>JASDFA010000019.1:90720000-93340000 GCA_035772735.1 Datura wrightii | reverse complement strand
TAAGCTCTAATCGAGGATAGTTAATTTAATATGTATGATGAGGGAAAAATATGAACACCTAAAGTCCGAGAGGATTTAGAGTGATATTCATCTATTTAGGTCGAGAGACGTTTGATAAATTAATTGTCAGTTTTACACAAAATTCACTAGGATAGATCACTAATAAAATAAGCCTACTATATTATGAAATCATGGGGAACACGGTCCTAGTTTTTTCTCATAAAATTGATAACAATAAATTCTTTCCTTAAAAATACTTTTCTTTATTGCAACTCCCCTTTCGAAATATTAACTATTGGCTGATTTACTCATTATTAACATATTATTTTTGACCTATTCCCTGTGGGATCTATCCCAATCTAGTTGGATTACTATATTTGACAGCAATTGATTTATACTTTATTGCAGATGTAATTTGGGAATGATCAAGTTTTAGCGTCGTTGTCGGGGAATACAGTTTAAAAATAGTTAAATAGTATTTAAATTCTTCTTATAGTCTTTATTTCCTACTTGTATCACTTCAATTTTTTTCTTTTTTTTGTTTAGTTTTGTCTTTTTTTAGAAGCTAAGTGTTTTTGACCTGTGACCTTTGAATGTTGATCTTATATGCATATGGAGTGAATTGTTGGAGCATAATTGAATTATCTATGAACCTGAGTGTAAGTAAACTTGTTCGTAAGGTGAATTTTGTGTGAAACTTGAGTGGGAGAAGTAGTAAATTGTTCGAGGACGAACAATAGTTTAAATGTGGGGTGGTGATATTGGGCGTATTTACGCACTTATTTGCCATTGATAAATAATGTGTGTTTTCTTTGGTTTTATATGATATTTGTGAAGAAAAGCTAACACATATGATCAGATATTTGCAGGGATAAAAGTGACGGGTTTTGAATTATTTGGGCTTAAAAAGAAAGTGTTGCTAAACCAGGTTTAAAAAAGAGACAAGATCAAAAGGCTGAAATGGAGGTTGGCATCGCACGGGAAAAGAATTGTAGCAAGCTCCATGTCGCGGAGCCAGATCAGCACATGGAACCCCGCATCGTGGACCAAGAGTATCACAATGGGCCACAAGACACAAACCAAGGGTGTCCAACCCACTTCTGCAAAATCAAATCCCAGTCCAAGTAAGAAATGATGCAGACTAATCCTGCTACTTGAATACCCCCTAGGACATTTTTATTAGTAGTTTACACATTATTCCAAGTTGCGGAATGAATTATTTCATATCATTGTTGGGAGAAAAACATCAAGATCTTGTGATTCTAATTGGCTTAAAAATTCATCAAATAGTTTATATTATTGTAAGTACTCATCATGAGTTCTTATACATATTTATGTTATTGCTTCTTCAAATATGAGCAGCTAATTTCTTTATCTAGGGTTGTGAAAACCATGATGGATTAAAAATAAAATAGTGATTCTTGAATGATGAATTGAGTGGATTGTTATTCTCTTCGTTTTAATTAGTTTTAGCGGTTGTAGATGTTGAACGTGCCTGTATCATCTACTTGCTTGACCAAAGAGGTTGAAGTTAGGAAAAGAGAATAATAATGAAAATTTAAGCCTACCAACTCTAATCTAATTAACTTGAGCTCTAATCGAGGATAGTTAATCCAAGAGATATGACGAGGGAAAAATATGAACACCTAAATTCCGAGGGGAATTAAAGTGAAATTCATTTATGTAGGTCGAAAGACGTTCGATGAACTTAATCGTCAGCCTTACATAAAATTCAATAAGATAGATCACTAATAAAATAAATCTTCTACGTTATGAAATCATGGGGAACACAACCCTATTTTCTTCTCATAAACTTGATAACAATAAATTTTTTGCTTAAAAATACTTTTTGTTTTATTATAACCCCCCTTCTGAAATATTGATTATAGATTGATTTACTTATTATTAACATATTATATATGACCTGTTCCCCGTCGGATCGACCTCGACCTAGTTGGATTACTATATTTGACAACGACCGCTTTATACTTTATTGTAATGTGTAATTTGGGCTAGATCATTCGCAAGGCTGTCACGACTCGAGTCTACACCTTGGATGCGACACAGTGCCTAAAGCCACAAGTGATCCAAACCTAAACCATGACATAGCATAATTCTAAAATTCTGCAACTTATAAGAATTTCTAAGCGGAAGCTGTCTAAAAAATAAACTATTCTTTTATTAAAAAAAAGAAGATAATATCTGGTAAATACTGAAGTTTTAAACTGCACTGAGAATAATAAGTTGAAATTAGTACACTTTGTTTGAAAGTCTTCTAAAAACTGATAAGCTGCTGGGACAAGTCCCCAAAGCCTGAAAACTAAAACATGACAAGAACAACTGAAATAAATATACTCTGGTCCTCGAAAAATGAGGACTCACCACTGTCAGTTTGCTAGATGTCGCTGGAAGAAGATCTAGCTGCGATGCTGAGTCTGGGTACCTGAGCTGTAATACCCTGAAAAGTCCCTTAGATTAGACTTGAGACTTATAGAAGAATAAAATAAGAAAACAACACCAGAACCAAACAACGAACCTCAATATGGTTCGTTATAGGAACCAACAGGTTGTTGGTTGTGCCCGTTGTTGAGTTCCAGTGAGATGTTAAAACAATTGGCCCAGAATCAATGAGGAAATTTGTACAGGTCATTTTTTGGAGTCATTAAATCAGGTTCATAGTGTAATTCAGAGGAAACATGAGAAATCACGACAGGATTCCATGACTTATACCAGGGTGGTACGGGTCGTACTGAAGGGTCGTAGGAAGAGGGTTCAGAGAAATTTTATGGGGAGGATCAATAGCTACAAAGACTTAGTACGAGCCGTAATATGATAGTATGAATCATTGTTTCAGTCGTGAGTTGAGATATTGTAATGCCTCAGACTTTCATGCTAAGTTTGAAACCATTTTAGGTATGTGGATAGACCCAAATCCGATCAATTTATAAAAAAGGTGTTAAGAAACGTTTTTAAGCATAAGAAGTGCATTGGATGCAAATTAAGGTCATAATGAACCTCTAGCATAAAATTGAGTTAAGAGCCTTCTTACTGATTGAGTTTTCGTATAAGTTCTTACAAGGGTCGAATTCAAACGATCATAGCTCCCATTTTACAAAGTGTTTTTGGGTGATTCAACATATCAAATGGAAGCTCTCTAATTCTTCTTTCCAACGCTTCTAACCATGCTTCAATTAGAGTTTAGAGTAAAAAGTTATGAGCAGTTTAGTGAAACAGAAAAAGGATTCGATGAACCACAGTATGGGTCATCCTATCAACCAACGACCCATCCCTTTCTTCATTGGTTCTGCCAGTTTCAAGCCTTTTTTTGACATTTTGAGGGTACTTTGGTAAATTCCTATACTTTTAACTCCTAAATAACGTTGTTGTGGGCTTTAGATTAAAGGATTTAACCTAGCCTAAATCCTCACTCTCTTCAAATATCCGTAGATTAGATTTTCTCTCAAGAAGAAGTTAGGGTTCACCTCCAATTTCTCAATTCCTCTTGGATCTTCAAGACAAGTTAGTAAATCATTTACCCAGGTATATAGTGCCATGAATGAGGTATTTCTTCCACCATCATGCCCAATTTCTTCTCTATCTCATGGATTCAAGTCTCCATCAAGTTTTATGAATATTTTGGGGTTAGACCCAATTCAATAAAATCTTCTATGATCTTTCTATGAGTTCAATTCCCTCATATTTCAATTGATGAATTATGGTTATTATGGCATATTTGATCCTCACATTTCTTATGAATTCATGATTTCAAGTTCATAAGGATTTTATCTAATTATGAATGATCTTATAATTTCCAAGTTTATGAGCCTATGATTTCAAATTATGATAAATTATCAAAGTATGCATGAATGTTTACAAATCTTAAGCTTATGATTTTAAAATTTTGAGTTATGAATTTTTAGTCAAGAATATATGAATTTCATAAAAATCAAGTTTATGTATACACTATTTTCATGGCTAGCTTATGTATATTAACATGTTACGAATTTCTTGATTTAAACTAGCCATGTAAACTCATGTTTCATGATTATGATTTGAGCACTATATATGTTTTGTGAGTAGTATTTAGCATCGAGTAGGCTGGGGGTTCCATTGCACTCAGGTCTCTAAATTATATGCCAATATAACTATGATGGGGTCCTCCACGAGAAGGTCTCCCATGCTCTAAGGGGCCACCCATGAGTGATATCACACCTTTTCATAGTCCTATCCTTGGCAAGGAGCGGACACCCTCCTGACTAGGATTTTACAGGTCGGGCTCCATGTATGCTCACGTGGGGTATGTCGGTTATAAGAATCTCCAATTGTTTCTTAATTTCTATAAATATATACATATACATACATACATATATATATGTGTGTGTGTGTGTATGTGTGTGTGTATAATATATATTCAAGTTCATGATTTATGATTTTATGACTTATGATGATCTGTTTCAAAATATGTTTTATGAGGCTTTAACTTATGAATTCAGTCATGATCAACTTTATATTATAGTTTAAAATGCCTTGAGCCCTCATGTCTAGTTTATGATCAAAAACTCACGTTTTATACTATTTCACTCCCATTATCTCTTTTATACTATTTTACTAGCATGTTTTACTCTTCTTACATACTTAGTACATTCAAAGTATTGAGCGCATACTCTGCGCTATATTCTTTCATGATATAGATTCAGGTACTCAGACTCAGCTCGCGGTTAGATACGTTCCGGACTTGATCGGCTAGCAGGGGAGAGTCCTTATCATTCGAGGACTAGAGTTATCTAACTTCATTTCAGTTCTTTTACTTTGTTTAGTTTCAGATTTTGGAGTTAGCTGGAGGCTTGTCCCAGTAGCTCATCAGTTAGTAGAGGCTTTTAGACATAGATTTAGTATGTTCAGCTTTGTGAATCAGGGTTTACATTATCAGATTATCTTGTTATCTTTAAGAGAATATCTTACATTTTAGTTAGCTTTTGCTCAGTTTTCCTTATAAGTAATATTGTGCTAATAATATGCTACACTATGGGTTAGCTTGGAGCTATTCATGGTTCTAGGTACCGTGTCTCTATCCGGGATGTTACACCCCATAAAAGTTAATGATTAGTAAGCTTACGCGTGGATTTGAGATAAATAAATATAGTACGATGCGTGTAGAGAAGCCTCGAAAGTTGGGTCAAGCGACGCCAGGCCGCAAGGGACAACGCAATGCGCCGACACACTGGTGCCTTGGGCAGCGCGACACGCCATCCCCCTTAGCGCATTGAGAGGTGCGACGCAGGGAAAAGTTTGCGTGATGGGCGGCGCGGGGCGCCCCCCTGGCACTACCCAAACAAGTATATATAGGCCCCTTGTGTTATTTTACTTCATTTTCCATAAATAACACAGCCAGTGAAGAGGGGAAATGAGAAATTCAACCAAAAATCGTCCGTTTACGCTACAAAAGCCGTCCAAATTCAAATTAACTTCGGGTATCAAAGTTTATGCCGCAGGGTCTACAGAGTTATTTTCATGAAAGTCACCCGAAAAATCATAACCCCACCGAGCTAAAGTTGTTAAAATTTCTCCAAACTAATTTCTATACGATCACAGGTTTCAAGTAAGCATTTCTCCCTTCTGGACTTTCAAGAAATTATGAGTTTTCGACCATGTTCCGTCAAGTTGAAATATAGTTAATATAAATATATAAAGTTATCATTTTGCCAGATTTAGTACTGAAACTAGTTTCATTTTCCCAGTAGTACAATTTCAATTGAGAAAAGCTATTGAATATGAATCTGATACTCGCCAGTTAAGCAGAAATCATCAATCCATGTATGTTAAGGCAAATCTCTTTGGCTAGTTAGTTACATCAGTATCATAACTCAGTTTGAATCCCAGTAAAGAATACCATAAGCATATTTGCTACTCTTATGCCGTATTGGCACACCCCATCGAGTTTGGTACTCGGGGTACAGACAGCAGGAGACCACCGGACTCAGACAAAGCTATAGTTCAGGGATCAAGCGGGCTCAGTTGCATACCCAAGGGACTAGTAGGACGCTTACAGTTATTAGATGACTCAGCATGACCTTTTAAGGGTATATAGATTGAAGTGTACCCACCAGGGCTTATGGGGGCCCCGAGTGGGTTATTCTGTGTTGGTTGTACCTTCCGGCTTATGGGGGCCAGATAAGGTTCTTGTTTGCATTATTTATTGATAGAATAGGCGGCATGAAGGTAAGTATTCAGGTTACATTTCAATCTCTTTCACTCAGTTACATTCAGCTTTATTTTTAAGTTCTATTTATTTAGTTTTAGTTATTGCCTTAAATATTCGATACATATTATATTGACGCCCCTCCATGGGGCGCTGCATTACTTGCCTGCAGGTGCAGATAGATGAGGAGCGGGTCCCTCTTAGCATTTAGTCAGGATTTTCAGAAGCATCGGCTCCTTTTCTCTTGAGCTTGTAGATACAAGGTTTACTTCTTTTGATTGTACAGTTTTGGGTAGGCTGGGGCCCTGTCCCGACCATCATATTACTACTAGAGGCTTGCAGATTATTCTGTTCCCCTGTGGTTAGCTGTTGGTGGTCATGTGGGGCCCATATATGTTTTAGTTTACATGTTGGTCGTGTGGGGCCTTGTTTAGATGTCAGTTAACGGGCTTGTCGGCTATAGCTTAGTTTAGCACCAGATTTACTTCACAGTCATAACTTGATATCATGGTGGTCTTATCGGCCCGCATAAGATTCCTTATTATTGTCTATTTCTGATTAGTTGTTTTCCTTTCCAGGTGGCTATAAGGCCTTGTCGGCTAGAGGTTGTATTTACAGCCAAGATATAGCCCATTGTTTTATTGATTTGGGGAGTAAGCCTGCACAGGAGCGCATAGGCCTAGTTATGTCAGTTTATAACCTAGTTAGGCACCAGGTGTCAGTCATGCCTCCCAAGGTGGGGCGTGACACGGGATCCACGCTCGTGTCATGACATGAGCCTAATGAAACAATATAGCTTAGAGAGAATGCGGTCAGTACTTTGAATATACTGATCATGTGAGGTATGCAACTGGAAATATAGGTATGCTAGTAAAATCTGAAAGCATAATGGGATGATGTACAATGACCCTATTTGAATGCATAATTACTGAAAATAACATGAAAATCTGAAAGTACTATAAATACTGGTAAAAACTGATTTTAGGGCCATGTACATGTACTGAAAACTGAAACAGAGACTAAGAATCAATATTATAATTGTTTTATGGGAGAGCTTGTTAACCAACATATAACCATGTGATCTAGACATGGAGTTTGATGTATATGCCCAATCGATAGAACCCAATATACCTTGCCAGGATATAAAGACATGGTTGTGTGATCACTAAACTAAGACCCTCTCTCCCTCTCCTTCGTCTCCGGCCACCACCACTTTCTCTTCTCACCATTAACTCCGGTGAACCTCACCAACAGCCGCACCCACTATCTCCAACTCACCCTCACCTCACCTTTCCCCTTCTCCTCTCCCTCTTTCCCTCACCGTTGCACACCACCACCAACCAAAACGCCCACGAAACCAGCCACCACCAGCCGCGAACTCTCCCTCTCCGCCGACTAAAGCGCCGACCTCACTTCTCCCATTCTCTCATCTTCTCCGTCGCACAATCAAACCACACAACAACCGCACTCACAGAAAACAGTCACTCGACCTCCCTCCGTTTTTTTTCTCTTTCTCCATTTCCCGACGAATACCACCAGAAAATTGGACCACCACTATTCCCTTTTACCCGCAAACCACCAGCATCCACCAGTCATCGTGCCGCAGATCCCATCACCCTTCTTTTCCACCTCTTAATGTTTAGTTATTTTATTTTATTTTATTTTTTTCTCTCGTGAATGCGCATAGATCTGTCATTATTCGTGTTCTCAGATATGAGGTTTACATAATTTGATTGGGTTAATTGGTCACTTTTGTTACTGCAAGTATTACTTTTAATTTAAGTGAAAGCCCTAAATGTCACAAAAAGGTTTGATTCTAATCTCGTTAATATTTATGTGAATTCAACTAGATTAGCAGAGTTACATGTTTTAAAATATTTATTTTTTAACAAAACTTCATACTGTATCATTATGTGTTGTCACTCAGTTTACATGTATACTCGAAGCAGTTTATGCTCATTTAGATAAATTCTAGTAACTTCATGTTTTACTTGTTATAGCATTGGACCGTTTTCATACTTAAGTAGATGCGACAACCCAATATTCTACTATGTGATTTTGTTTTAAGTAATTCTGGTCCCTCATTGATATTATTAGGTCCTCTTACACTTCATGTAAATGGATAAGCTCTATAGTTATTTCTATTTTCTATAATTAGTTTGAGTTATTTCACCATGGAAAGAAATTTGTTACGTGATAAAGTCAAATCTCGATGCAATGAATTTTAAATATTCTTGGTAAAGTGTTACTACTATCCTTATTGAATTGATTCTGAACAATATGTATATAAGTATTTATTTGAATATTCTTACCTTGTTCTAGTGAGCTGCCTTATATGATTCTATTTTTAGTAAACTTTAATTGGTTCTAAATACCGTCAATATCCTAATGAAGATCATGTTATGAAGGGCATGGTAAGATTTTGCCTACGTGACAACCCTTGACTGTAGTTATGGTAATCTTGAAATTATTGTTTAATTGCAACAGCTCATTATTTGAATAATTTTGATTAGACGTTGATTCCATAATTTGAGAAAAATTTATTTGATTGATTCTTGTTTCCTTTAATTAATTTAGTATTTGTTTAATTATGAAAAAGTAGTATTATTTCTGAGGCGTTTTATTAATTAAGAAAGATGGCCCTTTGATTGATTCTCCATTTTTTCTCTCTTTATTTTATTTCCTTAACTCACTACGTAATTAAAGGAATGATTTGGTCCTTGTAGATGTTCATGAATTCCTTATATTATAAATGTTCACTCTCTCCACTTAAAAGGGGGGTGGTCGAACATAAAAGAAAAAAAAGGGTTTTACTCTTAATACTTTTTGGCTATTCGTCCTATTTTCTACACAAGCACTGCTCGCAGCCCTTGAGGTTCTCGTGATCTTGATGTGTTGAGGTTTGGGGTTTCAATTGTGAAAAAATCTTTAGAGTTTATTGGTACTTGCTGTTTGGTATTTGCTGTTTGGTACTTGCTGCTTCGCTAAAATCATCATAAACTGGTTAGTTTATTTATTCTAGTGATTCATTAAGTGTTAAATCTTGTTATTTAATCTCTTAAATTGCATCTCTCACCAAGACTATGGGTTAATATGTGCTTTAACATAATTTATCAAGTATGAGATTATTGTTACGTGCCTACTGTTATACTAACCTTTAGCAAGTATCCTTTAAATTTATCTCTGATACATTAAAGTCGCCGGGCAAAAGTGGCTTTGGGAGTTTAGTCAATTCAGTATTATATATTTTTTCACATTGTGTTGTTTATTTATTTATTTCTCTTTTTACATTATCAGTTGTAATATTTATAATAAACATCTAATAATAGTGAAAAGGGGTATTACTTTGAGGGAGCGGGAATCGCATATCCTTTAGTTGCTTTAACCGTTTAGATATCATGCCTATAGGGATTAACAAAATGTATTCATTTCGGTTAGAAATTATGCCTATAGGGACTAAAATAACCTGATTAAAAGCATAATAAAAATCATGCTTGTAGGATCCATTCATGTATATCTAGAACTCAGGCTTATCGGAGAGTGTAGTGACTTGTTTAAATCATGCATCCTCTTTTACAACGTGGCATCACGCGCTGTAGATTCAAGTCCGGCAGTTATACGTTTGCAATCGTGATTATAGGACATGCAATACATTAAGGCACTCACTTTAGAAGTCATGTTCATAAGATTTGAGTTTGTGTGAAACCTTTCTTGCCAATTGCTTTTAAGATATTTTTTGTTTGACGTTTAATCATCTCTAAAAACCCTAAGACTTTTAGACCCATAATCCAAAATAGTAGTCCAATGCCTCTTGGACATTAGGTTTCGGACGGGTAGACACTTGTTAGGTCGTTAGTCTTCCCCATTTAGAATGCTTAAGCTTAACAATAATTGAATTAATTAGGTGGGTAGTGAGAAATGATAGTCTGTGCCCGCTGAATAATATGAGTAACCTAAACGGGTTGCGGAGTATTATTTTAGTTGCACAGGGTGATCCCGTTAGGTTAAAAATATCCCCCTTTTTAAATGCAAAACTACGTTCGACCTGATTCCCTCAGGGATACATAGGCGCCTCTTTGAGGTTTGGTCCAATCCTTAAAATTTTTATTTATTTATTTTGTTATTGTTTCTTCTTGATTTATCATTTATTTTATTGTTTTTTGCCTTTATTTGTCAATCCTTATATGCATAAATTGCTAAATTTATCGTCACGATCTTCTTATTTCTTATCACTTAGTTTATTTAAGTTGTTTCCAAATAAAAGGCTTAAAATCAATTTTACTTGATCGCTTAGTAAATATCCCCCATATAATAATGAATCGGAAGGGACCCACATTTGTGGACCTCGAAAGGTGTCTAACACCTTCCTTTTGAGGTGACTTGAACCTTTACCCGACTCTGGTGACCTAGGCTAGTATAACAGACCCTTAGGTTAGTACGGTGTCCTAACGCACCTTAAATTGTTAGGTGGCGACTCTTTTTCAATTTAAACAACCCTTAAGAGACGTCACATGTTGTATCCCGCTTTCCTCGAGGAAAATGGGGCGCGACACACACCATGATTGTAGTCATTCTAACAGAAAAAATTCCTACAAAATATTATATATGTTCAAATATAATACGAATTTTTAAATCCTTTATATATAAATCCGTAATCATAGTCCTAAAATTACACAAAATTAAAGACGTAATATTCATATTTATTAATTATAATCAATTAATTAGTATTGTTAGACAAGGAAAGACTGTGAAAAATTATTGCAAATCACTAATTATGGTAGTGATATATTTGAATATAAATCAAATATTGTTATGAAAAAATTAATATAATATATATATTAGAATATTTCCTATAATACATCCATAGCAGTATATAATTACACCATAGTTAGAGTCATTCTAATAGAAAATATTCATACGTCATATTCTATATATTTATAACTTAAATTATTTAATTGATATTACTATACAATTAAAGATTGCGAAAGTTATTGCTTAGAACTAATTCTGGCGTGATATATTTATATTTTAAATCAGATGTTGCAGAAAATAATATTGATTAAATTATTTTCTATAATTAGAGACATAACAGTATATAATTATTTGATTGACAATTATATGATATATATAAAAAAAATCACGTCATAATTAAAGTCATTCTGATAGAAAATATTTCTATGATATATTCTATACACACACACACACATATATATATAATTTAAATTATTTAATTAATATTACTGTAGAAGAAAAGATTATGAAAATTTATTATGGCGTAGAGCTAATTATGGCGTGATTTATTTTAAATTTAATTAGATATTACTATATTTGAATTTAAATCAGAGACATAGCAACACATCATTATTTGATTAACAATTATATGATTTAAATGAAAAAATTATGCCATAATTATAGTCATTATAATAAGAAAGATTTCTACGAAATATTATATATATTTCAGAGGGATTCGTTCAACATAATACGAACAATTCATAGTATACAATATAGAAAAAAAAAACTACCTTAAAGTCATTACAAATATTCAAAAAGATATTCAAAAGAATCTTTAAAAAAATACGTACTAAAATTTAATTTTATCAATGAGATATCCGCAAAAAAAATGTATAAGTGTTTGAGAGTTTGTGTCCTATAATTATGGATGGTTCCTGATTGTGAAAAGACAGATAATCCAATTTCAATAGAGATGTTACTGTAGGATAAAAAGGTATTTGTATCATCTTATTATCTTTATAAATGCATATGTTAACTACCCTTATATGGATATAATATATATATTGAATCTTTTATAGGGAGATCATATCCACACAACTGTGGGTAGGTATGTTATATGCATGTTCAGAGGTAAAATCCATGCTATGTTATCTGCATGTTTCAAAAAAATTTTAGTTTATGATGATGATGGACAAATAACAAATGAAGCTAGAAATGTATTATACATTAAAGTTTTTCGTAATTTAAAATTAATATGTTATTAAATAAATTTATCATTAATTATTATCTATTAGTATTCTCTTATATTTTTCTTGTCTTAATATATTTCATAGGTTGCACGTTCTTGCGGAAACTTGAAAAATTTTCAATTATTAACTATATGAGAATGAACCCGACAGAGGATGGACAAATCAATTGTGGCAACTTACAGAAAAAGAACTTTAATATTGGCAATAAATGTTATGTTAGTTGAAGATGTGATGAGAACTGTAGATATAAGTTTTTGAATTGTCATTTAGATGCCCATTACTATATCTGATCTTGAACTTTTCTTGACGTGCAATTGATGCCTAAGAATGTAAATGGCACCCTGGAAAGTGTGTTGAAGTTTATAACTATTTTGTTACTTTATTTTAGTTTATAGTTCTTATAGAAAAATTCACCAATTTCTTAATTCTGTTCTTTTGAACAATGCAGTTATAAACATTTGACTTTTTTATTTGGTTGTGTTTCATATATCTATTAAATATTATCTAAATGATTAACTTTGAGGTTAAATAGTCCGAGTGTTAATCTGATTCCTAATGACCTTCCTTACTAACTAATTTAAATATAACTCTCTATATTTTCTTTAAAAGTCCAATAACTTATTTTAGTTTCTTTTCATTTCATTTTTTTAACGTCTCTTAGTTGCTAATAAATTAAAGTGTCAAATTCAGTAATTGTGCCGAAATTTATAGTTATTATGTTGTTTTATTTAGTTTTAGCTAAGAGATGATTTATAATGGACTAATTTTTATGGGTTATTATGAAAACATAAGTCAAAGGAGATATTGACTTTTATTTCATTAGTCTTTGTTGGTTTACCTGTTTATCAAGTGAGAAGAATTTTTATAATCATTATTCATTTAGTAATTTTATAAATCTAAGTTAGTCTTTTAATCTATATTTTTAATTGTAATAACCTAAATTTTCATTGAGGGTTATCTTGTAGTTTAAACCTAAAAAATAAATAAATAAATAAAGGGATTAAGGGTTTAAAAAAAAAAAGAAGCAGATGTTTTAAAAGAAGGCCTTACACGCTGCTTAGGCCAGAAACGTAGTCGACAAAAGCAGAAAGAAAGAAAAATCGATAGAAGAAAAGAAAAAAAAGGGAGGAAAAAAGAGGAAAAGAGAAGAGAAAGAAATTTTCTACGCAAATCACCAAGGTAATGATTCTAATCTTTTGCTTGAGTTTATTACACGGTTATAAGAAAGTTTTCAGGGTAGAAATATGGGGAGATTTTGAATAATTAAGAAAGTTTAGCCCTACCATTCTTCAACCCAAATCATCAATTTGAAAGGGAAAACGTTATCAAAATTCGATTTTGATTAATATTCTGAAATCCTTTCGTCGAGGAGAATATGTTGGTGGCCGTAGTTTAAAAATTCTGCCCCGTTTATCAAAGTTGACTTTTTTGGTCAAACCTTTGACCGCGAATTTGACTTATGTTAAAAATTAAGGAAACATCTACCGAAGTATTTTTGATCATTCTAAATCCATTTTGTATAGTTTGAGGTGATCCGGAGACATGAGAGTATTAGCTCTGAATTATTAAAAAGTATGCTTGATTATGAATTCGAGGTAAGTGAGACTTTAAGCATTGAATGCATGCTTTTCAAATCTGTTGTAAAAATATGTTTTGTCTTCCTGGTCCATGTATTGGGACGAGCGTGTGCTTGGCAGAATTGATGGTTTTCAAGGTCAGTCGTGTATATCTTATATTTAAGCACACCAAAACTCTCTTTATTATAGTAATTCATGGAGTGATACAACTGTGAGTCATGAGGTTGAGACATTGGTATATTCCTAGATATTACTGGGCATTGTGTATGCTTCTTGACAGTATTGGGCATTGTGTATACTTCTTGACAATACTGAGCATTGTGTATGCTGTTGTGGAATGGTGGTGTAGTAATTTGCTTAGATGTAATTCATGAAAAGTCCTTAGTGTAAATTGTGTTGAAATATATAGTATTCTTGATAATTAATTGTGTGAACCTTTTAGATTATAGTATGATATAATTCCTGTGCTTGTTGTTAGCTTGTATATATTGTTTTTACACTTGTTCCAGGGATATTTAAAGTGGCAAGTCAAGGATCTTACTGAGTTATATTTATATATATAGCTCACTCCTTACTTGCATGTCCATGCAGATACCATTATGGAGCGTGAGACTAGTGGCTGACGAGTCTGTTCACGTAGATTTTATTGCTGAGGTGAGCCTTCAAAATTGATTCATGGAGGCTGTCGTTTCAATTTTATCTATTTTATAGCTTATATATTTTTCTTGGGATTTGCATACTCGACAGTTAAACTCATGTAACTCTATTAGATGCTCCATGGTTTTTTCTGGGATTCGAGCCAGACACTTAGTATTTGATTTACTGTTGAATTTCATAGATTGATTTTGGATTCCGTTGAATCATTATTTTCTATCTAATGATTAGTAATGTGTTTAGACTTGCACGTATTTTCTTTCAGTGCTTATATAAAAAGGGAAGTGAAATGGATAAATTGGTTCACCCGATTGGTGATGTTAACGGGTGCCAGTCACACCTATGAGATATTTTGGGAAGTGACATTAATAATTTTTTCTTAAATATTATTCGCGCATCGGGCAAGTACTAATATTAGTTACTTCTATAAATGGAATGCCCCATAGTTAAAAGTTGAATTACGAAAACAACCTTCAAATATTAATTAACTAAATTACCCCTCATCCTAAAACTAAATTCTACATATTTAAATAATGAATAGATCTTATTAATTAATGACTAAGAAACTTTTCTTTTTTGTCTATCGTTTACTTGTATTTACACCTATTTAGTTAGTTTCAAACTTTTAAACCTATTCAAAATTTTCATTCATGTTCTTTGAAATTAATGGTTGTGTTTTTCATTTTTAGCCAAAGCCAATGAGTTTCGCAAGAAGTATTCAATTAAATTTTAAAATAAAAGCATCTCATGTCCCTTATTATCCAATCAAGCCAAGGGAAAACAACTTTAACACATTTAGCTAATGAAATTAATTTTTTAGAATTATTACCCTAAATCTCAAATACTAAAATATTTAAAATTTGAAAAGTTGTATACGTATAATTTTAATTGTCATTAAAGTGGAATAGAATTAAGGAACGAAAATTTGATTAGTCATTAAAATGGAAAAAAACTAGGCTTAAATAGTGGACTTGTAATTTCTACTTTGCAACTAGTAATATAGTGCGGTGTTTCTGATAGCCAATAGGAAGCAAATATCCGGATGATCGTTGCTATAGATATGATGTGTCTATATCCATCCTTTTATGCAACCAACTTTATTACGTTGTATTTCGTTGTAAGTTTCATTATAAGACGTCCTCCTATTTAATAGTTAAGTTTTCTAAACATTATTTTTGCTTTTAAAAAATTCAATTTATGTGCACAATCACGTGAAAAGCACATGTCGAAAACTCGTTACTATATAAGTGGGAAGCACGTGTTGAAGAATTTTTTTTTATTACTGTTACTTTTGTTTAGTATCCTCTATGTTTAAAGTTATTCCTTTATGTATATTTTCATAGTTATTATCATATGAATTGGGTTATTTAAATTTTATGTATGACATAGTACTTACTGATTTTGAGTAGAAAATAGTGTTGTCTTTGTTATTTCTATATTGTTGTAGTTAAAAAATTTAATTCTAACATTAGACTAACTACCAAGCTGATTGTGGATGTTACTTCTTTACTTCCTCTTCTATTTAGTTTTAGCAGCAATAAGTTATAAATTATATAAAATTTTGATATATAAATATTATGTGATAGGACCACATTTTGAATGTTTGCTCTTATTTCTTTTCTATTACTAACATAGATGAGAAAAAACTAAGTATCTATACTGAATTCCAAATATTACATAATAGAATTAGATTTAGGGGTGTGCAAAAATCGATTTAACCAATAAATCGAATCGAAAAAAATGCTATTGGTCTATCAATATCGGGTTATTGGGCTAATAACTTTTGAACGATTTTATAATTTTTTTATTGGGCTATCGGTTCGATTTCGATTTTAAGGTTTTAGTTGAGGGAAACTTACATAGTTGCCCATAAAAAATAAATTATTTATATGAGCATGCCCCTTTACTTTTAATGTTCCTCAAAATAATTACACAAAATACTTCATTAAATTTGTTCTTTTTTCGGGATGACATCATGCTGACGTCAGCACTGCACCTTTTTTTTTGGTCTCATACATGTTACTATCATGGTATTAATTTATTTCTTTTGCGCTCTCTTTCTTTAATTTATTCCTTTTTAAATTAATTTAAGATTTTGTTACTATTTTTTGGTCTTTTTTTTATATTTTTATTTTACTTTCTTAATTAAAAATAAATACAGTAGCTAACTATATTTAGACTACTAAAAATTATAGAAAAATTAAATAATTTAATTAAAACAAGAAATAATTTACATAAAATACTAAAATCACTAGCTTATTTATTAAAATTAAAATTAATAAAAATATTTTTTTAAATTTTTTTTTTCAAATCATTAATCTTATTTTTTTCACCATAATCTAATTTCATGCTCAAATTTGGCTCTTTTTTTTTCATTGTTCAATTTTTTATTTTTTTACTCCTTTTTTTCTCGTTTTGCTTTATTCTTTATTTTTTTCTCTTATTTTGTTATTTTTTTCTCAAATTATATTAGTTCTTTTTTTTTACCATAATCTATCTCACTCTCAAATTTGATTCTATTTTTTTATTTTATTTTTTCATCTTATTTTTTTATTTTTATTTTATCTAATTTTTTTTCATAACCTAATTTCATTTATTTTTTTTATCTTTTTTTATTCTACTTTTTTTTTTATTTCATTGAGATATCTTCTAGTCCTCCAATGAACATTCTTCGGTCCTCCATGATACCATCATAGTATATTTATATACTGGCATGGTATAATGGAGGACTGCTTTAGTCTTTCAATAAACTACTCTTTAGTACTCCATGATACCATCACAGTATATCTATATACTGGCATGGTATCATGGAAGACTGTTTTAGTCCTTCAATGAGACACTCTTCAGTCCTCCATGATACCATCATGGTATAACTATATACTAGCATAGAATAATTAAGGTTGGCTTTAGTCCTTTAGGGAGAAAATCCTCAGTCCTTAGTGATACAATCATAGTATGTCTATATACTGTCATGGTATCATTTAGGTCTGCTTTAGTCATCAATGATACCATCACAATATATCAAAATACTAGTGTGGTGTCATTGAGGGGTGCTTCAGTCCTTCAGTAAGACTCTACAGTCCTTCAGTAAGACTCTACAGTCCTTCATGATACCATCACGATATATCTATATGTTGTCATGATATCATTGAGGTCTGCTTTAGTTTTTCAATAAGACACTCCTCAGCCCCCCATGATACCATCACAGTATACCTATATAATATTGTGGTATCATTGAGGTCTTTTTCAGTCCTTCAGCGATACACTCCTCAGTCCTCCATGATACCATCATAGTATATCTATATATTAGTATGAAATCATTGAAGGAGAAAATCCTTAATTCTCAATGATTCCATCACAATATCTCTATATACTGTCATAGAATCATTGAGGTCTACTTTAGTCCTCAATGATACCATCACAATATATTTATATACTAGTATGGTATCATTGAGGTTTGCTTCCGTCCTTCAATGAAACTCTTCAGTCCTCCTTGATACCATCACAATATATCTATATACTGACATGGTATCGTCGAGGTATGCTTCCGTTCTTCAATCAACACTTCTCAGTCCCCTATGATACCAACATTGTATATCTATATACTGTCATTGTATCATTTAGGTCTGCTTCGATCCATCAGTGAGGCACTTCTCAGTCCTCTATGACACCTACATGCTATATATCATATACTGACATGGTATCATAGAATTTACGCTTAATTTTGATATTTTAATTTTTATATCAGTTTTAGCAAGTTAATTTTTATAAAAAATAATTACAAAAAGATAGAGTCATATTTTAGATATAAGTTTCTGTGTTATTTGCAAAAGCAAAAAAAATTATAAAAATAAATTCTTTATCACTTTATATTTTATTAAATAAAACAATGGACTTTAATATTTTTTAATTACTTTTTATTGTAGTCTAGTTATATTTTTTTATTTTTATTAATATAGAATAGTTAGTTCATTTTTTATTTTTGTATTTTATTTTTTATTTTTGTAAAAAAATACAAAAATTATAAAAAGGAACAAAAAATTAGAAAAAAGATAAACTAACAAAAAAAATAAAAAAGAATCGAGAGAAAAAATAGAAAAAATACAGAAAATAAAATAAAATAAAAAATAAGGAATAAATTATAAAAATGTTACCAAATAATATCTCTAATAACGAATAAAAAAAAGATAAAAGGATAAAAACAACAAATAAGAAAAGGACAAAGCAATAAATGAATGGACAAAAAAATAAATGAAATGACAAAGACAATATATGCAAGGACAAAAGCAATAAATGCAAGAACAAAAAAAAAGAGAAAGAAGAACTCTTCCAGCTTGCAAAGTGAGGGGGTATTTGGGGTAAATATTTTGCCCCAAATAGTTATTAGATAAAATTAGTATAATAAGGGGCAAATCAGGGTAATTAGTTTATTTTAATAGGGTATTTTGTGTACTATTCCCTTTAGTTAATGGATAAACCGATAACCCAACAAGATTACACTAAAATTATTTTTTTATTCCTAATTATATAATAGTGGCTTTAGATTTTAAATACAAAACTTATTTTCTTTTGCATTTTATAGTTGTTATCTTGGTGCCTCTATTTTCTTTATGAAGCAGTTGGCTTGGTAGGGTTCTACCCATCCATGTAAACTGTGAACTGACTTTGTTTTTTTTTTTGAGGGTTTTCTACTGAGTTACTGAATCCAAGTTTTCTACTTAACTAGAAAGAAAATAAATTTATTTTAACAATAACTTACTTTAATTTATTTTTACTAGTAATTTGTGTAGACTTTTATGCATAAAGATAGTACATATATGAACAAACGAGAATAAGAAAAGTAACAAAAAAAATTTAGAGGAACATTTTCTTATCAGTTAAATCGAAATTGAACCGTTAAGGATCAAAACCGATTAACCGAAAACCGATAACGAATATTGATTTTGTTATCGGTTTAGTGTGTTTACAAATTAAAAACTGACAAATCGAAATAATAATACATAAATCGGACTGAACCGACTGATAAGCACCCCTAATTAGATTTATATATCTTGAAATACACGTGCAATGCGCGTGTCTAAATATTAAACTAAAAGTGAATAGTTTTAAATAAGGGATAAAAGTATCATTCAACTTTTTAGGGTCATTTTAATAATTCAACTTTAGACTTAGGATCTTCACACTTTTGGTATAATATGATACTCCCTTCGTTTTTTTATAGGATAAAATTTACACACCATTTAAGAAAAAATTAATAGGGGTTGTAATTTGACTAATATAACCCTGTTAATTGATATGTATTTTTTTTTGCAAAACATACAATAATTATTCTTTTTACATTCTAAAGTGACTTAAGTACTAAGGATAGAGTCGAAAAAAAATGATCAATCATTTTTTGAATTTTGAAACTAGCCATTATTTTGAAACAATTATTTTTAGTATATTAATAATTAAAAAACACAGAGAAAATATATGATATATGCTATATGCTATATGCTATATGATATATGATATTATTTTATTGTAAATATTATTTTTATGTTGGGTAGTTAGATGAAAGTGTCTATAAAGATGGTGATCAGGGGTCCTATTACATCTTATTGTGTAAAATTATGTTTAATAAATTCACATTCAGTGGCTCACAATTTTGACTTGGGTTAATGTGTCTTGAATTTAGGATTTGGTCTAAATTTTGTATGGATTAATTCAATTCAATATTTTTTTCATTTTAAAATAAGTGGTATTTTAACTTTTTGATTTTGTTTCAAAATAAGTGGTGTTTTACATAATCAAGAAGACATTAATGATGTTCTTTCAATTTTACCTTTATTAAAGTGGAGAGAATTTTACACAATCAAGAAATATTAAAATGTTACATTTTTTTCAAAATATTTTATGAGGGGTAAGTGGGTAAAAATATATTTTTCTGTCTAGAAATGAATAGTTTTCTTAAGGGGTATGTCCAAGCTAAAAGCACCATTTATTTTGAAACAGAGAGAGTATCAGTCTAGTCACTCAATTAATCCACTCGTATGCATTTGATTCGTATGCATTTGATATAGTAGTAGTCTGGTAGTTAAACTTCGCCCCGAAGTATTCAAGAAGACAACATTTTTCTTTGTCTTTGACTTTACTTCGTCAAAAGAAAGTAAGTTTCATTGTTTTCCTTTCGATGTCTATACTTAATTAGATCAGAGAAAAGAGGAAAATGTCCCTCAAACATGAAAAATAAAATAATTTTGCTTTTCGTTTGAATTTGGTCGTTCATATACCCTTATAATTAGTGGATGACTTAGATTTTCCCCTCAAATAACAAATTTTCCCTCTGTTTGAATTTGGTCACAAAAATGTCCTTATAATCAAAGAACTAGCTCAGATTTTTCCTTTCAGAACTAACAGATTTTTAAAATTTTATTTTTACCCATTTAAATATATTTTATTATTAAGATAGAGCATCACCTTAAAAGATAATAATCTTAACCCCAAAAATCTCTTGTAAAATATGCAAAGAATACAGACCAAGATGGTTAAAAGAGTTGAATTACATCTAATTTCTCATCAGTCATGTTAAGCAACTTATCACGTATAAAAACAGTACACATCATAATATACTTCCTGATTAGTGCAACTAGTATGTTATGATCGATTTATAAAACTAGATATAAATCATATTGTGATATTGTAGAATTATCGTGTCAAAGCTATAAAAGCAAGTAGTACATTTTCATAGAAGAAATAGCTCAAGTTATAGAATTTGACATAAATAATATGCATGTCTTAGTACACACTCACCCCTCAACATACAAGGTATATGAAAGCAATGATGCAAGTTATAAATCATGACGTTGGAAAAGCAAAAATATTTGAGAGCTTCAAGTCTCGCCTTGAAACCCCACAACTTTCACCACTTTTAAGTCGTTCAGTTCTATCAGGAGGACTTCTATTGGAATTAATCTATGTAAAATATCTAATAACACGTCATATTGGATTAGATGAAAAAAAAATTCATAGTTCTAGAATAAGTTAAATGCAAGGTAAATAAAAAAAATCGACCCTTGAGTCTATGATCAATATCTCGAATAAATTTTATAATTAGGTTACCCATAAATTCAAAATTTTGAATTAATAACAAAGTTTTAATCTTGTTTCCGTTTGAAAAGTCAAATCCATGTTTTGTTTTTTTTTTGATTTTTAAAATTTTTAAAACTAGGTCTAAGATTCCTAATTTAGACTATAAAAACTCATAGATTTATGATTCAAAATCATATCAAAGTATAAGCATATTCTCAAGATCGTACCGTAGGAAATCATTACCTTAAAATATAAGTTGAAATTTATTTTTTATGATCTCCGAACTGAGAGCTCCAGTCCAAAAAGGGAGAAAATGATTGCCGGTTTGCAACACCAACCATTTATACACTTTGAAGGTGTTCTTCGCAATCGTGGTAGGTCACACGCAAACACGGACTAAAGCTTAAAATTAATCCTACACCATCACAACCTTGGCAACCAGACCACAATATATGATCGTGATGCTCTATGAAATCACTGGGATCACAACTTAGCTTTCACGATTGAGAAAAAAGGGAATATGATCCTGCAAATTTTATAGTGTTGTAATGGTGTCTAAACTCACCCACATCTAGTCCTTTCGGTCCCATTCCAAACCATACTTACAAGTCACAAATGACAATATCAGCATACCCAAGTGTTCAAAATATAATTGTTACATCAACCTCAAAGGTGTCCGGGACACTTTGGAAAAATCATCCCTTCCCCATCCATCACCCAAGTCCTTAACCTTTGCATATCTCTTAAAAACAATTAAAACATGATGATCAAACTGTTTTGTTAAATACATTATCACCGGCCACTTTATCTGCACAACTTGAACCTGCAGTCACTTACTCTGAGGCCTGAGCTTCACAGCCTTTCACTTAATCATGATCAAGTTCCTCAGCGGTGATCATACTGCAACCTCGATCTCTTCTTGTTTCCACCACACCAACCCTTTGATCAATCACATGTTGCCAACCTTAGTCACAAAAATTCTCCTTTAGATCGTCATTCCAACAACAATACTTTAAGGGAAAGGTATGGGAGAGAGGGTCGCTATCCTACAATTGATTATTTTCCTAACCCGTCCAATAGTACATTGCAATCCTCTCTTGATACAAAGACTTGTTGTCAGGTATCTAGCCCCAACATGCGTCATACTGTTTAACCACTCTATTAACCTTGCATCTTACCTCTCGCTCCAAGTTAGCTAGTTTCAATAGTCCCCAACACCAATACCATGTCTTGCCCCTTGTCCTTTTTCCTATACCAATATAATGCAACACCTTCCCAACATCATGCTCCTGTTGACATTGGCTCCTCTCGTGCATCTGCAATTCCATCGTAGCCTTCAATTGTGGATTCGTTTCACTAGATTCACTCTTCTCTCTCGTCCATTCCAAATCCAAAACTATCAGACCCCATCATCGCCCAAAACCGACAGAAATATCACATCATATACAGCTATGCACCAACCCTCCATCTGTTGGTTTTTTGGCTCAAGTCCCACATTGGAAGAGAGGATGAAGTGGGAGGCAACCTTAGGCTATAAAAGGAAGCCTACCCCTTTTGATATAGATACACCAAACTTTGAAGCCTTCTAACTCTTCTAAAGGCTTAGTTAATTTCCTCTCTTTTGTAATTTCTCGGAGGAATATATTTGTAGTGGTGCCCGGGGACTTAGGCATAATTGGTCGAACCTCGTCAAATATTGGTATTCTCTTTATTTGCTTTTCTGTTTCTTATTTATCATTGTTATCTATTATTAAATTTGTTATTGGTGGAAAAATAGATCGAACTTCCATAACAATTGGTATCAGAGCTTTTGGTTGCGATTTCTCTTGAAATTTTAGTATGCTCTGTGGTTGCGGTTTTAACTGATCTTCCACATTAGAAAAAATTTCTTGAGATTATTTTTTTGTAAGTTTGTGTTAAAATTTCTAAGTAATATATTGTCTAATTAAGTGCATGTCTAGGAAAGTCCTGTCTAATGAAACTGGTTTTTAAGTGGGATCGTGTGACCCCTCCAGTTTTTTCTGGTGCATTTTTCAGGCTAAATTATTACTGATAATTTTTCCACTTTAGAGAAAAAATAGCTGATGATAATGAGCAGACTTTGAAAGCCACAGTTTCCACTACATCAACTTCGGCAGCATCTTCGTCGTCAATTTTGACGAGATTTGCTGTGCCAAATGCAAGATTTGCGGTGGAGATTTTTAATGGTATGGGTCATCTCGGGATGTGGCAAGGTGAAGTTCTAGACGCGCTTTTCCAACAAGGTCTAGACATTGTTATTGAAGAAGAGAAACCAGAAGAAATTGAAGAAAAAGAATGGAAGACCATCAATCGTTTGGCGTGTAGTACTATTCAATCATGCCTTTTCAGAGAGCAGAAATATTCATTCTCAAAGGAAACATCTGCAAGTAATCTATGGAAGGCATTGGAGGAAAAATTCTTGAAGAAGAGCGGTCACAATAAGCACTTTATGAAGAAGTTATTCCGGTTTAGTTATCAACCGGGTACCACCATGAACGATCATATTACTGCTTTTAACAAGGCAGTAGCTGATTTGAGAAACCTTGCTGAAACTTTCAAAGATGAAGATCTGGCATTGATGTTGTTGTTTTTACTTCCTGAAGAGTATGAATTTATAGAAGCTATTTACTTCATGGGAAAGAGAAAGTTTCCCTCAATGAAGTATGTAGTACTCTATATAGTCATGAATTGAGGAAAAAAGACAGGGAGGAAAGCAAGCATGCAGAGGTGGTTGCAGAAGCACTGGTAGCTAGAGGCAGACCACAAAGCCAGAAGAAAGGAAGAAGAGGGAAATCTCAGTCGAGAGGCAGACCGAGTAAAGATGAATGTGCCTTTTGTAGAGGTACTGAAAGAAAGATTGCCCGAAATTGAAAAATAAGGGCAAAGTTAGAAAATGCAAAGCTGTTGCAGAATCATGTGCTGCTGAATACAGTGATGAAGATTCAGATCTTTCACTGGTTGCTACAACCTCCACAAGGCGATCTGACAAGTGGTTGTTTGACTCATGCAACCAACATATTTGTCATATCCGGGAGTGGTTCTTTGAGTTTAAAGAGATAGACAGTGGAGTTGTCTACATGGGCAACGACACATTTTGTGAAAAAATAGGAATTGGTTCAGTCTACTTAAAGAATCATGATGGATCAACTAGAGTTTTGACAGAGGTCAGGTATGTACCTGACAAGAAGAAGAATCTCATCTCTTTGGGAGTCCTAGAATCCAAAGGATTGACGGTGACAATGCGAGATGGAGTCTTGAAAATAGTCTCTGGAGCTCTGGTGATGTTAAAAGGCATCCGGAAGAATAATTTGTATTACTATGATGGTAATACAATTGTTGGGACAGCTGCAGTGCAACTCTTGATGATGAAGGGTCAGATGCAACTAAGTTGTGGCACATGCGATTGGGGCATGCAGGTGAAAAATCCTTGCAACTTCTGGCAAAGCAAGGATTATTGAAAGATGCGAAAACTTGTACGCTAAATTTCTGTGAGCATTTTGCGTGATGGGAAAGCAGAAGAGAGTGAAATTTGGTGCTGCAATCCATGATACTAAAGGTATTCTAGATTATGTTCACTCTGATGTGTGGGTCCTTCCAAGACAGTTTCTTTGGGAGGAAAACACTATTATGTTACTTTTGTTGATGACTTCTCTCGAAGAGTGTGGCTATACACTATGAAGTCAAAGGATGAAGTGTTAAATTGTTTCCTTAAGTGGAAAAAGATGATTGAAACTCAGACTGGCAAAAGGATCAAACGCCTTAGAACAGACAACGGAGGTGAATATCGAAGTGATCCGTTTGATAAAGTTTGTCAAGATGAAGGTATTGTGAGACACTTCACAGTTAGACATACACCACAACAGAACGGGGTGGCTGGACGGATAAACCGAACATTTCTGGAGAAAGTTCGGTGTCTGCTGTCTAATGCTGGGTTGGGCAGACAATTTTGGGCTGAGGCTGTGAGATATGCAAGCCATCTTATTAGTCGTTTACCATCAACAACTATTGGTGGTAAAACTCCTTTAGAGGTTTGGTCTGGAAAACCTGTTAATGATTATGATTCCTTATGTGTGTTTGGTTCCACTGCATACTATCATGTGAACGGATCAAAGTTGGATCTGAGAGCCAAGAAAGCGCTCTTTATGGGGATCACTACTGGTGTTAAAGGATACCGCCTCTGGTGTCTTGAAACAAAGAAGATAATCCTTAGCAGAGATGTTACCTTTGATGAATCTGCCATGTTGAAGAAGGATGACATTCAACAGATCAATAGTGCTCCGCAACAGGTGGAGTTTGAAAGGAGAATCGATCCAGTTATGTACAAAGATGGAGAAACTCCAATGGCAGAAGAAGAGTCAAATGAAGAAGAGGTTCCAACCCAAGGACCTCACCAGCAAGAAGAACCAATTGCATTAAGGAAGCCACAGCGGGTAAGACACAAATCTGCTCAATTTAGTGATATGGTGGCTCATGCATCTATAATAGTGAATGATGGAATTCCTACCACTCATCAAGAAACAATTCAAAGTTCCGAAGATGAGGAGTGGAAGAATGCTATGAATGAAGAGATGCAGTCTCTTCATAAGAATCAGACATGGAAGCTAGCAAGTCTGCCCAAAGGGAAAGAAGGCTATTAGATGCAAATGAATATATACAAAGAAAGAAGGATTTCCTGACAAGAAAAGCATTTCGCTATAAGGCGAGATTGGTAGCTAAAGGCTATGCTCAGATGGAGGGAATTGACTATAATGAAGTTTTTTCTCCAGTAGTGAAACATTCCTCTATCAGAATCTTATTGGCCTTGGCAGCTCAACTGGATTTGGAACTAGTTCAACTTGATGTAAAAACTGCATTTTTACATGGAGACTTGGAGGAGGAAATCTATATGACTCGGCCAGAAGGGTTCAAGGTTGCCGGAAAGAAAATATGGTATGCAAACTTGAAAACTCATTGTACGTATTGAAGCAATCTCCAAGACAGTGGTACAAGCAATTTGACAAGTTTATGTTGGGGCAGATGTACAAAAGAAGCAAATACGATCATTGTGTGTATTTGCGCAAGCTACAAGATGGATCTTTTATCTATCTTCTTCTTTATGTTGATGATATGTTGATAGCTTCAAGGAATTCTGGAGAAATTGACAAGCTGAAAGCTAAACTAAAGCAAGAATTTGAGATGAAAGATTTAGGGGAAGCTAAGAAGATTTTCGGCATGGAGATAAATAGAGACAGACGATTGGGGCAACTACGTCTAACTCAGAAGCAATATCTGAGAAAGGTGCTGCAACGTTTTGGCATGAATGACAAGTCAAAATCTGTGAGTACTCCGCTTGCTCCTCATATGAAACTTAGTGCTGATTTATCTCCGAAGAATGATGCTGAACGAGAATATATGGCAAAAATTCCTTATGCAAACATTGTTGGTAACTTGATGTATGCTATGGTGTGTACAAGACCTGACATTTCACAAGCAGTTGGGGTTGTGAGCAGGTATATGCATCATCCTGGTAAAGGACATTGGCAAGCTATTAAATGGATTCTACGGTATATTCGGAATACCGTGGATATTGGGTTATTATTTGAGCAGGATAAAAAGATTGGTTAATATGTAGTTGGATATTGTGATTCCGACTATGCCAGTGATTTGGACAAACGAAGATCAACTACCGGTTATGTGTTTACACTTACAAAGGCACTAGTTAGTTGGAAGTCTACTTTGCAGTCAACAGTCGCTTTGTCTACTACGGAGGCAGAGTATATGGCTGTTGCAGAAGCTGTTAAGGAGGCTATTTGGCTTCAAGGGTTGCTGAAGGATTTGGGAGTTGGTCAAAAGCGCGTAAAGGTGCATTGTGACAATCAGATTGCTATTTGTTTAGCAAAGAACCAAGTCTATCACGCACGAACGAAGCATATAGATGTTCGATATCATTTTGTAAGGGAGATTCTGGAAGAAGGTGAAATACTACTTCAGAAGATCCAGACAGCTGAAAATCCTGCAGATATGATGACCAAGATAGTGACATCGATCAAATTTCAACATTGTATGAATTTGATCAATATCGTGAAGATTGCAGATGGGTAGCACCATAGGTGCATTTGAAGACACTACTAGAGATAGTTGTGAGAGAAGATTTTGTAACTTTTGGGACTTTTTCGCCAAGGTGGAGATTTGTTAGTTTTTTGGCTCAAGTCCCACATTGGAAGAGAGGTTGAAGTGGGAGGCAACCTTAGGCTATAAAAGGAAGCCTACCCCTTTTGTTATAGACACACCAAACTTTGAAGCCTTCTAACTCTTCTATAGGCTTAGTTAATTTCTTCTCTTTTGTAATTTCTCGGAGGAATATATTTGTAGTGGTGTCCGGGGACTTAGGCATAATTGGCCGAACCTCATCAAATCTTGGTATTCTCTTTATTTGCTTTTCTGCTTCTTATTTATCATTGTTAGCTATTATTAAATTTGCTATTGATGGAAAAATAGTTCGAATTTCCACTAACACCATCCACTCATTTCTCTTCCAATTCTTCCACTGTACCTAAGTTTGAACTCATTTACTTTACCACTGCCAATAAATTCAAAGAATGGTGCGGTCCATGACTATAAATATATTTAGCACTTCTCAAGAATAATACTCAGATCATTGGTCCCTTCCACTCCATCCATGAATCTACTAGGCTGGAAATGGATCTTCAGGAATTAAACAGCCTGACTAGTTGCAAAGGGCTTCGACCAACTAGAAGGCTAAGCCGACATTGAAACATTTAGTCCCGTTATCTGTATTATTATCTCCATTTCTACATATAAAAAGTTGTCCTTTTTGTCAATTTGATATGCGAAAAGTTTTCTTGCATGAAGATCTCCAAGGAGACATTTTCATGGCACCTCATGGTTTCCATCATCCATAACTTCCTCTCTTTATTTCCAAGCTTACAAGTCCTTTTATAGATTGAAACAAGCTCCACAATCTTGGTACATATGACTACATAATTTTCTAAATGTCGGTTTTACAAGCTCGAAGATTGATGCCTCCCTCTTCATTTTTAACTTAGCAGGAATCAATGCATTCTCATCATTGTCTAAGTTGATGATATTATCATCACTAACTAGTAGCCCTTATCACTTTCTTGTTGTCCACTATATCTAAGATTGGAAATGAATAATCCATAAGTGACCTTGACTCATTGCCATTCTTCTTGTACATTCAAGTTAATCGCAAGCCTTCAGTTCTATCTCTGTGCCAACACCAGTATGCTTCAAATCTACTTGCTAGAGTCAAGATGCCATTGTACAAACCCCTCTCAACTCCTATGGCACTTTCTCCAAATTCCATGTTAATGATGGTCCACTATTTCGTGATCCAACTCTTTATCTATCGTCACATCTTCAATACCTGAACCTTACTCGATTAAAACTCTCATTCATCATCAACACAACCCCGCCATCAATCACAGAGATAGATATAGTGAAGAGCGTTTTGTGTTATCACCAATGGTCGCAATATATGAGTTTCTTTATTCCCAAGTTCATAAAATTTTAATCTTCAAGCTTTCATGGATTCGGATTGGGCAGGCACTTTTTATGATTAAAAAGAAAATCAAACAAGCGGCTTTGCTATATTCCTTGGCTTCAGTCGTGCTTCCTGTTCTTCAAATAAGTAGCGAACACAGTTGCTTGATCCCCCACTTATTCAGAGTATAAAGTCTTTTTGCGAATACTGCAGCTAGCAAAATTCACTTGGATTCAATCCAATCCGCTTTGCGCTTAGTTTTAACTTGCCTAAGGCAACCTATATATCTTATGGTGTGACAACATTGCAGTTTATAATTCCGGTAATATCATATTTCATGCACGTCGTACTACGCATGCATGTGGAGATTGATTTGCATTTTGTTTGTGACAAAGTTGTCCTTTCTACCTGCCAGCCTCAGTTAGATTCCGGTTCTTTTCATCCAAACTGTTAGTTTTTCACCCGTCATCACTTTGTTCAACACTATCTTTGAAGCGACAACTAACTTTAACAATATAGATGATAGAGTTAGAACAAAAACTTACTCTTCCAGATAACTATTCTGAGACATTTAGTTGTACTATAATTCCTCCACCTTATTCACTGTTGTAATTTATATTTGTACATGAACCTCTTGCATTTCAAGTATGATAGATATATAGTGGTACTTGGTGTTGGTGATTTATAATTTTAATAGATAATCATGGTGGTAAATAATGATAATGACTGGCAATACATAGAGGTGGCTGACGGTGATTGTTGATAGTGTTAGTGATTATTATGGTAATAGTGATTAGTAGCGATGATCGTAAATGATACCTAATAATGATGACCACCAACTCTGGTGATTGGTTGGATTGAAGAGAGTGGTGGTGGGTTGATAATAGCGAAGCAGTAGGCAAGGGGTCACCACAAAATTAAGGTGTAATTAACTTTTCTGAGACAAGTTTATGGGGCAAAATAAGTATTTTCCCAGAACACAGTGGTATGATAAATTTTTCGGCAGAAACTATTCAAATAAAACTAAGAGTTGAAAAAGGATAGGTTTGTATGTTTAAGAAGTCATAATAATTACAAAAGGATAGTTTAGCTCTTCCAAGTTCCTCGAGATCATATTATTCATGTACATGTCAAATGATAACCTAATACTAAAAGCAAGTCAGGCAACTTGAGCAAGTTTCGCTATGCATTCTCAATATCTACCAAATGCAAATTTTGATGTTTTCATGAGTGCAAGATCTTCGAGGAGCTTGTGCTAACCATTCAAGTCGGTAAATATCATCATGCTTTGTCCTGATTATGATATACGATCCTGCAAAGCAACACATTATTATATGGACAAGTATTCTAGATCAACATATCCAACAGTGTGAGACTGAAATAAAAGAGATTGCAACGTCAAGAGTTTTCTTTTCTTACTTTGATAGATGCAATAAAACAGAAAGCAGAGAAGCAAACCTTACTATCACAGCTAAAACAAAAAATCCAAATATAAGAGAGACCATTAATCAGTAGCTCTTCTTCTTCTTCTTCTTCTTTTTTTTTTTTTTTTTTAGTAACGGAAAAAATCCCACCTTCCTCGGCTTTTGTCTGCAATAGGGTTCGCACGTGACGTCCGCCTACACATATCACATGTTGCGCTCTTACCACTAGACTAAAGCCCGGGGGAAAGATCATCAATCAGCAGCTTTATGCTAATAACATCACAAAGTAAGTCAGCTACTTAAAAAGAAATATGAATCACATCATACCCTTTTAGCACCAATCCATTCTCCATCTAGCCAGTTTTGATGGGGCCTCAAATCAGAATGCTGAAATTCCAAGATCTCATTTGCCGTTCGAAAGTAGAACATATAATTTGAACCTTTGAGAACTTTGGACACTTGACCAGCCCACCATCCACCATTATGCCAGGTATCAACTTCATCAAGTGGCCTGAATTGGTAAGTTTGTTGGATTACTGGGGGAGAAGGCCTTATAAAAAGAGCATCTGCTTCTTCAGTCAGGAGGTCAGTTTCATCATCAGTTTCTAGAGTCTGGTATTGTAGCAGATACTTCCCATTTCTTAGAAGTCTTACAATCGTAGCAGGGTACCATGAACCCTGGTAACCTTTCTCATCACTCTTCACCTCCACCTTTGCTCCAACAAAAAAGTTTGTATGACTGGCTATTCTGTCCCTTTAAGTTTTCAAGTTTGGACTTCACTTGGATTTTAGATTTTTTCTGCATGTAAGGCGAATCATATAGGAATGAGGATGCAAACAACCTCCACCTTATACAGATGAAGCTTTTGAAGAATAAATGAAATAGCAATTGTCAAAAAATAAGGTTGTCATACCCTGAAGGCAATGACCCATTTTCCATCTATCCACTCTTGATGGGGTCTCAAAGTGAAATGGTCAAACACCAGTTCCTCATTTGTCGTCCAAAAATAAACCATGTACTTTAGTCCATCAAGGATTTTGCATATAAGACCAACCCACCATCCATCATTATACCATGCATCAACTTCTTCAAGCATTTTAAATCTGTCAATTCTTTGAATTACAGGGGGCCAGGGCCTAATGTCAGAAGCATCTGCCTTTTCTTTAAGGGGCTCAGATTCATCTTCAGTTCTTAGTGTCAGGTATTCCACCAAAAACTTATGCTGACAAATGGAATCGACAATAACTGCAGTGTACCAGGAACCGTGGTATCCTTCTTCATCACTTCTCACTTCTACCCTCATCCCTTTGCTGAACTGCGGCTCCAATGTCCTTCCACTACACTTTATCCTGATTTTCAGCTCCTTTGACTTCAATGTCATGTCAGATGAACTTCTTGTCATATCAAGCTTCAAGAAATTGAGCCAACAGAGAAGGAGGATGTAAAAAGAAAAAGAAATTTTTTATGGGTCCTCGAGGGGGAAAAGCCAACAAGAATGAAGAAGAGAGAAGAGGAACATACCTTCTGGAAGTAACCCATTTCTCTTTGACCCATTCTTGAAGAGGCCTCAGCATAGAATGCTCAAACACCAATTCTTCCTCTGTGGTCATCAAACGAACTACATACTTCAAACCACCAAGAACTTCTGTTATATGACCTTCCCACCATCCATCATTGAACCAGGCATCTACAATATCAAGATGTTCAAAAGGATGAAATGATTGGATTTCAGGTGGACACGGTCTGATGCATGAAGCATCAACCTCTTCTTTGAGAAATTGAGACCCGTTCACTGATTGCAGTTTCTGGTATTCAACCAAAAACTTGTCATAGCCAACAGATTTGATAATAGCTGCTGTATGCCATGAACCATAGCAACGTTTCACCTCCACTGACATCCCTTCGCTAAATGTTTGCTTCCGAGATCTGCCACACTTTATCCTGAGTTTGACCCCTCTTGACTTCAGCTCTACCTCTTGTATGTTCTTCTGCATTGCAAATAATTTTTTGTTTTTGATAAGTTTCTGCACTGCAATAATTTTAACTAGGTAGCATAATGAAAAAAAGAGATAAATTTAAGACTATGATACATCAAAAGAATTTTACTAGGTAGTACACAGGTAATGTATGCTCGACTGAGTGAATATTCAGCTAAGTCCCCTATTAAATATAATGCATTTGGTCTGTTACAATTTCCTGTATAATTATGAGCAAATGCCAAATAAGCGTAATAGAAGGAAAGCATTCTCAACAACATTTCTTTTTGTGTTTATGTATTAACCAAAAAAGGTGTAATAGGAGGAAAATTTTAGATATAAGAAGAGTGTAACCAAAAGAAATTTACAGGTAGATATGCCCCCTAGCACAAAAATCTTGATAGAAAAATAAAGTGTGTTCAATACTAAAGATTCATTAACAAATAACTGAAGAGGAAGATTTGATTCTTCTCATATATATTTCACCGTAGCATCTTCCGCGGTATAAAGAATAGTCAAGGAATGAAAGAGGAAAAAGCTGCCTTTTATTTTTCTAGAGCCATTGGAATTTCATTATTTCTGCTTGAGTGCCAAAATGATTTTGTTATCCTCTTGCTTTTCTGTCAAACTTTCAGATTAATCAAGAGATAAGTCACCTAACTATCAATTAAAATTAGGATTAAAATGCAAGGCTTTCAGTCCAAATACAATTGAGAAAAAAAAACATCAATAGAATTGTGAGTTACATATCCCTTCATGTGCTTGTATTAATGCTGAAACCAACATGCAATGAGGTCAATATATTAGTCTCTCCGTCCCCGATTTGCTTGGTACTTTTTACTGATGCAAAGTCAATTTGACTAACTTTGGAGCAAAATTGGACTCCCTTAAAGTAACGTATTGTTTAAACTGAAATTTAGATATTAAAAATCTAAAGAAAAGAGGTACCTGGCGCATTTGTTGGACCTCAAGAGGAGGAACCCAAGAACCATCATCCCAATCTCGAAAAACCCGCAAACCCCACTGTTCCACTTCCATAATTTCTTCCTCTACACCATTAAGTGAAACCAAATATATAGAATTCTCCAAGATATCATTCACCTTCCCTTTTTTCCACCCTTTTTCTTCATAAAGAAACTCCACATTGTCACCAACTTTGAAGTACCGGTGAAGCTCCGGTGGAGGTGCAGGACGTACATCGCCGGCGTTAACGTACTCCTTCCGGCGTCCAGAAGGTTTCTTGTCGGAAAGGGTCTGGAACTCAACGTAAATTTGACCATTTCTGGTTTTCTTACATGGGGTTGATCGGAGTACGGTGGCAGGGAACCAGATGGTAAAAGGGTTGGTTTTTTAGCACTTCTACAGCATCTCCTTTGTTGAAGCACTGTGGGGTAGTATGCAGTGGCATGTTGAAAGCCCCAAGAGAAAGAGAAGGGGTTACTGTAAAGGGGAAATTGTAGAAGGCAGAAGGAGAGGGAGAAGGAATAGGAGGTCTGAGAAAGCTGTATGGTACTTTATAGTATGTATGTACACTAGAATGCTTGAAATTGGAAAATGTGGAGGGTCCAAAGGTCTGACCGAGAGATTTTGTGGATTTTTCCTATTTTAGGATTGTGTATAACCAATCAATGTCTTTACCATTAAAAAGGTATAGTTGAATTTATAGGCATGATTCAATGACATGCAAATTGAAATGATCGAAAAAGGTGATTTTGTATATCCTAACTTGTTTAATCAATATAAACAAGTTAAAAAGAATAAGAAAGATGAAATCGACATGAAGTAACAAGTTAAGCAAATAGAATTAGCGTGAGTTCGATACTGCTAGCTGGTAGCATCATAGGTAATTTTGATCTTATTGACATTATTCAAAACAAAGAAATCACATAGCTTCATAGCTTAAGAACACAAAATAAGTATAATGTTGGTAAATGAGTAAAAAATAAATGGTTTACGATGAGTAAATAGAAGACTATTTATAACTAAATCTTAGGGAGCATCATCCAATAATCTCGTCCTATTAAGGCTATTTTTCTGTACGTTATTACAATTATGTAACGACTAACAAGGATATCAAACTTTTTCACAGCGGCTGGACCCTTAAGCTTATCTCAACCTTATCTTATTCAGTGACAATCTGGTGCCCCTTACTTTTGGAGTTAGGCGCTTTGCTGATGTGACTCCAGCTCCGACTGTTTTAATTCTTGATCTTTCATAAATAGAATTACACATATCGATCATGTCGAGGATAAGATTTGATGTTATCCCTGCTGAGTCACTTTTAACCTATTCTTGTTGCCACACATCGCTTCTTGATTCACTTGATCGTACTAACACCTGGTGAATCTAGCCGGTTTTTAACTCTGATTTCTTTTATTCTTTTTGGGGCCTGGTGAGTCTAGCCAGTTTTTAATCGGATTTCCCCTATTCTTTTTGGGGCTAATCTGATAGTCCTGTCATGCTTCAAATTTACATGATCGGCATTCGACACATTACTTGATCTAAGTGTGTTAAACTCATATGATGCACCCTCATCATTTGTATTAAAATTAATCACAAAACCCATTTGAAAATTTTATACATTCTCAAATCTATCATGAAATATTCTCAACTTCAAAATCATACATGAAGTATTTCATAAGAATAATGAAATCAAAAATAAAATAAATGTCTTTCAATATAAATCATGTACGCTCCTATTATTACAATCCAACACAACTATCTATAGAGTCTCTGTACAATAGAATAAAATAAAATTTAACTCTTGGAATAATTTTCGGCTAAAGAAATGAAGAAGGAACATTCTAGTTACCGTTGAATAAAAGTGGTGCCTCAACATATATCTTAGGAAGAGAGTCATCATATCCCTGTTCTCTCATCATGTGCTATGTCTCATCCTGAAATATGAAAAATAGAGGAGAGCTCAAGGAGGACTGAGTACACCGTCACTACTCAATAAGTATCATTGACTTTGTCTCACTCAAAGCTAGGAAAAGCTTTATTAGTATATCAACACAAGTATTATTTGATATAAAATAGAATGCATTAATATCAAATGACAATTTTAACATTTAAAACGAAGGATCAAGTGTAAATTTCTTTTACTCAGCCTAATAAAATTTTTATTCCATTCACAAATGATTTAAATAAAATTATTAAATTTCAATTGATGAATTTAATCATAAAGTTAACTTTCGGCTTCTTAGGACTAAACGTATTTGATTTTTTATACCTTTCACCAGGAGTACTATACCAGTACTGACATAAGATTCGAGATCAGTTAGGTGATCAACCTAGTAGCAAATATCATATACCCTACTTGTTTAGGTGGTCTCATCGTAGTGTCGTACGAATCTACTCAACCATGCTATTATAGCACAATAATAGTATCCTTTTATGGGGACACTTTGTGTAGCCCTTTATCATTAGATAAAGTCTAAGCCAACACCAACATATACAATTTCATGGCAATATCAGAATCGTCTATTCGAAATTAATTTCGATGAACACTAGTAACTCTCAAAATATTTAATATGTTAGAGATGTATTCATGCCCTAGAATTCTCAAAAGATCTAACTGTATCAATTCTGGAGTTCAAAACCAATCCAATACTTTTGAATAAAATCAAATGTAAAATCTTTTCTCAATTTACCAAAGCATTTATCAAATGAAGACTTAAGACTCAAAAGTATTCAATAAGTGCTATTTCAAATTATTCGACTCTTATAAACATAAATACTAATTATAAATTTAAATTATTTAAAGCAAATCGCACTTTAATAAAATATTTATTAAAATAATTATAAGTCTCTATTCAAATCTCTTTTCGAGCTTTTAACATCTATTTAAATCTTCATAAACTTATGTAATTCCATTTCAAGTATAATTTCAATAATTAGCTTCAAAGTCAAATTTTTATGTCAGAGTATGATTCATAAACTCATCTGTAATCCAATTATTAAATAATGAGAGACTCGCACTTCCTCACCCCCTACATGTACAGATTTACATTTACACATAGTTTACTTGTACATATATAGAAAAAACACCTCGAGAAGAGTAAATCTTATCTTACCCTAGCTTCAAGCTTCAAAATATACTACGACTTCAAATTGGTTAAAATGCTCGAATATCACCGACAAGTCAATATCTACATTTAGATGCTCCAAACACAAAAAAAAATATGTCCAAACATATTTGCCAATTTTCATTAAGGACGCATAAGTTGGCTACAAGCTTTCACCAATCTCAAATTCTCATTTGGTTCACTTTTATCATTAATCATTTTCATTCTTCCAATTTGATATGTATTTATGGTCATTGATGATACTACATTAATTATCCAACACCACCAAATCACTATTCACCATTCTTACCAACTACTCAATTTCATTCATTCAATTCACTTTTAGGATTCATTCCGTACCTTAATTAAATTATAATTTCTAATCCAAATCGTTTTCTATATACTCATTTATACGTAATATATGAAAATTGAGTAGTGAGATTACCTCTTGAAAATAAATCTTGAAAATTTCCATAGAAGGGTTTGTGTGTGCTTGAAAATCTAAAGATATTTAAAAAATTCTAGTGTTAGAGCTAGTATTAAAGAGTACTACTCACACTAAAAATATTATTAAAACTCACCTTAATTAGTAGACAAAGACCTAAGCTCGATCTCCTTCCTTTTTTCAAGTCCTATCTCAAAATGTTTGAAGAAAATAATTGTTGCCCCCAGCTATTGCTACTTCGATAACTTGTACCTTGGGTTCAAGGGTTGTACTCTCCTGTTATACACCACGCAGTAAAATGCCCGTAATTCTTTATAGAAATATCTAAATTATGAACGGTGTGGATGGTTGAAACTACATTCAAAATGCTTTAATTTGATATTCAATGCACATCATAACTCTTTATATGCCGTGATTTTTGCTCTTTACTTTAAGATTAGGTCTTGTGAGCACTCATTTTAGAACTTTGATCCGTATTATAATTTAAAACTTAACTTGGCTCTAGGACTCTCCTTAGATCCTAAGTCACTTTTTAATGTAGCTCATACACTTATTATCATGTCCACATGATTTCCTTTAATGCCATTATCCCTCGTTCACGTCCAAATTAATTTAATTAGTACGTGTCGAACCTCTTAATTTTCTTTAAACATTTAAAGTATTTCGAAGTGCTACAAGTCCCCAATCCTATCCTTGGAATAGTTTTTAGTGTTTCAAGCCTACTTATGGATTGATGTTATATTTTGATACACTTTATGGTAGTCCTTGGTATCATTTCTTTCTAGGTTACACTATATAATGATCCCTATAGTGCTTGAATGTGATGTATGAGGATTTAAATTTTTGAACCTTCCTTCTTCCTTCTTCATGAGATTGGTGCCGTGCTTATCATAATATCCTTTATGTTTCTACCTCATTAAAAAAACCTTACTAGAAAAATTTATTTGGAATAAGAAATGGTCAAATAAAAAAGATTGCAACACGTATTTTCATGTTTATGTCCATGCACTGCCCTTTTGGAGTAGTCATAGACATTGTTGTTTCCTCAGCTACAAAATAATGCAAGGTGAATAAAATAAATAATTGACATAGGATAGTGTAGACTTACCTTAACAATAATGATGTTTCAAGTGGTTGATGTTTTGTCCATTTCATGTAGGGAACTTTTCAGTGACTTTGTATGATCTTTCTCAATCTGAGCTTGTGGTAAATCCATATTTCTAAGATGATAGGTAAGGTTCAAATCGGCTCCAAAAAGTTCTCTAGGAAAAGTTTGTCCGACCTCAATTCTGGACCATAGAAGAGATTGATAGGTTTATATGGTTATCCTCGACGCGTACTTTTAACGTATAACATATGAGAACATTTTCTCATGTCACCACCAAGAACTCCAATAGAGTTTTTTTTAATTTTCGTAAAGCATAGAACTTGACAATAAAGCCTTCGTAAAGGCCTCTGTTGCCCACTCATAGGGTACTGACAGCAACCTTACCCTTTTCTTTTGGAATCAGGACACATACTCTCTTAGCAGCTCTATGCTACCTTGCTTAGTCTTGAAGATATCCATTTTAAAGTTTTCACCTTTCAAATCTGACATGGGCTTTAATCAAGGCATCTAAAAGTATCATAAAAGAATTAATATAATATTCAGATAAATAGAAATACCATGTCAAGCCTCCTTTGGTGAGCATTTTGCCAAATTTCTTTATTAAGACCGACTCTATCTCATCCACAAGGTATACTCCATCATATTCTCCCGCGGATTGGTATTCCATAATATTTGGGAATATCCTGCATTTGGAACCTCTTTTATATTATCACTGGGCGGCAACTAATAGTTGGGTGCTTTTCTATAAGTATGGTCCTTTGAGTATCCAGGGTTCTCTTGGAATCCGATTCTATTCGTGAGTTAAATTCTTCAATATACTTTATAAATTTATCTCCGAAAGAAACTGTTCGAATGTTTTTGCTTTGAGGGCCTCCATCCTCGCGGCTATTTATCCAGAATTTGTTTCTTGAGGCATTTTGGGTTCTTTGGTGTAGAACAATAATGGCAAATGACACTAAAGTTCTCGAAATTAACATTGTTAGAGAACCCTAATGTTATGTGTATTTACACGTCTTTACACACTATTTTATTTATATTGCTACCTTATTTTTACATGAAAGAGTAATAAATAAACCTAATTTATGTTGATTATAAATTGTTGGACTGATTTGGCTTTATTTATGAATATAGGTGTTTTTGGACAAAAATGCACAAGAATTGGAAGAGAACTGAAGAATTCTAGTTAAATATGGAAGAAGTGCAAGTTTATCACTACACACCACCCTACGTAGTGACATTCAGTGTGATGGAGAGAGCGGTGCAGTGAAGTTTGAGAAGGACTTTAGGATTTTTAACAATGTATTTAGAGCAAGTAGTTAGTGAGATATCCTGACCAACACAGTAAAATTCACTATGATGGCTAGTGTGATTCAGCAGAACTAGAGGTGCTCGATATTTTTATAAGTTTGAAGATTAAAATGAGTTTGTGCAACACATCAATCAATGATATGAAAGTCCGTGCAATGGGTGATGCATCGCAGTAAACATATGCAAGGTGAAGAAGATTTAGCTAAGTCATGAAGCTACCAAATCAATGCACTGCACTGTACAACGCAGTAAAATTCATTGTGATAGTCAGCATAGTGCGATGAAAAGGCAGACGAAGTCTGATTTTAAGTGAATTCCAAGTGGATTGGGATAACTCATCTTAGGATTTTTTCCTCTATAAATAGACCCCAAGGTCATTTTTGAAGGGTTTCAAACATTTTGCTAAAGATTTTGCACTTGGAGCAAAGAGGAGCCGTAAATTTAATTTGTTTTTACTTCTTTTCATCTTTCTTAGACATTTATATGTGTAATAACATTCTTATGAGTGTTTCTATGAACATGAGCGGCTAATTTTGTTATTTTAAAATTATGATAAATGCATGATTATTGTTGTATAAACTTGAATTGACGTTTTTAGAAGTTATCGTATGAGTTATTTATTTAGTCTTAAGCTTAATTGTTTTTTTTGTTTCTGTCATGGCTCGAATCTACACCCTGGATGTGACACGGTACTTAGAGTCATGGATGACCCTAAGCAAACCTATGGCATAACATATAACTAACATAATGAAACTTGAATAGAAAGAAATTTACTGGAAACACAAGTATCATTCATTCTAAGAAATATAAATATTTCAAATTGTCACTAATTGTCAAAAACAGAATACCATAATTATGCCTGAAAGCCTCTACTAAAGATGAGTTGCTGGGACAAACCCCTAGCTAACTCGAATAACAGCAAGTAAAATTGAAAATGACTAGTACTGAAAATGAAAGCTACGGTCTTCAAGAGATGAGGACTCACCAAAGAGTACTGTTGTGCTGAATATGAAGGAGAACTAACCAGGCTCCTGGGCCTGAGTACCTGAACCTATATCATAAAATAATATAACATAGGTACATTAAATGTACTAAACATACAAGATATATGTTAAACATAAGAACACTGAAAATCTGCAAACTGTACTGACAAGATATGCAATGACCATATCTGAAATCGTAAGTACTGAAAGAATCTGAAATTCTGATAATACTAAGTGCTAATAATTGTCTGAAGGTCATAAGCATATCCTGAAATCTAGAAGACTGAACTGAACTGGAGACTATGACTGTACTGGACTGAGTTGTACTATGGGAGAGACTGTAACAGACATGTAACCACATGAGCTAACGTGGAGTCCGATGCCCTATCAGAGAAGGCCCACTGAACCTTGCCAGGGTATAGTAGTTGGACTGAGTGATCACTGTCTGAGGCCCATTTGGGCTAATAATCTACGGTGGCAACGTAGTTCTAGGAACCTGGATGCACTGAACTCCGACCCGCTCGATGCTAAGTACTACTCCTAATTGAAAATTTTATATGAGTCTAACTATGCCGATAGCTCAAAACTGGTGTCCTAAGACTAAATTAGAACTATTTATCCAGACGTGTTCTAAGAGTTTAGGGACCTGAAAGAAACTATGTTCCAAGACTTGTTAGAGCTGCTTTATCTAAAACCTCGTAACAGTCTAAGGAATGACTAACAAGCTGATAACTGATACTGCAGAATTACCGAGTTTCATACAAGACTGATAAAGAGTCAAACTGATCAGCTAACAATCTAGGAAAATACTAAGTGCATTCAACAATCTGCAAATACTAACTTTCAATTGAAACATACATGCTGAGGAATTTTGCTCAAATAACATTCCATGAAAAATATAATATTCCAGACCAGCTATCAAATCACATCGACTTGGATAAGGCCTATCATAAAGCCTCCAAATGCTCTCCCTAAGAGCACTTTCGCTCTCTTTTCCTAGATAGAACCTGCAAAAATGACAATAAACATATCAAGTCATAAATAAATATAAAGATTAAATATTATAAACTAAATCAAAAACAAAAATAAACTTACCCAGATTCATCAAGCACGATTACCATTCTACCGAGACTGTCTTTATCTCCTGGCGTTGGCTCTCTATCTACTAGTGTCGGTGCTAGTGCCGGTACTGGTGCCAGTGCTCTATACGACTGGGTCAAAGGTAGAGTACTAGAAGTACCCTGTGAGTCTGGCTCAGAGCTGCTATCACTGAGTTGCAAGCTGGACAAATGATGATATGATCCACTCGAGGAAGAAGTACCCGACGATGAATACGTTGAGTTTCCCTGTGGTGGAAAAATGCCAAGTGTGGGAATGAAAGTGTAAGAAGTAGTAGGAAATGGAGGCACAGAAGAATATGCCAGATGCCCAGTGCCACAAGGGACATAGGACAGAGGTGGAGAAGAATGAATATGTGGAGTAGATGAAAGACCACCCGAAGCAACGCTAGAATCTAGTGGTCTCCTATATGTTTTCCTACTATTCTTACTCGATTTACTACCCCCACTACTATGACATCGATTAGCATCACATGAAGACATCTGCATACCAGTTTATATTAGAATATATTTTAAAAAAATACAAGTATTAAATATAAAATGCTTAAAAAAAATAAACCAACTTGCTAACTCAGCATCCACAGTTTGATGAACAACTGCCACATGGTTTTAGTAAGCCACATCCAACATATTACCTACCTCAATACTACTCACGGGCTAAGTCTTTATAACCACCCACCAATCAGTCTTGTCTCTATGCAAAGGATATGGAGCATAATACACCTACTTAACATTTTATGCAATGATGAAAGGATCATAACAATCAAGTAGCCTGGTGTGCTTAACTTTAATTATATTATGCTATTTATTCACCCTAGTACCTCTGTGCAGTGGAACAAACCACTTACACCGAAATAGTACTATTTTTTTCTCGTCCAACCAACATACCTAACTTCCATTTTTTCTTGTATCACACCATAATAATCAACAGTTTGGCCCATTACCGTCTACATCGCTTTTAACACACACTCCTCTATTACTGGTTTTCTTATACTTAGAATTTTCTTCTATTTTAAAGTTGAAATCATTCACACAATATTTATTTATCGACTGAATTTGACTATCAGGCCCGAGTGCAACATCACTCATAAGTTGCAAATGTTCAATAGTGCTATTTTCATCATGAACCTACATAGTATTAGAATAATATTCTTTAAGTAAATGATTATATTGTACTTATACCTTTAATATGATTTTGAACACTTACATAGTCCTTCAACCAATCGAAGAACCTCGTATATATGACCTTATTACCCTCTGACCTAAAAAGTAATTGTTCAAAAAATTAAGATTTTTCCTTAGTTTAATGCTTAGTATTTAAATGATATTATTCAATAACATCATCCAAAACTTACTTAAGATATGGTTGTGTCATAGGGAAATTGAGCAAGACATGTGTCATGATGAGTTGGTAATTTACCAACTCACTAGGCTCTTAAACATGAATTTTTGTTTAGTTTTCAGGTCATTTAGGTGGATTTTATGCCCTTTTTCCATAATCTTTGAAGGTATTTAACTTGAATAGGAAAATCATGACATTGAGAAAAAAGCATGAAAAAAAAAGGACTGGCACTCCATTGGAGGACACCTGTGAAACACCGGTTGATCGCAGTTCTACACTATGTTGATGAAGATCAATACTGGCGGGCTGCGAAGCAGCATCGGCAAACCGCTGGTGCTAATGTCAAAGGGTTCTGGAATTGACTGATCATCGACCAAAAGCGACGATGGACCGCAAATGAGCACCAGCGAACTGCCGGTGAATCGCCAGTGACGCCCGTTTGCATAGGGGTAAAAATGTCCAGCTCAAAAAAAGAAGAGAAAGAATGTACCCTATTTTGTACATCTCAAAAAGGAACTGAACATTTTATTATTCCGTATCAATTTTTCATTATTCTATTGGCTTTGTATTGAATTAAAGAGGGAAAGAGAAGAGAGAAGTATAGAGAGAGAAGAACTCATCTTTTTCCTTGAAACAGACTCCCTACACATAGTGGACGACTAGCCTGTTCGGGTTCCATCCTATATTGCATTCTGAACACATCATTGACCATTTAATGCACTTTATCATGTTGAACACTACTTTGATCATGTGCAGACCTACTACATTCACCCGCTGTCAAATTACAAAATATACGATTCTCTCTATTAGTCTCACCATGATCAGTCCACAAAAAATATATATGCTTAAATTCATAAAGGTAAATATGAACTACAACGTTATCAGATTTAAAAAACTTCATGCAGTTGCATTATTTACAAAGATGCCTAATCAATCCATTAGTTTGAAAAGGGTATAGTGACATTGCATGGTTAATTAATCTTTTAATACCTTCAACAAATTCATCTCTCGTGCCCCCCCTTACCCCTGATTTTCATTAGTTCTATCATATATCCACAAACAATGATGCATCTACAAAAGTATAGATATTTTAGATTAATTAATTTGTATTGATGATTAAATTTTATTATTTGATGATTACTAATTGTCCGACAAACATCCTCCAAAAGTAAGTCGATTTTAATTATTGAATTATGAATATGAAATATTAATAATTATTATATTAGTAGTCTACATTTTAATAATTATTAAATTTAAATTATTAATCTACATAACAATATCAAGAACCTAAATTAAACTAAATTTTTGTAATTATTGAATTATGAATATGAAATTTTAATAATTATTAAATTTGAATTATTACATTATTAATCTATATTTTTAATAATTAAAGTTTAAATTATTAATCTAAATAACAATATCAAGAACCTAAATTAAACTAAATTTACAAATTCCAAATTAACTAACATATTCATATTGATAATGAATATCAAATACAATTAAAAAAGAGTCATCATTACACATAATTAGGTTAACAAATCTCTACTTTTATCACAAATTCAAGTTAATACATATCAATTACTTGATATACCACTAAATTAATGGATAAAAACTAACCTAAGTAGACTAATACACTAATATTTAACCTAAAATCTATCAATAATAATGTAATTAAAAATTTGAAAACTATAACCTTGAAATTGAAGAGGGTAACGGCTGTAGAGGGATGTTAGGCGGTGGGAGGGACGCCGGTGAGCGGGGAAGTGCGGTAATGGGGGTTTAGGATGGAAATTGCCAGAAAAATGAGAGAGGAGAGAAATGGGAGACGAAAGCTGCCTGAGTCGATATAATTTGACAAACCGACGGACAGGATCAGTCAGTCCGTCGGTTTATCTATTAATGAAATGATCAAATCTTGATCAAAAAACCAACTGACAAAATGACCCTGTCCGTCGGTTTCTAGAAATTATTTTAAATAAAAATTTATTTCTATATTACTTTTATTTTTATTTAAAAAGTAATAATTAACTCATATAACGACATTGTCGTCGGGTAGGTAAATAATTTTTTATTTTTTTTAATTGTACACGACTCTATAAAATTCTATCCCGATAAAAATTATTCACACAAAAGTGCGAGAGAAATACCGAGGAGGAGCCGATGGACACTATAGTTTGGTTAAATAATTAAATAAAAGACGGAGAAAAAGACAGACAGGTCCGATTTCCTCTCGATTTACTTAAACCGACCCTATCTGTCGATATACGTCCCTCATTTTTTACACAGTTTTTAATAGTAATTTTACTATCTCTTCTATCTCAATTAATTTTTTAAAAACATATTTTTATTTAAAACCGCACGAAGCGCAGGTGAACTTACTAGTAAATAAATAAAAGCAGAGCCTGTTGCTCACAGGCTTCACAGAACCTAGATAAAGAACAAACACCCTGCATTAAATCTAGATCCCCAAGTAGATAAGAATTACAAACAGGTAGGCTTAAAATAAAAAGACATTTACATATAATACCGATTTTTCAACAAAAATAATAATATTCTGCATGATCTCTTTATCTCCTAACCATTGCATAGGTATGGCAATTGCTGACAGGCACGCCTTACTACAGAATTCAGTTTAGGATTCTCAAGCAGAATTCTTTAAACAATCTATTGCAGTTGTAACTAGATGTTGGCGATAAGAGGCTCAAGAGTCAATTGATCGCTCTCTCTCTGAATCTCTGCCTTCTTTTTAAGTGAGAGGCGATGCAGAAGGTATCGCGCAAAACGGCTCAAGGGATCCTGTAAACCTTCCATCTCATGGTGCCCAAACCGCCAATCTCTTTCTATATAAGGCCTCCATATAGGCTCATCAAGGCCTCCTGAGAAAAGAACATATAACCAGCAACAATAGATAATTAATACCCAAAAAAAAAAAAGGCAATTAATACAGCTAAAAGAGGGAGGGCAGAATCACCGTGTAAACAGAGTTCTTACGTTACTTATCATTGAGGTCAGAAAGAAAGAATTTGTTCCCTCATGCAGGGGGCATGCTTGTGGTAGTCCGCTAAGGTATTAAGGCAATTAAAGTGCCATTTCCCTATGCTAACCTCATTTACCAACCACCGAAAAAAGGCTAGAGAAACGTCAATGACGAGATTAAATCATGGAGTAAAAGTCATTTGTCTAATAGAATGCTCTCCAGCAAGAGTACAGCATCATATGAGAGTTAGTTATGGCTAGACCAACAGACAAAATCGATAACTATAGAGCATTGGCACCAAATTGGTATCTGGAACAAACCATCACGGCATAGCTTCTTTTAGATTCAAAATTACAGCATTTCAACTCTAGATCTAAATTTGACCCAAGTATCGCCTTTATCCATCTATCCAAGGGGATATGGATCAAAGTTCTGACTAAAATCTTGATTTGTCTTAAACCTGTTTCAGGCCAAAATTAGGCTTTTGACAATCCTGTATTACCTGCATACATTAAGCCATATTTATTCACTGATCGATAGAATGGTCTCCTTTTTCCCTCTTTAGCAGCGGTTTGGAGCTCACCCCACACCTGCTCCCTGTCTTCCCGCATTATTTTTCCAGATTCTACAACCTGAAAACCAAGATGTCAGCAAATTATCAAGAAGAATAAGAAGAGGAGATAACAGAAAGAAGGATACCTTTGAAAACAAATTGTACGAAGGACGAGGAATCCGAGCAAGATTATTTGCACGATCAACTGCTACAAGTCCAAACTTGGGACCATACCCATCTGCCCACTCCCAGTTATCAGAGATTGTCCAAAACAAGTAACCAAGTACACGAACACCCTGGATATAGTAAAAAGATGCAAGTCCACATCACCCATCAAATAAAGCTGGTGAAATTTTGGATATATTAAAAGATAAAGTCCGAAGAGTTAAGACCATTATCATGGCTGCATAAGTTGCAAGTAGATGCTCCAACAAGTATGGTTGTCTAATCAAGTCCGTTCCATCAGAAACACCATTTTCAGTTATTATAAAGGGAAGATTAAGATGTTTGTATCTTTCATCAAATTGGAGCAACACACGGAACAAGCCATCGGGATAGACACCACGCCCAGATTCGCTGTACTCATCTGTCTCCACTAGTTTCAGTCCTGCACCACAAATGACTTCCTGCTCAAGTCAAAGAAGTGCAGAGTTTGATGTCAAAAGATGAGGCAATAGAAAAGCAGAACAAGAGCTTTTCTATTTGAACTTTGTCCAGAAACTCCAATACCTGTCCGTAGTAATTGATCCCAATGTAATCCATCTTGTCAGAAATACTATCCAGAAAAGGATAAAGGGTCATAGAATTGGCGACTGAAACAGCAGTGACATCAAACAGTCCATATGGACGCATAAATGAGACATGGTGAGCTACTCCAACAATGGCACTCGCTGGTTTGCTGAGTAACACAAGTCCAGAACAATCAAAATAAATCAAGACTGATGAAGGACAAAAGAAAAATCTAAATAGAAATAAAATATTAGTATCAAATAAAAATGTTTCAAATGATCACATACACGAGGATGCTGCTAACTTAAGTTCAACTATGCTGAAATAGGACTCAGTATCCTAACAAAGTACCAAGATGTAAATGAAGAAGCGAGATTGCAGCTTTAGAAAGCATGTCGTTGCAAATCTAGGTATTCAAAAAATTCAAGTTTCCCTGTGTTTTTCTTTTGGAAGGTATGGACCGACATGGTTTGCAACGAGCTATTACTTGAAGTAGGATAATATTGCTTTCAAGATAGAATATGCACCCTTATCTATCCACTTGCTAAAACATTTAGGATCATATTTGCAAAAATATCAGAAAGAACCTTCACATATTTGTCATAAAAATGCCATATTCCTTCAAATTGAGGAGTTAGCAGCAGACTTCTCTGTCATGAAAATACATCACCTAAAGGCATCCCCAAAATTTGAACTGATGTTGCACCGACAGTTGAGTGGTTCACTATTTCAGTTCTCAAACTCAAGACTCCTGCCAAATGCTCTTGCAGATCATATTCACTTGTAGGCTTGTAGCACAGTTATCAAATGCTCAGCACATATTTGCTTTTCTTGTTTTCATTTCGATTGCTGTGAATAAATGCTTGTAGAATTGTCATTGCACTAAATGGAATAACAATTTGCCAAACTGTACTTTTCATTAAGTATCTATAATTGCTTGAAGAGTCGGTTTTACTTTTCTTTTATGTGTCCGAACCAGTTAGCGCTCACCTGGATTGATCCCACAAGGTACCTGCTGCCTCCCACCAACACAGGTACTAGGCAACTCAGTCCGCCAAGGCTTGGACAAATGGGTAGAAACACCTGGTGATTTCTACCTCCACTGGGTTTAAACTTGAGACCTCATGGTTCTCAATCCACTTCATTGATTACTGGCCACACCCTAGGGTGCTAGGTTTTTACTTTTTGTTGATGAGCTTTTAGCTGGCCCTATTTCTTTTGTTGTAATTACTGGCCGTGGTAATACAGTTAGCCTGTGCAGTATTCATATTGGCAAATATGTTGTCTGTCCTACATTGCCATTTGGACAGTGTAGCCATGTCAATATTTCACACCAGATGGACTGAATATTCATATTGGAAAATACTCTCCCGCATATCATATTGACTTAGCTTTGTCCTAGGCCCTACTACCCCAGCGCATGAGGGATAGCTCATAACTGGTATATAGAGCTCTTTAGTATAGTAGCATAGTACACCCCTCAATGATCTCTTTCCAATCTTACAAAATTGTCTTTTTCTGGAGCAGTCCATTTTCATCATAATTCCTCTATGGAAGAAAAATTAATAATAGTAGCAACAAACTAGAAAGCAGTACGAAGAAAATTAATCAAATAACAAACTTGAAGTCTCCAAAATGCCTTCAAACATGATGGAGAAATGAAAATTTCAATGTATCATGGAATGAAAAGAGAAAAGTACAAGGAGTAGCTGGAAACCTTTTTTCATGAATATAATCATATGCCTTTGAATGCGCAATTGCTATCCAGTTCATGGTCTGATTGAAGACACCCATAGGTAAAGCAGAAGTAGCAACCTCCAGCATATCAGGATTACCACCAGGCCAGGCACCAGCACAGTAAGTGAGCATACAAAAGACATGAGGCTCATTAAAAGTAATCCAATAGTCCACTAAATCTGCAACAGAGTCAACAACGAGCCTGTACGAAACACACATCCATTAGTTCCACTTGCAAGCACATTACAGTGATAAAATGTAAAATACTTAAAATTGTGCTGCTTGACAAAGTGCTTTACATGTAATTGTTCAAAATTGCTACTAAACGATACATATATTGAGATAGTTGATTGGCAGACTAAGCAAATAGAAGCAAAGGACAAGTATCAAGTATCTATAGTTTAAGCTAAGCTACTGGGATAATTATCTGATAAATATAAGCTCGACTATGGAGATCTAAAATATACAGTAGCCAAACCTGGTAAATTCCATGAAGTAGTCAACTGTCTTTTCCAGTTTCCATCCCCCATAATCTCCTGCCCATGGTGGTAAAGAGTGATGAAACAATGTCAACATGACGTTCATCCCATAGGATCGGACTCTATTAATGATCCATTTATATCGCTCCAATGCCGCAAAATTGACCTATAGAATACATCAAGTAACTTAATACATTCTAGGAGTATTTGAAGCATATTCACCATGTTACTTTTGCGAGAATTGAAACAGGGAAGAGAAGATAGAGAACAAAATTGTTCAATTATTCCCTCAAGCTATTGGAGTTTAAAATTTAAATAGTGTATCTGCATGTTCTTTTTAATTATTGTTGTTGTTATGGTGAAATCTACATGTTCTATGAAAGGAAAATTACATAATTGCAGGAAGTAAATCAAGTCAGTTGATCCTATGCTATATTCACAAGATCCTAGTAATAATCATAAGATTCTGATGCTCCCCTCGAGCTAGAAGTTAATCAAGTCAATTGATCCTATGCTATATTTGCAAGATCCTAGTAATACTGATAAGATTCAATGCTCCTGCTCAAGTTGGAGCACTCAAATTATATGTACGGAGTTTGCTACATATATACCTTGTTATAGGACCGACAAGGGACTTGGTGAATATATGCGAGCTAATCAATTGACTACACGAACTTTGTGATAATGTCTCCTGATAGTATCTTTTCTCTAACGAAATAATAATCAATTTCTATGTGCTTGGTCCTCTCATGAAACACCGAATTTGATGCGGATTATCACACACAAGTTCCATTTGATCAATCTCCCAAAATTTCAATTCTTTTGGTTGTTGCTTCATCTATATGAGTTCATATATACCCAATGTCATAGCCAAACATTATGCTTCTGCATTCGTTCTTGCAACTACATTTTATTACTTTTTGATAACACCAAATTTTCCTTTACTAGAATACAATATCCAGAGGTATGTCATATGTTAGAGGGTGACCTTCCCCAATATGCATATGTATATCTAACAATAACTCTTTCCCTGAAGTAGATATTAGGTATCGAAGGGTGTGAGTGACTACATTTCAATGACTATCACAAAGGAGAATCTAGGAATTTACAAGACTCACTGGGAAAGCAATGTTTGGTCGTGTCAAAGTAAGGTAATTTAACTTTCTCACCAACCTCTTGTATCTTTCAGGATCATCAAGAGGCCCCCTGACTAAGATTCTAAAATCTAATTATAAGTAATAAATTAAGGTTCTGTTTTAACATGCACCTAGTAAAAGCTCAACCTTGGAGTTTATGGGAGTATCAATAGGCTTAAAGTTTGTTATTCTTGTTCCTCAATAATATCAAGAGCATATTTCCTCTATGCATTGAAAATTCCTGATCTTGATTTAGCAATCTCAACATCGAAGTAGTACCTCAATTGACCAAGGTCCTTGGTCTGCAAGTGTTCGAAAAAGGTACTTTTTCAGTTTGGTAATTCCCTCTTCATCATTATTTGTGATGACTATATCATCAACATACACCACCAAACACATGCACAAATATGGAGGGAATGATATTAGAACACAGAATGATCAGTTTCATCGCAAATCATGTCAAAATCTTGAATAGCTATGTTGAATTTACCAAATCATGCTCGAGGAGACTACTTTAGACCATGAAGTCATCGTTATAGCGTACAGACTGTGTTACTAGAGTCCCCTTAAACAATAAATCTCAGTGGTTGCTCCATTTAAATTTTATCCTCCAGATCCTTATGAAGAAATACATTTTTAATGTCCAGCTAGCGAAGTGGTCAATGAAAAACTGCAACCATAGACCAAAGAGATGGTTGAAGCAATCCGCGAGAGAGAAAGTATCGTCATAGTCAAATCTAAAAATGTGTATCAACTCTTGTCACCCAATCATGCCTTTAGCCAATCAATATGTTCATCAGGCAAACATTCACTGTGTATACCATCGACAAACGATAATAAATTTATCGAGAGATAGAGGAACAAGCTCACAAGTATCGCTAGAGAGTAAAGCAAACATCTCCTAAATCATAATTTGTTGATAGCCTAGAGGAGATAGAGCTTCACTTATAATATTTGGAATAGAAACAAATGACAGTAATGATACAAGGCATAATGAGCTAGTGAGAAACGACGATAATTCAAACAGGTATAGTTAGGATTAGGGTTACGGGTGGAATGACACATTTCCAAGGGAAAGTAAGAGGACTTTATGGAGACAAGTTAGCAACCAACAAGGAATCATGTGTTAGGCGTGAAAGGTTTGGACTAGATGAAGGGCGTAGAAGATGATTATAAGTAAAGAGTGGTGGAGTAATAGAAGGTGGAGCTACAGGAGTGTTGTGGGAGAAAATGAAGGAGGGAGAATGACAAAATCCCTAAAAGATGGAACTCGTGAACTCTTAGAAATACCTACGTGTTCAGAAAAAGAGGGTGCAAAGTAGGATTGACTGTACTGTATTGTACAATAACCAATAAGCTTATAAAAATACCCTTAATTGTTACTCCCTCCGTCGCAATTTATGTGATGTACTTTGACCGAGCATGGAATTTAAGAAATATGAGAAGACTTTTGAAACTTGTGATTTAAAACAAGTTAGATGTTTGTGTGGATTTAATCATCTCATTAAGAGTGAAATGGATATTTTAAAGTTAAATTGTTACTAAATAAAGAAATGTGTCATTTTTTGGGGACTGACTAAAAAGGAAAGTTTGTCACATAGATAGAGGGAGTATCATATAAGATTTATCAACAAATACTAAAAATAATTTAAGACTGCTTCATTTCCTAATTTATCATCATTTATGCCTTGTAAATATTTTAAGCTATTAAATTCATGCAACTCCCAATGAAATTGATAAAAAATTAGATGGTAAACCAAAATAGCAAAAAAAAGTCTCCGCAAAAAGGACACAGAATGGATAATAATAAAAGGGATAGAAAGAAAAATGTTGCAATAAACGAACCAAAAATCTAAGGTGGAGATACCTAATAGGTAAAGAGTGGAGTTATGTAAGATAACAAGGTAAAGAGAAAAAATAGGATTATGAAATAATAAGCAATAGTATAGAGGGAAAGAGAAATAACATAGCTATTCCACCACATTAACTGGGCGTGACATATAATGGGTCTTTTCATCGTTACATAGTAACATATTTAACAATATAATATAATAAATTTAAGTAACAGTCTGTTGCAGAATCACAGTGGTATAATAATGTATGTAGATAATATAGCTGATTTCTAGGGATCTGAATATCTAGTTACCACAGTTAGCTTATTCTCTACATGTATCCTATATCATTGTACTCTTTAAGTATCAGACAAACTATTCTCCATATCTTGTCTCAATTACATGGTATTAGAGCCATTAGGGAATCTTATGCTCTAAAGTTACATACCTTTTCTGGTTGTCGGAGAAAAAGACTCGATTATTTGGGTCAATCCTTAGTTGTCTCAGCACCATCATAGGATGCAGAAAGGGATTTCCGTCTGAAAGAATCATCACCGGCATTGGGGTGGCAGCGAGTGAGTCGCATGCCGCTTCCACCTCACCACTGTCTCTCACACTCCAGTGCATATAGGCGCGTGCGACGGCACGATCAATTGCAGCTTGCATCAGCAGTGTCTCCTAGACATTTTCAGTCAAGATTTGGTGTATCTTATTTGAAATACTTCAATTTGGATAGATTTGACATCATCCAGGTTTTATCTTTCTCGATATGTTATTCTCTGTATGTAGGTGTTCTTTGTTGCTCGAGATCTCGTATGTTTTATTTGAGCAGGAATAATAATTTGGTTGTGGGAGTGAGAATATTCTGACACATCTAGTTTGAAGGTCCTGGTTCAAATCTGGTTTGACCCTAAAATGAATAAATAATTTTGTTTGGGAGATTTTGTAATATTTGGAAGCCAAGATGGGTAGTTGAATGTTGTGAAAATTTAATGTTTTAGGTTGTAGGTTGTTGTATGTGTGGTCTCTGTTTCCTTTTCTCCTTCAAATTCTGTGAAGTTTGCTAGATTGCTTTACTTCATGTTAAGTTTAGTTCTAGTTGGGATATCAAATCTACTGTTTTGGGAAATGACTGATCATAAAAGACAGAAGTCTAAAGTTGTTTTCTAGTTTATTATTTGACAAAACGATTTTGGTTTCAGCTGAAAATTTGATAAATTCCCTCAATATCAAAAATTATTATAATATCTTTGCCGAGTCAAATGAAATGTCTTGTCACCTCTTCAAATAAATGGGTGATCGATTCAGGTGCCACAAAATAATATTACAGGTAATACTAATAATTTTTTCTAACTTTCAATTGCACAAAACACCCTTTCCAGTTACTGTAACTGATAGATCAACCTGTGACAGTGTTGGATTTGGGACTATTAAACCAACCTCCACCATTACCCTGTCATCTGTATTATGTCTATCAAAGTTGGCTTTTAATTTATTTATGTCAATAAACTTATCAGAGACCTTAATTGTAATATCTTGTTCTTTCCTATCATTATTTGTTTCGGGATCTTAAAACAAATTAAATTATTGGTAAAGGACATGTTTCTGATGATCTCTACATCTTGGATGAATGGGAGCCTCGATTTGTTGCCTGCTCCACTGTCATGACTCCATTTGAAGCACAATGTCAATTGAGATATCCTTCTCTGCTTCAATTGAAGAAGATATGTCCTTAGTTTCAAAATATTTCTTCATTAGAGTGTGAGTCATGTCGATTTGCAAAATACCATCACATCTCGTTACCTCCAAGGGTTAATAAGCGAGTTGAGTCGGCACTTGAGTTAGTTCATTTTGATATTTGGGGACCATATCTTGTTGTTTATAAAACTGCACATAGGTATTTTGTCACTTTTGTGGATGATTTCTCTCACATGAATTGGATTTATTTTATGAAGAGTCGCTCTCAGGTGTTTACTCACGTTTGTGCCTTCTATGTGGAAGTCAAAACTCAATTTGCTTCAGTATGTATTCTAAAGAGTGTTGAAGCCAAAACATACATGTCAGAATTGTTTGAATCGTACATGAGACAACATGGTATCAGAGCCAAGTCCGTCCCTGTTTTGGATTTTGGTCAACACTCCAGTTGGGCCTGAGCGTGAAGGAGGGTGTTAGAGTGGGCTAGAGTCCCACAATGTCTGCGAATGGATTGGTGATCTGCTTATATAGACTTGGGCAATCCTCTCCTTATGAGCTAGCTTTTGGGTTGAGTCTCCACCCTCTTAAAATGGAGTTGCTGAAAGGAAGAATAGGCGTCTACTTAAGACAGATCAGGAACTTCTGTTCCAAATGAAGGTTCTTAAATAATTTTGGGCTGATGCAGTTTCTACAACTTGTTTTCTAATTAATCACATGACATCTACTGTGCTTGTTGGTTATACACCTTACAACGTCCGTTTTCCAAACAAGTCACTATTTCAAGTGGAATCTAACGTGTTTGGAAGTACATGTTATATTCGAGATGTTCAGCCATCTGCTACCAAGTTAGATCCCAAAGTGAGTTTTCTGGGCTATTCTCGCATTTAGAAAGGGTATCAATGTTATTATACTAACTTGGCAAATATCTTGTGTCAAATGATGTGATATTTTCAGAGACTATACCATTATTTTATGCACCTCCCATTTCTACAAGTCAGAGGAAGGAAGATGAATGGTTAGTCTATCAAGTCACTTGTGTTTTGAAAACTATATAAGTGTGGTTCCTTTATCTCCTAGTTCTTCTGTTGATCATGATCCGACTATTGTACCTTTAGTACCTGATATATCTGCAGTAGCAAGATGACCAACTATTCAAGTCTATTCAAGGAGGCAAGAGATCGATGATACTTGCCATGCACCAGTTTTGTCTCCTGATCCTCTAGAAATTCTTGACCTCCCTATTACTTTTCACAATGGTACATTTACTTGCAAATCCACATATTTCATTGCAAATTTTGTTTCATATGACTGCTTCCTCTAAGTCTAGATCTTTGATTGCTTCTATAGACTTTATCTTTGTAGCAAAATAGTAAAGGAGGCTTTGAATCATCTTGGATGGTCTAATGCAATGCTTGATGAAATACATGCCTTAAAGGAAAATCACAGGAGGGATTTGGTGGATTTACCCATGGATGTAAGTGGGTTTTCACAGCTAAAGTTAATCCAGATGGTTTTGTAGCAAGACTTAAGACCAGACTTGTGGCTAAAGAGTATGCTCAGAAATTGTTATTCAGACACCTTCGTTCCAGTTGCCAAACTCACTTCTGTCGTTTGTTTTCTCTAGCTGATTCTGAGAATTGGCCTTTGCATTAGTTGGATATCAAGAATGCATTTCTTCGTGGTGATCTTCAAAAGAAAGTGTATATGGAGAAAGCACCTATTTTTGTTGCTCAAGGGGAGTATGAGAAAGTCTATCATTTGAAAAAGTCTTTGTATGGCTTAAAACAAAGTCCCGGGGCTTGGTTTGGCATGTTTAATGAAGTAGTTCAACATTTTAGGTTGAAAATGAGCAAATGTTATCAGTCAATCTTCTACCGATAATCGTTAGCTACAACTATCCTCCTCATTATAAATGTTGATGGCATTGTCATCACAAGAAGTGATTATGCAGGAATCTCTTCCCTCAAATCTTTCCTATATACTAAGTTATATATGAAGGACTTAGACCAGTTGAAATACTTTTTGGGAGTAGAAGTAAATAGAAGCAAGGAGGAGATTTTTCTATCTCATAGAAAGTTTTTCTTGACTTGCTTGCAGACACTGGAAAGTTGGCAGCCCCAGTGGTTCCAAATGTGCATCTTATGAAAGATGACGGAGATCCTTCAAATGATTAAGAGAGATATAGAAGGTTAGTTGGGAAGTTAAACTACCTTATTGTGACTCCTTCGGATATAGCTTTTGCAATAAGTGTTGTTAGCCTGTTTATGTTCGCACCTACTCTCAAACATTGGGAAGCTTTGGAACATATTTTATGAGCTTCTGGACTTGGCGTATTATAGCAATCACGGTCATACTCGTGTTGAGTGTTCTGCAAATGCTAACTGGTCTGGATCCAAAATCGATAGAAGGTCTACTATAGGCTATGGTGTCTTTGTTGGAAGGAACCTAGTACCATGGAGAAGTAAGAAGCAAAGTGTTGAATCTCGATCTAGTGCAAAATCCGAGTACAGAGTTATGTCACAGTGTGTGAGTAAGATTATGTGGATACATCATCTTTTAACTGAAATTGGGTTGAAGCATCATACACCAACAAAACTTTGCTATGATAATCAAGTTGCTTTTCATATCACTTCAAATCCGATGTATCATGAAAGAATTAAAGATATTAAGGTTGGTTGTCATTTTATTCGTAAGAAGATTCAAGAAAACGTGATTTCCACTGGCTATGTGAAGATAGGAGAGCAACTAGCTGATTTGTACACAAAGGTCTTGAATGAAACTTGAGTTCATTACCTTTGTAACAAGTTAGGCATGATGAACATCTATGCTCCATCTTGAGGGGAAGTGTTATAGAATCACAGTTGTACGATAAAATATAGGTGATATAGCTAATCTATAGGGATCTGAATATCTAACTACCATAGTTAGCTTATTCTCTACATTTATTTACATCATTGTACTCTTAGAGTAATACACACATTATTCTCCATATCTTGTCTCAATTACACAATCAAAACAAACATTATATTTAAAATAACTATCAATACAATACAATGGATAACAACCATCCAAACAAGTTGTTAGCATAAATGGGGGAACATGTCATTGGCTATTCTTACTCTGGGTTTTGTAAGAAGCGAAAAAAGAGAAAGAGTTTTGTTGAAACTTGAAAAGGTACTAGTATATCCACATAAATTCTGGTGTTTTATTACACCATGTAGTAGATATGGTTTCTTTAGGTGGAGATTAATTTGAAAAAAAAAACTGAATGGAAAAGGTAGGTAAGAAATTTGGGACAACTGAAACAAATTTCACAACTCTTTGACATCAATTTACAAATTAGCTGAAACTAGTGATGCTTAGCAGAGGTGATGTACTCTAATCCATTTCCTTTGGGACATCTCTCAAACAGGATGATATTAGTTATACAGAAGTAGGTTTTACATAGTTGTAGAAATCTAAGTGTCAGCATGATTTGTAAGAAAGGTTACTTACAAGATACAATAATAATATAAAAGTAGACAAATGAATTTCATTGTAATTTCTTACAGTTTCTTTCAATCCACTGAGCGGCTCTTCAGGCATGATCCTGGACCAATCTACCCCCATTCGAAAGACTTGCACGCCAGTATCTTTAGCTAATTTCAATTCAGTGTCAGGATCAGACCAAAACCTTAGCCTTTCCTCCCTAACACAATCCCAAACTTGAAAAAGTCAAAGCAAATAATGTGTAGCGGGTTTGTTGATATTTAGTATCAGGTTATCTATAGTTCACAGGTTCAAAGAGCAAAGCTCTACAAGTCTAGTTTAGTTTAGTTATAATTCGGCGTGTTATGCACCATAATTTTTGAGACTTCAATCAGAATGTCAAAGAAGATCCATAAAACTTACGGGTGTGGGACGTTATGCCAAGCAGCAACATTATGACGACATTGCTCAGTTGGAGTTGGCTCTTCCACTTCTATGTACTTCTCAAATCCTCTTATTTGTGCCTCCATGGCTATCTTAAGGGACCTTTTCCTCTTTATGGTCTTCGTAACTTCTCTCAAAGGTAACGGAGCTTGCTGAAATCCACCGTCACCTGTAGCAGAGCCCATAATAGCATCTGCTGGTTTAGGCTGCTGGTGTTCATGTGATTCTGTATTCTCAGCAAATTGGAGCCAAGCATCATCAAGCCGGTCTTCCACATGTGCAGGCGCTGTAGCCAATCCAAAAAAGAATCCTTTCTCCCCTTCTAGAGAGTATTGCAAATGGGTCAAACCACATATGCACACATATATAGATATTCAATTACTATGTTAATTTCTTGTGGACAATGAATGCATCTATGTGAAGGCATGAACCATATAAATGCTGAGAGAGACATATAGTGGAAAAAGAGATACTTACAGCATTAAACTGTATGATAACATAGTACAGCCCTGCAGCGTTCTATGGGGGAAACCATTGATTTTTGTGTTTTTCTCAGCTACTGTTTTCCAGTCAACGTTCACACAAGATACTGTCTTAATCTTAGGAAATGGGGAACCAATGCAGAGTGACTTCATTCTTTCTTTTAAAAAAGTAGGTAACAATATATTAATCAGCAGCGCAAAGAGAGTGCTGGAAACCATATTTACAAGTTATAAAAGATGAAACAAAAAAAAATTGGAAAGAAACCATATCCTGCTCAGATTACAGGGATTTAATGCAGAATGAAACTATCCTCTCAATCAAGAGTTTATGGAAGGTGGGATATACAGGTAAGGCGCATCCACCTATTTTGTTTTATTTATTTACAAGGGCACATCCACCTGTCTATCCAAACTTCAAGCAAGCATAAGCTAAACTGAGATCTTGGTTCAACATTGATAGACCAACAGAAGTCCATGTTATTGATGAGGGTCAGTTTATATCAACTACCATCCAAAAATGGAATAACGCATTCTCTCCGTCTCAATATATAGGGAACTCTTTCTACTTTGGCCGTTCTAAAAGGCTTGACCCCGTTACATTTATAATTTCATCTACACATAACTACTAAAATTTTAAGCTGAACCAAGTTTTTAACCAAATTCCTTCCATAACATCTTACTTTTCGTGCTGTAAAGTCCATGTTCAGTCACACACTTTCATATAAAATAAAACAGACAGAGCATGTGTTAGCTAGTTTGTTAGATTCCAGGAACCATTAGTAGGCTAATTGAAAAAGTTTCAATTAGGCTAAAAAGCTAAAAGGAGTTCTGTTACCAGACGGATTGACATTGAAGTGAGCAAGAACATCGGCGGAGTCGTTTATGGGAGAGTGGAAACGCTTGAGGTTCTTTCTCCGGTAGACGGAGAAGGAGAAAGCATTGGCGGCAACGGTGATCGTTAGTAGGACTCCGGCGAGTTTCGTGGCCGCCGTGAACAGAGCAATTACTGACATTGTTACCGATCTAAAAGCAGACAGTTGCTATGTAGGCCTCTTTGTGGAGGATAGCGCCCTCGGGAGCCAATAAAAAATTCAGTTGCGTGATGCATTGTGCTTCTATTCCAAATTTGAATTTCTTGCACAAAGGCGAATTTTTAAAAAAATTATAACTATTTTTAAAAAATTACATAAATATATTTTATTAGTTATATCATGTACTTTTTTTCATATTTCTAAAATATGCCTATAAAATATAATAAGATTCAAAAAATCATAATTAATTGTGGAGTCTCACTGAAATAGGAATGTTAATTAATAATTGACACTCAATCTTATAAAACTTGGCTTTACATATTTATTCTTCAATTTTTCCCTCTTTCTTTCGACAAATAAAAAAATTAACTCAATATAAATTTAAATTTGATATATAATATATGATTACTGTTGTTACACCCTCTAAGATGTTAGCGGTTAGTTTGCGTGCGCGTGGATTTGTGGCAAGTAGTGAAAGTTTGACGCGTATAGGAAGATCCTCGGAAGCAGGATCGGGCGAGGCCAGGCTGCGAGGGGCCAACGTGACGCGCCAAGCATAATGGCGGCTTGGGAGTTGCGGCACGGCACGCCATTGGCGCGCCGGCCGGCACGAAGCGCCCCTAGGTCACCGCCCTATGCCTATATAAGCCTTCTATGTTTAATGTTATTCATTTATCAAATGATCCCACGACCAAAATCAGAGGAAGCACGTAATTCCCATCAAATTTACGTCAAATTACACTATCAAACGCGGTCCAAACGCAAATTAACTTCGGATAACAAGTTTTAGGCCTATGGGAAGCATTTCTATGGAGTTATTTCTTAAAAATTCACTCGGTATACCAGAATCCCACCGAGTAAAGGATGTCAGAGTTACTCCAAATTGAATCATAAACGGCCACAGGCAATAGGTAAGCATTTCTCCCTTCTGAACTCTCGAGAAATTGTGGGTTTTCAAGAGAGTTATTCATAGTTGAATTATAGTTAACATTATTATCGAAAGATATCGTTATTTGCCGAATTTAGTATTGAAATTAGCCCTATTCTTTCAGCATAAGGGTTGCAGTTGAGTGGAACCGCCGATTACAGGTTGAAACCTACCGATTAAATGAAAGTCAGCATTCGAGGTATGTTAAGGCGAATTCCTTCGGCAAGTTATTCCTGCGTATCGTAATACAACCTAAATCCTTTTAAGAAATCCAGGAACATGTTCTACCTCGGAAGCCCAAAGGCCAGATCCGGGAGTTGAAATGGAGAAAAGTTAAAATCTGGCACCAGGCATCAGGACGAGTCGTGAGGAGACCCGTGAGAGCAACCCATGAGTCGTGATGTGACTCGTGGGGAGGCCCAGTTGATGAGTTTGCAGTTTGGGAAACAGGATCCCTACGGGCATGACCACGACTCGTGGTCAGGCCCTACGAGTCATTAGGTCAGTTGTGGGGTGGGTGAGTAAGAAAAAAGAAGGAGGAGAGACAGTGTACTCGACGAGAGGACCCCACAAGTCGTGGTTAGTCCCCACAATTTGTGGGGAGGGTCGTGGTCAGCTAGTTGAAGAATTAATTGGCATGGAGGTAGTGTACATAACGGGTGATGACCACGACTCGTGGTCACTAGTAACGGATCGTGATGTTGCCCGTGACGAGCCCAGATGTTCAGATGAGCAGTGTACTTGACGGACAACTCCACGAGTCGTGGCTCAAGGTAAAGAGTCGCTAGGTCCCTCGTTGGGACCATCTGGTAGTTATTTTCTGCGAATTTAGTAAGGGATTTTCCGTAATTCCTAAGATCTCAAGGCCTAAACTACGTTGTTTTGAGTTATGAATGATGACTTTTAAAGGGGTTAAGTTCAGTTTAGGCCATTTACATTCATGCATGCAAAGTAGAAGGTGAGAGAGGGTGATCAAACCTAGTGTTCCTCAATTTCTTCTTGGGCTATCAAAGAAGTATAAGAATCAGCTACCAACAGGTATGTAGGGTTATGAATGGGTGAATTCTTTCACACCCATGCCCAATCCCTCTCTCAATCATGAATGTTCTATGTCTAATCTACGGGGTTTTAACCCAATGTATGAATTTCCTGATTCTTTACATGGGTATGATTTAAAAATATTTCTACAATTGAATTATGAAGCATGGGCAAATTTTTTAACGTTTTCAATTAAAAATCATGTTTCTAGTCTTATGAATTAAAAAGCCCATTGATGAAAGTTTCATGAAAGATGAGATTTGTGATGAATGTATGATGATGATGAGATATTATGATAAAAAGCATGTTTTCAAGCTACCCATATTTATAATCATGTTTTCGATGTGAATTGAGTATTTTCAAGTATGATAAAGCTTTGGGCAATGCCCACATGTTCAAAGTATGATTCATGATTTTTTGAATTAAGATTACCACATGATTTTGGAGCGGAGACTCCCAATTATCTTTCAACTTGTGGTATGATTTGAGTTGAAGCTTCTCATATGCATGATTTCATATTTGAGATGTATTTGATGACTGAGCTTCGTCAATAGATGATATTGAGCTTCGTTGAATAACGATGTAGAGTATATGCATGTTTTGGGAGTAGGGTCTAGCACCGAATAGGCTAAGAGTCGATCACCCTATGCCTCAGAACTACGCGCTAATGCAGGTTTATACTTATGTGTTACTTTGGGACCTCCCTTTTAAGCAGTCCCCGGCCCTTTGGCCCACGACTTGATATCGATATCATTATATCGTCCCTATCCCTAGCAAGGCTTTTGTCACGCCCCATCTTGGGAGGCATGATTGGTACCCGGTGTCCTACTAGGATCTGAACTTACTTAACCGAGCTTATGCACTTCTAGTGCATGCCTAATCTTTAAATCAAGAAAACAACGGGCTATATCTCGGCTGTAAACACAGCCTCTGGCCGACAAGACTGCATAGCCACCTGTAAAGAAAAACAGCTAACCAACAACAGGCAGTACAAAGGGATCCTATGCGGATTGACAAGACCACCACGATATCTAGTTTTAACTTAAATGAAAAATCAGGAAACTATAACTATACTAGAGCCGACAGGGCCACTATCTAACAGCTAAACAAGGCCCCACACGGTCATCGCACGAAATAAACCATATATAGGCCCTACACAGCCAACAACAAACTAACGACAGGGAATCTGTAAATTTGCAAACCTCTGAGAGTAGAATATTAGTCGAGACAAGGCCCCGACCTACCCATACTGTACAATCAAAAGGACAAACCTTCTAACTAATTAGCTCCAGAGGAGAGGAGCCGACTGCACTACTAATTATGGCTAAAAGTTGGGAAGGTCCTAATCCATGTCTATCCGCACCTACAGCAAGTAATGCATCGCCCCAAGAAGGGCGTCAGTACAATATGTACCGAATATGCAGGCAATAACTGGAAATAACTGAATAAACTTGAAATAAAACTGAAAGTAGCTGAATGAAAAGGATAGAGACATAACTTGATTAACTTAACTTCATGTTGTCTAATCTATCAGTAAATAACGCAAACAAGAACCTTACTTGGCCCTCATAAGCCGGAAGGTACAACCAGCACAAAATAACCCACCCTGGGGCCCCCATAAGCCTTGGCGAGTACACTTCAATCTATATACCGCTAACAAGGAAAAAATAGGTCAACTACTAACTATAGCCGTCCTACCAATCCCCTGGGTTTGCAACTGAGCCCGCTAAGCCGCTGAATTATAGTTGTGTCTGAGTCCAGTGGACTCCTGATATCTTCACTCTAGGCACCAGGCTCGACGGGGATGTGGTGCTGATACGGCGTATAAATAGTCCATCCATGGAATGGACTGTATAAGGTACTTGGACCTCATCTTATTATAATGCTATAGAAACTAACTTGCCGAAGGAATTCGCCTTAACATACCTCAATTGTCGTTTCCCAAACAACCGATGAGTTTCAACTTGTATTCAACAACTCTTTTCCAATATGACCGTAATAATAGGAAAAAGAGATTAATTTAATACCAACTTCGACTTAAAACGATAACTTTTAATACTAATAACAACTATAATTCAACTACGTAAAATGCGATCGAAAACCTATAATTTCTCGAGGGTTCAGAAGGGGGAAATACTTACTTGATGACTGTAATTGCTTAGGAATCAGTTTGGAGCAATTCTGACAACTTTTGCTAGGCGGGGTTACGATTTGCCAGGCAAATTTCAAAAAAATAACTCCGTAGTAATGCTCCCCGCAGGCTTAGAACTCAATACCTGAAGTTAATTTGAGTTTGGACAGCGTTTAGCAGCATAACAGGAAGAAATTACATGAGAAGTGGCGGGCTCTCCTATTCTGGACGAAGGTGTATACATATATAATAATTCAACAAGTGAAGGGGATTTATATATATACTTGTGCGGTGGACAGGGGGTCCGTGGCATGGACCCCATCACACCAAATGTCGGGCATGTCACGGAGCCCATCGCTGAGGGTGAGGGTCCATGACACGTTGCCCTTTTGGCAGCTTGTCCGGCCTTCTCCCTTGCAACCTCGATTTCGCGCTCGTTCGACCTTTCCCCAGGCCCTTTCTCGTTTACATCGTACTCTAAAACTTTTGACTAACGTACGAATATGCCGAGTAGATGTTAGGAGCTTACGGGGTGTAACATCCTCCCTCCCTTAGGAACATTCGTCCTCAAACGTCAACTTCAACTTACAGGAGTTTAACTCTTTTAACTATTCTTCTGGAAAAAATTTCAGCAGAGTCTCTCCTATAATACGGACTATCTAAAAACCCTGAAATGCAGAAAAGTCCAATACAGGCACCTCACATGAAACCGTAACAACTATTTCACAAAAAAATGGTAGTCAACTAAATGGAAGACCGGGTGAACAGACTCTAACTCTAGGGGCAGATCTAACTCGTATGCCACCTGGACTATTCTTCGCACGATCCGATACGACCCAATAAACCTCAGGCTAAGCTTACCCTTTTTACCATTCAGTTGACTACTATTTTTTTGTGAAATAGTTGTTATGGGTGTCATGTGAGGTGTCTGTATTGGACTTTTCTACGTTTCAGGGTTTTTAGATAGTCCATATTATAGGGGAGACTTTTTCCCAATTTTTTCCAGAAGAATAGTTGAAAGAGTTAAACTCCTATAAGTTGAAGTTGAAGGGGTCCGTGACACGTTGCCCTTTTGGCAGCTTGTCCGGCCTTCTCCCTTGCAACCTCAATTCCCTGCTCATTCAACCTTTACCCAGGCCCTTTCTCGTATGCGTCGTACTCTAAAACTCTTGACTAACATATGAATACGCCGACTAGACGTTAGGAGCTTATGGGGTGTAACAGCTTTGGACGGCTCTACCCACTTGAATGTGATAGTTGGGACCACGTAAGCTCTATCGTGGTATGTCAGTTAAAAGACGAGTCTCCCATTGTTTTTTATGATTTCAGTTATGCATGTTCATCATTCTTGAGATTTATACGTTGTCACATGTTCTAAAGTAGGTTTGACTCAATGTTCAGTTTTACTTATAAATATTAGATTTCAGCTTTGAGTCAATCAAATCAGTTATGATGTATGTTATGTTATGATGAGGTCATGATTCAGAAAGTATGCCTGCAAGCCCTACTCTTAGATTCTTAAATATTTATGTTTTACATTATGCATGTTTTAAAATAATTTACTTAAGCGGTTTAAACTTATCTTACATATTCGGTATATTTCACTTATTGACCGCGTACTCTATGTTGTATCATTTCATGATATAAGATTCGACTCTCAGGCTCAGCCCCGATCATAGTCAGTCTTCTGAGGTAGCATCATACGTTGTGAGTGAGTCCTCATCTCCTGAGAACTAGACTATTCGGATTTTCCTTATGTACTTTCAGTTTTAGATTGTGAGTTAGTTGGGGTCTTGTCCCACCAACTCATCATGTTTAGAGGCTTTTCAAACATATGGTTGTATTCGGCTTCAGATTGTGTATTCTGATGTTATGTTTAATCTAGACTTTCGCTTTGAAATTTAGGTCAAATGTATTTCAACATTTCTCCTAATCTATAAGGATTTAAGGGGTGTTCGACCTATCGAATCAAAGGTCTATGAGTCTAGATTCCAGCATATCAAACCGTTCGTCAATCCAACTTCGGAGTAGAGAGATATTTGCATTTTTGTGAGACTTCACAAGCTGACACGTAAAAAATAACTAACACGGTGGAGGATTATTTAATCTCATTTGGTCGGTTGTTGGTCATCAAAATTCATTTTCCAGCAACATATTTCGTATGAAACCTCTCTCAAGTTCTCTCCATGGGTTTTTTTGGGTTTTGGGGCTAGAAGTATGGCTCAACATGATTTTGATGTCGGGAAGTCGAGAGCTTGGTGTAGTCCAGGGTTTGGTGTCTTTTCGGTGCTGTTGGTGGCTGTTTTGTGGTGAACAACTGGTAAGCCTTCTTCCTTTTGTTCTCCTTAGTGTTTAAGGTTTGTTATTGGTGTGTCACCTCAGTAGGTTGTTGTCTCGGAGTTTCTACCATCAAATTCTTATGAATCTTGTCGAGTAAGCTTCATTTGTCTTGTTTTATTATTGAGTTGTGTTGGCTGCATTTTGGCAGAATCTTGGACGGCCTTTAGGCAGTAGTTTCGTGGTATAGAAGGCTCAGGTTCGACTAGGCTTGAAGCTAAGGTATGTTAAGCTTGTCCCTCCCTTTGTCGCATAAATTCCGTAGCCGTTGTCGTCCGTGTTGATGTGTGTGTTGGCTGTTTTGTGAAGGATAGTTTTATGTTATTATTGAACTCTTTTGCTTCTGTGTATATGGTGATAAAGGTGTGTATAAGGTGCTGGTTTGTTTGGTGGATCGAACTTGAGTGCGGAGAATCATAGTCATGGCAAATTATTAGGCTCGTGTCGAGAGGTCGTGTGTGAGGCGTGTGGTTCTTGTAGCAAGTTGTGGGTTTTTTGAGTTAAGAAGATTAGGTGATTATATTGACAAGTGAATGAGGGTTTATAGTGGTTAAGGTCGATGTTTGCAACGATCTGTTGTTATATTTGATTCGGCGGTTATGTCGGTCGTGTCTATGGCATGTGACGACCGTGGTGACACTTGGGATGGTTTGGCCGTGTCCCTTAATGTTAGTGGTGAATAGAATGGCTTGTGGGCTATTTGATCATGTATTATTATTGTTGTAGATTGTGTGTATGTTGTGTTTGAGGCCTTGTGGCTTGTGGATACCCGATGCACAAGAGTTGTTCCCGTTAGGGATCGAGCCTGAGGTGCCTTGTGGCTTGTGGATACCCGACGCACGAGAGTGTTTCAGGCTAAGGGATTGAGCCCAAGGAGTGAAATAACCTATGGGGTTGAGAATGATGTCCTCCGTAGTGCCGAGTTGAGACATGATTCGAGAGCGATCCACATATTTGAGCCTTCCTGGGATTGCGATTGGTTCTCCCAGATGGATTGAGCTCCGCTAACTGTGCACAGCTGAGAGAGAGTCCGGCAGTGCTTGATTGATGATGTTCACTGATTGGTGTTTACTTTTGATTTGCTTGGTATCATATTGTGGTTGTTGTTTGTGTTATCTGTTGTCTGATAGTAGTGGATGCTAGATGTTGGCTGGTGTTAGCTGAGGCCATTGAGAAGTCTAGAGGCGATGACAGGTGATCTTTCCAGGCTAGATGCCGCTGTGTTGTTGTTTACTTTTGGACTTGCCTGGCTTATGGGGGCCAGGTAGGTTCTGTTTGTATGTTTGCTTGTACTTTCCAGGCTTATAGAGGCCAGGTAGGTTTTATATGTTTACTTAAATCGAGTTTCTCCTCCTGCGATGTTCAGTATATCTATCAATCTCTAATTTGAGTCTTCCAATTGTTTCTGCCTTTCATTCTTGGTACATTATTGTACTGATGCCCTGGTCAGGGCGTTGCATTCATGCCTGCAGGTGATGGTGGGCTAGTAGATCGAGTTCTTGGTTGCTGAGTGGAGTTCCAACTGAGTCGGTGCGCTCCAAGTCTTTTGGAGTTGCCAGAGGTTGAGTTATGCGTAGTTTAGGGCCCTATCCTGGATAGTTGATTTTTATTATATTTTTAGAGGCTCGTAGACATTTGTTGTGGATGTGGTGTCATTGTCATAGGCTGAGTGGGCCTTATTGTATAGATTGTCTTCCATTCCGTGGCCTTGGCAGCTTTTGTATATCCTTTTGGTTGGTCAGGTGAGCCAGCCTCTACTTTAGCTTATGGTTACTCGAATTTTATAGTTATTTTGTTGCCGAACCTCATTGGTTCTGGTCTTTGTTTTATTTTTGGGTGTCCCGTATGCTCATATCAAGGGTGGCACCAGGTGCCAGTTACGCCTCCCCGGATTTGGGTGACATAACTCCTTTAGGCTTTAAGATGACATGCAAGGACGAATGTTCCTAAAGGAGGGAGGATGTTACACCCCTTAAGAAGTTAGCGGTTAGTGTGCATGTGCGTGGATTTGTAACAAGTAGTGAAAGTTTGATGCATGTGGGAAGAGCCTCAAAAGTAGGGTTGGGCGAGGCCAGGCCTCGAGGGGCCAGCGCGACGCCCCTGCCTGCTTGTGCGCTAGGTAGCGCGGCGGGCCAAGCATACTGGCGCCTTGGGAGGTGCGGCGCGGCACGCCTGTGGCGCGTTGGCCAGTTCGAAGCGCCCTTAGGCCACCGCCCTATGCCTATATAAGCCTTCTATATTTAATATTATTCATTTATCAAATGATCCCACGACCAAAATCAGAGGAAGCACACAATTCTCATCAAATTTCCGTCAAATTACACTATCAAACCCCGTCCAAACGCAAATTAACTTTAGGTAACAAGTTCTAGGCCTACGGGAAGCATTTCTACGGAGTTATTTCTTAAAAATTCACTCGGTATACCGGAACCCCGCCGAGTAAAGGTTTCGAAATTACTCCAAATTGAATCCTAAATGGCCATAGGCAATATGTAAGCATTTCTCCCTTATGAACTCTCGAGAAATTGTGGGTTTTCGGCTGAGTTGTCAGAGTTAAATTATACTTCATATTATTATCAAAAGATATCGTTATTTGATGAATTTAGTATTGAAATTAGCCTATTCTTTCTGCATAAGGGCTGCAGTTGAGTGAAACCGCTGATTACAGGTTGAAACCTACAGGTTAAATAAAAGTCGACATCCGAGGTATGTTAAGGAGATTCCTTTGGCAAGTTATTCCTGTCATATCGTAATACGACCTAAATCCTTGTAATAAAGCGAAGAGCATGTATATTGTGGTTTGCTGCTATTATTAGTTTGAGATTAGCGTTTTCTATTTAGATTGGGACCGACCCCACCCTATATAGCCTTCTGTTGACCAAGCTAAGGGTTACTAGTTGTGTCATCGCCTTCGGGGCTATATGGATTGCTCGAAGGATCTATATGTTGTCCCAAGGGACTATACTCAGGCCCAAGGGCCATACTACAATCCATCCTTGGCTGGAATATTATTTTTATGTCGCATCAGCATCACTGACTCTCGTCGAGCCTTGTGTACTTAGGGTGCAGTTACAGGAGTCCACCGGACTCAGACATAGCTACAGGAGCCGAGCGGGCTCAGTTGCAAACCCAGGGGACAGGCAGGTTGGCTATAGTTGCATGTTGACTCATTTTGACCTTGTTAGGGGTATATAGATTGAAGTATGCTCGCCAAGGCTTATGGGGGCCCCCGACGGGTTATTCTGTGTTGGTTGTACTTTCCAGGCTTATGGGGGCCAAGTAAGGTTCTTGTTTGCATTACTTGTTAATTATGCAACAGGTTGTGGGGCAATGCAAGTTGTATCTCTTATCCTTTCTATTGAATCGTTTCTATTATTATTATTAGTACTTTTCCGTCATTTTCATTACTACCTTACATATTCGGTACATATTGTTCTGACGCCCATCTTTGGGGCGCTGCATTTCTTGCCTGTAGGTGTGGATAGATGCAGTTTAGGACCTCCCTAGTCATCAGCAGAGCCAGCGGTCTAATCAACTCCTTCTTTTCGGGGTTGATAGTTGAAGGTTTGTTCTTTTATTGTACAGTTTATGGGTAGGTCTGGGCCTTGTCCTGACTATTATTCCACTCTTAGAGGCTTGCAGGCTACAAATTCTCAGTTGTTGGTTTTGGTTATTGGCCCCATGAGGCCTATGTATGTTTATTTTGCGCGATGACCGTGTGGGGCCTAATTTAGCTCTTAGTTAACAGCCTTGTCAGCTATAGCATAGTTATGATTACTATTTTTATTCTGCTATAACTAGATAGCAGGTGGTCTTATCGGCCCGCATAGGATCCCTTTATAGCGTGTTGTTGATTAGCTGTTTTTTGTTTACTGGTGGCTGTGCGGCCTTGTCGGCTAGATGTTGTATTTACAGCTGAAATATAGCTCCTTGTTTTCTTGATTTGAAGAGCAGGCAGGCACTAGGAGTGCATAAGCCCAATCCGGTCAGTTCATATCCCAGTATGACATCAGGTGCCAGTCATGCCTCCCAAGGTGGGGCATGACAACTGTATTTGTTTCTCTAATATACCTTATATATGAATACAATATTGTATGTTTAAATATAAATACATATAAATAAAAAATAATATTTGTTATGTAATATAAATATGAATAATATTGTATGTCGTATATATTAGTTAAATAACAAAAATATAATATATATATATATATATATATATATATATATATATATATATATATATATAATAATGCAACATACGTACTATATAAGTACAATAATTTATATACTTGTTCAAAAAATATACATTATATACCATATAAGTAGTAATATACTTGTTTATGGATTAGAATGCTAGTTGAGTACGTTGAAATGTTTTAGAAAAATAATTAATATATTTTGATATGTATTTAATTTTGTTGTTACTAATATAAAAAAACTCATTATTTTTAATCTTTTATTCATAATAATATTTTTTAAATTATGATATAAAATTATATATATCTTGTATATATAAAATATATATTATAAATTATATAATTTAATTAATAGTTATAGATTATAAAATATCTTACTTGTTTACTGTATTTATGTAACTTTTTACCAAATTTAATCAATACTCATTTGTAGTAAGTTACTAATATTTGGATTATCATACTCCTGGTCTATATTATTCAAAAGTTGCATCTAATATGCATCGCGTGATGGCATTTCTGTCGCGGCATATTTTTATTAAAGGATTTGGGTGAAACTTTGAAAGTTACATAAATAAGGTTTAAGAATAGGCCCAAAAATTATTGTTACGAAGATATTTATAATAGAAGAAGAGTTTAAGAATAGGTCCAAAATTATGGTTAAGAGTGGGTTAAGTGTTACATCTATTTTATAGTTTAATTCTAAGTCCAAGAAAAGAATCAAGTTTTTTCACGGTTGCCTCTGTTTTGGGGTGGTCTTTCATTTTTACCCCTCAAATTGATGGTCTTTAATTTTTACCCATACAACTCATTTAATGAAAATTTGACATCCAAAATATCTTTAATTATGACTTAATTTCGCTAAACAAACTGTAATGACCTGAATGTCGCTACTGGAAGAGAATGAACTCAAAGCACTGAAAATAGGCTAAAATTTAGAGAGAGGATTTTTATTTTTGTGTGAGCTCATGTCCTCAATTGTGAGGATCCTCTGTATTTATAGAATTTACAAGTGACCTTAACTATTTACATATGACCCTTACTATACGACCTTTACTATTTGTACAGTACTTGACTCTTACTATTTGTACAGTACTTGACTCTTACTATTTGTACAGTAAATGACTCTTACTATTCACTACTATTTACTTTACGACTTTTTACAAAAAACAAAAACTTTACTATTCATGGATAGTGACTTTTACTATTCATGAACAGTGACTCTTACTAAAAACTTTACAGACACTAGGTTGGACGGGAATGAAGATCTAGAACTAGGTGGAATTGGAGGGTTTTACTGTTAAAGTGCTTTGAAAAGGAGGGTTTGATTTACTTAGACCCTTATTTGAAGAGTAAGTAACTCTGACTTTGTGTAGATTTTGAGCACTCCGAAGCTTTGAGAAAAGGCAAGGCTCCTGCAGTTAGACCCTATAAAATGACATATATGTTTGTGTGGTGATGATGCGTGATTGGTCTTCAAAAATTATTTGTTATGGAATTGCTTTATTGGATGAATTATGAAAAACATATTATTATGAGGTGATTTGAACTGTTATAAAACTATGTGGAAGTTGTGAAATGAATTATGCTTATGTTGTTCGTGATGATTGATGATCTATAATTGTGCAAGTAAGGGAGTAGGTTATAAATCCCCTAAGTGTTTATATATTGCATCCTGTTATATTCAGTGGATGGAGAATGAGTAGGATAGTAAATATACCTTGAGATGAGAGGCTCGTGCCCGAGGGGAGTATCCGGGCGAGCGATATTATTAAGTGGCTCGTGTCTGAGGGGAGCATTTGGACGAGCATATGAGTGGAAGCGGGTACCACGCCGGTACAGTACATGGATTTCTAGAGTCCCCTGTAGGTCATGACTGGAAGGGCAAAAATAAGACCCTCTGACATGTGTGTACACTGATTTTGTTGTTTGAGTGTTATGGGGACATGGCGGAGGTGTATGCCCGACATGTCACCCTTGATTTTATTTTATGATATATTAGTAGCTTATTACCAATTCTGAGTGAGTATATGTTAAGTGGTATAGTTGAGCATGTGAATTCCGTACTTGTAATCTGAGTTGAGAACAATGGAAAAAGGTTAAGTGTAAATTGATTAAACGATGGATTGACATTGATATTATTAATCCCTGTGATGAAATGCTCAAAATATATGTGATGATGAGTGGATGTGAATTAGTGTCAATAGATTGTGTGCTATATGAATTAATATCTGAATGTGAGCATTGTTGAAACTGGTGAATTGATAGAAGGTGTAGCTAAGTCGAGCTTCTGCCTTGAGCAGTACCGCTGCAGTGGAACTTTCGCCGTGGTGAGACGGCTGTAGAGATCCAGTGATCGCTGCAGCGAAAGGCCCAATTCAGTGAGCAGGTCGGTTGCTACCTATGTAGAGCTAGTATACGTGATATAGCTATTGTTCTTATGTATGATGTTGAAGACTCATTTTATACTATTGTTGAATTGCGTATGTGTTACTATGTAAGGTCGGCCAATGATGCCTACCAATATCATGTTACGTACTGACTGCACTTCTTTTCTGAGTGCAGAGTTCGAACCAAAAAGTTCCTCACGTCCTCACCTATAGAGAAACAATATTTTTTGAAAGGTGAGCAGACTGAGAAGGCAGTAATACTCTTCCGTAGAAGATGTCTTCGTTTTCGTACATTTTAGTTTTCCTTTTTATTTCTTTTACTTCTTACACTGATAAATCTTAGTGTTGTATGTAGACTTCTGGTGCAATGACAATCAGGTTTCGGGATTAAATATCGTTTGTTCATTTTTAAGAGAAGTTTGTTTGTTGACGATTCGATTGGTTATATTATGAGTTTATTTCTCTATGCATGTGCGATGTCAGGTTGAGTAATTGAGAATAATTGGTTCGCCTACCAGAGGGTTTATGTGGGTGCCAATCACGACCATTTGGACCGTGACAAAGTTGTTATCAGAGCCCTAGGTTCTTTGATCTCATTACACTAAGACGAGTCTAGTAGAGTCTCACGGATAGCTGCGGAGATGTCCGTAACTTATCTTCGAGAGGCTGCAGGATTTTAGAAAAACTCCTTTCTTCATTCTTTTTGAGTGATTACTTGATTCCAATTGGTATTTGGTGATCCAAATTAGTATCTAACAACTTTTCTTTCTTTTCTTCTCAAATAGTGAGAACATGCACAAATAGTAACAAAAATGCAGCACCCAAACTAGTAGTAGCAGCCGTAGTTCATGGAAGAGGAAGGGGCAGAGGTTGTGAACGGAGGCCTGCTATTGCTAGAAGAGAGGCTCGTGCTCCTGCTCTAGTCGGGGAGAGGTCTTTATCTCCCGAACCACCAACAGTACAGGAGCAGGTGGCTATTGAGATTGAAGTTCCGACATAGGGAGAAACTCCTGCCACTCCATCATCCTCTAAGGTTTTGGCTCAAGTCCTCAATCTCCTATGTGGCCTGATGGGTACTGGGGCAGTGCTAGCAATTCCTGCGGGGCAGCAGTCAGGGATACAACATGCTGTTGTTGTGGCTCCTCGAATTAATGACATGTCGGAGGCTGTCATGTTTCTGAGACTGATAGTGGGACTGGTGATGAAGGGGGAGGAGCATGACTTATTTTGGAGGTTCACTAAGATGAAGCCTCCCACTTTCTACGGCACTAAGGTGGAAGATGCCTATGAGTTCATCATCGACTGTCATGAGAGGCTCTACAAGATGGGGGCAGTAGAGAACTATGGTGTAGAGTTTGTTACTTTTTAGTTGATGGGGGATGCTAAGCTCTGGTGGAGAGCTTTTGTGGAGGGCAGACCAGCAGGGTCACCACCGTTGACTTGGACCCAATTCTACTCCACATTTCTAGAGAAGTATGTTCCCCGCACTCTGAGGGACAGAAGACGGGATGAGTTCACCACTATCGAGCAGGGGAACTCATCTATTACAGTACACGAGGCCCGATTTCATTCACTATCCAGGTATGCTCTACCTTTACTGCCCACGGAGAAGGAGAGGATAAGGCGATTCATTAAAGGCCTGAATGTGGATCTCCAGGTATTAGCTCTTCAGATGGCCTCTTCAGGTAAGACCTTCCAAGAGGTGGTGGAGTATGTAAGTCTGTGGAAGGAGTGAGATATGAGGGATATGCAAGGAACATCAAGAAGAAGGCTTGGAGGGTGGGTTCCTTTAGTAGTTCTTTTGCCAGGACTCTGGCACTGTAGGGTTTCTCTAGGCACCCTATTCAGTCCGCCATGCAGGTGTCAGCCGAAGATCCGCCAAGGACCATTCCGCGACCATCAAGTGCAGTTGAGGGGTACTCAGATTGTTCGTTCAGACTTTGGAGCTTTCCTTATTTCCTGTGTTTCGACTCAGAGGCTAGTGATTGAGAAGGTTTGTCATAAGTGTGGTGAGTATGGACACATCTGCAGATGGCGCCCTAGGTTGGGGGGGGGGCAGATTATTCCTCAACTAGCTCCTTGAGCTCCGTCCCTTGACAACAGAGGAGGTAGTGCATTCAGTCAGGATTGTCCACAGATGGGACGAGGATATTAGCCAGCCGTTAGGGTGGTACTCAGCAGAGTAGATGAGCTGCTCAGGTGATTAGGGGTAGCACCCAGTCAGGTAGAAGGGTGGCGCAGCCCAACGGGGGGAGTTCTTAGGCGGGTAATCATGCCCATTTCTATGCTCTTCCTAGTAGGCCAGTAGTAGAGGCTTCAGATGCTGTTATTACAGGTACGATCTTCGTGTCCAACAAAATGGATATTGTGTTGTTTGATCTGGGCTCTACATTATCTTATGTGTTTGCTTATTTTGCATTGGGTTTAGATATTGTTTATGATATGCTTGATACTTCTATCCATGTATCTACTCTGGTTGGGGATTCTATGGTGGTGGATAGGGTTGTTCGTGATTGTTTTATTGATTTGATGGGGTTTGGCACTCTGGTAGACTTGGTGATTTTGGACATGGTTGATTTTGATATAATTTTGGGAATGAGCTGGTTGTCCCTTACCATGCCATTCTAGATTGCATGCTAAGACCGTCACTATATTATGGCCAGGGGGGCATCTAGGTTGGAGTTAAAAGGAAATTGTAGTCCTGCTCTTAAGAAACTCATCTCTTATATTCGTGCTCGTAAGTAGATAGATTGGAGTTGTTCAGCGTATCTAGTGCATATTCGAGACATCAGTTCTGAGGGCCCTTCATAGAGTCGATCCTAGTTGTTCGTGAGTTTTTAAAGGCGTGCCCTGCAGATTTGCCCAACATGCCGCCGGACTGTGACATCGATTTCTGTATAGATTTAGAGCCAGGGACTTTACCCATTTCTATTCCTCCGCACCGAATGACACCTGCTGAGTTGAGAGAACTCAAGGAGCAGTTGCAGAAGTTGCTTAGTAAAGGGTTTATTAGACCAAGTGTGTCGTTGTGGGGTGCCCCGATTTTGTTTTTGAAGAAGAAGGATGGTAGTATGGGGATGTGCCTCGACTACCAACAGTTGAACAAGGTAACTATTCGGAACAAGTACCCTTTTCCTCGAATAGATGATTTGTTTGATCAGTTATAGGGGGCAGCCATATTTTCAAAAATTGACTTGAGGTCGGGTTATCACCAGTTGAAAATTCGGGCTGAGGATGTTCCAAAACGAACCAGGTGTAGACATTATGCGTTTTTGGTCATGTCGTTCGGACTCACTAATGCCCCAGCTGCATTCATGAGCCTGATGAACGGTATTTTCAAACCTTACTTGGACTTTTTTGTGATTGTGTTTATTGATGATAGTTGGTGTATTCTAAGACCAAGTAAGAGCATGAAAATCATCTAAGAATTGTGCTGAGATTTCTAAAGGAGAAGCAGTTGTATGCTAAATTTACCAAGTGTGAGTTTTGGTTGGAATCAGTGTCTTTTCTAGGACATGTGGTTTCCAAGGAGGGAATCCAAGTTGACCCATAGAATGTGGAGGCAGTGAAAAACTGGGCGAGGCCAACTAATGTGACAAAAATTTGGAGTTTTGTGTGGCTGACTAGTTACTACCATCGGTTCGTGAAGGGTTTTGCATCCATCGCTTTGGTGTGACCAAGTTGACTCAAAATGATGTACCCTTCAAGTGGTTAGAGGAATGTGAAGCAAGTTTTCAGAAACTCAGGACTTCTAACCACAACACCTATCCTGGTGTTACCAATGGAAGGTAAAGATTTTGTTGTTTATTGTGATACCTCACGATCTGGGTTGGGTGTTGAGTTAATGAAGGAAGAACAGGCCAAGCTATACGTGATGGAAGTGAATCGGTTGCATAGGGTGCCACCAATGTCGATTGTGTTTGACATGGGCACTCAGTTCACTTCACATTTCTAGAGAACCTTGCAGGTAGAGTTAGGCACGAGGTTGAACTTAAGCACAACCTTCCACCCTTAGACAAATGGAGAGTCAAAAAGGACTATTAAAGTGTTTGAGGATATGCTACAGGTATGCCTGATAGATTTTGGGGGCCATTGGGATAAATTCGTACCCCTAGCAGAGTTAGCTTATAACAACAACTATCACTCGAGCATTGGCATGACACCATTTGAAGCACTGTATGGGAGGAAATGCAGGTCTCCAATCGGTTGGTTTGGTGTATTTGAAGTTAGACCCTAGGGAATTGATTTGCTTAGGGAGTCCTTGGAAAAAGTTTGGATAATTCAGGATCGTTTAGTAGCTGCTCAGAGCAGGCAGAAGCAGTACGCCAACAAAAAGCTGAGGGATATGGAATTCATGGAGGGAAGAAAGTATTGGTCAAGGTATCCCTATGTAGAGGGTTATGAGGTTTGGGAAATGGGACAAACTTAGCCCAAGGTACATCGGACTGTTTGAGATCCTATGAAGAGTGGGGCAAGTAGCTTATTAGCTGGTGTTGCTGCCAGGATCGTCCCGGGTACATCCGACGTTCCATGTATCAATGTTGAAGAAGTATCATGGAGATGGGACTAACTTTATTAAATGGGACTTTGTGCTACTAGATGAGAATTTGTCTTATGAGGAGGAGCCTGTAGCGATACTGGCTAGGGAGGTTTGGAAGCTAAGGTCAAAAGAAATTGCGACAATGAAGGTTCAATGGAAGAATCGTCCTATAGAGGAAGCTGCTTGGGAGACCAAGGATGATATGCGGATTAAGTATCCTCAGTTGTTCATGGAGTCTGGTACGTATTCTCCCTTTCTTTGTATAGACCGTTTGGGGACGAACTGTGTTTTAATTGGTATATGATTAACGACCCGAATATCACTATGGGAAGCGAATGAACTCAAAGCGTTGGAAACAGGCTAAGGGATGGATAGAAAAGCTGTGGAATAATCTAAGTATAAATTGATCGAAATTGGGTAGTTACTGGTTTAGGGGATAACTGCAGTGGTAGGATGTCTGCTGCAGCGGGACCATGGTGATGGTTGGAGTCTCGCCATAACAGATAGGGGAATTGACTGCCAGATCTACTGTAGCGATTCCTGACCGTTGTAGTGGATACACTGCAACAGAAAAATGACCATTGCAGCGGGAGACGAGAATCAGAAAGTGGGTTTAAGTGGAAATTCTAGGGCTATACCCCGGTATTTTCCAAATGTGAAAGAATAAGGTGTGAAGGCGATTTCTTCTCCAAAGTAGTGAATTCATATTCTAAGGTGAGTTCCTTGAATCCTTGTTTCTTTAATGAGTATTGTTGATTGTAGAAAGCTTAGGGGACCTTTTAATGGTAGGACTTTAAGCTGAGAAACCCTAAGTTGATGGACTAGGACTAGATCAAGGGGAGTTAATGGATTGATTGGATTAAAGGTTTTATAGGTAATAATCATTCCCCAAGGCTTCCTTGCTAACAAATATGTGTTCGACGGGAATGGAGACCTAGAACTAGGTGGAATTGGATGGTTTTACTGTTAAAGTTCCCTGAAAGGGAGGGTTTGATTTTCTTATATCCTTATTTGAAGATTAAGTAATGCATTACTCTGACTTTGTGCTTATTTTGAGCATTGTGAAGCTTTGAGAAAGGGCAAGGCTCCTGTAGAATAGTTGAATTTCTATATCCAAATATCGAGGTAGGTTATGGTTAGAGGGTCAGACCCTATATAATGACATGTATGTGTGTGTGATAATGATATGTGATTCGTCTTCGGACATTATTTATTATGGAATTGCTTTATTGGATGAATTGTGAAAAACATGTTATTATGAGGTGATGTTGAACTGTTGTAAAACTATGTGGAAGTTGTGAAGTGAATGCTTACGTTGTTCGTGATGATTGATGATCTACAATTATGCAAGTGAGGGAGTAGATTGTAAATCCCTAAGTGTTTATTTATTGCATCATGTTATTTCAGTGTATGGAGAATGAGTAGGATAGTAAATATATCCTGAGATGAGAGGCTCGTGACTGAGGGGAGTATTCGGACAAGCGATATTATTGAGTGGATCGTGGCCGAGGGGAGCATCCAGATGAGCATATGAGTGGGAGCGGGTACCACTCCGGTACAGTACATGAATTTCTAGAGTCCCCTGCAGGTCATGACTAGAAGGGCAAAAATAAGACCCTTTGGCATGTTTGTACACTGATTTTGTTGTTTGAGTGTCATAGGAACATGGCAGAGGCGTGTGCCCGACATGTCACCCTTGATTTTATTTTATGATGTTTTAGTAGCTTAAATAGCAATTCTGAGTGGGAGTATGTGTTAAGTGGTAGAGTGAGCGTGTGAATTATGTACTTATAATCTGAGTTGAGAATGATGGAAAAAGGTTAAGTGTAAATTGATTAAAAAATGAATTTAACATTGATGTTGTTAATCCCTGTGATGAAATGCTCAAAATATATGTGATGATGAGTAGATTTGAATTAGTGTCAAAAGCTTGTGTGCTATATGAATTAATATCTGAATGTGAGCATTGTTGAAACTGGTGAATTGATGTAAAAGGTGCAGCTAAGTCGAGCTTCTGCTTTGAGCAGTATCACTGCAGCAGATTTACTTTCGCCGTGGCGAGACGGCTGTAGCAATCCAGTGATCGCTGCAGCGAAAGGCCCAATCTAGTTAGCAAGCCGGTTGTCACCTACGTAGAGATAGTGTACGTGATATAGCTTTTGTGCTTATGTATGATGTTGAAGACTCTTTTATATTATTGTTGCTTTGCATATATGTTATTATGTAAGATAAATCGATGATGCCTACCAGTATCGTGTTACATACTGACCGTACTCCTACAATTCTTTTCTGAGTGCAAAGTTCGAACTAGAAATATAATACCCCAAAAGTTCCTAAGATCAGACCAGATGGTTGAAGCGGAAGAAACTGGAAAAATTTGCACAAGTCACAGAACGACTCGTTAGGAGACTCATAAGGTCCCAACAAGCTCGTGGAGTGGCTCGTGAGGAGGGTGCCAGGTCAGTGAAGAGTCGTGGTCAGGGGGTGACCAAGGATGGAGCCACGAGTCGTGGTGTCACTTCACGACTCGTGAAGTGAGTTGTGGTCAGGGGTGTTGAGTTGAAGGTGGAATTTCCAGTAGACTTCACGAGTGAGGGCCACAAGTCGTGACCCACCTAACGACTCGTGAAGTCCCTCGTGAGGATTGGCAGAGCCATTTTTTCTGCGAAATTAGTAAGGATATTTTCATAATCTCTAAGCTCCTAAGCCCTAAACTATGCCGTTTTAAGCTCTATTAAGAAGGTTTTAATAAGGTTTAGCCTATTCTAAATCATTCTCTCCCATGCATGAAAGTATAGAAAATTCCTTTCAAGATCAAGTCTAAGAATTCTCCTAGGTCTTCCCAAGTCTCTTGAGCTTTCAAGGAAGGGTGTAGAATCAACTTATCCAGGTATGTAGGGTCATGAATGAGAGTTTTCCTTCACTTTTATGCCCAAATCCCTTTCTAAGATCATGAGTTCAAGTGTATGATTCAATGGGGTTTTAACCCAAGTGTATGAAATTCTCTATGTTTAATTCATGGGTCAATTTCCTTCATGTTTCAAATGATGTTTTAAGATTCATGGGAAAGTTTTATACCTATTTTGATTACAATTCATGATTTCATGTTTTAAGAACATGATGCCAATTATGCAAGTTTCATTAAAAGTTGTGTTTATGATTTATGCTTTCAACTATGATGAAATATCTAGCATGTATGAATGTTTACAAATTAACCATGAATATGTTTATGATTTTACTTATGATGTATGTTTCATGCAAGCCTTATGTTAAGATTTGGGCAAGCCCACTCAAGTTAAGCACGATTTCATGATTTAGCCAAGGCTAATAAGTCCAGTTATCTCTAGTTTCGGAGTCAAGACTCCCATATGTCAATATTTAAGTTATGTTTTGATATATGATTACATGAGTATTATATATGTTTTGGAAGTAGTGTTTAGCACCGAGTAGGCTAGGGGTTCCAAGGTTCCCTAGTCTCATAAACTACGCGCCAACGTAGTTATACTTTGGGTCCTCTCAAGAGGGCGTTTTCCGGCCTAAGGGCATACCATGATATCACACCTTACTCAATCCTTCGCCCTAGCAAGGCTTAGGATGACCCTCCTCCACGTGGGCAAGATGTCGGATCATCATGCACTCATACATGGTGATTGTTGGTTAAGATGAGTCTCTCATTGTTCCTCATGATTTAATAATGCATATACTATAAGATATTATATCATGTTTTCAGCAGGTTTGATCTAAGGATCAATTTATGAGCTTTTACTTATGATTTCAGATATGGCAAGTCATATGCACTTACTTCAGTTTATGACTATTCATGTTTTTAGATATCAGCATACAACATTTACTCTCAGAATGTTATGATGTTATGAATTAAGATATGCATGATTTCAACTTTACATACTTAGCTTATTTTACTTACCCTGCATACTCAGTACATTTCAAGTACTGTTTACATACTCTATGCTATATCATTTTATGATACAAGCTTAGACATTCAGACTCAGTCTCGTTACTAGCCAATTTCCAGAGTTTAGCTTAGACAGCGTTGTTGGTGAGTCCTCATCCTTCAAGGACCTTCAGTCAGTTGAGTTATTATCATTTTCAGTTTCAGACTTCTAGTGAGCTAGTTGCGGATGTTGTCTTATCAGCTCATCAGTATATTAGAAGCTTTTCAGACATAGAATTGTATATTCAGCTTTGGATTCAGTTTTTTGATTATTCCGTTGGTTAGATGCTTTATTATGCAGGCTTCTGCTATTTCAGAATTTACAATTCCTCTTTGTGTGTATGTTGAGCTTTAGTTATCATGTTCATGCCATGGGTTTGACTTAAGGCCATTTATGGTTCTAGGTTCCGTGTCTAGATTTGGGCCTATGTTTGGGTTGTGACAAGAAAGTTCCTCACGTCCTCACCTATAGAGCAGCAATTGTTTTTGAAAGGTTAGTAGACCGAGAAGGCAGTACTAATCCTCTGTTGAAGATGTCTTCCTTTCCCGACATTGTAGTTTTGCTTTTTATTTCTTTTACTTCTTAGACTGATAAATCTTAGTGTTGTACGTAGACGTCAGGTGCAATGATAATCAGGTCTTGGGATTAATTATCGTTTGTTCATTTTTAAGAGAAGTTTGTTTGTTGATGATTCGATTGGTTATATTATGAGTTTATTTCTATGTGAGATGTGGGTTTGTGTAATTGGGAATCATTAGTTTGCCAACCGAAGGGTTAGTGTGGGTGCCAATCACTGCCATTTGGGCTGTGACACAAACCTTTTTAAAGAATATTTGCCTGGAGGCATAAATTAAGTAATATTTAATTCATAAGGCATACCTTTACCTTTAATACTAAAAAAAAGATCGCTAGAGAGAGGTTAGCCCTCAAAGGCACAGGTTAATTATCACGACCTGAGCTGGGACTCCGGACCGAGACACAGAACCTAGAACCATGAATGGCTCCAAGTCGACCCATGACATGAACATAGCAACTAAAGAGCATATATTAAATTTGAAATTTGTAACTAAAACATGAATAAGAAGAAGTCTGAATAACATAAACGCAACCCAAGCGATAACATCACAATACTAAATCTCAAGCTGAACATACTAGTCTATGTCTGGAAAGCCTCTACTAATTGATGAGATACTAGACAAGCCCCCAACTATCTCAAAATCTGAAACGAACTGACATCACAAAAACTAAAATGATAAATGTCCTCGAACAATGAGGATTCACCCAAGGCAGGGCTGTATTGAGCTGATAACGAAAGCGAGCTATCAGCGAGACTAAACTAGATCACCCGAACCTATATCGTGAAGAGATATATCATAGAGTATATGGTCAGTACTTTGAATGTACTAAGTATGTAAGGTAAGTAAAACATGCTTAGTAAATATTAATTGAAATCATGCATATAAATATAAATCATTAGATCATATGAGTAAGGACAACATGCTGAAAACTGTATCTGAGACATATATAGTCATAAGCTTATTACCATAACTGAACATAGTGACCCAAGGTTAGAAATAGAAATCCATATGACTTGTCATAGCTGAAATCATAAGTAAAAGCTCATAAACTGATCATTGGGTCAATCTGCTGTAAAACATAGTATCATAAGTCATGCACATGAATAATTGAAATCACGAGGAATAATGGGAGACTCGTCATAACCATCAAAATTTTTCCCAGTTCTCAAACGTTCAAACGACGACTAGACAACACAAGTCGTTACTCGTCACAATGACTCGTCATTTCCTCTCATTGCCACCACTGACATCATGCATAATTTCTGGAATCCTCCCAACGAACACATATTACTGATCATTACTGGTGACAACGGGTCATTTCACCCTTCCATTTCCACTAGACCAAGCTTCTCCAACTTTACTGATTCTCACCACGGCCACTTACCACGACTCGTTGTTTCCCACGACTCTTCATACCACGACTCATACTACCCAGCCTAGGCACACCAAAATCAAACAATGACTCTTGACAACTGCCCGTTACAGGGACATACGAGTTGTACTGTGACTCATCATCCCAGGCTCTTTCCCCGCAGATACTGATCATGGCTTGTGACTACGAGTCATCACATCAACCAACGAGTCGTACTTTGCCTCGTTAGTCCAAGATCTACCAACCAACAACTCACCACAACTCAATCTCACAACCTGTTACTCCACACCATGACTCATACAATGAGTCGTTCTGAGATATTTTTCAAACTTTTTCTACTGATCAAATATCCAATCCTGAATATAGTCTTAGGAACTTTTGGGGTGTTATATTAATATTGCTGAATTTCTGCCCTAGGCACAAGTCATGCTGCCGAACTTATGTCTCAAAAAATAAATTCATGCTACTGAACTTCTATCCCAGGCACAAGTTCATGCTGCTGAACTTCTTCCGTAGGCGCAAGTCCATGTTGCTAAACTTATGCCCTAGAAATTCATGCTGCTGAATTTATGTCCCAGGAATTCATGCTGCTAAACTTATGCATAACACTAAATATATACCCCTGATGCATAAACTATGTGAATTTATGCCCTAAGGCATAACTTGTGCAAAAAATTATGCCTTGTGAAATTATTATTTTTTTAATTATTAAGGGCATTTTGATCAGCTTTTTATCACTTAAAGTGCCGAAGGGAAAAAATTAAACACTACGAATTTGAGGAAAAAAATTAAAGACCACCCCAAAATAAGAACATTTGCACGAATGACCCGAGAAAGATTAGACATACATGGATCCCAAAGGGGTAAAATTCATGGTGAAACATATTGAAAAGGGGCATCAGTTTTGATGCGAATTTGACACTTTTTTCCTTACGTTTTATTAGATAGACTTGAGAATAAGTGTGATATTAATTTAACATTATTTTTTAGTTTAAAAGTTTCCTAGTTAGGTTTGCTACTTATTATTTTCATAAAAATAGGAACCAAACATGTTGTTGGATGGTTGAACGACTTTTTCTCTGTATATATTTTCTTCTTTTAGACGACAACATTATTATAAATAATATTATTAAGAGTTCTTTTCTTTACACTTTTTTGTAATGGATACTTGAGATTTATTTTGCAACCTTACAAGAACGATTTCTTTTAGGAGATAAGATTAATTCTATGATTTACTTCTATGATACTTATTCGAATTAATTTGAAACACCCCGTAAATGAGCGTAGATGAGCCTAGAGAGAAAATATATTTCACGGGCTAATTATTTATTTTTATATTGCTCGGGAGTGAAATAATAAGAAAATAAATTACATGAGAAAAATTGGCCACGGGTGTCGATTAGCAGCACGTCGGCAGGGAGCAGTGCGCTCTAGCGCACAGAGAGGGGCAACACACGCTCAACATGGCCAACAAGTGGTGCCCCTATTTAGGTAAAATCTCACCTCGAACTCCGATTTAACTCCTTTTTTAAAACTTCATAGCTTTTAGAGATCTATTAGTTGGGAATCATATTTCTAGATTGTCAGGTCAATGTCCAAGCCTCCCACACCAGATTAAAGGTTGAATCTTGTAGATAGAATCGTGGAGAATATCGAGCTCAAGTTAGTTTTGTTGTTCATAATTTTTCTGTGATTTTTTTGAGGGAAAAGCGTATGATTGTCGTCTATACATAATTTTTCCTTCATCTAGAATAAGGTAAGGACTTCTATTCCCCTCTTTACTACTAAAATCAGAAATTTTACGATATATATTAAAAGAACTATCGATGCGGAGATCTTTCCATTTTCTTGGTATGTGAACTATTTTAGGTTCCTTGAAATCTGTAAGACATTGGGGCTTTGTGTTGTGATTGTTTGGTGGAGAATTTGACCAAGGAAAGTCAAGATATTGAATTTCCTAGGGGTATGTTAAGGCTAAACCTCATTCGGTAAGTTTCTTTCGTCGTATAGTCGATACGATTTGTTGCCTTTTGTACTCATGGCTATGTGGTTGTTGGTTAGCTATTAAAAGTGGAAACTATGGATTAGGATAAGTATCCCTTTTCAGGACTTGCCATGTTTAGCTTTGTCTTTTGTTAGAGGCAACGTAAGAGTAATTCGTTTGAATTGTTATCGCTTAGAATGAGTATTGACATCTCGCTGCCTTAGCTATGCTGTAGAGGCTTTCTGGTCAGCCGTTGAGCATGTTTTTCTTTTTTGGACAACAGAATGAGTCACTTGGCAATAGATTTTCATGTTCATGACACTTATATGCTATGAAGCCCACCCATGGGCCTTTGGCGTCCTTGACACCTATAAAGCTAGAACCTCAATACTGTAGTTCCACCTTCGGGTTAACGATACCGCGATTACCTAATGAGCTAGGCGGTATGTTGTAGTGTGAAATACTTATTGTTAAGCGACCCTATAGCTTTATATGATGGGCAAATTTTCATATAGGTCGCTTGAAAGACCACCTTACTTGCTAAAAAACTTAATAGATTGTAGGACGCCTTAATTGGCTATCTTATCAGTTGTTAAGTGTTTGGGCCAACACTATGCAGAAGTCCATGTATAGGTTGCCTAGAAGGGCTGATCTTGGGCAGATTTATATGCCCAAGTGATACTCAAACGTACCATTTTTACCTTGTTTGTTGTGCAATGTGTATATAATATCATGTATTTGGTAATAAAATGCGAATTTATACTAACCAACATGATTAGCATTTGTTTTGCAGGATAATGTGATTTTTAGGAGCAAAAATGCGTGTTGGAACTATGTCGGAGTTGGACTTGGATGCGAGCGTGGAAAAGACCTCGGATGGCACATTTTACACTGGCTCCGCGATGGCGCCGTGCCACGCTGCCATCGCGGTAGTACACTGCCTGGAGAGGAAATTAATTGGCAAAATCCAGTGAGGCTTCACGACAGCTCCGTGGCACGGAGACAGGCCTCCGCGATGGCCTCCGTGCCACGTTGAGGCCAATTATCCGGACCCTGAAATTTCCAGAGAGGGTCCGCGTCCACGCCGTGTCACGGAGGCCGTGCTCCGCGTTGGCCTCCGTGACACGTTGCTTGTTATTCCGGGAAAAATTTCCCACTAGTATAAATAGCACACTTAGGTTATTTTTAAAGAGTCTTTTTTTTAGTTCTAGTTTTTAGCAGAGTTCAGGAGTGGAGAGAGGAACGTGGTTTTGTGGCAGTTGAAGAATAGAAAAGATAAGAGTTTTCTTCTCTTCCCTTCTTCTTTTCCTTCAATTGTATGCATGATTTACACTCATTCTAGGACGATTAATCCAAGAATGAGTGGCTAATTCCTTTCTTGCTGAGGTTTTGAACTTGTGTAATGATTATTGGTAATAATTGATATGGTTTCTTCTTCTTCTTGCATATTGTTCTATTAATTCTTGTGCTTAGTACATTCTTGATTGGCCACCATTAATGTATATCTAAAAAGTCCAATTTCACTCGAGAGAGCATGAAATTGGAAAGTTGTGAATTAATAGGGTATTGTTCTTAACTTGATTTGGGAAAATTGGGTTTTGATGTGCTTTCTTGATAGAAATATACTTGAAAGCCGTATTAGTCAATTTAGGAATCGGAATTGTAGTGTTAGGTCATAAATTTCATTTGATCACAGAAATGTAGACGAATGGTTTATGATTCTAAAGTGAAATTAAATACGGAATTTTTAATTTCTAGGCAAACGTTCTTGACTAGCAATATGAAGAAGAGGATGACCAAATTATCATAATTATCAACTCCATTACTCGTTCTTAACCTTGGCATGAGCATATCCATTGCCTGAATTCAACGTAAATAATAGTTGTTAAGTTTAGTATATAATTAGTTTAGAAACAAAACTCCCTAAATTCTTGATTGGATAGTTGTTAGCATAGTTAGAAATAGAATAGAAATATAGTGAACTAGGAAATTTTGCAGATCTAGAGCAGCCTCCTTGGATCGATACTTGGCTACTTAGCCACTTTATTACTTGTTTGACCACGTACACTTGCGTGTCGGTTTTTAACACATACCGAACCAGCCGAACATGTTTTTGGCGCCGTTGCCGGGGAGGCTAGGCGATTTGTAAAATTTTGTTTAGTGTAAATTTACTGTATTTGTATTTTATTTTCTTAAGTGTTAACAACTTGGTCTTAGCCTGTATTTTGCAGATTTTTATTTCTGTGAACACTGGCAAGGGACAAGGAGTTGGTGGAATCTTACTTAGAGCCAGAACGTGAATTGCATAGTCAACGTAGAGAAGCTCTTCGGAAGAAGCTGCAGTTGCTCAAACAGTCTACGATGGATCAACCCAATCCACCAGTTGTACGGGCAGTGTTAGTGCCCGAGGAAGTAGCAGCCAGGCTGGTTCGCGAGGTGGCAATCCCACACGCTAATAATGTACATTCCAGCATCCGCAAACCAGAGCCTGGGGGGAGATTTGAGTTAAAGCAAAATATGGTGCAACTTTTGCACACGAGCGGGCAGTTTACCGGTCTCCCTCACGAAGATCCGCAACAACATCTCCAGAACTTTTTGGAGATAAGTGACACGTACATACCCGCTGGAGTGTCACCTGATTATGTTCGGCTCACCTTATTTCCATTTTCCTTACTGGGTGAAGCCAAGAGGTGGTTAAAAGCTGAACCACCCAACTCTATATCAACGTGGGATGATCTTGCAAAGAAGTTCTTGATCAGATTTTTCCCTTCAGGTAAAACAGCTAAACTTAGAAGTCAGATTCTAAGTTTTAAACAGAGGGAAGGAGAAAATCTTTATCAAGCCTGGGAAAGATTCAAGTCCATGTTGCGGGACTGTCCTCATCATCATCAGTCAAATGAGGTGTTGTTACACACTTTTATTGAGGGTTTGGAACCCCACACTAAAATTTTGTTAGACTCAGCAGCTGGAGGGAAAGCGCTGGAGAAGACTTATGAAGAGTTGTACACTTTGCTCAACCGAATCTCACAAGGAAATCCGGAATGGAATGCAGATTCTTCAAGGGGTGGAGCAAGGAAAGCAGCGGGAGTGTTCGGAGTGGATGGATTCACAGCTATCGCTGCACAGATAGCTGCTTTGCAAAATCAGTTAAACACTCACTTCAGCACTATGAATTTGAACCAGTCTTCAGCCTCAGTTAATGCAGTCCAACAGATGTGGTGTGAAGTGTGTGGTAGTAGTGAGCATTCAGCTGAGTGCTGTGGTGCAAATCCTGATTCTGTCAACTTTGTGGGCAATACACAGAGGAATCAACAGCAGTTTGGTGGTGGCTACAACTCGAATTGGAGGAATCATCCGAATTTTTCGTGGGGTAGCAACAATCAACAAGGCCAAGGTTCAGGGCAGGGTATGCACAGAAACCAAGGAGGGCAACAAGGCTATCAGAATCAGTTCAGAAATCACAATGCCTCTCCTCCACCACCATCACCGACTATTGAGGAAATGTTCAAGACCATGATTGCCAACCAGGCACAATTGCAGGCTGACTACGTCAAACTGGCAGCCGAAGTAAAGAACAATCAATTGGCAACCAAGGCTCTTGAATATCAGTTTGGGCAATTTGCTAGTGCCCAAAATACTAGACCCAGGGGAGGACTACCTAGCGACACGGATCCAAATCCTAAGCAGGTAAATGCAGTGACCACGAGGAGTGGTTTACAATTAAAGGAGGTGGAACCTGAAAGACCGCCCCAGAAGTCAGGAGCAGTAGATGTTGAGGGAGAACAAACCTCAGATACGGGGAAGACCAAAGAAGCTGAACCAGCAAGGCCTCCACCCCCGTTCCCTCAACGACTTAAGAAACACAAGGAGGAGGCGTGTTTCCAGAAATTCATGGAGGTACTCAAACAGGTACATGTTAACTTACCTCTTGTTGATGTCTTGCAGGGTGTGCCGAAATATGCAAAGTATATCAAAGACATCGTGGCCAACAAAAGTCGCTTGACTGAGTATGCCACGGTGGCTTTAACAGAGGAATGCACATCCCGTATTCAGAACAGGTTGCCCACTAAACTAAAGGATCCTGGAAGTTTTACTATCCAGCTGACGATTGGGCAAAGTATCCAAAGTCGTAGGTTATGCGACTTGGGGGCAAGTATAAATCTGATGCCATCTTCGGTATTCAGAAAGTTAGGGCTAGGGAGTCCTAGACCCACAACAGTGATCTTGCAGCTAGCAGACAGGTCCTTAGCTAAGCCGGATGGCATTGTTGAGGATGTGCTAGTGCAGGTAGGCTCCCTCATTTTTCCGGTAGATTTCATTGTTCTGGATTTTGAACCAGATGCAGAAGTCCCATTTATTTTGGGACGACCATTTTTGGCAACCGGAAAGGCATTGATCGATGTAGCTGCGGGTCAACTCACAATGCGAGCACACGACAAGGTTGAGGTGTTCGACGTGTACAAGGCACCTAAGCTCCCGACTGTCTATAAGGAACTCTCGGTGATCAACGTGATTGATCATGGGAATGCAAATGGAGTGAGTGATTCCCGAGAGTTACGAGGTAGGCCACCAGACAAGGTTGAGAACTACTGGGGAGATGACCATGATCGGGACAAATCGTCCATCTCCCTAGTAGACACGTGAGCATAAAGGCTGTCGAGCCGCGACATTAAACCAGGCGCTGCACGGGAGGCAACCCGTGAAAAATATTTTTTTTTCTTTCTTTCCTTAGTGTAAAGTTTTTCTTTTATTCTATTTTCTTTCCTTTTTCTTGACTAGGCTTAGATTTGCATTTTAATTAGTAATTTTTATTTTATTTTTTTAGTAGGGAATCTATGAATTTAACCAATTTTTGTTTAGTGAGGTGATTTTCAGGTATACCGGAGGAAAAATACTTGGAATCGAGGAAACGAGGCGAGGTATGAAAAATAAAATTTGATGGTGAAACAGAGCACTGGCGCGTTGGCGCCGTGTCACGGAGGCAATACTCCGCGTTGACCTCCGTGACACGTTGAAGGCAAATCTGGAATTTTTTTTTAAATTCCAGTAAGCCAACGCGTTGGCTCCGTGTCACGGAGGGGGTACTCCGCGTTACCCTCCGTGACACGTTGCCCTTATTCCAGTGCCGGGTCACACCGGGTTTCCGGGTGACCCGCGTGTTTCTTTTAAATAAACCCCCGATTTTCACCCAAATTTCCCCATTCCTTCTACCCTCCGCGACCAAACACCCATTCCCCTACCCCCAAGCTCCGTGCCACGTTGATAGGCAAGGAAAACGTCAAGTTTTTTTTCGGTTCTTCAAATCCAAGGTATGTTTTCATCTTCTATCTCAAATTTCTGGCGAGTTTTGTCACTTTTGAGCATGTGAGGTGAGATATATCACCCTAGGTAAAAATTAAACATGATGTGAATTATTTTGTGATTGATTATGTTCGGATTATTGTAGTTGACGTTTGAACTTATCGATTGATTGAATAATTCAATATTGAATTGAGTTCTAGGGCTTGGGTTGTTGGATTTTAACGTGGGTAACTTGATAGTTTGATGAAATTGGTGCCTGGGTGTGTTTAGTAGTTGAGATAAGTCGTGGTAACTATTGTTTAATTGTGGAAAGACGACTAATTCTCAAATTTTTTGTGGGAAAGTGCATAATATGTGAATTGGTTGAATTGCTTAGATTAGTTGTATATAATAGGTTTGTATTGTTGTTCTTATTTCTGTTGTGGTTATTGTTGCTAAGTGCTATGGGTGAATAGCTGTCGATAGTAGGATTGGGTTAGCTGTATGAAGTCTGAGTAGTTCGCTAGCCGTTATGCTGTCGAAATTTTGTGAACGCACTAAGCAACATGTTTATAGTTGATTGTGTTTGGGGGTGTAAATAGAGTTATCCTTGCTAAAATGTTGTAGATATTGTTAAAGACTAAGTGTGGGGTAAATTTTGTTTAACCCGACCTTAGCCGAAGCTAACAAGTTTTTAGCTTAATGTTGTGCTTGTCTGTGTAAATTGACAGGTACAATGGCTAGCCGACAAGATAAAGGCAAGGGTGCCTCAACCTCAGGCACCGGCAGAAAGAGAATGAGACTGGGCACTGCTGTCCCAGCTGCACCTGCTGTTCCACGCGGTCAACACCGCCGATACGGAACACGATGGGTCACCGATGAAGGGAAGAAATGGTATAATAAGCACAAGGAAAGCAAATACTTCCCGGAGGAATATATTGCAAGGGAACCACTTGCACAGGAGTTCCCTCGCATGGTGCAGAGGATTGAGGCAGCTGGGCTCAGTTTTATTTTTCAGGAGCCCAAGGAGTGCAACCTTCACTTGGTCTGGGAATTCTACGCCAACTGGAACCCGGCCATCAGGAGCCATAATATTAAAATCAGAGGGCAGATTGTCACTCTGGAACCCCAGCAGCTGAATGCCATCGTTGGAGCGCGGGACACAGACGCCCACGTTCTCCGCCAGCTCAATATCACCCCACCGTACGCCGACATCAGACGTACGTTGTGTGGGGCTCGATCCACAGCCCGATGGAGGAGACACAAAGAGAGGGGTTACCAGCAGACTCTGCCTTATTCGCAGATGAACAGGGAGGCCAGAATCTGGCTAAAAATGGTATGTTCGTGTTTGATCCCGGGAGTGCATATGACAGACGTGACCCGGGACCGTGTCTGCCTGGTGTATGCCCTTATGAAAGGGCTTGAGATTAATGTGGGGGCGGTTATAATATCCGCCATGAAGAGAGCCAGACTACAACAGGGCCACAGATACGGGTTTGGCGGACTCATCACCACCTTCCTCCGAGGCCTTGACATCGAGGAAGAAGCTTTGGATTACATTCCGCAGTTGGAGCGGAGGGCCCTTGATGTGACAAAAACCAAGGCCCCCGACACTACACACGGACCTGTGCTGACTCTGGGCGAGCGACATGCTCGTGACGACCAGTATATGGCCTGTATGTTCGGCATGCAGATGCTGCAGCTACGGATAGGTGGGAGACCAGCCACCGAGGATGAATTATGGCAGCTGGAGCTGGACTACCCCTTCGGCGAGAACGCCAGAGCTTTATGCAAGGTGGGGCCAGCCTTTGTGGAGCCGACTGACAATGACGTCCCTACTGATGAGGAGACACGTCGTGAGGACTCTGATGTAGAGTCCGATGACGGCGATGGAGCTGATTCAGATATGGGCGACGAGGCCGCAGCACCGGATGAGGAAGTCGAATATTTCGACTAAGCAGGGAGTTCCACCACCCAAAATTTTGTGCTTTGTATTTTTGTGAACACTGGGGACAGTGTTCGATTTAAGTGTGGGGTGGGGAGTAGTTAGGTGCTGGGTCATAGGCTCTAAACTTGCTGTATAATTCTTCGTTGACGTTATGTATGCCTGTGTTTTCCCTGTTGTTGTGAACTGATTTGTGATGTATGTGTATATATTTGTGTTGTGGCTAATGATGTGTGTTTTGAAAGTTATGGTTGCACTTGTAAATATTTTGTAAATTTTGTAAATATTTTTTTTCTCTATCGATATGATCGATATTTTTCAAAATTTTTGCGAAAAGATTTTGCATTTATCAACATAGTTTGCAAGTATTTTCTATCGAAATGATCGATGTGTTGCAAAAATTTTGAAGTTTTATTTTTGGGTTTCTCGGAGTTTGTTTTCGGTTCTTTTACCGAGAATAGTCCCATTGAACCGATGTCATAGTTAGTGACCATTCCCTATGATGGATGGATGATGACCGTCTTAAGGGAAATGTAGTCGATAGGAGTAGATTTTTTTTTTAGTTTCTTTGGTGGATTGCATCAATAAACTGTAGTGCTTATGGTTGCTAAAATTTTGTTGCGTGTTGTAATTGATGTTCGAAATGTGAAAATGATTCGTTGGAAAGCATGCAATTGTGTAAATATGTTGAGTTACCTAGGCTATAGAATTTGGTTCATTATGATTGAGGCTCAATCTTGAATTCATGTAGTTGACTAATTAAAGAGTCTGTGAATGCGTCTTGATTCGAGCATGTGCATAAAGTGTGAGTGAGGTTTTGCTATTCCATGTCATTGTGAATTGTCTAGAACTTGCCTGGTGTGTATACAAAACGAAATGAAGGAGGTGTAGTGTTGGAAAGGATGTAGGCATTTCTTTGTTTTAACCGTTAGTTTTCATTTTTTTTCTTGTCAAATTCTACCTTTTTATATGTTGTATATCCTAGTCAGCCCGTTGAGCCTTTAGCCGATTTCTTTCTTTTGTCCAGAATTGTATGGACTAAGCTTTATTCCTTCTTTTCATTAGCCTTAAAGTCTATAAGAAACTCTTAAGCGCTTATAAAGAACAGAAAATTGTTTCCCAAAGTGTTAAAGAGTGAAAAGAGTGAAAAAAAAAAAAAAAAGCAGAGTGAAGAAAGAAAAGATGATGTGGATGAGGCACTTGTTGTAATTAAATGATAGTGAGGGTACATGAAAAACCCTTTGTTTTGTGTCAAGTGTGCCTGATGAAATGGGCTGTATGAAAGTAAACCAGCATGAATGGGAGAAAAAGAGAAAAGAGAGGAACAATGTCCATGAGTCGATGGGGATGAGTTGAAAAGGCGCTTAAGGATGCTAGCGACTGTTATTGGCTAAACCAATATATATACTAGATCCATAGCCCAGTTACAACCCATTTAAAAGTCCTATTTGATCCTACATTGCATTTCTTTATATTAGTGGAGTAATACACTAAGGGCAAGCCTATGGGTCATGACATGATGCATGTGAATTCTTTTGGGAGAGAGAGTGAAATTAATTGTTATATGCCCCTACTTGCATGTTTGTGTGCTGCACGAACAGAAAAGGGAAAGTTCTCTCGAGTTGTGAGGGTACATGCTTGATGAAAAAATGCTTTTCGTGTCGGATTTCTTTATTAGTTGATTTGCATGAGTTTGCTGATATCAAGAATCAATTCTTAAAAGTCTAGGAAGCCTCAATGTATTAAGGTCATTGTCTTGTACGACCAAGCATGTTTTCTTGATGATTTGCAAAAATCGAATAATCGGTATGACCGTAACGTAAATGGCTGCACCATAGTGACAAAGGTTGAGATGTGATGTGCATGATTTGTGTATGTGTTGTTCGAGGACGAACAAGGATTTAAGTGTGGGGTAAGTGATCTTGGGAAGATTTATATGCCCAAGTGATACTCAAACGTACCATTTTTACCTTGTTTGTTGTGCAATGTGTATATAATATCATGTATTTAGTAATAAAATGCGAATTTATACTAACCAACATGATTAGCATTTGTTTTGCAGGATAATGTGATTTTTAGGAGCAAAAATGCGTGTTGGAACTATGTCGGAGTTGGACTTGGATGCGAGCGTGGAAAAGACCTCGGATGGCACATTTTACACTGGCTCCGCGATGGCGCCGTGCCACGCTGCCATCGCGGTAGTACACTGCCTGGAGAGGAAATAAATTGGCAGAATCCAGTGAGGCTTCGCGACAGCTCCGTGGCACGGAGACAGGCCTCCGCGATGGCCTCCGTGCCACGTTGAGGCCAATTATCCGGACCCTGAAATTTCCAGAGAGGGTCCGCGTCCACGCCGTGTCACGGAGGCCGTGCTCCGCGTTGGCCTCCGTGACACGTTGCTTGTTATTCTAAAGAGTCTTTTTTTTAGTTCTAGTTTTTAGCAGAGTTCAGGAGTGGAGAGAGGAACGTGGTTTTGTGGCAGTTGAAGAATAGAAAAGATAAGAGTTTTCTTCTCTTCCCTTCTTCTTTTCCTTCAATTGTATGCATGATTTACACTCATTCTAGGACGATTAATCCAAGAATGAGTGGCTAATTCCTTTCTTGCTGAGGTTTTGAACTTGTGTAATGATTATTGGTAATAATTGATATGGTTTCTTCTTCTTCTTGCATATTGTTCTATTAATTCTTGTGCTTAGTACATTCTTGATTGGCCACCATTAATGTATATCTAAAAAGTCCAATTTTACTCGAGAGAGCATGAAATTGGAAAGTTGTGAATTAATAGGGTATTGTTCTTAACTTGATTTGGGAAAATTGGGTTTTGATGTGCTTTCTTGATAGAAATATACTTGAAAGCCGTATTAGTCAATTTAGGAACCGGAATTGTAGTGTTAGGTCATAAATTTCATTTGATCACAGAAATGTAGACGAATGGTTTATGATTCTAAAGTGAAATTAAATACGGAAGTTTTAATTTCTAGGCAAACGTTCTTGACTAGCAATATGAAGAAGAGGATGACCAAATTATCATAATTATCAACTCCATTACTCGTTCTTAACCTTGGCATGAGTATATCCATTGTCTGAATTCAACGTAAATAATAGTTGTTAAGTTTAGTAAATAATTAGTTTAGAAACAAAACTCCCTAAATTCTTGATTGGATAGTTGTTAGCATAGTTAGAAATAGAATAGAAATATAGTGAACTAGGAAATTTTGCAGATCTAGAGCAGCCTCCTTGGATCGATACTTGGCTACTTAGCCACTTTATTACTTGTTTGACCACGTACACTTGCGTGTCGGTTTTTAACACATACCGAACCAGCCGAACAAGGGCTATATGCAAGTGTACCTTGCTTATGGAGCTATACTTGTTAAGAGCTATACAGTGTCCAGGGAAACCATATTGAGGCCTGCAGAGTTGTGTTGAGGTTTGGTGCCCTTACGAACTTCCTAGATTCCTGAAGTGGCATTACTGACCCTCAGTAAAGCTTTGTGTGCTCGAGGTGCAGTTATAGGAGCCTAGATGACTCATTTACAATTAAAAGAGCCCAGAAGGCTTGAATACAGTTACAGGAGTCTAGAAGGCTCAGATGCAGTCACAGGAGCTGAGCATGTTCTAGTTATAGTTATGGCTTGCTTACGGGGTTACAGTGATACCTATGAGGGTATATAGATTGAGTGTACTTGACCGTGGCTTATAGGGGGCTAGGTAGGTTATTGCTTATTGTTTGTACGTGCCACTCTTATGGGGGAGAAGTTAGCTTCTTGTTTGAATATTGGTTGTTAGTTTACAGTACAAATTTGTGAGACTTTACAGGTTAACAACAGACTCTTATAGCTAATTACTTCAGTTTCTTCTATCAGCTTCAGTTTAGTTTATTATTATTTCCTTACATACTTGGTACATATTGTACTAACGCCTAAGCATGAGACGCTACATACTTGCTTGCATGTTCTAACACATAGGTTCTGAGACCTCCCCACCAGTGGTTCAGATTCAGCAAAGTGGTCAGCTCCTTTCTTCTGGAGTTGTTATACATTAGATGTTTTCTTGTCTTTTGCTGCATGGCTTTGGATAGGTCGAGGTCTTATCCCGACCAAATACTTACTTTTAGAGGCTTGTAGACTATGGGATGCATAAATATGCGCTGCTGGCTAGGTCGGCCTAGTCAATTTGTCAGTTAGTAGCCTTGATGGCTTGTATGCCTGTATATATATGTGCTTATTTTCAACTTTATCTGTTTTAGACAGCATGATGGTCTTGTTGGTCTGCATAAGATCATAAGTTTTTGGTGTGAACTGCTGGGTCAGCTGAATATTTCATATAGGTGTTGTATTGTAGCCTTGTCAGCCAAGAGGCTTTCTTTTAAGCGAAGATATACCTATTGTTTTCTTGTTTGTGTTGTCGGTATATTAATAACACTAAAAATACACCTAAAAAAAGTATACAAAGAACCCAACCGGGGTTGGAGTCGATCCCATGAGGAATATGGTTAAGATTTTGACTAATGCTAGTATTTATGCTTTTAGTTTAGTTATTTCCTAAGGGGGGTTTTGTAGAAAGAATAAGTAACAATCTTGTGAAATTGTGTTGTTATCCAAAATATACAATTAACTAAGAAAGTGTTTCCCATGGATTCATAACTATATAGAAAGTGTTTCCCATGGATTCATAACTATATAGGATATGTTACACTTGTGATCTATTCCAATATTTAGCCTGTAGAATCGATAAGTTACTTCCATCTAAACGGATAATCCGCCCCTATTAGATGACTATCTTCATTCACCGAATTCGATCTCATGAGTGTTCCCAATTTACCCTTATCAATGATTCCAAATTAACTTTTCCACAATCGCGAATCAAGTTATTAATTGAAAGTTGATAGTTTCAAGTCTTTGTTGTAATTCCCTATTCCTAGTCTCTGCGTCTCTAGATTCAAGCAAGTAGAAAACACCGGCGAGTTCTAACATTGCGCACCATTGAGAAACAATTTAATGAAGGAAAGACAATACACACATTCGTATTGATTTAGAATCACTTTCTATTAAACCATACATCATTATTCTACCATGAATCCCACAACCCTAGTTGTGGGAGTTTAGCTACTCATAATTGCTAGAATGAAATTAGAAGACATAAGAGAAATTATAATTAAGAACTTACAATATTGAAGGAATTAAACCCAAGTCTCAGTTGTAAATTTGATCTTCAAAATGAAGAAGACAAGATGAAAAGTATGTAGTTCGAATCTCACATATCAATTTGGTCTCCAAGTAATGTTATGAAACCCCAAAATATTGTAATATTCGAATTACGAAATAAAAACTACAAGGAAAGTATTTATACAAACAGTAAAATCCTTTCCTAAATTAACAAGGAATCTAGCGCTAGGATGACCTACGAGTCGTAGTAGGGTGCTATGATTCATGCTCAGTAGTCGTGATGTCACGCCCCAAAACTTAGGGAGGGAACGACTGGCTCCTGATACCTAATTGATCAGGGAGCCAGCTATACCTTGTCTATAACTGTAACACTTAAGCTGTCTAGTCCACCTGTTACACTTAATAGGAGTAAACATCTAGACCCATAAGGTCTCAACTAAAACAAATGAACTGAAATGCCGAAAAGCTCATGAGTATGCTAAACCATGCAATGGAAAGCCGACAAGGCCACAAACTGAATAACACTGTACACACTAAGTCCACAAAGCCTCTAAAGAGTAAAAAACTGATGGTCAGAATAGGGCTCCGGCCTACCCATAATTATAACTCAAAACTCAAGCTGAAATAACTAAGCCGTAGTTCCAGGAGTAAAGGAACATACCAATACATCTGTTGATCTCACAAACCGTTATAGAAACTGGCAATCTCGGGCTTTACCTACACCTACAACACGAATGCAGGTCTCAGGTGAAGGGATGTCAGTATGAATGAAATGTACTGGTATGTAAGGCCGAATCTGTAAACATGAGATAACAATCCAGTAATAAATGAATCAATACATAAACATATAAAGGATAGAGATAACCTAAAACTCTAAAACTTGTAATTGATAACAACTTACTCTAACGAAAGTGAACTCAAGATAACTGAACCATGAAAGAGGAATAGCAAGAACCTAAAATCTTGGAAACCAAAACCTGATAATAACTCTATAATGATATGAAAATGCAATTAAGTAATGCACAAGAAAAAAACTATAACTGTAATGCTGGCGACCAGCTGACCATAAATTCATATATAAAATTTGTCCAACCGCTATACTGCACTGGGTAAAATAAAAATATCTCCAACTGGTGTACCGCACCGGGGTAAAATAAAAATATCTCCAGCCGGTGTATCATACCGGGGAAAAATAAAAATATCTTCAGCCCTATCATACCGGGGTAAAATAAAAATATATCCAGCCGGTGTACCATATCGGGGTAAAATAAAAATATCTTCAACCAGTGTATCATATCGAGGTAAAGTAAAAATAAATCTCAATCACAATCATAAATAGAGACGATAGGGCTCATATTGAGTCTATCTGTATACTGAAAATCATGACATATGCTGACTCGGTAACTATAACATGTGTAGGATCTTGCCATGACCCCAAATACTACAATTATGACATGCATATATAGGACTTTCCTTTTGCATTTAAATGCATACATATGCTGTGAATGACTTCTAGGGAAGTTCCTAGGACTGAAATATCATAAAGACCATATCGAGGTAAAGTAACAATAAATCTCAATCACAATCATAAATAGAGACGATAGGGCTCATATTGAGTCTATCTGTATACTAAAAATCATGACATATGCTGACTCGGTAACTATAACATGTGTAGGATCTTGCCATGACCCCAAATACTACAATTATGACATGCACATATAGGACTTTCCTTTTGCATTTAAATGCATACATATGCTGTGAATGACTTCTAGGGAAGTTCCTAGGACTGAAATATCATAAAGACTATGTAGACACACGTTCATGAATGTAAACATCTCCTAGCAACTTAACACAAGGTGCAGGGAGGAATAACTTAACTTAACATTTTCTACTAACAATCTTAACATTCATTTCGTGCTTATACTCGTTTAACTTTCACACTTTCATATCATGAATTGTGAGCGTACCTCATTTACTGCACATCATATCATATTTCAATGTAACTTATGAACAGGAATACATAGCTCGCTTATCTCAAACTTAGAGCTCCTTAACATGAAAATGCTAGGCAACTGTCTATGGGATGCCTTAAGATAAATAAAAACTTACAATCGTGCTTTAGACAACATAGGAATGGCTCGTGTGAAACTTTACAATATATGAGGAGCTTAGGGAAGCTTAACAACATTATAAACAGTTTAGAAACTTCCAGGAAAAACCCTTTAAAACTTGAAAATAATAATCCAACACTTAGGCAAATAATCAAAAATAATTGTTTAAAAAATACATTGAAGAACTTTTCTTTCACTTGAGTTACTATCTCAAAAATATTCGATTCTAATAATTTCATACGAAGTTAATACTTTACTGGACATTCATCAAATTAACACAAACTGAACATAAACAACTTTACTTATAACTCTTTTGCTAAATGTCTTTAGAACAGGGTAAATCTTGCTCGCCATTTGCCTAACTCATCACAATCGAAACCCTTATCATCTAAGTTAACAACCTTTAGCTCTACTTTTTTGTATTCATCTTAACTTCTTTTCCAAACATGATTCGTCATTCCCTACTTAATTCTTTACTCTCCTATTCACTATTCCATCTTATACGCACTTACTTTTTTTACCTAATTGCCAACCTTATCTCTTAAACTTCGCCTTGCTTATATTTTAACATCGTTTAAAGGTTCTTGAAATCAATTACAGACAGAGAGTATATAACTTACATATTACCTTAAAAGGTCTAACATTTACTCTTATCTTTCCTTTGCTACTAACGCCTCAACTTTTACACTTGGGTTAACTTCCTTACACATATACAACTTTCAAAGAACATGCAACGTATTTACTTAAGGCCTTAAATAATTCTTAGGATGTCTAGATAACTCAAGAGCTCTAATAAACATATAACGACTTTCTAAAGTCAATTCTTGATGCCTTAGCGTATAACTTGAATGTAAGCATAAACGCATACATATATTATGGTTTTCGTAACCTAATAACATAAAGATACTGTGTATAACCTACAAGATGGTTCCGTTAAAATATTAATAATTTACACATTCAAGTTCTATTTTCCAAGTTTAACATATCGGTTAATTAAGAAACGCGTTAGTTAGTTGCTTAGCTTAAGGGAGAGGGATTAGGGGACCTTTTTATGGAACCAAGTACCTTAAAACATGCACATAAGAGGGTAGATATTGAAAGGCAATTCCATTTTGTTACCCTTGTTATCCCTTATTGAGTTAAAACTGATTTCAAATGTTAGGTTCGTCCGCGCGTCATCGTCTTGCCATGTTTACCAATTCCCTTAGCAACCATAATGTAAAACACCTTTGACACCACAAATACATAAAATAATGTAAAGGACCAGTTCATAGTGCCTACGCTGAGGGGACTTCAGACTCAATTTACAACTTTGACATTAATCGAAGGCAATTTTCCTTTTCACTTTACATCATGTGTTCCAACTCTGTAGCAATACATAAATTAATACCAAGTAATTATAACACCTGGGAAGAACCCTAATATTCTACTACGTAAGCTTAAGTGCAAGGAAATTTCGGATTCATCCTCGGCATGAATTCGTGCTTGAAAATCAAGAGACAAAGTGTGCCTTACATTCCTTGTTTCGACGAGCTTTCTTTAGTTGCTTCTTTCCTTTAAAAATCAGCACATATCCCATTCAATTACTTGAGTTTACAACCAAATGACAAGGCTGTTTGAAGCGAAGAAATCCAGCCAAAATATCACACCAATAACAGCCACAACTACAACACACAAGGCAACATTAACAACATTTTAGCCATTTTCTCTACTTGTTTCCATTAGCTTTTGAGGGGGAAAATAAGAGGGAAAAATTACCTAAATTTTTCTGTAGTCCTTCCCCTCAATATGAGGTATATTTCCAGCCAAATAACTGCCAAAAATCCTTAAAGAAAAATGAGCAAGAACTCAGCTCAAAATAGTCCAACGGCAGTTTACTTAGCTGCCAAATTCCTACCCTTTCACTTGCAATTAGGGGCTTAAGGGGGGAAAAGCCTTACCTTTCCTCTTGGTTCTTATCCCTATTCAAAGATGGATATATAGGCAGTGAAATAGCTTCTAAAAGGCATCAAATCACCTTCAAAACCTTATCAAAACATGCTCCAAAACAGTCCCTAGCACACTTGGCAAAGAATTCTCAACTTGTCTTATGATTTTCTTGAACTTAGCTTGATGTTTCCTCCTTGCTTTTGTTTGTTCTAGCTACTGGAATTGAGAGAGAAATGAAATCTTTAGTAAGTTGGTCGATTTAGATTAGGATGGAAATATTTTTCACAATCAAAAATCTGATTTTTAAATAGTTAGAGTGGTGGAGGCGCTAGGGCCTCACGTCACCGCTCGGGGTGCTTCGATAAAATGCCCATAACTTCTTACTCGGAACTCCAATTAATGATTGTTTTTTTTTTGAAAATTAGACTCAAAGGAATTTAATTTGATAGGTTGTATGACTCCTAAATCATTATATACTGGGAGATATGATCGTTTACAGTTGACCCTTACTTATGAACTTCACATACATTTCGCGTTTCCTTTCGTACTTGTTTCCCTCCTCACCTATGACTAATATACAACCTGTACTTCCCTTAGCATAGTACACAAACATTAAATAATCACCAAAAGTTTTTTGGAGTGTAACACCCTCCCCTCCTTAGGAACATACATCCTCAATTGAGAATTAACTTCACTGAACATGCTTCAAACTACGTACTCAGTAACTTAGGTATCAAATACATACCTCAATATCACATTGACATCATAAATAGGTGAGGATACTTTTTCTTCATTTCTTCCTCAGCCTCCCAAGTGAATTCCTCGATGTTATTACTTCACCATAATACTTTATTTGAGGAGACTTTTTTGGTCTGAAGTTTCCTAACTTGCCTGTCAAGAATAGCAACTGGGACCTCGATATAGGTCATCTTCTCAGAAATTCGGACATCATCAACAGGCATAACACGGGTTGGGTCTCCTATACAATTTCACAATATCGACACATGAAATACTGGGTGGATTGCCTTAGCTCTGGTGGAAAATCCAACTCATAGGCTACTTTCCCTATCCTGCGGATAACTCTGTAAGGTCCAACATTCTAGGGCTCAACTTTCCCTTTTGGCCATATCGCATGGCACCTTTCATAGACGTCACTATTAGGAAGACCCAATCATCAACGACAAACTCCAGCGCCCGATGGCGTACATCCCCATAAGACTTCTTCCTGCTTTGGGCCGTCTGAATTCGATCTCTAATAAGTTTAACCTTTTCAATAGCCTGCTGCACTAAGTATGGCCCAAAACCTAGCATTAAGGGCGTACGACGATATACGAGAGGAATAGAGACCCCAATCACTCTGCCTCACTGAGTTCAAACTAGCCCACTGGTGACCTGCACTTTTGCCCATATAAAGCTTCATGTGGGGCCATCTGAATACTCTCTTGGTAGTTGTTATTATAGACAAACTCAATCAAGGAAACATGATCATCCTAGCTTCTGCCAAAATCTAGAACACAGGCACGCAACATATCTTCAAGCATCTGAATGGTGCGTTCAGCCTTTCCGTCTGTCTGAGGATGAAATGTGGTACTGAGGCTTACCTGAGTGCCCAAGCCTTTCTGGAAAGACTTCCAGAAGTTTGCTATGAATTGAGCACTTCTGTTAGAAATAATGGATAAGGGGGCGCCATGTAGGTGAAATATATCCCCTATATAAAGCGTAGCATAATCCTGTGCAGCATGTGTAGTCCTAACTGGCAAGAAATGAGTTCATTTAGTCAATTTATCAACTATTACCCAGATAGAATCATGCTTCCTACTCCTTCGAGGCAATCCTATAATAAAATCTATATTGACCACCTCCATTTCCAAGCTAGAATTTCTATATCCTGCATTAGACCTCCAGGTCTGATGCTCAACCTTCACCTGCGAAAAATTAGGACAATGAGTCACAAGACTTGTGATGTCCTTTTTCATGCTGTTCTACCAATATAGCTGCCTCAGGTCACGATACATTTTTTTGGCACCTGGGTGTACTGAATATCGAGAGTAATAAGCTTCATTCATAATATATTCTTGTAGATCACATAATATGCAGTATTCCATATATTTGATCAATGAAAACCTGCGGGTCCTCATCTAGGTCTGATCCAGTAAAGACTAGAAGACTTAAGCTAAAAAGCTCATGGGCCCTAGAACTCTCAGGAGTGCTTCCCCTGGATCCTATTATTGACTCCAACTGCTGATTTTGGATCACCACCACTTGGGTTAACATATGAAATGCTTTCTCAAAATATCCCCCCTCTCATACACCTAAAGGTACAACAGGTGCCGGAGGGTCAACAACTCTATGTCCTCCTGGCTCCATCGGGACTGGGATAACGGAGGGTCCGAATCCCTATTTCCACAGTGGCTCTGACCAAAACTTGAAAGAACTATGGTATGGGGAGTGGGAAACTCACTTCAACCCACTAATCTATTTCACTGATAGACAAGATGATGACTGGAACCTTTTACAATATCAGTGCTAATAAATATCGTAACCATCTGCCTTACTGAAGACTAATTCTAGAACATAGACATGATTTAGATTTCAAACATCATTTACATCTTTGCTCTGTAGCACGATCTATTAATGAATAAAGTGAACAACTCCTAAATGCCCTATAGCCCCCTGACTATTAATATGGTGCACAACATACCCATAAGCAAGACTCTACTAGATACGGCTTGTGGATTCCCTAGGATATGACTTCACTTAGATACCAAGTCTATCATGTCCCAAAACTAGGGGAGGGTGCGACTGGCTCCTGATACCTGATTGATCGGGAACCGACTATACCTTGTCTATAACTGTAACACTTGGGCCGTCTAGACCACCTGTTATAGTCAATAGAAGTAAACATCTAGATCCATAAGGTCTCAACTACAAAAAATGAATAACTGAAATGCCGACAAGGTCATGATTATGCTAAACCATGCAACGAAAAGCCGACAAGGCCACAAATTTAATAACACTATACACACTAAGTTCACAAAGCCTCTAAAGAGTAAACTGAAATAGATGGTCGCAACAGGGCTTCGACCTACCCATAACTATGACTCAAAACTCATGCTGAAATAACTAAACTCTAGCTCTAAGAAGAAAGGAGCATACTAGCACATCTGTTGATCTCATGAACTGCTACAACAACTAGTAATCTCGGCCTCTACCTGCACCTGCAGCACGAATGTAAGTACCCAGGTGAAGGGACATCAGTACGAATGAAATATACTGGTATGTAAGGATGAAGTTGTAAACATGAGATAACAATCTTATAATAACTAAATCAACACATAAACATATAAAGGATAGAGATAACGTGGAACTCTGCAACCTATAATTTATAACAACTCACTATAACAGAAGTGAACTCAAAATAACTGAACCAAGAATAAGGAATAGTAATAACCTAGAAACCAAAACCTGATAATAACTCTATAATGAGATAAAAATGCAATTAAGTAATGCACAAGAAAAAAAACTATAACTGTAATGCCAGCGACCAGCCGACCATAAATCCATATATAAAATTCGTCCAGCCTATATACTACATCGGTGTAAAATAAAAATATCTCCAACCGATATACCACATCGGAGTAAAATAAAAATATCTCCAACCGGTGATCATACTGGGGTAAAATAAAAATATCTTCAACCGGTGTACCATACCGGGGTAAAATAAAAATATCTTCAGCTGGTATATCATACCAGGTAAAATAAAAATAAATCTCAATCATAATTATAAAATGGAGCCGATAGGGCTCATACTGAGTCTATCTTATACTAACAACCATGACATATGCTGACTTAGTAACTACAACATGTGTAGGATCTTACAATGACCCCAAATACTTCAATTATGACATGCACATATAGGATTTACTTTAGCATTATAATACATACATATGCTGTGAATGACTTCTGGGGAAGTTCCTAGGACTGGAATATCACAAACACTGTGTAGACACACGTTCATGAATTTAAACATCTCCTAGCAACTGTAACACGAGGTGCAGGGAGGAATAACTTAACTTAACATTTTCTATTAACAATCTTAACATTCATTTCGTGCTTATACTCATTTGATTTTCATACTTTCATATAATGAGTTTTAAGCGCACATCATTCAATGCACATCTTATTACATTTCAACATAACTTCTGAATAGGAAGATATAGCTCGCTTATCTCAAACTTGGAGCTCTTCAACATGAAAACACTAGGCAACTATCAAGGGATGCCTTAAGATAAATAAAGATGTACAGTCGTGCTTTAGACAACATAGGAATTGCTCGTGTGAAACTTTACAATATATGAGGAGCTTAGGAAGTTTAACGATATTATAAACTGTTTAGAAACTTCCAGGAAAAAACCCTTTAAAACTTGAAAAAAATCCAACACTTAGGCAAAAAATCAAAGATAATTATTTTAAAAGCACGACAAATAACTTCTCTTTAACTTGAGTTACTATTTGAAATTTTTTTGATTCTAATCATTTCATAAGAAGTTAACACTTTACTGGCCATTCATCAAGTTAACACAAACTGAGCATAAAAAACTTTATTTATAATTCTTTCACTGAATGTGTTTAGAACAGGGTAAATCTTGCTAGCCATTTTCCTAAATCATTCACAATCGTAACCTTTATCATCTAAGTTAACAACCTTTAGCTCTACTATCCGTATTCATCTTAACTTCTTTACCAAACATGATTCGTCATTCCCTACTTAATTCTTTACCTTCGTGTTCACTATTTCAATAATTCTTATACACACTTACCTTTTTACCTAATTTCCAAGCTTATTTATTAAACCTCGTCTTGCATATATTTTAATGTCATTCAAAGATTCTTGAAATCAATTATGGACAGAGAGCATATAACTCACATATTACCTTAAGAGGTCTAACATTTACTCTTATATTTCCTTTGCTACTAATGCCTCAACTTTTACACTTGGGTTAACTTCCTTACACAGATACGACTTTCAAAGAACATGCAACGTGTCTACTTAAGGCCTTAAACAATTTTCAGGAGGTCTAGATAACTCAAAACTCTAATAAACATATAGCGACTTTCTAAAGGCAACCTTGCCGCCTTAGCCTATAACTTGAACGTAAGCATAAGCATATACATATATTATGGTTTTCGTATAACCTGATAACATCAAGATACTATGTATAACTTGCCCATAAAGATGGTTCCATTAAAATATCAATAGTTTACATATTCGAGTTCTATTTTCCAAGTTTAATGTATTAGTTAATTAAGAAACACGTTAATTAGTTGCTTAGCTTAAGTGAGAGGGAATGGGGGAAATTATAATGTTCCCAGGTACCTTAAAACATGCACATAAGAGGGTATTCAAATATTGTAAGGCAATTCCATTTTGTTACCCTCATTAGCCCTTATTGAGTTAAAATCAATTTCATATATTAGGTTCGTCTTCGCTTCGTCTTGCCATGTTTACCAATTTCCTTAGAAATCATAATGTAAAATACCTTTAAATGGCCAGCTCACAATGCCCATGCTAAGGGGAGTTCAGACTCAATTTACAACTATGACCATAATCAAAGGCAATTGCCCTTTTCACTTGACATACATGTGTTCCAACTCTTTAACAATACATAACATAATACCAAGTAATTCTAACACCTGGGAAGAACCATAATATGATACTACATAAGGTTAAGTATACGGGAATGCTGGATTCATCCTCAGCACGAATTTGTGCTTGAAAATCAAGAGACAAAGAGCGCCTTACATACCTTATTTCGACAAGCTTTCTTTAGTCGCTTCTTTCCCTTAACAACAAGCACTTATCCCCTCTAATTACTTGAGTTTATAACCAAATGAAAAGGCTGTTTCAAGCCAAGGTGTCCATCAAAAACTTCACACCTACAACTGCCACAATAACAACACACAAGGCAATATTAACAACATTTTAGCCATTTTCTCTATATGTTTCCATTAGCTTTTAAGAGGGAAAATAAGAGGGAAAAATTACCTAATTTATGTTGTAGTCCTTCCCATCAATATGAAGTATGTTTCCAGCCAAATAATTGCCAAAAATCCTTAAAAAAAATGAGCAAAAACTCAGCTTAAATAGTCCAACGACAACTTACTTAGCTCCCAAATTGCAAGCCAATAAATTCCAGCCCTATTGGCTTGCAATTTAAAGGGTTTAAAGGGGGCAAAAGCCTTACCTTTCCTCTTGATTCTGATATCTATTCAAAGATGGATAAATAGGCAGGACAAACAGCTTTTGAAACTGTCATGACCCGTACTTAAGCCCAGATCAAGACACGGGATTTAGAACCATAAATGGCTCCAAGTCGACCCATGGCAGGAACATGATAACTAACTCAACATAATGAAGGCGGAAAGAAACTAAATTATGAAATAGCGGAATTCTGAATATTAAACATTTGAACAACGAAAATACATAACACTGAATTCGAACTGAACACAACACCATGTCTCAAAAGCCTCTAACGTACTGATGAGCTGATGAAATAACACCCCAACTAGCTTGCTATAAGTCTAAAACTGAAAATAGCAATAATACAACTAACTGAAGGTTCTGGAAGGATGAAGACTCACCTACATCTGACTTAACTGAACTCTGATGATCGGCTAACGGAGAGATTGACCCTGAACGTCTGAGCCTATGTCATAAAATAATATAACATAGAGTATGTAATCAGTACTTAAAATGTACTGAGTATGCAAGGTAAGTAAAATGGACTAATCAAAATACATAGGAGTTCTTATAAGTAGGATAGTATAAAACATGCAATGATAGTCATAACATAAACATGAGGGCTCAAGGTTTTCAGAATTATTCAAAATCTAGTCATAATCATAATCATAAGGAAACCTTCTAAAACATAACTTGAGCCAAAGTATCGTAAATATGACAATGTATAAATCATGAGGAACAATGGGATGACTCGTCTTAACCGACACCATCATGATAGAGCTTACATAGTACCCCAACTATCTCGCTCAAGTGGCAGAGTTGTCCCAGCTTTGCCAGGCCAAGGACGTGCATGATGTGATATCACTAATAGGGACCCACCTAGATTCCATAAATATTAACCTATGTTGGCACGTAGTTCTGAGACCACGGGGTTTACTTGAATGCCGGACCTACTCGATGCTAGACATTACTCCCAAAAGCATGCACATGAAGGCTCATAGGGTAATCATGAAGTCATACATGAAGTTCATGGCTAAATAAATCAGAAAATACTTGATCATAGTTGAAATACATGATTAGCCATAAATTAGGGCCCGTGAGTCGGCAAAAATTATAAACTCATAAATCATAAAGAACATACATACTTGAGAACAATCACTATACTTGAAGTTCATAAATTCATGAAGAGTACTTGAGGGAAATCATATCATAGATCATAAATCATAATTTAGGGCTTAGGAGATCAAAATCATACTTGAATCATAAACTTGCCTTTTCATGAAACTTGCATAATTGGGCATAAATTGATTAAATGTGAAACTATGAATTAGTAATAAAAATAGGTAAAACCTGCCCATTGATCTTAAAACATGATTTGAAACATGAAGGGAGTTGACCCATAGATAAATCATAACGAATTTCATAAAATTAGGAATAAGCCTCATAAGATCATGAACTTGATCTACAACTTAAATTCATGGAATTGAAGAAAATTATGAGCATGAGAGTGAAAGAAACTCTCATTCATAGCCCTACATACCTGGGAAATCTGATTCCACACTCTTTCTTAAAAGCCCGAGAGAATTGGAGGATTTCAAGCTTGATCTTCAAAGAGAAACCTCTACTGTTGCATGCATGAGAGTTGAATGAATTAGGATAGGCTAAACCCTCTTAAAATCCTTAACAGAGTTTAAAACGATGTAGTTTAAGACATAGGAGCTTAGAAATTATAAAAATGCCCTTAATGAAAAGTTTGGAAAAATGGGGATTGCCAGTCATCACGACTCTCACCACGAGTCGTACCATGAAGTAACGACTCGTGGTTACTTCTCCTGGTCACCACTATTCCTCCCTACAACATTTATAAATCTCACCACGATTGCATAACACAAATCATGGTGTCCTACCATGAGTCATACTATCGGTCGTGACATCATCCCTTTCACCTGCCAAATCCTAACCACAACTCCCATCATGACTCGTTGTTACCTACTACGAGTCGTACCAAGATCCATGACATCATTCCCTGGCACCACAAGGAAACTCATCATGACTCCTAACCATGAGTCGTACCTACACCTCATGTCTCGTGGTGTGACTAGTGGTCTGGTCACCAACTTTAGAACTCCATCATGACTAAGACCACGACCCATCATTTCTTATCACGGCTCATACCACGAGTTGTCCTGGTGAAAAAATCCAGATTTTTCTGCAGAACTCATTTCTAATTCTCCCATCTATTCTTAGGAACTTTTGGGGCACTACAATATCTCCCCCTTGGGTACATTTCTCCTCGAATGTGGGTAAACACACTAAATAACTGAGAAAAAGGACCTGCAATCCCAAATACAAAGCACCTGAAGCTGAAAACTAACGTAGTGACTGACTTCGGACTGAAACACACGACTGAACTAAATTCAGGAATCACACATATATGCTGATATGATAGAAATTGGAATACAGAAACTAGACATGAAACTGGATAGGGCACTAGAGAGAGAATTGATGCCTCAAGTTGGAACTGAGCCGGAAGGGAACAAGTGCGGGTATTTGGCCATCATATTTGCCTCAGCTTCCCACGTTGCTCCCTCAACATGTTGATTCCTCCACAAAACCTTTGTTGAAGCTACCTCCTTGTTCCTCAACTTCCAAACCAGATGATTAAGAATTTCATATGGTACCTCCTTATAGCTAAGGCTATCCTTCACACCTACGCTTGCCACCAGAATAACAAAAGTTGGGTCACCAATGCACATCTTCAAAAGCGAAACATGGAAAACTGGATGTACTGAAGCTAACTCTAAGGGCAGCTCCAACTCATAGGGCACCTTGCCAACACGTCTCATAATCTTGTACAGGCCAATATATCGAGGACTAAGCTTTCGTTTCTTTCGGAATCTCATCAATCCCTTCATGGGATATACTTTCCGAAACACCCAATCATAAACTTCAAACTCAAGTTATCTCCTTCTCACATTCGCATATTTTGATGACTCTGAGCTGTTTTCAGCCTCTTCCTTATAAGTTGGACTTTCTCCATAGCCTCATGAATTGAATCTGGCCCTATCAACGTGGCTTCACCCATTTCAAATAAACCAATAGGCTATCTACATCTCTGCCCATACAGAGCCTTAAATAGAGACATTTGGATGCTAGAATGGTAGTGTAATACCTCGGAAGTGCCTAAGACTAGACCTGGGATTTAAGAATGGAAGTTGACAGAAATCTGGACGAAACATCACAAAACGGGTCATGTAACGGGTCGTTGGTTCCACCAATGATATGTAGGGAGTGCTTGTGGTGAGGCACAGCAGGGTCAAAGTTGGAGTAACGGGTCAAGGGATGACCCATGGTTTGATACCATGAGTCGTTGTTTGAGGTCGTGGTGAGACTGGTCCTTAGCCTAGGAGGAAGTAATGGGTCGTAGGACGACCCGTTGTGTGCAGTAACGGGTCGTGGTGAGCAACCGTGGGAAAAGAGTAGGAATGTTCACAATCGAAGTGATGGATGGAGACCACTACTCGTTGGAGGTTGGCACGAGTCATGGTGTGGCTCGCGGGAAGACTCAAGTGTAAGTCGTCAGGGAAATAACGGGAGGATTCAACAAACCATACCTTGTGGTAATGACTCGTGCTGTCGAGTCATGGGACCGAACCTGAGAAGTTGAATATGGGCAGTGGATGCAATAGATAGGTACCATGAGTCGTGGTATCAAGGCACGACTCGTTGCATTGCTCAAGGTCTCAGGCAGTGCAGAATTTTCAGAAAATTCATTAAGGGTATTCTCGTCATTCCTAAGTCCTAGGGTCCTAAACTTCATCGTTTAAGGCTCGAAATGCAGTATTTTATGAGGAGAAAACCTATCCTAGGCTCATTCATACCGATGCATGCATATTGAAGGGGTTTAGGAGGTGATCAAGTGAGAGTTCTTCAAGTTTTCCTTCAATCCTTCATTGGGCTTTCAAGGAGTGATAAAATTTGATCTTCCCAGGCTATATAGGGTTATGAATGGGTGAATCCGTTCACACCCATGCCCAATCCCTCTCGAAATCATGAAATTTCCTATGTTAATTCTATGGGGTTTTAACCAAATGCATGAAATTAATAATTCTCTACATGGGTTATATTTTAAATGTATTTCTACTATTGAATTATGACATGGGAAAGTTCTACATTCTTTTTCATAAAAATCATGTTTCAAGCTTTTTAAATTTAAATTTCCCAATCATGAGAAGTTTATGAAAGTTAAGATTTATGATGGAGGTTCATGTATGATGAAATATTGATGATGAAAATCATGTTTTCAAGTTACCCATATTTATAATCGTGTTTTCAAGTGAATTGAATATTTTCAAGCATGTTAAAGTATTCGGCAATGCCCATATGTTCAAGAATGATTAACGATTTATGATATGGATTCCATGATTGATCGATTTATGATGTTGACCGACTAAAGGTCCCTTGATTCATGGATTGACATTTATATAAATGGGGATCAACGATGTTAAATATCTATTTAGCCGTGAATCTCATGAATGATGTTTATGATTTATGTATGAGCCTAATATGCATGTTTTTAGGAGCATTGTCAAGCACCGAGTAGCCTGGCGTTCAAAGGACTGCGCCAGTGTCTCATAACTACGCGCCAGCATAGGTTCATGATGATACATTACAATGTTAATGGATCCCCTCTTTCGTGATATCATATAATGCACGTCCCTTGCCTGGTAAGCCAGGGACGACTCTGTCCACTTGAGAGAGATAGTTGGGGCATTATGTAACGCTCTACATGATGGTGTCAGTTGTGATGAGTCCTCCCATTGTTTCACATATTTTTATGTATTGTTACTTTTATGATATTTTGGCTCAAGTTATGATCTATAAAGTTTCTCTTATGACTATGATAATGAATGAATTACGAATGCCTTGAAAACCTTGAGCCTTATGTTGTACAATGAAATTTATGTTATGAGCATATTGTCCTACTTTTATGATCTCTTATGAACTTTTATGTATTTTAAATGTCCGTTTTACTTAGGTTGCATACTCGGTACGTTCCACATACTGACCATATACTCTATGCTGTATCGTTTCATGATACATGCTCCGATCTTCAGACCCAACACCGTCAGTAGCTCGTTCCTGGAGTTAGCATCCAGCTCATTGGTGAGTCCTCATTCTCCGAGGACCAATTGATATCCGTTATCTCTTTATTTTCAATTTTCTAGACTTGTCGGGTTAGTTAGGGGTGTTATTCCATCAACCCATTTGATATGTTAGAGGCTTTCAGACTGTGTATTATTCGGCTGTCATGTATGATGTACACTTCGCTTTCTATGTTATGTCATGTTTATGCTTCCACTATGTCATTATGCTGAGTATTCCACTTTATTGATATTGAGTTAGATATATGTTCATGCCATGGGTCGATTTGGAGTCTCTCGGGGCTCTTTGTCCTATGTTATGATCTGGGTCTACTTTCGGGACGTGACAAACTTGGTATTAGAGCAATAGATTTGAAGTATCCTAGGGTGTCTGGAAGCCGCATTAAGTAGAGTCTTTTTCATGGGTGTGAAGCACGCCACACTTATGAAGAAGAGGCTACGAAATGTTTAGAAAATATTCCCTTCTTTCATGATTTATTCGTGCGATGATCTCGTGCTATTCGTGATTACAGAATCATGGCTCCCTGCAGAGTATATTAGGAGGAATGGAAATGGAAACAACCATAAGGATGGCAACAAAGATGGGCATCGAAATGCTCCACCAGTTTAGGAGCACCATGCACCAGAGCCGTTTGCCCATGCTGAGTTACAGGCAACTATTCAGATGTTAGCGCAGGCCTTGGCCGTTCATGTCAACTAGCAGGCAGTGGCGCATGTTCCACAAAATGAAAATACGGTGACAGCTCGAGTCAAAGATTTCTTGAGAATGAACCCACTAGAGTTCCTCGGGTCAAAAGTAGATGAGGACCCACATGAGTTCATTGATGAGATTGTGAATATCACCCAAGTCATGGGTGAATGGAGTTGATTGTGCTGAGTTGGACTCATATCAATTGAAAGGGGTCGCACACATCTGGTTTCATCAATGGAAAGATAGTAGGACCGCCGGAGCAGGCCCTGTTGCTTGGGAGGAGTTCCATATTGTGTTCCTAGATCGGTTCTTCCCTCGTGAGATGAGGGTGTTGAAGGCAGACGAGTTTGTGAATTTGAAACAGGGAAGGATGACGGTACAGGAGTATGCCCTTGAGTTCACTCGCTTATTAAAGTACTCCTTGGAGTTAGTGGCCGACAGAGGGCGCGAGTGAGCAAGATTGTTCATGGGGTGGCAAGTTACTTAGACAAAGATTGCAGGACCGCTATCCTCCACTAGGATATAGATTTCCCTCAGATAGTCTTGTACGCCCAAAAGATGGAGGCGGCGCATATAAGGGAGAGAGAGGCCAAAAGGGCCCGGATAGATAGCTATGGGTTTACTCAGTAGAGATCCGGTGGTGATCACCTCTCTCAAATTAAGCAGAGGTCACTAGCTCTAGCACCATCATCAGCCAGTGTTCCATCCAGATCCAAGGGTGATCACAGGAGTAGGGCCTCAGGTTTGAGGGATCAGAGGGGCATGTAAGTAGAGCACACTTTTCCAGCCTGTGGAAAGTGTGGCAAGAGTCATGCCGGGGAGTGCTTGCTCGCTCAGATGTATGTTAATGTGAGGTAGATCCGGCCACATGCGTCGAGCATGTCCATTTGCTAGACAGGATAATGATTGAGGTTGTGCACAAACTACCAGGCCAGCAGCAGCTCCATCACATTCAATTCCGCGGGGGGCATCCACTAGTGGGGGTGGTGGGCAGCGCCAAAACAGATATGCCCTCACCTCGCGTTAGGAGTAGGAGACTTCATCGGATGTGGTTACGGGTATGTTACGAGTGTTTCACCTTGATGCTTATGCTTTGTTAGATCCAGGGGTTACTTTGTCTTTTGTGATACTTTATATTGCTAGTAGCTTTGGAGTCAGTCCTGAAATTTTGTCAGAACCATTCTCAGTCTCTACATCCGTTGGTGATTCGGTTGTAGCTAGGTGGGTGTATAGAAGTTGATCGATCACAGTATTGCAGAAAGTCACCTACACAAACCTAGTAGAGTTAGCCATGACTGACTTTGATATTATTCTCGACATGGATTAGTTGTATGCATGTTATGCTTCTGTTAATTGTAGAACTCATGCAGTGTAGTTCTGCTTTTCGGGTGAATTAGTCTTAGAGTGGGAGGGTAGTTCGGTCGTGCTTGTAGGTCGCTTTATTTACTATATTAAGGCCAGCAAGATAATTTCCAAGGGTTGTATGTGCCATCTAGTTAGGGTTAAGGATGTTGAGTCCGAGACCCCGGCTATCCAGTCAGTTCTGGTAGTATGTGAGTATACAGAAGTGTTCCCTAATGATTTACCGGCTGTTCCTCCTGAGAGGGAAATCAATTTTGGTATTGACCTTCTTCCCGACATACAACCTATATCTATTCCTCCCTACAGAATGGCTCCACTCGAGCTAAAAGAGTTGAAGAAGCAGTTGAAAGATCTTTTGGATAAGGGTTTCAACAGACCAAGCAAGTCGCCATGGGGTGCACCAGTTCTCTTTGTCTAAAAGAAAGATGGTTCTCTTCGTATGTGTATTGATTATCGACAATTGAACAAGGTCACCGTCAAGAATAGGTATCGTCTACCGAGGATTGATGACTTATTTGACCAGCTTTAGGGTGCCAAGTGTTTTTCGAAGATAGATCTCAGATCTAGATACCATCAATTCAGAGTTCGGGAGAGCGACATCCTGAAGATAGCCTTCAGGACGCGGTATGGTCATTATGAGTTTGTAGTTATATCTTTTGGACTAACGATACTCCTGCAACTTTTATGGACTTGATGAACAGGATGTTCAAGCCATAGCTGGATATGTTCATGATTGTGTTTATTGATGACATCCTGATATACTCTTGGAGTAAGGAGGAGCATGCCGCTCCTTTGAGGATGGTACTATAGACTCTCAATGTTCGCCAGCTATATGCTAAATTCAGCAAGTGTGAATTTTTGTTGAACTCAGTGGCATTTTTAGGCCATGTGGTATCAAGAGAGGGCATACAAGTGGACTCTCAAAAAATAGAAGTGGTGAAGAAATAGCCTAGACCGGTGAATCCTTCAGATATCCAGAGCTTTTTGGTCTTAGCAGGCTACTATTAGAGATTTGTTGAAGGTTTCTCATCTATTGCAGCACCCTTGACGAAATTGACCCAAAAGAAGGTGAAATTCCAATGGTCGGAGGCTTGTGAGAAGAGCTTCCAAGAGTTGAAGACTTGACTTACCTCAGCACCGGTGTTGACCCTAACCGAGTGTACCAATGGGTTCGTGGTGTATTGTGATGCTTCACGGATCGGACTTGGGTGTGTATTGATGCAGTACGGGAAAGTTATAGCATGTACCTCCAGACAGCTGAAAGTTCATGAGAAGAATTACCCGACCCATGATCTTGAATTGGTCACAGTGGTATTCGCCTTGAAGATATGGCGACATTATTTGTACGGGGTCCACGTGGATGTGTTTACAGATCATAAGAGTTTACAATATGTGTTTACCCAGAAGGATCTCAATCTTCGGCAGAGGAGGTGGTTGGAGCTACTCAGGGACTATGATATGAGTGTCCTTTATCATCCGGGTAAGGCCAATGTAGTAGCTAGCAGACGCACTTAGTAGGCTCTCTATGGAGAGTGTGTCCCATGTGGATGAGGGGAGGAAGGAGCTGGTGAAGGATGTGCATCAACTTGCAAGGTTGGGAGTTCGGTTGGTTGACTTGACCGATGACGGTGTTATTATTCAGAATGGATCAAAGTCGTCCTTGGTGATTGATGTAAAGGATAGGAAAGAAGAGGACCCCATCTTGTTAAAGTTAAAGGAAGCCGTTCAAAATCAGAAAGTAGAGGTATTATCCAAAGGGGGAGATGGTGTGCTTCGGTACCAGGGTCGCTTGTGTGTTCCGGATGTTGCACAAGGCGCATAGATCCAGGTATTCTATCCATCCAGGTGCCACCAAGATGTACCGTGACTTACGGGACGTCTACTGGTGGAATGGCATGAAGAAGGACATCGTGGAGTTTGTAGCTAAGTGCTCAAACTATCAACAAGTAAAGGTTGAACATCAGAGAGCGAGAGGTGTGCTTCAGGATATCAGTATTCCTACTTGGAAGTGGGAAGATATTCAATATGGACTTCATCACAGGGTTGCCTCGCACTCGATGACAATATGACTCTATTTGGGTTGTTGTAGACAGGTTGACCAAATCCGCTCATGTTCTACTAGTCAAAACCACGGATTCGACAGAGGATTATGCCAAACTATACATCCGAGAGCTAGTTCGATTGCATGGAGTGCCCTTGTCCATCATATCAGACAGAGGTACCTAATTTACCTCTCAGTTTTGGAGGTCGTTTCCAAAAGGACTTGGTACTCAGGTTAAGCTCAACATAGCATTTCACTAGCAAACAGATGGTCAAGCGGAGCGAACAATTCAGACTCTCGAGGACATGTTGAGAGCATGCGTGATTGACTTCAAAGGTAGTTAGGATGATCATTTGCCTCTATCGAGTTTGCATACAATAAAAGCTACCATTCCACTATTCAGATGGCTCCGTTTGAGGCTTTCTATGGGTAGAGGTGGATATCACCTATTGGTTGGTTCGAAGTTGGTGAAGTTGCAATGATAGGACCAGATTCAGTCCATGAGACTACAGAGAAGGTTCAGCTCATACAGGACAGGCTGAAAATAGCTCAAAGTCGCCAAAAGTCCTATGCCGATGTGAGAAGGAGAGAACTCGAGTTTGAGGTGGATGATTAGGTGTTTCTGAAGGTGTCTCCCTTGAAGGGAGTGATGTGGTTTGGGAAAAAAGGAAAACTCAACCCTCGTTATGTTGGCCCCTACCAGATTGTGAAATGGGTTGACAAGGTGGCATATGAATTGGAGTTGCCCTCAGAATTAATTTTCGTGCATCCTGTTTTCCATGTATCTCTCTTAAAGGAGTGTTTGGGTGATCTAGCTCTAGTTGTCCCGGTAGACAGTGTTGGTATAAAAGACAGCCTTAGTTATAAGGAAGTTCTTATGGAAATACTGGATCATCAAGTTCGAAGGCTGAGGAATAAGGAAGTAGCTCAGTCAAAGTTTTATGGAGGAATCAGCATGTTGAAGGAGCTACGTGGGAAGCCGAGGCAGACATGATGGCTAGATACCCACATTTATTCTCTATCGGCATAGTTCCAGCTTGAGGTATCAGCTTTTGCCCTAAAACTCTATTTAGTTTTCATGTTCAGTTCATGTGCCCCTATTTCTTTCATGTATACGATGTATGTATGGTTCATGAATTCAGTTTAGCCATGTAATTTGAATTGGAGCTAGTCATTTCGTTAGTTTTCAGTGTAAATGATCAATATTTGAGTATGATGATTGCATTTCTCTGTTTTCTATATGTTTTCCCACATTCGAGGATGAATGTTCCCAAGGGGGAGATATTGTAATACCCCGGAAGTGCCTAAGACTAGACTCGGGATTTAAAAATGGAAGTTGGCAGAAATATGGACAAAACATTATAGAACGGGTCATGTAATGGGTCGTTGGTTCCACCAATGATCCATAGGGAGTGCTCGTGGTGAGGTGCAATAGGGTCAAAGTGGGAGTAACGGGTCAAGGGATGACCCGTGGTTTGATACCACGAATCGTTGTTTGAGGTCGTGGTGAGACTGGTCCTTAGTCTCGGAGGAAGTAACGGGTCGTAGGACGACATGTTGTGTACAGTAACGGGTTGTGGTGAGCTACCGTGGGAAAAGAGTAGGAAAGTTCCCAGTCGAAGTGATAGATGGAGACCACGACTCGCTGGAGGTTGGCACGAGTCGTGGTGTGGCTCATGGGAAGACTTAGGTGCAAGTTGTCAGGGGAAATAATGAGAAGATTCAATGGACCGTACCTTGTGGTAACAACTTGTCCTGTAGAGTCTTGGGACCGAATCTAAGAAGTTGAAAATGGGCAGTGGATGCAACGGACGGGTACCACGAGTCGTTGTATCAAGGCACGACTTGTTGGATCGCCCGTGGTGTCAGGCAGTGTAGAATTTTCAAAAATTTATTAAGGGTATTTTCGTTATACCTAAGTTCTAGGGTCCTAAACTACGTCATTTAAGGCTCGAAATGCAGTGTTTTATGAGGGGAAAACCTATCCTAGGCTCATTCATACCGATGCATGCATATTGAAGGGGTTTAGGAGGTGATCAAGTGAGAGTTCTTCAAGTTTTCCTTCAATCCTTCATTGGGTTTTCAAGGAGTGATAAAATATGATCTTCCCCTGGTATGTAGGGATATGAATGGGTGAATCCATTCACACCCATGCTTAATCCCTCTCGAAATTATGAAATTTCCTATGTAAATTCTATGGGGTTTTAACCAAATGCATGAAATTAATAATTCTCTACATGGGTATGATTTAAATGTATTTCTACTATTGAATTATGATTCATGGGCAAGTTTTACGTTGTTTTTCATAAAAATCAAGTTTAAAGCTTTTTAAATTTAAATTTCCCAATCATGAGAAGTTTATGAAAGTTAAGATTTATGATGGAGGTTCGTGTATGATGAAGTATTGATGATGAAAAGCATGTTTTCAAGTTACTCATGTTTATAATCATGTTTTCAAGTGAATTGAATATTTTCAAGCATGTTAATGTATTCGGCAATGCCCACATGTTCAAGAATGATTAACGATTTATGATATGAATTCCATGATTGATTGATTTATGATGTTGGACGACTAAAGGGCCCTGATTCATGGCTAGACATGTATGTAAATGGGGATCAACGATGTTAAATGTTTATTTAGCCATGAATCTCATGAATGATGTTTATGATTTATGTATGAGCCTAATGTGCATATTTTTGGGAGCAGTATCTAGCACCGAGTAGCCCAACTTTCAACGGACTACGCCGGTGTCTCATAACTACATGCCAGCATAGGTTCATGATGATACATTACAATGTTAATGGATCCCCTCTTTTCTGATATCACATAATGCACGTCGCTTGCCTGGCAAGCCAGGGACGACTCTGCCCACTTCAGCGAGATAGTTGAGGCATCATATAAGGCTCTACGATGATGGTGTCTGTTATGACGAGTCCTCCCAATTGTTCTGTATGTTTTTATGCATTGTTACATTTATGATATTTCGGCTCAAGTTATGATTTATAAAATTTCTCTTATGACTATGATAATGAATGAATTACATATGTTTTGAAAACCTTGAGCCTTATGTTGTACTATGATATTTATGTTATGAGTATATTGTCCTACTCTTATGATCTCTTATGAACTTTTATGTATTTTAAATGTATTTTACTTACTTTGCATATCAGTACATTTCACGTTCTGACTGCATTCTTTATACTGTATCGTTTCATGATACGGGCTCCGATCTTCTGACCCAACACCGTCTAGCTCGTTCCCGGAGTTAGCATCCAGCTCATTGGTGAGTCTTTATTCTCCGAGGACCAATTGATATCCGTTATCTCTTTATGTTCAGTTTTCTAGACTTGTTGGGTTAGTTGGGGGTGTTGTCCTATTAACCCATCTGATATGTTAGAGGCTTTCAGACTATGTGTAGTATTCACCTGTCATGTATGAAGTACGCTTCGCTTTCTATGTTATGTCCTATTTATGCTTCCGCTATTTTGTTACACTGAGTATTCCGCTTTATTGATATTGAGTTAGATATATGTTCATGCCATAGGTTGACTTGGATTCTCTTAGGGCTCCTTATCCCGTGTTACAATCCAGGTCTATGTTCGAGTCATGACAGGTAGCTGTTGTTATATGCAAACTTGAAGAGAGGTAATTGATCATCCCAACTACCCTTAAAGTCAATCACACATGCTTTCAACATATCCTCGAGAGTCTGAATGGTCCGCTCAGCCTGACCATCGGTCTGCGGGTGAAAAGCTGTGCTAAGCTTGACCTGAGTACTAAGTCATTTCTGAAATGACATCCAAAATTGTGAGGTAAAATGAGTACTTCTATCTGAGATGATAGACAAGGGGACTCCATGCAACCGAACCAATTCCCGAATGTACAATTTGGCATAATCCTCTACTGAGTCTGTAGCTTTGGCCGTTAGAAAATAAGTAGCTTTAGTCAATCTGTCCATAATCACCCAAATCGAGTCATACTGTCGACACGTACAAGGCAATCCTGTGATGAGTCCATATTGATCTCTTTGACGAGCCCGCAAGTGTACGGGTCATACAAGTAATATAGTGGCCCTTTTTAAGAGCCGGATGTCGAACCCACAGGGACTGGACCAATTCAGCTAACTATCGAGTTCAAGTGTGTTATTAAATGCTGCAAGTGTTGATTATAGACTTTTTTTGGTAAAGTTTAATTAAGTGTAGGGACGGTCAACGAAATACTCTGAATTAATTTAAGGAGCAACTAGAGTTAAAGACGGATAATCATGCGATACTACGATTTGCAATGGTTTAAGTATGAAACTATCAATTGTCGTCTCACATAATTGGAATTGCATGTTCATGGTCTTTCGGACCTCTAAACACGACCAACTAGCCTCACTACTACATTGTTGAGCGAGGATGTTATTTCTAGTTCGTGGGAAATTCACTACGTGGATGTGGTTTATGGGGTTTATGCTCTTAATTAGGGACTTTCATACCTCTAATCATTTAATTCAACTTAGCCTCACAACTACTTCTTCGAGTGGTGATGTGATAATTCTAAGTTGGTGTCTAGCTCATCCCGTTTTATCAACCAAGCAAGGTATTAGGTATATTTCTATCCTAACCACAAAATCTTATCAATAGACAAGAACTTGCTTCCTACATTCTTATGTTCTTCCCTAGGTTTGCTTTCTCAAGTATTTGCCTAAGTTTAACGTGTATGTTTTCATGGTGATCAATCATAAAAATAACCATGATTAAGAATGCAAGACAAAACAACAATCCATAACTTAAAACCAAAACAAAATCGCAAAATCACAATCATATCTTGCGGCTTCAACCCTAGAGGGAGGGTTCTAGCCACTCATGTTCGTAAAATTACAAGAAAACATAGTTAAAGTAACCTACTTACAAGAATTGGTAGAAGAGAAGATAAAATTGATGAACCCTAGGTGAGTTCTCCCACTTCTCCCTTCACTCCTAGGTGGTTTTTCCAGACTAAAATCATGACCTCCGCCTTTTAGGAGCTAAGGGTCCTATTTATAATAAATGAGAAAAAAGCAACTATTTAGCCCGAAGTGGAGTGGCTCCGTGTCACGGAGTGTATCGCGGAGCACTGCCTCCGTGACACGAAGGTATCTCGAAAGCCCTCTGGAAATCGCCCAATTTAAATCCTGGAGGCAGAAAACTGCCGCGATGGCTCCGTGACACGGTGCCCATCACGGCACCCTTCAGTGATCCCTCATTTTGTTCCAACTTTGGTGTATCGCTCCCGATATCATTCCTCCACTTCACCAAATCACAGATTAAGCCTCAAATGCGTTTTTTACCTTCAAAAATAAGGACTAATCATGTGGGTTAATACATATTCACATTTACATAAAAACACATGAGAATGTATATAAATAAATAGATAAACAAGGCAAATTTAAATTATAAAGTATCGCTTGGGCATGCTATTTTGCCCATGATCACCTACCCCACACTTAAAAACCTTGTTCGTCCTCGAACAACCCTTTTACATCTCATGTAAATGAAGACTACACATAACTAATTTAGCAAGACAATTCAAGCTACAACTATAATGATTATTTAAGATAGCAAGTTAAAAATAGAGCATGCATGATTTAATCAATGAAATGATACACCACTCCGTTAAGACTTCCTAACCTCAAGTATCGACTTTCAGTATTAGCAAACTCATGCAAATCAACCGATCAAGAAATCCGACATGAATGTTATCTCTCATTAAACATGTGCCCTCACAACAAGAGAGTTTACCCATTTTTACTCACAAATTTTCAAATCACAACATGTATGGGTATATGAATAAGATTACGCTCGCTCTCTCAAAGAATTCACATGCATCATGTAGTGAACCATAAGCTTGCCCTTAGTGTTTTACTCGACTAATTTAAGGATGTATGAACGTAAGATCAAGTAGGACTTAATGGGTTGTAATGTAAGCTAAGAGACGGGTAGGTACTATTCTGGCCAGTAGTAGTGACTATCTTCCCCAAGCGCTTTTAATACATCAAACATTCATTAAGGACATCTCTTTTCTTACTTCACCCTCATTCTTTTCAATCCTGAATTTTTTTTTCTTCTTGTTCCCCCTTTCTTTAAGCACACTCAGCTTAGTAGTAAGGAGTACTTAAGCAATTTTTTCATTCATTTATTTTCTTACTCCCTACTAATAATCAACCATTTTCACACAAGTGCACCTTTGTCCTTTTCTCAACTTTTACAACTTGCTACTTTTCCTCCTTTTTCCCGTTTCTCACTCCTTCACTCTTCCGGATTTTTTTTCTTACGCGCTTAGGAGTTTTGGATCAAACTCAAGGCTAATGAAAGAAAAAGGATTAAGCTTATGTTGTAGCTATCAAAGAATAGGCTCAAGGCTCAATGGAGCTAACTAGGATTAAATATTAAAGATAGGTAAAGTGAGGGATAACATTTAGGTTCATTCAAAGAAATGCCTAAATCATCTCCTACAATTCACATCCTTCATTTCATTTTATATACACACAAGACAAGTTCTAGACATTCTACAATAGCACGGAATATTCGAAAAACTTACACTCTCAGCATATGCTCAATTCAAGACACATTCAGCAGACTCTTAACTCAGCTAATCACAAGAATTCAAAATTAAGCTTTCTGCACATAGAGTCAAATTCAAGAGCGTAGGTGTCTCAACAAAGTTATACACTTCTTACATGCTTCAACACTAACCATACTTGCATCTTACAATCATGTATAGCACATAACAAGAATATCAAGCCATCAATTAGCTACGGGTCAAAAAACCAACCTATTGACTGATTTTCCTCAAGACGGTCGTAATCCATCCATCATTGGAAATAATCTCTATCTATGACTAAAAACATTATATACAGATAAAGAAAATTTTTATTGTTTGGTTCAAAGACCCCCTATCGGAAAAGAACCGAAAAGAAAAACCAACGGGTGATGAATTCATGCTTGACTCGCAAAATTTTTTCAAATATTTCTCACAAGCATTACATTCACCAAAAATCGTTAAGCACAAAAATTTTAAAATTTTCCTCACCCCACACTTGAATCATGCTATGTCCTCATAACATCAAATTAAACTTAAACAGGATGAGAAATACTCCCTGAGCCTCTATGCCTAGCTAACAACATGCTTTTCTTCAAGTTTTCACAAGTGGGTGTTTGACCCCACACTTCTTCTCTTCCATGCTTTTTAGCTTCCTCCTCCACGGGTACTCAGACTTCCCCTTTATATGTGCTTAACTTTTCACCAAAAACAACACAAGATGAAAAATAAATAAAATCAACACAAATGCAAGAAATTAAAATGGTACCTGTGGTACCCTTGGGTTGCCTCCCAAGCAACGCCTAATTTTACGTCGCGGCACAACGTATCAAGTTTCACCACTTTTTCCTCCACCTCGAGGATATGAATCTCACCCCTAATTTCTTCTCTAATTTTCTCTTATGCTCACGGGGTGGTGGTGAAAAATTCAAAGGACCAAACAATAGATGTTGCCTTTGGCATGTATTGGTCCTTAAGTAAGTGAAGTCATTCTTTCCTTCAGAATTAGTAAATTTCAGAATATACGGGGCTTGTTCCCCCTCTATATCTTTCTCCACAAGTTTGGAAGACTCTAGTTCTAGGTTGTCAACCAAACTCAATATCGAAAAATGATTCGAGTGGGGTACAATACACCTCTAATATGAAACTGCATTGTACTTGACCTCCTTACTTGTATCCACCTTCTCTACATCGACATCTAATTCCCCATGACTGTCAAATGGGTAGGACTCTATCTCTTCTTTCATAAATGGATTGGCTATATGTGTGAGACTATCATGGGGACTCTCAAGAGATTCTAATTGTTGGGATTCTTTAAAAAATTCACCCTTTTCTTCTTCTTGTAGTTCCTCTTGAGTATCGCCTAAAACCGTTACCTGGAATTTACCACAAGCTTCAGCCTCAGCCATAATCTCCGTGATTTTGACGCTCATCATTTCTAGGGCCTCTCCATTTTCTTCGTGCTAAATTCTCAATGCTTCCCTCTCCTCCTTCATTGCTTCTGTTTGCTCAAGGATCTGTTTTAGCATGTCTTCTATTCGAGCTTGACGTTCCAAGTCCTCATTTTCATCATGCCTATAATCAACAAAAACAACAGAAGGATCATAGTAGGGGCTTGGGGAAGGGGAGTATGCATTTGGACAGCCATCCCAATGGCCATTTTGACCTCCACATATATTACAAGTATTACAGAGTTTCCATAAGTGGGGTCCTCCACAATTCAACAAGACTCATCAAAGTAAGACTATCCGCCATTTAACCAATTTATATTCCATGATGTCACGTTAAGAAGGGTATCAAATTAAAAACTAAAAATAAAATAAATCTAAAACTAATAAACAAAAAAATAAAAATTTTTTTCAACACTTAAGGAAATTTAAAAATCACACACAAAAAAACAAATTCGCTGAACTTCGTCGAGTCCCCGGCAACGGCGCCAAAAACTTGATGAGCCCGCAAGTGTACGGGTCGTACAAGTAATATAGTGGCCCTTTTTAAGAGCCGAATGTCAAACCGACAGGGACTGGACTAATTAAGCTAACTATCGAGTTCATGTGTGATATTAAATGTTGCAAGTGTTGATTATAGACTTTTTCCGATAAAATTTAATTAAGTCTAGGGACGGTCAACGAAATACTCTGAATTAATTTAAGGAGAAACTAGAGCTAAATCCGGATAATCATGCGATACTACAATTTGCAATGGTTTAAGTATGAAACTATCAATTGTCGTCTCACATAATTAGAATTGCATGTTCATGGTCTTTCGAACCTCTAAACACGACCAACTAGCCTCACTACTACATTGTTGAGCGAGGATGTTATTTCTAGTTAGTGGGCAATTCACTACGTGGATGTGGTTTATGGGGTTTATGCTCTTGATTAGGGACTTTCATACCTCTAATCATTTAACTCAACTTAGCCTCACAACTACTTCTTCGAGTGGTGATGTGATAGTTCTAAGTTGGTGTCTAGCTCATCCCATTTTATCAACCAAGCAAGGTATTAGGTATATTTCTATCCTAACCACAAAATCTTATCAATAGACAAGAACTCGTTTCCTACATTCTTATGTTCTTCCCTAGGTTTGCTTTCTCAAGCATTTGCCTAAGTTTAACGAGCGTGTTTTCATGGTGATCAATCATAAAAACAACCATAATTAAGAATTCAAGACAAAACAACAATCAATAACTTAAAACCAAAACAAAATCGCAAAATCACAATCATATCTTGCGGCTTCAACCCTAGAGGGAGGGTTCTAGCCACTCATGTTCGTAAAATTACAAGAAAACATAGTTAAAGTAACCTACTTACAAGAATTGGTAGAAGAGAAGTTAAAATTGATGAACCCTAGGTGAGTTCTCCCACTTCTCCCTTCACTCCTAGGTGGTTTTTCCAGACTAAAATCGTGACCTCCGGCTTTTAGGAGCTAAGGGTCCTATTTATAGTAAATGAGAAAAAGCAACTATTTAGCCCGAAGTGGAGTGGCTCCGTGTCACGGAGTGTATCGCGGAGCACTGCCTCCGTGACACGGAGGTATCATGGAAGCTCTCTGGAAATCGCCCAATTTAAATCCTGGAGGTAGAACATTGCCGCGATGGCTCCGTGACACGATGCCCATCGCAACACCCTTCAGTGATCCCTCATTTTGTTCCAACTTTGGTGTATCTCTCCAGATATCATTCCTCCACTTCACCAAATCATAAATTAAGTCCTCAAATGCATTATTTACCTTCAAAAACAAGGACTAATCATGTGGGTTAATACATATTCACATTTACATAAAAACACATGAGAATGTATATAAATAAATAGATAGCAAGGCAAAACTAAATTATAAAGTATAACTTGGGCATGCTAATCACTCTTCCCACTCCCACGTACTGATACTAATGTCTTGAAGCACACCTCCAGGTCTTTGATGTCAACCTTCACTTGCTAGCAATTCGTACCCTTGGTCACAAACTCTATAATGTCCTTCTTCATGTCGTTCCACTAACAGACTTCTCGTAGGTCACGGTACATCTTGGTGGAACCTGAATGTTTAGAATATCGGGAACCATGAGCCTCATGCAACATCCGATCTCTCAAGTCATCAATGTCCGGGACACACAAATGAACCTAGTATCGAAGCACACCATCTCCCCCTCGGGAGAAGACCTCTACCTTCTGATTTTGAACCGTTTCCTTCAACTTTACCAAGATCAGATCCCCTTCTTGTCTAGACTTGACTTCAATCACCAAAGAGGATTTTGAACCATTCTGAACAATCACACCACCATATGTCGAGTCGATAAGGCGAACCCCTAAGCGAGTAAGTCGATGCACATCCCTCACCAATTCTTTCCTTTCCTTCTCCACATGAGACACACTCTCCATGGATAACCTACTAAGAGCATCCTCCAGTACATTAGCCTTGCTTAGATGATAAAGGACACTCATGTCATAATCATTGAGAAGCTCTAACCACCTCCTTTGTCGCGAATTCAAATCCTTCTGGGTAAACACGTACTGAAGACTCTTGTGGTCCGTGAACATATCTACATTGCACCCCATACAAGTAGTGCCTCCAAAGCTTCAATGCGAACACCACTTTTGCCTATTCTAGGTCATGCGTTGGATAATTCTTCTCATGACTCTTTAGTTGTCTAGAGGCATACGCAATGACTTTGCCATGCTGCATCAACACACAACCAAGTACAATTCTAGAGGCATCACAATACACCACAAATCCATCTACGCCCTCGGGTACGGTCAATATAGGGATGAAGTGAGTCGAGTCTTTAGCTCTTGAAAACTCTTCTCACATGCATCTGACCACTGAAATTTGACTTTTTTCTGGGTCAACTTAGTCAACAGTGCCACAATGGACGAAAATCCCTCAACATATCTTCTGTAGTAAATAGCCAAACCTAAGAAACTCCTAATGTCCGAAGGGCTAACTGGTGTAGGAAAATTCTTCACCGCTTCTATCTTTTGAGAGTCCACTTGGACACCCTCACTTGATACCACATGACCCAAAAATTCTACTGAGTTCAACCAAAACTTACACTTGTTGAATTTAACAAACAATTGACAATCTTGGAGAGTCTGTAGCAAAATCCTCAAAGGAGCGGCATGCTCCTCCTCGCTCCTAGAGTATACGAGGATGTCATGTATGAACACAATCACGAACATATCTAAATATGGCTTGAACACCCTGTTCATCAAATCCATAAAAATAGCAGGAGCATTTGTTAGTCCAAAAGACATACTACAAACTCATAGTGACCATACCGAGTCCTGAAGGCTGTCTTCGGGATGTCACTCTCTCTAACTCTGAGCTGGTGATAACTGGACCTGAGATCTATCTTTGAGAAGCACTTAGCACCCTGAAGTTGGTCAAACAAATCATCAATTCTGGGAAGAGGATACTTGTTCTTGATGGTAACTTTGTTCAACCACCGATAGTCAATGCACATACAAAGAGAACCATCCTTCTTTCAAACAAAGAGAACTGGTGCACCCCATGGGGATTTGCCTGGTTTGATGAAACCCTTGTCCAAGAGATCCTTCAACTATTCTTTCAACTCCTTTAGCTCAGCTGGCAACATTCTATAAGGAGGAATATATATGGGTTGCATTTCGAGAAGAAGGTCAATGCCAAAGTCGATCTCTCGCTCGGAGGGACTCTGGGTAGATCATCTGGGAATACCTCCAGGTACCAGACATTACAGGAACTGACTGGAACTTTGAGGTATCGGATGTACCACCCTTAACCCAAACTAGATGGTACATGCAACCCTTATAGATCATCTTTCTGGCCTTAAGGTAGGAAATAAGGTGACCTACAGGCACGACTGAACTACCCTTCCACTCTAGGACTGACTCACCCCGAAATCGGAACTCTACTGCACGACATCTACAATTCACTGAAGCATAACATGCATGCAACCAATCCATGCCAAAGATAAAATCAAAGTCTATCATGGATAACTTTACTAAATCTGTTATAGTGACTTTCTGAAGGATTGGGATAGGGCAATTTCTGTATGCCCATCGAGCTATAATTGAGTCACCGATTGGAGTAGAGAATGAGAAAGGTTCTGATAGGATTTTGGGATGACTTCAAAACTACTAGCAACATAGGGCGTCACAAAAGATAAAGTAGCCCCTAGATCTAACAATAAATAAACATCAAGATGAAAGACTTGTAACATACCAGTGACTACATTTGGGGAGACCTCCTGCTCTTGACGAGACGCTAGGGCATAAAACCTGTTCAGGCGCTGACCAGCACCTGCACTAGTGGATGCACCCTGTTGAGGAAGATATGCTGCTGGAGCTGCTACTGAACTAGTAGCCTGAGTGCGACCCCTGCCATCGCCCTGTGTAGCCAAAGGACACTTCCGATGCATATGCTCGGATTTTCCACACTGAAGAAAATATTTGATCCAACCAAGAACTCTCCTATATGGTTCTTGCTACATTTTCCGCAAACTAGAAAGTTACGCTTTGCCGGAGGGTTTCTTTGTCCCCTCAAGTGTTATACCTCGAAAGCCTAAAGATCAGATCCGGGAGTTGAAACGGAGAAAAACTAAAATTCTGTACTAGATCATAGAACGAGTCGTTAGGTGACTCGTGAGGAGGGACCACAAGTCGTGGGGTGACTCATGGTCAAGGAAAGAGGAGTATGGTCTGAAGGGGGTCACCACGGGCATGACCACCAGTCATGGTCAGGCCACACAACTCGTGGAGTCACCCATGGTCTGGACTGGAGATTTGACAAGGAAATCATGGGCAGTGGGGATCACGGGTGGAGACCACGAGTCGTGGTCAGCCACCATGATTCGTGGGGTCCCCTGATGGAATCTGGCAGTGGACTTGACGGTTTGTGTCCATGAGTCGTGGCATCTGGGAATGAGTCGTCCAGTCCCTTATGGGGAATCGCAGTCAGCAAAACCCTGCGATTTAAGTAAGGGTCTTTTTGTAATTTCTATTCTCTAGGGTCCTAAACTACGTCATTTTTTGTATTTTTATGGGCATTAAGATAGGGCTAAGATCCTCTAATTATCCTCATTCCCATGCATGCAAGTTAGGAAATTTTAGAGAGATCAAGCCTAGTTAAAGATCTTCTCCATCAATTCTTCCTTGGGCATTCGAAGAACCTTGAAATCTGATCTTACCCAGGTATGTAGGGTTACGAATGGGTGTTTTCATTCACACGCATGCCCATTCTCTATTAATTCATGAAAATCTATCAGAAAAAATCTCATGGGGTCTTTAGTCAATTTTTGTGAAAATGTAATGAAATGCTAATGGGTTATTATGATTTGTGATTTACATCGTATTTTATAGATTTTGATTAGATTTTACAATTTATTTGATATTAAAATCATTGATTTCAATTTCTACTAAATTCAGCCTAATTATGTAAGATCTATGATGAATAGATTTATGATCTTCATTTCAATTGTGGATATTTTCAAGCCCAACATGACTTATGATTTGAAATGTGGATTTATTCAAATACCCATCATGATTTGATGATTTACAAGTTATACATAAGATCTACAAGTATGCATGAACCCTACAATTTATGAAGTATGTTTTAGCCGACTCACGGGTCTTATGTCACGGCTAGTTCACGTATGTACAAGTATGTTAATAATTATCATGATTTAACTAGCCCATTAATTCATTCATAATACACTATGAGCACTATATATGTTATAGGAGTAGTATTGAACACCGAGTAGGTTCGGGGCCTAGGTTCTGCCCTGGATCTCAAAACTACATGCCACCTTAGGTATGTTGGGACCTCCCTTGTGACTTTCCCCGGACCGAGTGGCCCTTTTCATGGTGATATCACTCCCCTCATGGTTATACCCTTGGCAAGGTACGAACGGCCTCCCGACTAGGTTTACAAGTTGGGCTCCATATGTGCTCATATGGGGTATGTCGATTAAGAGAATCTCCCACTGTTCCTCATGATTGATGCATGTTTACGATTATGCATTTTGGCTCAAGTCATGTTAAATAAAGCTTTCCTCTTATGATCATAAGTACGATTGTATTACAAATGTGTTGAATACCTTGAGCCTTATGTTATTTTATGATATTTATGATATGAGCATGATGTCCTACTCTTATGATTATTTAAGAGTTTTATATATTTTAAATATCCATTTTACTTACCTTGCATACTCGATACATTCCACATACTGACCGCATATTTTCTATGCTATATCGTTTCATGATACAGGACCCGGCTCTCAGGCTCATCCTCATCCTTAGACCATCTCGGAGTTACTATCAGCTTTATTGGTGAGCCCTCATATTCTGAGGGTCGTATGACTAGACGTTTATGTTTATATTTTGTTTTAGTTTGGGCGGGTTAGTTGTGGATGTTGTCCCATCAACTCATCTTCGTGATAGAGGCTTTCAGACCGTATGTAGTACTCAGCTTGTATGTACGTCTAGTGATTTTGTATGTTATGGCATGTTATGTTACGTTTATGTTTCCGCTATATTTTATGTTTAGTCTTTCTCTTAACGTGAATAAAGTTAGATATGCATATGCCATGGGTTGACTTGGGGTCTCTCGAGGTTCCTTGTCCCATGTTATAATCTGGGTCTACGTTTGGGTCGTCACAAACTTGGTATCAGAGCAATAGGTTTGAAGTGTTCTAGGGTGTCTGAAAACTGCATTAAGTAGAGTCTTTTTTATGGGTGTGAAGCACGCCAAACTTATGACAAGGAGGCTACGAGAATTTTAGGAAATGTTCCCTTCTTCATGATCTATGTCGTGCAATGAAAAGTCTTTCTATCCTTCTAATTCATGCTATTCGCAATTGCAGAATCATGGCTCCTAGAAGAATGAACGGAAGAAGAAATGGAACAGTGAAAGCCACAAAGATGGCAATGGTCATGGGCATCAGCAAGCCCCACCTATTCAGGAGCCCCAGGCACCAGAGTCAGTTGCCCACGTGGAGTTTCGGACGGCTATCCAGATGTTTGTGCATGCCTTGACCGCTTAGGTCAACCAGCAAGATGTTGCACATATCGCGCAGAATGGCAATGCGGCAGCGACCCTGATTAGAGATTTCTTGAGGATGAATCCGATGGAGTTCCTAGGGTCCAAGGTGGAGGAGGATCCACATGAATTTATCGAAGAGATTCTAAAGATCACCTAGGTTATGGGGGTGATGACTGGAGATTGTGTTGATTTGGCCTCCTACCAGCTAAAAGGGATAGCACATATATGGTTCAAACAGTGGAGAGATTCTAGGGCAGTAGGTGCAGGCCCTATAGGTTGGAAAGAGTTCCACACAACATTCTTGGATTGGTTCTTCCCTTGAGAGATGAGGGAGCTAAAGGCGACTGAGTTTGTTAACTTGAAGCAGGGTGACATGTCAGTATAGGAGTACGCTTTGGAGTTCACCCGTCTATCCAAGTATGCACCAGAGTTGGTGGCAGACCAGAGAGCTCGAGTAAGCCGATTTGTTCATGGAGTGGCGGACTACCTGGATAAGGACTGTAGGATCACCATGTTGCATCGAGATATAGATTTTCCCCGCATTGTGTTGCATGCTCAGCAGATGGAATCGGTGTATCAGAGGCAGAGAGAGGTCAAGAGGGCCAGGACCGACAGTTATGGGACTTCTCAGACCAAATCAGGGGGTGGACATCGTTAGTCATCTCAGCACAGGTCTATTGCTCCAACACCATCACCAGCCAGTATTTTGTCTAGGTTCCGAGGGGATCGGAGGAGCAGGGCTCCAGATTCGAGGGGTCAGGGTAGCATGCAGATAGAGCGCACTTTCCCAGCTTGTGCGGAGTGCGGCAAGAATCATCCTGGGAGATGCCTGGTTGGCTTGCATACTTGTTTCGGGTGTGGCAAACTTGGACACGGACTCAGGGATTACCCTTCTGCCAGATCAGGGGGTGGTGGAGCCCGTACACCAGCAACCAGTTTAGCCGATCCAGCAACACGTCCCCCTCAGCAGGGTGCCTCGAGTAGTTCAGCGGGCAGTCAGCGCCAAAATAGGTTCTATGCTTTAGCACCCCGCCAGGAGCAAGAGGTCTCCCCAAATGTGATCACGGGTATGTTACGAGTTTTTCATATTAATGTTTATGCTCTGCTAGATTGGGGGATACATCGTCTTTTTTGACTCCTTATATTGCTAGTAGCTTTGGAGTTAGTCCAGAAACTCTGTCAGAACCATTTTCTGTTTCTACTTCTGTTGGTGATTCGATTGTAGCTAGGTGGGTGTATAGAGGATGGCCGGTCACTATATTGCATAAAGTCACCTCGACAGACTTTGATATTATTCTTGGCATGGATTGGTTGTATGTGTGTTATACTTCTATTAATTGTAGAACCCATACAGTGGAATTCCATTTTCTGAGTGAGTCAGTCTTGGAGTGGAAAGGTAGTTCGGAGGTACCTGTAGGTCATTTCATTTCCTATCTTAAGGCCAGAAAGATGATTTCTAATGGTTGCATGTATCATCTAGTTAAGGTTAAGGATGTTGAGCCCAAGACCCCGACTATCCAGTTAGTTTCGATAGTGCGTGAGTATCCAGAGTCTTTCCCAATGATTTGCCAGGTGTTCCTCTTAAGTGGGAGATTGATTTTGGTATTGACCTTTTACCCGACATGCAACCTATACCTATCCCTCCTAATAGGATGGCTCCAACCGAGCTAAATGAGTTGAAGGATCAATTGAAGGACCTATTAGATAAGGGATTCATTAGGTCGAGCATGTCTCCATGGGGTGTACCAGTGTTATTTGTCCGTAAGAAGGATGGTTCGCTTCGGATGTGCATTGACTTTCGGCAATTGAATAAGGCCACCATTAAGAACAGGTATCCTTTACCCAGGATTGATGATTTGTTTGACCAGCTTCAAGGTGCCAAGTGTTTCTCAAAGATAGATCTCAGGTCCGGGTATCATCAGCTCAGGGTTCGAGAGTGTGATATCCCGAAGACAGCCTTCAGGATGCGGTATGGTCATTATGAGTTTGTAGTTATGTCTTTTGGACTAACAAATTCTCCTGCAACTTTTATGGACTTAATGAATAGGGTGTTCAAGCCGTACCTAGACAGGTTCATGATCGTGTTCATTGATGATATCCTTATATACTCTCGGAGCAAGAGGGAGCATGCCACTTATTTGAGAGTAGTGCTTCAAACTCTCAAGGATTGCCAATTGTATGCCAAGTTCATCAAGTGCGAGTTCTAGTTGAATTCAGTAGCATTTTTGGGCCATGTGGTATCAAGTGAGGGCATAAAGGTAGATTCTCAAAAAATTGAGGTAGTGAGGAATTGGCCCAGATCGGTGAATCCTTCAGATATTCGGAGTTTCTTTGGTTTAGCTGGCTACTATCTGAGGTTTGTTGAGGGTTTCTCATCTATTGCAGCATCTTTGACCAAGTTGACTTAGAAGAAGGTGAAGTTCCAATGGTTGGAGGCTCGCGAGATGAGCTTCCAAGAGTTGAAGACTCGACTAACTTCAGCACTGGTGTTGACTCTGCCCGAGGGTACAAATGGTTTCTTGGTGTATTGTGATGCTTCAAGAATTGGACTCGGGTGTGTATTGATGCAGCGAGGGAAATTGATAGCATATGCCTCCAGATAGTTGAAGATCCATGAGAAGATTTACCCAACCCATGATCTAGAGTTGGCCGCAGTGGTATTCGCATTGAAGATATGGCGACATTACTTGTATGGGGTCCATGTAGATGTGTTTATGGACCACAAGAGCTTACAATATGTGTTCACACGGGAAGACCTCAATCTACGGCAAAGGAGGTGGTTAGAGCTGCTCAAAGACTATGATATGAGTGTTCTTTACCATCTGGTAAGGCTAATGTGGTAGACACACTTAGTAGGCTCTCTATGGAGAGTGTGTCTCATATGGATGAAGGGAATAAGGAGCTGGGGAAGGATGTGCATCGACTTGCAAAGTTGGGAGTTAGGTTGGTTGACTCGACCGATGGCGGTGTTGTTGTTTAGAACGGATTAGAATCGTCCTTGTTGACAGATGTAAAAGCTAGGAAAGATGAGGACCCGATTTTGGTAAAGTTAAAGGAAGTCGTTCAAAATCAGAAGGTAGAGGTCTTCTCCCAAGGGGGAGATGGTGTGCTTCGCTACCAGGGTCGCCTATGTGTTCCCAATGTTGATGATTTGAGGAGTCGGATATTTCACGAGGCCCATGGATCCAGATATTCTATCCATCCGGGTGCCACCAAGATGTATCATGATTTACAGGAGATTTATTGGTGGAATGGCATGAAGAAGGATATTGCATAATTCGTAGCCAAGTGCCCGAACTGTTAGCAAGTAAAGATTGAGCATCAAAGGCCGGGAGGAGTACTTCAGGATATCAGCATTCCTACTTAGAAGTGGGAAGAAATTAATATGGATTTCATAACAAGATTACCTCGTACTCGCCGACAATATGATTCCGTTTGGGTTATGGTAGACAGCTTGATCAAGGCTGCACATTTTCTACCGGTGAAAACCACGAATTCAGCAGAGGATTATGCCAAGCTATATATCTGGGAGTTGGTTTGATTGCATGGAGTTCCCTTGTCCATTATTTCAGGCCGAGGTACTCAATTTATCTCTCAGTTTTGGAAGTCATTTCAAAAGGGATTGGTACACAGATTAAGCTCAGCACAATATTTCACCCACAAATGGATGGTCAAGCGGAGCAGACAATTCAGAGTCTCGAAGACATGTTGAGAGCATGTGTGATAGACTTCAAAGGTAGTTGGGATGATCACTTGCCCCAGATCGAGTTTTCCTACAATAACAGTTACACTCTAGTATCTAGATGGCGCCGTTTGAGGCTCTCTACGTGTGGAGATGTAGATTGCCCATCGGGTGGTTTGAGGTTGGTGAGGCAGCACTGGTAGGGCCATATTTGGTTCATGAAGCAACAGAGAAATTTCAGTTGATAAGAGACAGGTTGAAAACTGCACAGAGTCGCCAAAAGTCTTATGCGGATGTGAGAAGAAGAGAATTAGAATTTGAGGTCGATGACTGGGTATTTCTGAGAGTGTCTGCCATGAAGGGAGTGACGCGGTTTGGAAAGAAAGGGAAACTTATCCCTCATTATGTTGGCCCCTACCGAATTTTTAGATGAGTTGGTAAGGTGGCTTATGAGTTGGAGTTGCTCTCCGGGTTATCTTTCGTGGTTCCTGTGTTTCACGTATCGCTGTTGAAGAAGTATTGGGTGATCCAGCTCTAGTTGTCCTGGTGGACAGTGTTGGGGTGAAGGACTGATGTCTCCCAAATTACACCTCGAAATTGAGATATAAAGTGATCGATATAAAATGTAGAACCCAACTAGAGGTTGGGGTCGATCCCACAAGGAATATGGAAGAACTTGAGTTAATGCGAATAGCTGTTACTATCGGGTTACTTATTTCCTAAGGGGGAAAGAAATAAACTACTAAATATGAGTAAAAACTACCAAATGCTTACGTCAAATTCGGTTTGTATTCAATTAATGACTTGACTAGGATTGTGTTCCCCAAGACTTTACAACCACAAGGCTTTTACACTAGTGATCTATTCCGGTGTTTAACATGCAATATCGGTAAGTTAGGTTCGCCTAAATGGTTGGTCCCCTATCTAATTGATTATCACCACGCAACTTGGTCTGTATACGGGTGTATGCTTAATTAACCCTTATCCTTATATTGGATTAGCTATCCTCGAACAAGTTCAAGCTGTTAGATGAGGGTTCATAACCTCAAATCTCCGTTGTTAATCCCTTTTCCCATTTACTACCTCCTTGGTCCGGTAAGTAAGACCTAACGTTTGCAACCGTCAAGAATCAATTAAAATGAAGGAAAAAACAATGCATGCATTAAAGCCCATTCAAGAATCACTAAGTATTTCACCTATATGTGTTAATTCATCTTGGTTCCCACAATCCTAGTTATGGGTTTAGCTACTCATGTTTGAATGATCACAATCACAAAATATTGGATAAATCATAATTGCAACTTACAAATTATCGTAGAAGAAAACCAAGTAAATTGAATAAAACTCCAAACTTGATGAATAAGTTCCAATGTTGCTTTTGATCCTCAAATTCAAGAACAAATTTGTAAACCTTGTTTCTTGAACCAAGAATAATCGTACAACACCAAAATCTAAGTGAAAAATAGTAATAATAATCTGTCTTTCGAAAATAAACCTAAAAAATGTATTTATAGTTCCAAGAAAAGTTTTTCCTAACTAAAATTGGAAACCAGGTCGTCAGTGGTCACGGGCTTGGTAACAATTCGTTAGGATTTTTGACGAGTCATGCCTTGCTAAAATCAGCCTTCCTCAGCATCAAACCCAATTGTGGCAATGGGTCACCTAACGACTCGTTGTTCCTGGGCACGAGTCGTTAGTCCTCTCGTGGTCCAACCTCCTCAAATTTCTAGTGCACCCTACGAGTGGCTCCAATGGTCTTCCAACGAGTCATTTGGTCAGACAACAACTCGTTACATCGTCCTTCAACTTCACTGGCTAATTCTTCAGTAATTCCTCTCCCAATCTTCACGAATGGCTTCACGACTCGTTACGAGATGTAACGAGTCGTTCCCTCAACCCGTCAGGTACACTGGTCTTGCATCTTCTAAACTCAACCTTTGCCCACAACTTTAGCAACGACTCGTAAAGTGCCTGGCAGTCACCTATTAAGTTGTTTTAAGCATTAATTTGCCCATTTCCCTTTCGAACCTATTTTCCTACAACATTAAACACAAAACGCATCATACCTATATAAACACACCCAGAATGTGCATAGTTTCTTGGTTTTAAGCGTCGAAAGTGCCATAAAATCACGGCACATCAACACCCTCAACTTAGAACTTTTGCATGTCCTCAGGAAAAGACAAACAAAAATAAAATAAAATAAACTACTTCGACGCTTCAATCAAAAGAACTTTAGGAAACTTACGGCAGTCACATTTATTCATCAAATCAAATTTTCTAACCCCCATACCAACTCAAATCACGATGAATATGCAAAATGTCCAACCATGACACAAGGGAATCTCAACATGGCAAAGCACTGTCACTTGCAAACACGCACATAAATCTATAACACTGACCCAGACAATTTGCAGACGATTTTGTTGACCAAATGCTCTTACCTCAAAAAAGTCCGATACTCACACATGTGTATATGATTATTTTGATATATTTCTCTTGGGACTAGGTAAGATTCACTCGCTCTCGTAAAGAAATTCTAATTGTATGCATGCAATACCATAGGCTTGCCTTTACTTTCAATACCTCGATTTTCAGACAAGTAACCAGGATCACTATAGGACTTTCTAGGCATGTAACGTAGGCTCAGGTTCAGGTATGGTACATATGGAATTAGTAGCTTAACCCTCCTTGGCACTACACACTTCTTGACTCTACTTTTAACCTTTTTTCTATTTTCTCCCCTTTTTTCCTTTAATTGCTTCTTCTTTTATTTGCATTTGCAACTACAGATGCGGTTTCTCTTTATTCAAGCATTCATTGATGTCACATTTTTCTTTTCTTTTCTTTTCTTGCACTTTGACAACAATTTTTATTTCTTTTCTTTTCTTGCTCTTTGACAACATTGTTGTCTCTTTCTTTTCTTTTCATTATGCATACCTTTTTCCTTACCCAATTTGCATTCCACTCTATTGTTCTTAATCACCCCTATAATAGACACCCTCAACTTAGTTCATTTGCCTGAGTTGAGGTTCACAGTGTCCAAGGAAGGACTAGAGCCAAAACAGGTTCATTCTTAATAAAAGCAGGAAAGTGAATTGGTGTAAACTAAAAGAAAGGTCGATTTAAGCTCAAATATTTGGAGCAAGGGATATTTATTCTCTTTTGGTAGGGCTTTTAAGGCTAAAGTGGGCTCATAAATAAAAAATGGCCTATGATCTTTTCCTAGTTTCCTATCCTCTATCTCGGTACGACTGACCAGGCAAGTTCTAGATTGACACACACAACCGAATTTAGCAATTAAACCTCACTCACACATAGCACAGGTCAACATCATCACTTCTACTAACTGCTAGTTCAGGTACAACCATACAATGGTAAACATGTTCACAGTTTCAATGCCATGCAAAGATTCACAAAGGTCATACTTATCTACTTTAGCATACACATAAAATTTTTTTAGGAGGGGTATCAAATTCTCAGTTCAACAAAAATCAACAATTTAAGCTCTTGACTGCCTTACCTAACTTTCTTCCGACTGACACAAACAAACACAACAAAACATAAAACCCTAAAAGTGCCGGTTCTACTAGATAAGGAACACCCGAGGGAAAAGATATACGGCAAGAAAAACCCTCGAATTTCGTTCAGCAAAAGAAATGCACAGGTATCCCTCCCCATCCCCATCAAGAAAAGCATGCGCCGTCCTTGACGCATATATATCATACAAAACTAAGTAAATAGTGAACATACCTATGCGATCTAGGTGTCAGCTACATGGTCGGTGGAGGGTGTAGATACTCCTCCAATGTTATCTCCAACATTACCGGCTTGGCCCGGTGTATTTTCAGATCCAAAGGAGCTCGTCCCTTCTCCATGAGCTCTCGCTGCCTCAGTCTCAGCTCTCTGTCGAGCCTCCTCTCTCGATACATGCAGCGCTCTCTCCATCTCACTCCGCTCTCATTTTTACTAACGGAGCAGAGAAGCATCATCTTCATAGCTTGCCTCCTTACGAGGCCTCTTTTTGTCATCATGTGCCACTGGCTCCTTAGTAATAAAATCAAAAAGTGGTGGTAGCTCTTCTTCAAATTCATCATTTATCATAGGAAGCACCGGTGGAGGTGCTGTAACTACCTATCGTGAGGCCAAATCCTGCACCTCGGCTTTGAGCGCTCCTAGCTCTGCATACCATTTTGCCAATTCAGGCGCCTGTAACTGCACAAGGCGCTCAACATTCGTCTCTCGAAAGCGTCCAACCGACCATGCACAGAACTGGACAATGCCTCTAACTCTTTCATCACCCAAGGCTTTACTGCTCCATCAGAACTTTAACCTGTAGAGCCATGTGTGCCTGTTGCTTTTCGGCCTTAGCAAGACGCCTAGCCATATCAACCGAAAATTCCTAAGAAATCATAACTAGGCCGGCTGTAGTGGATCGTGGCGGAGCAACTGGTGGTCTACGTGCTGCTGCGGTTGATGATGAGTCAGGAACATCAACAGGTGCGGAGGTGTACACTGCATTTGTAGCCTTAGGCTGGCTACCCATTTCTCTACCCTCAATAAGCTCAACCGCTAAATCAGTGAACTGTGCAACATCGGTCTGGATACCACTGCCAAATGCCTCTGCTAGTATGGTCGCTCCAGCGGATGTGGCGGACTGACTCCTCGCCCTCAAGACTAGGTTTGTCTCATCTCTGATCAACCCAATATCCATAATCTTTTGAACCAGTATCCTCTGGTCAACTGATGGCAATTTTGGCACTTTTGACTCCTGATAGAGTCTATCAATCAAACATGGGAAGGGAATCATAGTACCGTCATTGATGGCCTGCTCTCTAATCTCTTCAGCAATGTACCACGGGAAATTGATGGCGTATCCCTCCATAATGCTGGCTACCAATGCAGTTCTATCAGGTGTGAGAATGTTTTCATTGCTGGTTGGTACCAGCCTGTGCCGCACCAGTGTCCACCAAAACTTAGCTTGAAAATTAAGTTTGGCCTTCTTGATCTGAGACTCAGTGCCGTGTAACCATTCAACCAACGGACCTCTTGTGGTGATGACCCGAGATAGCCAGGTGTATTGTCTGATGCACTCCTCACTATTTATCTTCTTAGTCTTAAATTTCTTTAGCTCGAATAGCATGTGGTTGAACTCGATTGTGTTCATCGAGGCATGATAGTCTGGCCCATACAGTAGCTTGGAGATCGTCCTTTCAGATATATCCACCGGAGTCTCTCGAACCAACACATGAGTTAAGGCAGGCCTCTTCTTCTAGTCTTGACCCCCTAAAGCCAAACGTTGTAGTGTGGTTGCGTAGGCCGCATAGAATTCTTTGACTAAGCATGGGTTGTAGCTTCCTGATGGCTCGGTCAACCACCCGAACCTGTATTTGTCAAACAAAGCGTGCATCTCTAGAAGGTCCTTAAGTCCCGTGGTGACCAGCCTCGACTACTCGTATATGCTCCTCTTCGGATGTCCTTTATCATTTGGAGCAATGTATCTGTTATATATAGCCCTCATACCATGAACACACCATCGTCTCACGTTCCTTGGTTGATCATTGGGTGTGTTCGAGGTCTCTGTCAATTCATCATCGAAGTCCCCTCGTTGAGCATGTAACTCATCAGCTACCTCTGTATTTTACCCAACTGTGGGGCCCTCAGGAGCAAATGTGGCTGTAGCACTGACATTATCATCAGTGCGGCTGGGCGGATCCCTCACTAGTTGAGTAGGAGTATCAACTAGGGCTGTCAGATTTTCATTCCATGGAGCCCTAGCGCTGGTTGATCTTCGCACCAATTGCTCTTTGGACACTTCATATTCCTCCTCTGAGCCACTTGACTCTTCAGAGGAGGATGGCTCATCCCGAAGTCTGCGGTATGAAGGATGACTTCTTCTCAGCACTTGTTTCTTTGCCGGACCTTTCTTAGGTATACCCCTTGGAGCCATTGTATACCAGATAAGATGACACAAAAACACCTTTAAACTAATGCTCAGTGGACCCGACGAGTGACTAAACTAGTCGTTGCCACTGGCAATGACTCGTGAGGTCTCGTTGTCTCAAATCATTCTTTATTCAGGTTGGGACATTGTGCTTAACGACTGGTCCCAACAAGTCATTACCAAAGGCAACCAGACGTTAGGTCAGTCGTTAGGTACACTGTTGTCTTGATGTAATTTTCCACTCAGGACGGGCTACACAGCGAGTCGTTTGATGATCTAAGGACTCGTGATGTAGTTCGTGCACAAGAGTTTCAGTTTACCTATCCAGTCATCTTCATCCACTACCATTGTTTAACTCCACAAACACAGAACATCAAATTCTCAAATCTACATCTGTAAGTTCAATCGGGATTTATTTATTTAATCTTCCTAGGGTTCATTATCATCATGAGGCAAAAATCGAAATAAGTACAACATTACTTGAAATAATTTCGAGTTCATTCAAAAAATGGGTCAACAAAATTCTTATTTAAATGCAACGACACCCACAGTTTAATTGGAAAAGTTACTCCCGAGATGCTTGAGTAGAGATGGGAGTGCATTCGTGTGTGCGTGCAAATGTTTAGAGTGCAATTCAAGGATTTTTCGATGAGATTGAGTTGTAAATTCTTGTTTGAATAATCTCAGTGATTGATTGTGATGAGAAGATAAGAAGAAGTTGTAAGTTGGAGTAGTATCTGGGCTTTTTTAAAAAAATTGATTTGCCTCTTTTATGCTTGAGTTAAGTGGGGTTGTGGGTTTTGAATCATTTAACTTCACCACGACCCATGTAATGGATCGTGAGGGAGAAAAATGATTCGTTTTGAATTTTTAAGTACTCATTCTGAAGAAACCTTACCTGGGACCTAACGAGTCAAGCAACGACTCGTGGTGTCACCCAACGAGTCGTGGCCTGAGTCGTGGTCCTTGAACTATTGTAGTTATATGACAAGTCGCTTAACGACTAGTTTGGTCTCCCAATGATTCTTTCAGTGATCGTTATCACCCTTTTCCATTTGATTCTGCCTTTGATCCAGTGTACATGATGGAGGACTTCACGATTCGTTTCCAGAAGAGACAAGTCATTGAGTCAACCGTTGCTCCCCTGTTTTCTGCGATTGTCTTCACGATTGGATTGAACGAGTCGTCAGGTCAAAGGACAACTCGTTCTGTGACATTTTGCACTAGAACTGAAGTTCCATATTTTGGTTCCAACTTCAAATTTTTCAGCTTAATCGCCTGCACCCATTAACAAACGTAAACACTATATTTTTCTTACAATTACAACTTGGGTTTCCTCCCAAGAAGCGCTTGATTTAACTCGCGGCACGATGTGGGTGTTTTGGCTACTTAGACTTCACCAAAACACCTCCATGGGTTGCCTCCCATGCAGCGCCTTATTTAATGTCGCGACACGACACAATTCCCCCAAGTTACTCAGACTTCACTCAAGGTCCAAAGGTCTACTAGTTTGAGTTCTTCACTTCTCCCCAAATAAGCTTTCACCCGCTGACCATTCACTTTGAACCACTTTCCTTCATGGTTTTCTAGTTCGATTGCCCTATGCGAGAATACTTGGACCACTCGAAAAGGTCCCAGCCACTTAGACTTCAACTTTCCAAGAAACAAACGAAGTCTATAATTGAAAAGTAACACCATATCACCCGAACTGAATTCTCTTTTCTCAATCTTCCGGTCATGCTAAATTTTTATCCTTAATTTGTAAATTTCAGAACTCTCATAGGATTTCAACCGAAATTCATCAAGCTCATTTAACTGATCAAAGCCTCAAGTTCGCAGCTTTGTTCCAGTTTAAATTCAGCTTCTTGAGCGCCCAGATTGCTTTGTGCTCAAGTTCAACCGGAAGGTGACATGTTTTTCCATAAACAAGCTGATGCGGAGACATACCTATAGGAGTCTTGAATGTGGTCCGATAAGCCCATAAAGCATCATCTGGCTCTCTTGCCCAATCTGTCCAGTTTGCATTCACAGTCTTGGCCAAGATAATCTTTATTTCCCGATTTGTAACTTCAACCTGCCCACCACCCTGTGTTCCCATATTTCTCCAATAAAGAGCGAAACAACCGGTTACAGAAGTGCGAACCCCAATCACTAAAAATGGCTCTGGGGGTCTCGAATCTAGCAAATATACTTCGCTTCAAGAATGTTGTGACACTCTTCCCGTCATATTTTGGAAGTGCAACTGCTTCCACCTATTTTAAAACAAAGTCAACAGCAACAAGTATGTACTTTATCCCGTTTGAGCTCACAAATGAGCCAATGAACAGTGCCCCATACATCAAATAGCTTAATGACCAGGATGGGAGTAAGAGGAAGCTCATGCCTCCTTGCCTTTGACATGCATCACATGCCTTTGCGAAATCATGCGCATCCTGGTGAATGGTTATCTAATAATACCCACATTGCAGAATTTTGTGGGATGTGCGAATCTCGCTGTGGTGGCCTCCAATAGGGGATGAGTGGCAGGCCTCCAATATACTCAGCATTTCCACCTCAGGCACGCATCTCAGAATAACCCCATAAGCACATATTCGAACAAAAGTTTCTACACATCAGACATAAAGTTCTTCCTGTGGTGAAAAGATAAGTGCTCCAGTACAACATCACTCACTAGATAATTAGCAAAGTCTGCAAACCATGGGATGAGATCTTATGAGGCCGCTAGAACTTGCTCGTCTGGGAAAGCATCATCTATGTCATGCACATCTCTAAGTGTTGCATCAGGTTCCAATCTTGATAAGTGATCTACCACCTGATTTTTAGTCCCTTTCCGGTCTTTTACCTCGAACTCGAACTCTTGTAGCAGCAGAACCCATCGAAGCAACCGTGGCTTGGCATCCTTCTTTGCTATCAGATATCTCAAAGCTGCATGGTCTGTCTGGACTATTACCTTAGTTCCAAGCAAGTATGCCCGAAGCTTTTCAAATGCAAAAACTATAGCCAACAACTCTTGTTCTGTCACGATATAATTTTTCTAAGATGCATTTAGAGCCTTGCTAGCATAATAAATTGGATGAAAAATCTTTTCACGCCTTTGACCTAACACTGCTCCTAGGGCCACACCGCTAGCATCACACATAGCCTCAAAAGGCAAAGACCATTCAGGTGCCACTATAATGGGGGCAATAGTCAATCGCTTTTTAAGACATTCAGCGCCTTCAGACATGCCTCGTCAAAAACAAACTTCACCTCCTTCTCGAGTAGTTTACACAATGGATGTGCAATTTTGGAGAAGTCCTTGATGAATCTTCTATAAAAACTTGCATTACCCAAAAAGCTTCGAACACCTTTCACAAAAATTTAGGGTGGAAGACTAGCAATTACCTCAATCTTGTCCCGGTCTACCTTAATACCCTTACAAGAAATTTTATGGCCTAGCACTATACCTTCCTTGACCATGACATAACACTTTTCCCAGTTAATAACCAAGTTTGTCTCTTCACATCTCTGAAGCACCTTGTTCAAATGAGTCAAACACTCCTCGAATGAATCACCCACCACCGAAAAATCATCCATAAAGACTTCAATAATGTCTTCCACCATGTCAGAAAATATGGACATCATGCAATAGTGAAAAGTGGCGGGTGCATTACATAACCCGAACAACATCTTTTTAAAAGCAAATGTACCATATGGACAAGTGAACATGGTCTTCTCTTGGTCTTCAGGGGCTATAAAAATTTGTTTGTACCCCGAATAACCATCAAGAAAACAATACCATCCTCTGCCTGCAAGTCTATCTAACATCTTGTCCATGAATGGCATCGAAAAATGATCTTTTTGCGTCCAACGGTTCAGCTTCATGTAATCCATGCATACTTTCCAACCGGTGACTGGTCTTAGAGAAATGAGCTCATTATTAGCATTTGGGACCATTGTGATTCCTCCTTTTATCGGTATACACTGGACCGGGCTCACCCATTTGCTGTCTGCAATAGGATAAACCACACCTGCATCCAACCACTTTATGATTTCCTTCTTGACCACCTCTTGCATAGGTGGATTCAACCTATGCTGATGTTCAATACTCAGAATACAATCTGGCTCTAGTTGAATCTTGTGGTGCAAATACCGGCTGGATTCCAATAATATCTGCAATTGTCCACCCAATGGCTTTTTTGTATCTCTTCAAGACAGAGACCAAAGGCTCCACTTGCCATTCCTCTAAGTCAGTTGCAACAATGATCGGTAAAGTGTTACCGACTCCCAAAAATACATACTGTAAATGAGACGGGAGTGCTTTGAGCTCTAATATTGGAGGCTCCTCAATAAATGGCTTGGCCGGTGGGGACACTCGATTCTTCAAGTCAAGATCGATCTTTTTCGGAGCATAAGTGTATGACTCCATGCTAGCAAGTGCATTTACAATCTCCTCACCCCCATGAATCTCCTCAGCACCAATATCCATCAAAATTGCTGCTAAGTCATCAAGAATTAATAACTCTTCCATAGGTAGAATTGGGAACTCAGGTTCCGCAACATCAATTACTAAGACCACCCTCATATCATTTTGCTGCTTCATGGATCTGCACACATTAAATGTCACTTCCTTATTGTTCAACCAGAATTTGAGTTGTCCAGACTCCATATCTACAAGAGCACGTTCGTTGGCGAGGAATGGTCTCCCTAAAATTATGGGGACCTCAAAATCAACTTCAAGTCTAGGATGAAGAAATCAGCCGGAAATATAAAGGACTCTACCTTCACTAGTACATCATATAGGATCCTCACCGGATTCTCCACCGTACGATCTGCCATCAAAAGTCGCATTGTAGTTGGTTTGGGGGCTTCCAAGCCCATCTTTCTGAACACTGCTAGCGGCATCAAATTGATACTAGCTCCTAGATCACATAAAGCCTTGGCAAATTTAAAGGCTCCAAAAGTGCATGGTATAGTGAATGCTCCAGGGTCTTCCTTCTTTTGAACAAGAGAACGGGATGCTATTGCACTACAATGGTACAAATTGTCTGCAGGTTCGAAACTCACAGTCCTCTTTCCAGTGACAAGGTCCTTCATGAATTTGGCATAGCCAGACATCTGCTCAAGTGCCTCAACTAATGGGATGTTCATGGACAATTGCTTCAACATGGAAATGAACTTGTGATACTTCCCATCTTCGACCTTTTTCTTCAACTGCTGTGGAAAAGGAGGAGAGGTCTAGGGATCGGTGTGAACTTTTGTTGAACCTCTTTCTCCTTCTCATTGCTAGATCCATGCTCCTTTTACATTACTAGGAGCGATCTTCACCACAGAATCTCCAACCAAAGTTGGATCCTCAGAATCTGCTATCCTTTCATCATTAATCGATACGGGCTCTTCTGTGTCATCAATCACAACCGGCCTCGGAGGATCAATGGTCACCTTCCCACTCCTAGTAGTGACCACCATGCAGTGACTGTCATTTTTAGGATTTTGCACTGTGTTGCTGGGAAGTGTGCCTTTCTGCCTCTGGTTCATTGCAACAGAGATCTGACTCAGCTGCTGCTCAATCTACTTAATGGCCACAACATATGATTCCACTGATTCATACTAGAAATATCCGCGTGGAGCTCCTTAAAATGGCTATCTGTTGTCTCCGTTTGCTTAAGTACTTTAGAAAATATATCTTCAACCCTTGAACCACTGGACTTTGGCTCACGGTTCCTTGGAGGAACATACAGACCGCTTCGATCATTCTTGTACTCATCACACTTCTTCTAGTCTCCATTATCTCTGTACTAGCCTCGGTTGTAATGTTATCCTTGTAAAAGTTTTGACCTTGGTTCATTTGACCTTGAGCCAAGAGTCTTAGTTAGACCCTTGGGTGTTGGTCCGGAAACCTGCCCTTTGATCATTAAATAGTTAGCATCCTCCTCAGACTCAGATTCACATCCATCATTTCTCGGGGCCTTGCCTTGAGAACCCACATCATTAACTTTCTCAACTCCAGCTCCTATCAGATGCTTAGCAAGCAACCCCATAGTTGTTTTAATCTCAGTAATATCTTGATCATGCTCTTCATCTTTTCTTCTCTATTCTGCAGACATACCAACTGCATAAGAACCAACCAGAATCTCTGACTCTCTAGTGTGCCAAGCGCGGTTGGTTTTGGTGATCCTGCTAAGTAGCTCAGCAGCCTCTGCATAAGTGTGGCTCATAAAGTTTCCGCCAGAGATGATGTCAACCACCGCCTTGGTGTAGCATTCAGAGACCTATGGAAGATCTCCAACAATGTATAATCTGGAATCCTGTGATTCGACACCCTTTTGAGCTTCTTGTTGAAATGCAGTCAGGTCTCGTGAAGTGCCTCTGAATTTAGTTGTCTGAAGTTATATATTTCATCTTTCAATTGAAACGCTTTGGATGGTGGGAAGAATATTTCAAGAAAAGCTCTCTTAAGTTCCACCCAAGTAGTGATAGAATCATTTGGCAGCTCAGCTAACCACATCATTGCCTCACTCCCTAATGAGAAGGGAAATAACCTCAGTCTGATTGCGTCCTGGCTCACTCCCGGTTGTTTGTATGCCTTACATATACCCATGAAATTTGTCAAGTGAGCGTGGACATCATCATATGCATGACCCACAAATATTCCCTTCAGGTTGAGCAGTTGGATCATTGCACTAGTAATATCAAACTTTGCTCCAACAGGAAAAGGAGGAGGGACTATAGCTTCAGTGGCACCGGCTTCATCTATATCAGCTTCATCTTCCTCATCAAAATACCGGTGTCTCTGGTGTTTTGTACCTCTGTGTCGTCTAGCTCGCTCTGTTTCTGCATTAAACCACGTTCAAGAATCACTAAGTATTTTACCTATGTGTGTTACTTCATCTTGGTTCCCATAACCCTAGTTATGGGTTTAGCTACTCATGTTTGAATGATTACAATCACAAAATATTGAATAAATCATAATTGCAACTTACAAATTATCGTAGTAGAAAACCAAGTAAATTGAATAAAACTCCAAACTTGATGAATAAGTTCCAATGTTGCTTTTGATCCTCAAATTCAAGAATAAAATTGAAAACCTTGTTTGTTGAACCAAGAATAATCGTACAACACCAAAATCTAAGTGAAAAATAGTAATAGTAATCTATTTGTCGAAAATAAACCTAAACAATGCATTTATAGTTCCAAGAAAACCTTTTCCTAATTAAAACTAGAAACTAGGTCGTCAGTGGTCACGGGCTTGGTAATGATTCGTTAGGACTTTTAACGAGTCGTGCCTTGCTAAAATCATCCATCCTCAGCATCAAACTCAGTTGTGGCAATGGGTCACCTAACAACTCATTGTGCCTGGGCACGAATTGTTAGCCCTCTCGTAGTCCAACCTCCTCAAATTTCCAGTGCACCCTATGAGTGGCTCTAGTGGTCTCCCAATGAGTCGTTTGGTCCAAAAATAACTCGTTACATCATCCGTCAACTTCACTGGCTAATTCTTCAGTAATTCCTCTCCCAATCTTCATGACTCGTTACCAGATGTAACGAGTCATTCCCTTAACCCATCAGGTACACTAGTCTTGCATTTTCTAAACTCAACCTTTGCTCACAACTTTAGAAATGAGTCATTCTAAGTGCCAACAACTCGTGAAGTGCCTGACAGTCACCTGTTCAGTTGTTTTAAGTATTAATTTTCCCATTTACCTTCCGAACCTATTTTCCTGCAACATCAAACACAAAATGCATCATACCTACATAAAACACCCGGAATGTGCATAGTTTCTTGGTTTTAAGCATCGAAAGTGCCATAAACTCATAGCACATCAAGGACAGCCTTATCTATGAGGAGGTTCCAGTGGAAATATTGGATAGACAGGTTCGAAGGCTAAGGAACAAAGAAGTAGCTTTAGTTAAAGTGTTATGAAGGAATCAATATGTTGAAGGAGCTATGTGGGAAGCTGAAGCGGATATGATGGCTAGATACCCACATTTATTCTCTACCGGCTCAATGTAAACTTGAGGTATTTGTTTTGACCCAAAACTCTATTCAGTTTTCATGTTCAGTTCATGCACACAAGTTTCTTTTATGTATGTGGGTGTGTGTATGATTCGTGAATTCAGTTCAGCAGTGTAGTTTAATCGAAAGTGGTCATTCTATCAGTTTTCAGTTTAAATAATCAGTATTTGAATGTGATAATTGCATATCTCTACTTTTCTGTGTGTTTTCCAAAATTCAAGGGTGAATGTTCCCAAGGGGGAGATATTATTATACCCTGAAAGCCCAAAGATCAGACCGGTGAAGAAAAAATGAAATTTTGCAACAAATCACAAAATGGGTCATTAGGTGACCCGTGAGGAGGGACCATGAGTCGTGGGGTGACTCATGGTCAAGGAAAGAGGAGTGTGGTCTGAAGGGGTCACCACTGGCATGACCACAAGTCGTGCTCAGGCCACATGACTCGCGAGTCACCTGTGGTCTGGATTGGAGATTTGGCAAGGAAATCATGGGCACTGGGGATTACGGATGGAGACCACGAGTCGTGGTTAGCCACCATGATTCATGGGGTCTCTTGATGGAATCTGGTTGTGGACTTTATGGTTTGTGGCCACGAGTAGTGGCATCTGGGGACGAGTCGTCCAGTCCCTCATGGGGACTGGCAGTCAGCAAAATTCTGTGATTTAAGTAAGGGTCTTTTTGTAATTCCTATGTTCTAGGGTCCTAAACTACATCGTTTTGTGTATTTTTCTAGGCATGTTAAGTAGGTTACGACCCTCTAATTATCCTCATTCCCATGCATGCAAGTTAGGAAAATTTGAGAGAGATCAAGCCTAGTTTAAGTTCTTCTCCATCAATTCTTCCTTGGGCATTTGAAGAACCTTGAAATCTGATCTTACCCAGGTATGTAGGGTTACAAATGAGTTACCACAAACCGTTATGTGTAGTCGTTGATTGAGGAGTGAAATTTCCAGCGGCTTTGACAGAAGGAAACAACTACTCGTTGATTGGTGTAACGAGTCGTGGTGAGTCCAGTTAGAGGATGAGGTGTTAAAGTTCAGTAGGAAACAATGGTCGACTTGACAACCCATTGGTTCAAAGGATGAGTCGTCCTTCCGTCCGTGGTTCAGTTCCGGAGGCTAGTCTCAGTAGTGCAAATAATGGGCCATATAACGGGTTGTCATTTCTTCTAACGACCCATTGGTGCGACCCGTTGGACCGATCTGGATAGTTTGTAGGGAAGTTTCAATAAGGGAATTTTCAACTATTTCATGCTATAAGACCCTAAAACATGTCGTTTTAGCTTATGAAAGGTGGGTTTTTAGAGGGATAATTTATTCTAAGTCTTCGTTCATGAATGCAAGAGTATAGAGAGGCGATTAGAGGGTGATTTAATGCTTTTCTCTTCAAATTCTTCCAATTCCTTCTTAGGCATTCAAGGGAGATTAAGAATCAGTTGTTTCCAGGTATGTAAGGCTATCAATGGGTGTTTCCTTCCACACCCATGCCTATTTTCTACGATTTCATGAAAATTCTATCAAAAGTTTATTGGGTTTTGAAGTAGAATTATATAAAAATCTAATGACTTGTTAATGGGCTCTGTGATATTTGGGTTTTGACTAGCTTTTATGATTTAAATTATTTATAATGCTATTGATTTTGATTCTATGGAATTAAGCCTAATTATGCATGATTCATGATGAATCGATTTACAATCTACTATTTCATTAATGATATTTACAATCCCAGCAAGAATTATGATTTAAATTATGGATTTAATCAATTATGCATCATCATTTCATGAATTTCAAGCTATATGCATATCTACAAGTATGTATGAACCTTATGATTTATAAATTATGTTTTGGCCGATGCACGGACCTTGTTTCGTGGCTAGTTCATGTATATACAAGTATGTTTATGATTATTATGATTTAACTAACCCATGGATTCATGCATGTTATACTATGAGCACTATATACATTTTGGAAGTAGTATCGAACACCGAGTAGGTTTGGGGCCCAGGTTATGCCCCGGATCTCATAAACTACGTGTCACCGTAGGTATGTTGGGACCTCTTTGTGATGGTCCCCGGCCCCAAATGACCCTTTTCAAGGTGATATCACTCCCTTCTTGGTTCTACCTTTGGTAAGGTATGAACGGCCTCCCGACTAGGTTTACAAGTCGGGCCTCATGTGTGCTCATATGGAGTATGTCGGTTAAGAAATCTCCCATAGTTCCTCATAATTTATTCATGTTTATGAGTATGTATTTTGGCTCAAGTTATGATAAGTAAAGCTTTTCCCCTATGATTATGATTAACGTTTGTAGTACGAATGTTTTGAAAACCTTGAGCCCTATGTTATGTTACGATGTTTACGATACGAGCATGATGTCCTACTCTTATAATCATTTATGAGATTTATATATTTCAAATGTTCATTTTACTTACCTTGCATACTCGGTACATTCCACGTACTGACCGCATACTTTCTATGCTGTGTCGTTTCATGATACAAGACCCGACTCTCAGGCTCACCCACCTTAGAAGCTCTTCAGAGTTCACCATCAGATTATTTGGTGAATCCTCATGTTCCGAGGGCCATATGTTCAGACTCTATTGTTCTCTTTCAATTTCAATATTGTAGGGTTAGTTGGGGTATTTTCCCTTCAACTCGTGTTTCATGATTAGAGGCTTGACTATCAGTTGTATTTAGTCATCATGTATGGATCATGTATTGTCTTTTCTCCATTATTATGTCAAGATTTCATTTCCTTATGTTAATTCTTCCACTTATGTGAATGAATTTTATGTATGCTCAGGCCATGGGTCGACTTGGGGTCTCTCGGGGCTCCTTGTCCCGTGTCTACAATCCGAGTGTACGTTTGGGTCGACAAACTTGGTATCAGAGCCAATACATTTGAAGTATCCTAGGGTGTCTGAAAGCTGTGTTAAGTAAAGTCTTTACCATGGGTGTGAATCGCGTCACACTTATGACAAGGAGGATACAAGACGTTTATAAAATGTTCCCTTCTTTCATGATCTATGTTGTGCACTAAAAAGTGTTTCCTATCCTCCTAATTCCTGCTATTTGCGTTTTCAGAATCATGCCTCCACACCGAGTGAATGCCAAGAGAAATGGTAACGGAAATGATCATGAGGGTGCCACTGGTGACGAGCATCAGCCAGCCCCACCCGTTCATAAGGAGCACGTGCCAGAGCCAACTGCCTAGGTTCATAATCAGATAGTGGTGCGTTACCCTCAGAATGGAAATGCGGCGGCGGCTATGGTGAGGGATTTCTTGAGAATGAGCCCTCCTGAGTTCACGGGGTCGAAGGTGGACGAGGATCCACACGATTTCATTGAGGAGATTCTGAAGATCACCCAGGTTATGGGGGTGAACAATGGGGAGTGTGTTGACCTAACCTCCTATCAGCTAAAGGGGGTGGCTCACATATGGTTCAAGCAGTGGAGAGACGCGAGGGCATTGGGAGCAGGCCCGATAGGTTGAGAAGAGTTCTATGCGACATTTTTAGATCGGTTCTTCCCTCGGGAGATGAGGGAGCTCAAGGCTGCCAAGTTTGTTAATTTGAAACAAGGTGACATGTCCTCAGGATTACGCATTGGAGTTCACCTGATTATCCAAGTATGCTCCAGAGTTGGTGGCAGACCAGAGGGCTCAGGTGAGTCATTTTGTTCATGGGGTGGTGGATTATTTGGACAGGGATTGCTGGATTGACATGCTACATCGAGATATCAACTTTTCCCGCATTGTGTTGCATGCACAACAGATGGAATCAGTCTATCGAAGGCAAAGGAAGGCCAAGAGGGCCAGGACCGATAGCTATGGGACTTCTCAGGTCAGGTCAGGGGGTGGACAGCGTCAGTAGTCCCAACATAGGTCTATCGCTCTAGCTCCATCATCGGACAGTACACCATCTAGATTCGGGGGAGATCGGAGTAGCAGAGCTGCAGAGTCGAGAGGCCAGGGTAGCATGCAGGTGGAGTGCACTTTTCAAGTTTATGTGGGGTGTGGCAAGAATCACCCGGGGAGGTGCTTAGTTGGCTTGGATGCTTGCTTCGGGCGCGGCAAACCCGGACACAGACTTAAGATTGCCCCTCAGCCAGATCAGGGGTCGGTGGAGCCCGTGTGACAATAGTCAGTTCTACCACTCTAGCAACATGTCCTCCTCAGTAGGGTGCCTCTACTAGTTCAGCAGGCGGTCAGCGCCAAAACATGTTTTATGCTTTAGTGCCCCGCCAGGAGCAGGAGGCTTCACCAGATGTGGTCACTGGTATGTTGCAAGTATTCCACATTGATTCTTATTCCTTGTTAGATCCAGAGCTACTTTTTTTTTGTGACCCCTTATATTGCTAGTAGTTTTGGAGTTAGCCCTGAAATCCTATCAGAACCATTCTAAGTCTCTACTCTAGTCGGTGATTAAGTTGTAGCTAGGTGGATGTATAGGGGTTTCCCCATTGTAGTATTGCATAAGGTCACCTCCGCACACTTAGTAGAGTTATCTATGACTGACTTTGATATCATTTTGGGCATGGATTGGTTGTTTGCATGTTATGCTTTGATTAATTGTAGGACCCGTGTGGTGGAATTCCGATTTCTGGGTGAGTCAGTTTTGGAGTGGAAGGATAATTCAGTTGTACCAGCCAGTTGATTTATTTCATATCTTAAGGCCAGGAAAATGATTTCTAAGGGATGCATGTATCACTTAGTTAGGGTTAAGGATGTTGAGTTCAAGACCCCGACTATCCAGTCAGTTTCGGTGGTGTGCGAGTATCCGGGGTTTTTCCTGATGATTTGCCAGGTGTTCCTCCTGAGAGGGAAATTGATTTTGGTATTGACCTCTTAACCGATACGCAGCCTATATCTATTCCTCCCTACATAATGGCTCCAGCCAAGCTAAAAGAGTTAAAAGAGCAGTTGAAGGACTTGTTAGATAAGGGTTTCATTAGACCGAGCAAGTCTGCATGGGGTGCACCAGTTTTATTTGTTCGAAAGAAGGATAGATCACTTCAGGTGTGCATTGGCTATCGGCAATTGAACAAGGTCATCATCAAGAACAGGTATCCCTTACCCAGGATTGATGATTTGTTTGACCAGCTCTAGGGTGCCAAATGTTTCTCGAAGATAGACCTCAGGTCCGGAAATCACCAGCTCAGGGTTTGGGAGTGTGATATCCCTAAGACAGCCTTCAGGATGCGGTATGGCTATTATGAGTTTGCAGTTATGTCTTTCAGAAGAACCAATGCTCCTGCATCTTTTATGGACCTAATGAACAGGGTGTTGAAGCCGTATCTGGACATGTTCGTGATTTTTTTTATTGACGACATTTTTATATACTCTTAGAGAAAGGAGGAGCATGCCTCTCATTTGGGAGTAGTGCTCCAGACCCTCAAGAATCAACAATTGTATGCAAAGTTCAGCAAGTGCGAGTTTTGGTTGGACTCGGTCGCATTTTTGGGCCATGTAGTATCAGGCGAGGGCATAAAGGTAGATTCTTAGAAAATCGAGGCGGTCAAGAATTGGCCTAAGCCGGTGAATCCTTTGAATATTTGGAGTTTCTTGGGCCTAGCTGGATACTACCGAAGGTTTGTTTAGTGTTTTTCATCAATTACTACACCATTGACCAAGTTGACACAAAAAAAGGTAAAGTTTCAATAGTCGTAGGCTTGTGAGAAAAACTTCCAAGAATTGAAGACTCGACTCACTACCACGCTGGTGTTGACACTACCTGAGGGTACGAATGGTTTTGTTGTGTATTGTTATGCTTAGAGAATAGGGCTCGGGTGTGTATTGATGCAGCGGGGAAAGGTAATAGCATATGCCTCCAAACAACTAAAGGTCCATGAGAAGAATTACCCTACCCACGAACTAGAGTTGGAGGCAGTGGTGTTCGCATTGAAGATATGGTGACATTACTTATAAAGGGTCCACGTGGATGTATTTACAGATCACAAGAGTCTACAATATGTGTTCACGCGGAAGGATCTTAATCTACAGCAAAGGAGGTGGTTAGAACTACTCAAAGACTATGATATGAGTGTTCTTTACCATCCGAGAAAGGCTAATGTGGTAGCGGACGCACTTAGTAGGCTCTCTATGGAGAGTGTGACCCACGTGGAGGAAGGAAAGAAAGAGCTGAAAAAAGATATCCATCGACTTGCAAGGTTGGGAGTGAGGTTGGTCGGCTTAACCGAGGGTGGTTGTTGTTGTGCAGAATGGATCAGAATTGTCCTTGGTGGTTGATGTGAAATCCAAGCAAGATGAGGACCCGATCTTGAGGAAATTGAAGGAAGCTGTGTGGAGTCAAAAGGTGGAGGTTTTCTCCTAAAGTGGGGGTGGTGTGCGTCGGTACCAGGGTCTTCTGTGTGTTCCAGACATTGATGATTTGAGGGGATGGATATTGCATGAGGCACATGGTACCAGATATTTCATCCATCCGGGATCCACGAAGATGTATCGTGATTTACGAGTAATCTATTGATGGGATGCCATGAAGGATATCGCAGAGTTCGTAGCCAGATGTCCAAATTGTCTACAAGTAAAGGTTGAACATCAAAGGTCGAGAGGAGTACTTCAGGATATTAGCATTCCTACTTGAAAGTGGGAAGAAATCAACGTGGACTTCGTAGCAGGATTACCTCGAACCCGCCTACAACATGATTCCATTTGGGTGGTGGTAGACAGGTTGACTAAGGTTGCACATTTCCTACCAGTGAAAACCACAGACTCAGCGGATGATTATGCCAAGTTGTATATTTGGGAGTTGGTTCGACTTCATGGAGTGCCCTCCATTATTTCATACTGAGGTACTCAATTTACCTCCCAGTTCTGGCGATCCTTTTAGAAGGGGCTTAGGACTCAAGTTAAGCTCAGCACAACCTTTCATCCGCAAATGGATAGCCAAGCCGAGCGAACAATCCAAACTCTCAAGGACATGTTTAGAGCATGTATGATGGACTTCAAAGGTAGCTGGGATGATCATTTTCCCTTGATTGAGTTTGCTTATAATAGCTATCACTCCAGCATCCAAATTGCACCGTTCGAGGCTCTATATGGCCGGAGGTGTAGATCGCCCATCGGATGATTTGAGGTTGGTGAGGCAGCTATGATAGGGCCTGATTTGGTTCACAAGGCTATGGGGAAGGTTCAGTTGATAAGGGACAGGCTGAAAACCTCTTAGAGTCGTCAAAAGTCATATGTTGATGTGAGGAGAAAAGATTTGGAGTTCGAAATAGATGATTGGGTATTTCTGAAGGTATCTCCCCTGAAGGAAGTCATGTGGTTTGGGAAGAAAGGAAAACTCAGTCCATGCTATGTTGGTCCCTACTGGATTATGAGAACAATTGGTAAGGTAGCGTACGAGTTGGACTTGCCCTCAGAGTTAACTTCTGTGCATCCCGTGTTTCATGTGTTTCTTTTGAAGAAATGTTTGGGAGATCCAATTCTAGTAGTTCCGATGGACAGCGTCAGTGCGAAAGACATCCTCAGCTATGAAGAAGTTCTTGTGGAAATATTGGACCGTCAAGTTCTAAGGCTAAGGAACAAAAAAGTAGCTTCAGTTAAAGTCTTATGGATAAATCAACACGTTGAAGGAGCTACATAGGAAGCCGAAGCGGATATGATGGCTAAATACCCACACTTATTCTCTACCGGCTCAGTTCCGATTTGAGGTATCAGCTGTGCTTTATCACTCTATTTAGTTTTCATGTTCAGTTCATGTGTTCAGGTTTCTTTTATGTGTATGGATATGTATGCGAAGCATGAGATCAGTTCAACTATGTGATATGAATCGGAGGTAGTCATTCCGTAAAGTTTTGGTTAAATGATTAGTGTTTGAATGTGATAATTGCATGTTCTTGTTTTCTTCTTATTTCTTACATTCGAGGATAAATGTTCCCAAGGAGGAGATATTGTAATACCCCGAAAGTGCTTAAGAGTAGACCCGAAAGTTAAAAGTTGGAAACTGTGAAAATTGGGAAAAATAGCACAGAACGGGCCATGTAACAACTCATGGTACCAAACCACGGGTCGTTGTATGGAGTCGTGGTGATGAGAAGTCTTGGTCTCAGTGGAAACAATGATCGATGTGACAACCCGTTGTGGGACACAATGAGCCATCCTTTGCAGCCACGGTGGAATATGGACCTTGGCATCTGGGAACCAACGGGTAACCACATGACCCGTCATGAGTAACCACGAACCGTTGTGTGTAGTCGTTGATTGAGGAGTGAAATTTCCAGTGACTTTGACGGAAGGAAACAATGACTCATTGATTGGTGTAATGAGTCGTGGTGAGTCCCGTTAGAGGATGAGGTGTTAAAGTTTAGGAAGAAACAACGGTCAACTTAACGACCCGTTGGTTTAAAGGACGAGTCATCCTGTCCGTCCGTGGTTCAGTTCCGGAGGCTAGTCTAAGCAGTGCAAATGATGAGCCATACAACGGGTCGTCATTTCTTCCAACGACCCGTTGGATTGAACTGGACAGTTTTCAGGGAAGATTCATTAAGGGTATTTTTGATTTTTTCATGCTATAAGACCCTAAACCACGTCATTTTAGCTTATGAAAGGTGGGTTTTGGGAGGGATAATTTATTCTAAGTCTTCATTCATGCATGCAAGAGTATAGAGAGGTGATCAAAGGGTTATTTAGGGCTTCTAATTCTTCCAATTCCTTCTTGGACATTCAAGGGAGATTACGAATCAGTGTAAAACTATCAATGGGTGTTTCCTTCCACACCCATACCTATTTTCTATGATTTAATGAAAATTCTATCAAAAGTTTATTGGGTTTTGAAGTAAATTATATAAAAATCTAATGATTTGTTAACGGGCTCTGTGATTTTTCATCTTATCATATTCTATGGGTTCTGTCCAGTTTTTATGATTTAAATTATTTATAATGCTATCGATTTTGATTCTATGGAATTAAGCCTAATTATGCATGACTCTTGATGAATCGATTTACGATCTACTTTTTCATTAATGATATTTACAAGATCAGCATGAATTATGATTTAAATTATGGATTTAATCAATTACCCATCATGATTTCATGAATTTCAAGCTATATGCATGATCTACAAGTATGTATGAACCTTATAATTTATAAATTATGTTTTGGCCGACACACAGGCCCTTGTTTCATGGCTAGTTCATGTATGTACAAGTATGTTTATGATTATCGTGAATTAACTAGCCCATGGATTCATGCATGTTATACTATGAGCACTATATATGTTTTAGGAGTAGTATCGACCACCGAGTAGATTCGGGGCCTAGGTTATGCCCCGGATCTCATAAACTACGTGCCACCGTAGGTATGTTGGGACTCATTTATGACTGTCCTCGGCCCTAAATGGCCCTTTTCATAGTGATATTAGTCCCTTCCTGGTTCTACCCTTGACTAGGTACTAACGGCCTCCCGACTAGGTTTACAAGTCGGACTTCATGTATGCTCAGATGGGGTATGTCGGTTAAAAGAACCTCTCACTATTCCTCATGATTTATGTATTTCGGCTCAATTTATGATAAGTAAAGCTTTTCCCCTATGATTATGATTACGTTTGTATTACAAATGTTTTGAAAACCTTGAGCCCGATGTTATGTTACGATGTTTACAATACGAGCATGATGTCCTACTCTTATGATCATTTATGAGTTTTATATATTTCAAATATTCGTTTTACTTACCTTGCGGACTCGGTATATTTCCATGTACTGACCGCATACTTTCTATGTTGTATCGTTTCATGATACAGGACCCAGCTCTCCGGCTCATCCTCATCCTTAGACCATCTCGGAGTTACTATCAGCTTTATTGGCGAGCCCTCATGTTCCAAGGGCTGAATGACTAGAAGTTTATGTTGTTCTTTTGTTTTAGTTTGGCCGGGTTAGTTGGGGATGTTGTCCCATCAACCCATCTTCATGATAGAGGCTTTCAGACCGTATGTAGTACTCAACTTGTATGTACGTCTAGTGATTTCGTATGTTATGACATGCTATGATACGTTTATTTTTTTTCTATGCTTTATGTTTAGTCTTCCGCTTAACGTGAATGAAGTTAGATATGCTTATGCCATGGGTCGACTTGGGACCTCTCGGGGTTCCTTGTCTCGTGTTACAATCCGGGTCTACGTTCGGGTCATGACATCGAGCCTGATGCCCTGCTCCTCTAATCACCCCTAGATTTGGATAGAACACTAACTGATGATGGCGCTGGGGCTTATGACCTCTGGTGGGACTACTGACAAAGTCCATCGCCCGACCTCTACTAGGAAAACCCAAAACTACATATCCCGAACCTCTTGGCCTCTCTCTCTCTCTCCCTCATATGTACTTCCTCCATCTGTTAGGCATACAAAGCCAATCGGAAGAAGTCGATGTCCTGATGTAGCATAGTAGTCCTGCACTCCTTGACCAAATAGACTGCTACCCCGTTCACAAATTTGCTCACCCAAGCCCTCTAATCAGCCACCATCTCCGGCATGTACCTGGACAAATGGGTGAACTCTAAAGCATACTCTTGAACCGTCATGTTGTTCTGTCTCAAGTTCACAAATTCTACTGCCCTGATTTCCTTCATCTCTTGGGGAAAGAATCGGTCCAAGAGCACAGTGAGAAACTCATCCCAACCAACGGGACCCACTCTGAATCCTCCTCCATTCTTCCACTATTTGTATCAAATATAAGCAACCCCTTTCAACTGATAAGAGGCCAGGTCTGCACAATCCTCCACCATCACTCCCATAACTTGAGTTATCTTTTGAATCTCCTCATTGAACTCGTGTGGGTCCTCATCCACCCCTCGACCCAAGAAACTCAGGGTGATTCATCCTAAGGAAGTCCCTAACCCTAGCCGTTGCTGCGTTCTCGTTATAGGGAACGTGAGCTACTGCCTGCTGGTTGACCTGAGCGGTCAACTCCTGTGCCAACATTTGGATGGCTGCACTAAACTCAGCATGAGCAACCTGCTAAGATACATGATCCTCTGGGGCTGATGGGGCTTGATGGTGCCTACTTCCATTGCCATTCTCATGGCCATTCTCGTTTCCATTGCCGTTCCTTCTTCCATTAACTTGGCGTGGAGGCATGATTCTGCAAATGCGTATAACACAAGTTAGAAGGATAGAGAGACATTTCATCACACGACATAGATCATGAAAGAAGGGAAATTTCCTAAAAATCTTTATAGCTTCTCCGTCATAAGTGTGACGCGCTTCACATCCATGAAAAAGACTCCATATAACGTGGCTCTTAGAAACCCTAGGACACACTGAACCTTTGCTCTGATACCAAGTTTATCACGACCTGTACTTAGGCCCGAATTGAGACTCGGGATCTAGAACCATAAATTGCTCCAAGTCGACCCATGACATGAACATGATTACTAACTCAACATAATCAAGGTGGAAAGAAACTAAATTCTGAAACAGTAGAAGTCTGGATATTAAACATTTGAACAACAGAAATACATAACACTGAATTCGAACTGAATACAACACTGTGTCTGAAAAGCCTCTAACGTACTGACGAGTTGATGTGGTAGCACCCTAACTAGCTCACTACAAGTATGAAACTGAAAATAGCAACAATACAACTAATTGAAGGTCCTCGAAGGATGAGGACTCACCAACAGCTGACTAAACTGAACTCTAATGACCGGCTAACGGAGAGACTGACCCTGAATGTTTGAGCCTGTATCATGAAATGATACATCATAGAGGATGCGATCAATACTTGGAATGTACTAAGTGTGCAAGGTAAGTAAAATGGACTAATCAAAATACATAAGAGTTCATAAGAGTAGGACAGTTCAAAACATGCAATGATAGTTATAACATAAACATGAGGGCTCAAGGTTTTCAGAACTATTTATAATCTAGTCATAATCATAATCATAATCATAACGGAAACCTTGTAAAACATAACTTCAGCCAAAGTATCATAAACATGATAATGCATAAATCATGAGGAACAATGGGAGGACTCGTCTTAACTGACACCATCTTGATAAAGCTTACATGATGCCCCAACTATCTCGCTCAAGTTGGCAGAGCCATCCTAGGTTTGCCAGGCCAAGGACGTGCATGACGTGATATCATTAATAGGGAACCACCTAGAGTCCATAAACATAAACCTACATTAGCGCGTAGTTTTGAGACCACGGGGTTTACCTGAATGCCGGGCCTACACGATGCTAGACATTGCTCCCAAAAACGTGCACATGAAGGCTCATATAGTAATCGTGAAGTCATACATGAAGTTTATGGCTAAATAAATCATAACATACTTGATCAAAACTGAAATACATGATTATCCACGAATTAGGGCCCGTGAGTCGGCCAAAATCATAAACTCATAAATCATGAAGAACATACATGATTGGGAACAATCACTATAATTGAAATTCATAAATTCATGAAGAGTACTTAAGGGAAATCATATCATAAATCATAATTTAGGGCTTAGGAGAATCAAAATCATACTAGCATCATAAACTTGCTGTTTCATGAAACTTGCATAATTAGGCATAAATTGATTAAAATTTGAAACTATGAATTAATAATCAAAATATGTATAAAACCATCCCATAGATCTTAAAACATGATTTGAAACATGAAGGGAGTTAACCCATAGATAAATCATAGATAATTTCATAGAATTAGGAATAAGCCTCATAAGATCATGAACTTGATCTAGAATTTAAATTCATGAAATTAAAAGAATTTTGAGCATGAGAGTAAAAGGAACTATCATTCATAGCCCTACATACATGGAAAATTTGATTCCACACTCTTCCTTGAAAGCCCGAGAGAATTGGAGGTAGAGGGTTTCAAGCTTGATCTTTAAAGAGAAACCTCTACTCTTGCATGCACGGGACTTAAATGAATTAGGATGGGAAAAATCCTCTTAAAATCCTTTAACAGAGCTTAAAACAACATAATTTAGGACTTAAGAGCTTAGGGATTACGAAAATACCTTTAATGAAAATTCTGGAAAAATGGGGACTGCCAGTCATCACCACTCTCACCACGATTCGTACCATGAATTAATGACTCGTGGTAACCTCTCATGGTCACCGCTGTTCCTCCCTACAACATCTTTGAATCTCACCCCCGATTGCATATCACGACTCGTGGTGTCCTACCACGAGTCGTACTATCTGTTGTGACATCATACGAGACGTACCAAGATTCATGACATCATACCCTGGCACCATAAGGAAACTCATCACGACTCCTAACCACAAGTCATACCTATACCTCACAACTCGTGAAGTGACTCGTGGTCTGGTCACCAACTTTAGAACTCCACCACGACTGAACCACCACCCATCACTTCCTATCATGACTCGTACCATGAGTCGTCCTGGTGCAAAAATCTAGATTTTCCTGTAGAACTCATTTCTAATTCCCCCATCTATTCTTAGGAACTTTTGGGGTATTAGAGAAACACAACAAATCACCTTCAAAACCTTATCAAAATGAACTCCAAAACAGTTTCTAGCACACTTTGAAAAGAATTCTCAACTTGATGTGATTTTCTTGAACTTAGCTTGATGTTTCCTCCTTCCTTTTCTTTGTTCTAGCTATTGGAATTGAGTGAGAAATGGAATCCTTATCAAGATGGTCGATTTAGATTAGGATGGAAATCTTTTTCATAGCCAAAAATCTGATTTTTAACTAGTTAGGGTGGTGGAGGCTCAAGGGCATCATGCTCACGTTACTGCTCAGGGTGCTTCGGTAAAATTTCCATAACTTCTTACTCCAAACTATGATTGATGAGCGGTTTGATGTTATGAAAACTGGACTTAATGAACTTTAATTTGGTAGGTCGAGGACTCCTAACTCATTATTGTAACACCCTAAAAGTTTCTAAGATCAGACCCTAGACTTAATGAAAGAATTCAGAAGGAAAGTAGAAATTTTAACACAGAACAAGTCGAGGTACGACTCGTTAGGTGACTCCACGAGTCGTGGTGAGACTCATGGAAAGCAGTCAGTGAAGTCCTGTTTAGAGCTCTGGGGTAACAACCCACGTCATGACTCGTGGGATAAGGAGATGAGTCATGCGGTCCTTGGCATGAGTAGCAGCCTAAAATGTCAAGACTCTAGGGAACGAGAGACTTGACGACCCATTAGGTTTAGTAACGAGTCGTCCTGAGAGTCATCAAAGGGAAAGGCAGGATAAAGGTTTAAGTGACAACGGATGGTGACCATGACCATTAGGTGAGGCAAAAACCCATTACAACGGTCATCAAAAGAATGTCGGTCTCGAGGCAGTGGATAAGATGAGGGAAGACGACGAGTTGTAGCAAGTCACGATTATGATAAGCAGTCGTGGGATAAATCCTGTGAATTTCCAGACCCTCATGATAAGCAGCAATGTATGTTATGAAATTACTCCCAAATTTTTGATTTAGGTATATGAAATGATGGTAGCATGTTTTCTAGAATTTTACTATTGTATTAGCACTATTTTCAAGATATGGCTCTTATGAAGTATGTACATGACTTTTACCATGATTTCACTATATATATTTGAAGTATGATTTGAATCTATTAGCTTGCATGAATAAGGAAAGGTATATATTTAGGATTCTATGAATTGAGTAAGAAAAGGTATGTCTATGATTTCCCTAGGCTTTCAGGCTTCTGGTTAGCTGAAGGTTCCTTAGTCTTGGTCCTTATTAAAAAATTGTGTAGAACCTGAGTGGCCTGGACTCAAAATAGAAAGGGTATGTTGATATGTTAAATTTTGATCGAGTTACGACTGATTGACATAGATCCTTGAGTAGAAGTTAGTATCTTGGTATATTCAGCCTCAAAGTCTCAATCCACACTCAAAACACTTAGAGTCCTACAGAAAGTTAGTTATCAATGCGGCTATAGTTAGTTTATTTGGAGTGTCAGTAATAACTCCCAGTCTTAGTTTCAGTTACAATTATCAGTTTGACTAGAGTGTTTTCATGAGGTGTCAGTGGTGCCTCCTAGATATTAGTCATCATTTTTCAGTTATCAGCTTCAGTTAGTTCTTTAGACGGTTATGAAGCTTCCACTTAAGTAGCTCTAACCAGTTTTAGAACTAGCACTTCCAGTTATCAGTTTGTTCTTTAGATGGTTACGATGCTTCTAGCTAAACAACTCTGACCAGTCTAAGAACCCCAGTTGCTAAATTCGATCCGTTAAGATTCTCAAGGTACTTCCAGATAAGTATCCCTGATTTAGTCTTGGGCCCCAGTTTCGAGCTATTAGCTTGGTAGTAGTATTCATATGAGGACCATTCGGTGGGTGTAGGACTTAGCACCGAGAGGGGATACGGGTTCCAGCATACCCAGGTTCCCAGAACTATGTTATCACCGTAGGTTATATTTTATTAGCCTCATGGCCCCAAACGTATGATCAGCCAGTTCATGCCTCAATACCCTAGCAAGGTGTATTGGGTCCTACTGACGGGGTGTATATATCAGACTCCACGTCTAGCTCACGTGGTTATATGTCGGTTCTAGAGTCTCCCACTAGTCAGTTCAGTCTCAGATTACCTCAGTTCAGAACAGTTTTAGATTACTCAGTTCAGGTTAGTCTAGTACAGTAATTAAAACCAGTATCTCAGACTTAGGGCATGTCTTTGACCATCAGATAGGGTCATTTTGACCATCTCATTATATTTTACTTTATTCAATTTCAGCATTTCAGTTGGTTATTGCATGTCTTTACAGTTCAGTTATTTTGCTCCCCGTGTTAGGGTCTCTCTTACTTACTCAATACATTTAAAGTACTAATGCATACCTTTTATGTTGTATCATTTTATGATACAGCTGCAGATTCTCAGTGTCAGCATTGTTAGCAGATCTCAATCAGGAGTTGTCAGCTGCACCAGTGGATCGTCCTTATCATTCGAGGACGATGACTATTTTTCTTCCATTTTATTTCATTTAGTTGACCTAGAGTTAGCTGGGGGCTTTTCCCAGCAACTCATCAAATATAGGTGGCTTTCAGACACAGATTTAGATTTTTAGTTTTGCTTTCAGTTGTATAAAGCTTTGTGATATATTTTTTCTTAAGTGATTTTCTTTATTTAAAGCTTCTACATATGTTTATTCAAATTATCTGTGTTATGATAGACCATGGGTTGACTTGGGGTTAATTGTGACTCCAAGTACCATGTCTCATCCAGGGTATAGACTCGGGTCACGAAAAACTTGGTATCGAAACCAGGCTTAGAGTGTCTTAGGATGTCTGAAAGCCACGTCAAGTAGAGTCCTTTTAATGGGTGTGAAGCGCGCCACACTTATGAGAGGGAGGCTACAATGAGTTTTTAGGAAAAATTCCCTTCTTTCATTATTCTTATCATGTGATAGACTGTAAACTCTAAAGTTTCTCTTATAACTCATGCTTTATGCGTTCGAAGATAATGCCTCCCAGAGGGGATAGTGGAAGAGGGAAAGTAACGGGAATCCACCAGCCCCACCAACTCCAGTAGGCCCCCTTAGTGGGCAAGTGACAGATGCAGAGCTTGGGGCTGCCCTTAGAGTGTTATACAGGCCACAACTACTCAGCTTAACCAATAGGCAGACGCACCTGGGAACCCTACCAAAGAGACGATAGCTACTAGGGTTCAAAACATCACAAAAAGGAGTCCGCCTGAGTTTCACGGTCTAAAAGCAAATGAAAAGTTCAACGGAAAAGAAAAGGGGAGCAAGAGAGCAAGGATAGGGGACTCGGGGTTTTCCCAACAGAGGATGAGTGGGGGACCTCATTTCCAGTCCTGTCGAAGATCATCAGCCCCAGCTCCACCGATAATCAGTACTCCAACCAAACCCAGAGTAAGGGAGATTACATACCCAACTTGCAAGAATTGTGGGAAGAACCACTTGGGAGAATGCATGGCTGGTTCAAGTGGTTATTTTTTGGTGCGGCAAGTCGGGCCATAAGCATAGAGATTGACTAGAAGCCAAATGGGGTGAAGGTAGAGCCACGACTACCTCTTCTGCAGCCTTGTCAGTCCGCCCAGCTTGCGATAAATGTGGAAGGAGTCACCCTAGTAACTATTTTCTCGGTAAGAAAGGATGTTTTGGATGTGGTCGATTGGGCCATAGAATAAAGAATTGCCCTTTTGCTGGACGTGGGAAGACTCAGCCAACCATTCCAGCAGCTTTTGCAGCTCGCCCATTTCAGCAGGGCCCAACATTTAGTGCAAATGGTAGACAACTCCAGATATAGTTATAGGTATGTTATGAACTTTTTATGTTGATCCTTACATGTTATTAGGCCCAGGAGCCACAATATAAGGAATGAGATGCCTTTAGAATGCCATTATGAGATTTATCCCGTGGCTGATATGAAATGGCTATAAGTATGAAACCTTTAATGATAGCTTTCGAGGTGAGTGAGAAGTCAAGAGTTAATGATGTTTAACCTAGACTTAAGAAAGGACCTAAGAGCTTGAGAATGGTGACTTTAAACTAAGGTGGAGATGATAAATTAAGAAGGCCAAGTCAAGCCTTAAGTGTTTTAATAAAAGGACCCCAGAAATAACAACTATCGGATGTCAGTCCTTCCTAATCAACTATTTCCTCTTGTATTTGAATTGATGTTACAGTCTACTTATGTTTATCTACAGACTCCTAAAGGTATAGATAACCATTTCAGACAGCGATCCCAGTCTTATTCCATGATTTCGAAAATCTCAACTTCATGTCATGAGATTCGTTATGTGCAGACTCATGTCTCATAATATGTTCAGCTCCAAGAACCCAGTCCCTTAGACTCTCCTTAACGGTTCAGAAGATCATGCTACATCATGTGTATGCTCAGAGTAAGCTCCTTGAATGATTCGTGCTTGCGATTTCCTTACTATAAGCCATGTGTATGTTCACCTATATCAGGAATGATTGTTGTAACAGATATACTCAAAATAACTTTATTTTTATACCTTAGGTGCTGATATGGAGAAGTTCATGGGATGCTGTTGTTAGTCCTACTAAGGAGACAGGGAAATTCTTGGATGGTATATGTCGTAGAGGAGTCATAAGATGATTTTAGTGATAGGATTGAATGGTGTGGTGGTATTCAGGGCAGTTATTGTAGCTAGGAAGGTGTTTCTAAAGATTTTATACAGGAAAGGGGTGATGAGGTGTTGGTGAGGATGACAGTCTCTTTTAAAACGTGGTTCCAATTGAGATTTTTAACCTCAAGATCATAAGTTGGGGGAATAAGGAAGTTGTTTCAGTGAAGGTTTTAAGGGACAATCAGCTAGTAGAAGGAACTAATTGGGAAGCTAAATTCAGATACGGCCACCCATTTGGATATTAGAAAACAGTTATAGGATTTACAACTCCGTCCCTAACCGCTCAGTTCTAGCTTGAGAGAAACAGTTCTCCTTAGTACCCCACTTAGTCCCATGTCAGTTTCATGTCTTCCAGTCCCTCTTACACCTTAGCATGCATGTACGTTTTAGATATTCAGTTCAGATACGTAAGATCAGCTCGGAGTCAGATACTCCATTGGCATTCATCCTTAATATTCAGTTCTCGGGATTGCAGCTCTTTTCCTAGCCTTTTAGCTCAGTCACTCTGTCAGTTCTTAGTTTCGGGAGCTTAGTATTTGGGATTTTAGTTCCGTCCCTATCCTTTCAGTATGTTTAACCCACATTCAAGGATGAATGTTCCTAAGGGGGAGATATTGTAACACCCCGAAAGTTTCTAAGATCAAACCCCAGACTTAATGAATGAATTCAGAAGGAAAGTGGAAATTTCACCACAGAATGAGTCGTGGTATGACTCGTTAGGTGACTCCATGAGTCGTGGTGAGACTTGTGGCAAGCAGTCAGTGAAGTTCTATTTAGAGCTCCGAGGTAAAGACCCACTTCACGACTCGTGGGATGAGGAAATGAGTTGTGGGGTCCTTGGCATGGGCAGTAGCCTGAAATGTCAAGACTCCAGGGGATGGGAGACTTGATGAATCATTAAGTTCAGTAACGAGTCTTCTTGAGAGTCGTCAAGGGGAAAGGCAGGATAAAGGGTTCATTCGATCCTAAAACACTCACGAATCCTTTTTCTCAATTTCTCTTTTTTTCTCAAGGCTCAAGAACTAGGGTTCCTCTCCAAGGTGCAGCAGCTTCAAGACCTTTAGAGAAATCCTTCAACCATGTATGTGGTACTTCAACAAGGATCCCCTTTTGTCCTTGTGTCCCAAGTTTATGTAAAACCCTAGTTACTAAATTTTTAGAAAAAAAATGATGTCTTAAGATCTCAATCTAAGCGTCATCCCTCATATATTTTCCTGTGAATTTCAAGACCCTCATGATAAGCAGGAATGTATGTTATGAAATTACACCCAAATTCTTGATTTAGGTATATGAAATGATGGTAGCATGTTTTCTAGAATTTTACTATTGTATTAGCACTATTTTCAAGATATGGCTCTTATGAAGTATGTTCATGACTTTTACCATGATTTCACCATATATATTTAAAGTATGATTTGAATCTATGAGCTTGCATGAATAAGGAACCTATAATGTATATTACGCTCTAGATTTAGGATTCTGTGAATTGAGTATGAAAAGGTATGTCTACGATTTCCCTAGGATCTCAAGCCTCTAGTTAGCTAAAGGTTCCTTGGTCTTGGTCCTTACTATAAATTAGGGTAGAACCAGAATGATTTGGACTCAAAACATAAAGGTTATGTTGATATGTTAGATTTTGATCGAGTTACGACTGATTGACATAGATCCTTGAGTAGAAGTTAATATCTTGGTATATTCAGCCTCACAGTCTCAGTCCATACTCAAAACACTTAGAGTTCTACAGAAAGTTTAGTTATCAATGTGGCTATAGTTAGTTTATTTAGAGTGTCAGTAATACCTCCCAATCTTAGTTTCAGTTACAGTTATCAGTTTGACTAGAGTCTTTTCATGAGGTGTCAGTGGTGCCTCCTAGATATTAGTCATCAATTTTCAGTTATCAGTTTCAGTTAGTTCTTTAGACGGTTATGAAGCTTCCAATTAAGTAGCTCTAACCAGTTTTAGAACTAGCACTTCCAGTTATCAGTTTGTTCTTTAGACGGTTAAAACGCTTCCAGCTAAACAACTCTAACCAGTCTTAGAACACCAGTTACTAAATTCGGTCCAATAAGACTCTAAGGTACTTCCAGATAAGTATCCCTGACTTAGTCGTGGGCCCCAGTTTCGAGCTATCAGTTTGGTAGTAGTAGTCATGTTAGGACTATCCACTGGGAGTAGGACTTAGTACCGAGAGGAGACCGGGGTTCCAGCACACCCAGGTTGCCAGAACTACGCTGCCACCGTAGGTTATATTTTATTGACCTCATGGACCCAGACTTGTGATCACCCAGTTCATGCCTCTCTCGTTCTTACATCCATACTCCCAAACCCCCCAAATTGGTATCAGAGCCATAACATAAAATAAAACAATCTACCCACAAAATATTCAGCTATGGAGAAATCTAGCAACGATGCAAATCTACAAAATGAGGTACATAAATTCATAAATATGAATAGCTAAACTGTTATATTCCTTATAATCTCTTAAATATTATATGTTATTATCTTCTTGTTATAACGTTATGATGAATAACTCTTGAATAAGTTTGCTATGTACGAGATTAGTAAGCTGCGAGTAGGTAAGCCCAGACTATGCCATCCTAAGGTTGAAACCGGTGAGGCCAAGAGAGCCGTTTTAGGGGAGTACACAGAGTTGAGGCGATGTTAGGGTAACTGATCAAAGCTGAAAACGCATAGTAGTGACCGAAAAAGACTATTCAAAATAATGTTATAATAACTGGATAATTTCTAATAATACCTAAAGAGATTAGAGGGAATATTATGTTTAGAAAAAATTCAAAAAAATGAATTCGTACCTATTAGATGAAGATCATAAATATAAAATACTTATCCTATATATACTCAAAACCTTGATTCAGATATTGGAAGAAATAACAGAACTAAATGCAACCATAGAACTAATAGAACAAGGATGGACAGAAGTGACTATAGCAGATATTATAGAACTAGATATAGATTCAGATTAATAATGATAAACTACGAATATATGGAATATTGGTTAGAAACTATAGAAGAAATAAGATTATCAACAATTTTATTAGAAACTAATATAAAAGATTATATAAGAAGTAGAAATCTAGAACACTTAGAATATGCACTAGAAAATATAAAAGAAATACAAAGATTAGAACCATTAAAAATAGAATATTACAATAAAATGTTTACACAGGATTAATGGATAAAAGACCACATAGACAAAGAAAGAAACATATTCGGAGAAAAACTAAAAAGTTAAAGAATCAATTAAAAATATTATATCCCGAATATAAGCAATTAAGCTCAAATAAAACAAACAATATTAGACTTGAATACTTAATAGACTTAATTTCAAAAACAGAATATAGTTATATAAAATGTCTAAAAAAGCAAAAATGAAAAATAATATCGATAACAATGAAGAATATAGACGACAACTACTTAATAAAATAAATAAAATAACAGATGAAATTGAATTTCGAAAAGAAAGATTAAATTACAACATAGTTGCAGGAGTATGTCTTACATCAATTAAAACACAAAGAAAAGAAATATTTTACTTAGAAATACAACTGTAAAACTTAGAATATAAACTACAACACGGACTGCCATGAACAAAGAAGAATATGCTCTAGAAGAAGAAAGATATATGAGTCAAAAAGGACTAGAAATAAAAATTATACACTCAAGTTTAGGACGAAGGTTTAAAAAGATAGGAGATCAATTATATTTAATGTTAGAAAAAGAATCAGCGAAACTAGAAGATAGCTTAACAGCAATGGTAAGAATTAATAAAGAAAATGAAGAAATAGACAGGAAAAAAGAAATAGAAAAAATTAAAAAACAAGCTCAAATAGAAGTTCAGCAAATTAAAGAAGAAAAAGATACGAGAATCCAAGAATTAGAAAAAGAATTAGAAAAGCTTAAACAACTATATAACGAAAAATTAAAAGCTAAAGAAAAACAACGTGAAGAATTAAAACTCACAGAAGAAATAGAAAGATTCAAAACATTATTAGAAGAAACAAACATAGTAGAAAACCAACCTAGAATAGGAATAGATGAAATAAATGAACAGAATAATGACAATACAGAAGCAGAATTAGACGGATATTCAGAAACTTCAGAAACATATACTAACCTAATGGAAAAAGAAAACAACATAGAAATCAATATAGAAGATGTAGATGAAAAGCCTAATACATCAGGAACTAAAAGCCCAAAAAGGCTAGATACAAGCCCAATTTATTATACTTACGAAAGAGAAAATAGAAATAAAACATTGTGGGATAAAAGATTAAATAGAAACTGGACACCTAGACAAAACATAGAACAATATAACTTCTTAGATCTAGATTGTGTAGCAGATACAAACAAAACAATCCAATTATGGATAGGATATATTTCAAAACAACTAATAGATAATAAAATATTAATAGCATATTCCCCTGGATACATAGAAAGAACGCTTATAGGAACAGCGAAAATATGGTTACAAAACTTATCAGCAGAAAGTTTAGAAACACTAAGAAATAATAAGAAAGCTAATAATGAACCAGCAACAACATCTATAGATATATTAAACAAATATGAAATGGCAATAAGGAATGAATTTAGTAGTATGACTACTGAAATAGATGAACGACAAAAAGATAAGGTATTAAATAGGAACCTATTAAATAAACTAAGTATATGCAAAATGAGTTATATAGATGAATATACATGTGCATTTAAAGAATATTATTACAAAGGGTTATATACAAATGAAGAAAGTAGAGAATAAGAAAACTATATTACGCAAAATTACCAGAACCATTTAGTTCAAAAATAACTAAAGAATGGCAAGAATCAGGATTAATGGATACACTAGGATCTTTTTCTAACATTAAATATAATTGATCTCCTATCTTTTTAAACCTTCGTCCTAAACTTGAGTGTATAATTTTTATTTCTAGTCCTTTTTGACTCATATATCTTTCTTCTTCTAGAGAAAATGACATAAAAGAGGATCAGATAAGAAAGAAGACAGATATGTTTTTACTTTTGTAAAAGTTTTTTGTTTTTGTATGAAAAGTCTTTTGTTTTTGTATGAAAATTCTAAAAGTATACAGTAGAGGGCGACTACTTTTGCAAAAAAGTCGTAAAGTAAATAGTAGACGTGTCGGCCACTATTCATGAATAGTAGAGGTCATTACGATAGAGAATTGTGATCAAAGCTTCAGATAATTGTAAGAAATCACTGAATTTAATGATAGATCCGAATTAATATTTTAAAAGTAATATTCGAAAAATATCCCTAACAAAAAAAAAATATTTGAGCATGTATACTAGATTAAGACTAGATCATTTTCAGTAAACTTCATATAAATCTAAACAGAGACAGTGGAATCATATATGATTAAGGATGCTTAAAGGAGTTCTCTTAGCTCCAACAATCTTTGGTTTGGGAGGATTATAGAATTTTCGAAAGGAATAGAAAAATAATCTACTTTCATTAAGTGATTTATTAGATAATTGAAAACAGAGGATCTTGAATACAATGCTACTTCTTTTATGTTCAATTGAGTATGTGTTTTGCAGGAATGAAACAGAGTTGAACAATAGTCTATATAGAGAGCAGCAAAGGATTGAACTGAAATTCTTTCTAAAAAGCAGGCAGAATATCTGGTTTTACACTAGCACAGACAAATTCCGTCTCGATCACAACCAAAAATCAACATATCGGTAAATAAGTCAAAACCAACACAAATCATGTCAAGAACACAAGAAATTCAATTTCCTGTATAATCATAACTGCAAAACTTTGACAACCTCCATTGAAATAGAACCTTCCAGATTATTCTGGTAAATAAGAAACTGAATTTATAGACATTAATGGTAAAAATATTTAATCACTTCATCAGCTCGTATGGAAAAAATCACAATGACGACCCTACCAAAATTCATTGGCCCTTCAATCAAGTTAAGAAAAACCCTAACAAAGTAATGTGAGGTAGATTAATCTGTTAAGAAAAGAATATGAAAACCCTCCTTGATCATTCCCCGCATACCAGAAAAGAAAAAACCCAAAGATGCTACCGCTGCTCGCGGAAGAAAGAGAATTGAAAAGAAGAAGAAAGAGAAGAAGGAGATGAAGCGGATGAAGAAACTTACTATTGCTCACGTGAAGGAGCATAATAATTTAGGAATCCCTAAAAAGAATACCTAAAACATAGACTACTTCTGAATATTTCCAACTCCGAGTGCACATTAATCATTATCAATGTCAATAAGGGAATTGCCAATTGTGTGATATAGTAATCATTATGCATCAAACGATAATAACTAATCTGCATATAAGATAAAAAAAAATTAGTAATCAACAATAATGGGGACAAAGAAACAAGCAATAATTAATCCATATTCGTACCAAAAGTTACTTGGCAATCCACACTGGCCTTTGTACCAAAAAGACCAAGAGGAAAGTTAATGTCAAGAATCTTCCTTCCCTAAAGAAGCACACAACAAATATAAATTTTAGTCACAAGTAACGTCTATCAATGTCATTTGAATTAATATACCTAATATCTGAGCCAAAAAAGTTAAATTAGTAGAACATGGTAGATAACTTACTTGGAGCTCGGCTTCAAGCTCTTCTCGCTCATGCCCAGTTGCAATCGGCATTACATCCTCCACTTTCTTCATAACATGCTCTATTCCACACAGGAAAAATATCCATATTCATCATAATCCATTCAGAATAAAAAAAATGAGCTAACTAGAAACAAAAATTATGGCAACTAAAATCAATCAATCCATTACGTCTCAATGGAAAACTAGTTGGACTCGATTATATAAACCCTCTGCATCCATTACACTCTATTGAAACTCATAGCTTGGTGTAAAAATGTGTAAGATCTGATTAAATTAGGGTTTTGAGTAGAGAGAAGTTCGAAAATACCTGACATGGTACTGAAGTGGCAAGGGAAGAACATGACCGATGAACGGAACACCGCTGGAGAGGGAGATGGAGAAGATGGAGAAGATACGGACGTGGTGGCAGCAAATGGATTGGTTTTCTAAGTGAATTAAAGTAGGTGTAGGGTTCACAACTAGGAAGAGAGTTTTCTCGACATTTCAGATAAAGGAAATGTGCGAATTTTAGGGATTTTGGTGTTCCACAATGAAATTTTATGTTTCTTTTTTGCTTGCACTAAGGAGATGAAAAATTTCATTGTTTCATTTCTTGGCCAATTTTTTAGAGTTCTAATTTTTTTAAGAAAAATTTTTTGGCCAATGAAAAATTGGAGGGATAGTTAAATATTTAGTGTTAAATTGGAGGGAATACAATATTTTAGTGAAAATTTTAGAAAAACATAAGGCAATATTTGTAAAGTTTTGTTTTTAAAATTATAAAATAGCACACTTTAAAAGTGTAGTTATAAGTGTAAATAAGTATTTCCAATTATACTATGATGTAGCAACGCTTAAAAATCATAGCCTATAATACTAAAGAACACATTTTACAAGTGTTGCCAATATTACTGTGGCCAAAAGCTAAAAGCTAAGGCTACGCTTTAAAAGCATACCCGAAAATATTTTAGGCAACACTTTACAAGCGTTGTCTACATTTAGTGTGGCCTTAGGACTAAAATATTGTAGTGTGATAAAGAGTCAAACTAATCAACTGACATTTCTGAGGAATGCTAAGTGAGTTCAAAGTTTGGGAATTTCTAACTTCAATTTAAATCATACATGTTGAGGACTACACTCAATTAATATTCCACAGAAAATACAGCATCTCAAACCATCTACTTAATCATACAAGAATCAACTCAAGAATCACAAGTCAAGAGACTATATCTTGGTTATAACATGATAATATACATGAAAACTCAAAAAATATTGGGATGACAAGGAATTTCAGAAACTAAAGATAAAGCCCTAGGTCATAATTTCTAAAATTTCAGACTAGGTTTACTGAAGAATCTCGGGACACAAAGGTGAGAGGAAACCTTTATTAAAGTCCCACATACCTAAAGGAGAATTCCTAGAGAAAATCCTTGAGAATATGAGAAGAAGATTGAAACCCTTGTTCTAGCTAGAGAGACAACCTGCACTTTTACGTTTTGTTTCTGAGAGATTCAGTGAGAAACGTTTTGTTTCTGAGAGATTCAGTGAGAAATGAGGGAGAAGAATCGAATAACTCCTATAAACCCCTGATAATTTATCCCAAAATGACGTAGTTTAGGAACCAAAATAGCTAGAAGTTACCAAAATGCCACTAAATAACTGTTTCAAAATTTGCCCGTCCAGGTCCAACGGGTCACACAATGCGTCATTTGTTGAGACCACGACTTGTTAGGACTAATCGTTGCTCTTGGGTATGGAAATTTGGTTTCTGGAATTCGATTAACAGACGGATAGGACAACCCATTAGGTGATACAATGGGTCATTGAATCCTATTGTGGCCATTTGAAAGGTTTTAGATAGACTCTTAGCTCTCACAGTGGGTGAATAGAACGACTCATTAAAGGATACAATGGTTCGTCTAACGTAGTCATTGCCACTGAAGAAACTTGCATAGTTTCAGGATCTCTCCCAATGAGCCGAACCAATGATCTATTAGATGATACAACGACTTGTTGTATCCACTCGTTGCTGCTACTGTGCTCTTGCAAGGTTTCTTATTCTCACCTAATGGTTCAATAGGACGTGTCATTATTTCCTATAACAACTCATCAGTGTTCTTGATAGTTCTTGTAAAGATTTGACAAGCTTTTGGATTGATACCAACAGCAAAACAATGGCTCATTACTACAACCAATGGGTCAGTTGTGTTGCTCGTTAGACTTAGGGATGAAATCTGCCAGGGCAACTGATGACCGTCCTAACGGATCATTGTTTCTGATGACGGCTAGTCTGATGAGTCATCTTGAAAAAAAAATTTTGGGTTTTCTACTGGTTTTTCACCCCAAGTCTAGGATTTAGATTTAGGAACTTTTGGGGTGTTACAATATCTCTCCCTTGGAAATATTCGTCCTCGAATAAAGGCTAAATAAGTTGAAAGACATAGAAAAGAGCTACAATCCCAAACTAAATACTATAAGCTAATTATTGGAGGAGTGACTGAATCTGAACCGAGAGAGACATACTAACTAAAATTACGCAACTGAGCACACTAAAACATTAATGGAGCTGAAGGGTATTGAACCGAATAGATCACTGAGGAGGAATTTAGTACCTAATGCTTAAATTGAGCTGGAAGGGAATAGGTGAGGACACTTAGCCATCATGTCCGCTTCTACTTCTCATGTAGCTCCCCCAACTAGCTGGTTCCTCCATAAGACCTTTACTGCAGCGACCTCTTTGTTTCTCAGTTTATGAACCTGATTCAATTAAGTGTTTAGTACAACCTTTCAAAATATTAGCATGTTTTACACTTCGGCGTCATATCTCATTTACTTAGTACATTTAAAGTATTGACTGCATACTTCTTGTGCTATATTATTTCATGATATAGATTTAGGTACTCAGACTTAGCCCCATGGCTACATACGTTCCAACATTAATCAACGATCTGTTGGTGAATCCTCATAATCTGAGGGCTAGAGTTATGTTTATTTCAGTTGTTCCTAGTCCTACTTTCAATTTCAGACATTTAAAGATAGCTGGGGCCTTGTCCCAATAACTCTTTAGTGAGTATAAGCTTTTAGACAAAGAGTTAGTGTGTTTTCAGCTTTATGTCTTAGGGTTAGACTTTGTATTCATCTATCTATTTAAACTTAGACTATTTTATTTCATGATTAACAAATAATTGTTTTACAAACTTAGCTAGATTCCCCCCAGTTTATATATAATTATGATTGTGTTAATAATATGTCATGCCATGGGTTAGCTTCGGGTCACTTTTGGTTCTAGGCATCGTGTCTCGTCCAGGGTATAGACTTGGGTTGTGACGATTCTCTAGTTTAAGGAAGTGTGGTAGATCTTCTTCCCAAGCTTGTATTTGTGTTTTTCCTTTACTTTTAGAGAATTAAGGAATGTAAAGTAACCCTAAAACGTGGTACATTATGCTCTTCCCACTATTTCTCTATGCTTAAACCTATTAAATGTTAACTAATGATTTTGAGAAGTTGTTCCATGAATTGATGATTCCATGACTAGTGTTTCGAGAACCTTGTGTATAAAGCATTATTTAGTTCAAATCCTCTCACGAGTGAACTTTTATTAAGTTTTATGAGTAGGCATGACAATGTTAAAAATGATTATTTTGCTCTCATGAGACTCGATTTTCATGATATACCTTAAGATTGCTATTATGTGTATGGTCATGGCCACATATGCTTATTTTGAAGATTAATATTGTCATAAATTTTTTCCAAGGCCGCGCATATGATTTAATTGAGTTAAGCATTCATTATCCTTCCATATCTTTATAAATTATTTAGCTCCAAGAAAAGTATATGTGTGTGTGTGTGTGTGTATATATATATATATATATATATATATATCTCAGAATTAGAGCCTTCAGTTAAGGACAAACTTTTGAAATAATTATCAGCCAAGTGCTTTCTCAGTATCTTAAGAAATATAGTAAGTGTTAATCGAAATGAAATGAGCCTTCATGTCATGTAGCTGAAGCTACATTTGCTGACGTATGAGTGGAGCATATCATTGGGCCAGTCGCCTCCCCATATTTTACCTCATCATAGAGAATGATTGTGGAAATCTTGCTAGTAAGTCACAGACTACTTATCCAGCAAGGTAGGGTGGTGGTTTAGCTGGTCGGGCAATAGGGATCGAAATCCATTATTAAATGGTGCGCTATGTCGGTTACACCATAAACCTCCACAATATTTTCTGTCAGCATTATCAAACAATATACTTTCAGATATAGTATGGGCATACGTATTGAAAAGCAAATTGCATGTTTTTATTTGAAAACCCTATGATGATTTTATGCAAGATTTTGTTGTGATTTGCATGATTTGTTCCTCTATCACTGTCCTATGTTTCAATTGTTTTTATTAGTATGATTCCATGTACTAATACCCCTTCTTGTCAGGGATGCTGGATTTTTTATAATGCAATCTCAGGTACATACACTCTTAAATGAGCAACTCAGTAGGTCTAGTTTAGCCAGCTTTAGTGAGCCCCACTCTTTCTTGGGGTAATCGAGCCTCAAAATTGTCAAGTTTTTTATAGAGGTTTTTTTGGGAACCTTATTCTGGTAATTTAGATACTTTATTAAGTAGAGGCTTCATAGACAGTTGGATAGTATGTTCTTGCCTTAACTCTAATTTTGATCGATGGGTCACTTTTGTAATAAACCATTATTTTATGAATTGTTCATCCTCGAACAAGGCTTTAACTGTCTTGTTACGCCCCAGCGCACGCGCAAACATACGCGGTCGTACAAGTAATACAGTGGCCCTTTTTAAGAGCCAGATGTCGAACCCACAGAGACGACTTATTTTAGCGAATATTCAAGTTTGAGTGCTATATTAAATTTCACTGATGTTTATTATAGATATTTCAGTTGTTTAAACTAAATCTAAGTGATGATTACAAATACTCGGGAAATAATAATAATAAGAATTTAGAGTTAAGGCCTGACAATCATGCAATGCTACAATTCACAATGGTTCAAACATATAAATTTCATTTGTTGTCTCACAGAGTTAATATGCAATATTCATGATCTCTCAAACCTCTAAACACAACAAACTAGTCTCACACCTACATTGTTGAGCGGGGATGTGACGTCCTAATTCGTGAGCAATTAACACTATGAATGTGGTCTACGGGGTTTATGCCCTTGATTATGGACTTTCGTACCTCTAATCATTTAACCTGACTTAGCTTCACAACTACTTCTACGAGCGGTGATGTGACAATTATAAGTCGGTGTCTAGCTCATCCCATTTTAGTAACCAAGCAAGGCGAATTAGGTATAATTCCTATCCTAACCGCGAATCCTATAATAAAAATAAGAACTTGCTCCCTGCATTCATTCGTTCTAAACTAGGTTTACTCTTTCGAGCTTTTGCCCAATCTTAACAAGTGTGTTTTCATGGTGATCAAGCATAAAAACAACAATGATTAAGAATGCAAGACAAAACAACAACTAAAAATCAAACAAAGATGAAAATCGAGCAATTACATCCATATCGTGTGGCCTCAACCCTAGAGGAAGGGTTTTAACCACTCGTGTTCATGCAAATACATAAAAACATGATTAAAGTGGAGTACTTACAAGAATAGATAAAAGAGAATGAAAAATAGTGAACCCTAGGTAGAGTTCTTCCTTTCTCCCTTTGCTCCTCTCCGTTGTTCTCAAAATATTTTGTGATAATGAATTTAGAAGCTAAGGGTTCAATTAATAATAAGTTGAAAAAATGCAAAATTTGGCCTGTGGTGAAACAACTTCATGTCATGCTGGCTATCACGGAGATTTGCCTCCGTGAAACGCTGTCTATCGGGGAGATTTGCCTCCGTGACACTCTGCTGTCGTAGATGCTCATTGTTTGGCAGCCCTACTTATATAAGTTAATTCTTTGCTCTGTGGCACGGTGTTGAATGTCCTAATGCTTCTCCATGGCACGGAATTGACTCCAAATGTCCTTTTTAGCTTGTCTCATCATCCATAATCCGTACCTTAAAATTTATCTTCAAGATTAGGACCATTATCTTCACATTGAGCTCCATACATTGGAAATTTGAACCTACAAAGAGAGCTAATCATACTTTTTAGTCCATGGAAACAAGTTACACAAAATATGTTGCGCTCCAGCGCACTCGCAAGCGTACGCGGTCGTACAAGTAATACAGTGGCCCTTTTTAAGAGAAGGATGTCAAACCCACAGGGACTGGACCAATTAGCAAATTATGAAGTTCAAGTGTAAGATTAACCTCCACAAGTGTTGATTATAGAAGTTTTCGGTAAAGTATAATTAAGTTTTTGGGGTAGTCACAAAACAATCTGGAAACAATATAAGAAACAACTAGAGCTAAGGTGGGATAATCATGCAATGCTACACTTTGTAATGGTTCAGTATGAAATTATCAATTTGTGTCTCACATAGTTGGAAAATGCAATCTTCATGGTCTCTCGAGCTTCTAAACATGACAAACTAGCTTCACAACTACATCGTTGAGCGGGGATGTGACATCCTAGTTCGTGGGCAATTCAACTACATAGATGTGGTTTACGGGGTTTGTGCTCTTGATTAGAGATTTTCGTACCTCTAATCATTTAACCTAACTTAGCTTCACAACTACTTCTACGAGTGGTGGAGTGACAATTCTAAGCTGGTGTTTTGCTATCATCTCGTTTTATCAACCAAGCAAGAAAAATTAGGTATAATTTTTATCCTAACCGCGAATCCTATTGTAAGATAAGAACTTGCTCCCTACATTCTCTTGTTCTAGCCTAGGGTTATTCTCTCAACCTTTTACCTAGCTTAACATGTATGTTTTCATGGTGATCAAGCATAAAAACAACCATAATAAAGAATGTAAAACAAAACAACAATTAACAACTCAAACCAAAATGAATTCATGCATTACAATCATATCACGTGGCCTCAACCCTAGAAGAAGGGGTTTAGCCACTCATATTCGTACAACAACTTAAAAACATCGTTAGAGTAGAGTACTTACAAGAATAGGTAAAAGAGAATGTAAAATTAGTGAACCCTAGGTGAGTTCTTCACTTCTCCCTTCGCTCCTCTATGGTTTTCAGAAAATATTTTGTGACAAATGATTTTAGGAGCTAAGGGTTAATTTATAGTAAATAGGAAATTTGCAATTTTTGGCCTGTCATGGAATGGATCCGAGGCACGGAGGTGAACGCGCCAATTTGCCTCCGTGACACGGAGGTAACGCGACAGCTTACTTGAAAGTGCACTTGAAACTTGCTTGGCCGAGGCATGGCGCGACAGCCGGCGTGGCACGACGCTTGTCCTGTGCGATGGCCAGTGTGACACGGCCTGCGGTGCGCAGCAGTGCCTAGCGTGGCACGGACGCTGGCGCGTAGGCTCCTTGGAAGGCAGCATTTTGCGCGCATGGCCTTGGCGTGGCACGGTGCTGGGCGCGGCACACGCACAGCGTGGCACACTGCCTGGTGCGGCCAGCCTTGCCATGGCATGTTTCCTTGCCATCTTTTGCAATTCACTTTCAACTCCATTCCTTCACTTCACCCATCATTATTTAGTCCCTCATATGCATCTTACACCTACAAAACAAGGACTAATCATGTTGGTTAGTGCTTACCCAAATTTACACAAAATCGCATAAGAATATAAGTGTATAATTAGACAAATATGACTAAATTAAGCTATAAAATAGCACTTGGGCAAGCAATTATGCCCAAGATCAAAATACATGAGATTTTTCTTTAATTAAGGTACAACATGGGTATAAAATTGTATTTGGGCATGTAAATATGCCCAAGATTATGAAGCCATCTCAGCTTTATATTTCACCTTAGTTTTCAGATATGTGTTCAATATGTTCATTGATATATAGATGTTGTCTCACAGTTTCATGCCTATGAGTCCTCACCACTGTCATGCCTCGAGTCTAAGTAGGGATGGAAAAGATGCAGGTATCTAGCCATCATATTTGCTTCGGCATCCCATGTAGCTCCCTCAACAAGCTGATTTTTCCACAAAACCTTCACGAAAGCTATCTCCTTGTTCCTTAAGTTCTGAACGTAACGATCAAGGATCTCAATCATAACCTCCTCATAGGTAAGTTATTCTTCACACCGATTCTCTCTAATGGAAAAACTAGATCTGGATCTCCAATACAATTCTTCAACAAGGACACATGGAAAACTAGATGTACTGAAGTTAACTCTACTGGTAACTCAAACTTATAGGCCACTTTGCCAACTCACCTCAAAATCCTATAAGGACCCACATATCGGGGATTGAGCTTCTCCTTCTTGTCGAATCTCATAACTTCCTTCATAGGGAACACCTTCAGAAATACCCAATCATCAGCCTCAAACTCCAGCTCTCTCCTCCTAACATCTACATATAATTTCCGGATGACTCCCTAATAAGTTGAACCTTCTTCATGGCATCATGAACTTAATCTGGTCTAATCAATTTATCCTCACCTATTGCGAACCATCCAATAGGTGATCTACATCTCCGCGCATAAAGATTTTCAAATGGATCCATCTAAATGCTGGAGTGATTAACTATTATTGTAGGAAAACTCAATGAGAGGCAAGTGATCATCCCAACTACCTTTGAAATCAATCGCACAAACTCTCGCTATGTCCTCAAGAATTTGAATGGTTCACTTGGCCTGACAATCTATTTGCGGATGAAAAGTTATGCTAAGCTTCGCCTGAGTACCAAGGCCCTTCTAAAATTATCTTCAACAGTGAGAGATGAACTGAATACCCCTATCTGAGATGAGAGACAATGGAACTCCATGCAATCGAACTAACTCCTAAATGTCAAGTCTAGCATAATTCTCGGTTGAATATGTGATTTTGACTAGTAAAAAATATGCTAATTTGGTCAACTTGTCTAAAATCACCCATATAGAATCATATTGGTGCATACGAGGCAACCCTGTAATGATTTTCATGTTGATCTCTTCCCACTTTCAATTAGGAATGCTAATATATTGAAGCATACCTCTAGGTCTCTTATGCTCAACCTTCACCTGTTGACAATTCAGACACTTAACCACAAATTTTGATATGTCCTTCTTCATGCCATTCAACCAATAGATTTCCTGTAGATCACGGTACATCTTGGTGTTACTTGGAAGGATAGAGCACTGAGGGCCATGAGCCTCTCTCAACGTCACTCTCTCAATTCATCCACAACCGAAAAACATAATCGAGCCAGATAGCGGAGTACACAATCTCCCCCTAGGAGACAACCTCCACTTTCTGATTTCGAACTGCTTCCTTCAAATTCACTAAGATAGGATCCTCATTTTTCTTGCCTTAACCTCTGCCACCGAAGAAGATTCTGACCCATTCTAAATAATGACACCACCATCTGTTGAATCTATAAGGCGAACCCCTATCAAGAAAGCCTATGAACATCCTTCACCAATTCCTTCCTCCTATCCTCAACATAGGACACATTCATCATGGACAACCTACTAAGAGCATATGCCACTAAATTGGCCTTTCCTGGATGGTAAAGGACACTTATGTCATAGTTCTTAAGAAGCTCAAGACATCTCCTTTGCTGCAAATTTAGATACTTTCGAGTAAACATATACTAAAGGATCTTGTTATCCATGAACACATCCACATGCACCCCATACAAGTAGTGCCTCCAAATATTCAAGGCAAACACCACCACTGCTAGCTCAAGGTCATGAATTAGGTAATTTCTCTGATGAGTCTTAAGTTGTCTCGAGGTATAAGCAATGATCTTCCCCTGTTGCATCAACAAATATTCAAGGCCAACCCGAGAAGCATCACAATACACCACAAAACCATTATTTCCCTCCGCCAAGGTCAAAACCGGAGCTGAGGTGAGTCGAGTCTTTAACTCCTAAAAACTCTTTATATAAGCATAGGACCACTAAAATTTGACCTTCTTCTGGGTCAACTTAGTCAAAGGAGCCGCAACGGATGAAAATCCCTGTACAAACCTCCTATGGTAGCCAACTAAGCCCAAAAGGCTTCTAATGTTAGTAGGGCTGACAGGTCTTAGCCAATTCTTCAATGCCTCTACCTTTTGAGAGTCTACCTACACACCCCTACTACACACCATATGACCCAAAAATGCAAGTAAGTTCAGCCAAAATTTACACTTGCTAAGCTTAGCAAACAACTAACGGTCCTTAAGAATCTGCAACACAACCCTTAAATGAGTAGCATGCTCCTCCTCACTTCAAGAGTATATGAAGATGTTATCTATGAAGAAAATGATGAACATATCAAAAAACTACTTGAACACCCTATTCATCAAATTCATGAAATCTATAGGAGCATTCATTAGTCCAAAAGACATAACCACACACTTATAGTGACCATACCGAGTTCTGAAGGCTATCTTTGGAATGTCACACCCCCTATCTCTGAGTTGCTGATAGCCAGATCTGAGGTCTATCCTTAAAACACAGTTAGTGCCCTGAAGCTGCTCAAACAAGTCATTAATCCTGGAAAGGGGATACTTATTCTTGATGGTGACCTTGTTCAACCATTGATAATCAATGCACATCCTGAGAGAACCACACTTCTTTTGGATGAAAAACTGGAGCACCCCACTGGACTTACTAGCCCTGATGAAACCCTTATGTAGGAGATCTTTCAACTATTCCTTCAACTCCTTCAGCTCGGCAGGAGCCAGTAGGAGGAACGGATATGGCTGCGTATTAGGGAGAAGGTCAATACCAAAATAAATATCCTGCTTGGAAGGGACTCTTGATAGATCGTCTCTAAACAACTCTGGATACTCACACACGACAAAAACTGATTGGAGAGTCGGGATCTCAGACATAGAATCCTTAACCCGAACTAGATGATATACACACCCTTGGATATCATCTTCCTGTCCTTAAGGTAGGAGACAAAGCAACCTACAGGTACTGCTGAGCTACCCTTCCATTCTAAGGTTGGCTCACTTGGGCCCGAACTCAACTGATCGGGTCTATAATTAACTGAAGCATACAAGCAATCCATGCTAAAGATAACATCAAAATATATCATATCTAACTCCAGTAATTTGGCTAAGGTGACTTTCTGAAGAACTGTGACAGGGCAATTCCTATGTACCGATCGAGCTATGATTGACTCACCAATAGGAGTAGAGACTAAGAAGAGTTCTGAGAGGATTTCGGGACTGACACCAAAACAGATAGCAACATAAGGAGTCACGAAATATAATGTGCCTCTTGGATCTAGCAATGCATAACATCAAGATAGAAGACTTGTAAAATACTAGTGACCACATCTGGTGAGCTCTCCTACTCCTGGCGAAACGATTGTGTTAGAACCTGTTCTGGTGCTAACTACCACCTGCACTAGAAGATGTCCCCTACTAAGGTGGGCAAGTTATTCGAACTGCTGAAGTGGTGGCTTGGGCATGGCCTCTTCCGTCACCCTATCAGACTGAAGGGCAATTCCTAAGTCTGTGTCCAGCTTTCCACCGTAGCAAGCATCTGAGCCAATCAAGCACTCTCCCAGGTGGTTCTTACCAAACTTTCTACAAGCTGGGAAAGTGCATTCCCCTGTCATTCTCCTTTGACCACTATAGCCTAATTCTCCAGCTCTCTGATCACCTTTTGGCCTGGATGGAACACTGGCTAATGATGGAGCTGGGGTTGACGACCTTTGATGGGACTATAGGCAATGTTCCCCATAGGACTTCTGCTAAGAATACTCAAGTTCATGCTCCTAACCCTCTTGGCCTCTCTCTTTTTCTCTTTCATTTGCTCCTCCTCTATCTGTTAAGAATATATCATCAAGCGAGAGATATCTATGTCGCTAATCAGTATAGAAGTCCTGCACTCCTTGACCAATGAATCTGTGACCCCTGATACAAAATTACTCATATAAGCTCTCAGCTCGACCACCATCTCCAGAAAATACTTGGACAACTAGGTGAACCTTAAGGCATAATCCTGAATAGTTATGTCATTTATCTTCAAATTGATGAAGTCTACTACCTTTGTTTCCCTTAACTCTTGGGGAAAGAAAATGTCCAAGAACGCCATGACGAACTCATCCCAACCTATTGGAGCTGCACCACTCCACGACCATCTATCCACTGTCAGAACCAAATATGAGTTACCCCCTTCAACTGATAGGAGGACAAGTCTACACTCTCCTCTCCCGAAACTCCTATAATCTAGGCTTTCTTTTGGATCTCCTCAATAAACTCCGATGGGTCCTTGTCCACCTTAGAACCATGAAACTATGGAGGATTCATCTTGGTAATGTCTCGCACCTTAGCCACCGCCACATTCTCATTCTTGTTCACATGAGCCACTGCCTGCTGGTTGACCTGAGTTGTCCTGGCCTACGCCAACCTCTGAAAAGTAGCCCAAACTCAGCAAGAGTTACCTGCTCATGCAAAGGATCCGCTGGAATTGGTGGGGATGGCTGATTCCAATCTCTATTGCCATTCCCGTAGCCATTGTTGTTGCCATTTCTTCATCCGTTGACTCACTGAGGAGGCATATTTCTGCAAATGAATATAGCACGAGTTAGAGGAGTAGAGAGAGTTGAACTTCATGCATGACATTGATCATGAAATAAGGGAAGTTTTTCTAAAACATCTTGTAGTCTCTCCCTCATAAGTGTGGCACGCTTCACACCCATGAAAATTACTCTACTTAACGCAGCTTTCAAACACTGTAGGACACTCTAAACAAAATACTCTGATACCAAGTTTTTCATGACCCTAGCATGGACCCCAGGCCGAGATATGGGATCTATAACCATGAGTGGCTTCAAGCTAACTCATGGCGCATTCATAGCATATTCTTGAGCATAAACTAAGAAAAAAGAAATTATGAACATAACATAAGTGGAAGACTGCATATCATTAAACATAAGCATAGACAACAGGTTAATAATGCTAAATGAACCAGCTAATACATAGTTGTCTAAATAGCATCGAATCAAAGGATGAGCTGATGGAACAACATCCTGAACTAGCTAGCTAAATTGTGAAACTTGACATAGTGTAACATAACCAAACTGATGTCCTCGGATGATGAGGACTCACTAATGCTAAAATTGGACTGAATCGAAGTGGGAGCGATGCTAACATCGGAGCCGAGTCTGATCACTGAATCTATATAATGGAATGATATGTAATAAAAGTATGCAGTCAATATGAATATACTGATTATGTAAGTTAAGTAAAAGCATGCAAGTAAAGAGATAGTCTGAAATTATGAGTATAAAGTAAGCATTCGATATGAGAATAACGACAACATGCAAAAATCATGATCATGAGATAGTCATAAACATGAGTTATTCATTATAAGCTGAAGCATAATGACCCATGGTTTTGAAAGTAAAAGCATACGATTTAACATGTTTGAAAATGTAAGTAAAAACTCATAATCTGTCGGTCAATTATATCATAAAGCATGATATCATAAATCCTATACATGAATAACATAAAACATGAGGAACAATGGGAGGCTTTATCATAACCGACACCATCATGAATGAGCACATGATGCACAAACTATCTCGCTCAAGTGGGCAGAGTCGTCCTAAGCTTTGCCAGGACAAAGGACGATAAAGGCGTGATATCACTCATAACCATGAGCCCAGTAGCATAAGGAAGACACTCTCAACTAGCGAGGACCCTTTAGGCTAGTGCCAAGGGAGACACTCTATACTAGCGAGGACTCCTTATCCTATGTTGGCACATAGTTTTAAGACCTAGGTGCACTGAACCTCAGCCTAGTCGGTGCTAGATACTATACCCAAAATATGATATTGCTCATAGACATAGTCATCAAACATACTCAGTTTTATATGGGATAGTTAGAAAACATGAGAATCATAATCATATTTCTCATACATGAACTAGCCATGAAAACAATGCCATTGAGTCAGCGATGATACATAAGCTTGAGATTCATAAAATTCATGCATACTTGAATAAACTTTCATAACTTGGAATCATAGGTCCATAAGCTTGAAATTTATAAGATAATACATAATTAAGCAAAATCATCACAAACTTGAAAATATAAGTTCATGAGAGATTCTTGTAGAAACATGTAGCATATCATAAAACAGGGCTTGAATCATAAGGAACTTGAAATAATAAGAGGATCATAGAGTTTTATTCAGTTTGGGTTTAACCCTAAAATTTGCCAATTTGAAACTTGAAGAGTAGAGATCATGAAATTGAACTTGAAAAAGGCATGAGGGTGGAAGAAATCCCCCATTCATAACCCCACATACCCGGGTTAGACGATTCTATAACTTGTCTTGAAGACCTGAGAGAAATGAAGGAAATGATAAACCTTAATTTGACTTGAGAGCGAAGCTTCAACTTATAGATGTTTAAAGGGAATACAGATTTAGGTTAACTTTAAACATCTAATTTGACCTTAAGGAAGTATAAAATGATGTCACTTAGGAGTTAGAAGCATAGAATTTTACCAAAATAACCTCGAACTACAAAAATTAAAATAGAATCTGGCAGAACCAATGACCAAACCTATTGGTCATTGGTCCATACAACGGATAGTTGGTTCCTTCTCTGCCTCAAAATCAATCTCTAAACCTACTCTAGTGGCTAGAAACAATGATCGGTACAATCAAACAATAGGTCATACATTCCAATTGTCAATTCTGGGCAGTTTTTGACATTTTTCAGAAGTTCGATACCATCATCACAACCAAAGAGTCATTCATTCATAGGATTATCCATCTTGATGGTTGTCTAATGGCTCGAGTGCCATTTCCCTGTTGGTTTTGGCTGCAAGCCTCAAATCTAATCTTAGGGGCTCTTCGGTATATTACACCTTGGGGCACTCAAGGTGCATTTGAATGATCCATGTGGAGTAATATTAGGGATATCAGCAGGTGTGCAGGAATAGAAGCAACTAAGGTGCCCGCCTCTCCGTCAAAGTGAGTTTGGATTCTCCGATCCATTATGGACACCAACTTCGCAGCCCAAATAACTTCAGCCTTTATAGAATCCATATCTGGGTCATCCTTCTTTAGAAGCTCCTCAACATTTGTTTGTTCCTCCTTCTCCACTAGTTGCATCTTCTTCGGTCACATGGAGAAATGGGACCTCTTGGTGGTGAAGTGTTGGGAGGTGAAGATCTTCCATGTGTATCTCTAGGAGGTGAACATCTAGCCCTTGAATTTGTAAGAGGTAAACCCCTGCTAGGTGCATCTCTAGGATAGGAAACTATGACAGGTGAGGCTTTAGGAGATGAGTCTGAAAGAGTCGAAAGGCACCATGTATTATTATCAACCCACACACTATGTCAATATCCTTAAATAGAGGACCTATGATATGCTACTCTATTGCAGCTACTGTCGTCTCATCAAGATCTACTCAGAAGCGCATCACCTAAGAAAGCCCAAAGCTCCTCTTTAGTTGTGTCACCATCTATTCTAAATATCAAGCTTGTCAAGCACCGTCTTCTGGGTGATTATAAGGGAATTCTTCAGCTGTTGTAGAGCCTCCTCAACAGCTTTGGATACAAAAGTCGATAGCTCATTAATCAATTTGACTTGCTGCTGATGTATCGGGGTCTTACGACACATTCAAACTACTTTTTATAGAGTTTTGCATTCCTTTAAGCGCTAAATTAAGTAAAGACTGATACTATTTAACTAGGTTTCAGGAATCCAATGAGTTGAAAAAAGGAGGTCAAAATCACAAGAAGTCTACCAGAAAAAGGACAAAGACGAATGCACATTCAAGATACAGCACGTACTTCCAATTACAATTTAATCTAGAGATCTCCATAAAGTGGTAAATAAGGGATGGCTCAAGATGCGATCAACACATTAGAAATGCAGACCGTTAAGTGAACGGTAGATCTCAAACTGATTAATCCAGTGAAGCAATGGACAGTAGAAAATATGGACGGTCATTTCAATAGATGGTCCATCAACTGAAAGATTAAAAACATCAAGGAAGAAGTGCAGATTCAGTGACGGGTCAAGAGATGAACCCTACTTTCAATATGTGGTCCGTGTTTGCGACCTGGGCCGTCAGAATATAAATTAGAATTGGGGCTTACTATAAATAGTCTCTTTTTTTGAAATTTCAGGGAGATTGCATTTAGTATAATTAGGTTTGACAGTTTTGGAGTAGAATAGCAGCTTGGAGATGACATCTATTGTAATTTGAAGATCAATTAAATTTCAATCCAAGTTTCTTCTTCCTTCTATTGCATTAATCAAATTATGCTTTATTCTTTATTCTTTTCCATGACTGGCTGAATTTAAATATAGGGTTGTGAACCCTAGTGGTAAAAATTTGGATGAATTGATTATGGGCTTTTGAATATTTGATTGATCTATGCTTTGCAAAGCAAGATTGATGGTGAAAGTCATCCAATCATGTCAAATTGACTCTATTCTACATGATAGAGCCAATTAAGGTTTGTGTAGCGTCAATCAATAATTACCCAAGACTTTAAACCTTGTTTCATAGATTGACTTATAAATATAATGAATCTAATTAGCAAATTGCAATCTATTTTGATTAAAATTTTATTCAATTTGACAAAATTATTTTAGATTGACATTGTTAGGTTATTGCCAGACACCTAATGATTGCTTAGATGATTGCTTGCATATTCTTTAAGATTTTCATTAACAATAGTCCCAATTAAGTGAATTAGGTGGATCAACATTGTATGGGGACGCATCCCTAGTATTCCTCTATATTGAATTTAGCCTTTTCCAGTTTAGATTGTTAACATTTAGATTAATCACCTTTCTCCACTAACTTGAGTAGTATTCAAAGCTTCCAAATCAATCTGACTCATTCAATAGCTAGGGCTGATACTATTTTCCCATGGATATGATCCTGATTTCTTGTTGGGTATTTAAATTACAATTGACCGCTTTCACTCATATGTGAGGTGCAATTGGGAGTGATCAATTTTATGGTGCTGTTGCTTGGAAAATAGGCAATTAGTCCTATTAAGTGTTTTAGATTTCTGAATTAGTTACTTCAATCGACTCTATCACAAATTCTTTCTCTTTGATTGGTAAAAAAGACGTGCAACAAAAAAATTTCATTTGGAAAAGATGGATCATGGATATGACCGGATGACTTGGATAGCTAATGATATATATCTGGGTATCCAAAGGGCATGAGGGACTATCATCTTCGGTCCTGGTATCCACCAAATCAAGAGTATATCTATATGCAAGGAGTTGTAGCCAATTACACAAATACATCATAAAGTGATTTGCAGAATCAAGATTATTATGAGCCTAACCATTTTACTGAATCTTCAAGCTACCAAGATCATTGGTTGCCACAATTGCAAGGCTAAGCTGATTAGTATGGTTGGGAGGAGTAGTGCAATCAGGTCTAAGAATGGAGCTTGGAGCCTACATTTGAGCAAAAGTTCTCTAAGCTAGAAACTATGCTCAATAGAATATTATAGAATCATGATAAGTAGGAAGCCACTATCAGGAATATGAATAGCATGGTGAGTTCTCATAAAACATCCTTTCAAAGACTTGAACAACACATGAGTCTTATTCTTATCAAAGATGAACAATAACTATATAAGTTTGATGATGAACCCATAGGTGATCAGGAGGACTATTCCGCATATTATTTGGCAGTTACAACACAGAGTTGGAGGATATCGCATTTGGAACCTATAAAGCATATGGATAGGAAGAGCCTTGATTGAAATGGATCAAATCTTGATCATGTCACAACAAATGAGGAGCTTGTAGTCGGCAATTCCACTGAACTGGAGGCCAAGGATGAATTAGTAGAGGTTTTTGCACCTTTACCATAAATACCCAAACAGTCTCCCCCTTTTCCATAAAGGATAAAAAAGAGGACTGATGATAAAAGATTTGAGAATTATTTGGAATTACTAAAACAAGTGATCTTTAGTGTACCATTTGTGCAAGCTTTTCACAAAATGTCCTTCTTTGCTAAGTTTGTTAAGGAGATATTGACAAAGAGGATGAATCCTAATAATGACAAAGTAGTTCCTATCATACCTAAAGTTAGCTCTATAATTACAGGTAATCTTGTTGAGAAAAAGAATGACCCTGGTGCATTGACTATACCATGTACAATTGGGCTCCATAATTTTGATAGTGTCTTATATGACAATGCTGCAAGCATTAACTTCATGCCACTAGATATTTTCAAAAGGGTTGGACTTGGAGTTCCCCGACTGACCAATATGAGATTGCAAGTGGCAGACATGTCAATCAAACAATCGGTGGGGATTATTCATGATGCAATAGTACATGTAGGGAATTTTAAGCCTCTAGCTGACTTTTTCATATTAGGTTCTATGGTTGATATTGAAATCCCGATTTTTTAGGACACCCATTTCTTGCAACTGGCAGGGCCATTATGGATTCAGAGAAAAATTAAATCAAGCTATGAGTCAATGGTGAAGAAGCAGTTTTTGCAGCCGGTAAAGGGATAAAGCTTCCTAAAGATAAGTACGCATCTCAGTGATTGACGAAATTGATGAAGCACATGAAATTCAATGGGAGGATAGTGGGTACAATGAAGTCTTAGAAGCTCTCTTAGTATTCATTGATGTTGTCCATGACATGGAAGGACACAAGGAAATGGGTGAATTGATTTGACGAACTTGGTTGTTATTCTTGCAAGCCCCAAAAGCTCTCACTAAATCATGAGAATAAAACAACTCCTCTAGCTAAACATCTATTGAAGAGCCACCAAAACTTAATCTTAAACCATGGCTATCATATCTATGTTAAAAGTTTTTAGGGGGAAATGACACATTGCAAGTTATTATATCCATTTTCCTCACTGAAAAACAAGTCCAAGAGGTAATTGCAAAGCTAAAGAAGTGTAGGAGATCCATCAGTTAGACCATCATCGATATTAGAGGTATTCCTTCAAGCATCTATAAGCACAAGATCTTGTTGGAGGAAGGAAACCATCATAGCATAGAGCATCAAAGGCAATTAAATCCTGCCATACAAGAAGTGGTGAAGAAAGAGATCATTAAATTGATAGATGAAGAAGTTGTTTACACCATTTTCGATAGTAAATAGGTTAGCCCAGTCATTTGTATTCCAAAAAAGAGGGCATGACGGTGATCAAAATGAAAGAAATGAATTAGTACCCACTAGGACCGTTACTTGATGGAGAGTAGGCATGGATTATTAAAACCTCAATGCGGCACTTGAAAAGATCACTTTCCAATGCATTTCATTGATTATATATTGGATTTATTAGCAAAAAAGTGTGTTACTATTTTCACGATGGGTATTCAGGCTATAATCAAATTAACAATGCATTGGAAGATCAAAAGAAGACAACTTTCACATGCCCTTTTGGGACTTTTGCGTTCAACAGATGCTCTTTAAACTATGTAATGCTCCAGTAACATTTCAAATATTCATTCTTGCTATATTCTCATAAATGGTGGAAGATTACTTAAAAGTCTTCATGGATGAATTTTCATTGGTGGGGGACTCATTCGACCAATGCCTTAACCTTTTTGGTTGAATATTACAAATATGTAAAGAGACCAATCTAGTACTAAACTAGGAAAAGTGTCATTTCATGGTTAAAGAAGGCATCATGCTTGGTCATAAAATATCAAAAAAAAGGGATTGAGGTAAATCAAGACAAGGTGGAGATCATTGCTAAACTTTCCCCTCCTATCTCTGTGAAGGGTGTGCATAGCTTCTTGGGTTATGTAGGATTCTTCAGAAGGTTCATTAAAGACTTCTCAAAATTTTCCCAACCCATGTGCAAGATTCTTGATAAGAAGCTAAATTTGTATTTCAAGACAGATGCCTTAAAGCATTTGAAGAGTTGAAGAGGCAGTTGAGTTCTGCCCCCATCATTACCACTCTCGACTAGTCTCTTTCTTTTTGATCATTCAAGAGAGAGTAAGATTCAGCATCCCTCCGGTATGTAGGGTTATGAATGGGTAGTTTCTTCCACACTCATACCCAATCCCTCTTTAAAAGTGTGAAATTCCATAATTGATCTATGGGTGTTTTACCCAAATGCATGAATTAGCTATTTCTACACATGGGTATGAATTGATTATGATTTTATTATCGCATTGTGATGCATGGGCTATTTTATAATGATTTCAATTGAACTTTTGTTTCTAGCCTTATGAATGTTGAAACCCATTGATGAGATGATCATGAAAAGTGAGATTTGGGGAGTATATGTGATAATGATGAGATATTATGATGGAAAGCATGATTTGAAGCTACCCAAGTTTACAATTATATTTTCGATGAGAATGGAGTATTTCTAAGTATGATAAAACTTTGGGCAATGCCCATATGCTAAGTATGAACGGTGATTTTCCCGAATTAAGCTTTCCACAATATTTTGGAGTGAAGACTCCCAATTTTATGTTCTTAGCTTGTGGTATGATTTGAGTTAAGTTTTCCTATGCATAGCTTACCACATGGTTTTGGGGCAAGACTCCCACTAGGTTTTTAGTATGTTTTGAGCTAAAGCTTCTCATATGCATGATTTCATATTTGAGATGTATTTTATCATTGAGCTTTATCAATAGACGATGCTGAGCTTCATTATATACGATGCAGAGCATATGCATGTTTTTGGGAGTATTGTCTAGCATCGAGTAGGCTATGGGTCGATCACCCTATGCCTCAGAACTACGGGCCAATGTAGGTTTATACTATTATATGACTTGGGACCTCCCTTGTGAGCTTCCCCATGCTTGAATGGGCCTTTAGCTTGATATCGATATCATGGTAGAGTCCTTAGCCTTGGAAAGGCTTTGGATGGCTCTGTCCACCTAAGTGTAATAGTCGGGACCACGTAAGCTCTATCGTGGTATTTCGGTTAAAAGACGAGTATCCCATTGTTCCTCATGACTTCAGATATGCATATCCATTACTTATGAGATCTATGTAAATGCATGTTCTAAAGAAGGTTTGACTCAATGTTCAGCTTTTACTTATAAATGTCAGAAATCAGCTTTGAGTCAATCGATTCAGTTATGAAGTTATGAAGTATGTTTTATCATGTTATGAAGAGATCATGATTTCAGAAAGAATGCATGCAAACCCTACTCTCAGTTTACTAATGTTATTTTTTAATCAATGCATTGTCTTTAAATTATTTTTACTCACTTTAGTGGTTTTAGTTACCTTGCATACTCGGTACATTGCACGTATTGACCACATACCTTCTATGTTGTATTGTTTCATGATACAAGACCTGGCTCTCAGCTTCAGCCCCACTATTAGTCAGCTTATCAGAGTTAGCATTTGCTTTGTTGGTGAGTCTTCATCTTTCGAGGACTAGACTATTCAACTTTTCTTTATGTATTTCAGTTTTCAGCTTATTGAGTTAGTTGGGGTCTTGTCCCATCAACTCTTCATATTTAGAGGCTATTCAGACATGTATGTATTCAGCTTCGGATTTTATATTTTGATATTATATTAAAGTTAGACTTCCGCTATAATCGTATTGTTGGTTATTTAGTTCTTGATTGAGTTAGATGTATTCTTATGCCATCGATCAACTTGGGGTCTCTCGGGGCTCCTCGTCCCGTGTTACGATCTGGGCCTCCATTCAGTCGCAACAAACTTGGTATCTGAGCCATAGATTTTGAAGTTTGCTAGGGTGTCTGAAAGCCGCGTTAAGTAGATTCTTTTTCATTGGTGTGAAGCACGCCACACTTATGACGAAGAGGCTTCAACATTTTTAGGAAATGTTCCCTTCTTTTATGATCTATGTCATGCGATAAAAAGTCTTTCTGTCCTTCTAATTCGTGCTATTCGCGATTGCAGAATCATGGCTCCTAGAAGAATGAACGGAAGGAGGAATTGGGATGGTGAAGGACACTAGGATGGCAATGGTCATGGGCATCAGCAAGTCCCACCAGTTCAGAAGCCCCAGGTACCGGAGCCAGCTAACCATGCTGAGTTCCAGGCCGCTATTCAGATGCTAGCGTAGGGCTTGACTGCGCAGGTCAACCAGCAGGCCATTGCGCATGTTCCGCAAAATGGAAAGGCAGCGGTGGCTCGAGTAAGAGATTTCTTAAGGATGAACCCGCCGGAGTTTCTTGGGTCCAAGGTAGATGAGGACCCACATAAGTTCATAGAAGAGATTGTCAAGATCACCCAAGTCATGGGGGTGAATGGGGTTGAGTGTGCCAAGTTGGCCTCTTATCAGTTAAAAAGGGTCGCGCATATCTGGTTTCACCAATGGAAGGATAGCAGGGTTGCAGGAGCATGTACAGTCACTTGGGAAGAGTTCCACGTGCATGTCTAGATCGGTTCTTCCCTCGGGAGATGAGGGAGTTGAAGATAGCTGAGTTTGTGAATTTGAAGCAAGGGAGAATGACTATACAAGAGTATGCCCTTGAGTTCATTCACCTATCGAAATATGCCCCAGAGTTGGTAGCTGATCAGATGATGTGGGTAAGTAGATTCATCCATGGAGTAGCAAGCTATTTGGACAAGGATTGTAGGATCGCTATGCTCTATCAGGATATGGATTTCCCACGAATAGTGTTGTACGCCCAGCAAATGGAGGTGGCACATTCAAGAGAGGCAGGCCAAGAGGGCTAGGACCGAGGATCACAGATTCTCTCAGTAGAGGTCTGGTGGTGGGCACCGACAGCAGACCCACCAGAGATCATCAGCCCCAACATCTTCAGCATTGAGTGTGCCATCGAGGCCCAGACATGATCAGAGAGGGTAGGCATCAGGCTCGAGGGTTCATAGCAGTAGACCCACAGATTCTAGCATCCCATCTTGTCGCAGATATGGTCAAAGGCACACAGACCAGTGTTTGCCAGGTTCAGGTGCTTGTTTCGTGTGTGTGCAGCCCGGACACATGCTTAAAGATTGTTCAGCTACGAGACATGATCAGGTTGGGGGCCAAGTCTCAACATCTAGTTCAGCAGCCCCTCCCGCACTCTCAGCACATCAGGCTGCATCTACTAGCACAACTGGCGGTTAGCGCCAGAACATATTCTATTCTTTAGCATCCCTTCAGGAGTAGGAGGTCTCACCGGATGTGGTCACTAGTATGTTACGAGTTTTCCATATTGATGTTTATGCTTTGCTAGACCCCGGGGATACCTTATCTTTTGTGACACCTTATGTGGCTAGTAGCTTCGGAGTCAGTCCCAAAGACTTATCAGAACCCTTCTTAGTTTCTACTCTAGTAGGTGACTCAGTTATAGCTAGACGGGTGTATAGAGATTGCCCAGTCTCAATCCTTCATAAGGTCACCTCAGTAGATTTGATAGAGTTAGCCATGATCGGTTTTGATGTTATTCTCGGCATGCATTGGTAATTTGCATGTTATGCTTTAGTTAATTGTAGAACCCGAGCAGTAGAGTTTAGATTTCCGACTGAGTGTCTTAGAATGGAAGGGTAATTCAGTTGTGCCTATAGGTCGTTTCATTTCCCACCTTAAGGCTAGGAAGATGATTTCTAAGGGTTGCTTGTACCATCTAGTAAGGGTTAAGGATGTCGGTCCGAGACCTCAACTATCAAGTCAGTTCCAGTAGTATGTGAGTATCCAGAGGTCTTTCCTGATGATTTTTCGGGAATTCCTCCCGAGCGTGAGATTGACTTCGGTATTTACCTTCTTTCCAACATGCAGCCTATATCTATTATTCCCTACAGAATGACTCTAGCCGAGCTAAATGAGTTGAAGGAGCAGTTGAAGGACTTGTTAGATAAGGGTTTCATTAGACCCAGCAAGTCTCCATGGGGTGTACCAGTTCTCTTTGCTCGAAAGAAGGATGGTTCTCTTCACATATGTATTGACTATCGACAATAGAACAAAGTCACCTTCAAGAAAAGGTATCCTTTACCCAGGATCAATGATTTGTTTGACCCGCTTCAGGGTGCCAAGTGTTTCTCAAAGATAGATCTCAGGTCTGGGTATCATTAGCTCAGAGTTCGGGGATGCTCCGAAGACAGCCTTCAGGACGTGGCATGTACATTATGAGTTTGTAGTTATGTCTTTTGGACTAACTAATGCTCCTACAACTTTCATGGACTTGATAAACAGGGTATTCAAGCAATATCTGGACATGTTCATGATCGTGTTCATTGATGACATCCTTATATACTCTCGTAGCAAGGAGTAACATGCTGCTCATTTGAGAGTAGTGCTTCAGACTCTCAAGGATCGCCAATTTTATGCCAAGTTCAGAAAGTGCTAGTTTTGGTTGGACTTTGTAGAATTTTTGGGCCATGCGTATCGAGTGAGGGCATAAAGGTAGACTCTCAAAAAATTGAGGCAGTGAAGAATTGGCTCAGACCGATGAATCCTTCAGACATTCAGAGATTCTTGGGTTTAGCTGGCTACTATCGTAGGTTTGTTGAGGGTTTCTCATCTATTGCAGCACCTTTGACCAAGTTGACTCTGAAGAAGGTGAAATTCCAATGGTCGGAGGCTTGTGAGAAGAGCTTTCAAGAGTTGAAGACTCGAGTTACTTCCGCACCGGTGTTAATCGTACCCAAGGGTACCAATGGGTTTGTAGTGTATGGTGATGCTTCAAGGATCGGACTTGGGTGTGTGTTGATGCAGCATGAGAAAGTGATAGCATATGCCTCTAGACAGTTGAAAGTCCATGAGAAGAATTACCCGACCTATGATCTTGAATTGGCCGCGGTGGTGTTCGCATTGAAAATATGGCAAAATTACTTGTATGGGGTCCATATGGATGTATTCACGGACCATAAGAGCTTAAAATATGTGTTCACGTAGAAATATCTCAACCTTTGGCAAAGGAGGTGGTTGGAGCTACTCAAGGATTAATGATATGAGTGTCCTTTACCATCGGGGTAAGGATAATGTGGTAGTAGATGCACTTAGTAGGCTCTCTATGGAGAGTGTGTCCTATGAGGATGAAGGAAAGAAGGAGTTGGTGAAAGATGTACATCGACTCACAAAGTTGGGAGTTAGGTTGGTCGAGTCAATCGAGGGCGGTGTTGTTGTCCTGAACGGGTCAAAATTGTCCTTGGTGATTGATGTGAAAGCTAGACAAGATGAGGATCTGATTTTGGTAAAGCTGAAAGAAGTCGTTCGAAGACAGAAGGTGGAAGTCTTCTCCCAAGGGGGAGATGGTGTGCTTTGGTACCAGGGTCACCTATGTGTTCCGGATGTCGATGACTTGAGGAGTAGGATGATACATAAGGCTCATGGATCTAGGTATTCTATCCATCCGGGTGCCACCAAGATGTATCATGATTTGCGGGAAATATATTAGTGGAATGGCATGAAGAAGGATATTGCAGAATTCGTAGCCAAGTGCCCGAACTGTAAGCAAGTAAAGGTTGAGCATCAAAGGCCGGGAGGCGTACTTCAGGATATGAGCATTCCCACTTAGAAGCGGGAAGAGATTAACATGGATTTCATAACAGGTCTACCTTGTACTCGTCGACATTATGACTCTATCTGGGTTGTGGTAGACAGGTTGACCAAGGCTGCACACTTTCTACCTGTTAAAACTACGAATTTGGTGGAGGATTATGCCAAAATGTATATCCGAGAGTTGGGCCAGTTGCATGGGGTTCCCTTATCTATCATTTCAGATTGAGGTACTCAATTTACCTCTTAGTTTTGGAGGTTGTTCCAAAAAGGGCTTGGTACTAAAGTTAAACTCAGCACAATATTTCATTTGCAAACGGATGGTCAAGTGGAGTGGACAATTCAAACCCTCAAGGACATGTTGAGGGCACGCGTGATTGACTTCAAAGGTGATTCGGGCGATCACTTGCCCCTAATCAAGTTTTCCTACAATAAGAACTATCATTCTAGTATTCAGATGGCGCCATTCGAGGCTCTTTACGGGCGGAGATATAAGTTACCCATCGGATGATTTGTGGTTGGTGAGGCGGCAATGATAGGGCTTGACTCGGTTCATGAGGAAATGGAGAAGGTTTAGTTGATAAGAGACATGCTGAAAACTGCCTAAAGTCATCAAAAGTCCTATGCGGACGTGAGGAGAAGAGAATTAGAATTTGAAGTCGATGACTGGGTGTTTCTGAAGGTATCTCCCATGAAGGGAGTGATGCAGTTTGGAAAGAAAGGAAAACTCAGCCCTAGTTATGTTGGCCCCTACTGGATTGTTAAATGGGTTGGTAAGGTGGCATATGAGTTGGAGTTGCCTTCAGAGTTATCTTCCGTGCATCCTGTGTTTCACATATCGCTTTTGAAAAAGTGTTTGGGTGACCCAGCTTTAGTTGTTCAGGTGGACAGTCTTGGTGTAAAAGAATGCCTAGCTATGAGGAGGTTCCAGTGGAAATACTGGATCGACAGGTTTGAATGCTAAGGAACAAATAAATAGCTTTAGTAAAGTGTTATGGAGGAATTAGCATGTTGAAGGAGCTACGTGGGAGGCTGAAGTGGATATGATGGCTAGATACCCACATTTATTCTCTACCGGCTCAGTTTCAGCTTGCGGTACCAATTTCGACCTGAAACTCTATTTAGTTTCATGTTTAGTTCATGTGCGCAAGTTTCTTATATGTATGTGGATGTATTTATGATTCGTGAATTCAATTCAGCTGTATATTTTGAATCGAAGGTAGTCATTCCGTCAATTTTCAGTTCAAATGATCAGTATTTGATTATGATGATTGCATGTTTTCTAATATTATGAATGTTCCCAAGAAGGGAGATATTGTTATACCCCAGAAACCTAAAGATTAGACCCGGGAGTTTAAACGGAGAAAAACTGAAATTCTGCACCGATCACAGAATGGGTCATTAGGTGACCCATGAGGAGGGACCACAAGTGATGAGGTGACTCATGGTCAAGAGGAAGTGAATGAAGTTTTAAAGGGTCACCATGAGCATGACCACGAGTCGTGGTCGGCCACACAACTCGTGGAGTCACCCATGGTCTGGACTGGAAATGTTGCAAGGATAGTTACGCAGTGTAGGCCACGGATGGTGATCACGATTCATGGTCACTCACCACGATTCGTGGTGTCGTCCGTGGGGTCCCATGGTGATTTTTGGAAGTGTACCTCACGACTCAAGGCCACGAGTCGTGGGCCCTGGTGATGATTAGTCCAGTCCCTCGTGGGGACTTGCAGTCAGCAAAATTCTGTGATTTAAGTAAGGGATTTTTCGTAATTCTGAAGTTCCTAAAGCCTAAACTACGATGTTTTGGGGTATGAATAGTGACCTTTTATGGGGTTAAGTTTAGTTTATTCATTTTCCATACATGCATGCAAAAGTAGAAGAGGTTTGAGAGGGTAATCAAGCCAAGGATCTTCAATTTCTTTTTGAGGATTCAAGGGAAAGTAAGATACAGCCTTCATCAGGTATGTAGGGTTATGAATGGGTGGTTTCTTCCACACCCATGCCCAATCCCTCTCTAAAAGTGTGAAATTCCATAATTGATCTATGGGGGTTTTACCCAAATGCATGAATTAGCTATTTCTACACATGGGTATGAATTGATTATAATTTTATTATCGAATTGTGATGCATGGGCTATTTTATAATGATTTCAATTATACTTTTATTTCTAGCCTTATGAATATTGAAGCCCATTGATGAGATGATCATGAAAAGTGAGATTTGGGGAGTATATGTTATAATGATGAGATATTATGATGGAAAGCATGATTTGAAGCTACCCATGTTTACAATTATGTTTTTGATGAGAATGGAGTATTTCTAAGTATGATAAAGCTTTGGGCAATGCTATATGTTAAGTGTGAACGATGATTTTCCCAAATTAAGCTTACCACATTATTTTGGAGTGAAGACTCCAAATTTTATGTTCTTAGATTGTGGTGTGATTTGAATTAAGTTTTCCTATGCATAGCTTACCGCATGGTTTTGGGGCAAGGCTCCCACTATTTTTTTAGCTTTTGGTATGTTTTGAACTAAAGCTTCTCATATGCATGATTTCATATTTTAGATGTATTTGATCATTGAGCTTCATCAATAGAAGATGTTGAGCTTCGTTATATACGATGTAGAGCATACACGTGTTTTTGGGAGTATTGTCTAGCGCCGAGTAGGCTATGGGTCGATGACCCTATGCCTCAGAACTACGCGCCTATGTAGGTTTATACTATTATATGTCTTGGGACCTCCCTTGTGAGCTTCCCATTGCCTGATTGTGCCTTCAGCTTGACATCAATATCATGGTAGCGTCCTTAGCCCTGGCAAGGCTTTGGACGGCTCTGCCCACTTGAGTGTAATAGTCGGGACCACGTAAGCTCTATCGTGGTATGTCGGTTAAAATGTTCTAAAAAGCAGGTTTGACTCAATGTTCAACTTTTACTTATAAATGTCAGAATTCGGGTTTGAGTCAATCGATTCAGTTATGAAATTATGAAGTATGTTATATCACATTATAAAGAGATCATGATTTCAGAAAGAATGCATGCAATCCCTACTCTCAGTTTACTAATGTTAATTTTTAATTAATGCATTGTATTTAAATGATTTAACTCACTTTAGTTGTTTTACTTACCTTGCATACTCGGTATATTCCATGTATTGACCACATACCTTCTATGCTGTGTCGTTTCATGATACAAGACCGGGCTCTCAACTTCAGCCCCGCTCTTAGTCAGCTTATCAGAGTTAGCATTTTCTTTATTGGTGAGTCCTTAACTTCTGAGGACTAGACTATTTATCTTTTCTTTATGTATTTCAGTTTTCAGCTTGTTGAGTTAGTTGGGGTCTTTGATAATGCTCAAACTTACACTTCTTAACAAAGTATAAAGCGGATATTGTCAATAAAGAACCCAACTAGAGGGTGGGGTCGATCCCACAGATAATACTGAAGAATGTAGAAGAACGCTAGTGCTTAAACTTTTTAGTTAATTATTTCCTAAGAGGAGGGAATTTGTAAAAGTAATAAATAAAAATATTGAGAAATTGTTTGTTGTTTCCAAATTAATGCATCTAACTAGGGTAAGTGTTCCCCATGACTTCATAACTACAAGGCGCTTTATACTAGTGATCTATTCCGGTGCTTAGCATGCAATATTGGTAAGTTAGGTTCACCTAAATGGTTGGTCCCCTATCTAGATAATTTTCACCACGCAACTTGGTCCATCTACGGTGTACTTTAATTGACCCTTATCCTTAATATCGGATTAGCTATCCCCGGATTAGTTCAAGCTATTAGATGAGGGTTGATACTCTCGAATCTCTGTTGTTAATCCCTTTTTCCATTCATTACCTCCTTGGTCCAGTAAGTAAGAATAAGGAAAGTTCTAACGTTTGCAACCGTTAAAAATCAATTAAAACGAAGGAAGAAACAATACATGCATAATCTCCATTCAAGAATCACTAAGTATTTTACCTGTGTGTGTTAATTTGTCATGGTTCCCACAACCCTAGTTGTGGTGATTTTAGCCTATCATGTTTATAAGTAAATTAATAGATTTCATAAATAAAAGCAAAAATTAATACTTACAACGTTGATAGGAAGAAACTCACTTGATTATTGCAACAATAAAGAAGAACAATTCAACAATCATCTCAAAGTTCCAAACGTAAGACACCAAACTTATATCTAAAAACTTGAGACTTAAAACTCTAATCCTAATTGAAGACTTTTGAACTTGAAACTTCAATTCTTGAAGAAATTCCAACTTAAAACTTGATCTAAAGCTTGATACTAAAAACTTGATAGCTATTACATGAAAATAAAGGGTATTTATAGTAGTTAGATACTTTCCTCATTCCCTGATGAATTTGGCTTGGGATTTCAAAGTTCCTTTCCCTAGTTGAAGTGGGAGACCCATTTTTGGCGTTGGAAACCTCCTTGTCGTGTCACACCTTCTTTTGTTCCTTCATGGATTTAATTTGGGATTTTTAGCTCCTTTTCCTAATTAAAAATGGACTCCAGGTCGTCAGTGGTCACGGGCTAAGTAACGACTCGTTAGGACCTCAAATGAGTCCTGATCAGTCAAGCACAGTCGTCCTCAACATTAGGCCCAGTCGTGGCAATGGGTCACCTAACGACTCATTAGGACTGGGAACGAGTCTTTAGGTCCCTCGTGGCCATGGATCATTACATCCTCCAGTGTACTTGACGGATTCTCACAGTGTCTGACGACGAGTCGTCACTTCATACAATGACCCATTATGTCACTTGTTACTTTCACTGGACAGTTCTTCATATTTTCTCCTCCCAGTTTTCACTTTATTCCATTTTCTTCAAATTCATTCCAAAGCATCAAATACACCAAATCCCATCGCTTTTAGACCTGGAAACATCTAATCATGTGTGTTAGCTATTTCACAAATATATAACATAAACTCATGCAAACACAAATAATTTGTCCCAAAATATATCAAAGTATGGGGAAAATTATGTCTATGAAGTGCGTGAGTACGCCTTTCATTAGTCTTTTCCCATCAACTCGTCATGTTTAGAGGCTATTTAAACATATATATGTATTCAGCTTTGGATTTTATATTCTGATGTTATATTTAAGTTAGACTTTCGCTATGATCGTATTGTTGGTTATTCAGTTCTTGATTGAGTTAGATGTATTCTTATGCCATGAGTTGATTTAGGGTCTCTCGGGGCTCCTTATCTCGTGTTATGATTCGGTCCTCTATTCGGGTCGTGAAAACTAGGCAGTGACTCAGTTATTTGCACAACTCTAAGTTGACCAATTTTTACACCAGCATGAGTATAATTTCAATGAATGGGTACTCAGACTTCCCCAAAAGATTTGTCAATGAACCAGATACCCATATAAACATTTGGAACTACTCAACAACTTCCCTTAAGATGGACGTTACCCCGTCTATCATCGAGAAACGTCGAGTTCCCAACCCAACATATTATGGAAAATCAATTCCTCAACTATCTCACTCATATAGACATTACAATGGCAATTATAAGTAGCACAAAAGAACAAAAATTATGATTTTCCCTTAAGAAAGATGCCAACCTATCTATCATCGGGAAAATCATACATTTCAAGTACAAGGGTTACTCAGAATTCACCCCCAACTAAAATTTCAAAATATAGAACCCATGTATCAGATCAATTAAGATGAACAACAAAACCCACATTTTTCAATTTGCACTTCCCCCAAATACCCACAATCATCAATCATAGCAAAAGAGTGGAGAACATACAATGGGAATGGAAGTCACGGGTTAAGCAAAAAATAGATACTATCGTGTTTTGTTTGGTGCTACACTCGTCAAAATCATGTAACTTAAGAAAAAACAACACTACATACCAAATGTGAGTGTATAGGAATGGGATCTGAAAACTTGAAAACCTTTCTCACAATGACTAGCCCTAAAGTTGAAATGCTTTTGTTTAGTGAAAGAATAGAGAATGGTGGTAGAAAATGGTGAAGGAAGATGGATTTTGTAGATGAAATGGAGTTTAAGTGATTGGTGGGTTTATGGTAGAAGTAAATGGAGTAATGGGGAAGATGGAAAGGTGTAGTAATGGAGTTCATGGGGAAGGTAAAAAGGTGAAAAAAGGTGGGTTTCAGTATGTGGGGGAGAATTTCAATCGGTTGGGTTGGCCCTGTGTCGGGTAAATAAATGGGTCGGTTAATATTTAAATGGCCAAGCATACCTATTCCTATGTTAGACCTGCGGCCATAAGAGGTGACCTGCGAGATGTAGTTCCATATGCAGGTTGGCGTAATGTTACTTGGCTTTTTGTTTCTGGTCGGCGCCTGACCTGCATTTAGCAGATGCCCACCCGCGTTTTACAGGTGCCTTGCAGGTCCCCTCATTTATTTAGATTTTTGTCGAGTATTTTGGCTTAGGTTGCGCCAGACCTGCACTTTGTAGGTTGACACCTCTGTTTTGTAGGTCTTACGCGGCCCTTCCTTTGTTTTCTTTCCCATGGTTTGTCACCCAATCATCCTACAACACCAAAAACAACACAAACATCCGAAACAACTGAAGTTAAAATCACTTGGTTTGCCTCCCAAGAAGCGCCTTAGTTAATGTCCTGGCTCGATGGATTTATCACCATATCATTCATTGGGAGGATCATCCTCCCCATTAATTACATCTTCACACACACTTTGATGCTCCTCTTCCTAATCAAGAACTGCAATCACTTTACATTCATCAGGGGATGTTGTTGGTTGACATAAATTAAAAGTGACTTCTCCATCACCAACTCTAAATTTCAATTTCCTTAGCTCCTGTCACGGCCCGAGTCTATACCCTGGATGAGACATGGTACTTGGAGTCACAAGTAATCCCAAGCAAACTCATGGTCTATCATAACACTAGTAATCTAAGTAATCATAGTGGAAGCTTAAATAATAAAACCATCTAGGAAAGCTAATTTGATAAAAGTTCATACATCTGAAAGAAAAACTGAAAGTCTGAGTCTATGTATGAAATCCATCTACTAATGATGAGTTGCTCGGACAAACCCCCAACTAACTGTAAAGTCTAACTGAAAGAAAATAATGGAAAAATAAAATATCATCCTCAAAAGATGAAGATTCACCACTACTGTTGCTGATATCACCTAAAGAAATCTACTTATAGTGCTGAGGCTGAGAACCTGCACCTGTATCATGATACAATACAACATAGGAGGTATGCATCTTTACTTTGAATGTACTGAGTAAGTGGGAGAAAATATAACATAAAGAACAAATAACTGAATTGTAATGACATGTAATGGCCAACTAAAATACTAAAATCTAAACAACTAAAATATAACTAAGATGGTCAATAATGACCTTGAATGGTGGTCCTAAACATGCCCTGAATATGAGATACTGATCTGAGCTAACTGTACTGAACTGAACTGGACTGAGTAAATCAGAACTGTACTGAGCTGAGCTAAACTGAAACCTTACTAACTAGTGGGAGAGTCTATAACCAACATATAACCACAGGAGCTAAACGTGGAGTCCGATGTATACACCCCATCAGTAGGACCTAATATACCTTGCCAGGATATAAAGGCATGAGCTGGGTGATCACAAGCCTGGGGCCATAGGACCAATAAAATAACCTACGGTCGTAACATTGTTCTGGAAACGTGAGTGCACTGGAACACCAGTCTGCTCGGTTCTAAGTCCTACTCCCACTAGATAGTCCTAATCTAACTACTAAACTGATAGCTCAAAATTGGGGTCTAAGACTAAGCCCGAGATACTTATCTAGAAGTACCCTGAGAGACTTATCGGACTAGATTTTGTAACTGGTGTTCTAAGACTGGCCAGAGCTGCTTATCTAGAAGTGTCGTAACCATCTAAAGAACAAGCTTAAATCTGATAACTGATATCCGAGTCTAATAACTGATAACTGGGAGGTACCACTGACACCTCAAGAATTGACTGTAGTCAAACTGATCAGCTGACATTTTTGAAAATACTGAGTAAGCTAGTATTTAGACTGAAATTGGACTAGCATGAACTGACTGAGATAATCAATTGATAGTAACAATATGGGAATCCCAACACGGATAAAATCTAGCAATATGAATAACTAATCACTTTTGCAAGACTCTAATCTACTGCTTTCAAAAGCTAGGGCTAAATCATTTTCATAAGAAGCTAGTTTCCACATGATTTCTAAGAATTGGCAAAAATATAGCAGCTAATAACATGGATAATATTCCACCTAAAATTTATCAAATTCTATTTGAAAACTTTTCTAAATTTCAAAACATCTGGGCTATAATTAATAGAAGATTATGGAAGTGTATTGGGGACACAAGGGAAGAACAATTCCCTTGTTGAATTCCCACATACCTAGTGAAGAAATCCTAGAGAAAATCCCTTGAGAATCTGAGAAGAAATCGATTTCCCTAGCTCCTGCTCTGAGTTTTTCTGATAGAGTTTTACGATATGACTTCTGTGGTAATGAGAGGAGTGGAGTATATCATTGATTACCCCTCTAAATTCCCTGAAAATAATCCAAAACGACATTGTTTAGGGATTAAGAGATGGGATATTACCAAAATATCCCTGGGGAAAATCTGGAAAAGTTGCCGACAGGGACCAACGGGTCACTCAATGAGTCATTGGTCCTGAGGCCTGGATTTTTGGCTCACTGGATCTGGCAACAAGAGGGACCACAACTCGTGGGATGAACCAACGGGTTGATGGTACCTCCCGTGGCCACTGGCAAGAAAAATCTGGGAAGCCTAACAATGAGCAACATAACGACTCGTTGGTAGACCCAACGGGTCGTTGTATCGAATCGTCATCTCCACTAGAAAAGTTCTTAAGATCCCTGAACTTATCACCACGGGTGGTCACAATGACTCGTTGTGTGATACAATGGGTCATTGCCGCCACTCGTTATCACTAAAAGGGATATTTGGAAGTCCCAACTAATGACTCACACCACGAGTCATTGTATCACAGGACGACTCATTGGTTGAGTCACGGGTTCCTGGAAAAGGGAGTTCTGAGTTGGGGACCAACGACTGATAGGATGACTCGTTTCTCACAACGGGTCATTCCATGTCCCATTGGTTGCCGAAGGACCAAGTCATTGCTGACCACGACTCAGACAATGGGTCATTGGAGTTGACCACGACTTATTGTCTCGGTCCTCTGAGCCAAAATTTTTGGTTTCTTCTGGATTTTTTCTTGTAAGGTCTGTGTTTGGTCTATGAAAGTTTCAGGGTGTTACAATATCTCCTCCTTGTGATGATTCATCCTCGAACGAAGGCTAAAACGGCTGGAAAATCAGGAAAAGAGCTGCAATTCCAAATCTAAGGCTTTGGACTGGTTTCTGAAGGAATGACTATCTCCGAACTTATTTAACCACACTAATAGAGTTGATACGGTTAGGATGCACATTGAAAATCTAAGTAGAGCTGAACAGAGTATTGAGCAGGAATTTAGTACCTGTTGCTGGAACTGAACTGAAGGGAATAAATGAGGGTATTTGGCCATCATGTCTGCTTCTGCCTCCCATGTGGATCTCTCAACTAGCTGGTTCCTCTGCAAGACTTTTACCAAAGTGACTTCCTTGTTTCACATCTTACAAACCTGACTCTTTAGGATCTGAACTGGGACCTCTTTATAATGAGACTATTTTTCACTCCCACACTGTCTAGTGGAACAACTGATGTCGGATTGTCGATGCACTTCTTTAGTAGTGAGACATGGAAGACTGGGTGCGCCGATGCTAACTCTGGAGGTAATTCTAACTCATATGCCACACTGCCAATTTGCCTCAAAATCCTATAGGGTCCTATATATCTCGGAGTGAGTTTCCCTTTCTTTTCAAATCTCATCACCCCCTTCATGGGTGTAATTTTCGGGTAAACCCAATCATCTAACATAAATTCTAACTCTCTCCTCCTCAGATCAGCATAAGATTTCTATTGACTTCGCGTTGTTTTCAACCTCTCCCTGATAAGTTGCACCTTCTGCATAGCTTCATAAACTGAATCAGGCCCTATCAAGGTAGCTTCACCAACCTCAGACCACCCTATAGGAGATCTACACCTCCTACCATATAATCCCTCAAACGGAGCCATCTGAATACTAGAGTAGTAGTTATTGTTGTACACAAACTCGATGAGAGACAAGTGGTCATATCAACTGCCCTTGTAATCAATAAAACAAGCTCTCACCATATCTTCTAAGGTGTGAATAGTCCGCTCAACTTGTCCATCTGTCTAAGGGTGAAAAGGTGTGTTGAGCTTGACTTGGGTACCAAGTCCTTTCAAAAATGACTTCCAGAAATGCAAGGTGAACTGGGTACCTCTATCTGAGATGATGAACAAAGGTACTCCATGAAGTCTGAATAACTCCTGGATATACCTAACATAATCCTCAGCTGAGTCTACAGTTTTAACTGCGAGGAAATGTGTTGACTTGGTCATTCGGTCTACTATCACCCAAATTGAGTCATATTACCGGCGAGTATGAGGTAGGCCTGTAATAAAGTCCATATTTACTTCTTCCAACTTCCATGTTGGTATGCTGATATCCTGAGTCATATCCCCAGGTCTCTGATGTTCCACCTTAACCTGTTGGCAGTTTCGGGCACTTAGCCCCAAATTTTGCAATGTCTTTTTTCATGTCATTCCAGTAGTAAATATCCCGTAGATCACGGTACATTTAAGTGGCACCTGGGTGGATTGAATATCTTGAACTGTGTGCTTATTCCAGTATATGTTGTCTCAAGTCACCTATATCCGGTATGCCAAGTCTACCCTGGTAACGAAGCACACCATTTCCCCCTTTGGAGAAAGCCTCAACTTTTTTTTTGAGAACTGCTTCTTTTAGCTTAAGCATGATGGGATCTTCATCCTACCTTGACTTAACTTCAACTACTAATGAGGAATCTAATCCACTTTGTATTACTACTCCACCCTCAGCTGAATCAACCAACTACACTCCTAACCGAGCTAACTTGTGAATATCCTTTTCCAATTCCTTTCTGCTTTATTCGACTTGAGCCACGCTCCCCATGGACATCCTGCTTAGGACATCAGCCACTACATTAGCCTTGCCTTGGTGGTACAACGTACTCATGTCATAATCCTTCAATAGCTCCAACCACCTTCTTTGATAAAGATTTAAGTCTTTCTGACTGAACATATACTGAAGGCTCTTGTGATCAGTGAAAAAATCCACATGAGCCCCGTAAAGGTAGTGCCTCCATATTTCCAACGCAAACACCACTACTACCAATTCAAGGTCTTAAGTCGGATAGTTATTTTCATGCACCTTGAGTTTTCTGGAGGTATAAGCTATCCCCTTATCTCACTGCATCATAATGCAACCGAGTCCAACTTTGGAAGCATCAAAATATACAACAAACCCATTTGTTCCTCCGGTAAGGTTAAAACTGGAGCAATAGTGAGTCGAGTCTTCAACTCCTGAAAACTCTTCTCACACGCATCTAACCATTGAAACTTCACATTTTTCTAAGTCAACATAGTTAGAGGAGATGCAATAGAGGAAAATCCTTCTACAAAGCTTTGGTAATAACCGGATAGACCCAAGAAACTTCTGATTTCAGTTGGGGAAGTAGGTCTTGGCCCGTCTTTCACTGTTGCTATATTTTGAGGATCTACCTGAATACCTTCACCCTAGACCACATGACCAAGGAAAATAACAGACTTCAATCAAAATTCACAATTCCTGAACTTAGTGAACAACTGGCAGTCTCTGAGCATCTGTAGCACTATCCTTAGATGGTTAGCATGTTCCTCCTCATTTCTGGAGTATACCAGAATGTCATCAATGAATACAATGACGAACATTAGATACTGCTTGAAAACCCTGTTCATTAAGTCCATGAAAGTTACAGGGGCATTAGTTAGCCCAAAGTACATAACCATGAATTCATAGTGGCCATACCGAGTTCTGAAGGTTTTTTTTGATATGTGACATTCTCTGACTCTAAGCTGATGATACCCAGACCTGAGATCTACCTTGGAGAAATAACCGGCTCCCTAAATCTGATCGAACAAATTATCAATCCTGGGTAGGGGATACCTGTTCTTAACTGTGAATTTGTTCAATTGATGGTAATCGATACACATTCTAAGAGTACAGTCTTTCTTTCGCACAAATAATACTATAGCACCCCATGGAGAGATGTTGGGCCTGATGAAACCTTTATCAAGAAGGTCTTTTAGCTGCTCCTTCAACTCCTTAAGCTCAGCCGGAGTCATTCTATAAGGAGGGATGGACATGAGCTAAGTGTCTGGAAGAAGATCTATGTTGAAGTCTATTTCCCGCTCGGGAGGGACTCCGGGAAGATCTTCGGGAAACACGCTAGGGAACTCGCTGACTACTGGAACTGACTGGATAGCTGGGGTCTTAGAGCTAGAATCTTTGACCCGAACTAGATGATAAATGAACTCTTTAGTAATGAGCTTCCTTGCCTTAAGGTAGGAAATAAACCGACCCTTAGGCGTTGAACTACTGCCCATCTACTTTAAAACTGGCTCATTAGGGAACTGAAATCTAACAACTCTAGTTCTGCAGTCGATTGAGGCATAACTGGAGTGTAACCAATCCATGCCAAGAACGAGATCGAAATTGACCATGTCTAACTCTACTAGATCAGCTAGAATGACCTTATTCAATACTGAGACTGGGCAGTTTCTATACACCCGGCTGGCTCTAACTGACTCACCAACTAGGGTAGAAACTGAGAATGGTTCTGAGAGGACTTTTAGAATGATTTTAAGCTAGACAACTACATAGGGAGTCGCAACGATAGTCTGGCTCCTGGATCTAGTAGGGCATATACATCTGGTGGAAGAGATGTAACATACCCGTGACCACATCAGGTGAGCTCTCCTAATCCTAATAAGAGGACAAAGCATAAAAGTAGCTTTGGCGCTGACTGACATCCGTACCTGAAGTGTTGGCCAGCTGAGCTGGTCAGCTTGCTGGACCTTTTGAAGTGGTAGACTGTGATATCCTCCGTCCTGTTGACGGGTATTCTCTGAGCCTGTGATCTAGCTATCCACACCCAAAGCAACCCTCTCTAGCCCTGAATGCATTCCCCTGGATGGTTCTTGCCACAATTAGGGCAAGCTGGATATTGTTGGAGCTATAACTCTGGGACGGTGAGCCAGATGCTCCACCCTTCTGATCCTTGTGGGACCAAAAAGGAGGGGGGCTGGCTAAAGTGGTGTTGGAGCCCTCTGTTGCTATTGCTGCTACTTATAAGGGAGGCTACTACCGTCAGACCTCTAGTGGCCATAATCTGATTTTCAAGTCTTAGCCCGCTTATTCTTCCCCTCCATGTCTTTCAGCTTTTCCGCCTCAATATTGTAGGCATGAATGATGAGGCTGGAGAGGTCAATGTCTTTTATGAGCATAGTACTCCTGCATTCCCTAAGTACTAAGTTTGATACTCTATTGACGAACTCAATCATGCGAGCCCTTGGCTCGACTACCATCTCTGAAGCATATCTTGAAAACCGTGTGAACTCTAGTGCATATTCCTCCATCGTCCTGTTGCCCTGCTTCAAATTCAGGAACTCTTCAACCTTAGCCTCCCTAAACTCCCAGGGGAAGAATCTGTATAAGAATGCTGTGGTGAACTCTTCCCACTCCACCGGTTCTGCCCCTACTGGTCTTCCTTCTTTCCACTGATTGTACCAAATTTGGGCTACCCCTTTCAACTGGTTGGCAACCCAATCCGCACTCTCAACGGAACTAACACCCATAATTTGGGTGATCTTCCTTACCTTATTCACGAACTCCTGTGGGTCCACTCCCACCTTGGATCCATGAAATGCTGGAGGTTTCATTCGGGTGAAGTTCAAAACTCTAGCAGCTACTGCGAACCCATTTGTGTTCACCGAAACCACCTAGTTTGTTTTAGTTTGAGCCAGCAACTGGATTTCCACTCTGAATTCTGCTGAGGACATTTGGTCAGAGGGGCTGCTGGAGCTAGTGGTGCAGGTCGGTTAGCTCAGCCGGCCCTTCTTTCATTTTCGTGTCTTGGAGGCATAGTTTCACTGAAATGAAATAGAGCACGAGCTAGGAGGACATTTCTGGAACTGAACTTCAACGCATGATAAGGAGTATGAACAAAAGGGAGCTTTCGTAAGAACGCCTTGTAGCCTCCCCGTCATAAGTGTGGCACGTTTCACACTCTTGAAAAGGACTCTACTTGATGCGGCTTTCTGACATCCTAGGATACACTAAACCTAGCGCTCTGATACCAAGTTTTTCACTACCTGAGTCTATACCCTAGATGAGACACAGTACTTGGAGTAGCAAGTAACCCCAAGCCCACTCATGGTCTATCTTAACACTGGTAATCTGAGTAATCATAGTGGAAGCTTAAATAATAAAACCATCTAGGAAAGATAATATAATAAAGTTCATACATCTAAAAGCAAAATTGAAAGTCAGAGTCTATGTCTGAAAGCCATATACTAATGATGAGTTTCTGGGACAAGCCTCCAGCCAACTTTAAAGTCTAACTGAAAGAAAATAACTGAGAAATAAAATATCATCCTCGAAAGATGAGGACTCACTATTGGTGCTGCTGATATCACCTAAAGGAATCTATTAACGGCGTTGAGGCTCAGAACCTGCGCCTGTATCATGATACGATATAGCATAGAAGGTATGCATTAGTATTATGAATGGACTAAGTAAGCGGGAGAAAATATAACATAAAGAACAAATAACTGAACTATAACGACATGTAATGACCAACTAAAATTCTGAAATCTAAACAACTAAAATATAACTGAGATAGTCAATAATGACCCCGACTGGTGGTCATAAACATGCCCCGAATCTGAGATACTGATCTAAGATAACTATATTAAACTGAAAATGTACTGAGTAAATCTTGAACTATATTGAGCTGAGCTAAACTGAAACTGTACTGACTAGTGGGAGAGTCTATAACCAACATATAACCACGTGAGCTAAACATGGAGTCCAATGTATACACTCTATCGGTAGGACCCAATATACTTGCCAGGGTATAAAGGCATGAGTTGGGTGATCACAAGTTTGGGGTCATAGGGACAATAAAATAACTTATGGTAGCAACATAGTTTTGGAAACTTGGGTGCGCTGGAGCCCCGGTCCGCTTGGTGCTAAGTCCTACTCCTACTAGATAGTCCTAATCTGACTAGTAAGCTGATAGCTCGAAACTGAGGTCGAAGACTAAGTCAGGGATACTTATCTGGAAGTACCTTGAGAGTCTTATAGGACCAGATTCTATAACTGATGTTCTAAGACTGGCCAGAACTACTTATCTAGAAGCGTTTGTAACCATCTAAAGAACAAACTGAAATCTGATAACTGATATCTAAGTCTAATAACTGATAACTGGGAGGCATCACTGATACCTCAAGAAGTGACTGCAGTCAAATTGATCATCTCATATTTCTTAAAATACTGAGTAAGCTAGTGTTTTGACTGAAACTGGACTAGCATGAATTGACTGAGATAATCAATTGATAATAACAATATGGGAATTCCAACACTAATAGAATCTAGCAATATGAATAACTAATCAATTTTTCAAGACTCTAATCTACTGCTTTCAAAAGCTAGTGCTAAATCATTTTTACAAGAAGCTAGTTTCCACAGGATTTCTAAGACTTAGGAAAAATATAGCAGCTAATAACATGGATAATATTCCACCTGAAATTTATTAAATTATGTCTGAACACTTTTCTAAATTTTGAAACCTTAGGGCTATAACTGATAGAAGAACATGGAAGGGTTTTGGGGACACAAGGAAAGAACAATTCTCTTGTTGAAATCCCACATACTTGGTGAAGAAATCCCAAAGAAAATCCCTTGAGAATCTGAGAAGCTCATGCTTTGAGTTTTTCTGAGAGAGTTTTACGATCTGGCTTCTGAGGGAATGAGAGGTGTGAAGTATATTGTCAATTACCCCTCTAAATTCCCTGGAAATAACCCAAAACGACATAGTTATTGGATTAAAAAGATGGGATATTACCAAAATATACCTGGGGAAAATCTAGAAAAACTACCATATAGACCAACGGGTCACTCAACGAGTCGTTGGTTGAGACTATGACTCATTAGGACCAGTCGTTGGTCATGGGGCCTAGATTTTTGGCTCATTAGATCTGGAAACAAGAGGGAACACAACTCGTGGGATGAACCAGCGGGTCATTGGTACCTCCCATGGCCACTAGTGGGAAATATCTGGGAAGCCTAACAATGAGAAACACAACGAATCATTGGTAGACCCAATAGGTCGTTGTATCGAGTCGTCACCTCCATTGAAAAAGTTCTTAAGATCCCTGAACTTGTCACAACGGGTGATCGAGTCGTTTGTGATACAATGGGTCATTGTTGCCATTCCTTTTCATTAAAAGGGATATCTGGGATTCGTAATTAATGACTCACACCACGAGTCATTATATCACACGATGACTCGTTGGTTGAGTCGTGGGTTCCTTGAAAAGGAAGTTCTGAGCTGGGGACCAACGAATGATAGGACAACTCGTAGTTTCTCACAACGGGTCATTCCATGTCCTGTTAGTTCTTGACGGATCAAGGAAGGTCTGACCACAACTCAGAGAATGGGTCATTGGAATTGACCACGACTCATTTTCTCGGTCATTCTTAGCCAAAATTTTTGATTTCTTCTAGATTTTTCTTGCAAGGTCTGAGTTTGGTCTAGAAAAGTTTTGGGGTTTTACAGCTCCACTTCAACAAGTGCTCTTCCTATTGCTAGGAATGGTTTCCCCACGATGATGGGAACCTCAATATAAGTCATAATCCAGCACGACAAAGTTGGATGGTAGAATGAACTTGTCCACCAAGACCAATACATCCTCAAGGTCACCAATGGGATGCTTTATTGAATGATCTGCCATCAACAACCTCATCATTTTAGGTTTGGGACGTCCCAAACCTAACTTCCTGAAGATTATGAGAGGCATTAGATTGAGGCTAGCCCCGACATCACATAATGTCTTGTTGAACATACAGATCCCAATAGTGCGAGGGAGAGTGAATGCTCCGAGATCCTCTCTTTTTGGAGCAAGGTTACTAGCCATCACAGCACTACATGATGTGACACCTCCACTATGCCCGCATCCATTATCTTCTTTTTCTTCGCAACTCTTTCGTGAATTTCGCATATCCTTGCATTTGGAGTAATGCGTCAACCAGCTGTTGATGGACAACTTGCTAAACATATCAATGAACTTTCAGAACTGATTGTCCTCTTTCTTTTTCTCTAATCACTGTGGGTAAGGAGGTGGGATTCTAGGCTCTTGTCCTTGTGCATTTGAGGCCTTCTCGCCTTTTTTCTCAACATCAACATCTTTGGGAGTAACAACCACTCCTTCCACTTCAAGTTCCTATTTATCATCAACACAACTTGGTGCTTTTGGTGCCACATCCGTCACTCCACCATTTCTGATTAGATCAATAGTTTTTTGGCCTTCACACCCACATCGGCCATAATATTTCCACTCCTATGAGGGGTATCACTAGGAAAGGTTCTTTTTATCCGGGGATTCATTTGGGATGAATGGTTGTTCATTTGATCTTACAAATGCTTAATGGAAGCCAAATGAGAACTCATCATTTGGGAAAGGTTAGATACCTCCCCTTTAAGCTCCTTCACCCCACTATCCGAGGACTCAACCTTCTTCAAATCTTTTGCCAACATCTCCTCCATCTTTGAGTTACCAACATTACTCACTCTGATTTGCATTTGTGTGCCTCAACCTTGGGAGGGGGAACATATGTATTTGAACTTTATGGTATCGCTCCCCTTCATGATTCGTTTCACGATTTCCCCATGTATCATTCCTATCGGTCCACCCTTGATTGTTATGATTCCTCCGACCTTGACTCTCGTCATGAGGATGCTAAGGGCCTTGGTTGGCACCTTGATATCCCAAAGAAGAACCCCCCCCCCTCCACTTGGCCAGCCGTATATTCACACTCTTCTTCATATCTTGGCGGTGAAGCCTCCCTTGCATATTGCTTGTGGCCTTAGGTTCCAACTGCGTTTAGACTTTTGTAACCATCCTCCATCACATGCTTGGTCATTAGCTCAAGATGGGTCATCATTTTGGCCAAGGTCTCATCCTTTTCTTCATCATGTTTTCTCATCTCCGCAGTCACAAGGCTAGAACTAGCACCATTTGAGGATTCCTCGGTGTCCTGGTGTGCCATGCTCGAAGTCTTGGTCATTTGATCTAAGAGAGCTTTGGCCAATCCATATGTTTGGTCCATCAAGGACCCACTAGTGAGATTATTGGCCATGGACTTATTTATTAGTCAAGTGAGTGATAGAAGCTTTGGAGAAGATCTCCATCAGGCAACCCATGGTTTGGACATATTGCAACTTCATTTTGAATCGAAGCCAAACCTTATGCAAGGGTTCATTTGAGAGTTGTCTAAAATTGGTGATTTCATCCCTCAACTGCACCATCCTCGAGGGAGGAAAGAACATATCCAAGAAAGCATCTGTCAACTCTTGCCAAGAAGTAATACACCCCGGGAGTAGCTCCTCTAGCCAAATAGATGCTTATCCCATCAATGAGAATGGGAAAAAGCGTTAGTTGAATTGGCTCTTGGCTAATATTGGTGATATTGAAGGGCTGGCAGATTTTAAGAAAGTTGCAAAGGTATCTATTAGTGTCTTCGCTTGGTTCCTCAAAAGAGTCCTTTCATTTGTAGCAAGTGTAACATCATGCTGGTCACATGTAACACCATATTCCCTACCATATGTGGTAGGTGAATGGCACCCGCTATATCAGGTGACATTAGCTCATCCTCGTCTTGGTCCATATGGCCATCTGCTGAATCCACTTGTTATCTTGGATCATTAAATACAACCTAAAACAAGCAGAAAAAATAACAAATGTAAATTTACACAAGATGCTTAAACAATTCGAATTAACAACTCTAGGCTATCAATGCCTCTTCCCTGACAACGGTGCCAAAATTGATAACGTCCAAATACACTTCTCCCTAGGAGAGAGTGAGAAGTGTACACAGTCGTTCATAATATAATTTATCATACTTTACGAGTCGGGATAATCCATAGGGAATAGGGATAGATCACTACTAAATTTGTTTGTCAACCTAAACTACTTCGCATCATTGTATCACAATACATAAAATAAATGTTGTAGGGAAAATGAGAACACTATATGATACTACTCAATATCAAAAAGAAGTAATAATAGCTGAAGCAACAACGAGAGCAAGTACTAGAGATGTGCTATTGATGGGCCATTGATAGGATTGGGTTAATCAACAAGTCTTAAAAATCAAATACTAACATAAATAGTATGAACAAGTCTATACCCAATGTCTTTTGACCACTTAGGCATATTCTACTTGGGTTCTTCCAAACCCCAATGAATTAATACATTATCCATATTGGCTTGAGGAAGGATTAAGCTATTTCTAGCCTTAATCATTAATTGAGTTATGAAAACAGGTTTTGGCTCTTTCTAGCCCAACCCCATATTTGCAAAATTCAAATCCCCGCTAATGCTTTCTCACCCATATCTTACTTCCTTTTTTCAAGAAAAAGCAAGATAAGTAAATATAATCTATGTTTACAACCACAAATATTTGCATTAAAACTTAGAGAAAGCATTAGATTCATGCGTAATAAGTGACTCTAACGCTAAATTAATAACACCCAATCAAATCAAAACTCACATCAAGCACACACCTCTAACAATCAAATTAGCTACACATGAGGGTACATAAGAGAATTAAATCAATAAGAGATTCATTCACATTCATAATCGAATAGTATATTTTAGCTTCAATTGTATAATTCAATGGAGAATTCTTACCCTACAAGATTGGAGAAGAAGAAGAAGAAGAAGAAGAAGAAGAAGACGACTATCTCTTACTTCTCTCTATAATTCACTCTCTAAAAAAAATTAGCTAATCCAAAAGTACAACCCCTCCTCTTTTCTAAAAAAATGAGAGTGTGTACAAAATAGGGAAAGTTTGCTTTCTTTATGCTGCAAGAATCCCAATTTTACCCTTAGAAGCTTCTCAAATGTCCTTGTGCCAGAGCTAGACCATTTTACACTTTTTAGCATGGTCTCACTTTCGTGGAAGCTACATTTCACAGGTGCCCATCCGCGAGGTGCAGTTCACTTGCAACTCTGGTTTAGAACGCCGGGATATGTCCTGTAGTAGAACCTACATTTCACAGGTGCTCTTTAGCATCAGCCCAGTGCACTCCTCCATTTGACTGATGCTTCGTAGGTGCAGAACCTGCGAAGTGCAGGTCTTCTTCCTCCAGTATTTGCTTTTTGTTCATTTCCTTTGCTTTTTTTGTTTTAGTCGAATACTTGTAAAATCCAATAAAAAGGCATAAAACCTTCCCATATGAGTTGAAAACATAGAAAAAGATCATTCTTAAGAGCCTAATAACTTGGTAAATTACCAACACATCAGCTCTGGAGATGCTACCAGATTTGAGAGCTAGAATGAGGAAGTTCGTGTTTGGATTGTTTGAGCACATAAAGAAGGAATGTAAGGGCTTTCTATTGATTAATGATGTAGATATTTCTAGACTTATGGTATATGACCAATAGTTAGAGGAAGATAAGCAGAAGGACAGAAAGGAACACCAGAGCAACTGAGCTAAGCTATCAGGTAATAAGACCGTACAATAGAAGAACAAAAATTGAAATAATTCCTTCTTTAGGAAAAGGCCCTCTAGACCTATATAGTCAGCTGCTAATGCTCCAGCCACCGGTAATAGGAATAATCATAGGTCCCAAGGGCAAGGTATTGCAGTTCAGGGAACCCCTCGACACCCATCATGTAGCAAATGTGGTAGAATCCACTTAGGTGAGTGTCATTCCGGTAGAGATAGATGCTATGGATATGGCTATTAGGGCATTTTTTTGAGAGAGTTATCCATTCAATAGGGTAATGGGTGTAACAAAGCTCAGTCTACTCCTTAAGCAGGAATAGTTACCCCAAATGTCACTACATCAGGCACAAGTAGAGGATAGAACCGTCTGTATGCTATGTCTAGTCGTCGGGATTAAGAGAACTCTCTAGATGTTGTCATTGGTATGTTAAAAGTCTTCTCTATTTATGTATTTTCTTTACTTTCTCTAGGTTCTACTCTATCCTTTGTGATTCCTTATGTAGTTGTTAAGTTTGAAATTTTGTCAACACAACTCTTAGAGTCATTTAGTAATTCTACTCCGATCAGTGAGTCAGTATTAACTAAGAGGAGCTACAGAGATTATACAGTCTTAGTCTATCATAAAGATACCACAACTGTCCTAGTAGACGCAGTGTATTTTGTTGTTATTCTAGGCATGGATTGGTTGTATTCCTGTTATGCCATGTCAACTATTGGACCCGAGTAGTAGAGTTTCGATTTCCAGAGTAGCCAGTCTTAGTTTGGGAAGGTAGTCCCATTATGCGTAAGGGTCATTTCATTTCATACATTAATTCCAAAAAGTTAATCTCTAAGGGGTGTGCATATCATTTAGTGAGAGGGAAAGACTCTAATGTGGAGACACCTTACCTTTTGTCAGTTCTAGTCGTGAATGAGTTTCCAAAGGTATTTCCAGATGATCTTTCTAGAGTCCCTCTAGATAGGGATATAGATTTTGGAATAGGTGTCCTTCCTGACACTCAGCCTATCTCTATTTTGCCATATAGAATGGCTCCGACTGAGTTAAAAGAGTTAAAACGGCATTTAAAGGATCTTCTATATAATGGTTTAATTGTCCCTAGTGTTTCACCTTAGGGTGCTCTAGTTCTCTTTGTGCGTAAGAAGGATGGTACTTACAATGCACATTGATTACTAGCAGTTTAACAAGGTCACAATCAAGATAGATATCCCCTTCCTAGTATGATGACTTGTTCGACCAGCTTTAGGGTTCCAAGTGTTTCTCAAAAATAGATCTCAGCTTGAGGTATCATCACATGAAGGTTAGGGAATGTAATATTCCCAAGATAGCCTTCAGGATCTGCTCTGGTCATTTTGAGTTTATTGTTATGTCCTTTAATTTGACTAACGCTCCTACAACACTTATGGACCTCATGAACAGAGTGTTTAAGATGTATTAGGACATGAGTGAGAAGGAGCATGATATTCATCTCAGAATAATCCAGCAGACTCTTAAGGTCAATGAGTTATTCGCTAAGTTCTCTAAGTGCGAATTTTGGCTGAAGTTAGTGGCTTTCCTAGGCCATATAGTCTCCAGCAAGGGTATTAAGGTTGACTCCTTAGAAGATTGAGGCAGTAAAGAGTTGGCCTAGACCTACAATCCCGACTGATATTAGGAGTTTCCTAGGTTTAGCTAGTTACTACAGGAGGTTTGTATAAGGATTATCAACTATTGCTACTCCATTGACTAAGTTGACCCATAAAAAGGTAAATTTTCAATGATCTAAAATCTTGTGAAAAAAGCTTTCAGGAATTGAAAACTCGTTTGACTACTACTCTAGTGTTGACCCTACCAAAGGGTATAGATGGCTTTGTTGTGTATTGTGATGCATCCAGAGTAGGCATTGGGTGTATATTGATGAAAAATGGCAAGGATATAGCTTATTCCTCTAAAAAACATAAGATCTATGCAAATAATTATCCAACTCATGATTTTGATTTGGTAGTTGTAGTATTTGCATTAAGAATTTGGTGTCACTATTTCTACGGTGTTGATGTGTTCACAAAACACAAGAACCTGCAGTATGTGTTCAACCCAAAGAAGTTGAATCTCATACAGAGGAGGTGGCTTAAACTACTCAAGGATTATGATATAAGTATTCTCTACCACCCAGATAAGGCTAATGTAGTTCTTGATGCTCTTAGTAGGCTATCCATGGGAAGCACAGCTAAGGTAGAGGGGGAAAAGAGAGAGTTGGCAAAGGATGTGCCTAGATTCTTGCACTTAGAAGTTTGTCTTCTAGACTCTGAAGAAGGTAGTGTGCTTGTTCAAAATGGGGTCAAATCATCTCTAGCAGCAGAAGTTAAGGAAAAGCAGGACAAAGATACCTTTTGTTTCAATTAAAGGGAGATTTCACAAGCAGAAGGTGTTGGTTTTCGCACAAGGGGGAAATGGTGTCTGAGGTATCAAGATAGATTATGTGTCCCGAATGTAGATGGTCTCAAGGATAGAATCATGGTAGAAGCACACAGCCCCAAATATTCTATTCACCTAGGTTCAACTAAGATGTACCATGACTTGAGGGAAGTCTATTGGTGGAATGATATAAAGAGAGACATTGCAAATTTTCTGGCTAGATGTCCAAATTATCAACAGGTAAGGTTGAGCACCATAGATGTAGCTCAGAGTATATTAATTCCCTAATAAAAGTGGGATATGATCAATATGAATTTTATTACTGGTCTATCAAAGTCACGTAGGCAACATAACTCTATTTGGGTGATTGTAGATCAAATGACCAAGTCAGCCCATTTCTTGCTAGTTAAGACTATGGATTTAGCCGAGGATATGCACGATTGTGTATTTGAGAGATAGTTAGACTTCATGGAGTTCCATTATCTATCATATCAGATAAGGGCATACAGTTTACTGTCCAGTTATAGAAGTCATTTCAGAAAGGTTTGGGCACAAAGGTGATCTTAGCACAACTTTTAATCCGGATAGATGGTTACGCAAAATGGACAACTCAGAAATTGGAGGATATATTGAGAGCATGTGTTATTGATTTCCAGAGAAATTGGGATGACCATTTGCCTCTCATTGAGTTTGCACATAATAATAGTTAACAATCCAACATTCAGATGGCTCCTTATGAGGTTCTTTATAGGCTAAGGTGTAGATCTAATGCTCCTTATGAGGTGCTTTATAGGCGAAGGTGTAGATCTCCTATTGGTTGGTTTGAAGTTGATGAAGCAAAGTTGATAGGACCATACTTAGTGTAATAAGCTATGGAAAAATTTAAGATCATTTTGGAAAGGTTTAAGGCTGCACAAAGTCTCCAAAAGTCTTATATAGATATTAGGCATAGAGGCTTGGAGTTTGAGGTAGATGATTGGTTTTACTTGAAGGTTTTACCTATGATGAGTGTTATGTGATTTGTCCAGAAAGAAAAGCATAGTTGTTACATCCCATAAGTTTCTATCGTTTAACTGACACGTGCGTACATATGTTGTGAATTTTGGAGTACAACGCATACGGGGAAGGGCTTGCGGAGTGAGTATATGAGCACGGCATATAGAGGGTAGGACGACGTTATCGGAGGCCAGGTAATGTTTTCTCTCAATTTTCTATAGGTTTTTGTCGGAATTACATCGTTAAACTCCATAAAAACCTAAATTTGTCTTAGATAATGAGTTACAGGCCTACAAGGAACGTCCCTACAGAGTTATTTCTTAAAAATTCTCTCGAAGTACCAGAACCTCGCCGAGTAAAAGTTGTAGAAATCACTTCTAGTTGAGTCCTAAGCGCCTACAGGTAGGTAAGCATTTCTACCTTCTAAACTCTAGGGAATTTGTGAGTTTCTGGCCTAATTGAATGAATTTGAGTTATAGTTAATATTATTGAATGACATCATTATTTTTCGAGTCTTAGTATTGAAAATAGCCTTATTCTCTCGTCGTAAGCTGTAATTTGGTGGGATTGCCAGTTATAGGTTTGAACTAGTTGGGTTAATGGAAATCGTCGATTGTGGTATGTTAAAGCTATTCCTTTAGACAAGTTATTCTATGAACTCCTTCTATGTTCAAGATGACATTACTGACCCCTTTAGGGGCCTGGTTTTCCTGAGACGTAGTTGTACTCACTTATGGGGGCCTCAGGATACTGATAGGGGTATATATACTGTTTGGTGCTTGCCAGGGCTTATGGGCGTCCATGTAGGTTATTTTATATTGATTGTACCTTCCAGGCTTATGGGAGGCACGACTAGGTTCTTGTTTGTTTATTTACTTGCTAGTTATATTTCAGATTGTAAGGCTATTTAGGTTGAACTCTTATCCTTCCTATTGATTACTTTCAGTTCTTCTATCAGTTTTAGTCAGCTTTTATTATTGCCTTACATATTCGGTAAATATTGTTCTGGCGCCTATCTATGAGGAGCTGCATACTTGCCTGCAGGTGCAGATAGACATCGTTCAGGACCTTCTTAGCTATAAGCGAGGATTAGTAGTTCAGTTAGCTTCTTTTCTTCGGATTTGATAGTTATAAAGGTTTGCTCATTTTGTTGTAGCTTTTGGGTAGGTCGGGGCCCTATCCCGACCACTGTTCCACTCTTAGAGGCTTGCGGACTATATTTTTTCAGTTGTTGGTTGTTGTTGGCCATATGGAGCCTAGTATAGCTAGTTAGTTAATAGCCATGTTGACTATAGTAGGAATATGACTACCTGCTTTCCTTTTATTATAAGTAGATAGCATGGTGGTTTTATCGGCCGGCATAGGATCCCTTTATTGTTGTGTGTATTGGGTTAGCAGTTTTCTTTTTTAGGTTACTATATGGCCTTGTCGGCCAGATGCTGTGTTTACAGCCAAAATATAATAGTTTGCTTTTTTTATTTTGAGTTGCTGGCAGGCACCGGAGGTGTTTGTTCCTAGTTAGGTCAGCCCAGGTCCCAGTATAGCATTAGGTGCCAGTCATGCCTCCCAAGGTGGGGCGTGACAAACTTGGTATCAAAGCAACATCGTATCCTAGGGAGCTTCAAGTTGTGTCTAATAGAGTCTTGTCTATGGGTGTTTTGTGCATCACATTCTATAGGCAGGAGGCTCCAAGGCATGATAGCGTGGTTACCTTCCTTTCTTCTCCAGTGGTGCTATAGAGCTATGTCGTATAGGGTGAATCCCTAAGCTTACGTTATTCTGCTTATCTACAGAGAAAATGTCCGATGCACAACAGACTATGGCTGGTCGGGAATTGGATACTGCGGTAGGTGAGGGCACTAGCAGGGTGACATAGTCAGAGCTGGCCATACCTGAGGGCAATACGGAGGCATCGCCTCGATCTCTCTAGCATTCACCGTCACATCAAGATCCCTCCTGGGTAGCAGATAAATAGTATCACCCCGAGTTATACCTATACCATCAAATCAGGAGGTTAGGAGTGCAGTTTACATGTTGGCTCGGATGATGGCTACTCAGCACCAACTAGTGGCACCAGTTGTTCCTCGCTTTGAGTTATCCGCAATTTACGGGGAGAGATTATAGAGAGGATCCTCAGGACTTCATAGACAAGGTGCAACAAATATTCAGGGTAATGTATGCCTCGCCTATAGAGTCTCTTGAGTTGGTAGTGTTTCGTCTATGAGATATAGCGTTTCTGTGGTACGAGAGTTGGGAAAGGTCCAAAGGTAGGGATCTACCACCACATACTTGGACGGGTTTTTCGGAGGCCTTCCTAGATCATTATCTACCTCGAGAGATCCGAAAGGCTAGGGTGGATCAGTTTTTACATCTAGAGCAGGGCAGAATGAGCGTTCAGGAGTATGCACTGAGGTTTTACTCCCTGGCTAGATATGTGTCAGCTTTTGTAGATACTATGCCAACTAGGGTACACCAGTTTATCATGGGGATTTCTACTAAATATGTGGAGGCATGTATTACGGTTATCTTTTGCGAGGATATGAATATTGCACGCATTTAGGCTTTTTCTCAGAATATAGAGGGAATCAGGCAGTGCCAATATAAGGTTGGAAGGGTAAGTCGGGAGTTGCACCAGAGGGATAGACACAGTGATTTGTAGGTTGAGTTTCAAGAGGGGCCCAGACCTCAGTTTCTAGGTCGGCCACTTAGACCTTCACCTCCGCAGCAGTAGGGCAGCAGGGCATATCGTCATGGACAATCAGGTTCCAGCAAGAGTTCACGAGCGTCAAGCTCCCAACAGCAGAGAGGTTTAGATCAGACTAGGACTATTACACTGCGTTGTAGGATTTGCAGTCGACAACATTTTGGAAGGTGTAGATATGGCTCTTTTATTTTCTATGCTTCTAGGAAAGAGGGTCATATGATGAGGGATTGTGCGACCATAGATCAAGGTGACCGAGGCCAGTAGAACAGGTCCACAGCCAGATCACATGCTCCAGCACCTTCGGTAGGGCGTAGGCCCTCCGACAGAGGGAGAGGTAGATTGGGGGCATCTAGTTCTAGCAGTGGTCTGGATTTCACTTATGGCTTACTAGGGAGATAGGATTCAGAGTCATCACTAGATGTTGTGACAGGTATGTTGAATGTTTGCTGTCACCCAGTTTATGTTTTGATAGATCCAAGTTCTACTCTATCTTATGTTACTCCGCTAGTGGCGCGAAAGTTTGGCATACACTAAAATTTCTCTGCAACCATTCTCGGTGTCTAAACCCATTGGTAACTTTATTATTGCTAAGAGGATTTATCAGGGTTGTATAGTAGAGATTGTTGGTCGCCAGACCTTAGCCAATTTAGAAGAGCTACAAATGGTTGATTTCAATGTAATTATGGGTATGGATTGGCTAGCGCCATGTTATTCCAATGTGGAATGTTTGACCAGGACCGTCTGATTTCACTTTCCAATGGAGGTAGTGCGAGAATTGAAAGGCAATACAGTTACGCCAAAATGTAGGTTTATAACCTATCTTCGGGTGAGGAAGTTGATAGCAAAGGGCTGTATTACCGTATTGTTAGGGTTCAGGATATGCATGCAGAATCCCTAACTCTTCAATCTATTCTTGTGGTTAGTGAATTTTCGAACGTGTTTTAAGAAAAGCTTCCTAGTATTCCCCCAGAGGGGGAGATCGATTTCTCTATTGACCTGCTACTAGGAATGCAACCTATACCCATCCCTCCATACCGAATGGCTCCTGCTGAGCTGAAGGAATTCAAATAATAGTTAAAAGATTTGCTAGATAAGGTCTTTATTAAGAGCCAAGTGCTTCACTGTGGGGTGTGCCAGTTATATTTGTGAGGAAGAAAGATGGCTCCCTACGAATGTGTATAGATTATCACCAATTGAATAAAGTTACTATTAAGAATAAATATCCCCTCCCGAGGATAGATGATTTGTTTGATCAGCTGCAGGGGGCGAAATATTTCTCCAAGATCGACTTAAGGTCAAGGTATCACCAAGTGCGAGTCCGGGAGAAAGATATTCCAAAGATAGCCTTCAGGACCAGGTATGGTAATTTTGGATTCTTGGTCATATCTTTCGTATTGTTGAATGCCCCATCAGTGTTTATGGATTTGATGAACAACATCGTCAGTCCGTATTTAGATCTATTTGTGATAGTGTTTATTGATGAGATTTTTTCATATTCCATCTCAGAAGCCGAACACAGAGATCATCTGCAAATGGTACTCCATATACTCAGGGATCGCCAGTTATATGCGAAGTTCCCGAAATGTGATTTCTGGTGAAATTTTGTAGCTTTCTTGGGCAATGTTGTGTGAGATACAGGTATTAGGGTTGATTCACAGAAAATCGAGGCAGTAAGACTAAACCCACAACTCTTACTGAGGTTCGTAGTTTCTTGGGGTTGGCCGGGTATTACAGAAGGTTCATGGAAGGATTTTCTACCTTATCAGCACCGTTGACAAGGTTGACTCAGATGGCAGCTAAATTCCACTAGATCGAAACTTGTGAGCAAAGTTTTCAAGAGCTAAAAAATAGATTGACAGGGGAAGTGAATGAATTTTTGAAGGGTCACCACGGGCATGACCACGAGTTCTGGTTAGGCTAGACGACTCATGAAGTCACCCGTGGTCTGGACTGGAAATTTTCAAGGATAGTTGGGTAGTGTAGGCCACGGATGGTGACCACGAGTCGTGGTCACTCGGCACAATTCGTGGTGTCCTTCATGGGTCCCATGGTGATTTTGGGCAGTGTACCTCAAAACTCAAGGACACAAGTCATGAGCCCTGGTGACGAGTCGTCCAGTCCCTCATAGGGACTGGCAGTCAAGAAATTTTGCGATTTAAGTAAGGGATTTTTCATAATTCCTAAGTTCCTAAAGCCTAAACTACGATTTTTTGAGGTATAAATAGTGACATTTTATGGGGTTAAGTTCAGTTTATTCATTTTCCATTTATGCATGCAAAAGTAGAAGAGATTTGAGAGGGTGATCAAGCTAAGGATCTTCAATTTCTTTTTGATCATTCAAGAGAGAGTAAGATTCAGCATCCATCAGGTATATAGGGTTATGAATGGGTGGTTTCTTCCACACTCATGCCCAATCCCTCTTTAAAAGTGTGAAATTCCATAATCGATCTCTACGTGTTTTACCCAAGTGCATGAATTAGCTATTTCTACACATGGGTATGAATTGATTATGATTTTATTATCACATTGTGATGCATGGGCTATTTTATAATGATTTCAATTAAACTTTTGTTTCTAGCCTTATGAATGTTGAAGCCCATTGATGAGATGATCATGAAAAGTGAGATTTGGGGAGTATATGTGATAATGATGAGATATTATGATGGAAGCATGATTTGAAGCTACCCAAGTTTACAATTATATTTTCGATGAAAATGGAGTATTTCTAAGTATGATAAAACTTGGGCAATGCCCATATGTTAAGTATGAACGACGATTTTCCTGAATTAAGCTTTCCACAATATTTTTTGGAGCGAAGACTCCCTATTTTATGTTCTTAGCTTGTGGTATGATTTGAGTTAAGTTTTCCTATGCATAGCTTACCACATGGTTTTGGGGCAAGACTCCCACTAGGTTTTTAGCTTGTGGTATGTGTTGAGCTAAAGCTTCTCATATGCATGATTTCATATTTGAGATGTATTTGATCATTGAGCTTCATCAATAGATGATGCTGAGCTTCATTATATACGATGTAGAGCATATGCATGTTTTTGGGAGTATTGTCTAGCATCGAGTAGGCTATGGGTCGATCACCCTATGCCTCAGAACTACGCGCCAACGTAGGTTTATACTATTATATGACTTGGGACCTCCCTTGTGAGCTTCCCCATGCTTGAATGGGCCTTCAGCTTGATATTGATATCATGGTAGCGTCCTTAGCCTTGGAAAGGCTTTGGATGGCTCTGTCCACCTAAGTGGAATAGTCGGGACCACATAAGCTCTATCGTGGTATGTTGGTTAAAAGACGAGTATCCCATTGTTCCTCATGACGAGTTACCCATTTTTACTCACAAATTTTCAAATCACAAGAAGTATGGGTATATGAATAAAATTACGCTCGCTCTTTCAAAGAATTCGCATGCATCATGTAGTGACCCATAAGCTTGCCCTTAGTGTTTTACTCCACTAATTTAAGGATGTATAAATGTAAGATCAAGTAGGACTTAATGGGTTGTAATGTAAGCTAAGGGACAGGTAGGTACTATTCTGGCTAGTAATAGTAGCTATCTTCCCCAAGCGCTTTTAATAACTTCAACCTTCACTAAGGACATCTCTTCTCTTACTTCACCCTCATTCTTTTCAATATTGAATTTTTTTCTTCTTGTTCCCACTTCTTTAAGCACACTTAGCTTATTTGTAAGGAGTACTTACGCAACTTTTTCATTCATTTATTTCTTACTTGCTACAAATAATCAAGCATTTTCGAATAAGTGCACCCTTAACCTTTCTCAACTTTTACAACTGCTATTTATCCTTCCTTTTCATGCTTCTCACTCCTTCACTCTTTGGAATTTTTCACTTTAGCGCTTAGGAGTTTTAGATCAAATTCAAGGCTAATGAAAGAAATCGGATTAAGCTTATGTTGTAGCTATCAAAGAATAGGCTTAAGGCTCAATGGGGCTCACTAGGATTCAAATTCAAGGTAGGTAAAGTGAGGGATAAAAATTAGGTTCATTCAAAGAAATGCCTAAATCATCTCCTACAGTCCACATCTTTCATTTCATTTTATATACACACCAGGCAAGTTCTAGACATTCCACCATAACACGAAATATTCGAAAATCTTTCACTCACAGCACATGCTCAATTCAAGACACATTCAGCAGACTCTTACTCAGCTAATCACAAAGATTTAGAATTAATCTTTCAGCACATAGACTCAAATTCAAGAGCCTAGGTGTCTCAAACAAAGTTATACACTTCTTGCATGCTTCAATACTAACCACATTCGCATCTTACAATCATGTATAGCACATAACAAGAACATCAAACCATCAATTAGCTACGGGTTCAAGAAGAAAAAAATAAAATTTTATTCTTCTTCGGTTCAAAGACCCCCCCGTCGGAAAAGAACCGACAAGAAAAACCCACGGGTGGGTGAATCATGCTCAAATCGAAAATGTTCCTTTAACCAATACTTATCAAGCACTGAATTCAACCAAAATCATTAAGCACAAAATTTTAAAATTTTCCCTTGAAATTCCCCTCACCCCACACTTGAATCATGCTATGTCCTCATAGCATCAAATTAAAATTTAAAGATGGTGAGAAATACTCCCTGAGGCCTTGAGGCCTAGCTAACAACATGTTTTTCTTTCTTTGAAAACGTGGGTATTCAACCCCACACTTTTCCTCATCCATGCTTCTTATCTTCCTCCTCCAAGGGTACTCAGACTTCCCCTCCATCTGTGCTTAAATCTCCACCAAAAACAGCACCAAGATGAAAATAAAAAAAAACACACAAATGCAAGAAATTAAATGGTACCTGTGGTACCCTTGGGTTGCCTCCCAAGCCGCGCCTAATTTTACGACGTGGCACGACGCATCAAGTTTCACCACTTTTCCCTCCACTTTGAGGATATGAATCTCACCCCTAATTTCTTCCCTAATTTTCTCTTATGCTCCCGGGGTGGTGGTGAAAAATTTGAAGGACCAAGCAGTAAATGTTGCCTCTTGCATTTATTGGCCCTTACGTAAGTGAAGTCATTTTTGCTCTCAGAATCAGCAAATTTCAGAATATATGGGGCTTGTTCCTCCTCTAGCTCTTTCTCTACAAGCTTGGAAGACTCTATTTCTAAGTTGTCAACCAAACATAATGTCGAGAAATGCTTCGAGTGTGGTACAATACACCTCAACTCTGAAATTGCATTGTGCTTGACTTCCCTACTTGTGTACACCTTCTCTACATCAACATCTAATTCCCCATGAATGTCAAATGGGTGGGACTCTAACTCTTCTTTCATAAATGGATTGGCCATATGTGTGAAACCATCACGGGGACTCTCAAGAGCCTCTAATTGTTGGGCTTCTTCCAAGAACTCACCCTTTTCTTCTTCTTGTGGTTTCTCTTGAGAATTGCATAAGACTTGTACTTGCAAATTACTGCAAGCTTCAGCCTCAGCCATCATCTCCGTGATTTTGACGCTCATCATATCTAGGGCCTCTCCATTTTCCTCTTGCTGAATTCTCAATGCTTCCATCTCCTCCTTCATTGCTTCTGTTTGCTCAAGGACTTGTTTTATCATGTTTTGTTTCCGAGCTTGGCGTTCCAAGTCCTCATTTTTATCATTCCTATATTCATCAAAAACAATAGAAGGATCATAGTAGGGGCTTGGGGGAGGGGGAGTATGCATTTGGAAAGCTATCCCAATGGCCATTTTGACCACCACATATATTGCAAGTTTTACAATGTTGCCATAAGTGAGGTCCTCCACAATTCAGACAACACTCACCAAAATAAGAGTATCTACCATTTAACCCATTTGTATTCCATGATGTCATGTTAAGAAGGGTATCAGATTAAAAATAAAAAATTAAAATAAATTTTAAACAAATAAATTTTTTTAAACATTAAAAAAAATATATAGATACTAACACAAAACAAGAAATTTTTTTATTATTATTTTTTTATAAGATTGTAAACTAACACAAGAAAATGTTTTTAATTCACTAAATACGCCAGTCCCCAGCAACAGCGCTAAAAACTTGTTACGCTCCAGCGCACACGCAAGTGCACGCGGTCATACAAGTAATATAGTGGCCCTTTTTAAGAGCCGGAATGTCGAACCCACAGGGACTGGTTCAGCAAATTATCAAGTTCAAGTGTTAGTGAAGAAGTCGATTTTAGAAGTTTTCGATAAATTATAATTAAATCTTAGTGGTGACACGAAATAATCTAGAAGCAATACAAAACAAAACTAGAGTTAAGGCCGGATAATCATACAATGCTACAATCCATAATGGGTTAAGTATGAAATTATCAATTGTTGTCTCACATAATTGGAATTGCATGTTCATGGTCTTCTGAACCTCTAAACACGACAAACTAGCCTCACTACTACATCATTGAGCGAGGATGTCATTTCTAGTTCGTGGGCAATTCACTATGTGGATGTGGTTTGCGGGGTTCATGCTCTTGATTAGGGACTTTCGTACCTCTAATCATTTAACCGAACTTAGCTTCACAACTACTTCTATGAGTTGTGATGTGATAATTCTAAGTTGGTGTCTAGCTCATCCCGTTTTAGTAACCAAGCAAGGTAAATTAGGTATATTCCTATCCTAACCACAAATCTTATCAAAAGACAAGAACTTGCTTCCTACATTCTTATGTTCTTGCCTAGGTTTGCTCTTCTAAGCTTCCACCCAAGCTTAACCCACTTGTTTTCATGGTGATCAAGCCTAAAAACAACAATAATAAAGATTGTAAGACAAAACACCAACTAACAACTCAACCCAAAATGAATCTAAGCAAATATAATCATATCTATGGCCTCAACCCTAGATGGAGGATTCTAGCCACCCATGTTTGTAAAAATACTCAAAACCATGTTTAGAGTAGTTTACTTACTAGTATAGATGAAAAGAAATGAAGAAAATATGAACCCAAGAGGAGTTCTAGCGCCTCCCTTCGGGTTTTCAACAAAATCGCCTGTGTCCTAATATTGGGGCAAGGTTCCTATTTATAGTAAATGAGAATTTGCAGATTTTTTGCCTGTGGTGGAATGGCAACATGTCACGGAGGTGAATGTGGAGCCTTGCCTCGGTGACACAGAGGTAACGCGTACCCTCACTGGAATGTGCCAAAAAATGCAATTTTCGGCCAAGTGTTGCCGCGTTGGCAGCGTGCCACGGCCCCTATCACGCAGGGTGCCAGTTATTGCATGTTTTCTTGTTGACTTTCACATTTTGCTCTTGATTCCATTCCTCCACTTCACAAAATCATGAATTAGTTCCTCAAATGCATTATTAACATTCAAAAACAAGGACTAATCATGTTGGTTAGTATATATTCACATTTACATAAAATCACATGAGAATGTATATAAATAAGTAGATAAACAAGACTAAATTGAGTTATAAAGTAGCACTTGGGCATGCAATTATGCCCAAGATCATTTATGCTTTTCTGTGTGTTTCTAATATTATGAATGTTCTCAAGAGGGAGATATTGTTGTACCCCAGAAACCCAAATATTAGAACCGGGCGTTTAAACGGAGAAAAACTGAAATTCTGCACCGGTCACAGAATGGGTCGTTAAGTGACCCATGAGGAGGGACCACAAGTCGTGAGGTGACTCATGGTCAAGAGGAAGTGAATGAAGTTTTCAAGGGTCACGACGAGCATGACCACGAGTCATGGTCGTCCATAAAACTCGTGGAGTCACTGGTGGTCTGGATTGGAAATGTTGCAAGGATAGTTAGGCAGTGTAGGCCACAGATGGTGATCACAATTCGTGGTCACTCACCACGATTCATGGTCACTCACCATGATTCGTGGTGTCCTCCATGGGGTCCCATGGTGATTTTTGAAAGTGTACCTCACGACTCAAGGCCACGAGTCGTGGGCCCTGGTGACGATTCGTCCAGTCCCTTGTGCGGACTTGTAGTCAGCAAAATTCTACGATTTAAGTAAGGGATTTTTCGTAATTCCGAAGTTCCTAAAGCCTAAACTACGACATTTTGGGGTATTAATAGTGACCTTTTATGTGGTTAAGTTCAGTTTATTCATTTTTCATTCATGCATGCAAAAGTAGAAGAGATTTGAGAGGGTAATCAAGCCAAGGATCTTCAATTTCTTTTTGAGCATTCATGGGAGAGTAAGATACAACCTTCATCAGGTATGTAGGGTTATGAATGGGTGGTTTCTTCCACACCCATGCCCAATCCCTCTCTAAAAGTGTGAAATTCCATAATTGATCTATGGGGGTTTTACCCAAATGCATGAATTAGCTATTTCTACACATGGATATGAATTGATTATGATTTTATTATTGAATTGTGATGCATGGGCTATTTTATAATGATTTCAATTATACTTTTGTTTCTAGCCTTATGAATATTGAAGCCCATTGATGAGATGATCATGAAAAGTGAGATTTGGGGAGTATATGTTATAATGATGAGATATTATGATGGAAAGCATGATTTGAAGCTACCCATGTTTACAATTATGTTTTCGATGAGAATGGAGTATTTCTAAGTATGATAAAGCTTTGGGCAATGCCCATATGTTAAGTATGAACGATGATTTTCCCAAATTAAGCTTACCACATTATTTTGGAGTGAAGCCTCCAAATTTTATGTTCTTAGCTTGTGGTATGATTTGAATTAAGCTTTTCTATTCATAGTTTACCGCATGGTTTTGGGGCAAGGCTCCCACTATTTTTTAAGCTTTTGGTATGTTTTGAACTAAAGCTTCTCATATGCATGATTTCATATTTGAGATGTATTTGATCATTGAGCTTCATCAATAGAAGATGTTGAGCTTTCTTATATACGATGTAGAGCATACGCGTGTTTTGGGAGTATTGTCTAGCACCGAGTAGGCTATGGGTCGATCACCCTATGCCTCAGAACTACGCGCCAATGTAGGTTTATACTATTATATGTCTTGGGACCTCCCTTGTGAGCTTCCCATTGCCTGAATGTGCTTTCAGCTTGACATTGATATCATGGTAACATCCTTATCCCTGACAAGGCTTCGGACGGCTCTGCCTACTTGAGTGTAATAGTCGGGACCACGTAAGCTCTATCGTGGTATGTCGGTTAAAATATTCTAAAGCAGGTTTGACTCAATGTTCAGCTTTTATTTATAAATGTCAAAATTCAGCTTTGAGTCAATCAGTTCAGTTATGAAGTTATAAAGTATGTTATATCATGTTATAAAGAGATCATGATTTCAGAAAGAATGCATGCAATCCCTACTCTCAGTTTACTAATGTTATTTTTAATTAATGCATCGTCTTTAAATGATTTAACTCAGTTTAGCTATTTTACTTACCTTGCATACTCGGTCATTCCACGTATTGACCATATACTTTCTATGCTGTATCGTTTCATGATACAAGGATCGGCTCTCAACTTCAGCCTCGCTCTTAGTCAGCTTATCGGAGTTAGCATTTTCTTTATTGGTGAGTCCTCAACTTCTGAGGACTAGACTATTTATCTTTTCTTTATGTATTTCAGTTTTCAGCTTGTTGAGTTAGTTGGGGTCTTTGATAATGCTCAAACTCACACTTTTTAACAAAGTATGAAGCGTACGTTGTCAATAAAGAACTCAACTAGAGGATGGGGTTGATCCCACATATAATACGGAAGAATGTAGAAGAACGTTAGTGCTTAAACTTTTTATTTGATTATTTCCTAAGAGTGGGGAATTTGTAAAAGTAATAAATAAAAATGTTGAAAAATTGTTTGTTGTTTCCAAATTAATACAACTAACTAGGGTAAGTGTTCCCCATGACTTCATAACTACAAGGCGCTTTATACTAGTGATCTATTCCGGTGCTTAGCATGCAATATTGGTAAGTTAGGTTCACTTAAATGGTTGGTCACCTATCTAGATGATTTTCACCACGCAACTTGGTCCGTCTACGGGTGTACTTTAATTGACCCTTACCCTTAATATCGGATTACCTATCCCTGGACAAGTTCAAGCTATTAGATGAGGGTTGATACTCTCAAATCTCCGTTGTTAATCCCTTTTCCCATTCATTACCTCCTTGGTCCAGTAAGTAAGAATAAGGAAAGTTCTAATGTTTTCAACCATTAAAAATCAATTAAAACAAAGGAAGAAACAATACATCCATAAACTCCGTTCAAGAATCACTAAGTATTTTACCTATGTGTGTTAATTTGTCATGGTTCCCACAATCCTAGTTGTGGTGGTTTTAGCCTATCATGTTTATAAGTAAATTAATAGATTTCATAAATAAAAGAAAAAATTAATACTTACAACATTGATAGGAAGAAACTCACTTGATTATTGCAACAATAAGGAAGAACAATTCAACAATCATCTCAAAGTTCCAAACGTAAGACACCAAACTTGTATCTAAAAACTTGAGACTTAAAACTCTAATCCTAATTGAAGACTTTTGAACTTGAAACTTCAATTCTTGAAGAAATTCCAACTTAAAACTTGATCTAAAGCTTGATCCTAAAAACTTGATAGCTATTACATGAAAATAAAGGGTATTTATAGTAGTCAGATGCTTTCCTCATTCCTTGATGAATTTGGCTTGGGATTTCAAAGTTCCTTTCCCTAGTTGAAGTGGGAGACCCATTTTTGGCGTTGGAAACCTCCTTGCCGTGTCGCACCTTCTTTTGTTCCTTCATGGATTTAATTTGGGATTTTTAGCTCCTTTTCCTAATTAAAAATGGACTCCAGGTCGTTAGTGGTCACGGGCTAAGTAACGACTCGTTAGGACCTCAAACGAGTCATGATCAGTCAAGCATAGTCGTCCTCAGCATTAGGCCCAGTCGTGGCAATGGGTCACCTAACGACTCGTTAGGACCGGGAACGAGTCGTTAGGTCCCTCATGGCCATGGATCATTACATCCTCCAGTGTACTTGACGGATTCTCACAGTGTCTGACGACGAGTCGTCACTTTCACTAGACAGTTCTTCAGATTTTCCCCTCCCAGTTCTCACTTTATTTCATTTTCTTCAAATTCATTCCAAAGCATCAAATACACCAAATCCCATCGCTTTTAGACCTGAAAATATCTAATCATGTGTGTTAGCTATTTTCACAAATATATAACATAAACCCATGCAAACACACATAATTTTTCCTCAAAATATAGCAAAGAATGGGAAAAGTTATTTCTATGAAGTGCGTGAGTATGCCTTTCATCAGTCTTTTCCCATCAACTCGTCATGTTTAGAGGCTATTTAAACATATATATGTATTCAGCTTTGGATTTTAGATTCTGATGTTATATTCAAGTTAGACTTCCTCTATGATTGTATTGTTGGTTATTTAGCTCTTGATTGAGTTAGATGTATGATTATGCCATGAGTCGATTTGGGGTCTCTCGGGGCTCCTCATCTCGTGTTATGATTCGAGCCTCTGTTCGGGTCGTGAAAACTAGGCAGTGACTCAGTTATTTCCACAACTCTAAGTTGACCAATTTTTACACCAGCATGAGTACAATTTCATCGAATGGGTACTCAGACTTCTCCGAAAGATTTGTCAATGAACTAGATACCCTTATAAACATTTGGAACTACTCAACAGCTTCTCCTAAGATGGACGTTACCCTGTCTATCATCGAGAAACGTCGAGTGCCCAACCCAACACATTATGGAAAATCAATTCCTCAACTATCTCACTCATATACACATTACAATGGCAATGATAAGTAGCACAAAAGAACAAACATTATGATTTTCCCTTAAGAAAGATGTCAACCTATCTATCATCGGGAAAATCATACATTTCAAGAACAAGGGTTACACAGAATTCACCCCCAACTAAAATTTCAAAATATAGAACCCATGTAGCAGATCAATTAAGATGAACAACAAAACCCACATTTTTCAATTTGCACTTCCCCCAAATACCCACAATCATCAATCATAACAAAAGAGTGAAGAACATACAATGGGAATGGATGTCACGGGAATAGATACTATTGTGTTTTGTTTGGTGCTACACTCATCAAAATCATGAAAACTTAAGAAAAAATAGCACTACATACCAAATGTGAGTGTATAGGAATGGGATCTGAAAACTTGAAAACCTTTCTCACAATGACTAGCCCTAAAGTTGAAATGCTTTTGTTTAGTGTAAGAATAGAGAATGGTGGTAGAAAATGGTGAAGGAAGATGGATTTTGTAGATGAAATGGAATTTAAGTGATTGGTGGGTTTAATGGTAGAAGTAAATGGAGTAATGGGGAAGATGGAAAGGTGTAGTAATGGAGGCCATGTGGAAGGTGAAGAAAGGTGGGTTTCAGTATGTGGGGGAGAATTTCAATCGGTTGGGTTGGCAATGTGTCGGGTAAATAAATGGGTCAGTTAATATTTAAAATGGCCAAGCATACCTATTCCTACGTTAGACCTGCGGCCATAAGAAGTCACCTGCGAGACGCAGTTCCATTGCAGGTTGGCGTAATGTTGCTTGGCTTTTTGGTTCTAGTCGGCGCCTGACCTGCATTTACAGATGTCCACCCGCGTTTTACAGGTGGCTTGCAGGTCCCCTCATTTATTTAGATTGTTGCTAAGTATTCTGGCTTAGGCTGCGCCAGACCTGCGCTTTGTGGGTTGACACCTATGTTTTGTAGGTCTTACGCGGCCCTTCCTTTGTTTTCTTTCCCATGGTTTGTCACCCAATCATCCTACAACACCAAAAACAACACAAACATCCAAAACAACTGAAGTTAAAATCACTTGGGTTGCCTCCCAAGAAGCGCCTTAGTTAATGTCCTGGCTCGATGGATTTATCACCATATCATTCATTAGGAGGATCATCCTCCCCATTAATTACATCTTCACACACACTTTGATGCTCCTCTTCCTAATCAAGAACTGCAATCACTTTACATTCATCAGGGGATGTTCTTGGTTGACATAAATTAAAATTGACTTCTTCACTACCAACTCTAAATTACAATTTCCCTAGCTCCTGTCACGGCCCGATTCTATACCCTGGATGAGACACGGTACTTGGAGTCACAAGTAATCCCAAGCAAACCCATGGTCTATCATAACACTAGTAATCTAAGTAACCATAGTGGAAGCTTAAATAATAAAACCATCTAGGAAAGCTAATTTGATAAAAGTTCGTACATCTGAAAGAAAAACTGAAAGTCTGAGTCTATGTATGAAATCCATCTACTAATGATGAGTTGCTCGGACAAGCCCCCAACTAACTCTAAAGTCTAACTGAAAGAAAATAACTGAAAAATAAAATATCGTCCTCGAAAGATGAAGATTCACCACTACTGTTGCTGATATCACCTAAAGAAATCTACTTATAGTGCTGAGGCTGAGAACCTGCACCTGTATCATGATACGATGCAACATAGGAGGTATGCATCATTACTTTGAATGTACTGAGTAAGTGGGAGAAAATATAACATAAAGAACAGATAACTGAATTGTAATGACATGTAATGACCAACTAAATAACTAAAATCTAAACGACTAAAATATAACTGAGATGGTCAACAATGACCTTGAATGGTGTTCGTAAACATGCCCTGAATATGAGATACTGATCTAAGCTAACTGTACTGAACTGAACTGGACTGAGTAAATCAGAACTGTACTGAGCTGAGCTAAACTGAAGGTAGTAACCACAGATCGTGATATCTACCTAAACCCCGTACCAAGGAGTTGTGGTAAAGTTAAGAAGAATTGAAGAAAGGCAGATCTCAATGTACGACTGGAAGTCATGAGTCATGGCATGCAGGTACGAATCTTACAAAGACAACCATGAAAATGTTTAGAGATTACCAGAACTCTCAGGATCAAACTACGATAAGACAGTACGACTTGTAGGTTCAAGGTACGAGTCGTACCAGCTTCCAACACTTAGAAAAAATAGAAGTTTCCAAGCATTCTATGAGTGAAAGTATGACCAGTACAATCCTATTATGGGTCGTAAGTGAAGTTGGCGACAGTTCAGCAGTTTCCCCTATTTACTTAAGAAAAGGTTCTAAATATTTGTATAAATATTTTTTAGGTTATTTTTGGTCAGAATAAGCAGAATACATAGAAAAGAAGTAAGACATAAGTGATAGAAGTTAGAGAGAGTCAAATTTGGAGAATTGTTGTGGACTATCTATTCAAGTTTTATGGAGACTCTCGAATTAATTTTCTTATTATTCTTGAAGTGTTCTTTAATTCCTGCAATAACAAAGTGGGTTTTCTTCAAATCATCTTTGTAAGTTATAAATTATGTGTTGGTCTATGAATGTTTATAATTCTCATACAACCATGAAAGGCTAAAGCTTCCACAACTAGAATTGTGGGAACTATGGTGTATTAACGAACTAGGGTTACAGAAAGTGATGCTAAACTAATGCTAAATAATTGTATTGTATTCTCTTCATCTTTAGGTTTCTTCATTGGAGAGCAACATTAGTATTTTCCCGAGTTCTTTACTTTCTTGAATATAGGGAAGTAGAGATCAGGAAAAGAGAAATATAACAAATCCTTGATCTTTATGGGTCATTGTATAACTTGAGTTGCAGTCATAGGATAGTTAATTTGGAAAAAAATGATAACGGTTAAATTGAAATCAATCATGAGACCTAATCTGGTGATTGAGTATGATATTCAATATGGATGAACCAGTCATTTGGATGAACCTAGTTATTAGTTCTACAAGTAAGCACTGGGATAGATTACGAGTGTAAATTGGTGAGTTGTTGGGGAATACGGCTTAGGATTAGAGTAATTGTTGTGTTCACCTTTTAGTTGTTATTTCCTCATTTATGTTTTGTTTTTGTTTTTGATATCCACAGGTTATCTCCTGGTGAATGCCAAGTACTTGTCGGAGCAGAAACCCCTTGATTTCTCCTAATCTTGAATTAGAGCGAACTCTGCAGAGAATGAAGAACCCTGAGCAGAGAGAGGCCTGTATGGCTGAAGAAGCTCAGCAACCTGCATTTCTAGATGTCTAGGATGCTCCAGATGAGGTTGTGAATGTTGGCCACCATGGAAGGGGCAATAGAGGCTAAAGATATGTTCCTCAATTCTATGAGATGATGATCCAGATGTTGATGAAGCTAGGTCAACTGGAGCCATAGTGCCACCGTCTTTGCCTGATGGGGCATCGTTTGATATCACCAACACCATGATACAGCTGCTGAATATGAAAGTTCTTTTTGTGGTCACGCGGCTGACGATGCTAACCTGCTCTTGATAAACTTTGTTCATATATGCAAGGTGCAGAGGTTACTTGGTGTGAGCCAATATGCTATACAATTGAGACTCTTCCCATTCTCTCTCTTTGGAGATGTCACGCCCCATAACTGGGGGGAGGGCGCGACTGGCTCCCCATACCTGACTGACTGGGAAGCTGGCTATATGACATCTATAACTGTAGCACTTAGGCCTTCCAGGCCACCTGTCACAATCAGATGGAGCACAAACTGGACCCATAATGTCTCAATAATACAGGGTAAACAACTAAAATGCAAACAAGGCTATGAGTATGCTAAACAAAACAAAACAAAGCCGACAAGGCCACAAACTGAATACCATTGTACACACTAAGTCCACAAAGCCTCTAAAGAGTACACTGACTGATGGTCGGGATAGGGCTCCGACGTACCCATAACTGCATCTCAAAACTCTATCTGAAAAAAAACCAGTCTTAGCTCCAGAAAGAAATGAGCATACCAATACATCCGCTAATCTCACGAACTGCTACTGCAACTGGCAATTTCGACCTCTACCTGAACCTGCGGTACGAATAAAAATGTTCTGGTATGTAAGGCAGAAAATTGTAAACATGTAAGATAGCAATGATAACTGAGCCTGAAATAAGGAATAGTAACAACCTGGAATCTTGGAAACTGAAACCTGACAATAAGTCAATAATGAAGTGCAAATGCAACCAAGTAATTCAACAACTGTAATGTTGGCAGCCAACCGACCATAAAAACCACATAAAAATGCCTCCAGTCGTGTACTATACCGGGGTAAAATAAAATATCTCTAGCCGTTGTACCATACCGGGGTAAAAATAAAAATATCTCCAGTCAATGTCCATACTGCGGTAAAAATAAAAATATCTCCAGCTGGGGTGACATATCAGGGTAAAATAAAAATATCTCCAGCCAGTGTGCCATATCGGGGTAAAATAAAAAAACCTCCAGCCGGTGTACCATACCGGGGTAAAAATAAAAATATTCTCAATCATAATCATGAATGCAGCCGATAAAGCTTATATTGAGTCAATTTAACACATGTAACATTGAAATGACAAACGCTTAATCTGTGGCCGTAATAGGTCTCTTTCGTAACATATAAATGCAAGTGAGCACATATACCACATAAAATTAGCAAATATGCACATATATCACGTAAAGCTGTCAAATTATATACAAACATGTCAACTCAGTGACTTGACAGATCTTAAGGAGGTTTAGCCAACATAAGAATTTTAGTAGGCTTACAAGCAATGTCCTATAGATAGTCTTACTTTTAGTAGGCTTACAAGAAATGTCCTATAGATAGTCTTACCAATTTAATGTATCGCTTGAGTAGAAGCACATAGATTCCCATTTCTATACAATCCTTTTACATCTGGGAACTACATATATAGACTGCCCACAGGGTGGTTCCTTTACATGTATCGACAACATTGGAATTTCGTTGCCAAACTTATCATGTTGATGAGCAAATGCAGTTCTCAATTCATTTTCCTTATTTTTGCAAGAAAACATGGGACTTATAACTTGGATCTTGGAGTTATTTGTCATAACGCTTAAAAACATATACGTAGAGCTGAGAGCTGAATTATAGACATACAACGTATGAGACTTCTGTATAACGTATAAACTCATATTTAGTTAGTTGAGTGACCTCCAGGTGACTTCCTGGGATTAGAAGTTCTAAGGTTAACTGATCATTTTCATAGCTTGTGCTTATACTTACTTAGACATTAGGATCATTGGTACATGGGAGAATCTCTCCTTTGAATTTAGGAAATTCAAATGATAACTCAATAAGAGCTAAGATATAGACGCATGATGTGAATATAACTGAAAGAATTCAACTGTATGTTATAATATGAAAATCATATACATTTAAGACTTCTTACAGGAAAGACATATAAAGACTTAAGTTCTTAGTCCGGTACATAAACTTTAAATACTTGATCGAGACATTAACATGATTCTCAGAATATGATCTCTTGAAAACTTCCTAGATTGGCATAACACACTTCAACATATCTTAGGGACTGGAAGACATTACTTAAGAATCTGAGATTTGGATTTTTTCAACTTGAGAATTCATAAGCAACTCTCCAAGTACTGCCTTATAGGCAAATAAAGACTTATAACCATAATTCGGATGACGCTGGATTGACTTTCACAACTTTGTAATTAACCGAAGAGCTCAAGAAAGCTTACATCATTATAAATGGATTAGAAGAGATCCTAGGATCACCCTTTTCAGTAATGAAGACAATTTCAAAACTTAGAATCGATAACTTAACATAAATGTTTGGGGTATAGCAGAGAGCTTCTCTTTAACTTAAGTTACTATTTTACAAACGTTCAACCCTAGCTGATTTATAGAAGGTCGTCATCTAATATTCATTATATTATTACCACATAACGTATTTATATCACTTATTTAAATTAATGCCTTGGTGACTCTCAGGAGGTTCAGATAGCACAAGAGTTACAGTAAATTTACGGCGACACTCTACAGACAATTTTTGTTGTCCTAGCATGTAACTTGAACGTAAGCATAAGCGTAAATATATATTTATTTTCATATAACCTTCTAACATTAAAATATTATTTATAACCTGCCCATAAAGATGGTTTTATAGAAATATCAATAATTTACACATTCGAGTTCTATCTTTTAAGTTCAATGTATAGATTGGTTTGGAAACTCGTTAACTAGTCAGTTAGATAAAAGAAGAGAAATCAAGGAATCTCGTCTTGGCCTTATATACCTTAGAGCATGTTCATAAGAGGGTGGATAAATATTGTAAGGCATTTCATTTCGTTGTTCTCATTTACCCTATTTAGGTTAATATTATTTTCTAGCGTTAAGTTCGTTCGCGTGCCGTCTTCTTGCCTTTTTACCAATTTCACATAGCAACTAGAATTTTGAATACATTTGATATCACATGCATGAAATAATATAAAGGACCAGCTCACGGTGCCCACGTTGAGAGGACTTCAGACTCGATTTACAACTACAATAATAAAAATTATAAACAATACGCCTTTCACTTCACATTTGTTCACTTCAAGCATATTAACTCTTCAAGATTTCTATGACGTATTTCTAATACTTTGGGAGAATCATGTATGCCTCAATAGGAAGACAAAACATAGGAAAATTGGCCCGATCAACAACAAGATTTTGTGCTTGGAAAATAAAAATAGGGATGCCTTTACATACCTCACTTCGTCGCGTCTTTTTAGCCAATTTCTTCCGCTTGCTAGAAACTCTGACACCTTCAACTTCCTTACTTACAAAACATGGAATGAGGAATGGTTTATGCCAAGTTCCCTGTCACAATTCATGTCCCAAAACGTACAACCAAACAGCAAACATCATAATATAATTTTCAGCAATCCTACGTACCTTAGGCGTCTTAAACTTAAGGCAATTCAAGAGAGTTTCGCTTACGTGCTTTTGGTGTTTAACTTCCTCAAAGTTGTGGTGTATTACTTCCATCTTTTGGATGAATTCCAGCAACTATATATCTGTAACAACCTCCCAAAAATGGGCAGAAACCTCAGTCACATATCACATAAAACACATATTGACTTTATTTCATTTCCTTACTTTAGCTTGCGAATTTGAGCGGATAAACCAAGTAGGAACACTTACCTTTAACTTGTGTATAGCCACTGCCCATATGGAGTTCCTCTTCAGCCAAATACTATTTCAAAAATGAAGCAACCATGCTGCCAAACCGCAGCAACAACACACACCCAAGCAACACATAAGTTCCAACTTCACTTCCAAGATAACTTGTTAATTCATGATAATTTTAAGAGTAAAAAAACCTACCTCCTTTTGTACTCAACTCTCACCAATATGGAGGTAGAACTTCACCTCCCTACTGCCCAAAAATGCAGCATCTTGGAAGCCAAAAACGCAGCAACTCGACGATTAGAAGCTCACGACATAAGAAATCCTTTCCAAGCTTGGACTATAAGAAAATTTGACCTATACATACAATTTCTTAACTGGGATTTGTTTTCACCATTGGATAGAGCTCTTAATTCTGTGAATTTTGAAAAAAAAATGAGGTGAAACAGAGTAGAAATGAGCTTTTTAGCTCAAAATTACTTCATATAGGCTGGCTGGGTGGTGCCCGCGTGCGGCGCCCGTGCGATGTGCCCTCGTGTGCATGCCTGCTGCCCGCCTGTCTCGGCGCCCGCGCGCATGGGCGCTTTTCCAGCCGACAGTGCTGTCTTCAAACAAGCATAACATTTTACTCCGAACTCCGATTGACGAGCGGTTTTTTTCAATGCAAACTAGACTCAAATACCTTTCATTTGATAGAATATAGGACCTCTGAGTCATTATATATTTGGAGATATGTCCATTTAAAGTTGACACTTATTTACAAACTTCACATACTCTTCACTTTTCCCTTTGCACATGTTTTCCTACTCACCTATGGACAACCTACAACCCATAATCCCCTTAATATGACATATAAACATCAAATAATCATCAAAATAAATAAGTAAGATTTTTAGGGTGTAACAGGAGAGGCCACATTATGGTTATTGGAGTTTTCCAACGACTCCATTACCAACTGGAGGGAGCTAAAACAGGCTTTCCTAAAAAGTTTCTTCCCACCCTTCAAGATGCTACAGTTAAAGGACGAAGTTTATAACTTTCGACAATTGAAGATTAAGGCACAGCATAAGACATAGTTGAAATTTAAGAAGAAGCTAACCAAGTGCCCGAACCATAAAATTCCAGATGACATTTTGTTGGAAATTTTTTACAGTTCCTTAAATAAAAACACATAAGCTATAGCAGATATTGTGGCAGGAGGAACATTCATAAGTCACACGTGGGAGCAAGCTACCATTATTCTGGATAAAGTGACTAAGACGAACAGAGGGCACACCAGGGAAGCGAAAGAAGCTGCTAGTACGTATGTTGTTGGTATGTCTATGAATCAATGTAGAAAGGAGGAGGAGTGTGAACAGGAGCTGGCTCATATACGGACATCATTAGACCTGCTTATGAAGCATATAATGGGCGCTGGTGTGAGAAAGGTAAGCACAGTGGGAGATTAGGGTTAGGAGTCAGGGCAAGAGCATTCAGATTTCGAAGAGGAGGCAAACTTCTATGAATACCAGGTGTCGGGTTTTTGGGCCAACGCCCAAGGGTCTATACAGGACACTTGGTGCCAAGGTTTCAAAAATTAAGGTCGGAACCAATATCGTGGAAACTATAACAAGAAAAGGTATAGCGATAAGAGTTGTAGTTGTGAGCAAGAGGGAGAATGGAGAAGGAACTATGGATATCGCAACGACCACACAGGTTTGTATGTTCCTCCTAATGCACATGAGGGTGAGATTGGACCCTCAAAATTGGAGAACATAATGGTCGAGATGCTCAAGAAGGTAAAATCCATCGATGATCAGCGGAGGGACATACGAGGAGATATATCTGTATGAGCCAAAATTGAATCACATGCCACAGCAATCAAATAGTTCGAGCCACAACTTGGTCAAATGTTAGCTTCAGTAAACCAAAGGCAGAAGGGAACACTTCCTAGCAACACAGTGCAAAAACAAAAGAATGATAGTCACTATATGGATGTGATGACTAGGAGTGGAAAGAACACAGTTGATCCCCCTCTACCAGTTACAGTTAAGATGGAAAGACGCAAGGAGATTAAGATTGATGCAGATGAGGTTGTTGAGCATGAGCATACAGGTCAGGCTGAGTTGACTGAGGCTCTAGGTGGTGCAAAGGAATATGAAGTAGATAAAGGTATGAAACAGAGGCCACACAAATTTATAAGCCTATCCCTAGACCACTTCCACCATTCCCTCAAAGGATGAAGAAAAAGGTGGAAGATGGTAAATTCTAGAAATTTCTTTCTATTCTTAAACAGTTATCTGTGAACACACCATTGGTCGAGGCATTAAAGCAGATGCCCGAATATGCCAAGTTCATGAAGGATCTTGTGAACAAGAAGAGATCCATGAGCTATGAGTCAGTTGGTAACTTGCATCATTGTAGTTCCATAGCCTTACAGGTCCTTTCTCAAAAGAAGAAGGATCCAGGAGCATTCACCACTCTGTGCACGATTGGTTATTTTGAGTTTATGAAGGCACTGTGTGAATTGGGAGCTCTCATCCACTTGATGCCTTTGGCTGTGTTCAAAGAGCTAGGCTTGGTAGCCCCCACACTAACTTTAATGCGGCAATTGATGGCAATCCGCACAGTTAAAAAGCCAGTGGGTATCCTATGTGATGCTAGTTAAGGTGGACCGTTTTATCTTCCCAGCGGACTTCGTGAGGTCCCCATCATTTTTGGGCAACCATTCCTTGCCAGTGGGAGAGCTTTGGTGGATGTTGAGGCTGGCCAACTAAAATTTAGGTTAAATAAAGAGGAGGTCACTTTTAATGTCTGCCGGTCATTAAAGCAGCCCAATGAGTTTAGGGTTGTCTCAACAAAAGAGAATGATTATTAGTTTCTTGATGAATCCTGATTAGTCAAGAGACTTGTGTTGTGCCGTGATATTAAATCAGGCACTTCTAAGGAGGCAACCCATGAGGTGGTTTGGTGAAATCTAAGTAACTAAACCACCTGCATCGTGTTGCGATATTAAATTAGGTGCTTCTTGGGAGGCAACCCAAGTAACTTAACTTTTGTGTGTTCAGTGTGCAGGTGAAACAAAATCTGGCAAGAGTAAAATTGCAGATCAGACCTATACTACGAGCCTCAATACAACGCATAAGAGTATTGTACGGGCCATAGTACCAGTCATGGTAAAGAGTAGAAGAAGGAGTTCATGTTATGGTTGGTCACTACTACTCGTACCTTTATTGTATGAGTCATAGTACTCACTGTAAGGATGAACTATGTTAAGTGTGGAATTGCAGAGACATTGACTTACTAGGCAAAGTATGAATTGTACCTTCTTGATATGAATCATACCATGCACTTCTATGTCCCCAGGTAAGTTCCTAAATTCTTCTGCTACTAGTCCACAGGACGAGCCGTTGGTCAAACATACGACTCATGATAGGAAACATTAATGACATTGACCCAACTCGACTCAGATCTTTGAAAATCCACCCAAACCTATTTAAATAAAAACTTTTCAGACCTTCACTCCCACGCAAACATAAATTTAAGCCACGATTCTTACACCAGTTACTCAAACTAAAGCTTATGAAAGCTTAAATTTGTGTAATCAATATGCTCGAGCACTTTGAATTCCTAACTCAAAGTTGAAGCAAGCAAGAGTCGAGTAAGAACTTTACAAAATCAAGTAAGTAAATGTGCTAAATTTGAATTCCTTGCTATGCGACTAATGAAACTGCACTGTGATGCCTCAACACTCATTAAAATGAGGGTTATGAATGTGATCAGAAAGTAGTTGTGCTATGTACTAAATGGGTAGGGATTCAAAGTGCTTGAACAATAAATTTGATGGTTAATGATGAATTACGGGTTGTGAAGCCTATTGGGGTTTAACTGGGTAGATGAAAAGAATCAAAATTGAATACGTAGGATGGGGAATTCTGATTACCCATCTAAGAACTTGTTTCCCTGAACAACTGAACCAAAATAATGTGAGGACAAGCTTCACGAGTCCTCCTATCACTCATGGTTTCATAACACGACTCATACGATGACTGTTGGGACTGTCCCAGGTCTCTGAAAGTGTAACTGTTTGTATGGGACCTAGTACGATCCATGGTATCTTACTATGAATCGTACCTAGTGAATATACTATGAATCTAAAATAGTCAAACTTCAAAAGCAACAGGATGATCCTTTATACGACTCGTGGAACCTAATTACGATTCATAACATGAGTAGTAGAAAAATACAGAGGAACATAGTTTAAAGAAATCCCTAATTATGACCCTTAGTACAAATCCTTCCATCTTAGTACGATTCATACCAAGGATTCATGACAATGCTATCATGAACCACGAGTCATTGTACGAATCGTACCATGAAGGTACGACCTGTACTGTGGACTGGTGGAAAACTTTAGAGGATATTTTTCTTGCTTTATTTTTCTCAGAATATACATACTAACCCTTTTCTCCATAGGTACAATGATGTTCAAGAGGATATCAAAGAAGAAGCCCTAAGACAAGAAGGCTAGAGGTGAAATAGTTGCTCAGAGGGCATTGAGACATGAGCCCTCTGACTCTAATCAAGCAGACAATACCCCTAGTGATTCAAGGGAGGAATACCAAATAGATACGTCTGAAACTGACGAGCCATGGACCACTCGGGCATAGGACAAAGCTCAAGCCGAAGCAACATCCGCGGTTCTAGCAGTTGCTCCCCATTCTGAAGAAGGAGTAGGTGATTAGATCCAAGATTCCACGAGTCGATCTAATGAGGAAGAAGGATCAGAGGAGGCCCAATCAGGAGATGGTAATGATGCGGCCGAGTCTGAGGAAGAACCTGCTGAGGAAGAAGGTGACCAAACTCCACCTCGAGAGAATCGTACTATTAGGTAGAGAGTGCCCGATCCTCAAGAGATCTATGAGCAGGGTCTGGCTCTTACCTCAAAGAATCATCCCAGGCAGAGTATAAATGAAGAACCATGGATACTCACTGGTCCTTTGAATGTGGTTCAGGAAATAAAGCAGATTTTTAGCTTCTATGGATTTGAATGGATGGCTAGAACTTCGCAGAAATACATTGCAGAGATGGTCCAGGAGTTTTATGCCAATTATTTGGTCACAATGGTGCAGAAGGAAAAAGGCGGGGAAAAGTTGAAGGAACAACCCAAGCTTGAGAGTGTGATTGTTCGGGGATACATAGTTGACATCTCTGAGTGGACCACTGCACTGATATTATATGGGCCTCAGTTCAGAGTGCCAGAGACCACTACTGAGTTTGAGTACTGAGTTGAAACTATAAAAAAGGTAAAGCAGCTGGGGTTCGAGGAGAGGCAGAGCCAAGTGAAATGGATAGCTGGGGTTCTAGGGGAGGGCAAGAAGGAGGTTGATTGGGTGGCTAGTGGAAAGCAGGTCACCAAAGGCTTGTTGAACTTCATAGCAATGGCCAACTGGACACTAATCCGCCACAGGTTGGCACCTACGGTTAATGACAACACCCTCAGTGCAGACAGAGCGACTTTGGTGGCATGCATCATCCCGAGATAGGGTCATAGCAGAGGAGATCCGAGACCAATCTATGGGACTAAGCACTACCATTCCATTCTCGAGTCCCGTGTACAGATTATGCATGGAGGCAGGCCTCAAGGAAAAATTAGAGGTAGATCATTTGATTGGAGGCTAGAAGACTACAGATATCAGTCTCATACAAGATTACATAAACCCAGTTAGCCAGGTTAGACTTCCTATTGTAGTCCCAGTACCAGGGGCATTCGAGGGAAAGCATGTTGATGCCCCCACTTCAGTGGAGCAGGGAGAAATGTCGGCTACTGATGCCAGCCACACAGATGCATCTCCTAGTACTTCCTCCGCACAGCCATTAAGCATATCGCGCTAGAACCCAGCTTGTTATATGTTGGTCCTGTAGGAGTTCCTTTAGAAAATGGTCAAGAGGCTGACGGTGATCGAGAAGAACGTAAACTCAATGATACAGAATGTCAAGCCATGGGTGAAGGCTGAGATTAATGAGGCTGTGAGGTTATTGCACGACTGGTTGGATAGTTTCGAGCGCCACCTCAATGAGTGTTTGGCTGAGTTGAAAGATACAGGCAGCCTTAGAGAGGAGTTGGGAACTCTGCAGAGCTAGATAGCTGAGTTGTCGTCTAGATAGTCGGTAATATTATCTGCCCCCACTATCTAAGAGTTAGATGTTGAGGTTGATGATGAGCTATAGATGTTGAGCTCGATGATGAGCTATATTTAGAGGTGTTAGTAGGCTTTGACAGTGGCCAATAGAGGAAAAGGAAAAATAGGGTCTCAGAGGAGGTTGAAGACAACTCCCCAAGGAAGAAGAGAAAAATAAAGGAGAAGAAGGAGCGAGCACAAGTGGGCAAGAGTTGATAGTATGCAGACTCATAAAGGGCATATGTTAGAGCTTCATGAGGGAGCTAGAGGAACGGGGGGCTCCATCACTACATTTGGAGAGCCTGTGGGTGGCAAGGATCCTTTAGGTGAGCCACATTCAGCTAGAGATACTACTGAGGTCACTAAGGCGATTACTATTGCTAGGGTAGTAACCAATCCCCCAACTGATATTTCATTGAGTGTGCCAGCCACCGCTAGTGCCACTATTGCAGTAGAGGTACCACCTCTGCAGGATGATAGGAGCACCACAGGTATGTCCCTTTCCTTTGTTCTTACAGTTTATGCTTCGGGAGGAAGCATACATTTAAAAGGGGGCGTATTTGTTGATTTTGGGAGTTTTGTTCGTCAGAGAGTTTCTTTGTCTGTTTCTTTTTCCTTGGACATGCTATTTAGCAGAACGGACATGTTTAAGTTGTTTTTGTTATTTGGGTAATTAGAAGTATCTTAGGATTAATTTACAACCAATAAATGCACTAGTTTTGATATTTTTGGAAAAAGGACCCTATCTAAAAAATTTTGATGTTAGCTGTGTATGTTGACTATGAAGTATGACTTCTATGGATCTTTGCATGGTATTTATATTAAGCATGTGTAGTCGTAGTTTAGCCGTGAATGAACCAAATAGGTAGAACCAATGCAAACATATACCATGAGTGAGTGGGGATTCATACTTAGTTCAATATTGCATTAAGGACCTAAAACTTGCATGGTTGGTCTTACATAGGTTTTAGGATAGTGGGTTAGAAAAGGATCATAGGCCATTTTAGTCAAAGCCCACTTTAGCTTAAGTTTCCCTACCAAATGAAATGATTCCCTTGATCCCATATTTGAGTCTAAAAGTTGACCTGTTTTGTTGGATTACCTATTCACCTTGACCAAGTTTATAATGAACTTGTTTGGCACTGGTCTATTCTTGGACATTATGAATCTCAACACAAGAAAAATGCCTAAATTAAGGGTGGTTATAGTAGGGGTGCATAAACTGTGTGAGGGTGGAAAAGAAAAGATCAAACAAGTCAAAGAAAGAAAGCTAAAAAATAAAAAAATGAAAATAAAAGAAAAAGAACTGAAAAAGATGAGAAAAACACACCACACCCACACATTGTATTGAAATGATGAAAGAGGGTGGAAAAAGATGAATAATTAAAAATGGGGTAAAAAGATAAAAGTGGAGAAAAGTAGTGTAGTGCCAAGGAGGGTTAGTCACCAAAATCTATGTTATACCTCGAAGGTTCCTAAGACTATACCCAAGATTTGAAAGGTGATCAACAGGAAAAGCTGGAAAAATTTCCTCAGTATGACTCAATGTATGAGTCATAGATTCGTAGTAAGGGTCGTAGGAAGACCCATGGATCAGGTCAGAGATTTTGTTTCCCAGACCATGAGTCTTGACTATGAGTTGTATTATGTGGGTATGAATCATTATCAGGAGCCATAGAAAGTCTTTGGATTTATCCAATGATTGATTGTATGGGTGATGGTGCGACTCGTAGGATGGTGTGACGGATCATTGTAGGATTCGTGGAAATATTTAGAGGATTGGAGGTTTTAGACTTGGTTAGAAAGGGAGGATACAATGAGTCTTAAGAGTATTGTACAACTCGTGGTATGATTCGTGACAACTGACAGAATAGTTTTTTTGCAAATTCATTATGGGTATTTTTGTATATCCTAAGCTCCCAAGCCCTAAACTACGTCATTTTAAGCTCTATTAGGACGGTTTTAGAGTGATTTTAACCTATCCTAATTCATTCAACTTCCATGCATGCAAGTTTAGAAGTTTTCCATTGAAGATCAAGCCTAGAATCCTCCAATTCTCCTCTAAATCTCTTGGACTTTCAAAGTGAAGTTAAGAACCAGTTTACCCAAGTATGTAGGGCCATGAATGAAAGTTTTCTTTCATTCTCATGCCCAAATTCTCCTCAAGTTTATGAATTCGACTGTTAGTTCAAGTGTACCATCCCATGAATTTTTAACGCAAATTTATGAACTTCCCTATGAATTATTTATGGGTCAATTCCCTTCATGTTTCATATTTTAAGATTTATGAGTATACTTTATATACCAACTGATTATGAATTCATTTTTCCAAATTTTAGAAGATTATGCCCAATTATGCAAGTTCATGAAAAAGTTAGTATATGATTAATGATTTCAAGTATAATGAAGTATCTAGCATGAATCCATGTGTACTAATTACCCATATATGAATCCATGATTTAGACCAGTGAAGTATATTTCACATATGCATGATCTACATATTTTGGGCAATTCAAATCAGACTTAGATTTTTTCATGATTCAGCTTACCATATGGTTTTGGAGTCTATACTCCCATTTTTAGCTTAAGGTATGTTTGGAGTCAGGACTCGCCGTATTTAAATTTCAGACTATGCATGTAATTTAATTATCTACTTCATTGAAAAATGATAGTTTCAACTTCGTTGAAAAATGATGGTTTCGGCTTTGTTGAAAAACGATGAAAGCACCTTGCATGTTTTGTGAGTAGTGTCTATCACCGAGTAGGATAGGGGTTTATTTAAACCCCGGTCTCAGAACTATCTGCCAATGTAGGATTTCATATTTTACTTTGGGACCTCCCTTGTGAGCTTCCCCTGCGTCGAATGGGCCTTAAACTTGATATCGATATCATGGTAGCACCCTTAGCCTTGGCAAGGCTTCGTATGGCTCTGCACACTTGAGTGTAATAGTTGAGATCAAGTAAGCTCTATCATAATTGTGTCAATTATATGAAGAGTTTTCCATTGTTCCTCATGATCTCAGTTATGCATGTTTACCAATTATGATATTATGTTTTCAGTAGGTTTGACCCAATGATCAAGTTATCAGTTTTTACATATGAATCTCAGTTTCAGCTTTGGGTCATTCGGTTCAGTTATGACATCCAGTATTGTAACACCCCGAAAACTCAAAACCAATTCTGGGGCATAAAGTAGGAAATCTAGAAAAAGTGCATAATTATTGCAGGACGGCCAACTTATGAGTCGTCAGGTAACCTTACGACTAGTTAGTTGAACCGTGAGGAGAAGGCTGATTAACGTAAAGGAGGGAGGCAGTGTACCTAATGTGGGATGTCACGAGTTGTGGTCACTAACCATGACCCTTTAAGTCATTCATGGTTAGGACTGAGTTGGGAATGTTTTAGTCGACCAGTTTACTCGATGAGTGGGTGAAATGAGTCGTCACCTCTGGCAACGAGTAGTTAAGTAGATCGTTATGGGACTTAGCATAAAATCTCCAAAATGAGACAGTGTGGTCCACGACTGGTGACCACGACTCATGGTCATTGATAACGACTTGTTGGGTCCCTCATGGTGATCTACTAAGGATTCCAAGCAGCGTACCTGATGGGAGTGACCAGTCGTGGTCAGTCACCACGACTTGTTAGGTCACCTGTTGGGGGCACCTGACAGTTTTTCCCAGCGAACTTCTAAGGACTATTTAGTAAATTCCTATTCTCCTAAGCTTTAAACTATGTCGTTTTGGACCTAATTTCCGACTTATTAGAGGGTTTGGACGGTTCCTGCCTTTATTCTCACGTTAATCCTCAGAGAAACATCGTAGAATTCTCTCTCAGAGTATTTCAGAGCAAGGGCTGGGGCTGAACTTTTTTCTTTGATTCTCAAGGAAATTTTCCAGGCTTCTTCACTAGGTATGTGGAGTTTTAGCAAGGGGGTTGTTCTTCCCTTGTGTTCCCAAAATCCTCCTCAAATTCTTCTATCAATTTTAAGCCCTGAGCTTTCGAATATGAAGAGTATTCATGTTTATTTTCGTTGATTTCACTTAGAACGATGTTCATGTATATTGTGGATATGATCCCCATAAATTCCTTATCAAATTGTCGGTGTTCATACAAAAAGTGAGTTTAAGCCCTATTTTTTCGAGTAATGATTTTTCTTGTTAAATTCCCTCTAGTGAATGAAGAATGCTTTGGGCTAAATTCCTAGAATTTCTTGCTATACGTATATGTTGGGTAAATACCCCATGAATCAGAATGACTTTAGTTCATTGAATGGAGCTCCTATAATTCTTGAATTTCTCTATATTATGAAATTCCCATACTGTTGGGATAAGTTAAATTCTCTATTAGCTGCTAGTCCAGACCAGTTAGAGCTAGAATCTCTCCAGGATCATATCAGTTTAGTCTCAGTCAGAATGCTAGAATCCTTAGTAATATTATAACATTGTGAACGGATTAGTTTGACTTCAATCTTATTTCAAGGTGTCAGTGGTGCCTCTCAGTTATCAGAACCAGACTCAGATTTACAGTTTTTGGTCCATCAGGCGGTCATGGAATTCTAGTATATAGCTTTAACTAGCCCCAGGACCCAAGCTCAGTTTCAACGTGTTCTTAGACAGTCACGACGCTTCCAAATAAGCAGCTCTGACCAGTCTAGAACCTAGTTTTAGAATCTGGTTCGATAAGACTCTCAGGGTACATGCAGTTATACATCCCTGACTAGTCTTGGACCACAATTTTGAGCTATCAACTTAGTAGTTCACTTTAGGTTTTTCATTGGGAGTAGAACTTAGAACCGAGCGGGCCGAGTTCCAGCGCACCCAAGTTCCCAAAACTACGTTGCCAGCGTAGGTTACAGTATAACTTGGCCTGATTGGCCCCAGACTTTTGTGATCACTCAGTTCATGCCTTTATACCTGACAAGGTATATTGGGCCCTACCGATGGGGTGTATACATCGGACTCCATATCTAGCTCACGTGGTTAAATGTCGGTTATAGACTCTCCCACTAGTCAGTCTAGTCCAGTTACAGAATAAGCAACTCAGTTCAGTTCTAGTCCTCTGTTTAACTCGGTTCAGTATAGTATCTCAACCTCAGGGTTTTAGACTTAGGGCACGTCCTTGACCATCAGACAGGGTCATCTTGACCATGTTAGATTATATCAGTAGTTCAGTTCAGCTTACCTGTTGGTCATTGTGTGTCATTTCAGCTTAGACTTTATTTTCAATTAAGTTTCTCCCACTTACTCCGTACATTCAAATTACTGACGCATACTTTTATGCTGTATCATTTCATAATACAGTGGCAGGTTCTCAGACCCAGCACCGTTAATTGCCGCAGTTTAGATTCTTCATTGCAACAGTTGAAGTGTGAGTCCTCATCATCCGAGGGCACTATTTTTCTTATTTCAGTCATGTATTAGTTTCAGTAAGACTTAGAGTTAGCTGGGGGCTTTTCCCAGCAACTCCCATATTAGATGGCTTTCAGACAGACATGATTTTCAGATTTATCAGTATTATTCTATTGTTCGAACTTTATGTTTTCAGACTTGCCTCTCATGAATATTTTATGATATTATTTCAAAGTTCCATTGTGCATGTTTACTCAGAATACTAGTAACTGATAGATCAGGAGTTGACTTGGGGTCACTTGTGGATTCATGTACCGTGTTACGCCCAGGGTGTACGCTCGGGGTATGACAAACTTGCTATCAGAGCCCTAGGTTTAGAGTATCTTCAGAATGTCTGAAAGCCGATCGAGTAGAGTCCTTTTCATGGGTTTGAAGCTCGCCACACTTATGATGAGGAGGCTACGAGATGTTATTAGGAAAAATCCATTTTGTTCATATTCTTTATCATGTGTTAAAGTCCAAATTCCAGAAATGCCTTCTAATTCATGTTCTATTTCATTTCAGTGAACCATGCCTCCCAAACGTGGTAATGGAAGAAGGGCTGCTAATGTCTACAAATCTGCCCCATCAGCTCCGGCAGCACCTCAGGATGAATCCATATCCACCACCGAATTCAGGGCGCCCATTCAATTGCTAGCTCAAACAGTCACCAACCAGGTGAACCAGCAAGTATACAGCTTGTCCCAAGTGTGGTAGGAATCACCCAAGAGAATGAATTCAGGGACCAGAGGGCTGCTTTGGGTATGGACAACTTGGACACAGGCTTAGGGAGTGCCCATCAGCGGGGCGAGGGAGATCACATCACCAGCTCCAGTAGGTCGACCAGCCCAGCAGGCTAACATAGTAGGTACAGATGGCGGTCAGTGCCAAAATCGTTTCTATGCTCTATCTTCTCGTCAGGATCGGGAAAGCTCCCCTGACGTAGTTATTGGTATGTTACATCTCTTCCATCTAGACGTATATGCCCTCTTAGATCGAGGAGCTACTCTTTCATTCATAACTCCAGAGGTTCATCTCAGAACCATTCTCAGTCTCTATCTCAGTTGGCGAGTCAGATAGAGCCAACTAGGTGTATAGAAATTGCCCAGTTTCCGTCCTGGACAAAGTAATTCCAGCTGATCTCGTAGAGCTAGACATGGTCGACTTCGACCTTATTCTCGGCATGGATTGGTTACACTCCTGATATGCCTCAGTTGATTGCAGAACTAGAGTTGTCAAATTCCAGTTTCCTAATGAGCCAGTTTTAGAATGGTCGGGCAGCAGTTCAGCGCCTAAGGTAGGTTTATTTCCTACCTTACCTTAAGGCCTAGTAACTTATTTCCAAAGGATTCCAATTCGGAGACCCTTACCATTTAGTCAGTTCCAGTTGTCAGGGAGTTCCCAGATGTATTTCCTAAGGATCTTCCCAGAGTTCCCCTGAATGGGAAATAGACTTTGGATTAGATCTCCTCCTAGATACTCAGCCCATCTCCATCCCTTCATACGGAATGGCTCCAGCTGAGCTTAAGGAGTTGAAGGAGCAACTAAAAGATCTTCTTGACAAGGGTTTTATCAGACCCAACATCTCTCCCTGGGGTGCTCTAGTGCTATTCGTGTGTAAGAAAGACAGTACCCTCAGAATGTGCATAGATTACCGTCAGCTGAACAAAGTCACAGTCAAGAACACATATCCCTTACCTAGAATTAATGACTTGTTCGGCCAGCTTCGGGGAGCCAGTTGCTTCTCCAAGATCGATCTCAGGTCAGGATACCATCAGTTAAGGGTCAGAGAGTGTGACATACCAAAAATAGCATTCAGAACTTGGTATGGTCACTACGAGTTTGTGGTGATGTACTTTGGACTCATAAACACCCCTGCAGCCTTAATGGATTTGATGAATAGGGTCTTTAAGCAGTACCTAGATATGTTCGCCATCATATTTATCGACAACATTCTGGTATACTCCAGAAATAAGGAAGAGCATGCAGATCACCTGAGGATAGTGCTACAAACACTCAGGGAGCACCAGTTGTTTGCCAAGTTCAGCAAGTGTGAATTCTAGTTGAAGGCTGTGATGTTCTTAGGTCATGTGGTCTCACGCGAAGGGATACAAGTAGATCCTCATAAGATAGCAGCAGTGAAGGATTGGCCCAGACCTACCTCTCCTACTGAAATTATGAGTTTCTAGGCTTAGTGGTTTATTACCTACAGTTTGTGGAAGGTTTCTCCTCCATAGCCGCTCTTCTGACCAAGTTAAATCAGAAGAAGGTGAAATTCTAGTGGTCAGACGAGTGTGAGAAGAGTTTCCAGGAGTTGAAGAGTTGAGTCACTACCGCTCCAGTGTTAACCTTACCGAAAGGATCAGATGGGTTAGTTGTGTATTGTGATGCCTCCATAGTTGGACTTGGTTGCGTTTTGATGCAACGAGGCAAAGTGATAGCCTATGCCTCCAGACAGCTCAAAGTCTATGAGAAGAATTATCCAACTCACGACTTGGAGTTGGCAGCGGTGGTATTCGCGTTAAAAATATGGAGACACTACTTGTACAGGGCTCACATAGATGTGTTCAAAGATCACAAGAGCCTTCAGTATGTGTCCAGCCAGAAGGACTTAAACCTGCGTCAGAGACGATGGTTGGAACTACTAAAGGATTATGACATGAGTGTGCTGTATCACCGAGGTAAGGCCAATGTGGTGGCTGACGCCCTAAGCAGGCGGTCTATAGGAAGTGTTGCTCACATTGAGGAAGGCAAGAAGGAGCTAGCTAAAGAAGTTCACAGGCTAGCCCGGTTAAGGGTGCAGTTGGTGGATTTAGCTGAAGGTGGCGTGGTAATGCAAAGCGGGTCTTGATTCATCCTTGGTAGTAGAAGTTAAGTCCAGACAAGATGAAGATCCAGTTCTACTTAAACGTAGAGAAGCAGTCCTTAAAAAGGAGGTTGAGGCTTTCTCCCAAGGGGGAGATGGGGTGCTTCACTACCAGGGCAGATTGTGTGTGCCGGATGTTGGTGAGTTGAGACAGTAGATACTGGCTGAGGCACACAACTAGAGATACACGATTCGCCCTGGTGCTACCAAAATGTATCGCGATTTTCGGGATCTTTACTGGTAGAATGGCATGAAGAGAGACATTGCTGAATTTGTAGCTGAGTGCCTGAACTGGCAGCATGTCAAGGTAGAACACCAGAGACCAAGAGGTATGACCCAGGATATCAGCATACCCACCTGGAAGTAGGAAGAAGTAAATGTGGACTTCATTATGGGTCTACCTCGGACTCGTCGACACCATGACTCAATCTAGGTAATAGTAGACCGAATGACTAAGTCAACACATTTCCTCCTAGTCAAAACCACAGATTCAGCTGAGGATTATGCTAAACTTTATATTCGGGAGCTAGTTATACTTCATGGGGTGCCATTGGCTATTATTTCACACAAGGGTACCCAGTTCACCTCTCATTTCTGGAAGTCTTTTCAAAAGGGACTTGGCACTCAAGTCAAGCTTAGTACAACTTTTCACACGCAGATAGATGGGCAAGTTGTGCAGACTATTCAGTCCCTAGAAGATATGCTAAGAGCGTGCACGATCAATTTTAAGGGTAATTGGGATGACCACTTGTTTATCGAGTTTGCGTACAACAATAGCTACCATTCTAGCATCCAGATGGCCCCATTTGAAGCATTGTTTGGTAGAAGATGTAGATCTCCTATAGGGTGGTTTGAAGTTGGTGAAGCCACCTTGATAGGGCCAGACTTGGTTCATGAGGCAATGCAGAAAGTTCAGCTCATCCGAGAGAGGTTGAAAACAGCTCAGAGCCGTCAGAAATATTATGCCGATGTCCGGAGAAGACAGTTAGAGTTTGCAGTTGATGACTGGGTATACCTGAAAATTTCACCCATGAAAGGGGAGATGAGGTTTGGAAAAAAAAGGAAGCTCAGTCCAAGGTATGTGGGACCTTATAGAATTTTGAGGCGTATTGGCAAGGTATCCTATGAGCTAGAGTTACCTTCAGAACCAGCAGTTGTGCATCCAGTTTTCCATGTGTCACTTTTGAAGAAGTGCATCGGAGATCCAACCGCAGTTGTGCCATTGGACAGCGTAGGGATAAAAGATAGTCTCTCATATGAGGAAGTACTAGTCTAGATCCTTGACAGTCGGGTGCGTAAACTGAGGAACAAGGAAATAGTTTCAATCAAAGTCTTATGGAGAAATCAGCAGGTTGAGGGAGCTACGTGGGAGGCTGAAGCAGATATGATGGCCAAATACCCGCACTTGTTCCCTACCGTCTCCAGTGCAACTTGACATATTAGCTATGACCCTAGAACTCAGTTTAGTTTTCATGACTCAATTCAGATGTTCAAGTCTCTTTGATGTTTTTGAATGTATGTATGACAAGTAAACTCAGTCCAGGTATGTATTTTGAAACGGAGATAGTCATTCCGACAGTTTTGGAGTTAAATGAGCAGTATTTGAAGGTTTTAATTGTTATTTTCTTATTCCTGTGTGTTTTCTAACATTTGAGGACGAATTTTTACAAGGGGGAGATATTCTAACACCCCAGAAACTCAAAATCCAATTCCAGGGCATAAAGCAGGAAATCTAGAAAACTGCATAAATGTTGCAGGACAGCCCACCTGATGAGTCGTCAAGTAACCTTACGACTCATTAGATGAGCCGTGAGGAGAAGGCTGATTAATATAAAGGAGGGAGGTAGTGTACCTAACGAAGGACGTCATGAATTGTGGTCACTGACCACGACCCGTTAAGTCACTTGTGGGTAGGCCTGAGTTGGGAATGATTTAGTTGACCAGTGTACTCGATGAGTGGGTGAAACGAGTCGTCATCTCTTGCAATGACTCGTTAAGTAGCTCGTTATGAGACTTAGCATAAAATCTCCAGAATGAGACAGTGTGGTCCACGATTGGTGACCACGAGTCGTGGTCATAGATAATGACTCGTTGGGTCCCTCGTGGTGATCTACTAAGGATCCCAACAGTGTACCTGATGGGGGTGACCACGAGTCGTGGTCAGTTTTTCCCAGCAGTCACCACGACTCGTTAGGTCACCCGTTAGGGGCACCTGACAGGTTTTCCCAGCAAACTTCTAAGGACTATTTAGTAAATTCCTATTAACCTAAGCTTTAAACTACGTCGTTTGGGACCTAATTTCAAACTTATTAGAGGGTTTGGACAGTTCCTCCCCTCATTCTCACATTAATCCTCAGAGAAACATCGTGGAATTCTCTCTCAGAGTATTTCAGAACAAGGGCTAGGGCTGAACTTTTCTCTTCGATTCTCAAGCAAATTCTCCAGGCTTCTTCACCAAGTATGTGGGATTTTAGCAAGGGGATTGTTCTTCCCTTGTGTCTCCAAAATCCTCCTCAAATTCTACTATCAGTTTTAAGCCCTGAGCTTTCGAATATGAAGAGTATTGATGTTTATTTTTGTTGATTTCACTTAGAACGATGTTCATGTATATTGTTGATATGATCCCTATAAATTCCTTATCAAATTGTCGGTGTTCATACAAAAAGTGAGTTTAAGCCTTAATTTTTCAAGTAATGATTTTGCTTGTTAAATTCCCTCTAGTGAATGAAGAATGCTTTGGGCTGAATTCCAAGAATTTCTTGCTATACGTATATGTTGGGTAAATCCCCATAAATTAGAATGACTTTAGTTCGTTGAATGGAGTTCCTATAGTTATGAAATTTCCATATTGTTAGGATAAGTTGTATTCTCTATTAGCTGCTAGTAGCCCAGACCAGTTAGAGCTAGAATCTCTCCAGAATCATATCAGTTTAGTCTCAGTCAGAATGCTAGAATCCTCAGTAATATTCATAACAATGCCAACTGATAGGTTTGACTTCTGTCTTATTTCGAGGTGTCAGTGTGCCTCTCAGTTATCAGAACCAGACTCAGATTTACAGTTTTTGGTCCATTAGGCGGTCATGACATTCTAGTATATAGCCCTGACCTGTCCCAGGACCCCAGTTCAGTTACAACTTGTTCTTAGACGGTCACAACGCTTCCAGATAAGCAGCTTTGACCAGTCTAGAACCCAGTTTCAGAATCTGGTCCGATAAGACTCTCAGGGTACATGCAGTTATACATCCCTGACTAGTCTTGGACCCCACTTTCAAGCTATCAGCTTAGTAGTTCAGTTTAGGTTTTTCATTGGGAGTAGAACTTAGCACTGAGCAGGCCGGGGTTCTAGCGCACCCAGGTTCCCAAAACTACATTGCCAGCGTAAGTTACAGTATTACTTGGCCTAATTGGCCCCATACTTTGGTGATCACTCAGTTCATGCCTTTATACCCTAGCAAGGTATATTGGGTCGTACCGGTGGGGTGTATACATTGGACTCCACGTCTAGCTCACGTGGTTAAATGTCAGTTATAGACTCTCCCACTAGTCAGTCTAGTCCAGTTACAGAATAAGTAGCTCAGTTCAGTTCTAGTCCTCAGTTTAACTCAGTTCAATACAGTATCTCAACCTCAGGGTTTCAGACTTAGGGCACGTCCTTGACCATCAGACAGGGTCATCTTGACCATTTAAGATTATATCAATAGTTCAGTTCAGCTTACCTTTTGGTCATTGCGTGTCATTTCAGCTTAGACTTTATTTTCAATTATGTTTCTCCCACTTACTTAGTACATTCAAAGTACTGACGCATATTTTTATATTGTATCATTTCATGATACAGTTGCAGGTTCTCAGACCTAGCACCGTTAGTTGCTGCAATTCAGATTCTTCATTACAGCAGTTGAAGTGCAAGTCCTCATCATCAGAGGGCAGTATTTTCCTTCTTTCAGTCATGTATTAGTTTCTGTTAGACTTAGAGTTAGCTGGGGGCTTGTCCCAACAACTCCTCTATTAGATGGCTTTCAGACAGACATGATTTTTAGATTTATCAGTATTATTCTATTATTCGAACTTTATGTTTTCAGATTTGCCACTCATGAATATTTTATGATATTATTTCAAAGTTCTACTATGCATGTTCTCAGAATGCTAGTAACTGATAGACCAGGGGTTGACTTGGGGTCACTTGTGGCTTCAAGTACCATGTTATGCCCAGTGTGTAGGCTTGGGGCGTGACAAGTATATATCTATTCATGTTTTCAGATATCAACATGCAGACCTTACTCTCAAAATCTTTTTGATGTTATGATTTATGTATGATTTTAGTTTATACTTCCTCAGCCTGTTTTACTTACCTTGCATAATCAGTACATTCCAAGTACTGAGCGCATACTCTATGTTGTATCATTTCATGATATGGATCCTAGCGCACAAACTCAGACACACCGTTAGTTATGCTCTTGTTCTAGCTCAGACCCTGCCTTGGGTAAATCCTATCCTCCAAGGACATCTACCTTTCAGTATTGTTATGTCAGCTTGTTTTAGACTTAGAGATAGCTGGGTGCTTGTCCCAATATCTCATCAGTAAGTAGAGGCTTTTCAAGTATTGGTTTGTGTATCCAGCTTCAGATTCAGTGTTACAATACTACTGTTGGCTAGATATTTGTTATTTGGTCTTTTCTATTTCAAAATTTAGTTATCATCTTTGCTTATGTTTATTTTTAGTTATAATGTTCATGCCATGGGTTGACATGGAGTCATTTTTTGGTCTAGGTTCCGTGTCTAGATCCAGGCCTATGTTCAGGTTGTCACAATCCATATTTACCATACCCAGCCTGAAGCCTACATTACAAGCCGAGAAATGTCCTATAGTGATCCTAGCTTAATTTTCTAAAAGCCAACATAGAGAAAATAAGGGCAAGCCCTATGGTATCTGATGTGCAATATTTGGAACTTCTTTGTGAGGATGAGAGTTTTCTTGTTTAGTCCCATGTTTCATTTTTCTATATATCTGTGAGCATTGGGGACTTCAGTTGTGGTGAAGGTACATAGTTTGTGTTGCATACTTCCAATTGTCTGTGTGAATAGCATTGGTGATAGCTCGAATCTCTGCTAATAGTTGGATGCCATATCTTGATCCCTGTAAGTCATAGGTTGTAGTTACATGTGTGCATAGTTGGCTTGGGTTGAATGGAAAGGGGTCAATATCTATTAATGGTTCAAAGTGCAAATTTTGTGTGTTGGTTGTAGGTATTCTAAATTAACTTCCTAGTTAAGTGTCATTTTTATTTTTGTTTCCATTGCCTAAGGACATGCAAAAGTCTTACCTTGAGGGTGTTGATGTGTTATGGGTTTATAACACTTTCAATGCTTAAAATTGAGGAAATAAGCATGGACTTAGGTGTGTTTATAAGTATTATGATGCACTCTTACTTTGTTTTCAGGTACTTAGCCCTCAGTACGAGCCGTACTAAGAGTTATGGCAAAGACAAAGTACGACTCCTGCTACGAGCCATACTACAACAGTCATAGCAAAGTTCAAAAGATATTGCACAAGACAAGTCTCCAAGTAGGAATCGTAACCACAGATCATGATACCTACCTAATACCTATAATAAGGAGCCGTGGTAAAGTTTAGAAGAATTGAAGAAGGGTAGATCTCAATGTACGACTAGAAGTCACGAGTTGTAGGACGCAGGTACGAGTCGTACCAAGCCAACAGTGAAAATATTCGGAGAATGTCAGAACCCTCAGGATCAAACCACGACAAGAAAGTACGACTCATAGGTTCAAGGTACGAGTCGTACCAGCTTCCAACACTTAGGAAAAATAGAAGTTGCCAAGCATTGTACGAGTGAAGGTACGACCCGTACAATCCTGTTACAGGTCATAAGTGAAGTTTGCAAAAGTTCATCAGTTTTCCCTGTTTACTTAGGAAGGCGTTCTAAATATTTTTATAAAGACTTTTTAGGTTATTTTTGGTCAGAATAAGCAGAATAGTAGAAAACAAGTAAGACAAAATTGATAGAAGTTAGAGAGAGTAAGATTGGAGAATTGTTGTTGACTATCTATTCAAGTTTTCTGGAGACTTTCTTGAATACATTTCTCATTTTTCTTAAAGTTTTCTTCTTTAATTCTTGTAATAATGAAGTTTTTTTTTTCCAATCATCTTTGTAAGTTCTAAATTATGTGTTTGTCTATGAATGCTTATAATTCTCTTACAACCACAAGAGGCTAAAACTTCCAAAACTAGGGTTGTGATAACCATGGTGAATTAATGAACTAGGGTTACACAATGTGATGCTAAACCAAGGCTAAATGCTTGTATTATATTCTCTTCATCTTTAACGTTTCTTAATGGAGCGCAACATTAGTATTTGCTCAAATTCTTTACTTTCTTGAATCTAGAGAAGTAGAGATTAGGAAAATAAAATTACAACAATTCCTTGATTTTTATGGGTCATTGTATAATTTGAGTTGCGGTCGCATGATAGTTTATAATGCTCAAACTCGCACTTTCTGAGAAAGTATGAAGCTGTCGTTGTCAATAAAGAACTCAACTAAGAGGTTGGGGTCGGACCCACAGGGAATAGGGTTAGATCTAGACTAATACTGGTAATTGAACTTGTTGGTGAGCTATCCCCAAATTGGGGGGTTTTAAAGAAAACAATATTAAGAAAAGATTATATTGTGATTTAAATCAAGATTTTCAAATAACTAGGATAAGTGTTCCCTATGGGTTCATAACTACTTGGGGTATACACACATTATCAATATCAATGCTTACTTGTAGAATAGATAACTAGGGTTCATCCAAACAACTGGTTTGTCCCTATTGGATGACGATACTCAATCACCGGGTAAGGTCTCATGAGCAATTTCAAACTAACTGTTATCAATATGTTCCAAATTTAACTATACTATGACCACAATTCAAGTTAAAACAATGATCATAAATACCATGGCTTTGTTGTAATTCTCTTTTCCTACTCTTTACCTCTCTAGGTTGAACTAAAGAATTTGGGTAAGTCCTAACGTTGTAAACCTTGAAGAAACATTTAAAGATGAAGAGAATACACACAAGCGTTTAGCATTAGTTCTGAATCACTTTTGTGTAACCCTATTTCGTTAATCCACCATGGTTCCTACAACCCCGAGTTGTGGAGATTTTAGCCTCTCATGGTTGTAAGATTACAATTTACATTCATAGACAAACACATAATTAAATACTTACAACAATAATTGAAAAAAAAATATTTGAATATCAAAGAACAATTTCAAGAACAATGTAGGAATTCAAGAAGCTGATCCCAAGAATTGCTCCTCAAAACTTGATAAAAATTCACAAAAATTATTCTTCACACGTCTTTTACTTCGGTTCTATCTGTTACACCCTGTAAATTTTCGACATTTAGATTGCCTATTCACAAGTTGGTTAAGAGTTTTAGAATGCAATACATGCTAGAAAAAGGCCCGGGGGAAGACCGGACAAGCGCCGCATCGAATCATTGCAAGAGGAGGCCGGGCAGACCCCCTCCGCGATGGCGACGTGCCACGGAGGCTGTCCCTCCGCGATGGCCAACGTGCCATGGAGGGGCTGTCCAGACTCAAGTATATAAACCCCTCCACTTCGGTTTTATTTCATTTCATTATATAATTTCCAATAAAAATGAAGGAAAACAGAGGGCACGAGGGGTTTTGATAAAATTTCTTCTGTTTACGCTATTAAACACGGTCCAAACTCGAATTAATCTTGGGTTGTGAAGTATTAAGCTGCAGGGAGCATTCCTGCGGAGTTAGTTTCGTGAAATTTGGTCGGCGAACCGTCGTCCTACCGAGCTAAGGTAAGTGGAATTGCTCCAAATTAGTGTCAATATACTCCTAGCCCTAAAGTGTATTTCTCCCTTCTGGACTTCCGCGAAATGGCGAGTTTTCGGCTGTTTCTGATAAGTCAAAGTTTGGGCTATATATATATTCAAAGTAGTATTTTCTTCTAGAATATCGATGAATTTAGTTCTAATTGCTATGAATATGAATGCAATTGGAAGAAACAGCTGAAAATTAGCCGAGTTACGCCAGATACTTAGAAAGTTAACAGACAAGGTATGTGAAGCTAGTTTCTTTTGGCAAGTTAGTAATTCAAGTAGAGCAAACTAGTGTAAATTCTAGTAGAAAGTTTCAGAAACAGTACAGCATGCCTAGTATGTAATTTAGTAAAGTGTGTCAGGATATTATCGTGTTCAACCGAAACTTAGTAAAGCAATACAAGTTCCCGTAAAGTATTTCAGAAATAGAATAGTAGCTTAATATGAATTTTAGAAAGCATGTTAGAAATAGTAAATCATATTTACCATGAAACTTAGTTATACAACATGATTCTCAGCAAAAAATTACATCTTGTTTCAGTATCAGATTCAGCACAGTATGACAGAAATTATATATATACCATTATTAGTTTCAGCATGTATTGTATATATACACATTACTATCATTAGTTTCAACATGTATCGTATGCAGTTAGTATTATCAGTTGAGACTTGACTGTATTGTTTGGGGTTGGATTACCTAGCATCCATGGCGGCCCCAAGGTTAATAGTTGTATCGACTCGTCCGCCTGAGGGCGAGGATACGTCGCTCTATGGAGTGGCATGCCATCCCCTAGGGGACGAAGATGGGATGCCAGTTTCCCCATATTTTGCCTTGGTCGGCTTTTATACACCCCCGTCGAGCAGGTACGCCCGGGTTGTTGATTCAGGGTCCTCCGGACTCAGGTACAGTTATAGTCAGGGGCTCAGCGGGCCCAAGTGCATATCCAGGGGATCGGCAGGATGCTTATAGTTACTATAGGAGATGGGATGACCGGGGTAGGGGTATAGATTGCGTGTTGTTTGTACCTTCCGGCTTATGGGGGCCAGGTAAGGTTTATGTGTGCTATGTTATGCTATGTTATGCTATATTATGCTATGTTATGTTGGTTATAAATAGATAGATAGTAGAATGCCATGTTACCAGGTATGACTCCTACTCCTTCCAGCATAGTTGAGGACAGTCTTAAACTCATACTTTCAGTCAGTTACAGTCTATTTCTTTCTATTTCAGTTCTATTTGTTATATTGCTTGTCTTTAGTTATTTTTCAGTTATTGCTTTGCATACTCATTACCAGCGGTACTGACGCCCATTTTGTGGCGCTACATTACTTGCCTGCAGGTACTCATAGACGAGGAGCTGATCCCTCGTAATTCCAACTAGCACACAGAGTCATCAGCTCCTATCATCCGGAGCTAGACAGTTAGAGGTTTATTCCTTTTCTTTTGTTGTACAGTATGGGTAGGCCGGGGCCCTGTCCCGACCATCTTATCAGTATTCTTAGAGGCTAGCAGATTATATATTCCCTGTGGTTAGCTATACCGCTCGTGTGAGGCCGTGTGTATGTTTTAGTTTGTTTATGATGGCCGTGTGGGGCCTTATTCAGTTGGTAGTGGTGACCTTGCTGGTCACGTAGCAGTTTAGCATTTGTTTTCTTGATTCGAAAATAACTAGACAGCATGGTGGCCTTGTCGGCCCACATAGGTTCCCCATTAATTTGGTTGTTCTGGGTAGCTGTTGATTTCTTACAGGTGGCTGTAGGCCTAGTCGATCGGAGGTTGTATTTACAGCCATTATATAGCTCGTCATTTTCTTGAATCCAGAGTTATAGCCAGCCTGGCACCAGAAGTGCTTAGGTTCAGCTAGTCCAGCAGTCCAGGTCCTAGTAAGGCACCAGGTGCCAGTCATGCCTCCCAAGGCAGGGCGTGACAAACTTGGTATCAGAGCAGGTTGTATCCCAGGGAGTCTGCAAGCCGTGCTAAGTAGAGAGCCTATAGATGTGTTGTGCACCACACACTATAGGCAGTAGGCTGCAAGGCATGATAGGATGGTTGCTTTTTATTCTTATTCAGTCGTGTTGTAGAGCAGTACAGTATAGGGTTGAGTCCCTAGAGCTTACTATATTCTTTGGTTACAGATAAAATATCAGAACAGCGACATCCTATCACAGGCCGAAGATTGGACACTGCAGTAGGGGAAGGCACCAGCAGGATGCCTCACCCTCATTTAGAATCAGCCCGATCAGAGGGCAATACAGAGGCATCGTCCCATCCTTCTCAGTGGTCTACAGCACATCAGGAGCCACTTGGGGCGGCACCACCTCCAGCAGTCCCTATACCAATACCTTCCGACCAGGAGGTCAGGAGTGCAGTAGTCATGTTAGCATAAATGATGGCTGCTCAGCATCAACCGATGTCGTCTATAGTTGCATGTTGTCAGGAGGGCCTGGTAGTTCGAGGGTCCGAGAATTTTTGGCTCTCACAGTTTACAGGTACGGACTGGACAGAGGACCCTTAGGATTTTCTAGACCAGATGTAGAGAATTTTCAGGGTTATGCATGCCACACCTACATAATCGGTTGAATTGGCAGCATTCCAATTACGGGACATCGCCGTGTTGTGGTATGAAAGCTGGGAAAGGTCCCGAGGGAGAGATGTTTTCCCTCCAACCTGGTCCAGCTTCTCAGGAGCTTTTCTGGATCACTATTTACCACGGGAGATTCGACAGGCCCGGGTGGATTAGTTTTTACATTTGGAGCAGGGGGCCATGAGTGTTCGAGAATATGCCTTGCGGTTTGATTCTTTGGCCCGGTATGCACCAGCTTTTGTTGATACCATGGCGTCCAGAGTACACCGCTTCATCATGGGGTTGAATCCAGAATATTTTGAGACTTGTATTACGGGTACACTGCGAGAGGACATGGATATTGCTCGAGTTCAGGCATTCGCCCAGAATATTGAGGGCATCAGGCAGCGGCAGCGGGAGATCAGGAGGACCAGTCATGAACAACACCGCAAGGATAGGCCAGTCAAGTTATAGAGGGAGGTCCGGGGAGGACCCAGGCCACGATTATCAGATAGGTCACCCAGACCCCCGCCTCCACCACAGCCGCAGAGGGGCAGATTTAGTCGCAGGGGGCAGTCAGAGACCGGCGGAGGCTCGCAGACCGTAGATTCACCACTACAGAGGAGGGTGGAGCAGAGTAGGTATACCCTACCACTTTTCCCTATATGCAGTCGACGCCATTCTGGAGCATGCAGATATGGCTCCACTGTATGTTATATTTGTGGTCAAGAGGGTCATCTGATGAGAGATTGTCCAGCCATAGATCAGGATGATCGGGAGAGACAGGACAGGGCATCCACAGGATCACGAGCTTCAGCATCCTCGGCAGGGCGCAGGCCCTCAGTTTCAGCAGGCAGAGACTGGGGCAGATTAGGGGCCTCTAATGTAGGTGCGGGTCCAAGCCGCACATATGCTTTATCAGGGAGGCAGGATTCAGAAGCGTCACCTGATGTGGTGATAGGTATGATGATTATTTGCTCTTACCCTGCTTATGTATTGATAGATCTGAGATCTACTTTGTCCTATGTTACCCCATTTGTCGCTCGAAAGTTCAGTATCCACACCCGTCGGTGACTCCATCATAGCCAGAAGGGTCTATCGAGGGTGTACAGTAGAGGTTGCTGATCATCAGACCACAGTAGATCTGGTAGAATTAGATATGGTTGATTTCGACGCCATTATGGGTATGGATTGGTTGGCTCCGTGCTATGCAAATGTAGAATGCTGGACCAAGACAGTCCGATTCCACTTTCCAGGGGAGGCAGTATGAGAGTGGAAGGGCAGTACAATTACGCCAAAAGGTAGGTTTATTTCCTATCTTCAGGAGAGAAAGTTAATAGCTAAGGGGTGCATTTACCACATCGTTAGAGTTCAGGGTGTTCGAGTAGAGCCTTTGACTCTCCAGTCTGTTCCAGTGGTGAATGAATTCCCAGATGTATTTCCAAATGAGTTACCTGGTATTCCCCCAGAAAGGTAAACAAATTTTGCAATTGATTTACTGCCAGGAACTCAGCCCATATCAATTCCTCCGTATCGTATGGCTCCTGCTGAACTTAGAGAATTAAAGGAGCAGTTGAAAGATCTGTTGGATAAGGGCTTTATCAGGCCGAGTATTTCACCTTGGGGTGCGCCAGTTCTATTTGTGAGAAAGAAGGACGGCTCACTCCGCATGTGTATAGACTACCGGCAGTTGAATAAGGTTACAATCAAGAATAAGTATCCGCTTCCTAGACAGGGGCCAGATATTTCTCCAAGATTGACTTATGGTCCGGATACCATCAGGTTCGAGTTCGTGAAAGGGACATTCCAAAGACTGCCTTCAGGACCAGATACAGCTATTTTGAATTCCCAGTCATGTCCTTTGGGCTGACGAATGCCCCAGCAGTATTTATGGACCTGATGAACAACATCTTCAAACCATACCTGGCCCTATTTGTGATAGTGTTTATTGACGATATTCTAGTGTATTCTCGCTTAGAGGCAGACCACCAGGATCATTTGCGGACTGTGCTCCAGATTCTCAGGGACCGTCAGTTGTATGCCAAGTTCTCTAAATGTGAATTTTGGCTGAATTTAGTAGCTTCCTTGGGACACATCGTGTCGGATGCTGGTATACAGTTAGACACGCAGAAAATAGAGGTAGTAAAAACATGGCCCAGACCTACTACTCCGACCGAAGTACGCAGTTTTCTAGGATTACCAGGGTACTACAGAAGATTTGTTGAGGGATTCTCCACCATAGAGGCACCTCTGACTAAGCTGACGCAAAAAGCAGTAAAGTTTCAGTGGACGGAGGCATGTGAGAAGAGTTTCCAGGAGTTGAAAGACAGGTTGACCTCCGCCCCAGTGTTAGCACTGCCAGAAGGTACAGAGGGTTATGCAGTTTATTGTGACGCTTCTAGTATTGGGTTAGGATGTGTATTGATGCAGCATGGTAAAGTAATTGCTTATGCTTCCAGACAGCTGAGGAAACACGAAAAGAGTTATCCTACCCATGACCTAGAATTAGCCGTAGTGATCCACGCCCTAAAGATACGGAGACATTACTTGTATGGCGTTCATGTGGATATTTTCACTAATCATAAGAGTCTACAATATATCTTCACCCAGAAAGAGTTGAACTTACGGCAGCGTCGCTGGTTGGAATTGTTGAAAGATTATGATGTAAATATCCTATATCACCCAAGCAGAGCCAACATAGTAGCAGATGCCCTTAGTCGTAAGTCTATGAGGAGTTTGGCGTACTTGCAGCCCGAGCAGCTGGAATTGGCCCGGGAAATACACCAGTTAGCCAGTTTAGCCGTTCGTGTAGCAGAAACAGAGGACAACAGAGCGGTAATTAAGAACACCGCAGTGTCGTCATTAGTCGTGGTGGTAAAGGAACGACGGTATGAAGATCTTGACATGGTTCAGCTTAAAGACGGAGTTCAACAAGGAAAAGCGTCGGATATTCAGGTAACTGAGGATGAAGTGTTGCGATGTAAAGGACGCCTTTGTGTTTTAGATATTTTAGGGCTTCGCTAGTAGATTATGAGCGAGGTACATTACGCCCGCTATTCTCTCCACCCAGGCGCGACGAAAATGTACCACGATATTAAAGAAATCTACTGGTGGCCAGGTATGAAAAGGGAAATAGCAGAATTCGTAGCCTAGTGTCCTAATTGCCAGCAAGTAAAAGCGAAACACCAGAAACCAGGCGGATTGACTCAAGACATAGTTGTGCCTCTTTGGAAGTGGGAAGCAGTAAATATGGATTTTGTAGCAGGATTACCCCGTACCAGACATAGAAATGACTCGATTTGGGTAATTGTTGACAGACTGACAAAATCAGCCCATTTTCTGCCAGTAAGGGCTACTTTCTCTGCTGAAGATTATGCTGAGTTGTATATCAGAGAAATAGTCAGGCTGCACGGTGTTCCAGTGTCCATTATCTCTGACAGAGGGGCGCAATTCACAGCTAAATTTTGGCAATCATTTCAGAGAGGCTTGGGGACACAGATTAACCTGAGCACAACTTTTCACCCTCAGACAGATGGGCAAGCAGAACGCACTATTCAGACACTCGAGGATATGTTACGAGATTATGTATTGGACTTTGGAGGTAGCTGGGATGAGCACCTACCACTTGTTGAGTTTGCTTATAACAATAGTTACCACTCAGCTATCCAGATGGCGCCCTATGAGGCTTTGTATGGGAGAAACTGCAGATCGCCAGTTGGCTGGTTTGAAGTAGGAGAGTCAGTGCTGATTGGGCCAGATATTATTCATCAGTCAGAGGAAAAGGTAAAGCTTATCAGAGAACGCCTACTGACAGCTCAGAGCCGCCAGAAATCGTATGTTGATGTGCGCCGCAGAAACCTGGAATTTAATGTGAATGACTGGGTGTTTTTGAAAGTTTCTCCTATGAAAGTGGTGATGAGATTCGGCAAGAAAGGTAAGCTCAGCCCGAGATTTGTTGGGCCTTATCAGATTCGCCGAAGAATAGGCCAAGTGGCATACGAGTTGAACTTACCTCCAAAATTAGAGTCTGTTCACCCAGTTTCCCACGTGTCCATGCTGAGGAAGTATATAGGAGACCCCTCCAGAGTTGTCCCAGTTCAGGATGTCCAAGTTACGGAGGAGTTGACTTATGAAGAGGTTCCAGTAGCCATACTAAACCGGCAGATTCGTAGATTAAGAACTAAAGATGTTGCTTCTGTCAAGGTGTTATGGCGTAACAGGAACCGAGAGGAAATGACTTGGGAAGCAGAGGAAGATATGAAAGTCATATATCCACAGCTGATTCAGACTTAATCAGCCAGAGGTACATTAGTATTGTTGTTTTATGAATTGCCTTATATTTTGTGTATAAATGAAATAGTTGGCTTTAGTCTATTTCGTGATGAATACTAGTACTGTGTGGAGTATCTGTATTGGACTTTTCTGCGTTTAAGAATTCTTGAGATAGTCCATATTACAGGGGAAACTCTGTCGAAATTTTTCTAGAATAAGTCAAGTAAGTTGAAATTCTTTCAAGTAGAAGTTTACATTCGAGGACGAATGTTCTTAAGGGGGGGGAGGATGTTACACCCCATAAATTCTTGACATTTAGATGGCCTATTCACAAGTTGGTTAAGAGTTTTAGAATGCCATACATGCTAGAAAAAGGCCCGGAGGAAGACCGAACAAGCGCCGCATCGAACCGTCGCAAGAGGAGGCCGGGAAGACCCCCTCCGCGATGGCAACGTGCCATGGAGGCCGTCCCTCCGCGATGGCCAACGTGCCACGGAGGCCGTCCCTCCGCGATGGCCAACGTGCCACGGAGGGGCTGTCTAGGCTCAAGTATATAAACCCCTCCACTTCAGTTTTATTTCATTTCATTATATAATTTCCAGTAAAAACGAAGGAAAACAGAGGGTACGAGGGGTTTTGATGAAATTTCTTCTGTTTACGCTATTAAACGCGGTCCAAACTCGAATTAATCTTGGGTAGTGAAGTGTTAAGTTGCAGGGAGCATTGCTACCGAGTTAGTTTCGTGAAATTCTACCGGCGAACCGTCGTCCTATCGAGCTAAGGTAAGTGGAATTGCTCCAAATTAGTGTCAATATACTCCTAGCCCTAAAGTGAGTATTTCTCCCTTCTGGACTTCCGAGAAATAGCGAGTTTTCGGCTGTTTTCTGATAAGTCAAAGTTTGGGCTATATATATATTCAAAGTAGATTTTCTTCCAGAATATCGATGAATTTAGTTCTAATTGCTATGAATATGAATGCAGTTGGAAGAAATAGCTAAAAATTAGCTGAGTTACGCCAGATACTCAGAAAGTTAACGGACAATGTATGTGAAGCTAGTTTCTTTCGGGAAGTTAGTAATTCAAGTAGAGCAAACTAGTATAAATTCTAATAGAAAGTGTCAGAAATAGTACAGCATGCCCAGTATGTAATTTAGTGAAGTATGTCAGGATATTATCGTGTTCAGCCGAAACTTAGTAAAGCAATACAAGTTCCCGTAAAGTATTTCAGAAATAGAATAGTAGCTTAAATATGAATTTTAGAAAGCATGTTAGAAATAGTAAATCATGTTTACTATGAAACTTAGTTATACAACAGGATTCTCAGCAGAAATATTACATCTTGTTTCAGTTTCAGATTCGGCACAGTATGACAGAAATTATATATATACCATTATCAGTTTCAGCATGTATTGTATATATACACATTACTATCATTAGTTTCAGCATGTACCGTATGCAGTTAGTATTATAAGTTGAGACTTGACTGTATTGTTTGGGGTTGGATTACCTAACATCCATGACCGCCCCAGGGTTAATAGCTATATCGACTCGTCCGCTAGAGGGCTAGGATACGTCGCTCTATGGAGTGGCATACCATCCCCTAGGGGACGAAGATGGGATGCCAGTTTCCCCATATTTTGCCTTGGTCGGCTTTTATACACCCCCGTCGAGCGGGTACGCCCGGGTAAACTCACAACACAGCAATACCCTAAACTTAAGACTTCTGCATGTCCTCAGACAAAGAAAATAAAAAAACTAATAACGATGCTTAGCTAGAAAATAAACCTAGGATACTACAGCCAACATCAAACAAAAGTTGCACTAGAAATTCAAAAAGCTTTTGACCATTTTCCCGTGAACCAAATCAACACATGCACTACAAGAAACCACAAAACATGATAAGCAGGGATCAAGACATGTCAACTAGCTATTATAAAATAGTCAAGTCATTACAAATGCTTTTTACACAGACCACTGGTAAAGTTAAACACAAACCATGTACCCTCACAGCAAATGAAGTCCCCCACTCATAGATATAGTAAAATACAAAACTAGGACTAATCAAGTAAGACTCTCACTCTCACTAAGAAGTTCCAAATACTGCATATCAGATACCATAGCCGTTCCCTTATTTTCTCTACTTCAGTTTGTCAGATGGTCAGGCTAAGATCACTATAGGACTTGCTTTGGCTTGTAATGTAGGTTTTCAGGCTGGGTAAGGTAGATATGGGATCTTTTTAAGTGACTAAAGCCCTCATTGGCACTACATACATGTTGCTCCCTTTTTTTTAATAACTTTTTCACCCTTTTGCATTTCTCAACTTTTGCTTTCCTTTTCACCCTTTTTATGCACTTGTATGAGTATGGTGTGTTTCTTCAAGCTTTTCATGCATCATTCTCTTTTTGAATTTTCTTTTTGAATTTTTTATTTTCTTTTTCATTTTCTTTTTATTTTGTCACACCACACCTTATTTTTCACCGTTTTTATTTTCTCACCTTCCCACTATTCATGCACCCCTACTCTAGCCACCATCAACTAAAACAGTTTGCCTATGTTGAGGTTCACAATGTCCAAGGAGGGACCAGGGCCAAATCAGGTTCATTATAAAAAATGGGTACAAATAATTGGTTAATCAAAGAAAAATGGTCTAGCTGTGGCTCGAAATCACGATAAAGGGAATCATATCATTTTTGTAGGGTTAATTAAGCTAAAAATAGGCTAAACAAAAATGGCCTATGATCCTTTCCTAACCGACCATCCTAAAACCTATGCAAAGACCAATCAGGCAAGTTCTAGATGCTCTGTGCAGTATTAAACTAGGTGTTAGACCTCACATACTCATGGTACATAACTTACATTCACTCTACCTATCTGGTTTGTACATGGATTAACAAAAACTATACATGTTAATATACTAAATGACATAAAAAGATCCACAGAAATCATGGATGCAATCTCAAGTACATAGCCAATCCTTAAAAAAATTTTAAACAGGGTCAATTTTTTTTGCAAATCCAAAACTAGTGCAGTTTATTGGATGAGTACTCCTAAGGTACTAATTAAACAAAAATCATGAAAATAAAATTCTAAACATGTCGGTTCTACTATATAGCATGCCCGAGGGAAAAGAAACACTGCAAGAAAAACCTTCGGATGAATCAAATACCCAAAAATGACAAGTACACCCCTCCCCTTTTTAAAAAGCATGCTTCGTCCTTGAAGCATAGAATGTAAAAACTAAGGGAAGGGATTATGCCTGTTGCGCACTAAGCACTCCTGTCATCCTGCGGAGAGGGTATCTCCGCTGCAATCATGGTGCTAGCGGTGGCCATCGCACTGAATGGTGTATCAATAGGGGGAGTGGTTACCCCCTCAGCAGTATCAACCATCTCTATGGCCTCTAGAATCGTAGGGGCTGAATGTGGCTCTCTCAAAGAATCCCTGACACTCACAAGCTCTTCCTAGGCTATGGTGGAGCTACCTGCTCCTTTGGTTCTCTCAAGCAGCTCCGACTGATGCACGTCGTGAGTCTGCTGACTCTCTAATCTTGCCCGCTTGCCCTATCATTTCTTTCTTTTCTTCTTCTTTTTCGGGGTCTCATTTCCAACATCCTTGGAGACCCCTTTTTTTCCTTTTTCTTTCTCTACTCCTGTGGGCTCCCAATAGGCCGTCAGATCAAGCTCCTCATCTATAATAGCATCGGGGTTAGGAAGATTGGGAGCTGTTATGATTTCTGGCTGTCGTGATGACAACTCGACTGACTCTGAAGAGCCCCCATGCAAATGTTGAATCTGCTCTCGAACCCATCTAATCTGGCTTGTAGGGCCTATGCAGCTATCTCTATCTCAATCTTTACCCAGGGCTTGACATTCTCCATCATAGACTGGACCGTTTTCTCAGCTATGGTCAGTCTCTTCGACAACTTTTGGAGAAATACCTTAGGCACTTGGATGTACCCAGCTAGAGTTTGGCTCGAAAGGCTTGTGGGTGGTGCGGCAGAGGTGCTAGGAGCTGCATCTGAATTACCGGCATCTATAGTCGGTGTCTTGCCCTGCTCCTGTAAAGTGGGGGCATTCGCCTCTGCGCCCCCAACCGCCAGTGATAGTGGGACTGTGGTAGAAAGTTGGGCTCGACTTACAGGGTTCATCTAACCCCAAATTAGGCTAATGTTAGCGATCCACTGTCCTATGATCAGGTGCTCCTCACCACGATGCACCTGATGCCCGTCTCTATGCACAATCTGAAAACGATGCTCGGGGATGGGATGGTAGTGCTCAATTCCATAGACCGATCTCGTATCTCCTCTGCAATGACCCTCAGGATATTGATAGTGTATTTGGAAATGATACAAGCCACAAAAGTTGCTCTGTCTACACTGAGGGGTTATCATTAAAAGTTCATGCCAATCAGTGGCGCACTAACGTCCAACAGGCCTTTGCTATGAAATTAAGAGAGTTCTTTGTGACCTTCTTGACGCTAGTGACCCACTCTGCCTCTAATTTGTCCTCAACGATCACGCCAGACAACCATTGCCTTTGCCTCTGCTTCTCATCAAAACTTAGCAGCTTGATCTGTTTTAATGCCTCCACCCGTTAATCATATTCTAGTGTAGCATGTGGTGGTATGAACTAGGGACTATATAATATCCGAGCAATGGTGCGCTCAGATATATCAACCTCTCAGCTTCTAACCAAGACACTCTCCAGCTTGGGCTGATCTTTCAACTACTTCCCCATTTTTGCTTTCTTCTCCAGGGTTGTCAAATAGTTGGCATACAACTCCCGAATGATTTTTGGAGTGTATCGGTCTAGGGCCTTAGCCATCCACTCAAATCCGTAGAAGCTGAATATACGCTTCATCTCCTCTACCTCGTTCAATGAATTTGTGAGGATCCACGACTCTTCTTGAATGCTCCGCCTAGGTTTGTTCTTAGTGGTGTGAGCAATGCCCTATTCATATATCTCTTGGGCTCCTGTTACTCTCTAGAAAATGGTTCAGTTCTCCCTAGGAAGAGTCTGCTCCTGCTCGACAGTTGGTGCCTCCTCCTCTGATCCGGCATCACTGCTTGCATCTCCAGATTCGGCCTCCTCAAACCCCTCTTCTTCATTAGAGCTGTTTCCCGACTCTTGAGCTCTTTTCTCTGCTCCCTCCTCAGACTAGGGAGAACCGACAGATGTGACAGTAGCCGCCACGGCCTGGGCTTTGGCCTTCGCCCTAGTGGTTCAGGTCCCATCAGTATCCAATGTATCGACCCTGCATTCCTCTAACGAACCTTTAGGGGCGTTTCCCTCTTGATTAGATTCAGAGGTCTCATCAAGCAATGTCCTCTGAGCAGTTGCCTTTGATGCTTTACGTTTCATCGTCATTGTACCTATGGAGAAAAAAGGATATAATTCCAAATCTGAGAAAAAGAAAGCAAGAAAAAATTCCTATGTAGTAATATCCTAGGTCAACAGTATGGGTCGTACCTTGGAGGTACGATTCATACTAAGACCTGTAATATCTCAGCTCAATGTTATGCCTCTGATGTATGACTCATACCATGAAGGTACGGTTCATACCACGAGTCGTATGAGGATGCTCCTTTAAAACAATTGTTTTGTAAGTCGGTTCCACGAGTCATAGGAAGGATCATACTATCACTTGTGGACTTAACCCTTTTCAGATTTTTGGTACAACTGCGAAGTACAACTCGTAGCAGTAACGAGCCTAACTTGGATTTATACCTCGTGATTGTTCAAAATTAGGCTTGGGACAGTCTCAATGAGCCATCCTATGAGTTGTTGTATGAAACCACAAGTCGTAGAAAGGCTTGGGAAGCCTGTCCCTACCTTATTTTTGGTTCAGTTCATAGGGGGTTTCAGATAAATGTTGGGTACTCAAAATTCCCCAAGTCCAGGCATGCATTTAACCAATCTTCCAGTTACCCATTCCTCTCTTTTTTAAATCACAACCCATAACTTCAGTTTTAACAATCCAATGCACAATTTTTGCAAGTTCAAGCCCCTACCTAGTTGCATACAGCTTTTTTACATCCCTGGTCATTGTCCTTTTTTAATTTTTCAAGCATTGAGATGACTCTTAGAGGTTTAGCCAGTTTGTATCAAGCATACAAGTCATATTTTATCAAATTCAAAGAGATACATTTACTTGAATGCTGATAATGTAGACTATCAATCAAAAATACTATATGACTTAGGGTTTTCAATGTAATATGAGCAAGAACTTGTTCAATTGATTCTTGATGTTGAATTACGGGTGTGAGGGAGTCATGAGTTTATCTTTTGAGAGCGTGGGAGAAGGATACGATTTGTTTGAGCTTTTATAGGATATAGGGCCGATTTTTAAAAATCTGGGCCAAGTCGGGTAAATTTAAAATTTTTGACCCGTCACGACTCATACCACGAGTCGTAGGAAGGCCTTACGACTCGTTCCTTGGACCCATAACAAAGAGATTGAAAAACTTACCTATGGAGCTAGAGAACATCTTATGACTCATACTATGGGGTTACGATTTGTACTATGACTCGTAGGCCTTTCTTCAATTGTGGTCCATCCATTGCATATTTCATAGCCACAGTGAGTACTACGACCCGTACAATGAGGTTATGAGTTCTAGGATCCATAGTACCCTAAACTCATGCACTAAAATATATCTCTGATTCTCACCATGACTCGTGCTACGACTTATATAACCCTCTCACGAGTCAAAAAACCTTAGTACCTTCCTGTTATAGCAGTTTTTCTGCCACCTATTTTTGTCTCCCCCGCACACTGAATACACATAAGTTAATCAACTTGGGTTGCCTCCCAAAAAGCACTTAATTTAACATCGTGGAATGATGCAAGTGGTTCGGTTACTCAGAATTCAGCAAAGCACCACTTGGGTTGTCTCCCAAGAACAAGTCTCTTGACTGTTTATACTTTGTTAAGAAACTCAGATTCATCCTCTATTTATGAGACAACTCTGTAGTCCTTTGGCTGTTTCATTGACCGGCAGACATTGAAGGTGAACTCTTCTTTATTGAGTCTAAAATTCAACTGGCTAGCCTCCACATCTACTATCTCTTCCAGTGGCAAGGAATGGTCGCCCAAAAATGGTAGGGACCTCAAAATCAACCTCACAATAAAGGATTACGAAGTCCACTAGGAATATGAATCTATCAACTTTAACAAGCAGATCAAACAAGATCCCCATAGGCTTCTTCATAGTTCTATCAGTCATCAGTAGCCGCATGGTAGTCGGTGTGGGGGCTCCCAAGCCCAATTGCTTAAACATAGCCAATGTCATCACATTGATGCTTGCTCCCAAATCGCAGAGTGCCCTTGAGAACTCAACATCGTCGATTGTGCATGGAACAGTAAAGGCACCTAGATCTTCCTTCTTCTGGGAAAGGAACCATGAGGCTATAGCACTACAATGATGCACATTATCCACAAGCTCATAGCTCACGGACCTCTTCTTCGTCACAAGGTCCTTCATAAACTTGGCATATCCCGACATCAGGTCCAATGCCTCAACCAATAATATGTTTACAAATAATTATTTGAGCATTGACAAGAATTTATGAAACTTACCATTCTCCGCCTTCTTCTTCATTCTTTGAGGGGACGGTGGCGGTGATCATGGAATAGCCTTGTAAATTTGTGTAGCTCATTGTTTTTCTCCTTGTTCAGCTTCAGGCACATTTTTAGCATTTGGAGCCTCAATCAACTCAACATCCTCATTAAGCCCCTTCTGAGCAACACCTTCTTCATCATCAATCATGCTTTCTTTCTTCCTTTCAACTACAACCAGTTGCCCTAGCTGCTGTTCGATCTACTTGATAGCCATAGCATGTGACTCCACTCCTTGATCCATGCTCAATATATCACTACGGATGTGTTTCAACTGATAATCTATGGATCTCATCTTCTTTAGCATATCAACCATCATTTTATCTAACTTCAGCTATCTAGACTCCCCCTAATGTGCATCAGGAGGCACATACAACCCAGATTGGTCATTGTGGTAATCGTCATTCCTTATCTAATCTCTCTCATGCTCACGACCTCAGATTCTATCTTTATACCCATTTCGATTGTAATTGTCTCTATATTGGTTGGGACCTTGGTTTCAAAAACCTTGGCACCAAGGGTCTTGTTGAGAACCTTGGGCGTTTTCTCGAAAACCCGCACCTGGTTGTCCAAGAAGTTTGCCTCCTCCAAGGAATCTGAGTGGTCCAGCCCTAGCTCCTGTCCCTATGTCCCCACTGTGTTAACCTTTCTGGCTCCAGCTCCCATGATATGGTTAGTAAGCAAGTCCAATGATGTGCGCATATGAGTCAATTCCTGGTCACGTTCTTACTCCTTCCTTTGTTGGTCTACAGTCAAACCAACAACATATGTACTAGCCACTACTTCTGCTTCCCGGGTGTGTCATGCTCTGTTTGTCTTGGTTACTTTGTCTAGAATTGTGGAAGCTTGCTCCCAGGTGTGGCTCATTAATGCTATTCCTGCCACTGTGTCTGCTAATGCTTTTTTACAATTGTTTAATGATCTATAGAAAATCTCCAATAGACTGTCATCAGGAATTTTATGGTTCGGGCACTTGCTCAACTTCTTCTTAAACCTCAACCATGTCTCATGAAGTGCCTCAGTCTTCAGTTGTTGGAAATTATAGATTTCATCTTTAAGTTGCAACATCCTTGTGGGTGGAAAGAATCTCTCTAGGAAAGCTTGCTTGAGCTCCCTCCAGTTGGTAATAGAGTCATTGGGAAACTATAATAACCATAATGTGGCTTCCCCAGACAGAGAAAAGGGGAATATTCTTAGCCGTATAGCCTCATGGCTAACTCCGGACAACCTGTACGCCTTGTATATTCCAACTAAGTTCATCAGGTGTAGGTCGGCATCATCAACTGAGTGACCACTAAGCATCCCTTTCATGTTCAATAACTGGATCATGGTGCTAGTGATATAAAATTTTGCCCTAGCAGGAAGTGGTGGTTGTACGATAGCTCCAGTTGACCCAACTTCATCAATGTCCGAGTCATATTCATTGAAGAACTAAGGGGCATATCATTGACCTCTGTTGGCCCTTCTATGTTGACCAACATTAACAACCTCATCTTGAGCATCCTCTGCATCCTAAAGTGCAGTTTGCCGAGCTAGCTCGACTTTCCTAGCTTCTTCAGCAGTATGGGCATCTCTCTGCTCTTGGATTTCTATCTTTCACAGTGCTCTTTCAAGTTCGAGATCTAATGGAATTAGGATGTTTCTACTATGATGATGTTACAACCCGAACATAGGCCTGGATAGAGAAACGGGACAAAAGACCCCGAGAGGCTCCAAGTCCACCCATGGCATGAACATAACATTTAAGCTCAACATTCAAAAATGCAGAAGTCTAACATATATAACATAGTGGAAGTCTGAAAATTTGATAGAAAGAATTTCTCATTACAATCATAAGTCTGAAGCTGAAATACATACTATGTCTGATATGCCTCTACTACTGACGAGTTGATGGGGCAAGATCCCAACTAACTCACTATACTCTAAAATTGAAAATACTAAATACAATTGATAAAGGGCCCTTAGATGATGAGGATTCACCAACTGAGACTGGGAGATGCTAATACTGAGAGTCTGGCTAATGGTGGGACTATGCCTGAATATCTGAGCCTGTATCATGAAACACTACAGCATGATCAGTACATGGAATGTGCCGAGTATGTAAGATAACTAAAACCACTAAGTAAGTAAAATCAGTGATCATGCATAACATAAAGCAATTCATCATAAGAGTCTGAAAGTAGGTCTTGTATGCTATTATTTGAAAAGATGATTCATACATAACTGAATATCATAACTGAATCGATTGACTCAAAGCTGAAATTGATTATACATAAGTAAAGCTAAACATTGGGTCAAACTTGCTGAAAACATAATATCATGACTATTGAACATGCATAACTGAAATCATGAGGAACAATGGGAGACTCATCATATAACCGACATTATCACAATAGAGCTTACGTGGTTTTGACTATTACACTCAAGTGGGCAGAGCCGTCCAAATCCTTGACAGGGCTAAGGACACTATCATAATATCGGTATCAAGCTAAAGGCCCCTTGGTGGCAAGGGAAGCTCACAAGGGAGGTCCCAATAATTTGAACATACCTATGCTGGCACGTAGTTCTGAGGCATAGGGTTGGCTGACCCTTAGCCTACTCGGTGCTAGTCACTATTTCCAAAAACATGCATATGTTCTCCATCATTTTTCAATAAAGTTGACCATCGTCTAGTGACAAAGCTGACTCGTAACATACATGCATATGTCTGATATCAAAACATGAGGAGCCTTGCACTTAAACCATATCACAAGCTAAAAATAGTGGGAGTCTAGACTCCAAATTCATGTGGTAAGCTAATAATATAAAATTTAGATAAATCATGACACATAATTGATCATATGGGCTTGTCCAATACTTAAACATGCTTGACATAGACTTGATCATTCGAAAACATGAACATGGACATGGGTAATGTGAAATCATGCTTTCATCATATACATCTCATCATGCTTGAATACATATATCATAGATCTCAACTTTCATGAACTTCCATAGATAGGCATCATAATTTGTAAAACTTGAAAACATAATTTATAATTGAAAACATTGTAAAATATGCCCATTAATCATAATTCAATTTTAGAAACATGCATAGATCATACCCATGATTGATACTTAGAGAATTCACATGTTGGGTTAAAACCTCATAGATTCATCAACTAGAATTTTCATGAAATTGAAGAGGGATTGGACATGGGTATGGATGAATACACCCATTCATAACACTATATAACTGGAAAAATCTGATTATACAACCCTCTTGGATGCCCAATGAAAATTAAGGGAAGAACTTGATGAATCGAAGCTTGATCACCCTTTAGAACCTCTAAGGTTGTATGCATGGAAGAGAATAAGCTTAGAATGAACATACCCCTATTAAAACATACTTTTCTGATCTTAAAACGACGTAGTATAGGTCTTAGGAACTTAGGAATCACGGAAAAGCCCTTAATAAATTCATAGGAAAATACTCACTGCCAGTGCCAACGAGGGACTGGATGAATCATGGTATGGGGGATGACTCATCGTTTGCCTGTTATTGCCATCACAAGTATCATACCTCTGAGGGTCGCCATGACTCATGGTGTAACACCCAATGACTCGTGGTGACCAACATCAACTCAACTTTTGACCACGGACCACCTGACGACTCATGCTGATGACCATGACTTGTGGTCTCACCCGTTGTCAGCCCCAAATCCAAAAATCCAACCAAATCTACTCATCTCCCCACAAGTCACTTAATGACTCGTGGTGCACCTCACGGTTCACTGGACGACTCCTCTTGTGACCCGGTGCAGAAAATCCTATTTTTTTGTTTCAACCCTCGGGGTGTGATGTTAAGGTTTTCAGGGTATTACAGACGAGTGATTGGCATTCACCAAGCAACAACCTGTGGATATCCAAAAACAAAAAAGAAAAAAGTAATGCGGGATATTACCAAAAGTCAAATACAAGCAATTAATCTAATCTTAGCCATATTCCCAGCAACGACGACACTTTTTAATAACACTCAAACAAACACTTCCTGACATGTATGAAGTGGTCGTTGTCAATAAAGAAACCAACTAAGAGGTTGTGTTCGAATCCTATATGGAATAGGGTATGATCTAGACTAATGCCGGTAATTGAACTTGTTGGTGAGTTATCTCCAAATTGGGGGGTTTTAAAGAAAACAAGATTATAGTTGTGATTTAGATCAAGATTTTCAAACCACTAGGGAAAGTGTTCCCCAAGGATTAATAACTACTTCGGGTATACACACATGATTAATTACAATACTTACTTGTAGAATAGATAACTAGGGTTCATCCAAATGACTAGTTCATCCCTATTGAATGACTATACTCAATCACCGGGTCAGGTCTCATGAGCAATTTCAAACTAACGGTTATCAATATGTTCCAAATTTAACTATACTGTGACCACAACTCAAGTTAATACAATGATCATAAAGATCAAGGCTTTGTTGTAATTCTCTTTTCCTACACTCTACCTCTCTAGGTTCAAGCAAGTAAAGAATTCAGGAAAGTGTTCGCGGCTTATACTGCTCGGGTTGGTATTATATATTATAAACCGACACGCAAGTGCACGTGGTCAAACAAGTAATAAAGTGGCTAAGTAAGCCAAGTATCGATCCAAGGAGACTCTGGATAAGTAAAATTGCTTAAGTATACTATATTCTAGTTTACTTCTAATTATGTTGACAACAATGTAACCAAAAGTTAAATAATTTTGTTTATAAACTATATACTAAAACTATTAACAAATATTTACTTGAATTGAAACTATGGATAAGAGCATGCCAAGGTTAAGAACAAGTAATGAATTCGATAGTAATCATAATTCGGTTATTCTTCTCTTCATGTTGCTAGCCAAGAACATTAGCCTAGAGATTAAAACTCTCGTATTTAGTCTCACTTTAGAATCATAAACCATTCGTCTACATTTCTGTGATCAAATGCAATTTATGACCTAGCAATACAATTCCGGTTCCTAAATTGACTAATACGGCTTTCAAGTATATTTCTATCAGGAAAGCACATCAAAACCCAATTTTCCCAAATCAAGTTAAGAACAATACCCTATTAATTCACAACTTTCCAATTTCTTGCTCTTTCGAGTGAAATTGGACTTTTTAGATGTACATTAATGTTGGCCACACACTAATGCGGTAAGAACAAGAATTAATAGAACAACATGAAAGAAGAAGATGAAAAACCATATAATTCACAATCAAAATTCACTACACATGTTCAAAACCATAGCAAGGAAGAGAATTAGCCACTAATTTGTGGATTGATCATCCTCAAATGAGTGTAAATCATACGTACAATTGATTGAAAGAAGAAAGAAAGAGAGAAAAATCCTTAGCTTTTTCGTCCCTCAACTGCTGCTAACCCACGTCCTAGCTCCACCAAGTCTTAATTGTGAAAAATAAACCTAAGTGTGCTATTTATATTAGTAGGAATCTTTCCCAGATTAACAAGCAACGTGTCACGGAGTGCATCGCAGAGCACGGCCTCCGTGACACGCTACGAACGCGGAGGCTCTCTGGAAAATCACCCGAAATCGGCCCAGGCAGCACCTTGCCGCGTTGGCAACGTGTCACGCTGCCTGGGAAGCGCGTTGTAACCCCATGGTCGCGGAGTCCACCTGCCGTGGCACGTTGCCAATGCGCAGGTGGGCTGTTTTGAGCGGCCTGCCTGCCGTGGCACCTTGTCGACGCGCCGGTGGGCTGTTTTGTGCCTCTTCCTTGCCGACGTTCGCGTGTTAATTCCGTTTCCAAGCTTCTACTTCACCAACTCATGGATTAGTTACTCAAACATCATCAAAACCTACAAAACAAAGGCTAATCATGTTGGTTAGCACATATCTCCACATTATATAAAATTACATGAAAATGTATACAATAACTTAGATAAACAAGACTAATTAAAGTAATAAAGAGTATCTCGGGCATATATTTTTGCCCGTTATCACAACCCCACACTTAAAGCCTTGTTCGTCCTCGAACAACCTTTTACATATCATGCAAATGGAGACTCCTACATAACTAATTTAGCAAGATAATTCAGGTTACGGCTATAATGATTACGTAAGATACAAGCTAAAAATAGAGCATGCCTGATTTGATCATTGAAATGAAGTACAACCATGTTAAGACTTCTTAACCTCAAGAATCGACTCTCAATTTTAGCAAACTCATGCAAATCATCTGATTAAGAAATCCCACATGAAATATATCCTTCTTTCAACATGTGCCCCTCACGGAAAGAGAGTTACCCAATCACACGCAAAAACAATTTTTTACATCACAACATGTGTGGGTACATGAATAGAATTACGCTCACTCTCACAAAAAATTCACATGCATTATGTAAAGACCCATAAGCTTGCCCTTAGTATTTTATTCCACTAATATAAGGATGTGTGAATGTAAGATCAAGTAGGACTTTTTAGGTTGTAATGTAACTCAGGTGCGGGTAGGTACGATTATGATCAGTAATAGTGACTATCTTTCCTAAGCGCTTTTAATACATCACGCCTTCATTACAAACTTCCCTTCCTTCACTTCACCTTTTCCTCTTTTCATCATTCTTTTTCCTCTTTTGTTCCCCTTTCTTTAGGCACTTTTAGCTTATTAGCAAGGAGTTCTATAAGTAACTTTTTCATTTATTTATTTTCTTACTCCCTACTAATACTCACCCATATTCAAAAAAAAAAAGTGCACCCTTGACCTTTCTCAACTCTTACAATTGCTACTTTCCCTTTCTTTTCATTCTTATCACTCCTTTACTCTTCCGGATTTTTCCTTTAAGCGCTTAGGAGTTTTGGATCAAATTCAAGGCTAATGAAAGAAAAAGGATTAAGCTTATGTTGCAGCTGTCAAAGAATAGGCTCAAGGCTCAATGGGGTTAACTAGGATTAATTTTTCAAGGTTGGTATAATGAGGGATAAAAAGTTGGTTCATTCAAAGAAATGCCTATATCATTTCCTCCAATTCACATCCTTCATTTCGTTTTATAAACACAGCAGGCAAGTTCTAGACAATCCACAATAGCACAGAATACTCAAAAACCTTACACTCATGGCACATGCTCAAATCAAGACACAATCAGTAGACTCTTACTCAGCTAATCACAAGAATTCAGAATTAAGCTTCCGTCATATTGAGTCAAATTCAAGAGCCTAAGTGTCTCAAACAAAGTTATACAATTGCATGCTTCATACTGAACATACTTGCATCTTACAACCATGTATAGCAAATAACAAGAACATCCATCACCAATTAGTTATGGTTTCAAAACCCAAAACCTATCGACTAATTTTCCTCAAGACGGTCGTCATCCATCCATCGTCGGAAACAATCACTAACTATGACTAAAAAAAAACTTTATATACAGACCAAGGAAAGAAAGAAAAAAGAAAAGAAAAAAAATTTATTCTTCGGTTCAAATACCCCCCGTCGGAAAAGAACCGAAAAGAAAAACCAACGGGTGATGAAGTCATGCTTAATTCACAAAATATTTTCAAATTTTTCACAAGCATTACATTCACCAAAAATCGTTAAGCACAACAAAAAATTTTGAAATTTCTTGAAATTTCCCTCACCCCACACTTAAATCATGCTATGTCCGCATAGCATCACACTAAATGTTACAAAGGGTGAGAAATACTCCCTGAGGCCTTTAGGCCTAGCTGACAGCATGATTTTCTTCAACTATGGACAAGTGGGTGTTCGACCCCACACTTTTTCTTTTCCATGCTTGTTAGCTTCCTCCTCCACGGGTACTCAGACTTCCCCTCCATCTGTGCTTAAGTTTCCACCAAAACAACACAAGATGAAAAATAAATAAAATAAACATAAATGCAAGAAATTAAAATAGTACCCATGGTACCCTTGGGTTGCCTCCCAAGCAGCGCCTAATTTTACGCCGTGGCACGACGTACCAAGTTTCACCACTTTATCCTCCACCTTGAGGATATGAATCTCACCCCTAATTTCTTCTCTAATTTCCTCTTATGCTCCAGGGGTGGTGGTGAAAAATTGTAAGGACCAAACAGTAGATGTTGCCTTTTGCATTTATTGGTCCTTAAGTAAGCGAAGTCATTTTGTCTTTCTGAGTTAGCAAATTTCAAAATATATGGTGCTTGGTCCTCCTCTAGACATTTCTCTACAAACTTGGAAGACTCTATTTCTATGTTGTCAACCAAATTTAATGTTGAAAAATGCGTAGAGTGTGGTCCAATACACCTCAACTCTGAAACTGCATTTTGCTTGACCTCCTTACTTGTATATACCTTCTCGACATCGACATCTATCTCACCATTAAAGTTGACTGGGGGATACGCTAACTCTTCTTCCAAGAATGGATTTTCCATAAGTGTGAGCCCATCACGGGGACACTCAAGAGATTCGAATTGTTGGGCTTCATCCAAAAATTCACCCTTGTCGTCCTCTTGTAGTTCCTCTTGAATATCGGCTAAAACTGTTGTCTGTGATTTATCACACGCTTCAGCTTCAGCGATCATCTCCGTGAATTTGATGGTCATCCTTTCTAGAGCCTCTGCATTCTCTTCTTGCTGATTTCTCAATACTGCCATCGCCTCCTTCATTGCTTCTGATTGCTCCAAGAGTTGTTTCAACATGTCTTCTATTCGAGCTTGGCGTCCCAAGTCCTCATTTTCAGCATGCCTATATTCAGAAAAAACAACAGATGGATCATAGTAGGGGCTTGGGGAAGAGGAATATGCCTTTGGACAATCACCCCAATGGCCATATTGACACCCACATATATTGCACGTATTACAATTTTGCCACAAGTGGGGTCCTCCACAGTTCAGACAAGATTCACTAAAATATGAGTATCCACCATTGAAACCATTTATATCCCACGATGTCATGTCAATAAGGGTATACGCACAAGCAGAAAAATAAAATAAAATAAAGAAGAATTAGAACAAACACTAGACCAAGTTGTCAACACTTAAGAAAATAAAACAAAACTACAGTAAATTTATACTTAAAACAATTTCACCAATTGCCAAGTCTCCCCGGCAACGGCGCCAAAAACTGTTCGCGGCTTATACTGCTTGGGTTGGTATTATATATTATAAACCGACACGCAAGTGCACGTGGTCAAACAAGTAATAAAGTGGCTAAGTAAGCCAAGTATCGATCCAAGGAGACTCTGGATAAGTAAAATTGCTTAAGTATACTATATTCTAGTTTACTTCTAATTATGTTGACAACAATGTAACCAAAAGTTAAATAATTTTGTTTATAAACTATATACTAAAACTATTAACAAATATTTACTTGAATTGAAACTATGGATAAGAGCATGCCAAGGTTAAGAACAAGTAATGAATTCGATAGTAATCATAATTCGGTTATTCTTCTCTTCATGTTGCTAGCCAAGAACATTAGCCTAGAGATTAAAACTCTCGTATTTAATCTCACTTTAGAATCATAAACCATTCGTCTACATTTCTGTGATCAAATGCAATTTATGACCTAGCAATACAATTCCGGTTCCTAAATTGACTAATACGGCTTTCAAGTATATTTCTATCAGGAAAGCACATCAAAACCCAATTTTCCCAAATGAAGTTAAGAACAATACCCTATTAATTCACAACTTTCCAATTTCTTGCTCTTTCGAGTGAAATTGGACTTTTTAGATGTACATTAATGTTGGCCACACACTAATGCGGTAAGAACAAGAATTAATAGAACAACATGAAAGAAGAAGATGAAAAACCATATAATTCACAATCAAAATTCACTACACATGTTCAAAACCTTAGCAAGGAAGAGAATTAGCCACTCATTTGTGGATTGATCATCCTCAAATGAGTGTAAATCATACGTCCAATTGATTGAAAGAAGAAAGAAAGAGAGAAAAATCCTTAGCTTTTTCGTCCCTCAACTGCTGCTAACCCACGTCCTAGCTCCACCAAGTCTTAATTGTGAAAAATAAACCTAAGTGTGCTATTTATATTAGTAGGAATCTTTCCCGGATTAACAAGCAACGTGTCACGGAGTGCATCGCGGAGCACGGCCTCCGTGACACACTACGAACGCGGAGGCTCTCTGGAAAATCACCCGAAATCGGCCCAGGCAGGTCTTATGCCGACTGCATCACGACTAGACCTACGACCTGTAGTAGGATTGTACAGGTCATACCTTTTTCTCGTAAGTCCTTGCTGCTACAGATTTGGCTAAGTGTTGGCCAACTAATACGACTCATACCATAGTCCTATGAGTCATACAATACTTCCATGGTTTGGCCCTGAGAATTATGACATCTTCTGAAATTCTCCACAAGTGTTGCGGTATGACTCGTACCTTCTTCCTACTACTCGTATTGTTAGTTGTATCTAAAATTCTGCCAAGTCATGAAGAATCTTCTGAAGTTCACCACAGTTCATGGTATGGGTCGTATGTTCATGCTAGGATCCATGAGTCCATCCATACCAAGAGACTAGCTTTGTGCATTTTTCTCTGAATATTTCCACGGCTCTAATTATGACTTGTACCATCTTGGAATGGCGCGTACTAAGAGTCATATGTTTCCTTCCTCTTACTTCAACCTTCTGACTTTCGTCACGGTTCTCAGTACGACTCATACTGACACTTGTACTTTGGCTGGTTTCTACATTTTTAGGCTTCTTTTGCATATTTTTTTCTCTAACACTTATTTTTCCTGAAATCAAAGTAGAATTGCCTCATATCCATAGAAATATACCTAAGTCCATGCTATTTTCGCAGTTTTAAGTATCGAAAGTGTTGTAAACTCATAGCACATCAATAGTTAATTTTGAACAAATTGATAATAGTTAAATTGAAATCATTCATGAGAACTAATCTGGTGATTGATCATGAGTTTAAAATCCAAAGTAGTTATGAATCCATGGGGAACACTTTCCCTAGTTATTCGCATAAACTTGATAAACAACAATTAATTCTCAACATTGTTACATCTCTACAAAAACCCCCCTTTAGGAGATAACAAACATAAAAGATTAAATACGAGCGTTATTCTATATCTTGACCTTATTCCTTGTGGGATTGACCCTAACCTTTGTTGGGTTATATATTGACAACGTCCATATCATACTTTTTTAAGAGTGTGATTTGAGCATTATCACAAGCTCAACACAGCTTTTCACCACAGAGAGAAAGCCAGGCTAAGCGGACCATTCAGACTCTGGAGGATATATTGAGGGCTTATGTGATCAATTTCAAGGGCAGTTGGGATGATCACCTACCTCTCATCGAGTTTTCATACAACAATAGCTACAGCTCCAGTATTCAGATGGTCCCATTCGAGGCATGATATGGTAGGAGGTGTAGATCTCCTATAGGGTGGTTTGAGGTTGGTGAAGCAACCTTAATATGACCCGATTCAATACATGAGGCCATGTAGAAGGTTCAACTTAGCAGGAAACGACTGAAAACTGCTCAAAGGCAACAGAAATCATATGCAGATATAAGGAGAAGAGAGCAGAGTTTTTTGTGGATGATTGGGTATATATGAAAATTACACATATGAAAGGTGTAAAAATTGAACTAATAGATGAAAATAGTATAATAACACAAAAACCACTGAGATACAATTTTGAAGACCAAAAAGAATTTCAAATGCATATAAAAGAATTACTAGAAAATAATTATATACAGGAAAGTAACAACAAACATAATAGTCCAGCATTTATAGTAAATAAACATAATGAGCAAAAAAGAGGAAAAAGTAGAATGGTTATCGATTATCGAAATTTAAATGCAAAAACTAAAACATATAACTACCCAATACCAAACAAAATACTAAAAGTAAGACAGATACAAGGATACAATTATTTTAGTAAATTTGATTGTAAATCAGGATTTTACCATCTAAAACTAGAAGAGGAATCAAAACAATTAACAGCATTTACGGTACCACAAGGATTTTATGAATGGAATGTACTACCTTTTGGATATAAAAACGCACCAGGTAGATATCAACATTTTATGGATAACTACTTTAATCAATTAGAAAATTGCATAGTATACATAGATGATATACTACTTTATTCAAGAACAAAAGAAGAACATATAAAATTATTAGAGAAATTTATGCATATAATAGATCAGGAATAAGCTTAAGTAGAAAAAAGGCTGAAATATTAAAAAAATCAAATAGAATTCCTAGGAATACAAATAGATAAAAATGGAATAAAAATGCAAACACATATAGTACAAAAAATAATTAATTCTAAAGAATTATTAGATACTAAGAAAAAATTGCAATCCTTTTTAGGACTAGTTAACCAAGTACGAGAGTATATACCAAAATTAGCAGAAAACCTAAAACCATTACAGAAAAAATTAAAAAAGGACATAGAATACTATTTTGATGAAAAAGACAGAAACCATATAAAAAAGATAAAGGACCTGTGTAAAAACCTACCAAAACTATATTTTCCAGACGAAAATAGACAATTCAATTATATAGTAGAAACAATTCCAGTGACCACAGCTATGGAGGAGTATTAAAATATAAATATAAAAATGAAAAGATAGAACACCATTGTAGATACTACTCAGGGTCATATACTGAACCACAAATAAAATGGGAGATAAATAGAAAAGAATTATTTGCATTATATAAATGTTTATTAGCATTTGAACCATATATTGTTTATAACAAATTTATTGTTAGAACAGATAATACACAAGTTAAATGGTGGTTAACTAAAAAGGTACAAGATTCAGTCACAACAAAAGAAATAAGAAGATTAGTTTTAAACATACTGAATTTTTCATTTACAGTTGAGATTATCAAAACTGAAAGAAATACAATTGCAGACTACCTCTCCAGATACAAACATTGAAGAAGGAAAAGACAAAATGGAACAGATACTCGGTCTCCTTACTACACTTTGTAAGAAAGTGGACAGTATGGAGGTAGAAATACAACAGCTAAAAAGCAAAGCTAACAGTCAGCAGCATGACTCTAAACATGCGGAGCTACGTCGATCGGAAGACGTTAAAATTCCAGAGCTAAAAGGTGACGTTGGGAAACACCAAAAAACCCAATCTAACAATTTACTGAATGCAGCTGCAGGAACATCGGGATCTGTAGGAGAGAAAAAAGATATTACCAAAAACAAGCTATTTGACAAGCCATTTACACCAAAGAAAAATATACCGATTACCCCTACTCCACAAACTACCACATATAGAGAAAGCCTAAACCAGGCTAAACAGACCTACAACCATATATCCAACAAATACATACAAAATATCCACAGAATACAAACTTTTCTGAACAAAAACCCAAGATCTACCAGTACTAATAACCCAACAGAGGACTACATAACCCAACACTTGCAAGGATATAACAAACTTATAGCCCAACCTAAGACAAATGCTAACCTAGTCAGAACCTGTTATGACTACGGACTACTTAGCACCGTATATACATCAACAGGAGATGAAATAGCTACCATACCGGAGATACACAAAGCATTTACTGTATATAAAAGAATAACTAAAGGTACATTCTTTTATGTAAAAATATATTCAGCACCAGCGGAGATACTACATGACGAGATAAAACCCATTATACAAGTTGTAAAGATAGGACTAACAAAGGAAATGATAATACTGGAAAAAACAGAACAACAAGATGAGATACCATGCACAGAGATACTCGAGTTCTACTCAAACAAAATAATTATAGGACTCGCTACTATACTCAACGAACTAGCAAATAACTATCTAAATGGAAACTCGATTTGGAGTTATTATTCAAGAGATCAAACAATAATATATGCAAACTCCAAGGAACACAAAGAGGCAGACATGGAAGAGTTACGACAATGGATACTTAGCTCAGTCCTACACATATTGGTCTTTACAAAATTCTAAGACGCAATGCAATGTGGCTTATGAGTTGGATTTGCCTGCGAAATTAGCATCGATGCACCCAGTCTTCCATGTGTCCTTGATGAAGAAATGTATTGGTGACCTAAACTCAGTAGTGCCTTTAGAGAGTGTTGGCATAAGGGATAGTCTCTCTTATGAAGAAGTTCTGATTCAGATCTAGACCATCAGGTTCGTAAGCTGAGGAATAAGGAGGTTGCTTCCACAAAGGTTTTATGGAGGAACAAGCTAGTTGAGGTGGATACATTGGAGGCTAGAGCAGATATGATGGCTAGATACCCTCACCTATTTCCTTCCAGCTCAACTTCAGCATCAAGTACTAAATTCCTTCTGAGTACTCTACTCAGTTCCATACCCTTTATCTCTATACATATTTTAATGTGTACCTTAGTTGCATAAATTCAATTAGTATGTCTATCTCAGTTTGAAGTCGGTCATTCCTTCAGTAATAAGTTATTAGTCTTCAGTTTGGGATTGCAGCTCTTTCGCCAATCTTTTAGCTTACTTATCCTTCATTCGAGGAAGAATGTTCCCTAGGGGGAGACATTGGAACACCCCAAAAGTTCCTTAGATCAAACCCAGACTTGAAACAAAAAAATAGAAAAGAAACCAAAAAATTTTATCTCAAAACGACTCAACCAATGAGTTGTTGTGAGTAACAATGACTCATTGTCTTAGTCATTGTCAGCCCTACAGTTTTCATTCCTCAAACTAACAAGTGAACAATGCCCCTTTATTTGATATAATGACTCATCCTAGGGAGGCATTAGAGGAAATCTAGAAAATGCTAGACTTCTCCCAGTGACAACGGCCGAAAACAATGAGTCGATGTTTCAGCTAATGGGTCATTCTGTAGGTCTGTTAGGGGATATCCAGAACTTGTTCAAAATCCTTCTTGTGAAAATAAGTGGAGACAATGACTCATTATTCCATCTAATGATTTGTTGTTCTTGTCCGTTGGCCAAGTCTAGAAGCTATTCAAAATTCCCTCCAGTGACGACGAGTAGTAGCAATGACTCCTTCCAATCAACTAGTCGTTCTGTCATCCATCAAGAGGAATCTAGAGGAATGAAATTTCTAGCTCGGAAACAAAAATTGTAACCGACGAGTCATGGTCACAGCCAATGACTCATTGTGAGGCTCATTCGATCTGGACAATTAGATTTGAAACAGTTACCCAGGGGAAATTTTTGTAAAATCCCAAGCTCCTAACTCCTAAAATACGTCATATTGGGGTGCGTTGAAGAGGAACTAAGAATATTGATCGACATTTTTCCTCTCATACTTTCGCAAACTGACAAGATCAGTGCGTAGATGATAGAAAATGTTCTCACTTGGAAAGTTAGAGAGAGTGGGCTCGCCGACTTGGAGAATGCCATTCTACCGTTTAAACATAAATAACATGATTTACATAACCTTTCTTGAAACAATCAAGCTATAACCATGAATATATTCACTTACCATGGCTAGATGGTAAGGATGATGTGTGTGTGTGGATGATGTGGTATGCAAATGATGCAAGTTGAAAAGGTTGAGGTTTAATAATGGCAGTTTTCAGTGCTTGCACGAAGGAGAATAAGATGAGTGAGGGGGCAAGGGGCACGTAGCACATTTAAAACCATCCGGGTTGGTCACAATTTTCAAAGGCAGTTATCATATGAATAGACGAGCTGTATTATTAACATACTCTTAACCCAAAATTACCCGACTCCCACTGCTTTTAAATAGAAAAGACGGATTATCTTCTCATGATGTGGTCCGCATAGCAGACCGTTGCTTGATCTTAGACTTTCAAGAGAACTATTTTCCTAGTATCCTATAGATAGGGCAAATAACGGTCCACATCTTCAAGATGCGGTTTGTTCTTGCACCCATCTGTAGAAAGTTGAAACTCCTTTTCCCTTCTTCAATATTTATCCCCAATTTTAAGATCAAACCTGCATACATCATTAGTTTTAAAACACTTGAGTTGCCTCCAAAGAAGCACATGATTTAACATGGCAAGCGTGACATAGATATTACAGATGGTGTAACATCCCTTGGTTTGCCACCCAACAAGCACCTAATATAACATTGTGGCAGGATGCAAGATACCTAAATCATCATAGGGATGATTTATCCTTAGCAGGGGACTTTCTCACCCATTTTCTTTCTTTAGAAACACAAAGATATTATTTTACCCATTTGCGTTTTTCCTTCTTGTTTTTGGGTATATCCTTGAATCCATGGTTGGCTTGTCCTTTTTTATCATCAACTCCCCAAATTCCATTATAAGACAAAGTTATGCTCTTGCAACTGTTGGGCATCTCACACCCTCTTTCAGCCTTGAAAGTCATGGATTCATTATTGACTTGGAACTTGATTTCATGCTTTTCTGTGTTCATCAATGCTCTACAGGTGGTTAGGAAAGTTCGATCTAGAATAATAGGTATCCATGTCCACCGTACAGTCTAAAACCACAAAGTCAACCAGAAGTAAGAATTTTTTGACCTTCACCAATTCATTTTCCACCACCTCTACCGCTTTTTGATTGACTTGTTAGCTATTTGAAGACGATTAGAGGTGGCCTTCAACATGGTTATCCCAGACAATCTGTAGATAGCTAGGGGAATCAAACTAATGCTTTCCCTATTATCACATAGATCTTGCAAACAGTAATAATGCTCGATCATACATGGAATGGTAAACTCTCCAGGGTCTCCCTTTTTCTCCACATGTGTGCCAGCAATGATTGATCTAACTCGATGGAATATTGGGATTACTTCTACCTCAGTTGGTATCTTCCTTGTGATCACACTTTTAAATACTTGGCGAATCCTGGCATCTCTTTGAGAGCATCAATGAATGGAACCCGCAAAGTTGACTCTTTCAACCTTTTAATGTACTTTTTAATTGTAGCATCTAGAGTTTGCTTGGGCAACCTTTGAGGAAAGGGAGGAGGAGGTGTTGGATAAAATCTTACAATGTCGTCCAAACTCCCCTTTACCTTCTTCTTCTTTTTGGAATTCACCCCTGCTTCACGATTCAAGAAATCAACTAGTGGCTTCACTTGTTCCCCATAATCAAAAACACATTTTCCTTCAGCACCTTTATCAACATCACCACCACATGGAGCATCAACAACAAGTTGCATAAGTTTTCCACTTCTAGTGATAATAGTCATATAGTGAGCGATACAGCTACTTCCACTACCCATGGGATTTGTCACAGAGTCACTAGGGAATTGACCCTTCTATTTTAAATTATTGTCTCTAGAGAGGTCTCTTATTTGTTGCTCCTGTTTATGAATAGAAGTTGTATTGCAACTAACAACTTTCGTTAGACTCTTGATACAAGCATCGGACCTCTCTTAATTTGAGAGCACTTTCTCTAATATGCTTTCAATTCTGGCAACCCCTTAGTCTTGTCTTGAGCCATCTCTCCAATTGTGGGAACTCTATGACAGTCCCCTCAATGGCACATAAGAATTGGCACTTTGATTCTCAAAATTTCAACTCTATCAATTTTAGCTAGGACCATCGTAGTCATTCCTGGCATGATATTATCCTTGACCTTACAGTTGAGGTATCCATTGGCTTTAATAATTGAACTATGGATGACTTTGATTATCTTGATAATATCAACCTTGGATAATCATTCAGTACATTTCCCACATAGTTGGCATCCTCAAATTGTGACGGTGGCTAATCTTGAATCGGTTGACCATGGTAGGGAAGAGGATATGCTTGAGCGTCATGAGGTGGCACCACAGATACTTCTTCAACTACATGAACTTTCTTCACCTCATTCTTAGTCAATCTCTTGGTCAACAAAGAAATATTGGTGGCCATAGTAGCAATCATCTGATCTCGCTCTTGGTTCTCCTTCATCAAATGGGTTAATGAAGGAGTACCCAGATTCAGGCCACCACATTGATCACCTTTGTACCATACTTGGTTATGCTTTGCAATCCGATCAAGTATGATGGCAATGCAGTTGTATGTTTTGTCCATAAAATAACCACCTGCCACATTTTTGGGCACAGGTTGAGTCAAAGAATCTAGCCCAATATAGAACTTTTGAAGAATAATGTGATCAAGGAATCCATTATTGGGTGCTCTCAATATATATAACTTGAAGTTATCCCATGTCTCAAATAATTACTCCCTCGGATGCTGCTTGAAATAGTCTTATCCCTTTATTTAGCTTTCTTGCCTTGCGGGAACCATTTCTTTAAGAAAACATTTACCAGCTCTGTCCATGTGCGAATGGATTTGGGGGGGGGGGTAAGCGGTACAACCATTCACGCACCTCTCTAGCCAATGAATATCTTAAAACCCTAAGGTAGATGGCTTCATCAGAGACATTTTTTCTTATGTTAGTTGCAAATCTGTAGAAAGTTTTTGAGATGTTGTTGTAGGTCTTGACAGTTGAATTATGGAACTGACCTTCTGCTTTCAGCATTTTTAGATGTTATCATCGATTTTAAATGATGTAGCATTCACTCTTGGAGGAGTAATAACATTGGCATAACCAATATCATTATTAACTTTCACAAAAATATTATCTACCTCACTCGATGGAAAAGCCATCATTAGTTGCTCACCTATTTCACAATCACAATAAAACAATTAGGGCATCATATAATCTCTATCATGATGGTTTTGGTTATGGCGAAGTCTCCCATTGTTCCTCATATTTTATGTTGCTCATGTTCATGACTTATGATATAGTATATTTAATCCATTAATCAGTTTATGAGTTTCACTTATAATTTCAAGTATGGTATATTACATGATTTATGTTTTCAAACCTTGGGTCATTGCATTGCAGCTTTATGATGAATAACTCATGTTTATGACTATTGTACGATTATGATTTCAACATGTGCCCTATTCTCATGTTCATTATTTCCTTTACTCTTGACCTTGATTTTCTATTTTACGAGCATGTTTTATTCTCTATACATAATCAATACAATGAAAGAACTAACTGCTTACTATACTATATCATCTCATGATATAGGTTCGGGTGATTAGTCGCAGCCCCAACATTACCTTGCTCTTGTAGTAGACCAGCTCAATCTCCACTTGGGTAAGTCCTCATCTTCTAAAAATGTTTATCAGTTATAATTGTTATGTTCTTGTTTTCATATTCCGACCTAGAGAGCTAGTTGGGGGTGTTTTCCTATCAGCTCATCATATGATTAGAGGCTTTTCAGATAGTTATGTATTAGATGTTTCCGTGTTGTGACATGTTGTCATTGGTCATACTTTATATCATTTACTGTTCCGCTTAGACTATGCTATGAATCAGTTTCTCTTTAATTATGCTCTCTCTCATGCTATGTTTGTGCCATAGGTTAGCTTGGAGCCCTTCGTGATTCTGGGTCCTGTGTTTCAATTTGGGGTCCACACTTGGGTCATGACAAACTTGGTATTAGAGCATTAGGTTCAAGGGTTTCCTAGGGTGTCTGAAAGCCACATTATGTAGTCTTCTTCATGGGTGTGAAGCGTCCCACACTTATGGGGGAAGAGGCTACGATACATTTTAGGAAACTTTCCTTCTTTCATGATCATTGTCATGCGATGAAATTTGTCTCTCTCTATCCCTATAACTCATGTTATACGCGTTTGTAGAAATATGCCTCCCTACTAAGTTAACGGAAGAAGAAATGGCAATGGAGATGGGCATCAACCAGCCCCACTAACTCCAACTAATCCCTTGCCTGAGCAGGTTACTCATGCTAAATTCAGGGTTGTTTTTCAGATGCTAGGGCAGGCCATGACAGCCCATGTCAACTAGCAGACTGTGGCTCATGTTAACCAAATTGGAAATGCGGCAGCAGCTAAGGTATGAGACTTCATTAGGATGAACCCACCTGAATTTCATGAGTCAAAGGTGGACGAGAACCTATAAGAGTTTATTGAGGAGGTTCAAAAGATTACCCAGTTTATGGATGTTATAGGATAGGAAAGTGCAGACTTAGCCTCCTATCCATTGAAAGAGGTTGCTCATATATGGTTCTGATAGTAGAAGGAGAGCAGGGGGTCAGTGTCATCCCCAATTGTTGGGATAAGTTTGATATGGCCTTCTTGGATAAATTCTTTTCCCGAGAGTCAAGGGAAGAGAAGACAACAGAGTTTGTCAAAGCAGAATGACATGACTGTCCAAGAGTATGCCTTGAAGTTTACCCAGCTGTTCAAGTATGCTCCTACGATGGTTGCTGATCTAAGGACTCATATTAGCAAGATTGTGAATGGGGTTGTGAATTCATTGGTCAAGACTGTCATGCTAATTAGTAATATAGATATCTCTCGATTGATGATATATGCCCAACAGATAGAGGTAGAGAAGATGAAGGAAAGGGAGAGAGAGGCTAAGAGGGCCAGGACAGGGAGCTATGCGTACTCTCAGCAGAGATTCGGTGGTGGACATCACCCTCAGTCCCATTGAGGCCGTTAGCCCCAGCTCCATTATCAACTAGCATTCCATCTAGGCCTTGAGGTGATTAGGGAAGCAGAGCATCAGACTCTAGGGATCAAAGAAGCATGACACGGGGAGCACATTTTCCTAGCTTGTAGGAAATGTGGTATGAACCACCTAGGAGAGTGCTTAGTTGGCTAAGATGTTCGGTTCGAGTGTGGGAAGCCCGGGGATATGAATAGGGATTCTCCTTCAGGGTGATGGTAGAGGTCGTGTCCCAGCCACCACTTCAGAAGCTCTCCCATCATAGCTGGGTGCTTCTTCTAATGCAACTAGCGGGTAGGGCCAGAATACATTCTCTTCTCTTTCATCCCATCAGGAGCAGGAGTGCTCACCCGATGTGGTCACTAGTATGTTGCGAGCCTTCCATCTTGATGTTTATGCATTGTTTTACCCAGGAGCTACATTATCCTTCTTTACTCCTTATGTTGTTGTTAGTTTTGGTATCAGTCCCGAAATCTTGTCAAAACCCTTCTCAGTCTCTACTTATGTGGATGAGTCAGTTTTAGGTCGACAGGTATAAGAAATTGCCTTGTCACAATTCTTCAGAAAGTTACCTCGACCAACTTGGTGGAGTTAGATATGATCGATTTTGATGTTATCTTCATTATGGATTAGTTGCATTCTTGTTATGCTTTGGTTACTTGTAGTACCCATATAGTAGAGTTTCGCTTTCTGAGTGAACCAATCCTATAGGGGTATGGTAGTTGTGCCTATAGGTCGATTTGTTTCTTACCTTAAGGCTAGAAAAATGATCTCCAAGGGTTGTATATACCATCTTGTTTAGGTCAATGGTTCTACGTTCCACACCCCAACTCATCAGTTAGTTCCTGTGGTATGTGAGTATCTGAAGGGGTTCCTAGATGATCTACCAAGAGTCCTGAGCAAGTGAGATATTGACTTTCATATTGACCTTCTCTCTAATATGAAGCCCATATTCATTCCTCCTTACAGAATGGCTCCAACCAAGCTAAAGAATTTGAAAGAGCAGTTGAAGGATCTCTTAGATATGTATTTCATCAAGCCTAGTAAGTCCCCGTGGGGTGCTCCGAACCTTTGTTCAGAATAAAGATGGTTCTCTTCGGATGTGCATTGATTATCGATAGTTGAACATGGTCACAATCAAGAATAAGTATCCCCCTCCATAGGATTGATGACTTGTTTGACCAGCTTCAATGTACTAAGTGTTTTTTGATGATAGACCTCAGATTCGGCAATCATCAACTTAGAGTTACGGAGAATGTCATACCGAAGATAGCTTTCAGGACTCGATATGGTCACTATGAATTTGTTGTTGTGTCTTTTGGACTAAAAAATGCTTCTACAGCTTTCATGGATTTGATGAACAGGGTATTCAAGCAGTATTTAGATATGTTCGATATTGTTTCATAGACGATATCCTCATATACTCTCAGAACGAGAAGGATCATCTCAGTTATTTGAGGATTGTGTTGAAGACTCTCAAGGATCGTTAGGTTTATGCTACATTCACCAAGTGTGAGTTTTGGTTGAAATCAGTAGCATTCTTGGGTCATGTGACATCTAGTGAGGGTGTGCAAATAGAGTCTTAAAAGATAGAGGCAATGAAGAATTTGCCTAGGCCTGTCAGTTCCACTAATATTAGGAGGATTTTGGGTTTAACTGGCTACTATAGGAGGTTTGTAGAAGGATTTTCATCCATTGTAGCATTGTTGACTAAGTTGAACCAGAAGAAGGTCAAATTTTAATGGTTTGGTGCTTGTGAGAAGAGTTTTCATGATTAAATACTTGAGCCAGTATTTCAGCCCCAGTATTAACCCTACCGGAGGGCACAAATGGCTTTGTTGTATATTCTGATGCTTCTACAATTGGCCTTGGTTTTATGTTGATGCATCATGGTAAGGTCATTGCATATGCCTCAAGAAAGCTTAAGACTCTCGAGAAGAATTATCCAATGTATGACCTAGAGTTGGTAGCGCTGGTGTTTTACTTGAACATTTAGAGGCACTATTTATATGGGGTGCATGTGGATATGTTCACGGACCGCAAGAGCCTTTAGTATGTGTTTACTCAGAAGGACCTGAATTTGCGGCAAAGGAGATGCATATACCTTCTCATGGACTATGACATGAGTGTCCTTTACCATCCGGTCAAGGCCAATATAGTGGCGCGTGCTCTTAGTAGGCTATCCATGGAGTGTATGTCCCATGTCGATGTCACGCCCCGAGTCTATACCCTAGTGGAGACATGATATTTGAAGTCACAAGTAACCCCAAGTCAACCCATGGTCTATCATTACACTGGCAATCTGAGTAAAAACATAGCGAAATCTTTGAAAATAATAAAATAAAACATTTATGAAGAAGAATTAAATGATAAAGTTTAAACGGCTACAACAAAGCTGAAAATCTGAATCTATGTCTGTGTTTGAAAGCCACCTATTTGATGAGTTAATGGGAAAATCCCCCAGCTAACTCTAAGTCTAACTGAAAGAAATATAACTAAAAAGAAATAATCCTCGTCCTTGAAAAATGAGGACTCACCATTGATGCAGCTGAAAACTTCTGGGCGAGATATGCTAACGGTGCAGAGATTGAAAACCTACAGCTGTATCATAAAATGATACAGCATAAAAGGTATCGTTAATACTATGAATGTACTGAGTAAGTAGGAGAAACCATAACACGGAGAATAAAACAACTAAACTGTAAAGACATGCAATGACCAACTGAAACGCTAAAACTGAACAAACTGTGATATACTGAGATAGTCAAAATGACCCTGCCCGATGGTCAAAGACATGCCCTAAATCTGAGATACTAATCTAAAATACTGTACTGAACTGATCTGAACAGAGTAGTTTGAAACTATTCTAACTGAGCTAATCTGAGACTTAACTAAACTGACTAGTGGGCGAGTGTATAACCGACATATAACCACGTGAGCTAGATGTGGAGTCCAATGTATACACCCCATCGGTAGAACTCAATATACCTTGCCAGGGTATAAAGTCATGAACTGAGTGATCACAGGTCTGGGGCCATGAGGCCAATAAAAATAACCTATGGTGGCAACGTAGTCTGGGAACCTTGGTGCGCTGGAATCCCGGTCCGCTCGGTGCTAAGTCCTACTCCAGATGATAGCTAGAAAAGGGGGCCCAAGACTAAGTCAGGAATACCTATCTGGAAGTACCTTGAGAGTCTTATTGGATCGGATTCTGTAACTGGTGTTCTAAGACTGGTCAGAGCTGCTTATATGGAAGTGTCGTAACTGTCTAAAGAACTGTAATATGAAACTAGGGTCCTAAGGCTGGTCATTTCTTCTTATCTAGAAGTGTCATGAACGCCTAAATAACCACTAAAATCTGATACTGAATCAAAAAACTGATAACTGGGAGGCATCACTGACACCTCAAAATTTACTATAGTCAAACTGATCAGTTGACATTTTCTGGACAACACTGAGTTTAATAATCTAACTGAGACTGGTTATGTATATATTTGACTATAATTTCCACATACACTAACAATATGGGAATTTCACTCAACGGGGCACAACTTGGGATGGGTATCTTATATGTATTCCACAACATTGACATGCAAAAGACTTACTAGACCAATTTTGAGGTACGAAACATAGTACGGTTCATGGATTGTCACTACGAGTTGTACTATGCATTCATATCAAAGGCCTGAACAGGACCAAGCCCATATGAGGAAAAGAGGTCATTCCTACAACTCGTGGAATCGACCTACGGGTCGTACATGAGTCGTGGAAAAATACGGAGACAATTGCAGTATAGGGGAATCCTCAGACGACTCAAGGTACGGGTCGTACCTTCATAGTATGATTCATACCTGTGAGTCATATGGTGCACATAGGATTTTGGGGACTTCATACGAGTCATACCTCTAAGGTATGACCTGTACTGTTGACCCGTGGTTAGATACTGAGAATTTCTCTCCTTCTTTTCCTTTCTTAGATATGGATTCTAATTCTCTTCTCTACAGGTACAATGATGATAAAGCGCAAAGCATCCAAAGCAGCTGCTCGGAGGATATTACATGATGAAACATTTGAGTTCAAGCCTGAGCAAGCAGGCCACTTCTTTAGTGGTTCAGTTGAGGAGTACGAGGTTGATACATCCAACACTGATGGAACTAGAACCACTAGGGAAAAGGCAAAAGCACAAGTCGTCGGAGGTACTTCCACATCTGCCCAAGCTCCCCAGTCTGAGGAGGGAGCTAAAGAAGGTAATGAGGAGTCGGGAAATGACTAAAATGTAGAAGAACGGTCTGAGGAGACCCAATCCATAGAGGCAATGGCAGTGATGAATCAGAGGAGGAGGTTCCTAATGATGTGCAAGAACAGACTCCGTCTAGAGAGAACAGCACAGTTTGGTGGAGAGTGCCGGGAGCTATAGAAATTTATGAGCAAGACACCTCTCTCACCTCCAAAAACAAGCCGAGGCAAAGCATCCAGGAAGAACCGCAGATCCTTACAAATTCACTGAATAAAGTTGAGGAGATGAAGTGGATATTCAACTTCTATTGCTTCAAGTGGATGGCCAAGACTCCAGTGCAGTATACCGCAGAATTGGTCCAGGAGTTCTATGCCAACTATTTAGCCACCATGGAACAAAAGGCTAAAGAGGGGCAGAAAGTAAAAGACCAGCCCCGACTGGAGAGTGTCTTGGTTCAAGGAAGAGAGGTAGACATATCAAAGCGGACCATCTCTCGGGTTCTTTATGGACCATAGTTCGTACCTACATGGATGATGCCAGAGTATGCGTACATGGTGGAGGCAATGAAGCAAATCAAGTAGCTGGGTTTGGAGGAACGGAAGAGGCAGCTGCAATGGTTGGGGGTGTGATTGTTGAGGATAAGGAGGAAGCTCAGTGGGTTATTGGTGGAAAGCAGGTTACAAAGAACTCACTAAAAATTATAGAAAAAGTATGTTGGACACTAGTACGCCACTGGTTAGCACCCACAGTCAACGACAACACATTGAGTGGTGACAGAGCAACTTTGATGGCATGCCTCATGTCTCGATATTCTATCAACATCCCGAGGATCATCATAGAGGAGATATGAGATCGCGAGGCGAAATTGAGCACTACCATCCCATTCCCGAGTCTTGTATTCAGACTATGCATAGAGGCAGGGGTACCAAAATGACGGGTTGAGGAGCGTCTGATCAGAGGGCATAGAATAGCAAGTATCGGCCTTATCCGAGATGAAATGAACACGGTGAGTCGATCCTGGCTTCCCACAGTAGTTCCATTGGTTCAACCAGCAAGGGGTGCACAGGTGAATGCCCCCACCTTATAGGAGTAGAGCGAGACACTAGCTACATATGTCGGTCATTCAGAGGCAGCTCCTAGCACTTAAGCTACACCACTGCCTAGCCTGCAGACTCAAACTCCAGCTGTGCATGTCTTAGTACCCCAGGACTTCCTTCAGAAATTGGCCAAAAGGTTGACCATGGCTAAAAGAAAAATTCAAGCTAAGATGGAAAATGTGAATCCATGGGTCAAAACAGAGATAGATACAATAGCTCAGGCCTTACATGCTCGCCTGGATGGATTTGAGAGCTGGTTCAACATGTATATGGCAGAGCAGATAGATACCAGCAGTCTCCGTGAGTAGTTGGGGGCTCTTCGGATCCAAGTCGCCGACTTGTCATCACAACCGACAGTCATAACAGCCCCCACTCTTCCAGATCTCAATGAAGAGCTAGATAAGGAGATTGATTTGGCGGCTTATTGGGAGCAGATGACATCTGGTGGAGAAAAGGGAAGGAAAAGGGCTTCCGAGGATGTTGGAGAGGAGAGTTTGAGGAAGAAAAAGAAGGAGAGACGAGAACACAAGCTGGCTAGAGTAGAGAGCCTGCAGACTCATGACTCACATTTGTCAGAGCTGCAGGAGTGAGCTAGAGGATTAGGCAGCTCTACCATGACTCAGCCCAATCTTGCTAGTGGACGGGACCCTTCGGGTGAGCCACCTTCTGCCCCGATTAACACAGAGGCTGTAGAGGCAGCCGAGACTACTGAGGGGGTAACCACTCCCCCTATTGATACATCATTGAGTGCGCCAGCCACCACTAGCGCCACGATTACAGCGGAGGTACCTCCTTCGCAGGATGACAGGAGTGCCTAGAGTGCCACATGTATATTTCCTTCTCTCTGTTCTCGAAGTTCATTCTTCGGGGATGAAGCTCAATTTTCAAAAAGGGGAGGGGTGTACTTGTGATTTTTGGGATTTTTGGATTCATCCGAGGATTTTTCTTGTCATGTTTCTTTTCCCTCGGGCATGCTATCTAGTAGAACCAACATATTTAGGATTTTATTTTCTTATTTTTTTATTTTTGTTTAATTAAGAAATAACTTAGGAGTACTCAACCAATGAAAGTGTACTAGTTTTGAATTTTTGAAAATAATTGACCCTGTTTAAAATTTTTGATGCATTAGCTATGTATTCGTGACTGCATGCATGATTTTTGTGGATTTGTTAATGTCATTTAGTTTATTAGCATGAGGAGTCTTGTTAATCCATATGTAAACCAGACAGGCAAGGTGAATATAAGTCATGTTCCATGAACGAGTGAGGTATAATACTTAGTTCAGTACTGTGTTGAAGATTTAAAACTTGTTTGGTTGGTCTTTACATAGGCTAAGGATGGTTGGTTAGGATATGATCATAGGCAATTCTTTGTTAAGCTCACTTTTAGACTAAATAACCCTACCAAAATCATATGATTCCCTTGATCACAATTTTGAGCCTTTAATAGACCATATTTCTTTAATTAACTGATGAATCGTACCCATTTTTAATAATGAACCTATTTTAGCCCTGGTCCTTCCTTGGATATTGTGAACCTTAGCATAGGTAAAATGCCTAAGTTGAGGATGGCTAGAGTAGGGGTGCATAAATGGTGGGAACGAGAAAAAGGGAGAGAAAAGATTAAAAATGAGGTGTGGTGTGACAAAAAAAAGAGAGATGAAAAAGTTGAAAATCTTGAAAAAGAAAATTCAAAAGAAAAAAAATATAAAACGCTTGAAAAAGTTGAAAATACACCACACCCATACAAATGCATATAAAAGAGGTGAAAAATTAGGAAAAGAGGTTAAAAGTGAGGAAAAGGAATGAAAAGAATAGAGGGTATTTAGGTGAATGGTGAAACCAATGTATGTAATGCCAACGAAGGGATAGTCACTCAAAAATCTTTCATATTTATCATGTCCAGCCCTAGAGCCTATATTACAAGCCACTGCAAGTCCTATGGTGATCCTAATTTGACCATCTGACAGATCGAAGAAGAGAAAATAAGGGAAAGCCTATGGTATCTGATACATAGTACTTGAAACTTCTTTGTGACAGTGAGCATTTCGCTTGTTTAGTCCTATGCAATATCTGACACTATATCTGTGAGTGGGGACTTCATTTTTTGTGAGGGTATATGGATTATGTTTACTTTTACCATCAGTCTGTGTGAAAAGCATCGGTGATGACTTGATTGCCTGTTGATAGCTAGATGACATGTCTTGATCCCTGCTTAGCATATTTTGTAGTTGCTTGTACTAAATTAGCTGATGTTGGTTGATGGAAAAAGGGTCAAAAGTTGTTGGATGTATAATGAAATTTTTGTTTGGTAATGGTTGTATTATCCTAGGTTCATTTTCTAGTTGAGCGTCGTATTTAGTTTTTCTTTTCTTTGCCTGAGGAAATGCAAAAGTCTTAAGTTAAAGGTGTTGATGTGTTGTGAGTTTACAACACTTTCGACGCTCAAAACTAAAAAGAAGCATGGAATTAGGTATGTATGGATATAAGGAACTTTTTTCTGTTACAGGATAAATAGGTGTCGGAGCAAGAATGTGCAAAAGATAGCCTGAAAGTGCAGAAAATAGGCTTAAGTCACAAGTCTCAGCACGAGCCGAACTGCAAATTATGAAAAGTTTCAGATGGCTACGTTATGAAGAGTGCATCCTACGACTCTCAGTACAAGTCATACAAAGTTTGTACGAGCCGCAACATTGAGTCGTGGAAATACTTAGAAGATTTGCACAAGAGGCTGACTCCTGACACGGATAGACATACAAGTCGTGGAGGTAAGATACGAGTTGTACCATCACACTCGTGACAATCTTCAGAAATCTTGGAAATTCTCAGAGTCAAACCACGGAAGCACAGTACAACTTGTAGAAAGCATGTACGTGTCGTACCAAGGTCCACCACTTAGCTAAATTTCAGTCGGTCAAGAACATACGGGAAGTAGGTATGACCCGTACAAACTTGCTATGGGTCGTAGGACGATCGTGGCACAAGCGGCACCAGTTATGAAAATTCACCCTGTCAGCCTAGTAAAGGATTTTTATGTCTATATAAATACGTTTTATGTTTTATTTTCATTAGAGGACATTAGGGAGTAGATCATAAATCATTACTTTGTAATAGAGAGGCGTAAAAAGGAAAAATATAGAATTGAGTTATAATCAACCTTTTCTTGATTTCTTCTTAATCTTCATAGTTTGTTCTTGAGGATTTTGCTGATTTATTTAAAGTTCTTCTCTCATCTACAACTGTAAGTATTGATTTATGTATTTAACTATGAATGCAAATCACAATCTTGCAACTATGAGAGGCTAAAACCTCCATAACTAGGGTTGTGGGAACCATGGTGGATCAACAAGCTAGGGTTACATAAAAGTGATTCAAAACCAATGCAAAACACTTGAATTATATTATTTTCATGCTTAAATGTTTCTTAACGGTGTACAATGTTAGGGCTTGCATGAATTCTTTACTTGCTTGAGCCTAGAGAGGTACAAATTATGAAAAGAGAATTACAAAAAAGCCTTGATCTTGATGACCATTGTATTAACTTGAGTTGTAGTCGCATGATAGTTATATTTGGGAATATTGAAAACGGTTAGTTTGCAATCGCTCATGAGACCTGACCCAGCGATGGAGTATAGTCATCCAATAGGGACGAACCAGTCTTTGGATGAACTTTAGTTATCAGTTCTACAAGTAAGCATGGGCGATGATCATGTATGAATACCCGAAGCAGTTATGAACCCATGGGGAACACAAAACCTGGTTATCCTTCATTCATGATTTCAACAAAAATTTTAATAGTTGTTTTAATTATTACTTTCTTTAGAACCACCAATTTGGAGTAACTAACCAACAAGTTCAATTATTGGCTTTAGTCTATCTCCTTCATATTCATTGTTGGTTCGACCCTAACCTCTTAGTTGGGTTCTTTATTGACAACATCCGCTTCATACTTTGGTAGGAGGTATGGTTTGAGCATTTTTAGTTAGCCAGTCCCACCAACTGATAACGCTCAAACTCACACTTCTCAACAAAGTATGAAGCGGACGTTGTCAATAAATAACCCAACTAGAGGTTGGGGTCGATCCCACAGAGAATACAGAAGAATGTAGAAGATTGCTAGTGCTTAAGCTTTTTAGTTAATTATTTCCTAAGAGGGGGGATTTGTAAAAGTAATAAATAGAAAAGTTGAGACATTTTGAAGGTTGATTCTAAATTAATGCAATTAACTAGGATAAGTGTTCCTCATGACTTCATAACCACAAGGCGCTTTATACTAGTGATCTAATCTGGTGCTTAGCATGCAATATTGGTAAGTTAAGTTCACCTAAATGGTTGGTCCCCTATCTAGATGATTTTCACCACGTAACTTGGTCCGTCTACGGGTGTACTTTAGTTGACCCTTACCCTTAATATCGGATTAGCTATCCTCGAACAAATTCAAGCTATTAGATGAGGGTTGATAGCCTCAGATCTCCGTTGTTAATCCCTTTTCCCATTCACTACCTCCTTGGTCCGGTAAGTAAAAATAAGCAAAGTTCTAACGTTTGCAACTATTAAAATTCAATTAAAATGAAGGAAGAAACAATACATGCATAAACTCCGTTCAAGAATCACTAAGTATCTTACCTATGTGTGTTAATTTGTCATGGTTCCCACAACCCTAGTTGTGGTGGTTTTAGCCTATCATGTTTATAAGTAAATTAATATATTTCATAAATAAAAGCAAAAATTAATACTTACAATGTTGATAGGAAGAAACTCACTTGATTATTGCAAAAATAAAGAAGAACAATTCAAAAATCGTCTCGAAGTTCCAAACGTAAGACACCAAACATGTATCTAAAAACTTGAGACCTTAAAATCTAATCCCACTTGAAGACTTTTGAACTTGAAACTTGATCTAAAGCTTGATTCTTAACACTTGATAGCTATTACATAAAAATAAAGAGTATTTATAGTAGTTAGATGCTTTCCTCATTCCTTGATGAATTTGGCTTGGGATTTCAAAGTTCCTTTTGCTAGTTGAAGTGGGAGACCTATTTTTGGGCCGTTTGGAGCCTTTCCACGTTGCACCTTCTTTTGTTCCTTCATGGATTTAATTTGAGATTTTTAGCTCCTTTTTCTAATTAAAAACGGACTCCAGGTCGTCAGTGGTCACGGACTAAGTAACGACTCGTGAGGACCTCAAATGAGTCGTGATCAATCAAGCACAATCGTCCCCAGCATTAGGCCCAGTCGTGGCAACGGGTCACCTAATGACTCGCTATGACTGGGCACGAGTCGTTTGGTCCCTCGTGGTCATGCATCATCACATCCTCCAGTGTACTTGACGGATGCTCACAGTGTCTGACGACGAGTCGTCACTTCACACAACGACTCGTTATGTCACTCGTTACCTTTACTGGACACTTCTTCAGATTTTATCCTCCCAGTACTCACTTTATTCCATTTTCTTCAAATTCATTCCAAAGCATCAAATACACCAAAATTCATCATTTTTAGACCTGAAAGCATCTAATCATGTGTGTTAGCTATTTTCACAAATATATAACATAAACTCATGAAAACACACATAATTTGTCCTCAAAATATAGAGAAGTATGGGAAAAATTATGTCTATGAAGTGTGTGAATACGCCATTCATCAACACCCCACATTTAAACTATTATTCGAGCTCGAACAATCTACTACTTTCCTTCTAACATTTAAGCACAAAGTTCATCCTACGAACAGGTCTACTTGCACTTAGGATCATGAGACAAATCAATTAAGCTCAAACAACTCACTCGCATGCATATAGGACCAACATTGAAATGTTGGAGTTCGAAATCACTTATCTTTTGGAAACTAACACATCAAGACATATTTTGGGCCGAAATGAATTATATGCAATTTAGCAATCAAGATTAAACCAAAGTCTTACCATTGTGCCCCTCACAATTTGGAGAAATGTCATATTTCACACAAGATATAGAATAAGATTAACTTGGACATAAATAAAATAATTTCCGCTCACTCTCATAAAAGAACTCAACATACATCCAAAAGATGACCCATAGGCTTGTCCTTAGTGTAATACTCCGCTAATATAGAATTATGAATCAAGGATCAATTAGAACTTTAATTTGGTTGTAATGTAGGCTACGGGACGGGTAGAAACTATTTGGCCAAGATAGTAACTAATCTCCCTAAGCACTTTAATACTTCACAAACTTTGATTTTTAAGCACTTTCTTCAATTTTCAAATTTTTTCCTTATACCTCCTTTTATTTTTTAATATTTTTTCAACTTAGGTGACTAGTGGGGATTTTTCTTTTCATCATTAAGCTTATTCACACACACATTTTTTTTCTTTTTCTTTCTTCCATTCTCACCCTTTACGCACCCCTACTCTAGCCACCCTCAACTTAAGCATTTTTCTTATGTTGAGGTTCACAATATCGAAGGAAGTGTTCTCCATGACTTCAAAACCACAAGGCGCTTTATATTAGTGATCCATTCCGGTGCTTAGCATGCAATATTGGTAAGTTAAGTTCACCTAAATGGTTGGTCCCCTCTCTAGATGATTTTCACCACGTAACTTGGTCTGTCTACGGGTGTACTTTAGTTGACCCTTACCCTTAATATCGGATTAGCTATCCCCGAACAAGTTCAAGCTATATGATGAGGGTTGATAGCCTCAGATCTCCGTTGTTAATCCCTTTTCCCATTCAGTACCTCCTTGGTCCGGTAAGTAAGAATAAGCAAAGTTCTAACGTTTGCAACCGTTAAAAATCAATTAAAACGAAGGAAGAAACAATACATGCATAAACTCCGTTCAATAATCACTATGTATTTTACCTATGTGTGTTAATTTGTCATGGTTCCCACAATCCTAATTGTGGTGGTTTTAGCCAATCATGTTTATAAGTAAATTAATATATTTCATAAATAAAAGCAAAAATTAATACTTACAACGTTGATAGGAAGAAACTCACTTGATTATTGCAACAATAAAGAAGAACAATTCAACAATCATCTCGAAGTTCCAAACGTAAGACACCAAACTTGTATCTAAAAACTTGAGACTTAAAACTCTAATCCTACTTGAAGACTTTTGAACTTAAAACTTGATCTAAAGCTTGATTCTTAACATTTGCTAGCTATTACATGAAAATAAAGGGTATTGATAGTAGTTAGATGCTTTCCTCATTTCTCGATGAATTTGGCTTGGGATTTCAAAGATCCTTTTCCTAGTTGAAGTGGGAGACCCATTTTTGGGCCGTTTGGAGCCTTGCCACGTTGCACCTATTTTTGTTCCTTCATGGATTTAATTTAGGATTTTTAGCTCCTTTTCCTAATTAAAAACGGACTCCACATCGTCAGTGGTCGTGGACCAAGTAACGACTCGTGAGGACCTCAAATGAGTCGTGATCAGTCAAGCACAGGCGTCCTCAACATTAGTCCCAGTTGTGGCAATGGGTCACCTAACAACTCGTTAGGGTGAGCATGAGTCATTTGGTCCCTAGTGACCATGTATCATCACATCCTCCAGTGTACTTGACGGATGCTCACAGTGTCTGATGACGAGCCGTCACTTCACACGATGACTCGTTACCTTCATTGTACACTTCTTCAGATTTTCTCCTCCCAGTCCTCACTTTATTCCATTTTCTTCCAATTCATTCCAAAGCATCAAATACACCAAAATCAATCATTTTTAGACCTGAAAGCATCTAATCATGTGCGTTAGCTATTTTCACAAATATATAACATAAACTCATGCAAACACACATAATTTATCCTCAAAACACAGCAAAGTATGGGAAAAATTATTTCTATGAAGTGTGTGAATATGCCCTTCATCACCAACTCCAATGGATCCCAAGTTCAAGCAAGTTACGGATGCAGAACTTGGTGCGTCTTTCTGAGTGTTTATATGGGCCATGATCAACCCGCCTAGCCAGCAGACTATCGCATTAGCTGACCCTACAGGAGAGGTGGCAGCTACTAGGGTTCAAGACTTCATCGGGAGAAGTCCTTTTAAGTTTGGTGGTTTGAGCATGGATGGAGAGTTCAAGGGAGGAGAAAGGGGGAAGATAAGGCCCAGGACTAAAGACCTGGAGAGTTCCCAGCAAGGGTCAAGTAGTGGGAGTCGCTTTCAACCCCAACAGAGGTCTTTAGCTCAGGTTCGGGGAAACAAGCCCCGGGTGAGGGATATTACTTATCCAGTTTGTGGGCGTTGTAGGAAGAACCACCGAAGAAAGTGCTTGGTGGGTTTAGATATTTGCTTCTATTGTGGCTGGCCCGGTCATAAACACAGAGATTTCCCTTCAGCCAAGCGAGACGGCCAGAGAGGCCGTGCCCTGGCAACCCCTTTAGTAGCCCTATCCAGTCGGTCCGCATGCTTGAAATGCGGTAAAACACACACGAGTTAGTGTTTGGAAGGTTTAGGTGCTTGTTTTGAGTGTTGGGAACCAAGCCACATGCGCAAAAATTGCTTATCGGCCAAGCAGGGCAAGGGTAGAGCCAGTGCGCTAACCACCAGATCAGCAACTGCAGTAGATCGTCCATCTAAGTAGAATAGGTTACCAAGAGCAAGTGGAAGTCAACCTCGGATGTAGTCCCAGGTATGTTATAAGTCTTCCTATTGAACCTTGCATGATGCTAGATTTGAGAACTAATGTATAAGGTACAAGATCTCTTTTGCATTTTAGTATGAGATTTATTGTGTGGAGGGTATAGAACGGTTGTAAGTCTGAAGCCTTTAGTGATAGCTTTAGAGGTGAATGGAAAGTCACTAGTTAGTGATTTAGCCCAACCTTATGAAAGATCTAAGCACGTTAGAACGACGACTTTAAGCTAAGGGTGAATGATAGGTCTATGAGCTGAGTTAGATTTTGAGTATCCTAATGGGGGAGTCTCGGCATTAATAGCTAGGGAATTCCAACTTCTGTAGGTTCGAATGATTTCTCTTATACTCAGTTAAAGTTGCGCTTTATCCAATATCATGTATAGACCTTCGGGATTCTAAATGACCATTTCAGATAGTGGTCCTAGTCCTTGTACCGTCGACAATTCAAAATTCTTAGCATGAATTATAGGAGTTCGTCTTGTTGACTCAACGGATGGTGGTGTCATTATTCAGAATGGGTCAGAATCTTCCTTAGAGACCAAAGTTAAAGCTAGGCAAGATGAGGATCCTATTTTGGTAAAGTTGAAGGAAGTCGTTCAAAATGAGAAGGTAGAGGTCTTCTCCCAAGGGGGAGATGGTGTGCTTCGACATTAGGGTTGTTTGTGCGTACCGGTAGTTGATTGCTTGAGAGAGAGGGTGTTGCACGAGGCTCATGGACCCATATATTCTATACATCCAAGAGCCACTAAGATGTACCGCGACTTACGGGAGATCTATTGGTGGAGTGGCATGAAGAAGGACATAGCGGAGTTTGTGGCCTAGTGTTCGAATTGCCAACAGGTGAAGGTTAAGCATTAGAGACCTGGTGGGGTGCTTCAGGATATTAGTATCCCCACTTGGAAGTTGGAAGAGATCAACATAAATTTTATTACAGGGTTGCCTTGTACCGTCGACAGTATGACTCCATATGGGTGATTGGGGATAGGTTGACCAAAGTAGCTCATTTCCTATAGGTCAAAACTACCGATTCAGTAGAGGAAAATTGTACATTCAAGAGTTAGTTCGGTTGCATGGAGTGCCCCTGTCCATCAAATCTGATAGAGGCACTCAATTTACCTCCTAGTTTTGGAGATCATTTCAGAAGGGACTCGTTACTCAAGTAAGCTTAGCATAACTTTTCACCCACAGACAGATGGCTAGGCAGAACGGACCATTCAGACTCTCGAGGATATGTTTAGAGCATGTGTGATTGATTTCAAGGGTAGTTGGAATGATTATTTACCTCTTATCAAGTTTGCATACAACAACAATAACTACCATTCTAGCATTCAAATGGCCCATTTGAGGCTCTTTATGGGCGCAGGTGTAGATCTCCTATTTGTTGCAGGTGTAGATCTCCTATTTGTTAGATCGATGTAGGTGAGGCCGCTTTATAGGACATGATTTAGTCCATGAGGCTATGGAAAAGGTTCAACTTATAAGGGAAAGTGTTGAAAATAGCCCAGAGTCATCAGAAATCTTATGCGGATGTGAGGCGCAGAGATCTTGAGTTTGTCTTTGATGGTTGGGTGTTTCTAAAGGTGTCTTCCATGAAGGGAGTAATGAGGTTCGGGAAGAAGGAGAAGCTTAGTCCCCGATATATTGGGCCATACTGGATTGTGAAGCGGGTTGGCAATATGGCTTATGAGTTGGAGTTACTAGTGGAGTTAGCTTCGGTGCATACGGTGTTTCATGTGTCCTTGTTGAAGAAATGCATTAGCGACCTAGCTCTAGTTGTTTCGGTAGAGAGCATTGGGGTGAGGGACAGAATTACCTATGAGGAAGTACCAATCGAGATCCTTGATCGTCACTTTCGTAAGTTATAGAATTAGGAAGTAGCCTCGGTGAAGGTTTTGTGGAGGAATCAGCTAATTGAGGGAGCTACATGGGAGGCCGAAGCAGATATGATGGCTAGATACCCAGATCATTTTCCTTCAAGTTCCGATTCAGCTTGAGGTATAAATCTCATCCTTATTATCCTATTCAGTTTTATGTCAAGTTCGTGCATGAGTCCCTCTCATGTTTTAGCATGTACTTATGTTTCGCGAATTCAACTCAGTCATGTGTTTCATGTTCGGAGTCGGTCACTCCCTTAGTTTTACCCTAAATTCAGTTTTGAGATTCCAATTCCTTTTCTCTCTCTCTCTCAATATCCTTAGCCCACATTCAAGGATGAATTTTATCAAGGGGGAGATATTGTAATACCCCGGAAGTCCCTAAGACTAGGCTCGGGATTAGAAAAGAGATCAACAGAAAAGTTGGGAAAATATCATAGAAAGACTCATGGTACGAGTCATAGGTTGGTCCGATGAGTCATAGGATGGAGTCGTTGTCTAAATATAGGGTTGGTTAGGGCAAAGGGTACGGGTCGTGGTACGATCCGTCGTGGGATATCATGGGTCATGTTAGGCGATCGTTGGAAGTTGAAGGAGTCAAACTGGTGAGCTACGAGAGCAGGCAATGAGTCATTGGATAGGGGCACGACTCGTGGTCAAGAGTTGTGACATGTAAGGTGGATCTCAGGTATGGAGTAGACGATTGGAAGTACGACTCATGGGAAGCACCTACGAGACATTGGTTGTGCTCGTGGGAAAACTCTAGAATGGTGATGGTTCGTGAACAGTGGCCACAACAGATGGAAGCAACAGATTTTCTGATGAGTAACGACTCATCCTATCTAACCATTATTTGAAGAAACTGAACTGAGGCAAGCATGGATGTTAGTAACAGGCGATACCATCAGTCGTGGTATGAAAGGACTACTCGTGGTGAGGGTCATGGTACATGGCAGTGCCCATTTTCTAGATATTTCATTAAGGGCATTTCTGTAAATTCTGAGTTCTAAGGTCCTAAACTATGTCATTTTAAGCATGGAAAAGAGTGTATTAAGGGTATTATTCACCATAGATCACCCATTACTTCCCTAACACTCTAAATTTAGAAATAGATTCTCTCAAATTTCTCAAGGATTTTCCTAGGGTTATTCCTCAAACTCTCCAAGAATCTAGTGGGGTTATTCTTTTCAGTTGGGGGTTCATTTATTCAAGTATGTAGGTCGATTCAATGGGGTCTCCTCTCAATCCATGCCTCCTTCTTTATCAAAGTATGATCACTCGATTCCCCAAAGTTTAAAATTTGAAAATCATGATTTGATGATTTGTGTTTTGAAAAATTGTTCATGATTTCTTTATAGGTAAAGCTGATTTGATACGAAAATATGATTTCCATGATAGGGTTTATGATTTCTTCAAGTATTTTATGAAATTAGAATATCTCATGATCTAACCATGATAATAAAATTTTAGGGTTTAAATTCCCTTCATGAATTCATTCAATTTACTTATGAATTTTAATCTCTCAAGTCCTAATTCATGATTTATGTTCCATAATGCATGATTTCCTTCATGTTTATGCTATGAACTATGATTGGAATTATGAGAATTATTATTAAGTATTCATGATGGCTCTGCGTGTTTTCTCATGATTGTGATTATTGCCGACTCAAGGGCCTTATTAAATGGCTAGTTCATGTATTTCAAGCATGCTTATGATTATTATATTTTTCCTACTATAATATGAGAACTATATATGTTGGAAGTAGTATTTGACACCGAGTAAATCTGAGGTCCAAGCATAAGCCTAGTCTCAAAACTACGTGCCAATGTAGCCATGAGGGGACCTCCCCTTTGACTATTCCTTTTGCCTGTATGGGCCTATTATGACTGATATCACACCTTTTTTCATGGTTCTACCCTTTTCAAGGTACGAACACCCTTCCGACTAGGGGTTTAGAGGTCGGGCTCCATGTGTACTCATGTGGGGCATAGTTATAAGAATCTCCAATTGTTCCTTATATTTTATATAAGATCATGATTACAATACTTTGGCTCAAGTTATGTTTTTACAAGGTTTCTCTTATGATTACAATTATGACTGGTTTGTGAACGGTTTTAAAACCTTGAGCCCTCCTGTTTATGTTATGATTATCATTGCACATTTTAAACTGTCCTACTCTTATGAATTCTTATGTGTTTGAAATTGTCCATTTTACTTAACCCACATACTCGGTATATTCAAGTACTGACCGCATACTCTATGTTGTATCGTCTTATGATACAGGTCCGAGAGATCAGGTTCAGCCTTGCCCTTAGCCGCCCTCGCTTCGGTCCAGTCAGCCTACTCTCTTTGGTGAGTCCTCATCTATCGAGGACATGGAGTTAGCCTTGTTGTTATGTTTACCTTTCAGTTTTCATACTTGGTCGAGCTAGTTGGGGCTGGTGTCCCATCAGCTCAGTAGCTATGTTAGAGGCCTTCAGACATTATGTAGAAATCAGCTTGTCGTTGTTGATTCATTTCTAGCTTGATATATATACCTATGTAGACTTCCGCTATTATGTGTGTTAAACTTCCGCTTTATCATATTGAGTTTAGGCATTATGTTCATGCCATGGGTCGACTTGGAGCCTTTCGGGGTTTCTTTTTAACACCCCAAAACTTTTCTAGACCAAATTCAGACCTTGCAAGAAAAATCTAGAAGAAATCAAAAAAAAAATTTGCCTCAGAATGAATGAGACAACGAGTCATGGTCAGCTCCAACGACCCATTGTATGGGTCGTGGTCAACCCTGCCTTGGTCCTCCAGGAACCAACAGGATATGGAATGACCCGTTGTGAGAAACAACGAGTCGTCCTGTCACTCATTGCATCCCTAGCTTTGAACTTAGTGATGCCCTTTTTCAGGAACCCACGAGTCAACCAACGAGTTGTCGTGTGATACAAGACTCATGGTGTGAGTCTTTAGTCGTGGATCCCAAGTATCTCCTTCAATGGCAACGGAGTGGCAGCAATGACCCGTTATCAAACAACGAGTCGTTGCATCCACTCGTGGTGACCAGTCCAGAAATCCTCAAACTTTTTCAGTGGAGACGACGAGTTGATACAACGACCCATTGGTCCTACCAATAGTCAATACAATGACCTGTTAGTCCTACCAGCGAGTTGTTGTGCCGCTCGTTGTTGGGACTTCCAGGTTTCTCCTGCCAGTGACAATGGGAGGTACCAATGACCCATTCATCATTCCAATGAGTCGTGGTCACCACTCGTTGCCATTTCCACTTAGCCAAGAACCCAGACCCAAGACCAACGACTAGTCCCAATGAGTCGTGGTCTCAACCAACGACTCATTTAGTGACCCGTTGGCCCTTGTCGGTAGTTTTTCCAGATTTTTCTCCCAGGGATATTTTTGTGATTTCCCAGCTTTCTAATCCCTAAAATACACCGTTTGGGTTATTTTTAGGGAATTTAGAGGCGTAATCGACGATATACTTCACTCATCCCATTCCCTCAGAAGTCAGACCGTAAAACTTTCTCAGAAAATGTCAGAGTAGAAGCTAGGGCAATCCACTTTTCTTCTCAGATTCTCAAGAGATTTTCTCTAAGATTTCTTCACCAGGTATGTGGGAATTTAACAAAGGAATTGTCCTTCCCCTGTGCCCCAAAATACATCTAAATTACTTATCAGTTCTAGTCCCTAAGTTTTCGAACGTGATTTAATTTTCAGCCAGATTTCGTCTATATCATGTGGAATATAATTCATGCTAATTGTAGTTATATTTCCACTACTTTGTGACTATGTTGATGCTTGTACTTGTAAAATGGATTCTAGCCCTAGCTTTTGAATGTAGTAGATTAGAGTCTTACAAATTGAATAATTATTCATATTGCTAGATTCTATCAGTGTTGGGATTCCCATATTGTTAATATCAATTGTTTATCTCAGTCAGTTCATGCTAGCCTAGTTTCAGTTAGAATACTAGCCTACTCAGTATTTTCATAAATGTCAATGAATCAGTTTGACTATAGACTTTTCGCGAGGTGTCAGTGGTGCCTCTCAGATGTCAGTTATCAGAATTAGTTATTAGTTATCAGATATCAGATATTAGTTGTTCTTTTGACGGTTACGATGCTTCTAGATAAGCAACTCTAACAAGTCTTAGAACCACCAGCTTCAGTTTCAGTTTAGTCTTTAGATGGTTACAACGCTTCCAGATAAGCAGCATTTGCCAGTCTTAGAACATCAGTTGCAGAATTCGGTCCGATAAGACTCTCAGGATATTTCTAGATAGGTATCCCTAACTTAGTCTTGGAGCCTTGTTTCAAGCTATCAGCTTATTTTCAGACTAAGACTATCCAGTGGGAGTAGGACTTAGCACCGAGCAGACCGGGGTTCCAGCGCACCCAAGTTTCTAGAACTACGTTGCCACCGTAGGTTATTTTATTTGCCTTATGTCCTAGAATTGTGATCACCCAATTCATGCCTTTACACCCTGTCAAGGTATATTGGGTCTTATCGATGGGGCGCATACATCGAACTCCACGTCTAGCTCACGTGGTTATATGTCGGTTATAGATTCTCCCACTAATCAGTACAGTTTCAGTTTAGCTCAGCTCAATTCAATTAAGTTTAGTTCAGCTTAGTATTTTAGACTTAGGACATGTCTATGGCCATTAGCCAGGGTCATTATTGACCATAATCAGTTACATATTCTGTTGCTCAGTTTCCAGTATTTCAGTTGGTCATTTCATGTCATTTCACTTCAATTTTTTTATTCTACATGTTTATATTATCTCTTACTCAGTGCATTCAAAGTACTGACGCATACATTCTATGTTGTATTGTATCATGATACAGGCGTAGGTTCTCAGCTTCAGCACCACTAGTAGATTCTTTCAGGTGGTATCAGCAGCTGCAGTTGGTGAGTACTCATCTTTTGAGGATGATAATTATTTTTTTCAATTATTTTCTTTCAGTTAGTCTTTAGAGTTAGCTAGGGGCTTGTCTCAGCAACATCATTAGTAGATGACTTTCAAACATTTAGTATTTTTTTTCAATTGTATGAATTTTATCAAATTAGATTTCTTAAATGATTTTATTATTTAAATCTTCTGCATATGTTTACTCAGATTACCAGTGTTATGATAGACCATGGGTTGGCTTGGGGTTACATGTGACTCCAAGTACCGTGTCTCGTCTAGAGTATGGACACTGGTGGTGACAAACTTTATATCAGAGCACTACGTTTAGAGTATCCCAGGATGTCTGAAAGCCGCATCAAGTAGAGTCCTTCTCATGGGTGTGAAGTGCGCCACACTTATGATGGGGAGGCTACGAGATGTTATTAGGAAAACTCCCCTTTTTCACACAATAGTTCATTGAAATTCAATTCCAGAAAAGTTCTCATAAGTCGTGCTCTATTTTGTTTCAGTGAAACTATGCCTCCAAGACGCGAAAATGGAAGAAGGGCTGGCAACGCTAACCGACCTGTCCCACCAGATCCAACAGCCCCTCAGGATGACCAAGTGTCCTCAGCAAAATTCAGAGCGGCAATGCAGCTGCTGGCTCAGACAGTCATAAACCAGGTGAACCAGTAGGTGGTTTCGGTAAACTCTAATGGGTCCGCAGCAACTGCCAGGGTTCGAGACTTCACCTGAATAAACCATCCAGCCTTTCATGGATCTAAGGTTGGAGAGGATCCATAGGAGTTCATGGATGAGGTACGGAAGATCTCCTGGATCATTGGTGTTAGTTCCGCTTAGAGTGCTGATCTGGCTATCTACCAGTTGAAAGGGTGGCACAGATCTGGTACGATCAGTGGAAAGAAGGGAGACCAGCAGGAACAGAACCGGTGGAGTCGAAAGAGTTCACCACAACATTCTTAGACAGATTCTTCCCGCAGGAGTTAAGGGAGGCTAAGGTTGCAGAGTTCATGAATTTGAAGCAGGGCAACCAAAAGGTCGAGGAATATGCATTGTAGTTCAAACGATTGTCAAGATATGCTCCGGAGATGTTAGCCAAGCGAAGGGCTCGCATGCTTAAGCTCGTCAATGGAGTATCAAACCTTGTCCTTAAGGAGTGCAAGACTATGATGCTCATAAAAGACATTAACCTCTATAGCCTCATCTTCATGCCCAGCAGATTGAGGCAGAATAGTTGAAAGACATTGAGTAGGAGAATAAGCGGGCTAGGACTAGCCAATCAGATTGTGGCCAGCAGAGGTCTGGCGGTAATAGCCGCCCATAGTAGCAGCAGCAGCAGAAGAGGGCTCCAATACCCACTTCAACCAATGCCCCTACTTTTTAGTCCCGCAAGCATCGGAAGGGTGGAGCATCTAGATCTCAATCCCAGAGTCACAGTGCTAGCAACCGCTACCCAGCTTACCCTAAGTGTGACAAGAACCATCCAGGTCAATGCCTCCAGGGCAAAGAGGGTTGCTTTGAGTGTGGACGGCCAGGTTACCTACTTAGAGAATGCGGTATAGCAGGATGGGGGAGATTACATTCTACCACTACAGCACCTCTAGCAAGCTGACCAGCTCAGTAGGCCAACACTTCAGGTAAGGGTGGCAGTCAGCGCCAATACCGCTTTTATGCTTTGTCCTCTCGTCAGGATTAGGAGAGATCACCTAACATGGTCACGAGCATGTTACATCTCTTTCACCTAGATGTGTATGCCCTACTAGATCCAGGAGTCACACTATCATTCATGACTCCCTATGTAGCTTTCCAGTTAGAAATTAGTCCAGAAGTCCTCTCAAAATCATTCTCAGTCTCTACCCCAGTTGGTGAGTCGGTTAGAGCCAGCCGAGTGTGTAGAAACTGCCCAGTCTCAATATTGAGTAAGGTCATTCCAGCGGATCTAGTGGGGTTAGACATGGTTGATTTCAATCTTATTCTTGGCATGGATTGGTTACACTCCGGTTATACCTCAGTCGACTGCAAAACTAGAGTCGTCAGATTTCAGTTTCCTAATGAGCTAGTTTTAGAGTGGATGGACAGTAGTTCAATGCCTAAGGTTCTGTTTATTTCCTACCATAAGGCATAGAAGCTCATTTCTAAGGGGTGTATTTATCACCTAGTTCGGGTCAAAGATTCCAGCTCTGAGTCCTCAACTATCCAGTCAGTTCCAGTTGTCAGCGAGTTCCCTGACGTGTTCCCCAAAGATCTTCTCGGAGTCCCTCCCGAGCGAAAAATAGACTTTGGTATAGACCTTCTTCCAGAACTCAACCCATCTCCATCCCTCCTTACAGAATGGCTCCAACTGAGCTTAAGGAGTTGGAGCAGCTAAAAGACCTTCTTGATAAAGGTTTCATCAAGCCCAGCATCTCTCCATGGGGTGCTCCAGTGTTATTTGTGTGAAAGAAAGACGGTACTCTCAGAATGTATATCTATTACCGTCGATTGAACAAAGTCACAATTAAGAACAAGTATCCCCTACCAAGGATTGATGACTTGTTCGATCAGCTTCAGGGAGCCAATAGTTTTTCCAAGGTAGATATCAGGTTGGGGTATCATCAGCTTAGGGTCAGAGAATGTGAAATACCAAAAACAGCCTTCAGAACTCGGTATGGTCACTATGAATTCGTGATTATGTACTTCGGACTAACTAATGCCCCCACATCTTTCGTGGACCTAATGAACAGGGTTTTCAAGGAGTATTTTGACATGTTCGTCATTATATTCATTGATGACATTCTGGTATACTCCAAAAATGAGGAAGAACTTGCTAATCATCTGAGGATAGTGCTACAGATGCTCATAGACCGCCAGTTGTTTGCTAAATTCAGCAAATGTGATTTCTCGTTGAAGTCTGTAACTTTCCTTGGTCACGTGGTCTCGGGTGAGGGTGATTCAGGTAGATCCTCAAAAGATAGCAGCGGTGAAAGGCTGGCCAAGACCTACTTCCCCAACTAATATCAGAAGTTTCTTGGGTCTAGCCAGTTATTACCGACGTTTTGTAAAAGGGTTTTCCTTTATTGAATCTCCTCTAGCTAAGTTGACTTAGAAAAAGGTAAAGTTCAGTAGTCATGTGTGAGAAGAGTTTCCAGGAGTTGATCACTCGACTCACTACCGCTCCTATTTGAACCTTATCGGAAGGAACAGATGGGTTCGTAGTATATTATGACGCTTCCAGAATGGGACTCAGTTGCGTTCTGATGTTGTGAGGTAAGGTGATAGCTTACACCTCCAGACAACTCAAGGTTAATGAAAAGAACTATCCGACTCATAACCTTGAGTTGACAGCAGTGGTGTTTCAGTTGAAAATATGGAGGCATTACCTTGACGGAGCTCACGTGGATGTTTTCACAGACCACAAAAGCCTTCAATATGTGTTCAATCAGAAACACTTGAACCTTCGTTAGAGAAGGTTATTGAAGCTATTGAAGGATTACAACATGAGTGTGTTGTACCACCCGGGCAAGGCCAACGTGGTGGCTGATGCCCTAAGAAGGATGTCCATGGGGAGCGTGGCTCATGTTGAAGAAAGAAAAAAGGAACCGGCAAAGGATATTCACAGGTTAGCTCGGTTGGGAGTGCAGTTGGTTGATTCAGCTGAGGGTGGAGTAGTAATACAAAGTAGGTTAGATTCCTCATTAGTTGTTGAAGTTAAGTCAAGAAAGGATGAAGATCCAATATTGATTAAGCTAAAAGAAGCAGTTCTAAGAAAAGAAGTGGAGGCTTTCTCCAAAGGGGGAGATGGTGTGCTCCATTACTAGGGTAGACTATGTGTACCGGATGTACGTGATTTGAGACAGCAGATACTGGCAGATGCACACAGTTCTAGATATTCTATCCACCCAGGCACCAATAAGATGCACCGTGATCTACGGGATATTTACTGATTGAAGGCATGAAAAGAGACATTGCAGAATTTATGGCTAAGTGCCCGAACTGATAGCAGATCAAGGTGGAACATCAGAGACCTAGGGGTATGACTCAAGATATCAGCATACCCACATGGAAGTGGGAAGATGTGAATATGGACTTTATTACAGGTCTACCTCGCATTAGCTAGCAGCATGACTTAATTTGGGTGATAGTGGATCGAATGACCAAGTCAGTACATTTTCTCCCAGTTAAAACTACAAACTCAACTAAGGATTATGCTAGGCTGTATATCCAAGAGCTAGTCAGACTGCATGGGGTGCCCTTGTCCATTATTTTAGATAGAGGTATCCAGTTCACCTTGCATTTCTGGAAGTCAATTCAAAAAGGACTCGGTACCCAGGTCAAGATCAGCACAACTTTTCACCCAGATACAGATGGACAAGCTGAGCGGACTATTCAGACCTTAGAAGATATGATGAGAGCTTGTGTGATTGATTTCAAGGGTAGTTGGGATGGTCACTTGCCTCTCATCAAGTTTGCATACAACAACAGCTACCACTCCAGTATTTAGATGGCCCCATTTGAAGCATTATATGGTAGGAGGTGTAGGTCTCCTATAGGGTAGTTCGAAGTTGGTGAAGCTACCTTCACAGGGCCAGACTCAGTTCATGAAGCTATGTAGAAGGTGAAAATTATCAGGGAAAGGTTGAAAATAGCACTAAGCTGACAGAAATCCTATGCTGATGTGAGGAGGAGAGAGTTAGAATTTGTGGTAGATGATTGGGTTTACCTGAAAATTTCTCCTATGAAAGGGATGATGAGGTTTGGAAGGAAAGGGAAACTCAGTCCAAGATATGTGGGATCCTAAAGAATTTTGAGGCGAATTGGCGGTGTGGCATATGAGTTAGACTTACCTCCAGAATTAGCATCTATGCACCCAGTTTTCCATATGTCACTATTGAAGAAGTGAATCGGTGATCCCACTTCAGTTGTGCCACTGGACAGTATGGGAGTGAAGGATAGTCTCTCTTACGAAGAGGTTCTAGTTCAAATCTTAGACTGTTAGGTTCGTAAGCTGAGAAACAAGGAAGTCACTTTAGTGAAATTCTTGTGGAGGAACCAGCTAGTTGAGGGAGCCACAAGGGAGGCAAAAGCAAACATGATGGCTAAATACCCTCATTTGTTCCCTTCTAGTTCAGTTCCAGCATCATGTACTAAATTTCTCCTCGATACTCTGTTCAGTTCCATACTCATCAGCTCTATTTAGATTTTCAATGTGCATTCTAGTTGCATCAACTCAGTTAGCATGGTTAAATCAGTTCGGAGTCAGTCATTACTCCAGAAATCAGTTCATTGTCTCAGTCTAGGAATTTGCAGCTCTTTTCCTACTTTTCTAGTAGTTTTGGCCATCATTCGAGGACGAATGATCCCAAGGGGGAGATAGTGTAACAACCCAAAATATTTGTAGACCAAACTCAGACATTGCAAGAAAAATCCAGAAGAAACCAAAATTTTTTTTTTGCCTCAGAATGACCGAGATAATGAGTCATTGTCAGCTCCAATGACCCATTGTCTGGGTCGTGGTCAGCCCTGCCTTGGTCCTTCGGGAACCAATAGGACATGGAACGACCCATTGTGAGAAACAATGAGTCGTCCTGTCACTCGTTGCATCCCCAGCTCAGAACCCAGTGATCCTTTTTCCAGGAAGCCACGAGTCAACCAACGAGTCGTCATGTGATACAACGACACGTGGTGTGAGTCGTTAGTTTGGGATCCCAGGTATCTCCTTTAGTGACAATGAGTGGAAATGATGATTCGTCATATCACACAATGAGTCGTTGTGTCCACTCGTGGTGACAAGTCCAGAAAACCTCAGACTTCTCTAATGGAGACGACGAGTCGATACAACAACCTATTGGTCCTACCAACAAGTCATTGTGTCGCTCGTTGTTGGGACTTCCAGATTCTCCTGCAAGTGACAACGGGAGGTACCAATGACCCGTTGGTCCTTCCAACGAGTCGTGGTCCCCAACCATTGCCATTTCCAGTAAGCTAAGAACCCAAGCCCAGGACCAAAGACTGGTCCCAACGAGTCGTAGTCTCAACCAACGACTCGTTAAGGGACCCGTTGAACCTTGTCGGCAGTTTGTATAGATTTTTCTTTTAGGGATATTGTAGTAATTTCCAAGCTTACTAATCCCTAAACTACGTCGTTTTGGGTTATATTTAGGGAATTTGGAGGGGTAATTGACGCTATACTTCACTCCTCTCATTCCCTCAGAAGTCAGATCGTAAAACTTTCTCAGAAAAACTCAAACCAGAAGATAGGGAAATCAACTTTTCTTCTCAAATTCTCAAGAGATTTTCTCCGGGATTTCTTCACCAGGTATGTGAAAATTTAACAAGGGAAATGTCCTTCCCTTGTTCTCCAAAATCCATCTAAATTTCTTATTAGTTCTAGTCCCTGAGTTTTCAATGTGAATGAATTTTCATCCAGATTACGTCTATATCAAGTTGAATATTATTCATGCTAATTGTAGTTATATTTCTACTACTTTGTGACTATGTTGATGCTTGTTCCTATAAAATGGATTCTAGCCCTAGCTTTTGAATGTAGTAAATTAGAGTCTTCCAAATCGACTAGTTATTCATATTGCTAGATTCTATCAGTGTTGGGATACCTATATTGTTAATATCAGTTGATTATCTCAGTCAGTTCATGTTAGTCCAGTTTTAGTCAGGATACTAGCCGACTCAGTATTTACAGAAATGTCAGCTAATCAGTTTGACTATAGACTTTTCTTGAGGTGTCAGTGGTGCATCTCAAATATAAGTTATCAGAATTAGTTATCAATCATTAAATATTAGTTGCTCTTTGGACGGTTACGACGCTTCCAAATAAGCAGCTCTGACCAGTCTTAGAACCACCAGCTTCAGTTTTAGTTTTTTCTTTAGATGGTTATAACGCTTTTAGATAAACAACTCTTTCCAGTTTTAGAACACCAGTTGCAGAATCGGTCTGATAAGACTCTCATGATACTTCTAGATAGGTATCCCTAACTTAGTCTTAGAGCCCTGTTTCGAGCTATCAGCTTAATAGTCAGACTAGGACTATCCAGTGGGAGTAGGACTTAACACCAAGCAGACCGGAGTTTTAGCGCACCCAGGTTCCCAAACTATATTGCTACTAAGTTATTTTATTGGCCTTATGCCCCCAGACTTTTGATCACCCAGTTCATGCCTTTATACCCTGGAAAGGTATATTGGGTCTTATGAATGGGGCGTATACATCGAACTCCACGTCTAACTCACGTGGTTATATGTCGGTTATAGACTCTTTAGCTTAGCTCAGTTCAGTTAAGTTTAGTTCAGCTCAGTATTTCAGACTCAGGACATGTCTATGACCATCAGCCAAGGTCATTATTGACCATATTAGTTATATATTCAGTTGCTCATTTCCAGTATTTCAGTTGGTCATTTCAGTTCAGTTATTTGTTTCTACATGATTATATTATCTCTCACTTAATCAGCATATTCAAAGTACTGACACATACCTTCTATGCTATATCGTATCATGATATAGGCACAAGTTCTCAGCCTCAGCACCATTAGTAGATTCCTTCAGGGGATATCAGCAGCTGCAATTTGTGAGTCCTAATCTTTCGAGGACGATAATTATTTTTTTCAATTATTTTCTTTCAGTTGACTTTAGAGTTAGTTGGGGGCTTGTCTGAGCAACTCATCATTAGTAGATGACTTTCAGACATAGACTTAGACTTTCCGCATTGTTTTTCAGTTATACAAATTTTATCAGATTAGCTTTCTTAAATAATTTTATTATTTAATGCTTCCGCATATGTTTACTTAGATTACTAGTATTATGATAGACTATGGTTTGGCTTGGGGTTTCTTGTGACTCCAAGTACCGTGTCTCATCTAAGGTATAGACTCAGGTCATGACATTCTTGTCATGTGCCTCGATCCGAGGTCCTAACTCGGGTCATGACATGCATGCAAGAAGAGCTAGAGTTTTATCATCTGGCAGTATTGTTGTACTTTTCCCACCTATTTCAAGATATGTAAAGATGAAAAAAAAGAACTTATTAGAACTAGACAGATCAACAAGAACACTTTGTGAGAGTTACTAATTAGAACTGAATCATTCAATGCTGAGGCAATGGCTACTTCATAGGAAATAAACCAGAGAAGCATATGAAAAGTTAATTCTTTTCGGGTTTCTTTCTTCATATATTATAATTGTGTCTTATCAGGATCTCCTGAGCTCAGTTAATTCTTGAAACAGTAGCTCTGGACCAAAGAAGTTTATAACTCAACTTTTGATTAACTCATTTGATCTTTCCCAGAGATTGGTCTACAGCAAGCTTTTGAAGCTTTGAGTTACCATTTGCTGTACATATTTGTTTACTTCTATTTATCTCTGATATGGTAGTTTCCTTATTTAGAGAAAACTAGTTTGAATCTCCTTGATGCCCCAAAATCCCACAAACAAAACAAAACACGCATTATATTCGAAAACTGGATCATCCTAAAAATTTTATTTATTGAATAAAATATAGTAGTGTCTTCACAATTATTAATGTGCTCTCGAACCTACAAGTTTACATCATTAAAGCTGCATTTTTGGCAATCCCAAATGAACCTAGAGAAAAAGCAAGATTTATCTCAAAAGAGAACATATATTAACCAAATAACTCAGAATGCTCCTTGACTAAAAACCCAAGTAACAGAACAGTTTAAAACATGGATAGAATCTATTAAAAAAAAAGCTAGTTGCAGCAACAAAAAAATTGATCTTTTTCACTTTTAGTTCGAAATTCCACAAATTTCCTTGAGACCCTAATAGAGAGTACAGAAATTAACTAAATAACTAGGAATGCCGCATGACTAAAATCCCAAGTAACAAAACATTTTAAAACAGGGATAAATCCAATTGTAGAAACAAAGAATTGATCTTTCTAAATTTTAATATAAATTCCACAAATTTCCTAGAGACCCAAATAGAGAATACATACATTGATCAAATAACTTAGAATGCTTCATCCCTAAAAAGCCAAGTAACAGAACAGTTTAAAACAGAAGTTTAAAACAGCCAAGCTAACAATCCATCTACTTCTTCTGCAGGTACATCAGGACCTAAAGAAAGGAGAGACATAATCAGAAAACAGTTATTTGATAAACCTTTTACACCTAAGAAAAACATACCACCTACTCCACCACCACAAACAACTACCTACAGAGAAAGTTTGAACCAAAACAAACAAACCTACAACCATATCACTACCAAATATATACAAAACATACATAGAATCCAAACTTTCCTAAATAAAAACCCAAGATCTGCCACTACAACAAAACCCGAAGAAGATTATGTAACCCAACATCTACAGGGATACAACAAATTAATCGCACAACCAAAAACTAGTGCTAATCTGGTAAGAACATGCTATGACTACGGATTACTTAACACCGTGTATACGGCAACCGGAGAAGAAATAGCTATGATACCAGAAATATATAAGGCATTCACCACCTATAAGAGAATTACCAAAGGTACATTTTTCTACATAAAGATATACTCAGCACCCGCGGAGATACTATTGGACGAGATAAAACCAATAATACAAGTAGTAAAAATTGGACTTACAAAGGAAATGATTATTCCAGAAAAAATCGAACAACAGGACGAAATAACACATGAGGAGATACCTGAGTTCTACTCTAACAAGAGGATAATAGGACTTGCAACTATACTAAACGAACTAGCAAACAACTATCTGAATGGAAATTCAGTATGGAATTATTACTCAAGAGACAACACAATCATCTATGCCAACTCAAAAGAATACAAGGAAGCAGATATGGAGGAGTTAAGACAATGGATAGTAAGTTTGTTAAAACCAGAACAACCACCAACCACCAGAGCTATAAGAAAAAATTTCATCTCTTCAGCTTTGTTAACAAGATACTGTAAAACTATCGGTCAAAAATATCCAGACCACCATTGCACAAAATGCCATGGAGAAGAAAGCAGCCAGATACCAGATGTTCAGCTAGAATAAATCCAACGGCTGAGAAAAACAGACAAGACAGGAAGAAAACGACAAAGAAAGAAGCTGAATTGAAAAAAGTAAAAGAAAAAGATGTCGGCCAACAATGTCGGCCAACAAGAAAAGAAGCAGATAAAGAAGGAAAACGACAAGCTGAAAAGAAAATAGAAAAAGAGTGTCGGCCAACATATATAAAAACAGATATGTAAAGTTTCTTTTTACTTTTTGTATAAAAGTCATAGAAGACGGCTATTAAAGTCGTAAAGTGTACAGTAGTAAATAGTAAAGGTCAGTTACTATTTATAAATAGTAAAAGCCGAATACTGTGCAAACAGTAAAAGGCAAACACTATTCATAAATAGTAAGAGTCAGATATGTGAATAGTAGAGGTCGGTTACTATTCATGAATAGTAAAGGTCATGAATAGTAAAGGTCATTGTAAATTTGTTTATAAATACAACTTCAGTCGGAAGCCAAAGGCATCCGCATTCCTCAATTCTCTCTCAACTCTTACTTCCGCACCCCTACCCCCAAATTGGTATCAGAGCTATAAGATCAAAAACAAAAACAATCTACTTTAAAAATATAATCTAATGGAAAAATCTAGCAATGATGCAAAGTTACAAACTGAGGTATGTTTATTCATAATTATGAATAACTAAACTGTTGTATTCCTGAGGTATGTTTATTCTATGTCTTCTACATTAATTTCTATGTTATTTTCCTTTTCTATTAGGTTAGTATAAGTTTCTGATGTTTCTGAATATTGATCTAGGTTTTCTTCATCATTTTGCTCACTTATGTCGTCTATTCCTATTTTAGGCAGATTTTCAACTGTACCTGATTCTTCTAGTAATATTTTAAATTTTTCTATTTCTTCTGTAAGTCTTAATTCTTCACGTTGTTTTTCTTTTGCTTTTAATTTTTCTTCATATAATTGTTTAAGTTTTTCTAGTTCTTTTTCTAGCTCTTGGATTCTAGTGTCTTTTTCTTCTTTAATTTGCTGAACTTCTATTTGTGCTTGTTTTTTAATTTTTTCTATTTCCTTTTTCCTATCTATTTCTTCGTTTTCTTTATTAATTCTTACCATAGCTGTTAAGCTATCTTCTAAAGTTGCTGATTCTTTTTCTAACATCAAATACAATTGGTCTCCTATCTTTTTAAATCTTCTTCCTAAGTTTGAGTGTATAATTTTTATTTCTATTCCCTTCTGGCTCATAAATTTTTCTTCTTCTATAACATATTCTTCCTTGTTCATTGTAAATCGTGTTGTAATTTATATTTTAATAGTTGTAATTGTAATTTTAGATAGGATATTAATTTTTCCTGTGTCTTTATAGGTGTTTGGCATGCTTTTGTAATTATATAATAGTTTCCTTTTTCTCTTTTAGATTCTATTTCTGCGATTATACAGTAATTTAATCTTTCTTTTCTAAATTTTATTTCATTTGTTATTTCTTCTATTTCTTTTAATAATTGTTGTTTGTATTTTTCGTTGTTATTTATGTTAATTTTTTCTTCTTCAGACATTTTATATATTTATATTCTGTTTCTGAGATTAGATCTATTAGGTGTTCGAGTCTATTTTTATTTTTGTTATTTAAGCTTAGCTGTTTATATTCAGGATATAATATTTTTAACTGATTTTTTAATTTTTTAGCTTTTTTATGGATATGACCTTTCTTTGATTTATTCTGTGTTTGGTTCATTGGTTAAACATTTTATTATAGTATTCTATTTTTAATGGTTCTAATCTTTGTAACTCTTCTATACATCCATATGCATACTCTAAATATTCCAGATTACGTTCTAGATTACTATCTTTCATATATTCCCTTATATTATCTTGTAATAAAAGCTTTGTTAATCTTATACTTTCCATAGTATCTAACCAGTATTCCATATATTCATAATTTACCATTTTTTATTCTAAATCCTTATCTAATTTTCTAATTTCTTCTATAGTCATCTCCGTCCAATCTTGGTTAATTAACTTCATAGTTTCTTCTAATTCTATTATCTCTTCTAATATTTTAGACAATAATTTCATTATACATAAGACAAGTAACTCATATCTATGATTTCTATGTGATAGGTTTGAACTCATTTTATGAATTTTTCTAAACATGATATTCCTTTTAATCTCCTTAGGCATTATTTAATATTATCTAATTCTTATATCGTTATTCTGAATTATCCTTTTGGGTCATTACTATGCGTTTTCAGTTATAATCAGTTACCCTAACAATGACTTCAACTTCGTGTACTCCCCTAAAACGGCTCTCCTGGCCTAACCGGTTTCCACATTAGGATGTCTTAGTCTGGGCATACTTACTTATAACTTACTAAACACGTACATAGCAAACTTAATCAGGCATTCATAAAAACGATATAACAAGAAGATATTAACAAATAATACTTAGCAGATTATCAGGAATACAATTTTTGTTTTATGTTTTTCCGAAGATGTTATAGATCCTATTGAAAATATGATTGAACACTAATAAAGATACTCTGAAAAATGCAAAACTTGGAAATATCATACCTCGCAACACCCTTAATATGACTTCAAAACAATGATATCTTTCATGTGTGTGGGACTAAGAGCCCTGTTGTACCATTTAAATTAGATACGATGAGAAATAAAATCAAAGCTTTTAGTGTGATTCATAAACTTAATTACAGACTAATTAGCCTTCTTATATTCATTAACTACCTTTCGACATAAAGTAGAAATTGATTAGAACGAAAAAGAAAAGAAAGAGCTGGAATGTTGTTTCTGCTCCTGATTTATTGTGCATGAGCATGAGGATTTAAAAATGACAAAATCAAAAGCTGAAAGGGAAGAATAAAGTGTTTGAAAGTGCTATGTTACCAAGAAGAAAACTTACAAGTCTCTTGCAATGTTCTCCAATGAAAATAGAGCCTCTTGTGCGAGTCCCACTGGCAATTGCATTCTCAATGCCACAACGATTCCTTGAATTTATTTTTAATTTTTTAATAATCTTAGGATCTTTCCAAAGTTCCATCCAACTATTCCATACTTCTTCTAGAATATATTTTTTTTAAACTCCTTCCTTTTTAAGATGGAAACAAAATCACTGTACCATTTTTCTGCCTTCCTATGCCATTGGATCTTGACTTGACTATCAATCGAAGGATCCCAATAGAATTCCTTCTATATAATTTTATAAAGTAACAACATTAGTATCCAATCTATAAAAATGACTAAATTTTCTTAACTAAAATGGTGGAATATTATACCTCGAATTCTCTAAAATAAAAATCTTTCAGATCTTCTGAGACACTTTTTCAATTAATTCCCTTAGGATCAAATTCATTCTTGAAAGACTCAAATATATAGTTAGAGCAAATGCTCGAAGGTTCCAACCTGGACAAAACTTTCCTCCTTATATGAAGTTAATCATAAAACAATTACAATATATAAATAATAATAACACAAGCATGAACTATCCCCGAAGGAGAAAAAAAATAAGTGTCCGCTACCCAAGACCACTGTTGCTCTCCCCTTCACCTAAGGTGTTGCCTTGACTAGATGGAGTCTCACATATTACATTTCTATGAGTAGACGCACCCTCCCCTGTTGAATTGCTCTAATTAAGTATTTTAGGAGCTGGTTCAGTTGAGGTATTAGCATGACCTGATGCTTCAACTAGCATAGAACTGGTATGAACTAATATTTGAACTTGGTTAATATGATCTAGCCCACTAGAGGAACTAGTATGTATGCCTTGTTTAGAACTAGTTGTGGGAATTAGAGCAGTAGGCATGTTAACTCGACTTGTGCTACCTCGACCTCTAACTGAGATCTTGCTTGCACTATTTTTGCTACCTTGAGCTCTGCCTCGAGTCATAGCTACAAGAAAAAAATAGAGATAATGATCTTTACTGAAATAAGATCACTAGAAGATGAACAAAGGACTTAGATATACTAAAATGAAAACAGAGGTCTACAACTATTGAAAGAACTGCATACTTACCTGAATCAAAAGCTCCTCTTTGTACTTTACGTAGACAAAGATAATTTACCAGTAAGTTCACAATCAACATTAAAAGGATTTTTTAGCTATAAGCATATATAGTAACTACGTAATGAATACATCAAACACAACCAACAAATGTAGACATATCATATAACTTATAGCATCCATAACATATTACTACAACTAAAATTCGATGAAGAAAAAGTAGCACATTTCTATCAACACACTAGTCAGTATCTATTTCTTCTTCGAACTCCTCATCATCATCATCTTCAGTTTCATCCTCAGTTTCATACTCATCTTCTGTAGATTCTTCTTCTAACTCATGATGCGAGGGCAATAATCCATCATCAATTGGATCATCCATTTCAATTGTCTCCCCATTTGGATCATGCAAGAGTATAGTTTCATCAACAACAACATTTATATCTATCTCAAGAACTTCAACTTCTTCAACTTGGAATGGAAGATCCGTTCCGGTGTCGTGATCATTCCCTCATCAAGTAATTTAATAACAACTCGAGGTTTTACTTTCAAAACTATTAACCAATCATCCTTGCCCTTTTTTATGCTAGGATATGGCACATAACACATTTGAGACGCTTGCATTGCAAGAATGAAAGGTTCATATTTTTTAAACCAGCGATGGTGGTTAAGTTCGATCAATTTGTATTGATTATGCTCCTTAACACCAACAAATATTGTTGGATCAAACCAGTCAAACTTAAATAATACATTTTGCTTCAAAGGTGATTTATGATATTTCACTTGTATAATCTCTTGTATCCTTTCATAGTAATCGCCAATATTGGATCCGAGATACAAATTCCACTATTCATTATTGACCTTGCACTATTGCATTGTACTGTGTGAAACTTATATCCATTAACAAAGTAAACTGGATAAGTATACGCGCTTATTAATGGTCCATGAGCAAGACTAAGCAAGTATTCATTCTCGATATGGTTAGACCGGACCTATTTAAAAAAATATTATAAGATTTAGTCTAATTTCACAAGCCAATTTAAACATAGTTTAAAGGAAATGATTGTTGTAGGCTTACATATTCCTTTAACCATATATAAAAATATGAATCGAGATTCTCATCCATTTGATCTTGAGACAGATTCAGGAACTCTTCTTGCAAACATTTCACATACATGCTTCATTGCAACAAAATAAGTTAAATAGAAACTCATATTGATATATTTAAATTAAACAAGTATAACTTTAGAATGTTACCTCACAGACGGCTCAGCCTCTTCACAATTTAGTAAAATATAAGTTTGGGCAGCCTTGATTTCCTGATGGGATAAATTTCTCTTTTTTGCTTCTCCTGATAGCCTGCCTGGATAGGTGAATATTGATAAATTTCCTTTGATATCTACCATTACACCGCCATCATCCTTATGGTTCACATCTTGATGATGTGACATAACATGAGGTTCAAAATAATGAGAAAACAACTATGTTGACTCTGCCATCAAGTATGCTTCACAAATGGAACCCTCAATACTAGCTTGGTTCCCAATCATTTTTTAAGTGTTCAAAGGTACCTCTATATATAGTTAACCATTAAATTATAGTTTTATGTATAGAATACTTGTCACCATAAAAGCATAATTATTTTATATTTACCTCCCAAAAGGATACATCCATCTATGTTATATAGGTCCAGCAACACGTGCTTCATATGGCAAGTGCACAAATAAATGTTCCATTGAGTTAAAGAATCCAGAGGGGAATATGCGTTTTAACTTACACAAGATCTGTGGGATGTGTACCTCTAATCTTTCCAAGTCAACCACTCAAACAAAAGTTGAAGTAAGATTTTAAAAAAATAAACTTAACTCTATAAGTTCCTTGTCACGACCCGAGAGTACACCCGAACCATAGACACGGGACAAGGAGCCCCGAAAGACTCCAAGTCAACCCATGGCGTGAGCATATAACTAATTCATTCATAAAAGGCAGGAAACTTAACTTAATAATCATGAACTAACTGAAAATCACAACATGAGAGGTAAGGAACAACAAAACAAAATACGAACAGTAAAGGAAGAATACTACACATAGGTCTGAAAGCCTCTACACCAGATAGACGGGTTGGAGGGACAAGACCCCAACTAACCCAAACATTCTAAAAGAAAAAAAAATATAAGACAAGTAAAAAGGTCTGAACATGAAGCTCTCGAATCATGAGGACTCACCACTGAAGACTGAGCGGAACTGAGCGCACGCTAGGGTCGATGCTGAACATACGAGCCGGATCCTGAAAATTTAAGGATCAGTACTTGGAAGGTACTGAGTATGTAAGGTATGCAAGACAATGCTTTAAAACATAAAAGTTTTAGGAGTGGAGACATCATGACCATAAAACCAAAATCATAAATATATCATAAGGCTCAAGATTTTCCAAGTACATTCGTAAACCTGTCATAGTCATAACATGAGGGAAAATAGTTCATAAACATAAGTTGAGCCAAAAGAACAAAATCATGCATGCATCAAATCATGAGGAAAAATGGGAGAATTTTGTAACCGACATACTCCACATGAGCCCACATGGAGCCCGACATGTAAACCTAGTAGGGAGGTCGTCCATATCTTTCCAAGGATATGAACCATTAAAGGCGTGATATCACTCATTAAGGCCCTATCGAGCATAGGGGAAAGTCACTGAGGAGGTCCCGACATAACCTACAGTGGCACGTTGTTCTGAGATTCGGAGCGTAACCTGGGTCGCGAACTTACTTGGTGTTAAGTACTACTCCCAAAACATGCAACATGCTCAAAGAAATTCATACATGACATGCGTGGCTATTCGAATCATAACAACCATACATGCCTGAAAATTTATAGTCCTAGCCATGGAATTGGGCCCGTGAGTCGTCCAAAGTCATAGTTCATAAGACTTAAGCAACATGTGGGCTTTTTTCCATAATTTTAATCATGCTTGAAATGCTTAAATTTATACGAAACATGATCATGGTAACATGAGAAATATAAAACTCGAAGGCATGATTTAAATTCAAAATTTCATATCATACTTGCGGACTCATCATGAACATAAGTTTTACTACAAATCCTTCATAATTGGGCACCCATACTTTTAGAGTCTTAAATAATGAAATATAAAATATATACAAGTAAAATCAGCCCAAACATTTCAAAACCCGCAATTTAAACATAATACCACAAGCTCATGTAAACTTTTGAGGAATCATGCAAACGGGGTTAAGACCCATAAGAATTTAGCAAATTAAACGTAGGAAACGGGAAAAAATGGGCATGGGTAGGGACTAAACTATCCATTCAAACCCTACATACCTAGAAATTTTGAGACCCCTAACTCCCTTGAAAACCCTAGGTAGAATCTTGAAGAACTTGAAGGTGAGCACTTGAATTCCCTTTCCTCCTTCCTCTCTACACTTACAAGTATCAAATGAGGTTTATCATGGCTGATTTCCCTTTTAAGGACCCTGTCCCGACCTCAAAACGCCTTAGTTTAGGTCTTAGGAGTGTAGAAAATTACGAGAAGGCCCTTACTAATTCGCAGGAAATCACTGTCAAGTGACCCTAACGGGCGACTTGACGATTCGTTGCCAGGAGCAACGAGTCATTGGGTCCTTTCATCAAGTCCACCGAAAATTTTCCCTTGGCTCTTAATGGAGGACATGACGACTCGTCCCCCGATGAGAAGACTCGTTACTAGCTTTTCGTCAAGTACACTAGATCACCCTCAAAATTCTTCTCTAGGACCTCCCCATGACTGACATGATGACTCGTCGTGGCTGACCACGGTCGTTACATCACCCATGGGGACCTCGAGTCCCTTCACTAACACAGGTCTTCCCACGAGTCACTTAACAACTCGTGGGGCTCCCTGACGAGTCATCCAACGACTCGTACTGCACTGCTGTAACATTTTCCTGATTTTTACCGTTTGACTCTCAGGTTTGATCCTTGGGTTCCCGGGGTATAACAACATCTCCCCCTTGGGAACATTCCTCCTCGAATATTAGAATCATACAGAAAACTCAGAATCAAACAATCACCATATGCAAATACTGATCATTTATGCCGAAGCAGAATGACTACCCCTGAAAGGAATTACATAGCTGGTCTGAATTCAGACATCACGTATATATATATCATATCATAAAACAAACTTGCACGCATGAATAGAACATGAAAAACCGAATAGAGGTTTAGGAAAAAAATTGATACCTCAAACTGAAACTGAGCCGATAGGGAACAAATGGGGATATTTAGCCATCATATCCGATTCGGCCTCCCACATGGCTCCCTCGACATGTTGATTTCTCCATAACACCTTTACTGAGGCTACTTCCTTGTTTCTCAGTCTCCGAACCTGACGATCTAAGATCTCAACAAGAATTTTCTCGTACTGAGACTATCCTTCACACCAACACTTTCCATCGGGACCACTAAGGCTGGGTCTGCCAAGCACTTTTTCAAGAGCGATACGTTAAATACGGGATGAGATGAAGCCAACTTTGAAGGTAGCTCCAATTCATAGGCTACTTTACCCACTCGTCTCACAATTTGGTATGGGCCAATATAGAGGGGGCTGAGTTTCCCTTTCTTTTCGAATCTGATTACTCCCTTCATGGGTGATACCTTCAGAAACACCCAATCATCAATCTCGAACTCAAGCTCTCTCCTCCTTACATCCGCTTAAGACTTTTGGTGACTTTGAGCCGTTTTCAGCCTTTCCCTTTTCAATTTAACTTTCTCCATGACCTCATGGACTAAATCTGGACCCACTAACGAAGCCTCGCCGACCTCAAACCCCTCAATGGGAGATCTACACCGTCGCCTGTAAAGAGCCTCAAACGGTGCCATTTCTATGATGGAGTGATAGATGTTGTTGTAGGCTAACTCAATAAGAGGAAAATGCTCGTCCCAACTACCCTTGAAGTTAACAGTACAAGCTCTCAACATGTCCTTGAGAATCTGATAGTCCGCTACACCTGACCATCAGCTTGCGGATGATATGCCGTACTAAGCTTGACCTCGGTGCCAAGTCCCTTTTAAAAAGACCTCCAGTACTGGGAGGTGAACTGAGTACCTCTATCTGATATAATGGACAAGGGCACTATATGCAATCTAACCAACTCTCGGATGTATAACTTCGCATAATCTTCTGAGAATGGTTGGTTTTGACCGGTAGGAAATGAGCAGCCTTGGTCAACTTGTCTACCACAACACAAATGGAGTTATACTATCTGCGTGTGCGGGGCAAACCTATTACAAAGTCCATGCTGATCTCTTCCCACTTTCAAGTAGGAATGTTGATATCTTGAAGTATACCCCCCGGTCTCTAGTGCTCGACTTTCACTTTTTAGTTCGGGCACTTGGCTACAAATTCCGCAATATCCCTCTTCATGTCATTCCACTAGTAGATTTCCCACAAGGCATGATAAATTTTGGTGGCACCTGGATGGATAGAATATCTGGATCCGTGAGCCTCATGCAACATCCAACTCCTCAAATCCCCTACATTCGAAACACATAAGTGACCCTGGTACCGAAGCACACCATCTTCCCCTTTGGAGAAGACTTCTACTTTCTGACTTTGAACAGCTTCTTTCAACTTTACCAATGTTGGATCTTCATCTTGTTTAGCCTTCACCTTCGCTACAAAGGATGACTCTGACCCGTTCTGAACTACCACCTCACCATTGGTCGAACCAACTAACCTAACTCCCAACCGTGCAAGTCGATGTACCTCCTTTACCAGCTCCTTCTTGTCTACACTCACATGTGACACACTCTCCATATAAAGTCTACTAAGAGTGTCTGCTACCACGTTGGCCTTGCCTGGGTGATAAAGGACACTCACGTTGTAGTCCTTAAGTAGCTCCAACCACCTCCGTTGCTGAAGGTTCAGTTCCTTCTGGGTGAACACATATTGTAAGCTCTTGTGGTTTGTGAATACATCTACATGAACCCTATACAAGTAGTGTCGCCATATCTTTAAAGCAAATACCACTACGGGCAACTCAAGATCGTAGGTCGGGTAATTCTTCTCATGAGTTTTCAGCTGTCTGGAAGCATATGCTACGACTTTCCCATGCTGCATCAATACACATCCCAGTCTGACCCTCGAAGCATCACAATATACAACGAAGCCATTGGTATCCTCCGGTAAAGTTAACACCGATGCTGAAGTGAGCTTGGCCTTCAATTCCTTGAAGCTCCTCTCATAAGCCTCCGACCATTGGAACTTCACCTTTTTCTTAGTCAATGTAGTTAGTGAGACTGCAATGGATGAGAAACCTTCCATGAACCTCCGAGAGTAACCTGCTAAGCCCAAAAAGCTTCTGATCTCTAAAGGGTTTACCGGTCTGGGCTAGTTCTTTACTGTCACTATTTTTTGAGAGTCCACACTTATACCTTCGCATGACACCACATGTCCCAAGAATGCAACTAATTTCAGCCAGAATTCACATTTTCTAAACTTGGCGTGTAACTTGTTGTCCTTGAGGGTCTGGAGTGCTACCCTCAGGTGTGCGGCATACTCCTCCTCGCTCCGGGAGTATATTAATATGTCGTCAATGAACATGATGACGAACATATCCAAATATGCCTTGAATACCCTGTTCATCAGGTCCATAAAAGCTGCAGGGGCATTGGTTAGTCCAAAAGACATAACAACAAATTCAAAATGGCCATACCGGGTCCTGAAAGCAGTCTTTGGGATGTCGTTCTCCCGAACCCTGAGCTGGTGATACCCGGACCTGAGATCTATCTTGGAGAAATATTTGGCACCTTGAAGCTGATCAAATAGGTCATTGGTCCTAGGTAAAGGGTATCTATTCTTGATAGTGACCTTGTTCAACTGTCTATAGTCAATACACATCCGAAGGGAACCATTTTTCTTACAGACGAACAACACTGGGGACCCCATGGAGATTTTTTCGGCCTGATGAAACCCTTATCTATCAAACCTTCAACTGTTTCTTTAACTCTTTTAGCTCAGTAGGAGCCATTCGATAAGGAGGAATTGATATGGGCTGCGTGTCGAGCAAGTGGTCAATTTAAAAATCAATCTCCCTCTCGGGAGGAACACCTGGTAGGTCATCTGGAAACACCTCAGGATACTCACATACCACAAGGACTGATTGAGTGGTCGGGGTCTCGGACGTGGCATCCTTAACCCTAACCAAATGGTATATACAACCTTTAGCAATCATTTTTCGGGCCTTGTGATGGGAGATAAAGCGACCTACAGGTATCGCTGAACCACCCCTCCATTCTAACACTGGTTCATCTGGAAATCGAAACTTCACCGCTCTAGTCCTACAGTTAACAGAAGTATAACATGCAAACAACCAGTCCATGCCCAAAATAATGTCAAAATCGGTCATAACCAATTCTACTAAGTCTGCAGAGGTAACCTTATACAATACGATAATAGGGCAACCTCTATATACCCGCCTTACTACGACTAAATCACCAACCGGAGTAGATACAAAGAATGGTTCGGAAAAGATTTCGGGACTGATTCCAAAGTGACTAGCAATGTAAGGTGTCACAAAAGACACTGTATCTCCCGGATCTAACAAAGCATAAGCATCAATATGAAAGACTCATAACATATCCGTAACCACATTAGGAGAAGCCTCCCGCTCCTGTTGAGAGCCAAGTGCATAAAACAGGTTCTGGCGCTGGCCGCCAGTTGAACCAGTCGAAGCACCCTGCTGCGTCTAATGTGCCACTAGTACCGCTGAACTGGCTGCTGAAGAGTGGGCTCCACTACCTCCTGACCTAGCTGTGGGGCAATCCCTGAGTCTATGTCTAGGTTTTCCACACTCGAAACAAGCGTCTGAGCCCACCAAACACCTCCCTGGGTTATTCTTGCCACAATTAGCATAAGATGGGAACATGTGCTCTGTGCGCATGTTATTTTGACTCCTCAAACCTGAGGCCCTACTCCTCTGACCGTCTTGTGGCCTAGATGGAGTACTGGCTGAAGATGGTGATGGTGTAATGAACCTGTGCTGGGACTACTGGTGAGGCCCACCCCTTGTCCTCGGTTGGGAAATCCTGTGGTTGTCAGTCCTGGCCCTCTTGGCCTTCCTCTGCCTCATATGAGCTGCTTCCATCTACTGAGCATAGAGGAATATCCGTTGGTAGTCCATATCCTGATGAAGCATGGGTGTTCTGCAATCCTTATCCAGATACTTAGCTACTCCCTGCACGAATATGCTCACCCGCGCCTTCTAGTCCATTACTAACTCCGGAGCATACTTTGACAGGCGAGTGAACTCAAGTGAATATTCTAGTACCGTCATCTTCCCTTGCTTGAGGTTAACAAACTCCATTGCTTTCAATTCCCTCATCTCCCGAGGGAAGAACCTGTCGACAAAGGCTATGTGGAATTCATCCTAGCTAATAGGGCCTGCTCCCGCTGCCTTACTGTCCTTCCATTGCTTGAACCAAATTTAAGAGACCTCCTTTAGCTGATATGAGGCCAAGTCCACAAACTCCTCACTTGTCACCCCCATCACCTGAGTGACCTTCAATATCCCCTCAATAAAATCGTATGGATCCTCGTCCACCTTTGCCCCAGAGAACTCGGGAGGGTTCACCCTTAGAGAGTCCCTGATTCGAGCTGCTGTTTTATTGTTGTTCTGAGGAACATGCGCGATAGCCTGCTGGTTGACCTGAGCGGTCAAGGCCTACGCCAACATTTGAATTGCCCCTAAAACTCGGCGTGGGCAGCTGGCTTTGGTGCTTGGGGCTCTTGAATCAGTGGGGCTTGCTAACACCCATTATCATGGCCACCCTCGTGGCCTTCATCATTTCTGTTCCTCCTTCTGATCATCCTCCTGGGAGCCATAATTTTCTGCAATCGCGAAACGCATGAATTAGAAGGATGGAGAGGTTTTCACCGGATGACATAGATCATGAAAGAAGGGGATATTTCCTACAACGTTTAGTAGCCTCTTTGTCATAAATGTGACGCGCTTTACACCCATGAAAAAGACTCTACCTAATGTGGCTTTCAGACTCCCTAGGACACATCTGAACCTATTGCTATGATACCAAGTTTGTCACGACCCAAAGTACACCCGAACCATAGACACAGGACAAGGAGCCCCGAAAGACTCCAAGTCAACCTATGGCGTGAGCATATAACTAATTCATTCATAAAAGGTAGGAAAATTAACTTAATAATCATGAACTAACTGAAAATCACAACATGAGAGGTAAGGAACAACAAAACAAAATACGAACAGTAAGGGCAGAATACTACACATAGGTCTGAAAGCCTCTACACCAGATAGACGGGTTGGAGGGACAAGACCCCAACTAACCCAAACATTCTAAAAGAAAAATAAACATAAGATAAGTAAATAGGTCTGAACATGAAGCCCTCGAATCATGAGGACTCACCACTGAATACAGAGCGGAACTGAGCGCACGCTAGGGACGATGCTGAACCTGCAAGCCGGATCCTGAAAATTAATGGGTTAGTACTTGGAAGGTACTGAGTATGTAAGGTATGCAAGACAATGCTTTAAAACATAAAAGTTTTAGGAGTGGAGATATCATGATCATAAAACCAAAATCATAAATATATCGTAAGGCTCAAAATTTTCCAAGTACATTCTTAAACCTGTCATAGTAATAACATGAGAGAAAATAGTTCATAAAACATAACTTGAGCCAAAAGAACAAAATCATGCATGCATCAAAACATGAAGAACAATGGGAGATTTTTGTAACCGACATACTCCACATGAGCACACATGGAGCCCGACTTGTAAATCTATTCAGGAGGTCGTCTATATCTTGCCAAGGATATGAACCATAAAAGACATGATATCACTCATGAAGGCCCCGTAGGAAATAAGGGACAGTCACTAAGGAGGTCCCGACATAACCTATGGTGGCACGTAGTTCTGAGATTAAGGGGATAACCTGGGTCTCGAACCTACTCGGTGTTAAGTTCTACTCCCAAAACATGCAACGTGATCATAGAAATTCATACATGAAATGTGTGTCTAGTCGAGTCGTAACAATCATACATGCCTGAAAATTTATAGTCCCAGTCATGGAATTGGGCTCATGAGTCGGCCAAAGTCATAGTTCATAAGACTTAAGCAACATGTGGGATTTTTTCGATAATTTTAGTCATGCTTGAAATGCTTAAATTTATAAGAAACATGATCATGGTAACATGAGAAATAGAAAACTCGAAGACATGCTTTAAATTCAAAAATTCATATCATACTTGCGGACTCATCATGAACATAAGTTTTTACTACAAATCCTTCATAATTGGGCATCCAAACTTTTAGAGTCTTAAATCATGAAATATAAAATATATACAAGTAAAATCAGCCCAAACACTTCAAAATCTGCAATTTAAACACAATACCACAAGCTCATGTAAACTTTTGAGGAATCATGCAAACAGGGTTAAGACCCATAAGAATTTAGCAAATTAAACATAGGAAATGGGAAGAAATAGGCATGGGTAGGGATTAAACTACCCATTCAAACCCCACATACCTGGAAATTTTGAGACCCTTAACTCCCTTAAAAACTCTAAGTCAAATCTTGAAGAACTTGAAGGTGAGCACTTGAATTCCCTTTCCTCCTTCCTCTCTCTATACTTACAAGTATCAAATGAGGTTTATCATGATTGATTTCCCTTTTAAGGACCCTGTCCCGACCTCAGATCGTCGTAGTTTAGGTCTTAGAATTGTAGAAAATTACGAGAAGGCACTTACTAATTCGCAGGAAATCACTGTCAGGTGACCCTAACGGGCGACCTGATGATTCGTTGCTAGGAGCAACGAGTCGTTGTGTCCTTTCGTCAAGTCCACTGGAAATTTTCCCTTGGCTCTTAAGGGAGGACATGACGACTCATCCCCGGTGAGAAGACTCGTTACCAGCTTTTCGTTAAGTACACTGGATCACCCTCAAAATTCTTCTCTAGGACCTCCCCAGACTGGCATGACGACTCGTGGTGGCTGACCACGAGTCGTTACATCACCCGTGGGGACCTCGAGTCCCTTCACCAACACAGGCCTTCCGACGAGTCACTTAACAACTCGTGGGGCTCCCATTGCTGTAACATTTTCCCAATTTTTCTCGTTTGACTCCCGGGTCTGATCCTTGGGTTCTCGAGGTATAACATGCCTGCCACACATTAGCTAGGAAGTAGCTCATGAAATGCAATTGGCAATAGCCGTTGCATAAACATATGACAATCATGACTTGTCATGCCAAATAACTTAAATTTGTCTATATCTGGGCATCGACTCATATTTGAAACATACCCATCTGGAAACTTCACACCTTCCTACCAGTTGAACAACACATGCTTTTTGTTCTTGTCTATTGTATAGGCAGCTTTGGGATAGCTTCAATCAGGATTCCTTGCCAACTGCGGTCGATAGCAGTATTTTGCAATATCTAGACATGCTTTCGAATTGTCTTTAGTTTTACCTTCGACATCATGAACTGTGTTAAATACATTATCAAAGACATTGTTCTCAATATGCATGACATCAAGATTATGTCTTATCATGTTAGAACTCCAATAAGGAAAATCCCAAAAGATGTTTCATTTTGTCCATCCACAAGACTTACATAATTTCCTATTAACTTCTTCTGCATCTAACTCAAAGAGCATAAGAATTGAGGCGATGTTGCCCAGAGAAAATAGCAAAGGAAGGTTGGATTTGTTGACTCCGGGAAGTGTTAGGAAGTGGGGGAGACCCCTAGGGTTAAGTAAATTGTCTAGACCTTCACGATAGTAAATCAGGAGAGTAGGTAAGACTACCAGTAGCACTCAAAGTACGTGTGAGAGTCTACAAGTGATAAACCCCTAGCAACAGTAAAGATCAGGTCATAATTAGGCTGATTCTGCCGCAGTGTGTTAATGATAGTAGAATGTACCTGCAGAATAATGGTTATGGCCCTAGTTGGTTATGTCGAGGGACAAAAAGATCATATGAGCGAATTTGGCCCGAGTATGAGTCAAAAATGATACAAGTCAACAGACTTGGTTAGTAGTGTCTTTAACAATATGGGGCAGAGGGCACGAACTCCAGAACTCAGCCCATGAAAGTAAAGGGAAAGGCACGAGTATTTGACTCTGGGGGAAATAAAATCACCCCAAACTAAGAGTAAATTGACAAAGCGTAGGATCACTCCTGAATGTCGAGAAATGAGCATCAGGCTGACAGTTAAAAGATAATGAAGTTGTAACCTCTACGGCAATATCATCACCAGTCGTAGAGGTCGAGGAGCAACGACACAAAGACTTTAACTTAGTACAATCCAGAGACCAAGCCCAGTAGGAAGTTATTGGACTTTAAGATAATAAGGGATTAAGTCAAAAGACCCAGAGGCTGCCTTTGTGTCCAAAAGGTGACCGAACTTCATCAGCAGATTCTAGCTAAGGTATATCATGTCTATTATTCCCTTCACATAGAGTATAATGAAAACGTATCAGGCTATAAGAAAGACCTACTGATGGCATGAGAGGAGGAAGACATTATTGAGTTATTGCGTAGAGCCTCAATGACCAACTACGGAAGATTGGACAGTAGAAACCAAGCAGGCCAATCCAGGAGATGGTCATGTCTGCAAAAGGAATGGAGAATAGTCAATTTAATCACAGTTAGAAGGTTACCTCGTACCAGGTGTAAATGGACCTTACTTGAGTCAGTGTAGAAAGGCCAACAAGGTCAATTCATATTTTGCTAGGTGAGTTATATTTCAGCTAAAGGTTATGCTGAACTAAATGCTTAAAGAGTAGGTCGTTGCATCAAGCCCAAGTATTTAGCAAATTCTGGAAGAAAGGCACAACGTACAACTAAGTTTTACAAAGGATTTTCAAAATAAGTTGGGATGCATGTTAAGTTGAATACGACTCCTCGTCCCTAACCAAATAGCTAAGCAGAGCACTCGGTTCAAATGCTAGAGATCTGTTGCGGATGGAGATGTAGGCCTCTATATGATCACCTAAAGAAGATAAATCAAAGGTAGTGAACCAAGGTACACTATAACAGATAGAAGGAAGAAGTTAAATTTATCCATAAATGGGTATCGATAGCCTAGGATTGTCGGAAGTCTTACCCTAACGTACAACGTAGACAGTTAAGGAAGGATAAGCAGCTTCGCCAATGAAGGGCACTACGAGAATTAGAGAAAAGGAAATCTTATCCTAAGATTCATTGGCCATATTATATCTTCCCAAGAGCAGGCAAAGTGGCATAGGGGCTAGAATTGCCTTTAGAACCGAAATTGGTCCAGTAAGTCTTTTGCATGTCAATGTTGTGGAATACATATAAGATACCCATCCCAAGTTGTGCCCCGTTGAGTGAAATTCCCATATTGTTAGTGTATGTGGTAATTATAGTCAAATATATACATAACTAGTCTCAGTTAGATTATTAAACACAGTGTTGTCCAAAAATGTCAACTGATCAGTTTGACTATAGTAAATTTTGAGGTGTCAGTGATGCCTCCCAGTTATCAGTTTTTTGATTCAGTATTAGATTTTAGTGGTTATTTAGGCATTCATGACACTTCTAGATAAGAAGAAATGACCAGCCTTAGGACCCCAGTTTCATATTACAGTTCTTTAGACAGTTACGACGCTTCCATATAAGCAGCTCTGACCAGTCTTAGAACACCAGTTACAGAATCCGATCCAATAAGACTCTCAAGGTACTTCAAGATAGGTATTCCTGACTTAGTCTTGGGCCCCCTTTTCGAGCTATCATCTGGAGTAGGACTTAGCACCGAGCGGATCGGGATTCCAACGCACCAAGGTTCCCAAACTACATTGCCACCATAGGTTATTTTTATTGGCCTCATGGCCCCAGACCTGTGATCACTCAGTTCATGCCTTTATACCCTGGCAAGGTATATTGAGTTCTACCGATGGGGTGTATACATTGGACTCCACATCTAGCTCACGTGGTTATATGTCGGTTATAGACTCGCCCACTAGTCAGTTTAGTTAAGTCTCAGATTAGCTCAGTTAGAATAGTTTCAAACTACTCTGTTCAGATCAGTTCAGTACAGTATTTTAGATTAGTATCTCAGATTTAGGGCATGTCTTTGACCATCGGGCAGGGTCATTTTGACTATCTCAGTATATCACAGTTTATTCAGTTTTAGTGTTTCAGTTGGTCATTGCATGTCTTTACAGTTTAGTTGTTTTATTCTCCGTGTTATGGTTTCTCCTACTTACTCAGTACATTCAAAGTATTAACGATACCTTTTATGCTGTATCATTTTATGATACAGCTGCAGGTTTTCAATCTTTGCACCGTTAGCATATCTCGCCCAAAAGTTTTCAGCTGCATCAATGGTGAGTCCTCATCTTTCAAGGACGAGGATTATTTCTTTTTAGTTATATTTCTTTCAGTTAGACTTAGAGTTAGCTGGGGGATTTTCCCATTAACTCATCAAATAGATGGCTTTCAAACACAGACATAGATTCAGATTTTCAACTTTGTTGTAGCCGTTTAAACTTTATCATTTAATTCTTCTTCATAAATGTTTTATTTTATTATTTTTAAAGCTTTCGCTATGTTTTTACTCAGATTGCCAGTGTAATGATAGACCATGGGTTGACTTGGGGTTACTTGTGACTTCAAATATCATGTCTCCTCTAGGGTATAGACTCGGGGCGTGACATCGACATGGGACATACACTCCATGGATAGCCTACTAAGAGCACGCGCCACTATATTGGCCTTGACCGGATGGTAAAGGACACTCATGTCATAGTCCATGAGAAGGTATAGGCATCTCCTTTGCCGCAAATTCAGGTCCTTCTGAGTAAATACATACTGAAGGCTCTTGCAGTCTGTGAACATATCCACATGCACCCCATATAAATAGTGCCTCTAAATGTTCAAGTAAAACACCAGCGCTACCAACTCTAGGTCATACATCGGATAATTCTTCTCGAGAGTCTTAAGCTTTCTTGAGGCATATGCAATGACCTTACCATGCTGCATCAACATAAAACCAAGGCCAATTCTAGAAGCATCACAATATACAACAAAGCCATTTGTGCCCTCCGGTAGGGTTAATACTGGGGCTGAAATACTGGGTCAAGTATTTAATCATGAAAACTCTTCTCACAAGCACCAAACCACTAAAATTTGACCTTCTTCTGGTTCAACTTAGTCAACAATTCTACAATGGATGAAAATCCTTCTACAAACCTCCTATAGTAGCCAGTTAAACCCAAAATCCTCCTAATATTAGTGGAACTGACAGGCCTAGGCAAATTCTTCATTGCCTCTATCTTTTAAGAGTCTATTTGCACACCCTCACTAGATGCCACATGACCCAAGAATGCTACTGAGTTCAACCAAAACTCACACTTGGTGAATGTAGCATAAACCTAATGATCCTTGAGAGTCTTCAACACAATCCTCAAATAACTGAGATGATCCTTCTCACTCTGAGAGTATATGAGGATATCGTCTATGAAACAATATCGAACATATCTAAATACTGCTTGAATACCCTGTTCATCAAATCCATGAAAGATGCAGAAGCATTTTTTAGTCCAAAAGGTGACAGCAAATTCATAGTGACCATATCGAGTCCTGAAAGCTATCTTCGGTATGACATTCTCCCTAACTCTGAGCTGATGATAGCCGAATCTGAGGTCTATCATCAAAAAACACTTAGTACATTGAAGCTGGTCAAACAAGTCATCAATCCTATGGAGGGGGATACTTATTCTTGATTGTGACCATGTTCAACTATCGATAATCAATGCACATCCGAAGAGAACCATCTTTATTCCGAACAAAGATTCGGAGCACCCCACGGGGACTTACTAGGCTTGATGAAATACATATCTAAAAGATCCTTCAACTGCTCTTTCAAATTCATTAGCTTGTTTGGAGCCATTCTGTAAGGAGGAATGAATATGGGCTTCATATTAGAGAGAAGGTCAATATGAAAGTCAATATCTCACTTGCTCAGGACTCTTGGTAGATCATCAAGGAACCCCTTCAGATACTCACATACCACAGGAACTAACTGATTAGTTGGGGTGTGGAACATAGAACCATTACCTAAACAAGATGGTATACACAACCCTTGGAGATCATTTTTCTAGCCTTAAGGTAAGAAACAAATCGACCTATAGGCACAACTACCATACCCCTATAGGATTGGTTCACTCAGAAAGTGAAACTCTACTATATGGGTTCTACAAGTAACCGAAGCATAACAAGAATGCAACTAATCCATACTGAAGATAACATCAAAATCGATCATATCTAACTCCACCAAGTTGGTCGAGGTAACTTTCTGAAGAATTGTGACATGGCAATTTCTTATACCTGTCGACCTAAAACTGACTCATCCACATAAGTAGAGACTGAGAAGGGTTCTGACAAGATTTCGGGACTGATACCAAAACTAACAACAACATAAGGAGTAAAGAAGGATAATGTAGCTCCTGGGTAAAACAATGCATAAACATCAAGATGGAAGGCTTGCAACATACTAGTGACCACATCGGGTGAGCACTCCTACTCCTGATGGGATGAAAGAGAAGAGAATGTATTCTGGCCCTACCCGCTAGTTGCATTAGAAGAAGCACCCAGCTATGATGGGCGAGCTTCTGAAGTGGTGGCTGGGACACGGCCTCTACCATACCCTGAAGGAGAATCCCTATTCATATCCCCGGGCTTCCCACACTCGAACCGAACATCTTAGCCAACTAAGCACTCTCCTAGGTGGTTCATACCACATTTCCTACAAGCTAGGAAAGTGTGCTCCCCGTGTCATGCTTCTTTGATCTCTAGAGTCTGATGCTCTACTTCCCTAATCACCTCAAGCCCTTGATGGAATGCTAGTTGATAATGGAGCTGGGGCTAATGGCCTCAATGGGACTGAGGGTGATGTCCACCACCGAATCTCTGCTGAGAGTACGCATAGCTCCCTGTTCTGGCCCTCTTAGCCTCTCTGTCCCTTTCCTTCATCTTCTCTGCCTCTATCTGTTGGGCATATATCATCAATTGAGAGATATCTATATTACTAATTAGCATGACAGTCCTGCACTCCTTGACCAATGAATTCACAACCCCATTCACAATCTTGCTAATATGAGTCCTTAGATCAGCAACCATCTTAGGAGTATACTTGAACAGCTGGGTAAACTTCAAGGCATACTCTTGGACAGTCATGTCATTCTGCTTCAAGTTGACAAACTCTGCTGTCTTCTCTTCCCTCGACTCTCGGGAAAATATCATGAGATGATATAGTATAGAGTAAGCAGTTAGTTCTTTCATTGTATTGATTATGTATAGAGAATAAAACATGCTCGTAAAATAGAAAATCAAGGTCAAGAGTAAAGGAAATAATGAACATGAGAATAGGGCACATGTTGAAATCATAATCGTACAATAGTCATAAACATGAGTTATTCATCATAAAGTTGTAATGTAATGACCCAAGGTTTGAAAACATAAATCATGTAATATACCATACTTGAAATTATAAGTGAAACTCATAAACTGATTAATGGATTAAATATACTATATCATAAGTCATGAACATGAGCAACATAAAATATGAGGAACAATGGGAGACTTTGCCATAACCAAAACCATCATGATAGAGATTATATGATGCCTTAATTGCTTTATTGTGATTGTGAAATAGGTGAGCAACTAATGATGGCTTTTCCATCGAGTGAGGTAGATAATATTTTTGTGGAAGTTAATAATGATATTTGTTATGCCAATGTTATTACTCCTCCAAGAGTGAATTCTACATCATTTAAAATCGATGATAACATCTAAAAATGCTGAAAGCAGAAGGTCAGTTCCATAATTCAACTGTCAAGACCTACAACAACATCTCAAAAACTTTCTACAGATTTGCAACTAACATAAGAAAAAATGTCTCTGATGAAGCCATCTACCTTAGGGTTTTAAGATATTCATTGGCTAGAGAGGTGCGTGAATGGTTGTACCGCTTACCCCCCCCCCCCCCCAAATCCATTCGCACATGGACAGAGCTGGTAAATGTTTTCTTAAAAAATTGGTTCCCACTAGGCAAGAAAGCTAAATAAAGGGATAAGACTATTTCAAGCAGCATCCGAGGGAGTAATTATTTGAGACATGGGATAACTTCAAGTTATATATATTGAGAGCACCCAATAATGGATTCCTTGATCACATCATTATTCAAAAGTTCTATATTGGGCTAGATTCTTTGACTCAACCTATGCCCAAAAATGTGGCAGGTGGTTATTTTATGGACAAAACATACAACTGCATTGCCATCATACTTGATCGGATTGCAAAGCATAACCAAGTATGGTACAAAGGTGATCAATGTGGTGGCCTGAATCTGGGTACTCCTTCATTAACCCATTTGATGAAGGAGAACCAAGAGCAAGATCAGATGATTGCTACTATGGCCACCAATATTGCTTTGTTGACCAAGAGATTGACTAAGAATGAGGTGAAGAAAGTTCATGTAGTTGAAGAAGTATCTGTGGTGCCACCTCATGACGCTCAAGCATATCCTCTTCCCTACCATGGTCAACCGATTCAAGATTAGCCACCGTCACAATTTGAGGATGCCAACTATGTGGGAAATGTACTGAATGATTATCCAAGGTTGATATTATCAAGATAATCAAAGTCATCCATAGTTCAATTATTAAAGCCAATGGAGACCTCAACTGTAAGGTCAAGGATAATATCATGCCAGGAATGACTACGATGGTCCTAGCTAAAATTGATAGAGTGGAAATTTTGAGAATCAAAGTGCCAATTCTTATGTGCCAATTAGGGGACTGTCATAGAGTTCCCACAATTAGAGAGATGGCTCAAGACAAGACTAAGGGGTTGCCAGAATTGAAAGCATATTAGAGAAAGTGCTCTCAAATCAAGAGAGGTCCGATGCTTGTATCAAGAGTCTAACGGAAGTTGTTAGTTGCAATACATATTTTATTCATAAACAGGAGCAACAAATAAGAGACCTCTCTAGAGACAATAATTTAAAATAGAAGGGTCAATTCCCTAGTGACTCTGTGACAAATCCCATGGGTAGTGGAAGTAGCTGTATCGCTCACTATATGACTATTATCACTAGAAGTGGAAAACTTATGCAACTTGTTGTTGATGCTCCATGTGGTGGTGATGTTGATAAAGGTGCTGAAGGAAAATGTGTTTTTGATTATGGGGAACAAGTGAAGCCACTAGTTGATTTCTTGAATGGTGAAGCAGGGGTGAATTCCAAAAAGAAGAAGAAGGTAAAGGGGAGTTTGGACGACATTGTACGATTTTATCCAAGACCTCCTCCTCCCTTTCCTCAAAGGTTGCCCAAGCAAACTCTAGATGTGACAATTAAAAAGTACATTAAAAGGTTGAAAGAGTCAACTTTGCGGGTTCCATTCATTGATGCTCTCAAAGAGATGCCAGGATTCGCCAAGCATTTAAAAGTGTGATCACAAGGAAGATACCAACTGAGGTAGAAGTGATCCCAATATTCCATCGAGTTAGATCAATCATTGCTGGCACACATGTGGAGAAAAAGGGAGACCCTGGAGAGTTTACCATTCCATGTATGATCGAGCATTATTACTGTTTGCAAGATCTATGTGATAATAGGGAAAGCATTAGTTTGATGCCCCTAGCTATCTAAAGATTGTTTGGGATAACCATGTTGAAGGCCACCTCTAATCGTCTTCAAATAGCTAACAAGTCAATCAAAAAGCGGTAGAGGTGGTGGAAAATGAATTGGTGAAGGTCAAAAAATTCTTACTTCTGGTTGACTTTGTGGTTTTTAGATTGTACGGTGGACATGGATACCTATTATTCTAGATCGAACTTTCCTAACCACCTGTAGAGCATTGATGAACACAAAAAAGCATGAAATCAAGTTCCAAGTCAATAATGAATCCATGACTTTCAAGGCTGAAAGAGGGTGTGAGATGCCCAACAGCTGCAAGAGCATAACTTTGTCTTATAATGGAATTTGGGAAGTTGATGATAAAAAAGGACAAGCCAACCATGGATTCAAGGATATACCCAAAAACAAGAAGGAAAAACGCAAATGGGTAAAATAATATCTTTGTGTTTCTAAAGAAAGAAAATGGGTGAGAAAGTCCCCTGCTAAGGATGAATCATCCCTATGATGATTTAGGTATCTTGCATCCTACCACAATGTTATATTAGGTGCTTGTTGGGTGGCAACCCAAGGGATGTTACACCATCTGTAATATCTGTGTCACGCTTGCCACGTTAAATCACGTGCTTCTTTGGAGGCAACTCAAGTGTTTTAAAACTAATGATGTATGCAGGTTTGATCTTAAAATTGGGGATAAATATTGAAGAAGGGAAAAGGAGTTTCAACTTTCTACAGATGGGTGTAGGAACAAACCGCATCTTGAAGATGTGGACCGTTATTTGCCCTATCTATAGGATACTAGGAAAATAGTTCTCTTGAAAGTTAAGATCAAGCAACGGTCTGCTATGCGGACCACATCATGAGAAGATAATCCGTCTTTTCTATTTAAAAGCAGTGGGAGTCGGGTAATTTTGGGTTAAGATTATGTTAATAATACAGCTCCTCTATTCATATGATAACCGCCTTTGAAAATTGTGACCAACCCGGTGCCCCATCATCCATGGAGGGTTTTAAATGTGCTACGTACCCCTTGCCCCCTCACTCATCTTATTCTCCTTCGTGCAAGCACTGAAAACTGCCATTATTAAACCTCAACCTTTTCAACTTGCATCATTTGCATACCACATCATCCACACACACACATCATCCTTACCATCTAGCCATGGTAAGTGAATATATTCATGGTTATAGCTTGATTGTTTCAAGAAAGGTTATGGAAATCATGTTATTTATGTTTAAACGGTAGAATGGCATTCTCCAAGTCGGCGAGCCCACTCTCTCTAACTTTCCAAGTGAGAAAATTTTCTATCATCTACGCACTGATCTTGTAAGTTTGCGAAAGTATGAGAGGAAAAATGTCGATCAATATTCTTAGTTCCCCTTCAACGCACCCCAATATGACGTATTTTAGGAGTTAGGAGCTTGAGATTTTACAAAAATTTCCCTTGGGTAACTGTTTCAAATCTAACTGTCCAGATCGAATGGGCCTCACAACGAGTCATTGGCTGTGACCATGACTCATCGGTTACAATTTTTGTTTCCGAGCTAGAAATTTCATTCCTCTAGATTCCTCTTGATGGATGACAGAACGACTAGTTGATTGGAACAACGAGTCATTGCTACTACTCATCGTCACTAGAGGGAATTTTGAATAGCTTCTAGACTTGGCCAATGGACAAGAACAACAAATCATTAGATGGAATAATGAGTCATTGTCTCCACTTATTTTCACAATAAGGATTTTGAACAAGTTCTGGATATCCCCAAACAGACCGACAGAACGACCCATTAGCTGAAACATCGACTCATTGTTTCCGGCCGTTGTCACTGGGAGAATTCTAGCATTTTCTAGATTTCCTCTAATGCCTCCCTAGGATGAGTCATTATATCAAATAAAGGGGCATTGTTCACTCGTTAGTTTGAGGAATGAAAACTGTAGGGCTGACAATGAGTCATTGTTACTGACAACGACTCATTGGTTGAGTCGTTTTGAGATAAAATTTTCTGGTTTCTTTTCTATTTTTTCGTTTCAAGTCTGGGTTTGATCTAAGGAACTTTTGGGGTGTTCCAATGTCTCCCCCTTGGGAACATTCTTCCTCGAATGAAGGATAAGTAAGCTAAAAGATTCGGGAAAGAGCTGCAATCCCAAACTGAAGACTAATAACTTATTACTGAAGGAATGACCAACTTCAAACTGAGATAGACATACTAATTGAATTTATGCAACTAAGGTACACATTAAAATATGTATAGAGATAAAGGGTATGGAACTGAGTAGAGTACTCAGAAGGAATTTAGTACTTGATGCTGAAGTTGAGCTGGAAGGAAATAGGTGAGGGTATCTAGCCATCATATCTGCTCTAGCCTCCAATGTATCCACCTCAACTAGCTTGTTCCTCCATAAAACCTTTGTGGAAGCAACCTCCTTATTCCTCAGCTTACGAACCTGATGGTCTAGATCTGAATCAGAACTTCTTCATAAGAGAGACTATCCCTTATGCCAACACTCCCTAAAGGCACTACTGAGTTTAGGTCACCAATACATTTCTTCATCAAGGACACATGGAAGACTGGGTGCATCGATGCTAATTTCGCAGGCAAATCCAACTCATAAGCCACATTGCATTGCGTCTTAGAATTTTGTAAAGACTAATATATGTAGGACTAAGCTTTCCTTTTTTCTCGAACCTCATTACACCTTTCATATGTGTAATTTTCATATATACCCAATCATCCACAAAAAACTCTGCTCTCTTCTCCTTATATCTGCATATGATTTCTGTTGCCTTTGAGCAGTTTTCAATCGTTTCCTGCTAAGTTGAACCTTCTACATGGCCTCATGTACTGAATCAGGTCATATTAAGGTTGCTTCACCAACCTCAAACCACCCTATAGGAGATCTACACCTCCTACCATATCATGCCTCGAGTGGGACCATCTGAATACTGGAGCTGTAGCTATTGTTGTATGAAAAATTGATGAGAGGTAGGTGATCATCCCAACTGCCCTTGAAATTGATCACATAAGCCCCCAATATATCCTCCAGAGTCTGAATGGTCCGCTTAGCTTGGCTTTCTCTCTGTGGTGAAAAACTGTGTTGAGCTTGTGATAACGCTCAAATCACACTCTTAAAAAAGTATGATATGGACGTTGTCAATATATAACCCAACAAAGGTTAGGGTCAATCCCACAAGGAATAAGGTCAAGATATAGAATAACGCTCGTATTTACTCTTTTATGTTTGTTATCTCCTAAAGGGGGGTTTTCTAGAGATGTAACAATGTTGAGAATTAATTGTTGTTTATCAAGTTTATGCGAATAACTAGAGAAAGTGTTCCCCATGGATTCATAACTACTTTGGATTTTAATCTCATGATCAATCACCAGATTAGTTCTCATGAATGATTTCAATTTAACTATTATCAATTTGTTCAAAATTAACTATTGATGTGCTATGAGTTTACAACACTTTCAATACTTAAAACTGCGAAAATAACATGGACTTAGGTATATTTCTATGGATATGAGGCAATTCTACTTTGATTTCAGGAAAAATAAGTGTTAGAGAAAAAAATATGCAAAAGAAGCCTAAAAATGTAGAAACCAGCCAAAGTACAAGTGTCAGTATGAGCCATACTGAGAACTGTGATGAAAGTCAGAAGGTTGAAGTAAGAGGAAGGAAACATATGACTCTTAGTACGCGCCATTCCAAGATGGTACAAGTCATAATTGGAGCCGTGGAAATATTCAGAGAAAAATGCACAAAGCTAGTCTCTTGGTATGGATGGACTCATGGATCCTAGCATGAACATACGACCCATACCATGAGATGTGGTGAACTTCAGAAGATTCTTCATGACTTGGCAGAATTTCAGATACAACTAACAATACGAGTAGTAGGAAGAAGGTACGAGTCATACCGCAACACTTGTGGAAAATTTTAGAAGATGTCACAATTCTCAGGGCCAAACCATGGAAGTATTGTATGACTCATAGGACTATGGTATGAGTCGTATTAGTTGGCCAACACTTAGCCAAATCTGTAGCAGCAAGGACTTACGAGAAAAAAGGTATGACCTGTATAATCCTACTACAGGTCGTAGGTCTAGTCGTGACGCAGTCGGCATAAGATATGGAAAATTCCCTGTTAGATTGGAGAAAGGTTTCTAATGTCTATATAAATAGCCTTAATGTTTTATTTTAGTATAGGGAGGATAGAACCGAAGTAAAAGACACGTGATGAATAATTTTATGAATTTTTTTATCAAGTTTTGAGGAGCAATCTTGGGATCAAATTGTTGAATTCCTATCTTGTTCTTGAGATTGTTCTTTGATATTCAAATCTGCATTTTTTTTCAATTGTTGCTATAAGTATTTAATTATGTGCTTTTCTATGAATGCAAATTGTAATCTTACAACCATGATAGGCTAAAACCTCCACAACTAGGGGTTGTGGGAACCATGATTGATTAACAAAATAGGGTTACACAAAAGTAATTCAAACCAATGCTAAATGCTTGTATTGTATTCTCTTCATCTTTAAACGTTTCTTAATAGTGTACAACATTAGGACTTTCCTGAATTCTTTACTTGCTTGAACCTAGAGAGGTAGAGTGTAGGAAAAGAGAATTACAACAAAGCCTTGATCTTTATGATCATTGTATTAACTTGAGTTGTGGTCACAGTATAGTTAAATTTGGAACATATTGATAACCGTTAGTTTGAAATTGCTCATGAGACCTGACCCGGTGATTGAGTATAGTCATTCAATAGGAACTAGCCATTTGGATGACCCTAGCTATCTATTCTACAAGTAAGTATTGTAATTAATCATGTGTGTATACCCGAAGTAGTTATTAATCCATGGGCAGCACTTTCCCTAGTGGTTTGCAAATCTTGATCTAAATCACAACTATAATCTTGTTTTCTTTAAAACCCCCCAATTTGGAGATAACTCACCAACAATTTCAATTACCGGCATTAGTCTAGATCATACCCTTTTCCATATAGGATTGGAACACAACCTCTTAGTTGGGTTCTTTATTGACAACGACCGCTTCATACATGTCAGGAAGTGATTGTTTGAGCGTTATTAAAAAGTGTCGTCGTTGCTGAGAATACGGCTAAGATTAGATTAATTGCTTGTATTTGACTTTTGGTAATATCCTGCATTACTTTTTTCTTTTTTATTTTTGGATATCCACAGGTTGTTGCTTGGTGAATGCCAATCACTCGTCTGTAATACCCTGAAAACCCTAAGATCAGACCCGAGGGTTGAAACAAAAAATAGGATTTTCTGCACCGGGTCACAAGACGAGTCGTCCAGTGAACCGTGAAGTGCACCACGAGTCATTAAGTGACTTGTGGGGAGACGAGTAGATTTGGTTGGATTTTTGGATTTGGGGCTGACAACGGGTGAGACCACAAGTCGTGGTCATCAGCACGAGTCGTCAGGTGGTCCGTGGTCAAAAGTTGAGTTGATGTTGGTCACCACGAGTCATTGGGTGTTAACACCATGAGTCATGGTGACCCTCAGAGGTATGATACTTGTGATGGCAATAACAGGCGAACGATGAGTCATCCCCTATACCATGATTAATCCAGTCCCTCGTTGGCACTGGCAGTGAGTATTTTCCTATGAATTTATTAAGGGCTTTTCTGTAATTCCTAAGTTTCTAAGACCTATACTACGTCGTTTTAAGATCAGAAAAGTATGTTTTAATAGGGGTATGTTCATTCTAAGCTTATTCTCTTCCATGCATACAACCTTAGAGGTTCTAAAGGGTGATCAAGCTTCGATTCATCAAGTTCTTCCCTTAATTTTCATTGGGCATCCAAGAGGGTTGTATAATCAGATTTTTCCAGTTAATAGTGTTATGAATGGGTGTATTCATCCATACCCATGCCCAATCCCTCTTCAATTTCATGAGAATTCTAGTTGATGAATCTATGAGGTTTTAACCCAACATGTGAATTCTCTAAGTATCAATCATGGGTATGATCTATGCATGTTTCTAATATTGAATTATGATTAATGGGCATATTTTACAATATTTTCAATTATAAATTATGTTTTAAAGTTTTACAAATTATGATGCCTATCTATGGAAGTTCATGAAAGTTGAGATCTATGATATATGTATTCAAGCATGATGAGATGTATATGATGAAAGCATGATTTCACATTACCCATGTCCATATTCATGTTTTCGAATGATCAAGTCTATGTCAAGCATGTTTAAGTATTGGACAAGCCCATATGATCAATTATGTGTCATGATTTATCTAAATTTTATATTATTAGCTTACCACATGAATTTGGAGTCTAGACTCCCACTATTTTTAGCTTGTGATATGTTTTAAGTGCAAGGCTCCTCATGTTTTGATATCAGACATATGCATGTATGTTACGAGTCAGCTTTGTCACTAGACGATGGTCAACTTTATTGAAAAATAATGGAGAGCATATGCATGTTTTTGGAAATAGTGGCTAGCACCGAGTAGGCTAAGGGTCAGCCAACCCTATGCCTCAGAACTACGTGCCAGCATAGGTATGTTCAAATTATTGAGACCTCCCTTGTGAGCTTCCCTTGCCACCAAGGGGCCTTTAGCTTGATACCGATATTATGATAGCGTCCTTAGCCCTGTCAAGGATTTGGACGGCTCTGCCCACTTGAGTGTAATAGTCGAAACCACGTAAGCTCTATTGTGGTAATGTCGGTTATATGATGAGTCTCCCATTGTTCCTCATGATTTTAGTTATGCATGTTCAATAGTCATGATATTATGTTTTCAGCAAGTTTGACCCAATGTTTAGTTTTACTTATGTATAATCAATTTCAGCTTTGAGTCAATCGATTCAGTTATGATATTCAGTTATGTATGAATCATATTTTCAAATAATAGCATACAAGACCTACTTTCAGACTCTTATGATGAACTGCTTTATGTTATGCATGATCACTGATTTTACTTACTTAGTGGTTTAGTTATCTTACATACTCGGCACATTCCATGTACTGATCATGCTGTAGTGTTTCATGATACAGGCTCAGATATTCAGGCATAGTCCCACCATTAGCCAGACTCAGTATTAGCATCTCCCAGTCTCAGTTGGTGAATCCTCATCATCTAAGGGCCCTTTATCAATTGTATTAGTATTTTCAATTTTAGAGTATAGTGAGTTAGTTGGGATCTTGCCCCATCAACTCGTCAGTAGTAGAGGCATGTCAGACATAGTATGTATTTCAGCTTCAGACTTATGATTGTAATGAGAAATTCTTTCTATCAAATTTTCAGACTTCCACTATGTTATATATGTTAGACTTCCGCATTTCTAAATGTTGAGCTTAGATGTTATGTTCATGCCATGGGTGAACTTGGAGCCTCTCGGGGTTTTTTGTCCCGTTTCTCTATCCAGGCCTATGTTCGGGTTGTAACATCATCATAGTAGAAACATCCTAATTCCATTAGATCTCGAACTTGAAAGAGCACTGTGAAAGATGGAAATCCAAGAGCAGAGAGATGCCCGTATTGCTGAAGAAGCTTGGAAAGTCGAGCTAGCTCGGCAAACTGCACTTTAGGATGCAGAGGATGCTCAAGATGAGGTTGTTAATGTTGGTCGACATTGAAGGGCCAACATAGGTCAATGATATGCCCCTTAGTTCTTCAATGAATATGACTCGGACATTGATGAAGTTGGGTCAACTGGAGCTATCGTACAACCACCACTTCCTGCTGGGGCAAAATTTTATATCACTAGCACCATGATCCAGTTATTGAACATGAAAGGGATGCTTAGTGGTCACTCAATTGATGATGCCGACCTACACCTGATGAACTTTGTTGAAATATACAAGGCGTACAGGTTGTCCGGAGTTAGCCATGATGCTATACGGCTAAGAATATTCCCCTTTTCTCTGTCTGGGGAAGCCACATTATGGTTATCATGGTTTCCCAATGAATCTATTACCAATTGGAGGGAGCTCTAGCAAGCTTTCCTAGAGAGATTCTTTCCACCCTCAAGGATGTTGCAACTTAAAGATGAAATCTATAATTTCCAACAACTGAAGACTGAGGCACTTCATGAGACATGGTTGAGGTTTAAGAAGAAGTTGAGCAAGTGCCCGAACCATAAAATTCCTGATGACAGTCTATTGGAGATTTTCTATAGATCATTAAACAATAGTAAAAAAAGCATTAGCAGACACAGTGGCAGGAATAGCATTAATGAGCCACACCTGGGAGCAAGCTTCCACAATTCTAGACAAAGTAACCAAGACAAACAGAGCATGACACACCCGGGAAGCAGAAGTAGTGGCTAGTACATATGTTGTTGGTTTGACTGCAGACCAACAAAGGAAGGAGTAAGAATGTGACCAGGAATTGACTCATATGCGCACATCATTGGACTTGCTTACTAACCATATCATGGGAGCTGGAGCCAGAAAGGTTAACACAGTGGGGACACAGGGACAGGAGCTAGGGCTGGACCACTCAGATTCCTTGGAGGAGGCAAACTTCTTGGACAACCAGGTGCGGGTTTTCGAGAAAATGCCCAAGGTTCTCGACAAGACCCTTGGTGCCAAGGTTTTTGAAACCAAGGTCCCAACCAATATAGAGACAATTACAATCGGAATGGGTAGAAAGATAGAATCTGAGGTCGTGAGCATGAGAGAGATTAGATAAGGAATGATGATTACCACAATGACCAATCTGGGTTGTATGTGCCTCCTGATGCACATTAGGGGGAGGCTAGATAGCTGAAGTTAGATAGAATGATGGTTGATATGCTAAAGAAGGTGAGATCCATAGATTATCAGTTGAAACACATCCGTAGTGATATATTGAGCATGGATCAAGGAGTGGAGTCACATGCTATGGCTATCAAGTAGATTGAACAGCAGCTAGGGCAACTGGTTGTAGTTGAAAGGAAGAAAGAAAGCATGATTGACGATGAAGAAGGTGTTGCTGAGAAGGGGATTAATGAGGATGTTGAGTTGATTGAGGCTCCAAATGCTAAAAATGTGCCTGAAGCTGAACAAGGAGAAAAACAATAAGCTACACAAATTTACAAGGCTATTCCATGATCACCGCCACCGTCCCCTCAAAGACTGAAGAAGAAGGCAGAGAATGGTAAGTTTCATAAATTCTTGTCAATGCTCAAACAGTTATTTGTAAACATATTATTGGTCGAGGCATTGGAACTGATGTCGGGATATGCCAAGTTTATGAAGGACCTTGTGACGAAGAAGAGGCCAGTGAGCTATGAGCTTGTGGATAATGTGCATCATTGTAGTGTTATAGCCTCATGGTTCCTTTCCCAGAAGAAGGAAGATCTAGGTGCCTTTACTGTTCCATGCACAATTGACGATGTTGAGTTCTCAAGGGCACTCTGCGATTTGGGAGCAAGCATCAATGTTATGACATTGGCTATGTTTAAGCAGTTGGGCTTGGGAGCCCCCACACCGACTACCATGCGGCTACTGATGGCTGATAGAACTATGAAGAAGCCTATGGGGATCTTGTTTGATCTGCTTGTTAAAGTTGATAGATTCATATTCCTAGTGGACTTCGTAATCCTTGATTGTGAGGTTGATTTTGAGGTCCCTACCATTTTTGGGCGACCATTCCTTGCCACTGGAAGAGATAGTAGATGTGGAGGCTAGCCAGTTGAAGTTTAGACTCAATAAAGAAGAGTTCACCTTCAATGTCTACCGGTCAATGAAACAGCCAAAGGACTACAGAGTTGTCTCATAAATAGAGGATGAATATGAGTTTCTTAACGAAGTATAAATAGTCAAGAGACTTGTTCTTGGGAGACAACCCAAGTGGTGCTTTGCTGAATTCTGAGTAACCGAACCACTTGCATCATTCCACGATGTTAAATTAAGCGCTTTTTGGGAGGCAACCCAAGTTGATTAACTTATGTGTATTCAGTGTGCGGGGGAGACAAAAATAGGTGGCAGAAAAACTGCTATAACAGGCAGGTGCTAAGGTTTTTTGACTCGTGAGAAGGTTATATAAGCCGTAGCACGAGTCATGGTGAGAATCAGAGATATATTTTAGTGCATGAGTTTAGGGTACTATGGATCCTAAAACTCATAACCTCATTGTACGGGTCGTAGTACTCATTGTGGCTATGAAATATGCAATGGATGGACCACAATTGAAGAAAGGCCTACGAGTCATAGTACAAATCGTAACCCCATAGTATGAGTCATAAGATGTTCTTTAGCTCCATAGGTAAGTTTCTCAATCTCTCTGTTACGGGTCCAAGGAACGAGTCGTAAGGCCTTCCTACGACTGGTGGTATGAGTCGTGACGGATCAAAAATTTTAAATTTACCCGACTTGGCCCAGATTTTTAAAAATCGGCCCTATATCCTATAAAAGCTCAAACAAATCGTATCATTCTCCCATGCTCTCAAAAGATAAACTCATGACTCCCTCACACCCGTAATTCAACATCAAGAATCAATTGAACAAGCTCTTGCTTATATTACATTGAAAACCCTAAGTCATATAGTATTTTTGATTGATAGTCGACATTATCAGCATTCAAGTAAATGTATCTCTTTGAATTTGATAAAATATGACTTGTATGCTTGATACAAACTGGCTAAACCTCTGAGAGTCATCTCAATGCTTGAAAAATTAAAAAAGGACAATGACCAGGGATGTAAAAAAGTTGTATGCAACAGGGTAGGGGCTTGAACTTGCAAAAATTGTGCGTTGAATTGTTAAAATTGAAGTTATGGGTCGTGATTTAAAAAAGGGAGGAATGGGTAACTGTAAGACTGGTTAAATGCATGCCTGGACTTGGGGAATTTTGAGTACCCAACATTTATCTGAAACCCTCTATGAACTGAACCAAAAATAAGGTAGGGACAGGCTTCCCAAGCCTATCTACGACTTGTGGTTTCATACAACAACTCATAGGATGGCTCATTGAGACTGTCCCAAGCCTAATTTTAAACAATCACGAGGTATAAATCCAAGTTAGGCTCGTTACTGCTACGAGTTGTACTTCGCAGTTGTACCAAAAATCTGAAAAGGGTTAAGTCCACAAGTGATAGTATGATCCTTCCTATGACTCGTGGAACCGACTTACAAAATAATTGTTTTAAAGGAGCATCCTCATACGACTCGTGGTATGACCGTACCTTCATGGTATGAGTCATACATCAGAGGCATAACATTGAGCTGAGATATTACGGGTCTTAGTATGAATCGTACCTCCAAGGTACGACCCATACTGTTGACCTGGGATATTACTACATAGGAATTTTTTCTTGCTTTCTTTTTCTCAGATTTGGAATTATATCCTTTTTTCTCCATAGGTACAATGACGATGAAATGTAAAGCATCAAAGCCAACTGCTCAGAGGACATTGCTTGATGAGACCTCTGAATCTAATCAAGAGGGAAACGCCCCTAAAGGTTCGTTAGAGGAATGCAGGGTCGATACATTGGATACTGATGGGACCTGAACCACTAGGGCGAAGGCCAAAGCCCAGGCCGTGGCGGCTACTGTCACATCTGTCGGTTCTCCCTAGTCTGAGGAGGGAGTGGAGAAAAGAGCTCAAGAGTCGGGAAGCAGCTCTAATGAAGAAGAGGGGTTCGAGGAGGCCGAATCTGGAGATGCAAGCAGTGATGCCGGATCAGAGGAGGAGGCACCAACTGTCGAGCAGGAGCAGACTCTTCCTAGGGAGAACTGAACCATTTTCTAGAGAGTAACAGGAGCCCAAGAGATATATGAATAGGGCATTGCTCACACCACTAAGAACAAACCTAGGCAGAGCATTCAAGAAGAGTCGTGGATCCTCACAAATTCATTGAACGAGGTAGAGGAGATGAAGCGTATATTCAGCTTCTACGGATTTGAGTGGATGGCTAAGGCCCTAGACCGATACACTCCAAAAATCATTCGGGAGTTGTATGCCAACTATTTGATAACCATGGAGAAGAAAGAAAAAATGGGGAAGAAGTTGAAAGATCAGCCCAAGCTGGAGAGCGTCTTGGTTAGAAGGTGAGAGGTTGATATATCTGAGCGCACCATTGCTCGGATATTATATAGTCCCTAGTTCATACCACCACATGCTACACCAGAATATGATTAACGGGTGGAGGCACTAAAACAGATCAAGCTGCTAAGTTTTGATGAGAAGCAGAGGCAAAGGCAATGGTTGTCTGGCGTGATCGTTGAGGACAAATTAGAGGCAGAGTGGGTCACTAGCGGCAAGAAGGTCACAAAGAACTCTCTTAATTTCATAGCAAAGGCCTGTTGGACGTTAGTGCGCCACCGATTGGCATGAGCTTTTAATGATAACCCCTCAACGTAGACAGAGCAACTTTTGTGGCTTGTATCATTTCCAAATACACTATCAATATCCTGAGGGTCATTGCAGAGGAGATACGAGATCGGCCTATGGAATTGAGCACTACCATCCCATCCCCGAGCCTCATTTTCAGATTGTGCACAGAGACGGGCATCAGGTGCGTCGTGGTGAGGAGCACCTGATCATAGGACAGTGGATCGTTAACATTAGCCTAATTTGGGGTTAGATGAACCCTGTAAGTTGAGCCCAACTTTCCACCACAGTCCCACTATCACTGGCGGTTGGGGGTGCAGAGGCGAATGCCCCCACTTTACAGGAGCAGGGCAAGACACCTACTATAGATGTCGGTAATTCAGATGCAGCTCCTAGCACCTCTGCCGCACCACCCACAAGCCTTCCGAGTCAAACTCTAGCCGGGTACATACAAGTGCCTAAGGAATTTCTCCAAAAGTTGTCCAAGAGACTGACCGTAGCTGAGAAAACGGTCCAGTCTATGATGGAGAATGTCAAGCCCTGGGTAAAGATTGAGATAGAGATAGCTGCATAGGCCTTACAAGCCAGATTAGATGGGTTCGAGGGCAGATTCAACATTCGCATGGGGGCTCTTCAGAGTCAGTCGAGTTGTCATCACGATAGCCAGCAATCATAACAGCTCCCACTCTTCCTAACCCCGATGCTATTATAGACGAGGAGCTTGATCTGACGGCCTATTGGGAGCCCACAGGAGTAGAGAAAGAAAAAGGAAAAAGAGGGGTCTCCAAGGATGTTGGAAATGAGACCCCGAAAAAGAAGAAGAAAAGACAAAAATGATAGGGCAAGCGGGCAAGATTAGAGAGTCAGCAGACCCACAACATGCATCAGTCGGAGCTGCTTGAGAGAACCAAAGGAGCAGGTAGCTCCACTATAGCCCAGGAAGAGCTTGTGAGTGTCAGGGATTCTTTGAGAGAGCCACGTTCAGCCCCTACGATTCTAGAGGCCATAGAGATGGTTGATACTGCTGAGGGGGTAACCACTCCCCCTATTGATACACCATTCAGTGCGATGGCCACCGCTAGCACCATTATTGCAGCGGAGATACCCTCTCCGCAGGATGACAGGAGTGCTTAGTGCGCAACAGGTATATTCCCTTCCCTCAGTTTTTACATTCTATGCTTCAAGGACGAAGCTTGCTTTTTAAAAAGGGGAGGGGTGTACTTGTCATTTTTGGGTATTTGATTCGTCCAAAGGTTTTTCTTGCAGTGTTTCTTTTCCCTCGGGCGTGCTATATAGTAGAACCGACATGTTTAGAATTTTATTTTCATGATTTTTGTTTAATTAGTACCTTAGGAGTACTCATCCAATAAACTGCACTAGTTTTGGATTTGCAAAAAAAATTGACCCTGTTTAAAATTTTTTTAAGGATTGGCTATGTACTTGAGATTGCATCCATGATTTCTGTGGATCTTTCTATGTCATTTAGTATATTAACATGTATAGTTTTTGTTAATCCATGTACAAACCAGATAGGTAGAGTGAATGTAAGTTATGTACCATGAGTATGTGAGGTCTAACACCTAGTTTAATACTGCGTAGAGCATCTATAACTTGCCTGATTGGTCTTTTCATAGGTTTTAGGATGGTCGGTTAGGAAAGGATCATAGGCCATTTTTGTTTAGCCTATTTTTAGCTTAATTAACCCTACAAAAATTATATGATTCCCTTTATCGTGATTTCGAGCCACAGCTAGATCATTTTTCTTTGATTAACCAATTATTTGTACCCATTTTTTATAATGAACCTGTTTTGGCCCCGGTCCCTCCTTGGACATTGTGAACCTCAACATAGGCAAAATGTTTTAGTTGATGGTGGCTGAGTAGGGGTGCATGAATAGTGGGAAGGTGAAAAAGGGAGAGAAAATAAAAACGGTGAAAAATAAGGTGTGGTGTGATAAAATAAAAAGAAAATGAAAAAGAAAAGAAAAAATTCAAAAAGAAAATTCAAAAAGAGAATGATGCATGAAAAGCTTGAAGAAACACACCATACTCATACAAGTGCATAAAAAGGGTGAAAAGGAAAGCAAAAGTTGAGAAATGTAAAAGGGTGAAAAAGTTATTAAAAAAAAGGGAGCAACATGTATGTAGTGCCAATGAGAGCTTTAGTCACTTAAAAAGATCCCATATCTACCTTACCCAGCCTGAAAACCTACATTACAAGCCAAAGCAAGTCCTATAGTAATCTTAGTCTGAACATCTGACAAACTGAAGTAGAGAAAATAAGGGAACGGCTATGGTATCTGATATGTAGTATTTGAAACTTCTTAGTGAGAGTAAGAGTCTTACTTGATTAGTCCTAGTTTTGTATTTTACTATATCTATGAGTGGGGGACTTCATTTGTTGTGAGGGTACATGGTTTGTGTTTAACTTTACCAGTGGTCTGTGTAAAAAGCATTTGTAATGACTTGACTATTTTATAATAGCTAGTTGACATGTCTTGATCCCTGCTTATCATGTTTTGTGGTTTATTGTAGTGCATGTGTTGATTTGGTTCACGGGAAAATGGTCAAAAGCTTTTTGAATTTCTAGTGCAACTTTTGATTTATGTTGGCTGTAGTATCCTAGGTTTATTTTCTAGCTAAGCATCGTTATTAGTTTTTTTTATTTTCTTTGTCTGAGGACATGCAGAAGTCTTAAGTTGAGGGTATTGCTGTGTTGTGAGTTTACCCGGGCGTACACGCTCGACGGGGGTGTATAAAAGCCGACCAAGGCAAAATATGGGGAAACTGGCATCCCATCTTCGTCCCCTAGGGGATGGCATGCCACTCCATAGAGCGACGTATCCTAGCCCTCTAGCGGACGAGTCGATATATCTATTAACCCTGGGGCGGTCATGGATGTTAGGTAATCCAACCCCAAACATTACAGTCAAGTCTCAACTGATAATACTAACTGCATACGGTACATGCTGAAACTAATGATAGTAATGTGTATATATACAATACATGCTGAAACTGATAATGGTATATATATAATTTCTGTCATACTGTGCCGAATCTGAAACTGAAACAAGATGTAATATTTCTGCCGAGAATCCTGTTGTATAACTAAGTTTCATAGTAAACATGATTTACTATTTCTAACATGCTTTCTAAAATTCATATTTAAGCTACTATTCTATTTCTGAAATACTTTACGGGAACTTGTATTGCTTTACTAAGTTTCGGCTGAACACGATAATATCCTGACATACTTCACTAAATTACATACTGGGCATGCTGTACTATTTCTGACACTTTCTATTAGAATTTATACTAGTTTGCTCTACTTGAATTACTAACTTCCCGAAAGAAACTAGCTTCACATACATTGTCCGTTAACTTTCTGAGTATCTGGCGTAACTCAGCTAATTTTCAGCTATTTCTTCCAACTGCATTCATATTCATAGCAATTAGAACTAAATTCATCGATATTCTGGAAGAAAAATCTACTTTGAATATATATATAGAGCCCAAACTTTGACTTATCAGAAAACAGCCGAAAACTCGCTATTTCTCGGAAGTCCAGAAGGGAGAAATACTCACTTTAGGGCTAGGAGTATATTGACACTAATTTGGAGCAATTCCACTTACCTTAGCTCGGTAGGACGACAGTTCGCCGGCAGAATTTCACGAAACTAACTCCGCAGGAATGCTCCCTGAAACTTAATACTTCACTACCCAAGATTAATTCGAGTTTGGACCGCGTTTAATAGCGTAAACGGAAGAAATTTCATCAAAACCCCTCGTGCCCTCTGTTTTTCTTCGTTTTTACTGGAAATTATATAATGAAATGAAATAAAACCGAAGTGGAGGGGTTTATATACTTGAGCCTGGACAGCCCCTCTGTGGCACGTTGGCCACCGCGGAGGGACGGCCTCCGTGGCACGTTGCCATCGCGGAGGGGGTCTGCCCGGCCTCCTCTTGCGACGGTTCGATGCGGCACTTGTTCGGTCTTCCCCTGGGCCTTTTTCTAGCATGTATGGCATTCTAAAACTCTTAACCAACTTGTGAATAGGCCATCTAAATGTCAAGAATTTACGGGGTGTAACATCCTCCCCCCCTTAAGAACATTCGTCCTCGAATGTAAACTTCTACTTGCAAGAATTTCAACTTAGTTGACTTATTCTAGAAAAATTTCGACAGAGTTTCCCCTGTAATATAGACTATCTCAAGAATTCTTAAACGCAGAAAAGTCCAATACAGGTACTCCACACAATACTAGTATTCATCACGAAATAGACTAAAGCCAACTATTTCATTTATACACATAATATAAGGCAATTCATAAAACAACAATACTGATGTACCTCTGGCTGATTAAGTCTGAAACAACTGTGGATATCTGACTTTCATATCTTCCTCTGCTTCCCAAGTCATTTCCTCTCGGTTCCTGTTACGCCATAACACCTTGACAGAAGCAACATCTTTAGTTCTTAATCTACGAATCTACCGGTTTAGTATGGCTACTGGAACCTCTTCATAAGTCAGCTCCTTCGTAACTTGGACATCCTGAACTGGGACAACTCTGGAGGGGTCTCCTATATACTTCCTCAGCATGGACACGTGGGAAACTGGGTGAACAGACTCTAATTTTGGAGGTAAGTTCAACTCGTATGCCACTTGGCCTATTCTTGGGCGAATCTGATAAGGCCCAACAAATCTCGGGCTGAGTTTACCTTTCTTGCCGAATCTCATCACCACTTTCATAGGAGAAACTTTCAAAAACACCCAGTCATTCACATTAAATTCCAGGTTTCTGCGCGCGCACATCAACATACGATTTCTGGCGGCTCTGAGCTGTCAGTAGGCGTTCACAACAATTTCCTCTCATCTCTACTTCCTAATTCCGCAAACCCCCAAATTGGTATCAGAGCTAGCACATAAAATAAAACAAACTACCCAGAAAATATCAAGCTATGGAGAAAACTAGCAACGATGCAGATCTACAAAATAAGGTATATAAATTCATAAATATCAATAGCTAAACTTTTATATTCCTTATAATCTCCTAAGTATTATGTGATATTATCTACTTATTATGCCGTTATAATGAATAAATCTTGATTAAGTTTGCTATGTACGAGGCCAGTAAGCTGCGAGTAAGTAAGCCCAGACTATGCCATCCTAAGGTGGAAACCGGTGAGGCCAAGAGAGCCGTTTTAGGGGAGTACACAAAGTTGAGGCGATGTTAGGGTAACTGATCAAAGCTGAAAACGCATAGTAGTGACCGAAAAAGACTATTCAAAATAACGTTATAATTACCAGATAATTTCTAATAATACCTAAAGAGATTAGAGGGAATATTATGTTTAGAAGAAATTCAAAAAATGAATTCGCACCTACTAGATGAAGATCATAGATATAAAATACTCATCCTATATATACTCAAAACCTTGATTTAGATATTGGAAGAAATAACAGAACTAAATGCAACCATAGAACTAATAGAACAAGGATGGACAGAAATGACTATAGCAGATATTATAGAACTAGATATAGATTCAGATTAATAATGATAAACTATGAATATATGGAATATTGGTTAGAAACAATGGAAAATATAAGACTATTAGTAATTTTGTTAGAAACTAATATAAATGATTACATAAGAGAAAGAAATCTAGAACACCTAGAATATGCACTGGAAAACATAAAAGAAATACAAAGGATAGAGCCATTAAAAAATAAATATTACGACAAAATGTTTACACAAGACCCCGATAACGAATAATGGATAAAAAACTGCATAAACCAAAGAAAGGACATATTCACAAAAAAGCCAAAAAGTTAAAAAACCAATTAAAAATACTATATCCCGAATATAAGCAATTAAGCTCAAGCAAAACAGATGATGTTAGACTTGAATACTTAATAGATCTAATTTCAAGAACAGAATATAATTATATAAAATATCTAAAAAAGAAAACATGAAAGACAATATCAATAACAAAGAAGAGTACAAACAACAACTACTTAATAAAATAAATGAAATCAAATTTAGAAAAAAGAGACTAAATTATAACATAGTTGCAGGAGTATGCCACACATCAATTAAAACATAAAGAAAAGAAATATTTTATTTAGAAGGACAACTACAAAGCCTAGAATATAAATCACAACACGAATTACCATGAATAAAGAAGAATATGCCTTAGAAGAAGAAAAATATATGAGTCAAAAAGGACTAGAGATAAAAATTATACACTCAAGTTTAGGAAGAAGATTTAAAAAAATAGGAGACCAATTATATTTAATGTTAGAAAAAGAATCGGCAAAATTAGAAGATAGCTTAACAGCAATGGTAAGAATTAATAAAGAAAATGAAGAGATAGATAGGAAAAAAGAAATAGAAAAAATTAAAAAACAAGCCCAAATAGAAGTACAACAGATTAAAGAAGAAAAAGATACAAGAATCCAAGAATTAGAAAAAGAATTGGAAAAACTTAAACAATTGTATGAAGAAAAATTAAAAGCCAGAGAAAAACAACGTGAAGAATTAAAACTCACAGAAGAAATAGAAAAATTTAAAACATTACTAGAAGAAACAAGTACATTAGAAGACCAACCTAGGATAGGAATAGATGAAATAAATGAACAAAATAATAAAAATTCAGAAGCAGATCTAGACCAATATTCAGAAACTTCAGAAACATATACTAACCTAATAGAAAAAGAAAATAATATAAAAATTAATGTGGAAGATGTAGATGAAAAACCTAGTACGGTCAGGAACTAAAAGCCCAAAAAGATTAGATACTAGCCCAATTTATTATACTTACGAAAGAGAAAATAGAAATAAAACATTATGGGATAAAAGGTTAAACAGAAATTGGACACCTAGACAGAACATAGAACAATATAACTTCTTAGATCTAGACTGTGTAGCAGATACAAATAAAACAATCCAATTATGGATAGGATATATTTCAAAACAACTAATAGATAATAAAATAACAGTAGCAGATTCCCCTGGATATATAGAAAGAACACTCATAGGAACAACAAAAATATGGTTACAAAACTTATCAGCAGAAAGTTTAGAAATACTAAGAAATAATAAGAAACCCAATAATGAAGTAGCAGCAACATCTATAGATATATTAAACAAATATGAAATGGCAATAAGAAACGAATTTAGTAGCATGACAACTGAAATAGATGAACGACAAAAAGATAAGGAACTAAATAGGAATCTAATAAATAAATTAAGTATATGTAAAATGAGTTATATAGATGAATATACATGTGCATTTAAAGAATATTACTATAAAGGATTATATACAAATGAAGAAAGCAGAGAAATAAAAAAATTATATTATGCAAAACTACCAGAACCATTTAGTTAAAAAATAACTAAAGAATGGCAAGAATCAGGATTAATAGATACACTAGGAGCTAGGATAAAATTCTTACAAAAATGGTTTACAGAATTATGTGAAAAACATAAGGAAGACATGAAAATGGAAAAAATCTTAATAAAAAACTTAGCATGTTGTACAACAAAAACAGCACCACAATTTGGATGTACAAACAAATATAAATACAAGAAAAGAATCAAAAAATACAGACCATTTAGGACAAAATACAAGTATAAGAAACCAAGAAAAAGATATTATATAAAAAATTATAAACAAAAAAGACCTCATAGAACTAAGAAAAATATAACAGAATGTAAATGCTACAACTGTGGCAAAATAGGACACTTAGCTAGAGATTGTAAAATACCCAGAAATATAACTAAAAAACAAATATCAGAAGTAATAATAGAAAATGAAAAATACAAACAACTAGAATATATAGACTACGATTTAAACGATGACGATAGCATATATGAATTAACAGAATATATAAAAACAGAAAGTGAAAATGAGATAAAAGAATACGAGACAGATAATGACTGAGAAAGATATAAGAATAATAAGTAAGGAAGAATACCAAGACAGTGAAAGTGCAGAACAAAAAATAATATTTGACAACAATATGTTTGAACAAATAAAAGGAAAAGAATTAGATTTAAGCATAGATAAAATACTAGAAGTACCTAAATTAAGAAATTTCTTTAAGATAAAACAAGAAGAATACTATGTAGTAAGCCAAAAAGAACACATAATAGACTGCAAATATACGCAAGGAAAAGCTAAAATACCCATAATAAATAAAAAGATAATAAATAAGGAAATCCAAGAAATAAAAGCTAAGAATCCAATAAAATAGGTACACCTAGGAGGAACAGAAATACTAATAAAAGCATGTTTCAGAGAAGGAATAGATACACCAATAGAAATATATTTAGCAGATGATAGAATAATTCACCCTATAGAGAAAAGCATAATAAGTGCAGTTAAAGGAAATCTAATATACCAAAAATTTAAATTTATAATAAGTGCAAATTATTCAGTAGCCTTGGACGATAGAAATATAGACAAATCATTAGTATTATACTGGAAAATATCAGGAATAAAGTTAGCACCAGGCAGTAAAATATTTACAGCTAGATGTAAAAATTTATATGTACTAACAACAAAACATAAGATAATGGCTAGAAATAAGATTCAAAGAATTAAGATAGAAAACCCTTTTGACAAAATAGTTACTATCATTGATAATAATGATTATAGTTATAAAGAAATAGATATTGAAGAAGATTTAGAAATAGTAAAAGAAAGACTAAGTATATCAAAAAGAATAAATTATGATACACCATCATCATCAAGAAGTAGTACCTCAAGAAGAATAGACTATGAATTACAACCAAAATTATTAGAACAAAAAATAAACGAAATACAACCTTACCAATATTACATAACAGGAATACTAGATCAACGAAAGTATTTAATAAAAATAGACACAGGACAAATTGAAAACTATATTACAAGAGAATTAGTAAAGGAAGAAGAGATTAATAAAAACGAGAATATAAATACAGAATTACCTAGAATACTGACAAATATAGAACACAGTACAGAACAAGAATTAATTATTGGAGGAGTACCAATAAAAATAAAATTCAAAATATATCAAGGAAAAAATAATATCACTTTAGGAATAAGATGGCTAGAAACAGTAAAACCTTATAATTTAGATGAAAAACAACTAATAATACAATATGAGAATAAGAAGATAATTATTAAAAGAACTTTGATATAAAATAATGCCAAAAATCTATATATTAACAAAAATTATAGCAGAAGGATATTATAATAGATATTACACACCTATGATAGATACAGGAGCAGAAGCAAATATGTGTAAATATAACTGCTTACCAGACAGTAAATGGGAAAAATTAAAAACACCATTAATAGTTACCGGATTTAATAATGAAGGAAGTATGATAACACATAAGGCTAAAAACATAAAAATACAAATATGGGATAAAATATTAACAATAGAAGAAATGTATAGTTATGAATTTACCAATAAGGACATACTATTAGGAATGCCCTTTTTGGAAAAATTATACCCACATACCATAACAAAGACACATTGGTGGTTTACTACCCCATGTAATAAGAAAGTAGGAGCAAAAAGAGTTAGTAACAAGGTAAGAAAAAATACACCATGGATAAAAGGAAGTGAAAAAATTACCCAAAAATTAGAAAATATAACGCCAAGCGATCACAAAATAGAAATTATAATATTCACAATAGATAGAATACAAGCATTACAAAATAAGTTAAATTCATTATATAATGAAAATCCGTTACAAGGATGGGAAAAACATAAAACAAAGATAAAAATTGAATTAATAGATGAAAATAGTATAATAACACAAAAACCACTGAGATACAATTTTGAAGATCAAAAAGAATTTCAAATGCATATAAAAGAATTACTAGAAAATAATTATATACAAGAAAGTAATAACAAACATAATAGTCCAGCATTTATAGTAAATAAACATAGTGAACAAAAAAGAGGAAAAAGCAGAATGGTTATAGATTATAGAAATTTAAATGCAAAAACTAAAACATATAACTACCCAATACCAAACAAAACTAAAAGTAAGACAGATACAAGGATACAATTATTTTAGTAAATTTGATTGTAATTCAGGATTTTACCATCTAAAACTAGAAGAGGAATCAAAACAATTAACAGCATTTACGGTACCACAAGGATTTTATGAATGGAATGTACTACCTTTTGGATATAAAAACGCACCAGGTAGATATCAACATTTTATGGATAACTACTTTAATCAACTAGAAAATTGCATAGTATACATAGATGATATACTACTTTATTCAAGAACAAAAGAAGAACATATAAAATTATTAGAGAAATTTATGCATATAATAGAAATATCAGGAATAAGCTTAAGTAGAAAAAAGGCTGAAATATTAAAAAATCAAATAGAATTCCTAGGAATACAAATAGATAAAAATGGAATAAAAATGCAAACACATATAGTACAAAAAATAATTAATTCTAAAGAATTATTAGATACTAAGAAAAAATTGCAATCCTTTTTAGGACTAGTTAACCAAGTACGAGAGTATATACCAAAATTAGCAGAAAACCTAAAACCATTACAGAAAAAATTAAAAAAGGACATAGAATACTATTTTGATGAAAAAGATAGAAACCATATAAAAAAGATAAAGGACATGTGTAAAAACCAACCAAAACTATATTTTCCAGACGAAAATAGACAGTTTAGTTACATAGTAGAAACAGATTCTAGTGACCACAGCTATGGAGGAGTATTAAAATATAGATATAAAAATGAAAAGATAGAACACCATTGTAGATACTACTCAGGGTCATATACTGAACCACAAATAAAATGGGAGATAAATAGAAAAGAATTATTTGCATTATACAAATGTTTATTAGCATTTGAACCATATATTGTTTATAACAAATTTATTGTTAGAACAGATAATACACAAGTTAAATGGTGGATAACTAAAAAGGTACAAGATTCAGTCACAACAAAAGAAATAAGAAGATTAGTTTTAAATATACTAAATTTTTCATTTACAATTGAGATTATCAAAACTGAAAGAAATACAATTGCAGACTACCTCTCCAGATACAAATACTGAAGGAGGAAAAGACAAAATGGAACAAATACTCAATCTCCTTACTACACTTTGTAAAAAAGTGGATAGTATGGACATAGAGATACAACAGCTAAAAAGCAGAGCTAACAGTCAGCAGCATGACTCTAAACATGCGGAGCTACGTCGATCGGAAAACGCTAAAATTCCAGAGCTAAAAGGTGACGTTGGGAAACACCTAAAAACCCAAACTAACAGTTTGTTGAGTTCAGCTGCAGGGACTTCAGGAACTGCAGGAAAAGAAGAAAATATTACCCAAAATATCAAGAACAAACTATTTGAAAAAACATTCGTACCAAGGAAAAATATACAACCTAACCCTACCCCACAAACCAGTACATACAAAGAAAGCCTATACCAGGCAAAACAAACATACAACCATATAGCCAGCAACTACATAAAAAATATCCACAAAATACAAACATTCTTAAACAAAAACCCAAGATCTACAAATACCAAGCACCCAGAAGAAGACTATATTACCCAATACCTACAGGGATATAATAAACTGATAGCACAACCAAATACCAACTCCAACCTAGTCAGAACCTGTTACAATTATGGACTACTCAGCACAGTCTATACCAAGACAGGAGATGAAATAGCTACTATACCGGAACTACACAAAGCATTCACAACCTACAAAAGAATAACAAAAGGAACATTCTTCTACATAAAAATATACTCGGCACCAGCAGAAATACTATATGATGAAATAAAACCAATTATACAAGTTGTAAAGATAGGATTGACAAGAGAAATGATTATACCAGAAAAAATAGACCAACAGGAGGAGATAACATGTACAGATATACCAGAATTCTACGCTAACAAAAGAATTATTGGCCTAGCTACAATATTAAACGAACTAGCCAATAATTACTTAAATGGGAATTCTATCTGGAGCTATTATGCTAGAGACCAAACAATGATATATGCAAACTCGAGAGAGCATAAAGAAGCAGACATGGAAGAACTACGCCAATGGATACTTAGTCTGCTTAAACCAGAAGAGATACCCACGACAAGAGCTATACGGAAAAATTATATTTCTCCAGCACTTCTGACAAGATATTGCAAAACCATAGGACAAAAATATCCAGATCACCATTGTTCAAAATGCCATGGTGAAGACAACAAACAGCTACCAGAAGTCCAGCTGGAATGACATAAAGAGGAAGGCGACATAAAGAACAAGATATGAAGAAAAAAGATATCAGTGTCTGTAAAGTTTTTTGTTTTTATGTAAAAAGTCGTAAAATAAATAGTAGTAAATAGTAAGAGTCAGGTACTATTTATAAATAGTAAAGGCCGAATACTGTGCAAACAGTAAAAGGCAACAACCATCCGTCTTCACAACAATTTCCTCTCATCTCTACTTCCTAATTCCGCAACCCCCCAAATTTTTAGATATTTTATGTAATTATATTCTGTTCTTGAAATTAGATCTATTAAGTATTCAAGTCTAACATCATCTGTTTTGCTTGAGCTTAATTGCTTATATTCGGGATATAGTATTTTTAATTGGTTTTTTAATTTTTTGGCTTTTTTGTGAATATGTCCTTTCTTTGGTTTATGTAGTTTTTTATCCATTATTCGTTATGGGGTCTTGTGTAAACATTTTGTCGTAATATTTATTTTTTAATGGCTCTATCCTTTGTATTTCTTTTATGTTTTCCAGTGCATATTCTAGGTGTTCTAGATTTCTTTCTCTTATGTAATCATTTATATTAGTTTCTGCGATGTTAGGGTAACTGATCAAAGCTGAAAACGCATAGTAGTGACCGAAAAAGACTATTCAAAATAACGTTATAATTACCAGATAATTTCTAATAATACCTAAAGAGATTAGAGGGAATATTATGTTTAGAAGAAATTCAAAAAATGAATTCGCACCTACTAGATGAAGATCATAGATATAAAATACTCATCCTATATATACTCAAAACCTTGATTCAGATATTGGAAGAAATAACAGAACTAAATGCAACCATAGAACTAATAGAACAAGGATGGACAGAAATGACTATAGCAGATATTATAGAACTAGATATAGATTCAGATTAACAATGATAAACTATGAATATATGGAATATTGGTTAGAAACTATGGAAAACATAAGACTATTAGTAATTTTGTTAGAAACTAATATAAATGATTACATAAGAGAAAGAAATCTAGAACACCTAGAATATGCACTGGAAAACATAAAAGAAGTACAAAGGATAGAGCCATTAAAAAATAAATATTACGACAAAATGTTTACACAAGACCCCGATAACGAATAATGGATAAAAAACTACATAAACCAAAGAAAGGACATATTCACAAAAAAGCCAAAAAATTAAAAAACCAATTAAAAATACTATATCCCGAATATAAGCAATTAAGCTCAAGCAAAACAGATGATGTTAGACTTGAATACTTAATAGATCTAATTTCAAGAACAGAATATAATTATATAAAATATCTAAAAAAGAAAACATGAAAGACAATATCAATAACAAAGAAGAGTACAAACAACAACTACTTAATAAAATAAATGAAATCAAATTTAGAAAAAAGAGACTAAATTATAACATAGTTGCAGGAGTATGCCACACATCAATTAAAACATAAAGAAAAGAAATATTTTATTTAGAAGGACAACTACAAAGCCTACAATATAAATCACAACATTAATTACCATGAATAAAGAAGAATATGCCTTAGAAGAAGAAAAATATATGAGTCAAAAAGGACTAGAAATAAAAATTATACACTCAAGCTTAGGAAGAAGATTTAAAAAAATAGGAGACCAATTATATTTAATGTTAGAAAAAGAATCGGCAAAACTAGAAGATAGCTTAACAACAATGGTAAGAATTAATAAAGAAAATAAAAAGATAATAAATAAGGAAATCCGAGAAATAAAAGCTAAGAATCCAATAAAATAGGTACACCTAGGAGGAACAGAAATACTAATAAAAGCATGTTTCAGAGAAGGAATAGATACACCAATAGAAATATATTTAGCAGATGATAGAATAATTCACCCTATAGAAAAAAGCATAATAAGTGCAGTTAAAGGAAATCTAATATACCAAAAATTTAAATTTATAATAAGTGCAAATTATTCAGTAGCCTTGGACGATAGAAATATAGACAAATCATTAGTATTATACTGGAAAATGTCAGGAATAGAGTTAGCACCAGGCAGTAAAATATTTACAGCTAGATGTAAAAATTTATATGTACTAACAACAAAACATAAGATAATGGCTAGAAATAAGATTCAAAGAATTAAGATAGAAAACCCTTTTGACAAAATAGTTACTATCATTGATAATAATGATTATAGTTATAAAGAAATAGATATTGAAGAAGATTTAGAAATAGTAAAAGAAAGACTAAGTATATCAAAAAGAATAAATTATGATACACCATCATCATCAAGAAGTAGTACCTCAAGAAGAATAGACTATGAATTACAACAAAAATTATTAGAACAAAAAATAAACGAAATAGAACCTTACCAATATTACATAACAGGAATACTAGATCAACGAAAGTATTTAATAAAAATAGAAACAGGACAAATTGAAAACTATATTACAAGAGAATTAGTAAAGGAAGAAGAGATTAATAAAAACGAAAATATAAATACAGAATTACCTAGAATACTGACAAATATAGAACACAGTACAGAACAAGAATTAATTATTGGAGGAGTACCAATAAAAATAAAATTCAAAATATATAAAGGAAAAGATAATATTACTTTAGGAATAAGATGGCTAGAAACAGTAAAACCTTATAATTTAGATGAAAAACAACTAATAATACATTATGAGAATAAGAAGATAATTATTAAAAGAACTTTGATATAAAATAATGCCAAAAATCTATATATTAACAAAAATTATAGCAGAAGGATATTATAATAGATATTACACACCTATGATAGATATAGGAGCAGAAGCAAATATGTGTAAATATAAATGCTTACCAGACAGTAAATGAGAAAAATTAAAAACACCATTAATAGTTACCGGATTTAATAATGAAGGAAGTATGATAACACATAAGGCTAAAAACATAAAAATACAAATATGGGATAAAATATTAACAATAGAAGAAATGTATAGTTATGAATTTACCAATAAGGACATACTATTAGGAATGCCCTTTTTGGAAAAATTATACCCACATACCATAACAAAGACACATTGGTGGTTTACTACCCCATGTAATAAGAAAGTAGGAGCAAAAAGAGTTAGTAACAAGGTAAGAAAAAATACACCATGGATAAAAGGAAGTGAAAAAAATTACCCAAAAATTAGAAAATATAACGCCAAGCAATCACAAAATAGAAATTATAATATTCACAATAGATAGAATACAAGCGTTACAAAATAAGTTAAATTCATTATATAATGAAAATCCGTTACAAGGATGGGAAAAACATAAAACAAAGATAAAAATTGAATTAATAGATGAAAATAGTATAATAACACAAAAACCACTGAGATACAATTTTGAAGATCAAAAAGAATTTCAAATGCATATAAAAGAATTACTAGAAAATAATTATATACAAGAAAGTAATAGCAAACATAATAGTCCAGCATTTATAGTAAATAAACATAGTGAACAAAAAAGAGGAAAAAGCAGAATGGTTATAGATTATAGAAATTTAAATGCAAAAACTAAAACATATAACTACCCAATACCAAACAAAATACTAAAAGTAAGACAGATACAAGGATACAATTATTTTAGTAAATTTGATTGTAAATCAGGATTTTACCATCTAAAACTAGAAGAGGAATCAAAACAATTAACAGCATTTACGGTACCACAAGGATTTTATGAATGGAATGTACTACCTTTTGGATATAAAAACGCACCAGGTAGATATCAACATTTTATGGATAACTACTTTAATCAACTAGAAAATTGCATAGTATACATAGATGATATACTACTTTATTCAAGAACAAAAGAAGAACATATAAAATTATTAGAGAAATTTATGCATATAATAGAAATATCAGGAATAAGCTTAAGTAGAAAAAAGGCTGAAATATTAAAAAATCAAATAGAATTCCTAGGAATACAAATAGATAAAAATGGAATAAAAATGCAAACACATATAGTACAAAAAATAATTAATTCTAAAGAATTATTAGATACTAAGAAAAAATTGCAATCCTTTTTAGGACTAGTTAACCAAGTACGAGAGTATATACCAAAATTAGCAGAAAACCTAAAACCATTACAGAAAAAATTAAAAAAGGACATAGAATACTATTTTGATGAAAAAGATAGAAACCATATAAAAAAGATAAAGGACATGTGTAAAAACCAACCAAAACTATATTTTCCAGACGAAAATAGACAGTTTAGTTACATAGTAGAAACAGATTCTAGTGACCACAGCTATGGAGGAGTATTAAAATATAGATATAAAAATGAAAAGATAGAACACCATTGTAGATACTACTCAGGGTCATATACTGAACCACAAATAAAATGGGAGATAAATAGAAAAGAATTATTTGCATTATACAAATGTTTATTAGCATTTGAACCATATATTGTTTATAACAAATTTATTGTTAGAACAGATAATACACAAGTTAAATGGTGGATAACTAAAAAGGTACAAGATTCAGTCACAACAAAAGAAATAAGAAGATTAGTTTTAAATATACTAAATTTTTCATTTACAATTGAGATTATCAAAACTGAAAGAAATACAATTGCAGACTACCTCTCCAGATACAAATACTGAAGGAGGAAAAGACAAAATGGAACAAATACTCAATCTCCTTACTACACTTTGTAAAAAAGTGGATAGTATGGACATAGAGATACAACAGTTAAAAAGCAGAGCTAACAGTCAGCAGCATGACTCTAAACATGCGGAGCTACGTCGATCGGAAAATGCTAAAATTCCAGAGCTAAAAGGTGACGTTGGGAAACACCTAAAAACCCAAACTAACAGTTTGTTGAGTTCAGCTGCAGGGACTTCAGGAACTGCAGGAAAAGAAGAAAATATTACCCAAAATACCAAGAACAAACTATTTGAAAAAACATTCGTACCAAGGAAAAATATACAACCTAACCCTACCCCACAAACCAGTACATACAAAGAAAGCCTATACCAGGCAAAACAAACATACAACCATATAGCCAGCAACTACATACAAAATATCCACAAAATACAAACATTCTTAAACAAAAACCCAAGATCTACAAATACCAAGCACCCAGAAGAAGACTATATTACCCAATACCTACAGGGATATAATAAACTGATAGCACAACCAAATACCAACTCCAACCTAGTCAGAACCTGTTACAATTATGGACTACTCAGCACAGTCTATACCAAGACAGGAGATGAAATAGCTACTATACCGGAACTACACAAAGCATTCACAACCTACAAAAGAATAACAAAAGGAACATTCTTCTACATAAAAATATACTCGGCACCAGCAGAAATACTATATAATGAAATAAAACCAATTATACAAGTTGTAAAGATAGGATTGACAAGAGAAATGATTATACCAGAAAAAATAGACCAACAGGAGGAGATAACATGTACAGATATACCAGAATTCTACGCTAACAAAAGAATTATTGGCCTAGCTACAATATTAAACGAACTAGCCAATAATTACTTAAATGAGAATTCTATCTGGAGCTATTATGCTAGAGACCAAACAATGATATATGCAAACTCGAGAGAGCATAAAGAAGCAGACATGGAAGAACTACGCCAATGGATACTTAGTCTGCTTAAACCAGAAGAGATACCCACGACAAGAGCTATACGGAAAAATTATATTTCTCCAGCACTTCTGACAAGATATTGCAAAACCATAGGACAAAAATATCCAGATCACCATTGTTCAAAATGCCATGGTGAAGACAACAAACAGCTACCAGAAGTCCAGCTGGAATGACATAAAGAGGAAGGCGACATAAAGAACAAGATATGAAGAAAAAAGATATCAGTGTCTGTAAAGTTTTTTGTTTTTATGTAAAAAGTCGTAAAATAAATAGTAGTAAATAGTAAGAGTCAGGTACTATTTATAAATAGTAAAGGCCGAATACTGTGCAAACAGTAAAAGGCAAACACTATTAATAAATAGTAAAAGTCATATTACTGTGTAAATAGTAGAAGTCGGTTACTGTTCATGAATAGTAAATGTCATTCATGAATAGTAAAGGTCATTTGTAAAGAATTCTTTTGTTTATAAATAGAGAAGCCAGACGGAGGCAACAACCATCCGTCTTCACAACAATTTCCTCTCATCTCTACTTCCTAATTCCGCAACCCCCCAAATTGGTATCAGAGCTAGCACATAAAATAAAACAAACTATCCAGAAAATATCAAGCTATGGAGAAAACTAGCAACGATGCAGATCTACAAAATAAGGTATATAAATTCATAAATATGAATAGCTAAACCTTTATATTCCTTATAATCTCCTAAGTATTATGTGATATTATCTACTTATTATGCCGTTATAATGAATAAATCTTGATTAAGTTTGCTATGTACGAGGCCAGTAAGCTGCGAGTAAGTAAGCCCAGACTATGCCATCCTAAGGTGGAAACCGGTGAGGCCAAGAGAGCCGTTTTAGGGGAGTACACAAAGTTGAGGCGATGTTAGGGTAACTGATCAAAGCTGAAAACGCATAGTAGTGACCGAAAAAGACTATTCAAAATAAAAGCTGACTGATGAATAATATGTGGCCCAATCAGCGCTGACTCTCCTACTTCAAACCAACCAACTGGCGATCTGCATTTTCTCCCATACAAAGCCTCATAGGGCACCATCTGGATAGCTGAGTGGTAACTATTGTTATAAGCAAACTCAATAAGTGGTAGGTGCTTATCCCAGCTACCTCCAAAGTCCAATACATACGCTCGTAACATATCCTCGAGCGTCTGAATAGTGCATTCTGCCTGCCCATCTGTCTGAGGGTGAAAAGTTGTGCTCAGGTTAATTTGTGTCCCCAAGCCTCTCTGAAATGATTGCCAAAATTTAGCTGTGAATTGCGCCGCTCGGTCAGAGATAATGGACACTGGAACACCGTGCAGCCTGACTATTTCTCTGATATACAACTCAGCATAATCTTCGGCAGAGAAAGTAACCCTTACTGGTAGAAAATGGGTTGATTTTGTCAGTCTGTCAACAATTACCCAAATCGAGTCATTTCTATGTCTAGTACGAGGTAATCCTACTACAAAATCCATATTTACTGCTTCCCACTTCCAAAGAGGCACAACTATGTCTTGAGTCAATCCACCTGGTTTCTGGTGTTTCGCTTTTACTTGCTGGCAATTAGGACGCTAGGCTACGAATTCTGCTATTTCCCTTTTCATACCTGGCCACCAGTAGATTTCTTTAATATCGTGGTACATTTTCATCGCGCTTGGGTGGAGAGAATAGCGGGCGTAATGTACCTCGCTCATAATCTACTGGCAAAGCCCTAAAATATATGGAACACAAAGGTGTCCTTTACATCGCAACACTTCATCCTCAGTTACCTGAATATCCGACGCTTTTCCTTGTTGAACTCTGTCTTTAAGCTGAACCAGGTCAGGATCTTCATACCGCCGTTCCTTTACCTCCACGACTAATGACGACACTGTGGTGTTCTGAATTACCGCTCTATTGCCTCTGTTTCTGCTACATGAATGGCTAAACTGGCTAACTCGAGCAATATCCATGTCCTCTCGCAGTGTACCCGTAATACAAGTCTCAAAATACTCTAGATTCAACCCCATGATGAAGCGGTGTACTCTGGACGCCATGGTATCAACAAAATCTGGTGCATACCGGGCCAAAGAATCAAACCGCAAGGCGTATTCTCGAACACTCATGGCCCCCTGCTCCAAATGTAAAAACTGATGCACCCGGGCCTGTTGAATCTCCCGTGGTAAATAGTGATCCAGAAAAGCTCCTGAGAAGCTGGACCAGGTTGGAGGGAAAACATCTCTCCCTCGGGACCTTTCCCAGCTTTCATACCACAACACGACGATGTCCCGTAATTGGAATGCTGCCAATTCAACCAATTCTGTAGGTGTGGCATGCATAACCCTGAAAATTCTCTACATCTGGTCTAGAAAATCCTAAGGGTCCTCTGTCCAGTCCGTACCTGTAAACTGTGAGAGCCAAAAATTCTCGGACCCTCAAACTACCAGGCCCTCCTGACAACCTGCAACTATAGACGGCATCAGTTGATGCTGAACAGCCATCATTTGCGCTAACATGACTACTGCACTCCTGACCTCCTGGTCGGAAGGTATCGGTATAGGGACTGCTGGAGGTTGTGCCGCCCCAAGTGGCTCCTGATGTGGTGTAGACCACTGAGAAGGTTGGGACGATGCCTCTGTATTGCCCTCTGATCGGGCTGATTCTAAACGAGGGTGAGGCATCCTGCTGGTGCCTTCCCCTACTGCAGTGTCCAATCTTCGGCCTGTGATAGGATGTCGCTGTTCTGATATTTTATCTGTAACCAAAGAATATAGTAAGATCTAGGGACTCAACCCTATACTGTACTGCTCTACAACACGACTGAATAAGAATAAAAAGCAACCATCCTATCATGCCTTGCAGCCTACTGCCTATAGTGTGTGGTGCACAACACATCTATAGGCAAGACTCTACTTAGCACGGCTTGCAGACTCCCTGGGATACAACCTGCTCTGATACCAAGTTTGTCACTCCCCGCCTTGAGAGGCATGACTGGCACCTGGTGCCCTACTAGGACCTGGACTGCTGGACTAGCTGAGCCTAAGCACTTCTGGTGCCAGGCTGGCTCTAACTCTGGATTCAAGAAAACAATGGGCTATATAACGGCTGCAAATACAGCCTCCGATCGACTAGGCCTATAGCCACCTGTAAGAAATCAACAGCTACCCAGAACAACCGAATTAATGGGGAACCTATGTGGGCCGACAAGGCCACCATGCTGTCTAGTTATTTCCGAATCAAGAAAATAAATGCTAAACTGCTACGTGACCAGCAAGGTCACCACTACCAACTGAATAAGGCCCCACACGACCATCATAAACAAACTAAAACATACACACGGCCTCACACGAGCGGTACAGCTAACCACAGGAAATATATAATCTGCAAGCCTCTAAGAATACTGATAAGATGGTCAGGATAAGGCCCTGACCTACCCATACTGTACAATAAAAGAAAAGGAATAAACCTCTAGCTGTCTAGCTCCGGATGACAGGAGCTGATGACTCTGTGTGCTGGCTGGAATTACGAGGGATCGGCTCCTCATCTATGAGTACCTGCAGGAAAGTAATGCAGCACCCCAAAATGGGCGTCAGTACCGCTGGTAATGAGTATGCAAAACAATAACTGGAAAATAACTGAAGACAAGCAATATAACAGATAGAACTGAAATAGAAAGAAATAGACTATAACTAACTGAAAGTATGAGTTTAAGACTGTCCTCAACTATGCTGGAAGGAGTAGGAGTCGTACGTGGTAACGTGGCATTCTACTATCTATCTATTTATAACCAACATAACATAGCATAATATATCATAACATAGCATAACATAGCACACATAAACCTTACCTGGCCCCCATAAGCCGGAAGGTACAAACAACACGCAATCTATACCCCTACCCTGGTCATCCCATCTCCCATAGTAACTATAAGCATCCTGCCGGTCCCTTGGATATGCACTTGGGCCCACTGAGCCCCTGACTATAACTGTACCTGAGTCCGGAGGACTCCTGAATCAACAACCCGGGCGTACCTGCTCGACGGGGGTGTATAAAAGCCGACCAAGGCAAAATATGGGGAAACTGGCATCCCATCTTCGTCCCCTAGGGGATGGCATGCCACTCCGTAGAGCGACGTATCCTCGCCCTCTGGCGGACGAGTCGATACAACTATTAACCCTGGGGCCGTCATGGATGCTAGGTAATCCAACCCCAAACAATACAGTCAAGTCTCAACTGATAATACTAACTGCATACGATACATGCTGAAACTAATGATAGTAATGTGTATATATACAATACATGCTGAAACTAATAATGGTATATATATAATTTCTGTCATACTGTGCTGAATCTGATACTGAAACAAGATGTAATTTTTTGCTGAGAATCATGTTGTATAACTAAGTTTCATGGTAAACATGATTTACTATTTCTAACATGCTTTCTAAAATTCATATTAAGCTACTATTCTATTTCTGAAATACTTTACGGGAACTTGTATTGCTTTACTAAGTTTCGGCTGAACACGATAATATCCTGACACACTTTACTAAATTACATACTAGGCATGCTGTACTGTTTCTGACACTTTCTACTAGAATTTACACTAGTTTGCTCTACTTGAATTACTAACTTGCCGAAAGAAACTAGCTTCACATACCTTATCCGTTAACTTTCTGAGTATCTGGCGTAACTCGGCTAATTTTTAGCTATTTCTTCCAACTGCATTCATATTCATAGCAATTAGAACTAAATTCATCGATATTCTGGAAGAAAATACTACTTTGAATATATATATAGCCCAAACTTTGACTTATCAGAAAACAGCCGAAAACTCGCTATTTCGCAGAAGTCCAGAAGGGAGAAATACACTTTAGGGCTAGGAGTATATTGACACTAATTTGGAGCAATTCCACTTACCTTAGCTCGATAGGAAGACGGTTCGCCGACCGAGTTTCACGAAACTAACTCCGCAGGAATGCTCCCTGCAGACTAATACTTCACTACCCAAGATTAATTCGAGTTTGGACCGTGTTTAATAGCGTAAACGGAAGAAATTTTATCAAAACCCCTCGTGCCCTATGTTTTCCTTCGTTTTTATTGGAAATTATATAATGAAATGAAATAAAACCGAAGTGGAGGGGTTTATATACTTGAGCCTGGACAGCCCCTCCATGGCACGTTGGCCATCGCGGAGGGACAGCCTCCATGGCACATCGCCATCGTGGAGGGGGTCTGCCCGGCCTCCTCTTGCAACGATTCGATGCGGCGCTTGTCCGATCTTCCCCCGGGTCTTTTTCTAGCATGTATTGCATTCTAAAACTCTTAACCAACTTGTGAATAGGCAATCTAAATGTCGAGAATTTACAGGTGTAACAGATAGAACCGAAGTAAAAGACGTGTGAAGAATAATTTTTGTGAATTTTTATCAAGTTTTGAGGAGCAATTCTTGGGATCAGATTCTTGAATTCCTACATTATTGTTCTTTGATATTCTAATATTTTTTTTCAATTATTGTTGTAAGTATTTAATTATGTGTTTGTCTATGAATGCAAATTGTAATCTTACAACCATGAGAGGCTAAAATCTCCACAACTCGAGGTTGTAGGAACCATGGTGGATTAACAAAATAGGGTTACACAAAAGTGATTCAGAACTAATGCTAAACGCTTGTATGTATTCTCTTCATCTTTAAATGTTTCTTAACGGTTTACAACGTTAGGACTTACCCGAATTCTTTAGTTGAACCTAGAGAGGTAAAGAGTAGGAAAAGAGAATTACAACAAAGCCATGGTATTTATGATCATTGTTTTTACTTGAATTGTGGTCATAGGATAGTTAAATTTGGAACATATTGATAACAGTTAGTTTGAAATTGCTCATGAGACCTTACCCGGTGATTGAGTATCGTCATACAATAGGGACAAACCAGTTGTTTGGATGAACCCTAGTTATCTATTCTACAAGTAAGTATTGTAATTAATCATGTGTGTATACCCGAAGTAGTTATTAATCCATGGGGAACACTTATCCTAGTTATTTGAAAATATTGATTTAAATCACAACTATAATCTTTTCTTAATATTGTTTTCTTTAAAACCCCCCAATTTGGGGATAGCTCACCAACAAGTTCAATTACCAGTATTAGTCTAGATCTAACCCTATTCCTTGTGGGTCCGACCCCAACCTCTTAGTTGAGTTGTTTATTGACAGCGACAGCTTCATACTTTCTCAGAAAGTGCGAGTATGAGCATTATAAACTATCATGCGACCGCAACTCAAATTATACAATGACCCATAAAATCAAGGAATTGTTGTAATTTTATTTCCTAATCTCTACTTCTCTAGATTCAAGAAAGTAAAGAATTTGAGCAAATACTAATGTTGTGCTCCATTAAGAAACGTTAAAGATGAAGAGAATATAATACAAGCGTTTCGCCTTGGTTTAGCATCACATTGTGTAACCCTAGTTCGTTAATTCACCATGGTTATCACAACCCTAGTTTTGGAAGTTTTAGCCTCTTGTGGTTGTAAGAGAATTATAAGCATTCATAGACAAACACATAATTTAGAACTTACAAAGATGATTGGAAGAAAAACTACTTCATTATTACAAGAATTAAAGAAGAAAACTATAAGAAAAATGAGAAATGTATTCAAGAAAGTCTCCAGAAAACTTGAATAGATAGTCAACAACAATTCTCCAAATCTTACTCTCTCTAACTTCTATCAATTTTGTCTTACTTGTTTTCTACGTATTCTGCTTATTCTGACAAAAAATAACCTAAAAAGTCTTTATAAAAATATTTAGAACGCCTTCCTAAGTAAACAGGGAAAACTGATGAACTTTTGCAAACTTCACTTATGACCTGTAACAGGATTGTACGGGTCGTACCTTCACTCGTACAATGCTTGGCAACTTCTATTTTCCTAAGTGTTGGAAGATGGTACGACGCGTACCTTGAACCTATGAGTCGTACTTTCTTGTCGTGGTTTGATCCTGAGGGTTCTAACATTCTCTGAATATTTTCACCGTTGGCTTGGTACGACTCGTACCTGCGTCCTACAACTCGTGACTTCCAGTCGTACATTGAGATCTACCCTTCTTCAATTCTTCTAAACTTTACCACGACTCCTTATTATGGGTCTTAGGTAGGTATCATGATCTGTGGTTACGATTCATACTTGGAGACTTGTCTTGTGCAACATCTTTTGAACTTTGCTATGACTGTTGTAGTATGGCTCGTAGCAGGAGTCGTACTTTGTCTTTGCCATAACTCGTAGTACGGCTTGTACTGAGGGCTAAGTACCTGAAAACAAAGTAAGAGTGCATCATAATACTTATAAACACACCTAAGTCCATGCTTATTTCCTCAATTTTAAGCATTGAAAGTGTTATAAACCCATAACACATCAACAGCCTCAAGGTAAGACTTTTGCATGTCCTCAGGCAATGAAAACAAAAATAAAAACGACACTTAACTAGGAAGTTAATTTAGAATACCTACAACCAACACACAAAATTTGCACTTTGAACCATTAATAGATATTGACCCATTTCCATTCAACCGAAGCCAACTATGCACACATGTAACTACAACCTATGACTTACAGGGATCAAGATATGGCATCCAACTATTAGCAGAGATTGGAGCTATCACCAATGAGTCACACAGACAATTGGAAGTATGCAACACAAACTATGTACCTTCACCACAACTGAAGTCCCCAATGCTCACAGATATATAGAAAAATGAAACATAGGACTAAACAAGAAAACTCTCATCCTCACAAAGAAGTTTCAAATATTGCACATCAGATACCATAGGGCTTGCCCTTATTTTCTCTATGTTGGCTTTTAGAAAATTAAGCTAGGATCACTATAGGACATTTCTCGGCTTGTAATGTAGGCTTCGGGCTGGGTATGGTAAATATGGATTGTGACAACCTGAACATAGGCCTGGATCTAGACACGGAACCTAGACCAAAAAATGGCTCCAAGTCAACCCATGGCATGAACATTATAACTAAAAATAAACATAAGCAAAGATGATAACTAAATTTTGAAATAGAGAAAGACCAAATAAAAAATATCTAGCCAACAGTAGTATTGTAACACTGAATCTGAAGCTGGATACACAAACCAATACTTGAAAAGCCTCTACTTACTGATGAGATATTGGGACAAGCACCCAGCTATCCCTAAGTCTAAAACAAGCTGACATAACAATACTGAAAGGTAGATGTCCTTGGAGGATAGGATTACCCAAGGCAGGGTCTAAGCTAGAACGAGAGCATAACTAACGGTGTGTCTGAGTTTGTGCGCTAGGATCCATATCATGAAATGATACAACATAGAGTATGCTCTCAGTAGTTGGAATGTACTGATTATGCAAGGTAAGTAAAACAGGCTGAGTAAGTATAAACTAAAATCATACATAAATCATAACATCAAAAAGATTTTGAGAGTAAGGTCTGCATGCTGATATCTGAAAACATGAATAGATATATACTTGTCACGCCCCGAGCCTACACACTGGGCGTAACATGGTACTTGAAGCCACAAGTGACCCCAAGTCAACCCTTGGTCTATCAGTTACTAGCATTCTGAGTAAACATGCATAGTAGAACTTTGAAATAATATCATAAAATATTCATGTGTGGCAAGTCTGAAAACATAAAGTTCGAACAATAGAATAATACTGATAAATCTAAAAACCATGTCTGTCTGAAAGCCATCTAATAGAGGAGTTGTAGGGATAAGCCCCCAACTAACTCTAAGTCTAACTAAAACTAATACATGACTGAAAGAAGGAAAATACTGCCCTCTGATGATGAGGACTTGCACTTCAACTGCTGTAATGAAGAATCTGAATTGCAGCAACTAACGGTGCTAGGTCTGAGAACCTGCAACTGTATCATGAAATGATACAATATAAAAATATGCGTCAGTACTTTGAATGTACTAAGTAAGTGGGAGAAACATAATTGAAAATAAAGTCTAAGCTGAAATGACACGCAATGACCAAAAGGTAAGCTGAACTGAACTATTGATATAATCTTAAATGGTCAAGATGACCCTGTCTGATGGTCAAGGACGTGCCCTAAGTCTGAAACCCTGAGGTTGAGATACTGTATTGAACTGAGTTAAACTGAGGACTAGAACTGAACTGAGCTACTTATTCTGTAACTGGACTAGACTGACTAGTGGGAGAGTCTATAACTGACATTTAACCACATGAGCTAGACGTGGAGTCCAATGTATACACCCCACCGGTACGACCCAATATACCTTGCTAGGGTATAAAGGCATGAACTGAGTGATCACCAAAGTATGGGGCCAATTAGGCCAAGTAATACTGTAACTTACGCTGGCAATGTAGTTTTGGGAACCTGGGTGCGCTAGAACCCCGGCCTGCTCAGTGCTAAGTTCTACTCCCAATGAAAAACCTAAACTGAACTACTAAGCTGATAGCTTGAAAGTGGGGTCCAAGACTAGTCAGGGATGTATAACTGCATGTACCCTGAGAGTCTTATCGGACCAGATTCTGAAACTGGGTTCTAGACTGGTCAAAGCTGCTTATCTGGAAGCGTTGTGACCGTCTAAGAACAAGTTGTAACTGAACTGGGGTCCTGGGACAGGTCAGGGCTATATACTAGAATGTCATGACCGCCTAATGGACCAAAAACTGTAAATCTGAGTCTGGTTCTGATAACTGAGAGGCACACTGACACCTCGAAATAAGACAGAAGTCAAACCTATCAGTTGGCATTGTTATGAATATTACTGAGGATTCTAGCATTCTGACTGAGACTAAACTGATATGATTCTGGAGAGATTCTAGCTCTAACTGGTCTGGGCTACTAGCAGCTAATAGAGAATACAACTTATCCTAACAATATGGAAATTTCATAACTATAGGAACTCCATTCAACGAACTAAAGTCATTCTAATTTATGGGGATTTACCCAACATATACGTATAGCAAGAAATTCTTGGAATTCAGCCCAAAGCATTCTTCATTCACTAGAGGGAATTTAACAAGCAAAATCATTACTTGAAAAATTAAGGCTTAAACTCTCTTTTTGTATGAACACCGACAATTTGATAAGGAATTTATAGGGATCATATCAACAATATACATGAACATCGTTCTAAGTGAAATCAACAAAAATAAACATCAATACTCTTCATATTCGAAAGCTCAGGGCTTAAAACTGATAGTAGAATTTGAGGAGGATTTTGGAGACACAAGGGAAGAACAATCCCCTTGTTAAAATCCCACATACTTGGTGAAGAAGCCTGGAGAATTTGCTTGAGAATCGAAGAGAAAAGTTCAGCCCTAGCCCTTGTTCTGAAATACTCTGAGAGAGAATTCCACGATGTTTCTCTGAGAATTAACGTGAGAATGAGGGGAGGAACTGTACAAACCCTCTAATAAGTCTGAAATTAGATCCCAAACGACGTAGTTTAAAGCTTAGGTGAATAGGAATTTACTAAATAGTCCTTAGAAGTTTATTGGGAAAAACTGTCAGGTGCCCCTAACGGGTGACCTAACGAGTCGTGGTGACTGACCACGACTCGTGGTCACTGACCATGACTCGTGGTCACCCCCATCAGGTACACTACTGGGATCCTTAGTAGATCACTACGAGGGACCCAACGAGTCATTATCTATGACCAAGACTCGTGGTCACCAATCGTGGACCACATTGTCTCATTCTGGAGATTTTATGCTAAGTCTCATAACGAGCTACTTAACGAGTCATTGGAAGAGATGACGACTCGTTTCACCCACTCATCGAGTACACTGGTCAACAAAAACATTCCCAACTCAGGCCTGACCACGAGTGACTTAACGGGTTGTGGTCAGTGACCACGATTCGTGTCGTCCTTCGTTAGGTACACTGCCTCCCTCCTTTATATTAGTCAGCCTTCTCCTCACGGCTCATCTAACGAGTCGTAAGGTTACTTGACGACTCATCAGGTGGGCTGTCCTGCAACATTTATGCAGTTTTCTAGATTTCCTGCTTTATGCCTCGGAATTGGATTTTGAGTTTCTGGGGTGTTAGAATATCTCCCCCTTGTAAAAATTCATCCTCGAATGTTAGAAAACACATAGGAATAAGAAAATAACAATTAAAACCTTCAAATACTACTCATTTAACTCCAAAACTATCGGAATGACTATCTCCGTTTCAAAATACATACCTGGACTGAGTTTACTTGTCATACATACATTCAAAAACATCAAAGAGACTTGAACATCTGAATTGAGTCATGAAAATTAAACTGAGTTCTAGGGTCATAGCTAATATGTCAAGTTGCACTGGAGCCGGTAGGGAACAAGTGCGGGTATTGGCCATCATATCTGCTTCGGCCTCCCACGTAGCTCCCTCAACCTGCTGATTTCTCCATAAGACTTTGATTGAAACTATTTCCTTGTTCCTCAGTTTACGCACCTGACTGTCAAGGATCTAGACTAGTACTTCCTCATATGAGAGACTATCTTTTATCCCTACGCTGTCCAATGGCACAACTGCGGTTGGATCTCCAATGCACTTCTTCAAAAGTGACACATGGAAAACTGGATGCACAACTGCTAGTTCTGAAGGTAAATCTAGCTCATAGGATACCTTGCCAATACGCCTCAAAATTCTATAAGGTCCCACATACCTCGGACTGAGCTTCCTTTTTTTTCCAAACCTCATCACCCCTTTCATGGGTGAAATTTTCAGGTATACCCAATCATCAACTGCAAACTCTAACTCTCTTCTCCGGACATCGGCATAATATTTCTGACTGCTCTGAGCTGTTTTCAACCTCTCTCGGATGAGCTGAACTTTCTGCATTGCCTCATGAACCAAGTCTGGCCCTATCAGGTGGCTTCACCAACTTCAAACCACCCTATAGGAGATCTACATCTTCTACCAAACAATGCTTCAAATGGGGCCATCTGGATGCTAGAATGGTAGCTATTGTTGTACGCAAACTCGATAAACAAGTGGTCATCCCAATTACCCTTAAAATTGATCGTGCACGCTCTTAGCATATCTTCTAGGGACTGAATAGTCTGCGCAACTTGCCCATCTATCTGCGGGTGAAAAGTTGTACTAAGCTTGACTTGAGTGCCAAGTCCCTTTTGAAAAGACTTCCAGAAATGAGAGGTGAACTGGGTACCCTTTTGTGATATAATAGCCAATGGCACCCCATGAAGTATAACCAGCTCCCGAATATAAAGTTTAGCATAATCCTCAGCTGAATCTGTGGTTTTGACTAGGAGGAGATGTGTTGACTTAGTCATTCGGTCTACTATTACCCAGATTGATTCATGGTGTCGACGAGTCCGAGGTAGACCCATAATGAAGTCCACATTTACTTCTTCCTACTTCCAGGTGGGTATGCTGATATCCTAGGTCATACCTCTTGGTCTCTGGTGTTCTACCTTGACATGCTGCCAGTTCAGGCACTCAGCTACAAATTCAGCAATGTCTCTCTTCATGCCATTCTACCAGTAAAGATCCCGAAAATCGCGATACATTTTGGTAGCACCAGGGCGAATGGTGTATCTCGAGTTGTGTGCCTCAGATAGTATCTACTGTCTCAACTCACCAACATCCGGCACACACAATCTGCCCTGGTAGCGAAGCACCCCATCTCCCCCTTGGGAGAAAGCCTCAACCTCCTTTTTTAGGACTGCTTCTCTACGTTTAAGTAGAACTGGATCTTCATCTTTTCTGGACTTAACTTCTACTACCAAGGATGAATCAAGACCCGCTTTTCATTACCACGCCACCTTCAGCTAAATCCACCAACTGCACCCTTAACCGGGCTAGCCTGTGAACTTCTTTCGCTAGCTCCTTCTTGCCTTCCTCAATGTGAGCTACACTTCCTATAGACCGCCTGCTTAGGGCGTCAGCCACCACATTGGCCTTACCTCGGTGATACAACACACTCATGTCATAATCCTTTAGTAGTTCCAACCATCGTCTCTGACGCAGGTTTAAGTCCTTCTGGCTGGACACATACTGAAGGCTCTTGTGATCTTTGAACACATCCAGTGAGCCCCGTACAAGTAGTGTCTCCATATTTTTAACGCGAATACCACCGCTGCCAACTCCAAGTCGTGAGTTGGATAATTCTTCTCATGGACTTTGAGCTGTCTTGAGGCATAGGCTATCACTTTGCCTCGCTGCATCAAAACGCAACCAAGTCCAACTCTGGAGGCATCACAATACACAACTAACCCATCTGATCCTTTCGGTAAGGTTAACACTGGAGCGGTAGTGAGTCAACTCTTCAACTCCTAGAAACTCTTCTCACACTCGTCTGACCACTGGAATTTCACCTTCTTCTGAGTTAACTTGGTCAGAGGAGCGGCTATGGAGGAGAAACCTTCCACAAACTGTCGGTAATAACCCACTAAGCCTAGAAACTCCTAATATCAGTAGGAGAGGTAGGTCTGGGCCAATCCTTCACTGCTGCTATCTTATGAGGATCTACTTGTATCCCTTCGCCTGAGACCACATGACCTAAGAACATCACAGCCTTCAACTAGAATTCACACTTGCTGAACTTGGCAAACAACTGGTGCTCCCTGAGTGTTTGTAGTACTATCCTCAGGTGATCTGCATGCTCTTCCTTATTTCTGGAGTATACCAGAATGTTGTCGATAAATACGATGGCGAACATATCTAGGTACTGCTTAAAGACCCTATTCATCAAATCCATTAAGGCTGCAGGGGTGTTTATGAGTCCAAAGTACATCACCACAAACTTGTAGTGACCATACCAAGTTCTGAATGCTATTTTTGGTATGTCACACTCTCTGACCCTTAACTGATGGTATCCTGACCTGAGATCGATCTTGGAGAAGCAACTGGCTCCCTGAAGCTGGTCGAACAAGTCATTAATTCTAGGTAAGGGATATGTGTTCTTGACTGTGACTTTGTTCAGCTGACGGTAATCTATGCACATTCTGAGGGTACTGTCTTTCTTACACACAAATAGCACTAGAGCACCCCAGGGAGAGATGTTGGGTCTGATAAAACCCTTGTCAACAAGATCTTTTAGTTTCTCCTTCAACTCCTTAAACTCAGCTGGAGCCATTCCGTATGAAGGGATGGAGATGGGCTGAGTATCTAGGAGGAGATCTATTCCAAAGTCTATTTCCCATTCAGGGGAACTCTGGGAAGATCCTTAGGAAATACATCTGGGAACTCGCTGACAACTGGAACTGACTGAATGGTAAGGGTCTCCGAATTGGAATCCTTTGGAAATGAGTTACTAGGCCTTAAGGTAGGAAATAAACCTACCTTAGGCGCTGAACTGCTGCCCGACCATTCTAAAACTGGCTCATTAGGAAAATGGAATTTGACAACTCTAGTTCTGCAATCAACTGAGGCATATCACGAGTGTAACCAATCCATGTCGAGAATAAGGTCGAAGTCGACCATGTCTAGCTCTACGAGATCAGCTGGAATTACTTTGTCCAGGACGGAAACTGGGCAATTTCTATACACCTAGTTGGCTCTATCTGACTCGCCAACTGAGATAGAGACTGAGAATGGTTCTAAAATGAACCTCTAGAGTTATGAATGAAAGAGTAGCTCCTAGATCTAAGAGGGCATATACGTCTAGATGGAAGAGATGTAACATACCAATAACTACGTCAGGTGAGCTTTCCTGATCCTGACGAGAAGATAGAGCATAGAAACGATTTTGGCACTAACCGCCATCTGTACCTACTATGTTAACCTGCTCGGCTGGTCGACCTGCTGGAGCTGGTGATGTGATCTCCCTCACCCCGCTGATGGGCACTCCCTAAGCCTGTTTCCAAGTTGTCCATACCCAAAGCAGCCCTCTGGTCCCTGAAGGCATTCTCTTGGGTGATTCCTACCACACTTGGGACAAGCTGTATACTTATTGCTGGCACTGAAACTCTATGACTAAGAGCCAGATGCTCTGGCCATACGCTCCTAGCGGGACCGAAAGGTTGGGGCGCTGGATGAGATGTGTGCTGGGGCTCTCTGTTGTTGTTGCTGTTGCTGTTGTTGCTGTTGTTGCTGTTGTGGGCGGCTACTATTGCCATATTTCTGATGGCCATAGTCTGAATGGCCAGTTCTTGCCCGCTTGTTCTTTTGCTCCATATCTTTTAGCTTCTCTACCTCGATCTTCTGGGCATAAACAATCAGGCTAGAGAGGTCCATGTCCTTGATCAGCATCCCGGTCCTGCACTCCTTGAGGACCATATTAGACACTCCATTAACGGATTTCAGCATATGAGCCCTTGTCTTGGCCACCATCTCTAGAGCATAATTTGATAGTCTAGTAAACTGCACAGCATACTCCTCCACTGTCCGATTTCCCTGCTGTAGGTTCAACAACTCTGCCGTCTTAGCCTCCCTCAATTTCCGAGGGAAAAACCTATCTAGGAAAGCTGTGTGGAACTCCTCCCACTCCATTGGTCTTGCTCCCACTAGCCACCCCTCCTTCCACTACTCATACCAAACTTGGGCTACCCCTTTAAGCTGATAGGCAGCCAGGTCAGCACTCTCGGAGGAGTTGACACCCATAATACGGGTAATCTTTCTAATCTCATCTATAAACCCTTGTGGGTCCTCTCCCACTTTCACTTCATGAAAATCTGGAGGGTTCATCCGGGTAAAATTCCGCACCCGAGCAGCAGCTGCAGACCTATTTGTGGCTACTAGAACCACTTGCTGGTTCACCTGGTTGGTAACTGTTTGAGCTAGCAATTGAATGGGCGCCCTGAATTCGGTGGTGGATATGGATTCATCCTGAGGTGCTGCCAGAGCTGATGGGAAAGGTTTGTATACATTAGCAGCCCTTCTTCCATTACCACGTTTGGGAGGCATGGTTCACTGAAATGAAATAGAACACAAATTAGAAGGGCATTTCTGGAATTTTGACTTTAACGCATGATAAAGAATATGAACAAAATGGATTTTTCCTAATAACATCTCGTAGCCTCCTCGTCATAAGTGTGGCGAGCTTCAAACCCATGAAAGGGACTCTACTCGATCGACTTTCAGACATTCTAAAGATATTCTAAACCTAGGGCTCTGATAGCAAGTTTGTCATACCCCGAGCGTACACCCTGGGCGTAACACGGTCCCCAGTTTAGGGCCTAGATGAGACTGGCACCTGAAGCCATTTTTGGCCCGAGTATACCACTATAACAGGCATGAAACTGTGAGACAACATCTATATATGAATGAACATACTGAACACATACTTGAAAACTAAGGTGAAATATAAAGCTGAGATGGCTTCATAATCTTGGGCATATTTACATGCCCAAATACTATTTTATACCCATGTTGTACCTTAATTAAAGAATAATCTCATGTATTTTGATCTTGGGCATAATTGTTTGCCCAAGTGCTATTTTATAGCTTAATTTAGTCATATTTGTCTAATTATACACTTATATTCTTATGCGATTTTGTGTAAATTTGGGTATGCACTAACCAACAAGATTAGTCCTTGTTTTGTAGGTGTAAGATGCATATGAGGGACTAAATAATGATGGGTAAAGTGAAGGAATGGAGTTGAAAGTGAATTGCAGAAGATGGCAAGGAAACATGCCATGGCAAGGCTGGATGCACCAGGCAGCGTGCCACGCTGTGCGTGTGCCGCGCCTAGCACCGTGCCACGCCAAGGCCATGCGCGCAAAATGCTGCCTTCCAAGGAGCCTACGCACCAGTGTCCGTTCCACGCTAGGCACTGCTGCACACCGCAGGCCGTGTCACGCTGGCCATCGCACAGGACAAGCGCCGTGCCACGCCGGCTGTCGTGCCATGCCTCGGCCAAGCAAGTTTCAAGTGCACTTTCAAGTAAGTTGCCGCGTTACCTCCGTGTCACGGAGGCAAATTGGCGCGTTCACCTCCGTGCCTCGGATCATTCCATGACAGGCCAAAAATTGCAAATTTCCTATTTACTATAAATTAAACCCTTAGCTCCTAAAATCATCTGTCACAAAATATTTTCTGAAAACCATAGAGGAGTGAAGGGAGAAGTGAAGAACTCACCTAGGGTTTACTAATTTTACATTCTCTTTTACCTATTCTTGTAAGTACTCTACTTTAACGATGTTTTTAAGTTGTTGTATGAATATAAGTAGCTAAACCCCTTCTTCTAGGGTTGAGGCCACGTGATATGATTGTAATGCATGAATTCGTTTTGGTTTGAGTTGTTAATTGTTGTTTTGTCTTACATTCTTTATTATGGTTGTTTTTATGCTTGATCACCATGAAAACATACATGTTAAGCTAGGTAAAAGCTTGAAAGAATAACCCTAGGCTAGAACAAGAGAATATAGGGAGCAAGTTCTTATCTTACAATAGGATTCGCAGTTAGGATAAAAATTATACCTAATTTTCCTTGCTTGGTTGATAAAACAAGATGATAGCAAAACACCAGCTTAGAATTGTCACTCCACCACTCGTAGAAGTAGTTGTGAAGCTAAGTTAGGTTAAATGATTAGAGGTACGAAAATCTCTAATCAAGAGCACAAACCCCGTAAACCACATCTGTGTAGTTGAATTGCCCACGAACTAGAATGTCACATCCCCGCTCAACGATGTAGTTGTGAAGCTAGTTTGTCATGTTTAGAGGTTCGAGAGACCATGAAGATTGCATTTTCCAACTATGTGAGACACAAATTGATAATTTCATACTGAACCATTACAAAGTGTAGCATTGCATGATTATCCCACCATAGCTCTAGTTGTTTCTTATATTGTTTCCAGATTGTTTTGTGACTACCCCAAAACTTAATTATACTTTACTGAAAACTTGTATAATCAACTCTTGTGGAGGTTAATCTTACACTTGAACTTCATAATTTGCTAATTGGTCCAGTCCCTATGGGTTTGGCATCCTGCTCTTAAAAAGGGCCACTGTATTACTTGTACGACCGCGTACACTTGCGAGTGTGCTGGAGCACAACATATTTTGTGTAACTTGTTTCCATGGACTAAAAAGTTTGATTAGCTCTCTTTGTAGGTTCAAATTTCCAATGTATGGAGCTCAATGTGAAGATAATGGTCCTAATCTTGAAGATAAATTTTAAGGTACGGATTATGGATGATGAAACAAGCTAAAAAGGACATTTTGCGTCAACTCCGTGTCATGGAGAAGCATTAGGACATTCAACAACGTGCCACAGAGCAAAGAATTAATTTATATAAGTAGGGCTGCCAAACAATGAGCATCTACGACAGCAGAGTGTCACGGAGGCAAATCTCCCCGATAGACAGCGTTTCATAGAGGCAAATCTCTGTGATAGCCAGCATGACATGAAATTGTTTCACCACAGGCCAAATTTTGCATTTTTTCAACTTATTATTAATTGAACCCTTAGCTTCTAAATTCATTATCACAAAATATTTTGAGAACAATGGAGAGGAGCAAAGGGAGAAAGGAAGAACTCTACCTAGGGTTCACTATTTTTCATTCTCTTTTATCTATTCTTGTAAGTACTCCACTTTAATCATATTTTTATGTATTTGTACGAACACAAGTGGTTAAAACCCTTCCTCTAGGGTTGAGGCCACACAATATGGATGTAATTGCTCGATTTTCATCTTTGGTTTGATTTTTAGTTGTTGTTTTGTCTTGCATTATTAATCATTGTTGTTTTTATGCTTGATCACCATGAAAACACACTTGTTAAGCTTGGGCAAAAGCTCGAAAGAGTAAACCTAGGTTAGAACGAATGAATGCAGGGAGCAAGTTCTTATTTTTATTATAGGATTCGCGGTTAGGATAGAAATTATACCTAATTCGCCTTGCTTGGTTACTAAAATGGGATGAGCTAGACACCGACTTATAATTGTCACATCACCGCTCGTAGAAGTCGTTGTGAAGCTAAGTCAGGTTAAATGATTAGAGGTACGAAAGTCCATAATCAAGGGCATAAACCCCGTAGACCACATCCATAGTGTTAATTGCTCACGAATTAGGACGTCACATCCCCGCTCAACAATGTAGGTGTGAGACTAGTTTGTTGTGTTTAGAGGTTCGAGAGATCATGAATATTGCATATTAACTCTGTGAGACAACAACTGAAATTTATATGCTTGAACCATTGTGAATTGTAGCATTGCATGATTGTCAGGCCTTAACTCTAGATTCTTCTTCTTATTATTTCCCGAGTATTTGTGATCATCACTTAGATTTAGTTTAAACAACTGAAATATCTATAATAAACATTAGTGAAATTTAATATAGCACTCAAACTTGAATATTCGCTAAAATAAGTCCAGTCTCTGTGGGTTCGACATCTGGCTCTTAAAAAGGGCCGTTGTATTACTTGTACGACCGCGTAGTTTGCGCGTGCGCTGGGGCGCAACAAGACAGTTAAAGCCTTGTTCGAGGATGAACAATTCATAAAATAATGATTTATTACAAAAGTGACCCATCGGTCAAAATTAGAGTTAAGGGAAGAACATACTATCCAACTGTCTATGAAGCCTCTACTTAATAAAGTATCTAAATTACCAGAATAAGGTTCCCAAAAAAACCTCTATAAAAAACATGACAATTTTGAGGCACGATTACCCCAAGAAAGAGTGGGGCTCACTAAAGCTGGCTAAACTAGACCTACTGAGTTGCTCATTTAAGAGTGTATGTACCTGAGATTGCACTATAAAAAATCCAGCATCCCTGACAAGAAGGGGTATTAGTACATGGAATCATACTAACAAAAACAATTGAAACATAGGACAGTGATAGAGGAACAAATCATGCAAATCACAATAAAATCTTGCATAAAATCATCATAGGGTTTTCAAATAAAAACATGCAATTTGCTTTTCAATACGTATGCCCATACTATATCTGGAAGTATATTGTTTGATAATGCTGACAGAAAATATTGTGGAGGTTTATGGTGTAAACGACATAGCGCACCATTTAATAATGGATTTCGATCCCTATTGCCCGACCAGCTAAACCACCACCCTACCTTGCTGGATAAGTAGCTTGTGACTTACTAGCAAGATTTCCACAATCATTCTCTATGATGAGGTAAAATATGGGGAGGCGACTGGCCCAATGATATGCTCCACTCATACGTTAGCAAATGTAGCTTCCGCTACATGCCATGAAGGCTCATTTCATTTCGATTAACACTTACTATATTTCTTAAGATACTGAGAAAGCACTTGGCTGATAATTATTTCAAAAGTTTGTCCTTAACCGAAGGCTCTAATTCTGAGGATATATACACACACACACACACACACACACATACTTTTCTTGGAGCTAAATAATTTATAAAGATATGCAAGGATAATGAATGCTTAACTCAATTAAATCATATGCGCGGCCTTGGAAAAAATTTATGACAATATTAATCTTCAAAATAAGCATATGTGGCCATGACCATACACATAATAGCAATCTTAAGGTATATCATGAAAATAGAGTCTCATGAGAGCAAAATAATCATTTTTAACATTGTCATGCCTACTCATAAAACTTAATAAAAGTTCACTCGTAAGAGGATTTGAACTAAATAATGCTTTATACACAAGGTTCTCGAACACTAGTCATGGAATCATCAATTCATGGAACAACTTCTCAAAATCATTAGTTAACATTTAATAGGTTTAAGCATAGAGAAATAGTGGGAAGAGCATAATGTACCAGTTTTAGGGTTACTTTACATTCCTTAATTCTCTAAAAGTAAAGGAAAAACACAAATACAAGCTTGGGAAGAAGAGCTACCACACTTCCTTGAACTAGAGAATCGTCACAACCCAAGTCTATACCCTGGACGAGACACGATGCCTAGAACCAAAAGTGACCCCAAGCTAACCCATGGCATGGCATATTATTAACACAATCATAATTATATATAAACTGAGGGGAATCTAGCTAAGTTTGTAAAACAATTATTTGTTAATCATGAAATAAAATAGTCTAAGTTTAAATAGATAGATGAATACAGAGTCTAACCCTAAGACAAAAAGCTGAAAACACACTAACTCTTTGTCTGAAAGCTTATACTCACTAAAGAGTTATTGGGACAAGCCCCCAACTATCTTTAAATGTCTGAAATTGAAAGTAGGACTAGGAACAACTATAATGGCTGTAAGCATCCTGCCGGTCCCCTGGGTATTCACTTGGGCTCGCTGAGCCCCTGACTATAACTGTATCTGAGTCCGAAGGACTCCTGAATCAACACCCCGGGCGTACCCGCTCGACGGGGGTGTATAAGGGCCGACCAAGGCACAATATGGGGAAACTGGCATCCCATCTTCGTCCCCTTGCGGGACGGCATACCACTACGTAGAGTGACGTATCCTCATCCTCTAGCGGACGAGTCGATACAGCTATTAACCCTGGGGCGGTCAAGGATGCTGGGTAATCCAACCCCAAACAATACAACGGTCTCAACTAGTAATGCTGTCTGCGTATCTCACATGCTGAGGCTAATAGGGGGAAAGTATCACATATATTACATGCTGAACTAATGATGGTAATCTGTACGTATTTAATACGTGCTGAGGCAGGTAAAGATGTATAAATATGAATATAGTCTCCCGTCGGGCTGTACTGGGGCAAATGCTATATAAGATTTTGTTTCTGCTGAAAACTCTGCTGTTTACTCAGTTTCTATATACACTATATGCTGGACTAGTGATAGAAATATGTACATACTTAATACATGCTGAGGCTGGAAATAATATATATGTATGTACGAATATGGTCTTCTGCCAGACTGTACTAAGGCTAATGCTGAACATGATATAGTCCTTTTGCTGAAACTATGTTGTATACTGATTTTCTATAGTAACATGATTTACTATTCCTAACATGCTTTCTAACTTAGTTTCAACTTATCATTCTATTTCTGAGATGTCTTATAGGTACTACTTGCTCTACTAAGTTTCGATTGAGCACAATGATATACTAACATCCTGTGTAACATCGCATACTGAGCATACTGTGCAGTTTCTAATGCTTATATTAGAATCTCTATCATACTAGCAAATTTCACGCAAGTTGTAACTCGATACTTTCAATATCATACCAACAGTCGTAACAAACGTAACACATGACTTCTGGACAATCTACGGGCCTTTAAATTACTATACTGTATCAAGATTTCTTAACTTGCCGAGGAAACTAACTTTACATACCTTATCCTTGAACTATTCGTCTGTCGGACGAAGCTCGGCCGGTACTTTAACTGTTTTCTCCCAACCGCATTCATAAACATATCAATCAATACTAAATACAACTTTATTTCAAAAGGCAACATCACTTTTGATATAGTTTATAGCCTAAACTTAGGCTTATCGAAAGACGGCCAGAAACTCGCTATTTTTCAGAGGTCCAAAAGGGAGAAATATTCACTTCACAGCTAGGAACGCATAGACACTAATTTAGAGCAATTCCACTTACCTTAGCTCGGTGGCTCGACGATTCGTCGGTCGTATTTTACGAAACTAAATTCGTAGGAATGCTCTCTGCTGCTAAATACCTCGGTATCTGGGATTAATTTGAGTTTGGGCAGCGTTTAGTAGCGTAATCGGACGGAAATAATATAATTTTCTTCGTTCTTACCTTCTCTCTGCCGCTTTGCTCTGTTCTCTGGAAAATTATATGTGATTAAATGATTTAAAACCGAAGTGGCCTTTATATACTTGGGCTTGGACAAGGGCAACGTGTCACGGAGCCATCGCGGAGGCCTCACCTCCGTGACACGCTGCCATCGCGGAGGGGCTCTGCCTCGGCTCCTCCCGCGATGGTTCGATGGGTTTCTCGTCCGATCTTTTTCCCGGGCCTTTCTACAGCACATATGGCCTTCAGATGTGCTTAACCAACGTGCGAATAGGTCGTCTAGGTGCCGGGAATTCTACGGGGTATAACATTCTCCCCCCCTTAAGAACATTCGTCCTCGAATGTACACTGTTATCTAGAGGACTACTTGTTTACTTTTTGGGAAAATTTCGGCAGAGTTTCCCCTGTAACATGGACTATAGCAAAAACCTGAAATGCAGAAAAGTCCAACACAGGCACTACGCATAATATTCTAGGATTCACTGGTTAACTAGATATCAATCTGTCTCACTTATACATACAGGACCATAAGATACTACATAGCAATAATACGGACATACCTGTCGCTTAAATGGGTGACGATATCTGGTCCTCATATCTGCGAATCTGTTTGTCTAGGCTAGCTACTGGAACCTCTTTGCAGGCCAGCTTTTTCGTAACCTGAATATTCTGGACTGAGACTACTCTGGACGGGTCTCCTATGCATTTCCTCAGCATAGTTACATAGAAGACCGGATGAATGGATTCTAATTCTGGAGGCAAATTCAATTAATGGTAAATGCTCATTTTGGCTATTACTGAAATCTAGCACACACGCTCGCAACATGTCTTCGAGCGTCTGAATTATGCGCTCAGCCTGCTCATCTGTCTGAGGATAGAACGCTGCGCTTAAATTAATATGCGCTCCCAAACTCTTCTGAAATGACTGCCAGAATCTAGCTGTGAAGTGTGCTCCTCTGTCTGAAATAATGGCTACTGGTATTTCATGTAATCTGACTATCTTTCTGATATGCAACTCAGCATAATCTTCGGCCGAGAAAGTAGTTCTTACTGGCAAGAATGAGATGATTTTTGTCAATCTGTCACTTATCACTCATATAGAGCCATGTCTGTGTTTAGTACGGGGAAATCTTGCTACAAAATTCATATTCACCGCTTCTCATTTCGAAAGAGGCACAGTTATGTTCTAAATTAATCTGCCTGGTTTCTGATATTCTGCCTTCAACTGTTGGCAGTTAGGACACTGGACTACCAGTAGTTCTTTTTAATGTCATGGTACTTCGTTGTCGTATCGGGATGAAGAGAATAGCGGGCGTAATGCGCCTCGCTCATAAACTGCTGGCGATGCCCCAAAATATCTGGAGCACAAATGCGGCCTTTATATCGCCACACTTCATCCCCGAGTATCTAAAAATATGTCATCTCTCCTTACTGAACCTCGTGCTTAAGTTGAACCCGGCTAGGGTCTCCATACTGTCGTTCCTTTACTTTCACCACTAACGACAACACTGCGACATTCTGTATTATCGTTCTGTTATCCTTTATTTCTACTATGTGAACGACTAAACCGGCTAACTAGTGAAATTATCGGGTCTATTCCCGCTTTTCAGGCGGCAAGTATGCCAACTCCCCATAGATCTACGTCTAAGGGCATCTACTACCGTATTAGCCCTTCCCGGGTGACACAAAATTCTCGCTTTTTCAAGCATAAACTACTGCAACTACCTCCAGGTCATGGGTAAGACAATTCTTTTCACGTTTCTTCAATTGCCTGAAAGCATAAACTGTTACTTTACCATACTGCACCAACCCTCTGTACCTTCTGGCGATGCTAACACTGGGGCTGAGGTTAACCTGACTATTAACTCTTGGAAATTCTACTCACACGCCTCAGTCTACTAGAACTTTTGCTGCCTTCTGTGTCAACTTAGCCAGAGGTGCTGCTAAGGTGAAAAATCCTTCCACAGACCCTCTGCAGTACCCGGCTAACCGCAGGGACTGCGTACTTCAATCGGAGTGGTAGGTCTAGGCTATGTTTTCACTACTTCAATTTCCTGTGTATCTATCTGTACACCAGCCTCCGACACAATGTGACCAAAAAGGCTATTAAACTCAACCGAAATTCACATTTACAAAATCGACATATAACTGACGGTCATACTGGTTTATTATACCGGAGAATCCGACAAGTAGTCTACCGGTATAACTAGAGCTTATCTGGCCTTCTAGCCGCATGCTAAAGCTGCTTGTTGCTAAGGTAACCTTGAACGACTATCTGCACACCATGTGCCCGTATCTGATCAAGGGGTCCTGATATTGACCATGACCTCTAATGATCTGGCTGCATAACCTTAAATGACTGAATAGTCGGGTTGAATGACCCGAATGTGGCAGTAGTCTAGCAATGCTCTAACTGTTCTATTTGAGTACTAGTAATTCATGCATAACTGCAAACTCGTGGGCATCTAATTGCTTTGTTATTTGCTTGAACCACTGTATGGCTGGGCTTAATCAAACTTACTTCCAGGCGATCAATCTCTGGATCTTCACGGGGAGTCTACTGATCCCCTGGTCTTAATAAACACTGTTCTAGCAGGGTACTATCAATCCCTTACGCCTTGTGTGTATCCACTTGGATCTATACTGCTGTTCTGGGGAGTTCTCGGTCTTATAGGCTATTCTGTAACTACTGGCCTTCCACTAGGGCTCTGTATCTGAATATCTTACGAGACCCAGCTGAAGTACTAGTCTGTCACTGACTACTGATGTGGACCCTTCCTTGGGGTACCCACGAGTATTTTGACTGGGACGGCCGGCTGACTTATGGGGTGTTCTACATAACAACTGCTAGGTTGACTAAGGCCGACTGTCGCCCACAAGGCTGGGAAAACGACGTATGACCACTTAACATGCTAGAACAATTCTGGTATTGCTAATCTCTGAAATTTGCCTACTCGGTCTCTAATCCTGGTTCTGGCACATGCACTACTGTTACCGATCTTCAGGGAAGCCTCCCTGCTAATGCAGGCGCCAGCTGGTCGGTAGACTGTCTAACTGCGCCCTTATCCTCTAGCCATCTGTCTTTGGCCAATAACTCTGGTAAGCTCCTAGAGCCTAGATCTGACAACAACACATAAGTATGTTAATCTAATAACTGAGAACTGAGATAGTTTCTATGACTTCATACGTAACTTACACTTAATCCGCCCTTTCTCTTCTTCTTTTCTTTCTTTCTTCTCTCTCTTTCTTCTCTTTTTTTTTGTCCTATAATGCAATTTGTATAGGCTTTCTATTACTAATCAGCATCTGTGATTGTAGCCCTTATAGGCACCCACTCACAACATATCTATGATCTGTATACATATATATCGCTAGCTACGTACAATATGTACTGATTTCTGTGGTAATTCATAATCTCTGACAGGTTCTGCTGAGTCTCACATCGTACATGATACATTTCTTCTACGGCCTAATAATATCTCCTGCCCTGACTTATCATTTCATTGCATTGTCACCCCATTCTGAAAGTAACAACATAAACATTCTAGTTATTGTCTGCTGTTTGAAATTCCGCCACTCTTGCGATGTGGGGGTCGACGTTCGAATCCTGTAGCCTTACTACTCATATATTGAGAGCCCATAACTGTCTGCTGGGCCTTATCTCTAGGCTACACTAGATTAGAATTACTGTATCGGTAACTTCTTAACTTTTCCATAGCGGACATGCTGCGGTATTATGAACCGCAATCCTACTGTCAGCCCAAGGCTTAATCTTTAATACGGTATTTTATCAATCCGGGGTAATTCTAATTTCCCCACAGGATCTGACATTCCTGCTTCTTCCCCTTATCTTACTTAAACTGAATTCTGGGGTTCAAGGTACCTACCTTTCATTGCTAATGAGATTACTGATCAAGCCTCGGCCTATACTTCTTCTGGCGTATATTTAAGCCCATCTGATTCACATGACCTCTATATCTTTCGATGTCACAACTAGATCATAACTATAATCTTACAGGTATGTCTTTGTCTTACTATCTGTTAACATATGTAACGGACTTGGCCTTTTTCTGACCCGAACTTGACTATTACCCGACATTTATTACTAACAGGTCTTTTACCCCTGCTTCGGGTAAGCTAACGGTCTTACTTTCTCTACTGGCTTATTGTCATAAGGGTCTGCACAACTTATGTAATCTTAGGGGCTCTTTACACTTTCTAATACTTACTAGGATCAATCAGCCCATCTTTACTTACCGCTGGATTCGGCAACCCCATCTCAAGTCTTATGCCCCTTTACTATACTGGCATCAAAACCAAGAGGTAGGGATAGCCCTTTTCTTATTGCAACAAATAAAAGCATTCAACTGTACCATATCCAACAAGATGTATTCGGGATTCCTGCATTTTTTTCTCTCTTTCTTGTACCTACCTGGTGGTCTGACCTTATCTGTGATCATAATCAGATCTTATATAACTAATAAGTAAATCAACTCATATGTACATTATACTGCTGACTTCCTATTCTGACGTTATCAACGTATCCTAGGAATAAGCCGGGAGGTACAATCAGCACAGAATCTACACCCCTACCCCGGTCATCCCATCTCCTATAATGGATGTAAGCATCCTGCCGGTCCCCTGGGTATGCACTTGGGCTCGCTGAGCCCCTGACTATAACTGTATCTGAGTCTGAAGGATCCTGAATCAACACCCCGGGCGTACCCGCTCGACGGGGGTGTATAAGGGCCGACCAAGGCACAATATGGGGAAACTGGCATCCCATCTTCGTCCCCTTGCGGGACGGCATACCACTCCGTAGAGTGACGTATCCTCATCCTCTGGCGGATGAGTCGATACAGCTATTAACCCTGGGGTGGTCAGGGATGCTGGGTAATCCAACCCCAAACAATACAACGGTCTCAACTAGTAATGCTGTCTGCGTATCTCACATGCTGAGGCTAATAGGGGGAAAGTATCACATATATTACATGCTGAACTAATGATGGTAATTTGTACGTATTTAATACGTGCTGAGGCAGGTAAAGATGTATAAATATGAATATAGTCTCCTGCCGGGCTGTACTGGGGCAAATGCTATATAAGATAATGTTTCTGCTGAAAACTCTGCTGTTTACTCAGTTTCTGTATACACTATATGCTGGACTAGTGATAGAAATATGTATATACTTAATACATGCTGAGGCTGGAAATAATATATATGTATGTACGAATATGGTCTTCTGCCAGACTGTACTAAGGCTAATGCTGAACATGATATAGTCCTTTTGCTGAAACTATGCTGTATACTGATTTTCTATAGTAACATGATTTACTATTCCTAACATGCTTTCTAACTTAGTTTCAACTTATCATTCTATTTCTGAGATGTCTTATAGGTACTACTTGCTCTACTGAGTTTCGATTGAGCACAATGATATACTAACATCCTGTGTAACATCGCATACTGAGCATACTGTGCAGTTTCTAATGCTTATATTAGAATCTCTATCATACTAGCAAATTTCACGCAAGTTGTAACTCGATACTTTCAATATCGTACCAACAGTCGTAACAAACATAACACATGACTTCTGGACAATCTACTGGCCTTTAAATTACTGTACTGTATCAAGATTTCTTAACTTGCCGAGGAAACTAACTTTACATACCTTATCCTTGAACTATTCGTCTGTCGGACGAAGCTCGGCCGGTACTTTAACTGTTTTCTCCCAATTGCATTCATAAACATATCAATCAATACTAAATACAACTTTATTTCAAAAGGCAACGTCACTTTCGATATAGTTTATAGCCTAAACTTAGGCTTACCGAAAGACGGCCAGAAACTCGCTATTTTTCAGAGGTCCAGAAGGGAGAAATATTCACTTCACAGCTAGGAACGCATAGACACTAATTTAGAGCAATTCCACTTACCTTAGCTCGGTGGCTCGACGATTCGTTATTTTACGAAACTAAATCCATAGGAATGCTCTCTGCTGCTAAATACCTCGGTATCTGGGATTAATTTGAGTTTGGGCAGCGTTTAGTAGCGTAATCGGACGGAAATTATATAATTTCCTTCGTTCTTACCTTCTCTCTGCCGCTTTGCTCTGTTCTCTGGAAAATTATATGTGATTAAATGATTTAAAACTGAAGTGGCCTTTATATACTTGGGCCTGGACAAGGGCAACGTGTCACGGAGCCATCGCGGAGGCCTCACCTCCGTGACACGCTGCCATCGCGGAGGGGCTCTTCCTCGGCTCCTCCCGCGATGGTTCGACGGGTTTCTCGTCCGATCTTTTTCCCGGGCCTTTCTACAGCACATATGGTCTTCAGATGTGATTAACCAACGTGCGAATAGGTCGTCTAGGTGCCGGGAATTCTACGGGGTATAACATGGGATTCCCATATTATTAATATGAGTTGAAATCTTAGTCAAAGTTGCATGCTAGTCTAGTTTTAGTCAGAATGCTAGCATGTTCAGTATTTTTAGAAATGTCAGCTGATTAGTTTGATTATAGTGTTTTCTTGAGGTGCCTCTTAGTTATCAGTTATTAGCCTCAGATATCAATTATCAGATTTTAGTTGGTTCATTAGATGGTTATGACGCTTCTAGATATGCAACTTTGATCAGTCTTAAAACCAGCAGCTTCAGTTTCAGTTTGTTCTTTAGACGGGTTACAACACTTCTAGATAAGCATCTCTGGCATGTCTTAGAACACCAGTTACAGAATCAGATCTTATAAGACTCTCAAGGTACTTCCAGATAGGTATCCCTGACTTAGTCTAAGACCCCAGTTTTGAGCAATCAGCTTAGTAGTCAGCCTAGGACTATCCAGTGGGAGTAGGACTTAGCACCGAGCAGACCGAGGTTCCAGTGCACCTAGGTTCCCTGAACTACATTGTCTCCATAGGTTATTTTATTGGCCCTATAGCCCCAGACTTGTGATCACCCAGCTCATGCCTTTATACCCAAGCAAGGTATATTTGGTCCTACCGATAGGATGTATACATCAAACTCCACGTTTAGTTCACATGGTTATATATTAGTTATAGACTCTCCCACTAGTTAGTACAATTTCAATTTAGCTTAGCTCAGTATAATTTCAGATTTACTTAGTTCAATTTAGTTCAGTATACTTAGCTCAGATCAGTATCTCAGATTCAGGGCATGTTTGTGACCACCAGCTAGGGTCATTATTGACCATATCAGTATATATTCAGTTGTTTAGTTTTCAATAATTTAGTTGGTCATTTCATGTTATTTTAGTTTAGTTATTCGATTCTACATGTTTATATCATCTCTCACTTACACAGTATATTTCAAGTACTAGCGCGTACCTTCTATGATATATCGTATCATGATACAGGCGCAGGATCTCAACCTCAGCATCGTTAGTCGATTCCTTCAGGTGACATCAGCAATTGCAGTTGGTGAGTTCTCATCTTTCGAGGATGATGTTTATTTTTTAGTTAGACTTTAGAGTTAGCTGGGGGCTTGTCCCAACAACTCATCATTAGTAGATGGCTTTCAGACATAGACTCAAACATTCAATAGTGTTTTTCAAATGGATAAACTTTTATCAAATTAGCTTTCTTATACAATTTTATTATTTAAATATTCTGCATATGATTACTCAGATTAACAGTGTTATGATAGACCATGGGTTGGCTTGGGGTTACTTGTGACTCCAAGTACCATGTCTCGTCCAGGGTATAGTCTCGGGTCTTGACAAACTTTGTATCAGAGCACTAGCTTTAGAGTATGCTAGGATGTCCGAAAGCCACGCCATGTAGAATTCTTTTCATGGATATGAAGTGCGCCACACTTATGACGGGGAGGCTACAAGATGTTATTAGGAAAACTCCCTTTTGTTCATACTCCTTATCGTGTGTTGAAGTTCAAATCTAGAAACGTTCTTGTAACTCGTGCTCTATTTCGTTTCAGTGAAACTATGCCTCCAAGATGCAGAAACAGAAGAAGGGCTGGCAACGCTAACCAACCTGCCCCACTAGCTCCAGCAGCCCCTCAGGATGACCAAGTGTCCTCAGTGGAATTTAGAGTGACAATCCAGTTGTTGGCTCAGAAAATAACAAATCAGGTGAATCAGCAGGTGGTTCCAGTAAACACAAATGGATCCGCAGCAGTTTCTAGGGTTCGGGACTTCACCTGAATGAACCCTCCAGCCTTTCATGGATCAAAGGTGGGAGATGACCCACAGGATTTCTTGGATGAGGTACGGAATATCACTCAGATTACGGGTGTTAGTTCTACGGAGAGTGCTGATCTGGCTGCCTACCAGTTGAAAGGGGTAGCACAGATCTAGTACTATCAGTGGAAATAAGGGAGACTAGCAGCAGAACCGGTGGAGTGGAAAGAGTTCACCATAGCAGTCTTAGACCGATTCTTCCCCCGAAAGGTAAAGGGACGCTAAGGTTGCAGTGTTCATGAATTTGAAGCAGGGCAACAAGACAGTGGAGGAATATGCATTGGAGTTCACGCGTTTGTCAAGATATTCTCCGAAGATGGTAGCTGAGCCAAGGGATCGCATGCTTATGTTCATAAATGGAGTATCAACCCTGGTCCTTAAGGAGTGCAGGATTGCAATGCTCATAAAAGACATAGATCTCTCCAGCCTCATTGTTCATACCCAGTAGATTGAGGCAGAAAAGATAAAAGACATGGAACAGGAGAATAAGTGGGCTAGGACTGGCCAATCAGATTATGGCCACCATCGGTCTGGTGGTAGTAGTCGCCTACAGCAGCAGCAGCAGAAGAGGGCTCCAACACCCACTTCAGCTAGCGCCCCTACTTTTCGGTCACGCAAAGATCGAAAGGGTGGAGCATCTGGCTCTTAGTCTTAGAGTCATAGCATCAACAATCATTATCCAACTTGCCCTAAGTGTTGCTTTGGGTGTGGACAACTAGGTCATCGGCTCAGAGAATGTCCGTCAATAGGACGGGGGAGATCATAATCTACCACTTCAGTAGCTCCAATAGGCCGACCAGCTCAGCAGGCCAAAACTTCAGGCATGGATGGCGGTTAGTGCCAAAATCTCTTTTATGCTTTGTCCTCCCGTCAGTATCAGGAGATCTCACTTGACGTGGTCACGAGTATGTTACGTCTCTTCTATCTAGATGTGCATGCCCTACTAGATCTAGGAGCCACACTATCGTTCGTGACTCCTTATGTAGCTTTTTAGTTTAAAATTAGTTTAGAAGTCCTCTCAGAACCATTATCAGTCTCTACCCTAGTTGGTGAGTCAGTTAGAGCTAGTCGGGTGTATAGAAACTGCCCAATATCAGTATTGAATAATGTCATTCCAGCTGATCTAGTAGAATTAGACATGGTCGGTCTCATTCTTGGCATGGATTGGTTACACTCCGATTATGCCTCAGTCGACTCCAGAACTAGAGTCATCAAGTTTCAGTTCCTAAATGAGCCAGCTTTAGAGTGGATGGGCAATAGTTCAATGCCTAAGGGTCGGTTTATTTCCTACCTTAAGGAAAAGAAGCTCATTACTAAAGGGTGCAGTTATCATCTAGTTGAGGTCAAATATTCCATCTGTGAGACCTCAACTATCTAGTTAGTTCCAGTTGTTAGCGAGTTCCCTGACATGTTCCCTAAATATCTTTTCAGAGTCCCTCTAGAGTAGGAAATAGACTTTGGTAGAGAATTTCTTCTAGAAATTGAGCCAATCTTCATCCCTCCTTACAGAATGGCTCCAGCTGAGCTTAAGGAGTTGAACGAGTAGCTAAAAGACCTTCTTGATAAGGGTTTCATTAGGCCCAACTTCTCTCCATTAGGTGCTCCAGTATTATTCGTGCGATATAAAGATGGTACTCTAAGAATGTGTATCGATTACCGTCAACTGATCAAAGTTACAATTAAGAATAGATATCTCCTACCCAGGATTAACAACTTGTTCGATCAGCTTCAGAGAGCCAGTTGTTTTTCCAAGGTAGATCTCAGGTCGGGGTATCATCAGCTTAGAGTCAGAGAATGTGACATATCGAAAACAACCTTCAAAACTCTGTATGGTCACTATGAGTTCGTGGTTATTTCCTTCGAACTGACTAATTCCCCCACAGCTTTCATGGACCTGATGGACTGGGTTTTCAAGAAGTATCTAGACATGTTCATCATTGTATTCATTGATGGCATTCTGGTATACTCCAAAAATGAGGAAGAACATGCTAACTATCTGAGGATAGTGCTACAGACTCTCAAAGACTGCCTGTTGTTTGCTATATTCAGCAAATGCGAAATCTGGTTGAAGTCTGTGACTTTCCTTGGTCACATGGTCTCGGGTAAGGGTATTTAGGTGGATCCTCAAAAGATAGCAGCAGTGAAAGGTTGGCCAATACCTACTTCTCCAACGGACATCAAAAGCTTCTTGGGTCTAGTTGGTTATTACCGATGATTTGTAGAAGGATTTTCCTCTATTGCATCTCCTTTGACTAAGTTGACTTAGAATAAGGTGAAATTTCAGTGGTCAGATGCGTGTGAGAAGAGTTTCAAAGAGTTGAAGACTTGACGCACTACCGCTCCAGTTTTAACCTTACCAGAAGAAACAGATGGGTTCGTAGTATATTATGACACTTCAAGAGTAGGACTCAGTTGCATTCTGATGCAGCGGGGTAAGGTGATAGCATACGCCTCCAGACAACTCAAGGCTCATGAAAAGAACTATTCGACTCGTGACCTTGAGTTGGCAGCAGTGGTGTTTGCATTAAAAATATGGAGGCATTACCTTTACAGGGCTTATGCAGATGTTTTCACCGACCACAAGAGCCTTCAGGATGTGTTTAGTCAGAAAGACTTAAATCTTCGTCAGAGAAAGTGGTTGGAGCTATTGAAGGATTACGACATGAGTGTGTTATACCACCCGGGCAAGTTCAATATTGTGGCTGATGCCTTAAGCAAGATTTCCATGGGGAGCGTGGCTCATGTTAAGAGAGCAGAAAGGATCTTGCAAAAGATATTCACATGTTTGTTTGGTTGGGAGTGCAGTTGGTTGATTTAGTTGAGGGCGGAGTAGTAGTGCAAAGTGGATCAGATTCCTTATTAGTCATTGAAGTGAAGGCAAGATGAAGATCCCATACTGCTTAAGCTGAAAGAAGCAGTTTTCAGAAAAGAAGTGGAGTCTTTCTCTAAAAGGGGAGATGGTTTGCTCCGTTACCAGGGCAGACTATGTGTTTTGGATGTAGGTGACTTGAGACAATAGATACTGGAAGAAGCACACAGTCCTAGATATAATATCCACCCAGGTGCCACTAAGATGTACTGTGATCTACGGGATATTTACTGGTGGAACGACATGAAAAGAGACATTTTAGAATTTATGGCTAAGTGCCAGAACTGCCAATAGGTTAACGTGGAACATCAGAGACCTGGGGGTATGACTCAGGATATCAGCATGCCCACTTGAAAGTGGGAAGAAGTGAATATGTACTTTATTACAGGTCTATCTCGTACTCGCCGGCATCATGACTCAATTTGGGTGGTAGTAGATTGGATGACCAAGTCAACACATTTTCTCCCAGTTAAAACTATAGACTCAGCTGAGGATTATGCTAGGCTATATATCCAGGAGCTAGTCAGACTGCATGGGGTCCCGTGTCCATTATTTCAGACAGAGATACCTAGTTCACCTCACATTTTTGGAAGTCATTTTAGAAAGGACTCGGTACCTAGGTCAAGCTCAACACAGCTTTTCACCCTCAGACAGATAGACAAGATGAGGGACTGTTCAGACTTTAGAAGATATGCTAAGAGCTTCTGTGATTGACTTCAAGTGCAGTTAGGATGATCACCTACCTCTAATCGAGTTTGCGTACAAGAACAGCTATCACTTCAGTATTTAGATGGTCTCGTTTGAGGCAGTATATGGTAGGAGGTGCAAATCTCCTTGGGTTTAGCTGGCTACTATCGTAGGTTTGTTGAGGGTTTCTCATCTATTGCAACACCTTTGACCAAGTTGACTCTGAAGAAGGTGAAATTCCAATGGTCGGAGGCTTGTGAGAAGAGCTTCCAAGAGTTGAAGACTCGAGTTACTTCCGCACTGGTGTTAATCGTACCCAAGGGTACCAATGGGTTTGTAGTGTATGGTGATGTTTCAAGGATCGGACTTGGGTGTGTGTTGATGCAGCATGAGAAAGTGTTAGCATATGCCTCTACACAGTTGAAAGTCCATGAGAAGAATTACCCGACCTATGATCTTGAATTGGCCGCGGTGGTGTTCGCATTGAAGATATGGCAAAATTACTTGTATGGGGTCCATATGGATGTATTCACGGACCACAAGAGCTTAAAATATGTGTTCACGCAGAAATATCTCAACCTTTGGCAAAGGAGGTGGTTGGAGCTACTCAAGGATTATGATATGAGTGTCCTTTACCATCGGGGTAAGGATAATGTGGTAGCAGATGCACTTAGTAGGCTCTCTATGGAGAGTGTGTCCTATGAGGATGAAGTAAAGAAGGAGTTGGTGAAAGATGTACATCGACTCACAAAGTTGGGAGTTAGGTTGGTCGAGTCATCGATGGCGGTGTTGTTGTCCTGAACGGGTCAAAATTGTCCTTGGTGATTGATGTGAAAGCTAGACAAGATGAGGATCTGATTTTGGTAAAGCTGAAAGAAGCCGTTCGAAGACAAAAGGTGGAAGTCTTCTCCCAAGAGGGAGATGGTGTGCTTTGGTACCAGGGTCACCTATGTGTTCCGGATGTCGATGACTTGAAGAGTAGGATGATACATATGGCTCATGGATCTGGGTATTCTATCCATCCGGGTGCCACCAAGATGTATCATGATTTGCGGAAAATATATTAGTGGAATGGCATGAAGAAGGATATTGCAGAATTCGTAGCCAAGTGCCCGAACTGTCAGTAAGTAAAGGTTGAGCATCAAAGGCCGGGAGGCATACTTCAGGATATGAGCATTCCCACTTAGAAGCGGGAAGAGATTAACATGGATTTCATAACAGGTCTACCTTGTACTCGTCGACACTATGACTCTATCTGGGTTGTGGTAGACAGGTTGACCAAGGCTGCACACTTTCTACTTGTTAAAACTACGGATTTGGTGGAGGATTATGCCAAAATGTATATCTGGGAGTTGGGCCAGTTGCATGGGGTTCCCTTATCTATCATTTCAGATTGAGGTACTCAATTTACCTCTTAGTTTTGGAGGTTGTTCCAAAAAGGGCTTGGTACTAAAGTTAAACTCAGCACAGCATTTCATTTGCAAACGGATGGTCAAGTGGAGTGGATAATACAAACCCTCAAGGACATGTTGAGGGCATGCGTGATTGACTTCAAAGGTGATTCGGGCGATCACTTGGCCCTAATCAAGTTTTCCTACAATAAGAACTATCATTCTAGTATTCAGATGGCGCCATTCGAGGCTCTTTACGGGCGGAGATATAGGTTGCCCATCGGATGATTTGTGGTTGGTGAGGCGGCAATGATAGGGCCTGACTCGGTTCATGAGAAAATGGAGAAGGTTTAGTTGATAAGAGACATGCTGAAAACTGCCTAGAGTCATCAAAAGTCCTATGCGGACGTGAGAAGAAGAGAATTAGAATTTGAAGTCGATGACTGGGTGTTTCTGAAGGTATCTCCCATGAAGGGAGTGATACAGTTTGGAAAGAAAGGAAAACTCAGCCCTAGTTATGTTGGCCCCTACTGGATTGTTCAATGGGTTGGTAAGGTGGCATATGAGTTGGAGTTGCCCTCAGAGTTATCTTCCGTGCATCCTGTGTTTCACATATCGCTTTTGAAAAAGTGTTTGGGTGACCCAGCTTTAGTTGTTCAGGTGGACAGTCTTGGTGTAAAAGACAGCCTAGCTATGAGGAGGTTCCAGTGGAAATACTGGATCGACAGGTTTGAATGCTAAGGAACAAATAAGTAGCTTCAGTTAAAGTGTTATGGAGGAATTAGCATGTTGAAGGAGCTACGTGGGAGGCTGAAGTGGATATGATGGCTAGATACCCACATTTATTCTCTACCGGCTCAGTTTCAGCTTGCGGTACCAATTTTGACCTGAAACTCTATTTAGTTTCATGTTTAGTTCATGTGCGCAAGTTTCTTATATGTATATGGATGTATTTATGATTCGTGAATTCAATTCAGCTGTATATTTTGAATCGGAGGTAGTCATTCCGTCAATTTTCAGTTCAAATGATCAGTATTTGATTATGATTATTGCATGTTTATGCTTTTCTATGTGTTTCTAATATTATGAATGTTCCCAAGAGGGAGATATTATTATACCCCAGAAACCTAAAGATTAGACCCGGGAGTTTAAACGGAGAAAAACTGAAATTCTGCACTGGTCACAGAATGGGTCGTTAGGTGACCCATGAGGAGGGACCACAAGTCATGAGGTGACTCATGGTCAAGAGGAAGTGAATGAAGTTTTAAAGGGTCACCATGAGCATGACCACGAGTCGTGGTTGGCCACACAACTCGTGGAGTCACCCGTGGTCTGGACTGGAAATGTTGCAAGGATAGTTAGGCAGTGTAGGCCACAGATAGTGATCACGATTCATGGTCACTCACCACGATTCGTGGTGTCCTCCGTAGGGTCCCATGGTGATTTTTGGCGGCGTACCTCACGACTCAAGGCCACGAGTCGTGGGCCCTGGTGATGATTCGTCCAGTCCCTCGTGGGGACTTGCAGTCAGCAAAATTCTGCGATTTAAGTAAGGGATTTTTCATAATTCCGAAGTTCCTAAAGACTAAACTACAACATTTTGGGGTATGAATAGTGACCTTTTATGGGGTTAAGTTTAGTTTATTCATTTCCCATTCATGCATGCAAAAGTAGAAGAGATTTGAGAGGGTAATCAAGCCAAGGATCTTCAATTTCTTTTTGAGGATTCAAGGGAGAGTAAGATACAGCCTCCATCAAGTATGTAGGGTTATGAATGGGTGGTTTCTTCCAAACCATTCCCAATCCCTCTCTAAAAGTTTGAAATTCCATAATTGATCTATGGGGGTTTTACCCAAATGCATGAATTAGCTATTTCTACACATGGATATGAATTGATTATAATTTTATTATCGAATTGTGATGCATGAGCTATTTTATAATGATTTCAATTATACTTTTATTTCTAGCCTTATGAATATAGAAGCCCATTGATGAGATGATCATGAAAAGTGAGATTTGAGGAGTATATGTTATAATGATGAGATATTATGATGGAAAGCATGATTTGAAGCTACCCATGTTTACAATTATGTTTTTGATGAGAATGGAGTATTTCTAAGTATAATAAAGCTTTGGGCAATGCTATATGTTAAGTATGAACGATGATTTTCCCAAATTAAGCTTACCACATTATTTTGGAGTGAAGACTCCAAATTTTATGTTCTTAGATTGTGGTGTGATTTGAATTAAGTTTTCCTATGCATAGCTTACCGCATGGTTTTGGGGCAAGGCTCCCACTATTTTTTCATCTTTTGGTATGTTTTGAACTAAAGCTTCTCATATACATGATTTCATATTTGAGATGTATTTGATCATTGAGCTTCATCAATAGAAGATGTTGAGCTTCGTTATATACGATGTAGAGCATACGCGTGTTTTTGGGAGTATTGTCTAGCACCGAGTAGGCTATGGGTCGATGACCCTATGCCTCAGAACTACGCGCCTATGTAGGTTTATACTATTATATGTCTTGGGACCTCCCCTGTGAGCTTCCCATTGCCTGATTGTGCCTTTAGCTTGACATCAATATCATGGTAGGGTCCTTAGCCCTGGCAAGGCTTTGAACGGCTCTGCCCACTTGAGTGTAATAGTCGGGACCACGTAAGCTCTATCGTGGTATGTCGGTTAAAATGTTCTAAAGCAGTTTGACTCAATGTTCAACTTTTACTTATAAATGTCAGAATTTGGGTTTGAGTCAATCGATTCAGTTATGAAGTTATGAAGTATGTTATATCATGTTATAAAGAGATCATGATTTCAGAAAGAATGAATGCAATCCCTACTCTCAGTTTACTAATGTTATTTTTTAATTAATGCATTGTCTTTAAATGATTTAACTCACTTTAGCTGTTTTACTTACCTTGCATACTCGGTACATTCCACGTATTGACCACATACCTTCTATGCTGTATCGTTTCATGATACAAGACCCAGCTCTCAACTTCAGCCCCGCTCTTAGTCAGCTTATCGGAGTTAGCATTTTCTTTATTGGTGAGTCCTCAACTTCTGAGGACTAGACTATTTATCTTTTCTTTATGTATTTCAGTTTTCAGCTTGTTGAGTTAGTTGGGGTCTTTGATAATGCTCAAACTTACACTTCTTAACAAAGTATGAAGCGGACATTGTCAATAAAGAACCCAACTAGAGGGTGGGGTCGATCCCACAGATAATACGGAAGAATGTAGAAGAACGCTATTGCTTAAATTTTTTAGTTAATTATTTTCTAAGAGGAGGGAATTTGTAAAAGTAATAAATAAAAATGTTGAGAAATTGTTTGTTGTTTCCAAATTAATGCATCTAACTAGGGTAAGTGTTCCCCATGACTTCATAACTACAAGGCGCTTTATACTAGTGATCTATTCCGGTGCTTAGCATGCAATATTGGTAAGTTAGGTTCACCTAAATGGTTGGTCCCCTATCTAGATAATTTTCACCACGCAACTTGGTCCATCTACGGTGTACTTTAATTGACCCTTACCCTTAATATCGGATTAGCTATCCCCGGACTAGTTCAAGCTATTAGATGAGGGTTGATACTCTCGAATCTCCGTTGTTAATCCCTTTTTCCATTCATTACCTCCTTGGTCCAGTAAGTAAGAAAAAGGAAAGTTCTAACGTTTGCAACCATTAAAAATCAATTAAAACGAAGGAAGAAACAATACATGCATAAACTCCATTCAAGAATCACTAAGTATTTTACCTGTATGTGTTAATTTGTCATGGTTCCCACAACCCTAGTTGTGGTGATTTTAGCCTATCATGTTTATAAGTAAATTAATAGATTTCATAAATAAAAGCAAAAATTAATACTTACAACGTTGATAGGAATAAACTCACTTGATTATTGCAACAATAAAGAAGAACAATTCAACAATCATCTCAAAGTTCCAAACGTAAGACACCAAATTTGTATCTAAAAACTTGAGACTTAAAACTCTAATCCTAATTGAAGACTTTTGAACTTGAAACTTCAATTCTTGAAGAAATTCCAACTTAAAACTTGATCTAAAGCTTGATACTAAAAACTTGATAGCTATTACATGAAAATAAAGGGTATTTATAGTAGTTAGATGCTTTCCTCATTCCCTGATGAATTTGGCTTGGGATTTCAAAGTTCCTTTCCCTAGTTGAAGTGGGAGACCCATTTTTGGCGTTGGAAACCTCCTTGTCGTGTCGCACCTTCTTTTGTTCCTTCATTGATTTAATTTGGGATTTTTAGCTCCTCTTCCTAATTAAAAACGGACTCCAGGTCGTCAGTGGTCACGGGCTAAGTAACGACTCGTTAGGACCTCAAACGAGTCGTGATCAGTCAAGCACAGTCGTCCTCAGCATTAGGCCCAGTCGTGGCAATGGGTCACCTAATGACTCGTTAGGACTGGGAATGAGTCGTTAGGTCCCTCGTGGCCATGGATCATTACATCCTCCAGTGTACCTGACAGATTCTCACAGTGTCTGACGACGAGTCGTCACTTCATACAATGACCCATTATGTCACTTGTTACTTTCACTGGACAGTTCTTCAGATTTTCTCCTCCCAGTTTTCACATTATTCCATTTTCTTCAAATTCATTCCAAAGCATCAAATACACCAAATCGCATCGCTTTTAGACCTAAAAACATCTAATCATGTGTGTTAGCTATTTTCACAAATATATAACAATGAGCAAACACACATAATTTGTCCTCAAAATATAGCAAAGTATGGGAAAAATTATGTCTATGAAGTGCGTGAGTACGCCTTTCATTAGTCTTTTCCCATCAACTCGTCATGTTTAGAGGCTATTTAAACATATATATGTATTCAGCTTTGGATTTTATATTCTGATGTTATATTCAAGTTAGACTTTCGCTATGATCGTATTGTTGGTTATTCACTTCTTGATTGAGTTAGATGTATGCTTATGCCATGAGTTGATTTAGGGTCTCTCGGGGCTCCTCATCTCGTGTTATGATTCGGTCCTCCGTTCGGGTCGTGAAAACTAGGCAGTGACTCAGTTATTTCCACAACTCTAAGTTGACCAATTTTTACACTAGCATGAGTATAATTTCATCGAATGGGTACTCAGACTTCCCCAAAAGATTTGTCAATGAACCAGATACCCATATAAACATTTGGAACTACTCAACAGCTTCCCTTAAGATGGACGTTACCCCATCTATCATCGAGAAACGTCGAGTGCCCAACCCAACACATTATGGAAAATCAATTCCTCAACTATCTCACTCATATAGACATTACAATGGCAATTATAAGTAGCACAAAAGAACAAAAATTATGATTTTCCCTTAAGAAAGATGCCAACCTATCTATCATCGGTAAAATCATACATTTCAAGCACAAGGGTTACTCAGAATTCACCCCCAACTAAAATTTCAAAATATAGAACCCATGTAGCAGATCAATTAAGATGAAAAACAAAACCCACATTTTTCAACTTGCACTTCCCCCAAATACCCACAATCATCAATCATAGCAAAAGAGTGGAGAACATACAATGGGAATGGAAGTCACAGGTTACGCAAAAATAGATACTATCGTGTTTTGTTTGGTGCTACACTCATCAAAATCATGTAACTTAAGAAAAAACAACACTACATACCAAATGTGAGTGTATAGGAATGGGATCTGAAAACTTGAAAACCTTTCTCACAATGACTAGCCCTAAAGTTGAAATGCTTTTGTTTAGTGAAAGAATAGAGAATGGTGGTAGAAAATGGTGAAGGAAGATGGATTTTGTAGATGAAATGGAGTTTAAGTGATTGGTGGGTTTAATGGTAGAAGTAAATGGAGTAATGGGGAAGATGGAAAGGTGTAGTAATGGAGGTCATGGAGAAGGTAAAAAGGTGAAGAAAAGGTGGGTTTCAGTATGTGGGGGAGAATTTCAATCGGTTGGGTTGGCCATGTGTCGGGTAAATAAATGGGTCGGTTAATATTTAAATGGCCAAGCATACCTATTCCTACGTTAGACCTGCGGCCATAAGAGGTCACCTGCGAGACGCAGTTCCATATGCAGGTTGGCGTAATGTTGCTTGGCTTTTTGTTTCTGGTCGGCGCCTGACCTGCATTTAGCAGATGCTCACCCGCGTTTTACAGGTGGCTTGCAGGTCCCCTCATTTATTTAGATTTTTGCCAAGTATTCTGGCTTAGGCTGCGCCAGACCTGCGCTTTGCAGGTTGACACCTCTGTTTTGTAGGTCTTACGCGGCCCTTCCTTTGTTTTCTTTCCCCTCCTACAACACCAAAAACAACACAAACATCCAAAACAACTGAAGTTAAAATCACTTGGGTTGCCTCCCAAGAAGCGCCTTAGTTAATGTCCTGGCTCGACGGATTTATCACCATATCATTCATTGGAAGGATCATCCTCCCCATTAATTACATCTTCACACACACTTTGATGCTCCTCTTCCTAATCAAGAACTGCAATCACTTTACATTCATCAGGGGATGTTGTTGGTTGACATAAATTAAAAGTGACTTCTTCACCACCAACTCTAAATTTCAATGTCCCTAGCTCCTGTCACGGCTCGAGTCTATACCCTGGATGAGACACGGTACTTGGAGTCACAAGTAATCCCAAGCAAACCTATGGTCTATCATAACACTAGTAATCTAAGTAATCATAGTGGAAGCTTAAATAATAAAACCATCTAGGAAAGCTAATTTGATAAAAGTTCATACATCAGAAAGAAAAACTGAAAGTCTGAGTCTATGTAAGAAATCCATCTACTAATGATGAGTTGCTCGGACAAGCCCCCAACTAACTCTAAAGTCTAGCTGAAAGAAAATAATTGAAAAATAAAATATCGTCCTCGAAAGATGAAGATTCACCACTACTGTTGCTGATATCACCTAAAGAAATCTACTTATAGTGCTGAGGCTGAGAACCTGCACCTATATCATGATACGATACAACATAGGAGGTATGCATCATTACTTTGAATGTACTGAGTAAGTGGGAGAAAATATAACATAAAGAATAAATAACTTAATTGTAGTGACATGTAATGACCAACTAAAATACTAAAATTTAAACAACTAAAATATAACTAAGATGGTCAATAATGACCTTGAATGGTGGTCGTAAACATGCCCTGAATATGAGATACTGATCTGAGCTAACTGTACTGAACTGAACTGGACTGAGTAAATCAGAACTGTACGGAGCTGAGCTAAACTGAAACCTTACTGACTAGTGGGAGAGTCTATAACCAACATATAACCACAGGAGCTAAACGTGGAGTCCAATGTATACACCCCATCAGTAGGACCTAATATACCTTGCTAGGATATAAAGGCATGAGCTGGGTGATCACAAGCCTGGGGCCATAGGACCAATAAAATAACCTACGGTCGTAACATAGTTCTGGAAACGTTAGTGCACTGGAACACCAGTCTGCTCGGTGCTAAGTCCTACTCCCACTAGATAGTCCTAATCTAACTACTAAACTGATAGCTCAAAATTGGGGTCTAAGACTAAGCCCGAGATACTTATCTAGAAGTACCCTGAGAGTCTTATTGGACTAGATTTTGTAACTGGTGTTCTAAGACTGGCCAGAGCTGCTTATCTAGAAGTGTCGTAACCATCTAAAGAACAAGCTTAAATCTGATAACTGATATCCGAGTCTAATAATTGATAACTGGGAGGTACCATTGACACCTCAAGAATTGACTGTAGTCAAACTGATCAGCTGACATTTTTGAAAATACTGAGTAAGCTAGTATTCGGACTGAAATTGGACTAGCATGAACTGACTGAGATAATCAACTGATAGTAACAATATGGGAATCCCAACACGGATAAAATCTAGCAATATGAATAACTAATCAATTTTGCAAGACTCTAATCTACTGCTTTCAAAAGCTAGGGCTAAATCATTTTCATAAGAAGCTAGTTTCCACATGATTTCTCAGAATTGGCAAAAATATAGCAGCTAATAACATGGATAATATTCCACCTAAAATTTATCAAATTCTGTTTGAAAACTTTTCTTAATTTCAAAACGTCTGGGCTATAATTAATAGAAGATTATGGAAGTGTATTGGGGACACAAGGGAAGAACAATTCCCTTGTTGAATTCCCACATACCTAGAAGAAATCCCAGAGAAAATCCCTTGAGAATCTGAGAAGTAATCGATTTCCCTAGCTCCTGCTCTGAGTTTTTCTGATACAGTTTTATGATATGACTTCTGTGGTAATGAGAGGAGTGGAGTATATCATCGATTACCCCTCTAAATTCCCTGAAAATAATCCAAAACGACATTGTTTAGGGATTAAGAGATGGGATATTACCAAAATATCCCTGGGGAAAATCTGGAAAAGTTGCCGACAGGGACCAACGGGTCACTCAATGAGTCATTGGTCCTGGGGCCTGGATTTTTGGCTCACTGGATCTGGCAACGAGAGGGACCACAACTCGTGGGATGAACCAACGGGTTGATGGTACCTTGCGTGGCCACTGGCAAGAAAAATCTGGGAAGCCTAACAATGAGCAACATAACGACTCGTTGGTAGACCCAACGGGTCGTTGTATCGAATCGTCATCTCCACTAGAAAAGTTCTTAAGATCCCTGAACTTATCACCACGGGTGGTCACAATGACTCGTTCTGTGATACAACGGGTCGTTGCCGCCACTCGTTATCACTAAAAGGGATATCTGGAAGTCCCAACTAATGACTCACACCACGAGTCATTGTATCACAGGATGACTCATTGGTTGATTCACGGGTTCCTGGAAAAGGGAGTTCTGAGCTAGGGACTAACGACTAATAGGATGACTCGTTTCTCACAACGGGTCATTCCATGTCCCGTTGGTCGCCGAAGGACCAAGTCATTGCTGACCACGACTCAGACAATGGGTCATTGGAGTTGACCACGACTCATTGTCTCGGTCGTTCTGAGCCAAAATTTCTGGTTTCTTCTGGATTTTTTCTTGCAAGGTCTGTGTTTGGTCTATGAAAGTTTCGGGGTGTTACAATATCTCCTCCTTGTGATGATTCATCCTTGAACGAAGGCTAAAATGGCTGGAAAATCGGAAAAAGAGCTGCAATTCCAAAGCTCAGGCTATGGACTGGTTTCTGAAGGAATGACTATCTCCGAACTTATTTAACCACACTAATAGAGTTGATACGGTTAGGATGCACATTGAAAATCTAAGTAGAGCTGAACAGAGTATTGAGCAGGAATTTAGTACCTGATGCTGGAATTGAACTGGAAGGGAATAAATGAGGGTATTTGGCCATCATGTCTGCTTCTGCCTCCCATGTGGATCTCTCAACTAGTTGGTTCCTCCACAAGACTTTTACTAAAGTGACTTCCTTGTTTCACATCTTACGAACCTGACTCTTTAGGATCTAAACTGGGACCTCTTTATAATGAGACTATTTTTCACTCCCACACTGTCTAGTGGAACAACTGATGTCGGATTGTCGATGCACTTCTTTAGTAGTGAGACATGGAAGACTGGGTGCACCGATGCTAACTCTGGAGGTAATTCTAACTCATATGCCACACTGCCAATTTGCCTCAAAATCCTATAGGGTCCTATATATCTCGGAGTGAGTTTCCGTTTCTTTCCAAACCTCATCACCCCCTTCATGGGTGTAATTTTCAGGTAAACCCAATCATGTAACATAAAATTCTAACTCTCTCCTCCTCAGATCAGCATAAGATTTCTATTGACTTTGCGTTGTTTTCAACCTCTCCTTGATAAGTTGCACCTTCTGCATAGCTTCATAAACTGAATCAGGCCCTATCAAGGTAGCTTCACCAACCTCAGACCACCCTATAGGAGATCTACACCTCCTACCATATAATGCCTCAAATGGAGCCATCTAAAACTAGAGTAGTAGTTGTTGTTGTACACAAACTCGATGAGAGACAAGTGATCATCCCAACTGCCCTTGTAATCAATAAAACAAGTTCTCACCATATCTTCTAAGGTGTGAATAGTCCGCTCAACTTGTCCATCTGTCTAAGGGTGAAAAGGTGTGTTGAGCTTGACCTGGGTACCAAGTCCTTTCTAACATGACTTCCAGAAATGCGAGGTGAACTGGGTACCTCTATCTGAGATGATGAACAAAGGTAATCCATGCAGTCTGAATAACTCTGGGATATACCTAGCATAATCCTCAGCTGAGTCTACAGTTTTAACTGCGAGGAAATGTGTTGACTTGGTCATTCGGCTACTATCACCCAAATTGAGTCATGTTACTAGCGAGTATGAGGTAGGTCTGTAATAAAGTCCATATTTACTTCTTCCAACTTCCATGTTGGTATGCTGATATCCTGAGTCATATCCCCAGGTCTCTGATGTTCCACCTTAACCTGTTGGCAGTTTCGGGCACTCAGCCCCAAATTTTGCAATGTCTTTTTTCATGTCATTCCAGTAGTAAATATCCCGTAGATCGCGGTACATTTAAGTGGCACCTGGGTGGATAGAATATCTCGAACTGTGTGCTTATTCCAGTATCTGTTGTCTCAAGTCACCTATATCCGGTATGCCAAGTCTACCATGGTAACGAAGCACACCATTTCCCCCTTTGGAGAAAGCCTCCACTTTTTTTTTTGAGAACTGCTTCTTTTAGCTTAAGCAGGATGGGATCTTCATCCTACCTTGACTTAACTTCAACTACTAATGAGGAATCTAATCCACTTTGTATTACTACTCCGCCCTCAGCTGAATCGACCAACTACACTCATAACCGAGCTAACCTATGAATATCCTTTTCCAGTTCCTTTCTGCTTTATTCGACTTGAGCCACGCTCCCCATGGACATCCTGCTTAGGGCATCAGACACTACATTAGCCTTGCCTGGGTGGTACAACATACTCATGTCATAATCCTTCAATAGCTCCAATTACCTTCTCTGACGAAGATTTAAGTCTTTTTGACCGAACATATACTGAAGGCCTTGTGATCAGTGAAAACATCCACGTGAGCCCCGTAAAGGTAGTGCCTCCATATTTCCAACGCAAACACCACTACTACCAATTCAAGGTCTTAAGTCAGATAGTTATTTTCATGCACCTTGAGTTTTCTAGAGGTGTAAGTTATCCCCTTACCTCACTACATCATAATGCAACCGAGTCCAACTTTGGAAGCGTCACAATATACAACAAACCCATTTGTTCCTTCCGGTAAGGTTAGAACTGGAGCAATAGTGAGTCGAGTCTTCAACTCCTGAAAACTCTTCTCACACGCATCTAACCATTGAAACTTCACATTTTTCTAAGTCAACATTGTTAGAGGAGATGCAATAGAGGAAAATCCTTCTACAAAGCTTTGGTAATAACCGGATAGACCCAAGAAACTTTTGATTTCAGTTGGGGTAGTAGGTCTCGGCCCGTCTTTCACTGTTGCTATATTTTGAGGATCTACCTGAATACCTTTACCCTAGACCACGTGACCAAGGAAAATAACAGACTTCAATCAAAATTCACATTTCCTGAACTTAGCGAACAACTGGCAGTCTCTAAGCATCTGTAGCACTATCCTTAGATGGTTAGCATGTTCCTCCTCATTTCTGGAGTATACCAGAATGTCATCAATGAATACAATGACGAACATGTCTAGATACTGCTTGAAAACCCTGTTCATCAAGTCCACGAAAGTTACAGGGGCATTAGTTAGTCCAAAGTACATAACCATGAATTCATAGTGGCCATACCGAGTTCTGAAGGTTGTTTTTGATATGTGACATTCTCTGACTCTAAGCTGATGATACCCAGACCTGAGATCTACCTTGGAGAAATAACTGGCTCCCTAAATCTGATCGAACAAATTGTCAATCCTGGGTAGGGGATACCGGTTCTTAACTGTGAATTTGTTCATTGATGGTAATCGATACACATTCTATGAGTACAGTATTTCTTTCGCACAAATAATACTATAACACCCCATGGAGAGATGTTGGGCCTGATGAAACCTTTATTAAGAAGGTCTTTTAGCTGCTCCTTCAACTCCTTAAGCTCAGCTGGAGTCATTCTATAAGGAGGGATGGACATGAGCTAAGTGTCTGGAAGAAGGTCTATGCTGAAGTCTATTTCCCGCTCGGGAGGGACTCCGGGAAGATCTTCGGGAAACACGCTAGGGAACTCGCTGACTACTGGAACTGACTGGATAGTTGGGGTCTTAGAGCTAGAATCTTTGACCCGAACTAGATGATAAATGAACTCTTTAGTAATGAGCTTCCTTGCCTTAAGGTAGGAAATAAACCGACCCTTAGGCGCTGAACTACTGCCCATCTACTTTAAAACTGGCTCATTAGGGAACTGAAATCTAACAACTCTAGTTCTGCAGTTAACTGAGGCATAACTGGAGTGTAACCAATCCATGCCAAGAATGAGATCGAAATCGACCATGTCTAACTCTACTAGATCAGCTAGAATGACCTTATCCAATACTGAGACTGGGCAGTTTCTATACACTCGGCTGGCTCTAACTGACTCACCAACTAGGGTAGAAACTGAGAATGGTTCTAAGAGGACTTTTAGAATGATTTTAAACTAGACAACTACATAGGGAGTCGCAACGATAGTCTGGCTCCTGGATCTAGTAGGGCATATACATCTGGTGGAAGAGATGTAACATACTCGTGACCACGTCAGGTGAGCTCTCCTGATCCTAATGAGAGAAAAAAGCATAAAAATAGCTTTGGCACTAACCGACATCCGTACCTAAAGTGTTGGCCAGCTGAGCTGGTCAGCCTGCTGGACCTGTTGAAGTGGTAGACTGTGATATCCTCTGTCCTGTTGACGGGTATTCTCTGAGCCTGTGATCTAGCTATCCACACCCAAAGCAACCCTCTTTGGCCCTGAATGCATTCCCCTGGATGGTTCTTGCCACAATTAGGGCAAGCTGGATAACGGTTGTTGGAGTTATAACTCTGGGACGGTGATCCAGATGCTCCACCCTTCTGATCCTTGCGGGACCAAAATGTAGGGGGGCTAGCTGAAGTGGTGTTGGAGCCCTCTGTTTCTATTGCTTCTGCTTATAAGGGAGGCTACTACCGCCAGACCTCTAGTAGCCATAATCTAATTTTCAAGTCTTAGCCCGCTTATTCTTCCCCTCCATGTCTTTCAGCTTTTCTGCCTCAATATTCTAGGCATGAATGATGAGGCTGGAGAGGTCAATGTCTTTTATGAGCATAGTAGTCCTGCATTCCCTAAGTACTAAGTTTGATACTCTATTGACGAACTTAATCATGCGAGCCCTTGGCTCGACTACCATCTCTGGAGCATATCTTGAAAATCGTGTGAACTCTAGTGCATATTCCTCCACTGTCCTGCTGCCCTGCTTCAAATTCATGAACTCTTCAACCTTAGCCTCCCTGAACTCCCAGGGGAAGAATCTGTATAAGAATGCCGTGGTGAACTCTTCCCACTCCACCGGTTCTGCCCCTACTGGTCTCCCTTCTTTCCACTGATCGTACCAAATTTGGGCTACCCCTTTCAACTGGTTGGCAGCCCAATCCGCACTCTCAATGGAACTAACACCCATAATTTGGGTGATCTTCCTTACCTTATTCACGAACTCCTGTGGTCCACTCCCACCTTGGATCCATGAAATGCTGGAGGTTTCATTCGGGTGAAGTCCGAAACTCTAGCAGCTGTTGCGAACCCATTTGTGTTCACTGGAACCACCTAGTTTGTTTTAGTCTGAGCCAGTAACTGGATTTCCACTCTGAATTCTACTGAGGACATTTGGTCATCCTGAGGGGCTGCTGGAGCTAGTGGTGTAGGTCGGATAGCGCAACCGGCCCTTCTTTCGTTTTCGTGTCTTGGAGGCATAGTTTCACTGAAATGAAATAGAGCACGAGCTAGGAGGACATTTCTGGAACTGAATTCAACGCATGACAAGGAGTATGAACAAAAGGGAGCTTTAGTAAGAACGCCTTGTAGCCTCCCCGTCATAAGTGTGGCACGTTTCACACCCTTGAAAAGGACTCTACTTGACGCGGCTTTCTGACATCCTAGGATACACTAAACCTAGCATCTGATACCAAGTTTTTCACCACCTGAGTCTATACCCTAGATGAGACACAATACTTGGAGTAGCAAGTAACACGACACTACTTGGGCTGGTCATCCGGGTGTGGAGCGGATGTTAGCCCTGCTGTCCCATATATACTATTGGCCGAAAATGGAAGAAGATGTGGAAGCGTATGTGAAGACTTGTCTTGTGTGTCAGTTAGACAAGGCAGAGCGCAAGAAGGAAGCGGGTTTGTTGCAGCCTCTTCCGATTTCTGAAAGGCCATGGATGTCCGTGTCAATGGACTTCATTTCTGGGTTTCCGAAGGTCGACGGTAAGGCATCAATTATGGTGGTGGTTGACAGGTTCTCAAAATATGCTATCTTCGTTGCTGCCCCAATTACTTGTTGTCTGAAGTAGCTGCCGATTTGTTCTATAGACATGTGGTTAAATTGTTTGGTGTGCCAGCCGATATTGTGAGTGACAGGGATGCGAGATTCACAGGCCGGTTTTGGACAGCGTTGTTCAATATGATGGGGACCGACTTGAAATTTTCGATAGCGTATCACCCGCAAATGGATGGACAAGCAGAGAGGATTAATCACTTGGTGGAGGAATATCTCAGGCATTTTGTGACAGCAAGCCAGAGGAATTGGGTAGACTTGTTGGATACGGCGCAGTTTTGCTATAATCTGCACAGGTCTTCAGCAACCGAGATGAGTCCGTTTGAAATAATCTTGGGGAGACAGCCTTTGACACCGCTGGATGTCGCTAAGCAGAAGCATCAGGGGAAATGCCCAGCTGCTTACCGTTATGCAAGGGACAAGCATGGGATGCTTGCCGAGGCGCAAGACAGTTTGCGCAAGGCCCAGAGTCGAATGAAAAAATATGCCGATCAGCATAGACGCCCGTTGGAGTTTCAAGTGGGTGACAAGGTGATCCCACCCATGGTCTATCTTAACACTGGTAATCTGAGTAATCATAGTGGAAGCTTAAATAATAAAACCATCTAGGAAAGATAATATAATAAAAGTTCATACATCTGAAAGCAAAACTGAAAGTCAGAGTCTATGTCTGAAAGCCATATACTAATGATGAGTTTCTAGGACAAGCCTCCAGCCAACTTTAAAGTCTAACTGAAAGAAAATAACTGAGAAATAAAATATCATCCTCAAAAGATGAGGACTCACTATTGGTGCTGCTGATATCACCTAAAGGAATCTATTAACGGTGCTGAGGGTCAGAACCTGCGCCTGTATCATGATACGATATAGCATAGAAGGTATGCATCAGTACTATGAATGGACTAAGTAAGAGGGAGAAAATATAACATAAAGAACAAATAACTGAACTATAACAACATGTAATGACCAACTGAAATTCTGAAATCTAAACAAGTAAAATATAACTGAGATAGTCAATAATGACCCCGACTGGTGGTCATAAACATGCCCTGAATCTGAGATACTGATCTAAGATAACTATATTAAACTGAAATGTACTGAGTAAATGTTGAACTGTATTGAGCTGAGCTAAACTGAAACTATACTAACTAGTGGGAGAGTCTATAACCAACATATAACCACGTGAGCTAAACATGGAGTCCAATGTATACACTCTATCGGTAGGACCCAATATACTTTGCCAGGGTATAAAGGCATGAGTTGGGTGATCACAAGTTTGGAGTCATAGGGACAATAAAATAACTTATGGTAGCAACATAGTTTTGGAAACTTGGGTGCGCTGGAGCCCCGGTCCGCTTGGTGCTAAGTCCTACTCCTACTAGATAGTCCTAATCTGACTACTAAGCTGATAGCTCGAAGCTGAGGTCGAAGACTAAGTCAGGAATACTTATCTAGAAGTACCTTGAGAGTCTTATGGGACCAGATTCTCTAACTGGTGTTCTAAGACTGGCCAGAACTACTTATCTAGAAGCGTTGTAACCATCTAAAGAACAAACTGAAATCTGATAACTGATATCTAAGTCTAATAACTGATAACTGGGAGGCACCACTGATACCTCAAGAAGTGACTGCAGTCAAATTGATCATCTCATATTTCTTAAAATACTGAGTAAGCTAGTGTTTTGACTGAAACTGGACTAGCATGAATTGACTGAGATAGTCAACTGATAACAACAATATGGGAATTCCAACACTAATAGAATCTAGCAATATGAATAACTAATCAATTTTTCAAGACTCTAATCTACTGCTTTCAAAAGCTAGTGCTAAATCATTTTTACAAGAAGCTAGTTTCCACAGGATTTCTAAGACTTCGGAAAAATATAACAGCTAATAACATGGATAATATTCCACCTGAAATTTATTAAATTATGTCTGAACACTTTTCTAAATTTTGAAACCTTAGGGCTATAACTGATAGAAGAACATGGAAGGGTTTTGGGGACACAAGGAAAGAACAATTCCCTTGTTGAAATCCCACATACTTGGTGAAGAAATCTCGAAGAAAATCCCTTGAGAATCTGAGAAGCTCATGCTTTGAGTTTTTCTGAGAGAGTTTTACGATCTGGCTTCTGAGGCAATGAGAGGTGTGAAGTATATTGTCAATTACCCCTCTAAATTCCCTGGAAATAACCCAAAACGACATAGTTATTGGATTAAAAAGATGGGATATTACCAAAATATACCTGGGCAAAATCTAGAAAAACTACCATAGAGACCAACGGGTCACTCAATGAGTCATTGGTTGAGACGATGAATCATTAGGACCAGTCGTTGGTCATGGGGCCTAGATTTTTGACTCATTGGATCTGGAAACAAGAGGGAACACAACTCGACCAGCGGGTCATTGGTACCTCCCATGGCCACTAGTGGGAAATATCTGGGAAGCCTAACAACGAGAAACACAACGACTCATTGGTAGACCCAATGGGTCGTTGTATCGAGTCGTCACCTCCATTGAAAAAGTTCTTAAGATCCCTGAACTTGTCACAGCGGGTGATCGAATCGCTTGTGATACAATGGGTCATTGTTGCCATTCCTTTTCACTGAAAGGGATATCTGGGATTCGCAATTAATGACTCACACCACGAGTCATTATATCACACGATGACTCGTTGGTTGAGTCGTGGGTTCCTTGAAAAGGAAGTTCTGAGCTGGGAACCAACGAGTGATAGGACAACTCGTAGTTTCTCACAACGGGTCATTCCATGTCCTGTTGGTTCTCGATAGATCAAGGAAGGTCTGACCACAACTCAGAGAATGGGTCATTAGAGTTGACCACGACTCATTGTCTCGGTCATTCTTAGCCAAAATTTTTGGTTTCTTTTAGATTTTTCTTGCAAGGTCTGAGTTTGGTCTAGAAAAGTTTTGGGGTGTTACAGCTCCACTTCAACAAGTGCTCTTCCTATTGCTAGGAATGGTTTCCCCATGATGATGGGAACCTCAATATAAGTCATAATCCAGCACGACAAAGTTGGATGGTAGAATGAACTTGTCCACCAAGACCAATACATCCTCAAGGTCACCAATGGGATGCTTTATTGAATGATCTTCCATCAACAACCTCATTATTTTAGGTTTGGGACTTCCCAAACTTAACTTCCTAAAGATTATGAGAGGCATTAGATTGATGCTAGCCCCGAGATCACATAATGTCTTGTCGAACATACAAATCCCAATAGTGCGAGGGAGAGTGAATGCTCCGAGATCCTCTCTTCTTGGAGCAAGGTTACTATCCATCAAAGCACTACGTGATGTGACACCTCCACTATGCCCGCATCCATTATCTTCTTTTTCTTTGCAGCTCTTTCATGAATTTCACATATCCTTGCATTTGGAGTAATGCGTCAACCAGCTATGTTGATGGACAACTTGCTAAACATATCAATGAACTTTTGGAATTGATTGTCCTCTTTCTTTTTCTCTAATCACTGTGGGTAAGGAGGTGGGATTCTAGGATCTTGTCCTTGTGCACTTGAGGCCTTCTCGCCTTTTTTCTCAACATCAACATCTTTGGGAGTAACAACCACTCCTTCCTCTTCAAGTTCCTATTTATCATCAACACAACTCGGTGCTTTTGGTGCCACATCCGTCACTCCATCATTTGTGATTAGATCAATAGTTTTTTGGCCTTCACACCCGCATCGGCCATAATTTTTCCACTCCTAGGAGGGGTATCACTGGGAAAGGTTCTTTTTATCCGGGGATTCATTTGGGATTAATGGTTGTTCATTTGATCTTACAAATGCTTAATGGAAGCCAAATGAGAACTCATTGTTTGGGCAAGGTTAGATACCTCCCCTTTAAGCTCCTTCACCCCACTATCCGAGGACTCAACCTTCTTCAAATCTTTTGCCAACATCTCCTCCATCTTTGAGTTAACAACATTACTCACTGTGAGTTGCATTTGGTGTGCCTCAATATTGGGAGAGGGAACATATGTATTTGAACTTTATGGTATCGCTCCCCTTCATGATTCGTTTCACGATTTCCCCATGTATCATTCCTATCGTTCCACCCTTGACTGTTATGATTCCTCCGACCTTGACTCTCGTCATGAGGATGCTAAGGGCCTTGGTTGGCACCTTGATATCCCAAACAAGAACCCGTCCTCCACTTGGCCAGCCGTATATTGACACTCTTCTTCATATCTTGGCAGTGAATCCTCCCTTGCATATTGCTTGTGGCCTTAGGTTCCAACTGCGTTTAGACTTTTGTAACCATCCTCCATCACATGCTTGGTTATTAGCTCAAGATGGGTCATCATTTTGGCCAAGGTCGCATCCTTTTCTTCATCATGTTTTCTCATCTCCACAGTCACAAGGCTAGAACTAGCACCATTTGAGGATACATCGGTGTCCTGGTGCCATGCTCGAAGTCTTGATCATTTGATCTAAGAGAGCTTTGGCCAATCCATATGTTTGGTCCATCAAGGACCCACCAGTGAGATTATTGGCTATGGACTTATTTATTAGTAAAGTGAGTGATAGAAGCTTTGGGGAGAAGATCTCCATCAGGCAACCCATGGTTTGGACATATTGCAACTTCTTTTTGAATCGAAGCCAAACCTTATGCAAGGGTTCATTTGAGAGTTGTCTAAAATTGGTGATTTCATCCCTCAACTGCACCATCCTCGAGGGAGGAAAGAACCTATCCAAGAAAGCCTCTGTCAACTCTTGCCAAGAAGTAATACACCCCGGGAGTAGCTCCTCTAGCCAAATAGATGCTTATCCCATCAATGAGAATGGGAAAAAGCCTTAGTTGAATTGGCTCTTGGCTAATATTGGTGATATTGAAGGGCTGGCAGATTTTAAGAAAGTTGCAAAGGTATCTATTAGTGTCTTCGCTTGGTTCCTCAAAAGAGTCCTTTCATTTGTAGCAAGTGTAACATCATGCTGGTCACATGTAACACCATATTCCCTACCATATGTGGTAGGTGAATGGCACCCGCTATATCAGGTGACATTAGCTCATCCTCGTCTTGGTCCATGTGGCCATCTGCTGAATCCACTTGTGAGTCTTGGATCATTATATACAACCTAAAACAAGCAGAAAAAATAACAAATGTAAATTTACACAAGATGCTTAAACAATTCGAATTAACAACTCTAGGCTATCAATGCCTCTTCCCTGACAACGGTGCCAAAATTGATAACGTCCAAATACACTTCTCCCTAGGAGAGAGTGAGAAGTGTACACAGTCGTTCATAATATAATTTATCATACTTTACGAGTCGGGATCGAATCCACAGGGAATAGGGATAGATCACTACTAAAATTTGTATGTCAACCTAAACTACTTCGCATCATTGTATCACAATAAATAAAATAAATGTTGGAGGGAAAATGAGAACACTATATGATACTACTCAATATCAAAAAGAAGTAATAATAGCTGAAGCAACAACGAGAGCAAGTACTAGAGATGTGCTATTGATGGGGCATTGATAGGATTGGGTTAATCAACAAGTCTTAAAAATCAAATACTAACATAAATAGTATGAACAAGTCTATACCCAATGTCTTTTGACCACTTAGGCATATTCTACTTGGGTTCTTCCAAACCCCAATGAATTAATACATTATCCATATTGGCTTGTGGAAGGATTAAGCTATTTCTAGCCTTAATCATTAATTGAGTTATGAAAACAGGTTTTGGCTCTTTCTAGCCCAACCCCATATTTGCAAAATTCAAATCCCCGCTAATGCTTTCTCACCCATATCTTACTTCCTTTTTTCAAGAAAAAGCAAGATAAGTAAATATAATCTATGTTTACAATCACAAATATTTGCATTAAAACTTAGAGAAAGCATTAGATTTATGCATAATAAGTGACTCTAACACTAAATTAATAACACCCAATCAAATCAAAACTCACATCTAGCACACACCTCTAACAATCAAATTAGCTACACATGAGGGTACATAAGAGAATTAAATCAATAAGAGATTCATTCACATTCATAATCGAATAGTAAATTTTAGCTTCAATTGTATAATTCAATGGAGAATTCTTACCCTACAAGATTGGAGAAGAAGAAGAAGAAGAAGAAGAAGAAGAAGAAGAAGAAGAAGAAGAAGAAGAAGACTATCTCTTACTTCTCTCTATAATTCACTCTCTAAAAAAAATTAGCTAATCCAAATGTACTACCCCTCCTATTTTCTAAAAAAATGAGAGTGTGTACAAAATAGGGAAAGTCTGCTTTCTTTATGCTGCAAGAATCCCAATTTTACCCTTAGAAGCTTCTCAAATGTCCTTGTGCCAGAGCTAGACCATTTTACACTTTTTAGCATGGTCTCACTTTCGTGGAAGCTACATTTCGCAGGTGCCCATCCGCGAGGTGCAGTTCACTTGCAACTCTGGTTTAGAACGCCGGGATATGTCCTGCAGTAGAACCTACATTTCACAGGTGCTCTTTAACATCAGCCTAGTGCACTCCTCCATTTGGCTGATGCTTCGTAGGTGCAGAACCTGCGAAGTGTAGGTCTTCTTCCTCCAGCATTTGCTTTTTGTTCATTTCCTTTACTTTTTTTGTTTTAGTCGAATACTTGTAAAATCCAAGAAAAAGGCATAAAACCTTCCCAGATGAGTTGAAAACATAGAAAAAGATCATTCTTAAGAGCCTAATAACTTGGTAAATTACCAACACATCAGCTCTGGAGATGCTACCAGATTTGAGAGTAGAATGAGGAAGTTCGTGTTTGGATTGTTCGAGCATGTAAAGAAGGAATGTAAGGGCTCTCTATTGATTAATGACGTAGATATTTCTAGACTTATGGTATATGCCAATAGTTAGAGGATGATAAGCAGAAGGACAGAAAGGAACACCAGAGCAACTGAGCTAAGCTATCAGGTAATAAGACCGTACAGTAGAAGAACAAAACTTGAAATAATTCCTTCTTCAGGAAAAGGCCCTCTAGACCTATATAGTCAGCTGCTAATGCTCCAGCCACCGGTAATAGGAATAATCAGATCCCAAGCGCAAGGTATTGCAGTTCAGAGAACCCCTCGACACCCATCATGTAGCAAGTGTGGTAGAATCCACTTAGGTGAGTGTCATTCCGGTAGAGATAGATGCTATGGATATGGTTATTAGGGCATTTTTTTGAGAGAGTTGTCCATTCAATAGGGTAATGGGTGTAAAACAGCTCAGTCTACTCCTTCAGTAGGAAGACTTAACCCAAATGTCACTACATCAGGCACAAACAGAGGATAGAACCGTCTGTATGCTATGTCTAGTCGTCGGGATTAAGAGAACTCTCTAGATGTTGTCATTGGTATGTTAAAAGTCTTCTCTATTTATGTATTTTCTTTACTTTCTCTAGGTTCTTCTCTATCCTTTGTGATTCCTTATGTAGCTGTTAAGTTTGAAATTTTGCCAACACAACTCTTAGAGTCATTTAGTAATTCTTCTCCGATCAGTGAGTCAGTATTAACTAAGAGGATCTACAGAGATTATACAGTCTTAGTCTATCATAAAGATACCATAACTGTCCTAGTAGACATAGTGTATTTTGTTGTTATTCTATGCATGGATTGGTTGTATTCCTGTTATCGTCAACTGTTGGACTCAAGTAGTAGAGTTTCGATTTCCAGAGTAGCCAGTATTAGTTTGGGAAGGTAGTCCCATTATGCGTAAGGGTCGTTTCATTTCATACATTAATTCCAAAAAGTTAATCTCTAAGGGGTGTGCATATCATTTAGTGAGAGGGAAAGACTCTAATGTGGAGACACCTTCCCTTTTGTCAGTTCTAGTTGTGAATGAGTTTCCAAAGCTATTTCCAGATGATCTTTCGAGAGTCCCTCTAGATAGGGATATAGATTTTCGAATAGATGTTCTTCCTGACACTCAACCTATCTCTATTTTTCCATATAGAATGGCTCCGATTGAGTTAAAAGAGTTAAAACGGCATTTAAAGGATCTTCTATATAATGGTTTAATTCTCCCTAGTGTTTCACCTTGGGGTGCTCCAGTTCTCTTTGAGCATAAAAAGGATGGTACTTACAATGCACATTGATTACTAGCAGTTTAATATGGTCACAATCAAGATAGATATCCCCTTCCTAGAACCGATGACTTGTTCGACCAGCTTTAGGGTTCCAAGTGTTTCTCAAAAATAGATCTCAGCTTGAGGTATCATCACTTGAAGGTTAGGGAATGTAATATTCCCAAGATAGCCTTCAAGATCTGCTCTGGTCATTTTGAGTTTATTGTTATGTCCTTTGATTTGACTAACGCTCCTGCAGCACTTATAGACCTCATGAACAGAGGGTTTAAGATGTATCAGGACATGTTTGTTATTATGTTCATTGATGATATCTTTGTTTACTTCATGAGTGAGAAGGAGCATGCTATTCATCTCAGAATAATCCAGCAGACTCTTAAGGTCAATGAGTTATTCGCTAAGTTCTCTAAGTGCGAATTTTGGCTGAAGTTAGTGGCTTTCCTAGGCCATATAGTCTCCAGCAAGGGTATTAAGGTTGGCTCCTTAGAATATTGAGGCAGTAAAGAGTTGGCCTAGACCTACAATCGCGACTGATATTAGGAGTTTCCTAAGTTTAGCTAGTTACTACAGGAGGTTTGTATAAGGATTATCAACTATTGCTACTCCATTGACTAAGTTGACCCATAAAAAGGTAAATTTTCAATGATCTAAAATCTTGTGAAAAAAGCTTTCAGGAATTGAAAACTCGTTTGACTACTACTCTAGTGTTGACCCTACCAAAGGGTATAGATGGCTTTGTTGTGTATTGTGATGCATCCAGAGTAGGCATTGGGTGCATATTGATGAAAAATGGCAAGGATATAGCTTATGCCTCTAAAAAACATAAGAGCTATGCAAAGAATTATCCAACTCATGATTTTGATTTGGTAGTTGTAGTATTTGCATTAAGAATTTGGCGTCACTATCTCTACGGTGTTGATGTGTTCACAAAACACAAGAACCTGCAGTATGTGTTCAACCCAAAGAAGTTGAATCTCATACAGAGGAGGTGGATTAAACTATTCAAAGATTATGATATAAGTATTCTCTACCACCCAGATAAGGCTAATGTAGTTCTTGATGCTCTTAGTAGGCTATCCATGGGAAGCACAGTTAAGGTAGAGGGGGAAAAGAGAGAGTTGGCAAAGGATGTGCCTAGATTCTCACACTTAGAAGTTTGTCTTCTAGACTCTGAAGAAGGTAGTGTGCTTGTTCAAAATGGGGTCAAATCATCTCTAGCAACAAAAGTTAAGGAAAAGCAGGACAAAGATACCTCTTATTTCAATTAAAGGGAGATGTTCACAAGCAGAAGGTGTTGGTTTTCACACAAGGGGGAAATGGTGTCTGAGGTATCAAGATAGATTATGTGTTCCAAATGTAGATGGTCTCAAGGATAGAATCATGGTAGAAGCACACAGCCCCAGATATTCTATTCACCCAGGTTCAACTAAGATGTACCATGACTTGAGGGAAGTCTATTGGTGGAATGATATAAAGAGAGACATTGCAAATTTTCTGGCTAGATGTCCAAATTATCAACAGGCAAGGTTGAGCACCATAGATGTAGCTCAGAGTATATTAATTCCCTAATAAAAGTGGGATATGATCAATATGAATTTTATTACCGGTCTATCAAAGTCACGTAGGCAACATAACTCTATTTGGGTGATTGTAGATCAAATGACCTAGTCAGCCCATTTCTTGCTAGTTAAGACTATGGATTTAGCCGAGGATATGCATGATTGTGTATTTGAGAGATAGTTAGACTTCATGGAGTTCCATCATCTATCATATCAGATAAGGGCATACAGTTTACTGTCCAGTTATAGAAGTCATTTCATAAAGGTTTGGGCACAAAGGTGATCTTAGCACAACTTTTAATCCACGGATAGATGGTTACACAAAATGGACTACTCAGAAATTGGAGGATATTTTGAGAGCATGTGTTATTGATTTAAAGAGAAATTGGGATGACCATTTGCCTCTCATTGAGTTTGCACATAATAATAGTTAACAATCCAGCATTCAGATGGCTCCTTATGAGGTTCTTTGTAGGCGAAGGTGTAGATCTAATGCTCCTTATGAGGTTCTTTATAGGCGAAGGTGTAGATCTAATGCTCCTTATGAGGTTCTTTATAGGCGAAGGTGTAGAGCTCCTATTGGTTGGTTTGAAGTTGGTGAAGCAAAGTTGATAGGACCATACTTAGTGTAATAAGGTATGGAAAAATTTAAGATCATTTGGGAAAGGTTGAAGGCTGCACAAAGTCTCCAAAAGTCTTATATAGATGTTAGGCATAGAGGCTTGGAGTTTTAGGTAGATGATTGGTTTTACTTGAAGGTTTTACCTATGATGAGTGTTATGTGATTTGTCCAGAAAGAAAAGCATAGTTGTTACATCCCATAAGTTTCTATCGTTTAACTGACACATGCGTACGTATGTTGAGAATTTTGGAGTACAACACATACGGGGAAGGGCTCGCAGAGTGAGTAAATGAGCACGGCATATAGAGGGTAGGAGGACGTTGTCGGAGGTCAGGCACACTGGGCGCCGGGCCGCGCTACCACCCCGACATTATGGACGCTGCATCGCGCCCCTTGCCTGGCTGTGTGGACGGTGCGCTGCTTTCCCTTCCACCACCCTTATATATATATATATGTTTCAAGTTAAGGATCAATTCATTCTAAATATTTCCTTAAATAGACCCACGACCCCGACAATGTTTTCTCTCAATTTTCTATAGGTTTTTGGCGGAATTACATCGTTAAACTCCGTAAAAACCTAAATTTGTCTTAGATAACGAGTTACAGGCCTACAAGGAACGTCCCTGAAGAGTTATTTCTTAAAAATTCTCTCGAAGTACCAGAACCCCGCCAAGTAAAAGTTGTAGAAATCACTTCTAGTTGAGTGCTAAGCACCTACAGGTAGGTAAGCATTTCTACCTTCTAAACTCTAGGGAATTTGTGAGTTTCTGGCCGAATTAAATGAATTTGAGTTATAGTTAATATTATTGAATGACATCATTATTTGTCGAGTCTTAGTATTGAAAATAGCCTTATTCTCTCGTCGTAGGGCTGTAATTTGGTGGGATTGCCAGTTATAGGTTTGAACTAGTTGGGTGAATGGAAATCGTCGATTGCGGTATGTTAAAGCTATTCCTTTCGGCAAGTTATTCTTGTTGTAGCATTGATACGGCTTGTGTTTCCGTAGTAACTTGAAAATACGAATGTTGTAGTTAGTCATTGTAAATAGATTTGTGATTGTAGCGTAGCATCCCTGGTAGGGGTTGATCATATTTCGTATGACCTCTCCCTGTGATTAGCTGAGGGACTGCTAATTGTATGAACTGATTGTAGAGCTATGAAGCTGCTAGTGATTATAGAGCTATAGATTGCTTACAGAGCCACGATGCTGCTATCTTTTACAGAATTATGAGATTGCTTTTGAAGCTATTGTATTGCTTATGAGCTACTGAATTGCTTAAGAAGTTATTAAATGTCTGAAGGGACTAAAGTAAAGCTTTCGGGCCACGTTGGAGTCTTTTATGAACTCCTTCTATGTTCAAGATGACATTACTGACCCCTTTAGGGGCCTGATTTTCCTAAGACGTAGTTGCACTCACTTATGGGGGCCTCAGGATACTGATAGGGGTATATATACTGTTTGGTGCTTGCCAGTGCTTATGGGCGTCCATGTAGGTTATTTTATGTTGATTGTACCTTCCAGGCTTATGGGAGGCACGACTAGGTTCTTGTTTGTATATTTACTTGCTAGTTATATTTCAGATTGTAAGGCTATTCAGGTTGAACTCTTATCCTTCCTATTGATTACTTTCAGTTCTTCTATCAGTTTTAGTCAGCTTTTATTATTGTCTTACATATTCGGTAAATATTATTCTGGCACCTATCTATGAGGAGCTACATACTTGCCTGCAGGTGCAGATAGACATCGTTCAGGACCTTCTTAGCTATAAGCCAGGATTAGCAGTTCAGTTAGCTTCTTTTCTTCGGATTTGATAGTTATAAAGGTTTGCTCATTTTGTTGTAGCTTTTAGGAAGGTTAGGGCCCTATCCCGACCACTGTTCCACTCTTAGAGGCTTGCGGACTACATTTTATCAGTTGTTGGTTGTTGTTGGCCATATGGAGCCTAGTATAGCTAGTTAGTTAGCAGCCATGTTGACTATAGTAGGAATATGACTACCTGCTTTCCTTTTATTATAAGTAGATAGCATGGTGGTCTTATCGACCGGCATAGGATCCCTTTATTGTTGTGTGTATTGGGTTAGCAGTTTTCTTTTTTAGGTTACTATATTTCCTTGTCGGCCGGAGGCTGTGTTTACAGCCAAAATATAACAGTTTGTTTTTTTTTTATTTTGAGTTGCTGGCAGGCACCAGAGGTGTTTGTTCCTAGTTAGGTCAGCCCAGGTCCCAGTATAGAATTAGGTGCCAGTCATGCCTCCCAAGGTGGGGCGTGACAAACTTGGTATCAGAGCAACATCGTATCCTAGGGAGTCTGCAAGTTGTGTCTAATAGAGTCTTGTCTATGGGTGTTTTGTGCATCACATTCTATAGGCAGGAGGCTCCGAGGCATGATAGCGTGGTTACCTTCCTTTCTTATCCAGTGGTGCTATAGAGCTATGTCGTATAGGGTGAATCCCTGAGCTTGCTTATCTACAAAGAAAATATCCGATGCACAACAGACTATGGCTGGTCGGGAATTGGATACTGCGGTAGGTGAGGGACTAGTAGGGTGACATAGTCAGAGCTGTCCATACCTGAGGGCAATACGGAGGCATCGCCTCGATCTCTCCAGCATTCACCGCCACATCAAGATCCCTCCTGGGTAGTAGATAAATAGTATCACCCCGAGTTATACCTATACCATCAGATCAGGAGGTTAGAAGTGCAGTTTACATGTTGGCTCGGATGATGGCTGCTCAGCACCAACTAGTGGCACCAGTTGTTCCTCGCTTTGAGTTATCCGCAATTTATGGGGACAGATTATAGAGAGGATCCTCAGGACTTCATAGACAAGGTGCAACAAATATTCAGGGTAATGTATGCCTCGCCTATAGAGTCTCTTGAGTTGGTAGTGTTTCGTCTATGAGATATAGCATTTCTGTGGTACGAGAGTTGGGAAAGGTCCAAAGGTAGGGATCTACCACCACATACTTGGACGGGTTTTTCGGAGGCCTTCCTAGATCATTATCTACCTCGAGAGATCCGAAAGGCCAGGGTGGATCAGTTTTTACATCTAGAGTAGGGCAGAATGAGCGTCCGGGAGTATGCACTGAGGTTTGACTCCCTGGCTAGATATGTATCAGCTTTTGTAGATACTATGCCAACTAGGATACACCGGTTTATCATGGGGCTTTCTACTAAATATGTGGAGGCATGTATTACGGTTATCTTTTGGGCGAGGATATGAATATTGCACGCATTTAGGCTTTTTCTCAAAATATAGAGGGAATCAGGCAGTGCCAATATAAGGCTGGAAGGGTAAGTCGGGAGCTGCACCAGAGGGATAGACACAGTGATTTGTAGGTTGAGTTTCAAGGGGGGCCCAGACCTCAGTTTCTAGGTCGGCCACCTAGACCTTCGCCTCCGTAGCAGCAGGGCATATCGTCATGGACAATCAGGTTCCAGCAAGAGTTCACGAGCGTCAAGCTCCCAACAGTAGAGAGGTTTAGATCAGACTAGGACTATTACACCGTGTTGTAGGATTTGCAGTCGACAACATTTTGGAAGGTGTAGATATGGCTCTTTTGTTTTCTATGCTTCTAGGAAAGAGGGTCATATGATGAGGGATTGTGCGACCATAGATCAAGGTGACCGAGGCTAGTAGAACAGGTCCACAGCCAGATCACATGCTCCAGCACCTTCGGCAGGGCGTAGGCCCTCTGACAGAGGGAGAGGTAGATTGGGGGCATCTAGTTCTAGTAGTGGTCTGGATTTCACTTATGGCTTACTAGGGAGATAGGATTCAGAGTCATCACTAGATGTTGTGACAGGTATGTTGAATGTTTGCTGTCACCCAGTTTATATTTTGATAGATCCAGGTTCTACTCTATCTTACGTTACTCCGCTAGTGGCGCGGAAGTTTGGCATACACTAAAATTGCTCAGCAACCATTCTCGGTGTCTAAACCCATTGGTAACTTTATTATTGCTAAGAGGATTTATCGGGGTTGTATAGTAGAGATTGTTGGTCGCAGACATTAGCCGATTTAGTAGAGCTAGAAATGGTTGATTTTAATGTAATTATGGGTATGGATTGGCTAGCACCATGTTATTCCAATGTGGAATGTTTGACCAGGACCGTCTGATTTCACTTTCCAAGGGAGGTAGTGCGAGAATTGAAAGGCAATACAGTTACACCAAAATGTAGGTTTATAACCTATCTTCGGGCGAGGAAGTTGATAGCAAAGGGTTGTATTACCGTGTTGTTAGGATTCAGGATATGCATGCAGAATCCCTGACTCTTCAATCTATTCTTGTGGTTAGTGAATTTTCTAACGTGTTTTAAGAAAAGCTTCCTAGTATTCCCCTAGAGAGGGAGATCGATTTCTCTATTGACCTGCTACTAGGAACGCAACCTATACCCATCCCTCCATACCGAATGGCTCCTGCTGAGCTGAAGGAATTCAAAGAATAGTTAAAAGATTTGCTAGATAAGGTCTTTATTAAGAGCCAAGTGCTTCACTGTGGGGTGTGCGAGTTATATTTGTGAGGAAGAAAGATGGCTCCCTACGAATGTGTATTGATTATCACCAATTGAATAAAGTTACTATTAAGAATAAATATCCCCTCCCGAGGATGGATGATTTGTTTGATCAGCTGCAGGGGGCAAAATATTTCTCCAAGATCAACTTAAGGTCAAGGTATCACCAAGTGTGAGTCCGGGAGAAAGCTATTCCAAAGATAGCCTTCAGGACCAGGTATGGTCATTTTGGATTCTTAGTCATATCTTTCGTATTGTCGAATGCCCCATCAGTGATTATGGATTTGATGAACAACATCATAAGTCCGTATTTAGATCTATTTGTGATAGTTTTATTGATGAGATTTTTTCATATTCCATCTCAGAAGCCGAACACAAAGATCATCTGCAAATGGTACTCCATACACTCAGGGATCGCCAGTTATATGCGAAGTTCTCGAAATGTGATTTCTGGTGAAATTTTGTAGCTTTCTTGGGCAATGTTGTGTGAGATGCAGGTATTAGGGTTGATTCACAGAAAATCGAGGCAGTAAAGACATGGACTAACCAGAACTCTTACTGAGGTTCGTAGTTTCTTGGGGTTGGCCGGGTATTACAGAAGGTTCATGGAAGGATTTTCTACCTTATCAGCACCGTTGACAAGGTTGACTTAGAAGGCAGCTAAATTCCACTAGATCGAAACTTGTGAGCAGATTTTTCAAGAGCTAAAAAATAGATTGACAGGGGAAGTGAATGAATTTTTGAAGGGTCACCACGGGCATGACCACGAGTTGTGGTCAGGCTAGACGACTCATGAAGTCACCCGTGGTCTGGACTGGAAGTTTTCAAGGATAGTTGGGCAGTGTAGGCCACGGATGGTGACCACGAGTCGTGGTCACTCGGCACAATTCGTGGTGTCCTTCGTGGGGTCCCATGGTGATTTTGGGCATTGTACCTCAAAACTCAAGGACACGAGTTATGGGCCCTGGTGACGAGTCGTCTAGTCCCTCATGGGGACTGGCAGTCAGCAAATTTTGCGATTTAAGTAAGGGATTTTTCATAATTCCTAAGTTCCTAAAGCCTAAACTATGATTTTTTGAGGTATAAATAGTGACATTTTATGGGGTTAAGTTCAATTTATTCATTTTCCATTCATGCATGAAAAAGTAGAAGAGATTTGAGAGGGTGATCAAGCTAAGGATCTTCAATTTCTTTTTGATCATTCAAGAGAGAGTAAGATTCAGCATCCATCAGGTATGTAGGGTTATGAATGGGTGGTTTCTTCCACACTCATGCCCAATCCCTCTTTAAAAGTGTGAAATTCCATAATTGATCTATGGGTGTTTTACCCAAGTGCATGAATTAGCTATTTCTACACATGGGTATAAATTGATTATGATTTTATTATCGCATTGTCATGCATGGGCTATTTTATAATGATTTCAATTAAACTTTTGTTTCTAGCCTTATGAATGTTGAATCCCATTGATGAGATGATCATGAAAAGTGAGATTTGGGGAGTATATGTGATAATGATGAGATATTATGATGGAAAGCATGATTTGAAGCTACCCAAGTTTACAATTATATTTTCGATGAAAATGGAGTATTTCTAAGTATGATAAAACTTAGGCAATGCCCATATGTTAAGTATGAACGACGATTTTCCCGAATTAAGCTTTCCACAATATTTTGGAGTGAAGACTCCCTATTTTATGTTCTTAGTTTGTGGTATGATTTTAGTTAAGTTTTCCTATGCATAGCTTACCACATGATTTTGGGGCAAGACTCCCACTAGGTTTTCAGCTTGTGGTCTGTGTTGAGCTAAAGCTTCTCATATGCATGATTTCATATTTGAGATGTATTTGATCATTGAGCTTCATCAATAGACGATGCTGAGCTTTGTTATATACGATGCAGAGCATATGCATGTTTTTGGGAGTATTGTCTAGCATCGAGTAGGCTATGGGTCGATCACCCTATGCCTCAGAACTACGCGCCAACGTAGGTTTATACTATTATATGACTTGGGACCTCCCTTGTGAGCTTCCCCATGCTTGAATGGACCTTCAGCTTGATATTGATATCATGGTAGCGTCCTTAGCCTTGGAAAGGCTTTGGATGGCTCTGTCCACCTAAGTGTAAGAGTCGGGACCACATAAGCTCTATCGTGGTATGTTGGTTAAAAGACGAATATCCCATTGTTCCTCATGACTTTAGATATGCATATCCATTCCTTATGAGATCTCTATGTAAATGCATGTTCTAAAGAAGGTTTGACTTAATGTTCAACTTTTACTTATAAATGTCAGAATTCAGCTTTGAGTCAATCGATTCAGTTATGAAGTTATGAAGTATGTTTTATCATGTTATGAAGAGATCATGATTTCAGAAAGAATGCATGCAATCCCTACTCTCAGTTTACTAATGTTATTTTTTAATCAATGCATTGTCTTTAAATTATTTTTACTCACTTTAGCGGTTTTAGTTGCCTTGCATACTCGGTACATTTCATGTATTGACCACATACCTTCTATGCTGTATTGTTTCAGGATACAAGACCCTGCTCTCAGCTTTAGCCCCGCTCTTAGTCAGCTTATCGGAGTTAGCATTTGCTTTGTTGGTGAGTCCTCATCTTTCGAGGACTAGACTATTCAACTTTTCTTTATGTATTTAAGTTTTCAGCTTATTGAGTTAGTTGGGGTCTTGTCCCATTAACTCGTCATATTTAGAGGCTATTCAGACATATGTATGTATCAGCTTCGGATTTTATATTTTGATATTATATTAAAGTTAGACTTCCGCTATAATCGTATTGTTGGTTATTCAGTTCTTGATTGAGTTAGATGTATGCTTATGCCATCGATCAACTTGGGGTCTCTCGGGGCTCGTCCCGTGTTACGATCCGGGCCTCCGTTTGGTCGTAACTAACTTGGTATCTGAGCCATAGGTTTTGAAGTTTCCTAGGGTGTCTGAAATCCGCATTAAGTAGATTCTTTTTCATTGGTGTGAAGCATGCCACACTTATGACGAAGAGGCTACAAGATATTTAGGAAATGTTCCCTTCTTTTATGATCTATGTCGTGCGATAAAAAGTCTTTTTGTCCTTCTAATTCGTGCTATTCACGATTGCAGAATCATGGCTCCTAGAAGAATGAACGGAAGGAGGAATGGGGATGGTGAAGGACACTAGGATGGCCATGGTCATGGGCATCAGCAAGTCCCACTAGTTCAGAAGCCCCAGGCACCAGAGCCAGCTAACCATGCTGAGTTCCGGGCCACTATTCAGATGCTAGCGTAGGCCTTGACTGTGCCAGGCCGTTGCACATGTTCCGCAAAATGGAAACGCAGCGGCGGCTTGAGTCAGGGATTTCTTGAGGATGAACCCACCAGAGTTTCTTGGGTCCAGGGTAGATAAGGACCCACATGAGTTCATAGACGAGATTGTCAAGATCACCCAAGTCATGGCGGTGAATGGGGTTGAGTGTGCCGACTTGGCCTCTTATCAATTTAAAGGGGTTGCGCATATCTGGTTTCACCAATGGAAGGATAGCAGGGTCGCAGGAGCATGTACGGTCACTTGGGAAGAGTTCCATGTTGCATTTCTAGATCGGTTCTTCCCTCGGGAGATGAGGGAGCTAATGACAGCTAAGTTTGTGAATTTGAAGAAAGGGAGAATGACTATACAAGAGTATGCCCTTGAGTTCATTCACCTATTGAAATATGCCCAGAGTTGGTAGCTGATCAGAAGATGCGAGTAAGTAGATTCATCCATGGAGTAGCGGGCTATTTGGACAAGGATTGTAGGATCTCTATGCTCTATCAGGATATGGATTTCCCACGGAGAGTGTTGTACACCCAACAAATGGAGGCGGTGCAGTCAAGAGAGGGAGGCCAAGAGGGCTAGGACCGAGGATCATAGATTCTCTCAATAGAGGTCCGATGGTGGGCACTGACAGCAGACCCACCAAAGATCATCAGCCCCAGCATCTTCAGCATTGAGTGTGCCATCCATGCCCAGACATGATCAGAGAGGGTAGGCATCAGGCTTGAGGTTTCATAGCAGTAGACCCACAGATTCTAGCATCCCAGCTTGTCGAAGATATGGTCAAGGGCACATAGACCAGTGTTTGCCAGGTTCAGGTGCTTGTTTCGTGTGTGGGAATCCCAGACACATGCTTAGAGATTGTTCAGCTGCGATACATGATCAGGTTGGGGGCTGAGGCCCAGCATCTAGTTTAGCAGCCCCTCCCGCACTCTTAGCACATCAGGCTGCATCAACTAGCACAGCTGGCGGTCAGCGCCAGAACAGATTCTATTTTTTTTCATCCCTTCAGGAGTAGGAGGTCTCGTCGGATGTGGTCGCTAGTATGTTACGAGTTTTCCATATTGATGTTTATGCTTTTCTAGACCTTGGGGATACCTTGTCTTTTGTGACACCTTATGTAGCTAGTAGCTTCGGAGTTAGTCCCAAAGACTTATCAGAACCCTTCTCAGTTTCTACTCCAGTAGGTGACTCAGTTATAGCTAGACGGGTGTATAGAGGTTGCCCAGTCTCAATCCTTCATAAGGTCACCTCAGCAGATTTGATAGAGTTAGCCATGATCGATTTTGATGTTATTCTCGGTATGGATTGGTTATTTTCATGTTATGCTTTAGTTAATTGTTGAACCCCAGCAGTAGAGTTTATATTTCCGAGTGAACCAGTCTTAGAATGGAAGGGTAATTCAGTTGTGCCTGTAGGTTGTTTTATTTCCCACCTTAAGGCCAAAAAGATGATTTCTAAGGGTTGCTTGTACCATCTAGTTAGGGTTAAGGATGTCGGTTCGAGACCTCGACTATCAAGTCAGTTCCAGTAGTATGTGAGTATCCAGAGGTCTTTCCTGATGATTTTTCGAAAATTCCTCTCGAGCGTGAGATTGACTTTGGTATTGACCTTCTTTCCGACACGAAGCCTATATCTATTCCTCCCTACAGAATGGGTCTAACCGAGCTAAATGAGTTAAAGGAGCAATTGAAGGACTTGTTAGATAAGGGTTTCATTAGACCAAGTAAGTCTCCATGGGGTGCACCAGTTCTCTTTGCTCGAAAGAAGGATGGTTCTCTTCGCATGTGTATTGACTATCGACAATTGAACAAAGTCACCTTCAAGAAAAGGTATCTTTTACCCAGGATCAATGATTTGTTTGACCTGCTTCAGGGTGCCAAATGTTTCTCAAAGATAGATCTCAGGTCTGGGTATGATTACTTCAGAGTTCAGGAATGCTCCGAAGACAGCCTTTAGGACGCGACATGGACATTATGAGTTTGTAGTTATGTCTTTTGGACTAACGAATGCTCCTAAAGCTTTCATGGACTTGATGAACAGGGTGTTGAAGCAATATCTGGACATGTCCGTGATCATGTTCATTGATGACATCCTTATATATTCTCATAGCAAGGAGGAGCATGCCGCTCATTTGAGAGTAGTGCTTTAGACTCTCAAGGATCGCCAATTTTATGCCAAGTTCAGAAAGTGCGAGTTTTGGTTGGACTCTGTAGAATTTTTGGGCCATGCGTATCGAGTGAGGGAATAAAGCTAGACTCTCAGAAAATCGAGGCAGTGAAGAATTGGCTCAGACCGGTGAATCCTTCAGATATTAAGAGTTTCTTGGGTTTCGCTAGCTACTATTGGAGGTTTGTTGAGGGTTTCTCATCTATTGCAGCACCTTTGACCAAGTTAACTCTGAAGAAGGTGAAATTCCAATGGTCGGAGACTTGTGAGAAGAGCTTCCAAGAGTTGAAAACTCGACTTACTTCCGCACTGATGTTAACCGTACCCGAGGGTACCGACGGGTTTGTAGTGTATGTGATGCTTTAAGGATCGTACTTGGATGTGTGTTGATGCATCATGAGAAAGTGATAGCATATGCCTCTAGACAGTTGAAAGTCCATGAGAAGAATTACCCGACCTATGATCTTGAATTGGCCGTAGTGGTGTTCGCATTGAAGATATGGCGAAATTACTTGTATGGGGTCCAAATGAATGTATTCACGGACCACAAGAGCTTACAATATGTGTTCATGTAGAAATATCTCAACCTTTGGTAAAGGAGGTGGTTGGAGCTACTCAAGGATTATGATATGAGTGTCCTTTTCCATCGGGGTAAGGATAATGTGGTAGCAGATGCATTTAATAGGCTCTCTATGGAGAGTGTGGCCTATGAGGATGAAGGAAAGAAGGAGTTGGTGAAAGATGTACATCGACTCACCAAGTTGGGAGTTAGGTTGGTCGAGTCAACCTATGGCGGTGTTGTTGTCCTGAACGGGTCAAAATTGTCCTTGGTGACTGATGTGAAAGCTAGACAAGATGAGGATCCGATTTTGGTAAAGCTGAAAGAAGTCGTTCGAAGACAGAAGGTGGAAGTCTTCTCCCAAGGGGGAGATGGTGTGCTTTGATACCAGGGTCACCTATGTGTTCCGGATGTCGATGATTTGAGGAGTAGGATGATACATGAGGCTCATGGATCCAAGTATTCTATCCATCCGGGTGCCACCAAGATGTATCATGATTTGCGGGAAATATATTAGTGGAATGGAATGAAGAAGGATATTGTAGAATTCGTAGCCAAGTGCCCGAACTGTCAGCAAGTAAAGGTTGAGCATTAAAGACCGGGAGGCGTACTTCAGGATATGAGCATTCCTACTTGGAAGCGGGAAGAGATTAACATGGATTTCACAATAGGTCTACCTTGTACTCGTCGACACTATGACTCTATCTGGGTTGTGGTAGACAGGTTGACCAAGGCTGCACACTTTCTACCTGTTAAAACTACGGATTTGGTGGAGGATTATGCCAAAATGTATATCCGGGAGTTGGTCCAGTTGCATGAGGTTCCCTTATCTATCATTTCAGATTAAGGTACTCAATTTACCTCTCAGTTTTGGAGGTCATTCTAAAAAGGGCTTGGTACTCAAGTTAAACTCAGCACAACATTTCATTTGCAAACGGATGGTCAAGCGGAGTGGACAATTCAAACCCTCAAGGACATGTTGAGGGCATGCTATGATTGACTTCAAAGGTGATTCGGGCGATCACTTGCCCCTAATCAAGTTTTCCTACATTAAGAACTATCATTCTAGTATTAAGATGGCGCCATTCGAGGCTCTTTACGGGCAGAGATATAGGTTGCCCATCGGATGATTTGTGGTTGGTGAGGCGGCAATGATATGGCCTGACTCGGTTCATGAGGAAATGGAGAAGGTTTAGTTGATAAGAGACATGCTGAAAACTACTCAGAGTCATCAAAAGTCCTGTACGGACGTGAGAAGAAGAGAATTAGAATTTGAAGTCGATGACTGGGTGTTTTTGAAGGTATCTCCCATGAAGGGAGTGATGCAGTTTGGAAAGAAAGGAAAACTCAACCCTCGTTATGTTGGCCCCTATTAGATTGTTAAATGGGTTGGTAAGGTGGCATACGAGTTGGAGTTGCCCTCAGAGTTATCTTCCGTGCATCCTGTGTTTCACGTATTACTTTTGAAAAAGTGTTTGGGTGACCCAGCTTTAGTTGTTCTGGTGGACAGTCTTGGTGTAAAAAGACAGCCTAGCTATGAGGAAGTTCCAGTGGAAATACTGGATCGATAGGTTTGAATGCTAAGGAACAAAGAAGTAGCTTCAGTTAAAGTGTTATGGAGGAATTAGCATGATAAAGGAGCTACGTGGGAGGCCGAAGTGGATATGATGGCTAGATACCCACATTTATTCTCTACCGGCTCAGTTTCAACTTGAGGTACCAATTTTTACCTAAAACTCTATTTAGTTTCATGTTTAGTTCATGTGTGCAAGTTTCTTTTATGTATGTGGATGTATTTATGATTCGTGAATTTAGTTCAGCTGTAGATTTTGAATCGGAGGTAGTTATTCCGTCAATTTTCAGTTCAAATGATCAGTATTTGAAAATGATGATTTCATGTTTATTGTTGTGCCCCAGCGCACACGCAAGTGCATGCGGTCATACAAGTAATATAGTGGCCCTTTTTAAGAGCCAGAATGTCGAACCCACAGGGACTGGTTAAGCAAATTATGAAGGTCAAGTGTTAGTTAAGAAGTCAGTTTTAGAAGTTTTCGATAAATTATAATTAAATCTTAGTGGTGACACGAAATAATCTGGAAGCAATACAAAACAAAACTAGAGTTAAGGTCGGATAATCATGCAATGCTACAATTCATAATGGGTTAAGTATGAAATTATCAATTATTGTCTCACATAATTGAAATTGCATGTTCATGGTCTTTCGAACCTCTAAACACGACAAACTAGCCTCACTACTACATCGTTGAGCGAGGATGTCATTTCTAGTTCGTGGGCTGGTTTGCGGGGTTCATGCTCTTGATTAGGGACTTTCGTACCTCTAATCATTTAACCGAACTTAGCTTCACAACTACTTCTATGAGTGGTGATGTGATAATTCTAAGTTGGTGTCTAGCTCATCCCGTTTTAGTAACCAAGAAAGGTAAATTAGGTATATTCCTATCCTAACCACAAATCTTTTCAAAAGACAAGAACTTGCTTCCTACATTCTTACGTTCTTGCCTAGGTTTGCTCTTCCAAGCTTCCACCCAAGCTTAACCCACTTGTTTTCATGGTGATCAAGCCTAAAAACAACAATAATAAATATTGTAAGACAAAACACCAACTAACAACTCAACCCAAAACGAATCTAAGCAAATACAATCATATCCATGGCCTCAACCCTAGATGGAGGGTTCTAGCCACCCATGTTTGTACAAATACTCAAAACCATGTTTAGAATAGTTTACTTACAAGTATAGATGAAAAGAAATGAAGAAAATATGAACCCAAGAGGAGTTCTCCAAGTCTCCTTCGCGCCTCCCTTCGGTTTTTCCAGAAAATCGCGTGTGTCCTAATTTTGGGGCAAGGTTCCTATTTATAGTAAATGAGAATTTGCAGATTTTTTGCCTGTGGTTGAATGCCAACGTGTCACAGAGGTGAACGCGGAGCCTTGCATCTGTGACACGGAGGTAACGCGTACCCTCACTGGAATGTGCCAAAAAATACAATTTTCTGTCAAGTGTTGCCGCGTTGGCAGCGTGCCACGGCCCCTATCGCGCAGGGTGCCTGTTATTGCATGTTTTCTTGTTGACTTTCACATTTTGCTCTTGATTCCATTCCTCCACTTCACAAAATCATGAATTAGTTCCTCAAATGCATTATTAACCTTCAAAAACAAGGACTAATCATGTTGGTTAGTATATATTCACATTTACATAAAATCACATGAGAATGTATATAAATAAGTAGATAAACAAGACTAAATTGAGTTATAAAGTAGCACTTGGGCGTGCAATTATGCCCAAGATCACAACCCCACACTTAAAGCCTTGTTCGTCCTCGAACAAACCTTTTACATCTGATGCACATGAAGACTCACACATAGCTAATTTAGAAAGACAATTCAAGCTACGGCTACAATGACTGTTTAAGATAACAAGCTAAAAATAGAGCATGCACGATTTAATCATTGAAATGAAATACAACTATGTTAAGACTTCCTAACCTCAAGAATCAACTCTCAATCTTAGAAAACTCATGAAAATCAACCAATCAAGACATCCGACATGAATGTTATCTCTCATTAAACATGTGCCCTCACAACAAGAAAGTTACCCATTTTTACTCACAAATTTTCAAATCACAAGAAGTATGGGTATATGAATAAAATTACGCTCTCTCTCTCAAAGAATTCACATGCATCATGTAGTGACCCATAAGCTTGCCCTTAGTGTTTTACTCCACTAATTTAAGGATGTATAAACTTAAGATCAAGTAGGACTTAATGGGTTGTAATGTAAGCTAAGGGACGGGTAGGTACTATTCTGGCTAGTAATAGTAGCTATCTTCCCCAAGCGCTTTTAATAACTTCAACCTTCATTAAGGACATCTCTTCTCTTACTTCACCCTCATTCTTTTCAATCTTGAATTTTTTTCTTCTTGTTCCCACTTCTTTAAGCACACTTAGCTTATTAGTAAGGAGTACTTACGCAACTTTTTCATTCATTTATTTTCTTACTTGCTACAAATAATCAAGCATTTTCGAACAAGTGCACCCTTGACCTTTCTCAACTTTTACAACTGCTACTTATCCCTCCTTTTCATGCTTCTCACTCCTTCACTCTTTGGAATTTTTCACTTTAGCGCTTAGGAGTTTTGGATCAAATTCAAGGCTAATGAAAGAAAACAGATTAAGCTTATGTTGTAGCTATCAAAGAATAGGCTTAAGGCTCAATGGGGCTCACTAGGATTCAAATTCAAGGTAGGTAAAGTGAGGGATAAAAATTAGGTTCATTCAAAGAAATGCCTAAATCATCTCCTACAGTCCACATCTTTCATTTCATTTTATATACACACCAGGCAAGTTCTAGACATTCCACCATAACACGAAATATTCGAAAACCTTTCACTCACAGCACATGCTCAATTCAAGAAACATTCAACAAACTCTTACTCAGCTAATCACAAAGATGTAGAATTAATCTTTCAGCACATAGAGTCAAATTCAAGAGCGTAGGTGTCTCAAACAAAGTTATACACTTCTTGCATGCTTCAACACTAACCACATTCGCATCTTACAATCATGTATAGCACATAACAAGAACATCAAACCATCAATTAGCTACGGGTTCAAAAAGAAAAAAAATAAAATTTTATTCTTCATCGGTTCAAAGACCCCCTCGTCGGAAAAGAACCGACAAGAAAAACCCACGGGTGGGTGAATCATGCTCAAATTGAAAATGTTCCTTTAACCAATACTTATCAAGCACTAAATTCAACAAAAATCATTAAGCACAAAATTTTAAAATTTTCCCTTGAAATTTCCCTCACCCCACACTTGAATCATGCTATGTCCTCATAGCATCAAATTAAAATTTAAAGATGGTGAGAAATACTCCCTGAGGCCTTGAGGCCTAGCTAACAACATGTTTTTCTTTCTTTGAACACGTGGGTATTCAACCCCACACTTTTCCTCTTTCATGCTTCTTAGCTTCCTCCTCCAAGGGTACTCAAACTTCCCCTCCATGTGTGCTTAAATCTCCACCAAAAATAGCAACAAGATGAAAATAAATAAAATCACACAAATGCAAGAAATTAAATGGTACCTGTGGTACCCTTGGGTTTCCTCCCAAGCAGCGCCTAATTTTATGACGCGACACGACGCATCAAGTTTCACCACTTTTCCCTCCACTTTGAGGATATGAATCTCACCCCTAATTTCTTCCCTAATTTTCTCTTATGCTCCCGGGGTGGTGGTGAAAAATTTAAAGGACCAAGCAGTAAATGTTGTCTCTTGCATTTATTGGCCCTTACGTAAGTGAAGTCATTTTTGCTCTCAGAATCACCAAATTTCAGAATATATGGGGCTTGTTCCTCCTCTAACTCTTTCTCTACAAGCTTGGAAGATTCTATTTCTAAGTTGTCAACCAAACTTAATGTCGAGAAATGCTTCAAGTGTGGTACAATACACCTCAACTCTGAAACTGTATTTTTCTTGACTTCCCTACTTGTGTACACCTTCTCTACATCAACATCTAATTCCCCATGAATGTCAAATGGTTGGGACTCTAACTCTTCTTTCATAAATGGATTGGCCATATGTGTGAAACCATCATGGGGACTCTCAAGATCTTCTAATTGTTGGGCTTCTTCCAAGAACTCACCCTTTTCTTCTTCTTGTGGTTTCTCTTGAGTATTGCATAAGACTTTTACTTGCAAATTACTGCAAGCTCAGCCATCATCTCCGTGATTTTGACGCTCATCATTTCTAGGGCCTCTCCATTTTCCTCTTGCTGAATTCTCAATGCTTCCATCTCCTCCTTCATTGCTTCCGTTTGCTCAAAGACTTGTTTTATCATGTTTTGTATCCGAGCTTGGCGTTCCAAGTCCTCATTTTTATCATTCCTATATTCATCAAAAACAATAGAAGGATCATAGTAGGGGCTTGGGGGATGGGAGTATGCATTTGGACAGCCATCCCAATGGCCATTTTGACCACCACATATATTGCAAGTATTACAATGTTGCCACAAGTGAGGTCCTCCACAATTCGGACAACACTCACCAAAATAAGAGTATCCACCATTTAACCCATTTGTATTCCATGATGTCATGTTAAGAAGGGTGTCAGATTAAAAATAAAAATTTAAAATAAATTTAAAACAAATAAATTTTTTTTAACATTAAAAAAAATATATAGATACTAACACAAAACAAAAATTTTTTTTATTATTATTTTTTATAAGAATGTAAACTAACACAAGAAAATGTTTTTAATTCACTAATTATGCCAGTCCCCGGCAACGACACTAAAAACTTGTTACGCTCCAGCGCACACGCAAGTGCACGCGGTCATACAAGTAATATAGTGGCCCTTTTTAAGAGCCGGAATGTCGAACCCACAGGGACTGGTTCAGCAAATTATGAAGTTCAAGTGTTAGTTAAGAAGTCAGTTTTAGAAGTTTTCGATAAATTATAATTAAATCTTAGTGGTGACACGAAATAATCTAGAAGCAATACAAAACAAAACAAGAGTTAAGGCCGGACCAAATTGGGAGGTTGCGGAATTTAGAGAGAGGATTTTTGTTTTTGTGAGCAGATGTCCTCAATTGTGAGGATCCTCTGTATTTATAGAATTTACAAGTGACCTTAACTATTTACATATGACCCTTACTATACGACCTTTACTATTTGTACAGTACTTGACTCTTACTATTTACTTTACAAACTGACACTAACTATATGTCATTTCTAGTTCGTGGGCAATTCACTATGTGGATGTGGTTTGCGGGGTTCATGCTCTTGATTAGGGACTTTCGTACCTCTAATCATTTAACCGAACTTAGCTTCACAACTACTTCTATGAGTGGTGATGTGATAATTCTAAGTTGGTGTCTAGCTCATCCCGTTTTAGTAACCAAGAAAGGTAAATTAGGTATATTCCTATCCTAACCACAAATCTTATCAAAAGACAAGAACTTGCTTCCTACATTCTTATGTTCTTGCCTAGGTTTGCTCTTCTAAGCTTCCACCCAAGCTTAACGCACTTGTTTTCATGGTGATCAAGCCTAAAAACAACAATAATAAAGATTGTAAGACAAAACACCAACTAACAACTCAACCCAAAATGAATCTAAGCAAATACAATCATATCCATGGCCTCAACCCTAGATGGAGGGTTCTAGCCACCCATGTTTGTACAAATACTCAAAACCATTTTTAGCGTAGTTTACTTACAAGTATAGATGAAAAGAAATGAAGAAAAGATGAACCCAAGAGGAGTTCTAGCGCCTCCCTTCGGTTTTTCAACAAAATCGCGTGTGTCCTAATTTTGGGGCAAGGTTCCTATTTATAGTAAATGAGAATTTGCAGATTTTTTGCTTGTGGTGGAATGGCAACATGTCACGGAGGAGAACGCGGAGCCTTGCCTCGGTGACACGGAGGTAACGCGTCACTGGAATGTGCCAAAAAATGCAATTTTCGGCCAAGTTGTTGCCGCGTTGGCAGCGTGCCACGACCCCTATCACGCAGGGTGCCAGTTATTGCATGTTTTCTTGTTGAATTTCACATTTTGCTCTTGATTCCATTCCTCCACTTCACAAAATCATGAATTAGTTCCTCAAATGCATTATTAACCTTCAAAAACAAGGACTAATCATGTTGGTTAGTATATATTCACATTTACATAAAATCACATGAGAATGTATATAAATAAGTAGATAAACAAGACTAAATTGAGTTATAAAGTAGCACTTGGGCATGCAATTATGCCCAAGATCATTTATGCTTTTCTGTGTGTTTCTAATATTATGAATGTTCTCAAGAGGGAGATATTGTTATACCCCAGAAACCCAAATATTAGACCCGGGCGTTTAAATGGAGAAAAACTGAAATTCTGCACTGGTCACAGAATGGGTCGTTAAGTGACCCGTGAGGAGGGACCACAAGTCGTGAGGTGACTCATGGTCAAGAGGAAGTGAATGAAGTTTTCAAGGGTCACCACGAGCATGACCACGAGTCATGGTCGGCCACAAATCTCGTGGAGTCACCCGTGGTTTGGACTGGAAATGTTGCAAGGATAGTTAGGCAGTGTAGGCCACGGATGGTGATCACAATTCATGGTCACTCACCACGATTCGTGGTGTCCTCTGTGGGGCCCCATGGTGATTTTTGAAAGTGTACCTCACGACTCAAGGCCACGAGTTGTGGGCCCTGGTGACGATTCGTCCAGTCCCTCGTGGGGACTTGTAGTCAGCAAAATTCTGCAATTTAAGTAAGGGATTTTTCGTAATTCCGAAGTTCCTAAAGCCTAAACTACGATGTTTTGGGGTATTAATAGTGACCTTTTATGGGGTTAAGTTAAGTTTATTCATTTTTCATTCATGCATGCAAAAGTAGAAGAGATTTGAGAGGGTAATCAAGCCAAGGATCTTCAATTTCTTTTTGAGCATTCAAGGGAGAGTAAGATACAGCCCCCATCAGGTATGTAGGGTTATGAATGGGTGGTTTCTTCCACACCCATGCCCAATCCCTCTCTAAAAGTGTGAAATTCCTTAATTGATCTATGGGGTTTTTACCCAAATGCATGAATTAGCTATTTTTACACATGGGTATGAATTGATTATGATTTTATTATCGAATTGTGATGCATGGGCTATTTTATAATGATTTCAATTATACTTTTGTTTCTAGCCTTATGAATATTGAAGCCCATGATGAGATGATCATGAAAAGTGAGATTTGGGGAGTATATGTTATAATGATGAGATATTATGATGGAAAGCATGATTTAAAGCTTCGATGAGAATGGAGTATTTCTAAGTATGATAAAGCTTTGGGCAATGCCTATATGTTAAGTATGAACGATGATTTTCCCAAATTAAGCTTACCACATTATTTTGGAGTGATTTGAATTTTATGTTCTTAGCTTGTGGTATGATTTGAATTAAGCTTTTCTATGCATAGTTTACCGCATGGTTTTGGGGCAAGGCTCCCACTATTTTTTAAGCTTTTGGTATGTTTTGAACTAAAGCTTCTCATATGCATGATTTCATATTTGAGATGTATTTGATCATTGAGCTTCATCAATAGAAGATATTGAGCTTTGTTATATATGATGTAGAGCATACACGTGTTTTGGGAGTATTGTCTAGCACCGAGTAGGCTATGGGTCGATCACCCTATGCCTCAAAACTACGCGTCAATGTAGGTTTATACTATTATATGTCTTGGGACCTCCCTTGTGAGCTTCCCATTGCCTGAATGTGCCTTCATCTTGACATCGATCTCATGGTAACGTCCTTATCCCTGACAAGGCTTTGGACGGCTCTGCCCACCTGAGTGTAATACCACGTAAGCTCTATCGTGGTATGTCAGTTAAAATGTTCTAAAGGAGGTTTGACTCAATGTTCAGCTTTTACTTATAAATGTCAAAATTCAACTTTGAGTCAATCGGTTCAGTTATGAAGTTATAAAGTATGTTATATCATGTTATAAAGAGATCATGATTTCAGAAAGAATGCATGCAATCCCTACTCTCAGTTTACTAATGTTATTTTTAATTAATGCATTGTCTTTAAATGATTTAACTCACTTTAGCTATTTTACTTAACTTGCATACTCGGTACATTCCACGTATTGACGTACCTTCTATGCTACATTGTTTCATGATACAAGGATCGGCTCTCAACTTCAGCCTCGCTCTTAGTCAGCTTATCGGAGTTAGCATTTTCTTTATTGGTGAGTCCTCAACTTCTGAGGACTAGACTATTTATCTTTTCTTTATGTATTTCAGTTTTCAGCTTGTTGAGTTAGTTGGGGTCTTTGATAATGCTCAAACTCACACTTTTTAACAAAGTATGAAGCGTACGTTGTCAATAAAGAACTCAACTAGAGGATGGGGTTGATCCCACATATAATACGGAAGAATGTAGAAGAACGTTAGTGCTTAAACTTTTTAGTTAATTATTTCCTAAGAGGGGGAAATTTGTAAAAGTAATAAATAACAATGTTGAGAAATTGTTTGTTGTTTCCAAAATGCAACTAACTGGGTAAGTGTTCCCCATGACTTCATAACTACAAGGCGCTTTATACTAGTGATCTATTCCGGTGCTTAGCATGCAATATTGGTAAGTTAGGTTCACCTAAATGGTTGGTCACCTATCTAGATGATTTTCACCACGCAACTTGGTCCGTCTACGGGTGTACTTTAATTGACCCTTACCCTTAATATCGAATTAGCTATCCCTGGACAAGTTCAAGCTATTAGATGAGGGTTGATACTCTCGAATCTCCATTGTTAATCCCTTTTCCCATTCATTACCTCCTTGGTCCAGTAAGTAAGAATAAGGAAAGTTCTAACGTTTGCAACCGTTAAAAATCAATTAAAACAAAGGAAGAAACAATACATCCATAAACTCCGTTCAAGAATCACTTAGTATTTTACCTATGTGTGTTAATTTGTCATGGTTCCCACAATCCTAGTTGTGGTGGTTTTAGCCGATCATGTTTATAAGTAAATTAATAGATTTCATAAATAAAAGCAAAAATTAATACTTACAACATTGATAGGAAGAAACTCACTTGATTATTGCAACAATAAAGAAGAACAATTCAACAATCATCTCAAAGTTCCAAACATAAAACACCAAACTTGTATCTAAAAACTTGAGACATAAAACTCTAATCCTAATTGAAGACTTTTGAACTTGAAACTTCAATTCTTGAAGAAATTCCAACTTAAAACTTGATCTAAAGCTTGATACTAAAAACTTGATAGCTATTACATGAAAATAAAGGGTATTTATAGTAGTTAGATGCTTTCCTCGTTCCTTGATGAATTTGTCTTGGGATTTCAAAGTTCCTTTCCCTGGTTGAAGTGGGAGACCCATTTTTGACGTTGGAAACCTCCTTGCCGTGTCGCACCTTCTTTTGTTCCTTCATGGATTTAATTTGGGATTTTTAGCTCCTTTTCCTAATTAAAAACGGACTCCAGGTCGTCAGTGGTCACGGGCTAAGTAACGACTCGTTAGGACCTCAAACGAGTCATGATCAGTCAAGCAAAGTCGTGCTCAGCATTAGGCCCAATCGTGGAAACGGGTCACCTAACGACTCGTTAGGACTGGGAACGAGTCGTTAGGTCATCCTCCAGTGTACTTGACGGATTCTCACAGTGTCTGACGACGAGTCGTCACTTCATACGACGACTCATTATGTCACTTGTTACTTTCACTGGACAGTTCTTCAGATTTTCTCCTCCCAGTTCTCACTTTATTTAATTTTCTTCAAATTCATTCCAAAGCATCAAATACACCAAATCCCATCGCTTTTAGATCTGAAAACATCTAATCATGTGTGTTAGCTATTTTTACAAATATATAACATAAACCCATGCAAACACACATAATTTTTCCTCAAAATATAGCAATGTATGGGAAAATTTTTTCTATGAAGTGCGTGCGTATGCCTTTCATCAGTCTTTTCCCATCAACTCGTCCTGTTTAGAGGCTATTTAAACATATATATGTATTCAGCTTTGGATTTTAGATTCTGATGTTATATTCAAGTCAGACTTCCTCTATGATTGTATTGTTCGTTATTTAGTTCTTGATTGAGTTAGATGTATGCTTATGCCATGAGTCGATTTGGGGTCTCTCGGGGCTCCTCATCTCGTATCATGATTCGGGCCTCTGTTCGGATCGTGAAAACTAGGCAGTGACTTAGTTATTTCCAAAACTCTAAGTTGACAAATTTTTACACCAGCATGAGTATAATTTCATCGAATGGGTACTCAGACTTCCCCGAAAGATTTGTGAATGAACTAGATACCCATATAAACATTTGGAATTACTCAACAACTTCCCTTAAGATGGATGTTACCCCGTCTATCATCGAGAAACGTCGAGTGCGCAACCCAACACATTATGGAAAATCAATTCCTCAACTATCTCACTCATATACACATTACAATGGCAATTATAAGTAGCACAAAAGAGCAAAAATTATGATTTTCCCTTAAGAAAGATGCCAACCTATCTATCATCGGGAAAATCATACATTTCAAGAACAAGGGTTACACAGAATTCACCCCCAACTAAAAGTTCAAAATATAGAACCCATGTAGCAGATCAATTAAGATGAACAACAAAACCCACATTTTTCAATTTGCACTTCCCCCAAATACCCACAATCATCAATTATAGCAAAAGAGTGAAGAACATTCAATTGGAATGGATCTCACGGGTTAAGCAAAAAATAGATGCTATCGTGTTTTGTTTGGTGCTACACTCATCAAAATCATGAAAACTTAAGAAAAAACAGCACTACATACCAAATGTGAGTGTATAGGAATGGGATCTGAAAACTTGAAAATCTTTCTCACAATGACTAGCCCTAAAGTTGAAATGCTTTTATTTAGTGTAAGAATAGAGAATGGTGGTAGAAAATGGTGAAGGAAGATGGATTTTGTAGATGAAATGGAATTTAAGTGATTGGTGGGTTTAATGGTAGAAGTAAATGGAGTAATGGGGAAGATGGAAAGGTGTAGTAATGGAGGTCATGGGGAAGGTAAAAAGGTGAAGAAAGGTGGGTTTCAGTATGTGGGGGAGAATTTCAATCGGTTGGGTTCGCAATGTGTCGGGTAAATAAATGGGTCGGTTAATATTTAAAATGGCCAAGCATACCTATTCCTACGTTAGACCAGCGGCCATAAGAGGTCACCTGCAAGACGCAGTTCCATATGCAGGTTGGCGTAATGTTGCTTGGCTTTTTAGTTCTGGTCAGCGCCTGACCTGCATTTACAGATGCCCACCCGCGTTTTACAGGTGGCTTGCAGGTCCACTCATTTATTTAGATTGTTGCTAAGTATTCTAGCTTAGGCTGCGCCAGACCTGCGCTTTGTGGGTTGACACCTATGTTTTGTAGGTCTTACGCGGCCCTTCCTTTGTGTTCTTTCCCATCGTTTGTCACCCAATCATCCTACAACACCAAAAACAACACAAACATCCAAAACAACTGAAGTTAAAATCACTTGGGTTGCCTCTCAAGAAGCGCCTTAGTTAATGTCCTGGCTCGATGGATTTATCACCATATCATTCATTAGGAGGATCATCCTCCCCATTAATTACATCTTCACACACACTTTGATGCTCCTCTTCCTAATCAAGAACTGCAATCACTTTACATTCATCTGGGGATGTTGTTGGTTGACATAAATTAAAAGTGACTTCTTCACCACCAACTCTAAATTACAATTTCCCTAGCTCCTGTCACAGCCTGATTTTATACCCTGGATGAGACACGGTACTTGGAGCCACAAGTAATCCCAAGCAAACCCATGGTCTATCATAACACTAGTAATCTAAGTAATCATAGTGGAAGCTTAAATAATAAAACCATCTAGGAAAGCTAATTTGATAAAAGTTCGTACATCTGAAAGAAAAACTGAAAGTCTGAGTCTATGTATGAAATCCATCTACTAATGATGAGTTGCTCAGACAAGCCCCCAACTAACTCTAAAGTCTAACTGAAAGAAAATAACTGAAAAATAAAATATCGTCCTCGAAAGATGAAGATTCACCACTGTTGTTGCTGATATCACCTAAAGAAATCTACTTATAGTGCTGAGGCTGAGAACCTGCACCTGTATCATGATAGGATGCAACATAGGAGGTATGCATCATTACTTTGAATGTACTGAGTAAGTGGGAGAAAATATAACATAAAGAACAGATAACTGAATTGTAATGACATGTAATGACCAACTAAAATACTAAAATCTAAACGACTAAAATATAACTGAGATGGTCAATAATGACCTTGAATGGTGTTCGTAAACATGCCCTGAATATGAGATACTGATCTGAGCTAACTGTACTGAACTGAACTAGACTGAGTAAATCAGAATTGTACTGATCTGAGCTAAACTGAAATTGTACTGACTAGTGGGAGAGTCTATAACCAACATATAACCACATGAGCTAAACGTGGCGTCTGATGTATACACCCCATCGGTAGAACCTAATATACCTTGCCATGATATAAAGGCATGAGTTGGGTGATCACAAGTCTGGGGCCATAGGACCAATTAAATATAACCTACAATGGTAACATAGTTTCGGAAACGTGAGTGCACTGGAACCCCAGTCTACTCGGTGCTAAGTCCTACTCCCACTAGATAGTCCTAATCTAACGACTAAACTGATAGCTCAAAATTGGGGTCTAAGACTAAGCCGAGAGTCTTATCGGACTAGATTTTGTAACTGGTGTTCTAAGACTGGCCAGAGCTGCTTATTTAGAAGTGTCATAACCATCTAAAGAACAAGCTTAAATTTGATAACTAACATCTGAGTCTAATAACTGATAACTAGGAGGCACCACTGACACCTCAAGAATTGACTGTAGTCAAACTGATTAGCTGACATTTTTGAAAATACTGAGTAAGCTAGTATTCGGACTGAATCTGGACTAGCATGAACTGACTGAGATAATCAACTGATAGTAACAATATGGGAATCCCAACACGGATAAAATCTAGCAATATGAATAACTAATCAATTTTGCAAGACTCTAATCTACTGCTTTCAAAAGCTAGGGCTAAATCATTTTCATAAGAAGCTAGTTTCCACATGATTTCTTGGCAAAAATATAGCAGCTAATAACATGGATAATATTCCACTTAAAATTTATCAAATTCTGTTTGAAAACTTTTTTAAATTTCAAAATGTCTGGGCTATAGTTAATAGAAGATCACGGAAGGGTTTTGGGGACACAAGGGAAGAACAATTCCCTTGTTGAATTCCCACATACCTAGTGAAGAAATCCCGGAGAAAATCCCTTGAGAATCTGAGAAGAAATCGATTGCCCTAGCTCCTGCTCTGAGTTTTTCTGATAGAGTTTTACGATATGACTTCTAAGGTAATGAGAGGAGTGGAGTATATCATCGATTACATCTCTAAATTCCCTAAAAGTAATCCAAAACAACGTTGTTTAGGGATTAAAGAGATGGGATATTACCAAAATATTCCTGGGGAAAAATCTGGAAAAGTTGCCGACAGGGACCAACGGGTCACTCAATGAGTCGTTGGTTAAGACCACGACTCGTTGGGATGAGTCGTTGGTCCTGGATTTTTGGCTCACTAGATCTGGCTACGAGAGGGACCACAACTGGTGGGATGAACCAACGGGTTGATGGTACCTCCCGTGGCCACTGGCAAGAAAAATCTGGGAAGCCTAACAACGAGCAACATAACAACTCGTTGGTAGACCCAATGGGTCATTGTATCGAATCGTCACCTCCACTAGAAAAGTTCTTAAGATCCCTGAACTTATCACCATGGTGGTCACAATGACTCGTTGTGTGATACAACAGGTCGTTGCCGCCACTCATTGTCACTAAAAGGGATATCTGGAAGTCCCAACTAATGACTCACACCACGAGTCATTGTATCACAGGACGACTCATTGGTTGAGTCACGGGTTCCTAGAAAAGGGAGTTCTGAGCTGGGGACCAACGACTGGTAGGATGACTCGTTTCTCACAATGGGTCATTCCATGTCTCGTTGGTTGCCGAAGGACCAAGTCAGTGTTGACCACGACTCAGACAATGGGTCATTGGAGTTGACCACGACTCATTGTCTCGGTCCTTCTGAGCCAAAATTTCTAGTTTCTTCTGGATCTTTTCTTGCAAGGTTTGTGTTTGGTCTATGAAAGTTTCGGGGTGTTACAATATCTCTTCCTTGTGATGATTCATCCTCGAACGAAGGCTAAAACGGTTGGAAAATCAGGAAAAGAGCTGCAATTCCAAAGCTGAGGCTATGGACTGGTTTCTGAAGGAATGACTGACTTCGAACTTATTTAACCACACTAATAGAGTTGATGCAGTTAGGATGCACATTGAAAAACTAAGTAGAGCTAAACAGAGTATTGAGCAGGAATTTAGTACCTAATGCTGGAATTGAACTGGAAGGGAATAAATGAGGGTATTTGGCCATCATGTCTGCTTCTGCCTCCCATGTGGATCTCTCAACTAGCTGGTTCCTCCACAAGACTTTTACCAAAGTGACTTCCTTGTTTCACTGCTTACAAACCTGACTCTTTAGGATCTGAACTGGGACCTCTTTATAATGAGACTATTTTTCACTCCCACACTGTCTAGTGGAACAACTGATGTCGGATTGTCGATGCACTTCTTTAGTAGTGAGACATGGAAGACTGGGTGCACCGATGCTAACTTTGGAAGTAATTCTAACTCATGCCACACTGCCAATTTGCCTCAGAATCCTATAGGGGCCTACATATCTTTGACTGAGTTTCCCTTCTTTCCAAACCTCATCACCCCCTTCATGGGTGTAATTTTCAGGTAAACCCAATCATCTAAAATAAATTCTAACTCTCTCCTCCTCAGATCAGCATAAAATTTCTATTGACTTTGCATTGTTTTCAAGCTCTCCCTGATAAGTTGCACCTTCGACATAGCTTCATAAATTGAATCAGGCCCTATCAAGGTAGCTTCACCAACCTCAGACCACCCTATAGGAGATCTACACCTCCTACAATATAATGCCTCAAACGGAGCCATCTGAATACTAGAGTAGTAGTTTTTGTTGTACACAAACTCGATGAGAGACAAGTGATCATCCCAACTGCCCTTGTAATCGATAAAACAAGCTCTCGCCATATCTTCTAAGGTGTGAATAGTCCGCTCTGCTTGTCCATCTGTCTAAGGGTGAAAAGGTGTGTTGAGCTTGACCTGGGTACCCTGAGTCATACCTTAAGCTTGACCTTCAGTATAAAGTCCATATTTACTTCTTCCAACTTCCATGTCGGTATGCTGATATCCTGAGTCATACCCCCAGGTCTTTGCTGTTCCACCTTAACCTGTTGGCAGTTTCGGGCACTTAGCCCCAAATTTTGCAATGTCTTTTTTCATGTCATTCAACTAGTAAATATCCCGTAGATCGCGGTACATTTTAGTGGCACCTGGGTGGATAGAATATCTCGAACTGTGTGCTTATTCCAGTATCTGTTGTCTCAAGTCACCTATATCCGGTATGCCAAGTCTACCCTGGTAACGAAGCACACCATTTCCCCCTTTGGAGAAAGCCTCCAATTTTTTTTTGAGAACTGCTTCTTTTATCTTAAGTAGTATGGGATCTTCATCCTACCTTGACTTAACTTCAACTACTAATGAGGAATCTAATCCACTTTGTATTACTACTCCGCCCTCAGCTGAATCGACCAACTACACTCATAACCGAGCTAACCTATGAATATCCTTTTCCAGTTCCTTTCTGCTTTATTCGACTTGAGCCACGCTCCCCATGGACATCCTGCTTAGGGCATCAGACACTACATTAGCCTTGCCTGGGTGGTACAACATACTCATGTCATAATCCTTCAATAGCTCCAACCACCTTCTCTGACGAAGATTTAAGTCTTTTTGACCGAACATATACTGAAGGCTCTTGTGATCAGTGAAAACATCCACGTGAGCCCCGTAAAGGTAGTGCCTCCATTTTTCCAACGCAAACACCACTACTACCAATTCAAGGTCTTAAATCGGATAGTTATTTTCATGCACCTTGAGCTGTCTGGAGGTGTAAGCTATCCCCTTACCTCGCTGCATCACAATGCAACCGAGTCCAACTTTGGAAGCGTCACAATATACAACAAACCCATCTGTTCCTTCCGGTAAGGTTAAAATTGGAGAAATAGTGAGTCGATTCTTCAACTCCTAAAAACTCTTCTCACACGCATCTAACCATTGAAACTTCACATTTTTCTAAGTCAACATAGTTAGAGGAGATGCAATAGAGGAAAATCCTTCTACAAAACGTTGGTAATAACCGGCTAGACCCAAGAAACTTCTGATTTCAGTTGGGGAAGTAGGTCTTGGCCCGTCTTTCACTGTTGCTATATTTTGAGGATCTACCTGAATACCTTCACCCGAGACCACGTGACCAAGGAAAGTAACAGACTTCAATCAAAATTCACATTTCCTGAACTTAGCGAACAACTGGCGGTCTCTGAGCATCTGTAGCACTATCCTTAGATGGTTAGCATGTTCCTCCTCATTTCTGGAGTATACTAGAATGTCATCAATGAATACAATGACGAGCATGTCTAGATACTGCTTGAAAACCCTGTTCATCAAGTCCACAAAAGTTACAGGGGCATTAGTTAGTCCAAAGTACATAACCATGAATTCATAGTGGCCATACCGAGTTCTGAAGGTTGTTTTTGATATGTGACAAATAACTGAACTATAATGACATGTAATGACCAACTGAAATTCAGAAATCGGAAAAACTAAAATATAACTGAGATAGTCAATAATGACCTCGACTGGTGGCCATAAACATGCCCTGAATCTAAGATACTAATCTAAGCTAACTATATTAAACTAAACCGTACTGAGTAAATCTTGAACTGTATTGAGCTGAGCTAAACTGAAACTATATTGACTAGTGGAAGAGTCTATAACCAACATATAACCACGTGAGCTAAACATAGAGTCCAATGTATACACCCTATCGGTAGGATCCAATATACTTTGCCAAGGTATAAAGGCATGAGTTGGGTGTTCACATGTTTGGGGTCATAGGGACAACAAGATAACTTATGGTAGCAACATAGTTTCGGAAACTTGGGTGCGCTGGAGTCCGAGTCTGCTCGGTGCTAAGTCCTACTCCTACTATCTGACTACTTAGCTGATAGCTCAAAACTGAGGTCGAAGACTAAGTCAGGGATACTTATCTGGAAGTACCTTGAGAGTCTTATGGGACCGGATTTTATAATTGGTGTTCTAAGACTGGCCAGAACTACTTATCTAGAAGCGTTGTAACCATCTAAAGAACAAACTAACATCTGATAACTGATATCTAAGTCTAATAACTGATAACTGGGAGGCACCACTGATACCTCAAGAAGTGACTGCAGTCAAATTGATCAGCTGATATTTTTGAAAATACTGAGTAAGCTAGTATTTTGACTGAAACTGGACTAGCATGCATTGATTGAGATAGTCAACTGATAATAACAATATGGGAATTCCAAAACTGATAGAATCTAGCAATATGAATAACTAATCAATTTTTCAAGACTCTAATCTACTGCTTTCAAAAGCTAGTGCTAAATCATTTTTACAAGAAGCTAGTTTCCACAGGATTTCTCAGACTTCGGAAAAATATAGCAACTAATAACATGGATAATATTCCACCTGAAATTTATTAAATTATGTCTGAAAACTTTTCTAAATTTTGAAACCTTAGGGCTATAACTGATAGAAGATCATGGACGGGTTTTGCAGACACAAGAAAAGAACAATTCCCTTGTTGAAATCCCACATACTTGGTGAAGAAATCCCGAAGAAAATCCCTTGAGAATCTGAGAAGCTCCTGCTTTGAGTTTTTCTGAGAGAGTTTTATGATCTGGTTTCTGAGGGAATGAGAGGTGTGAAGTATATTGTCAATTACCCCTCTAAATTCCCTGGAAATAACCCAAAACGACATAGTTATTGGATTAAAAAGATGGGATATTACAAAAATATACATGGGGGAAAATCTAGAAAAACTATCGATAGAGACCAGCGGGTCACTCAATGAGTCGTTGGTTGAGACTATGACTCATTAGGACCAATCGTTGGTCATGGGGCCTGGATTTTTGGCTCACTAGATCTGGCAACAAGAGGGAACACAACTCGTGGGATGAACCAGCGGGTCGTTGGTACCTCCCGTGGCCACTAGTGGGAAATATCTGGGAAGCCTAACAACGAGAAACACAATGACTCATTGGTATACCCAAAAGGTCATTGTATCGAGTCGACAGCTCCGTTGAAAAAGCTCTTAAGATCCCTGAACTTGTCACCGCGGGTGATCGAGTCGTTTGTGATACAATGGGTCATTGTTGCCATTCCTTGTCACTGAAAGGGATATCTGGGATTCGCAATTAACGACTCACACCACGAGTCATTATATCACAAGATGATTCGTTGGTTGAGTCGTGGGTTCCTTGAAAAGGAAGTTCTGAGCTGGGGACCAACGAGTGATAGGACGACTCGTAGTTTCTCACAACGTGTCATTCCATTTCCTGTTGGTTCTCGAAGGATCAAGGAAGGTCTGACCACAACTCATAGAATGGGTCATTAGAGTTGACCACAACTCATTGTCTCGGTCGTTCTTAGCCAAAATTTTTGGTTTCTTCTAGATTTTTCTTCCAAGGTCTGAGTTTGGTCTAGAAAAGTTTTAGGGTGTTACAGCTCCACTTCAACAAGTGCTATTCATGTTGCTAGGAATGGTTTCCCCACGATGATGGGAACCTCAATATCCAAGTCATAATCCAGCACGACAAAGTTGGATGGTAGAATGAACTTGTCCACCAAGACCAATACATCCTCAAGGTCACCAATGGGATGCTTTATTGAATGATCTGCCATCAACAACCTCATCATTTTAGATTTGGGACTTCCCAAACCTAACTTCCTGAAGATTATGCGCATTAGATTGATGCTAGCCCCGAGATCACATAATGTCTTGTGGAACATACAGATCCCAATAGTGCGAGGGAGAGTGAATGCTCCGGGATTCTCTCTTTTTGGAGCAAGGTTACTAGCCATCACAGCACTACAGTGATGTGACACCTCCACTATGCCCACATCCATTATCTTCTTTTTCTTCGCAGCTTTTTCATGAATTTCGCATATCCTTGTATTTGGAGTAATGCGCCAACCAGCTATATTGATGGACAACTTGCTAAACATATCAATGAACTTTTAGAATTGATTGTCCTCTTTCTTTTTCTCTAATCACTGTGGGTAAGGAGGTGGGATTCTAGGCTCTTGTCCTTGTGCATTTGAGGCCTTCTCGCCTTTTTTCTCAACATCAACATCTTTGGGAGTAACAACCACTCCTTCCTCTTCAAGTTCCTCTTTATCATCAATACAACTTGGTGCTTTTGGTGCCACGTCTGTCACTCCATCATTTGTGATTAGATCATTGGTTTTTTGGCCTTCACACCGCATCGGCCATAATTTTTCCACTCCTAGGAAGGGTATCACTAGGAAGGGTTCTTTTTATCCGGGGATTCATTTGGGATGATTGGTTGTTCATTTGATCTTACAAATGCTTAATGGAAACCAAATGAGAAATCATCGTTTGGGCAAGGTTAGATACCTCCCCTTTAAGCTCCTCACCCCACTATCCAAGGACTCAACCTTCTTCAAATCTTTTGCCAACATCTCCCCCATCTTTGAGTTACCAACATTACTCACTCTGAGTTGCATTTTGTGTGCCTCAACCTTGGGAGGGGGAACATATGTATTTGAACTTTTATGATATCTCTCCCCTTCATGATTCGTTTCACGATTTCCCCATGTATCATGCCTATCGTTCCACCCTTGACTGTTATGATTCCTCCGACCTTGATTCTCGTCATGAGGATGCTAAGGGCCTTGGTTGGCACTTTGATATCCCAAAGAAGAACCCCCCCTCAACTTGGCCATCCATATATTGACACTCTTCTTCATATCTTGGCGGTGAAGCCTCCCCTGATATTGCTTGTGGCTTAAGTTCCAACTGCGTTCAAACTTTTGTAACCATCCCCCATCACATGCCTGGTCATTTCCTCAAGATGGGTCATCATTTTGGCCAAGGTCTCATCCTTTTCTTCATCATGTTTTCTCATCTCCGCAGTCACAAGGATGGAACTAGCACCATTTGAGGACACCTTGGTGTCCTTGTGTGCCATGCTCGATTCGTCTTGGTCTTTTGATCTAAGAGAGCTTTGGCCAATCCATATGTTTGGTCCATCAAGGACCTACAAGTGAGATTATTGGCCATGGACTTATTTATTAGTCAAGTGAGTGATAGAAGATTCAGAGAAGATCTCCATCAGGCAACCCATGGTTTGGACATATTGCAACTTCTTTTTGAATCGAAGCCAAACCTTATGCAAGGGTTCATTTGAGAGTTGTCTAAAATTGGTGCTTTCATCCCTCAACTGCACCATCCTCGAGGGAGGGAAGAACCTATCCAAGAAAGCCTCTATCAACTCTTGCCAAGAAGTAATACACCCTGGGAGTAGCTCCTCTAGCCAAATAGTGGCTTATCCCATCAATGAGAATGTGAAAAAGCGTTAGTTGAATTGGCTCTTGGCTAATATTGGTGATATTGAAGGGCTGGCAGATTTCAAGAAAGTTGCAAAGATGATATTAATGTCTTCGCTTGGTTTCCCTCGAAAGAGTCCTTTCATTTATAGCAAGTGTAACACCATACTCGTCACATGTAACACCATATTCCCTACCATATGTGGTAGGTGAATGGCACCCGCTATATCAGGTGACATTAGCTCATCATCGTCTTGGTCCATGTGGCCGTCTGCTGAATCCACTTGGGAGTCTTGGATCATTAAATACAACCTAAACAAGCAGAAAAAATAACAAATGTAAATTTACACAAGATGCTTAAACAATTTGAATTAACAACAACTCTAGGCTATCAATGCCTCTCCCCCGACAACGGTGCCAAAATTGATAACGTCCAAATACACTTCTCCCTAGGAGAGAGTGAGAAGTGTACACAGTTGTTCATAATATAATTTATCATACTTTACGAGTCAGGATCGAATCCACAGGGAATAGGGATAGATCACTACTAAATTTGTATGTCAACCTAAACTACTTCGCATCATTGTATCACAATACATAAAATAAATGTTGGAGGGAAAATGAGAACACTATATGATACTACTCAATATCAAAAAGAAGTAATAATAGCTGAAGCAACAACGAGAGCAAGTACTAGAGATGTGCTATTGATGGGGTATTTATAGGATTGGGTTAATCAACAAGTCTTAAAAATCAAATACTAACATAAATAGTATGAACAAGTCTATACCCAATGTCTTTTGACCACTTAGGCATATTCTACTTGGGTTCTTCCAAACCCCAAGCTGAATTAACACATTACCCATATTGGCTTGGGGAAGGATTAAGCTATTTCTAGCCTTAATCATTAAATTGAGTTATGAAAACAGGTTTTGGCTCTTTCTAGCCCAACCCCATATTTGCAAAATTCAAATCCCCGCTAATGCTTTCTCACCCATATCTTACTTCCTTTTTTCAAGAAAAAGCAAGATAACTAAATATAATCTATGTTTACAACCACAAATATTTGCATTAAAACTTAGAGAAAGCATTAGATTCATGCATAATAAGTGACTCTAACACTAAATTAATAACAACCAATCAAATCAAAACTCACATCAAGCACACACCTCTAACAATCAAATTAGCTACACATGAGGGTACATAAGAGAATTAAATCAATAAGAGATTCATTCACATTCATAATCGAATAGTAAATTTTAGCTTCAATTGTATAATTCAATGGAGAATTCTTACCCTACAAGATTGGAGAAGAAGAAGAAGAAGAAGACTATCTCTTACTTCTCTCTATAATTCACTCTCTAAAAAAATTAGCTAATCCAAAAGTACTACCCCTCCATTTTTCTGAAAAAATGAAAGTGTGTACAAAATAGGGAAAGTCTGCTTTTCTTTATGCTGCAAGGATCCTGATTTTACCCTTAGAAGCTTCTCAAATGTCCTTGTCCCAGAGCTAAACCATTTTACACATTTTAGCATGGTCTCACTTTCGTGGAAGCTACATTTCGCAGGTGCCCATCCGCGAGGTGCAGTTCACTTGCAACTCTGGTTTTAGAACACCGGGATATGTCCTATAGTAGAACCTACATTTCACAGGTGCTCTTTAGCATCAGCCCAGTGCATTCCTCCATTTTTCCTATGCTTCGTAGGTGCAGAACCTGCAAAGCAGGTCTTCTTCCTCCAGCATTTGCTTTTTGTTCATTTCCTTTACTTTTTTTATTTTAGTTGAATACTTGTAAAATCCAAGAAAAAGGCATAAAACCTTCCCAAATGAGTTGAAAACATAGCAAAAGACCATTCTTAAGAGCCTAATAACTTGGTAAATTACCAACACATCAGCTCTGGAGATGCTACCAGATTTGAGAGGTAGAATGAGGAAGTTCGTGTTTGGATTGTGCGAGCACGTAAAGAAGGAATGTAAGGGCTCTCTATTGATTAACGACATAGATATTTCTAGACTTATGGTATATGACCAATAGTTAGAGGAGGATAAGTAGAAGGACAAAAAGGAACACTAGAGCAACTGAGCTAAGCTATCAGGTAATAAGACCGCACACTAGAAGAACAAAAATTGAAATAATTTCTTCTTTGGGAAAAGGACCTCTAGACCTATATAATCAGCTGCTAATGCTCCAGCCACCGGTAATAGGAATAATCATAGGTCCCAATGGCAAGGTATTGTAGTTAAGGAAACCCCTCGACACCCATCATGTAGCAAGTGTGGTAGAATCCACTTAGGTGAGTGTCATTCCGGTAGAGATAGATGCTATGGATATGGCTATTAGGGCATTTGTTTGAGAGTTGTCCATTCAATAGGGTAATGGGTGTAACAAAGCTCAGTCTACTCCTTCAGCAGGAAGAGTTACCCCAAATGTCACTACATCAGGCACAAGCAGAGGATAGAACCGTCTGTATGCTATGTCTAGTCGTCGGGATTAAGAGAACTCTCTAGATGTTGTCATTGTTAAAAGTCTTCTCTATTTATGTATTTTCTTTACTTTCTCTAGGTTCTACTCTATCCTTTGTGATTCCTTATGTAGTTGTTAAGTTTGAAATTTTCCCGACACAACTCTTAGAGCCATTTAGTAATTCTACTCCGATCAATGAGTCAGTATTAACAAAGAAGATCTACAGAGATTATACAGTTTTAGTCTATCATAAAGATACCACAACTGTCCTAGTAGACATAGTGTATTTTGTTATTATTCTAGGGATGAATTGGTTGTATTCCTGTTATGCCACCATTAATTGTTGGACCCGAGTAGTGGAGTTTCGATTTCCAGAGTAGCCAGTCTTAGTTTGGGAAGGTAGTCCCATTATGCGTAAGGGTCGTTTCATTTCATACATTAATTCCAAAAAGTTAATCTCTAAGGGGTGTGCATATCATTTAGTGAGAGGGAAAGACTCTAATGTGGAGACACTGTCCCTTTTGTCAGTTCTAGTCTTGAATGAGTTTCGAAAGGTATTTCCAGATGATCTTTCTAGAGTCCCTCTAGATAGGGATATAGATTTTGGAATAGATGTTCTTTCTGACACTCAGCCTATCTCTATTTTGCCATATAGAATGGCTCCGACTGAGTTAAAAGAGTTAAAATGACATTTAAAGGATCTTCTATATAATGGTTTAATTCTCCCTAGTGTTTCACCTTGGGGTGCTCAGTTCTCTTTGTGCGTAAGAAGGATGGTACTTACAATGCACATTGATTACTAGCAGTTTAACAAGGTCACAATCAAGATAGATATCCCCTTCCTAGAATCGATGACTTGTTCGACCAGCTTTAGGGTTCCAAGTGTTTCTCAAAAATAGATCTCAGCTTGAGGTATCATCACATGAAGGTTAGGGAATGTAATATTCCCAAGATAGCCTTTAGGATCTCCTCTGGTCATTTTGAGTTTATTGTTATGTCCTTTGATTTGACTAACGCTCATGCAGCACTAATGGAAGTCATGAACAGAGTGTTTAAAATGTATCAGGAAATGTTTGTTACAATGTTCATTGATGATATCTTTGTTTACTACATGAGTGAGAAGGAGCATGCTATTCATCTCAGAATAATCCAGCAGACTCTTAAGGTCAATGAGTTATTCGCTAAGTTCTCTAAGTGCGAATTTTGGCTGAAGTTAGTGGCTTTCCTAGGCCATATAGTCTCCAGCGAGGGTATTAAGGTTGACTCCTAGAAGATTGAGGCAGTAAAGAGTTGGCCTAGACCTACAATCCCAACTGATATTAGGAGTTTCGTAAGTTTAGCTAGTTACTACAGGAGGTTTGTATAAGGATTATCAACTATTGCTACTCCATTGACTAAGTTGACCCATAAAAAGGTAAATTTTCAATGGTCTAAATCTTGTGAAAAAAGCTTTCAGGAATTGAAAACGTTTGACTACTACTCTAATGTTGACCCTACCAAAGGGTATAGATGGCTTTGTTGTGTATTGTGATGCATCTAGAGTAGGCATTGGGTGTATATTGATGAAAAATGGCAAGGATATAGCTTATGCCTCTAAAAAACATAAGATTTATGCAAAGAATTATCCAACTCATGATCTTGATTTGGTAGTTGTAGTATTTGCATTAAGAATTTGGCATCACTATTTCTACGGTGTTGATGGGTTCACAAAACACAAGAACCTGCAGTATGTGTTCAACCAAAAGAAGTTGAATCTCATACAGAGGAGGTGGCTTAAACTACTCAAGGATTATGATATAAGTATTCTCTCCCACCCAGGTAAGGCTAATGTAGTTCTTGATGCTCTTAGTAGGCTATCCATGGGAAGCACAGCTAAGGTAGAGGGGGAAAAGAGAGAGTTGGCAAAGGATGTGCCTAGATTCTCGCACTTAGAAGTTTGTCTTCTAGACTTTGAAGAAGGTAGTGTGCTTGTTCGAAATGGGGTCAAATCATCTCTAGCAGCAGAAGTTAAGGAAAACAAGACAAAGATACCTCTTGCTTCAATTAAAGGGAGATGTTCACAAGCAGAAGGTGTTGGTTTTCGCACAAGGGGGAAATGGTGTTTGAGGTATCAAGATAGATTATGCGTCCCGAATGTAGATGGTCTCAAGGATAGAATCATGGAAGAAGCACACAACCCCAGATATTCTATTCACCCAGGTTCAACTAAGATGTACCATGACTTGAGGGAAGTCTATTGGTGGAATAATATAAAGAGAGACATTGCAAATTTTCTGGCTAGATGTCCAAATTATCAACAGGTTAAGGTTGAGCACCATAGATGTAGCAGAGTATATTAATTCCCTAATAAAAGTGGGAGATGATCAATATGGATTTTATTACCGATCTATCGAAGTCACGTAGGCAACATAACTCTATTTGGGTGATTATAGATAAAATGACCAAGTCAGCCCATTTCTTGCTAGTTAAGACTATGGATTTAGCCGAGGATATGCACGATTATGTATTTGAGAGATAGTTAGACTTCATGGAGTTCCATTATCTATCATATCAGATAGGGGCATACAGTTTACTGTCCAGTTATAGAAGTCATTTCAGAAAGGTTTGGGCACAAAGGTGATCTTAGCACAACTTTTCATACACAGATAGATGGTTACACAAAGTGGACTACTCAGAAATTGGAGGATATATTGAGAGCATGTGTTATTGATTTCAAGAGAAATTGGGATGACCATTTGCCTCTCATTGATTTTGCACATAATAATAGTTATCAATCCAACATTTAGATGGCTCTTTATGAGGTTCTTTATAGGCTAAGGTGTAGATCTAATGCTCCTTATGAGGTTCTTTATAGGAGAAGGTGTAGATATAATGCTCCTTATGAGGCTCTTTATAGGCGAAGGTGTAGATCTCCTATTCGTTGGTTTGAAGTTGGTGAAGCAAAGTTGATAGGACCATACTTAGTGTGATAAGCTATGGAAAAATTTAAGATCATTTGGAAAAGGTTGAAGGCTGCACAAAGTCGCCAAAAGTCTTATATAGATGTTAGGCATAGAGGCTTGGAGTTTGAGGTAGAAGATTGGTTTTACTTGAAGGTTTTACCTATGATGAGTGTTATGTGATTTTTCAAGAAAGAAAAGCATAGTTGTTACATCCCATAAGTTTCTATCATTTAACTGACACGTGCATATATATATATGTTTTCAAGTTAAGGATCAATTCATTCTAAATATTTGCTTAAATAGACCAACGACCCCGACAATGTTTTCTCTCAATTTTCTATAGGTTTTTGGCGGAATTACATCATTAAACTCCGTAAAAACCTAAATTTGTCTTAGATAACGAGTTACAGGCCTACAAGGAACGTCCTTGTAGAGTTATTTCTTGAAAATTCTCTCGAAGTACCAGAACCCCGCTGAGTAAAAGTTGTAGAAATCACTTCTAGTTGAGTCCTAAGCGCCTACAGCTAGGTAAGCATTTCTACCTTCTAAACTCTAGGGAATTTGTGAGTTTTTGGCCGAATTGAATGAAGTTGAGTTATAGTTAATATTATTGAAAGACATCATTATTTGTCGAGTCTTAGTATTGAAAATAGCCTTATTCTCTCATCGTAGGGCTATAATTTGGTGGGATTGCCAGCTACAGGTTGGAACTAGTTGGGTGAATGGAAGTCGTCGATTGCGGTATGTTAAAGCTATTCCTTTCAGCAAGTTATTCTTGTTGTAGCATTGATACGGCTTGTGTTTCCGTAGTAACTTGGAAATACGAATGTTGTAGTTAGTCGTTGTAAATAGATTTGTGATTGTAGTGTAGCATCCCTTGTAGGTGTTGATCATATTTCGTATGACCTCTCCCTGTGATTAGCTGAGGAACTGCTAATCATATGAACTGCTTACAAAGCTATGAAGCTGCTAGTGATTATAGAGCTATAGATTGCTTACAGAGCCACGATGCTGCTATCTTTTATAGAATTATGAGATTGCTTTTGAAGCTATTGTATTGCTTATGAGCTACTGAATTGCTTAAGAAGCTATTAAATGTATGAAGGGACTAAAGTAAAGCCTTCGGGCCACGTTGGAGTCTTCTATGAACTCCTTCTATGTTCAAGATGACATTACTGACCCCTTTAGGGGCCTGGTTTTCCTGAGATGTAGTTGCACTCACTTATGGGGGCCTCAGGATACTGATAGGGGTATATATACTGTTTGGTGCTTGACAGGGCTTATGGGCGTCCAGGTAGGTTATTTTATGTTGATTGAACCTTCCAGGCTTATGGGAGGCCCTACTAGGTTCTTGTTTGTATATTTACTTGCTAGTTATATTTCAGATTGTAAGGCTATTCAGGTTGAACTCTTATCCTTCCTATTGATTACTTTAAGTTCTTCTATCAGTTTTAGTCAGCTTTTATTACTGCCTTATATATTCGGTAAATATTGTTGTAGCGCCCATCTATGAGGAGCTGCATACTTGCCTGCAGGTGCAGATAGACATCGTTCAGGACCTTCTTAGCTATAAGCCAGGATTAGCAGTTCAGTTAGCTTCTTTTCTTCGGATTTGATAGTTATAAAGGTTTGCTCATTTTGTTGTATAGCTTTTGGGTAGGTCGGGGACCTGTCCCGACCACTGTTCCACTCTTAGAGGCTTGCGGACTACAGTTTTTCAGTTGTTGGTTGTCGTTGGCCATATGGAGCCTAGTATAGCTAGTTAGATAGCAGCCATGTTGGTTATAGTAGGAATATGACTACCTGCTTTCCTTCTATTATAAGTAGATAGCATGGTGGTCTTATCGGCCGGCATAGGATCCCTTTATTGTTGTGTGTATTGGGTTAGTAGTTTTCTTTTATAGGTTGCCATATGGCCTTGTCGGCCGGAGGCTGTGTTTACAGCCAAAATATAACAATTTTTTTTTATTTTGAGTTGCTGGCATGCACCAGAGGTGTTTGTTCCTAGTTAGATCAGCCCAGGTCCCAGTACAGCATTAGGTGCCAATCATGCCTCCTAAGGTGGGGCATGACAAACTTGGTATCAGAGCAACATCGTATCCTAGGGAGTCTTCAAGTTGTGTCTAGTAGAGTATTGTCTATGGGTGTTTTGTGCACCACATTCTATAGGCAGGACGCTTCGAGGCATGATAGCGTGGTTACCTTCCTTTCTTCTCCAGTGGTGCTATAGAGCTATGTCGTATAGGGTGAATCCCTAAGCTTATGTTATTCTGCTTATCTACAGAGAAAATGTCCGATGCACAACAGACTATGGCTGGTCGGGAATTGGATACTGCGATAGGTGAGGGCACTAGTAGGGTGACATAGCCAAAGCTGGCCATACCTGAGGGCAATAAGGAGGCATCGCCTCAATCTCTCCAGCATTCACCGCCACATCAGGAGCCCTCCTGGGTAGCAGATAAATAGTATCACCCCCAGTTATACCTATACCATCGAATCAGGAGGTTAGGAGTGCAGTTTACATGTTGGCTCGGATGCTGGCTACTCAGTACCAACTAGTGGCACCAATTGTTCCTCGCTTTTGAGTTCTCCGCAATTTATGGGGACAGATTGTTGAGAGGATCCTCAGGACTTCATAGATAAGGTGCAACAAATATTCAGGGTAATGTATGCCTCGCTTATAGAGTCTCTTGAGTTGGTAGTGTTTCGTCTACGAGATATAGCGCTTCTCTGGTACGAAGTTGGGAAAGGTCCAAAGGTAGGGATATACCACCACATACTTGGACGGGTTTTTTGGAGGCCTTCCTAGATCATTATCTACCTCGAGAGATCCAAAAGGCCTGGGTGGATCAGTTTTTACATCTGGAGCAGGGCAGAATGAGCGTTCGGGAGTATGCACTGAGGTTTGACTCCCTCGCTAGATATGTGTCAGCTTTTGTTGATACTATGCCAACTAGGATACACCAGTTTATCATGGGGCTTTCTTCGAAATATGTGGAGGCCTGTATTACGGTTATCTTATGGGAGGATATGAATATTGCACGCATTTAGGCTTTTGCTTAGAATATAGAGGGAATCAGGCAGTGCCAATATAAGGCTGGGAGGGTAAGTTGGGAGATGCACCAGAGGGCTAGACACAGTGATTTGTAGGTTGAGTTTCAAGGGGGCCCAGACCTCAGTTTCCAGATTAGCCACCTAGACCTTTGCCACCACATCAGTAGCACAGCAGGGCATATCGTCATGGACAATCAGGTTCCAACAAGAGATCACGAGCATCAAGCTCCCAACAGCAGAGAGGTTTAGATCAGACTAGGCCTATTACACTGTGTTGTAGGATTTGCAGTCGACAGCATTTTGGAAGGTGTTGATATGGCTCTTTTGTTTTCTATGCTTCTAGGAAAGAGGGTCATATGATGAGGGATTGTGCGTCCAGAGATCAAGGTGACCGGGGCTAGTAGAACAGGTCCACAGCCAGATCACATGCTCCAGCACCTTCGGCAGGGCATAGGCCTTCAACTCCAACCGACAGAGGGAGAGGTAGATCGGGGGCATCTAGTTCTAGCAGTGGTCTGGATTTCACATATGCCTTACTTGGGAGATATGAGTTAGAGTCATCACCAGATGTTGTGACAGGTATGTTGAATGTTTGCTGTCACCCAGTTTATGTTTTATAGATCCAGGTTCTACTCTATCTTACGTTACTCCGCTAGTGGCACGAAAGTTTGGCATACACCAAAATTGCTTAGAAACCATTCTCAGTGTCTACACCCATTGGTGACTTTATTATTGCTAAGATAATTTACCAGGGTTGTATAGTAGAGATTGTTGGTCACCAGACCTTAGCCGATTTAGTAGAGCTAGAAATGGTTGATTTCGATGTAATTATGGGTATGGATTTGTCTAGCGCCATGTTATTCTAATGTGGAATGTTTGACTAGGACGGTCTGATTTCACTTTCCAAGGGAGGTAGTGTGAGAATTGAAAGGCAATACAGTTACGCCAAAATATAGGTTTATAACCTATCTTCGGGCGAGGAAGTTGATAGCAAAGGGCTGTATTACCGTATTGTTAGCGTTCAGGATATGCATGCAGAATCCCTGACTCTTCAATCTATTCTTGTGGTTAGTGAATTTTCGAATGTGTTTTAAGAAAAGCTTCGTAGTATTCCCCCCAGAGGGGGAGATCGATTTCTCCATCGACCTGCTACCAGGAACCCAACCTATACCCATCCCTCCATACTGAATGGCTCCTGCTGAGCTGAAGGAATTCAAAGAATAGTCAAAAGATTTTCTAGATAAGGGCTTTATTAAGAGCCAAGTGCTTCACTGTGGGGTGTGCCAGTTATATTTGTAAGGAAGAAAGATGGCTCCCAATGAATGTGTATAGATTATCAGCAATTGAATAACGTTACTATTAAGAATAAATATTCCCTCCCGAGGATAGATGATTTGTTTGATCAGCTGCAGGGGGCAAAATATTTCTCCAAGATCGACTTAAGTTCAAGGTATCACCAAGTGCGAGTCCGGGAGAAAGATATTCCAAAGATAGCCTTTAGGACCAGGTATGGTCATTTTGGATTCTTGGTCATATCTTTCGTACTGTCGAATGCCCCATTAGTGTTTATGGATTTGATGAACAACATCGTCAATCTGTATTTAGATCTATTTGTGATAGTGTTTATTAATGAGATTTTGTCATATTCCATCTCAGAAGCCGAACACAGAGATCATCTGCAAATGGTACTCCAAACACTCAGGGATCACCAGTTATCTGTGAAGTACTCGAAATGTGATTTCTGGTTAAATTTTGTAGCTTTCTTGGGCAATGTTGTGTGAGATGCAGGTATTAGAGTTGATTCACAGAAAATCGAGGCAGTAAAGACATTAGTTAGTCCAAAGTACATAACCATGAATACATAGTGGCCATACCGAGTTCTGAAGGTTGTTTTTGATATGTGACATTCTCTGACTCTAAGCTGTTGATACCCAGACCTAAGATCTACCCTGGAGAAATGACCGGCTCCCTAAATCTGATCGAACAAATTGTCAATCCTGGGTAGGGGATACCTATTCCTAACTGTGAATTTGTTCAATTGATGGTAATCAATACACATTCTGAGAGTACAGTCTTTCTTTCGCACAAATAATACTATAGCACCCCATGGAGAGATGTTGGTCTTGATGAAAACTTTATCAAGAAGGTCTTTTAGCTGCTCCTTCAACTCCTTAAGCTCAGCTGGAGTCATTCTATAAGGAGGGATGGAGATGGGCTAAGTGTATGGAAGAAGGTCTATGTTGAAGTCTATTTCCTGCTGGGAGGGACTATGGGAAGATCTTCAGGAAACACGCAAGGGAACTCGCTGACAACTGGAACTGACTGGATAGTTGGGGTCTCAGAGCTAGAATCTTTGACCCGAACTAGATGATAAATGCACTCTTTAGTAATGATCTTCCTTTCCTTAAGGTAGGAAATAAACCGACACTTAGGCGCTGAACTATTGCCCATCCACTTTAAAACTGGCTCATTAGGGAACTGAAATCTAACAATTCTAGTTCTGCAGTCGACTGAGGCATAACTGGAGTGTAACCAATCCATGCCAAGAATGAGATCGAAATTGACCATGTGTAACTCTACTAGATCAGCTGAAATGACCTTATTCAATACTGAGACTGGGCAGTTTCTATATACTCGGCTGGCTCTAACTGTCTCACCAACTAGGGTAGAAACTGAGAATGGTTTTGAGAGGACTTCTAGAATGATTTTAAACTAGACAACTACATAGCGAGTCGCAAACGATTGTCTGGATCCTGGATCTAGTAGGGCATATACATCTGGTGGAAGAGATGTAACATACCCGTGACCACGTCAGGTGAGCTCTCCTGATCCTAATGAGAGGACAAAGCATAAAAGTAGCTTTGGCGCTGACCGACATCTGTACCTGAAGTGTTGGCCAGCTGAGCTGGTCAGCCTGCTGGACCTGTTGAAGTGGTAGACTGTGATATCCTCCGTCTGTTGACGAGTATTCTCTAAGTCGGTGATCTAGTTGTCCACACCCAAAGCAACCCTCTCTTCCCTAAATGCATTCCCCTGGATGGTTCTTGCCACAATTAGGGTAAGCTGGATAACGGTTGTTGGAGCTATGACTCTGGGACGGTGAGCCAGATGCTCCACCCTTCTGATCCTTGTGGGAACAAAAAGTAGGGGGGCTGGCTGAAGTGGTGTTGGAGCCCTCTGTTGCTGTTGCTGCTGCTGATAAGGGAGGCTACTACCGCCAGACCTCTGGTTTCCATAATCTGATTTTCCAGTCTTAGCCCGCTTATTCTTCCCCTCCATGCCTTTCAGCTTTTCTGCCTCAATATTCTAGGCATGAAAGATGATGTTTGAGAGGTCAATGTCTTTTATGAGCATAGTAGTCCTGCATTCCTTAAGGACTAAGTTTGATACTCTATTGACGAACTTAAGCATGCGAGCCCTTGGCTCGGCTACCATCTCTGGAGCATATCTTGAAAACCATGTGTACTCTAGTGCATATTCCTCCACCGTCCTGTTGCCCTACTTCAAATTCATGAACTCTTCAACCTTAGCCTCCCTAAACTCCCAGGGGAAGAATCTTTATAAGAATGTCGTGGTGAACTCTTCCCACTCCACCGGTTCTGCCCCTACTGGTCTCCCTTCTTTCCACTGATCGTACAAAATTTGGGCTACCCCTTTCAACTGGTTGGCAGCCCAATCCGCACTCTCAATGGAACTAGCGCCCATAATTTGGGTGATCTTCCTTACGTTATTCACGAACTCTTGTGGGTCCACCCATCTTGGATCCATGAAATGTTGGAGGTTTCATTCGGGTGAAGTCTGAAACTCTAGCAACTGCTGCGAACCCATTTGTGTTCACTGGAACCACCTGAAGGTTCACCTAGTTTGTTTTAGTCTGAGCTAGCAGCTGGATTTCCGCTCTGAATTCCGCTAAGGACATTTGGTCATCTTGGGAGCTGCTGGAGCTAGTGGTGTAGGTCGGTTAGCGCAGCCGACCCTTCTTTCGTTTTCGCATCTTGGTGGCATAGTTTCACTGAAATAAAATAGAGCACGAGTTAGGAGAATATTTATGGAGCTGAACTTCAACACATGATAAGGAGTATGAACAAAATGGAGCTTTCGTAAGAACGCCTTGTAGCCTCCCCGTCATAAGTGTGACACGTCACACCCTTGAAAAGGACTCCACTTGATGCGGCTTTCTGACATCCTAGGATACTCTAAACCTAGTGCTCTGATACCAAGTTTTTCACCACCTGAGTCTATACCCTAGATGAGACACGTACTTGGAGTAGCAAGTAACCCTAAGCCAACCCATGGTCTATCTTAACACTGGTAATCTGAGTAATCATAGTGGAAGCTTAAATAATAAAACCATCTAGGAAAGATAATATGATAAAAGTTCATACATCTGAAAGCAAAACTGAAAGTCAGAGTCTATGTCTGAAAGCCATATTGGTGAGTTTCTGGAACAAGCATTCAGCCAACTCTAAAGTCTAACTGAAAGAAAATAAATGAGAAATAAAATATCATCCTCGAAAGATGAGGACTCACTATTGCTGCTGCTGATATCACCTAAAGGAATCTATTAACGGTGCTGAGGCTCAGAACCTGCGCCTGTATCATGATACAATATAGCATAGAAGGTATGCATCAGTACTTTGAATGGACTAAGTAAGTGGGATAAAATATAACATAAAGAACAAATAATTGAACTATAAAGACACGTAATGACCAACTGAAATTCCGAAATCTAAACAACTAAAATATAACTGAGATAGTCAATAATGACCCCTACTGGTGGTCATAAACATGCCCTGAATCTGAGATACTGATCTAAGCTAACTATATTAAACTGAATTGTACTGAGTAAATCTGGAACTGTATTGAGCTGAGTTAAATTGAAACTGTACTGACTAGTGGGAGAGTCTATAACCAACATAACCACGTGAGCTAAACATGGAGTCCGATGTATACACCCTATCGGTAGGACCCAATATACTTTGCTAGGGTATAAAGGCATGAGTTGGGTGATCACAAGTTTGGGGTCATAGGGACAATAAAATAACTTACAGTAGCAACATCGTTTTATAAACTTGGGTGCCCTGGAGCCCAGGTCCGCTCGGTGCTAAGTCCTACTCCTACTAGATTGTCCTAATCTGACTACTAAGCTGATAGCTCAAAACTGAGGTCGAAGACTAAGTTAGGGATACTTATCTTGAAGTACCTTGAGAATCTTACGGGACCGGATTCTATAACTGGTGTTCTAAGACTGGCCAGAACTACTTAAGTAGAAGCGTCGTAACCGTCTAAAGAACAAACTGAAATCTGATAATTGATATCTAAGTCTAATAACTGATAACTGGGAGGCACCACTGATACCTCAAGAAGTGACTGCAGTCAAATTGATCAGCTGATATTTCAGAAAATACTGAGTAACCTAGTGTTTTGACTGAAACTGGACTAGCATGAATTGACTGAGATAGTCAACTGATAATAACAATATGGGAATTCCAACACTTATAGAATCTAGCAATATGAATAACTAATCAATTTTTCAAGACTCTTATCTACTGCTTTCAAAATCTAGTGCTAAATCATTTTTACAAGAAGCTAGTTTCCACAGGATTTCTAAGACTTCGAAAAAATATAGCAGCTAATAACATGGATAATATTCCACTTGAAATTTATTAAATTATGTCTGAAAACTTTTCTAAATTTTGAAACCTTAGGGATATAACTGATTTCAGATCATGGAAGGGCTTTGGGGACACAAGGAAAGAATAATTCCCTTGTTGAAATCCCACATACTTGGTGAAGAAATCCCAAAGAAAATCCCTTGAGAATCTGAGAAGCTCCTGCTTTGAGTTTTTTTGAGAGAGTTTTACGATCTGGCTTCTGAGGGAATGAGAGGTGTGAAGTATATTGTCAATTACCCTCTAAATTCCCTGGAAATAACTCAAAACGACATAGTTATTGGATTAAAAAGATGGGATATTACCAAAATATACTTGGGGGAAAAACTAGAAAAACTACCGATAGAGACCAACGGGTCACTCAACGAGTTGTTGGTTGAGACTAGATTTTTGGCTCACTGGATCTGGCAACAAGAGGGAACACAACTCGTGGGATGAACCAGCGGGTCATTGGTACCTCTCGTGGCCACTAGTGGGAAATATCTGGGAAGCCTAACAATGAGAAACACAATGACTCATTGGTAGACCCAATGGGTCATTGTATCGAGTCGTCACCTCCATTGAAAAAGTTCTTAAGATCCCTGAACTTGTCACTACGGGTGATCGAGTCGTTTGTGATATAATGGATCATTGTTGCCATTCCTTGTCACTGAAAAGGATAGCTGGGATTCGCAATTAACGACTCACACCACAAGTCATTATATCACACAAGTCATTATATCACACGATGAAAAGTTCAAGCTATTAGATGAGGGTTGATACTCTCGAATCTCTGTTGTTAATCTCTTTTCCCATTCATTACCTCCTTGGTCCAGTAAGTAAGAATAAAGAAAGTTCTAACATTTCCAACCGTTAAAAATCAATTAAAATGAAGGAAGAAACAATACATGCATAAACTCAGTTCAAGAATCACTAAGTATTTTACTTATGTGTGTTAATTTGTCATGGGTCTCACAACCCTAGTTTGTGGTGGTTAAAGTCTATCATGTTTATAAGTAAATTAATAAATTTCATAAATAAAAGTAAAAATTAATACTTACAACGTTGATAGGAAGAAACTCACTTGATTATTTCAACAATAAAGAAGAACAATTCAACAATCATCTCAAAGTTCCAAACGTAAAACACCAAACTTGTATCTAAAAACTTGAGACTTAGAACTCTAATCCTAATTGAAGACTTTTGAACTTGACACTTCAATTCTTGAAGAAATTCCAACATAAAACTTGATCTAAAGCTTGATACTAAAAACTTGATAGCTATTACATAAAAATAAAGGGTATTTACAGTAGTTAGATGCTTTCCTCATTCCTTGATGAATTTGTCTTGGGATTTCAAAGTTCCTTTCCCTAGTTGAAGTGGGAGACCCATTTTTGGCGTTGGAAACCTCCTTGCCGTGTCGCACCTTCTTTTGTTCCTTCATGGATTTAATTTGGGATTTTTAGCTCCTTTTCCTAATTAAAAACGGACTCCAGGTCGTCAATGGTCACGGGCTAAGTAACGACTCGTTAGGACGTCAAACGAGTCATGATCAGTCAAGCAAAGTCGTCCTCAGCATTAGGCCCAATCATGGCAACGGGTCACCTAACGACTCGTTAGGACTGGGAATGAGTCGTTAGGTCCCTCGTGGCCATGGATCATTACATCCTCCAGTATACTTGACAGATTCTCATAGTGTCTGACGACGAGTCGTCACTTCATACGACGACTCATTAACTTGTTACTTTCACTGGACAGTTCTTCAGATTTTCTCCTCCCAGTTCTCACTTTATTTCATTTTCTTCAAATTCATTCCAAAGCATCAAATACACCAAATCCCATCGCTTTTAGACCTAAAAATATATAATCATGTGTGTTAGCTATTTTCACAAATATATAACATAAACCCATGCAAACACACATAATATTTGCTCAAAATATAGCAAAGTATGGGAAAAAGTTTTCTATGAAGTGCGTGAGTATGCCTTTCATCAGCCTTTTCCCATCAACTCGTCATGTTTAGAGGCTATTTAAACATATATATGTATTCAGCTTTGGATTTTAGATTTTGATGTTATATTCAAGTTAGACTTCCTCTATGATTGTATTGTTGGTTATTTAGTTCTTGATTGAGTTAGATGTATGCTTATGCCATGAGTCGATTTGGGGTCTCTCGGGGCTCCTCATCTCGTATCATGATTCGGGCCTCTGTTCGGATCGTGAAAACTAGGCAGTGACTCAGTTATTTCCACAACACTAAGTTGACCAATTTTTACACCAGCATGAGTATAATTTCATCGAATGGGTACTCAGACTTCTCCGAAAGATTTCTGAATGAACTAGATACCCTATAAACATTTGGAACCACTCAACAGCTTCCTTAAGATGGATGTTACCCCGTCTATCATCGAGAAACGTCGAGTGCCCAACCCAACACATTATGGAAAATCAATTCCTCAACTATCTCACTCATATACACATTACAATGGCAATTATAAGTAGCACAAAAGAACAAAAATTATGATTTTCCCTTAAGAAAGATGCCAACCTATCTATCATCGGGAAAATCATACATTTCAAGAACAAGGGTTACACAGAATTCACCCCCAACTAAAATTTCAAAATATAGAACCCATGTAGCAGATCAATTAAGATGAACAACAAAACCCACATTTTTCAATTTGCACTTCCCCCAAATACCCACAATCATCAATTATAGCAAAAGAGTGAAAAATATACAATGGGAATGGATGTCACGGGTTAAGCAAAAAATAGATACTATCGTGTTTTGTTTGGTGCTACACTCATCAAAATCATGAAAACTTAAGAAAAAACAGCACTACATGCCAAATGTGAGTGTATAGGAATGGGATCTGAAAACTTGAAAACCTTTCTCACAATGACTAACCCTAAAGTTGAAATGCTTTTGTTTAGTTAAAGAATAGAGAATGGTGGTAGAAAATGGTGAAGGAAGGTGGATTTTGTAGATGAAATGGAGTTTAAGTGATTGGTGGGTTTAATGGTAGAAGGAAATGGAGTAATGGGGAAGATGGAAAGGTATAGTAATGGAGGTCAGGGCCGCGTAAGACCTACAAAACATAGGTGTCAACCCGGAAAGCACAGGTCAGGCGCAGCCTAAGCCAGAATACTTGGCGACAATCTAAATAAATGAGGGGACCTGCAAGCCACCTTTAAAACACGGGTGGGCATCTGCTAAATGCAAGTCAGGCGCCGACTAGAACCAAAAAGCCAAGCAACATTATGCCAACCTACATATAGAACTGCGTCTCGCAGGTGACCTCTTATAACCGCAGGTCTAATGTAGGAATAGGTATGCTTGGCCATTTAAATATTAACCGACCCATTTATTTACCCGATACATGGCCAACCCAACCGAATGAAATCTCCCCCACATACTGAAACCCACCTTTTCTTCACCTATTTACCTTCCCCATGACCTTTGTTTTCTTTCCCATTGTTTGTCACCCAATCATCCTACAACACCAAAAATAACATAAACATCCAAAACAACTGAAGTTAAAATCACTTGGGTTGCCTCCCAAGAAGCGCCTTAGTTAATGTCCTGGCTCAACGGATTTATCACCATATCATTCATTGGGAGGATCATCCTCCCCATTAATTACATCTTCACACACACTTTGATGCTCCTCTTCCTAATCAAGAACTGCAATCACTTTACATTCATCAGGGGATGTTGTTGGTTGACATAAATTAAAAGTGACTTCTTCACCACCAACTCTAAATTTCAATTTTCCTAGCTCCTGTCATGGCCCGAGGCTATACCCTGTATGAGACTCGGTACTTGTAGTCACAAGTAATCCCAAGCAAACCCATGGTCTATCATCAGTAATCTAAGTAATCATAGAGGAAGCTTAAATAATAAAACCATCTAGGAAAGCTAATTTGATAAAAGTTCATACATCTGAAAGAAAAACTTAAAGTCTGAGTCTATGTATGAAATCCATCTACTAATGATGAGTTTCTCGGACAAGCCCCCAACTAACTCTAAAGTCTAACTGAAAGAAAATAACTGAAAAATAAAATATCGTCCTCGAAAGATGAAGATTCACCACTGCTGTTGCTGATATCACCTAAAGAAATCTTCTTATAGTGCTGAGGATGAGAACCTGCACCTGTATCATGATACGATACAACATAGGAGGTATGCATCATTACTTTGAACGTACTGAGTAAGTGGGAGAAAATATAACATAAAGAACAAATAACTGAATTGTAATGACATGTAATGACCTAAAATCTGAACAACTAAAATATAACTATGATGGTCAATAATGACCTTGAATGGTGGTCGTAAACATGCCCTGAATATGAGATACTGATCTGAGCTAACTGTACTGAACTGAACTGGACTGAGTAAATTAGAATTGTACTGAGCTGAGCTAAACTGAAATTGTACTGACTAGTGGGAGAGTCTATAACCAACATATAACCACATGAGCTAAACGTGGAGTCTGATGTATACACCCCATCAGTAGGACCTAATATACCTTGCTAGGATATAAAGGCATGAGCTAGGTGATCACAAGTCTGGGGCCATAGGACCAATAAAATAACCTACAGTGGTAACATAGTTCTGGAAACGTGAGTGCACTGGAACCCCAGTCTGCTCGGTGCTAAGTCCTACTCACACTAGATAGTCCTAATCTAACTACTAAACTGATAGCCCAATATTGGGGTCTAAGACTAAGCCCAGGATACTTATCTAGAAGCACCCTGAGAGTCTTATCAGACTAGATTTTGTAACGGTGTTCTAAGATTGGCCAGAGCTGCTTATCTAGAAGTGTTGTAACCATCTAAAGAACAAGCTTAAATCTGATAACTGATATCTGAGTCTAATAATTGATAATTGGGAGGCACCACTGACACCTCAAGAATTGACTGTAGTCAAACTGATCAGCTGACAATTTTGAAAATACTAAGTAAGCTAGTATTCGGACTGAAGCTGGACTAGCATGAACTGACTGAGATAATCAACTGATAGTAACAATATGGGAATCCCAACACGGATAAAATCTAGCAATATGAATAACTAATCAATTTTGCAAGACTCTAATCTACAGCTTTCAAAAGCTAGGGCTAAATCATTTTCATAAGAAGCTAGTTTCCACATGATTTCTAAGAATTGGCAAAAATATAGCAGCTAATAACATGGATAATATTCCACCTAAAATTTATCAAATTCTATTTGAAAACTTTTCTAAATTTCAAAACGTCTGGGCTATAATTAATAGAAGATTATGGAAGGGTTTGGGGGACACAAGGGAAGAATAATTCCCTTGTTGAATTCCCACATACCTGGTGAAGAAATCTCAGAGAAAATCCCTTGAGAATCTGAGAAGAAATCGATTGCCCTAGCTCCTGCTCTGAGTTTTTCTGATAGAGTTTTACGATATGACTTCTGAGATAATGAGAGGAGTGGAGTACATCATCGATTACCCCTCTAAATTCCATGAAAATAATCCAAAACGATGTTGTTTAGGGATTAAAGAGATGGAATATTACCAAAATATCCCTGGGGAAAATTCTGGAAAAGTTGCCGACAGGGACCAACGGGTCACTCAATGAGTCGTTGGTTGAGACCACGACTCGTTGGGATGAGTCGTTGGTCCTAGGGGCCTGGATTTTTGGCTCATTGGATCTGGCAATGAGAGGGACCACAACTCATGGGATGAACCAACGGGTTGATGGTACCTCCCGTGGCCACTGGCAAGAAAAATCTGGGAAGCCTAACAACGAGCAACATAAGTCGTGTATCGAATCGTCACCTCCACTAGAAAAGTTCTTAAGATCCCTGAACTAATCACCACGGGTGGTACAATGACTCGTTGTGTGATACAACAGGTCGTTGCCACCACTTGTTGTCACTAAAAGGGATATCTGGAAGTCCCAACTAATGACTCACACCATGAGTCATTGTATCACAGGACGACTCATTGGTTGAGTCACGGGTTCCTGGAAAAGGGAGTTCTGAGCTGGGGACCAACGACTGATAGGTTGACTCGTTTCTCACAATGGGTCATTCCATGTCCCGTCGGTTGCCAAAAGACCAAGTCAGTTCTGACCACGACTTTGACAATTGGTCATTGGAGTTGACCATGACTCATTGTCTCGGTCATTCTAAGCAAAATTTCTGTTTCTTCTGGATTTTTCTTGCAAGGTCTGTGTTTGGTCTATGAATGTTTTGGGGTGTTACAATATCTCCTCCTTGTGATGATTCATCCTCGAACGAAGGCTAAAACGGCTGGAAAATCAGGAAAAGAGCTGTAATTCCAAAGCTCAGGCTATGGACTAGTTTCTAAAGGAATGACTGACTCCGAACTTATTTAACCACACTAATAGAGTTGATGCAGTTAGGATGCACATTAAAAATCTTAGAGCTGAACAGAGTATTGAGCAGGAATTTAGTACCTGATGCTGGAATTGAACTGGAAGGGAATAAATGAGGGTATTTGGCCATCATGTCTGCTTCTGCCTCCCATGTGGATCTCTCAACTAGCTGGTTCCTCCACAAGAATTTTACTGAAGTGACTTCCTTGTTTCACAGCTTACGAACCTGACTCTTTAGGATCTAAACTGGGACCTCTTTATAATGAGACTATTTTTCACTCCCACACTGTCCAGTGGAACAATTGATGTCGGATTGTCGATGCACTTCTTTAGTAGTGATACATGGAAGACTGGGTGCACCGATGCTAACTTTGGAGGTAATTCTAACTCATATGCCACACTGCTAATTTGCCTCAGAATCCTATAGGGTCCTACATATCTCGGACTGAGTTTCCCTTTCTTTCAAAACCTCATCACCCCCTTCATGGTTGTAATTTTCAGGTAAACCTAATCATCTAACACAAATTCTAACTCTCCTCCTTAGATCAGCATAAGACTTCTATTGACTTTGCGTTGTTTTCAACCTCTCCCTGATAAGTTGCACCTTCTGCATAGCTTCGTGAACTGAATCAGGCCCTATCAAGGTAGCTTCACCAACCTCAAACCACCCTATAGGAGATCTACACCTCCAACCATATAATTCCTCAAACGGAGCCATCTGAATACTAGAGTAGTAGTTGTTGTTGTACACAAACTCGATGAGAGACAAGTGATCATCCCAACTGCCCTTGTAATCAATAAAATAAGCTCTCACCATATCTTCTAAGGTGTGAATAGTCCGCTCATCTTGTCCATCTGTCTAAGGGTAAAAAGGTGTGTTGAGCTTGAACTGGGTACCGAGTCCTTTCTAAAATGACTACCAGAAATGCCAGGTGAACTGGGTACCTCTATCTGAGATGATGAACAAAGGTACTCCATGCAGTCTGACTAACTCCTGTATATATAGCCTAGCATAATTCTCAGCTGAGTCTATAGTTTTAACTGCAAGGAAATGTGTTGACTTGGTTGTTCGGTCTACTATCACCCAAATTGAGTCATGTTGCCGGCAAGTAGGAGCTAGGCCTGTAATAAAGTTCATATTTACTTCTTCCAAACATCCATGTTGGTATGCTGATATCCTGAGTCATAGCCCCAGGTCTCTGACGTTCCACCTTAACCTGTTTGCAGTTTCTGGCACTTAGTCCCAAATTTTGCAATGTCTTTTTACATGTCATTCCACTAGTAAATATCTCGTAGATCGCGGTACATTTTAGTGGCACCTGGGTGGATAGAATATCTCGAACTGTGTGCTTATTCAGTATTTGTTGTCTCAAGTGACCTATATCCGGTATGCCAAGTCTACCCTGGTAACGAAGCACACCATTTCCCCCTTTGAAGAAAGCCTCCACTTTTTTTTTGAGAACTGCTTCTTTTAGCTTAAGCAGTATGGGATCTTCATCCTACCTTGACTTATCTTCAACTACTAATGAGGAATCTAATCCACTTTGTATTACTACTCCGCCCTCAGCTGAATCAACCAACTACACTCCTAACCGAGCTAACCTGTGAATATCCTTTTCCAGCTCCTTTCTGCTTTATTCGACTTGAGCCACGCTCCCCATAGACATCCTGCTTAGGGAATCAACCACTACATTAGCCTTGACTGGGTGGTACAACATACTCGTGTTGTAATCCTTCAATAGCTCCAACCACCTTCTCTAATGAAGATTTAAGTCTTTCTGACTGAACATATATTGAAGGCTCTTGTGATCAGTGAAAACATCCACGTGAGCCCCGTAAAGGTAGTGCCTCCATATTTCCACTACAAACACCACTACTACCAACTCAAGGTATTAAGCCGGATAGTTATTTTCATGCACCTTGAGCTGTCTGGAGGTGTAAGCTATCCCCTTACCTCGCTGCATCATAATGCAACCGAGTCCAACTTTGGAAGCGTCACAATATACAACAAACCCATTTGTTCCTTCCGGTAAGGTTAAAACTGGAGCAATAGTGAGTCGAGTCTTCAACTGCTGAAAACTCTTCTCACACGCATCTAACCATTGAAACTTCACATTTTTCTAAGTCAACATAGTTAGAGGAGATGCAATAGAGGAAAATCCTTCTACAAAACGTTGGTAATAACCGGCTAGACCCAAGAAACTTCTGAATTCAGTTGGGGAAGTAGGTCTTGGCCCGTCTTTCACTGCTGCTATATTTTGAGGATCTACCTGAATACCTTCACCCGAGACCACGTGAACAAGGAAAGTAACAGACTTCAATCAAAATTCACATTTCCTGAACTTAGTGAACAACTGGCGGTCTCTGAGCATCTGTAGCACTATCCTTAGATGGTTAGCATGTTCCTCTTCATTTTTGGAGTATACCAGAATGTCATCAATGAATACAATGACGAACATGTCTTGATACTGCTTGAAAACCCTGTTCATCAGGTCCACGAAAGTTACAAGGGCATTAGTTAGTCCAAAGTACATAACCATGAATACATAGTTCCCTTCTGAAGGTTGTTTTTTATATGTGACATTCTCTGACTCTAAGCTGATGATACCTGTTCGTGCTCTGCTGCACGGTATATATTATACACCGACACGCAAGTGTACGTGGTCAAACAAGTAATAAAGTGGCTAAGTAGCCAAGTATCGATCCAAGGAGGTTGCTCTAGATATGCAAAACTGCCTAGTTTACTATATCTCTATTCTATTTCTAACTATGTTAACAACAATCCAACCAAGATTGGAGTGAGTTTTGTTTCTAAACTAATTATCTACTAAAATTAATAACTACTATTTACGTTGAGTTTAGAAAATGGATATGCACATGCCAAGGTTAAGAACGAGTAATGAACTTGATAATCATGATAATTTGGTCATTCTTCTCTTCATATTGCTAGCCAAGAACGTTTGCCTAGAAATTAAAACTTCCGTATTTAATTTCACTTTAGATTCATAAACCATTCGTCTACATTTCTGTGATCAAATGCAATTTATGACCTAACACTACAATTCCGGTTCCTAAATTGACTAATACGGCTTTCAAGTATATTTCTATCAAGGAAGCACATCAAAACCCAATTTTCCCAAATCAAGTTAAGAACAATACCCTATTAATTCACAACTTTCCAATTTCATGCTCTCTCGAGTGAAATTGGACTTTTTAGATATACATTAATGGTGGCCAATCAAGAATGTAATAAGCATAAGAATTAATAGAACAACATGCAAGAAGAAGAAGAAACCATATCAATTATTACCAACATTCATTTCACAAGTTCAAAACCTCAGCAAGAGAGGAATTAGCCACTCATTCTTGGATTAATCATCCTAGAATGAGTGTGAATCATGCATACAATTGAAGGAAAGAAGAAGGGAAGAGAAGAAAACTCTTATCTTTTCTATTCTTCAACTGCCACAAAACCACGTTCCTGCTCCCACTTCTGAACTCAGACTAAAAAAAACTAAAACTAAAAAACTCCTTTAAAAAATAACCTAAGTGTGCTATTTATACTAGTGGGAAATTTTTCCCGGAATAACAAGAAACGTGTCACGGAGGCCAACGCGGAGCACTGCCTCCGTGACACGGCATGGACGCGGACCCTCTCTGGAAATTGCATGGTCCAGATAATTAGCCTCAACGTGGCACGGAGGCCATCGCGGAGGCCTGTCTCCGTGCCACGGAGCTGACGCGCAGGCACACTGGAAATTGCCAATTTTATTTCTGCCCAGGCAGTGTGCTACCGCGATGGCAGCGTGGCACGACACCATCGCGGAGCCACTGCAAAATATGCCAATCGAGGTGTTTTCCACGCTCGCATCCAAGTCCAACTCCGACATAGTTCCAACACGCATTTTAGCTCTTAAAAATCACATTATCCTGCAAAACAAATGCTAATCATGTTGGTTAGTATAAATTCGCATTTTATTACCAAATACATGATATTATATACACATTGCATAACAAACAAGGTAAAAATGATACGTTTGAGTATCACTTGGGCATATAAATCTGCCCAAGATCACTTACCCCACACTTAAATCCTTGTTCGTCCTCGAACAACACATACACAAATCATGCACATCACGTCTCAACCTTTGTCACTATGGTGCAACCATTTACGTTACAGTCATACCGATTATTCAATTTTTGCAAATCATCAAAAAAACATGCTTGGTCTTACAAGACAATGACCTTAATACATCGAGGCTTCCTAGACTTTTAAGAATTGATTCTTGATATCGGCAAACTCATGCAAATCAACTAATCAAGAAATCCGACACGAAAATCAATCTTTCATCAAGCATGTACCCTCACAACTCGAGAGAAACTTCCCCTTTTATGCTCGTGCATCACACAAACATGCAAGTAGGGGCATATAGAAATTAATTTCACTCTCTCTCCCAAAAGAATTCACATGCATCATGTCATGACCCATAGGCTTGCCCTTAGTGTATTACTCCACTAATATAAAGAAATGCAGTGTAGGATCAAATAGGACTTTTAATGGGTTGTAACTGGGCTATGGATCTAGTATATATATATTGGATTAGCCAATAATAGTCGCTAGCATCCTTAAGCGCCTTTTCAACTCATTCCCATCGACTCATGGACATTGTTCCTCTCTTTTCTCTTTTTCTCCCATTCATGCTGGTTTACTTTCATACAGCCCATTTCATCAGGCACACTTGACCCCAAACGGAAGGTTTTCATGTACCCTCAATTTCATTTAATTACAACTAGTGCCTCTTCAACATCATCTTTTCTTTCCTCACTTTGCTTTTCTTTTCTTTTCACTCTTTTCACTCTTTAACACTTTGGGAAACAATTTTCTGTTCTTTGTAAGCGCTTAAGATCTTCTTATAGACTTTAAGGCTAATGAAAAGAAGGAATAAAGCTTAGTTAATACAATTCTGGACAAAAGAAAGAAATCGGCTAAAGGCTCAACGGGCTGACTAGGGTATACAACATATAAAAAGGTAGAATTTTGACAAGAAAAAAATGGAAACTACTGGTTAAAACAAAGAAATGCCTACATCCTTTCCGACACTACACCTCCTTCATTTCGCTTTGTATACATGCCAGGCAAGTTCTAGACAATTCACAATGACATGGAATAGCAAAACCTCAGTCACACTTCATGCACATGCTCGAATCAAGATGCATTCACAGACTCTTTAATTAGGTAATTACATGAATTCAAGATTAAGCCTCAATCATAATGAACCAAATTCTATAGCCTAGGTAACTCAACATATTTACACAATTACATGCTTTCAAACGAATCACTTTCACATTTTGAACATCAATTACACACGCAACAAAATTTTAGCAACCATAAGCAACTACAGTTTATTGATGCAATCCACCAAAGAAACTAAAAACAAATCATCTACTCCTATCGACTACATTTCCCTTAAGACGGTCGTCATCCATCCATCATAGGGAATGTTCACTAACTATGACATCGGTTCAATGGGACTATTCTCGGTAAAAGAACCGAAAACAAACTCCGAGAAACCCAAAAATAAAACTTCAAAATTTTTGCAACACATCGATCATTTCGATGAAAAAAAATATTTACAAAATATGTTGATAAGTGCAACATCTTTTCGCAAAAATTTTGAAAAATATCGATCATATCGATAGAGAAAAAATATTTACAAAATTTACAAAATATTTACAAAGGCAACCATAACTTTTTAAAGACACACATCATTAGCCACAAACAAATATATACACATCATTCACAAATTAGTTCACAACAACAGGGAAAGCACAGACATACATAAACATCAAGGAAGAATATACTGCAGATTTAGAGCCTATGACCCAGCACCTAACTACTCCCCACCCCACACTTAAATCGAACACTGTCCCCAGTGTTCACAAAAATACAAAGCACAAAATTTTGGGTGGTGAAACTCCCTGCTCAGTCAAAATATTCGACTTCCTCATCCGGTGCTGCGGCCTCGTCGCCCATATCTGAATCAGCTCCCTCGCCGTCATCGGACTCCACATCAGAGTCCTCACGACATGTCTCCTCATTAGTAGGGACGTCATCGTCAGTCGGCTCCACAAAGGCTGGCCCCACCTTGCATAAAGCTCTCGCGTTCTCGCCAAAAGGGTAGTCCAGCTCCAGCTGCCATAATTCATCCTCGGTGGCTGGTCTCCCACCTATCCGTAGCTGCAGCATCTGCATACCGAACATACGGGCCATATACTGGTCGTCACGAGCATGTCACTCGTCCAGAGTCAGCACAGGTCCGTGTGTAGTGTCGGGGGCCTTGGTCTTTGTCACATCAAGGGCCCGCCGCTCCAACTGCGGAATGTAATCCAAGGCTTCTTCCTCAACGTCGAGGCCTCGGAGGAAGGTGGTGATGAGTCCGCCAAACCCGTATCTGTGGGCCTGGTGTAGTCTGGCTCTCTTCATGGAGGATATTATAACCGCCCCCACATTAATCTCAAGCCCTTTCATAAGGGCATACACCAGGCAGACACGGTCCCGGGTCACGTCTGTCATATGTACTCCCGGGATCAAACACGAACATACAATTTTTAGCCAGATTCTTGCCTCCCTGTTCATCTGCGAATAAGGCAGAGTCTGGTGGTAACCCCTCTCTTTGTGTCTACTCCATCGGGCTGTGGATCGAGCCCCACACAACGTACGTCTGATGTCAGCATACGGTGGGGTAACGTTGAGCTGGCAGAGAACGTGGGCGTCTGTGTCCCGCACTCCAACGATGGCATTCAGCTACTGGGGTTCCAGAGTGACAATCTGCCCTCTGATTTTAATAGTGTGGCTTCTGATGGCCGGGTTCCAGTTGGCATGAAATTCTCGGACCAAGTGAAGGTTGCACTCCTTGGGCTCCTGAAAAATAAAGCTGAGCCCAGCTGCCTCAATCCTCTGTACGATGCGAGGGAACTCCTGTGCGAGTGGTTCCCTTGCAATATATTCCTCCGGGAAGTACTTGTTCTCCTTATGCTTTGCGTACCATTTCTTCCCTTCATCGGTGACCCATCGTGTTCCGTATCGGCAGTGTTGACCGCATGGAACAGCAGGTGCAGCTGGGACAGCAGTGCCCAATCTCATTCTCTTTCTGCCGGTGCCTGAGGTTGAAGCACCCTTGCCTTTATCTTGTCGGCTGGCCATTGTACCTGTCAATTTACACAGACAAGCACAACGTTAAGCTAAAAACTTGTTAGTTTTGGCTAAGGTCGGGTTAAACAAAATTTACCCCACACTTAGTCTTTAACAATATTTACAACATGTTAGCAAGGATAGATCTATTTACACCCCAAGCACAATCACTATAAACATATTGCTTAGTGCGTTCACAAAAATTCAACAGCATAACGGCTAGCGAACTACTCAGACTTCATACAACTAACCCAATCCTACTATCGATAGCTATTCACCCATAGCATAGCAACAATAACAACAACAAAATAGAAACAACAATACAAACAATTTATATACACTAATCTAACCAATTCAACCCATTCACATATTACGCAATGTCCCACAAAAAATCGAGAATTAGTCGTCTTTCACCAATTATACAATATTTACCACGACTTATCTCAAATAATAAACACACCCCGGCATCAATTTCGTCAAACTATAAAGTTACCCAAGTTAAAATTCAACAACCCCAAGCTCTAGAACTCAATTCGACAATCAACAATGAATTATTCAATCAATCGATAAGTTCACACGTCAACTACAACAATCCGAACACAATCAATCGTAAAATAATTCACGTCATGTTTAATTTCTACCTAGGGTGATATATCTCACCTCACATGCTCAAAATCGACAAAAATCGCCAAAAATTTGAGATAGACGATGAAAACATACCTTGGAATTGAAGAATCGACGAAAACTTGACGTTTTCCTTGCCTCTTAACGTGGCACGGAGCTTGGGGGTAGGGGAATGGTTGTTTGGTCGCGGAGGGAAGAGGGAATGGGGAAAATAGGGGCGAAATCGGGGGTTTTTATTAAGAAAACACGCGGGTCACCCGGAAACCTGGTGTGACCCGGCACTGGGATAAGGGCAACGTGTCACGGAGGGTAACGCGGAGGCCCTCCTCCGTGACACGGAGCCAACGCGTTGGCTTACTGGAATTTTAAAAAAATTCCAGATTTGCCTTCAACGTGTCACGGAGGCCAACGCGGAGCATTGCCTCCGTGACACGGCACCAACGCGCCAGTGCTCTGTTTCACTATCAAATTTTATTTTTCATACCTCGCCTTGTTTTCTCGATTCCACGTATTTTTCCTCCGGTATACCTGAAAATCACCTCACTAAACAAAAATTGGTTAAATGACTAGATTCCCTACTAAAAGAATAAAAATTACTAATTAAAATGCACATCTAAACCTAGTCAAGAAAAAGAAAAGAAAATAAAATAAAAGAAAAACTTTACACTAAGGAAAAAGAAAGAAAAATATTTTTCACGGGTTGCCTCCCGTGCAGCGCCTGGTTTAACATCGCGGCTCGATAGCCTTTACGCTCAATTTTCTACTAGGGAGATGGACGATTTGACCCGATCATGGTCATCTCCCCAGTAGTTCTCAACCTTGTCTAGTGGCCTACCTAGTAACTCTCGGGAAGCACTCAATCCATTTGCATTCCCATGATCAATCACGTTGATCACCGAGAGTTCCTTATAGACAGTCGGGAGCTTAGGTGCCTTGTACACGTCGAACACCTCAACCTTGTCGTGTGCTCGCATCGTGAGTTGACCCGTAGCTACATCGATCAATGCCTTTCCGGTTGCCAAAAATGGTCGTCCCAAAATAAATGGGATTTCTGCATCTGGCTCAAAATCCAGAACAATGAAATCTACCGGAAAAATGAGGGAGCCTACCTGCACTAGCACATCCTCCACAATGCCATCCGGCTTAGCTAAAGACCTGTCTGCTAGCTGCAAGATCACTGTTGTAGGTCTAGGACTCCCTAGCCCTAACTTTCTGAATACCGAAGATGGCATCAGATTTATACTTGCCCCCAAGTCGCATAACCCACGAGCTCGGATACTTTTCCCAATCGTCAGCTGGATAGTAAAACTTCTAGGATCCTTCAGTTTAGTGGGCAACCTGTTCTGAATATAGGCTGTGCATTCCTCCGTTAAAGCCACCGTGGCATACTCGGTCAAGCGACTTTTGTTGGCCACGATGTCTTTGATATACTTTGCATATTTTGGAACACCCTGCAAGAAATCAACAAGAGGTAAGTTAACATGTACCTGTTTAAGTACCTCCATGAATTTCTAGAAACACGCCTCCTCCTTGTGTTTCTTAAGTCGTTGAGGGAACGGGGGTGGAGGCCTTGGTAGTTCAGCTTCTTTGGTCTTCCCCGTATATGAGGTTTGTTCTCCCTCAACATCTGCTGCTCCTGACTTCTGAGGCGGTCTTTCCGGTTCCACCTCCTTTAATTGTAAACCACTCCTCGTGGTCACTGCATTTACCTGCTTAGGATTGGGATCCGTGTCGCTAGGTAGTCCTCCCCTTGGTCTAGTATTTTGGGCACTGGCAAATTGCCCAAACTGATATTCAAGAGCCTTGGTTTCCAATTGATTGTTCTTTACTTCGGCCGCCAGTTTGACATAGTCAGCCTGCAATTGTGCCTGGTTGGCAATCATGGTCTTGAACATTTCCTCAATAGTCGGTGATGGTGGTGGAGGAGGGGCATTGTGATTTCTGAACTGATTCTGATAGCCTTGTTGCCCTCCTTGGTTTCTGTGCATACCCTGCCCTGAACCCTGGCCTTGTTGATTGTTGCTACCCCACGAAAAATTTGGATGATTCCTCCAATTCGAGTTGTAGCCACCACCAAACTGCTGTTGATTCCTCTGTGCATTGCCCACAAAGTTGACAGAATCAGGATTTGCACCACAGCATTCAGCTGAATGCTCACTACTACCACACACTTCACACCACATCTGTTGGACTGCATTAACTGAGGCTGACGACTGGTTCAAATTCATATTGCTGAAGTGAGTGTTTAACTGATTTTGCAAAGCAGCTATCTGTGCAGCGATAGCTGTGAATCCATCCACTTCAAGCACTCCCGTTGCTTTCCTTGCTCCACCTCTTGAAGAATCTGCATTCCATTCCGGATTGCCTTGTGAAATTCGGTTGAGCAAAGTGTACAGCTCCTCATAAGTCTTCTCCAGCGCTTGCCCTCCAGCTGCTGAGTCTAACAAAATTTTAGTGTGGGGTTCCAAACCCTCAATAAAAGTGTGGACCAACACCTCATTTGACTGATGATGATGAGGACAGTCCCGCAACATGGACTTGAATCTTTCCCAGGCTTGATAAAGATTTTCTCCTTCCCTCTGTTTAAAACTTAGAATCTGACTTCTAAGTTTAGCTGTTTTACCTGAAGGGAAAAATCTGATCAAGAACTTCTTTGCAAGATCATCCCACGTTGATATAGAGTTGGGTGGTTCAGCTTTTAACCACCTCTTGGCTTCACCAAGTAAGGAAAATGGAAATAAGGTGAGCCGAACATAATCAGGTGACACTCCAGCGGGGATGTAAGTGTCACTTATCTCCAAAAAGTTCTGGAGATGTTGTTGCGGATCTTCGTGAGGGAGACCGGTAAACTGCCCGCTAGTGTGCAAAAGTTGCACCACATTTTGCTGTAACTCAAATCTCCCCCCAGGCTCTGGTTTGCGGATGCTGGAATGTACATTATTAGCGTGTGGGATTGCCACCTCGCGAACCGGCCTGGCTGCTACTTCCTCGGGCTCTAACACTGCCCGCACAACTGGTGGATTGGGTTGCTCCATTATAGACTGTTTCAGCAACTGCAACTTCTTCCGAAGAGCTTCTCTACGTTGACTATGCAATTCACGTTCTGGCTCTAAGTAAGATTCCACCAGCTCCTTGTCCCTTGCCAGTGTTCACAGAAATAAAAATCTGCAAAATACAGGCTAAGACCAAGTTGTTAACACTTAAGAAAATAAAAATACAAATACAGTAAATTTACACTAAACAAAATTTTACAAATCGCCTAGCCTCCCCGGCAACGGCGCCAAAAACATGTTCGCGCTCTGCTGCTCGGTATATATTATACACCGACACGCAAGTGTACGTGGTCAAACAAGTAATAAAGTGGCTAAGTAGCCAAGTATCGATCCAAGGAGGTTGCTCTAGATATGCAAAACTGCCTAGTTTACTATATCTCTATTCTATTTCTAACTATGTTAACAACAATCCAACGAAGATTTGAGTGAGTTTTGTTCCTAAACTAATTATATACTAAAATTAATAACTACTATTTACGTTGAGTTTAGATAATGGATATGCACATGCCAAGGTTAAGAACGAGTAATGAACTTGATAATCATGATAATTTGGTCATTCTTCTCTTCATATTGCTAGCCAAGAACGTTTGCCTAGAAATTAAAACTTCCGTATTTAATTTCACTATAGATTCATAAACCATTCGTCTACATTTCTATGATCAAATGCAATTTATGACCTAACACTACAATTCCGGTTCCTAAATTGACTAATATGGCTTTCAAGTATATTTCTATCAAGGAAGCACATCAAAACCCGATTTTCCCAAATCAAGTTAAGAACAATACCCTATTAATTCACAACTTTCCAATTTCATGCTCTCTCGAGTGAAATTGGACTTTTTAGATATACATTAATGGTGGCCAATCAAGAATGTAATAAGCACAAGAATTAATAGAGCAACATGCAAGAAGAAGAAGAAACCATATCAATTATTACCAACATTCATTTCACAAGTTCAAAACCTCAGCAAGAGAGGAATTAGCCACTCATTCTTGGATTAATCATCCTAGAATGAGTGTGAATCATGCATACAATTGAAGGAAAGAAGAAGGGAAGAGAAGAAAACTCTTATCTTTTCTATTCTTCAACTGCCACAAAACCACGTTCCTGCTCCCACTTCTGAACTCAGGCTAAAAAAAACTAAAACTAAAAAACTCCTTTAAAAAATAACCTAAGTGTGCTATTTATACTAGTGGGAAATTTTTCCCGGAATAACAAGCAACGTGTCACGGAGGCCAACGCGGAGCACTGCCTCCGTGACACAGCGTGGACGCGGACCCTCTCTGGAAATTGCATGGTCTGGATAATTAGCCTCAACGTGGCACGGAGGCCATCGCGGAGGCCTGTCTCCGTGCCACGGAGCTGACGCGCAGGCACACTGGAAATTGCCAATTTTATTTCTGCCCAGGCAGTGTGCTACCGCGATGGCAGCGTGGCACGGCACCATCGCGGAGCCACTGCAAAATATGCCATCCGAGGTCTTTTCCACGCTCGCATCCAAGTCCAACTCCGACATAGTTCCAACACGCATTTTAGCTCTTAAAAATCACATTATCCTGTAAAACAAATGCTAATCATGTTGGTTAGTATAAATTCGCATTTTATTACCAAATACATGATATTATATACACATTGCAGAACAAACAAGGTAAAAATGATACGTTTGAGTATCACTTGGGCATATAAATCTGCCCAAGATCAATACCCAGACCTGAGATCTACCTTGGAGGACCAGCTCCTTAAATCTGATCGAACAAATCGTCAATCCTGGGTAGGGGATACATCTTCTTAACTGTGAATTTGTTCAATTGATGGTAATCAATACACATTCTGAGAGTACAGTCTTTCTTTCGCACAAATAATACTATAGCACCCTATGGAGAGATGTTGGGCCTGATGAAACCTTTATCATGAAGGTCTTTTAACTGCTCCTTCAACTCCTTAAGCTCAGCTGGAGTCATTCTATAAGGAGGGATGGAGATGGGCTAAGTGTCTGGAAGAAGGTCTATGCTGAAGTCTATTTCCTGCTCGGGAGGGACTCCGGGAAGATTTTTGGGAAACACGCCAGGGAACTCGCTGACAACTGGAACTGAATGGATAGTTGGGGTCTTAGAGCTAGAATCTTTGACCCGAACTAGATGATAAATGCACTCTTTAGTAATGATCTTCCTTTCCTTAAGGTAGGAAATAAACCGACCCTTAGACGCTGAACTACTGCCCATCCACTTTAAAACTGGCTCATTAGGGAACTGAAATCTAACAACTCTAGTTCTGTAGTCGACTGAGGCATAACTGGAGTGTAACCAATCCATGCCAAGAATGAGATTGAAATTGACCATGTCTAACTCTACTAGATTAGCTGAAATGACCTTATTCAATACTGAGACTGGGCAGTTTCTATACACCTGGCTGGCTCTAACTGTCTCACCAACTAGGGTAGAAACTGAGAATGGTTCTGAGAGGACTTCTAGAATATTTTAGAATAGTCTATCTCTTGGATCTAGTAGGGCTTATACATCTGGTGGAAGATATGTAACATAACCGTGACCACGTTAGGTGAGCTCTTCTAATCCTAATGAGAGGACAAAGCATAAAAGTAGCTTTGGCGCTGACCAACATCCATACCTGAAGTGTTGGCCAGCTGAGCTGGTCAGCCTGCTGGACCTGTTGAAGTGGTAGACTGTGATATCCTCCGTCCTGTTGACGGGTATTCTCTAAGCCGGTGATCTAGTTGTCCACACCCAAAGCAACCCTCTCTTCCCTGAATGCATTCCCATGGATGGTTCTTGCCACAATTAGGGCAAGCTGGATAACAGTTGTTGGAGCTATGACTCTGGGACGGTGAGCCAGATGCTCCACCCTTCTGATCCTTGTGGGACCAAAAAGTAGCGGGGCTAGCTGAAGTGGTGTTGGAGCCCTCTGATGTTGTTGCTACTGCTGATAAGGGAGGCTACTACTGCCAGACCTCTGGTGGCCATAATCTGATTTTCCAGTCTTAGCCAGCTTATTCTTCCCCTCCATGTCTTTCAGCTTTTCTGCCTCAATATTCTAGGCATGAATGATGAGGCCGGAGAGGTCAATGTCTTTTATGAGCATAGTAGTCCTGCATTCCCTAAGGACTAAGTTTGATACTCTATTGACGAACTTAAGCATGCGAGCCCTTGGCTCGACTACCATCTCTGAAGCATATCTTGAAAACCGTGTGAACTCTGGTGCATATTCCTCCACCGTCCTGTTGCCCTGCTTCAAATTCATGAACTCTTCAACCTTAGCCTCCCTAAACTCCCAGGGGAAGAATCTTTATAAGAATGTCGTGGTGAACTCTTCCCACTCCACCGGTTCTGCCCCTACTGGTCTCTCTTCTTTCCACTGATCGTACCTAAATTGGGCTACCCCTTTCAACTGGTTGGCAGCCCAATCCGCACTCTCAATGGAACTAACACCCATAATTTGGGTGATCTTCCTTACCTTATTCACGAACTTCTGTGGGTCCACTCCCACCTTGGATCCATGAAATGCTGGAGGTTTTATTCGGGTGAAGTCCGATACTCTAGCAGCTGCTGCAAACCCATTTGTGTTCACTGGAACCACCTGAAGGTTCACCTAGTTTGTTTTAGTCTGAGCTAGCAGTTGGATTTCCGCTCTGAATTCCACTGAGGACATTTGGTTATCCTAAGGGGCTGCTGGAGCTAGTGGTGCAGGTCGGTTAGCGCAGCCGGTCCTTCTTTCGTTTTCGCATCTTGGAGGCATAGTTTCACTGAAATAAAATAGAGCACAAGTTAGGAGAATATTTCTGGAACTAAACTTCAACACATGATAAGGAGTATCTGAGAAGCTCCTGCTTTGAAATCCCACATACTTGGTGAAGAAATCCCGAAGAAAATCCCTTGAGAATCTGAGAAGCTCCTGCTTTGATTTTTTCTGAGAGAGTTTTACGATCTGTCTTCTGAGGGAATGAGAGGTGTGAAGTATATCGTCAATTACCCCACTAAATTCCCTGGAAATAACCCAAAATGACATTGTTATTGGATTAAAAAGATGGGATATTACCAAAATATACCTGGGGGAAAATCTAGAAAAACTACCGATAGAGACCAACGGGTCACTCAACGAGTCATTGGTTGAGACTATGACTCATTAGGACCAGTCGTTGGTCATGGGGCCGGGATTTTTGGCTCACTTGATCTGGCAACAAGAGGGAACACAACTCGTGGGATGAACCAACGGGTCATTGGTACCTCTCGTGGCCACTAGTGGGAAATATCTGGGAAGCCTAACAATGAGAAACACAATGACTCATTGGGAGACCCAATGGGTCATTGTATGGAGTCGTCACCTCCATTGAAAAAGTTCTTAAGATCCCTGAACTTGTCACTGTGGGTGATCGAGTCATTTGTGATACAATGGGTCATTGTTGCCATTCCTTGTCACTGAAAAGGATATCAGGGATTCGCAATTAACGACTCATACCACGAGTCATTATATCACACGATGACTCATTGGTTGAGTCGTGGGTTCCTTGAAAAGGAAGTTTTGAGATGGGGACCAACGAGTGATAGGACGACTCATAGTTTCTCACAACGGGTCATTTCATGTCCTGTTGGTTCTCGACGGATCAAGGAAGTTCCGACCACAACTCAGAGAATGGGTCATTAGAGTTGACCACGACTCATTGTCTTGGTCGTTCTTAGCCAAAATTTTTGGTTTCTTCTAGATTTTTCTTGCATGGTCTGAGTTTAGTCTAGAAAAGTTTTGGGGTGTTACAGCTCCACTTCAATAAGTTCTCTTCCTGTTTCTAGGAATGGATTCCCCACGATGATGGGAACCTCAATATCCAAGTCATAATGCAGCTCGACAAAGTTGGATGGTAGAATGAACTTGTCCACCAAGACCAATACATCCTCAAGGTCACCAATGGGATGCTTTATTGAATGATCTGCCATCAACAACCTCATCATTTTAGGTTTAGGACTTCCCAAACCTAACTTCCTGAAGATTATGAGAGGCATTAGATTGATGCTAGCCCCGAGATCACATAATGTCTTGTTGAACATACAGATCCCAATAGTGCGAGGGAGAGTGAATGCTCCGGGATCCTCTCTTTTTGGAGCAAGGTTACTAGCCATCACAGCACTACAGTGATGTGACACCTCCACTATGCCCGCATCCATTATCTTCTTTTTCTTCAGTAGCTCTTTCATGAATTTCGCATATCCTTGCATTTGGAGTAATGCGTCAACCAGCTATGTTGATGGACAACTTTCTAAACATATCAATGAACTTTCAGAATTGATTGTCCTCTTTCTTTTTCTCTAATCACTGTGGCTAAGGAAGTGGGATTCTAGGCTCTTGTCCTTGTGCATTTGAGGCCTTCTCGCCTTTTTTCTCAACATCAACATCTTTGGGAGTAAGAACCACTCCTTCCTCTTCAAGTTCCTCTTTATCATCAACACAACTTGGTGCTTTTGGTGCCACATCCTTCACTCCATCATTTTTTATTAGATCAATAGTTTTTTGGCCTTCACACCCGCATCGGCCATAATTTTTCCACTCATAGGAAGGGTATCACTAGGAAGGGTTCTTTTTATCCGGGGATTCATTTGGGATGAATGGTTGTTCATTTGACCTTACAAATGCTTAATGGAAGCCAAATGAGAACTCATCATTTGGGAAAGGTTACATACCTCCCCTTTAAGCTCCTTCACCCCAGTATCCGAGGACTCAACCTTCTTCAAATCTTTTGCCAACATCTCCTCCATCTTTGAGTTACCAACATTACTCACTCCGAGTTACATTTGGTGTGCCTCAACCTTGAGGGGGAACATATGTATTTGAACTTTTATGGTATGGCTCCCCTTCATGATTCGTTTCACGATTTCCCCATGTATCATTCCTATCGTTCCACCCTTGACTGTTATGATTCCTCCGACTTTGATTCTCTTCATGAGGATGCTAAGGGCCTTGGTTGGCACCTTGATATCCCAAAGAAGAACCCCCCCCCCACACTTGGCCAGCCATATATTGACACTCTTCTTCATATCTTGGCGGTGAAGCGTCCCCTACATATTGCTTGTGGCCTTAGGTTCCAACTGCATTTAAACTTTTGTAACCATCCCCCATCACATGCTTGGTCATTAGCTCAAGATGGGTCATCATTTTTCCCAAGGTCTCATCCTTTTCTTCATCATGTTTTCTCATCTCCGCAGTCACAAGGCTGGAACTAGCACCATTTGAGAACACCTCGGTGTCCTGGTGTGCCATGCTTGATTCGTCTTGGTCATTTGAACTAAGAGAGCTTTGGCTAATCCATATGTTTGGTCCATCAAGGACCCACCAGTGAGATTATTTGCCATGGATTTATTTATTAGTCAAGTGAGTGATAGAAGCTTTGGAGAAGATCTCCATCAGGCAACCCATGGTTTGGACATATTGCAACTTCTTTTTGAATCGAATCCAAACCTTATGCAAGGGTTTATTTGAGAGTTGTCAAAAATTGGTGATTTCATCCCTCAACTGCACCATCCTTGAGGGAGGGAAGAACCTATCCAAGAAAGCCTCTGTCAACTCTTGCCAAGAAGTAATACACCCCGGGAGTAGCTCCTCCAGCGGCTTATCCCATCAATGAGAATGGGAAAAAGCCTTAGTTGAATTGGCTCTTGCCTAATATTGGTGATATAGAAGGGCTGGAAGATTTCAAGAAAGTTGCAAAGGTATCTATTAGTGTCTTCGCTTGGTTTCCCTCAAAAGAGTGCTTTCATTTGTAGCAAGTGTAACATCATGCTGGTCACATGTAACACCATATTCCCTACCATATGTGGTAGGTGAATGGCACCCGCTATATCAGGTGACACTAGCTCATCCTCGTCTTGGTCCATGTGGTCGTCTGCTGAATCCACTTGCGAGTCTTGGATCATTAAATACAACCTAAACAAGCAGAAAATATAACAAATGTAAATTTACACAAGATGCTTAAACAGTTCAAATTAACAACTCTAGGCTATCAATGCCTCTTCCCGGAAACCGGTGCCAAAATTGATAACATCCAAATACACTTCTCCCTAGGAGAGAGTGAGAAGTGTACATAGTCGTTCATAATAATTTATCATACTTTACGAGTCGGGATCGAATCCACAGGGAATAGGGATAGATCACTACTAAATTTGTATGTCAACCTAAACTACTTCACATCATTGTATCACAATACATAAAATAAATGTTGGAGGGAAAATGAGAACACTATATGATACTACTCAATGTCAAAAAGAAGTAATAATAGCTGAAGCAACAATGAGAGCAAGTACTAGAGATGTGCTATTAATGGGGTATTGATAGGATTGGGTTAATCAACAAGTCTTATAAGTTAAATACTAACATAAATAGTATGAACAAGTCTATACCCAATGTCTTTTGACCACTTAGGCATATTCTACTTGGGTTTTTTCAAACCCCAAGCTGAATTAAAACATTACCCATATTGGCTTGGGGAAGGATTAAGCTATTTCTAGCCTTAATCATTCATTATATTGAGTTATGAAAATAGGTTTTGGCTCTTTCTAGCCCAACCCCATATTTGCAAAATTCAAATCCCCGCTAATGCTTTCTCACCCATATCTTACTTCCTTTTTTCAAGAAAAAGCAAGATAAGTAAATATAATCTATGTTTACAACGAAAAATATTTGCATTAAAACTTAGAGAAAGCATTAGATTCATGCATAATAAGTGACTCTAACACTAAATTAATAACACCCAATCAAATCAAAACTCACATCAAGCACACACCTCTAACAATCAAATTAGCTACATATGAGGGTACATAAGAGAATTAAATCAATAAGAGATTCATTCACATTCATAATTGAATAGTAAATTTTAGCTGCAATTGTATAATTCAATGGAGAATTCTTACCCTACAAGATTGGAGAAGAAGAAGAAGAAGAAGAAGAAGAAGAAGACTATCTCTTACTTCTCTCTATATTTCACTCTCTAAAAAAATTAGCTAATCCAAAAGTACTACCCCTCCTCTTTTCTAAAAACATGAAAGTGTGTACAAAATAGGGAAAGTTTGCTTTTCTTTATGCTGTAAGGATCCCGATTTCACCCTTAGAAGCTTCTCAAATGTCCTTGTGCCAGAGCTAGACCATTTTACACTTTTTAGCATGGTCTCACTTTCGTGGAAGCTACATTTCGCAGGTGCCCATCCGCGAGGTGCAGTTCACTTGCAACTCTGTTTTAGAACACTGGGATATGTCCTGTAGTAGAACCTACATTTCAGAGGTGCTCTTTAGCATCAGCCTAGTGCACTTCTCCATTTGTCCTATGCTTCGTAGGTGCAGAACCTGCGAAGTGCAGGTCTTCTTCCTCCAGCATTTGCTTTTTGTTCATTCCTTTGTTGTTTTTCTTTTAGTTGAATACTTGTAAAATCCAAGAAAAAGGCATAAAACCTTCCCAGATGAGTTGAAAACATAGCCAAAGATCATTCTTAAGAGCCTAATAACTTGGTAAATTACCAACACATCAGCTCTGGAGATGCTACCTGATTTGAGAGCTAGAATGAGGAAGTTCGTGGTTGGATTGTGCGAGCACGTAAAGAAGGAATGTAAGGGCTCTCTATTGATTAACGACGTAGATATTTCTAGACTTATGGTATATGACCAATAGTTAGAGGAAGATAAGCAGAAGGACAGAAAGGAACACTAGAGCAACTGAGCTAAGCTATCAGGTAATAAGACCGCACAGTAGAAGGACAAAAATTGAAATAATTCCTTCTTTAGGAAAAGGACCTCTAGACCTATATAGTCAGCTGCTAATGCTCCAGACACCGGTAATAGGAATAATCATAGGTCCCAAGGGTAAGGTATTGCAGTTCAGGGAACCCCTCGACACCCATCATGTAGCAAGTGTGGTAGAATCCACTTAGGTGAGTGTCATTCCGGTTGAGATAGATGCTATGGATATGGCTATTAGGGAATTTGTCTGAGGGAGTTGTCCATTCAATAGGGTAATAGGTGTAACAAAGCTCAGTCTACTCCTTCAGCAGGAAGAGTTACCCCAAATGTCACTACATCAGGCACAAGCAGAGGATAGAACCGTCTGTATGCTATGTCTAGTCGTCGGGATTAAGAGAACTCTCTAGATGTTTTCATTGGTATGTTAAAAGTCTTCTCTATTTATGTATTTTCTTTACTTTCTCTAGGTTCTACTCTATACTTTGTGATTCCTTATGTAGTTGTTAAGTTTGAAATTTTCCCGACACAACTCTTCGAGCCATTTAGTAATTCTACTCCGATCAGTGAGTCAGTATTAACAAAGAGGATCTACAAAGATTATACAATTTTAGTCTATCATAAAGATACCACAACTGTCCTATTAGACATAGTGTATTTTGTTGTTATTCTAGGCATGAATTGGTTGTATTCCTGTTATGCCATCGTCAACTGTTGGACCCGAGTAGTAGAGTTTCGATTTCCAGAGTAGCCAGTCTTAGTTTGGGAAGGTAGTCCCATTATGCGTAAGGGTCATTTCATTTCATACATTAATTCCAAAAAGTTAATCTCTAAGGGGTGAGCATATCATTTAGTGAGAGGGAAAGACTCTAATGTGGAGACACTGTCCCTTTTGTCAGTTTTAGTCGTGAATGAGTTTCCAAAGGTATTTCCAGATGATCTTTCTAGAGTCCCTCCAGATAGGGATATAGATTTTAGAATAGATGTTCTTTCTGACACTCAGCCTATCTCTATTTTGCCATATAGAATGGCTCCGACTGATTTAAAAGAGTTAAAACGACATTTAAAGGATCTTCTATATAATGGTTTAATTCTCCCTAGTGTTTCACCTTGGGGTGCTCCAGTTCTCTTTGTGCGTAAGAAGGATGGTACTTACAATGCACATGATTACTAGCAGTTTAACAAGGTCACAATCAAGATAGATAACCCCTTCCTAGAATCGATGACTTGTTCGACCAGCTTTAGGGTTCCAAGTGTTTCTCACAAATAGATCTCAGCTTGAGGTATCATCACATGAAGGTTAGGGAATGTAATATTCCCAAGATAGCCTTCAGGATCTGCTCTGGTCATTTTGAGTTTATTGTTATGTCCTTTGATTTGACTAACGCTCCTGCAGCACTTATGGACCTCATGAACAGAGTGTTTAAGATGTATCAGGACATGTTTGTTATTATGTTCATTGATGATATCTTTGTTTACTACATGAGTGAGAAGGAGCATGCTATTCATCTCAGAATAATCCAGCAGACTCTTAAGGTCAATGAGTTATTCGCTAAGTTCTCTAAGTGTGACTTTTGGTTGAAGTTAGTGGCTTTCCTAGGCCATATAGTCTCCAGCAAGGGTATTAAGGTTGACTCCTAGAAGATTGAGGTAGTAAAGAGTTGGCCTAGACCTACAATCCCAACTGATATTAGGAGTTTCCTAAGTTTAGCTAGTTACTACAGGAGGTTTGAGGATTATCAACTATTGCTACTCCATTGACTAAGTTGCCCCATAAAAAGGTAAATTTTCAATGGTCTAAATCTTGTGAAAAAAGCTTTCAGGAATTGAAAATGTTTGACTACTACTCTAGTGTTGACCCTACCAAAGGGTATAGATGGCTTTGTTGTGTATTGTGATGCATCTAGAGTAGGCATTAGGTGTATATTGATGAAAAATGGCAAGGATATAGCTTATGCCTCTAAAAAACATAAGATCTATGCAAAGAATTATCCAATTCATGATCTTGATTTGGTAGTTGTAGTATTTGCATTAGGAATTTGGCATCACTATTTCTACGGTGTTGATGTGTTCACAAAACACAAGAACCTGCAGTATGTGTTCAACCAAAATAAGTTGAATCTCATACAGAGGAGGTGGCTTAAACTACTCAAGGATTATGATATAAGTATTCTCGACCACCCAGGTAAGGCTAATGTAGTTCTTGATGCTCTTAGTAGGCTATCCATGGGAAGCACAGCTAAGGTAGAGGGGGAAAAGAGAGAGTTGGCAAAGGATGTGCCTAGATTCTCGCACTTAGAAATTTGTCTTCTAAACTCTAAAGAAGGTAGTGTGCTTGTTTGAAATGGGGTCAAATCATCTCTAGCAGCAGAAGTTAAGGAAAAGCAGGACATAGATACCTTTTGCTTCAATTAAAGGGAGATATTCACAAGCAGAAGGTGTTGGTTTTCTCACAAGGGGGAAATGGTGTCTGAGGTATCAAGATAGATGCGTCCCGAGGTCTCAAGGATAGAATCATGGCAGAAGCACACAACCCCAGATATTCTATTCATCCAGGTTCAACTATGATGTACCATGACTTGAGGGAAGTCTATTGGTGGAATGATATAAAGAGAGACATTGCAAATTTTCTGGCTAGATGTCCAAATTATCAACAGGTTAAGGTTGAGCACCATAGATGTAGCTCAGAGTATATTAATTCCCTAAAAAAAGTGGGAGATGATCAATATGGATTTTAATACCGATCTACCGAAGTCACGTAGGAAACATAACTCTATTTGGGTGATTGTAGATAAAATGACCAAGTTAGCCCATTTCTTGCTAGTTAAGACTATGGATTTACCCGAGGATATGCACGATTGTGTATTCAAGAGAAAGTTAGACTTCATGGAGTTCCATTATCTATCATATCAGATAGGGGCATACAGTTTACTGTCCAGTTATAGAAGTCATTTCAGAAAGGTTTGGGCACAAAGGTGATCTTAGCACAACTTTTCATCCACAGATAGATGGTTATGCAAAGTGGACTACTCAAAAATTGGAGGATATATTGAGAGCATGTGTTATTGATTTCAAGAGAAATTGGGATGACCATTTGCCTCTCATTGAGTTTGCACATAATAATAGTTAACAATCCAGCATTTAGATGGCTCCTTATGAGGTTCTTTATAGGTGAAGGTGTAGATCTAATGCTCCTTATGAGGTTCTTTATAGGCGAAGGTGTAGATCTCCTATTGGTTGGTTTGAAGTTGGTGAAGCAAAGTTGATAGGACCATACTTAGTGTAATAAGCTATGGAAAAATTTAAGATCATTTGGGAAAGGTTGAAGGCTACACAAAGTCGCCAAAAGTCTTATATAGATGTTAGGCATAGAGGCTTGGAGTTTGAGGTAGATGATTGTTTTTACTTGAATGTTTTACCTATGATGAGTGTTATGTGATTTATCCAGAAAGAAAAGCATAGTTGTTACATCCCATAAGTTTCTATCATTTAACTGACACGTGCGTATGTTGAGAATTTTGGAGTACAATGCATACGGGGAAAGGCTCGCGGAGTGAGTATGAGCACGACATATAGAGGGTAGGAGGACGTTGTCGGAGGCCAGGCACACTGGGCGCCGGGCCGCGCTACCACCCTGGTGTTATGGACGCTGCATCGCGCCCCTTGCCTGGCGGTGTGGACGGTGCGCTGCTTTCCCTTCCACCACCCTTTTATATTATATAGTTTCAAGTTAAGGATCAATTCATTCTAAATATTTCCATAAATAGACCCACGACCCCGACAATGTTTTCTCTCAATTTTCTATAGGTTTTTGGCGGAATTACGCCGTTAAACTCTGTAAAAACCAAAATTTGTCTTAGATAACGAGTTACAGGCCTACAAGCAACGTCCTTGCAGAGTTATTTCTTGAAAATTCTCTCGAAGTACCAGAATCCCGCCGAGTAAAAGTTGTAGAAATCATTTCTAGTTGAGTCCTAAGCGCCTAAGGTAGGTAAGCATTTCTACCTTCTAAACTCTAGGGAATTTGTGAGTTTTTGGCCGAATTGAATGAAGTTGAGTTATAGTTAATACTATAGAAAGACATCATTATTTGTCGAGTCTTAGTATTGAAAATAGCCTTATTCTCTCATCGTAGGGCTGTAATTTGGTGGGATTGCCAGCTACGGGTTGGAACTAGTTGGGTGAATGGAAATCGTCGATTGCGATATGTTAAAGCTATTCCTTTCGGCAAGTTATTCTTGTTGTAGCATTGATACGGCTTGTGTTTCCATAGTAACTTGAAAATACGAATGTTGTAGTTGGTTGTTGTAAATAGATTTGTGATTGTAGTGTAGCATCCCTGGTAGGGGTTGATCATATTTCCTATGACCTCTCCCTGTGATTAGCTGAGGGACTGCTAATCGTATGAACTGCTTACAAAGCTATGAAGCTGCTAGTGATTATAGAGCTATAGATTGCTTAAGAGCCACGATGCTGCTATCTTTTACAGAATTATGAGATTGCGTTTGAAGCTATTGTATTTCTTATGAGCTACTGAATTGCTTAAGAAGCTATTAAATGTCTGAAGGGACTAAAGTAAAGCCTTCGGGCCATGTTGGAGTCTTCTATGAACTCCTTCTATGTTCAAGATGACATTACTAACCCCTTTAGGGCCCTAGTTTTCCTGAGATGTAGTTGCGCTCACTTATGGGGGCCTTAGGATACTGATAGGGGTATATATACTGTTTGGTGCTTGCCAGGGCTTATGGGCGTCCAGGTAGGTTATTTTATGTTTATTGTACCTTCCAGGCTTATGGGAGGCCCGACTAGGTTCTTGTTTGTATATTTACTTGCTAGTTATATTTCAGATTGTAAGGCTATTCAGGTTGAGCTCTTATCCTTCCTATTGATTACTTTCAGTTCTTCTATCAGTTTTAGTCAGCTTTTATTACTGCCTTACATATTCGATAAATATTGTTCTGGCGCCCATCTATGAGGAGCTGCATACTTGCCTGCAAGTGCAGATAGACATCGTTCAGGACCTTCTTAGGTATAAGCCAGGATTAGCAGTTCAGTTAGCTTCTTTTCTTTGGATTTGATAGTTATAAAGGTTTGCTCATTTTGTTGTATAGCTTTTGGGTAGGTCGGGGCCCTATTCTGACCACTGTTCCACTCTTAGAGGCTTGCGAAATACATTTTTTCAGTTGTTGGTTGTTGTTGGCCATATGGAGCCTAGTATAGCTAGTTAGTTAGCAGCCATGTTGGCTATAGTAGGAATATGACTACCTGCTTTCCTTCTATTATAAGTAGATAGCATGGTGGTCTTATCGGCCGGCATAGGATCCCTTTATTGTTGTGTGTATTGGGTTAGCAGTTTTCTTTTATAGGTTGCTATATGGCCTTGTCGGCCGAAGGCTGTGTTTACAGGCAAAATATAATAGTTTGTTTTTTTATTTTGAGTTGCTGGCAGGCACCAGAGGTGTTTGTTCCTAGTTAGGTCAGCCCAGGTCCAGTATAGCATTAGGTGCTTGTCATGCCTCCCAAGGTGGGGCATGACAAACTTGGTATCAGAGCAACATTGTATCCTAGGGAATCTTCAAGTTGTGTCTAGTAGAGTCTTGTCTATGGGTGTTTTGTGCACCACATTCTATAGGCAGGACGCTTCGAGGCATGATAGCGTGGTTACCTTCCTTTCTTCTCCAATGGTGCTATAGAGCTATATCGTATAGGGTGAATCCCTAAGCTTATGTACAACAGACTATGGCTTGTCGGGAATTGGATACTGCGGTAGGTGAGGGCACTAGTAGGGTGACATAGTAAGAGCTGGCCATACCTGAGGGCAATAAGGAGGCATCGCCTTGATCTCTCCAGCATTCACCGCCACATCGGGAGCCCTCCTGGGTAGCAGATAAATAGTATCACCCCCAGTTATACCTATACCATCGAATCAGGAGGTTAGGAGTGCAGTTTACATGTTGGCTCGGATGATGGCTGCTCAGCACCAACTAGTGGCACCAATTGTTCCTCGCTTTGAGTTCTCCGCAATTTACGGGGACAAATTGTTGAGAGGATCCTCAGGACTTCATAGATAAGGTGCAACAAATATTCAGGGTAATGTATGCCTCGCCTATATAGTCTCTTGAGATAGTAGTGTTTCGTCTACGAGATATAGCGCTTCTTTGGTACGAGAGTTGGGAAAGGTCCAGAGGTAGGGATATACCACCACATACTTGGACGAGTTTTTCAGAGGCCTTCCTAGATCATTATCTACCTCGAGAGATCCAAAAGGCCAGGGTAGATCAGTTTTTACATTTGGAGCAGGGCAGAATGAGCGTTCGGGAGTATGCACTGAGGTTTGACTCCCTGGGAAGATATGTGTTAGCTTTTGTTGATACTATGCCAACTAGGGTACACCGGTTTATCATGGGGCTTTCTATGAAATATGTGGAGGCCTGTATTACGGTTATCTTATGCGAGGATATATATATTGCATTCATTTAGGATTTTGCTCAGAATATAGAGGGAATCAGGCAGTGCCAATATAAGGCTGGGAGGGTAAGTCGGGAGATGCACCAGAGGGCTAGACACAGTGATTTGTAGGTTGTGTTTCAAGGGGGGCCCAAAAGACCTCAGTTTCCAGGTCGGCCACCTAGACCTTCGCCTCCGCAGCAGCAAGGCAGCAGGGCATATCGTTATGGACAATTAGGTTCCATCAAGAGTTCACGAGCGTCAAGCAACCAACAACAGAGAGGTTTGGATCAGACTAGGCCTATTACAATGCGTTGTAGGATTTGCAGTCGACAGCATTTTTGAAGGTGTTGATATGACTCTTTTGTTTTCTATGCTTCTAGGAAAGAGGGTCATATGATGAGGGATTATGCGACCAGAGATCAAGGTGACCGGGGCCAGTAGAACAGGTCCACAGCCAGATCACATGCTCCAGCACCTTCGGCAGAGCATAGGCCCTTAGCTCCAGCCGACAGAGGGAGAGGTAGATCGGGGGCATCTAGTTCTAGTAGTGGTCTGGATTTCACTTATGCCTTACTAAGGAGATAGGAGTCAGAGTCATCACCAGATGTTGTGACAGGTATGTTGAATGTTTGCTGTCACCCAGTTTATGTTTTGATAGATCCAGGTTCTACTCTATCTTACGTTACTCCCCAAGTGGCACGAAAGTTTTGGCATACACCAAATTTGCTCAGCAACCATTCTTTGTGTCTACACCCATTGGTGACTTTATTATATCTAAGAGGATTTACCGGGGCTGTATAGTAGAGATTGCTGGTCGCCAAACCTTAGCCGATTTAGTAGAGCTAGAAATGGTTGATTTCGATGTAATTATGAGTATGGATTGGCTAGCGCCATGTTATTCCAATGTGGAATGTTTGACTAGGACAGTCTGATTTCACTTTCCAAGGGAGGTAGTGCGAGAATTGAAAGGCAATACAGTTACACCAAAATGTAGGTTTATAACCTATCTTCGGGCGAGGAAGTTGATAGCAAAGGGCTATATTACCGTATTGTTAGGGTTCAGGATATGCATGCAGAATCCCTGACTCTTCAATCTATTCTTGTGGTTAGTGAATTTTCGAACGTATTTTAAGAAAAGCTTCGTAGTATTCCCCCAGAGGGGGAGATCGATTTCTCTATCGACCTGCTACCAGGAAGGCAACCTATACCCATCCCTCCATACCGAATGGCTCCATCTGAGCTGAAGGAATTCAAAGAATAGTTAAAAGATTTGCTAGATAAGGGCTTTATTAAGAGCCAAGTGCTTCACTGTGGGGTGTGCCAGTTATATTTGTAAGGAAGAAAGATGGCTCCCTATGAATGTGTATAGATTATCAGCAATTGAATAACGTTACTATTAAGAATAAATATTCCCTCCCAAGGATAGATGATTTGTTTGATCAGCTGCAGGGGGCAAAATATTTCTCCAAGATTGACTTAAGGTCAAGGTATCACCAAGTGCGAGTCCGGGAAAAAGATATTCCAAAGATAGCCTTCAGGACCAGGTATGGTCATTTTGGATTCTTGGTCATATCTTTCATATTGTCGAATGCCCCATTAGTGTTTATGGATTTGATGAACAACATCGTCAGTCCGTATTTAGATCTATTTGTGATAGTGTTTATTGATGAGATTTTGTCATATTCCATCTCAGAAGCCGAACACAGAGATCATCTGCAAATGGTACTCCATACATTCAGGGATCCCCAATTATATGTGAAATTCTCGAAATATGGTTTCTTGTTAAATTTTGTAACTTTCTTGGGCAATGCTATGTGAGATGCAGGTATTAGAGTTGATTCACAGAAAATCGAGGCAGTAAAGACGTGGACTAAACCCACAACTCTTACTGAGGTTCGTAGTTTCTTAGGGTTGGCTGGGTATTACAGAAGGTTCATGGAAGGATTTTCTGCCTTATCAGCAACGTTGACAAGGTTGACTTAGAAGGAAGCTAAATTCCACTTGATCGAAACTTGTGAGCAGAGTTTTTAGGAGATGAAAAATAGATTGACAGAGGAAGTGAATGAATTTTTGAAGGGTCTCCACGGGTATGACCACGAGTTGTGGTCAGGCTAGACGACTCATGGAGTCACCCGTGGTCTGGATTGGAAATTTTCAAGGATAGTTGGGCAGTGTAGGCCATGGATGGTGACCATGAGTCGTGGTCACTCACCAGAATTCGTGGTGTCCTCCATGGGGTCCCATGGTGATTTTTGGCAGTGTACCTCAAAACTCAAGGACACGAGTCATGGGCCCTGGTGACGAGTCATCCACTCCCTCATGGGGACTGGCAGTCAGCAAATTTTGCGATTTAAGTAAGGGATTTTTCATAATTCCTAAGTTCCTAAAGCCTAAACTACGATTTTTTGAGGTATAAATAGTGACATTTTATGGGGTTAAGTTCAGTTTATTCATTTTCCATTCATGCATGCAAAAGTAGAAGAGATTTGAGAGGGTTATCAAGCTAAGGATCTTCAATTTCTTTTTGATCATTCAACAGAGAGTAAGATTCAGCATCCATCCGGTATGTAGGGTTATGAATGGGTGGTTTCTTCCACACCCATGCCCTTTCCCTCTTTAAAAGTGTGAAATTCCATAATTGATCTATGGGTGTTTTACCCAAATGCATGAATTAGCTATTTCTACACATGGGTATGAATTGATTATGATTTTTATTTCTGCATTGTGATGCATGGGCTATTTTATAATGATTTCAATTAAACTTTTTTTCTAGCCTTATTAATGTTGAAGCCCATTGATGAGATGATCATGAAAAGTGAGATTTGGGGAGTATATGTGATAATGATGAGATATTATGATGGAAAGCATGATTTGAAGCTACCCAAGTTTACAATTATGTTTTCGATGAGAATGGAGTATTTCTAAGTATGATAAAACTTTGGGCAATGCCCATATGTTAAGTATGAACGATAATTTTCCCGAATTAAGATTTCCACAATATTTTGGAGCGAAGACTCCCAATTTTATGTTCTTAGCTTGTGGTATGATTTGAGTTAAGTTTTCCTATGCATAGCTTACCACATGGTTTTGGGGCAAGACTCCCCCACTAGGTTTTCAGCTTGTGGTATGTTTTGAGCTAAAGCTTCTCATATGCATGATTTCATATTTGAGATGTATTTGATCATTGAGCTTCATCAATAGACGATGTTGAGCTTTGTTATATACAATGCAGAGCATATGCATGTTTTTGGGAGTATTGTCTAGCATCGAGTAGGCTATAGCTCGATCACCCTATGCCTCAGAACTTCGTGCCAACGTAGGTTTATACTATTATATGACTTGGGACCTCCCTTGTGAGCTTCCCAATGCTCAAATGGACCTTCAGCTTGATATTGATATCATGGTAGCGTCCTTAGCCTTGGAAAGGCTTTGGATGGCTCTGTCCACCTAAGTGTAATAGTCGGAACTACGTAAGCTCTATCATGGTGTGTCGGTTAAAAGACGAGTATCCCATTGTTCCTCATGACTTCAGATATGCATATCCATTACTTATGAGATCTATGTAAATGCATGTTCTAAAGCAGTTTTGACTCAATGTTCAGCTTTTACTTATAAATGTCAAAATTCAACTTTGAGTCAATCGATTCAGTTATGAAGTTATGAAATATGTTTTATCATGTTATGAAGAGATCATGATTTTAGAAAGAATGCATGCAATCCCTACTCTCAGTTTACTAATGTTATTTTTTAATCAATGCATTGCATTTCTAGATTGGTTCTTCCCTCGGGAGATGAGGCAGCTGAAGACAGTTGAGTTCGTGAATTTGAAGCAAGGGAGAATGACACAAGAGTATGCCCTTGAGTTCATTCACCTATCTAAATATGCCCAGAGTTGGTAGTTGATCAGAAGATGCGGGTAAGTAGATTCATCCGTGGAGTAGCGGGCTATTTGGACAAGGATTGTAGGATCATTATTCTCTATCAGGATATGGATTTCCCACGGATAGTGTTGTACGCCCAGCAAATGGAGGCGCTGCATTCAAGAGAGGGAGGCCAAGAGGGCTAGGACCGAGGATCACAGATTCTCTCAGTAGAGGTCCGATGGTGGGCACCGACAGCAGACCAACTAGAGATCATCAACCCCAGCATCTTCAGCATTGAGTGTGCCATCCAGGCCCAGACATGATCAGAGAGGATAGACATCAGGCTCGAGGGTTTATAGTAGTAGACCCATAGATTCTAGCATCCCAGCTTGTCGCAGATATGGTCAAGGGCACACAGACCAGTGTTTGCTAGGTTCAGCTGGTTGTTTCGTGTGTGGGAAGCCCGGACACATGCTTAGAGATTGTTCAGCTGTGAGACATGATCAGGTTAGGGGTCGAGGCCCAGCATCTAGTTCAGCAGCCCCTCCCGCACTCTTAGCACATCAGGGTGCATCTACTAGCACAACTGGCGGTCAGCGCCAGAACAGATTCTATTCTTTAGCATCCCTTCATCAGTAGGAGGTCTCGCCGGATGTGGTCACTAGTACGTTACGAGTTTTCCATATTGATGTTTATGCTTTGCTAGACCCCTGGTATACCTTGTCTTTTGTGACACCTTATGTGGCTAGTAGCTTCGGAGTCAGTCCCAAAGACTTATCAGAACCCTTCTCAGTTTCTACTCTAGTAGGTGACTCAGTTTTAGCTAGATGGGTGTATAGAGGTTGCCTAGTCTCAATCCTTCATAAGGTCACCTCAGCAGATTTGATAGAGTTAGCCATGATCGACTTTGATGTTATTCTCGGCATGGATTGGTTATTTGCATGTTATGCTTTAGTTAATTGTAGAACCCGAGCAGTAGAGTTTAGATTTTCGAGTGAACCAGTCTTAGAATGGAAGGGTAATTTAGTTGTGCCTGTAGGTCATTTCATTTCCCACCTTAAGGACAGGAAGATGATTTTGAAGGGTTGCTTGTACCATCTAGTTAGGGTTAAGGATGTCGAGTCCGAGACCTCGACTATCAAGTCAGTTCCAGTAGTATGTGAGTATCCAGAGGTCTTTCCTAATGATTTTCCGAGAATTCCTCCCGAGCGTGAGATTGACTTCGGTATTGACCTTCTTTCCGACATGCAACCTATATCTATTCCTCCCTACAGAATGGCTCTATCCGAGCTAAATGAGTTGAAGGAGCAGTTGAAGGACTTGTTAGATAAGGGTTTCATTAGACTGAGCAAGTCTCCATGGGGTGCACCAGTTCTCTTTGCTCGAAAGAAGGATGGTTCTCTTCGTATGTGTATTGACTATCGACAATTGAACAAAGTCACCTTCAAGAAAAGGTATCCTTTACCCAGGATCAATTATTTGTTTGACCCACTTCAAGGTGCCAAGTGTTTCTCAAAGATAGATCTCAGGTCTGGGTATCATTAGCTCAGAGTTCGGGGATGCTCCGAAGACAGCCTTGAGGATGCGGCATGGACATTATGAGTTTGTAATTATGTCTTTTGGACTAACGAATGCTCCTAAAACTTTCATGGACTTGATGAACAGGGTGTTCAAGCAATATCTGGACATGTTCGTGATCGTGTTCATTGATGACATCCTTATATACTCTCGTAGCAAGGAGGAGCATGCCGCTCATTTCAGAGTAGTGCTTCAGACTCTCAAGGATCGCCAATTTTATGCCAAGTTCAGAAAGTGCGAGTTTTGGTTGGACTCTGTAGAATTTTTGGGCCATGCGTATCGAGTGAGGGCATAAAGGTAGACTCTCAGAAAATCGAGGCAGTGAAGAATTGGCTCAGACCGATGAATCCTTCATATATTCAGAGTTTCTTGGGTTTAGCTGGCTACTATTGGAGGTTTTTTGAGGGTTTCTCATCTATTGCAGCACCTTTGACCAAGTTAACTCTGAAGAAGGTGAAATTCCAATGGTCGGAGGCTTGTGAGAAGAGCTTCCAAGAGTTGAAGACTCGACTTACTTCCGCACCGGTGTTAACCGTACCCAAGAGTACCGACGGGTTTGTAGTGTATTGTGATGCTTCAAGGATCGTACTTGGCTGTGTGTTGATGCAGCATGAGAAAGTGATAGCATATGCCTCTAGACAGTTGAAAGTCCATGAGAAGAATTACCCGACCTATGATCTTGAATTGGCCACGGTGGTGTTCGCATTGAAGATATGGCTCAATTACTTATATGGGGTCCATATGGATGTATTCACGAACCACAAGAGCTTACAATATGTGTTCACGCAGAAATATCTCAACCTTTGGCAAAGGAGGTGGTTGGAGCTACTCAAGGATTATGATATGAGTGTCCTTTACCATTGGGGTAAGGATAATGTGGTAGCAGATGCACTTAGTAGGCTCTCTATGGAGAGTGTGTCCTATGAGGATGAAGGAAAGAAGGAGTTGGTGAAAGATGTACATCGACTCACAAAGTTCGGAGTTAGGTTGGTCGACTCAACCGATGGCAGTGTTGTTGTCCTGAACGGGTCAGAATTGTCCTTGGTGACTGATGTGAAAGCTAGACAAGATGAGGATCCGATTTTGGTAAAGCTGAAAGAAGCCGTTCGAAGAAAGAAGGTGGAAGTCTACTCCCAAGGGGGAGATGGTGTGCTTTGGTACAAAGATCACCTATGTGTTCCAGATGTCGATGACTTGAGGAGTAGGATGATACATGAGGCTCATGGATCCAGGTATTCTATCCATCGCGGTGCCACCAAGATGTATCATGATTTGCGGGAAATATATTGTGGAATGGCATGAAGAAGGTTATTGCAGAATTCGTAGCCAAGTGCCCGAACTGTCAGCAAGTAAAGGTTGAGCATCAAAGGCCGGGAGGCGTACTTCAGGATATGAGCATTCCCACTTGGAAGTGGGAAGAGATTAAACATGGATTTCATAACAGGTCTACCTTGTACTCGTCGACACTATGACTCTATCTGGGTTGTGGTAGACAGGTTGACCAAGGCTGCACACTTTCTACCTGTTAAAACTACGGATTTGGTGGAGGATTATGCCAAAATGTATATCCGATAGTTGATCCAGTTGCATGCGGTTCCCTTATCTATCATTTCAGATTGAGGTACTCAATTTACCTCTTAGTTTTGGAGGACGTTCCAAAAAGGGCTTGGTACTCGATTAAACTCAGCACAGCACTTCTGTTGCAAAAGGATGATCAAGCGGAGTGGACAATTCAAACCCTCAAGGACATGTTGAGGTCATGCATGATTGACTTCAAAGGTGATTCGGGCGATCACTTGCCCCTAATCAAGTTTGCCTACAATAAGAACTATCATTCTAGTATTCAGATGGCGCCATTCGAGGCTCTTTACAGGCGGAGATATAGGTTTCCCATCGGATGATTTTTGGTTGGTGAGGCGGCAATGATAGGGCCTGACTCGGTTATGAGGAAATGGAGAAGGTTTAGTTGATAAGAGACACGCTGAAAACTGCCCAGAGTCATCAAAAGTCCTATGCGGACATGAGAAGAAGAGAATTAGAATTTGAAGTCGATGACTAGGTGTTTCTGAAGGTATCTCCCATGAAGGGAGTGATGCAGTTTTGAAAGAAAGGGAAACTCAGCCAACGTTATGTTGGCCCCTATTGGATTGTTAAATGGGTTGCTAAGGTGGCATACGAGTTGGAGTTGCCCTCAGAGTTATCTTTCGTGCATCCTGTGTTTCACGTATCGCTTTTGAAAAAGTGTTTAGGTGACCCAGCTTTAGTTGTTTCGGTGGACAATCTTGGTTAAAAGACAGCCTAGCTATGAGGAGGTTCCAGTGGAAATACTGGATCGACAGGTTTGAATGCTAAGGAACAAAGAAGTAACTTCAGTTAAAGTGTTATGGAGGAATGAGCATGTTGAAGGAGCTACATGGGAGGCCGAAGTGGATATGATGGCTAGATACCCACATTTATTCTCTACCGGCTCAATTTTAGCTTGAAGTACCAATTTTGACCTAAAACTCTATTTAGTTTCATGTTTAGTTCATGTGCGTAAGTTTCTTTTATGTATGTGGATGTATTTATGATTCGTGAATTTAGTTCAGCTGTATATTTTGAATCAGAGGTAGTGATTTCGTCAATTTTCAGTTCAAATGATCAGTATTTAATTATGATGATTGTGTGTTTATGCTTTTCATGTGTTTCTAATATTATGAATGTTCTCAAGAGGGATATATTGTTATACCCCAGAAACCCAAAGATTAGACCCGGGAGTTTAAACAGAGAAAAACTGAAATGCTGCACCGGTCACAGAATGGTCCGTTAGGTGACCCGTGAGGAGGGACCACAAGTCGTGAGGTAACTCATGATCAAGAGGAAGTGAATGAAGTTTTCAAGGGTCACCACGAGCATGACCACGAGTTGTGGTCGGCCACACAACTCGTTGAGTCACCCGTGGTCTGGACTGGAAATGTTGCAAGGATAGTTAGGCAGTGTAGGCCACGGATGGTGATCACGATTCGTGGTCACTCACCATGATTCGTGGTCACTCACCACGATTCGTGGTGTCCTCTGTAGGGTCCCATGGTGATTTTTGGCAGTGTACCTCACGACTCAAGGCCACGAGTCGTGGGCCCTGGTGACGATTCGTCCAGTCCCTCGTGGGGACTTGCAGTCAGCAAAATTCTGCGATTTAAGTAACAGACTTTTTGCATTTCTGAAGTTCCTAAAGCCTAAACTACGACGTTTTTGGGTATGAAAAGTGACCTTTTATGGGGTTAAGTTCAGTTTATTCATTTTCCATTCATGCATGCAAAAGTAGAAGAGATTTGAGAGGGTAATCAAGCCAAGGATCTTCAATTTCTTTTTGAGCATTCAAGGGAGTAAGATACAACCTCCATCAGGTATGTAGGGTTATGAATGGGTGGTTTCTTCCACACCCATGCCCAATCTCTCTAAAAGTGTAAAATTCCATAATTGATCTATGGGAGTTTTACCCAAATGCATGAATTAGCTATTTCTGCACATGGGTATGAATTGATTATGATTTTATTATCGAATTGTGATGCATGGGCTATTTTATAATGATTTCAATTATACTTTTGTTTCTATCCTTATGAATATTGAAGCCCATTGATGAGATGATCATGAAAAGTGAGATTCGGGGAGTATATGTTATAATGATGAGATATTATGATGGAAAGCATGATTTGAAGCTACCCATGTTTATAATTATGTTTTCGGTGAGAATGGAGTATTTCTAAGTATGATAAAGCTTTGGGCAATGCCCATATGTTAAGTATGAATGATGATTTTCCCAAGTTAAGCTTACCGCATTATTTTGGAGTGAAGACTCCCAATTTTATGTTCTTAGCTTGTGGTATGATTTGAATTAAGTTTTCCTATGCATAGCTTACCGCGTGATTTTCGGGCAAGTCTCCCACTATTTTTTCATCTTCTGGTATGGTTTGAACTAAAGCTTCTCATATGCATGATTTCATATTTGAGATGTATTTGATCATTGATCTTCATCAATAGAAGATGTTGAGCTTCGTTATATATGATGTAGAGCATACGCGAGTTCTTGGGAGTATTGTCTAGCACCGGTAGGTTATGGGTCGATCACCCTATGCCTCAAAACTATGCGCCACTGTAGGTTTATTCTATATGTCTTGGGACCTCCCTTGTGAGCTTCCCATTGCCTGAATGTGCCTTCAGCTTGACATCGATATCATGGTAGCATCCTTAGCCCTGGCAAGGCTTTGGACGACTCTGCCCACTTGAGTGTAATAGTCGGGACCTCGTAATCTCTATCGTGGTATGTCGGTTAAAATGTTCTAAAGCAGGTTTGACTCAATGGTTAGCTTTTACTTCTAAATGTCAGAATTCATCTTTGAGTCAATCAATTCAGTTATGAAGTTATGAAGTATGTTATATTATGATATAAAGAGATCATGATATCAGAAAGAATGCATGCAATCCCTACTCTCAGTTTACTAATGTTATTTTTTAATTAATGCATTGTCTTTAAATGATTTAACTCACTTTAGCGGTTTTACTTACCTTTCATACTCGGTACATTCCACGTATTGACCACATACCTTCTATGTTGTATCGTTTCATGATACAAGGATCGGCTCTCAACTTCAGCCTCACTCTTAGTCAGCTTATCGGAGTTAGCATTTTTTTTATTGGTGAGTCCTCAACTTCTGAGGACTAGACTATTTATCTTTTCTTTATGTATTTCAGTTTTCAGCTTGTTGAGTTTGTTGGGGTCTTTTATAATGCTCAAACTCACACTTTTTAACAAAGTATGAAGCGTACGTTGTCAATAAAGAACTCAACTAGAGGATGGGGTTGATCCCACATATAATACGGAAGAATGTAGAAGAACGTTAGTGCTTAAACTTTTTAGTTAATTATTTCCAAAGAGGGGGAATTTGTAAAAGTAATAAATAACAATGTTGAGAAATTTTTTGTTGTTTCCAAATTAATGCAACTAACTAGGTTGAGTGTTGGCTCTTTATACTAGTGATCTATTCCGGTGCTTAGCATGCAATATTGGTAAGTTAGGTTCACCTAAATGGTTGGTCCCCTATCTAGATAATTGTCTCTGGGTGTACTTTAATTGACCCTTACCCTTAATATCGGATTAGCTATCCCCGGACAAGTTCAAGCTATTGGATGAGGGTTGATACTCTCGAATCTCCGTTGTTAATCCCTTTTCCCATTCATTACCTCCTTGATCTAGTAAGTAAGAATAAGGAAAGTTCTAACGTTTGCAACTGTTAAAAATCAATTAAAACGAAGGAAGAAACAATACATGCATAAACTCCGTTCAAGAATCACTAAGTATTTTACCTATGTGTGTTAATTTGTCATGGTTCCCACAACCCTAGTTGTGGTGGTAAAGTCTATCATGTTTATAAGTAAATTAATAGATTTCATAAATAAAAGTAAAAATTAATACTTACAACGTTGATAGGAAGAAACTCACTTGATTATTGCAACAATAAAGAAGAACAATTCAACAATCATCTCCAAGTTCCAAACGTAAGACACCAAACTTGTATCTAAAAACTTGAGACTTAAAACTCTAATCCTAATTGAAGACTTTTGAACTTGAAACTTCAATTCTTGAAAAAATTCTAACTTAAAACTTGATCTAAAGCTTGATACTAAGAACTTGATAGCTATTACATGAAAATAAAGGGTATTTATAGTAGTTAGATGATTTCCTCATTCCTTGATGAATTTGGCTTGGGATTTCAAAGTTCCTTTCCCTAGTTGAAGTGGGAGACCCATTTTTGGTGTTGGAAACCTCCTTGCCGTGTTGCACCTTCTTTTGTTCCTTCATGGATTTAATTTGGGATTTGTATCTCCTTGTTCTAATTAAAAACGGACTCCAAGTCGTCAGTGGTCACGGGCTAAGTAACGACTCGTTTGAGTCCTAACGAGTCGTGATCAGTCAAGCACAATCGTCCTCAGCATTAGGCCCAGTCGTGGCAACGAGTCACCTAACGACTCGTTAGGACTGGGAATGAGTCGTTAGGTCCCTCGTGGCCTTGGATCATTACATCCTCTAGTGTACTTGACGGATTCTCACAGTGTCTGACGACGAGTCGTCACTTCATACGACGACTCATTATGTCACTTGTTACTTTCACTGGACACTTCTTCAGATTTTCTCCTCCCAGTTCTCACTTTATTCCATTTTCTTCAAATTCATTCCAAAGCATCAAATACACCAAAACCCATCAGTTTTAGACCTGAAAACATCTAATCATGTGTGTTAGCTATTTTCACAAATATATAACATAAACCCATGCAAACACACATAATTTGTTCTCAAAATATAGCAAAGTATGGGGAAAATTATGTCTATGAAGTTCGTGAGTACGCCTTACATCAGTCTTTTCCCATCAACTCATCATGTTAGAGGATATTTAAACATATATATGTATTCAACTTTGGATTTTATATTCTGATGTTATATTCAAGTTAGACTTCCGCTATGATCGTATTGTTGGTTATTCAGTTCTTGATTGAGTTAGATGTATGCTTATGCCATAAGTCGATTTGGGGTCTCTCGGGGCTCTTCATCTCGTGTTATAATTGGGGCCTCTGTTCGGGTCGTGAAAACTAGGCAGTGACTCAGTTATTTCCACAACTCTAAGTTGACCAATTTTTACACCAGCATGAGTATAATTTCATCGAATGGGTACTCAGACTTCCCTGAAAGATTTGTCAATGAACCAGATACCCATATAAACATTTGGAACTACTCAACAGCTTCTCTTAAAATGGACGTTACCCCGTCTATCATTGAGAAACGTTGAGTGCCCAAGCCAACACAATATGGAAAATCAATTCCTCAACTATCTCACTCATATACACATTATAATGGAAATTATAAGTAGCACAAAAGAACAAAAATTATGATTTTACCTTAAGAAAGATGCCAACCTATCTATCATTGGGAAAATCATACATTTCAAGCACACGGGTTACTCAGAATTCACCCCCAACTAAAATTTCAAAATATAGAACCCATGTAGCAGATCAATTAAGATGAACAACAAAACCCACATTTTTCAATTTGCACTTCCCCCAAATACCCACAATCATCAATCATAGCAAAAGAATGGAGAACATACAATGGGAATGGAAGTCACGGATTAAGCAAAAAATAGATACTATCGTGTTTTGTTTGGTGCTATACTCATCAAAATCATGAAAACTTAAGAAAAAACAGCACTACATGCCAAATGTGAGTGTATAGGAATGGGATCTGAAAACTTGAAAACCTTTCTCACAATGACTAGCCCTAAAGTTGAAATGCTTTTGTTTAGTGAAAGAATAGAGAATGGTGGTAGAAAATGGTGAAGGAAGACGGATTTTGCAGATGAAATGGAGTTTAAGTGATTGGTGGGTTTAATGATAGAAGTAAATGGAGTAATGGGGAAGATGGAAAGGTGTAGTAGTAGAGGTCATGGGGAAGGTAAATAGGTGAAGAAAAGGTGGGTTTCAGTATGTGGGGGAGAATTTCAATCGGTTGTGTTGGCCATGTGTCGGGTAAATAAATGGGTTGGTTAATATTTAAATGGCCAAGCATACCTATTCCTACGTTAGACCTGCGGTCATAAGAGGTCACCTGCGAGACGCAGTTCCATATGTAGGTTGGCGTAATGTTGCTTGGCTTTTTGGTTCTGGTCGGCGCCTGACCTGCATTTAGCAGATGCCCACCCGTGTTTTATAGGTGGCTTGCAGGTCCCATCATTTATGTAGATTGTTGCCAAGTATTCTGGCTTAGGCTGCGCCTGACCTGCGCTTTGCTGGTTGACACCTATGTTTTATAGGTCTTACGCGGCCCTTCATTTGTTTTCTTTCCCATGGTTTGTCACCCAATCATCCTACAACACAAAAAAAAAACACAAACATCCAAAACAACTAAAGTTAAAATCACTTGTGTTGCCTCCCAAGAAGCACCTTAGTTAATGTCCTGGATCGACGGATTTATCACCATATCATTCATTGGGAGGATCATCCTCCCCATTAATTACATCTTCACACACACTTTGATGCTCCTCTTCCTAATCAAGAACTGCAATCACTTTACATTCATCAGGGGATGTTGTTGGTTGACATAAATTAAAGTGACTTCTTCACCACCAACTCTAAATTTCAGTTTCCCTAGCTCCTATCACGGCCCGAGTCTATACCCTGTATAAGACACGGTACTTGGAGTCACAAGTAATCCCAAGCAAAACCATGGTCTATCATAACACTAGTAATCTAAGTAATCATAGTGGAAGCTTAAATAATAAAACCATCTAGGAAAGCTAATTTGATAAAAGTTCGTACATCTGAAAGAAAAACTGAAAGTCTGAGTCTATGTATGAAATCTATCTACTAATGATGAGTTAACTAACTCTAAAGTCTAAGTGAAAGAAAATAACTAAAAAATAAAATATCGTCCTCGAAAGATCAAGATTCACCACTGTTGTTGCTGATATCACCTAAAGAAATCTACTTATAGTGTTGAGGCTGAGAACATGCACCTGTATCATGATACGATACAACATAAGAGGTATGCATCATTACTTTGAACGTACTGAGTAAATGGGAGAAAATATAACATAAAGAACAAATAACTGAATTGTAACGACATGTAATGACCAACTAAAATACTAAAATCCGAACAACTAAAATATAAATGAGATGGTCAATAATGACCTTGAATGGTGGTCATAAACATGCCCTGAATATGATATACTGATCTGAGCTAATTGTACTGAACTGAACTGGACTGAGTAAATAAGAACTGTACTGAGCTGAGCTAAACTGAAACTGTACTGACTAGTTGGAGAGTCTATAATCAATATATAACCACAGGAGCTAAACGTGGAGTCTGATGTATACACCCCATCAGTAGGCCCAATACTTTGCTAGGATATAAAGGCATGAGCTGGGTGATCACAAGTCTGGGGCCATAGGACCAATAAAATAATCTACGGTCATAACATAGTTCTGGAAACATGAGTGCACTGGAACACCAGTCTGCTCGGTGCTAAGTCCTACTCCCACTAGATAGTCCTAATCTAACTACTAAACTGATAGCTCAATATTGGGGTCTAAGACTAAGCCCGGGATACTTATCTAGAAGTACCCTGAGAGTCTTATCAGACTAGATTTTTAACTGGTGTTCTAAGACTGGCAAGAGCTGCTTATCTAGAAGTGTCGTAACCATCTAAAGAACAAGCTTAAATCTGATAACTGATATCTCAGTCTAATAACTGATAACTGGGAGGCACCACTGACACCTCAAGAATTGACTGTAGTCAAACTGATCAGCTGACATTTTTGAAAATACTAAGTAAGCTAGTATTCGGACTGAAGCTGGACTAGCATGAACTGACTGAGATAATCAACTGATAGTAACAATATGGGAATCCCAACACGGATAAAATCTAGCAATATGAATAACTAATCAATTTTGCAAGACTCTAATCTACTGCTTTCAAAAGCTAGGGCTAAATCATTTTCATAAGAAGCTAGTTTCCACATGATTTCTAAGAATTGGCAAAAATATAGCAGCTTATAACATGGATAATATTCCACCTAAAATTTATCAAATTCTTTTAGAAAACTTTTCTAAATTTCAAAACGTCTGTGCTATAATTAATAGAAGATTATGGAAAGGTTTTGCGGACACAAGGGAAGAAAAATTCCCTTGTTGAATTCCCACATACCTGGTGAAGGAATCCCGGAGAAAATCCATTGAGAATTTGAGAAGAAATCGATTGCCCTAGCTCCTGCTCTGAGTTTTTCTGATAGAGTTTTACGATATGACTTCTGAGGTAATGAGAGGAGTGGAATATATCATCGATTACCCCTCTAAATTCCATGAAAATAATCCAAAATGATGTTGTTTAGGGATTAAAGAGATGGGATATTACCAAAATATCCTTGGGGAAAAATCTGGGAAGCCTAACAACGAGCAACATCACGACTCGTTGGTAGACCCAACGGGTCGTGTATCGAATCGTCACCTCCACTAGAGAAGTTCTTAAGATCCTTGAACTTATCACCACGGGTGGTCACAATGACTCGTTCTGTGATACAACGGGTCGTTGTCGCTACTCGTTGTCACTAAAAGGGATATCTGGAAGTCCCAACTAATGACTCATACCACGAGTCATTGTATCACAAGATGACTCATTGGTTGAGTCACGGGTTCCTGGAAAAGGGAGTTCTGAGCTGGGGACCAACGACTGATAGGATGACTCGTTTCTCACAATGGGTCATTCCATGTCCCGTTGGTAGCCGAAGGACCAAGTCAGTGCTGACCACGACTTTGACAATGAGTCATTGGAGTTGACCACGACTCAGTGTCTCGGTCGTTCTAAGCCAAAATTTCTGGTTTCTTCTGGATTTTTTCTTGCAAGTTTTGTGTTTGGTCTATGAAAGTTTCGGGTTGTTACAATATATCCTCCTTGTGATGATTCATCCTCGAACGAAGGCTAAAACGGCTGGATAATCAGGAAAAGAGCTGCAATTCCAAAGCTGAGGCTATGGACTGGTTTCTGAAGGAATGACTGACTCCGAACTTATTTAACCACACTAATAGAGTTGATGCAGTTAGGATGCAAATTAAAAATCTAAGTAGAGCTGAAAAGAGTATTGATCAGGAATTTAGTACCTGATGCTGGAATTGAACTAAAAGGGAATAAATGAGGGTATTTGGCCATCATGTCTGCTTCTGCCTCCCATGTGGCCCTCTCAACTAGCTGGCTATTTAGGATCTGAACTGGGACCTCTTCATAATGAGACTATTTTTCACTCCCACACTGTCCAGTGGAACAACTGATGTCGGATTGTCGATGCACTTCTTTAGTAGTGAGACATGGTAGACTGGGTGCACTGATGCTAACTCTGGAGGTAATTCTAACTCATATGCCACACTGCCAATTTGCCTCAGAATCCTATAGGGTCCTACATATCTCGGACTGAGTTTCCCTTTCTTTCCAAACCTCATCACCCCCTTCATGGGTGTAATTTTCAGGTAAACCCAATCATCTAACACAAATTCTAACTCTCTCCTCCTCAGATCGGCATAAGATTTCTATTGACCTTGCGTTGTTTTCAACCTCTCCCTGATAAGTTGCACCTTCTGCATAGCTCCATGAACTGAATCAAGCCCTATCAAGTTAGCTTCACCAACCTCAAACCACCCTATAGCAGATCTACACCTCCTACCATATAATGCCTCAAACGGAGCCATCTGAATACTAGTTGTTGTACACAAACTCGATGAGAGACAAGTGACCATCCCAACTGCCCTTGTAATCGATAAAATAAGCTCTCACCATATCTTCTAAGGTGTGAATAGTCTGCTCAGCTTGTCCATCTGTCTAAGGGTGAAAAGGTGTGTTGAGCTTGACCTGGGTACCGAGTCATTTCTAAAATGACTTCCAGAAATGCGAGGTGAACTGGGTACTTCTATCTGAGATGATGAACAAGGTACTCCATGCAATCTGACTAACTCCTGGATATATAGCCTAGCATAATTCTCAGCTGAGTCTTTAGTTTTAACTACGAGGAAATGTGTTGACGTGGTCATTTGGTCTACTATCACCCAAATTGAGTCATTTGCCGGCAAGTATGAGCTAGGCCTATAATAAAATCCATATTTACTTCTTCCAAACTTCCATGTTGGTATGCTGATATCCTGAGTCATACCCCCAGGTCTCTGATATTCCAACTTAACCTGTTGGCTGTTTCAGGCACTTAGCCCCAAATTTTGCAATGTCTTTTTTCATGTCATTCCACTAGTAAATATCCCATAAATCGCGGTACATTGTAGTGGCACCTGGGTGGATAGAATATCTCAAACTGTGTGCTTATTCCAGTATCTGTTGTCTCAAGTCACCTATATTTTGTATACCAAGTCTACCCTGGTAACGAAGCACACTATTTCCCCCTTTGGAGAAAGCCTCCACTTTGTTTTTTTTGAGAACTGCTTCTTTTAGCTTAAGCGGTATGGGATCTTCATCCTACCTTGACTTAACTTCAACTACTAAATGAGGAATCTAATCGACTTTGTATTACTACTCCGCCCTCAGCTGAATCAACCAACTACACTCCTAACCGAGCTAACTACTGAATATCCTTTTCCAGTTCCTTTCTGCTTTATTCGACTTGAGCCATGCTCCCCATGGACATCCTGCTTAGGGCATCAACCACTACATTAGCCTTGCCTGGGTGGTACAACATACTCATGTCATAATCCTTCAATAGCTCCAACCACCTTATCTGACGAAGGTTTAAGTCTTTCTAACTGACATATACTTAAGGCTCATGTGATCAGTGAAAACATCCACGTGAGCCCCGTAAAGGTAGTGCCTCCATATTTCCAACGCAAACACCACTATTACCAACTCAAGGTCTTAAGTCGGATAGTTATTTTCATGCACCTTGAGCTGTCTGGAGGTGTAAGCTATCCTCTTACCTCGCTGCATCATAATGCAACCGAGTCCAACTTTGGAGGCATCACAATATACAACAAACCATCTGTTCCTTCCGGTAAGGTTAAAACTGGAGCAATAGTGAGTCGAGTCTTCAACTCCTGAAAACTCTTCTCACACACATCTAACCATTGAAACTTCACATTTTTCTAAGTCAACATAGTTAGAGGAGATGCAATAGAGGAAAATCCTTCTACAAAACGTTGGTAATAACTAGGGGTGGGCAAAAAAACCGAAAATTGAAAAACCGAACCGAACCGAATTAATTCAGTTTTTCGGTTTCGGTTTTTTCAATTTTTCGGTTCGGTTTCGTTTTTTTTTTTAAATTCAGTTTTTCGGTTCGGTTTTCAATTTTCATATTTCGGTTTTTCGGTTTAACCAAAATTTTACATATTTTTTTTTTAAAAAAATTATAACTTAATTTCAAAAAAATAAAAATACTACACCCAACCCAAATCTCAAAGCACATTTACATTTAGAGAATTATTTATATAATTGATACAATTGCTTAAGTTTTTTTTTACAAATAACAAGTTTTATAATAGTTTTAGCATGTTAAGAAAATTCTTTCTATTACTAACATGCTTTGAAAGAAAAATGAAATATATAATATTTATTTAACAAGAAATTAGGGACCATAGATTATTAAAATCTTAAAAGACCCTTAACTTTTTATTGGTTTTGTTATAAGGATATTAAGCATATGAGAAAATTTATTATAAAAAATTCAAATGTTATGTATGTACTACTAAATGTAAATCAATTGATCCCACTATTTTCTTTATTTAAAAAGTTAAAATTAAGCTTAGTTGAATTAAACTTTAGAATTCAAACTTAAAATAATTTATTTTGAATTTAAAAAGATAAAACAACTCAATTTTAATTTAAAAAGTAGCTCATTTTGTAAGTTAAAAAATAGCCCATTAATTAGGCCCATAACCGAAAAAACCGAATTAGAAAAACCGAAAAAACCGAACCGAACCGATTTAGTTTGGTTCGGTGTTCGGTACACTACATGAAAAACCGAAAACCGAAAAAACCGAACCGAAATTTAAAAAAACTGAACCGAAAAAACAAATGCCCACCCCTAGTAATAACCGGCTAGACCCAAGAAACTTCTTATTTCAGTTGGGGAAATAAGTCTTGGCCCGTCTTTCACTGCTGCTATATTTTGAGGATCTACCTGAATACCTTCACCCGAGACCACGTGACCAAGGAAAGTAACAGACTTCAATCAAAATTCACATTTCCTGAACTTAGCAAACAATTGGCGGTCTCTGAGCATCTGTATCACTATCCTTAGATGGGTAGCATGTTCCTCCTCATTTCTGGAGTATACCAGAATGTCATCAATGAATACAATGACGAACATGTCTAGATACTACTTGAAAACCCTGTTCATCATGTCCACGAAAGTTACAGGGGCATAGTTAGTCCAAAGTACATAACCATGAATACATAGTGGCCATACCGAGTTCTGAAGATTGTTTTTGATATGTGACATTCTCTGACTCTAAGCTGATACCCAGACCTGAGATCTACCTTGGAGAAATGACCGGCTCCCTAAATCTGATCGAACAAATCATCAATCCTGGGTAGGGGATACCTGTTCTTAATTGTGAATTTGTTCAATTGATGGTAATCAATACACGTTTTGAGAGTACAGTTTTTCTTTCGCACAAATAATACTATAGCACCCCATGGAGAGATGTTGGGCCTGATGAAACCTTTATCAAGAAGGTCTTTTAGCTGCTCCTTCAACTCCTTAAGCTCGCTTGAGTCATTCTATAAGGAGGGATGGAGATGGGCTAAGTGTCTGGAAGAAGGTCTATGCTGATGTCTATTTCCCGCTCGGGAGGGACTTCAGGAAGATCTCAGGAAACACGCCAGGGAACTCGCTGACAATTGGAACTGACTGGATAGTTGGGGTCTCATAGATAGAATCTTTGACCCGAACTAGATGATAAATGCACTCCTTAGTAATGAGCTTCCTTTCCTTAAGGTAGGAAATAAACCGACCCTTAGGCGCTGAACTACTGCCCATCCACTTTAAAACTGGCTCATTAGGGAACTGAAATCTAACAACTCTAGTTCTGCAGTCGACTTAGGCATAACTGGAGTGTAACCAATCCATGCCAAGAATGAGATAGAAATCGACCATGTTTAACTCTACTAGATCAACTGAAATGACCTTATTCAATACTGAGACTGGGCAGTTTCTATACACCCGGCTGGCTCTAACTGTCTCACCAACTAGGGTAGAAACTGAGAATGGTTCTGAGAGGACTTCTAGAATGATTTTAAACTAGACAACTACATAGGGAGTCACAAATGATAGTCTGGCTCCTTGATCTAGTAGGGCATATACATCTGGTAGAAGAGATGTAACATACACGTGACCACATCAGGTGAGCTCTCCCGATCCTAATGATAGGACAAAGCATAAAAGTAGCTTTGGCGCTGACCGACATCCATACCTGAAGTGTTGGCCAGCTGAGCTGGTCAGCCTGCTGGACCTGTTGAAGTGGTAGACTGTGATATCCTCTGTCCTGTTGATGGGTATTCTCTAAGCCGGTGATCTAGCTGTCTACACCTAAAGCAACCCTATCTTCCCTGAATGCATTCCCCTGGATGGTTCTTGCCACAATTAAGGCAAGCTGGATAACGGTTGTTGGAGCTATGACTCTGGGACGGTGAGCCAGATGCTCTACCCTTCTGATCCTTGCGGGACCAAAAAGTAGGGGGGCTGGCTGAAGTGGTGTTGGAGCCCTCTGTTGCTATTGCTGCTGCTGATAAGGGAGGCTACTACCGCCAGACCTCTGGTGGCCATAATCTGATTTTCCAGTCTTAGCCCGCTTATTCTTCCCCTCCATGTCTTTCAGCTTTTCTGCCTCAATATTCTAGGCATGAATGATGAGGCTGGAGAGGTCAATGTCTTTTATGAGCATAGTAGTCCTGCATTCTCTAAGGACTAAGTTTGATACTCTATTGACGAACTTAAGCATGCGAGCCCTTGGCTCGGCTACCATCTCTGGAGCATATCTTGAAAACCGTGTGAACTCTAGTGCATATTCCTCACCGTCCTGTTGCCCTGCTTCAAATTCATGAACTCTTCAACCTTAACCTCCCTAAACTCCTAGGGGAAGAATCTTTATAAGAATGCCATGGTGAACTCTTCCCACTCCACTGGTTCTTCCCCTACTGGTCTCCCTTCTTTCCACTGATCGTACCAAATTTGGGCTACCCCTTTCAACTGGTTGGCAGCCCAATCCGCACTCTCGGTGGAACTAACACCCATAATTTGGGCGATCTTCCTTAACTTAATCACGAACTCCTGTGGGTCCACTCCCACCTTGGATCCATGAAATGCTGGAGGTTTCATTCGGGTGAAGTCCGAAACTCTAGCAGCTGCTGCGAACCCATATGTGTTCACTGGAACCACCTGAAGGTTCACCTAGTTTGTTTTAGTCTGAGCTAGTAGCTGGAATTCCGCTCTGAAGTCCGCTGAGAACATTTGGTCATCCTGAGGGGCTGCTGGAGCTAGTGGTGCAAGTCGGTTAGTGCAGCCGGCCCATCTTTCGTTTTCGCGTCTTGGAGGCATAGTTTCACTGAAATAAAATAGAGCACGAGTTAGGAGAATATTTCTGGAACTGAACTTCAACACATGATAAGGAGTATGAAAAAAAGGGAGCTTTCGTAAGAACGCCTTGTAGCCTCCCCGTCATAAGTGTGGCACATTTCACACCCTTGAAAAGGTCTCTACTTGATGCAGCTTTCTGACATCCTAGGATATTCTAAACCTAGCGCTCTGATACCAAGTTTTTCACCACCTGAGTCTATACCCTAGATGAGACACAGTACTTGGAGTAGAAAGTAACCCCAAGCCAACCCATGGTCTATCTTAACACTGGTAATCTGAGTAATCATAGTGGAAGCTTAAATAATAAAACCATCTAGGAAAGATAATATGATAAAAGTTCATACATCTGAAAGCAAAACTGAAAGTCAGAGTCTATGTCTGAAAGCCTACTAATGATGAGTTTCTGGGACAAGCCTTCAGCCAACTCTAAAGTCTAACTGAAAGAAAATAAATGAGAAATAAAATATCGTCCTCGAAAGATGAAGACTCACTATTGCTGCTGCTGATATCACCTAAAGGAATCTATTAACAGTGTTGAGGCTCAGCACCTGCACCTGTATCATGATACGATATAGCATAGAAGGTATGCATCAGTACTTTGAATGGACTAAGTAAGCGGGATAAAATATAACATAAAGAACAAATAACTGAACTACAAAGACATGTAATGACCAACTGAAATTCTGAAATCTAAACAACTAAAATATAGCTAAGATAGTCAATAATGACCCCCACTGGTGGTCATAAACATGCCCTGAATCTAAGATACTAATCTAAGCTAACTATATTGAACTGAACTGTACTGAGTAAATTTGGAACTGTATTGAGCTGAGCTAAACTGAATTTGTACTGACTAGTGGGAGAGTCTATAACCAACATATAACCACTTGAGCTAAACATAGAGTCCGATGTATACACCCTATTGGTAGGACCCAATATACTTTGCCAGGTTATAAAGGCATGAGTTGGGTGATCACAACTTTTGGGTCACAGGGACAATAAAATAACTTACGGTAGCAACATAGTTTTGGAAACTTGGGCGCACTAGAGCCCCGGTCCGCTCGGTGCTATGTCCTACTCCTACTAGATAGTCCTAATCTGACTACTAAGCTGATAGCTCGAAACTAAGGTCGAAGACTAAGTCAGGGATACTTATCTGGAAGTACCTTGAGAGTCTCATGGGACCGGATTCTATAACTGGTGTTCTAAGACTGGCCAGAACTACTTAACTAGAAGCATCATAACCATCTAAAGAACAAACTGAAATCTGATAATTGATATCTAAGTCTAATAACTGATAATTGGGAGGCACCACTGATACCTCAATAAGTGACTGCAGTCAAATTGATCAGCTGATATTTCTGAAAATACTAAGTAAGCTAGTGTTTTGACTGAAACTGGACTAGCATGAATTGACTGAGATAGTCAACTGATAATAATAAGGAAAGAACAATTCCCTTGTTGAAATCTCACATACTTAGTGAAGAAATCCCAAAGAAAATCCCTTGAGAATCTGAGAAGCTCCTGCTTTGAGTTTTTCTGAGAGAGTTTTACGATCTGGCTTCTGAGGGAATGAGAGGTGTGAAGTATATTGTCAGTTACCCCTCTAAATTCCCTAGAAATAACCAAAAACGACATAGTTATTGGATTAAAAAGATGGGATATTACCAAAATATACCTGGGGGAAAATCTAGAAAAACTACCGATAGAGACCAACGGGTCACTCAACGAGTCGTTGGTTGAGACTATGACTCAATAGGACCAGTCGTTGGTCATGGGGCCTGGATTTTTGGCTCACTGGATCTGGCAACAAGAGGGAACACAACTCGTGGGATGAACCAGCGGGTCATTGGTACCTCTCGTGGCCACTAGTGGGAAATATCTGGGAAGCCTAACAACGAGAAACACAACGACTCATTGGTAGACCATATGGGTCATTGTATCGAGTCGTCACCTGCATTAAAAAAGTTCTTAAGATCCCTGAACTTGTCACTGTGGGTGATCGGGTCGTTTATGATACAATGGGTCATTGTTTCCATTCATTGTCACTGAAAAGGATATCTGGGATTCGCAATTAATGACTCACACCACGAGTCATTATATCACACGATGACTCGTTGATTGAGTCGTGGGTTCCTTGAAAAGGAAGTTCTGAGCTGGGGACCAACGACTGATAGGACAACTCGTAGTTTCTCACAACGGGTCATTCCATGTCCTGTTGGTTCTCGATGGATCAAGGAAGGTCTGACCACAACTCAGAGAATGGGTCATTAGAGTTGACCACGACTCATTGTCTTGGTTGTTCTTGGCCAAAATTTTTGGTTTCTTCTAGATTTTTCTTGCAAGGTCTGAGTTTGGTCTAGAAAAGTTTTGGGGTGTTACAGCTCCACTTCAACAAGTGCTCTTCCTGTTGCTAGGAATGGTTTTCCCACGATGATGAGAACCTCAATATCCAAGTCATAATGCAGCACGACAAAGTTGGATGGTAGAATGAACTTGTCCACCAAGACCAATACATCCTCAAGGTCACCAATGGGATGCTTTATTGAATGATCTGCCATCAACAACCTCATCATTTTAGGTTTGGGACTTCCCAAACCTAACTTCCAGAAGATTATGAGAGGCATTAGATTGATGCTAGCCCCGAGATCACATAATGTCTTGTTGAACATACAGATCCCAATAGTACGAGGGAGAGTGAATGCTCCGAGATCCTCTCTTTTTGGAGCAAGGTTACTAGCCATCACAGCACTACAGTGATGTGACACCTCCACTATGCCCGCATCCATTATCTTCTTTTTCTTCAGTAGCTCTTTCATGAATTTCGCATATCCTTGCATTTGGAGTAATGCGTCAACCAGCTATGTTGATGGACAACTTTCTAAACATATCAATGAACTTTCAGAATTGATTGTCCTCTTTCTTTTTCTCTAATCACTGTGGCTAAGGAGGTGGGATTCTAGGCTCTTGTCCTTGTGCATTTGAGGCCTTCTCGCCTTTTTTCTCAACATCAACATCTTTAGGAGTAAGAACCACTCCTTCCTCTTCAAGTTCCTCTTTATCATCAACACAACTTGGTGCTTTTGGTGCCACATCCTTCACTCCATCATTTGTGATTAGATCAATAGTTTTTTGGCCTTCACACCTGCATCGGCCATAATTTTTCCACTCCTAGGAAGGGTTCTTTTTATCCGGGGATTCATTTGGGATGAATGGTTGTTCATTTGATCTTACAAATGCTTAATGGAAGCCAAATGAGAGCTCATCATTTGGGAAAGGTTAGATACCTCCCCTTTAAGCTCCTTCACCCCACTATCCGAGGACTCAACCTTCTTCAAATCTTTTGCCAACATCTCCTCCATCTTTGAGTTACCAACATTACTCACTCCGAGTTGCATTTGGTGTGCCTCAACCTTAGGAGGGGAACATATGTATTTGAACTTTTGTGGTATCGCTCCCCTTCATGATTCCTTTCACGATTTCCCCATGTTGATATCATTCCTATCGTTCCACCCTTGACTGTTATGATTCCTCCGACCTTGATTCTCTTCATGAGGATGCTAAGGGCCTTGGTTGGCACCTTGATATCCCAAAGAAGAACCCCCCCTCCACTTGGCCAGCCATATATTGACACTCTTCGTCATATCTTGGCGGTGAAGCCTCCCCTACATATTGCTTGTGGCCTTAGGTTCCAACTGCATTTAAACTTTTGTAACCATCCCCCATCACATTCTTGGTCATTAGCTCAAGATGGGTCATCATTTTGGCCAAGGTCTCATCCTTTTCTTCATCATGTTTTCTCATCCTTTGGAGAAGATCTCCATCAGGCAACCCATGGTTTGGACATATTGCAACTTCTTTTTGAATCGAAGTCAAACCTTATGCAAGGGTTCATTTGAGAGTTGTCTAAAATTGGTGATTTCATCCCTCAACTGCACCATCCTCGAGGGAGGGAAGAACCTATCCAAGAAAGCCTCTGTCATCTCTTGCCAAGAAGTAATACACCCCAGGAGTAGCTCCTCTATCCAAATTGTGGCTTATCCCATCAATGAGAATGGGAAAAAGCCTTAGTTGAATTGGCTCTTGGCTAATATTGGTGATATTGAAGGGCTGGCAGATTTCAAGAACGTTGCAACGGTATCTATTAGTGTCTTCGCTTGGTTTCCCTCGAAAGAGTCCTTTCATTTGTAGCAAGTGTAACATCATGCTGGTCACATGTAACACCATATTCCCTACCATATGTGGTAGGTGAATGGCACCCGCTATATTAGGTGACACTAGCTCATCCTCATCATGGTCCATGTGGCCATCTGCTGAATCCACTTGCGAGTCTTGGATCATTAAATACAACCTAAACAAGCAGAAAAAATAACAAATGTAAATTTACACAAGATGCTTAAACAGTTCGAATTAACATAGCTCTAGGCTATCAATGCTCTTCCCTAACAACGGTGCAAAAATTGATAACGTCCAAATACACTTCTCCCTAGGAGAGAGTGAGAAGTGTACACAGTCGTTCATAATATAATTTATCATACTTTACGAGTCGGGATCGAATCCACAGGGAATAGGGATAGATCACTACTAAATTTGTATGTCAACCTAAACTACTTCACATCATTGTATCACAAAACATAAAATAAATGTTGGAGGGAAAATGAGAACACTATATGATTCTACTCAATGTCAAAAAGAAGTAATAATAGCTGAAGCAACAATGAGAGCAAGTACTAGAGATGTGCTATTGATGGGGCATTGATAGGATTGGGTAAATCAACAAGTCTTAAAAGTCAAATACTAACATAAATAGTATGAACAAGTCTATACCCAATATCTTTTGACCACTTAGGCATATTCTACTTGGGTTCTTCCAAACCCAAGCTGAATTAACACATTACCCATATTGGCTTGGGGAAGGATTAAGCTATTTCTAGCCTTAATCATTAAATTGAGTTATGAAAACAGGTTTTGGCTCTTTCTAGCCCAACCCCATATTTGCAAAATTCAAATCCCCGCTAATGCTTTCTCACCTATATCTTACTTCCTTTTTTCAAGAAAAAGCAAGATAAGTAAATATAATCTATGTTTACAACCAAAAATATTTGCATTAAAACTTAGAGAAAGCATTAGATTCATGCATAATAAATGACTCTAACACTAAATTAATAACACCCAATCAAATCAAATCTCACATCAAGCACACACCTCTAACAATCAAATTAGCTACACATGAGGGTACATAAGAGAATTAAATCAATAAGAGATTCAGTCACATTCATAATTGAATAGTAAATTTTAGCTTCAATTGTATAATTCAATGGAGAATTCTTACTCTACAAGATTGGAGAAGAAGAAGAAGAAGAAGAAGAAGAAGAAGAAGAAGAAGAAGAAGAAGAAGAAGACTATCTCTTACTTCTCTCTATAATTCACTCTCTAAAAAAATTAGCTAATCCAAAAGTACTACCCCTCCACTTTTGTAAAAAAATGAAAGTGTGTACAAAATAGGGAAAGTCTGCTTTTCTTTATGTTGCAAGGATCCTGATTTTACCCTTAGAAGCTTCTCAAATGTCCTTGTGCCAGAGCTAGACCATTTTACACTTTTTGGCATGGTCTCACTTTCGTGGAAGCTACATTTGGCAGGTGCCCATCCGCGAGGTGCAGTTCACTTGTAACTCTAGTTTAGAACGTTGGGATATGTCCTGTAGTAGAACCTACATTTCACAAGTGCTCTTTAGCATCAGCCCAGTGCACTCCTCCATTTGGCCTATGCTTCATAGGTGCAGAACCTGCAAAGTGCAGGTCTTCTTCCTCCAACATTTGCTTTGTGTTCATTTTCTTTGCTTTTTTTGTTTTAGTCAAATACTTGTAAAATCCAAGAAAAAGGCATAAAACCTTCCCAGATGAGTTGAAAACATAGACAGATCATTCTTAAGAGCCTAATAACCTGGCAAATTACCAACACATCAGCTCTGGAGATGCTACCAGATTTGAGAGCTAGAATGAGGAAGTTCGTGTTTGGATTGTGTGAGCACGTAAAGAAGGAATGTAAGGGCTCTCTATTGATTAATGATGTAAATATTTCTAGACTTATGGTATATGACCAATAGTTAGAGGAAGTTAAGCAGAAGGACAGAAAGGAACACCAGAGCAACTGAGCTAAGAAGAACAAAAATTGAAATAATTCCTTCTTCAGGAAAAGGACCTCTAGACCTATATAGTCAGATGCTAATGCTCCAACCACCGGGAACCCCTCGACACCCATCATGTAGCAAGTATGGTAGAATCCACTTAGGTGAGTGTCATTCCGGTAGAGATAGATGCTATGGATATGGCTATTAGGGTATTTGTTTGAGAGAATTGTACATTCAATAGAGTAATGGGTGTAACAAAGCTCAGTGTACTCCTTCAGCAAGAAGAGTTACCCTAAATGTCACTACATCAGGCACAAGCAGAGGATAGAACCATCTGTATGCTATGTCTAGTCATCGGGATTAAGAGAACTCTCTAGATGTTGTCATTGGTATGTTAAAAGTCTTCTCTATTTATGTATTTTCTTTACTTTCTCTAGGTTCTACTCTATCCTTTGTGATTCTTTATGTAGCTGTTAAGTTTGAAATTTTCTCGACACAACTCTTAGAGCCATTTAGTAATTCTACTCCGATCAGTGAGTCAGTATTAACTAAGAGGATCTATAGAGATTATACAGTTTTAGTCTATCATAAAGATACCACAACTGTCCTAGTAAACAGTGTATTTTGTTGTTATTCTAGGCATGGATTGGTTGTATTCCTGTTATGCCACCGTCAACTGTTGGACCCGAGTAGTAGAGTTTCGATTTCCAAAGTAGTCAATCTTAGTTTGGGAAGGTATTCCCATTATGCATATGGGTCGTTTCATTTCATACATTAATTCCAAAAAGTTAATCTCTAAGGGGTGTGCATATCATTTAGTGAGAGGGAAAGACTCTAATGTGGAGACACCGTCCCTTTTGTCAGTTCTAGTCGTGAATGAGTTTCCAAAGGTATTTCCAGATGATCTTTCTAGAGTCCCTCCAGATAGGGATATAGATTTTGGAATAGATGTTCATCCTGACACTCAGCCTATCTCTATTTTGCCATATAGAATGGCTCCGACTGAGTTAAAAGAGTTAAAATGACATTTAAAGGATCTTCTATATAATGGTTTAATTCTCCCTAGTGTTTCACCTTGGGGTGCTCCAGTTCTCTTTGTGCGTAAGAAGGATGGTACTTACAATGCACATTGATTACTAGCAGTTTAACAAGGTCACAATCAAGATAGATATCCCCTTCCTAGAATCGATGACTTGTTCGACCAACTTTAGGGTTCCAAGTGTTTCTCAAAAATAGATCTCAGCTTTAGGTATCATCACATGAAGGTTAGGGAATGTAATATTCCCAAGTTTTTATGTCCTTTGATTTGACTAACACTCCTACAACACTTATGGACCTCATGAACAGAGTGTTTAAGATGTTTCAGGACATGTTTGTTATTATGTTCATTGATGATATCTTTGTTTACTACATGAGTGAGAAGGAGCATGCTATTCATCTCAGAATAATCCAGCAGACTCTTAAGGTCAATGAGTTATTCACTAAGTTCTCTAAGTTCGAATTTTGGCTGAAGTTAGTGGCTTTCCAAGGCCATATAGTCTCCAGCAAAGGTATTAAGGTTGACTCCTAGAAGATTGAGGCAGTAAAGGGTTGGCCTAGACCTACAATCCCAACTGATATTAGGAGTTTCCTAGGTTTAGCTAGTTATTACAGGAGGTTTGTATAAGGATTATCAACTATTGCTACTCCATTGACTATGTTGACCCATAAAAAGGTAAATTTTCAATGGTCTAAATCTTGTGAAAAAAGCTTTCAGGAATTGAAAATTCGTTTGACTACTACTCCAATGTTGACCCTACCAAAGGGTATAGATGGCTTTGTTGTGTATTGTGATGCATCAAGAGTAGGCATTGGGTGTATATTGATAAAAAATGGCAAGGATATAGCTTATGCCTCTAAAAACATAAGATCTATGCAAAGAATTATCCAACTCATGATCTTGATTTGGTAGTGTAGTATTTGCATTAAGAATTTGGCGTCACTATTTCTACGGTGTTGATGTGTTCACAAAACACAAGAACCTGTACTATGTGTTCAACCCAAAGAAGTTGAATCTCATATAGAGGAGGTGGCTTAAACTACTCAACGATTATGATATAAGTATTCTCTACCACCCAGGTAAGGCTAATGTGGTTCTTGATGCTCTAGTACGCTATCCATGGTAAGCACAACTAAGGTAGAGGGGGAAAAGAGAGAGTTGGCAACGGATGTGCCTAGATTCTCGCACTTAGAAGTTTGTCTTCTAGACTTTGAAGAAGGTAGTGTGCTTGTTCAAAATGGGGTCAAATCATCTCTAGCAGCAGAAGTTAAGGAAAAACAGGACAAAGATACCTCTTGCTTCAATTAAAGGGAGATGTTCACAAGCAGAAGGTGTTGGTTTTCGCTTAAGGGGGAAATGGTGTCTGAGGTATCAAGATAGATTATGCGTCCCAAATGTAGATGGTCTCAAGGATTGAATCATGGTAGAAGCACACAGCCCCAGATATTCTATTCACCCAGGTTCAACTAAGATGTACCATGACCTAAGGGAAGTCTATTGATGGAATGATATAAAGAGAGACATTGCAAATTTTCTGGCTACTCATCCACAGATAGATGGTTACGCAAAGTGGACTACTCAAAAATTGGAGGATATATTGAGAGCATGTGTTATTGATTTCAAGAGAAATTGGGATGACAATTTGCCTCTCATTGAGTTTGCACATAATAAAAGTTAACAATCCACCATTCAGATGGCTCCTTATGAGGTTCTTTATAGGCGAAGGTGTAGATCTCCTATTGGTTGGTTTGAAGTTGGTGAAGCAAAGTTGATAGGACCATACTTAGTGTAATAAGCTATGGAAAAATTTTAAGATCATTTGGGAAAGGTTGAAGGCTGCACAAAGTCGCCAAAAGTCTTATATAGATGTTAGGCATAGAGGCTTGGAGTTTGAGGTAGATGATTGGTTTTACTTGAAGGTTTTACCTATGATGAGTGTTATGTGATTTGTCCAGAAAGAAAAGCAAGTTGTTACATCCCATAAGTTTCTATCGTTTAACTGATACGTGTGTACGTATGTGGAGAATTTTGGAGTACAATGCATACGGGGAAGGGCTTGTGGAGTGAGTATATGAGCATGGTATATAGAGGGTAGGAGGACATTGTCGGAGGCTAGGCACACTGGGCACCGGGCCGCGCTACCACCCCGGCATTATGGACGCCGCATCGCTCCCCTTGCCTGGCGGTGTGGACGGTGCGCTGCTTTCCCTTCCACCACCCTTTTATATATATAGACTCACGACCCCGATAATGTTTTCTCTCAATTTTCTATAGGTTTTCGGCGGAATTACGTTGTTAAACTCTATAAAAACCCAAATTTGTGTTAGTTAACGAGTTACAGGCCTACAAGGAACGTCCCTGCAGAGTTATTTCTTGAAAATTCTCTTGAAGTACTAGAACCCGGCCAAGTAAAAGTTGTAGAAATCACTTCTAGTTGAGTCCTAAGCGCCTACAGGTAGGTAAGCATTTCTACCTTCAAAACTCTAGGGAATTTGTGAGTTTTTGGTCGAATTGACTGAAGTTGAGTTATAGTTAATATTATTGAAAGACATCATTATTTGTCGAGTCTTAGTATTGAAAATAGCCTTATTCTCTCGTCGTAGGGCTGTAATTTGGTGGGATTGCCAGCTACAGGTTGGAACTAGTTGGGTGAATGGAAATCGTCGATTGCAACGATTGCGGTATGTTAAAGCTATTCCTTTCGGCAAGTTATTCTTGTTGTAGCATTGATATGGCATGTGTTTCCGTAGTAACTTGAAAATACGAATGTTGTAGTTGGTTTTTGTAAATAGATTTGTGATTGTAGTGTAGAATCCCTGGTAGGGGTTGATCATATTTCATATGACCTCTCCCTGTGATTAGCTGAGGGACTGCTAATCATATGAACTGCTTACAGAGATATGAAGCTGCTAGTGATTATAGAGCTATAGATTGCTTATAGAGCCACGATGCTGCTAAATTTTACAAAATTATGAGATTGCTTTTGAAGCTATTGTATTGCTTATGAGCTACTGAATTGCTTAAGAAGCTATTAAATGTCTGAAGGGACTAAAGTAAAGCCTTCGGGCCACATTGGAGTCTTCTATGAACTCCTTCTATGTTCAAGATGACATCATTAACCCCTTTAGGGGCCTGGTTTTCCTAAGACGTAGTTGCACTCACTTATGTGGGCCTCAGGATACTGATAAGGGTATATATATTGTTTGGTGCTTGCCAGGGCTTATGGGCATCCAAGTAGGTTATTTTATGTTGATTGTACCTTCTAGGCTTATGGGAGGCCTGACTAGGTTCTTGTTTGCATATTTACTTGCTAGTTATATTTCATATTGTAAGGCTATTCAGGTTGAACTCTTATCTTTCCTATTGATTACTTTCAGTTCTTCTATCAGTTTTAGCCAGCTTTTATTACTGTCTTACATATTCGGTAAATATTGTTCTGGCGCCCATCTATGAGGAGTTGCATACTTGCCTGCAGGTGCAGATAGACATCTTTCAGGACCTTCTTAGCTATAAGCCAGGATTAGCAGTTCAGTTAGCTTCTTTTCTTCGGATTGGATAGTTATAAAGGTTTGCTCATTTTGTTGTATAGCTTTTGAGTAGGTCGGGGCCCTGTCTTGACCACTGTTCCACTCTTAGAGGCTTGCGGACTACATTTTTTCAATTGTTAGTTGTTGTTGACCATATAGAGCCTAGTATAGCTAGTTAGTTAGTATCCATGTTGGCTATAGTAGGAATATGACTACCTGCTTTCCTTCTATTATAAGTAGATAGCATGGTGGTCTTAACGGTGGGCATAGGATCCCTTTATTGTTGTGTGTATTGGGTTAGCAGTTTTCTTTTATAGGTTGCTATATGGCCTTGTCGGCCGGAGGCTGTGTTTACAGCCAAAATATAACAGTTTGTTTTTTTTTAATTTTGAGTTGCTGCCAGGCACCAGAGGTGTTTGTTCCTAGTTACGTCAGCCCAGGTCCTAGTATAGCATTAGGTGCCAGTCATGCCTCCCAAGGTGGGGCGTGACAAACTTGGTATCAGAGCAACATCGTATCCTAGGTAGTCTACAAGTCGTGTCTAGTAGAGTCTTGTCTATGGGTGTTTTGTGCACCACATTCTATAGGCAAGAGGCTCCGAGGCATGATAGCGTGGTTACCTTCCTTTCTTCTCTAGTGGTGCTATAGAGCTATGTCGTATAGGGTGAATCCCTAAGCTTACGTTATTCTGCTTATCTATAGAGAAAATGTCCGATGCACAATAGACTATGGCTGGTCGGGAATTGGATACTGCAATAGGTGAGGGCACTAGCAGGGTAATATAGTCAGAGCTGGCCATACTTGAGGGCAATACGGAGGCATCGACTCGATCTCTCCAGCATTCACCGCTACATCGGGAGCCCTTCTGGGTAGTAGATAAACAGTATCACCCCCAGTTATACCTATACCATCGAATCAAGAGGTCAGGAGTGCAGTTTACATGTTTGCTCGGATGATGGCTGCTTAGCCAACTAGTGGCACCAGTTGTTCCTCGCTTTGAGTTCTCCGCAATTTACGGGGACAGATTGTGGAGAGGATCCTCAGGACATCATAGACAAGGTGCAACAAATATTCAGGGTAATGTATGCCTCGCCTATAGAGTCTCTTAAGTTGGTAGTGTTTCGTCTACAAGATATAGCGCTTCTATGGTACGAGAGATGGGAAAGGTCCAAAGGTAGGGATATACCACCACATACTTGGACGGGTTTTTTGGAGGCCTTCCTAGATCATTATCTACCTCGAGATATCCGAAAGGCCGGGTTGGATCAGTTTTTACATCTGAAGCAAGGCAGAATGAGCGTTCGGGAGTATGCACTGAGGTTTGACTCTCTGGCTAGATATGTGTCAGCTTTTGTTGATACTATGCCAACTAGGTTACACCGATTTATCATGAGGCTTTCTACGAAATATGTGGAGGCATGTATTATGGTTATCTTATGTGAGGATATGAATATTGCACGCATTTAGGCTTTTGCTCAGAATATAGAGGGAATCAGGCAGTGCCAATATAAGGCTGGGAGGGTAAGTCGGGAGCTGCACCAGAGGGCTAGACACAGTGACTTGTAGGTTGAGTTTCAAGGGGTGCCCAGACCTATGTTTCCAGGTTGGCCACCTAGACCTTCGCCTCCGCAGCTGCAAGGCAGCAGGGCATATCGTCATAGACAATCAGGTTCCAGTAAGAGTTCACGAGAATCAAGCTCCCAACAGCAGAAAGGTTTAGATCAGACTAGGCCAATTACACCGTGTTATAGGATTTGCAGTCGACAACATTTTGGAAGGTGTAGATATGGCTCTTTTGTTTTATATGCTTCTAGGAAAGAGGGTTATATGATGAGGGATTGTGCGACTGGAGATCAAGGTGACCGGGGCCAGTAGAACAGGTTCACAACCAGATCACATGCTCCAGCACCTTCGGCATGGGGTAGGCCCTCAACTCCAGCCGACAAAGGGAGAGGTAGATCGGGGGCATCTAGTTCTAGCAGTGGTCTGTATTTCACTTATGCCTTACTAGGGAGATAGGAGTCAGAGTCATCACCAGATGTTGTGAAAGGTATGTTGAATGTTTGCTGTCACCCAGTTTATGTTTTGATAGATCCAGGTTCTACTCTATCTTACGTTACTCTGCTAGTGGCATGAAAGTTTGGCATACACCAAAATTGCTCAGCAACCATTCTCAGTGTCTACACCCATTGGTGACTTTATTATTGCTAAGAGGATTTACCGGGGGTGTATAGTAGAGATTGTTGGTGGCCAGACCTTAGCCGATTTAGTAGAGCTAGAAATGGTTGATTTTGATGTAATTATAGGTATGGATTGGCTAGTGCCATATTATTCCAATGTGAAATGTTTGACCAGGACCATCTGATTTCACTTTCCAAGGGAGGTAGTGCGAGAATTGAAAGGCAATACAGTTACGCGAAAATGTAGGTTTATAACCTATCTTCGGGCGAGGAAGTTGATAGCAAAGGGATGTATTACCGTATTGTTAGGGTTTAGGATATGCATGCAGAATCCATGACTCTTCAATCTATTCTTGTGGTTAGTGAATTTTCGAACGTGTTTTAAGAAAAGCTTCCTAGTATTCTCCCAGAGGGGGAGATCGATTTTTCTATCGACCTGCTACCAGGAACGCAACCTATACCCATCCCTCCATATTGAATGGCTCCTGCTGAGCTGAAGGAATTCAAAGAATAGTTAAAAGATTTGGCTTTATTAAGAGCCAAGTGCTTCACTTTGGGGTGTGCCAGTTATATTTGTGAGGAATAAAGATGGCTCCCTACGAATGTGCATAGATTATCAGCAATTGAATAAAGTTACTATTAAGAAAATATATCCCCTCCCGAGGATAGATGATTTGTTTGATCAGCGGCAGGGGGCAAAATATTTCTCCAAGATTGACTTAAGGTCAAGGTATCACCAAGTGCGAGTCCGGGAGAAAGATATTCCAAAGATAGCTTTCAGAACCAGGTATGGTCATTTTGGATTCTTGGTCATATCTTTCATATTGTCAAATGCCCTATCAGTGTTTATGGATTTGATGAACAACATCGTCAGTCCTTATTTAGATCTATTTGTGATAGTGTTTATTGATGAGATTTTGTCATATTCCATCTCAGAAGCCGAACATAGAGATCATCTGCAAATGGTACTCCATACACTTAGGGATCGCCAGTTATATGCGAAGTTCTTGAAATGTGATTTCTGGTTAAATTTTGTAGCTTTCTTGGGCAATGTTGTGTGAGATGTAGGTATTAGGGTTGATTCACAGAAAATCGAGGCAGTAAAGACATGGACTAAACCCACAACTCCTACTGAGGTTCGTAGTTTCTTGGGGTTGGTCGGGTATTACTGAAGGTTCATGGAAGGATTTTCTGCCTTATCAGCACCATTGACAAGGTTGACTCAGAAGGCAGCTAAATTCCACTAGATCGAGACTTGTGAGCAGAGTTTCTAGGAGCTGAAAAATAGATTGACATCTGCAATAATATTAGCCTTACCGAACGGTTCAGAGGGCTATGTCATATATTCTGATGCAACACAGCAAGGTAATGGCCTATGCTTCAAGGCAGTTAAAGAAGAATGAAAAGAACTACCCACCCATGACTTAGAGTTAGCTGCAGCGGGTCATGCTTTAAAAATATAGAGGCATTACTTATATGGTGTGATGTGGACTTCTTTACTGATCATAAAAGCCTCCTGTATATTTTCACATAGAAAGAGTTGAATTTGCGGCAATATCATTGGATAAAATTGCTGAAAGATTATGATGTTAACGTCCTATATCACCCAGGCAAAGCTAATATTGTATCTAATTCCCTTTGCCGCAGATCCATAGGCAGCCTAGCATATTTGAGGCCAGAACAGCAGTAATGGCTCGAGAACTACACTAGTTAGCCAATCTAGCAGTCCAGATAGTGGATTCAGAGGATAATGGGGTTGTAATTCAACATACAACTGTATCATCTCTAGTTGTAGAGGTAAAGCAATGATAGTACGAGGACCCTAATCTAGTACAAGTCAGAGACAAGTTTCAGCACGGTAAGCTATCGGCCTTTGAGTTAATGGGAGACAGTGTCTTGAGGTTTAAAGATTGACTCTATATTCCATATATAGCAGGGCTCTACCAGGAGATCATGGCAGAGGTACATTATTCTCGTTACTCTCATCATCCAGGGTCAACGAAGATGTACCATGATATAAGGGAGATATACTGGTGGCCCGGAATGAAGAAGGGTGTAGTTGAGTTTGTAGCACAATGTCTTAATTGCCAGCAGGTAAAAGCGGAACATCAAAAACTTGGCAGATTGACTCAGGAAATAGCTGTATCTATGGGAAAAAGGAAGCAATTTATATGGACTTTGTGACAGGGTTACCTCGCACCAAGCGTAAATTCGACTCTATTTGGGTCATTGACGACAGGTTGACAAAATCAGCCTATTTCTTGCCAGTCAGGACAACATTTTCAGCCAAAGATTATGTTGAGTTGTATATTAAGGAAATAGTCCAACTTCAAGGTGTCGCAACATCTATTATCTTTGATAGAGAGGCACAATTTACAGCTAGATTCTGGTAGTCATTTTCAAAAGGTTTGGGCATGCGGGTTAATCTGAGTATAGCTTTCCATCCCTAGACAGACAGTCAGGCAGAGCGCACCGTTCAGACGCTTGGGGACATGCTACAGGTGTGTGTGCTAGACTTTGGAGGGAGTTAGGATGAGCATCTACCCCTTATTGAGTTCGTCTATAATAACAATTATCATTCCACTATTTAGATGGCGCCTTATGAGTCTTTCTGTAGGAAAAAATATAGGTCCCCCATAGGATGGTTTGAAGTAGGGGAGTTAGGGTTGATCAGACCTGATGTGATCCATTAGTCGGAAGAAAAGGCGAAAATTATTAGAGAGCATTTGCTGACAGCCCAGAGTCGGCAGAAGTCCTATTCTGATGTTTAGCATAGATACTTGGAGTTTAATGTTGATGATTGGGTATTTCTAAAAGTTTCACCTATGAAGGGCATGATGAGATTTGGCGAGAAGGGCAAGCTTAGCTTTTAGGTTTATTGGCTCGTATCAAATCCTTCAAAGGATAGGCCAGGTAGCATATGAATTAGAACTGCCTTCAGGGCTAGAATCTGTTCATCCAATTTTTAATGTGTCAATGCTACGAAAGTGCATAGGAGACCCATCCCGGATTATTCCAGTTGAGGAAGTTCAAGTTGTTAAAGAGTTGTCCTATAAAGAGACTCCAATTTTTGTACCAGATCTACATGTTCATAGATTGAGAACTAAAGATGTAGCCTCCATTAAAGTCCTATGGAGGAATAGAAATGTAGAAGAGATGACCTAGGAAGCTGAGGATGAGATGAGATCAAAATATCCTCACCTATTTCAGGATTGACCCAGATTATGTAGTTGAGATGAGATTGTTGCACAGTTATTGTTTTGTTGTTCATATTATCAGTATTGTTCAGTTGTGCACTTTTATAATATAGAACTATGTTGTATCATTGCTTGTAGCGTCCTGTCAGACGCCTTTGTTGGACTTTTCTGCATTTCAGATTTTCGGATAGTCCATATTACATAGGAGACTTTGTTGAAATTTTTCTGGAAATAGTTAGTTAAAATATTTGATCTTTAGCTTAAGATTGTACATTCAAGGACGAATGTTCCTAAAGGGGGAATGATGTTACACCTCGTAAGTTTCTATCATTTAAACTTATGCGTGCATACGTATGTTGAGATTTTTGGAGTACAACACATGTAGGGAAGGGCTTGAGGGGTGAGTATACGAGCACAACATCAAGCGGGCAGGAGGTTAGGTGCAATTGGCGCCGCACCACTACCAGCTTGGTGCTATAGCCAGCGCGTCGCACCCCTAGCCTGACGCTGTGGCAGGTGTGCCCCCCCCCCCATTGCCACCACCCTTATATATAGAGAGGTTTAAGTTAAGTATCAATTCATTCTAAATATTTCCTTAAAAAGAACCACAGACCCTACCCATTTTCTCTCCATTTTCTATCAATTTTTGGTAGAATTGCGTTGTTAAAATCCGTCCAAATGCAAATTCATCTTGGATAATGAGTTACAATCCTACAAGGAACGTCCCTACGGAGTTATTTCTTGGAAATTCGATTGTAATACTAAAACTTCGCCGAGTAAAAGTTGTATAAATTACTTCTAATTGAGTCCTAAGAGTCTATAGGTGATAGGTAAGCATTTCTACCTTCTAAACTCTTAGGAATTTATGAGTTTTCAGCTGAATTGAATGACGTTGAGTTATAGTTAATATTATTGAAAGGCATCATTACTTGATGAGTCCTAGTATTGAAAATAGCCTTATTCTCTCATCATAGGATGAAAATTTGGTGGGATTGTCGACTACAGGTTGGAACTATTTGGGTGAACGAAAATTGTCAATTACGGTATGTTAAGGCTATTCTTCTCGTCAAGTTATCCTTATCGTAGCATTGATACAACTTGTGTTTCCATAGTAACTTGAGAATACCAATGTTGAAGTTAGTCGTTATAAATAGATTTGAGATTATAGTGTATCATCCCTGGTAGTGTTTGATCATATTTCATACGGCTTCTCGCTGTGATTAGCTGAGGGACTATTAATGTATGAACTGCATATAGAGTTATATCCTTCTTACGAAGCTATGAAGCTGCTAGTGCTTATGGAGCTATAGATTGCTTATGGAGCCACGATGCTGCTATCTTTTATAGAACTATGAGATTGCTTTCAGAGCTATTATATTGCTTATGAGCTACTAAATTGATTACAGAGCTATTTAGTGTATGAAGGGACTAAAGTAAAGCCTTCGAGGCCACGTTGGAGTCTTCTATGAACTCCTTGTATGTTCAAGATGACATTACCGACCCTCTCAGGAGTCTAGATTGCTTGAGACGCAGTTGCAGTCACTTATGGGGGCCTCGGGGATACTAATAGGGGTACATAGATTCTTTGGAACTTGCCAGGGCTTATGGGAGCCGAGGTAGGTTATTCTGTGTAGATTGTACCTTTCAGGCTTATGGGGGCTCGGTTAGGTTCTTGTTTGTATATTCACATGCTAATTATATTTCAGATTGTGATGATATTCCGATTGAACTCTTATCCTTCCTATTGGTTACTTTCAGTTCTTCTATCATTTTTAGTCAGCTTTTATTACTTCTTTACAAATTCGGTACATATTGTACTGATGCCCATCTATGGGGCGTTGCATACTTGCCTGCAGATGCAGATAGATGTCATTGAGGACCTTCTTAGCAATCAGCCAGGATTAGCAATTCAGTCAGCTTCTTTTCTCCGGAGTTGATAGTTAGAAAGGTTTGCTCCTTTTATTTTATAGCTTTTGGGTAGGTTAGGGCCGTGTCCAGACCACTATTTCACTCTTAGAGGCTTGCATACTATAGTTTTTCAATTTTTGGTTGTTGTTGGCCGTGTGGGGCCTAGTTTAGCTAGTTAGTTAGCATCCTTGTCAGCTATAGTATGAATATTACTGCCTGCTTTCCTTCTACTATAACTAGAAAACATGGTGGTCTTGTTAGCCCATATAAGATCCCTTTACTGTTGTGTGTGTTGGGTTAGCTGTTTTTTTTACAGGCTATTATGTGGCCTTGTCGGCCCGAGGTTGTGTTTACTACCAAAATATAGTAGTTTATTTTTTTGATTTTGAGTTTTTGGTTGGCACTAGAGGTTCTTGTACATAGTCAGATTAGCCTAGGTCCCAGTATGACATTAAGTGTCAGTCATGTCTCCCAAGGTGGGGCGTGACATTAGTCTCCGCTACCAGATTTCAAGGAGAGTTGGCAAGTAGCTTATGTGTTGGAGTTGCTAGCCGAACTAGCATCAATCCATCTATTGTGTGTGGGGGAGACCCGTCGCTCATTGTGTCTATGGAGAGTGTAGGAGTTAAGGACAACCTGTCATATGACAAAGTTCCAGTTAAGATTCTAGACCGACAGGTGCCTTAGTTAAGGAACAATGAATTCGCTTCTGTGAAGGTCCTACGGAGGAATCAACTAGTTGAGGGAGCTACTTGGGAAAGTGAAGCAGATATGATGGCCAAGTATCCTTATTTATTCCCTCCTAGTTCATAGCAATGATCTTGAGATAACAGTCCCATCTCATAGCTTATCAGATTTATGTTCCATTAGTTCTAGTTTAAGTCTTTAGTGTGATTGCATAATCCGTGAAATTAGTTGAGTTCAGTTTAGTTACATCCAGTTTGATCACCTATCCGTCCATCTTCATCATCATTCGAGGATGAATAATCCCCAGGGTGATATAATGTAACGACTCCCGGAAGTCCCTATGGTCAGATCCTAGATATAAAGTAGAAAACCAACATAAACTAGACCAGTACCACGGGATGACTCGTCAAATGAGTCGTTAAGTAACTTAATGATCCTTTAAGTAGAGTCGTCTCAAGCTATGTTCTGAAATATGACATTGTCTTTCCAATACCAATGATTTAGACCACAATTCGTCAGTATAAGTGACAATTCATTAAGATAGTTGTTCTGATGAACTTTAAGGTGAGAATTAGAGAATGTCCAACCTGGTTTCTGGTGTGACAGATTACCACAACAAGTCATCAAGGAGACTAATGACTTGTTAAGTAGGTTGTTGTCACTGGCAGGTTAAATTCACAGACGGGATTCTAGTGTTAGTTTAGTAACATTCCATATTTTTATTACCTAAACCAAAATGTTTTGGGATTCCTAAAGAGAATATTGTGATGCCTTGGAAATGCCAATACTAAACTCAGGAGTAGAAATGAAAATTGGCAAAAAAATCTGAAAAACTATTCAAAATGACTCGTTGAATGGATCGTTGGTGAGACCAAAAACCCGTGGAAGGTTCCCATGGTGAGAAGCTGCAAAATCGACTGGGAAGTAATGGGCCACAAGACGACCCATTGGACGTTGCAACGATTCATCGAATGGAGTCATTGTGAGGTTGGTTCTTGATCAAGGAGGAAGTAACGAGTCATGGTACGATCCGTTGTTGGAAGCAACGGGCCGTTGTCAGCACTTGTTGAAAGGAATTACAGGTTAGGGAAGTGGTGACAACAACTGGCAGCAACGAGTCGTTGGAGCTTGTAATGACTCGTTCTATCCGGTCATGGTAGGGGATCTGATACTTGAATAGGGGATGAGATTACAAGGGGTAGTAACGGACCGTGGGAGCTAGCAACGGTCCGTTGTGTCGATCATTTCCACTGACAAAGCAGTTTTTCTAGGATATTCATTAAGGGTATTTTCCTCATTCCTAAGCCCTAGGGTCCTAAACTACATCGTTTTAAGATCGAAATAGAGTGTTATAAGAGGGGTTATATCATTCTAAGCCTATCCAAATTCATGCATGCAAGCTTAGGGGTTTTGAGAGGTGATCAAGTCTACCTTCTTCAAAGTTCTTCCTCAATTCTCTTTGGGAAATCAAGGGAGTGGAAAAAAATCAGATATCTTCAGGTATGTAAGGCTATGAATGAGTGCAATTTTCCATGCCCAAATCCCTCTCAATTCTTGATGTTCTAATTGATGATTCCATGAGGTTCTTACCCAATGTATGAATTCCTAAGTTTTAATCATAGGTATAATCTAATCATATTTTGAATGATAAATTATAATTAATGGGCAGATATTATAATATTTTAAATTATAAATTATGTTTCCTAGTTTTCTAAATCATGATGTTGATCAATGAATGTTCATGAAAGTTGAGATCTATGAGTTATGAGTTCAAGTATGATGAGATGTTTACGAATAACGTATGATTTCGATATACCCATGTTTATGTTCATGCTTTCAAATTGAATCAAGTTGATTTCATGCATGTTAAAGTATTGGGAAAGAACATATGATCAAATATTCTTTATGATTTCATGAATTAGCTTACGACATGGTTTTGGAGTCAAGACTCCCATTATTTTCAACTTGTGGTATGGTTTGAGTCAAAGATCCTCATGTTATGATTTTTGATTATGCATGTATATTATTATTAAGCTTCATCATCTATGTTGGAAGAAGATGGAAAGCATATGCATATTTTTGGGAGTAGTGTTTAGAACGGAGAAGGCTAAGGGTCAGTCAATCCTGTGCCTCAGAACTACATGCCAACATAAGTTTACATAGTCCTGCACACCCAGCAGATGGAGGCGGTATAGATGAGTGAGCGGGAGAGATAGCATCAGACTCTCCCAGCAGAGGCCTAGTGGGTATCGTCAGTAGTCACACCAAAGATCTTCAGGCCTAGCGCCCTCGGCTATGAGTATGCCATCTAGGTCCAGGCGCGATTAGAGGGGACGAGCATTAGGCTCGAGAGGTCAGATTAGTAGACCCGCCGAGGATAGCCCTCCAAAGTGTAGTAGATGTGGCCGGAGACACGCAGGTTAATGTTTGGCCGGTACAGGTGCTTGCTTCAGGTGTGGAAAGCCCAAACACATGCTTAGGGATTATCTAGCAGCCAGATATGGTAATGATAGGGGCCGAGGCCCAGCTTCCAGTTCAGCAGCTCCACCAACACGCCTAGCTTAGCAAGGGGCATCTACTAGTATAGGTGGCAGACAGCGGCAAAATAGATTCTATGCCCTAGCATCCTATCAGAAGCTGGAGGTCTTCTTGAATGTAATCACTGGTATGTTGAGTATTCCATCTTGATGTATATGCATTGTTAGATCCAGGGACTCCTTTATCTTTTTTGGTGCCCTATGTTGCTAGTAGTTTCTAGTCAGTCCCAAAATCTTATCAGAACCCTTCTCAGTCTCTTCTTGAGTTGGTGATTCTGTTATAGCTAGACGTGCGTATAGAAATTGCCCAGTCATAGTCCTTCAGAAAATCACATCAACGGATTTGGTAGAGTTAGCCATGATAGATTTTGATGTTATTCTCAGCATGGATTGGTTGTTTGCATGTTATGCCTCAGTCAATTGTAGAACCCGGGCAGTAGAGTTCAGATTTTCGGGTGAGACAGTCTTAGAGTGGAAGGGTAGTTCAGCTATTCCTGTAGGTCGTTTCATTCCTATCTTAAGGCCTAAAAGATGATCTCCAAGGATTGCGTGTACCATCTAGTTAGGGTTAAGTATGCTACATTCGAGACCCCAACTATCCAGTCAGTTCCCGTAGTATGTGAGTATCCAGAAGTGTTTCCACATTATCTAACAGGAATTCCTCCCGAGCGGGAGATTGATTTTAGTATTGACCTTCTTCCCGATATGCAGCCTATATCTATTCCTCCTTACATAATGGCCCCAGCCAAACTAAAGGAGTTGAAGGAGCAGTTGAAAGACCTTTTAGACAAGGGTTTCATCAGACCTAGCAAATCCCCGTGGGGTGCACCAGTTCTTTTTGCCCGAAAGAAAGATGGTTCTTGTTACGAATCGATCATGGGCTCGGATCGAGACACAAGACAAGAAGCCTCGAGAGACTCCAAGTCAACCCATGGCATGAACATACATCTAACTCAATCAAGTAAAGCGGAAGACTTAACATAACATAACAATCTGAATATACAACCCAAGTCTGAAGTAGAATACAATCTATTGTCTGAAAAGCCTTTAATTCTGATGAGTTGATGTGACAAGATCCCAACTAACTCTCTAAGTCTGAAAATTAAAAGTACGATGATAACTGATAAGAAATGGTGCTCGAGAGATGAGGAATCACCACTGGATACTGGATGCTAACTCCAGAAGATGGCTAGTGACGGGGCTGAGTCCGAAGATCGGAGCCAGTATCATGAAACAATACAACATAGAGTATGTGGTCAGTATGTGGAACATACCGAGTATGAAAGGTAAATAAAACCGCTTAAATAAGTAAAATCATTTAAAACATCCATAAAATAAAACATAATCAAGACAAGAATCTGAGAGTAGGGCTTGCATGCTATTTTTCTGAAATCATGATTTAAACATAACTGAACATCATAACTGAATCGAATGATCCAAAGCTGAAATATGGTAATCATAAATAAAACTGTACATTGGATGAAACTTGCTTTAGGACATATATATATATATATATATTTATGTCATGAATGATAACATGCATAACTAAAATCGTGAGGAACAATGGGACACTCATTATATAATCGACATTACCACGATAGATCTTACGTGGTCCCGACTATCACACTCAGGTGGACAGAGCCGTCCAAAGCCTTGCCAAGGCTAAGGATGCTACCATGATATCGATATCAAGCTCAAGGGCCCTTGGGGCAGGGGAAAGCTCACATAGGAGGTCCCAACATAATTTGATCATACCTACGTTGGCGCATAGTTCTGAGGCATAGGGTTGACTGACCCTTATCCTACTTGGTGCTAGACACTACTCCCAAAAACATGCATATGCTCTCCATCATTTTTCAACGAAGCTGAATAATTATATACATATAAATATAAGATCATACATGAGGAGCCTTGGCTCAAACCATACCACAAGCTGAATAAAATTGGGAGTCTTGACTCCAAAACCATGTGCTAAGCTAATTAACTTGAAATCATCAATCATGCTTGAACATATGGGCTTGCCTAATAAATAAACATTCTTGAAAATACTTGATTCACTAGAAAACATAACTGTAGACATGGGTAACTTGAAAACATGCTCTTCATCAATTATATCTCATCATACTTGAACATTCATGATAAATCTCAACTTCCATGAACTTCTCATGGATGGGCACTTTAATTTATAAAGCATGAAAACATAATTATAATTGAAAATAATGTAAAACTTTCCCATGAATCATAATTCAATAACAGAAACATGCTTGGATCATACCCATGATAGAAACTTAGGAGATTCATGCATTGAGTTAAAACCCCATAGGATTAACATATAGATTTTCATGAATTAGAGAGGGATTGGGCATGGGTGTGAACAAAATTCACCCATTCATAACCTTACATACATGAGAGAATCTGATTCAATAATTTCTTTGACTGCCCAAGGAAGAATTGAAGAAAACTTGAAGAAAATTGAGCTTGATTACCTCTCTAGACCTTACTCTTGCATGAATGAAAAGGAATATCCCAAAATGAACTTACCCCCTTAAAACTCATTATTTATAGCATAAAACAACATAGTATAGGCCTTAGGATCATAGGAATTATGGATAAGCCCTTACTAAATTCGCAGAAAATAATTGACTGCCAGTCCCCACGAGGGACTAGACAAGTTGTTATCGGGTGGAATGGGTCGTCGCCTGCTATCGTGAAGTGCACTGCCAATTTTTCTCCAAGGGTCCCCACGAGGGACCTAATAGATCATCATTAGTGACCATGACTCGTGGTCACCACTCGTTACCTTCATTGTCCAACTCCTCAAGTCCATAATCAGTTGTTGACCATGACCAACCTAACAAATCGTGGTGTCTAACCATGACTCGTGGGGTCCAATCATGAGATACACTGCCAACTCCTCCTTCACTTCCAATTTCACTTGACCACGACTGACTTAATGAGTCTTGGGTTCTGACCATGACTCGTGGTCATGTCCGTTGGGCTCCAAACTCAAAAATTCCAACTTACGTCATGCACCTCACCATGAGTCACTTCACAACTCGTTTTGTGACTTGGTGTAGAAAATTCTGTTTTCTCCGTTTCAACTCCCTTGTCTGATCTTTGTGCTTTTGGGGTATAACAATATCTCCCCCTTGGGAACATTTGTCCTTGAATGCTAAAAAAAACATAGAAAAACAGAGAAACGCGACCATCATACTCAAATACTGATCATTTAAGATGAAACTAACGGAATGACTAACTCTTATTCAAACCACATGATTGAACTAAATTCACAAATCATACATACATCCATATATATGAAATAAACTGGGGCACATTAACTGAACATGAAACTTAATAGAGTTTTAGGGCAAATACTGATACCTCGAGCTGGAACTAAGCCGGTAGAGAATAAACGTGGGTATCTAGCCATCATATCTGCTTCGGCTTCCCATGTAGCTCCCTCAACATGCTGATTCCTCCACAAAACTTTAACTGAAGCTACTTTCTAGTTTCTTAACCTTCGAACCTGACGATCCAGTATTTCCACCAGAACCTCCTCATAACTAAGGTTGTCTTTCACACCTACACTCTCCACCAGAACAACTAGAGCTGGATCCCCCAAACACTTCTTTAAGAGAGATACATGAAAAACGGGATGAATGGAAGTTAATTCTTAGGGCAACTCCAATTCATATGCCACCTTGCAAACCCTCTTCACAATCCGATAGGGCCCAACATAATGAAGGCTGAGTTTTCCTTTATTTCCAAACTTCATCACTCCCTTCATGGAAGAAACCTTCAGAAACACCCAATCATCCACTTCAAAACTCAAGTTCTCCTTCTCACAGCATAGGAGTTTTAGCGACTTTGAGCTGCTTTCAACCTGTCCCGTATGAGTTGAACCTTCTTCATGGCTTCATGGACTGAATCTGGTCCTATAATCACAGCTTCAGCGACTTCAAACTAACCAATAGGCGATCTATACCTCCGTCCATAGAGAGCCTAGAACGGAGCCATCTGAATGCTGAAATGGTAGCTATTATTATATGCAAACTCGATGAGAGGCAAATGATTATCACAACTACCCTTGAAATCAATAACACAGGCTCTCAACATGTCCTCGAGAGTCTGAATTATCCGCTCTGCTTGACCATCCATTTGCAGGTGAAATGATGTACTGAGTTTGACGTAAGTACCAAGTCCTTTATGAAATGATCTAAAAAACTGTGAGGTAATCTGAGTACCTCTATATGATATGACGGAACAAGGCACTCCATGCAATCGAACTAGTTCTGAGATATATAGTTTGGCATAATCCTCTGTGGAATAATTGGTTTTGACCGATGGAAAATGAGCAGCTTTGGTCAACCTCTCCATAATCACCCAAATGGAGTCATAATGTCGACGAGTACAAGGCAACCCTGTGATGAAGTCCATTTTGATTTCTTCCCACTTTCAAGTAGGAATACTAAAATCCTGAAGCACACCCCCCGGTCTCTGGTGCTCAACCTTCACTTTCTGACAGTTTGGACACTTAGCTACAAATTTTGCGATGTCTTTCTTCATGTCATTCCACCAATAGACTTCCCGTAGGTCATGGTACATCTTGGTGGAACCTGGATGTATTGAATATCTGGAACCGTAAGCCTCATGAAACATCCAATTTCTCAAATCATCAATGTTCAAGACACACAAGCAACCCTGATAACAAAGCACACCATCTCCCCCTTTGGAGAAGACCTCTACCTTCTAATTCTGAACGGCTTCCTTCAGCTTTACCAAAATAGGGTCCTTGTCTTGACTAGTTTTTACATCAGTCACCAAGTATGATTTTGATCCATTTTGAACAATAACACCACCATCGGTCAAGTTAACCAACGAACTCCCAACCTCACAAGTCGATGCACATCCTTCACCAGCTCTTTCTTTCCCTCATCTACATGGGACACACTCTCCATAGAGAGTTTACTGAGTGCATCTGCTACCACATCGGCCTTACCTGGTTGGTAAAGAACACTCATATCATAATCCTTGAGTAGCTCCAACCACCTTCTTTGAAGTAGATTTAAGTCATTCTAGGTAACACCTATTGTAGGCTCTTGTGGTCTGTAAACACATCTACATAGACCCCATATTAATAGTGTCTCCAAATCTTCAATGCAAATACCACCGCTGCCAATTCAAGATCATGGCTGGGGTAATTCTTTTCATGAACTTTCAATTGTCTGGAAGCGTATGCTATTACCTTACCATGCTGCATCAATACACAACCAAGGCCGATTTTAGAAGCATCGTAATACACCACAAACTCATCGGTACCCTTCGGTAGGGTTAACACCGGTGTTGAGGTGAGTCGAGTCTTTAACTCCTAAAAGATTCTCTCACAAGCCTCCAACCATTGGAATTTCACTTTCTTTTGGGTCAATTTAGACAATAGCGTTGCAATGGATGAAAAGCCCTCAACAAACCTCCTATAGTACCCAGCTAAACCCAAGAAACTCCTAATTTCTAAAGGGTTCACCGGTCTAGGCCAATTCTTTACTGCTTCTATCTTCTAAAAATCCACCTTTATGCCCTCACTCAACACCACATGACCCAAAAATTCCATCGATCTCAACCAAAACTTGCACTTGCTGATTCAATTCGTGATTGTGTTCATAGATGACATCCTGATACTCTTAGAGCGAGGAGGAGCATGCTACTCATTTAAAGGTGGTTCTATAAACCTCGAAGGATAATCAATTGTATGCTAAATTCAACAAGTGTGGGTTCTGGTTGAATTCAGTTGCATTTTTGGGTCATGTGGTATCGAGTGATGGTATTCAGGTGGACTCTCAAAAGATAGAAGCGGTGAAGAATTGGCCTAGACCGGTGAATCCTTTGGATATCAGGAGTTTCTTTGGTTTAGCTGGGTATTATCAGAGATTTTTTGAGGGGTTTTCATCCATTGCAGCACCATTGAACAAATTGACCCAAAAGAAAGTGAAGTTCCAATGGTCGGAGGCTTTTGAGAGGAGCTTCCAAGAGTTGAAGACTCGATTCACCTCAGCACCAATGTTAAACCTACCTGAGGGTACCGAGGGGTTTGTGGTATATTGTGATGCTTCGAGGATCATCCTTGGTTGTGTCTTAATGCAGCATGGTAAGGTTATACCATATGCTTCCAGATAGTTGAAGGTTCACAAAAAGAATTACCCGACTCATGATCTAGAATTGGCGGCGATGGTATTTGCCTTGAAGATTTGGAGACACTATTTGTACAGGGTCAATTTAGATATGTTTACGGACCACAAAAGCATACAAATGTGTTTACCTAAAAGGATCTAAATTTGCGTCAAAGAAGGTGGTTGGAGCTACTCAAGGATTATGATATGAGTGTCCTTCACCATCCAGGAAAGGCTAATGTAGTAGCAGACGCTCTTAGTAGGCTTTCTATGGAGTGCGTCCCATGTAGATGAGGGGAGAAAGGAGCTGGTGAAGGATGTGCATCGGCTTGCTCGGTTGGGAGTTCGTTTGGTTGACTCGACCGATGGTGGAGTTATTGTTTAGAATGGATCAGAATCATCCTTGGTGACTGATGTGAAAGCTAGACAAGAAGAGCATCCTATTTTGGTGAAGTTGAAGGAAGCTATTCAGAATTAGAAGGTAGAGGTCTTCTCCAAAGGGGAAGATGATGTGCTTCGATATCAGGGTCGTTTGTGTGTTTCGGATGTTGATGATTTGAGAGATCAGATGCTGCACGAGGCTCATGGATCCAAATAATCTTATAAATCCAGGTGCCACCAAGATGTACCGTGACCTACGGGAAGTTTATTGGTGGAATGGCATGAAGAAGGACATTGCAGAATTTGTGGCTAAGTGTCCAAATTGTCAACAGGTGAAAGTGGAGAATCAAAGACCGGGACGTGTGCTTCAAGATATCAATATTTCTACTTTAAACTGGGAGGAGATTAATATGGACTTCATCAGAGGGTTGCCTCGCACTCATCAACAGTATGACTCCATTTGGATGGTTATGGACAGGTTGACCAAAGCAGCTCATTTCCTACTGGTCAAAACTACCAATTCGGCGGAGGATTATGCCAAATTATACATTAAGGAGCTAGTTCAGTTGCATGGAGTTCCCTTGTACATCTTATCAGACAGAGGTACTTAGTTTGCCTCCCAGTTTTGGAGATCATTTCAAAAGAGACTTGGTACCCAGGTCAAGCTCAGTACAACATTTCTCCCGCAAATGGATAGTCAGGTGAAGCAGACTATTCAAACTCTCGGGGACATGTTGAGAGAATGTGTGATTGACTTCAAGGGTAGTTGAGATTATCATTTTCCTCTCATTGAGTTTGCGTATAACAACAACTACCATTCCAACATCCAGATGGCTCCGTTTGAGGCTCTCTATGGGCAGAGATATAGATCACTTATTGGTTGGTTTGAAATTAGTGAAGCTGCGTTGATAGGACCAAATTCAGTCCTTGAGGCTATGGAGAAAGTTCAACTTATATGGGATAGGTTGAAAATAGCTTAGAGTCGCCAACAGTCCTATACGGATGTGAGGAGGTGGGAACTTGAGTTTGAAGTCGATGAATGGGTATTTTTGAAGGTATCCCCCTGATGGGAGTGATGAGGTCCGGAAAGAAAAGGAAACTCAGTTCCCACTATGTTGGCCCATACCAGGTCACGAAACGGGTTGGCAAGGTAGAATATGAATTGGAGTTTCCCTTGGAACTAGCTTCAGTCCATCCTGTTTTCCACGTATCGCTCCTAAAGATGTGTTTGAGAGATCCAACTCTAGTTGTTCCGGTGGAAAGTCTCATTGTGAAAGACAACCTTAGTTATGAAGAGGTTTCGGTGGAGATAAGGGATTCGTACGTTCGTAAGCTAAGGAAAAAAAAGTAGCTTTAATTAAGGTTTTATGGAGGAATCAGCATATTGAGGAAGCTACGTGGGAAGCCGAAGGAGATATGATGGCTAAATACCTAGATTTATTTTTTTCCAACTCAGTTTTAGTTTGAGGTATCAGTTTCCTCCTTAATACTCTATTCATTTTCATATTCAGCTCTTGTATCTAGTTTCTTTCTTGTAAATGGATGTATGTGTGAATTGGGAATTCGGTTCAATCATGTAGTTCAATTCGGAGTTAGTCACTCCGTCAGTTCTTAGCATGTATGTTCAGTGTTTGAGTATGATGATTGCATTTATCTATTTTCTGTATGTTTTCCCACATTCGAGGACAAATGTTCCTAAAGGGGGAGATATTATGATGTCTCAAAAAAGCCTAAAACAGACTCGGGAGTTAAAATAAAAACTTGCAGAAAAATCTGAAAATCTACTTAGAACGACTCGATGAACGGATCTTTGGTGGGACCAACGACCTGTGGAAGGTTCCCATGGTGAGAAGCTGCAGAATCGACTGGTAAGTAACAGGCAACGGGATGACCCATTGGACATTACAACGAGTCATCCAATGGAGTGATTGTGAGGTTGGGTCTTGATCAAGAAGGAAGTAACGAGTCGTGGTACGACCAGTTGTTAGAAGCAATGGGCCGTTGTCAGCACTTATTGAAAGGAATTCCTGGTTAGGGAAGTGGTGACAATGACTAGCAACATGTCACAACCTGAGATTAGACTCAGACCGCATACTGGGGACAAGGATCCTCGAAAGGCTCCAAGTCGACCCATGGCATATTCATAGCATACACTTAACAAAAAAGACGACTAACAACATGGATAAGCAGAAGCTGATAACAATAAATCTAATATAACCCATAATAGAAATCTTAAAAACACTTAAGTACAATGCTGAATCTGTCTAAACAAGTCCGAAAGCCTTCTATTAACTGATGAGCTGCTGGGACAAGCCCCCAGCTAACTCCCAAAGTTTTGGAAACTGAAACATAATAAAAGTAAGAACATAAATCACGTCCTCGAAAGATGAGGACTCAATACTAGAAGCTGAGAGGAGGAGAAACATATCTAGCCACGCGGCTGAACCTGAAGACCTGAATCTATATCATGAAACGATATAGCACAAGAGGCGTGCGGTCAGTACTTGGAACGTATCGAGTATGCAGGAAGCGTAAATAACTAATTCATATATATATAAGAAGAAAGTAATGTAAAACATATTAATAGCAACGTAATTGAAATGAGATACGACAACCTTATATGAGGTTCACATTTTCATATCATCATTACCACATTATAAGGACATGCATTATTATAGATCAATTGATGCACAAAAGCAGTAATCAAAGATGATACAGAGATGCAATGTCGTGACTGATATCATGAGGGTCCCTGACTGTCTAAGGGGGAGTCCCTGACTATCGAAGGGAGCGTCTCTGACTATCAAAGGAAAACATTGTTAGCTAAAGAGAATCCCTGACTGCCGAAGGGATAGAAAGTTCTGATATAGAGAGTCACTGGCGGACTAGAGTAGACATACTCCACTAACGACTATGTGAAAGCATACTCCACTAATGACTAAGAGAATACATACTCCACTAACAACTAAGAGAAGACATACTCCACTAATGACTAAGAGAAGACATACTCCACTAATGACTAAGCTAGTCTAATTTACTATAGCTACTCAGAGACAAGAACATTGACCACTTTCATCATGCAAATATTCATCTTTAACAGGATTAGAATTATCTTATAATAGGCACAAGCTCAACAAGTTGACATATTAGTCACAGGCCTTAACATCATGATTTACATAATCACAGAGCCAAGTTCCGACCTCTCACCCCAAACGAGCATGCTATAAATTCGTACTAGCATTATTCTATCATGGCAATTCAATTCCGAATTCACCTCATTTAGGTAATATAAGATCATACATGGTTTATAAAATTCAACTCATACTCTATCGTGATGCATGACTTCGTTTATTTAGGCCTACAAACATTCCACATGCTTGTCATAATCACTCCTTTTGCGAACTCTTTAGCCACGGGCATTTTAGATTCTAAGATTTTATAAAAATAATTTTAGTGGGAAAAACAATATAGAATCTTCCCAAGCTTCATAGTTCAACAATATAGATACAATCTAGTCATGCCCAATCAATTAAATCTAAAACATGGTAATGATACAAAATTTACTTCAATTTCTCAAGCTCACAAATCCTACTCAACCCAACATGGTCATCAATATCATAATCAAGTCATTAGGGTTAATCATACAATATTTTCACACTTTCATCATGATTATGAATTTCTATGATAATCAAGGGAGAAATAACCAATTCCCATTCAATACTCAAATCAATTTAGGAAGAACATACTACACGTATACATACTCAACCCATATTTCATAATTCAAGATAACCCATCAATAAAATAATCCAATTAAATTCATAATGGCAGTAGGAATTAGCATTTAAGAGAAATAAAGAAGAATTTACCCCTTTTTATAAACCCTATATCATGCTTTTATAGATTTATTGAATTTGGATATTTAATAAAATATTTTTGGGACACAAGGATGGAAGAGTAGCCTTGTTGAAAGACCTGCATACCTGGTAGACAAAATTCCCACTCGAAAATCTTCCTTGAAGCTTGAAGAACACCTTAATGAAACTGTAGAATTTTTTAGAAGAGAGGAGGAAGAAGAGAGTTGAGAGGATGGGGGTTTAGGCATGCAAAGCCCTTAAAATCATGCAAGGTAGAAGCCAAAATAACATAGTTTAGAAATTAAAAGCGTAGGAATTTACAAAAATGCCCCTGATAAAACTTAAAAATCTGGCCGAACTGGAACCCATGACCCTCACCACGAGTCGTTGGTCCTTACCATGACTCGTGGTGACCTTCCATTGTTCATACTGTCGAAGTTCCCAGATATCAGTTTCGATCCCACGACTCGACAGAACGAGTCGTCCCTGCTGGCAACGGGTTGTTCCTTCAGTCGTTGTATCCTCCTGCCACTTTGGTCCTCACCTTACAAAGAGCCTCACCACGATTCGTTGCACCCTCCAAAGAGTCGCGGTTACCTTCTGTTAGATCTACTGGAAAATTCACTACTCAATCCACGACTGGTGACAACGATCCGTCATAGCTAACAACGGGTCATGGGGTGACCCGTTGCATACCCAATTGTTGAAGTCCTCCTTGCACCACGACAGCAAATGATGGCTCGTTGTTTCTCACAATGATTCATTACATCGATCGTGGCTTATGCCACCTGGGCTCCTTAAACCACGACTCCAAAAAATGGCTTGTGGTTTCCAACCACGAGTCGTTACACCCCTTGTCCTGTAACTTTTCCCCAGTTTTCAGCAGTTCTAAATTTCTAACCCCTGGGTCTACTCTTAGGCACTTTCAGGGTATTACAATATCTCCCCCTTGGGAACATTCATCCTCGAATGTTCGCTGAACATACTGAAAAGATAGAGATGAAGCCGATTCAAATATCAATCAATCACAGCTAAGCACCAACGGAGTATCTGACTCCGAACCAACCCTATACACTAAATCTGAAGATTCACATCTAACATGCATACCATGACTCAAGGGAGGTCGAAGAACTTGAAACCAACATAGAACTAGATAAAACACCGAAAGAAAATTCATTCCCCTTTGATCTGGCACAGAACTGACACGGACTAAACCTTCGTTCTCAAATCGCCTTCAAATACTAAGCCAGGATTCACAATATCTAATCTAACTGAGAGTAAGGATTTCATACGCACGAGTCATCCCTAAAACTGAAAACGATTCTGACAAGGTCTCGAGACTAACTCCACAACTACTAGCAATATAAGGAGTCACGAAAGGTAATGTAGCTCCCGGGTCTAGCAAGGCATAAACATAAATATGAAAGAAATGCAACACACCAGTTACCACGTCTGGCGAAGTCTCCTTCTCCTGGCGCGAGGCAAGGGCATAGAAATCAATTTTTGTGATGACCGCCACCCCCACTAGAAGATGCTCCCTGTGGAGCCGAACGGGCTGGAGCTGCTGCTGTCCTGGTGGTCTGTGCTCGTCCCCTATCATCCCCCTGTCTTGCTATGGACATTCTCTGCGCATGTGCCCATGTCTACCACACCCGAAGCAGACATCCGAACCAAGTTGGCACTCCATGGAGTGACTCTTGCCGCACTTCTCGCAGGCTGGAGAGGTATACTCTAACCGGGTGCCTCTCTAATAACTTGACCCTGAAGCCCTGCTCCTCTGATCACCCCTGGGTCTGGAAGAACACTTGCAGATGGTGGCACTGGGGCCAGTGACCTCTGCCGAAACTGTGGATGGTAGCCACCACCGGACTGAAGCTACTTCTTTTTTCCTCAGCCTCCGAACCTGCCGATCCAAGATTTTAACAGGAATTTCTTCATAACTGAGGTTGTCCTTCACTCCAATGTTGTCCACCGAAATTACCAAGGCTGGATCACCCAAGCACTTCTTTAGAAGTGATACATGAAAGATGGGATGAACTGAAGATAGTTCTGAGGGCATGTGCAACTCATACACCACTTTACCAACTCTTCTCACAACCCGGTAGGGGCCAACATAGCGGGGACAGAGTTTACCTTTCCTCCCGAACCGCATGAATCCCTTCATGGGAGATACTTTTAGAAATACCCAGTCATCCACATCAACCTCCAAATCTCTTCTCCTCACATCAACATACGATTTCTAACGACTCTAAGCGGTCCCTTATCAACTGAACCTTTATCATCGCCTTGCGAATCGAATCTGGTCCTATCATAGCTGCCTCACCAACCTCAAACCATCCGATGGGAGATCTACACCTTTGCCCATAAAGAGCCTCAAACGGCGCCATCTGGATACTGGAGTGGTAACTGGTATTATAAGCAAACTTGATCAGGGGCAAATGATCATCCCAACTACCTTTAAAATCTATAACACATGCCTCAACATATCCTCAAGTGTCTGAATGGTTTGTTCTGCCTGGCCGTCTATTTGCGGATTTAAGGCTGTATTGAGCTTAACCTGCATCCCAAGTCCTTTTTGAAAAGAATGCTAGAATTGAGAGGTAAATTGAGTACCTCGATCCGAGATAATAGACAAGGGCACTCCATGAAGTCGAATTAACTCCCGAATATACAACTTAGCATAATCATCCGCTGAATCTGTGGTCTTGACCGGTAGGAAGTGTGCAGCCTTAGTTAACCTATAAACCACCACCCAAATGTAGTATTGTCGGCGAGTACGAGGTAGGCCTGTAACAAAATCCATATTAATCTCTTCCCACATACAAGTGGGGATGCTGATATCCTGAAGTACGCCTCCCGACCTTTGATGTTCGACTTTCACTTGCTGGCAGTTTGGATCCACCAATAGATTTCTCGTAAATCCCGATACATTTTCGTGGATCCTAGATGAATAGAATATCTAGTACCATGTGCCTCATGCAATATCCGAACTCTAAAATTATCAACGTCAGAAACACATAGTCGACCCTGGTATAGTAGCACACCATCTCCCCCTTGGGAGAAAACCTCCACCTTCTAACTCCGCACTGCCTCCTTCAGCTTCCTCAATATTGGATCTCATCTTCCCTAGATTTAACATCAACTACCAAGGATGTTTTTGACCCGTTATGCACAACAACACCGCTATCGGTCGAATCGATCCACCTAACTCCCAGCCTTGCGAGTCGATGGACATCCCTCACCAAGTCCCTTCCCCCATCTACGTGGGACACACTTTCAATGGAGAATCTACTAAGCGCATCTGCAACCACGTTAGCCTTGCTTGGGTGGTAAAGGACACTCGTGTCATAGTCCTTAAGTAATTCCAGCCACCTCCTTTGCTGAAGACTTAGATCCTTCTGTGTGAACACATATTGCAAGATCTTGTGATCTGTAAATACATCCATGTGGACCCCATACAAGTAATGCCGCCATATCTTCAATGCAAACACCACCGCAGCCAACTCAAGATCATGGGTCGGGTAATTCTTCTCGTGAACTTTCAGATGTCTCGAGGCATATGCTATTACCTTCCCACGCTGCGTCAACACACATCCTAGTACGACTCTCGAAGCCATCGATACCCTCGGGTAAGGTCAACACTGATGCTGAAGTGAGTCGGGTCTTCAACTCTTGGAAGCTTTTCTCACAAGAATCCGACCATTGGAATTTCACCTTTTTCTAAGTAAACCTAGTCAAAGGGGCCGAAATTGATGAAAATCCCTCAACAAATCTTCGGTAGTAGCCTGCTAAGCCCAAGAAAGTCAGAATTTCTGAAGGATTCACCGGTCTAGGCCAATTCTTCACTGTTTCGATCTACTGGGAATCTACCCTTATGTTCTCCTGATACTACGTGTCCCAAAAATGCTACCGAGTTTAACCAAAATTCACACTTGCTAAACTTTGCATACAGGTGAAGATCCTTGAGGGTTTGTAGTACTAGCCTCAAATGAGTGGCATGCTCCTCCTTGCTGCGGGAGTATATAAGAATGTCGTCGATGAACACAATCACGATCATATCCAAGTATTGCTTGAACACTCTGTTCATTAGATCCATAAAAGCTGCAGAAGCATTGGTTAGCCCAAAAGACATAACAACAAATTCATAGTGACCATACCAAGTTTTGAAGGCGGTCTTTGGGATGTCACTATCCCGCACTCTAAGCTGGTGATACCCGAACCTAAGATCGATCTTGGAAAAGCACTTGGCACCCTAAAACTGGTCAAAAAAATCCTCGATCCTAGGTAAGGGGTACCTGTTCTTAACGATAACCTTGTTCAACTGCCGATAGTCAATACACATGCAAAGGGAACTGTCCTTCTTCCGAACAAATAGAACTGGTGCACCCCATGGAGACTGGCTCGGTCTAATGAATCCCTTATCCAACAAATCCTTTAAATAATCCTTCAATTCCTTTACCTCGGCTGGAGCAATCATAAAAGGAGGGATAGAAATAGGCTGCGTATCTAGCAATAGATCACTACCGAAATCAATTACCCTTTCTGAAGGAACACCTGGAAAATCCTCGGGAAACACCTCTGGATATTCGCACACCACCGAAACTGACAGAATAGTCGGGGTCTCAGACTCCACATCCTTAACCCTAACTAGTTGGTTCATACACCCCTTAGAGATCATCTTCCTAGACTTAAGATAGGACACAAACCGACCTGTTGGTACACCGAACTACCCTTCCACTCCAAAACTGACTCACCCAGAAAATGGAACTCCACGGTACGGGTCGTACAATTAATCAAAGCATAACATGCAAACAACCAATCCATACCAAGAATAACATCAAAGTCAGTCATGGCTAACTCTACCAAATCTGCGGAGATAACCTTACGCAACATAGTAATGGGGCAACCTCTATATACCCGCCTAGCTACCAAATCTGCGGAGATAACCTTATGCAAAATAGTAATGGGGCAACCTCTATATACCCACCTAGCTAAAACTGAATCACCAACTGGGGTAGAAACTGAAAACGGTTCTGACAAGGTCTCAAGACTAACTCCAAATCTACTAGCAATGTAAGGAGTCACGAAAGACAATGTAGCTCCTGGGTCTAGCAAGGCATAAAAATAAATATGAAAGACACAACATACTAGTGACCACATCTGGCGGAGTCTCCTGCTCCTGGCGCAAGGCAAGGGCATAGAATCGGTTTTGGCGCTGACCGCCATCCCCACTAGAAGATGCTCCTTATGGAGCGGAATGGGTTGGAGCTGCTGTTGTCCTAGTGGTATGTGCTCATCCCCTATCATCAACCTATATAGCATGTGCCCATGTCTACCACACCCGAAGCAGACATCTGAACCGAGAGGCACTCCTCGGTGTGACTCTTGCCGCACTTCCCGAAGGCTGGAGATGTATACTAACTGGGTTTTGCTATGATCCCTTGACCCTGAAGCCATGCTCCTCTGATCACCCCTAGGTCTGGATGGAACACTTGCTGATGATGGCGCGAGGCTAGTGACCTCTGCAGAAACTATGGACGGTAGCCATCGCCGGACCTCTAATGTGAAAACCCATGACTATCTGTCCGAGCTCTCTTTGCCTCCCTCTACCTCGCATGAGGCGCCTCCATCACACTATGCAAGGAAAGTCCATATTCTGATGAAGCATGGCAGTCCTGCAATCCTTGTCTAAATAACCGACCACGCCATGAATGAATCGGCTCACCCATGCCCTCTGATCCATCACCAACTCTGGGGCTTACTTTGACAACCGGGTGAACTCAAGCAAATACTCCAACACTGTCATCTTTCCTTTCTTGAGGTTAACAAACTCAGCTGCTTTCAATTCTCTCATCTCTCGAGGGAATAACATATCAAGAAAGGCCATGTGGAACTTATCCCAGCTGATAGGGCCCGTACCCGCTAACCTATTGTCCTTCCATTGCTTGTACCAAATATGAGTGACCTCTTTTAGCTGATATGAGGCCAAGTCTACACACTCTCTATTCATCACCCCCATAACATGAGTGACCTTCAAGATCCCTTCAATGAACTCGTGTGGATCCTCATCCACCTTCGATCCCATGAGCTCAGGAGGGTTCATCCTCATGAAGTCTCTAATTCGAGTCGTCGCTGCATTGCCATTCTGTGGAACCTATGCAACAACCTGCTAATTGACCTGAGCGGTCAAGGCCTGGGCCAACATCTGAATCGCTGCCCGAAACTCAGCATGGATAACTGACTTTGGTGCTTGGGGCTCTAGAATAGGTGAGGCTTGCTGATGCCCATGGTCATTTCCATCTCCGTGGCCTTCATCATTTCCATTCCTCCTTCCGTTCATTCTTCTAGGAGCCATAATTCTGCAATCGCGAATCGCACGAATTAGAAGGATGGAGAGACTTTTCATCACACGACATAGAACATGAAATAAGGGAACATTTCCTAAAATGTTTAGTAGCCTCTTCATCATAGGCGTGGCGCGCTTCACACCCATGAAAAAGACTCTACCTAACGCGGCTTTCGGACACCCTAGGACACTTCAAACCTATTGCTCTGATACTAAGTTTGTCACAACCCGAACGTACACCCGGATCGTAGATACGGGACAAAGGACCCCGATAGACCCCAAGTCAACCCACAACACATGCATTCAACTAATATCCTTTAAATAAACAGAATATTAAGCATAAAACATCACGGAAACCTAACCATGACATAGCATCAAGAAGTACCAACATTTACATAAGCTTAATACTACCCATTTGTCCGTAAGCCTCTAAAACGTAATATGGGTTGATGGGACAACATCCCCAACTAACCCGAGCAATATCGAAACATAATCAACGACAAAGTTCATCAAAAGGCCCTCGAAACATGAGGATTCACCAACAAGCTGATATTGTAAGCTGGGATGGACTAAGGATGAAGATGAGCCTGAGATCCGAACCCTATATCATGAAACGATACAACATAGAAAGTATGCAGGCAATACGTGGAATGTACTGAGTATGCAAGGTAAGTAAAATGGACATTTTAAAAGTAAAGTAAACTCATAAATAGACATAGGAGAAGGACATCATGCTTGCATCAAAAACCTTCATAATAAAACATAAGGCTCAAGACTTTCAATTCATTCATTATCATAATCGTAAATAACCTTATCATAATATAACTTGAGCCAATAACATAAATATAGCAATGCATAAAACATGTGGAACAATGGGAGGACTCGTCATAACCGATGCCATCATGGTAGAGCCTTTCATGAGGCCCCACTGTCTCGCTCAAGTGGGTAGAGCCGACCCTGGCTTGCAAGGCGAGGGTGGTGCATAAGGAGTGATATCATATTTGAGGGGATCATTATCAATACGTCATAACATTTACAACACACAGTGGCATGTGATTATGAGACACCGGCGTAGTCCTTTGAACGTAGGGCTGCTCAGTGCTAGACACAGCTCCCAAAAACATGCATATAGGCTCATACATAAATCATTAACATGATGCATAAAATTCATTGGCTAAGATATAACATTTATCATCGTTGATCCCTTTTAAAACATGCTTAGCCAAGAATCAAGGCCCTTTTCATACCAATAAGGAGAAATCACATTGACATGCTTTGGGTAAAACCCCATGGAATTTGAGTAGGAGAATTCATGACTTTAATCGAAATTGGGCATGGGTGAGGAAGAATTCCACCCATTTTAAAACCCTATATACCAGGCAATAGATGGAGTTAAAGTTCCTTGAGCACCCACAAAGAAATTGAAGAAAATTTGGGGAAGAAGGCCTTGAATCTCTCAAAAACCTCCCTAAAATCCTTGCATGAGAATGGGCATGCAATAGGGACTTAACTCCTCCAATCACACTCAGAAAATATCCAAAACAATGTAGTTTAGGCCTTAGGGACTTAGGAAATTATGGAAACACCCTCATTATAGTGCAGGAAATCTCTGGTCGCCAGTCCTCACAAGGGCACCCCACGGGTGACTTCACGAGTCGTGAGGTCAGACTACGACTCGTGGACACCTTCCGCGGCCTACACTGCCCATCCCAATATTGCCAATCCTCCATGGTTGACCACGGGTTACCTCACGAGTCGTAAGGTCTGACCACGACTCGTGGTCAGGCCCGTGGCCTCCTCACTCAACTTTTCCAAACCAAGATGACCACGAGTGACTTCACAACTCGTGGTCACTCCTCACGACTTACCTCACGAGTTGTTCTGTGACCTGGTGTGAATTTTCAATTTTTCTCCATTTTCACTTTCGGGTCTGATCCTTGGGTTCCCCAGGTATAACAATATCTCCCCTTGGTAACATTCATCCTCGAACGTTAGAAACATGCAGAAAACTCCGAAGAAAGCTATCACCATATACTATTACCAATCATTTAAGTCAAAAACTAATGGAATGACTACCTCCAAAAGGAACTACATAGTTAAACTGAATTTAGACATCACATACATTTACCATATCATAAAACAAACTTGTATACATGAACTAATCGGGAGAAGATGATAAAAGGTTTAGGGCAAAACTAATACCTCAAACTGAAACTGAGCCGGTAGGGAACAAATGAGGGTATTTAGCTATCATATCTGTTTCGGCTTCCCACGTAGCTCCCTCAACATGCTGATTTCTCCATAACACCTTTACTAAAGATACTTCTTTATTTCTCAGCCTCCGAACCTGTCGATCCAAGATTCCAACGGGAATTTCTTCATAACTGAGGTTGTCCTTCACTCCAATGTTGTCCACCGGAACTACCAAGGCTGGATCACCCAAACACTTCTTCAAAAGTGACAAATGAAAGATGGGATGAACTAAAGATAGTTCTGAGGGAAAGTCCAACTCATACGCCACCTTACCAACTCTTCTCACAACCCGGTAGGGGCCAACATAGCGGGGACTGAGTTTACCTTTCTTCCCGAACCGCATGACTCCCTTCATGGGAGATATCTTTAGAAATACCCAGGCGTCCACATCAAACTCCAAATCTCTTCTCCTCACATCAGCATACGATTTTTGATGACTGAGCGATTTTCAATCGGTCCCTTATCAACTGAACCTTCATCATCACCTTGTGAACCAAATCTGGTCTTATCATAGCTTCCTCACCAACCTAGAACCATCCGATGGGAAATCTATACCTTTGCCCGCAAAGAGCCTTGAACGGCTCCAAATAGGTACTGGAGTGGTAACTGTTATCATAAGCAAACTTGATCAGAGGGAAAAGATCATCCCAACTACCTTTAAAATCTATAACACATGCCCTCAACATATCCTCAAGGGTCTGAATGGTTCGTTCTTCTTGGCCGTCTGTTTGCGGATGGAAGGTTGTACTGAGCTTAACCTGCGTGGCAAGTCCTTTCTGAAAAGAACGCCAGAATTGAGAGGTAAACTGAGTACCTCGTCTGAGATAATAGACAAGGGCACTCCATGAAGTCAAACTAACTCCCGAATATACAACTTAGCATAATCATCCTCTGATTCCGTGGTCTTGACCGGTAGGAAGTATGCAGCCTTAGTTAACTTCTCAACCACTACCCAAATGGAGTCGTATTGCCAGCAAGTACGAGGTAGGCCTGTAACAAAATCCATATTAATCTCTTCCCACTTCCAAGTTGGGATGTTGATATCTTGAAGTACGCCTCCCGGCCTTTGATGTTCGACTTTCACTTGCTGGCAGTTTGGATATTTTTCTACGTACTCCGTAATATCTTTCTTCATACCATCCCACCAATAGATTTCTTGCAAATGCCGATACATTTTTGTGGATCCTGGATGAATAGAATATCTGGTACCATGTGCCTCATGCAATATCCGAACTTTCAAATTATCAACGTCTGGAACACATAGTCAACCCTGGTATCGTAGCACACCATCTCCCCCTTCAGAAAAAACCTCCACCTTCTGACTCTGCACCGCCTCCTTCAGCTTCCTCAATAGTGGATCCTCATCTTTCCTAAATTTAACATCAACTACAATGGACGATTTTGACCCGTTATGCACAACAACACCGCCATCAGTCGAATCGATCAACCTAACTCCCAGCCTTGTGAGTCGGTGGACATCCCTCACAAACTCCTTCTTTCCCCTATCTACACGGGACACACTTTCAACGGAGAGTCTACTAAGCGCATCCATAACCACGTTAGCCTTTCCCGAGTGGTAAAGGACACTCATGTCATAGTCCTTTAGTAATTCCAACCACCTCCTCTGCCAAAGATTTAGATCCTTCTATGTGAACACATATTGCAAGATCTTTGGATCTGTAAATACATCCATATGGACCCCATACAAGTAATGCCGCCATATCTTCAATGCAAACACCACCGTGGCCAACTCAAGATCATGGGCCGAATAATTCTTCTCATGAACTTTCAGCTATCTCGAGGCATATGCTATTACTTTCATACACTACATCAACACACATCCCAGTCCGACTCTCGAAGCATCAGAATAGACAACGAAGCCATCGGTACCCTCGGGTAAGGTCAACGCAGGTGCTGAAGTGAGTCAGGTCTTCAACTCTTGGAAGCTTTTCTCACAAGCATCCGACCATTGGAATTTCACCTTTTTCTAAGTCAACCTGGTCAAAAGGGTCGCAATTGATGAAAAGCCCTCAACAAATCTTCGGTTGTAGCCTGCTAAGCCCAAGAAACTCCAAATTTCAGAAGGACTCACCGGTCTAGGACAATTCTTCACTACTTCGATCTTCTGGGAATCTACCCTTATGCCTTCGCCTGATGCTACGTGTCCCAGAAATGCTACCGAGTTTAGCCAAAATTCACACTTGCTAAACTTTGCATACAACTGACGATCCTTGAGGGTTTGCAGTACCTAGCCTCAAATGAGTGTCATGCTCCTCCTTGCTCCGGGAGTATATAAGAATGTCGTCGATGAACACAATTACGAACATATCCAAATATTTCTTGAACACCCAGTTCATTAGATCCATAAAAGCTGCAGGAGCATTGGTTAGCCCAAAAGAAATAACAACGAATTCGTAATGACCATACCAAGTCCTGAAGGCGGTCTTGGGGATGTCATTATCCCGCACTCTATGCTGGTGATACCCGAACCTGAGATCGATCTTGGAAAAGCACTTGGCACCCTAAAGCTCGTCAAACAAATCATTGATCCTGGGTAAGGGGTGTGTTCTTAAAGGTAACCTTGTTCAACTGCCTATAGTCAATACACACGCGAAGGGAACCGTCCTTCTTCCGAACAAATAGAATTGGTGCACCCCATGGAGACTGGCTCGGTCTAATGAAGCCCTTATCCAACAAATCCTTTAACTGATCCTTTAATTCCTTTAGCTCAGCTGGAGCCATCTTGTAAGGAGGGATAAAAATAGGCTGCGTATTTGGCAATAGATCAATACTGAATCAATTTCCCTTTCAGGTGGAACACCTGGCAAATCCGCGGGAAACACCTCTGGATATTCGCACACCACTGGAACTGATTGAATAGTCAGGGTCTCGGACTCCACATCGTTAACCCTAACTAGGTGGTACACATACCCCTTAGAGATCATCTTCCTAGCCTTAAGATAAGAAATAAACCGACCTGTTGGTACCGCCGAACTACCCTTCCACTCCAAAACTGAATCACCCAGAAGACGAAACTCCACGGTACGGGTCCTATAATTAATCGAAGAATAACATGCAAACAACCGATCCGCACCAAGAATAACATCAAAGTCAGTCATGGCTAACTCTACCAAATTTTCAGAAGTAACCTTATACAACACAGTAATGGGGAAACCTCTAAATACCCGCCTAGATACTACTGAATCACCAACTGGGGTAAAACTAAAAATGATTCTGACAAGGTCTCGGGACTAACTCCAAAACTAGTAGCAATGTAAGGAGTCATGAAAGACAATGTAGCTCCCGGGTCTTGCAAGGCATAAACATCAATATTAAAGACACGCAACATACTAGTGACCACGTCTGGCGAAGTCTCCTGGTCTTGGCGCGAGGCAAGGGCATAAAACCAATTTTGGCGCTGACCGCCACCCCCACTAGAAGATGCTCCCTATGAAGCTCAACGGGCTGGAGCTGCTGTTGTCCTGGTAGTCTGTGCTCGTCTCCTATCATCACCCTGTCTAGCATATGGACATGCTCGACGTATGTGCCCAGGTCTACCTACACTCATAGCATTAAATGAGTCCCCTATTGTCATTCACCAAATATTGTTAGGTAAACCATGATGATCATAACGCTAGTTTACTTTCTTCTTGAGTTCAATAGTATTCGATCATAGTTGGTACTTAATGTATTTGACAAATAGTGGATTGAAACATAATTTCCAGACCCCTAAATATTACAAAAACATTTGACTAAAAGAAAATAACCATATAAGACTTAGTTTCACCATATTCCTTGTGAGATTCAATCCCAACTTTGTTGGATTCTATATTTAATAACGACCGCATTATACTTCTTATCAGAGAGGTGTTATTTGGGTGTATCAAATTTTACACCGTCAACTTAGAATATTTGCTTATCCTCAAGTATCACACCAGACACCTCACTAAAGCAAAATAAAATTAGGGTACTACAGCAGTTGTCATACTCAAAGTAGATTTTTTCACATTTAACACTCCCTTTTTTCTAAACAGGACATGAACTGATGGCATTCATTAAACATATTGATTTATGAGGATCTACAGATGACATGATGATATAAGCATATTACCTTACGTACACCAACAACAACTATCCTAACAACCAGCCATCACTAATGCTTTTCTAGTGCCTTCACCACAAAGAAGTCCCAACTCACATCCAAAGTTATTTGCCTGGGGACTAGAACAAGACACTCTCCCTTACAAAAAAAATTCATAAAAATGCACATGCGAAACCATAAGCTTGCCTTTATCATCATTATTTAAGGTTCTTCGGACTCTTGATTAGGATCATTACAAGACTTTCTTGGCTTGTAAATTAGGCTTGGGTACAGTTATGGTACATATAGATAATGTTACTTGACCTTTTTGGTGCTATGCTATTTCTCTTTCTCTTCTATATTTTATCTCCCTTATTCTCCTTTTTTCATTTTCCTTCACAACTCATGGGTGTGGTTTTCATTTGGATATTCTTTTTCCTCATCAAAACATCAGTATTTATTTATTGCATTGTCTTTTTTTTATTTGGAACTTTATTCTCTTTTTCCTCATCAAAACATAACTATTTATTGAGCTCAAGAAGAAAGTAAACTAGCATTATGATCATCATGGTTTTCCTAACAATATTTGGTGAATGACAATAGGGGGCTCATTAAATGCTATGGGTTTAGGTTGCTACCTTGATTATCCTACCCAAACCTATTCAGACAGGCATCACACTTATCTTCTCAAACTAATAGTGATAATAAATGAGTTACAATAGTTAACCTAGGTTGATTAATCTTATTACAAAATTAATCATCAATCAAGGTTTAATGCCTTGAATCCCTAATACTGATCCTTTTTCACCCAGATTTATACACCTTACTCAAGCATGCCAAATCTAGGGTTTTTTCCTAATGTTTGCAACCATTAGAAATTATTCATAACGAAGACACTAATACACACATTTACATTAAATTTGTCCCTGCATCATTCACCATCATTATGTCATTCTACCATGAATCACACAATCCTAGTAATGAAACTTAGCCATACATGGTCATTTTGTTCATAACAACAATCACATTCATCAAAGAAGGTTTAACTTACAAAGAAGAAATGAAATCTTGATTATGATTCAAAAACTCAACAATATTTCTTAAAGATTCTTTTAAAAGTAATGTACAGAGTTGATCTTTTTCTCTCTCAAAGTAACGTGTCAAATCGTTCCTTTCTCTCCCAAAAAATATGATACGAAAAATAAACCTTGCAGCTGCTATTTATAGTCTAAAATAATTCAAAATTGTACTAAAAATCAGAGTCCCTCTTCTCAAGTGACGTCTAAGTTTATGTCTCATCGGCCAAGTGAAGGTCCATGACTTGGGCCGTTAATCCTTATCCAGTGTATCAGCAAATCTGCATCTTGTTGATGGTACGCTTGATGGTCCGTCGCAAAGGTGACAATCTATCACCTGGTCGGTTGCTCCTTATTTAGTGAGCCCTTAATTCTTCATCTTTGTGACGGTGAATGTGACGATCCATCAGAGAGGTGACGGTATGTCGGCTGGATAATCACTTCCACTCATTTTTATTCTGTTTCTATTTAGGCCCGACGGTGGGGGCGACAGTCTGCTGCACTGGTGACGGCCCGTCAGATAGGTCATCACATTGTTGTTTCAACCTATTTCACACCATTTATTTGCTTTGGTATATGTTCCTATATAATACACACAAAACCATCAAAATAACCAAAAGTTGTTCAAGAAATTGCATTAATTCATAGTTAAAAGCATCTAATGAGTCGTCAAATGGCGGCTCATCACAAGGCACTCTCATGCACAAAAATAAAGTAATGCACATATTTCACATATCATAATCTTGCCTTTCATGTACGTTCAGACTACTTGGTTATTTCAAGAGACTCGCATCACAAGGTCTTTTCTTGGTTGTAATGTCGTCTATGGGATGGGTAGAAATGATATTTCTTATTATAGTAACTACCGCCCTAAGCACTTTTAAGACATTTTTAACTTTTCAAGTCCACCACCTTTTTCTTGCTTGTTCACCCTTCTCTAACTCACCCGTTTTTATCTTTCTCATGCTCCTTTTTCACTACTTGACTACTAGTCTCTACTTATAGAATCAATATGCATTTTGCAATTAAAGCTCCTACTTTCATTTCCTAGCAGCAAGTAGACAACACAATTCTGTGGGCACCCTTCTTACCTATTTTTCTTCTCTTACCACAAATTTTCTTTTTCCCTTAACATTATGCTTCAATAGACCTTTGCTTTTAAGTCTCATATTGCTTAAGACTCCTTTGGATCAATAAGTCTGAGGTCTCATAAAGAAAGTGATAACATCCATGGAAACTCATCATCAACTAAGGAAGCTTTGGAAGTTCCAAGAGGACCCATGAAAAGATCCCAAACAAGGAAATTTGAAGACCAACTTAATGGGCTAGAATAAGCTATTAAAACGTATCTTGTGATGGAAGAAGATCTCAAGCCCAATGAAGATATTTTCTCCAAGTCTTATATCTATTAGAAGACCCAGATTAAAGTCCAAGAGGAGATGAAATGGAGCCCAAATCAGCCCCTAAATGGAGAAAATACTGTAGCTTTTTTCAATTAGTTTCTAGAATCATATTTAAAGTTGTTTTATTCTATGTTGACTCCTAGGAATTTGTGTGTGGCAGCCTTCTATGCCATTTAATAATTGATTTTGTTCTATATTGATTTCATAGGATAATGTGCATGGTGGTTTTTGTCACGACCCGAACATGGGACCGGATTGAGACACAGGACAAGGAAGCCCGAGGGACTCCAAGTCGACCCATGACATGAACATACATCTAACTAAATCATAAAATGAGAGATCAACATGATAAAATTAGTAGAAGTTTGAAATAAGCATCACATCAGGAATACACATGAATCCGAAGCTGGTTACATTCTTTTGTTTGAAAAGCCTCTAAGTCTGAGTTGATGGGACAAGACCCCAACTAACTCTCTAAAGCTGAAAACTGAACTCAATCATAACTGAATAAAGAGGGGCTCTCGACAAATGAGGACTCACCAATAGGGACTGATGCGACTTTGAAAGCTGGCTGGTGGCGGGGTTGAGTTTGATGATCGAAGCCTGTATCATTAAACGATACAGCATAAAGTATGCGGTCCGTACGTGGAATGAACCGAGTATGCAAGGTACGTAAAACCGCTTAAATAAGTAAAATCATTTAAAACATGCATAGTATGAAAAATGATTAAGATAAGAATCTGAGCATAAGGCTTGCATGCTCTTTCTGAAATCATGAGCTCAACATAACATAACATCATAATTGAATCAATTGACCCAAAGTTGAAATCTAATAATCATAAGTAAAACTGATCATTGGGTCAAACCTGCATTAGAACATATACATATATATCATGAGTAATAAACATGCATAACTGAAATCATGAGGAACAATGGAAAACTCTTCATATAACGGACGTACCACGATAGAGCTTACATGGTCCCAACTATCACACTCAAGTGGGTAGATTCATCCAAAACCTTGCTAGGGCTAAGGACGATACCTTGATATCGATATCAAGCTCCTGGCCCAACGGGAAGGGGTAGCTCACATAGGAGGTCCCAATATAATCTGATCATACCTATATTGGCATGTAGTTCGGAGGTATAAGGTTGACTGACCCATAGCCTACTCGGTGCCAAACACTACTCCCAAAAATATGCATATGCTCTCCATCATTTTTCAACGAAGCTGACCATCGTCTATTGACGAAGCTTAATAATCAAAATACATATCAAATCTGAAGTCAGATAAGAGGAGTTCTAGCTCAAACCATACTACAAGCTGAATATAAAAGAGAGTCTTCACTCCAAAACCATGTGGTAAGCTTAATTCATAAAATCATACATCATACTTGAATATATGGGCATTACCCGATACCTTAACATGCTTGAAAATACATAATTCACTCAAAGACATGAACATAAATATGGGTAACATGAAAACATGCTTTTCATCATAAATATCTCTTCATACATGAACATTCATCATAAATCTCAACTTTCATGAACTTCTCATAATTGGGCATTCTATTTTATAATGCTTGAAACATGATTTTCATTGAAAACAATGTAAAACTTGCCCATGAATCATAATTCAATAGTAGAAACACATTTAAACCATACCCATGTAGAGAATTAGGAATTTCATGCATTGGGTTAAAACCCAATAGAATAAACAATAGGAATTTTTGATGATTTATAGAGAGATTGGGCATGGTTGTGAACGGATTCACCCATTCATAACCCTACATACCTGAAGGGATTTGATTCAACAACTTCTCTGATTGCCCAAGGAAGAATTGGATGGAAAACCTTGAAGAATTAGCCTTGATCACCTTTCTAACTCTCTAACTTTGCATGCATGAGTAAGAATAGCATAAAATAAACTTATCCCTCTTAAAACTCATCATTCATAGCTCAAAAAGACGTAGTTTAAGCCTTAGGATCATAAGAATTACGGAAAAGTCCTTACTAAATTTGCAGAAAATAACTGACTGCCAGTCCTAGTGAGGGACTGGACGAGTCTTCGTCCAAGGAAATGAGTCGTTGCATCAGTCGTCGAGTGCACTGTCTAACAGTTCATTTGGTGCTCGTCACAGGGGACTTCACGAGTCGTTACTAGTGACCACGACTCATGGTCACCACTCGTCACCTTCACTGCCTAAGATTTCAAATTATAACCAACTAGCTAGCTGACCACGACCCATCCCACGATTCGTGGTGACTGACCACGACTTGTGGGGACCTTCCATAGGGTACACTTCCCGTTTTCCTTCACTTTCTTTAATCCTTGCCCACGACTAACACTACGAGTCGTGCTGACTGACCACGACTCGTGGTCAGGTCCGTGGGGACTTCCAAAACCCAAACTTCAACTCACACCCTGAACCTCACCACGACTCTCCTCACGACTTGTGGTCTACCCCACGGGTCATAAAAATGACTCGTTCTACGACCTGGTGCCAGGTTTTTAGTTTTCTCCATTTCAACTGCCGGGTATGACCTTTGGGATTCCAGGGTATAACAATATCTCCCCCTTGGGAACATTCATCCTCGAATTTGAAAATGATGCAGAAAAGAAGAGAAATGCAATCATCATATTCAAATACTGATCATTTAAACTGAAAACTAATGGAATGACTACCTCCAAACTGAACTACGTGGATAAAATGAATTCACGAACAATACATACATACTTTGACATAAAAGAAACTTGGGCTCATGAACTAAACATGAAAACTAAATAGAGTACTAGGGAAAAGCCTGATACCTCAAGCTGGAACTAACCTGGTAGAGAATAAATGTGGGTATCTAGCAATCATGTCTGCTTTGGCTTCCCATGTAGCTCCCTCAACATGCTAATTCCTCTATAAAACTTTAACTAAAGCTACTTCCTTGTTCCTTAGCCTTCGTACCTGATGATCCAGTATTTCCACCAGAACCTCTTCATAACTAAGGCTGTCTTTCACACTAACACTGTCTACCGGGACAACTAAAGTTGGATCACCCAAATACTTCTTTAAGAGTGATATATGAAAAATAGGATGCACAGAAGCTAATTCTGAGGGCAACTCCGATTCATATGCCACTTTGCCAACCCGTTTCACAATCCTATAAGGGCCAATATAACGAGGGTTGAATTTTCCTTTCTTTCCAAACCTCATCACTCCCTTCATGGGAGACACCTTCATAAATACCTAATCATCTACTTCGAACTCTAGTTCTTTCCTTCTCACATCGGCATAGGACTTTTGTTGGCTTTGAGTTGTTTTCAACCTGGCCCGTATGAGCGGAACTTTTTCTATGGCCTCATGGATAGAATCTGGTCCTATCATCGCAGCTTCACCAACTTCGAACCAACCAATAGGCGATCTACATCTCCGCTCATAGAGAGCTTCAAACGAGGCCATCTGAATGGTGGAATGGTAGTTGTTATTGTATGCAAACTCAATAAGAGGCAAATGAACATCCCTACTACCCTTGAAGTCAATCACACATGCTCTCAACATGTCCTTGAGAGTCTGAACTGTCCTCTCTACTTGACCATCCGTTTCGGGGTGAAATGTTGTACTGAGCTTAACCTGAGTACCAAGACCTTTTTAAAACGACCTCCAAAACTGAGAGGTAAACTGGGTACCTCTGTATGATATGATGGACGAGGGAACTCCATGCAATCAAACTGGATCTCAAATGTATAGTTTGGCATAATCCTCTTCTGAATCTATGGTTTTGACCGGTAGAGAATGAGCGGCTTTGGTCAACCTATCTACAACAACCCAAATAGAGTCATACTAGCGAAGACTGCAAAGCAGCCCTGTGATGAAGTCCATATTGATTTCTTCCCACTTTTAAGTAGGAATACCGATATCCTGAGGCACACCTCTCGGTCTCTGATGCTCAACTTTCACTTGCTGTCAGTTCGGGTACTTAGCTACAAATTTTGTGATGTCGTTCTTCATGCCATTCCACCAATAGACTTCTGGTAAGTCACGGTACTTCTTGGTGGCACCTGAATGGATTGAATACCTAGAGTCGTGAGCCTCATGCAACATCCGATTTCTCAAATTATCAATGTCCAGAACACACAAGTGACCATGGTACCGAAGCACACCATCTCCCCCTTTTGGAAAATACCTCTACCTTCTGATTCTGAATGGCTTCCTTTAACTTTACCAAAATGGGATCCTTGTCTTGTATAGCTTTTACATCAGTCACTAAGGACAATTCTGATATGTTCTGAACAAAAACACCACCATCGGTCAAGTCAACCAACCGAACTCCTGACCTTGCAAGTCGAGCACATCCTTCTCTAGCTCTTTTCTTTCCTCATCCACATGGGACATACTCTCCATAGAGAGTCTACTAAGTGCGTCTGCTACTACATTAGCCTTGCCCAGATGGTAAAGGACAGTCATATCATAGTCCTTGAGTAGCTCCAACCACCTCCTTTGACGAAGATTGAGATCCTTCTGGATTAACATATATTGTAGACTCTTATGGTCCGTAAACACATCTACATGGATCTCGTACAAATAATGCCTCCATATCTTCAAGGCGAGTACCACTACCGCCAATTCGAGATCATGGGTCGGGTAATTCTTCTCATAAACTTTCAGTTGTCTGGAGGCATATGCTATGACTTTTCCTTGCTACATCAATACACACCCAAGTCCGGTCCTTGAAGCATCACAATACACCACAAACCCATCGGTACCCTCCGGTAGAGTTAACACCGGTGCTGAGGTGAGTCGAGTCTTTAACTCCTGAAAGATTCTCTCACAAGCCTCAGACTATTGGAATTTCACTTTCTTTAGGGTCAATTACGTCAATGGTGCTGCAATGAATGAAAAGCCCTCAACAAACCTTCGATAGTAGCCATCTAAGCCCAAAAAGCTCTGAATATCTGAAGGATTCACTGGTCTAGGACAATTCTTCACCACTTCTATTTTCTGAGAGTTCACCTGTATGCGTTCACTAGATACCACATGGCCCAAAAATACCATTGAGTTCAACCAAAACTCGCACTTGAAGAATTTAGCATATAGTTGGGGATCCTTGAGAGTCTGTAGCACCACCCTTAAATGAGAGGCATTCTTCTCCTCACTCCGAGGGTATATCAGGATGTCATCGATGAACACGATCACGAACATATCCAGGTTTCTATTCATCAAGTCCATAAAAGCAGCAGGAGATTCTTTAGTCAAAAAGACATAACTACAAACTCGTAATGACCATACTGCATCCTTAAGGCTGTCTTTAGGATGTCGCTCTCCCAAACTCTGAGCTGATGGTATCCGGACCTAAGGTCTATCTTTGAAAAGAACTTGACACCCTGAAGTTGGTCAAACAAATCATCAATCCTGGGTAGAGGATACATGTTCTTGATCGTAACCTTATTCAATTGCCAATAATCAATGCACATACAAAGAGAACCATCTTTCTTTCGGACAATGAGAACTGGTGCACCCCATGGGGACTTGCTCGGTCTAATGAAACCCTTATCTAACAGGTCCTTCAACTGATCCTTCAACTCTTTTAACTCGGCTGGGGCTATTCTATAAGGAGGAATAGATATAGTCTCGGTATTGGGAAGAAGGTCAATACCAAAATCCATCTCCCGCTCAGGAGGGATTCCCAGTAGATCATCTGGGAAGACTTCTGGATACTCATATACTACTGGGACTAACTAGACAATCGAGGTTACGGACGTCGCATCCTTAACCCTCACTAAATGGTACACACAACCTTTGGAGATTATTTTTCTGGCCTTAAGGTAAGAAATGAAATGACCTATAGACACAACTGTACTACCCTTCCACTCTAAGACTGGCTTACTCAAAAACCTAAACTCTACTGCCTGGTTCTACAATTAACTGAGGAATAACATGCAAATAGCCAATCCATGCCATGGATAACATCAAAATCAGTCATAGCTAACTCTACTAAATCTGCTGAGGTGACTTTCTAAAGGACTATGACCGGGAAACTCCTATACACCCATTTAGGTACAATTGAATCACCCACTGGAGTAGAGAGTGAGAAGGGTTCGGATAAGATTTTGGGACTGACTCTAAAGCTACTAGCCACGTAAGGTGTCACAAAAGACAAGGTCACCCCTGGATCTAACAAAGCATAAACATCAAGATGGAAAACTCATAACATACCAGTGACTACATACGGGGAGACCTCCTGCTCTTGGCAGGATGCGAAGACATAGAATCTGTTTTGGCTCTGACCGCCACCTATGCTGGTAGATGCCCCCTGTTGTGCTGGGCGCGCGCGTGGAGCTGCTGAACTAGAAGCTGGGATTTTCCTCTATCATGGCCCTTCCTAGATGCTTGGTGATCTCTGAATATATGTCTGGGCTTCCCGCACCCAAAGCAAGCACTTGTACCCGCCAAAAACTTGCCTGTGTGCCCCGACCACATATGCTGCAAACTGGGATACTAGAATTTGTGGGCCTACTGCTCTGTCCCCTAGAGCCTGATGCTCACCCCCTCTGGTCTTCCCTAGGTCTGGATGGCACACTCATTGCTGAATTTGTTTCATCTTCTATCAGTGCCCACCACTTGGCCTCGACTGAGAGAATCTGTAACTATCTGTCCTTTCCTTCTTGGCCTCTCTCTCCCTCAATTCGCTGCCTCCATCTACTCCGCATATAAGACTATCTGAGGGAAATCCATATCCTAGTGGAGCATAGAGGTCCAACAATCTTTGTCTAAATAGCCCGCCAATCCATGAACAAACCTACTCACTCGTGCCCTCTGATCAACCACTAACTCTGGGGCGTAATTAGACAAACAAGTGATATCTAAGGCATATTCTTGCACCTTCATCTTCCCCTGCTTAAGATTTATGAACCCAGCTTCCTTCGACTCCCTCATCTTATGAGGGAAAAACCAATCCAGAAAGGTAACTTAGAACTCCTTCCAAGTGATAGAGCCTACTCCGGTTGCCCTACTATTCTTCCACTGTCAAAACCAGATGTGTTTGACCCCTTTCAACTGATATGAGGGCAACTTAGCACACTCAACAGCATTCACCCCCATAACCTAGGTGATCTTTACAATCTCATCAATAAACTCATGTAGATCCTCGTCCACTTTGAAACCAAGAAACTCCAGCAGGTTCATCCTCAAGAAATCTCTGACTCGAGCTGCCGCTGCATTCCCATTTTGCAGAACATGTGCCATTTCCTATTGGTTGACCTGAGCGGTCAAGGCCTGCACTAGCATCTGAATAGCTGCCCTAATTCAGCATGGGAACCGGCTCTAGTGCATGGTGCCCTTGGATTGGTGGGGCATGTTGGTACTCGTCTCCATTGCCATCCTCGTGGCCGTTTCCATATCCATTCATCCTACCGTTAACTCTGCTGGGAGCCATGATTCTACAATCGCGAATAGCATGAGATAGAAGGATAAGGAGACATTTCATCTCACGACATAAATTATGAAAGAAAGGAACATTTCCTAAACATCTCGTAGCCTCTTCGTCATAAGTGTGGTGCACTTCACACCCATGAAAAAGACTCTACTCAACGCCGCTTTCAGACACCCTAGGACATATCAAACCATTGCCTTGATACCAAGTATGTCATATCCAAACATGGGCCCAGATCGAGACGCAGGACAAGGAACCCCGAGGGACTCCATGTCGATCCAGGGCTTGAACATACATATAACTAAATCATAAAACAAGAGATCAACATGATAAACTTTGTGGAAGTCGAAAATAAGCATCACATCAGGAATACACATGAATCCGAAGCTGATTGCATTCTTTTGTCTGAAAAGCCTCTAAGTCTGATGAGTTGATGGGACAAGACCCTAACTAACTCTCTAAAGCTGAAAATTGAAAATACTCAATCATAGCTAAACAAAGAGGGGCCCTCGACAGATGAGGACTCATCAATAAGGACTGATGCGAACTTTGAAAGATCGCTAGTGGCGGGGCTGAGTTTGATGATCGGAGCTTGTATCATGAAATGATATAGCATTGAGTATGCGGTTAGAACACAGACTGTACCGAGTATGCAAGGTAAGTAAAACCACTTAAATAAGTAAAATTATTTTAAACATGGATCATATAAAATATGATTAAGATAAGAATTTGAGCGTAGGGCTTGCATGCTCCTTTCAAAAATAATGAGCTCAACATCACATAATATCATAACTGAATCGATTGACCCAAAGCTGAAATATGATAATCATAAGTAAAATTGATCATTGGGTCAAACCTTCACACACACATATATATACACGAGTAATGAGCATGTATAATTGAAGTCATAAGGAACAATGGGAGACTCGTCATATAACCGACATACCACGATAGAGCTTACATGGTTGCAACTATCACACTTAAATGGGCAGAGCCATCCAAAGCCTTGCCAGGGCTAAGGACGATACCATGATATCAATATCAAGCTCGTGGCCTAATCAGGGCAAGGGATAACTTACATAGGAGGTCCCAGTATAATCTGATCATACCTACATTGGGGCGTAGTCCTATTAACTGACCCATAACCTACTCGGTGCTAATCACTACTTCCAAAAATATGCATATTCTCTCCATCATTTTTCAACGAAGCTGACCATCATCTATTGACGAAGCTCAATAATCAAAATACATATCAAATCTGAAGTCATATACAAGGAGCTCTTGCTCAAACTATACCACAAGCTGAATATAAAAGGGAGTCTTCGCTCCAAAACTATGTGGTAAGCTTAATTCATAAAATCATACATCATACTTGAACATATGGGCATTACCTTGTACTTTAACATGTTTGAAAATACATATTTCACTTGAAAACATTATCATAAGCATGGGTAACTTGAAAACATGCTTTTCATCATAAATAACTCTTCATACTTGAACATTCATCATAAATCTCAACTTTCATGAACTTTTCATAATTGGGGATTCTAATTTATAAATCTTGAAACATGATTTTAATTGAAAACAACGTAAAACTTTCCCATGAATCATAATTCAATCATAGAAACATATTTAAATCATACCCATGTAGAGAATTAGGAATTTCATGTATTGGGTTAAAACCCCATATAATCAACATAGGAATTTTCCATGATTTAGAGAGAGATTGGGCATGGTTGTGAACAGATTCACCCATTCATAACCCTACATACTTGAAGGGATTCAATTCAGCAACTTCTGATTGCCCAAGGAAGAATTGGATGGAAAACCATGAAGAATTAGCCTTGATCATCTTTCTAACTCTGTAACTTTGCATGCATGAGTAAGAATGGCCTAAATTGAATTTACCCCTTTTAAAACTCATCATTCATAGCTTAAAATGATGTATTTTAGGTCTTAGGATCATAGAAATTATAGAAAAGCCCTTACTAAATTCGCAGAAAATAACTGACTGCCAGTCCCAATGAGGGGCAAGATGAATCGTCGTCCAAGGGAACAAGTCATAGCATCAGTCGTCAAGTGCACTGTCTAAGAGTTCATCTGGGGCTCATCACAAGGGACCTCACGAGTCGTTACTGGTGACCACGAGTCGTGGTCACCACTCATCACCTTCACTGCCTAAGATTTCAAATTATAACTAACTAGCTGACCACGACCCACCCCACGAATCGTGGTGACTAAGCATGACTCGTGGGGGACCTTTTGTAGGGTACACTACCCGGTTTCCTTCACTTTCCTTCAACCCTAGCCCATGACTAACTCAACGAGTCGTGGTGACTGGCCAGAACTCATGGTCAGGTCCGTGGAGACTTCCAAAAACCAAACATCAACTCACACCCTGAACCTCACAAGTCTCCTTACGACTCGTGGTCTAGCCCAGGGGTCACAGAATGACACGTTCTTGACCTGATGCCAGGCTTTCAGTTTGCTCCATTTCAACTCCTGGGTCTTATCTTGGGCTTCTGGGGTATAATGGCTTTCTAGGTCCTAGGAAATATCATTTCCATTTATGATATCTTTTGACCAAACCCCTTATTCACTACTATATAAAAGGGTCTTTGTTCATTTATGAAGATCAGATTTTGAATATTAATATATTTGAGAGTTCTTTTGAACCTTTGTGGCAGATTACTTTTGAATTTATCTTGCAACCTAACTAGTTCATAGTTTATGGTAGTAATATACTTTTCTTTCTTGGTATCTTTGGTTTCTTCTTGGTATTCTTAGAAGGCGATTAGTGCACTTACTAATTGTTGTCTAACGTTACTCACAAAGCAGTTAAGATCCGATTCTAAACTTTATTAGTTTCTCAAGTAAAGGTGTTTGATTTACCTATAGCCAATTCGTTGTTAATTGGATCTTGTCAAATCCATATCTCTTAGTTCTTGTTTAGTCTTTTCAATTAGTTTCCTAGTTTTGCTTCCGCATTTATTTTAAGTTCATACTCTAGTTTTGGGATTCCCAACCTTTGTGTTATTCGAAAGGGATTACGCTACTTTTGTGGCTAAGAAAAAGTAAGGCTTAAGGCTCAAATGGGGTTTACTAGGAAGAATGTACAGGAAGGTAAAGCAAACATGGAAAAAACGTGGCTTTATCAAAGAAATACCTTGATCATATCCTCACTCCCTAAAAATTAGTTATCCTACATACACTAAGACAACTTCTAGATGTTCCAATATATACACAAAATACAATTCCACTCACCTCTCATGGCAATCAAGAGTCTAGTCGTCTTCCTACCGCTACACATCCACACAATCATATTGAATGACATTGTTCATTATTAAGTCCTTAGAATCGTTTTTGAGTCAAATTAAAGAGTTATGTGTGTTTCTCAAGGATTCCTCACTTATGCATTCAAGATGACTACTAAGTATAATGTCAACAACATACAAATGAGTGATCTACAACTTAATCCTTAAAAAAAATAAAAACATGACTAAATTCCCTTAAGACAATTGTCATCCATTTATCATGGGGAAGGGTCACTACTCTATGACTACACTGACTCTTATAAAAATAAAACATTAAAAACTTACCTGGTTCAAAGGACACCCCTTAAGAAAAGAACCAAGGCCATAAGAAAAACAGAAAGTTTGGTGAGATATGCCAATTTAAAAAAAAATCAAAAAAAGCTCAATAACATACTCACCCTTGACTAACAACAACACAAACTAAAAAGAAAAGAATTAAAACTAAAAACTAGAGATCAAACAGAGTATCCAATATCTCAAGGCATCACAAGTCATAAACATACTAGCTATTACAGACCAAGACCTAACAACTCCTGAAGCTACTGCAACGGGAATGAAACTATGCTACTTCGTATAGATATATAAACTAAAGCACAAGAAGGAATCTTTTCTCCACCCCACACTTAAACAGTGCACTGTCCCTAGTGCACACAAACATATCAAAAGGTAGGGAAAAAAAGAACTTCCTGGGCTGCTATGTATCATCATCAGGATTGTAATCCTGATCCTCCTGATCATTATCATCGCCATCAACCTGCATGGCGCCTGTAGTAGCATCCTCCTCATCATCATTATCCAAATCGTCAACACCATCGGTAAGTGCAGTAGCCTCATCATTATTAAGCAGCTCCTCAAAAGTGGGTCCCACTCTACACATTTGTGTGGTGCTCTCCGTGAGAGGGTATCTATACTCAAGGGCTGCCATCTCCTTGGCAGTAGTAGGACGGCCTCCTATCCTCAATTGCAAGTCAAGCATCCTAAATACAAGACCCTGCCAGCTCTCATCACAAGCCTGACGATCAGCTATAGTGATGGCTTGATCTGTAGAAGTGACCGACTCCTTTACCTTTGTAGCATTCATCTTTCCTGCTAAGTTCCCTATGTGAGGTAGATGTAGGTCCACTTCTTCCTCTTTAATGCCTGCTTCTCGCAAAAACTGGGTCAAGAGACTGCCACTATAGTATTTCCACCAACAGTTGTCTCATGGTCTCCTCATATTGTCATAGAGAACAGTACCAAAATTAATCGGTATCCCCTTCATAAGAATGTACACAAGAACCACCAGCTTTCTAGTGATTTCTGTCATGTGAGTCCCCTGTCGAAACACGACACTAACTATCTTTACCCAAACTTTTGCCTCCCATTTTAAGTAAGAGAACGCAAGTTTGGAGTGGATGCCCTTATGGTCTCGTGCCAATCTGGAGGATGAACGCTCACCATAGAGAGTGTGACGGATGGTTCGGTAAGGAGGCATTCTCATGCAAGATAAAGTACTATGAAGGATCTACTATAGGCGTGCCAAGAAAAGCATTGAACCTCTTGTAAGTGAACTACACGACCTGACCACTTATCTTTACCTTTGTTCTCTCTCCAAATGATGTGTCCAATTTACGTAGGACTGCCTCACCAAGGTGAGGTTGCACTCTTCCGGCTCAGCAAAGAGGTATCCAACTCCCAGATCACGGAGCTTGTCCCTAATAGCAGGGAACTCCTATGCTAGGAGGCCCTCATTGATCCAATCTTAAGGAGCATACTTAGCCTCCATCTGTGTGTTGAGTCAGGTAAGCCTATGAGGCTCTACCTCCTGTACCCCGAAGTGTTTAGCCAAGCTAGCCTTAGCTTTTGATGAACTGGCTCCCTTTGTACCTTTCTAAAGCTTCTTTAAACCTTTGCCTACTACTTCAATTTCCATTCCATTGCTGCCTTTCAATTCCATGATTCCTGTCAAGAAAAAATCAAGAACTACACAAGATTAGTTCGTAGTTAACATGGCTAGCAAATTAAGTGTCTAAAAGTGCAAATTTGATCCCACACTTAATTCACTAGCATAATGGTGAGACTTTGTCCAATGGGGTATTCAAGATTTCACCCATCATAATCCAACCTCACAACATTAATTCATTCACAAATTCTAGCTCCAACCAAGTTCATGAATTCTTTTTGACTCTCCTCTCATATTAAGCTTTTCAAGAATACCTCAATTTGGCCATCCCCTCACTTTCCCTCCTTCAATTCTTAATTCAAGCAATTCAAACATGGAGGTAGTATTATTCAACTCATTAACAACCCAACAAACAATTTACTATAATCCATAATGAACTAACATGAATATCAACCACTCAAGCATTCTTTACATTCAATACCCATGTACTTTCTCTCTCTAAAATTAATGTATCTATCCACCAAATTAATGAATTCAAATCACTATCCCCATTCATCCCCATAGCTTCAAATCATGATATTTAACTGAAAATAAGTTAACCCAATCAAGGATACACATTATCATGGATGAAATTTAGACATTAAAGCAAATGAAACCCATAATATCAAATTTAAGCTTTTCACCAACACTGGTGATTTGAATCTTGAATCTTGGGAAGAAGGGTAGAAGGAGCATGCTTTTCAGCATTACCTAAACAAGAGAGAAGGAAAATGCTTACTTTAGTTGACAAGATGAGTTTCACCAAAGCTTGAAGAAGACAACAATGGAAGGGAGAGGGGAGAGGGAAATTACGATTTAAGGGAGGGAGGAGAGAGAGTTTTTGATTTTTTTTCAACTCTGTGAAGGAAAAGGATGAGTGGGAATTTAAATAAAGGTGTGGAACCTAGGTTTTTGGTAATTTTAAGGTCCTTTGAGTCAACATTAACCCAAATTAACCAAAACTTTTCGCCCAAAAGACCCCTGGCTTGGCGCTGCCCCCTCTATCTCATCACAGACTCAGAAAAAAATTTCTTCAAGAACGGGGATTGACGCGGGCCGCCACCCATAGCACCAATTATTCAAAATTTTTCTTCTAGAGTTTAACACCTTACCACAGGGATCTCACCCCAGGCTTATCCTTTTTCAGATCATTTTCCTAGCTTTTTCTACCTCTGAAGCTCTGTTTGTCCCGACAAAATAAAGAAAACACGTAAAAATCTTAGAATGATGGGTTGTCTCCCACCAAGAGCCTTAGCTATAGTCGTGGAACGACATTCATGCATTTCCTCCCATGCTACGCCTGATTCAACATCACAACACGACTATGGTCCCTATCATTACTTTATCCATGTGAAATGGTGACCAAATTGACAATTTGAAGAACTTTCATGCAGCTTAGCTTCTCAACCAAGTGATTACATCCTCCAAGTTCTACTATCGACTTAACTGTGAAGTCCTCATAATTAGGACGAATCCTTGCTAAACACTTCAAAAATTGTTTTTGACCATCCACCTTCATAGACATCTTTCCCGTCATTACCTGTATAACGGCAGGCGCGGTTACTAGAAATCCTCTCCCCAAAATGAAGGGAACTATTGCATCAGCTTCATAGTTTAGGATTATGAAGTTCACTGGAAGAATGAAAGGTCCCACCTCTATCAAAACATCTTCTATTATCCTATCATGATGGGCCAGAGATCGGTTTGCAAGCTGTAGAGTCACTGTGGTAGGACGTGGTTCACCTAACCCCAACATTCTGAACAAGGTTGCAAGCATCAAATTGATGGTAGCACCCAATCACACAAGGCTGCCAACTTCCTTGTCTACGGTTATCATAGGAAGGGTGAAGCTCCTGGGGTCCCTAAGCTTTTTAAGAAGTTTATTCTGGACTCGAGAACTGCACTCTTCTATAAGATCCATAGTCTAAAACTTTGTTAAGCGCCTCTTGTTAGCCACAATGTTCCTTAGGTACTTAACATATTTTGGGACTTCCTCCAAAAGCTCCACCAAAGTAATGTTCACATGTACCTACTTTGATAAGTCAAGAAACTTCTTGCATGATGTATCGTCCTTCTGCTTTTGAAATCTCTGTGGGAATTGAGGCGGTGGTCTAGCTACTACAAATTTTGGTTGTGAGTTGCTTGACTCCCCCACCTCACTCCTGGACTACTCAATCTGCTCATCATCACTCTTCTTTTCTCTATAACCTCACCCATTTCCTTACTGTGCAAAGAAATTGCATTCACGTTTTCTTTGGGATTCTTCTCGGAAGTGCTCCCTTTGGCCTGTTCATCTACTGTAGGGCCAAATTGCCCCATATGCCTCTCAAGCTCATGGATGGACTTTTGCATCTCATTCACTACCTGAGTCTGTTGCACCATCCATTTCTGCATTGTCTCCTCAAGATAACTTCTCAACTATTGGCCCTAAGGCCTTTGATAACAATTCTGGGGGCCTTTGGATGGTCTAGTTCCCTCCTCATAAGGGATTTTATGCATTTTGGTAGCCCTGACTAAATCCATTAGCTGAAAAACCTCCACCACGATTCTACTGTCCCACAAAAAATACAGATTCGGGATTAAGTAGTAACCTAAATAAGCATGACCTTCTCCACATGCTTCACAATACAGTGATGGTGTCTGCACCTGATTGTACTTGGCTTTCTACTGGTGTGGTTAAAAGTTTGCTAATCACGTTCCCCAACTGGCTAATGTCTGCTCTAATTTCCGCAACACCATCTACCTCAATATTTCCTGGAACCTTCGCTGCTATAAATCCTCTGCTTGAGTCTTGATAATCCTGATTCCTCACTGACATGAGGTTCAAGATAGCGTCAATTTCATCATAACTCTTGGAAATAATTTGTCCCTATGCAGTAGCATCAAGAAAGATCTTTGACTCGGGCTTTAAAATCTCATAAAGTTGTGCCCAATTATCTCCCCAGGATACATGTGGTCTGGACAATCACTCAAATAAACTTTGTAACGTTCCCACGCTTGAGCTAAGGTTTCACCATCTTTCTGTACAAACCCGAAGATCTTCTCTCTTAACTCCTTAGTTCTTCTTGAAGAGAAAAACCTGTTGATAGTTTGTTGAAAAGAGCCTCCCATGTGGTGATGGAATATGCTGGTTCATTTTGAAACCACTCATTGGCTACACCAATCAGTGAGAATGGAAACAAAGTTAGCTTCACATATTCATCTGACATGTTCTAGTACTAGAAATTCTCACTCAGCTCCACGAACGTCATCAAATGCCTGTGGGGATGCTCGTGTGGCTTTCCCCTGATATTGGCAAGTGCTTTGGACCAACCACACGGTCCCTTCTTTCAACTCAAAGTTCCCAGTGATAGATGGCTTGATGATCACTTTAGAAGTGTTCTCCAAGTTGGGCCTAGCAAAGTTCAACACTGGAATCTCTTGGTTGCTGCCCTGTGCCTGCTCGTTGTTCTCCATGATTAACCTTGTAAGGGATCTCTCAATTTCAGGATCAAGAGAAGCCAAAAGTGATTCTTGGCTTCTCGTACTTGGCATACTCTGAGCACACAACACTATTAACTTTACAAAGACCAAGAAACAAATGTAAAATATAGAATACAAGAATAAAATCCTAAACTACAAATGATTAAATATTATACAAATCCCCGGCAACGGTGCCAAAAACATGATGTCGCCTAAGCACACATAAGCGCACTTGGTCATTAAGTAATATAGGACTGGAAGCCCTGATTATCATACCCACAAAGACTTGTCAATTCAATCATTATAAGATTTTAACATTATTAAGCTAATCTAAAAAAACAGTGAATTGGGGAATGATTTGAGAAACTAACTACTAAAACTTTAAATGTAAAAATAACAAAAATGATTGTAAGCTTGGTTTTACTTCAATGATGATGAAATCTAGGGAACTGGCACTTGGTTTATTTCAAGTTGATATTTCAAGACGTATTTCACTAGAACGATTCTTCCTATGGTTGCTAGTTGCAAGTTACTATCCCATTTCTTGCCACTATCTTTAGCATCAAAGAACTATTTCATGAACCCTAACGCTTATATCCCTATGGTCTCAGGAGAAGTATGAAATAACGATTATGCCTACTTGTATTTCAACTAAACAGGGTTGAAGGGTATATCCCTAACCCCAACAACAACTTCTATCCTCTCACCAATGGGTTTGAGGGTCTTTAAATTCCAATTCTGTATTTACCTTCAACCCTTCCGATTTCCATTCCCAAGTTCATCGAAAGCCAACAGACTACTTATAAGATGATTAGTCTCATAAATAATAAATTAAAACAAGTAAATACAATAGCCGCAAAGAAGAATCGAATCTAGATTAAATCAGTCTATTCAACAACAACCAACCACCATAGCCACAAACCTAAAATATGAGTTTAGCCACTCATAGACAAGTGGAAAAACAAATATTTATTCATCATCATACAAAATAAAGAGTAAAGAAGAGAAGAGCCTAGTGTAGACTTGGTCTTCCTTCCAAACAGCTTACAAGCATCCCAAGATAAACTACGGAATGTTAAACTCTACAAAGCTAGTCAAATCATTTGTCAAAAAATGACTAAAGATTCATAATACACGCCCTAGAGGATATATTTATAGTTGATCTTTAAAATGACACTTCTTCCCTCCAGCACTTGACTTTAAAATCAGCAATTTTTGGCTAGAAACAAAGCTGGCGTGCCGCCCCCACCATCTCACCACAAACGTTGTCAAATTTCAAGCAATTTCAGCTCTAGGATGAACCTGGTGCGGCGTCCTCACAATCTCACCAAAGACTTAGCCAATTTTTCTGCACTTTCAACATGTTTGGTGTGCCACTCTCGCTATCTCGCCAAAGTGTTAGTCAAATTCTTGCAATTCTGGACCCTTTTGGCCCGAGGCCTCTTCCATCTCACTAGAATTTTAGTAATTTTCTCTAAGTCTGGGAAGCTCTAGTGCTCCACGCCCACTATCTCATCAATGTATTGAATTGAGCATCTTCAAAAGTCAAGTAGTTGGCGCTGGGCGCCAGCCATAGCATTAGAATTGATGAAATTTTGTCAAGGAGCTAAAGACCTAGTGTGAGGCGCCCACCATAGCCTCCAAACCTTCTTCTCCGCTTCCCAATTCTTCAACCTTAGTTCATTTTGGTTCCTTTTCCTTTGCTTTCCTACTCAAAACACCTCAAAACATTTGCTAGAATACAACAACCACAAACATATGAATTTATGTATTTCAAAAGGACTATGAACTCAAAATAAGATAAAAAATGGGCAAAACCATGGAAAATAGGCGTAGAAATATGCCCAACATCAGGGCTAGAGATGAGATTGAAGCTCGGAGGGCTTTGAAGGATGAAGCCTCTACATCTGAGCATGAGGTAGACTCCCCTAGTGGTTCAGTGGAGGAGTACAAAGTGGATAATGATGAGACTAACGAGCCACGAACCACTAGGGCACAGGCCAAGGATCTAGCCATGGCTACCTCAGCCACTCTGGCAAATGCTCCCCTACCTCAAAAGGGAGATGATAGCCAGTCCTATGAGTCTGGTAGTGGCTCGAATGTAGAGGAGTGGTCAGGTGAGGCCAAAAATAAAGATAAGGAACAGGAGAATGATGATAGTAAGACCCCACCCCTAGAGAACCATACAATCAGGTGGGGTATGCTAGGTACTCATGAGATCTTTCTGCAGAGTCTCACCCTCAATTCTAAGCAAAACCCTAGATGAGCATACAAGAGGAGCCACATATATCGATTGGGGCACTAAATGAAGTTGAGGAGATGAAGTGTCTATTTGACCTATATGAATTCAATTAGATGGAAGGAACCCCTGACAGTTATAGTGTTGGCATGGTCAGGGAGTTCTACGCCAACTACTTGGTGACCATGGAGCACCAGTGTTACACCTTGTAAATGTTAAGGATTAGTAAGCGTATGCGTGGACTTGTGACGGATAAGAAGAGCTTGACGCGTGTGGGAAAAAGCCTTGGAAGAAGGGTTGGGCGAGGCTAGGCTGTGAAGGGCACTGGCTAGCGCGGCGTGCCAGGCCCATTGGCACAAGGAGAGGTGAGATGCAGGGGCCTGCGGGTGCAATGGTCGATGCGGGGCATTCCCTTTCCACCGACCTCAAATGTATATAAAGGGTCCTTAACTTCATTTGAATCATTTTTCCAAAGCACATTCGCTAGAGAGAGTATAGCACAAAGATTTCAATCATTTTTCATCCGATTACGCTACTAAACGCCATCCAACCTCAAATTAACTTCGGGTAATGAGTTCTAGGACTATGGGAAGCATTACTACGGAGTTATTTTCTTTAAATTCGCTCAGAAAAATGGAACTCTGCTGAGTAAAAGTTGTCAGAATTGCTCCAAATTGATTCCTAAGCGGCCACAGGCTTTAGGTAAGCATTTCTCCCTTCTAAACTCTCGGGAAATTATAGGTTTTCAGCCGTATTTTATGAAGTTGAATTATAGTTGCTATTAGTATCAAAATTTACCATTTTTCCCGAACATAGTATTGAAATTAATCCCATTTTCCCAGTATTAAGGTTACAATTTGGAAGAGCTGCAAAATACAAATTGAAACTCGTCAGTCAATCGAGAATCAGCATCGAGGTATGTTAAGGCTTATCCCTCAGCAAGTTACTCTCATAGTATAGTGATACGACTTATGTTCTTGAATGGAAATAACGGTCCCATATGTTGCAAGTAATTACTATTAGTAGATTGTGGTTAGATATGTTGTGGTCAGTTATTGTCTATAGACTATGAATATATATGTTGTGGTTAGCTGCTAGAAAACATATATAGATTATACCACAATATCCCTTGTAAGGAAAGAACATGTAAAGTGTGACATCCGCCAGAAGCGTCATAGAAACTCTTCTATTCTACAGTTCATTATGTTAGTAGAATTGTATGTTTTACTATCAGGCCTAGACCTTACAAGCTCGTGGATAGTTATTAGGCCGAAGTTAGTAAGTTGAACAACATAGGCGTAGCTAGGCAATTTAAACTACCAGTTTGATGCCTGTTCTGTTAGTAAAGCACACCAAAGGCCAATGGCGTACCCTCATGCCCCAAGGTCAGAAATTTAGATAGGATGGCCATACTTTAAGGTCAATGGGACTAGGGTAACGTTCTTTCTTGATCTAGCTACAAGGATGGGGCAGTATGGAAAGATAAATTGGGGAACCTGATAGAGATTACTAGTTTTAAAATCTAGTGAACTGAGTGAAAACCTACAATTTAGTTAGCTACTACCAGTAACTATTAGTTCCAATTGATTTAGTACTCATCATGCAGGTCACCTAAGAAGCCATCCCAGTAGTTCGGGTCAAATAGACCCGTGAGTACCCTAAGAAAGCGGACATTACTAGCAATTAGAGGCAGGGCCTATGCCCTAGCCTGCTCCCATAATATACTCAGGGACCGATTGCCCTGAGTAGCTAAATCCATATAAACTTTTCTATAAAGTTAGGGTTTGCCCAAGAAAGTCATATAAGATATGAACAAACCAACCTAAAGTCTAAAGGACTAGAACCATGTTAGCACAGTATTACCCTCAGGCTAAGGATGTCAGTAAGCTTCTTGTGGAGGATTAGGGGTCAACCGCTCAAAAGCATGTTCGGTCAATAGAAGCCCTACAATTGTTCTAAGAAAAAAAAGTAGGTAATTTCTCTTTTGCGACCCTACAGTTGCTTATGAGTTATAGTTGCCAGAGCAGGACATTCAGAGTATTGTTAGGCCACTCCAGCTCTCGCCCTATCCAGTCTAGACCGTTAGAGATTATGATCACTTCCAGGATCCTCTGATAAGATATAGGTGCACGGGGTGTGCCTGCTAGCAGCCATACAGATTATTCTAGGGGCGAGTAGTGGTCTCGTTAGGCCTAGAAGGCCAAATACGCCTTTTGAGTGGCTAGATTGAGACTTCAGTATAGAACCTCGAGTGGGGTTTCCCTCGCTTAGGAGCCTTCCGTGACCACCCTAGTGTTACTAGTTGTGTCGTCGCCCACCAGGGCTATATGACATCGCTCCAAGGAGCAATATGCCGTCTCCAGAGATGATGCAGAGCTTACACCCTTGTCGAGCCTGGTGTCGAGGGTGTAGTTATCAGGAGTCCATTAGAGTCAGACACAACCACAAATCAGAAGCCAAGCGGGTTCAGTTGCAGACCCAGGGGGGAGGATGTTACTCCTCGGAAAATATTTGGTAATTATTTGATGTTTGTATACTACGTTAGGGGAAGTACGGGTTGTATATTGGCCGTAGATGACAGGGGAAATGTGTACGAACGGAAAACCGAAAAGTATGTGATGTTCATAAGTAATGGTCAACTTTAAATAACCATATCTCCTAGTATATAATGAATTAGAATCCCCACGATCTATAAAATTAAAGGTCTTTGAGCCTAGTTTTCAGAACATCAAACCGCTCATCAATCGGAGTTAAAAGTAAAAAGTTATAAATGTTTTACCGTGACACTGTCAGGCAGTAAGGTGGCTACCGCCCTAAAAACGGCCACCACCCAACTTGCTTTATATTTTAAGTCATGACTTATCAAATCATTTCCAATGTTTCCAGAGTTAAGGTTCCTGCTTATCCTCTGAAATTCTCTCAAATTTCTAGAAAACAACTAAGGAAAACACTAAGCTAAACTCCATTAAACTAAAGCTAAGTGAAGGGGATCTACCATAAGGTGAAGGTGGTGTGTTGGTGGCTGTTTTGGCTGCACTTGGGCAATGTTGCTGTGGTGAATTTGCTGCATTTTTGAAGCTTTACTAAGCTACATATACGTTCACTCTTGATAGGGATTAAACACAAGTATAAAAGGTAAGGATTCTACTACTAACCTTGCTTGAATTTTTGATTACTAAACTAGAAGTTGGAGGTGTGTTTGGTGTGTTGGTGAACTGTTTTGTGGCGTTTTGGACAGCAAGGTTGTTGTATTTTTGGACACGAAGTTGAGGTCAATTAATCCTACTTTTAACCAAGAACAAATCCCCAGCAAAAGATAAGGATTTCACCCCTTTTAAACCTCTCAATTGTAAAGCGAAAATCTGGAATTGGGCAGCTAAGTGAGCTGCCGATGCACTGTTTGTGAGCTAAGTATTGCTCATTTTTCTTAGGATTTTTGGCTGTTTATTTTTCTGTAATTATACTTCATATTGAGGGGAAGAATTACAGCAGATATAAGGTAAAATTTCCTCTTGTTTCTTCCTTAAAAATTAGTGAAAACTAGCTGAGAAAATGGCTAAATGTTGTTGATGTTGCCATGTGTTGTTGTTGCTATTGTGACTGCCATTGCTTAGTTATTTTGGCTGAATTTTGTGATATATACTAAGATTCTCATTGGCCAGTAAAACCACTGTATTAAGGAGGTTGAAGGCTGATCATTGAAATAGGAAATCGTCTAGAGAAAAGTTCATCGGAGAAAGGTATGTAAGGCGTTCTTTGTCTCTTGATTTTCAAGCACGAATTCATGTTGAGGATTAATCTGGCATTCCCCTGTACTTGAGCAAATAGTAGCATATTATGGTTCCTCCCAGTTGTTAGAATTACTTGGTATTAAGTTGTGTATTTGCTAAAGAGTTAGAACACATGGATGTGAAGTGGAGAGGGCAATTGCCTTCTATTATGGTCATAGTTGTAAATTGAGTCTGAAGTCCCCTCGGCGTGAGCACTATGAGCTGGTCCTTTACATTATGTTATGTATTTGTGGTGTCAAAGTTGTTTCACATTATGGGAGCTAAGAAATTTTTTAAGCATGGCAAGACGACGACGCGCAGATAAATCTAATAATTAAAATTTGTTTTTAACTCAATAAGGGCTAACGAGGATAATGAAATGGAATTTCCTTATGGAAGTTACCTACCCTATTATATTCATGTTTTAAGGTACCTAGGTCCATGAGATGGTTCCTCTATCCCTATTCCTTAAGCTAAGCAACTAATTAATGCGTTTCTTAATTAACCGTACGTCAAACTTGGAAATTGAGCCTGAATGTACAAACTATTGATATTTCTATGGAACCATCTTTATTGGCAGGTTATGCACAATATCTTGATATTAACAAGTTATACGAAAATCATGATATATATATATATATACACGTTTATGCTTATATTAAAATTACGCACTAAAGCAGTAAGGACTACCTTTCGAAAATATCTATATGCTTATTAGAGCTCTTGAGTTATCTAGACCTCCTGAGAATTGCTTAAGGTTTTAAGTAGACACGTCATATGTTCTTTGAAAGTTGTAGATGTATAAGAAAATCAACCTAAGAGTAAAGGTTGAGGCTCTGGTAGCAATGGAGAGGTAAGAGTAAATTAGACCTTTTAAAGTAAAATATGAGTTATATGCCCTCTATCCATAGTTGATTTCAAGAAACTTTGAGAGATGTTAAATATGAACAAGACGATGTTTAAGAGATAAGTTTGGAAATTAGGTAAAAAGGTAAGTGCGTATAAGAATTTCTGGAATAATGAACACAAGAGTAAATAATTAAGTAGGGAATTACGAATCCTGGTTGGAAAAGAATTTATGATGAATACGAAAAGTAAAGCCAAAGGTTGTTTTTAGATGATAAGTGTTACGATTTTTAATGAGTTAGGCAAATAGCCAACAAGATTTACCCCGTTCTAATGACCTTTAGCAAAAAGGGTTATAAATAAAGTTGGTTATGTTTAGTTGTGTTAAGCTAATAGAAGGCCAGTAAAGTGTTAACTTCTTATGAAATGATTAGAATCAAATATTTTGAGATAGTGACTCAAGTTAAGGAGAATTTCTTCGTTGTCCTTTTTGAACAATTATTTTTGATTATTTGTTCTATGAGTTGGAGTAACTTTCTCAAGTTTTAAAGGATTTTTTTCTTGGAAGTTTCTAAAATGTTTATAATGCTGCTAAGCTTTTCTAAGCTCCACATATATTGCAATGTTTAACACGAGCTTTTCCTACATTGTCTGAAGCACGACTATAAGTCTTTATTTATTTTAAGGAAGCCCCTAGATAGTTTTCTAGCATTGGTATATTAAAGAGCTCCAGGTTTGAGATACACAAGTTATGTCTTCCTGTTCATAAGTTACTCGAGATGTGATATGATATGCAACGAATGAGGTATGCTCACAATTCTTGATATGAAAGTATGAAAGTCAAACGAGTATAAGCACGAAATGAATGCTAAGATTGTTAATAGAAAATGTTACGTTAAGCTATTCCTCTCTGGTCCCCGTGTTATAATTGCTAGGAGATGTTTAAAATCATGAACGTGAGTCTACACATGTCTTTATGATATTCTAGTTCTAGGAACTTAAGTAGAATTCCTTCACAGTATATGTATGTATTTAAATTCTAAATGAACGACCTATATGTGTATGGCTTAATTGTAGTATTAGGGGTCGTGGTAAGATCCTACACATGTTATAGTTACTTATTGACATATTTTATGGTTTCCAGTATTCAGATAGTCTTTATGAGCTCTATCAACTCCATTTGTGATTTTGATTAAGATTTTTTTTTATTTTACCCGGTGTGGTGCATAGGCTGGAGATATTTTTATTTTACCCTGGTGTGGTGCACCGGCTGGAGATCTTTTTATTTTTCCCCGGTGTGGTACATCAGCTGGAGATATTTTTATTTTACCCTGGTGTGGGACACCGGCTGGATGAATTTTATATATGGATTTACGGTTGGCTGGTCGCTAGCATTACAGTTATAGCTTCTTTCTTGTGCATTTCTTAATTACATTTTCATCTCATTATAGAGTTATTATCAGGTTTCAATTTTCAGGATTTCAGGTTGTTACTATTCCTTATTCCTGGTTCAGTTATCTTGAGTTTAGTTATGTTATAGTAAGTTGTTATCAATTACAGGTTGTAGAGTTCCAGGTTATATTTATCCTTTATATGTTTATGTGCTAAGTCAGTTATTACAAGATTGTTATCTCATGGTTATAGTTTCAGCCTTACATACCAGTACATTTCATTTGTACTGACGTCCCCTTGCTTGGGGACCTGCGTTCGTGCCACAGGTACAGGTATAGGTCAGGATTGCTAGTTGAGTAGCAGTTCGTGAGTTCAACAGATGGTTGGTATGCTCCTTTCTTCCTGGAGCTAGGGCTTAGTTATTTATGCTTGAGTTTGGAGATGCAGTTATGGGTAGGTTGGAGCCTTGTTCCGATCATCAGTCAGTTTACTCTTTAGAGGCTTTGTGGACTTAGTGTGTATAATGTTATTCAGTTTGTGGCCTCGTCGACTTATTGTTTCTTGGTTCAGCATACTAATTGCCTTGGTTGCATTTCGATTGTTTACCCGTATTGTTGAGACCTTATTGGTCCAGTTTATTCTTCAGTTGATTGTGACAGGTGGCCTAGATGGCCTAAGTGTTACAGTTACAGATGTCATATAGCCGGCTTCTCGATCAATCATGAATCGAGTGCTAGTTGCGCCCTACCCCAGTTTTGGGGTGTGACAGGTAGGTATAGAACCAGTAGAGTCATAGAAACCTGGATAGGGGTATATAGATTTAAAGTGTACTTGCCAGGGATTATGGGGGGTCCCGGTAGGTTATTTCTGTGTTGCTTGTACCTTCCAAGCTTATTGGGGCCAGGTTAGGTTCTTTTTTGTATTCTTGTATGCTAGTTAAAGCTTATGGATGTGTGATTATAATGTTTAAGCTCATGTACATGTAGTATTTTTCTAGATTCAGATTACGTATAAGCCAACTTACAGGTTAATCCTTCTGCCCCTCCTTTCTACTTACTTTCAATCTTTAATAGCTTTCATTCATCTTATTTACTACCTTACATATTTGGTACATATTGTACTGATGCCCAACTATGGGGCGCTGAATTACTTGCCTACAGGTTTAGATAGACAGGTTGTGAGGTCTCTAGGGAGCCACTCAGAGTCAGTACATTGGCCAGCTCCTTTCATTCGAAGTTGCTAGGCTATAGAAGATTACCACCTCTTATTTGTATAACATTCAGGTAGGCCGGGGCCCTGTCCCTACCACTTTTGTATTCACAGAGTCTTGAAGACTATAGTATCCAGTTGGTTAGCTGTTGATGGCTATGTGGCGTCTAGTATATTAGCTTGTTCTTATTTCTGTTATAACTAGACAACATGGTGGTCTTGTCGGCCCGCATAGGATCCCTTTTGTTACCTGTTGTTGGTTAGCTGTTTTTATTTACAGGTGGCTATACGGCCTTTTCAGTCGGAGTCTGTGTTTACAGCCAAGATATAGCTCATTGTTTTCTTTAACTTAGTTTCAGGCATGCACCAGACGTGCATAAGCCCAGCCAAGTCAGTCAGATCCCAGTGTGGCACTAGGAGCCAGTCATGCCTCCCAAGGTGGGGCGTGACAAACTTGGTATTAGAGCAGGTCGTATCCTAGGGAATCTGCAAGGAGTTTCTAGTAGAGTCTTGTCTATGGGTGTGTTGTGCATCACATTCCATAGGCAGGAGGCTACGAGGCATGATAGTATGGTTACCCCTTCTTCTTAGATCATTCTGTAGAGCGGAGTTGTATAGGGTTGAGTCCCTAAGCTTGTATTGTTATGCAGGTTTAGAATGGTGTTTGATATATGGCAGACTTCAGCCAGCCGCAAGATGACTGTAGTAGCAGGAGGAGGTACCAGTGAAGTGCCACAGTTGGGATACGCTTAGCCTAAGGGCTGAAGCAGACGTCTTTTACATTTTCCCATAACCCTCCCGAGGCACCGGAAACTTTCTAAGGCAACAGATATGTCAGCGTCATCCCCGATTCTTTCTTTAGTTTTGAAATAGTACCTCAGAATAGATACATATGAGTTGGCTTACCTACTAGATATGTAGAATTAGATAGGGGAAAGACTTAAGGTTGGAACACCCGAAACATATAAAGGATCGTGCAAGAGTTGTACTTCCATCCCTTAGAGTTGTTCAAATTCACGCCCTAATCCCGGTATAGAATGATAGGGTTACTTTCCACCTCCCAGTTTATTCTTTCAATACAATAGAAAGCATAAGTAGCAATACCATGTTTCCCAAAAGAAGGAATAAAGGAGAGATAGAATTTTTGATTTCGAGAAGGGTTAGAAAGTGGTTAGGGTCCCTAGTATTTACAAAGTTACCTAGACCCGCACGATAGTAAATCAAGAGGGTGAACAAGATTGCCAGTAGCACCTAAGTGTGTGTGAGAGAGTACATTAATAATAGACCCCCAACAATAGTTGGTTGATTCTGTTGCAGTATGCTAGTGACATTAGGACATACCTGCAAGATAGTGGTTATGGCACTAGTTTTTTATGTCGAAGGATAGAGAGATCATACAAGCAAAATGGGCCCGAGTACGGGACGGAAGGATACAGGTCGGTAGACTTGGTTAGTAATATCTTTAACAGTATGAGGCAGAGGGAACGAACCTCAGATCTCAGTCTAAGAAAACAAGGGAAAAGGCATGAGTATCTAACTCCGGAGGGAAACAGAGTCACCTCCACGTTGAAGTAGATTGACAGAGCATGGGACCACCACTGAATGTCAACAAATAAGCATCCGATTGATAGTTAAGAGATAGTGAGGTGTAACCTAAAATGCTGCAATATCACCACTGATTGTGGAATTAGAGAGTGGCGATACAGAGATTCTAACCTAGTATAACCAAGAGACAAGGCCCGGTAGGAAGTTAATGGCCTTGGAGATAATAAGGGGTGGAGTCATGAGAACCAGAGGTTGACTCTGAGTTCTAGAGGTGGCAGGACTTCATTAGCAGACTATGGCCAAGGCGCACTATGTCTATTACCCTCTTCACCGAGAGTTTGATGAAAATGCATCGAGTTGTAAGAGAGACCTACTGATGGCATGGGAAGGGGGAAGATATCGTTGAGTCATAGCACAAAACTCTAATGACCAGCCAGGGGAGGCTGGATAGCAAGAACAGAGCAGGCCAATTCAAGAGATGATTGTGCCTGCAAGGAAGTGGAAAGTAATAGATATGAATATAGTTATAGGATTATCTCGTACCAGGTGTAAATTGATCTCATTTGAGTCGGTATGGAAAGGCTAACCAAATCGACTCATGTCTTGCTGGATGGAATTATATTTCAGCTAAAGGCTATGCTGAGTTAAATGTTAAAGAAGTAGTTTGGTTGAATGGAGCCCAAGTCTCCAATAAACTCTAACAAACAGGTACAATGTACAACTAGGTTTTAGAAAGGCTTTTAAAATAGATTGGGATGCATGTTAATTCGAGTACAACTCCTCGTCTCCAAACAAATTGCTATGCAGAGTACACAACTAACACACTGAGGGTCTATTATGAGTGGAAGTGGAAACCCCCCTAAATGATGACTTAAAGCAAGTAAATTAAAGATAGTTGAACTAGGGCGAGTTATGACTGGCAAACTGAAAAGTTAAATTTAGCAAGAAATGGGTACCAATAGCCCAGGGTCGTCAGAAGTCCTACCCTAATGTACGACGTAGGCATATAAGGATTGAAGCAGCAGTTGGGTATTTCTAGATACTTTGCCAAAGAAGGGCGTTACGAGATATGGTAAAAAGGGCAAGCTCAGCCCTAGATTCATTGAACTGTATCATATCCTACGGAGGACAGGCACAGTGGCATATGGGTTGGAACTGTCTCCAGAGCTAGAATTTGTCCATCCAGTCTTCCACATGTCAATGTTGCGGAAGCGCATAGGTGACCCATCCCGAGTGGTGCCAGTTGAGGATGCTCAAGTCACGGAGGAGTTAACCTATGAAAAGTTTTCAATTGCCACACTGGATCGGAAAGTTTGTAAGTTAAGAACTAAAGGTATAGCTTCTGTTAAAGTATTATGGAGGAACATGAATAAAGAAGAGATGACCTGGGAAGCTGAGGATGATACGACATCTAGATATCCTCACCTAATCTAGGATTGTTACTAATTATGCAGTTAAGGTGAGATTGTTGTTCAGTTGTTATTTTACTGCTTATGCTATAAGTATTGTTGCTTAGCTACCCTCTTTTATTGTGTAATGGTTGTTATAGCGTCCTGTAAGGCGCCTATATTGGACTTTTCTATGTTTCAGGTTTCCGGATAGTCCATATTACAGAGGGGAATTTGCCGAAATTTTGCTAAATCTTGGCTAAGAGAGTTAACTCCTTTAAGCCTAGGAATTCCATTCGAGGATGAATGTTCCTAAGGGGGGAGGATGATACACCCCGTAAATGTTAACGATTAGTAAGCGTATGCATGGACTGGTGACAAGTAAGAAGAGCTTGACGCGTGTGGGAAAAAGCCTCAAAAGTAGGGTCACGCGTGGCTAGGCCACTAAGGGCCAGCACGAGGCGCCAGCCAGCAGAAAACCGGCCAGCGTGGCATGCCAGGTCCACTGGCGCAAGGAGAGGCATGGCGCGGGGGCGTGCTAGAGCTATGGCCGGTGCGGGGTGCCCCCTGCCACTGACCTCACATGTATATAAAGGCTCGTTCACTTCATTTGGGTCATTTTTCCAAAGCACATTGAGCCAGAGAGAGAATAACACGAAGATTTCAATCGTTTTTCATCCGATTATGGTACCAAATGCCGTCCAATCTCTAATTAACTTCGGGTAACGAGTTCTACACCTACGGAAAGCATTACTACCAAGTTATTTTCTTAAAATTCACTCGGCAAATCAAAACTCCGCCTAGTAAAATTTATCAGAATTTTTCCAAATTGATTCCTAAGAGGCCAAAGGCTTTAGGTAAGCATTTCTCCCTTTTGAACTCTTGGAAAATTATAGGTTTTCGGCCGTATTTTATGAAGTTGAATTATAGTTGCTATTAGTATCAAAAGTTATCATTTTTGACGAATTAGTATTAAGATTAGTCCCTTTTTCCCAGTATCAAGGTTAAAATTGGGAAGAGCTGCAGAATACAAATTACAACTCATCTGTCAATCAAGAATCAGCAATAGAGGTATGTTAAGGCTTATCCCTCGGCAAGTTACTCTCGTCGTATAGTGATACGACTTATGTTCTTGAATGGAAATAACGATCCCAGATGATGCAAGTAATTTCTATTAATAGATTGCGGTTAGATATGTTGTGGTCAGCTGTTGTTTGTAGACTATGAATATATATGTTGTGGTTAGCTGCTAGAAAATGTATATAGATTATACCACAATATCCCTTGTCGGGAAAGAACATGTCAAGTGTGACACGCGCTAGAAGTGTCATAGAAACTCTTTTATTCTCCAGTTCATTGTGTTAGTAGAATTGTATGTTTTATTGTCACGCCTAGACCTTAGAAGATCGTGAGTAGTTATTGGGCCTGAAGTTAGTAAGTTGAACCGCATAAGTGCAACTAGGCGATAAAGCTACCGGTTTGGCGCCTGTTCTGTCAGTAAAGCACGCCCAGAGGACAATGACGTACCATCACACCCCAAGGCTAAAAATTTAGATAAGATGGCCATACTTTAAGGTTAGTGGCACTAGGGTTATCTAGTGAACTGAGTGACAGCCTACCATTTAGTTAGCTACTACTAGTGATTATCAGTTCCATTTGATTTAGTATTCGTCATGCAGGTCGCCCAGGAGGCCATCCCAGTTGTTCGGGTAAAATAGACACGTGGGTACCCTAAGGAAGGGGACCTTACTAGTAGTTTGGCACTAGGGTTATCTAGTGAACTGAGTGACAACCTACCATTTAGTTAGCTACTACCAGTGATTATCAGTTCCAGTTGATTTATTATTCGTCATGCAGGTCGCCCAGGAGGCCATCCCAGTTGTTCGGGTAAAATAGACACGTGGGTACCCTAAGGAAGGGGACCTTACTAGTAGTTAGAGGCAGGGCCTATGCCCCTGCCTGCTCGCATAAGATACTCAGGGACCGATTGTCGTGAGTGGCTAAATCCATATAAACTTATCTATAAAGTTAGGATTTGTCCAGGAAAGTCATATATGATCTGAACAGACCAAGCTAAGGTCTATATAACTAGAACCTTGTTGCACAGTATTACCCTCAGGCTAAGGATGTCAGTAAGCTGCCTGTGGAGGATTAGCGGTCGACCGCTTAAAAGCATGTTCTTTTAGTAGCAGTCGTACAGTTGTTCTAAGCAAAAGAACTAGGTAATTGGTTGTCTACGACCCTATAGCTGCTTATGAGTTATATTTGCCTGAGCAGGACATTTAGAGTATTGTTAGGCCATTTCAGATCTCACCTATCTGGTCTAGACCGTTAGAGATTATGATAACTACCAGGATCCTCTGATCAGATACAGGTGCACGGGGTGTGCCTACTAGCAGCCATACAGATTATTCCAGGGGCGAGCAGTGGTCGCGTTAGGCCCAGAAGGCTAGATACGCCTTTTGAGTGGCTAGATTGAGACTTCCGTATAGCATCTCGGGTGGGGTTTCCCTCACTTGGGAGCCTTTCGTGACCATCCTAGGGTTACTAGCTGTGTCGTTGCCCGCCAGGGGCTATATGACATCGCTCCAAGGTGCAATACGCATCTCCAGAGATGACGTAGAGGCCCAAGGGCCATATTATAGTCCATTCAATGGTTAGACTACTAGCTCTATGTCGTATCGGCCTTACACCCTCATCGAGCCTAGTGCCCAGGCTGCAGTTATTAGGAGTCCATCTGATTCAGACATAGCTACAGATCAGGAGCCAAATGAGTTCAGTTGCAGACCCAGTGTCACGACCCGAACAGAGGCCCCGATCGTAACACGTGATGAGGAGCCCTGAGAGACTCCAAGTTGACCCTTGGAATAAGCAAATGTCTAATATCAATCAACAAACTAAATAATTGATAAAATACTTATAGCAGAAGTCTAACTTGAATATAACATCAGAATACGAAATTCGAAGCTAAATACATACATATGTTTGAAAAGCCTCTAAACATGACGAGTTGATGGGATAATACCCCAACTAACTCAACAAAACTGAAACTGAAATACGTAAAGGAAAGCTGAATAGTCTAGTCCTCAGGAAAGTAGGACTCACCCACGAATAGAGTGCTAACTCTGATAAGCTGACTACGAGCGGGGCTGAATTTGAGACCTGGGCCCTATCTCATTAGATGATACAGCATAGAGTAAGCAGTCAGTACGTGGAATGTACCGACTATGCAAGGTAAGTAAAACTGCTGAAGTAAAGAAATTCATTTAAAGACAATACATCAAATAAAACATAAACATTAAGAATCTGAGAATAGGGCTTGCATGCATTTTTTCTGAAATGATGATCTCTTCATAACATAACATAGCATAACTTCATTTAATCATACTGAATCGATTGAACCAAAGCTGAATTTTGACATTTATAAGTAAAGCTGAACATTGAGTAAAACCTACTTTAGAACATGCATTTACATAAATCTCATGAGTAATGAAACATGCATATCTGAAATCATGAGGAACAACGGGAGACTCGTCTTTTAACCGACATACCACAGTTGAGCTTACATGGTCCCAATATCACACTCAAGTGGGTAGAGCTATCCAAAGCCTTGCCAGGGCTAGGGACGATACCGTTATATCGATATTAAGCTGAGGCCCATCCGAGCAGGGGAAGCTTACAAGGGAGGTTCCAAAGTCATAATGTATAAACCTGCGTTGGCGTGAAGTTCTGAGGCATAGGGTGATCAACCCTTAGCCTACTCGGTGCTAGACATTACTTTCAAAACTTGCATATGCTCTACATCATTTCATAACGAAGCTCAACATAGTCTATTAACGAAGCTCAATGATCAAATACATCTTAAATATGAAATCATTCATATGAGAAGTTTTTGCTCAAGACATACCACAAGCTGAAAATGTAATTGGGAGCCTTCACTCCAAAACCATGTGGTAAGCTATACATAGGGAAACTTTAACTCAAAACATACCATAAGCTGAGAATATAATTGGGAGTCTTTGCTCCAAAATAATATGGTAAGCTTAATTCGGGAAAAATCATCATTCATGCTTAACATGTGGGCATTTCTCAAAGCTTTATCATACTTAGAAATACTAAATTCTCATCAAAAACATAAATTGTAAACATGGGTAGTTTTAAAACAAGCTTTTCATCATAATATCTCATCATCATCATATATTCATCACCAATCTCATCTTTCATAAACATCTCAATAATGGGCTTTTAATTCAATAAGCTAGAAACATGATTTTTAATTGAAAACATTATAAAAATTGTCCATGCTTCATAATTCAATAATAGCATCATGATCAAATCATATCCATGTATAAAAATCGAAGATTCATGCACTTGGGCTAAAACCCCATAGATTGAACATAGAATTTCATACATTAGAGAGGGATTGGGCATGGGTGTGAAGGAAATCACCCATTCATAACCTTATATACCTGTTGGTAGCTGATTCTAACACTTCTTTGAATGCCCAATAGAGAATCAAAGGAAATGGAGAAACAACAGCTTGATCACTGTCTCAAACTTGTCTACCTTGCATGCATGAATGAATGAGGTCTAAAATGAAGTTAACCCCTTTAAAAGTCACTATTAATAACCCAAAACATCATAGTTTAGGCCTTAGAAACTTAGGGATTACGGAAAAGCCCTTACAAAATTGGTAGAAAATAACTGTCAGGTGGCCCTAACGGGTGACCTGACGACTTGTTGCTCTAGGGCATGATGTGTTGTGGATTTACAACACTATTGATGCTCAAAACTAAGAAAATAGCATGGACTTAGGTGTATTTATGTGGATATGAGGCACTTTTCCTTTGATTTCAGGATAAATGGGTATTGGAGCGTAAATTGGCAAAAGGATTCTAAAAGTGTGCAAAACAGGGCAAAAATGCAGTCCACAGTACGACCCATAGGATGGACCTATGAGTCGTACTGATGGCCGTGATAAGAAATAGAAGGCTGAAGCTGGAAGAATGAACCTATGAGTCTTGCCAAGGATCGTACCAAGCTTGTATGAGTCATTTTAAGGCAATCTTAATGAAATCTAGAAGAATTGCACAAGAGGCTGATTCGCAGTATGAGAGGAGACCATGACCCGTGAGAGCTTGGTACAAGTCGTATTATACCGGTCGTGGTGAACTTCAGACAAATTGCAAAGATTTAGAATCAAACCAAGGGAGCCTGGTACGAGTCGTAAGAAGAAGGTACGAATCATACCTTGGCTAGAAACTTAGCCAAAAAATTAGCCAACAATCCAACCACGAGAAGCTACCATGGACCGTAGGATACTCCTACGAGTCGTACGATGATCCGTGATGAGGTCGGCACCAGATATGGAAAATCACCCTATTAGCCTAGGAAAAGGATTCTTATGTCTATATAAATACGTTTTATATTTTATTTCTTATAGGAGTAGGTAATTAAATTAGGTTTTAGTTGGAAAACATTGTAGTAGACAATTTTACACCTTTGAAAGAGAGAATTGAGTTTATTTAACCTTGTGATCAATTTTTTCTTGAATTCATATTGTTCTTGCTACCTGTTCTTCAAGATTTTGTGGATTAATTAAAGGAACTGTTTTTCTCAATCATATTTGTAAGTATTGTTTTTATGTCTTTAATCATGAACACACTTCACAATCTTGCAACTATGAGAGGCTAAAACCTTCATAGCTAGGATTGTGGGAACCATGGTGGAATAACAAGCTAGGGTTGCACAAAGTGAGTCTAAAACCAGTACTAAACGCTTATATTGTATTCTCTTCATCTTTAACGATTCTTAATGGTGTACAACGTTAGGAAGTGCCTGAATTCTTTACTTGCTTTGGTCGAAGAGGTAGATTTTAGGAAAAGAGAATAACAACGGAGCCTTGATCTTGATGATCATTGTATTAACTTGAGTTGTGGTCGCAGGATAGTTATATCTGGAACTTAGCGATAACAGTTGGTTTGGAAATGCTCAAAAGACTTGTTCGAGTAATTGAGTATAGTCATTCAATAGGGATTGGTCGATCGTTTGAATGAACCTAAGTTATCAGTTCTGTAAGTAAGTATTGGCGAAGATCATGAGTGTATACCTAAAGCTGTTATGAATCCATGGGAAACACAAACCCTAGTTATCCTTTAATTATTGATTCACAACCTTAATCTTGACAGTTGTTTCGTTTTTACTATTGACTATTATTAGAAACCCCCTAATTGTGAAGTAACTATCATACAAGTCACCTCTAAGTTGGGTTCTTTATTGACAACGTCTGCTTCATACTTCAGTTAGAAGTGATGTTTGAGCATTATCAAGTGGAAGGACACTGGGGTAATATATCCCATAGCAGACAGTCAATGGGTAAGTCCTGTTCAGTGTGTACCAAAGAAGGCAGGGATCACAGTGGTGCCCAATGCAAAGAATGAGCTGATACCGACACGAGTAGTCACAGGATGGCGTGTATGCATGGACTACAGAAAACTCAACCACTACACCTAGAAGGATCATTTTCCAATGCCATTCCTGGATCAGATACTTGATAGACTGGCAGGTAAAGGATGGTATTGCTTCCTTGATAGATATTCAAGGTATAATCAGATCACTATTGCTCCAGAAGATCAAGAGAAGACAACCTTTACCTGTCCATATGGGACCTTTGCTTTCAAGAGAATGCCCTTAGGACTGTGTAATGCACCAGCCACCTTCCAGCATTGTATGATGTCCATATTCAGAAATGGTGGAAGACACCATCGAAGTATTTACGTATGATTTCTTGGTTATAGGTGAGTCATTCGAGTCCTGCCTTGAGCATCTGGGCAGAGTGCTAAAAAGATGTGAGGAAACCAATCTGGTCCTAAATTGGGAAAACTGTCATTTCATGATTAAAGAGGGAATAGTGCTGGGCCATAAAATCTCGGGAAGGGGGATTGAGGTGGACAAGGCAAAAATTGAAGTTATATCAGGATTGCCACCCCCTATTTTCATAAAAGGGATCAGAAGCATTTTAGGGCATGTAGGATTCTACCAGCGCTTTATCAATGATTTTTCAAAAAGAGCACAGCCATTGTGCAAACTACTGGAGAAAGAGGTAAAGTTCGTATTTTATGAGGCATGTCTAAACTCTTTTGAGTGCCTGAAAGAAAAGCTCACTACCGCTCCTATCATCATAGCTCCAGATTGGTCTCTTCCCTTTTAGTTGATGTGTGATGCTAGTGGTGTTGCTCCTGGTGCTGTTCTAGGCCAAAGGAGAGCAAAGATCTTTCATCCAATCTATTACACTAGAAACACACTCAATATAGCCCAGAAAAATTATACAGTCACGGAGCAGGAACTACTGGCAGTGGTCTTTGCATTTGAAAAATTTCGAGCATATTTGCTCGGAGCCAAGGTGATCATTCACCCAGACCACGCTGCATTTTGAGGTATCCGATGTCTAAGAAGGATGTCAAACCCAGATTGATTCAGTGGGTACTCTTGCTCCAGAAATTTGAATTTGAAGTAAAGGATCGAAAGGGAACAGAAAACCAGGTGGCAGAGCATTTATCTAGACATGAGGCTGAAGCAAAGGAGCAGATGGAGGTTGAGATCAATGATGCATTCCCAGACGATCAGGTATTAGCGGGATCACAGGACTTGATCCCTTGGTTTAACGAGATAGCTAACTACTTTGTTAGTGATATAATGCCAGCAGACCTGACTCCTCACCAGAAGAAAGTTCTTGTTTGATGTTCGACGGTATTATTGGGATGAGCCATATTTATTCTGCATTTGCACAGATGGGATCATTCATAGGTGTGTTCCAAAAGTGGAGATGCTGAGCATTATGGAGGCATGTCATTCTTCTTCTGTAGGGGGTCATCACAGTGGCACTAGAACATCACATAAAGTTTTGCAATGCGGGTATTACTGGCTAACCATTCATCAAGACGCATATGACCTTGCCAAGTCATGTAATCAGTGCCAAAGGCAAGGCAATATTACCCGCAAACATGAGTTGCCACTAACCAGAATTTTGGAGGTAGAACTATTTGACGTGTGGGGCATTGACTTCATGGGCCCATTGATTAGCTCATATGGGATGAAGTACATTCTGGTGGCTGTGGATTATGTCTCTAAATGGGTGGAGGCTGTTGCATTACTGAACAATGAAGGCAAGAGTGTTACAACATTCCTCTGAAAGCACATATTTTCCAGGTTTAGCACTCCCAGAGCTATAATCAGTGATGGTGGATCGCTCTTCTGCAATCGCCTCTTCAAAACGTTATTGTAGAAATACGGTGTCAAGCACAAGGTAGCCACACCTCACCACCCCCAGTGAGTGAGCAGGTAGAAGTTTCTAACAGAGAAATCAAGACCATAGCCAAGACAATAAACACGAGCCAAACAGATTGGGAAAGGAAGCTTGATGATGCACTGTGGGCTTACCGAACAACATATAAGACTCCCATTGGTTCATCACCTTACCAGCTGGTTTATGGTAAATCATGCCACTTGCCAGTTGAATTAGATCAGAAGTCATTATGGGCACTGAAAAAGCTAAATATGAATTGGAACGAAGCTGCCAAGCTAACATTGAATCAACTCAATGAGTTGGATGAATTCCGACTTAAGGCTTATGAGAGTGCAACCATTTATAAAGAAAGAATGAAGATCTATCATGACAAAAAGATTACAAGAGTGGAGTTTAGCCCAGGAGACTTGGTATTATTGTTTAACTCGAGACTCCGACTGCATCCTGGGAAGTTGAAATCTAGATGGATGGGACCTTATAGAGTAGTGCAAGTGTCTCCATATGGTGCAGTGGAACTTGAGAACAAAGAGGGAAAAAGAATCAATTAAATGGGAGAATAATAAAAGTGTATCTGGGAGATAAAGACAAATTGAAAAGAGTGGAGGAAGTATACCGTGATGATGCCTGAGAAGCTACAAAGTCATGTTGTGTCGCGATGTTAAATCAGGCGCTGCATGGGAGGCAACCCATGAAAGGCGAAGTCTGAGTAGCCACATGTATGTTCTCTTCCCTACATGCTTATAGCTTATGCTTGGGGGACGAAGCTCATTTTTTCAAAAGGGTGAGGGGGTGTAGTTGTATTTTTGGGAATTTTGTTCGTATGAGGGTTTTTCTTCTCGTGCTTCTTTTCTCTCAGGCATACTATTTAGTAGAACCGTAATGTGTTAAGACTTTTTTTAGTTATGATTTTTGTTTGATTAGAAAGTAACTTAGGAATACTCAACCAATAGAAATGCACTAGCTTTGTTTTTTTCTTGGAAAAATTGACCATGTTCAAAATTTTTGCTATGTATTTGTGACAACATGCATGATTTCTGTGGATCTTTTTATGTCATTTGGTTATTAATAGTAGTTAGTCTTGTTAAGAAATGTATGAACCAGATAGGTGAAGTAAAAATAGTTCATGTATCATGTGTGAGTGAGGTTTTAGTATTAATTGCAGTATGTTGTTGAGGATCTAGAACTTGCCTGGTTGGTCTCTGCATAGGCTAAGGACGGTTGGTTAGGATATGATCATAGGCAATTTTTGTTTTAGCTCACTTTTAGCTTATATTTCCTTGCCAAAGTTTCTTGAATTCCTTGATCCCAAGTTTGAGCCTTAATAGACCATATTTCTTTGTTTCACATGTTAACCGTACCCATTTGTTTACAATAAACCTATTTTGGCCCTGGTCCTTCCTTTGATATTGTGAACCTCAACATAAGCAAAATGCTTAAGTTGAGGGTAGCTAGAGTAGGGGTGCATAAATGGTGGGAGCGGGAGAAAGGAAAAGAAAAGAAAAGAAGAGAAGAGAAAAGAGAAACTATGGTGAAAATGAGGAATGGTGAGGTGAAAAAGTAAAAGAGCAGAAAATCTTGAGAAACTTGAAAAAGAAAAACTCAAAAGAGTTTGAAGTTGTTTGAAAAATGAGAAAAATCACCTCACCCATGCAAATATTCTTAAAATGGGGTAAAACGGGAAGAAAGGAAAACAAAAGAGTGAAGGGTGAAATAGGTAAATGGTGTAGCCAATGTATGTAGTGTCAAGGAAGGGATAGTAGCTCATAAAATCTCTCATCTTTATCAGGTCCAGCCCTAAGCCTACATTACAAGCCATATCAAGTCTTATAGTGATCCTAACTTGGCCATCTGACAAACCAAAGCAGAGAATTTACGCGCAAGCCTATGGTATCTAATGCATAATACTTGCAAACTTCCTTGTGAGAGTGAGTGCTTTACTTGCCTAGTCCCACGTTGTGGTTGATACTTCATATCTGAGTGGGGACTTCATTTGTGTGAGGGTACATGGGTTATTTTTTCTTTTACTGAGTATATGAGAAACGTGAATGAAACAAGGAACATGCTAGTATGTTGAGAAAGAATGATCTAAATACATAACTGAATACATAACTGAGGTGAAGTAGAATAATCCTACTAGAGGTGTATAATTAGTGATATGATATGATCGTCTTAAATCATTTATGAAATATAAGTAAATCTAGTTTTTGGTTCATGTACATGTACTGAAGACTAAATCTGAAATCTTAAACTAAAAATTATAAATGAAATAAATATACTGAAACTGAAACTAAACCGCACTCTAGGAGAGACTATTAACCGACAAACTCCAATGTGAGCCTTATGGAGCTCGACTTGTGACCCCGGTTGGAAGGGTTTCCATCCAAGCTAAGGGTAAACTCTGATGGGAGTGATATCACTCGTGAACTCAAGGAGACAATCTCTAAAAATGATGACCCCTACATGCGCCCATTGAGGTAAGGGAGATGATCTCAAATAAAGAGGATCTCATATTCCTCAAGCTAAGGAAAACCTTCTCTACTATTAATAATCCCTTATCCTATTGTTGCACATAGTTCTGAGACCTGGGTACACTGGAACCATGGCCTACTCAGTGCAAAGCACTACTCCCAACTGAACATAAAGATACATGTGAACCGATAATATGAAGATGATGCCCTAAGACTAGTCGGAACCACTTTATCTAATTAGAGTCCCAAGAGCCTAAAGAATCATGACATACTGGTACTGAGGGTTAATAACTAATGTTCTAAGACTAGTCAGGGCTACTTTTTACTAACAAGAGGATTGAGAGTCTAGGGAATCCAAAAAATGTTGATCCTACTGAATTCATGAATATCATAAGTCTAAATCCTAAATCATAGTGTAAACCATGTGTACTGAATTCATGGAAAAGTCATATATCTCAAATGGACCATATTTTCAAAAACAACCAATTCATGGGTTGAACCTTGGAAAATCATGCTAACATCTAATTATGGGAATTCATCATGCAATTAAGAGTGAAATCACAAATATCATGTGCTATTTATCATGAGGGCCTTGAAAATCATAGAAGACATGAGAGAAAACATTCATGGAATGGAAACCTTAAAACATGCGTTTCTAGGGAATCAAAGTAGCTAGGGTTTTGAAACATAATTAGGACACAAGGATGAAAGAAGATCCTTGTTGAAGTCCCACATACCTGGCTTGAGAAATCCCCAACTAACACTTGAATCTTGAAGCTCGTGGAGAAAAACACTTAGTGCTCGTGAGCCTTGAAAGGTAGAGAGAAAAAGGACTTTCTGATGATTTGAGAAGGAAAGAGGGATTAGGCTATGAAAATCCCTTCTATTTGACCCTTAGGATTCCCAAAACGACATCATATATGAGTTAGAAGTGTACCAAATTACTAAAATACCCCTAGATTCTCTTTAAAAACCTTCCCGCCAGATGTAATGAGTCCTTCAACGAGTCATTGTCTGATCTAGTGACTTGTTGAACCCATCCTTTACTCCTAGAGTGCTTCTGGTACTCTTCTATTTCCTCAAACAAAGACTAGACAGGATGAGTCATTACTTGCAATAATGGCTCATCGTTCCTCTCGTTGTCACCACTACCACCTTAACACAACTTTTGAAGCCCTTCTAATGGATTAATACCATGGGTCGTCACTCATCACTATGGGTCGTTGCACCCTTCCGTTGTTATGGAATCCGATTTGACCCCTTTCTAAACTTCATTCAATGACCACTTAGGATGACTCATTACATGAGATAATGAGCTGTCACCTAACTCATTGTTTTTCTGGGAATCATGATTGAGGACATACAATGAGGCATATGACGGGTCATTATTCCTCACAACGACTTGTTACTTTCTCTCATGGTTACAAAGGTCCTGTTGTACCCTTTTTGAAACTCTTCCAATGGTTCTTCCTAATGACCCCTTACATAGGCTAATGAGTAATCCTTTGACTCATTAGCTTTGGGGAAAATTTTTCTCCAACTTAAGACTTCCTCAGGACGGGCAACCTAGCAAACCGTTAGTACAAATGATGACTCGTTACATGAGTTTTCTATAGCACTTTGCCTGGTTCCCTGTTGAATTCCATTCTAACTCGGGGGTCTGATTTGGGAAAACTTTTGGGTTGTTACATTATCTCCCACTTGGGAACATTCATCCTCGAATGTGGGCTAACTAAGCTGAAAGGCTAGGGAACGAGTTGTAATCCTAAGAACTTAAGAATAAAAGTTGAATGCTAATGGAGTATCTAACTCCAGACTAAGTTACATGACTGAATTGAAATTATGATTCATGCATGCATGCTAGGACATGTGTAATACCTCGGAATTGCCTAAGACTAGACTCAGTATTTGAAATGAAAATTAGCAGGAAATATGAGATTTCCTCTCAGAACGACTCGTGGTACAGGTCGTTGGTAGGTCTAATGACCCGTTGGTTGTGCCCGTGGTAAGAAGATGCAAAATTGGACATGGGAGTGACAGGTCTAGGAATGACCCATCGTTTGGTGTAATAAGTCATTGTGAGTGGGTCATTGTGAGGGTGTTCTTGTACAAAGAATCCTGGAATGAGTCATGGGACGACTTGTTGTTGGAAAGAATGAGTCGTTGTCCATTGAAAGGAATCCCAAGGTAGGAGCAGCGGTGACGATGACTGAAAACACCGAGTCTTTGGAGCTTGTAATGACTCATCCTGTCCGGTTGTGGTAGGAGACCTGAGACAGGAAACAGGGATGAGAAACCAAGAGAAGCAACGACTCGTGGGATCTTGTAACGATCCGTTGGACTAGTCGTGGTTACTAGTAGTGCAGATTTTTGAGGTTTTTCATTAAGGGTATTTTCATCATTCCTAAGCCCTAAGGTTCTAAACTATGTCATTTTAATCTCAATTAGCAGGGTTTTTAGGGGGTAAACTTATTCTAATTATCTCCACTCCATGCATGCAACCTAGAGCCTTCATTGAAGATCAAGCTTGAGGAATTTCATCAAATTCCCTCCCATTTCCCTTGGGCTTTCAAGTGGGAGTGTGAAATCGATTTACCCAGCTATGTGAGGATATGAATGAGAGTTCCTTTCACTCTCATGCCCTAAATTCTTATCAATTTCATCAATTTCAATTCTAGATTCAAGTTTCATGATCTATGGGGTTTATTCCAATTCTTGTGAAATTCTCTATGATCTATCTATAGGTCAATTGCCTTTATGTATCAAATCATATTTTATGATCTATGGGCAGATTTTATAATTATTTTGATTATTAATTTATAGTTTCAAATTTTGATTAAATTATACCCAACTATGTATGCTTCATGAAAAGTCAAGTTATGATTCCATTATGAACTTGATCTTCTTAAGCCTTAAATTATGATTTATGATTTGTCATATGATTTCTCTCAAGTACTCATCATGGATTCATGAATATCAAGTATATACATGTTTTACAAGTATGCATGGATTTCATGATTTATGATTATGATATGAGCGCTCAAGTGCATGTCTTTGGGAGCAGTGTCTAGCACCGAGTAGATCCGACGTTCAAAGGAAAACCCTGCGGTCTCAAAACTACGTGCCACCGTAGGTATATGTATGAATTTATTTTTGGATCCCTATGATATCACCACGCATGCACCCCCCCCCCCCTACTGGCAAGTCAGGGACGGTCCTGACCACTTGGGTGAAATAGTGGGGCATCATGTAAGGCTCTATCATGATGGTGTCGGTTAAGACGAGTCCTCCAATTATTCCTCATGATTTATTCATGGTTATGTTTATGTTACTTTGGCTCAAGTAATGTTTACTGATGTTTTTCTCCTATGATTATGACTATGACTAATTTATGAATGTTTTAAAAACCTTGAGCCCTTATGTTTACGTTATGATATTTACTTTGTGATCATGTTGTCCTACTCTTATGAACTCTTATGTATTTTAACTATTCATTTTTTCTTACCTTGCATACTCAGTACATTCCAAGTACTGACCGCATACTCTATGCTTTATCATTTCATGATACAGGTCCGAGAGATCAGTCTCAGCCACATCATTAGCCTCTACCTCCCTCTCAGACCTGTCCAGTCGGTGTTGGTGAATCCTCATCCTTCGAGGATGTTCTGTCATCTATAGCTTGTTATGTTCTGTTAGTTTCATACTTTATCGAGCTAGTTGGAGGTCCTGTCCCATCAACTCATCAGTTATGTTTGTGGCTTTTTAGACATTATTTAGAAATCAGTTTGTCGTGGTTGATTCAGTTTTAGCTTCATATATGTATATATATATATATATATATATGCCGACTTCTGCTTTATTATGTTGATTTTAGATATTATGTTCATGTCATGGGTCGACTTGGAGCCTCTCAAAGCTTTTTGTCTTGTGTCTTGATCCAGGCCTATGTTCGGGTCGTGACAACATGAGAGGGATTGAAGGACATGAGATTGACATGGAACTAGGTAGGGTACTGAGGAGGGACTATTCCTCCAAACTAAAACTAAGCTAGTAAGGGCAGAGTTATAACTCTCGAAACTACTTTCTGATATCTGAATAGATTACATGATGACCGATCTGACAGAGAGTAAGACTTATCTGAATTCAACTTTCCAAGTAGTCCCTTCTACTGGCTGATTGCTCTACAAAACCTTCATGGAAACTGCCTCCTTGTTTCTCTAATTACGAACCTACTGGTCCAAGATTTCGATTGGAACCTCCTTTCATTAGGGTCTTCCATTCCCATCAACACTTTGTCACACTAACATCTGATCTCCTCTCATAAAAACACCATGCTAACTGCACCTGCTTTCCAAATACCAATACACAATGCAAGCCTATCACTACACTCATCATTACGGCTTTGTTGCAGTTTATACTATACCAAAAACTCCTTAGATTCCCTGACATGGCTAACAACTGCACTCTATGACCTTCTACTTATCAAGCATCTAAGGCATGCTTGGGGATTCAATTCAGGACATACCCATTACAACCATCATTTTTGTTATGGGAGAACATACATAGGGCTAAGAGTAAGGAAATCGTAAGCACAAATCATTTGCAAAAATCTAAATTGAGCACCTACATGAGGTAGCATGACCTGCTGAGTCGTTAAGGCAAATTCTAAGGATTGTGTTCATAAAGTTGATCATACTGGGAGACATGAGTTTACATACTTAACTAGTTTCACGTGAAGCTTAGATTTATGGAATCTTGGAGGAAGGCTGGGATCGCTGTCTAAAGTAACCACCTATCATTCTAGAAATCTAAACATAGACATGAGTAGAGTGTAATATTGACTGAAACATAGGGGAAACATCTGAATAGGAAAGGATTCACATCCCATAGCTACTATACCTAGGTCTCCCCTACTAGAACGCTCAAGATTTGACTTGGCTCTTCAACTTATCATCTCCCCCTTATCTTAAAAGCCATCATTCTAGGGCTCTTGGATCATTTCTTAAGGCTGGGCTACAACACAAACTCTTAACTTTCCATTCGCTCCTACGGTTATCACTAAAGGTTTCATGTTCCATACCATTCACGGACAAATCCCATGATAGGATGTAACAAGAATTTTATGCCTCATACTGTGACTCCTAGGTCTAACAATATGCAAGAATCAATCATGAAAAGCTCATAACTACTTGTGACTTCTTCTAGCAAGCTTCCCTGACCCTGATGTGATAACAGGGCATAGAAGCAGTCCTAAAGTTGTCCACTACCTGCACTAGCTGATGTGCCTTGCTGAGATGGGCGGCTGTCAGAGCTACTACAGAAGTGGATGGCCTCTACCTTTGCCCTGTTTGGCTGCCCAGCGCCTCAGAGTTTATAGCCGCACTTGCCGCACCAAAAGCAAGAACCTGAACCAGCCATGCACTCTCCCAAATTGTTCTTTCCATGGTTCTTGCAAGCTGGGTATGTAATCTCCCCTACTCTGGGTCTGTTTGGAGCACTTCCTATGATGGTGTTGGGACTAATGATCTCCTACACTCCTTGATCATTAAATCTGAGACTCCATTTACGAACCTGCTCATATGAGCCCTAGGATCAGCCACCATCTTCGGTGTATACTAGACATCCGGATAAACCCCAAGGCATACTTCCAAAAAATCATGTTGGTCTGCTTTAGGTTTACGAACTCGTCTGCCTTCGCCTCCCTAATCTCTAGAGGAAAGAACCTTTCTACCTGTCTACGAAGGCTGTCACGATCTCATCCCAACTCACCGGTGCTGCACCTACCCTATGGCCTCCCTTCCATTGTCTATACCATATATATGCAACCCCTTTGATTTGATAGGAGGCTAAGACCACACTTTCCTCACCAGTCACACCCATAATCTGGATGATCTTTTGGATCTCCTCTATGAACTTATGTGGATCCTTATCCACCTTCAATCCAAATAATTCCAGCGGGTTCATACTAATTGAATCTCGCACCTTTTCCGCCCTAGCATTCTCGTTGAGGTTCACAGGTGCTACTGCCTGATTGTTGGCCTGTGTTGTGATGGACTGTGCCAACACATGAAATGCTGCCCGAAACTCTACATAGGTAACCTGCTTATTCATCATGTCCGCTGGGGCTAGTGGGGCTGGCTTGTTCCCATTACCGTTTCTCCTTCCGTTGGCTCATCTGGGAGGCGTTGTCTATGAAGGTGTAAAGCATGAGTTATAAGGGAAGCTTTTAGAGTTTCACATTCTACGAATGATACGAATCATGAAGAAAGGGAATTTTCCTAGAAACGTGTTGTAGCCTCTTCCTCATAAGTGTAGCATGCTTCACACCCATAAAAAGGACTCTACCTAACGTAGCTTTTGGACACCCTAGGACACTCTAAACCTAACACTCTGATACCAAGTTTGTCATGACCCAAGCATGGACCCCAGATCAATACACAAGACCTAGAACAATGAAGGGCTCCAAGCTAACCCATGGCATAGCATAATGCTAACATAACAAAAATTAGTATAACATAACTGAGCGAAACTGAAACTAACTAATAAAAGGAAAGGATGAAAATTAGATTACAACATAGAGTTGTAAGCTAAAATTAGTACTACACTATCTGAAAGCCTATACTAATCTGATAAGTTGCTTGGACTTGCCCCTAGCTAACTCCAACTTCTGAAACTAGAAATAAATTGAAATAAACAAAACAAACATCCCATCTTTAGAATATGAGGACTCATTACTGTCAGCTAATAGAGTTTGGAGTACGTCTAACCATAGGGCTGAATCTAAATACCTAGATTGATATCATAAAATGATATAACACATAAATTATGAGACCATTACTTGGAATGTACTAAGTATATGGGAAACATGACTGAAACTAGGAACACGCTAGTATCTTAAGAAAGACTGATCTGAATACATAACTGAGGTGTAGTACAATAATCCTACCTGAGGTGCATAATTACTGATATGATATTCTCATTTTGAAATGATTTAATGAAATATAAGTAAATCTAGTGTTTGGGTCATGTACATGTACTGAAGACTAAATCTAAAATCATAAACTGAAAACTATAACTGAAATTACTATACTGAAACTGAACTGCACTCTAGGAGAAACTATTAACTGAAAAACTCCAATATGAGCCTCAGGAGCCAAACTTGTAACCTCAATTGGAAGGGTTTTCATACCTTGCCAAAGGTAAGAACTTTGACTGGCGTGATATTACTCGTGAACCCAGGGAGACAATCTCTAATAACGATGACCCTGCATGCACCTATTAAGGAAAGGGAGACACTCTCAAATAACAAGGATCCCATATTCCTTGGGCTAAGGGAAACCTTCTCTACTATTGAGAATCCCTTATCATATGGTGGCACGTAGTTCTGAGACCTGGGTACACTGGAACCGTGGCCTACTTAGTGCTAAGTACTACTCCCAACTGAACATAAAGATATATGTGAATCGATAATCTTAAGCTAATGTCCTAAGACTAGTCAGAAATACTTTATCTAACAAGAGTCCCGAGAGCCTAAAGGACCATGACATACTGGTGCTGAGGGCTCATAGATGATGTTTTAAGGCTAGTCATGGCTATTTTTTACTAACAAGAAGCCAGAGAGCCTAGGAATCATAAACATGTTGATTGTGCTAAATTCATGAAAATCATAAGTCTAAATCATAGTGTAAACCATGTGTGCTGAATTCATGGCAAAATCATATATCTCAAACGGATCATATTTTCGAAAACAACTAATTCATGGGCTGAACCATGATGAGGACCATGAAAATCATAGAAGACATGGGAGAAAACATTCACATAATGGAAACCCTAAAACATGCTTTTCTAGGGAATTAGAGTAGCTAGGGTTTACATAAGTTGGAACACAAGGATGAAAGAAGGTCCTTTTTGAAGTCTCACATACCTGGCTTGAAGAAATCCCCCACTAATACTTGAATATTGAAGCTCTTGGAGAAAAACCCTAGTTGCTCAGGAGCCTTGAGAGGAAGTGAGATGAAGGACTTTCTGATGATTTGAGAAGGAAGAAAGTATTAGGCTATGAAAACCCCTTTTTTTCAACCCTGAGGAGTCCCAAAACGACATCATATAGGAGTTAGAAGCATAAGAAATTACTAAAATACCTTGGAGACTCTGTTTAAGAACCTGCCCGTCAAATGCAACAAGTCCTTCAATAAGTCGTTGTCTGAGCTGACGAATTGTTGAACCCATCTCTCACTCCTGAAATGCTTTTGGTACTCTTCTGTTTCACCAAACAATGACTGGACAAGATGAGTCATTACTTGCAACAATGACTCATCATTTCTCTCTTCGTCATCACTGCCACCTTAATACTATTTTTGAAGTCCTTCCAACAAATAGATACTACGAGTCATCACTCATCACTATGGGTCATTGCACCCTTTCGTTATTACAGAATCCGATTTGACCCCTTTTTGAACTCCATTCAACGACCACTTAGGACGACCCTTACATGAGATAATGAGTTGTCACCTGACTCGTTGTTTTTCTAGGAATCGTGACTGAGGACCTACAACGAGGCATACGATTAGTATTTGATCATCACAATGACTCGTTACTTTCTCTCATGGTTACAAAGGTCCTATTGCACCCTTTTTGAAACTCTTCCAATAATTCTTCTTATCGACCCGTTAACCGGACTAACGAGTCGTCCTTTGACCCATGAGTTCTGGGAAAAAATTTTCTCCTACATAAGACTTCCTCAGGACGGGCGACCTAACGACCCGTTATCCCAAATAATGACTCATCACATGAGTCGTTTTGTGGCTGATATCGCTCAAGAGCACGTAAGCCCACATGGTCTTCATATAATATAAGACTGGAGGCCCCGATTATTGTACCCACAAAGACTCATCAATTCAATCCATATAAGGTTATAACTTTATTAAGCTAATCTAACAAAATAATTAAAATGGGAATTGGAATTGGTTTGAGAAATTAAACTACTAAAACTTTAAATACAAAAATACCTAAAACGGTTGGAAGCTTGTTTTTTTTTTTTTGATGATGAAAATCTAGGGAAATGGCTCTTGGTTAGTTTCAAGTTGAGTTTTCAAAACATATTTCAGTAGAACAATTCTTCCTACAGTTGCTAGTTGCAAGTTACTATCTCATTTCTTGCCACTATCCCTAGCATCCAAGAATTATTTAATGAACCCTTACACCTATATCCCTATGGTCACAGGAGAAGCATGAAATGAAGGTTATATTTCAACTAAACGGTGTTGAAGGTGATATCCTTATCCTCAACAACAACTTCTATCCTCTCACCAATGGGTTTAAGGGTCTTTGAATTCTCATTCTGTATTTATCTTTAACCCTTTGAATTCCCTTTCCCAAGTTCAATCGATAGCCAACATACTACTTATAAGGTTAACAATCTTATAAATAATAAATTAAAACAAGTAAATACAAACAACTACAAAGAATAATCGAATTTAGATTAAATAGTCTATTCTACAACAACCATCCACCATGGCCAAAATCCTAGAATATGTGTTCATCCACTCATAGACAAGTGGAAAAACAAATACTTATTCATCATCATGCAAAGTAAAGAGTAAAGAAGAGAAGAAACCTAGTATAGACTTGGTCTTCCTTCCAAACATCTTACAAGCATCCACAGATGAACTACGGAATGTTAAACTCTATAAAACTAGTCAAATGATTTGTCAAAAAATGAATAGAAGATGCTTAACACATGACCTAGATGATATATTTATTGTTGAGCCTTGCAATGACACTTCTTCCCTCCAACACTTGGCTTTAAAATCAGCAACATTTTTCCTGAAATAAGGCTAGTGCGCCACCACCACCATCTCACCACAAACTTAGCCAATTTTTCTACACTTTCAGCATGTCTGGCGTGCAACACTCACTATCTTGCCAAAGTGTTAGTCAAATTCTTGCACTTTTGGACCCTTGTGGCATGAGGCCTCCTCCATCTCACCAGAATTTTGGTGATTTTCTTTAAGTCTAGAAAGCTCTAGGGCTCCATGCACACCATCTCGTCAAGGTATTGAAATGATCAGCTTCAGAAGACAAGTAGCTAGCGCAGGGCGCCATCCATAGCACCAAAATGAATGAAATTACGTCAAGGAAGTAAGGACCTGGTGTGGGGCACCCACCATAGCCCACAAACCTTCTTCTCAGCTTCCTAATTCTTCAACCTTGGTCCATTTTCAGTCCTTTTCATTTATTTTCCTGCTCAAAACATCTCAAAATATTTGTTAGCATACAAAACATGTAAACATATGAATTTATGCATTTCATAAGGATTATAAACTTAAAACAAGATAAAATATGGGAAAAATATGGCAAATAGGCATAGAAATATGCCCAATATCAGTGGCACTTAGGATGGTTCCCTACTGAATCCCATACTAACTCGGGTTTTTGATCTAGGTAAACTTTTGGGGTGTTACATAAATCAATAAAGATCATGATAATAAGGACATCATGCTAAAAACCATATATCTGAAAATACATATTCATAAGGCTCTTATTGTAAGCTAAACATAATGACCCAAGGCTTAGAATATATAAATCATATAACTTGTCATGCTCAAAATTGTAAGTGAAAACTCATAAATTATTCAATGGGTCAATTATGCTAGAAAACATAGTATTGTAAGTCATGAACATGAGTAAGTGAAATCATGATGAATAATGGGAGACTCTTCATAATCGACAACCATCATGTATGAGCGCATGATGATCCCACATCTTGCCCACATGGGGGAGAGTCATCCTAAGCCTTGCTAGGGAAAAGGAAGAATAAGGTGTGATATCATGGGTGTGCCCTCGGGCAGAGGAAGCACTCTCTTGAGAGGTCCCAATAAGAATATATCCTACATTAGCATGTAGTTCAGAGATCGGGGTCCTTGAAATCTCTGGCATACTCGGTGCTAGACACTACTCCTAAAACATGCATATTGATCATACAATCATATTCTCAAAACATAGCTTAAATCTGAATAACTGGGGAGTCTTGACTCCAAGTATCTCTTTAAAACTGATCTTGTAAGCCTTGGCTAAAATCTTGATAAGCATACTTCACTTTGCATGGGCTTTCCCAAGTCATGAAATCATACCTACTTGAAATAGACTTCATAATACAAAAATGATGGAATAATAAGTTAATAATTCATACACATTCATGCATGCTATATAACTCATCATGCTAGGAATCATGGAATCATAAACTTGATCTTCATAAAACATGCATAATGGAGCATAATTTCTAATAACTTGAAATCATGAATTTATAATTATATTGAAGATAAAATATATTGGACCAATAAATATAACATAGATAATTGCATGGATTGAGGTTGAAACCCTAGAATTTTATACACTTAATTGAAGACTTGAATTCATGAATTAGAGAAGAAATTGGAAATGGGGATTGAAGAAATCCCCCATTCATGTCCCTTCATATCTGGAGAACTTGATTTCTAAGCTGGTCTTGAAAGTCCAAGAGAATTGAGAGTGAAATTGATGAGGAATCTGAGCTTGATCTTGGAGGAGTATTTCAATTCAAAGCATGTATGAGAGAATAATGACTTACGCTAGGTTAACCCTCTTAAAACACTCTTTAGGAAGCTTAAAATGACGTAATTTAGGTGTTAGAAACTTAGGAATTGTGAAAACACCCTTAATGATCTGACTGCAAAAAAAGCCAATGCTAGTCCCAATAAGTGACCTAACGACTCGTTAGGTCACTTGACACTCGTCAAGTCTTCTCGTCACTACTGGCCAGAAGTCCAACTTTCTGATCTTAATATAACGCCTCCACTTAATGATTCATCATTACTCTTAAAGGATCACTTCACCACTCGTCATGAACCTATGAATATTGAGTTTCTAACAAAGCTTCACCCTTAATGGGCCACCTAATGAACTGTTAGGTGACTCAATGGCTCATTGTGACAATTCGTCTTGACTTTTGTGGTGACTTGGGTTGACTTGAATATTCTTTATGGGGTGACTTGAAAAATCATTGGAACCAATATTTTTCCCACTCTTTCACACCTAACGAGTCACTTAACAACCCGTCAGGTCACTTCACGAGTCATTGAACGACTCATTTTGTGACCTGGTATAGATTTTTCTATTTTCTCTCTTTCAACCCTCTTAGTTCTAATCTTAGGGACTTTTGAGGTGTTACATGCTATCTAGTAGAACCGCCATTTTGGGGTTGTTTTGTTTTATTTAACTAGAAGTAGCTTAGGAGTACGTAACAACCAACAAAAATGCACATGTGTTTGATGTTTTGAAATTTTTGAAAAAATGACCCTTTTTATTTCTTTTTTATGATTAGCAGTGTTGTTTACTGCAAATCATGACAATGTAAATCTTTTTATGAAATTTGATACATTACCATGATAACTGTAGCATAGCTGTGCATGAACCAAATAGGTAGTGTAACGCAAACCTATACCATGAGTGAGTAAGGATTCTTTGTTCAATATAGTGTAGGTGATCTAGAACTTTCCCAGTTAGTCTTTACTTAGGTCATAGGATGGTTTTTTAGGAAAGAATCATAGGTTTTTTTTGATTTAGCACACTTTTAGCTTAAATTGCCCTACCAAATGAAATGAATCTCTTGATCCAATGTTTGAGCCAAAAATTGATCTTTTCTTTTATTAGCTCATTCACCTTCTCTCATTTGTTTATAATGAACCTCATTTAGCCTTGGTCCCCTTTGGACATTATGATCATCAACTCAGGAAAAATGCCTATAGGGGTGCATGGATGAGGTAGGGGAGAAAAGAAAAATCTAGTCAGTAAAAGATGGAGTGTGGTGTGAAAAAAATAAAAAAATAAAAAAAAACATATAAATAGAAAGGTAAAAAATATACCAACCCCACCAGTTGAAAATTGAATAAAATGGGGAAAGGGAGAAAAAGAGAGAAAAAAGAGGAAAAGGGGAAAAAGTTAAAGTGAAGCCAAGAGTTGTTTACTATCAAGGAGGGTTAGTCACTATTGTCCATATATACCACACCCCTCCCCAAGCCTATATTACAAGTCAATCAAAGTCCTATAGTGATCCTAATCTACCTGTCTAAAAAACCAGAATAGAAAAAATAAGGGCAAGCCTATAGGTATCACTTGTGCAATATTTAGAACATCTTTGTGACAGTGAGAGATTTACTTGATAGTCCCGATTTCATATATACATATAATTGTGAGTGTTTGGGACTTTGTCTGTTATGAGGGTACATGGGTTGTATTGCATTCTGCCAGTTGTTTGTATACATAGCATTAGTGATAGCTCAGTTATCTGCTAATAGTTTGATGCCATTAATGGATCCCTTTGTGTCCTGAGTTGTAGTTGCATGTGTACATAGCAGTCTTGGTTTTGAATGTTTGAAGAAAGGAGGGTCAATACTTGATAATGGTCATGTGTGCAAATTTTGGTATTGTTGGTTGTAGGTCTTCTATTTTACTTTCTAGTTAAGGGTTGTGTTTATAGTAGTGTTTTTATTTGTCTGAGGATATGCAAAAGTTCTAAGTTGAGAGTGTTGATGTGCCACAGACTTATTACACATTCGATGCTTAAAACATAAGAAAAATGCTTGTACTTAGGTATGTTTATACGGATATGAGGTACTTTTACCGTATTTACAGGAAAACCAGGACCGAGAGTTGGATTGGGGAAAGGAGCTGAAACAGAGAACAAAATGGCTTGTTGTAGGTCTTAGTACCAGTCGTACCATCCTATATTACGAGCCATACCTGACACCCGCAACATAACTTCAGAAAAGGTGCATAAGTGCAGAGCCATCCTACAAGTGACAATACGAGTCATACCATCCAGGTACTAGCCATCTGAGCACTTGTGATATGAGATATAGAAGATGGACACTTGCTAAACCTAGTGGTACAAGTGGAATCCATGAGTCATGATAGCAAGGTATGAGTTGTATTGACAAACTCGTGGTAAGATTCAGAGAGTTGGCAAATTTAGGGCACGAGATGATTGCACGAGTTGTACCAGTATGGTATGAACCGTAACAAAGACCCGTATGAGAAACATCAGAGATGCCAGGTTTTAAAATCTCAAGGTACGACAAGCTCCTACGATATGTAGCATCGTTGTAAATGTCGTACCAACCTCCAATACCTAGGAAGACAGAAGCTGCAACCTTGTATTATGAAACTTTCCTATGACTTGTGGTATCATGCTACGACTAGTAGGAAGACTCGGCAGCAGAATCTCTATTAAATTAGGAAAGGATTTCATTAATTGTATAATACTTTAAGGTTGTTTTCTTTATCAGAATGTGATACTTTTTGTAATCGTAGTTTTTGGGTTTCCTAACTTCTTGGAGAACGCCTGTATTGTTCTTTGCTTTATGATTAATGTTTCTTAACGGTGTGAAATGTTAGGACTAGCCTGAATTCTCTTCTATCTTGAACAAAGGAAAGAAAAACAAAGCCTTGTAATTGAGTTTCATTGAATAGCTTGAGCTGCGGTCGCAGGAGAGTTAGTTTGGAACTATTGATAAAGTTTAAAGAGAAATCGCTCATGAGACCTAATCGGGTGATAGATTAGAGTCTTCAAATAGGGATGAATTAGTCATTTGGATGAACATAATTTTATCAGTTCTATCGGCTAAGTATTGAGATAAATCATGAGTGTAATAATCTGACCTAGTTAGGAAGCCATGGGGAACTCTTTCCTAGTTAACTACATAACCTTGATAACAACAACATTTTAATATTGTCACCATATTGTGTTCTATTAAAATACCCCCTTTAGGAAATTACTGAACTAAAAGTGTGAATACTAGCATTAGTCTATATCTTGACCATAGTCCCTATGGGATCATCCCTAACCTTAGTTGGGTTGTTTATTGACAATATCCACTTTATACTTCTTCAGAGGTGTAATTTGAGTGTTATCAGCGACAAACACATCTGTAGGATCTCGTTCACTTAGCTTTTGGTGAGGCCTCCTACACTTTTGAGGACTTCAGTTGTAGTTTTATTTTAGTAGAGCTTGAGGAAGCCATGAGAACTTTATCTTGGAACCTCTCAGTCATTAAGGCACATAGATTAGTTATAAGTTGAATCATAAATGTTAATTTTTAACATTGTTTTCAATTTTAGTTAATAAATCTTGTATTTAAATTAAGCTCACTTCAGTTATTGCTTCCGTATTAATTTATTTTAATTTTAGCTAGTAGTAAGATAGGCCAAGGGTTCACTTAGACCACTAGGTATTCTGGGAGCTAGTCATGCCTTGGGTGTAGGCTCAGGGCGTGACAACTAATGCCTCTCCTTACTAGGCGCGCTGCATATTTTTATAATGCAGTCTCAGGTACAGAAACTTTCAGACGAGCAGCTTAGTAGACCTAGTTCAGACCATCTTTTGGTGAGTCCCGCCTCCCTTTCTTAGGTTAATCGTGCCTCATCATTGTCTAGTTTCCTATAGAGGTTATGTCGGGACCTTGTCCCGATAATTCAAATATTTTAGTTCCTGATAATTCAAATATTTTAGTTTAGTTGAGGCTTCATAGACAGTTGGATAGTGTTTTCTTTCCTTAACTCTAATTTTGATTGATGGGTCACTTTTGTATAAACATAATATGTTATGAAGCTATCTCATCTTTAGTTTAGTTGAGGCTTCATAGACAGTTGGATCATGTTTTCTTTCCTTAACTCTAATTTTGATTGATGGGCCACTTTTGTATAAAGATAGTATGTTATGAAACCATCTCAGCTTTATGTTTCACCTCAGCTTTTAGATATGTATTCAGTATGTTCATTCGTGTGTAGATATTGGCTCTATCACGACCCATACGTAGACTCGGATCGTAACATGGGACAAGGAACCCCGAAAGGCCCCAAGTCAACCCATGGCATAAGCATATCTAACTTTATTCACTTTAAATGGAAGATTGAACATAAGGCATAGCGCAAAACGTAAACATAACATGACATATCATAACATTCAAAAAAACTGGACATATACATAAGCGGAGTACTACATATTGTCTGAAAGCCTCTACTATGTAAGATGGGTTGATGGGACAACACCTCCAATTAACCCGGCCAACAACTAAAACATAGAATAACATAAATGTCTAGTCAAAGGGGCCTCGAACATGAGGACTCACCAATAAAGCTGATAATAACCCCGAAATGTTCTAAGGATGAGGATGAGCCTGAGAGCCAAGTCTTGTATCATGAAACGATAAAGCATAGAAAGTATGCGGTCAGTACATGGAATGTACCGAGTATGCAAGGTAAGTAAAATGGTCATTAAATGACATGAAACTCATAAAACATAATAAGATCAGGACATCATGCTCATATCATAAATATCGTGACATAACATAAGGCTCAAGGTTTTCAAATCATTGTAAACCATTCATTTTGATAATCATGAAGAAACTTTATCGAATCATCACTTGAACCAATAACATAAACATAACAATACATAAAACATGCGGAACAATGGGAGACTCTTCATAATTAACACCATCATGGTAGAGCCTTTCATGATGCCCCAACTATCTCACTCAAGTGGGCAGAGTCTCCCCTGGCTTGCCAGGCGAAGGACGTGCATTATGTGATATCACAAAATAGGGGATCATTATCATTGTAATGTATCATTATAAACCCACGGTGGCACGTGGATGAGACACCAGCGTGGTCCTTTGAATGCTAGGCTGCTCGGTGCTAAATACGGCTCCCAAAAACATGCATATTAGGCTTATATGTAAATCAATAAAATCATTCATTAAGATTCATGGCTAAAATAAACATTCATTATTCATTGATCCCCATTAACACATGATTAGCTAAGAATCAAAGACCCTTTAGTCAGCCAACATTATAAATCGATAAATCATGAGATCCATTTCATAAATCGTAAGTCATTCTTCAACATGTGGGTATTGCCCAATACTTTACCATACTTTACAATACTCAATTCATTCGAAAACATGCTTATAAACATGGGTAACTTGAAAATATGCTTTTCATCATCAATAGTTCATAAATCATAAGGCTCATGCATTCTTGAATATCATGCATATAGCTTGTAAATCATCAAATCATGTTGGGTATTTGAATAAATTCATATTTCATATTATAGATCATGTTGGGTTTGTAAATATCAACAATTGAAATGTAGATCATACATCAATTCATCATAGATCATAATTAGGTTTAATTGAGTAGAAATCTAAATTAATAATTTTATGATTGAGAGTAGTTGTAAAATCTGATCAAAATTCATAAAATATGATGTAATTCACAAATCATAATAGCCCATTAGTAAAACACTAGATTTTTCACAAAAATTGAATTTAAAACCCCATGAGATTTTTGATAGATTTTGATAAATTAATAGAGAATGAGCATGGGTGTGAACAAAAACACCCATTCATAACCCTACATACTTGGGTAAGATCAGATTCTAGAGTTCGTTGGATGCGCAATGGAGAATTGATAGGGAAAAGCTTGTACTACGCTTGATATCTCTAAAATCCTCTTAATTTGCATACATGGGAATGGCATATGCAAGAGGGACTTATCCTATCTTATCATGCCCAGAAAGATACATAAAACGACGTAGTTTAAGGCCCTAGAGCATAGAAAAGTCGAAAATACCCTTAATGAAAATTTCCAAAAAACTGTACTGGCCAATGCCACGGGTCGTACCTACGAGTCGTTGGAAACTACCACGACTCGTGGTATTGTCCGTTTTTTGCACTGCCAAATACCTGACTTCGGATTCTAGCCACGACTCGACAGGATGAGTCGTAGTTTCTTCTCATGGGTCATAGGATTGACCGTTGTCAGTCCCATGATAAATCCTAAATCCCTTACCACGAGCGGCAGCATGACTCGTGGTTGTTTCCAACGAGTCATGGCACTCATCCGTCAAGTCCACTGGAAATCTAACAACCCAAACCACGACTAGTTACCATGGGTCGTCATATCTTACGATGAGTCATTGGATGACCCGTGGTATCCCCAACTGTCAGTGCCACATACCAACCACGGCTGGAAACCACGAGTCGTTACTTCATCCGTCTTGTGCACTTTTTTCCCAGTTTTCATCCAACTACCATTTTTGATGCAAGGTCTAATCTTAGACACTTTTGGGGTATTACAATATCTCCTCCTTGGGAATATTCATCCTCTAATGTTGAAAACAAGCAGAAAAACAAAGACATGAAATCATTACACCCAAATACCGATCATTTAAACCAAAAACTAACGGAATAACTATCTCCGCATCATACCACATAACTAAACTGATTTCATGATTTGTATACACATTCATATACATAAAAGAAACTTGAACGCATGATCTGAACATGAGAGAACTAAATAGAGATATAGGGACTAAACTAATACCTTAAGTCAGAACTGAGCCGGTAGAGAATAAGTGTGGATATTTAGCCATCATATCCGCTTCGGCTTCCCACATAGCTCCTTCGACATGTTGATTTCTCTATAATACTTTAACTGAAACTACTTCCTTGTTCCATACCTTTCGATCTTGAGGATCCAATATTTCCATTGGAACCTCCTCATAGCTAAGGCTATCGTTTACACCAACGCTATCCATCGGGACTACTAGAGCTGGATCTCCAAAACATTTCTTCAAAAGCGATACATGAAATATAGGATGTACGGAAGATAACTCTGAGGGCAGTTCCAACTCATACGCCACCTTACCAACTCTTCTCATAATCCGGTAGGGACCAACATAGAAGGGACTAAGTTTTCATTTATTCCCAAACTGCATTACCCCCTTCATGGGAGATACCTTCAGAAACACCCAATTGTCCACCTCGAACTCTGTTCGGTCGTTTGTTATATGGGTATATAACTACACGCAAGTGCACGTGGTCGAACAAGTAGTAAAGTGGATCAAGTAAGCCAAGTATCGATCCCACAGGGACTGGGATAAGGTAACAATTAATCAAGTGTTACTATATTTTCAGTTTAACAATGAAGACAATGGTGTAACCAAGAGTTTGATATTTTTGGATTCTAATTTTTATGCTAAGTGTAAAACGATTATCTAATGTGAGTCTGAACTATGAATGTGAGCATGCTGAGGTTAAATGAACATGTAAAGAAATCAATTATCAATATCATTCGGTTAGTCTTTTCCTCCGGAAGTTAGTCAAGAACTACTGCCAATGGATTAAAACTCTCGTATTTAACCCAACTTAAGAATCATGAACCGTCCACCTACATTTCTGTGATTAAATGAAAATTCATGTTCTAGCCATACAAACCCGGTTCCTAAATTGACTAATACGACTTTCAGGTATATTTCTATCCTGAAGGTAAATCAATTCTCAATTTTCCCAAACTAAGAAAGGATCATATCCTATTAATTCACAACTTTCCAATTTCTTGCTCTCTCGAGTGAAATCGGACTTTTTAGATATACATTAACGTATGCCACACATTAATGCAGTAAGAACAAGAATCAATAGAACAACCATGGAAGAATAGATGAAAAACCAAAGAATCAATAATCACATTTCACTACAATTGTTCTTAACCTCAGCAAGAAGAGGAATTAGCCACTCATTTGAGGATTAAACATCATTAAATGAGTGTTAAACATACAAGCAATTGAATTTAAGGAGAAAGAAAGAGAGAAAAACCCTGATAATTTCGTCCCCTCAACTGCCTGTAACCCACGTTCTTGCTCCACCAAGTCAGAATATTAAAAAATGAACCTAAGTGTTCTATTTATACTAGTGGGAATTTTTCCCAGAATAACAAGCAACGTGTCACGGAGTGCATCGCGGAGCACTGCCTCCGTGACACGCCACCGACGCAGACCCTCACTGGAAGTTGGGGGTCCAGGTAATCAGGCTCAACGTGGCACGGCGTGCAACGCGGAGCCAGGCCACCGTGCCACAGACCCAACGCGAACCCTCACTGGAAATTGGGCAAAAATTCCCTATCCAGGCAGAATGCCTCGGCGATGGCAGCGTGACACGGCTCCATCGCGGAGCCTCTTTATTTTGTGCCTTCCAATGCCTTGTCCTTTGCTCATATCCGAGTCCAACCCCGATCTATTCCAACATGCATTTAAGCTTCCCAAAATCACATTTTACCTGCAAAACAATGCTAATCATGTTGGTTAGTATAAATTCACATTTTATTACCAATCACATGAGAATGTATAAACATTGATAGATAAACAAGGCTAAAATGACACATTTGAGTATCACTTGGGCATATAAATTTGCCCAAGATCAAACTCCAACTCTCTCCTCCTCACATCCGCATAGGATTTTTGACGACACTAAGCGATTTTAAACCTGTCCCTTATCAACTGAACCTTCACCATAGCCTCATGAACCAAATCTAGCCCTATCATAGCTGCTTCACCAACATCAAACCATCCGATGGGCGATCTACATCTCCGCCCATAAAGAGCCTCGAACGTTGCCATCTGAATGCTGGAGTGATAGTTGTTATTATATGCAAACTCTATCAGGGGCAAGTGATCATCCCAACTACCTTTGAAGTCCATCACACATGCTCTCAACATGTACTCAAGAGTCTAGATTGTCCGCTCCACTTGACCATCCATTTGCGGATGAAATGTTGTGTTGAGCTTAACCTGAGTCCCAAGCCCTTTCTGAAAAGACCACCAAAATTGGGAGGTAAATTGAGTACCTCAGTCTAAAATAATGGACAAGGGCACTCCATGTAATCGAACCAACTCCTGGATATATAGCTTGGTGTAATCGTCTGCCGAGTCTGTGGTTTTTACCAGTAGAAAATGTGCAGCCTTAGTCAACCTGTCTACCACCACTCAAATGGAATCATATTGTCGGCGAGTCCGAGGTAATCCTATTATGAAATCCATGTTAATTTCTTTGCACCTCCAAGTAGGAATGCTGATATCCTAAAGTACTCCTCCCGGCCTTTGATGCTCAACCTTCACTTATTGATAGTTCAAGCACTTGGCTACTAATTCTGCAATATCCTTCTTCATGCAATCCCACCAATAGATTTCTCGTAAATCATGATACATCTTGGTGCTACTCTGATGGATACAATACCTAGATCCATGGACCTCATGCAATATCCGGCTCCTTAAATCATCAACATCTGGAACACATAGAAGACCCTAGTACTGAAGCACACCATCTCCCCCCTGGGAGAAGACCTCCACCTTCTGACTTCGAACAACTTCCTTTAACTTTACCAAAATTAGGTCCTCGTCTTGTCTAGCCTTCACATCAGTCACCAAGGACGATTTGAATCCACTTTGAACAACAACACCGCCATCAGTAGAGTCAACCAACCTAAATCCTAACCTTGTGAGGCGATGCACATCTTTCACCAACTCTTTCTTTCCTTCATCCACAGGGGACACAATCTCTATCGAGAGTATACTAAGTGCGTCCGCCACCACATTAGCCTTACCCGGATGGTAAAAAACACTCATATCGTAATCCATGAGTAGCTCTAACCACCTCCTTTGCTGTAGATTGAGGTCCTTATGTGTGAACACATACCGTAAACTCTTGTGGTCCGTAAACAGATCCACATGGACCCTATACAAGTAATGCCACCATATCTAGTATTGCGGCCAACTCCAAGTCATGGGTTGGGTAATTCTTCTCATGGACCTTTAACTACTAGAGGCATATGCTATCACCTTCCCTCGCTACATCAGTACACACCCGAGCCTAATCCTCGAAGCATCACAATACACTACGAAACCATCCATACCCTAGGGTAGGGTCAACACCAGTGCGGTAGTAAATCGAGTCTTCAACTCTTGGAAGCTCTTCTCACAAGCCTCCGACCATTGGAACTTCACCTTCTTCTGAGTCAACTTGGTCAAAGGCGCTGCAATGGATGACAAACCTTCAATAAATCTCCAATAATAGATAGCTAAACCCAAGAAAATCTGAATATCCGGAGGGTTCACCGGTCTAGGCCAATTCTTCACTGCCTCGATTTTCTGGGAATCTACTTTTATGCCTTCGCTTGATACCATGTGACCCAAAAATGCCACTGGGTTCAACCAAAACTCACACTTGCTAAACTTTGCATACCACTGGCGATCTTTAAGGGTCTGAAGCACTATTCTCAAATGAGCGGCATGCTCCTACTTGCTCCAAGAGTATATGAGAATGTCATTGATGAACACGATCACGAACATATCCAAATATGGCTTGAACACCCTGTTCATCAGGTCCATAAAAGTTGCAGGAGCATTTTTTAGTCCAAAATACATAACTAAAAACTCATAATGACCATATCGCATCCTGAAGGTTGTCTTCAAAATATCACACTCCCAAACTTTGAGCTGATGATTCCCGGACTTGAGAACTACCTTTGAGAAACACCTAGCATCCTGAAGCTGGTCACACAAATCATCGTTCTTGGGAAGAGGGTATCTATTCTTGATGGTGACCTTGTTCAACTATCGATAGTCAATGCACATCCGAGCGAACCATCCTTCTTTCTGACAAATAACACTAGTGCACCCCATGGAGACTTGCTCGGTCTAATGAAACCTTTATCTAGCAGGTCCTTCAACTGATCCTTCAATTCCTTTAGCTTGGCTGGAGCCATCCTGTAAGGAGGGATAGAGATACATTGCGTGTTGGGTAGAGGTCTATACTAAAATCAATTTCCCTCTCAGGAGGAACACCTAGCAAATCATCAGGAAAGACCTCTGGATACTCACACACGACTGGAACCGACTGGATAGTTGGGGTCTCGGACTCAACATCCTTAACCCTAATTAGATGATACATGAAAACCTTAGAAATCATCTTTCTGGCCTTAAGATAGGAAATGAAATGACCTACCAGTACTGCCGAACTACCCTTCAACTCATGGACTGACTCACCCAGAAAACAGAATTCCACTGCTAGGGTTCTACAATTTACCTATGCATAACACGCATACAACCAATCCATTCCAAGAATAATATCAAAGTCAGTCATGGCTAACTTACAAGGGTTGCGGAGGTGACTTATGCAATATAGTGACCGGGCATCCTCTATACACCCGCCTAGCTACAACCGAATCACCAATAGGAGTAGAAACTAAAAATGGTTCTAACAGAGTCTCGGGTCTAACTCCAAAGCTACTAGCAATATAAGGAGTCACAAACGACAAGGTAGCCTCTGGATATATCAAAGCGTAAACATCAATATGGAAAACTCATAACACACTAGTGACCACATTCGGTGAAGTCTCCTGCTCCTGATGTGAGGTGAGGGCATTGAATCTGTTTTGGCGTTGTCCGCCACCCCCACTAGAAGATGCTCCCTGCGGAGCTGAACGTGCTAGAGTTGCTGTTGTCCTGGTGGTTTGCGCACGACCTTTATCACCATACTGTCTAGCAAATGGACATTCTCAGCGCATGTGGCCGGACCTACCACACCCATAACAAATATCTGAGCCGAGCAAACACTCCCCGGCATGACTCTTACCGCACTTTCCGTAGGCTGGGGAGGTACGCTCCACCTGTGTGTCCCTCTAGTCCCTCAATCCCGAAGCCCTACTCTTCTGATCACCCTTGAGTCTGGATGGAATGTTTGTTGAGGATGGTGCTGGAACTAGTGACCTCTGTTGAAACTGAGGGCGATGACCACCGTCAGATCTCTGATGAGTAAACCCATGGCTATTTGTTCAAGCCCTTTTTGCCTCCCTCTCCCTCGCATGAGCTGCCTCCATCTACTAGGCGTACAACACTATATGAGGAAAGTCCATATCCTGTTGAAGCATGGCAGTCCTGCAGTCTCTATCCAAATAACCGCCACACCATGAACGAATCAGCTCACCCGCTCACTCTAATCAACCACTAATTCTGGGCCATATTTTGACAAGCGAGTGAACTCAAGAGCATACTCCTGTACCGTCATCCTCCCCTACTTCAAATTCACAAATTCTACTGCCTTTAACTCTGTCATCTCTCAAGGGAAGAACAGATTTAGGTACGCCGTTTGAAACTCCTCCCAAGTAACTGGCCCTGCTCCGGTGGCCCTAGTGTCCCTTCATTGCCTGAACCAGATATGTGTGACCCCTTTCAGCTGATACGAGGCCAACTCTCGACATTCAACCCCATTCACCCCTATAACCTAGGTGATCTTCACAATCTTTTCAATAAACTCATGCGGGTCCTCATCCACTTTGGACCCAAGGAATCCGGAGGGTTCATCCTCAAGAAATCTCTAATCTGGGCCTCTTTCACATTTCAATTCTATGGGATATGCACAATAGCCTGCTGGTTGACCTGAGCGGTCAAGGCCTTCGCCAACATCTGGATAGCCACCCGAAACTCTGCATGAGAAACTACCTTCGGTGCCTTGGGCTCCTGAACAGGTGGGGCTTGCTGATGCCCATGATCCTTGCCATCTCTGTGGCCTTCACCGTTTCCATTTCTTCTTCTGTTCATTATTAGAAGGATAGAAAGAATTTTCATCACACGACATGGATAATGAAAGATGGGAATATTTCCTAAACATCTCATATCCTCTTTGTAATAAGTGTGGCGCGCTTCACACCCATGAAAAAGACTCTACTTAACGCGGCTTTCAAACACCCTAGGACACTTCAAACCTATGGCTCTGATATCAAGTTTGTCATGACTCGGACATAGACTCGTATCATAAAACGAGACAAGGAACTCTGAGAGGTCCCAAGTCAACCCATGGCATAAGCAATCTAACTTTATTCACTTTAAACGGAAGACTGAACATAAGGAATATCAGAAACGTAAACATAACATGACATATCATAACATTCGAAAACACTGGACATATACATAAGCTGAGTACTACATACTATCTAAAAGCCTCTACTGTGTAAGATGGGTTGATGGGATAACACCCCCAACTAACCCGGCCAACAACTAAAACATAGGATAACATAAATGTCTAGTCAAACGACCCTTGGAACATGAGAACTCACCAATAAAGCTGATAATAACCCCGAGATGGTCTAAGGATTAGGATGAACTTGAGAACCAAGTCCTGTTCATGAAACGATACAACATAGAAAGTATGCGGTCAGTACGCGAAATGTACCGAGTATGCAACGTAAGTAAAACGGACATTTAAATTACATTAAACTCATAAAACATCATAAGAGCAGGACATCATGCTCAATCATAAATATCATAACATAACATAAGGCTCAAGGTTTTCAAATCATTCCAAAACCATTCATTTTGATAATCATGAAGAAACTTTATCGAATCATCAGTTGAGCCAATAACATAAACATAACAATGCATAAAACATGTGGAACAATGGGAGGAATCGTCATAATTAACACCATCATGGTAGAGCCTTTCATGATGCCCCAACTATCTCACTCAAGTGGGCAGAGTCGCACCTGGCTTGCCAGGCGAGGGACGTGCATTATGTGATATCACAAAAGAAGGGATCATTACCATTGTAATGTATCATTATAAACCCACGGTGGCACGTGGTTATGAGACATCGGCGTAATCCTTTGAACACTGGGCTGCTTGGTGCTAGACATGGTTCCCCAAAACATGCATATTAGGCTCATATGTAAATCAACACCATCATTCATTAAGATTCATGGATAAAATAAACATTCTTCATTCATTAATCTTCATTAAAACATGATTAGCCAAGAATCAAAGGCCCTTTAGTTGGAAAACATCATAAATGATAAATCATGAGATCCATTTCATAAACTGTAAGTCATTCTTCAACATGTGGGCATTGCCCAATACTTTACCATGTTTTACAATACTCAATTCATTCGAAAACATGCTTTTAAACATGGGTAACTTGAAAATATGCTTTTCAGCATCAATAGTTCATAAATCATAAGGCTCATGCATTCTTGAATATCATGCATATAGCTTGTAAATCATCAAATCATGTTGGGTATTTGAATAAATTCCTATTTCATATTATAGATCATGGTGGGTTTGTAAATATCAACAATTGAAATGTAGATCATACATCAATTCATCATAGATCATAATTAGGTTTAATTGAGTAGAAATCTAAATTAATAATTTTATGATTGAGAGTAGTTGTAAAATCTGATCAAAATTCATAAAATATGATGTAATTCACAAATCATAATAGCCCAGTAGTAAAACATTAGAATTTTCACAAAAATTGAATTTAAAACCCCATGAGATTTTTGATAGATTTTCATAAATTAATAGAGAATGGGCATGGGTGTGAACGGAAAAACCCATTTGTAACCCTACATACCTGGGTAAGATCAGATTCAAGAGTTCTTTGGATGCCCAATGGAGAATTGATAGGGAAAAGCTTGAAACTATGCTTTATCTCTCTAAAATACTCTTAATCTGCATGCATGGGAATGGCTTATGCAAGAGGGACTTAACCTATCTTATAATGCCTAGAAAAATATATAAAAAGATGTAGTTTAGGGCCCTAGAACATAGAAAAGTCGAAAATACCCATAATGAAAATTCCCTGAAAACTGCACTGGTCGATGCCACGGATCGTACCTACGAGACGTTTGAAGCTACCACGACTCGTGGTACGGTTCGTTTTCTGCACTGCCCAATACCTGACTTCAGATTCTTGCCGCGACTCAATAGGACAAGTCGTGGTTTCTTCTCACAGGTCATAGGATTGACGGTTGTCAGTCCCTTGATAAATCCTAAACATCCCTTACCACGAGCCTCACCATGACTCGTGGTTGCTTCCAATGAGTCATGGTACTCATCCGTCAAGTCCACTGGAAATCTGACAACCCAAACCACAACTAGTTACCACGAGTCGTCATATCTCACGACAAGCCATTGGATGACTCGTGGTATCCCCAACTGTCAGTGCCATACCAACCATTGGTACTAACAACGACCAATGGTTTCCAACCACGAGTCGTTACTTCGTCCGTCCTTTGCACGTTTTCCCAGTTTTCAGCCAACTTCCATTTTTGATCCAGGGTCTAATTTTATGCACGTATTACAGGCTTGCAGTTTTATGTCAGTTATAGCGGTATGTTAGGATCAGAAATGATGTTGGTTGCAGGCCTCGCCTAGGGCCTAGATTGGGGGCGTATCAATGGAGGACTCATGAGGTCTACGTATCCACCTTATATAGGAAAAGCTTTATCGAAAATACCTTAGGTGACCCTCTATTTGGAATCAATCTTTATTTGCTAAACATAAATCTATCCACTTTTTTACCTATCACACCTTATATCAATTTTCCCTTTACCTAACAAGTAGCCTTTACACGTTATAACTGTCACACCCCAAACCTAGGGAGGCTTGACTGGCAACTGGTGCCACACTTGATATGAGTATACCCGATGCCCAAAAATAAAAGAAAGTCCATAATCGATGAGGTTAAACAACACAATAACTATAAAATCAGAATAAGATGACATACTATAGCGGAAGCTGGCTAACCTGACCAACCAAGAAAAACTAAATACAATATGCCGTCAAGGCCATGTTATGGAAGAACAACTATACAAATTGGCCCGCATGGCATATAACAATGACACTACACCCACAACAAATGTCTACGAGCCTCTAAAAATAATAGGAATCAACTGTCCGGGAAAGGGCACTGAACAACCCATAAGGCAACCTCTGGCAACTCTGAAAGAATTGGAGCACACCAACTCAGCTGGAACTCCACTCAGCAACCAAGAACCTAATCTAACAGCCCACCATCACCTTCAGGCACGAATACAGTGCCCTGACTAGGGTGTCAGTATAATAATGTACCGAGCATGAAAGACAGAAACAATTGAAACACAAAGATTAGAGATCAACAGATATACCAAATATCGTAGAAGGAGAACTGAACTTAAGTAAATACATAAAACCTACCTAGCCCCATAAGCCAGGCAAGTACAAGCAAACATACAAACAAAACCTACCTGGCCCCCATAAGCCTGGCAAGTCCAAAAGTAAATAACAATACAGCAACACCTAGCCGGCCCAACTCACCTGTCATAGCCTCTAGACCTCTCAATAGCCTCAACTAACACCAGCCAACATCTAGCATCCACTGCTATCAGATAATATATAACACAAACAACAACCACAGTGTAATGTGAAGCAAATCAAGAGTAAACACCAATTAATCAACATTATTAATCAAGCACTTGCGGACACTCTCTCGGTTGTGCATAGTTAGCGGAGCTCAATCCATCTGGGAGAACCAATCGCGATCCCAGGAAGGCTCAGATATGTCGGACCACTCTCAAATCATGTCTCAACTCGACACTATGGAGGACATCATTGTCAATCCCGTAGGTCATTTCACTCCTTGGGCTCAACCCATCAGCCGGAAACACTTATGTGCATCGAGTATCCATAAGCCACAAGGCCTCAAACATAATACAAACACAATCAACAACAATAATACTACATGCTCAAATAGCCCACAATCGGCTCTCAAACCCCATAACCCGACTATTACAATACAATACTATTCTTTCACATCTAGCCGCCCACTAAAAAGCCACTAACCAAGCTAAGGATTACCATCCTAACCTGACTATCCTCAAGCTTTACAAATAGCACACACACCACTCTACTTACAACTAACATCAAGGGACATGGCCAAATCAGCCCAAGTGACACCATGGCTATCACGTGCCATCGACACGATGGTTGACTTAAATATAACAAAAGATCGTCCCAGCCATCTACCTTAAACACTCTAATCCCTCATTCACTTTCCAATACAATCACCTAATTTTATTCATTCAAACATCCCATAACTTGCTATAAGAACCACATGCCTCACACACGGCCTCTCGACACGAGCCTAACAATTTGACATGACGATGATTCTCCACACTCAAGCCCGAGCCACCAACCAAATCAGCACCTTAAACAAAAAATTATCACCATATAAACAGCAGAACAAGAGTTCAATAATAGCAAAACCACAACCATCACAAAACAGCCAACACATATGTCAACACGGAAAACAATGGCTATGAAATTCATGCCGACAAAGGGTGGGACAAGCCTAACATACCTTAGCTTCAAGCCTAGATGAACTTAAGCCTTCAACACCATGAACCTACTGCCTAAGGAAGTCCAAAATTCTGCAAAACGCAGCCACCACAACTCAACAACAAAACAAGACAAATGAAGCTTACCTGACAAGATTCATAGGAATTTGACGGTAGAAACTCTTAGACAACAATCTAACGGGATTAACACACCTATAACCAACCTAGATAACCAAGGAAATGAAAGGAAGAAGTCTTACCAATAGTATCACCACGAAACAGCCACCAACAGCCCGGAAAAGACACCAAACCGTGGACTACACCAAGCTCCCGACTTCCCGACATCAAAATCATGTTAAACCATGGCTTCCTACCTTAGGAACACTTAGAACACTTAAGGGAGATGTAGAGAGGTTTCTCAGGAAAAAACTTGCTAGAAATGAATTTGGATGAAGAACAACCGACCAAAGGAGCTTAAATAGCCTTCCACCGCCTTAGACCCTTGTGACGTGCCTGCTTGCGCGGCCTCGCGAAAATACGACTATCTCTCTGCTCCAAAGTTGGATTTATAGACGGTTTAATGAGCTGAAAACTAGACTCATAGATGTTTAATTTGATAGGTCACACACCCCCTAACTACTTATAGATTGGGTGAAAAGCCTCAAGACATTTGACCTAAATTTCAAGGAATCTCAAGAAGGAAATTTTGCGATAACTTTTTTCTGAATTTTATTCTACAACTTGATCGATGTACAATCTTACTATTAGTCACTCTTAGTACTACCTTAAAAGTACGGATTTTCGCTTTAATTATCCGGGGTGTTACATCATCCCTCCCTTAGAAACATTCATCCACGAATGTTGAACAACACGCATGACTCCAACTCCATGACTGACATAGCACAATATCACACGACATAGCCCCACATGAAAAGCCTACCACAAACAACTCCAAACAACAAAACCTTGCACCATGTTGAGGCGCGACACAACTATATCCATAATCAAAATAGGAATTTTACCTGCCGCCATGTTTAGCCACTGGCTAGCTATAATTCATCATGTTACAAGCATCCCTGCAAAAGTCAACAAACTTAAGTCTAGACCCGACTCCTATGATATACAACTTCTCGCATTATCTCGATCTAGAAAGAAGGATAGCAATCCTAAATGTCCTATAGCCTCCTATTTATAAGTACACTGCGTAATGCACACATAAACAAAACTCTACTAGACACGGCTCATAGACTCCCTAGGATGAACTTCTGTAATACAAAATCTGTCACACCCCAAACTGGGGTGGCGTGACTGGCACCTGGTGCCACCCCTAATTTGAGCATACCCGATGTCCAAAAATAAAACAAAGGCCAGAACCGATGAGGTTAAACAACACAACAACTATAAAATCAGAATAAGATGTTAGACTATAGCTGAAGCTGGCTCACTTGACCAACCAAGAAAAAATAAATATAATATATCGTCAAGGCCACGGAATGGAAGAACAACTATACAACATGGCCCACCTGACCGATATCAATGACACTACACCCACAACAAATGTCTACGAGCCTCTACAAATATGATAGGAATCAACTATCCGGGACAGGGACCCGAACTACCCATAACCAACCTCTAGAAACTCTGAAAGAATTAGAGTACACCGACTCTGATGGAACTCCACTCAGCAACCAAGAACCTGATCTAACAACCCACCATCACCTGTAGGCACAAATACAGTGCCCCGACAAGGGCGTCAGTACAATAATGTATCAAGCATGAAAGGCAGAAACAACTGAAAGACAAAGATTAGAGATCAATATAATGAACTTAAGTAAACACATAAAACCTACCTGCCCACATAATCCTGGAAAATACAAGCAAACATACAAACAGAACCTACCTGGCCCCCATAAGCCTGCAAAGTTCGAAACTAAATAACAATACAGCGCCACCTAGCCAGCCCAACTCACCTGTCATCGCCTCTAGACCTCTCAATGGTCTCAGCTAACACCAGCCAACATCTAGCATCCACTGCTATCAGATAATATATAACACAAACAACAACCACGATGTAATGACAAGCAAATAAAGAGTAAACACTAATTAATCAACATCATCAATCAAGCACTGCCAAACATTCTCTCGGCTGCGCATAGTTAGCGAAGCTCAATCTATCTGGGAGAACCAATCGCGATCCTAGGAAGGCTCAGATATGTTGGACCACTCTCAAATCTTGTTTCAACTAGACACTATGGAGGACATCATTCTCAACCCCGTAGGTCATTTCACTCCTTGGGCTCAACCCTCAGCTGGAATCAACAATAATAATAATACATGATAAAATAGCCGAGAATCGGCTCGCAAACCCTACAGCCCGATTATTACAACACAATACTATTCTTTCATGTCTAGCCACCCACCGACAAGCCACTAACCAAGCTAAGGATTACAATCCTAACCCGTCTATCCTCAAGCTTTAAAAACATCCCACACACCGTTCTACTTACCACTAACATCAAGGGACACGGACAAATCAGCCCAAGTGTCACCACGGCGGTCACGTTCCATCGACACGGTCGACACGATCGCCGATTCAAATATAATAAAAGATCGTTCCAGCCATCGACATTAACCACTATAATCCCTCATTAACTTGCTAATATAATCACTTAATCTTATTCACTCAAACATCACATACTTTCTATAAGAACCACATGCCTCACACACGGCCTCTCGACACGAGCCTCAAAATTTGACATGACTATGATTCTCGGCAATCAAGCCCGAGACACCAGCCAAATCAGCACCTTAAATAAACAATTATCACCATATAAATAGCAGAACAAGAGTTCAATAATAGCAAAAATACAACCATCATAAAAAAGCCAACACACATGTCAACACGGACAACAACGGCTATGGAATTCATGCCGATAAAGGGGTGGGACAAGCCTAACATACCTTAGCTTCAAGCCTAGCTGAACTTGAGACTTCAACACCATGAACCTACTGCCTAAAGTCAGTCCAAAATTCTTCCAAACGCAGCCAACGCAACTCAACAACAAAACAAGACAAATGAAGCTTACCCGACAAGATTCATAGGAATTAGACGGTAGAAACTTTGAGACAACAAACTAACGAGGTTAACACACCTATAACCAACCTAGATAACCAAGGAAACCAAAGGAAGAAGTCTTACCAATAGTATCACCACGAAACAGCCATCAATAGCCCGGAAAAGAAACCAAACCACAGACTACACCAAGCTCCCGGCTTCCCGATATCAAATCATGTTAAACCATGGCTTCCTACCTTAGGAAAACTTAGAACACCTAAGGGAGAGTTAGAGAGAGGTTTATCATGAAGAAACTTTCTGGAAATGAATTTTGATGAAGAAAAATCGACCATTTAAGCCCTCCACTGCCTTAGACCCTTGTAACGTGCCTGTTGCACGGTCTCGCGAAAATGCAAATGTCTCTCTACTCCGAAGTTGGATTTACAAACGGTTTAATGTGATGTAAACTAGATTCATAGATTTTAAATTTATTAGGTAGCACACCCACTAACTCCTTATAGATTGGGAGAAAAGCCTCAAGACATTTGACCTAAATTTGATGAAATCTCAAGAAGGAAATTTTGTGATAACATTTTTTCGAATTTTGTTCTACAACTTGATCGACATCCAATATTAAATATGATCATAGAGTGACTCAAATACCTCATAAAACTTCCTTCTTAGCCTATTAGTCACTCTTATTCCTACCTTAAAAGTATGAATTTTTCGCTCAAATTATTCGGGGTGTTACAATAACCATACATCAATCTGACTTTTATTAAGAAACAAGTCTTGAGCAGTTATATCTATGCCATTTATCAAGTATAATATCAATGAGATATCATATAAAAATATGAAAGTATAATATAACATGGGGAATATACAAAATACAACTAAGAATGTATTTCATCAGATCAATTACATCAGTTATACGATTGATAAGAAGAGATGACTACCAAATAATCAATACTGCCATGAATCAACTAAGATGCTCATTTAGTCATGTTTTCGACCTCTTTTGATATTATAAATCATCATAATCAGTTAAATATTAAAGAATTTCCCATAATATGGAATTGGTACCACATAAGTGCTCATCATTTCATTTATATGAGATATCGTTACCCATTTTCCATCAATAAAGCAATTACCAACATAAATACTTCATAAGAATTAATAAAGTCTGAGATTGCCTTAAAATTAAAGCCTAAAAACAATCAACAAATGACCTTGATATTCTTTAAAGTCTCTGAATGGTGTCAATCTATTCAAAAATGATCTACATAACTGTATGAGTCCATATATACCCATATTGCTATGTTACTGTCCCAGCTCCAAAATATTAACCCTGAGCCCCCAAGGTTAAAGCTACAATTTCATTTCATAATCATCTTATACATAGAACATAGGTATCAAATATCAAATTTCATCAAAAATCGAGTCTTAATCGACTAACAAATTCATAATATACCATTTTATAAATGGAAGGCTAAAATTCTCAATTTTCCAATCAAACCTACATATTATACTGATAAATAATTGATGGAATAGCAGCAAAAATCAAAATCAAGGTTATAATCTTATCTCTCTTTAAAATAGAGTTGATAGCAACCAAAATCGCCCAAATTTGAAATTAATTGCCAATTTACCAATATTGAGTATAACACTCATTTGGTCTATGAGCTCATAGTTCGATAAAATTTACATCTATATGAAGTTCTCTCAAAAAGGATACCAAATACATCATAAAATTCCAATCTTTATGGAAAACTATTAGAAAATTGATAATTTTCTCTAATTTATAAATACTAGGTTTAAATAGTCTTCTAGTTAACAGTGTCGGGAGTAGACAAATCATACCTCAACGGAAATATATATTTGCAAGGATAAATAATCCATATTCACTATCCAAACTTGATTAAGAATCGCTTACGAGTCAGCTAAAACAATATGTAGTTCTTTTACCAAAAACCCTCTTGAAAATCACCAATTTTGACCTTTAATCTAGCATGAATTCAAGTACGATTCATATATTTAAGTTATAAACTATAGGTGATATGCCATGATTACCTATTAATTTATCCCTCAAATGATATTTTAGTGTCCTAGAAGTCCTTTCAAATGAAATAATTCGGACTAGATTTCTTTTGTATTATAGCAGGAATACATCTATTATTCATATAATTGCACCAGAAAGATCTGCAATATTAATTTGTACTAAAATAACCATAATTCTCTCATATGATATTGAAATTTCATCATTCTTATTTCTATGAGTCCGAAATAATGATATGGACCTAGTTATTTAGTCAAAACTCAATTCAATGCTCATTTTTCTAATCAATTATTGTTTTTGCTTGTTAAAGATTTATTTCATGAATCTCTCAAACGAGCTATTTTTACAATTTTTCCATGATCATCCATGAAAATGTTGTAAATGAATATTTTTCCCTTATGTGTCAAACATATAAAATTGTTGAAATTTCTTGAGACTCTCCATTAAGATTAATATCACAGATTTTTGGTCGAGGCTATATATGATTTTTCTTGAGTTTTGGCATATGATGTTTAGCATAATAATTATAAGCTTTCAGTTAAGAGCATGATTTTATGAATTGTTTTAACTTCTTGATTTAAAGTATGCATATCAATTATGAGCTTTTCGACAAGATGTGCTACAAAAATTAAGCCTCCAGATAAGGCCTAGCTGTAAAGATAAAACTTCATAGATAAAAATTAGATTATGAGCACAAGGCTTATTTTAATATCATGATTTTAGAAATAGGAGCAAATAAATAACCGAAAAAGCATAACTTACTAAGATGAAGTGTTGAAAATTACATTTGTTGACGTAGAAATGGAGCATGCCGAGTATGGATGCATCCCCAGACTATTTCCCTGAAAGTGGAGGACATTCAAGAATCTTATTAGCAAGTTGAATCAGTTAGGCCATCTACTCGCCTGAGGTGGTGATGGCTTAGCCCGTTGGGTCATGGGATAGAACACCATATTCACATGGTACACTCAGTTGGTTATGACATGAACTCCATAGTATTTTTAGATCTCAACATGAACTACAAATTTTAAGGGAAAATTGCATGTTTTTCCTTTAGAATCTTTATGATGAACTTTACATGATTAAGTATATTCTTATGAACAGTCTCTTTACTTCTATGTATCATATGTTTCATTTCATTTCTATCATCTTACATTCAGTACAATTCCATGCACTAATTCCCCTTTTACCAAGGGTATTACATGTATTGCATTGTTTAATAATGCAGCCTTAGGCAACTCAGTAGACTTACTTCAGTTCAGCTTTTGGTGAGCCCCATTCTCCCTTGGGGAAGTTATCTTTTTAGCTGTTGTATAGTTTTGTTAGAGGTTATGTCGGGAACCTTGTCTCTAGTGTGTTCTCTTGGTGTATACTCTGTTTGACTTCTATATCTTATTTTTTTGAATGATGATGCTAGAATAATTAAGATGATTTTCTAAAACTTGAGAAGGAGCCTAAGTTTTTGAAAAATGGTGATTCTTTTATAAAAAGCTTTTTTCATTATGCATGATTTATCTCTTCTTCAGCATTATTTTATCCTTGTTCTTTTTATGCTTATATGTATGTTCCATCCCATATCGAAAGGGTACACTTGGGGAAGAAATGGCTTCGGCTATTGATCTCGTCTAGGCCTACTGGTGAGTGAGAAACTTGATATCAGAGTCCTAGATTCATGTGTCCTAGATAGTCTATGAAGTCGTTTCTAGTAGCTTCCTACTTATGGGTGTGTAGCACACCACACTTATAATTGGGAGGCTACAGGACATTTAGTAAATTCTACACTTCTTTCACACTCTAGATCGTGCTATAGAGCTAGCCCTATGAATTAAATCTAACTCACGTGTTATTACGAATTCCAACTTGAAAATGCCTCCTAAATGAAATACGACAACAAACTAGAGGCTAATACTAGTGCTAATGCTACGGCAGAGGTAGAGACCAGTGAATTTTCTCAGACCCAGGGGATGTAGATAACATCCCAGTGTCATTCAGTTGGCTAACCCGCAAAGGCATCATCTCCTCTACCGATAGTGGACCCAACGAGGAACCCTGAATCCTTTCCACCTCAACAGCCAAACTCTTCTAATATAGAATTTAGAGAAGTGATTTAGATACTCACCCAACTATTGATAGCTCAGTCCCAATGATAGGAATCATCTCCTGTCAGTGCTGTCCCAGAATTCGATGACTACCTCCAGTATTAGGGAATTTTTCAGAATGAATCCACTAGCCTTTACTAAGTATAAACCTGAGAAACATATCAAGACTCCATTGATGAGAGCTAGAATATTCTCAAAGCTAAGCATTTCACTGAGACGGATGGAGTTGAACTCATCTTTTACCAGTGTAAGAGTGTTGCTAGTATTGGTATGAGCAATGGGAGATGTCTGAGAGGATGATGCAGCTCCATCAGTGTGGGGTGTCTTTATAGAGTCTTTCATAGATCATTTCCTGCCTCAGAAAGGCCGAGGATTTTATGGGCCTTAGGAAAGATGAAATGATTTTATAGGAGAATATCTTTAAGTTCACTCAGCTAGCCTTATTTTCTTTGGAGATTGTTTTCATAGTAAGGGACAGAATACACAGGTTTGTGTATGGCCTGGGAGGCAGGTTCTAGCGAGTGGCTACTACCTTGTTGCACAAAAAATGGATATAGCTAGACTGATGATTTATGCCTAGCAAACCAAAGACAAAAATTAGGCATGTAGGCTTGACAAGGAGCAATACCAAAGCAAGAAATCCAGGTTGGCTTGCCATGATAGTAGTCACGGGGGGGGGGGGGGGGGGGGGCACTGACTAATTTGTATTCCATAAGAGGCTACTTGCCCTATCCGCCTCCAATGCACTGCCCTAGAGGATTAGGAATGAACAACAAGGACAGGGTAGTCAGGGCCATGGTCACAAAGCATCAAGCTCCCAGCCTCAAGTCAGTTTTACCTAGAGTACCCACGATACACTCTCTACAATAGGTGTAGGAGGAGGCAACCGGAGGAATGTTATTTGGGAGTGAGTGGATGTATCAGATATGGACGCTAGGATCTTTAGAGGGACTACCCTAATATAGGCTAGAGAATTGGGGGTAATGCAGCTAGATCTCATAATACCACTACACAGCTCCTGCAGCTCCTCCATATGGAACTCTAAACCTAAAGGGCATGGTGTGAACAGAGGCGGTGGAAAGAACCAATTCTATACTTTAGTGGGCCGACAAGATCTTGAGGCATCGCCAGATGTTGCTACAGGTATGATAATAGTGTTCACCCTTAACGATTATGCTCTTATAGATTTGGATCCACCTTATTGTATGTGACACCTTATATTGCTGAGAAGTTTGTATTAGAACCTAAATAACTTCATGAACCTCTTTTAGTATCTACTTTGATCAATGAGTCAGTGAAGGCAGAGTGAGTATACAGAAATTGCATAGTTTCAGTATGTCATAGACATATCAGGGCCGACCTTATTAAATTGAGAATGCTATATTTTGACGACATTGTAGGCATGGATTGGATGTCCTCGTGCTATGCTACGCTGAATTGCCGCACCAAAGTAATCACATTTTCGTTCGCTATGAGCCAATGTTAGAATTGAAGCACAATGTTGTAGTGCCAAAAAGTAAGTGTATTTCCTACCTTAAGGAAAGAAAGTTGACTTTCACGGGATGTCTATATCACCTAGTAAGGTTAAGGAACACTAATACTAAGGCACTGGATTTTCTATCAGTCTAGCGGCTAATGAGTTTCTAAAGGTGTTCCGAGATGAACTTTTGGAGAACCCTCCTGAGAGGGAGAATGAAGAAGTAGCTTAAGTACCTTCTTGACAAAAGATTCATTCAATCGAGTGTCTCACTATGGGGTGCACTAATCTTATTTGTCCGAAAGAACGATGTGTCATTGCAAATATGTACTAATCATCATAAGCTAAATAAGGTCACCATAAAGAATAAGTATATGCTTCCAAGGATTGATGATTTGTTTGACTAGAACCAAGGAACCACGTGTTTCTCCAAGATTGACCTTAGATTAGGGTATTACTAATTGAGGGCCAAGGAAAAAGATATGCTGAAAAAGGTCTTCAGGACATGATACAGACACTATGAATTTGTTTTTATGTCCTTTGGGTTGACAAATGCATAAGCAACTTTTAGAGACCTTATGAATAGGGTATCAAGTTGTACCTCGACTGATTTGTGATAGTATTTATTAACAACATATTGGTTCATTCAAGGGATGAGATTGAACATGTTGATCACCTTAGATTAGTTTCATAGACACTCAGAGATCTCTAGTTGTATGTTAAATTTTCCAAGAGTGAGTTTTGGTTGAATTCGATTGATTTTCTAGGTCACGTGGTGGCAAGTTATGGTATAAGGATAGATCCTCAAAGGATAGAGGCGGTGATGAATTGGTTAAGACCCATGACTCCCACAAAGATTAGGAGTATCCTGGGTTTGGCAAGTTACTATAGGAGGTTTACGGAGGGATTTTCCTTTATATCAGCTTCGCTAACCAGATTGAATCGAAAAAGACCAAGTTCCAATAGTTAGAGGCCTGCAAGAAGAGTTTCCTGGAATGAAAGACCAAGTTGACTACTACTCTAGTGTTGACCTTACTGATCACACCCGAATTATACCTCGCAATGAAGTATAAAGCGGTCGTTGTTAAATATTGTAACCTAACTAGGTTAGGGTTGATCCCACAGGGAATAGGGAAGAAATAATACATTAATGATTGTTAAACTAACTTGTACTCAATATTTTGGAAAGGAGGGTTGCAAATAAAAAGAAGAAAATAATGCTAATAATGATTGAGTTGTTTATCAAATTATTTCGACAAAACTAGGATTCTGTTCCCCATGATTTCATAACTTAGTAGGCTTTTATCAGTGATCCATCTAGGTGAATTTTGTGTAAGACTAACAATTAAGTTCACTTAATGTCTCTAGATCTACATAGATGAATTTCACCAAAATCCATTTGGACTTTAGGTGTATATATTTTTCCCTCGCCATATGTTTTGGTTTGACTATCCTCGGTTAGAGATCAAGTTAATTAGATGAGGGTTGATAACCTTAAATTAACACTATTATTCTCTTTTTCTAACTTCAACCTCTATGGTCGGGCAAGTTGAAGATATAGGCAATTAAGTGTTAAAACAAAGAGAATAATAATTCACTCAATTTACCATTCAAGAATCTTGCGTTAATTCATCATGGTTCCCATAATCCTAGCAAGGAGATTTAGCCGCTCATGTTTATGAGAAAAAAAATAAAAGAGGTAGAAGAAATCATAATGAAATACTTATGATAATAAAATATTGTTGAACAAAATTTCCAAAGCTATGTAGAATTACAAGAACTTGATGAATCTCCAAATATTCGACTAAGCTAGTACACAAATTTGTAAAGTATGAATTACGCAATCTTGACTCTAATCACACTAATGGGACAGTGGTGGCACACCTAAAACATGTTAAGAGAGGTATTTATAAAAGTAGATTAAACCTTCGTTTTTCCTTCTTGGATTGGAATTAGGTTTTCCAACTTCTATTTCTAGTGGAACTGGGTTTTGACTTCTGGCCAGCTGGACACTGTGGCACCTCGTGTTGCCCATAGAGCCATATGTCTTGGCGCGTCACGCTGCTTGGTGCACTAGAGTGGCATATGCAATGCACAAGCCACACACAGTTATGCCTATGCGCTGTCAACTTCTATCACCCTTGTTTCGTCTAAACCATTTTGCCATTCTTGCTCTTTTTATCCATAATTAAGCCCAATTCTATCACTTTAAGACCTGAAAACATCTAATCATGTGTGGTAGATCTTTTTCAAGAATATCATATAAAATCAAAGAAAGCACACACAATTTATTCTCAAAGCATAGCTAAGTATAGGGAAAATATAGTTAATATATGCATAAATACATGTCATGACCCGAGTTTATACCCTGGATGTGATATGATACTTAGGATCACAAGTGACCCTAATCAAACCCATGGTAAAGCATAATTCTATTAAAACTAATCTACTGTAAAATAATATTAAGCGAAGCTGACTAAAGAAATAACCAAATACTGAATAATAACAAAGATTTGTGCAAACACTGGAACTCAAGCTGAATCTAACATATACTGTCTGAAAGCCTTCTAAAAGAACTGATGAGTTGTAGGAAAAAACTCCCAACTAACTCTAATTTTTGAAACAAAACGAAAATAACAAATTGAAAATGAAAAATCCGGCCCTCAGCAGATAAGGACTCACCACTGAAAGCTGTTGGAGAATCACTGAGAGAAACTAGCTGTGGTACCAAGGATGGGTACCTGAGCCTATATTATAAAATGATATGGCACATAAAAATATGTGATCAGTACTTTGAATATACTAAGTATGTGAGATGTAACTAAAACATATATATACTGAAGAGTAGTAAACTTAACTAAAATAACATGTAACAACTCTATCTGAACTCAGAAATACTGCAAAATAGTCTGACATATGTGGAAATACCGTAAGAAATGATAAATTGAATTATAGTTAAGAGCATAGCCTGAAATCTAATAGTTTGGACTGGATTGAGAACCCTGACTGTACTGGACTGTGGGAGAGCCTATAACTAACATATAACCATGTGATCTACACGTGGAGTTCGATGTATACACCCCATCAAAGAGAGGTCACTGTACCTTGCTAGGGTATAGTGGTTGAGCTGTGTGATCACTATTTGGGGCCCATTCCGGTTAATAACCTATGGCGACACGTAGTTTTAAAAACTTGGGTGTGTTGAATCTCGGTCCGCTCGGTGGTAAGTACTACTCCCCCTAGAACCTATATGTATCTAACTATGTTGATAGCTCGAAACTGATGTCCCAAGACTTTTCAGAACTACTTATCTCGAAGTGTTTTGAGAGTCTAAGGACTTGAAAAAACTGTGTTCTAAGACATGTCAGAGCTGCTTTATCTGTAAGTGTCGTGATAGTCTAAATAACAACGAACATGCTGATAAAATGATACTACTGAATATACTAAGTACTGAAAATATTGCTGAGATTGAACATACTAAAAGGATTGACTTTCCAATCATGCATCTGTGCTAGCATTCATAATTTGAGAAAATATCATGCGAGTTTTATTCATAAATCATGCTAAGGATCAAGGTTAGGAAAGCATACTGTATGAATAAAACCACACATGAATTTCTACTAGGAATAGTCCTATAAACACAAAGAATTATCAAGGTTTAAAGAACTCTTAAGCTGACTGAAAACCCTAGCTTTTAATCTTCTACAAGACTGGAAATTATAAAGTTTTTCTAAAAATAGTTTAGGACACAAGGGGGAAAGGGAACCCTTGTTGAAGTCCCACATATCTGAAGGAGAATTCCCCTGAGAAGAAGCTAGAATTTCTGATGTTGTTGGAAGAACCCTAGTTCTTACTAGGGAGAATTTATGAATTCTACATTTTGGTCTTGAGATCTTAGGATATAAATGAGAGAGAACATCGAGTAACTCCCTTAATTCCCCTCTAAATTCACCCTAAATGACATATTTTAGGAGTTAAAAAAGCAAAAAGTTATAAAAATGCCCTGGAAAAAGTCTAAAGTTGCCTGTTAGGAAGCAATGGGTCACACAATGAGTCGTTGGTTGTGACCATGACTCGTGGGGACTAGTCTTTGGTCCTAGTTTTGAAAGTCCCAGCTACTGTACTTGACCAACGGACATGCCTCAATAGATGGGACAACGAGTTGTTGGTTCCACGTGTTGTTACTAGAAGAGTTTTAAAATAGTTTCTGAATATCTCCCAGCGGATGAACATAATGGCCCATTATCTGAAACTACGGGTCTTTTTTTCAATCCACTATCACCGGACAAAATTATAGCATTTTCTGGATTCGTTCAACGGATCGATAGGACGAGTCGTTATACAAAACAACAATCTGTCACCTGGCTTGTTGTTTGAAAGAAATATTTGACAGATTTTTGGCCTGCTACCAATGGATAGAAACATAACTTGTTACTTATAGAAATGGGTCATTGTATTGCTCGTTTAATCTGGGGAAGGAATCTACATAGGCTAACAATGACTCAGACAACAGATCGTTGTTACCAACAATGACTCTTTGGTTGAGTCATTTTGAGGCAAAATTTTCTAGTTTCCTTTGTCGTTTTTTTAATTCCTTGTCTGGGTTTGGTCTACAAAACTTTTGGGGTGTTACAATATCTCCCCGTTGGGAACATTCAACCTCGGATGATGGCTAAGTAAGCTGAAAGACTAGGGAAAGAGTTGTAATCCCGAACTAAATACTATAAGTTGATTACTGAAAGAGTGACTGACTCTGAACTGAGATAACTATAAGCTAATTATGGAAAGAGTGACTCACTCTGAACTGAGATAGACATACTAACTAAATTTATGTGATTAGGGTACACATTAAAACATGAATAGAGCTGAAGGGTATGGAACTGAATGGAGTAATGAGGAGGAATTTAGTACCTGATGCTTAAGTTGAGCTAGAAGGGAATATGTGAGGGTATTTAGCCATCATATCTGCTTCTTCTTCCCATGTGGCTCCCTTAACTAGCTGGTTCCTCCATAGAACCTTTACAGAAGCGACTTCTTTGTTCCTCAGCTTACGAACCTGACGGTCTAGGATCTGAACTGGAACCTTTTCATAAGAGAGACTTTCCTTTACACCAACACTCTCTAGAGGCACTACTGAGGTTGAATCACTAATGCATTTTTTCAATAAAGACACATGGAAGACTGGGTGCACTGATGCTAACTCCGCAGGCAACTCCAACTTATAAGTCACATTGCCATTGCATCTCAGGATTTTCTAAGGACCAATATATCTGGGACTAAGCTTTCCTTTCTTCCCAAACCTCATCACATCTTTCATAGGTCAGATTTTCAAATATACGTATCATCCAAAGCAAACTCCAGCTCCTTTCTCCTTATATCTTCATATGATTTCTGTCGGCTTTGAGTTGTTTTCAGCCATTCCCTGATAAGCTGAACCTTCTGCAAAGCTTCGTGTACTGATTTAGGTCCTATTAAGGTAGATTCACCAACCTCAAACCACCTTATAGGAGATCAACTCCTCCTACCATATAATGCCTCGAATGGGGCCATTTATATGCTGGAGTGGTAGTTATTATTGTATGCAAACTCGATGAGAGGTAGGTAATCATCCCAATTGACCTTGAAATTGATCACACAAGCCCTTGACATATCATCCAGAGTTTGCATTGTCTACTCAACCTTGCCATCTGTCTGTTGGTGAAAAGCTATGATGAGCTTGACCTGAGTACCAAGTCCTTTCTGAAAGGACTTCCATAAGTGTGAGGTGAATTGAGTACCCCTATCTGAAATAATGGACAAGGAAATTCTATGCAATTTGACCAAATCCTAGATGTATATTCTAGCATATTTCTCTGCTAAATTTGTGGTCTTTACTGGTAGGAAATGTGCTGACTTAGTCATCCGATCTACAACCACCTAAATTGAGTCATGTTGTTGGCGCGTATGAGGTAGACCCATAATGAAGTCCATGTTCACTTCGTCCCACTTTCAAGTAGGAATGCTAATATCCTGAGTCATACCCCTAGGTCTCTGATGTTCAACCTTGACCTGTTTGCAATTTGGACACTTAGCTACAAATTTTGCAATTTCCTTCTTCATGCCATTCTACCACTAGACTTTTCGTAGATCATGGTACATCTTGGTGGCACTTGAGTGGATAGAGTACCTAGTTCTATGAGCTTCTATTAGTATCCGTGCCTTAAGTCATCCACATCAGGAACACACAACCTGCCCTGATAACGGAGCATACTGTCTCCCCCTTTGGAGAAAGCCTCCACCTCTTTCCTTGGGACTTCTTCCTTTAGCTTAAGTAAAATTAGGATTCATATTGCTTTGACTTAACCTCCACCACCAGGGAGGATTCTGACCCACTCTGCACTACAACTCAACCTTCTACAAAATCAACCAACTAGACCCCTAGTCGAGCCAGTCTGTGAATAAAAACTCCCCATAATGTAGGCTCTCGTGGTCAATAAAAACATGAACATAAACTCCGTAAAGGTTGTGCCTCCAAATCTTCAAGGCAAATACTACCACCGACAACTCTAGGTCATGAGTTGGATAATTATTTTCATGAACCCTGAGCTATCTGGAAGCATAAGCTATGGCATTACCATGCTGCATCAGAACACAACCAAGGCCAATTCTGGAGGCATGCCCAAACCTTCTGGCAGAGTTAGAATTGGGGTTGTAGTGAGTCAAGTCTTCAACTCCTGAAAGCTCTTCTCACATGCATCAGATCACCAAAATCTTCACCTTCATTTGAGTTAGTATGGTCAAATAGGCAAAGGAGGAGAACCCTTCTACAAACCAACAATAATAACCGGCTAGTCCCAAGAAAATATTGATATTTGATGGAGAGGTGGGTCTTGGCCAGTCTTTGGATGATGCTATCTTTTGAGGATCCACCCAAATACCCTAACTAGAGGCCACATGACCAAGGAATGCAACTAATTTTAGCTAGAATCTAAACTTGCTATATTTAGTGATCAACTGGTGGTCCTTGAGATTCTACAAATCTATTCTTAGATGGTATGTATGCTCCTCCTCTATTCTAGAGCAAACCAGAATATCGTCTATAAAGACAATTACGAACATGTCTAGGTACGGCTTGAATACCCTGTTCATCAAACCATAAAAGCTACAGGAGTATTGGTTAGTTCAAAAGACATAACTACGAATTCGTAGTGATCATAACGAGTTCTGGAGGCTGTTTTTGGAATGTCACATTCTTTGACCCTGAGCTGGTGGTATCCTGATCTGAAATCTACCTTGAAAAAACAACTAGCTCCCTAAAGTTGATCAAACAATTCATCAATACTGTGTAGAGGATACCTATTCTTGATTGTGACTTTGTTCAGCTGATGGTAGTCGATGCACATTCAGAGTGTACCATCTTTCTTTCATATGAATAGGACTAGGGCACCCCAAGGAGAGATGCTGGGTTTGATAAAGCCCTTACCTAGAAGGCCTTTCAACTATTCCTTCAACTCATTAAGCTCTGGAGCCATTCTGTAAGGAGGAATAGAGATGCGCTAGGTATTTAAAAGAAGGTCTATGCCGAAGTCTATTTTCTACAGGAGGGACTCCGAGAAGATCTTCGGAAAACACATCAGGGAACTCAATTGCAACTGGAACTGAATGAAATATTGGAGTCTTGGAACAAGAATTTTTGACACAAACCAAGTGATTAATGTACCCCTTAGCAATCTTTTTCCCAAATGGACCGACCCTTAGGCATTGAAGTAGTACCCTTCCACTTTAGGACTGGTTCATTATGAAACTGCAATCTAACTACCCTAGTTCTGCGGTCAAATGAGGCATAGTCCATGCCAAGAATGAAGTCTAAGTCAACCATATCTAGCTCTACTAGATCAACTGTGGTGACTTTCTGCAACACTGTGACTGAACAATCCCTATACACCCGACTAGCTCTAATTGACTCACCAACCAGAGTAAAGACTAAAAATGTCTTTGAGAGAATTTATCGACTAATGTCAAACTGAACAGCAATATAAGGAGTCACTAAAGAAAGTGTGGCTCCTAGATCTAGTAAAGCATACACATCCATCTAGAAAAGGCATAACATACCAGTCATTGTGTCAGGTGAGTTCTCCTGGTCCCGACGGGAGGTTAAAGCATAGAACCAGTTTTGGCGCTAACTACTACCTGCACCTAATGTGGTACCCTGCTGAGCTGAACGGCCTGGCGGAGCTACCGATGTGGTGGACTGGGTCTTCCTCCATCCCGCTAACCAGCAATTTCTCAATCTGTGACTCAACTGGCCATACCCAAACCAACCCTCCTTGCCCAGACGGCACTCCCCTGAATGGTTCTTGCCACACTTAGAACATACTAGAAAAGTGCAGCTACTGGAGACATGACTCTAAGACTGGAAGCCTGATGCTCTATCTCTCTGATCTTTACGGGGCCTGGAAGAAGGAGCACGGGCTGATGAGTGTGCTAGAGGTCTCTGCTATTACTGGAGACGATTACCACTGCCTGACCTCTATTGGAAGTACTCAAAATGACCTGCTCTCGTCCGTTTTATCTCCCTCTCTATCTCCTTTAGTTTATTTGCCTCTATCTGTTGGGCATGAAGAATGAGCCTAGTGATTTCCATTTCATTGATAAGCATGGCAATCCTACACTCCTTGACTACCATATCTGAAACTCCATTCATGAACTTGTGAGCCATTGGCTCAGCAACCATTTCTAGAGCATACTTTGACAGTTGGGTGAACTTTAAAGCGTACTCCTGTTCTATCATGTCGTTCTGCCTCAAATTCACAAACTTGGCAGCCTTTGCTTTCCTTAACTCCAAGGGAAAGAATCTGACCAATAAGATTGTCACAAACTCATCCCATTCCATCTGACCTGCACCATTCCGCCTTTCCTCTTTCCACTGCTTATACCAAATATGAGCCACTCCTTTTAACTGATAAGCAGCCAGATCTGCACTTTCTACTGAAGTAACACCTATGATTTGGGTGATTTTCTACACCTCATCAATGAACTCTTGCGGGTCCTCATCAACCTCAGACCCTTGAAGTACAAAGGGATTTATTTGAGTAAAATCTCAAACTCTGGCAACAGTTGTAGACCCATTAGTATTGACTGGTGTAACCTACTGGCTGACCTGATTGGTCATTTCCTAAGCCAGCATTTGCATGGCAGCCCAGAACTCTAAATGTGACACTTGATCATTCTAAGGGGCTGGCTGGTTAGCATTTATGGTCCTCCTTCCATTTCCTCTTGGGGAGGCATCATTAACTGAAAAGGCTAGAACACGAGTTAGGAGGACATTTCAGAGATCAAACTCAAAGCACGATAACAATCATGAAGAAAGGCAATTTTCCTAAAAATGACTCATAGCCTCCCCCTTATAAGTGTAGCATGCTTCACACACATGAAAAAACTCTACTTGATGCGGCTTCTAGACATTCCAGGACACTCTAAACCTAACGCTCTGATACAAAGTTTTTCACGACCCGAGTTTACACTCTGGACATGACACGGTACTTAGAATCACAAGTGACCCTAATCAAACCCATGGTAAAGCATAACTCTATTAAGACTAATCTACTATAAAATAATATTAAGTGGAAGCTGACTAAATAAATAACCAAATACTGAATAATAACAAAGATCTCTGCAAATACTGGAACTCAAGCTGAATCTAACATACATTGTCTGAAAGCCTTCCAAAAGAACTGATGAGTTGCTAGGAATAACCCCCAACAAACTCTAATATCTAAAAATAAACTGAAAATGGAAACTCCGGCCCTTACCAAATGTCGAGTCACTACTGAAAGTTGCTGGAGAATTGCCAAGAGAAACTAGCTATGGTGCTGAGGCTGGGTACCTGATCCTATATCATAAAATGATATAGCACATAGAAATATGCAATCAGTATTTTAAATGTACTGAGTATGTAATATGCAACTAAAACATACATATTCTAAAGACTAGTAAACTGAATTGAAATAACATGCAACGACTCTATTTGAACTCAGAAATACTACAAAATAGTCAGAAATATATGGAAATACTATAAGAACTGATAAAATGAATAACAGTCATGAGCATAGCCTGAAATCTGTAGTCTGTACTAGATTAAGAACCCACTATACTGCACTGTGGCAGAGTCTATAACCAACATATAACTATGTGAGCTACACGTGGAGTTCGATGTATACACCCCATCAAAGAGAGCCCATTGTACCTTGCCAGGGTATAGCGGATTAGTTGTATGATCACTATCTGGGGCCTATTCGGGCTAATAACCTATAATGGCACATAGTTCTGGGAACCTGGGTAGGCTGAACCCCAGCCCGTTCGATGCTAAGTACTACGCCCACTGGAACCTATCTATATCTAACTATGCTGATAGCTCGAAACTGATGTTCAAAGAGTAATTAAAAATTACTTATCTAGAAGTGTTCTGAAAGTCTAAGGACTTGAAAGAAATTGTGTTTTAAGACTTATCAAAGCTACTATATTTGTAAGTGTTGTGACAGTCTAAAGAAAAACGAACATCTTGATAAAGTGATACTACTTAATATACTGAGTACTGACAATATTACTGGGACTGAACATATAAAAAGCATTGGATTTTCATTCATGCATCTATCCAAGCATTCATAATTCTAGTGAAAATGTCATGTTAATACAACATTTTTATCTTAGTTCTAAATCATGCAAGTTTTATTCAAAAATCATGCTAAGGATCAGGGCTAGGAAAGCATACTGTATAAATAAAACTAAGACATGAATTTCAGCTAGGAAGAGTCATGTAAACTTAAAGAATTATCAAGGTTTAAGGAACTCTTAAACTGACTAAAAACCCTAGATTCTAATCTTCTACAGGGCTGGAAATTATAAATTTTTTCTGAAAATAATTTGGGATACAAGGGGGAAAGGGAACCCTTATTAAGGTCTCACATACCTGAAGGAGAATTCCCCTATGAAGAAGCTCAAATTTATGAGTTTGTTGGAACAACCCTAGTTCATGTTGGGGAGACTTTCTGAACTTTTGCATTTTAATCTTGAGAGCTTGGGAGATAAATGAGAGGAGAATGTCGAGTAAATCCCTTAATTCCCCTCTAACTGCACCCTAAATGAGGTAGTTTAGCAGTTAAAATAGCAGGAAGTTATAAAAATGCCCTCTGGAAGAAAAGTCTGATAAGTTGCCCGTCAGGATTCAACAGGTCTCACAACGAGTCATTGGTTGTGACCATGAATCGTAGGGACCAGATGTTGGTCCTGGGTCTAAAGTCCCAGCTACTGGACTTGACCAGCAGATGGGAACAACAACTCATTAGATGGGAGAATGAGTCGTTGGTTCCACTCATTGTTACTGGAAGAGTTTTAAAACAGTTTCTAAATATCTCCCAATGGATGGATAGAACAACCCATTATCTGAAATAACGGATCGTTGTTTCCATCCGTTTTCACTGGGAAAAAGTATAACATTTTTCAGATTCGTTCAACGGCTCCATAGGACGAGTCATTACACCAAACAATGACTCGTCGTCTCGCTCGTTGTTTGAAAGAAAGATTTGTTAGATTTATAGCTTGCTACCAATGGATAGAGCAATGACTCGTTACTCATAGATAAGGGTCATTGTATTGCTCGTTGAATTTGGGTTAGGAATCTACAGAGGCTAACAACGACAAAGACAATGAGTCGTTGTTACTAACAACGACTCATTGGTTGAGTCATTCTGAGACAAAATTTTCTGGTTTCCTTTCTTTTTTTTTATTCCATGTCTGGGTTTTATCTACAACACTTTTGGGGTGTTACAATACGCCCTACATCACCACCCCATAATAAAACTATTGTTCGTCCTCGTACAATCTACTACTTCCCTTCTCAAATTCAATCACAAAATTCACCCTACAAATAGGTCTACTTACACTTAGGCTCATTAGAAAAATCAATCAAGCTCCAACAACTCATTGAACATTCATATAAGATTAACATTCAAGTGCTAAAGTTTGAAATCACTTAACTTCTAAAACTAAATCAACAAGATATATTTGGGCCAACACGAATCATTTGTAATTTAGTAGTCAAGATATTTCAAAATCTTACGACTGTGCCCCTCACTATTTGGAGATTTGTCCCTTCACACTCAAGATATATAATATTATGAACTTGGGCATAATTAGAACATTATAACTCACTCTCCCAAAGAACTCAACATGCATGCAAAAGACAACCTATAGGCTTGCCCTTAGTGTAATAGTCCATTAATATAGAACATCGAGCTAATATCGATTCAGACTTAAATTGGTTGTAATGTAGGCTAAGGGATGGGTAGGAACTATTTGGCCAACATAGTAACTATTCTCCCTATGCATTTTAATACTTCACAACTCTTTTCTTTTTAGCACATTCTTCAATCTCCTATTTTTTCTCCTTACCCTCCTTTGATTTTTCATTTTTTTTCAACTTAGGTGACTAGTCGGAAATTCTTACAATTAAGCTCATTCACAATTTTTTTTCTTTTCATTCTTGATTCATTCATTCATATTTTTTCAAACTTTTTCTTCTTTTTCTTTCCCACTAATATCACCCTCCTTGTTTAGCAATTTTTCACCCTTTTCTTTCCTTCTAATTTCCACACTTATAGCTTTTCCCCCTTTTCTCCACTTGCTCTCCTTTTATGCAAAATTTTCAATTCAAGTACTCTAGGAGTCATTTGAATCAAATAAAGGTCAATAGAATAAAAGGGGATTAAGCTTGTAATAAGGTTATCAAAAGAAATAGGCTAAGGCTCAAAATGGCTGACTAGGAAAATTACAATCAAGGTAGGTAAAAATAGGATACAAATAGGCTATCAAAGAAATGCCTATATTACTTTCTAGATTCAACATCCTTATTTTGTTTTGCACACACCGGGCAAGTTCTGGACATCAAATTGCAAGCATGGATTATGCTAAAATATCTCACACACACAATGGAACAAATGGTTAACAATGTCAATCAAGATTATATAAACTCATATATTCATATTGCATGCATAACATAATTAAGCCCAATTTTTCAAGAATAGGAGTCAAGTTTCAAAAGTCTAAGTATTTATACCTTTTTCATGCATTTTGAGTGAATTCCACAAAGTCTTAATGATACCCTAAGTGAAGCACCTAGCATTCGTAAGGTCTCAAGTTCTTATTCTCCTAATGACTACTTTTCCCTTAAGATGATTGTCATCCATCTATCATTGGAAAAATGCATGACTCTATGACTAAAAAAATTGAGACTCTCTAATCAGTTCTAAGGACTATCCCACCATAAAAGTACCAAAAATAAAAATTTTGGTAACCCAAATAAAAACAAAACATCAAAAAAAACAAAAATACTTACTACAAGTCAAGATAAGTTAGGAATCACAAAAAAACATGGCTCACCATGAACAAATTTAGCAATGAAAACATACATGGTGTAATGAAGTTTACTTCTCCCATCCCACACTTAATTGGTAGCATTGTCCTCAATGCAAAAATAATAAAGCATAAGTAAAAGAGTGAAAGAAAAACTCCCTAGGCCTCTAGCTCTCATCGTTTGTGGGGGCAAGAGCAGCTTCCACCATCTCAGAATCATCTTCATCATCATCAGACTCTAAGTCAGAGTCGACTCTAGCCTACTCTTTGTCTGTGGCATTATCATCATCTACGAGCTCCTAAAATCTAGGTCCAACTCTATAGAGAGCCCTCGAATCCTCGCTCAAGGGGTAGTCCATGTTGAGTTGTTGTAGCTGCTCCACTGTCCCTCCATTCATTCTCAACATATTATCAATTTGGGCATGGAACTCACCAATAGAGAGGACTAGACCATGTATTCCCTTAGGATCCTTAGTCTTTGTCACATCAATCCCCTTTTGGTCATACCTAGGTCTACAATCCATTACCTCCTCCTCAATTTGATGCCCTCTCAGAAATCGAGTCAAGAGACCCCCAAAATAGAATCTTTGCCCTTTCTCACCCTTGCCCTTCTCAACACATCCTTAATTATTGCACCAACATTAATTGGCATCCTAGTCATCAAAGCATATACAAGACACACCCTCTCCCTCAGAATATAAGTCACTTGATTTCCAGGCACCTAACAAGCACACACAATTTTCAACCAATTCCTAGCTTCCCCACTCGTATGCGCATATGGGAAAGACATATGATACCCGTACTATTGGTGGTGGGCCTACTGTGCGATCAAGTTTGGTCCACCAAGAGTGTGACTAATTTCTCTGTAGGAGGGTCACAAAATCAAGTTTTAGGATTGTTGTGGGTCAGTGTTAAGAGAACCAAGTAAACTATTCAAAACCGCGGGCAAAAAATTAACAATTTGCCCTCTAATTTTAACTTGGTTTGACCTCTCCTTAGGATCCCAATATGCTAGAAATTCCCTCACCATATCAAATTACATTTACCTGGACCATTAAATACAAAGTATAGCCTAAGAGTATGCAATCTTTCAATAATGTGAGAAAATTTTGATGCCAAGCGCACTCTATCAATAAATAATTCATGTGAATATTTTGAATCTTTGTGTTCTTTAAACCACTTCTTACCTTCTGATCTGTGACCCAACGAAGCCCAAAATGCCTTGGTGATAGTGGTGGCATGCTTGCATCCTCTCTTTGCTCTTTATGACCCATCCTAGACCTTTTGCTTCCATGTCATAAAGAAGTCACTCCCTTCCCTTAACTAGTGTAATACCCAGGAAGTACCTAAGACTAGAATCGAGATTTGGGAATGAGATCAGCAGAAAAGTTGTGAAAATATCACAGGATGACTCGTCGTACAAGTCGTTGTAAGGGACGATGAGTCATTGATGGTAGTCGTGGTAAGCTGTTAGGTGGCAGGACTTGGACCAATGAGCCTAGGCACTACTCATTGGTCACTATAAGGGACCGTTGTCTATGGTCGTTGGTCATTATTGGTGAACCTAGGTGCGATTGCACGATTCATGGTATGGCTCATAGTATGGAGCAACGAGCCGTGGGTAGTACTCATAGAGAGGTGCAGTGGTAGTCGTATAGTGGTAAAGTATGGTACAAAGACCCATTGTTATGTGTAACGATTCATGGTTGGGACCCGTTCTAAGAATTCCAGAAGCTTAATTCACAAGGGAAGTGGCAACGACGAGAGGAAGTAACGGATCGTTGTGGCGAGTAACGACACGTCTTGTCTAACCGTCATCTGAAGAAAATAAATTGAGGTGAGAATGGGTGTTAGTAACGAGTGATACCATGAGTCTTGGTATCAAAGGATGACTCGTGGTATGAGTAGCTTATTTTCCTAGAAATTTTATTAAGGGTATTTTCATAAATCCTAAGCTCTAGGGTCCTAAACTACATTATTTTAAGCTCAATTAAAAGGGTTTTAAGAGTACTTAACCTATCATGAGCCTTACCATTCCATACATGCAAGTCTAGAGTATTTCTTGGAGATCAAGCTTGAGAAATTCCCCAATTTCTTTTCCAATTCCTTTGGGCTTTCAAGGGAGAGGTAAGATCATATTACCCAGGTATGTAGGGTTGTGAATGAGAGTTCCTCTTCACTCTCATTCCTCAATTCCTCTTTATGTTCATGAATTCAAGTATTAAGTTAAATTGATGATCCTATGAGGTTTTAAGCCCAAACTTATGGAATTTTCTTTGATTTGACTATGAGTCAATTCCCTTCATGTTCTAAATATTTTTGATTTGATTATGAATGGTTTGAAAACCTTGAGCCCTTATGTTTATATTATGATATTTACTTCATGATCATATTGTCCTACTTTTATGAACTCTTATGTATTTTTAACTGTCCACTTTTACTTACTTTGCATACTCAGTACATTCCAAGTACTGATTGCATACTCTATGCGGTATCGTTTCATGATACAGATCTGAGAAATTAGTCTTAACCACATCATTAGTCCTGCTTTCCCCTAAGGCTTGTTCTAGCCAGCGTTGGTGAGTCCTCATCCTTCGAGGGCATTTAGTTATCCATTATTATGCTATTTCAGTTACAGACTTTTGTCGAGCTATTTGGAGATGTCGTACCATCAGCTCATGAGTTATGTTAGAGGCTTTTAAGACAATATGTAGAAAACCAGCTTATCATTTTTGACTCTATTTTAGTTTGATATGTATGCATACTTCTGCTTAAACATGTTTTATTATTTCAGTTTCTGCTTATTGTATGATTTTAGCTGCTATGTTCATGTGATGGGTCGACTTGGAGCCTCTCGAGGTTCCTTGTCCCGTGTCTCTATCCGAGCTTATGTTCCAGACATGACAACTAGCTTTTGGTGTCGTTGTTAGTGAATTTTCAAGAAAGATGTTGTCTTTTGGGATTTGAGTGAAAATGTTTGGGGGAATTTGTGAAAAAGATGAAAGTTCTGGAGAAACTTTTAGAGAGAATAGGGGTGTGTGGCGCACTTAAGATGAAAGTGGGAGAAAAGATTAAGTTTTTTACTTTTAAAAGTTCTCCATAGGTCTGGTTTATCCTCTTGACTCACGAACTTTTCTTTCGAATAGGCCTGCGCCAACTTTGTCGTGTCACAATGTTTCGTGTGTGCCAGGTCCTACGTATTGCGGTGTCAGGCACTATGCATCTTGTTGCTATATGCACAACAAGGCCTATTTTTCTTGCACCCTGTTTTCAAAGTTCATGCTAAAAAATGTGGATTATGACTCAACTGCTCTACACTTGAACAAGCACATCAACTCTAATAAATCAAAAATCAAATTATCTTGGGTTGCCTCCCAAGTAGAGCTTCATTTAATGTCACGACACGATGCAGGTATCTTGATTACTCAGACTTCATCAAGATACCTATTGGACTCATGGCGATATGCATTGATCCTCATTCTGAAGGTTGGGAACGATATCACTAGGCAAAGTGCCCTTTTGCCTGTTTAGTGCGGCTGAGATTTTTCCCAGTTGCTGCTCCAATTGCTTGATGGAGGTCGAATGTGAGTCCCCTTATTGACTCAAGCTTGAAATTTGACCTCTCATATCTTTAACTCCTAACTCAATGGAGTCAACCTTTTTCATCATACGACTCATCATATCTTCTAGTCTTGTGGTTCCAAAGTCATTCATAGCAGGCTCTCTTGCTCTTGGAGGGACATAAACTCCACTCCTATAATTCTTGAGGGAATCTCTACTCCTCCATTGACCTTGGTCCCTAGCGTCAAACCTGTCGTAGTCACTAGAACTTAAAATTCATCCTACCATTCCTCCTAGCCTACATTAGACCTCCAAGTCCTAATTGATTTCAAGCCTATGGATCAAGTTATGTGCATGATAATTTCTTTGTGAGAGTGACCATAATTGTTTCATTCTATAATCCCTTGAGTGTGAATTGCTTGATAACTAAATGGGATTATCTCTTATGGTGAGTAGCATCACCTCCTTAGGGAACATGCTTGCATGTGCTAAAAGATATGATTGAGACAAGATTGTGGTGAGCTTGAAGGCAAACTTTGAATGTGAAAATTTTAATGACTTGAGATGCTCTACAAGCTTGTTGTGAACATCATCAATGTCCCTTGTTTTGAATGATGAAATAAAATGTGAATCATGCTAAATTGATTATGGTTATCTCTTGAAGCATTTGCATAGAGGGTTGAGTCTCCCCTTTCCCTTTGTGTTGGTGAGCAATCTTTGGGTTATCTAGGTCATAGTGGTCCGTTGTGCATAATCTCATATGAAATGCTTATTCCTTAGTTTGGATGTAAAGAATTGCATTACTTGAGGACTAGCAATAGTTCAAGTTTGGTGGTTTGATGAGTTGGTAATTTACCAACTCATTAGGCTTTTTAAAAATGAGCTTTTTCTTAGTTTTCAAATCGTTTAAGAGGATTTTATGATCTTTCAATTTAGTTTTTGCAGGTATTTAGTTAAAGGAGAGAAAGCAAGAACTTGGGCAAAAGAATGAAATTTAATAAGAAGACTAAAGCTTGACCGGATGAGACCGGCGCTCCACCAGATGGAGCTGATGAAACGTCGGCTGGAACACAGAAGCTACTACACCAGAGTGGAATGGGTACTGGAGGAAAGCATGTCAGCACCTATGAATCGATGGTGTTAGCGCCGATTGGACCCAAGCTCACTACCTTAGCACTTGCGACGTAGCGGCGTTCCGCGAATAGGCACCGGTGGAACGCCGGTGACTCGCAAATGACACTGCCTGCAGGAAGGGAAAAAGCATCCAGCATGGAAATTTAGGAGCATTTTAACCTATTTCTATATATTCTTTTAGAAATTACCTGAACATTCCTTCAAGATTTGTAGAGAGTAGAGAGTTAGAGAGAGATAGAATATTGCATAGCTTTTTTCTTTCTTCTTCTTCAAGGTAAACAACCTCCATTGAAAATATTTATGGGCTTAAATTTAACTCTTGATAATGAATTCCATGATTTTTAATTGTTGATTTAATATTATATTTCTCATCAATGAGTAGCTGAATCTCTTTTCTAGGGGTGTGTGCATGAATTAGGGTTAAATTAAATTGGGTGTTGTTAGATTAATCTTAAACTTACTCATTTAATATAAATCTGTTGTTTTCTCCCAATTTATAATTGAATTATTCATAGTTGCAAATGTGGGAGGTATTTACTTACTCTATTTTTGCTTGAAAAAGAGAAATTGAGTATGGGTGAAAAAGCAATGGTGGGTAATTGAGTGTTGATTATGTGGGGTTAGGATAGAGATAGCTAATACCCATAATTATTCACCCATAAGAAATTTGAGGCTAGAAATAGCTCAAATATGACCAAGTATTATTGGTTATATTGTTTGGGACCTTGGGGTTTGAGAAAACCCAAGGTAAAAGACACCCTCATGGTTGAGAAATAGCGGGTGCCACCTTTTCTATGACTATGTATGTTAATGAGTAATAATTTGATTTTCTAGTCAATTCCAATAAAATTGACACCCTATTCAAAAGCATTATATGTTGAGAGCTTGTGTGATCGACTTCAAGGTAGTTGGAATGATCACCTACCTCTCATCGAGTTTGCATACAACAACAGCTACCACTCCAATATTCAGATGGCCCCATTTGAGGCCTTATATGGTAGAATGTATAGGTCTCCAATAGGGTGGTTTGAAGTTGGTGAAGCTACCTTGGTAGGACTAGACTCAGTCACTTTTGTTAATTCAAGTTAGTTATCTTGTTGATTGATCAATAGAAGTTTTTACATTTTAATAGCAAACTTTGGAACCCCCCCAATTTTTTTTTTTTTGTTTTAAATACAATGATGCTTCTTAATTTGACTTGATAGACAACTTTTGTTCCAGCTAAGTACTATTTCCTGTGGGATTTGACCCCCACACTCATCAAGTATATTTGTTTTACCAACGACTATTTACACTCTCTCTTTACAAGGAGTGAATTTGGATGTTATCTGTCCCATTCTTCCTCCTTTTTCTGCCGCTCTGTTGTTATCCCTTGAGAATAGTTTACTGCAGTGGCCTCGGATTCTCTGGTGTGCCATGCCCTGCTGGTCTTTGTCATCTTATCCAGTATTTCACTAGCTTCTGCAAAAGTATAGGCCATTATGCACCCCTCAGCTATCCTATCTTCCACAGGTTTGTTTGAGGTACTCATTGTCCTAAACAGTACCTCCAAAAAGACCTCATCGAGAAGCGCGTGATTAGGCCACTACTTCAATTTATTCTTGAACCTCAACCATGGCTTATGTAGAGCTTCCCAGGGTAATTGTCTAAAGTTAGTAATTTCATTCCTCAGCTGAATCATTCATGAGGGTGAGAAGAATCTCTCCAAGAAAGTTGCAGTCAGCTCTGCCCAATTAGTGATAGACTCATCTAGAAGGTCATTTAGCCACAGAGTAGCTTCCCATGCTAATGGGAATGGAAATAATCGAAGTTTAATAGCCTCTTGAGAAACTCCGAGCAGTCTGTAGGCATTATAGATATAGGTGAAATTTATCAGATGTTGGTTTGGGTATTCATCAAACAAACCATTGAACAACCCTTTCATGCTTAGCAACTACATCATAGTACTAGTCACATCGAATTTAACGTTTGCTGGTGATATGTTGTGGATTTATAGCACTTTCGACGCTCAAAACTAAGAAAATAACATGGACCTAGGTGTGTTTATATGAGGCACTTTTCCTTTGGTTGTAGGATAAATTAGTATTGGACCTAAAAAATTGCAAAAGAAAGCCTGAAGTATGAAAAATAGGCTTAGAGTGCAGACCATAGTATGAGCCGTAGGAAGGTCTTACGAGTCGTACTGATCGCCATGAAAAGTTACAGAAGGATAGAATTGAAGAGATGCAATGCACGAGTCTTAGTACGAGTCATACCAAGCTGGTACTAATCGTGGTGTTGAAGTCATGAAAAAATCTAGAAAATTTGCACAAGTGGCTGACTCCTGCTACGGAAAGAAAGTACGAACCGTGGGAGAAGGTATAAGTCGTACCATGATGGTCGTGATGACTGTCAGAAGAATTCCAAAGTTTTAGAAGCAAACCACGGGAGCTCAGTACGGATCGTAGGATGGAGGAACGAATCGTACCAGGATCGAACACTTATCCAAAATTCATCCAACTATGCAAGGTACGAAAGGAAGCTACGGGTCCTAGGATGCTGCTATGAATGGTAGGTTGGATTATGATGAATGAGGAACTAGATATGGAAATTCATCCTGTTAGCCTAGGAAAAGGATTGTTGTGTCTGTACAAATATGTTTTTGGTTTTATTTTTCTGTATACAGAGTAGAGTTTGAGAGAGAAGACGAGAGAAGAGGTTTTTAGGAGAATTGAGTTGATTCAACTTGTGATCAACCTTTTCTTGAATTCATCTTATTCTTGCTACTTGTTCTTGAAGATTTTGGTGATTAATTAAAGGAAGTGTTTTTCTCATTCATTCTTGTAAGTAGTGATTTATGTTCTTAATCATGAATACAAATCACATCCTTGCAACTATGAGAGGCTAAAACCTCCATAGCTAGGGTTGTGGGAACCATGGTGGATTAACAAGCTAGGGTTGCACAAAGTGATTGTAAAACAAATACAAAATACTTATATTGTATTCTCTTCATGCTTAAACGTTTTTCAACAGTGCGCAACGTTAGGACATTCCCGAATTCTTTACTTTCTTAGGACTAAGAAGAGATTAGGAAAAGAGAATTACAAAAGAGCCTTGATTTTTATAATCAATGTATTAACTTGAGTTGTGGTCGCAAGATAGTTAAATCTTGAACTTAGTGATAATGGATAGTTTGAAACCGCTCATGAGACTTGGTCGAGTGATTGAGTATAGTCATTCAATAGGGACTGGTCGGTCGTTTGAATGAACCCAAGTTATCAGTTCTATAAGTAAGTATTGGTGATAATCACGAGTGTATACCCAAAGCAGTTATGAACCCATGAGGAACACAAACCCTAGTTATCCTTTAATATTGATTCAAAACCATAATTTTGATAATTGGTTTCAGTATTGATTTTCTTTAGAACCCCCAATTTTGAAGTAACTACCTCACAAGTCACTTACCGGCTGTAATCTAGTTCTCCCATATTCCCTACAGGTTCGACCCCAACCTCTAGTTGGATTCTTTATTGACAAATTCCGCTTCACACTTCAGTAGGAGGTATGGTTTGAGCGTTATCAAAAAGTGGCGTCATTTTCAAGGAATACGGCTGAGAATAGGTTATTAGCTTGTATTTGAATTTTTGGTAGTTATTTCCTTAATTACGTTTATTTTTGTGTTTTTGATACCCACAGGCTGTTCTCCGGTGAATACCAAGCACTCGAGTAGAGGAGATCCCCTTGTTCCACTAAATCCAGAAATCGAGAGAGCACTGCATAGAATGGAGAACCACGAGCAAAGAAAAGTTGCATAGATAAAGAAGCTAGGCAAGCCGAGATAGCTAAGCAAGCTGCACTACAGCATGCGGAAGATGAAAGAGATGAGGTGGTAAATGTTGGTCGATAGGGGCGGGGCAACAGAGCTCATAGATTTTCCCCTCAGTTCTTTGATGATGATGATTACCCAGACATTGATGAAGTCGGGTCGACTGGAGCAATTGTGCCACCACCACTGCCCGCTGGGGCCAAATTCAACATTACGAGCATCATGATTCAATTGCTAAACATGAAAGGGATGTTCAGTGGTCACGCAACGGATGACGCCAACCTGCACTTAATAAACTTTGTAGGAATGTGGAAGGTGTACAGGTTGTCCGGAATAAGCCAGGATGCAATAACCCATCTTAATACACTCTATTCTAGGCTTAAAACAATGTAGTTTAGTCTTTAGAAATATAGGAATTATGAAAAAGCCCTTAATAAACTCGCAGGGAAAAATAGACTACCTGTCCCAATGAGAGACTGGATGAGTCGTCATTCCTAGCCATGACTCGTGGTCTTCCTTCATCATCTTCACTGGAAATTACATCCTGATGGTCACCATGAGGCACTTAGCGAATTGTGTCGATGACCACGAGTCGTGGTCACCTCCCGTCCTTTTCACTGTCAAAAAACAACTGGGGTGTCACCACGGGGGACACCATGACTCGTGGTGTACTCAAAAAGTTGTGGTGATGCCTGTTAGATGATGTAACACCTCAAAACTTTCCTATGTCAGACTCAGACCTTGCAAGAAAAATCCTGATGAAAACCGAAAAATTTGCCTCAGAACGATTGAGACAATGAGTCGTGGTCAGCTCCAACGACTCATTGTGACGTCTTGGTCAGTAGTGTTTGGTCTCTTGGGAACCCACGAGATAATGAATGACCCATTGTAAGAAACAATAAGTCGTCCTATCAATCATTGGTCCCCAACTTAGAAGCCCCCCTTCCAGGACCCCACGACTCAACCAACAAGTCATCGTCAGAAAAAATGACTCGTGGTGTGATGAGAACTCCAGAAACCCCTTTCAGTGATGACGAGTGAAAACAACAACCCATTGTGTCCAACAACGAGTCATTGTGACCAGCAGTCGGATCAAGCTCAGAAATCCAAGACCTTGTTCCAGTAAAGGTAACGACTTGACACAATGACCCGTTGGGTCCACCAATGAGTCGTTGTGTCACCCGTCGTCAAGCCTTCCAAATTTCCTCGTCCAGTGACCATGGGAGGAACAAATGACCTATTGGTTCACCCAATCAGTCGTGGTATCCCCCGTTGCTAGATCTAGTGTACCAAGGAACCGAACAGTAGGACCAACGACTGGTCCCAATGAGCCCAAGTCTCAACCAATGACATGTTGAGTGACCCGTTGGTTCCCTGCCGGTCAGTTTTTAGATTTTTATTCCAGGGATATTTTTTTAATTTTCCACCTATTTAGTCCCTAAAATATGTCGTTTTAAGTATAATTTCAGATAATTCAGAGGGATTAAATGGTTTTTCCCCTTATTCCCCATGTAACTCTCAAAATATCGATCGTAGAAACCCAAGTCATTCCTCCCAAGCAAGAACTAGGGCTCCTTGTCAGTTGTAGAAGTTCAAGTCTTTTTCTTTAGGGATTTCTTATCCAGGTATGTGGTAAATCAATAAGGAAATAGTTCTTCCCTTGTGTCCCCAAAATCTTCTCTATTTTCTCTATCAATTCAGCCCTGTGGATTTGAAATGTAGAAAGTTGTCAGACTAATTTCTTTAAGATTTCAAGTGGAATATTTCTCATGATTTTTAACTGCTTTTTATTATTCTCTATTTCTAGAAATTTGTGAAAATTGTACTTAGTAGAATGATTTAGCCCTAGTTCTCAGTTTAGTATGAATTAGAATCTTGCAGGTTGAACTAGCTCTCCCTGTAGCTTGGTTCTATCAGTTTTAGGATTCACATATTGTTAGTTTATATTGAAATCTCAATTAGATACATGTTAGTCTAGTCTCAGTCATATTTTTAGCATACTAGTGTTGTCCAGAAATGCCAGCTGATCAATTTGACTACAGTTAATACTTGAGGTGTCAGTGGTGCCTCCCAGTTATCAGTATTTAACTCAAATACCAGATTTTAGTGGTTCTTTAGGAGGTCATGAAACTTCTAGATAAGCAGCTCTGACCATCCTTAAAAATCCAGCTTTAGATTACAGTTTGTTCTTTAGACAGTTACAACGCTTTCAGATAAGCAGCTTTGACCAGTCTTAGAACACCAATTACAAAATCCGGTCTGATAAGACTCTCATGGTACTTCCATATAGGTATTCGTTACTTAGTCTTGCGCCTCAGTTTCGAACTCTCAACTTAGTAGTCAGTCTACGACTATCCAGTGGGAGTAGGACTCAACACCAAGCGAACCGGAGATCTAGCGCACCCAGGTTCCTAGAACTATGTTGCCACCGTTGGTTATTTCTATTGGCCTTATGGCCCCAGACTTGTGATCACCTAGTTCATGCCTTTATACCCTAGCAAGGTATATTGGGTGCTACCAATGGGGTGTATACATCGGACTCCACGTCTAGCTGACGTGGTTATATGTCGGTTATAGACTCTCCCACTAGTCAGTTTAGTCTCAATTAGCTCAGCTCTAAACAATTTCAGATTATTCAGTTTAGATCAATTCAGTATAGTACTTCAAATTAGTATCTCAGATTTAGGGCATGTCTTTAACCATCAGATAGGGTCGTTTTGACCATCTTAGTATATTTTAGTTTATTCAGTTTTAGAATTTTTGTTGGTCATTGCATGTCATTACAGTTCAGTTATTTTATTCTCCATGTTATGATTCTCCTACTTACTCGGTACATTCAAAGTACTAACACATACCTTTTATGTTGTATCATTTTATGATATGGCTGCTGGTTCTCAGTCTCAGTACCGTTAGCAGATCTTATCCAGGAGTATTCAGTTGTACCAGTGGTGAGTCCTCATCTTTCGAGGATGATGTTATTATTTTTCTTCAGTTATATTTCATTCAGTAGACCTTAGAGTTAGCGGGGGGCATGTCCCAGCAACTCATCAACTAGATGGCTTTCAGACACACATATAGATTCAGATTTTCAATTTTGTTTTCAGTTGTATAAAGTTTTATGATTTAGTTTTTCTTCATAAATGGTTTTTATTACTTTTAAAGCTTCCGCTATGATTTTACTTAGATTACCAATATTATGATAGACCATGGGTTGACTTGGGGTTACTTGTGACTCCAAGTACTGTGTCTCATCTAGGATATAGACTCGGGTCGTGAAAAACTTGGTATCAGAGGACTAGGTTTAGAGTATCATAGGATGTATGAAAACTGTATCAAGTAGAGTCCTTTTCATGGGTGTGAAGCGCGCCACCCTTATGTCAGGGAGGCTACGAGATGTTATTAGGAAAACTCCCTTTTGTTCATACTTTTTATCGTGCGTCAAAGTTCAATTCCAGAAATGTTCTCCTAACACATGCTCTGTTTTGTTTCAGTGAAATCATGCCTCCACGATATGGTAATGGAAGAAGGGTCGGCAACGCTCACCGACCTTCCCCACCAGCTCCAACAGCCCCTCAGGATGACCCAGTGTCCTTTGTAGAGTTTAGAGCGGCTATCCAGCTGCTCGTAGAGATAGTCACGAACTAGGTGACCCAGTAGGTGATTCTGGTCAATACTAATGGGTCTTCGGTAGTTGCCCGAGTTCGAGACTTCACCCAGATGAACTCTCCAGCTTTCCATGAATCTAAGGTGGGAGAGGATCCACAAGATTTCATGGATGAGGTTAGGAAAATCACCCAAATTATGGGTGTTAGCTCCTCTGAGTATGCCAACCTGGCTACTTACCAGCTGAAAGGGATAGCCCAAATCTGGTATGATCAATGGAAGGAGGGGACACTAGCGGGAGAAGAACTGGTGAAGTAGGAGTTCACAACAGCCTTCCTAGATAGATTCTTTCCCCGGGAGCTCAGGGAGGCTGAGGTGGCAGAATTTATGAATCAGAAACAGGGAAATGGGATGGTGGAAGAATATGCACTAGAGTTCAAACGATTGTCAAAATATGCCCTGGAGATGGTAGCCGAGTCAAGGGCTTGCATGCTGAAGTTTTGTCAATGGAGTATCAAACTTAGTCCACAAGGAGTGCAAGACTGCAATACTTATTAAAGTTATTGATCTCTCCAGCCTCATCGTTCATGCCCACTAGATTGAGGTAGAAAAACTAAAATACTTTGAGCAGGAGAACAAGCGAGAAAGGACTAGCCAATCAGATTATGGACACCAGAGGTCTGGCTGTAGTAGCTGCCCACAACAACAGTAGCAATAGCAGCAGAGGGCTCCAACACCCACTTTAGCCAGTGCCCCTATTTTCCAGTTCCACAAGGATCGGAGGGCTGGAGCATCTGGCTCACAGTCCCAGAGTCACAATGCCAACAACCACTACCCAGCTTGCCCTAAGTGTGGCAAGAACCATCCAGGGGAATGTCTTCAGGGAAGAGAGGGTTGCTTTGTGTATGGAAAGCTTGGTCATCGGCTCAAAGAATGCCGTACAGCAGGACGGGAGAGATCTCAAGCCACCACTTCAGCAGCTCCAGCAGGCCGACCAGTTCAGCAGACCGACACTTTCAGGTATGGATGGTGGCCAGTTCCAAAACCATTTATATGCTTTGTCCTCTCGTCAGGATCAAGAAAGCTCACCTGACATGGTCACGGGTATGTTACGCCTTTTCCATCTAGATGTGTATGCCCTACTAGATCCAGGAGACACATTATTTCTCTTTACTCCCTATGTATTTGTCCAATTTGATATAAGTCTGGAGGTCCTCTCAGAACCATTCTCAGTTTCCAACCTAGTTGGTGGGTTAGTTAGAGCCATCCAAGTGTATAGAAACTGCCTAGTCTCAATCTTTAATAAGGTCATTCTAGCTGATCTTGTAGAGTTAGACATGGTTGACTTTGACCTCATTCTTGGCATGGATTGGTTACACTCCAGTTATGCCTCAGTCGACTGCAGAACTAGGGTCGTCAGATTTCAGTTCCCTAATGACCCAATTTAGAGTGAAGGGGTAGTAGTTCAGCGCCTAAGGGTCGGTTTATTTCCTACCTTAAGGACAGAAAGCTTATTTCTAAATGTTTTATTTATCATCTAGTTTGGATCAAATATTCTAGCTTTGAGACCCCGACTATTCAATTAATTCCAGTTGTCATCGAGTTCCCTGATGTGTTTCCCGAAGATCTTCCCGGAGTTCCTCCTGAGCAGGAAATAGACTTCGACATAAATCTCCTCCCAGAAACTCAGCCCATCTCCATCCCTCCTTACGAAATGGCTCCAGCTGAACTTAAGGAGTTGAAGGAGCAGCCAAAAGACCTCCTTGATAAAGGCTTCATCAGGCCCAGCATCTCTCCATGGGGCGCTCCAGTATTACTCGTGCATAATAAAGACGGTACCCTCAGAATGTGTAGACTATGGTCAGTTGAATAAGGTCATAGTCAAGAACAGGTATCACCTACCCAAGATTGATGACTTGTTCAATCAGCTTCAGGGAGCCAGTAGTTATTCCAAGGTAGATCTCAGGTCGGGGTACCATCAGCTAAGAGTCAGAGAGTGTGACATACCGAAAACAGTTTATAGAACTTGGTATGGTCACTACGAATTTGTGGTTATGTCCTACGGACTGACTAATGCTCCCACAGCTTTCATGGACCTGATGAACAGGGTTCTCAATCCATATCTAGACATGTACGTCATAGTATTTATTGACGACATTTTGGTATACTCTAGAAGCGAGGAAGAACATGATAATCATCTGAGGATAGTGCTACAGATGCTCAGAGACTGCCAGTTGTTCGCTAAATTCAGCAAATGCAAATTCTGGTTGAAGTCAGTGACTTTCTATCACAACCCAAACGTACACCCAGATCGTAGACACGAGACAAGGAGCCTCGAGAGACCCCATGTTGAGCCATGGCATGAGCATACATCTAATCCAATCACATAAGTGGAAGACTTAACATATAAGAATGTAATCATGACATAGCTAAAGGGAAATATTAGTACAAGACTTATACAATATGGTTGAATACAACTTGCAATCTGATAAGCCTCTAAACATGAAGGACGGATTGATGGGACAACTCCCCAACTAATCCAACATCCATATCTGAAAGAACAACATAAAGGATGAACATACAACCCTCAAAATATGGCAACTCACCAAGAGTGCTGAGGGCGAATCTGAAATTATCTATGGGTGAGGATGATCCTGAGAATTGGGACCTGTATCATGAAACGATACAGCATAGAAAGTATGCGGTCAGTACGTGGAGTGTATTGAGTATGCAAGGTAAGTAAAACAGACATTTAAAACATGTATAAAGTTCATAAATGGTCATAAGAGTAGGACATCATGCTCGTATCGTAAATTATAATAACATATCATATGACTCAAGGTTTTTCAAAACATTCATGGCATCACATAGTCATTTCATAATAGAAGAGATTTACTTAACATGACTTGAGCAAACATACATAATCATAACATGCATAAATCATGAGGACAGTGGGAGATTCTCTTAACCAGCATACCCCATATGAGCACACATGAAGCCCGAATTACCCTAGTCGGGAGGGTGTTCATACCTTCCAAGGGTAGAACCATGAAAGTGTGATATTACCATGAAAAGGGGCCATTTGGGTCAGGGACTAACATGAAAGGATCCCGACATACCTATGGTGGCACGTAGTTCATGAGATATGGGACTTAACCTAAGCCTCGAACCTACTCGGTGTTCGATACTACTCCCAAAACATACATAGTGCTCGTGATAATACATACATGAGTTTATAGGTTAGTTAAATCATAATAATCGTAAACATGCTTGAACATATGTGATCTAGCCATGACATGAGACACGTGAGTCGGCCAAAAACATAATTCATGATTAGTAAGATTCATACATACTTGTAGATCATGTATATAGCTTGAATTTCTTAAAAATAATAATGGATAACATAATAAATTCATAATTTAAAACATAATTCAGGCTAGGCTTGTAAAGAATATCCATGGGAAAATAGATCATAAATTGATTCATCGTGGGGCATGCTTAATTAAAATTAATTTCTTAGAAATCAAATCAATAATATTATAATCAATTTAAATCTCGAAAGATGATCAAAATCCGTAGGTTATGCTAAGATTTCAAAATCACAAAATCCATAAATTAAATCATTAGATTTTATATAAATCAAATACAAAACCCCATGAGTTTTTTAATGAAATTTTAAGTAAAATCATAGAATAGGAGAATGGGTGTGGAAGGATTCACCCATTGATGACCTTACATACCTAGGATTATCTAATTCTTAACTTCCCTTGATTACCCAAGAATGAAATTGGAAGAATTGAAGGGAAGAGCCTAGAATCTCCTTTGATTACCTCTCGCTATTCTTGCATGCATGAATGAAGAGAAAACTTAACTTAACCCGTTTAAATTTCCCTATTCATAACCCAAAGTGTCGTAGTTTAGGCCTTAGGATCTTAGAAAATTATGAAAAGGCCCTTACTAATTCGCAGAAAACAACTGCTAGGTGGTCCTAATGGATGACCTGAACGTTTGTCACTGGCCCAAACGACTCATTATGTCGCTCGTCAGGTACATGATTAGCCAAAAATCTTGGGCTCATAACGGATCACTTAACGGTTCATCAGGGGTGACCACGACTTGTGGTCACCAATCGTCAAGTACACTGCCTCTATAATATCACTTTCCTTGTATCCCATCCAATAACGCACATCACGAATCGTTTCCTAACATGACGAGTTGTGGCCTTTTCCTGATAAGTTCACTGGTTGACCTCTTCTATTTCTCATACACCTCCTCCCCACGGTTGACCTAACGACTTGTGGTATCTGACCACGAGTCATTTCCACGCCTGTGGGGACTCCTTATCTTACAACTTCCTGCTCTTCCCTAGCCCTCCCCACAAGCAACCTGATGACTCGTGGGCTGGTCTTACCAGTCGTCCAACGACTCATTTTGTGCCTGCAATAGGAAATTTCAATGTTTCCCCATTTTAACTCCCGGGTTCGATCTTTGAGTTCTCGGTTTATAACACTTTCCTTGGTCATGTGGTCTCAGGTGAGGGTATTCTAGTAGACCCTCAAAAGATAACAGTGGTGAAAGAGTTGCCAAGACATACTTCCCCAACCAAAATCAGAAGCTTCTTGGGTCTAGCCAATTATTACCGACATTTTGTGGAAGATTTATCTTTTATTGCATCCCCTCTTACTATATTGACTCAGAAAAAGGTGAAAGTCTTGTGGCCAGATGCGTGTGAGAAGAGTTTTCAGGAGTTGAAGACTCGACTCACTACCGCTCCAGTGTTAACCTTGCCGGAAGGAACAGATGGGTTTGTAGTGTATTGTGATGCTTCTAGAGTTGGACTCAGTTGCGTTCTGATGCAGTGGGGTAAGGTGATAGCTTACACCTCCAGACAGCTCAAGGCTCATGAAGAGAACTATCCGACTCATGACCTGGAGTTGGCAGCAGTGGTTTTTGCATTAAAAATATAGAGGCACTACCTTTACGGGGCTCACGTTCATGTTTTCACCAATCACAAGAGCCTTCAGTATGTGTTCAGTCAGAAAGATCTAAATCTTTGTTAGAGAAGATGGTTGGAGCTATTGAAGGACTATGACATGACCATGATGTATCACCCGGGCTTAGCCAATGTGGTGGTGATGCCCTGAGCAGGATGTCTATGGGAAGCGTGGCTTATGTTGAAGAGGGAAAAAAGGAACTGGTAAAGGATATCCACAGGTTAGCTCGGTTAGGAGTGCAGTTAGTTGATATAGTTGAGGGCGGAGTAGTGGTGCAGAGTGGACCAGATTCCTCATTGGTAGTTGAAGTTAAGTCAAGGCAGGATGAAGATCCCATACTGCTTAAAATGAACAAGGTGTTTCTCAGAAAAGAAGTGGAGGCTTTCTCCCAAGGGGGAGATGGTGTACTCCTTTACCAGGGTAGGTTGTGTGTAACAAATGTAGGTGATTTGAGACAGAAGATACTGGCTGAAGCACATAGTTTGAGATATTCTATCCACCTAGGGGCTACTAATATGTACCGTGATTTACGGGATATTTACTGGTGGAACAACATGGAGAGAGACATTACAGAATTTGTAGCTAAGTGCCCGAACTGCCAGCAGGTCAAGGTGGAACATCAAAGAATGGGAGGTATGACTTAGGATATCAGCATAACCACATGGAAGTGGGAAGAAGTGAATATGGACTTTATTATAGGTCTATCTCATACTCATCGGCAACATGACTCAATTTGGGTGATAGTAGACCGGATGACCAAGTCAGCATATTTTCTCCCAGTTAAAACTACAAACTCAGTCGAGGATTATTCTAGGCTTTATATCCAGAAGTTGGTCAGACTGCAAGGTTTCCCTTGTCCATTATTTCAAATAGAGGTACCCAGTTCATCTCGCATTTCTAGAAGTCATTTCAGAAGAGACTTGGTACCCAGGTCAAGCTCAGCATAGCTCAAGCTGAGCGGACTATTCAGACATTGGAAGATATGTTGAGAGAGTGTGTGATCGATTTCAAGATCAGTTAGGATGATTACCTACCTCTCATCGAGTTTGCATACAACAACAGCTACCACTCCAGTATCTAAATGGCCCCGTTTGAGGCATTAACAGGTCATGGGGCTGACGATGACTCGTGGTTACACCCATGGTCACCCCAACTTAAAAATTTCAACCAAGTCCCAGCCTCTCCCCACGAGTCAATTAACGAATCGTGGGGTTCCTGGCGGGTCACTGGATGACTCATTCTGTGACCTACTGTAAAATTTCTGTTTTCTCCATTTTAACTCCCGGGTCTGATCTTAGGGCTTTTCGGGTATTACAAGATGTTGTTCAGAGAGTTGAGGAAAACTGAGATAAAGAGAGTTAGAATTGGAAATGGTGAGTGTCTTGCTGTGAAAGGCAACCATAGCTATTACAAGCTACTCAAGAACTAAATTTATTGTAGATGTTTTGTATGTACCAGACCTTGATCAAAATCTTCTCAGTGTTGGTCAATTAATGGAGAATGTATTCAAATTGTTCTTTAAAAACAATGCTTGTGTGATAGAAGATCCATATGGCGATGAAATATTCAAGGTCAAAATGGAGGGGAGGTGTTTCCCGCTCAATCCTTTGGACGAGGAGCAAACGGCTTTTCTTATGTCAGACAACTCTACAGCAGTTTGGCATAAAAGAATGGGTCATTTTTCATCACCAAGGTATGATGTTCATACAAAGAAAGAACCTTATGAATGATTTACCAAGAATTCAGAATCAGTGGTCAAATTGTCCAGCTTGTTTACGTGGAAAGATGAACAGGCTGCCCTTTCCAAAAACAACTTGGAGAGCATCAAAAAAGCTTCAGCTCATTCATATGGATCTTTGTGGACCTCACAGAACACCATATTTAAATGGTGTTCTTTACTATATTGTATTTATTGATGATCTAACAAGACTGACCTGGATTTTGTTTCTTAAAATTCAAGTCAGATGTAGCTGATGTATTTTGGAATTTTAAGGCAAAGGTAGAAAATCAAAGTGGCTACAAAATTCAGAATTTAAGGTCTGATAATAGGAAAGAGTACACTTCAGAGTAGTTCAAATTATTCTATGACAAAGCTGGTATAGAACATCAACTAACATTCCCTTATACTCCAAAATAAAGTAGAGTCGGTGAGCGGAAAAACAGAACTATAATGGAGATGATTAGGTGCATACTACATGAGAAATATCTACCAAAAAAGTTCTGGGCGGAGGCTTCCAGCACTGCTATTTTTTTGCAAAACACTTCCTTCTAAAGTATTGAAGGATAAAACAACATATGAAGCATGGTATGGTAAAAAAAACCCTCATTGAAATTTCTCAAGATTTTTGTCTATATGTGTTTCTCTTATGTGCCACAGGTTAAAAGAGAAACTTGATAAGAAGGCAGTTCCTGGCATCTTTATAGGCTACAGTGCTGTGTCCAAAGCATATGAGGTCTATCAACCTCAAACGGAGAAAATTGACGTAAGTAGAGATGTTCACTTCATTGAGGACCAGCACTGGAATTGGGAGAAGCCCGAAAACAATCCAACAGTTGACACTCTGTTTGATCTAAAAGATCTAGTAGATTATCCTCCTGTTAGAGGCATGAGATTGATCTCTTATATCTATCAGAGATGTAATACTCCATTTTATGAGCCCGCAAGCTATGAGGAAGCAGAAGGGGATGACAAATGGGTGGCTACAATGAAAGAGGAGATAATGATGATCAAAAAAAATTAAACGTGGGAACTTGGTGAGAAACCTCTAGATAGATAGAAAGATCATTGGTGTAAAATGGGTCTTCAGGACAAAGATGAATGCAGATGGATCCATAAACAAACACAAAGCAAGGCTTGTGGTGAAGGGCTATGCTCAGATCTTTAGAGTAGACTACTTGGAAACTTTCGCACCAATTGCTCGACTTGACACAATTAGATTCCTACTAGCCATTCCAGTGGAAAATTGTTGGAACGTTTATCAACTATATGTTAAGTTGGCCTTTCTCAATGGTATTCTCCAGGAGGAGATTTATGTTGAGAAACCAGATAGTTTTGTTATCAAGGGGCAAGAAAATAAGATTTATTTGCTAAAGAAAGCTCTCTATGATTTAAAGCAAGCACCAAGAGCTTGGTATAGCAAGATTGACGATCATTTACTAAGTTTAGGCTTCAAAAAGACCTATCTGAGTCTACACTTTATATTAACTATTCAGGTGTGGACATACTTATTATTTCTTTATATATTGATTATATCTTTGTCACGGAAGTAAGGTTTGCCTAATTGAGGATTTCAAGTTGGAAATGATGAAGGTCTTTGAAATGACAGACCTTGGATTGATGGTGTATTTTCTTGAGATGGAGATATAAAAAAATGAAGACAATGTGTTCATTTGCCAGAAAAAGTATGCTCAAGAAATCCTAAAGAAGTTTCATATGGAAGATTGCAAAGTTATGAATACTCCAATGAACCAAAAGGAAAAGTTTTTCAAAGATGATAGAGCAGAAAAGTTGGATGAAGCATATTATAGAAATCTTATTGGCTGCTTGATGTATTTGACTGCAACTAGGCCTGACATCCTATATGCAGTGAGCCTTTTGTCTCAGTTCATGCATTGTGCAAGTATTTACACTTGAGAGAAGCTAAAAGAATTTTCAGATACATCAAGGGAACTGTCAACTATGGTGTTAAGTTCCACAAAAGTCAAAAGTTTAGACTTATTAGATTTTGCGATAGTGATTGGGGTGGTGCACTTGATATGAAGAGTACTTCAGGTTTCTATTTCAACCTTGAATCAAGAGCATTCTCTTGGTGTTCCAAGAAATAAGATATAGTAGCACAATCAATAGCTGAAACAGAATTCATTGCTGCAACAACAGCTTTGAATCAAGCACTATGGTTGAGGAAACTTATGCGTGTTCTGGATATGGAGCAAATTGAAGGGATTGAGGTTTTTATTGATAACCAAACCACAATTTCTATTGCTAATAATCCTGTTTTTCATGGAAACACTAAGCATTTCAATATTAAGTTGTTTTTCTTGAGAGATGTGCAGAAAGATGGAGATGTGAAGCTTCTTTACTGCAAAAGTAATGAGCAGGTTGCCGACATTTTCACCAAGCCCCTTTCCCTCGACAAGTTTGAGTTTTTTAGAGAGAAACTAGGAATTTGCAGTTCCTAAACCAAGGAGGAGTGTTAGTTGCTATGTTTTAAGACTGCACCTTTTATTTACTGCAGCAAATTAGTTTTAGTTTTCCTCGAATAACTTCTTTACCTAGTCTTTAGGAGTTTGTTTATCTTCAACAGATTTGTTGCTGATCTTTAAGTCCATGATGTTAGTCTTTTATTATAAATATAGGTCTAAGTGAATAATAAGCCTGCAACTTTCCACTTTTGTTATCTCTTCTCTTTTAAGTTCTTCATTGCTTTATAGTTCTTATGTTTCATTATTATAAGTTCTCTTTTGTTCTGTTTTTTATTTTTCACTTAAATTAGCAATAGGTTCTAAAATGGTGAAACATGATTGGTAGAGGCAGTAGCCCCCCTTTTTCTATTACATTGTCTAATAAATTTAATACCCATCATAAAAATTTAAAATTTAAAAAAAGTATCACCTTTAGTGATCGTATTCAAAAGAGTTGAAATTTGATAAATTAACCAACAATAAAGGAGAGAAACTCACCACCTCCACTATCTAATTGCCGCCAGAATTAACCTTATCTTTAATTTATGAGTATTGTAAAATTATTTTAAAAGAGTTAATAATATATATATATATATATGTGTGTGTATAAGATTAAAATAAGAACAATAAAAAAATGAAGAGAGATAAAAAATGAAAGCTTTTCTTATTTCTTCCAAATATTTCCCAAGTCGTCAAGAGTGTACAGTGTGTTCTCTAATGTTAATATTTATAGAATGATAATGATGGGTATAAAAGATTGTCATAAACAAAATTAACTCATTTTGAGATCGTAAATGAGGTATAGGAGTTATTCTACATAATGAAGATGAAAGGTGAAAATAATAAAAATTTACTTTTAATATAGTAACATCCACACTAACTAATTTTATAACATAATATTTGATTTTAATATATCATGTTTTTTAACTATTTTCAATTGAAAGATGTAGTCTTTTAATTATTCTCTCACGATTGGCAACTCAAGAATTTAACCATTTGTTCTTGAATTGATGGATTAGACTTGTTCGTTGAATGTGATGTGAACATGCATTCTAGACTTTGATCACAAGCTGGAAAATAGATTTGATGTATGAAGGATTTCTTGATCAGCATTGAAGGGAAAAGTGCTTGATATATGGAACACTTATCATCTCTAAAGAGGAGGATTCTTGATGTATGGATTTTTATGATCTTTTGGCCTTATAGACCTTGTTTTAAGTCGTGAAAAGGAAATTTGTAATGACTACAAGCCTTTTTTCTATTAATTTGTGGTAAACTTAATCATCAAACTTATCACAAAAGATATGTGATAAATTGATATGTAATTAGTTGAATCATGTCATTCGAATATTTGATAATATTTAAATGGTTTTTTGATTAACTTGAGATATTACATTACTTATGCACATGATAGAATTTTATTGATTCTTAATTTAATTTGATATATCATATCATTTGACATATATTCTTAAATTTAAAATATAATTCAAATTAATTTATGAATTTAAATTGGATAAAATTCAAATATATACACCAACATGGGGGATTATATTCACGGACGCAATTCATTGTTGTTAGGAAGAATTTGGCGGAGGTATGAGATGCCAAATCATGTAATTTCAAAAACAGGTCTTAAAAGAAATGATTATGACTAAAAGTTTAAGAAAAATAATAAAAATAGCAAGGTAAATAATCAAAAGAGACCTGAAAGGCATGTTACCTAAAGATGAAAAATAGGTGGGGGAAGTGGGACCCATATTGCCGGCTGAATATGTTGCATTATTGATTTTAGGTTCTGAGCTAAATCATGAGACTTACTCAAAGTTGAGATTGTGTTTTCCTTCAGTCATCACAATTTTGAATATTTATTATAAAACTGTAGGAAACTATCAAGCTATTCAAAAAGTACCAACTTGTGGAACATCATCATTTTGTGCTTGAATTTCGTTATTACCAACTTCACTTTTCCCTTTCGGACATCTAGATTTTGCATTTAATTATTCTCCTTAAAGGTAATTGAAACCCAAACTTAATTTGTTCTATATGTTTAAATTTTACTTTGCTTTCTTTCGTCACTCAAATACCATATATATATAAACATACACTACATTTTAATTTACTTTGTAAAATCTGAAAAGTTAGAAATTTTGATGAAGATATTTTGACTTAAATAAATAAACAAGTGAAAGTTATGATATTTATTATAAGAAGCTGTTAAAAAAAAACTAAAAGTCACTTATTGAGTTTTTTCGTAAATTTAATTTTGTAGTTATCTCTTCATAATAATTTTTTTCCAGAAACTTAAGATGTATTTGGTACAAAAATATTATTTTCTATGGAAAATTTAGTTATCGAGTCCTAGCCCAAGATCCGATTTTCGATTCTGACTCGAGACGTGAATTTGATCTGATTCTCAATCTCAATCCTGATGTAGAAATAAAGAAGATGATGTGAGAAAAATTTCTTTTTCTGTATATGTTGAGTCACTGTGCAACCTCTTTAAATAGCGGAGAATGGAATAAAAATAACTAACTATGGACAGGTGTCCCTTTTTTATATGTACACTATCTAAAAAACTAAAAGAATATCTACACATATACTATGCTAGTTGTCAATGTTCTATAAAGGAAAAGAAAAACTAAGAAAAACAAAAAGGGCCTCGGCTAATTCTGGTTCTCTTCCCATTGGTATTGAGGCCCAATTGCTCAGTGGAGCAGAAAAATAATCCCATAAAACATAAGCCCAAGGGTGTTCATCTGCAACCCAAACTTTTCTTTTGTTCTGTGAGTTGAGAAGGATGATGATGATGAGCTGCTACACCCCCCCCCCCCCCACTCAAGTTGGAGGGGGAGGAAGTCACAGCCGATTTGCTGAGTAATTGATGATGTATAGAACCAGTTAATGGTTTGGTGAAGAGGTCTGCCAATTGTGAAGAGGAAGGAGTGTAGGAAAGTGATATCAAACCATCAAGATATTGTTGTCTCACAAAATGACAATCAAGCTCCACATGCTAGGTTCGTTCATGGAAGACTAGATTTTTGGCAATATGAATTGCTTCTTGGCTATCAAAATGAAGGGGTACTGAGTTGAGAGAGATAGAAGTCTGCTTCTTAGACTTCCATGAAATGGGAGATGAACCAAGTGATGAAGAAATCACTTATCAACTTGCGAGAATTGGGGCATGTCCCCCAATCGGAATCACAGAAAGCCAGAAGTTGAAACGATGAAGTAGAGTTCATGAATAAACCCAAACCTGGATCCTTTAGAAGGTATCGAAGTGCTGCTTTCATATGGGGTTCGCATTGATCCTGTATGTATTGACTGAGATGTTGTATAGTAAAAGCAAGATCGGGTCTTGTATGGGTAAAGTAGTTTAATTTTCCCAGCAAATGTCTATACAAAGTGGGATCTTTAATTTGTTTGCCACTGTTGGCATCTAATTTGATGGTTGGATCATGTGGATAGGACACAGGTCGAAGATGAAGAGCATCAAATTCTGCTAAAAGATCCAAGATAAATTTTCTTTGACTTAAGATCAGGCTAGTTAATTCTCTCAATACCTCCATTCCAAGAAAGTAATGCAGGTTTCCCAAATCTTTACTCTTAAATTCCTGGTTAAGAAATGCCTTGAGAGAATTCAACTCATCAAGATTATTTCCTGTCAAGAGAATGTCATCCACATAGATAGCAACGATGGAAATGGAAGAATATGTCTTTTAAAAAAATAGACTATAATCATTGAGAGAGTGAGTGAAACCTTTGAAGTTCGAAGTTGTAATGAGTTTTGCATATCATTGCCTTGATGTCGTCCTTAGTCCATATAATGATTTCTGTAATTTGCAAACATGATTAGGAGAAGTAGATTTCATGTCAGGTGGAATCTTCATGTATACTTCCTCCTCTATATCACCATGCAAGAATACATTATCCACATCTAACTAAAATAGTCCCCATCCTCTTTTGACTTCTATAGACTAAATGCATCTAATGGTGGTCACTTTGACCACTAGGGAAAAGGTTTCAGTAAAATCCACTCCTTCTCTTTGAATACCACCCCTCACCACCAGCCTTGCTTTTAATCTTTCTATGCTCCCATCTGAGTGTTACTTTACTTTATACACCAACTTACATGGCAATGCTTTCCTTCCTTCAAGCAAAGTCACAATCTTCCAAGTCCTATTGAGTTCAAGTGCTTCAAGTTCCTTAGCCATGACATCCTGCCAACCAGGATGTAGGCAGCCTGTGTATAGTTAACAGATTCATGAAGATGGGAGATAGAATAGAGAAGGCTTTGATTTGAGGCAGATAAATTAGAAAAAGGAAAATGAGAACCATAGATAGGAGACAGGAAACGTGTAGAGGTTACATTGGTAAGATGTAGGGCAGTGTAGATGTAGTCCTTAGATAAGAAGGAGTATTATGAGGTCGTGTGGATCTTCTTAGGATAGTCTCTATCAGGGGTGTAGAAATGGAAGGATGATGAGGAGAAAGTGGGGTAGAACTGGAAAGGGAAACAACAGGAGTGTCATCTGAATTGTTGTGAGGGAAATTAGGTTGAGGATCTGAGTGAATAGGCTGTGAGAAATCAGAGAATCGGTAGAAAGATATGCACCAATTGGAATATCAGTGATGCGTATCCTGGCATCACCTTGAGTTTAAAAACATTTCTAGTGTCTGCATGAGTGATAATAGAGCTGAAAGGGAAGATATGTTCATGAAACACAACATCCCTATAAATGAAAATTTTCTTAGTAGTGAGATTAAGCAGTTTATACCCTTTTTTCCATAAGGATATACTAAAAAGGCACAGGCTATTGCTTTAGGTTCAAATTTTTCTCTATGAGTTGAGAGAGTAGAGGCAAAACACAGAAACCCAAAATGTTTTAGAATCTGATAATTAGGTTTAGTTTGAAAGAGAACTTCATAAGGAGTTTTATAGTGAAGGACTATAGTGGGGAATCTGTTGATTAGGAAAGTGTCTATCAAAAGGAAATCTCCCTAATATTTAATAGGTAGCTTAGTTTGAAAGAGAAAGGCTCTTGAAGTTAAGTGTCTGTGTTTCCTCTCCACAACTCTGTTTTGTTATGGAGTAGCAACACAAGTGGTTTGGTGAATTATACCTTGTGAAGATAGGAAGTATGATTGTACCTGACTAGATCCTAATTCAAAGGCATTATCTTCTCTAATAATTTTGACTTTTTTCATGAAATTGTCTTTATGTCATAATGAGAAAATATTGGAGAATTATGTCATAATGAGAAAATATTGGAGAATGGAAAAGGTATTTGATTTGTTTGACATCAAATAGGTCCATGTGCAAAATCATCAACTATAGTCAAGAAATATTTATATCCATCATAAGTAGGGTTCTTATAGGGACCCCAAGTGTCCACATGGATTAACTCAAAAATTGACTTAGCAGATACAGAACTAGAAGGAAAGAGTAATTTGGATTGTCTAGCCATAAGACAAATAACACAAGGAGATTGAGAATCAGTGCAAGAAGAGACTGGAATAGAAGGAATTCTTTTCATATTGATAAAAGGAATATGGCCAAGTCTGTAATGGCACAGATTCTTCCTTACATTGGAATCATAAAAGCTGAAACTAGAATTAAAAGTAGAAGCAGGACTTACATCCTGACTGGATATGAACGTAGACTGAAACTAGGCTATGCCTTGGAGCAGCATCAGTGTACTTTGAGTTGAGAATATAGAGACCACCTTCTTTTTCACTAATAATGCTCAAACTCACACTTTCTGACAAAGTATGAAGCGGTCGTTGTCAATAAAGAACCCAACAAAGAGGTTGGGATCGACCCCACAGGGAATAGGGTAAGATATAGACTAATGCCGGTAATTGAACTTGTTGGTGAGTTATCCCCAAATTGGGGAGTTTTTAAAGAAAACAGTATTAAAATAAGATCATTTTTGTGATTTAAATCAATATTTTCAAACAACTAGGGTAAGTGTTCCCTATGGGTTCATAACTATTTCGGATATACACATGTGATCAATCCCAATGCTTACTTATAGAACTGATAACTAGGGTTAATTCAAACCACTAGTTCGTCCCTACTGGATGACTTTACTCAATCACCGAATTAGGTCTTATGAGCAATTTTTAACTAACCTTTATCAATTTGTTCCAAATTTAACTATCCTGCAACCACTGTCAAGTTAATACAATGATCATAAAGACCAAGGCTTTGTTGTAATTCTCTTTTCTTAATCTCTACTTCCCTAGGTTCAAGCAAGTAAAGAATTCGGGTAAATCCTAGTGTCGTACACCATTAAGAAACGTTTAAGATGAAGAGAATACAATACAAGCATTTAGCATTGGTTTTGAATCAATTTGTGTAACCCTATTTCGTTAATCCACCAGGGTTCTCACAACCCTAGTTGTGGAGGTTTTAGCCTCTCATGATAGTAAGATTACAATTAGCATTCATAGACAAATACATAATTAAATACTTACAGCAACAATTGGAAGAAAACTAGATTTGAATATCAAACAACGATCTCAAGAACAATGTAGGAATTCAAGAATTTGATCCCAAGAATTGTTCTCCAAAACTTATAAAAATTCACAAAAATAATTCTTCACACGTCTACTACTTTGGTTCTGTCCTTCTCTGATTAAAATAAAATATAAAAGCTATTTATACAAACATTAGAAACTTTTTCCTAAGCTAACAGGAAATTTTCTATATCTAGTGCCGACTGTGTCACGAATAGACCAACGACCCGTAGCAGGATTGTACAGGTCGTACCTGCTTCTTGTATGCTCTTGGTTGCTGCAGATTTTTCTAAGTATCGACAAGCTAGTACGACTCGTACCACAGTCGTACGAGTCGTACAATGCTTTCGTGGTTTGGCCGTTGAGAACTCTGTCATCTTCTTGAAATTTCCACGAGTGTTGTGGTATGACTCGTACCTTCCTCTTATGACTCGTACTCTTTGTAGTGTCTAGAGTTCTGCCAAGTATTGAAGAATCTTATGAAATTCACTATGGCTCATGGTACGAGTCGCATGTTCATGCTATGATCCGTGAGTCCATTCGTACCAAGAGACTGCCTTTGTGCAATTTTCTTTGAACAATTCCACGAAACCAATTAATACTTGTACCATCTTTGTACGACTCATACTGAGAGTCTTATGTTGCCTTCCCCTCATTCCGGCCTTCTGACTTTCATCACGATTTTCAGTACAGCCCGTAAAATCAAGGTACGGCTTGTGCTGAGACTTGTACTTTGGCTGATTTCTGCATTTTTAGGCTTCTTTTGCACATTTTTGCTCCAACACTTATTTTTCCTAAAATCAAAGTAAAAGTGCCTCATATCCATATAAATATACCTAAGTCCATGCTATTTTCTCAATTTAAAGTGTCGAAAGTGTTGAAACTCCCAACACATCAACACCCTCAACTTAAGACTTTTACATGTCCTCAGGCAAAGAAAATAAAAACTAAACACAACACTTAACTAGAAAATAATCCTAGGATACTACAGCCAAACTCAAACAAAACTTGCACAATAAACTTAGAAAGCTTTTGACCATTTTTCCCATGAACCATACTATCACATGCACTATGAGCAACCACAAAACATGATAAACATGGATCAAGATATGTTATATAGCTATTAACAAATAGTCAAGTCATCACCAATACTTTTTACATAGACAACTCATGAGTTAAACACAAACCATGTACCCTCACAGCAAATGAAGTCTCCCACTCATGGATATAGTAAAATATGAAACATGGGACTGATCAAGTAAGACTCTCACTCTCACAAAGAAGTTCGAAATACTGCATATCGGATACCATAGGCTTGCCCTTATTTTCTCTACTTTGGTTAGTTAGATAGTCAGGCTAGGATCACTATAGGACTTGCTTTGGCTTGTAATGTAGGCTTTCGGGCTGGGTATGGTAGATATGAAATCTTTTAATTGACTAAACTCCTCCTTGGCACTACATACATGTGGCTCCATTTTTTAACTTTTTCACCCTTTTTGCTTTTTTCTATGTTTCTTTCCTTTTCACCATTTTTATGCACATGTATGAGTGTGGTGTGTTTCTTCAAGCTTTTCATGCATCATTATTTTTTTTGTATTTTCTTTTTCAAATTTTTTCTTTTCTTTTTCTTTTTCTTTTGTCTCACCACACCTCATTTTTTCATCTTTTTTTTCTCTTCCTTTTTCATCTACCCGCTATTTATGCACCCCTTATTATAGCCACCATCAACTTAGATATTTTGTATGTTGAGGTTCACAATGTACAAGGAGGGACCAGAGCCAAAACAGATTTATTATAAAAATGGATATGGTTAATTGGTTAATCAAAGAAAAGTGGTCTATTTGAGACTCAAAATCGGGATCAAGGAAATATATCATTTTGGTAGGGTTATTTAAGCTAAAATGGGCTAAACAAAAATAGCTTATGATCCTTTTGTAAGCAACCATCCTAAAACCTATGCAAAGACCAGCCGGGCAAGTTTTAGATCTTCTACGCAGTATTGAACTAAGTATTACACCTCACTCACTCATGGTACATGACTTGATTTCACTCTACCTGTCCGGTTTATTCATGGCTTAACAGAAACTATACATGCTAATATACATAAAAATATCCACAGAAATCATGCTTGCAATCACAAGTACATAGCTAATCATAAAAAAAATTTTAAAACTGGGTAAAATATTTACAACTCCAAAACTTAAGCAATTTATTGCCTGAGTACTCCTAAGCTACTTTCTAATTAAACAAAAATCACAAAAATAAAATCCTAAACATGTCGGTTCTACTAGGTAGCATGCCCAAGGAAAAAGGAACACGGCAAGAAAAACCCTCAAACGAATCAAATCTCAAAAATGACAAGTACACCCCCTCCCTTTTTTAAAAAGCATTGCTTCGTCCCCAAAGCATAGAATGTTAAAATAGAGGGAAGAGAACATACCCTACAGCGCTCTAAGTGCTCCTGTCGTCCTATGGAGTAGGTACCTCCACTACAATCGTGGCACTGGCGATGGCCAGCTCACTCAATGGAGTATCAATAGAGGGAGTGGTTACCCCCTCAATAGTATTGGCCGTCTCTACGGCCTCTGGAATCATCGGGGCTGAATGTGACTCGCCTGAAGGGTCCCTACCACTCGCAAGTTCTTCCTAGATTGTGGTGGAGCAACCTGCTCCTCTGGCTCTCTCAAGCAACTCCTACTGATGCACGTTGTGAGTCTACTGACTCTCTAATCTTGCTCGCTTGAGCTCTTTTTTCTCTATTTTTCTCTATTTTTCTCTTCTTCTTCGGGGTCTCATCTCCAACATCCTCGGAGACCCTTTTTTCCTTTTCTCTTTATCTACTCTTGTGAGCTCCCAATAAGCCGTCAGATCAAGCTCCTCATCAATAACAACATCGAGGTCAGTAAGAGTGGGAGCTGCTATTATTGTCAGCTGCCGTGATGACAGCTCAGCCACTTGACTCTGAAGAGCTCCCAACTCCTCATGGAGGCTGCCCGTATCAGTCTGCTCGGCCATGCGCATGTTGAATCTACTCTCAAACCCATCTAATCTAGATATAGGGCCTGTGCAGCTGACTCAACTCAACCTTTACCCAAGGCTTGACATTCTCCATCATCGACTGGACCTTTTTCTTAGCTACGGTCAGTCTCTTGGCCAACTTTTGGAGAAATTCCTGAGGCACTAGGATGTACCCGGCTGAAGTCTGGCCCGAGAGGGTTATAGGTGGTGCGGTAGAGGTACTAGGAGTTGCATCTGAATGACCAGCATCTGTAGCCAATGTCTCACCCTACTCCTGTGAAGTAGGGGAATTCACCTGTGCGCCCTCTACTGACTGTGATAGTGGGACTGCGGTGAAAAGTCAAGCCCGACTTACTGGGTTTACTCATCCTGGATTATGCCAATGTCAGTGATCCATTTTCCTCCAATCAGGTGCTCCTCACCACGACGCACCTTGATGCCCGCCTCTGTGCATAATCTGAAACGAGGCTCAGAAATAGGATGGTAGTACTCAATCCCATAGCCCAATCCTGCATCTTCGCTATAATGACCCTCGGAATATTGATGGGGTATCTGGACATGATACAAGTCACCAAAGATGCTCTGTCTATGCTGAGGGTATTATCATTAACCGTCTGTAATTCCCTAGAAACCCTAAGATTAGACTTGGGATTTGAAACGTAGAAAATAAGATTTTTTGCACCAGGTCACAAAATGAGTCATCCTATGACCTGTAGGATAGGCCATGAGTCGTGGAGTGACTCATGGGGAAAGGTCTGGACTTAGTTGATAAATTGAGAAATTGATTAACCACAGGTGTGACCACGAATCATGATCAACACCACGAGTCGTTATGTGAGTCGTGGTCAAGGGATGTTGGAAAATTCAGGCAGTGCACTTAACGGGTCCTTATGATGACTCATTTGGGACACCACAAGTCATGGTGTCACCCATGGTGACCCCTAGGTGGTTTTTAGCAGTAAGGACTATGGGAGGTGACCATGAGTTGTGTTCATCAGTAATGAATCGTCAAGTAGCCTGTGGTGACCCCTGAAGAGGAATTTTGTTTTAGTGGCAAGGGGAGACATCACAAGTCGTTAGGTATCCTGACGACTCATGAAGTCATTCATTGACAGTTTCGGGAATCTGTAGAAAACTTCCAGTGCAGATCGCGATTGGGCACAACCAGTCGTCCCTGACCTCACGACTTGTGGAGTGCCTCACGGGGACTGGCAGGGTCCTTTTTCCTGCGAATTTCCTAGGGAGTTTTATGTGATCTCCTAAACTCCTAGATGCTAAACTACATCATTTTTTATTTTAATCAGGGGTTCTAGAGGGGTTAACCGATGGTTTATTTCATTTCTCGCATCCCCTCAAAAGTTAAAACGTAGAATTCTCTCAGAAAGACTCAGAGTAGAAGCTAGGGAAATCAAATTCTCCTCAAACTTTTTAAGGGATTCTCTCATGGATTTCTAATCCAAGTATATGGGAATTCAACAAGAGAATAGTTCTTTCCTTGTGTCTCCAAAAATCTTCTCTATCTTCTCTATCGGTTCTAGCCCTAAAACTTTCGAATATGAATAAATTATATGTCAGACTTCGTTTATAGCATGTGGAATGTTGTATATGTTGATTTTTGTTATATTTCCACTACCTAGTTATAATGTTAATACTCCTTCTTGTAGGATGGTTTTAGCCCTAGCTTTAAATTCAGTAAACGAGAATTTTTGCCTGTTGGACTAGTTATTCCTTGTGGCTCGACTTTATTAGTTGGGTTTCCCATATTGGTAGCAAATGTTGAGAATTCAGTCAGATGTTTGTTAGTCTAGTCTTAGTAAATTATTAGCATATCCGGTATAATACAGAAATGTCAGTTGATCAGTTTGACTATGGATAATCTGTGAGGTATTTGTGATGCCTCCCAGTTATCAGTATTAGACTAAGTATCAAATTTTAGTGGTTCTTTAGGTGGTCATGGCACTTTCAGATAAGAAGCTCTAACCAGCCATAGGACCCCAGCTTCATATTACAGTTTGTTCTTTAGACGGTTTATGACACTTCCAGATAAGCAACTCTGACCAGTCTTAGAACATCAGTTACAGAATCCGGTCTGATTAGACTCTCAGGGTACTTCTAGATAGGTATTCCTAACTTGTTCTTGGGCCCTAGTTTTGAGCTATCAGCTTAATAGTCAATCTAGGACTATCCAGTGGGAGTAGGACTTAGCACCGAGCGGAGTAGGGTTCCAGCGCAACCAGGTTCTCAAAACTACGTTGCCACCGTAGGTTATATTTTTATTGGCCTCATGGCCCTAGACCTGTGATCACTCAGTTCATGCCTTTATACCCTGACAAGGTATATTGGATCCTATCGATGGGGTGTATACATCGGACTCCATGTGCTGACGTGGTTATATGTCAATTATAGAATATCCCACTAGTCAGCTCAGTTCAATCTCATATTAGTCAATTTAGATTAGTTCAGTATAGTGTCTCGGTTTTAGGGCATATCTTTGACCATCAGACAGGGTCATTTTGACCATCTCAGTATATCACAGTTTATTCAGTATTAGTATTTCAGTTGGTCATTGCATGTCTTTTCAGCTCAATTGTTCTATTCTCTGTGTTATGGTTTCTCTCACTTTCTCTCACTTACTTAGTACATTCAAAGTACTAATGCATACCTTAAATATTTTATCATTTTATGATACAGCTGCATGGTCTCAGTCTCAGCACCATTAGAAGATTTCGCTCAGATGTTTCAAGATGCATCATTGGTGAGTCCTCATCTTTCGAGGATGAGGATTATTTCTTTCAGTTATATTTCTTTCATTTAGACTTAAAGTTAGCTGGAGGCTTGTCCCAGCGACTCATCAGATAGATGGCTTTTAAACACAAACATAGATTTAGATTTTTTAGCTTTGTTTAAGTTGTTTTAAACTTTATGATTTAGTTCTTCTTCATAAATGTTTATTTTATTATTTTAAAGCTTCCCCTATATTTTTACTCAGAATGCCAATATTATGATAGATCATGGGTTGACTTGGGGTTACTTGTGACTCCAGTGTCCCCTCCAGGGTATAAACTCGGGCATGACAAACTTTGTATTAGAGCCCTAGGTTTAGAGTATCCTAGGATGTCTACAAGTCGCATCGAGTAGAGTCCTTTTCATGGATGTGAAGCGCGTCACACTTATGACGGGGAGGCTATGAGATGTTATTAAGAAAACTCCCTTTTGTTCATACTCTTTATTTTGCGTTGAAATTCAATTCCAGAATCATTCTCCTAACTCGTGCTCTGTTTCATTTCAGTGAAATCATGCCTCCCCGATGTGGTAAATAAAGAAGGGCCAATAACGCTCACTGACCTGCCTCACCATCTCTAGAAGCCCCTCAGAATGACCCAGTGTCCTCCGCAGAGATCAAAGAGGCTATCTAGCTGCTCGCACAGACAGTCACAAATCAGGTGAACTAGTAGGTGGTTCACCGATTCTTCCCCCCGGAGCTCAGGGAGGCTAAAGTGGCAGAATTCATGAACTTGAAATAGGGAAATCGGACGGTGGAAGAGTATGAACTGGAGTTCACAAGGTTTTCTAAATAAGCTCTAGAGATGGTAGCTGAGTCAAGGGCTCGTATATTGAAGTTTGTTAATGGAGTATCGAACCTAGTCCTCAAGGAGTGCAAGACTGCAATGCTTATTAAGGACATCAATCGCTCCAGCCTCATGGTTCATACCCAGCAAATTGAGGCAGATTAAAGGACATGGAGCGGGAGAACAAACGGGCAAGAACCGGCCAATCAAATTATGGCCACCAGAGATCTGCCGGTAGTAGCCGTCCACAGCAGCATAGGGCTCCAACACCCACTTCAGCCAGTGATCCTACCTTCCAATCCCGGAAGGACCGGAGGGGTGGAGAATCTGGCTCACAATCCCAGAGTCATAGCACCAATAACTGCTACAGCTACCCAGCTTGCCCTAAGTGTGTCAAAAATCATCTGGGAGAATGCCTTCAGGGTCGAGATGGTTGTTTTAGTTGTGGACATCTTGGTCATCAGCTTAAAAAATGCCCCTTAGCAGGAAGGGAAAGTTCACAATCCACCGCTTTAGTAGCTCCAGTAGGCCAACACCTCAGGTACATATTGTGATCAGCGCTAAAACCATTTCTATGCTTTGTCCTCTCGTCAGGATCAGGAGAGCTCACCTGATGTGGTTACAGGTATGTTACACCTTTTTCATCTAGACGTGTATGATCTACTAGATCCAGGAGCCACACATTTTTTTGACTTCCTATGTAGCAGTCTAGTTTGATATCAGTTCAGAAGTTCTCTATGAACCATTCTCAGTCTCCACCCTAGTTGGCGAGTCAGTTAGAGCCAGCCGGGTGTATAGAAACTGCCCAGTCTCAATCTTAAATAAGGTCATTCTAGCTGATTCGGTAGAGTTAGACATGGTTAACTTTGACCTCATTCTTGGCATAGATTAGTTACACCCCGATTATGCCTCAGTCAACTGCAGAACTAGGGTTGTCAGGTTTCAGTTCCTTAATGAGCCAGATTTAGAGTGGACGGGCAGTAGTTCAGTGCCTAAGGGTCGATTTATTTCCTACGTTAAGGCCAGAAAGCTTATTTCCAAAAGGTGTATTTATCATCTAGTTCGGGTCAAGGATTCCAGCTCTGAGATCCCGACTATACAGCCAGTTGCAGTTGTCAGTGAGTTCCTCGATGTGTTTCCCAAGGATCTTCCCGGAGTTCCTTCAGAGTGGGAAATAGACTTCAGTATAGACCTTCTCCCAGATACTCGGCCCATCTCCATCCCTCCTTATAGAATGGCTCCAGCTGAGCTTAAGGAGTTGAAGGAGCAACTAAAAGACCTTCTTGACAAAGGTTTTATCATACCCAACATCTCTCCATGGGGTGCTCCAGTACTTTTCGTGCAAAAGAAGGACGGTACCCTTAGAATGTGCATCGATTATCGTCATTTGGACAAGGTTATAGTCAAGCACAGGTATCCCCTACCCAGGATTGATGACCTGTTTAATCAGTTTCAGGGAGCTAGCTGTTTCTCTAAGATAGATCTCAGGTCGGGGTATCAACAGTTAAGAGTCAAAGAATGTGACGTAAAGAAAATAACCTTCAGAACTCGGTGTGGTCACTATGGATTCGTGGTTATGTCCTTCGGACTGACTAATGCCCTCGCAGCTTTCATGGACCTTATGAATAGAGTTTTCAAGCAGTATCTAGATATGTTCGTCATTGTATTTATCGACAACATTCTGGTATACTCCAGAAATGGGGAAGAACATGTTAATCACCTGATGATAGTGCTTTAGACACTCAGAGACCGCTAGTTATTTTCCAAGTTCAGCAAATGCGAATTCTAGTTAAAGTCTGTGACTTTCCTTGGTCATATTTTCTCGAGTGTGGGTATTTAGGTGGATCCTTAAAAGATAGTAGTGGTGAAAGACTGGCCCAGAATACCTCCCCAACTGAAATCAGATGTTTCTTGGGTCTAACCAATTATTACCTATATTTTGTGGAAGGATTTTCCTCTATTGCATCCCCTCTGACTAAGTTGACTCAGAAAAAGGTGAAATTTCAGTGGTTAGATATGTGTGAGAAGAGTTTCTAGGAGTTAAAAACTCGACTTACTACCGCTCCAGTTTTGACTTTACCAGAAGGAACATATTGGTTTATAGTGTGTTACGATGCTTACAGAGTTGGAATCGGTTGTGTTTTGATGCAGTGGGGTAAGATGATGGCTTATGCCACCAGACAGCTCAACGTTCATTAAAATAACTATACGACTCATGACCTAAAGTTGGCAGCGGTCGTGTTTGCATTGAAAATATGGAGGCACTACCTGTACGAGGCTCATGTGGATGTTTTCACTGATCACAAAAGCCTTTAGTATGTGTTCACTTAGAAAGATCTAAATCTTCATCAGAGAAGGTGGTTGGAGCTACTGAAGGACTATGACATGAGTATGTTGTATCACCCAGGACAAAGAAAATATAGTGGTTGATGCCCTAAGCAGAGTGTCTATGGGGAGGCATGGCTCATGTTGAAGAGAGAAAAAGGAATTGGCTAAGGATATTCAATGGTTAGCTCAGTTGGATGTGCAGTTGGTTGATACAACTGAGGGCGGAGTAGTGGTGCAGAGTGGATCAGATTCCTCGTTGGTAGTTGGAGTTAAGTCAAGGCAGGATTAAGATCCCATACTGCTTAAGCTGAAAGAGGCGGTTCTTAAAATGAAGTGGAGGCTTTCTCCCAAGGGGGAGATGGTGTACTCCGTTACTAGGGTAGATTGTGCGTACCGGATGTGGGTGATTTGTGATAGCAGATACTGGCTAAAGCACATAGTTTGAGATATTCCATCCACCCAGCTTCTACTAAGATGTACCATGAGTTATGGAATATTTACTGGTGGAACGGCATGAAGAGAAACATAGTAGAATTTGTAGCTAAGTGCCCAAACTGCCAGCAAGTTAAGGTGGGTGAAACACCAGAGATCGGGAGGTATGACTTAGGATATTATCATACCCATATGGAAGTTGGAAGAAGTAAATATGGATTTTATTACAAGTCTACCTAGAATCATCGGCAGCATGACTCAATCTGGGTGATAGTAGACCAGATGACTAAGTCAGCACACTTCCTCCCAGTTAAAACTATAGACTCAACCGAGAATTATGCTAGGTTTTATATTTGGGAGTTGGTCAGACTTCATGGGGTGTCCTTATCCATCATTTCATATAAAGGTACCCAGTTCACCTCTCATTTCTGGAAATCTTTTTAGAAGGGACTCGGTAACCAGGTCAAGCTCAGCACAACTTTTCACCCGCAGACAGATAGACAAGTTGAGCGGACTATCCAGACCTTGGAAGATATGTTGAAAGCGTGCGTGATCAATTTCAAGGGCAATTGGGATGATCACTTTCCACTCATCGAGTTTGGATACAACAACAACTACCACTCCAAATTCAAATGGCCCTGTTTGAGGCATTGTATTGTAGAAGGTGTAGATCTCCTATCGGGTGGTTTAAAGTTGGTGAAGCTACTCTGATAGGGTCAGACTCAGTTCACAAGGCAATACAAAAGGTGCAACTTATTATGAAAAGGTTAAAAAACAATGCAAAGCCATCAGAAATCTTATGCTGATGTGAGGAGAAGAGAATTAGAGTTTACAATGAATGACTAGGTTTATCTGAAAATTTCACCCATGAAAGGGGTGTTGAGATTTAGGAAGAAAGGAAAAATTAGTTCGAGATATGTGGGACCCTACAGAATTTTGAGGCGAATTGGAAATGTAGCCTATAAGCTGGAATTACCTTCAGAGTTGGCATCTGTGCACCCAGTATTCCATGTGTCACTATTGAAGAAGTGCATCGATGATCCAACTTCAGTTGTACCACTAGACAGTGTGGGAGTGAAAGATAGTCTCCCTTATGAAAAGGTCCCAGTTCAGATCTTGACCATCAGGTTCATAAGTTGAGGAACAAAGAAGTAGCTTCAGTCAAAGTATTGTGGAGAAATCAGCATGTAGAAGGAGCTACGTGGGAAGCCGAAGTATATATGATGGCTAGATACCCACTCTTATTCCCTTCCATCTGAGTTTCAGTTTAAGGTATCAATTTTCTCTCTAAAATCTCTATTCAGTTACATTTTCAATCCATGTGTCCCAATTTCTTTCATGTTAATGAATGTCACGTATGATTCGTGAATTCAGTTTAGTCATGTAGTTCAGTTCGAAGGTAGTCATTCCGTTAGTTTTTATCTTTCATGATCAGTATGTGAATATAATGATTGCAATTCTCTACTTTTCTATGTATTTTCGAACATTCGAGGATGAATGTTCCCAAGGGGAATATATTGTAATGCCCCAGAATCCCTAAGATCAGACCCGGGAGTTAAAACAGATAAAACAGAATTTTCTGCACCAGGTCATAGAATGAGTCATCCTGTGACCCGTGGGGTAGGCCACGAGTCATAGAGTGACTTGTGGGGAAGGGTCCGGACTTAGTTGAAAATTTGGAAAATTGAGTGGCCACGGGTGTGACCACAAGTCATGGTCAACACCATGAGTTGTTATGTGAGTCATGGCCAAGAGTTGTTGGAAAATTTGGGTAGTGCACTTAACGGGTCTCACCACGACTCATTTGGAACACCATGAGTCATGGTGTTTTTCGTGGTGAACCCCAGGTGGTTTTTGATAGTAAGGAGTACAGGAGGTGACCACGAGTCGTCGCCACCAGTAACGAATCGTCAAGTACGTGGTGCCCCTGAAGAGGAATTTTGGTTCAGTGACAACGGGAGACATCACGAGTCATTAGGTCTCCTGAAGACTCGTGAATTCAGTCATTGGAAGCTTGGGGAATCTGTAGAAAACTTTCAGTGCACATCGCGATTGGGCACCACGAGTCATCCCTGACCTCACGACTCGTGGAGTGCCTCGTCGGGACTTGAAGGGTCCTTTTTCCTGCGAATTTCCTAGGGAGTTTTATGTAATCTCCTAAACTTCTAAACTCTAACTATGTCATTTTGGATTTTAATCAGGGATTTTAGAGGGGGTAACTAACGGTTTATTTCATTTCTCACATCCCCTCAAAAGTTAGAACGTAGAATTCTCTCAGAAAGACTTAGAGTAGAAGCTAGGGCAGTCGAATTCTCCTCAGATTTTTTAAGGGATTCGCTTAGGGTCTTCTAAGCTAGGTATATGGGAATTCAACAAGAGAATAGTTATTCCCTTGTGTCTCCAAAAATATTCTCTATCTTCTCTATTAGTTCTAGCCTTGAAACTTTCGAATGTGAATAAATTATATGTCAGACTTCGTTTATAGCATGTGGAATGTTGTCATTGTTGATTGTTGTTATATTTCCACTACCTAGTTATCATGTTAATACTCATTCTTGTAAGGATGGTTTTAGCCCTAGCTTTAAATTTAGTAAACTAGAATTTTTGCCTGTTGGACTAGTTATTGCTTGTGGCTCAATTTTATCAATTGGGTTTCCCATATTGCAAGAAAATGTTGAGAATTTAGTCAAATGATGGTTACTCCAGTCTCAGTCAATTATTAGCATATCTGGTATAATATAGAAATGTCAGCTGATCAGTTTGACTATAGTTAATTTGTGAGGTATCCATGATGCCTCCCAGTTATCACTATTAGACTCAGTATCAGGTTTTAGTGATTCTTTAGGCGGTCATGACACTTTTAAATAAGCATCTCTGATCATCCTTAGGACCCCAGCTTCATATTATAGTTTGTTCTTTAGACGGTTACAAAACTTCTAGATAACCATCCAGACTTAGTCTTGTGCCCTAGATTCGAGCTACCAGCTTAGTATTCAGTCTAGGGCCAGTGGGAGTAGGACTTAGCACCGAGCGGACCGAAATTTCCGCGCACCCAGGTTCTCAGAACTACGTTACCACCATAGGTTATATTTTTATTGGCCTCATGGCCCCAGACTTGTGATCACTTAGTTTATGTTTTTATACCCTGGCAAGGTATATTGGGTCCTACAGATGGGATGTGTACATCAAACTCCACGTCTAGCTCACGTGGTTATATGTCGGTTATAGACTCTCCCACTAGTCAGCTCAATTCAGATTAGATTAGTCAGTTCGAATTCAGTACAGTATTTTAGATTAGTATCTCAGTTATAGGACATGTCTTTGACCATCGGACAGGGTTACTTTGACCATCTCAGTATATCACAGTTTATTAAGTATCAATATTTTAGTTGGTCATTGCATGTATTTTCAACTCATTTTTTTTATTCTCCGTGTTATGGTTTCTCTCACTTACTCAGTATATTCAAAGTACTGACGCATAGCTTTTATGCTGTATTGTTTTATGATACGGTTGCAGGGTCTCAATCTCAGCACTGTTAGCAGATCTCGCTCAGATGTTTCCAGCTGCATCATTGGTGAGTCCTCATCTTTCAAGGACGAAGATATTTTCTTTCAGTTTTATTTCTTTCATTTAGACTTAGATTTAGCTGGGGGCTTGTCCCAGCAACTCAGTAGATAGATGGCTTTCAAACACAGACATAGATTCAGATTTTTCAGCTTTGTTTCAGTTTCTTAAACTTTATGATTTAGTTCTTCTTCATAAATGTTTATTTTATTATTCTAAATCTTCCGCTGTGTTTTTACCTAGAATGCCAGTGTTATGATAGACCATGGATTGACTTGGGGTTACTTGTTACTCCAAGTACCGTGTCTCGTCCAGGGTATAGACTCAGGCATGACACCTTCGGTGCCAACCGGTGGTGCACTAACGTCCAGCAGGCCTTTGCTATGAAATTCAAAGAGTTCTTTGTGACCTTCTTGTCACTAGTGACCCTCTCTGCCTCTTCTTTGTCCTCAGTGATCACGCTGGACAACCATTGTATCTGTCTCTGCCTCTCATCAAAACTGAGCTGCTTGTTCTGTTTCAAAGCCTCCACCCGATAATCATATTCTACGTAGCATGTGGTGGTATGAAGTGGGGCCCATATAATACCTGAGCAATAGTGCGCTTGGATATATCAACCTCTTGGCCTCTAACTAGGACGCTCTCTAGCTTGGGTTGATCTTTCAATTTCTGCCCCTCTTTCATTTTTGCTCCATGGTTGCCAGATGTCGGCGTAGAACTCCCAGATGATTTTTGGAGTGTATTGGTTCGGGGCCCTAGCCATCCACTCAAATTCATAAAAGCTGAATATCTGTTTCAACTCCTCGACCTTGTTTAATGAATTTGTGAGGATACCGACTCTTCTTGAATGATCCGCCTAGGTTTGTTCTTGGCAATGAGAGCAATTCCCTATTCATATATCTCCTGGGATTCTGGTACTCTCCACCGGATAGTGCGGTTCTTCTTAGGCGGAGTTTACTCCTGCTCGGCATTTGGTGCCTCCTCCTCTGATCTAGACTCACTGCTTGCATCAACGGATTGGGCCTCCTCAGACTCCGCTTCTTCATTAGAGCCTCTTTTAGACTTTTAGGCTCTTTCCTCCGCTCCCTCCTCAGACTAGGGAGCACCGCCAGATGTGGCAGTGGCCACCACAGTCTGGGCTTTGGCCTTTGCTCTAGTGGTTCAAGTCCCGTCAATGTCTGATGTAACGACCTTGTATTCTTCTAAAGAACCACTAGTGGAGTTGCCCACTTGATCGGACTCGGAGGTCTCATCAATCAATGTCCTCCGAGCAGTTGCCTTTGATGCTTTACGTTTTATCGTCATTCTACCTATTGAGAAAAAGGGTTAGAATTCCAAATCTGAGAAACAGAAAGCAAGAAAAATACCTCTTTAATTTATCACAGGTCGACAGTACGAGTCGTACCTTGGAGGTATGATTCTTACTAAGACCCATAATATCTCAAGTCACTATTACACCTCTGAGGTACCACTCCTACCATGAAGATACAGTCCGTACGATGAGTCGTATAAGTATGCCCCTATAAAACAATTGTTCTGTATTTTTTCATGACTCATGATATGACCTGTAAGTTGATTCCCCGAGTCATGGAAAGGATCGTACTATCACTTATGGACTTAACTCTTTTCAGATTCTTGCTACGACTGTCAAGTATTACTCATAGAAGTAAACCACGAGTCGTACTAGGATTCGTACCTTGTGATTATTTTAAATTTGGCTTGGGATAGTCCTAACGAGCCATCCTACGAGTCGTAGTATGAAACCACGAGTCGTAGGAATACTTGTGAAGCCTTTCCCTGCCTTAGTTTTGGTTCAGTTTGTAGGGGGTTTCTGTTTTAGTGTTGGGTACTCAGAATTCCCTAAGTACAGGCATGCATTTAACATGTTTTATAGTTACCCGTTGCTACCCTTTTTAATCATGTCCCATAACTCAATATTAAGAGTTGAATGCACAATTTTACAAGTTCAAGCCCCTACCCAGTTGCACATACTTTGTTCAAATCCCTAGTCATTGTCCTTTTTAAATTTTTCAAGAATTGTGAGAACTCTCAAGGATTAATAGGTTTGTATCAAACACACAAGTCATACTTATCTAATTCAAACAGATACACTCACTTGAATGCTAATAATGTCGACTGTCAATCAGAAGTAGGGTTTAGATTGCGATTCTCGGTATAATCTTAGCAAGAACTTGTTCAATTGATTTTTGATGTTGAGTGACGGGTATGAGGGAGTCGTGAGTTTAGTTTTGAGAGTGTGGGAGAAGGGTACGATTCGTTTGAGCTTATATAGATTATGGAGAAGATTTTTTAAAATCTGGGTCGAGTCGAGTAATTTTAAAAGTTTTGACCTGTCACGACTCGTACCACGAGTCGACCCTATGACTCGTCCCTTGGACCCGTAACAGAGAGATTGAGAAACTTACCTGTGGACCTACAAGCACATCTTACGACTCGTACTATAGAGGTATGATTCGTACTATGACTCATAGGTCTTTCTTTGATTGTGGCCTATGCCTTTCATAGTTCATAGCCACAGTAAGTACTACAACCCAAACAATGAGGTTATGAGTCATAGGACCAACAGTACCCTGAACTAATGCACTGAAATATATGTTTGATTCTCACCACAACTCGTGTTATGGCCCGTACAACCTTCTCACAAGTCGTACTGAGACCCGTAGCACCTGTCTATTCAGCAATATTTCTGCCCACATGTTTTTGTTTCCCTTGCACATTAAACACACATAAGCTAATTAACTTGGCTTGCCTCCCAAGAAGCACTTAATTTAACATCACGGCACGACGCAGGTGGTTTGGTTACTCATAATTCATCAAAATACCACTTGGGTTACCTCCCAAGAAGCGCCTGATTTAACTTCGACACACGACACAAGTTTATTGACTGCTCAGACTTTTTCAAGGAACTCGGATTCATCGTCTATTGCTGAGACAACTCTGTATTCCTTCGGCTACTTTATTGATCGGAAGACATTGAAGGTGACCTCTTCTTTATTGAGTCTGAACTTCAACTGGCCAGCATCCATATCTACTAAGGCTCTCCTAGTGGCAAGGAATGGTCGTCCCAAAATGATGGGGACCTCAAAATCAACCTTGCAATCAAGGATCACGAAGTCCACTGGGAATATGAATCTATCAACTTTAACGAGCACATCGAAGAGGATCCCCACAGGCTTCTTCACAGTTCTATCAGCCATCAATAGTCGCATGGTGGTTGGTGTGGGGGCTCCCAACCCAACTACTTAAACATAGCCAATGACATCAGATTGATGCTTTCTCCTAAATCACAAAATGCCCTTGCAAACTCAACATCGCCAGTTGTGCATGGAATAGTGAAGGCACCTGGATCTTCCTTATTCTGGGCAAGGACCTATGAGGCTATAGCACTACAATGATGCACATTATCCACAAGATCCTAGCTCATGGACCTTTTCTTCATGACAAGGTCCTTCATAGACTTAGCATATCCTGGCATCTGTTCTAATGCCTCGACCAATGGTTTGTTTACAGATAACTATTTAAGCATTGATAAGAATTTCTGAAACTTACCATTCTCTGCCTTCTTCTTCATTCTTTGAGGGAATGGTGGCAGTGGTCGTGGAATAGCCTTTCAAATTTATGTAGCTCCTTGCTTTTCTCTTTTTTCAGCTTCAGGCTCATTTTCAACATTTAGAGCCTCATTCAACTCATAACCCTCATTATGCTCCTTCTTAGCAACATCTTCTTCATTGTTAATCATGCTTTCTTTCTTCCTTTCAACTACAACCGGCAGAGGGGGTCAACCATGGTCATCACAATGATGCAATGACCATCATTATTTGGATTTTGGACTGTGCTACTAGGTAGTGTACCTTTTTGCCCAGGGTTCATAGATGCTAACAGTTGCTCTAGCTATTGTTCGATCTGCTTGATAGCCATAGCATGTGACTCCACTTTCTAACCAATGCTTGATATGTCACTACGGGTGTCTTTCAGCTAATCATTTATGGACCTCACCTTCTTTAGCATCTCAGCCATTGTGCTCTGTAACTTCGAATGTCCAGCTTCCCCCTCATGTGCATTAGGAGACACGAACAACCTAGCTCGGTCATTTCGGTAACCGTCATTGCTTCTCCAATCTCCCTTGCGCTCATGACCTTGGCTTCTATCTCTGTACCCATTCTAATTATAATTGTCTCTATATTGGTTCTGACCTTGGTTTCCAAAACCTTGGCGCCAAGTGTCTTGTCCAGACCCTTGGGCGTTAGCTCAGAAACCGACCACCTGTTTGTCCAAGAAGTTTGCCTCCTCCTCGGAATCTGAGTGGTCCGGCCCTGTCTCCTGTCCCTGTTTCCCCATTGCGTTAACCTTTCTAGCTCTACTTCCTGTGATGTTCTTAGAAAGCAAGTCCAATAATGTGCGCATATGAGCTAATTCTTGGTCACATTCCTCCTCCTTCCCAACATATGTACCAGCCGCTGTTTCTGCTACACGGGTGTTCCATACTCTGTTTGTCTTGGTTACTCTATCTAGAATAGTGGTAGCTTGCTCCCAGGTGTGGCTCATTAGTGCTCCTCCCGCCACTGTGTCTGCTATTGCTTTTGTACTGTTGTTCAATGATCTATAGAAAATCTCCAGCAGATTGTCATCAGGAATTTTGTGGTTCGGGTAGTTGGTCAACTTCTTCTTGAACCTCAACCAGGTTTCATGAAGTTCTTCAATATTCAGTTGTTAGAAACTATAGATTTCATCCTTAAGCTGCAACATCCTGGAGGGTGGAAAGAATCTCTTTAATAAAGCTTGCTTGAGCTCCCTCCAGTTGTAATGGAGTCATTGGGCAACTTTGATAACCATAATGTGGCTTTCCCAGACAGAGAAAAGGGAAGAGTCTTAACCGTATAGCATCCTGGCTGGCTCCGGGCAACCTGTACACCTTGCATATTCCAACAAAGTTCATCAAGTACAGGTTGGCATCATTAGTTGCATGACCACCAAACACCCCTTTCATGTTCAATAACTAAATCATGGTGCTAGTGATGTCAAATTTAGCCCCAACAGGCAATGGTGGTGGTATAATAGCTCCGATTGACCCGACTTTATCAATGTTTGAGTCATCTTCGTCGAAGAACTGAGGGGTATATCTTTGACCTCTATTGCCCCTTCCATGTTGACCAGTATTAACAACCTCATCTTGAGCATCCTCCGCATCCTGAATTTCAACTTGGTAAGCTAGCTCAGCTTGCCTAGCTTCTTTAGCTATACAAGCATCTCTCTGCTCTTGGTTCTCCATCTTTTGCAGTGTTCTTTCAATTTTGAGATCCAACAGATTCAAGGGGTTTTCACTCCGACGAGTACTTGGCATTCACCAAGCGACAACATGTGGATATCCAAAAACAAAAAAGAAAACATAATTCAGGAAAGTACCCCGAGTAGCTATCAAGAAAATAATACCAGCAACTACCAAGCCAATCTGTCAAGCATCTGTTCCATAAATAGCATTGGAAAGTGGTCCTTTTGGGTCCAGTGGTTGATCTTCCTGTAATCCATGCATACACACCATCGTGTGAGTGGTCCCATTGGTATTAGTTCATTCTTTTCATTGGGTACCACTGTGATCCCACCTTTCTTTGCCACACACTACGCCGGACTTGCCCACTTGGTATCTGCGATGGGGTAGACTACACCAGTGTCTAGCCACTTGATAATCTCCTTCACTACTTCTTGCATTGGTGGGTTCAGGTGTAACACATCGAAACCTTCCTAGACCAGACTCAGACCTTGCAAGAAGAACCAGGGGGAAACCAGAAGTTTTATTGCAGAACAACCCAAAAAATGGGTCGTGGTAAGCTCCAACAGGCAGTTGTCTGATTCATGGTCAGCATAGCAGATTTCCTTCGAGAGAAAAAACAAGGCATAGGACGACCCATTGGTGGAAACAACGAGCCGTCCTATCGTTCGTTGGATCCTAAGTCCAAATCTTATCGGACTCTTCCCTAGGGCAACGAGAGGAACTAACGGCCTGTGGTTCCTACCAATAAGAAGTTGCTACCACCTGTTGCCCAGTCCCAGGCCCTAACAATGTAGATCACGAGTCGATGCGACGACCCATTGGTTATACCAATGAGTCATTGTGTTGACAGTTGTCTTAGGGCCCAGTTTCCCTACCTGTAATAACGAGAGGTACCAATGACCCATCTGTTGTTCCAACAAGTCGTGGTATTTTCTTATGATCCCTTTCTAGTGAGCATGGTTTTTGGACCCTGGACCAATGGTAGATTCCAACTGGTCGTGGTTTCGACCAACGACTCATTCTGAGACTCGTTGGTCCGTGTCAGCTAGTTTTCAGTTCTTTCTTTCAGGATTATATTGGTAATTTTCCACCTTTTTAATTTTTAAACTCCATCATTTTGGTCTCTTTTAGGAGGGATTCAAAGGGGTAGAATGACCTTTTCCCTTCATTTCACTCTTTCCCTCAAAGTCTAAGCATAGAACACTCTTTCCCTCAAAGTCTAAGCATAAAATAGTCAGGAAGTTTAGAGCAGAAGAAAGGGCAGATGATTGTCTTCTAAGGATTTTCTTAGGGATCTTCTCCAGAAATTCTTAGCCAGCTATGTGGGAATTCAATAAGGGAATAGTCCTTCCCTTGTGTCCCTAAAAATCTTCTCTGTCTTCTCTATCAGTTCTAGCCCTGAAAATTTCGAATGTGAAGAAATTACATGCCAGACTTCGTTTAATTCATATGGGATATTACTTATGTTGATTGTATATATTTTTCCACCAGTTTGTGACTACATTGATGTTTGTCCCTGTAAAGTAAAATCTAGCCCTAGCTCATGAATGCATAAAACTAAAGTCGTGCATAGCTAATTAATTATCGAAATTGTTTGATTCTATCAATGCTGGAGATTCCCATATTATTAGTGTGTATTGAAATCTGAGTCAGATGTATGTCAGTTTGGTTTAGTTAGAATGTTTGAATACTCAGTACTACTCAAAAATGTCAGCTGATCAGTTTGACTACAAAAATTATTGAGGTGTTAGTAGTGCCTCCCCAATTATCAAAATTAGACTCAGTGACAGATTTTAGTGGTTCTTTAGGCGGTCATGACACTTTTAGATAAGCAGTTCTATCCAGCCTTAGGACCCCAGCTTCAGACTACAGTTTGTTCTTTAGATGGTTTTGACGCCTCAAGATAAGTAGCTCTGACCAGTCTTAAAACCCAATTATAGAATCTGGTCCGATAAGACTCTCAAGGTGCTTCCAGATAGGTATTCCTAACTTAGTCTTGGGCCCCAATTTTGAGCTATCATCTTAGTAGTTAGTCTAGGACTATCCAGTGGAAGTACTACTTAGCACCGAGCGGACCGGGGTTCCAGCGCACCTAGGTTCCCAGAACTACGTCGCCACCATAGGATATATTTTTATTGGCCTTATGGACCCAGACTTGTGATCACTCAGTTCATGTTTTTATACTCTGGAAAGGTATATTGGGTCCTACCGATGGGGTGGATACATTGGACTCCACGTCTAGCTCACGTGGTTATATGTTGGTTATAGACTCTCCTACTAGTAAGCTTAGTTTAGTCTCAGATTAATCAGTTCACTCAGTTCAGTACAGTATTTTAGATTAGTATCTCAGATTTAGGCATGTCCTTGACCATCAGACAGGGTGATTTAGACCATCTTAGTTTATTATAGTTATTCAGTTTTAGCATTTCAATTGTTCATTGCATGTCTTTCAATATAGTTATTTTATTCCTTGTGTATGGTTTCTCTCACTTACTCAGTACATTCAAAGTACTGACACATACCTTCTATGTTGTATCGTTTAATGATACAGTTGCAGGATCTCAGACTCAGCTTCGTTAGCAGATTGTTTTCAGAAGATTCCAGTTGTATCATTTGTGAGTCCTCAAGTTTCGAGGACGAGAATTATTTCTTTCGGTTATCTTTCTTTTATTTAGATTTAGAGTTAGCTGGGGACCTATCACAGAAACTCTTTAGTTGTAGTTGGCTTTTAGACACTGATATAGTTTCAGACCTTCAGCTTTGTTTCAGTTGTTTTTAAACTTTATGATTCGGCCTTTGTTTTCATAAACGTTTTTATATTATTATTTTAAAGCTTCTGCTATGTTTTACTCAGAATGTTAGTGTTATGATAGTCCATGGGTTGACTTGGGGTTATTATGACTCTAAGTACCGTGTCCCATCCAGGGTATAGACTTAGGGCATGACAAGCTTGGTATTAGAGCACTAGGTTTAGAATATCCTCGGATATCTGAAAGTCGCATCAAGTAGAGTCCTTTTCATGGGTGTGAAGCACGCCACACCTATGATGGGGAGGCTACGAGATGTTATTAGGAAAACTCCCTTTCGTTCATACTCTTTATCGTGAGTTGAAATTCAATTCTAGAATCACACTCCTAAATCGTGCTCTGTTTCGTCTCAGTGAATCATGCCTCTGCGATGTGGTAACAAAAGAAGGGCCGGTAACGCCTACCGACCCACCCCACCAGCTCCAACAGCCCCTCAGGATGATCCAGTGTCCTCCGCAGAGTTCAGGGCGGCTATTCAGCTTCTTGCACAGACAATTACCAATCAGGTGAACCAGCAGGTTGTTCCAATCAACAACAATAGGTTCGCAGTAGCTGCACGAGTTTGGGACTTCACTAGGATGAACCCTCCAGTTTTTTACGGATCTAAGGTGGGAGAGGACCCACAGGAGTTTGTGGATGAGATTAGAAAGACCACTTGAATCACGGGTGTCAGTTCCTCGGAGAGTGCTGACTTGGCTGCCTACTAGCTGAAAGGGATAGCTCAGATCTGGTACGAACAGTTGAAGGAGGGGAGACCAGCGGGAGCAGGACCAGTGGAATAGGAGAAGTTCACTACAGCCTTCCTACATAGATTCTTTCCTCAGGAGCTTAGGGAGGCTAAGGTGGCAGAATTCATGAACCTAAAACAGGGCAAGAGGACGATAGAAGAATATGCACTGGTCTTCACTAAGTTGTGTAAATATGCTGCAGAGATGGTAGCTGAGCCAAGGGCTCGTACGCTGAAATTTGTGAATGGAGTGTTGAACTTGGTCCTCAAGGTGTGCAGGACTATGATGCTTATCAAGGATATTGATCTATCTAACCTCATAGTTCATGCCCAACAAATTGAGGCGGAAAAAATAAAAGATTTGGAGCGGGAGAACAAATGGCCAAGAACCGGCCAGTTAGATTATGGCCATCAGAGATCTGGCGGTAGTAGCCACCCACAGCAGCAACAACAGCAGTATAGGGATCCATCACCCACTTCATCCAGTGCCCCGACTTTCCATTCCCGCAAGGATCAGAGGGGTGGAGCATCTGGCTCATAATCCCAGAGTCATGGTGGCAGCAATCGCTACAACTACCCAGCTTGCCCTAAGAGTGGCAAGAACCATCCAGGGGACTGTCTACAGGGTCGAGAAGGCTATTTTGGTTGTGGAAATCTTGGTCATCGGCTCAGAGAATGCCCGTCAACAGGATGGGGAAGATCACAATCCACTACTTCAGTAGCTCCAGCAGGCCAACCAGCTTAGCAGGAAAACACCTCAGGTACGGATGGCGGCCAGTGCCAAAACTGTTTTTATTCTCTGTCCTCTCATCAGGATCAGGAGAGCTCACCTGACGTGGCCACGGGTATGTTACGCCTTTTTCATGTAGACGTGTATGCCCTACTGGATCCAAGAGCCACACTTTCATTCGTGAATACCTATGTAGCAATCCAGTTCGATATCAGTCCAGCGATCCTCTCAGAAACATTCTCGGTCCCTACCCCAGTTGGCGAGTCAGTTAGAGCTAGCTGGGTGTATAGAAACTGCCCAGTATTAATCTTCAATAAGGTCATTCCAGCTGATCTGGTAGAGTTAGACATGGTTGACTTTGACCTCATTCTTTGCATGGATTGGTAACACTCCAGCTATGCCTCAATCAACTGCAAAACTAGGGTCGTCAAGTTTCAGTTCCCTAATGAGCTAGCTTAAGAGTGGACGGGTAGTAGTTCAACACCTAAAGGTTAGTTTATTTCCTAACTTAAGGCCAGAAAGCTTATTTCCAAAGGCTGCATTTATCATCTAGTTCGGGTCAAAGATTCTAGCTCCAAGAATCCAACTATTCAGTCAGTTCCAGTTGTCAGTTAGTTTCCTAACGTGTTTCCCGAAGATCTTTATAGAGTTCCTCCTGAGTGGGAAAAGACTTCGGCAAAGACCTCCTCCCCAGTACTCAGCCCATCTCCATCCCTCCTTACAGAATGACTCCAAATGAGCTTAAGGAGTTAAAGGAGCAGCTAAAAGACCTTCTGGATAAGGGTTTTATTAGACTCAGCATATCTCCCTAGTGTTCTCCAGTATTATTTGTGTGAAAGAAAGATGGTACCCTCAGAATGTACATCGATTACCGTCACTTGAACAAGGTCAAAGTCAAGAACAGGTATCCCCTACCCATGATTGATGACTTGTTCAATCAGCTTTAGGGAGCCCGTTGTTTCTCCAAGATAGATCTCGGGTTGGGGTATCATCAGCTGAGAGTAAGAGAATATGACATACCGAAAATAGCTTTCAGAACTAGGTATGGTCACTACGAATTTGTGTTTATGTCCTTCGAACTGACTAATGACCCTGCAGCCTTCATGGACCTAATGAACAGAGTCTTCAAGTAGTATCTAGAGATGTTCATCATTATATTTATCGATGACATTCTGGTATACTCTAGGAATGAGGAGGAACATGCTAACCACCTGAGAATAGTGCTTCAAACGCTCAGAGACCGCTAGTTGTTTGCTAAGTTTAGCAAATGCAAATTCTAGTTAAAATCTGTGACTTTCCTTGGTCACGTGGTCTCGGGTGAGGGTATTCAGGTAGATCCTCAAAAGATAGCAGCGATGAAAGATTGGCCCAGACCTACCTCCCCAATCGAAATTAGAAGTTTCCAAGTCTAGCCGGTTACTACCGATGTTTTGTGGAAGTCTTTTCCTCTATAGCATCCCCTCTAACTAGGCTGACTCAGAAGAAGGTGAAATTTCAGTGGTTATATGCATATGAGAAGAGTTTCCAGGATCTAAAAACTCAACTCACTACCACTCCGGTGTTGACCTTGCCGAAAGGATCAGATGGATTTGTAGTGTATTGCGACATTTCCATAGTTGGATCCGATTGCGTTCTGATGCATCCAGGCAAGGTGATAGCCTACACCTCTAGATAGCTCAAGGTTCATGACAAGAATTATCCGACTCATGACCTGGAGTTAGCGGCAGTGGTGTTTGCGTTGAAAATATGGAGACACTACCTATACGGGGATCACATGGATGTTTTCACCAATCACAAGAGCCTTCAGTATGTGTTCAGTCAGAAAGACCTAAATCTTCGTTAGAGAAGGTGGTTGGAGTTACTGAAGGACTATGACATGAGCGTGTTGTATCACCCAGACAAAGCCAATGTAGTGGTTGATGCCCTAAGCAGAGTGTCTATGGGGAGCGTGGCTCATGTTGAGGAAGGCAAAAAAGAGCTGGCAAAGGATATCCACATATTAGCTCGGTTGGGAGTGCAGTTGGTTGATACAGCTGAGGGCGGGTAGTGGTGCAGAGTGGATCAGATTCCTCATTGGTAGTTGAAGTTAATTCAAGGCAGGATGAAGATCCCATACTTCTTAAACTGAGGGAGGCGGTTCTCAGAAAAGAAGTGGAGGCTTTCTCCCAAGGGGGAGATGGTGTACTCCATTGCCAAGGTAGGTTGTGGATACTAAATATGGGTGATTTGAGATAGAAGATACTGGTTTAAGCACACAGTTTGAGATATTCCATCCACCCAGGTGCTACTAAAATGTACCGTGATTTGAGGGATATTTACTGGTGGAACGGCATGAAGAGAGACATTGCTGAATTTGTAGCTAAGTGCCCAAACTGCCAGCAAGTCAAAGTAGAACACCAGAGCCCGGGAGGTGTGACTCAAGATATCAGTATACCCACATGGAAGTGGGAAGAAGTAAATATGGATTTCATTACGGCTCTACACTCAGACATTGATAGCATGATTCAATCTGATCGTATACCGGATGACTAAGTTAGCACACTTCCTCCTAGTTCAAACTATAGATTCAGCTGAGGACTATGCTAGGCTTTATATCCGGGTGTTAGTCAAACTTCATAGGGTGCCCTTGTCCATTATCTCAAATAGACGTTGTATACCCAGAAGCCCAAAGATCTATCCCGGGAGTTGAAACGGAGAAAATTTGAAATCTGGAATCAGGTCACAAAATGAGTCGTTCTGTGACCCGTAGGGGCAGACCACGAGTCGTGATGTGACTCGTGGTAAGGATCAGGGTGTTAATTGGATTTTAGGAGTTAAGGTCCCCACAGACATGACCATGAGTCGTGGTCAGGCCCCATGAATCATTGAGTCAGTCGTGGGAAATGATGACTGAGAAGGAGAAGGAAGATGGCAGTGTACCCTACGAAAGGCCCCCACAAGTCGTGGTCTGTCACCACGATTCTTGGGATGGGTCGTGGTTCACAAAATGGAAATTTTTAGAGACAAAGGCAGTGAAGGTGATGAGTGGTGACCACGAGTCATGGTCACCGGCAATGATTCATAAGGTCTCCTGTGATGATCCCTAGACGAACCCTCAAGCAGTGTACTTGACGGATGATGCCACGAGTCGTGGCCTGGAGTGATGAGTCATCCAGTCCCTCGTGGGACTAGCAATCAGTAATTTCTTGCGTATTTAGTAAGGGCTTTTCCATAATTCCTATGATCCTAAGGCCTAAACTACATCGGTTTAAGCTATCTTCAAGGGGTATTAAAATAGGTTAAGTCATTCTAGCCTATTCTAAACCCATGCATGCAAGAGTATTATTCTAGAGAGATGATCAAGGCAAATCCTTCAAGGTTCTCTTTAATTCCTCCTTGTGCAATTAGATAAGTGTAAGAATCAGCTACAATAAGGTATGTAGAGTTATGAATGGGTGAATCCGTTCACACCCATGCCCAATCCCTCTCCAATTCATGAAAATCTATGAGTTGATTCTATGGGGTTTTAACCCGATGCATGAAATTCCTAAATCTATGTCATGGGTATGATCTAAATATGTTTTTAGTTGATAAAGTATGGTTCATGGGCAAGTTTTATCATGTTCTCAATTACTAATTATGTTTACTAGTTTTCCAAATTATGATGCCCATTCTTGAAAGCTTATGAGAAGATGAGATTTAAGAAGTATGTTCAGGTATGATGGATTTTGATGAGAAAAGCATGTTTCAAATCTACCCATGTTATGCTCATGTTTTCAAAGTGAATCAAGTTGATTTCCAAGCATGTTAAAGTATAGGGCAATGCCCATATGTTCAAGTATGATTTTGATTTTACAAATTTAGCTTACCACATGGTTTTGGAGCGAAAACTCCCATTTATGTTCAGCTTGTGGTATGGTTTGAGCCAAGGCTCCTCATGTATGATTTAATTTATGTATTTATGATTATTCAGCTTTGTCAATAAACAATAGTCAGCTTCGTTGAAAAACGACGGAGAGCATATACATGTTTTTTAGAGTAGTTTATAGAACCGAATAGGCTATGGGTCAGTCAACCCTGTGCCTCAGAACTATGCGCCAACTTAGGTATGATCATATTGTATTAAGACCTCCTATGTGAGCCATCCCCTACCCCGATTTGGCCACAATCTTGATATCGATATCATGGTATCATCCTTAGCCCTGGCAAGATTTTGGACGGCTCTACCCACTTGAGTATGATAGTTGGGACCACGTAAGCTCTATCGTGGTATATCGGTTAAAAGATGAGTCTTCCATTGTTTCTCATAATTTCAATTATGCATGTTTATCACTCATGTTGTATATATATCTATATATGTTCTAAAGTAGGTTTGACCCAATGTTCAGCTTTATTTATGACTATCATATTTCAGCTTTAGGTTAATCGATTTAGTTATGACGTTATGTTGTGTTGAGATCATGTTTTCAGAATGATAGCATGCAAGACCTACTCTCATATTCTTATTTTGTATGATAGCATGCAAGACCTACTCTCATATTCTTATTTTGTTTACGCTTTACATTATGCATATTTTAAATGATTTTAATTATTTAAGAGATTTTACTTACCTTGCATACTCGGTACATTCAACTATTGACCGCATACTCTATGTTGTATCATTTTATGATACAGGCCCCGGTACTCAGACTCAGCCCCTTCAGTAGCCAGTTCCACGGTTAGCACCCAGCTTAGTGGTGAGTCCTCATCTTTCAAGGACCATTTTCTTTTAGATATTGATTTATTTTCATTTTTCAACTTAGAAAGTTAGTTGGGGTCTTGTTCTCATCAATTTATCAGACTTGGAGGCTTTTTAGACAAAAAGGATGTATTCAGCTTCAGATTGCGTGTATTCTGATGTTATGTTTATTTTAGTTTTCCACTAAGTTTATCATATTAATTCTTCAATTTTATTGATTGAGTTAGATGACTGCTTATGCCATGGGTCGACTTGGGGTCTCTCGAGGCTCCTTGTCCTATTCTCGATCTGGGCATCCATTTGGGTCATGACAGAGGTACTCAGTTCACCTCACTTCTGGAAGTCCTTTCAAAAGGGACTTGGTACCCAGGTCAAGCTCAGCACAGGCTTTTCACCCACAGACAGATGGACAAGCTGAGCGGACTATTCAAACCCTAGAAGATATGTTAAGGGCGTGCATGATCGATTTCAAGGGCAGTTGGGATGATCACTTGCCTCTCATCGAGTTTGCATACAACAACAACTACCACTCTAGTATCCAGATGGCCCCGTTTGAGGCATAGTATGGCAGGAGGTGTAGATCTCCTATCGAGTGGTTTGAGGTTGGTGAAGCTACTCTAATTAGGCCAAACTCAGTCCATGAAGCTATGAAGAAGGTACAGCTCATCCGAGAAAGGTTGAAGACAACCCAGAGCCGTCAAAAATCTTATGCTGATGTGAGGAGAAGAGAATTGGAGTTTGCAGTGGATGACTGGGTTTATCTGAAATTTCACCCATAAAAGGGGTGATGAGATTTGGGAAGAAAGGAATACTCAGTCCGAGGTTTGTGGACCCTACAGAATTCTGAAGCGAATTGGCAAGGTAGCCTATGAGCTGGAATTACCTTCACGATTGGCACTTGTGCATCTAATATTTCATATGTCACTATTGAAGAAGTGCATCGGTGATTCAAATTCAGTGGTTCCATTGGACAAGTATGGGAGTGAAAGATTGTCTCTCTTATGAAGAGGTCCTAGTTCAAATCCTTGACCGTCAGGTTCATAAGATGAAGAACAAAGAAGTAGCTTTGGTTAAAGTCTTGTGGAGGAATCAGCTTGTAGAAGGATCTACGTGGGAAGTCGAAGAAGATATGATGGCTATATACCCATACTTGTTTCCTTCCAGTTCAGTTCAGGCATCAGGTACTAAAACCCTTCTCAGTACTCTATTCAATTCCCTACTCACCAGTTTTATTTAGATTTTCTATGTGCATTCTAGTTGCATCAGCTTGGTTAGTACGGTTAAGTCAGTTCGGAGTCAGTTACTTCTTCAAAAACCAACTCATAGTCTCATTCTAGGAATCGTAGCTCTTTTCCTAGTTTTCCTACAATTTTAGTCTTTATTTGAGGATAAATGATCTCAAGGGGAAGATATTGTAATACCCCGAAACCTTCCTAGACAAGACTCAGACCTTACAAGAAGAACTAGAGGGAAACCAGAAATTTTATTGCAGAACGAACCGGACAATGTGTCGTGGTAAGCTCCAACGAGCCATTGTCTGAGTCATTGTCAGCATAACATATTTCCTTCGGGGGAAACAACAAGGCATAGGATGACCCATTGGTGGAAATAATGAGCCGTCCTGTCGTCCGTTGGATCCTAAGTCCAGAAGCCAATCGGACTCTTCCCTGGGGCAACGAGAGGAACTAACGGCTCGTGGTTCCTACCAATTAACCGTTTCTAGAACTCATCGCCCAGTACCAAGCCCTAATCGTGTAGACCATGAGTCTATGCAATGGCTTGTTGGTTCTACCAACGAGTCGTTGTGTTGACCGTTATGTTAGGGCCCAGTTTCCCTACCTGTAATAACAAGAGGTACCAACGACCCATCTTTTGTTCCAACGAGTTGTGGTATTCTCCCGTGGTCCCTAAGTGAGCATGGTTTTTGTACCCAGGACCAACGGTGTGTTCCAACGGGTCGTGGTTTCGGCAAACAACTTGTTTTGAGGCCCGTTGGTCCATGTTGGCCAGTTTTCAGTTCTTTCTTCTAGGGTTATGTTGGTAATTTCCCACCTTTTTAATGATTAAACCCCATCATTTTGGGCTCATTTAGGAGGGAGTTAAAGTGGTAGAACGACCTTCTCCCCTTCATTTCACTCTTTCTGTGAAAGTCTAAGCGTAGAACAGTCAGGAAGTTCAGAGCAGAAACTAGCATAGACGATTGTCTTCTCAGGATTTTCTCAGGGATCTTCTCCAGAAATTCTTAGCCAGGTGTGTGGGAATTCAACAAGGGAATAGTCCTTTCCTTGTGTCCCTAAAAATCTTCTATATCAGTTCTAGCCCTTTGTTTAATTCATGTGGGATATTACTTATGTTAATTGTATATATTTACATGCCAGACTTGTTTAATTCATGTGGGATATTACTTATGTTAATTGTATATATTTTTCCACTCATTTGTGACTATATTGATGTTTGTCCCTGTAAAGTAAAATCTATCTCTAGCTCATGAATGCAGAAAACTAGAGTCGTGCAGAGCTAATTAATTATTGAAATTACTTGATTCTCTCAGTGCTGTTGATTCCCATACTGTTAGTATGTATTGAAATCTCAGTCATATATGTCAGTTTAGTTTAGTCAGAATGTTAGAATACTCAGTAATACTCAGAAATGTCAGCTGATTAGTTTGACTTCAGAAATTCTCAAGGTGTTAGTAGTGCCTCTCAGTTATTAGAATTAGACTCAATGTCATATTTTAGTGGTTCTCTAGGCGGTGATGACACTTTTAGATAAGCAGCTCTGACCAGCCTTAAGACCGATTTCAAACTACAGTTTGTTCTTTAGATGGTTATGATGATTCCAGATAAGCAGCTCTGACCAGTCTTAGAACCTAGTTACAGAATCTGATCCGATAACTCTTAGGGTGCTTCCAAATAGGTATTACTGACTTATCCTCGGACCCCAGTTTCAAGTTATCAGCTTAGTAGTCAGTCTAGAGTCATCCAATGGGAGTAGTACTTAGCACCGAGCGGAGTGGTGTTCTAGTGCATCCGGGTTTCCAGAACTACGTCGCCACTGTAGGATATATTTTTATTGGCCTCATGGCCCCAAGACTTATGATCACTCAGTTTATGCCTTTATACCCTGGAAAGGTATATTGGGTCCTACCGATGGGGTGGATACATCGGACTTCACGTCTAGATCACGTGGTTATATGTTGGTTATAGAGTCTCCCACTAGTCAGCTCAGGTCAGTCTCAAATTAGTCAGTTCAGTACAGTATTTCATATTAGTATCTTAGATTTAGTACATGTCCTTGACCATCATATGGGGTTATTTATACCATCTCAATTTATTATAGTTATTCAGTTTCAGCATTTTCAGTTAGTCATTGCATGTCTTTTCAGTTCAGTTATTTTATTCCTTGTGTATGGTTTCTCTCACTTACTCAGTACATTCAAAGTACTGACGCATACCTTTTATGTTGTATCATTTTATGATACAGCTACAGGATCTCAAACTCAACTTCATTAGCAGATCGTTTTCAGAAGATTCCAGTTGCATCATTGGTGAGTCCTCATGTTTCGAGGATGAGACTTATTTCTTTCAGTTATCTTTCTTTTATTTAGATTTAGAGTTAGCTGGGGATTTTTCCCAGCAACTCTTCTGTTGTAGTTGGCTTTCAGACACAAATATAATTTTAGACCTTCAGCTTTGTTTCAGTTGTTTTTAAACTTTATGATTCAGCTTTGTTATCATAAATGTTTTATATTATTATTTTAAAGTTTCCGCTATGTTTTACTCAGAATGCTAGTGTTATTATAGACCATGGGTTGACTTGGGGTACTTGTGACTCCAAGTACCGTGTCCTGCCCATGGTATAGACTCGAGGCGTGACATCAGGCATCACTTATGCTCTATACTTGGTGTGCAGTTTGGCTAGAGCTATATTTTGTTAGTACATATGCCTGTAGGGATCCAGATATTATCAGCTATGGTCTAGCCAATTGCCTTTTTGTGCCTTTTTAATACTGTGACCAAAGCTTCTACATTCTAGTCTGTCAAATCTGCTGCAATTGTCACTAGAAAAGTGTTGTCTTCACCCAAAAATGCATATTTGAGATGGGGAGGCAATGTCTTTAGTTCAGGGACTGGTGGTTCCTCTACTGATGGCTTTGCTGGCGGAGTCAAACGGTTCTTCAAATCAAGGTATTACTTCTTTGATCTGAAGTTATATGACACCATTCCATCTACGGTATTCACTAGCTCCGTGAACCCCAGTACCCCAACTCCTTCATAGTTCATAAAGACAGTTGCTAGTGTGTCAATATTCATCATCTTTTCCACAGGCGCTAGCGGCTTCTTGTATTCCATCTGTGTGTTTGCAAAGGTAGCTCCATTGGTGTTGGCCTGAAAGAATCACAAAAGAAAAACAAAGAAAACGTAAATGGAGAAATAACAACCAAAAGTCAAATACAAGCAATTAATCTAGTCTTAGCCGTATTTTTCAACAGCTTCACTTTTTGATAACACTCAAACTCACACTTCCTGACAAAGTATGAAGCGGTCATTGTCAATGAAGAACCCAACAAAGAGGTTGGGGTCGAACCCACAGGGAATAGAGTAAGATATATAATAATGTCGATAATTGAACTTGTTAGTGAGTTATCTCTAAATTGGGGGGTTTTAAAAAAAAAGTATTAAAACAAAATTATTTTCATGGTTTAAATCAAGATTTGCAAACAACTAGGGTAAGTGTTTCCCCATGGGTTCATAACTACTTCGGGTATACACACATGATCAATCTCAATGCTTACTTGTAGAACTGATAACTTGGATTCATCTAAACCTGGTTCGTCCATATTGGACGACTTTACTCAATCACCAGGTCAGGTCTCATGAGTGATTTCTAACTAACTATTATCAATTTTTTTCCAAATTTAACTATCCTGCTACCATAGCTCAAGTTAATACAATGATCATAAAGACCAAGGCTTTGTTGTAATTCTCTTTTCCTAATATCTACTTCTCTAAGTTCAAGAAAATAAAGAATTCGGGCAAGTCCTAATGTTGTACACCATTAAGAAATGTTTAAAATGGAGAAAATATAATACAAGTGTTTAGCATTAGTACTGGATCACTTTTGTGTAACCCTATTTTATTAATCCACCATGGTTTCCACAATCCTAGTTGTGGAGGTTTTAACCTCTCATGATTGTAAGATTACAATTAGCATTCATAAACAAACATATAATTAAATACTTACAACAAAAATTGGAAGAAAATCATATTTGAATATCAAAGAAAAATCTCAAGAACAATTTAGGAATTCAAGAATTTGATCCCAAGATTGCTCTCCAAAACTTGATAAAAATTCACAAAAATTATTCTTCACACCTCTACTACTTCAGTTCTGTCCTTCTCTAACCAAAATAAAACATAAAAGCTATTTATATAGACATTAGAAACCTTTTCCTAAGCTAACAGGAAAATTTTCATATCTGGTACCGACTGTGTCACGATTGGACCTACGACCCATAGCAGGATTGTACGGGTCGTACCTGCTTCTCGTACGTCCTTGGCTGCAGATTTGTCTAAGTATTGGCAGGCTAGTACGGCTCGTACCACAGTCCTACGAGTCGTACAATGCTTTTGTGGTTTGGCCCTCAGAAATTTGATATCTTCTGAAATTTTCCACGAGTGTTGTGGTATGACTCGTACATTCCTCTTACGACTCGTACTGTTTCTAGTGTCTGGAGTTCTGCCAAGTATTGAAGAATCTTATGAAATTCACCATGGCTCATGGTACGGGTCGTATATTCATGCTACAATCCGTGAGTCCATCCATACCAAGAGACTGCCTTTGTGCAATTTTCTTTGAAAAATTCCACGACTCTAGTTACAGCATGTACCATCTTAGTACGGCTCGTACTGAGAGTCGTATGTTTTATTTATGTCATTCCAGCCTTCTGACTTTCATCTCGGTTCTCAGCGTGGCTCGTACAATCAAGGTATGGCTCGTACTGAGACTTGTACTTTGGCTGATTTTCTGCATTTTTAGGCTTCTTTTGCATATTTTTTCTCCAACACTTATTTCCCCTTAAATCAAAGTAAAAGTGCCTCATATCCATATAAAAATATCTAAGTCCATGTTTTTCTCTCAGTTTAAGCGTCGAAAGTTCTATAAACTCACAACACATCATTCACCAATCTCTAGTGGCTTCTTCAGAGAAGGGCCCTATAGAAAGAAAGAAGAAGGAGTGAATAAAACACAATGATTTAATTGTTTACACAACTTATGAACAAACAACAAATTGAACTTAAAAGAAGGGACATATAGAACATTGTGTATCTCTAAATTAGGTAGAATAGATATACCACAGTGGGTGACTCTAACTTTATGAGAGTTAAGGTAAGGTCACTATGACAGATTTGGATAATAACCTCAAATTTGATAAAAAGAGTCTGTTAAAAGTCATATGCTCAGAAGCTCCATTGTCCAGGATCCATGAGTGAGTGTCGATTTTAACAAAGCAGGCATAGAAGTTTAAAAAAATTTAGCTATACCAACACAATTGACATTAGCATCAACTCCAGAACTTCTAGCACTCTGTTGTCCCAATTTGACCTACTGAAGGAGTTATAGAAGTTGCCTTGCGTTCTCTTGAATAAGAGCCTTAGCATTGGCCTCACTGCTCCCAACATCGTCATGTTCTTGTTTTGAGTTGAACGTTAGCTTATGCTCTAGGTTGAAAATTCCTCTGTTTGGTGAACTTGAAATCTGTGGAAACCCATGAACCTTGTAGTATCTGTCAACACTATGCCCTGGATTCTTATAGTAGGCACAAATTTCTACATTCTTCTTTGCATCATGAGATCCCTGGTGTTATAGTCATTGAATCTCCTGTTTCCTCTTGGTTGATTTCCTCCTACGGCAAAAGAAGCTGCATCTTTTGGATAGATAGGAGGAACATAGATCTCCCTCTGCTTCTCATCTTGGATAACCAAGGAATAAGTCTGTCCAATAGTGGGTAAAGGGGAAGATAAAAGGATATTGCTCCTTACTCCTATGAATATTTCATTAAGACCCATCAAGAACTGTAAAAGTCTTTCATCTTGATGAGCCTTAAGATTTTTTGTCTTAGCTCCATAGTCACACTCACAAACACAGACAGAAAAGGTATTTAGAGTATCTAACTCATCCCACGAACTTTTTTTTGGTAAAATAACCAGATACACTAGAGTTACCTTGCACAACTGCACTAAGTTGCTTTTGAAGCTGAAAAAGTTTTGCTCCATTTGCTTGACCAAATCTATCTTCCAGGTCTCTCCAGAAGTCTTTGGAACTTTGTGAATAGAGGACACTCTCATCTATCTCCTTTGACAGAGAGTTCAATAGCCACGACAACACCATGTTATTGCTTCTTGTCCATGCCTTCTGGAGAACTAGATTTGTTGATGGCACTGTGAGACTTCCATCGATGAACCCCAATTTGTTATTAGCAGAAAGAGCTATAATTACAACTCTAGTCCAACCACCATAGCTTATTCCATCAAAAACTGAAGAAACGACATTCATGCCAGGATAATCTGAAGCATGAAGATAATAGGCATGAGAAGGATCTATCGGATTGGTAGCAAGGACTGTGGAGCTTCTCCAATGATAGTGTCAACATTTCCACTTGTAAGTTCCCATAGTAGGAATGTTGCAATGAAACGGAAAAGAAATTGAGAATTTTGAGGCAGATTTAAACCTGCTCTGATACCATGTAGAAATGAAGAAGACGATGTGATAAAATTTTCTTTTTCTGTATATGTTGAGTCACTGTACAACCTCTTTAAATAGAGGGGAATGGAATAAAAATAACTAACTATGGACAGGTATCTCTTTTATATATATACACTATCTAATAGGCTAAAAGAATATCTACACCTGTACTATGCTAGCTGTCAACGTTCTAGAAAGGAAAAGAAAAACTATGAAAAACAAGAAGGGCCTGGGCTAATTCTTGTCCTCTTCCATTGCTCTTGAGGCCCAATTGCTTAGTGGAGCAGAAAAATAATTTCTTGTGAAATAAGCCCACGTGTGTTCATTTGCAGCCCAAACTTTCCTTTTGTTCTGTGAGTTGAGAAGGGCGATGATGATGAGCTACTACACCAACACCTGAGTCAAGTCGGAATTGGATTTCGAGTCGGGATTGGGAGTCAGAACCGACAGTCAGGTCTAGATTTGGAATCAGGTGTCGGATCCCAAGTTGGGGAGGGACAGTGAGATTGAAAGAGATTTTTAAAAATATTTTCTTACTTTACGTGGACAAGTCATTTTTCTTAAATTAAAAAAAATACCGCTATTTGAAAAATATTTAATTCAACCAAACATAAAAAAGTTAAAAATTCTCCGTACCAAACACACCCTTATACTACTAAAGTTTGCAACCTAAACTATGCTATATTTGCATCGTCTTTTCTTTCCTAGTAATTTAGTGTTAAGCTTGTGCAAGATGATGTTTAAAGGAGAAATTTAGATCATATGGAGATACATATAAAGCAACTGAAAAATGTTGCAAGTAAAAAAGTTGTTTTTTTTTCTGTACATGAATCTGTCTATCCCACGAGTCTTTATATTATAAATCATAAATAATATAAACACAGGCTAGCAGACAAGAGAGGGTTTTGTCCATCGTGAGTGAATGATTTATTTTCCCCCAGTGTACTCTAAAAAAGTTGTGCGTATAAAAAGCTGATATTTTTATTCCCAAATTGTTACAATTATTTCCCCCCCCCCCCCCCCCTCTCATAAATGACATGAGCTCATTCTTGCTTAAAAAGAAGCCCTTTCCACGAAATAAGGGGAAAAGAGAAGGACGTGGGCCTTGTGGGTACTACTCAAATACAACCAATATTTTTTTTCTACACCAAATATACATTTTAAAAGAAATCAAAAAGGGTCATAACATTTTTTGTTTTTTTTTTCCTTTCTTTGTTTGGTGGAGTTTGTTTTGGATGCAAAGATAACAATTTTCAAAATTGAATTGGGTCACGTGATTGTATACTTTCGGTCCAGTATAATTTCTTTGAATTAAAAAAATTCGACATCCGACTTCCATTATAGGAAATCGCTAAAATAATAAGGTGAAACAATGTAACTGTATCATCTAATTTATCATGTTTAAAGTATTACAGTTATTAGCTTTCACATGAGTTATACAATATTATTAATTTCAATATTAAAAAACTTAAAAAGCCAGAATACAAACAATCAAAAAAATCCATTGGATTTAGTACAGTTGTTTATTCAAAATTCAAATTCATAACCCCCACAAAAAGAACAAAATAAAATATAAATAATTACTTGAATTGGCTTGAATATACAATTCTTGATGGCAAATAGTTTTCTTTCTTCTGATCATGCTTCATGAATTCAAATCTTTTTGCTGTGTGCAATTCTACGTGGAATAATAGCTCAGGAGGGATAGACAAGGAAGGAGAACGTGAGTTGGGTAAGAACGAAGATGGACACTAAACAAACCTTACATCTAGAAGTCAGGACATAAGATTCACGACAACTCAAAACATAAAAAGAAAACGCAAAACACGGGGTCTTACAAGGTCAAGAAAAGGTCTTACAAGGTCAAGAAGACTCGGGTAGGTGGAGGAATGAAAAGCAACAATTTAAAAAAAATAGAAAAGAAAACAGAAAACGAGAAAAGGTGGTGAGGAAGCTCAGGTAGGATAGCACCAAGACTAAGATGAGGATGCCACCCTCATCATGAAAATGAGGAAGACAATGCCCTGGCTAAGGAGGACTACTAAAGATGCCATTCGGCTTACACTTCCCAGTTTTTGCAGCCTTTGGCTTGACGCGGGTTGACTGATTACTCCACTCATTCATGCTAAAAGTTTCAAGGAAACCTGCATCCAAAGAAATTAAACAAAGAAAGTTACGTATTCACTTCTACTGCACACAAATAAGTGATGAAAATGAAGAGCTAGAAATGATGTTAAATAATGTACTGGAAAAAAAAAGTGGTGTGCTATCTTTTGGAGGAAAATTAAGGTTGGGAATTGGAGTAAATATGGAAAGATAGGTGGCAGAATAAAGGAAAAAGAAAGTAGGGATACCTTGTGGAGATTTCGGTGTTGCTTTCTCCACTGCAATATTTTCTCTCAAACCCATAAAAAGTGCACAAACTAAAGAAAAGAGAGGAGAGAATGAATAGGTAATTAGGAAAGAGGGGAATGAAGAAACAAAGGTATAGAATGGGCTTATAAGGGGGCGGCCAGTGGGCTGGATGGACCTGACAGCAGTGACAGCTCCAAAGGCCCAGAAAGAATGTAAAGGATATGAGACCCTATTTTTCCTTCTGAAACACCCTCTACCCCCTAACAGAAAAGGAAAAAAAAAGGTCATTTGCACCTTTTGCTTTTATTTGTGTTGGTTTTTAATTTTTATTTTTTAAGGTAAATGATATTTTTATAGATATAAATTTATATTTTTTTATAATGTTTTTATAAATTGTACCCTATATTCTTAAAAGATTTATGTCTTGCTGGACATAAATTCAATTGCTAAAGACAAAAAATTTAAAAAACAGTCCATTTAAAGGGTAAATTGTGCCATTAAATCCAAATGAAAAAAGGCAAATCTAGAGCATAAGGACTAAAACATCAATCTTAAAATTGACACTGTAATTTTAGAATTAAAACTTCGTATTTATAAAGTACATAAAATGCTACAATTTGTTTTGAAGAGTTCAACAAATTCTGTTTCTGAAACTAATTAATTTTTACATTCTCTTTTTTAATTAGCAAACATGACTCCGTTGTACACAAAACAAATAACTTGGTACTAAGGATATTTTTGGTATCTGATGGATAAAAGTTTTTCTCTTCATGTCAAAGACGAAACATCAAGAAAATATTGCAGTCAATTTTATTCTTACTTTTAACTTTTTTCACAAATCTTTAGAAAGAAGGAAAACACTTGTTTTAATAGAAAGAAAAAATTACATGCATAAATAGAAAGAGAAAAAAGAACATTAATTAATTTTAAAAAGAAAAAGAAAGAAGAATATTAATTTAGTGGGCATAGGGGTCAACGAGAGACGGCCACTTTCAAGGTGGTCGTGACTGCCCGAAGAGGCAAACCGCGCTGCCCGGCCGACCATAGTCAAATAATTGGGAAGAGAATACTTCTTCATTTCAAATTAAATAATAATTTTATTTTTTATTTTATTTTAAAATAAGTGCCGCACGTTTAAAAAGATATTAATAATATTTTTTAATTTATTATTTAAATAAATTAATTTTATATAATTAAAAAATTATTAAATAATTATATTTTATGAAAAAATATTTATTAATAGTAAATTAGTAAAAATACATCTTATTTATAAAAGTTATAATTTTTTAAAGAAATATACTCAAGCTAAAAATATTACTTATTTTAAAATGCAGGGAGTACTCCATTTGTCCTGGTAACTATCTATCCCCTGTATAAAAAATAAATATTTATTTTTACTTATTTAATTTAAAAAATTAAGAGATTTATTACTTAGTTCCTAATTTTCTAATTTAATTATTTTTCAATATATTTTAAAAATATAACAAAATTGTCATTTTATTTATTACTATCATTCTCCTAATTTATGTAACGTACTTTCTTTTTTAGTCAGTTTTAAAAAGAATGATACTCCCTTTGTTTCAAAACAAGTGGTGTTTTTAGCTTCGACACACCCTTTAAGAAAACTATGCATTTTTAGACAGAAAAATGTATTTTTACCCACTTATAGGGATGGCAATAGGGTTGGCGAATTTTATACTATGCAGAGCGGGGCGAGCCAGGTTTTAGGTTATGCGGGTGTGGGGTGGGTGCGGGGCGGGTTGAAATAATTTTTTTAAAATTGATGCGGGGCAGGGCGGCTTGCGGCTTATGCGGGTCTACGCGGGTTTAATAGCGATGTTTTTCAAAAATAATTTTTATTCTTGACACAATAGAGCTCTTATTTAAAAAATATATTTTATTTGATTATCATTCTCCAAGAATTTATTTATCTAGTTTTTTCCTATCTAAATTGTCATTTCTTTTTCTCTTATGGTTTAACATTAAAGTGTGTTTGGTTGATCAAAAGTTTTGAAAAATATCTTTTTTAGGAAAACAAGTTCCTTGAAAATAAGAAAAATGATTTCCCTAATAAAAGTAGGAAAAACATGTCACACTGTCTCCTTCCGACCCTCACAACCATCCAGCTTATCCCGTTCTAATAGTTTTTGCTTAGATTCTATATGTAAATATTTATTACTTGCATACTAAACGAAAGAAAATAAGTAAGAAACTTTTTTTTTCCAAAAAAGTGTTTTCTTGAAAATTTTTTATCATGAAAAATATTTTTCTTCATACCAAACACATCCTAAGATTTAAAAATGTGGAGAGTGAGCATAAATTATTTAGCAATAAAAATGTTATGTTAGCATAAATTATGCATCGGTGATTTTTTATTTTTTATTTACAATATAAATCAAAATAATTTTTTTAAAAGAATAGTAAATTATGCAATGCGAGTTTATGCGGGTGGGGCGGCTTAAAATCTTTGCGAGTTTGCCCCACAACCGCGCCGCACCCTCCCATTTGTCATCTCTACCCACTTACCCCTATAAATATCTTGAAAAAGATGTAACTCTTTAATATTTTCTTGATTATGTAAAACTCTCTTCACTTAAATAAGGGTAAAATTAGAAGAACATCACTAATGTCTTCTTGATTAGGTAAAACACCACTTATTTTAAAATAAAAGGCTAAAACACCACTTATTTTGAAACAGAGGGAGTTCATTTTTATATATAATAATAATTTAATTTTAAAATACTCATTTTATCCTTAATGAGATAAGTTATAGCCACATAAATATCTATAATTTGTTTTAGATTATAATTCTTTTTATAAAAAATTCAAATTTCTTCAATTCTACGCACAATTTTGGACTCTCAGGACAATAAGTGAATTCAAATTTCTTAAATTCTATGCGCAATTAGCAACATAATTTTAAAATAAATGGTATTTTTTAACTTGATCATATCTCTTAAGAAATTTATTAATTCTTAGAAATTAAATTTTATTTTTACTAACTTACTTTTAATAAATAATTTTAAAAAATATAAATTTTTAATAATTTTTTGATTATGTAAAGAAAATTAATTTAAATAAAAATATTATTAATATTTTTTTAATTATAAAATATCATTTATTTTATAATAAAATAAAAAACTAAAACACATTATTTTAAAAAGAAAGGGGTAATCTAATTGTTTATATTTGTGTCACATTTATTAAGAACTACTGACAATTCAAAATTTAAAGCAGATGTAATTAATAAAACAAAGACTTGAAGAAAGGGGAATCGGGGGAAGAGAATAATATTTGGGAAATTGGAAGGGCAAGCGTGTGGCACGCGGGCAACACACAAGAATAGACATTGCCTTCACGGTCTTCTATGATACGGTCAAATAAAATTATTTGATTCGTTTTATTTTAATTATTAAATATATTAAAAATAATTATTTTAAAAGATTTATTACTTTTAAAATTTAACAGATAATTCATCATATTTTTTCAATTTTATCTTTAGTACTTAAGGTCATTCTAAAATATGAAAAGAATTTATTATTATATGTTTTCAAAAAAATTAATAAAATTATATTAATTAAATTATTATTCGTATTAATTTTTTTAATGAGTATAAAATTTTTATTCTAATAATTAAAATGAAGCAGAGGGAGTACTTTGCTTCTGGGCCTGCGTTTTTCACTTCAGTAATTTCCTACTTATATTTTATTCTTATTTTTCTACATGAAATATTAAAGGTTATTTAATATGTGTGATAAAGATAATAATTATGTGGTAAATTTTAAAATTAATTTTATTTTTTATTTTTTATTTTTTTATTTTTTTATTTTAAAATAAGTTATATTTGTAGTTTGAACGTACCTCTTAAGAAAATTACTCATTCTTAGAAAGTAAAATGTATTTTTATTAACTTACTCTTAATATATATATGTATCTCTAAAAAAGATATAATTTTTTAATAGTTTATTGGTTATGTAAAATTTTTCTTATTTAAATAACAGTAAAATTAGAAGTTAATTTTCTTTTTAATTGTGTAAAAATACTATTTATTTTGAAATAAAATAAAAATATAAAAATACTACTTATTTTAAAATAAAAAAAATATTTAATTTGAGGTATTACCTAATTTTGAATTTATTTTATTTCACCATCTAAATTAAAATAATAAAATTACTGTCTCATATAAAAAATAAGATAAATTAATTTCAATTTATAAAATATTTTTATTTATATCATCTCACACGTACCAAATAACTCATTAATATTTACTTGTAGTGTAACCCGTAAAATTTTAACACGCTTAATATGGTATATACACCTAAACTAAGAAATCTGCTCGGCGTAAGGGAACTTTAAATTAGTCGATATAAAGTACCATTGTACTGATAACTTGTTGGGAAATAAGAAAAAATACAACAGTAATGTTATTTATGAACAAGATACATAAATTAGCTTGAGTTGTGCAAAATACTACTCTTAAAAAATATTTTTTTTTAAAAAAAAGCTATTTTAGCAATGCCAAGTATTTTGGCCTTTTTATATTGATATTAACTTTTAGACACTTCAAGTAAATCTTGTCTATTTTAAACATTTCAAGTAGGAATCCATTATATTATTTTGATATTTTTTTGACAATCGGCAAAAAAAATAAGTAGAGCGTAATACATTCGCAATAATGTTGTAACAGACGTTTTCCACGTAGATTAATTGACTAATTGAATCATGTCAACTCATTTTAATTATCGATATTATCACACACACAAAAAACAAATCAAAGAGAAACAATAAAGGCTAAAACACATGATAAAATGACCAATGAATCCACCACACATGACATTTATGCCTAAATAATTATAAAAAGAGATTTGACTATTTAAAAATCTTTTTTTCATAAGCACAACCCCCTATCCCAACCCCATCTGTCGTCTTCTCCACTATACCCCCAAGACTCCCCTTTGCAGGAACACCCCTTCCCCTAATTCATCTTCTCCACCATACCCCCAAACTCTCTCTATCTCTTATAGAAAAACTCATTTCAAGTTCTTTTCCAAATCATTTTAACAACAACCCAAAAAGTAATGAAAATGCCAGATAAAAAAAATTAAAGATTTGCATATTTTAGTTTTTATTTTTCTTCAAATTACTTGGGGTCTTCATCAATTTGATTAAGGCACCAGGTGCCAGTCATGCCTCCCAAGGCGGGGTGTGACAAACTTGGTATCAGAGCAGGTCGTATCCCAGGGAGTCTACAAGCCGTGCTAAGTAGAGTCTTATCTATGGATGTGTTGTGCACCACATACCATAGGTAGGAGGCTGCAAGGCATGATAGGATGGTTACTCTTTCTTCATAATCAGTCGTGCTATAGAGTAGTATAGTATAGGGTTGAGTCCCTAAAACTTATCATACTCTTTATTTACAGATAAAATGGCAGACCAGCGATATCCTGTCACTAGTAGAAGACTGGATATCGCAGCGGGAAAAGGCACCAACAGGATGCCTCAGCCTCACTTAGAATCAGCCTGATCTGAGGGCGACATAGAGGCGTCATCTCGACCTTCACAGCAGTCCCTACCCCACCAGGAGCCACTCGAGACGACATTACCTTCGACAGTTCCTGTACCTACACCACTCGATTAGGAAATTCGAAGTGAAGTAGTTATGTTGGCACAAATGATGGCTACTCAGCGCCAGTCAGTGCCACCCGTAATAACAGAGTCACCAGGTGGGCCTGACAGTTCGAGGGTCCGAGAATTTTTGGCACTAGGTCCCCCGTAGTTCACAGGGTCGGATCAGGCAGAGGATCCCCAGGACTTCCTGGATCAGATGCAGAGAATCTTCCGAGTCATGCATGTGACATCTACAGAGTCGGTTGAGTTAGGGTATTCCGGCTGCGGGATATTGCTGTGTTGTGGTACGAGAGTTGGGAAAGGTCTCGAGGGAGAGATGTTGCCCCTCCGACCTAGTCTAGCTTTTCAGAGGCTTTCCTGGACCATTATCTGCCACGAGAAATCCGACAGGCCCGGATGGACCAGTTTTTGCACTTGGAGCAGGGGGCGAGAAGTTTGCGGGAGTACGCCCTGCAATTCGATTCCTTGGCCCGCTATGCTCCAGCCTTTGTGGACACCATGCCATCTAGAGTCCACCGGTTTATTATGGTTCTGAACCCAGAATATATTGAGGCATGCATGACAGCTACGCTGCGGGAAGATATGGCTATTGCTCGGGTGCAGGCCTTTGCCTAGACTATTGAGGGCCTTAGACAGCGACAACAGGATAGCAAACGAATAAATCAGGAACAATGCTGCAGGGATAGATCAGATGAGATACAGGGGGAGATTTGGAGAGGGCCTAGGCCACGGTTGTCAGATAGGCTACCTAGACCCCCGCCTCCATCACAACAGCAGAGGGGTAGATTTGGTCGCCGGGGACAGACAGAGTCCAGCGGGAGTTCTTGAACGGTAGATTCACCCCAACAGAGGAGGGCAGAGCAGAGCAGGTATACACCCCCACCTTGCCCTATTTGCAGCCGACCCCACACTGGAGCTTGCAGATCCCTCCACAGGGTGTTATATATCCCGACAAGATGGTCATGTGATGAGAGACTATCCAGCCAGGGGTCAGGGTAACCGAGATAGACAGGACAGGGCGTCAGCAGGGTCGCGAGCTCCAGTAGCCTCCGCAGGGCGTAGGCCCTCAGTCCCAGCAGGCAGGGGTCGAGGCAGATCAGGGGGCCTCGAGTTCAGGTACGGGCCCAAGCCGTACCTATGAATTACCAGGGAGGCAGGACTCAGAGGCGTCTCCAAATGTGGTAACAGGTATGATGACTATTTGCTCTCACCCTGCTTATGTATTGATTGATCCAGGATCTACCTTGTCCTACGTTACCCCATTTGTGGCTCGAAAGTTCAGTGTTGTACTAGAGTTGCTTCAGCAACCCTTTTCAGTATCTACACCCGTCGGTGACTCCATCATAGCCAGAAGAATTTATCGAGGGTGTATAGTAGAGGTTGCTGATCGTCAGACCACAGTAGATTTGGTAGAATTAGAGATGATTGATTTTGATGCCATTATGGGTATGGATTGGTTAGTTCCGTGCTATGCCAATGTAGAATGCTGGACCAAGACGATCCGATTCCACTTTCCAGGTGAGGCAGTACGAGAGTGGAAGGGCAGTACAGCTACGCCAAAAGGTAGGTTTATTTCCAACCTTCAGGCAAGGAAGTTGATAGCTAAGGGATGCATTTGCCACATAGTCAGAGTCCAAGTGTCACACCCCACCTTGGGGGGGGGGGGTATGACGGGCACCTGGTGCCTGCTAGACTCTGGCTCTATTTCAAGAAATGAACCGTCTATATAGCGGCTGTAAATACAGTCCCCCGACCGATTAGGCCTATAGCCACCTGCAATGCACAACAGCTAACCAGAACGATGACACTATAATCCGAAGCAACTGCTATTCACATTTGTGACTGACAAGGTCACTAACTATAACCAAAAGAAGGCTCCACGCAGCCAACATCAACAACTAAACACATATACATGCACGGCCCCACACGACCGGCTCCACCACCACAGGGAAACATCAGACTGCAAGCCTCTAGGAAGTAATAGAATGGTCGTGACAGGGCCCCTACCTACCCCAACTGTAATCAAAAAGGAAATAGGAACAACCTCCGACTGTCTAGCTCTGGAGGATAGGAGCTGATAACTCTGCTGACTGGATCACGAGGGATCAACTCCTCGTCTATGTGTACCTGCAGGCAAGCAATGCAGCGCCCCAAACAGGCGTCAGTACCACTGGTACCGAGTATGCAAAGAAAACTGAACATAACAGAATATAGCAACAATGCTAGTAAATTATGAATAGCAGGAAGTATCTAAAACTGTCTAAACTAGCAGGATCTGGAATAGGCTTATGTGTACTGAAGGTAAGGTAGAATCATACCTGTCGTCATAGTGATCTGCTGTCTATCAACTAATAAATATCAGGTATATATATATATATATTACCAACCCCCATAAGCCGGAAGGTTCCAACCAACACACAATCTATATACCCCTACCCGGGTCAAAACCATCCAAGAATAAATCACTCCACTCGTCTATTAACTACGAGCACCTCTACCGGCCCCCTGGGTCTCCAGCTCGGGGTATGGCCTCTGATATAAATAACTGTGTCTGAGCCTGAAGGACTCTTGTACTGTAAACTGTAATCTGTATCTGTAATCTGCCCCTTGGGCGCAAGCACACAACAGGGTAAGCTATACTACTATGCTGATCAGCCTGATATGGGGAATGCTCCATCCCATCTTCGTCCTACTGCGGACGGCATACCACTCTTTGGAGTGGCGTATCCCCACCCTCACGGTGGGTCGACACAGTTACCAACCCAGGGGCGGTGAGGACGCTCAAAGGGTGCCCTCATAACACAAACAGGTCTCAACAAACAATAATCACATATAGCAAGCATGTTTAAATTGAAAATACTATCTGTACTCTGATTTCTCATTCTGAACTCTTTTCTGTGTTATACTGATTCTCATACTGAACTATACTGTATCTGCGATATTATCTGACTGTCTGACTATACTGTAACTTAGGTAACATCTAACTGTCTGACTATACTGTATCTGGGATATTATCTGACTGTCTGATATTGCTTTACTAACTTTTATTCTGAATATATATCCTAATATCATAAAACATGCTTGCTAAATTCAAACTGGACTCAATTCTCAACTTCTGAGTTCTTTCTTCTACACCTCACGCTATTTATTGTACTGGGTTACTAACTTGCCGAAGGAATTAGCTTTACATACCTTCGCTTCGAAGTTTCCGACTAACTGGCGTAGTTCGGCCAGTAGTTTTTCTATTTCTCCCAACTGCATTCATATATATATCAATTAGAACTAAATATGCTAATATTCTAGAAGAAAATATCACTTTTAATATATATACAGCTCAAACTTTGGCTTATCGAAAAACGGTCGAAAACTCGCTATTTCTCGAAAGTCCAGAAGGGAGAAATACTCACTTTAGGGCTAGGAGTATGTTAACACTAATTTGGAGCAATTCCACTTACCTTAGATCGGTAGCACGATGATTCTTCGGTCGAATTTCACGAAACTAACTCCGTAGGATTGCTCTCTGCAGCTTTATACCTCGGTATCTAAGCCGAAATGGAGTTTAGACCGCGTTTCGTAGCATAATCGGCAAGAATTATATGTAAATAGTCGTGGGTTTCCTTTTCCCTATCTATATTCCCCTATTTTTCTGGAAATTATTGATATATAAAAAAAACTGACTTTTCCCTCTTTTTTTTTCTTGCCTTCTAAATCCCTTAACCAACATGCCATTAGGCTATTTCTTCATTTTATAATTTATGGGGTGTAACATCCTCCCCCCCTTAAGAACATTCGTCCTCGAATGACATTCTGACTTATAGAAATCTTAACTGGCTGACTTATCCCTGGGGAAAACAAATTTCGGCAGAGTTTCCCCTGTATTAAATTCCTAAAAAGCAAAAAAGCCCAATACAGGTACTCCACACGATATAATAATATTCATATATAACTGTCTATAATCAATCGCCTGCTTTCATATATGAAATATAAGCATTCATAAGGAAAAACAGTTCTAACATACCTCCTATTTGCCTATGCCTGGAATAAGTGGGGATATCTGGCTTTCATGTCCTCCTCGGCTTCCCAGATCATCTCTTCTCGGTTCCTTTTGTGCCACAACACTTTGACTGAAGCAACATCTTTCGTTCTCAGTCTACGGATCTTTCTGTCTAGTATAGCTACTGGAACCTCTTCATATGCTAACTCTTCTATGACCTGGTCATCCTGAACTGGAACAACCGTGGAAGGGTCTCCTACGAACTTTCTCAACATAGATACATGGAATACTGGGTGAACAAACTCTAATTCTGGGGGCAAGTTCAATTCGTATGCTACTCGGCCTATTCTTCGCCGAATCTGATATGGCCCAATGAACCTCGGGCTAAGCTTGCCTTTCTTGCCAAATCTCATCACCCCTTTCATCGGAGACACTTTCAAATATACCCACTCATTCACTGCAAATTCTAAATTTCTGCGCCGCATTTCTGCATAAGACTTCTGGCGGCTCTGAGCAGTCAGTAGGCGTTCTCTGATAAGCTTTACCTTCTCCTCTGACTGTTTAATAATATCTGGCCCAATCAGCGCCGACTCTCCCACTTCAAACCAGCCAACTGGCGATCTGCATTTCCGCCCATACAATGCCTCAAAGGGCACCATCTGGATAGCTGAGTGATAACTATTATTATATGCAAAATCAATTAGCGGCAAATGCTCGTCCCAGCTACCTCCAAAATCTAGCACACACACCCGTAGCATGTCCTCGAGCGTCTGAATAGTGCGTTCAGCCTGTCCATCTGTCTGAGGGTGGAATGTTGTGCTCAAATTAATCTGCGTTCCCAGACCTCTCTGAAATGACTGCCAAAATCTAGCTGTAAATTGTGCTCCTCTGTCAGAGATAATAGATACTGGAACACCATGTAATTTAACTATTTCTTTGATATACAATTCAGCATAATCCTCAGCAGAGAATGTAGTTCGCACTGGCAGGAAATGGACTAATTTTGCTAATCTGTCAACGATTACCCAAATAGAATCGTTTCTGCGTCCGGTATGGGGTAACCCTGTTAGAAAATCCATATTTGTCGCTTCCTATTTCCACAAAGGCACAGCTATATCCTGCGTCAGACCGCCCGGTTTCTGGTGTTCTGCTTTCACCTGCTGGCAGTTAGGACATCTAGATTCAAATTCAGCTATTTCAGCTTTCATACCTAGCCACCAGTAGATGTCTCTAATCGTGGTACATTTTCGTTGCTCCTGGATGGAGGGAATATCTAGCGTAATGTACCTCATGCATGATTTGCTGGCGAAGCCCTGAAACAGTCGAGACACATAGGCGTCCCTTACAATGCAGCACTTCATCCTCAGTCACTTGGAAATCTGGCTCCTTACCTTTCTGAACTCTATCTCTGAGCTGGACTAAGTCGGGGTCCTCGTACTGCCGTTCTTTTACCTCTGTAACTAACGATGACACAGCAGAGTTCTGAATCACCGCTCTGTTATTTTCTATTTCTACTACTCAAACGGCTAAACCAGCTAGCTGATGAATTTCCTTGGCTAACTCCCGCTTCTCGGGTCGCAAATACGCTAAACTCCCCATTGACTTATGGCTGAGGGCATCTGCTACTACATTAGCTCTCCCTGGGTGGTAGAGAATGTTTACATCATAATCTTTCAGTAATTCTAACCAGCGACGCTGCCGCAGATTTAACTCCCTCTGTGTGAAAATGTACTGCAGGCTTTTATGATTTGTAAAAATGTCTACATGAACGCCATACAGATAATGCCTCCAGATTTTTAGAGCGTGGATCACTGCGGCCAGTTCCAGGTCATGGGTTGGATAGTTCTTTTCGTGCTTCCTCAGCTGTCTGGAAGCATAAGCAATTACCTTTCCATGCTGTATCAACACACAACCCAGTCCAATGCCTGAAGCGTCGCAATACACCACATACTCATCTGTTCCCTTTGGCAATGCTAGTACTAGAGCGGAGGTCAAGCTGTCTTTCAACTCTTGAAAACTCTGCTCACATGCCTCCGTCCACTGAAATTTCGCTACTTTCTGTGTCAGCTTTGTCAGAGGTGCTGCTATAATGGAGAATCCTTCAACAAATCTCCGGTAATACCCTGCTAAACCTAGGAAACTGCGGACCTCGGTCGAAGTGGTAGGTCTGGGCCATGTCTTGACCGCCTCTATTTTCTGTGTGTCCACCTATATACCAGCATCTGACACGATATGCCCCAAAAAGGCGACTGAGTTCAGCCAGAACTCACACTTGGAAAACTTGGCGTACAGTTGACGGTCTCTAAGGATCTGGAGTACTGTTCGTAAATGGTTCTAGTGATCCGTCTCTGAACGAGAATATACCATAATATCATCGATAAATACTATCACGAATAGATCCAAATACGGTCTGAATATGCTGTTCATCAGGTCCATAAGCACTGCCGGAGCATTCGTCAGCCCAAAAGACATGACTAGAAATTCAAAGTGACCATATCTGGTCCTGAAAGCAGTCTTTGGAATGTCCCTCTCACGAACTCGGACCTGGTGGTATCCGGACCTCAGATCTATCATAGAAAAATATCTGGCCCCCTGCAACTGGTCAAACAAATCATCTATTCTAGGAAGCGGATACTTATTCTTTACTGTAACTTTGTTCAATGCCGGTAATCTATACACATGCGGAGCGAGCCATCTTTCTTTCTCACAAATAGAACTGGCGCACCCCACGGTGAAGTACTCGACCTAATGAAACCCTTATCTAGCAAGTCTTTCAATTGCTCCTTTAACTCTCTGAGTTCTGCAGGAGCCATACGATATGGAGGAATTGATATGGGCTGGGTGCCTGGTAGCAAGTCGATTGCAAAATCTATTTCCCTTTCTGGGGGAATACCAGGTAACTTATCTGGGGATACATCGGGAAATTCGTTCACCACCGGAACAGACTGGAGTGTCGGAGACTCTACCCGAACATCCTGAACCCTGACTAGGTGGTAAATACATCCCTTAGCTATCAATTTCCTCGCCTGAAGGTAGGAAATAAACCTACTTTTTGGCGTAGCTGTGCTGCCTTTCCACTCTCGTACTGCCTCCCCTGGAAAGTGGAATTAGACTATCTTGGTCCAACATTCTACATTGGCATAGCACAACACTAACCAATCCATACCCATAATGGCATCGAAATCAATCATTTCTAGCTCTACCAGATCTACGGTAGTCTGACGATCAACAACCTCTACTGTACACCCTCGATAAATTCTGCTAGCTATAATAGAGTCACCGACGGGTGTGGATACTAAAAAGGGCTGCTGTAATAACTTCGGTGCGACATTAAACTTTCAAGCCACAAATGGGGTAATATAGGATAAAGTGGACCCTGGATCAATCAGTACATAAGCAGGGCATGAACAGATAGTCATCATATCTGTTACCACATCTGTTGACGCCTCTGAGTCTTGTCTCCCTGGTAGTGCATAGGTACGGCTTGAGCCTGTAACTGAACTGGCGGCTCCTGATCTACCTTGGCCTCTACCTGCTGAACCTGAGGGCCTACGCCCTACTGAGGCTGCTGGAGCTCGTGGCCCTGCGGATCCCCTGTCCTGATTATCTCTACTCTCTTGCCTCCTGGCCGGACAATCTCTCATCTGGTACCCCTCCTGCCCGCAAATATAACATCCTGAGGAGTCATATCTACAAGCTCCGGCGTGAGGTCGGCTGCAATTAGGGTAGGGTGAGGGTGTGAATCTACTCTGCTCTCCCCTCCTCCGCTGCGGGGAATCTACTGTTCGAGAACTGCCACCAGACTCTGACTGCCCTCGACGAACAAATCTACCTCACTGCTGCTGTGGTGGAGGTGGGGGTCTAGGGGGTTTGTCTGATAATCGGGGCCTGGGTCCTCTCTGAACCTCCCTCTGCATATCATCTGATCTGTCTCTGCGACGCTGTTCCTGATTTGTCTGTCTACTGCCCTGTTGTCGCTGTCTAAGGCCCTCAATGGTCTGGGCAAAGGCTTGTACACGGGCAATATCCATATCTTCTCGTAATGTAGCCGTCATGCATTCTTCAATGTATTCTGGGTTCATACCCATAATAAACCTGTGAACTCTGGACGGCATAGTGTCCACAAAGGCTGGAGCATAGCGGGCTAAGGAGTCAAACTTTAAAGCATATTCTCGTACGCTCCTCGACCCCTGTTCCAAATGCAAAAATTGATCCATCCGGGCCTGCGGGGTCTCCCATCGCAAGTAACGGTCCAGGAAGGCCTCCGAGAAGCTAGACCAAGTCGGAGGGGCAACATCTCTCCCTCGAGACCATTCCCAACTCTCGTACCATAATACAGCTATGTCTCGCAATCGAAACACCGCCAGCTCAACTGATTCTATAGGGTTCACATGCATAACCCGGAAAATTCTCTACATCTGGTCTAGAAAATCCTGGGGGTCCTCTTCCCGATCTGACCCTGTGAACTGAGGGGGTCCCAATGCCAAGAATTCTCTAACCCGGGAACTACTTGGCCCACTAATCTTGGACAAATTTATATGCCCAAGTGATACTCAAATATGTCATTTTGTCTTGTTTATCTATCGATGTTTGTACATTCTCATGTGAATTGTAATAAAATGTGAATTTATACTAACCAACATGATTAGCGTGGTTTTGCAGGAAAAATATAATTTTACGAAGCTAAGATGCATGTTGGGAGAAATTGGGATTAGACTCGGAAGCTAGCAAGGAAAAGCACAAGGAAAGCACGAATTAAAAGGGCTCCACGATGGAGCCGTGTCACGCTGCCATCTCGGATGCATTCTGCCTGGATGCTAGAAATATGCCAAATTCCAGTGAAGGTGCGCGTTGGGGCCGTGGCACATTGGCCTAGCTCCACGTTGCACACCATGCCACGTTGGGCTTTAATACCTGGATGACCGTATTCCAGTGAGGGTCCGCGTTGGTGGCGTGTCACGGAGGCTGTGCTCCGCGATGCACTCCGTGACACGTTGCTTGTTATTCCGGAAAAAATTCCCACTAGTATAAATAGAACACTTAGGTTCATTCTTAGTTATTCTGACTTGGTGGAGCAAGAACGTGGGTTACAGGCAGTTGAGGGGACGAAAATCTCAGGGTTCTTCTCTATCTCCTTCTTCTTTATTTCAATTGCTTGTATGATTAACACTCATTTAACGATGTTTAATCCACAAATAAGTGGCTAAATTCCCTTCTTGCTGAGGTTAAGAACATTTGTATTGAAATGTAATTATTGATAAATTGGTTTTTCATCTTTTCTTCCATGGTTGTTCTATTGATTCTTGTTATTACTGTGTTAATGTGTGGCCAACGTTAATGTATATCTAAAAAGTCCGGTTTCACTCGATAGAGCAAGAAATTGGAAAGTTGTGAATTGATAGGATATGATCGTTTCTTAGTTTGGAAAAATTGAGAATTGATTTACCTTCAGGATAGAGATATCCCTGAAAGTCGTATTAGTCAATTAAGGAATCGGTTTTGTATGGCTAGAACATGAATTTCTTTTTATCACAGAGATGTAGGTGGAAGGTTCATGATTCTTAAGTTGGGTTAAATACGAGAGTTTTAATCCATAGGCATTAATTCTTGACTAGCAACCGGAGGAAAGATTAATCAAATTGTATCGATAATTTATTTCTCTACATGTTCGTTTTAGCCTCAGCATGCTCATACTTATAGTTCAGACTCAAATTGTATATTCGTTTTAGACTTAGTATAAATTTAGGAAACAAAATATCAAAATCTTCTTCACACTGTTGTCTGCAGTTTAGAGTTAAAGTTTATTGACACTTGATTAGATTGATACCTTAGTCCAGTCCCTGTGGGATCGATACTAAGCTTACTTGAGCCACTTTACTACTTGTTCGACCACGTGCACTTGCGTGTAGTTATTCCAAACATCCGAACACCCACCTAGAGATTCTGCTGCTGTAGGTGATACTGGCTGACGCTGAGTAGCTAGCATCTGGGTTAACATAACCACCGCACTACGTAGCTCCTGATTAGATGAAGTGGGTGCAGGAGCTATGGGAGGCGGTGCTTCCTCGAATGGTGCCTGACGAGGCGGAGACTGTTGGGAGGGTCGAGATGACACCTTTGTATCGCCCTCAGACCGGGCTGAGTCTGGCTGTAAGTGAGGCATCCTGCTGGTGCCTTCACCTGCCACTGTATCTAATCTCCTGCCTGTAGCAGGGTGCCACTGATCTGCCATAGTATCTGTAGACAAAGAGGGTGGTAAGTTTCAAAAGAACCAACCCTATACTGTACTGTGTTATGGCACGACTGAGTATGAAAGAAGGGTAACTATCCTATTATGCCTTGCATCCTCCTGCCTATAGTATGTGGTGCACAACACATCCATAGACAAGACTCCACTTAGCACGGCTTGCAGACTCCCTGGGACACGACCTGCTTTGATACCAAGTTTGTCACGCCCCACCTTGGGGGGGGGGGGTGGTATGACGGGCACCTGGTGCCTGCTATACTCTGGCTCTATTTCAAGAAATGAACCGGCTATATAGCGGCTGTAAATATAGCCCCCCCGGCCGATTAGGCCTATAGCCACCTGCAATGCACAATAGCTAACCAGAACGATGACACTATAATCCGAAGCAACTGCTATTCACATTTGTGACCGACAAGGTCACTAACTATAACCAAAAGAAGGCCCCACGCAGCCAACATCAACAACTAAACACATATATACATGAACGGCCCCACACGACCGGCTCCCCCACCACAGGGAAAAATCAGACTGCAAGCCTCTAGGAAGTAATAATAGAATGGTTGGGACAGGGCCCCTACCTACCCCAAGTGTAATCAAAAAGGAAATAGGAACAACCTCCGACTGTCTAGCTCCGGAGGATAGGAGCTGATAACTTTGCTGACTGGATCACGAGGGATCGACTCCTCATCTATGTGTACCTGCAGGCAAGCAATGCAGCGCCCCAAATAGGCGTCGGTACCACTGATACCGAGTATGCAAAGCAAACTGAACATAACTGAATATAGCAACAATGCTAGTAAATTATGAATAGCAGGAAGTATCTAAAACTGTCTGAACTAGCAGGATCTGGAATAGGCTTATCTGTATTGAAGGTAAGGTAGAATCATACCTGTCGTCATAGCGATTTGCTGTCTATCAACTAATAAATATTAGGTATATACATATATATATATATATATATATATATATATATATATATATATATATATATATATATATATATATATCCATAAGCCGGAAGGTGTCAACCAACACACAATCTATATACCCCTACCCGGGTCAAAACCATCCAAGAATAAATCACTCCACTCGTCTATTAACTACGAGCACCTCAACCGGCCCCCTGGGTCTCTAGCTCGAGCTATGACCTCTGATATAAATAACTATGTCTGAGCCCGAAGGACTCCTATACTGTAAACTGCAATCTGTATCTGTATCTGTAATCTGCCCCCTGGGTGCAAGCGCACAACAGGGTAAGCTATACTGCTATGCTGATCAACTTGATATGGGGAATGCTCCATCCCATCTTCGTCCTACTGCGGACGGCATACCACTCCTTGGAGTGGCGTATCCCCACCCTCACAGTGGGTCGACACAGTTACCAACCCAGGGGTGGTGAGGACGCTCAAAGGGTGCCCTCCTAACACAAATAGGTCTCAACAAACATTAATCACATATAGCAAGCATGTTTAAATTAAAAATACTATCTGTACTCTAATTTCTCATTCTGAACTCTTTTCTGTGTTATACTGATTCATGCTTGCTAAATTCAAACTGGACTCAATTCTCAACTTCTGAGTTCTTTGTTCTACACCTCACGCTATTTATTGTACTGGGTTACTAACTTGCCGAAGGAATTAGCTTTACATACCTTTGCTTCGAAGTTTCCGACTAACTGGCGTAGTTTGGCCAGTAGTTTTTCTATTTCTCCCAACTGCATTCATATATATATATCAATTAGAACTAAATATGCTAATATTCTAGAAGAAAATATCACTTTTAATATATATATAGCCCAAACTTTGACTTATCAAAAAACGGTCGAAAACTCGGTATTTCTCGAAAGTCCAGAAGGGAGAAATACTCACTTTAGGGCTAGGAGTATGTTGACACTAATTTGGAGCAATTCCACTTACCTTAGCTCGGTAGCACGACGATTCTCCGGTCGAATTTCACGAAACTAACTCCGTAGGATTGCTCTCTGCAGCTTTATACCTCGGTATCTAAGTCGAAACGGAGTTTAGACCGCGTTTCGTAGCTTAATCAGCAAGAATTATATGTAAATAGTCCTGGGTTTCCTTTTCCCTATCTATATTCCCCTGTTTTCTGGAAATTATTGGTATATATGAAACAAAACTGACTTTTCCCTTTTTTTTTGCTTGCCTTCTAAATTCCTTAACCAACATGCCATTAGGCTATTTATTCATTTTAAAATTTACGGGGTGTAACACCAGGATGTGCGGGTAGAGCCTCCGACTCTCCAGTCTGTTCCAGTGGTTGATGAATTCCCCGACGTATTCCCAGATGAGCTACCTGGTATTCCCCAAGAAAGAGAAATAGATTTTGTAATTGATTTGCTACCAGGAACTCAGCCCATATCGATCCCTCCGTATCGTATGGCTCCGACTGAACTCAGAGAACTAAAGGAGAAGCTGAAGGATCTGTTAGATAAGGGCTTTATTAGGCCGAGTACTTCACCTTGGGGTGCGCCGGTTCTGTTTGTGAGAAAGAAGGACGGCTCCCTCCGCATGTGTATAGACTACCGACAGTTGAACAAGGTTACAATCAAGAATAAGTATCCGCTTCCCAGAATAGATGATTTGTTTGATCAGTTACAGGGGGCCAGATATTTCTCCAAGATTGACTTACGGTCCGGATATCATCAGGTTCGAGTTCGTGAAAGGGACATTCCGAAGACTGCCTTCAGGACCAGAAAGGCCATTTTGAATTCCTAGTCATGTCCTTTGGGCTGACGAATGCTCCCGCAGTATTCATGGACCTAATGAACAGCATCTTCAGACCATACCTGGACCTGTTCGTGATAGTGTTTATTGACGATATTCTGGTGTATTCTCGCTCAGAGGCAGACCACCAGGATCATTTGCGGACAGTGCTCCAGATTCTCAAGGACCGTCAGCTGTATGCCAAGTTCTCTAAATGTGAATTTTGGCTGAACTCAGTAACCTTCTTGGGGCATATCGTGTCGGATGCTGGTATACAAGTAGACACACAGAAAATACAAGCAGTAAAAACATGGCCCAGACCTACCACTCTGACCGAAGTACACAGTTTTTTGGGATTAGCAGGGTACTATAGAAGATTTGTTGAGGGATTCTCCACCATAGCGGCACCTCTGACTAAGCTGACGCAAAAAGCAGTAAAGTTTTAGTGGACGGAGGCATGTGAGCAGAGTTTCCAAGAATTGAAAGACAGGTTAAACTCCACCCCAGTGTTAGCATTGCCAGAAGGTACAAAGGGGTTATGCAATTTATTGTGACGCTTCGGGTGTTGCGTTAGGATGTGTGTTGATGCAGCATGGTAAAGTAATTGCTTATGCTTCTAGACAGCTGAGGAAACACGAAAAGAATTATCCTACCCATGACCTAGAACTAGCCGCAGTGATCCATGCCCTAAAGATGTGGAGACATTACTTGTATGGCATCCATGTGGATATTTTCACTGATCATAAGAGCCTACAGTATATCTTCACTCAGAGAGAGTTGAATTTGCGGCAGCGTCGCTGGTTAGAGTTGTTGAAAGATTATGATGTAAATATTCTGTATCACCCAGGAAGAGCCAACGTAGTAGCAGATGCCCTTAGCCATAAGTTTATGGGGAGTTTGGCGTACTTGCAGCCCGAGCAGCGGGAATTGGCCCGAGAAATACACCAGTTAGCCAGTTTAGCCGTTCATGTAGCAGAAACAGAGGACAACAGAGCAGTAATTCAGAACACCGTAGTGTCTTCATTAGTTGTGGAGGTAAAGGAATGGCAGTATGAAGATCCTAACCTGGTTCAGCTTAAAGAAAGAGTTCGGCAAGGAAAAGCGCTGGATTTTTAGGTAACTGGGGATGAAGTGTTGCGATGTAAGGGCCGTCTTTGTGTTCCAGATGTTGCAGGGCTTCGCCAGAAGATTATGGGCGAGGTACATTGCACCCGCTATTCTCTCCATCCAGGCGCGACAAAAATGTACCATGATATCAAAGAAATCTACTGGTGGCTAGGTATGAAGAGGGAAATAGCAGAATTCATAGTCCAGTGTCCTAATTGCCAGCAAGTAAAAGCTGAACACCAGAAACCAAGCGGATTGACTCAAGACATAACTATGCCTCTTTGGAAGTGGGAAGCAGTAAATATGGATTTTGTAGCAGGATTACCCCGTACCAGGCATTGAAATGACTCGATTTGGGTAATTGTTGACAGACTAACAAAATCAGCCCATTTTCTGCCAGTAAGGACTACTTTCTCTACCGAAGATTATGCTGAGTTGTATATCAGAGAAATAGTCAGACTGCACGGTGTTCCAGTGTCCATTATCTCTGACAGCGGGGCACAATTTACAGCCAAATTTTGGCAATCATTTTAGAGAGGCCTGGGAACACAGATTAACCTGAGCACAACTTTTCACCCTCAGACAGATGGCAGGCAGAACGCACTATTCAAACGCTCGAGGATATGTTGCGAGCGTATGTGTTGGACTTTGGAGGCTGCTGGGATGAGCACTTACCACTTATTGAGTTCGCTTATAATAACAGTTACCATTCAGCTATCCAGATGGAGCCTTATGAGGCATTGTATGGGCGAAAGTGCAGATCGCCAGTTGGCTGGTTTGAAGTAAGAGAGTCAGCGCTGATTGGGTCAGATATTATTCATCAGTCAGACGAAAAGGTAAAGCTTATCAGAGAACGCCTACTGACTATTTAGAGCCACCAGAAATCATATGCTGATGTGCGGCATAGAAACTTGGAAATTAATGTGAATGACTGGGTATTCTTGAAAGTCTCTCCAATGAAAGGGGTGATGAGATTCAGCAAGAAAGGCAAGCTCAGCCCGAGATTTTTTGGGCCTTATCAGATTCACCGAAAAAATAGGTCAAGTGGCATATGAGTTGAACTTACCTCCAGAATTAGAGTCCGTTCACCCAGTTTTCCAAGTGTCCATGCTGAGGAAGTATATAGGAGACCCCTCCAGAGTTGTCCCAGTTCAGGATGTCCAGGTTACGGAGGAGCTGGCTTATGAAGAGGTTCCAGTAGCCATACTAGACCGACAGATTTGTAGATTAAGAACTAAAGATATTGCTTCCGTCAAGGTATTATGGTGTAATAGGAACCGAGAGGAAATGACTTGGGAAGCAGAGGAAGATATGAAAGTTAGATATCTTCAGTTATTTTAGACTTAATCAGCCAGAGGTACGTTAGTATTATTGTTTTATGACTTGCCTTATATTTATGTGTATAAATGAAATAGTTGACTCTAGTCTATTGCGTGATGAATATTATAGTATTGTGTGGAATACCTGTATTGGACTTTTCTACGTTTCAGGATTTTTGAGGTAGTCCATATTACAGAGGAAACTTTGCCGAAATTTTTTGAGAATAAGTCGAGTTAGTTGAGATTCCTGTGAGCAGGAGTTTACATTCGAGGACGAATGTTCTTAAGGGGGGAGGATGTTACACCCCATAAATTCTTGACATTTAGATGGCCTATTCGCATGTTGGTTAAGAGTTTTAGAATGTCATACGTGCTAGAAAAAGGGCGCGGGGAGAGACTGGACAAGCGCGAAGTCGGAGTGTCCCAAGGCAAATGCGACTTATAAATCGCATTCGACAAACCCCAAGTATATAAGCCCCCACTTCAGTTTTTAAGTGATAATTATCAATATTTCCAGTGAGTAAACTAGAGAACAGTAGAGAAACAGAGAGAACGAAGGTTTCCATTAAAATTCCTTCCATTTACGCTGTTAAACACGGTCCAAATTCAAATTAACTACGGGTAGCGAAGTATAAAGTTGCAGGGAGCATTCCTATGGAGTTAGTTTCTTGAAATTCGGCTGACGAATCATCGTCCTACTGAGCTAAGGTAAATGGAATTCCTCCAAATTAGTGTCAATATACTCCTAGCCCTAAAGTGAGTATTTCTCCCTTCTGGACTTTTGAGAAATAGCGAGTTTTTGGCTATTTTTTGATAAGTTAAAGTTTGGGCAGTATATATATTCAAAGTAGTGTTTTCTTCCAGAATATTGATGAATTTAGTTTTATTTGCTATGAATAAAAATGCAGTTGGAAGAAATAGCTAGATATTGGTCGAGTTACACCAGTTTGTCAAGAAGTCGACAACTGAGGTATGTAAAGCCAGTTTTTTTGGCAAGATAGTAATTCTAGTATAGTAAAATAGAATAAATTCCAGCCATCACACAGAGTCATCAGCTCCTGTCATCCGGAACTTGATAGTTAGAGGTTTATTCCTTTTCTTTTGTTGTACAGTACGGGTAGGTCGGGGCCCTATATCGACCGTCTTATCAGTATTCTTAGAGGCTTGCAGATCGTATATTCCCTGTGGTTAGTTGTACCTGTCGTGTAAGGCCGTGTCCATGTTTTAGTTTGTTTATGAGCCGTGTGGGGCCTTATTCAGTTAATAGTTGGTGACCTTGTTGGTCACAGGTAGTTTAGCATTTGATTCAGCGTTTCAGTGAAACTAGTCAACATGGTGGCCTTGTCAGCCCGCATAGGTTCCTTTATACTACTGTTGTTCTGGTTAGCTGTTGTTGTCTTATAGGTGGCTATAGGCCTAGTCGGCCGGAGGCTATATTTACAGTCATTATATAGCCCGTTGGTTCCATGCACCCAAAGTTAGAGCCAGAAGTGCTTAGGCTTAGTAGTCCAGTAGTCCAGGTCTTAGTAGGGCTCCAGGTGCCAGTCATGCCTCCCAAGGCGGGGCGTGACATGAACCATCTGTAATGACCTGTCTGTTGTTACAGGGGGGAAGTTCGGAACACTCTCTTATTTACTAGGTTGCTTGTGGAAAGGTGTTGGGAGAGTGTTAATTAAACTTGAGATTGAGGAATCGGAGCTACTAGTTATCTGTCACGACCTGAGTTGGGACTCCGGATCGAGACACGGACCTAGAACCACGAATGGCTCAAGCTAACCCATGACATGTGCATAACAACTCAAAAGCATAAAACTTAAAACTTAAATATGAATACGTGGAAGTCTGAGTATTATAAAATGTAAAAAAAAGTGTTAACATCACAACACTGAGCCCAAAAGCTGAACATACTAGTTTATGTTTGGAAAGCCTCTACTATCTGATGAGATGTCGGGACAAGCCCCCAGCTAACTCCAAATCTGAAAGTAAACTGATAGAATAACATGAATTAAAGAATGTCCTCAGTAGATGAGGACTTACCAACATAGGGCTAAGCTGAACTGATGGGGAGCAGAATTAACGACACGACTAAGTTTGATCACCCGAACCTATATCATAAAATGATATAGCATAGAGTATGCGATCATTACTTTGAATTTACTGAATATGCGAGGTAAGAAAAAACATGATATTAAAATATATAAAGAGTTCATGAGAGTAGGACATTTTAAACATGAAGTAATAATCATAATTTAAACGTGAGGGTTCAAGGCTTTCAAAACAGTTCTTAAACTAGTCATAGATATATTCATGAGAGAAACTTCGTAAAAATAACTTAAGCCAAAGTATCGTAAACATGACATGCATAAAATCATAAGGAACAGTAAGAGGATTAATCATAACCGACACCATCATGAGAGAGCTTACATGATGCCCCAACTATTTTGCTCAAGTGGGCAGAGCCACCCCAAACTAGCCAAGGGCAAGAGATGATGACATAGCGTGATCACTAAAGGTAGCATGAGCATAGTCCTACATTAGCACGTAGTTCTGAGGCTTGGGTTTCTGAAACTCTCGATCTATTCAATGCTAGATACTACTCTCAAAAATATATACATGGCTCATATTGAAATCATGAAATATACTTTAAGTACATGGGCTAGTTAAAATTATAAGATACATGAACTTGCTTAAAATTCGTGAACTAGCCATGAAAAAAGCCCATGAGTCGGCCATAAATATAAACATGATACTTGAAAAAATTATCATACTTGAAATTCATAAGTTCATGGAGAATTCTTGTAAAAATCATACATCATGATCATAAAACATAACTTAAAGCTTGAGAGTTAATATCGCAAGAAAATCATGGGATTTCAATAGAAGGAGATTTAGCCCTAGAAGTTCATAATTTTGCTTGATAGTTATTTCATGGAAGATTTGATAGAAATACAAAACCCTAATCATGGAATCACCAATTTGATCAAGATAGCTAAACACATAGGAGAATCATGGAGGAATTAAACAATAACCAATAAAGCCCTAGAAATTCGAAATTAGGGCATGGGGAAAGGGAGATCATGATTTCAATTGGAAAAAGGGCATGAGGGTGGAAGAACCCTCATTGATGAACCCCACATATCTGGGTAAACTGATTTCTTGACTTGGCTTGACATCCAAGAAGATTTGATGAAGATGAAGATGATGAACCCTATCTTTTCTCTTGAGAGCCTTGAGGGAATTTGATCTTCTAATTTGGGTGATAGGAGTAGAATAAGAGTTCTAGGGTGAATATTCCCCCTAAAGTAATCTTTTTCAAGATTAAAACGACGTAGTTTAGGACTTAGAAGCTTAAAAATTATAAAAATACCCTTAATAATTCATCAAGAAATTTCATATTGTTAGAAACGATGAATAGTTTGACAACTAGTTAGATAAATGATGAGTCATTTGACGACTCATTAGGAAAATGAAGAGTTGTTTCCTTAATCCGTGAAGTTCACTGGAATTCTCCACTTTCCCCACAGCTGCTCAAATGACGGGTCATTTAATGACTCATTTTGTTAAATGATGAGTTGTTTCCTTAATTCGTTATGACTGTATGAAAAATAGCAATTTGCCAAATGACGAGTCATTTGACAATCTGTTGGGTCAAACAACGAGTCACTTAACAACTCGTTGGGAGATATTATGATCTTTTGAAATCATGAGTTATTTGATGAATCGTTAGGAAATTGATGAGTCATTTGATGACTCATTAGGCAAATGATGAGTCATTTGAAGACTCGTTAGGAGGCATTCTGATCTTCTCAAATGATGATTCATTTGATGATTCGTTAGGTCAAATGACGAGCCATTTGACGATTCATTTTGAGACCTGGTTTAGATTTTTCTATTTTCTCCATTTCAACTCTCAAATATTATCTTAGATACTTTTGGGGTGTTACATTATCGAAGGACCGCAATATTGTGGGGAAAACCGCTGCAGTGAGACTATTACTATAGTTGGAGGCCCGCCGTAATGGACGGGGAGAGTAACAGTTGGATCCGCCGTGGAGGTGTCCTGATCATCATAGTGGGTCCACTCTAATGGACGATGGAAAGCAGTACATGGGTTTTAAATAGGATTTCAAGGATTTTACCCTATTATTCTAAGGCACGAAGAATTGAAAGGTGTAGGGCAATTTTCAGATATAGAGCAAATTTCTTCCTTCAAGGTAAGTCTCTAGCTAATTCCTTCCTTCACTTGATTTCTTAACACCCTAGGATCATAGGGTGGCTCTTGACGGTGAATTCTTAATTAAAGAAACCTAGAATGGAGAAACTAAGGCTGATTAAGGGAGAACTAGTGGGCATTGGTTCCTAGGTTAAGAAGTGAGGAAGGAACACTTCCTAGGGGATTATGAATGCATGTACATAAGGGTAGGGTAATTGAGACCATAGTTTGATATAGTAAGACCATTAGCACTAGTAACTACTTAGGAGGGGTTAAGGAGTGAAAATCCATGATTTGGGTAGGAATGATTGTCATGCGAATAGAAAGTGATGAATTCCTTGGTGGATAACGATTGAGACCGTGTTAATAGGTAGAATTGGGGGAAGCTTAAATTTCTAAGACCCTTATTCGAAGAGTAAATAATAGATTACTCTGTAATTATCATTATAGATTTCGAATGTTTCGAGGCTTTAAGAAAAGGAAAGGCTCCTACGGAGTAGCTGATTTCTTGTATCCTGTAATTGAGGTAGGTTATGGTTTATAAGGAGTTAGACTTTACTTAATGATGTGCATATTTGTGAAGTAATAACATACCTAGTTGGTCTTCGGACACAAATTGTTGTTGATATCATAATGTGTTATATATGATTGTGAACTAAACTTGAGATGATGTTTGTTGATAAATGTGTTATGAGAATTGAATACCTTGAGACATATATGTGTCCTTCCAAGCTTGTCAAGTAAATGACTGAGTATTGATAAATATAATCAAGTTGATGAGAGTGACTTGGTGCCTCTGAAAGGTCATACGGAATGACCCAGTGATAGTATATTTATATTAACAGAATGAAAGAGGATAACATGTTTTATCCTTAGATGAGTGGCTCGTGCCCCAGAGGAGCATCCGACGAGCGATTATAATTGAGTGGCTCGTATCTGAGGGGAGCATCCCAATGAGAAGATGAGTGGCAGCAGGTACTACACTGATATAGTACATGAATTTCTAGAGTTCTCTATAGGTCATGACTAAAAGGGTAGAAATAAGACCCCCTAGCTGTGTGTACAATGATAAGTGTGAGTGATGGTATGGTGATGTGACAGAGGCATGTGCCTAGCACATTACCAAGTGAAGTCAGTAAAAGTAGACCAATCATTGAGGATTCATGTGTTTATATTTGGTGTAACAATATGTTGAATTGATTGTTGAAAATTCATGTGTCCATGTTTTATGAATTAATTGATGAATCGATTGTTGAGAATTTATGTCCATATTTGATGAATAAATTGATGAGGTGATTGTTGAGGATTCAGGCATATATTTCATGTGATAGGATGATGAATGGATTCGTTGAGATTTTCATGTATGTATTATTTTTCAGTTGATGAATTGAATAGGAAAAACTACTAAGTGTGGAACCAAGGGTGACAACTTGATAAAGCTACTATCTCAGCAGTATCGCCACAACAATACTTTATTGCTGCAGCGAGATCGCTGTCGTGGCCCCATCTCCACTGCAACAAGGCCTAATCAAGTGAGCATGCCAACTTATATCTTACTCTGAACAATGTTAGAAATAGAGTTGTAGATTGAGTAATTGCTTTTGTGAATATGTGTTTCTATTTTACTGTATATTCATTATTATCTAAGGTCGGCCGATGATGCCTACCAGTACATTATGTCATACTGATTCTACTCCTACACTTTTTTTCTGAGTGCAGACGGTGATCCAGGAAATTCCTCTCGTCCCCATCTGTAGAGCAGAAGCTAGATATTAGAACGTGAGTGAATCCGAACGTGCTGCTATATTCCAGAACAGAAGATGTCTCTTGTTTAGATATTGACTTGTTGATTTTATAAATTTATTCCTTTTTAGACTTTGTTCGCTAGATGTACTCAAGTACAATGACTTTCAATTTCTAGGATCGTAATAGATAGATTTCGTATTAATTCTGTTGTTCTATTTCAAGGCTTCCGATATTTTTTTTAGAATGTTTATCTATTCGTATTACTATTGAAATTGGGTAATTAGTTGGAATACGTTCATTCGGCCATCGGGGGATTTGTGTGGGTACCAATTACGACCACTTGGATTGTGATACCATTCTTTTTCAATTTGGCTACTGTAACTCAAGAGAGTCACTAAAGAATAGATTTGAGTTGAAAAATACAACCTTCATTGAAAGAATTTAGGTTTTGCAAAATGGTGGAAGGTAGCGAATGAAAATATGGGGAAGAAGAAGAAGAGAATAATAAAATAAAATAGGCTAAATAAGCCTCTCACGTGCCATTAATGACTGTATCATACTCACTATGCCATGTCAGCAAAAAGTGTCAAAATGACACAGTTGGGCTATACATGAGGTGCTTAAAATGAACAAAGCCTAGTGGAAATGTATAAATAAAAATTGGTGCCAACTTTAGATGCCTGTCGATGAATTTAGCCTTGAATATACAACCACTCAGCAAGAATTTGACATGTGTCCTGCTTCAAGTCAGGTGACTAGACATATGCCACCTTTTTGGTAATAGGCTTTTGGATGTGTTTCTAAACTGTGCCATTTGTTAATAGTTTCCCACATTGGCCAATGATAAATCTTTTAAAATATCCAACAATTCTCGACATATTTTAAAAATTATTTTTTGAATCAAAGAATATATATAAAAAAGTAAGACTTCATGGATTTGTATGGCCTAGATGCAATAGATTTAATGTCTTTTGGACTATGAATTAAACTTACACTGATTTAAAATTTAGTCTAGTATTTTTGTAATAATATTATATGTATATTATTGTTCGCATTATGCATTACTAATGATTTCTATGAGGTTCCAAGGGTAATCTGAGAAGGAGTGTTGATGAAGGGCATATATATGCATTTATTAAACATATTTTGCTCATACATAACTATGTTTTGAGAATAAATTGTGTGTGTTTTCCTGTATTTTATGATATATTTGTGAAAAAGAGCTAATGCACATGATTAGATGCTTTTAGGGCTTAAAGTGATGGATTTAGGCTTAATTGTGGCTAAAAAGAGCAAGAATGGCAAAATGAGGTTGGCGAAACGAGTTAATAGAAGTTGGCATCGCGCAGGCACGCCTATGCTATGGCATGCGCGATGCGGAGGATAGGTTGGAGAATCAAGAGGCGTGATGCCCCAAGGCCTCTGGCTCATGGAGTGGCGCGAGGCACTGCAAGGTCTAGGCGGCTAGGATTCCAATCCTAGTTCTACAAGGAACAGAAGCTGCAAAATCCAATTTCAATCCAAAAAGGAATAACGAAGACTTAATCTACTGTTATCAATACTCTTTATTCCCATGTATTAGGCGTACACTTGGGAGCTTAGAGTCATAGTGTTGCAGAATTCATACTTTACAAGTTTGTGTAATAGCTTAGTCGAGTTTTTGTGGAGAACTCATCAAGTTCTTATGATTCCTTTTAGCTTTGGAGTTTTTGTTGAACAAGTTTATATTATTGAAAGTATTTCATTATGATTTCTTCTACATCTTTTATTTTTCTTCTCATAAACATGAGCGACTAAATCTCTTAAGCTAGAATCGTGGGAACCATGATGGATTAACAAAAGTAGGCATAAAAAATAGTGATTCTTGAATGGTGAATTAGGTGGATTGTTATTCTCTTCATCTTAATGCTTAATTGCCCGTATCTTCAACTTTCCCAATCAAGGAGGTTGAAGTTAGGAAAAGAGAATAACAATGGTAATTTGAGGCTACCAACCCACATCTAAATTAACTTGAGCTCTACGAGGATAGTTAAGTCAAGACTTATGGTGAGGGAGAAATATACACACTTTGAGTCCAAGAGGAGATAAGTGAAATTCATCTATATAGGTCGAGAGACGTTAGATAAACTTAATCGCCAGTCTTACACAAAATTCACCTAAATAGATCACTAATAAAAGTCTACTAAGTCATAAAATCATGGAAAGCAAAATCCTAGTTTAGTCTTGATAATTTGATACATAACTTAATCATTGTTAGAATTATTTTCCTCGTTATTTGCAAACACCCCCTTTCGAAATATTAATTACATGTTAGTTTATTCATAATTAACATATTGTTTCTTCCCTATTCCCTATGGGATCAACCCCAACCTAGTTGGGTTACTATATTTGACAGCGACCACTTCATACTTTAATTACAAGGTGTAGTTTAGGTGTGATCAAATTTTGGTGTCGTTTCGGGGGAATATGGTGTTAAAATAGTTAATTGGTGTCTAAGCTTGACTTGTAATTTTTATTTTGTGATTTATATTTTTGTTTTTTTTTGTGTTATCGCAGGGTAGCATGGCTAATATTGTGGTACAATTTGATATCCCACTAGAGAAGATGATGGAGGCTCAAAGAGCCAAAGCTACGCGCCAATCAGGGAAGCTCGACTAGCTCAAATAGCTAGGAGAGCTGAGGCTGCGAATTTTGTTGCCGCCTTGGCAGAGAAAAACTGACAAATCCTCCATCATCATCATGGATGTAATGTTGTACATAATATGCTCTTCGAGGGAGAGTTTGAGCAAGAGGAAGTTGGCTATACGGGAGCCATTATTCCATCCCCACTGCTAGCGAATGCGAAATTTGATGTGACCAGTACTATGATGCAGTTACTAAGCAAGAAGAGGTTCTTCAATGGTTTGTTCGATGAAGATCCAAACCAACATTTGATAAATTTCACTGGTATCTGCAATGCCTACAAATTACCTAGAGTTTCTCAAGAGGCCATTAGACTCCTCTTATTTCCATTCTCACTAGCTGGGGAAGCTACTTTGTGGCTGAATGAGCTTCTAGATGAGTTTATCACTATTTGAGCAGAGCTGATTGCATCTTTGTTGGAGAGATTCTTCCCACCCTCATGGATGATTCAGTTAAGGGATGAAATTAATAGCTTTAGATAATTATCCAGGGAAGCTCTACATGAGGCATGGTTGAGGTTTAAGAAGAAATTGAAATAGTGTCCTAATACAAGCTTCCTGAGAAGGTCCTTTTGGAGGTGTTCTATAGGTCACTGAGTGCCTCAAACAAGGCTATAGAAGATGGAATAGCAGAGGGGTCCATGATGGTCCACACTTTTGTAGAAGCTAGTGAAATAATGGATAAAATGACTAAGACCAATAGAGCATGACACATAAGAGAATCTGAGACCGTTGCAGTAAAATACTCAAGAGAAATGACAGCAAAGCAGCGAAAAAAGGAAGAACGGGACGAAGACATGGCCCATCTCAAGACCCAGTTGGAATTGATCACCAAGCACTTCACCACACTGAATACACAGAGAGTGCATGACGTGAATGTGCAAGATAAGGGACCCATGTATGAATATTACCTTGAGGCTGAAGAGAAAGCAGATTTTATGAACAATCAGTGGGATATCTAGGCTAAACCCAAGGGTTCAACTAAGACTCTTTGGCGTCAAAGCCAAGGAAATCAAAGTCGAAACTACTATAGGAATAATATCTATGACCAAGCTGGGGATTATGATAGGGACCAAGGTTAATAGAGGAACATAGATGCCCCCATGAATGATAGGAGTGGAGTTTATGTCCTTCCAAGAGCAAGAGAGCCTGCTATGAATGACTTTTGGGCCTCAAAGTTGGAAGATATGATTAGTCATATGATGTAAAATATTTACTCCACCGAGATAAGGAGTGAAAGAGATGAGAGGTGAACTTTCAAGCTTGAGTCAATTGGTTGACTTACATTCGACCTCTGTCAAGCAGTTAGAGAAACAGGTAGGGAAAATCTCAGCCGCATTAAATCACAGGCAAAATGGCACTTTTCCTAGTGATACCGTTCCAAACCCTCTGAATGAGGGTCATTGCATGTGACCAAGAGCCCGATAGGTATCTTGATGAAGTCTGAGTAATCAAGATCCTACATCATGCTGCGATATTAAATCAGGTGCTGCTTGGAGGCAACCCAACATAATTTTGATTTTTTAGAGTGAATATGTTTGTTCAAGTGTGCAGGAGTAAGTAATAAACCCCACTTTTCGAGAAAAACATTGAAAATGGGGTGCGTGAAAGTTGGCCATACCGGTGCACAAAGCGTCGCGACACACAGTAGTAATGGCGCAGCAAGCATTACATTGCACAAGCATGGTCCCAGGCAAAAATTTTCACGGGTCAATGGGTAAAACTCGACCCGTGGAGTGTTCAAAAAGAGTAAAACCTAAATTTTTTTCTTTTATTCTTCACTCCAAGCGCGTCGCACACCCCTCTCTCTCTAAAATTTTCTCTAAAATCTTCATCTTTCTTACAAATTCCTCCAAACTTTTTCACCCAAAACACAAAAGACAATATTTTTCTTGAAATTCACCAACAATGGCACCAAAAACTAGCAAGGAAAAAAGGAGTGGCTTCTTCAAGGCATGGTTGCAAAGGGTCAAAGAGGGCGAATGAAGAGCAAAATGAGGATATACCACAAAAATCATTGAGGCATTTTTGGCTCCGTTGGGTCATGGAGCAAGAAGTTAAGAAATGGTTTAACACAAAGAATCAAAGTATTCACATGAATTATGTATTGATAGAGAAATCTTGGCATCCGAATTTCCTCACATTTTAGATAGATTGTATACTCTTAGTCTTGGCTTTTTCTTCAATGATCCGGGTGAATATAATTTAAATATGTTGAGGGAATTTCTTGCAACTTGGGATCCAAAGAAAAGGTCAACGCAAGTGAAAGCTAGAGGGAAGATTGTTAATTTTTCACCCGCAGTTTTAAATAGATTACTTGGTTCACCTAGCATTGACCCATAAGAGCAATTCGATACACTTTCAGTGGACCAAATTCGGTTACACGATGGGCCCATCACCAAAATTACGGGTACCATGTGTCATTCCCTTATGCCCATATGAGTATAGAAGCTAGAATTTGATTGAAAATTGTTTGCGCTTGTTTGGTGCCCGGGAAGCATGTGCCTCATATTATGAGGAAGAGTGTGTCTTGTCTATGCATTGATGACTGAGATTCCTATTAATCTTGGAGAAATTATAAAGGATGTGTTGAGTAGAGCAAGGGTTAAAAAGGGCAAAGATTTAGTTTTGGGGGTCTCTTGACCCGATTGTTGATAAGGCATTAAATAGATGAGGAGGTGTTTGATCATAGACCATGGTATGCCCGAAGGGAATTGATGCGACAAAGACTAAGGATCCTGAAGGAATACATAGTTTGGTCCTATCCAGTAGTGAGCCCTATGCAAGATTCGATAATATGTTAAGTCACTTATATGACATGCAAATGCAGCAGTCGAGAATGAATGGAGTGACAGCGAAGCAGTTGCAGCAGCTCAACATTACCCCTTGAGTAAGCATTCGAGGGCTCTCTACAGAGTTGGGGGGCCTGGATTTGATGAGCCCCTAGTTGACGATGATGCCACTGACAAGGAGTAGGCTAGAGTCGATTTTGACTTAAAATCTTATGATGAGGAGGATGATTCTGAGAGAGGGGAAGTTGCTCTTGCTCCCATTGATGATGAGGATTAGAGGCCTAGGGAGTTCTTCTTTCACTCTTTTACTTATGCTTTATTATTTTATTACTGGAGGCAGTGCTAACGACTAAGTGTGGGGTGGTAGAAGTAAACTTTATTATACTATGCACGCTTTCATTGCTAAATTTGTACATGAAGGGCCTACTTTTTTGTGTTTTATTCATGACTTATACCACTAACTTGTAGTAATTGATATTTTTTGTTTTGATTAATGTTTTATTTGTATTTGGGTTCCCTCGATTTTTATATTTGATATTTTTCTAGTGGATAGTCTCTTAGAACCGATTAATGGGTCTAGATGTTTTTTTAGTTTTTATTTTTAGTCATAGAGTCATAACTTGTCCTGATGATGGATAGATGATGACCGTCTTAAGGAAAAATTAGGAGAGAGGGTCGACTACTCCCCTAAATCCCCCTCCAACTAATCCCAATACGACGTAGTTTAGAAACTAAAATAGTGAGAATTTACAAAAATGCCCCCAGAGAAAATTCTAAAAAACTGCCCGTCCGAATCCAACAGGTCGTTGGTTGTGACCAGGACTCGCTGGGACCAGTCATTGGTCCTAGGTCTAGAGTTCCACTTACTGGACTTCAACTAACGGTTGGAAAGGATGACTTGTTAGAGGATTTGATAGGTCGTCAAATCCAGTCATTGTCACTGGATAATTTTTGACAACTCCTAAACTTCTCCCAGTGGACACACACAACGATCCGTTGGATGGAACAACGGGTTGTTGGTTCCACCTGTTGTCACTGGAGGAACTTTGAATAGTTTCTAGATCTCCCCTAACGGACGGATAGAATGATCTATTAGTTGAAACAACAGTTGTTTTTTCCACCTATTGTCACTGGGGGGGGGGGGGGGGGGAGACTTTAACCCTTTCTGGATTTCATTTAACGACTCAATAGGATGAGTCATTGCTTCTTTCAATGACTCATCATTTGTCTCATTGATTCTGGGGAAGGTTTTTACAGGATTCTAGATTTTGTCACAACAGGGCAATACAACGACTCGTCACCTCTAACAACGAGTGGTTGTATCATTTGTTGAGTCTAAGGAAGAAATCTATGGCAACCAACGACTGTCTTAATAGGCCATTGTCTTTGAAAATGGCTCGACTGACGAGTTGTTCTGTGGGAATTTTTCCTGGTTTTTTTCTAGTTTTTATTCCATGTCTGGGGTTAGCCTTTAGGAACTTTTGGAGTGTTATAATATCTCCCCCTTGGGAACATTCGTCCTCGAATGAAGACTAAGTAAGCTGGAAACGGCAGGGAAAGAGCTACAATCCCGAACTAAAAGCTATTAACTGAATACTGAAGGAGTGACTGACTCCGAATTGAGATAGATATACTAATTGAATTCATGAAAATAGGGTGCACACTAGGACATGAATAGAGCTGATGAGTATGGAATTGAATAGAGTATTGAGGAGGAATTTAACCTTATACTGAAGCTGGGCTGGAAGGGAATAGGTAAGGGTATCTAGCCATTATATCTGCTTTAGCTTCCCATGTAGCTCCCTCAACTAGCTGGTTCCTCCATAAAACTTTTACTAAAGCAACCTCTTTGTTCCTCAACTTACGAACCTGACGGTCCAGAATTTGAATTGGAACTTCTTCGTAAGAGAAACTATCCTTTACACCAACACTCTCTAGAGGCACAATTGAGGTCAGATCACCGATGCATTTCTTCAACATGGACACATGGAAGACTGGATGCATCGATGCTAACTCCATAGGCAAGTCCAACTCATAGGCCACATTGCCAATGCGCCTTAGGATTCTGTAAGGGCCAACATATCGAGGACTGAGCTTTCGTTTCTTCTGAACCTTATCACCCCTTTTATAGGTGAAATTCTTAGACATACCTAATCATCTACAACAAACTCCAATTGTCTTTTCCTTATATCTGCATATGATTTCTGTCAGCCTTGAGCAATTTTCAGTCATTCCCTGATAAGCTGAACCTTCGCATGGAATCATGTATTGAATCAGTCCTATTAAGGTGCTTCACAAACCATGAACCACCCTATATGAGACATGAACCTCCTACCATATAAGGCCTCAAATGGGGCCATCTGAATACTGGAGTGGTTGTTGTTGTTATATGCAAACTTAATGAGAGATAGATGATCATCCCAACTTTCCTTGAAATCAATCACGCAAACCCTCAATATATCCTCCTAAGTCTGAATAGTCCGCTCAGTTTGTCCGTCTATCTATGGGTGGAAAGTTGTGCTGAGCTTGACCTAAGTACCAAGTCCCTTCTGAAATGACTTCAAGAAGTGATGTGACCTGTAATAAAATCCATGTACACTTCTTCCCACTTCTAAGTTTGAATGCTAATATCGTGGGTCATACCCCCAGGTATCTAATGTTTAACCTTGACCTATTGGCAATTTGGATAATGTCCTTCTTTATGACATTCCACTAGTAGACTTCCCCTAGGTCACGATATATCTTTGTGGCACTTGGGTGGATAGAGTACCTGGTGCTGTGAGCTTCCATTAGTATCCGCTGCCTCAAATCATCTACATCTGCAACACACAACTTGCTCTGGTAACAGAGCACACCATCTCTCCCCTTGGAGAATGCTTTCACATCTTTCTTCAGGACTGCTTCCTTCAACTTGAGTAGGATTGGGTCTTCATCCTGCTTTGACTTAACCTCTACCACAAGGGAGTATTCTAACCCATTCTGGACTATAACTCCACGTTCTGCTGAATCAACCAACTGGACCCCTTATTGATCTAGTCTGTGAATATCCTTTGCCAATTCCTTTTTACCCTCCTCAATATGAGCAATAATCCCTGTAGACATCCTGCTGGGGATATCTACCACTATATTGGCCTTGCCCAATTGATACAACACACTCATATCATAATATTTCAATAATTATAGCCATCTTCTTTGATGAAGGTTCAAATCCTTCTTACTGAACATATACTCTAGGCTTTTGTGGTTAGTGAACATATCTACATAAACACCATAAAGGTAGTGCCTCCAAATCTTCAAGGCAAATACTACTGCTGCCAGCTCAAGATAGTGAGTTGAATAATTCTTCTCATGAGCCTTGAGCTATCTAGAAGCATAAGCTATAACCATACCATGTTGCATCAGGACACAACCAAGGCCAATGTTGGAGGCATCATTATCATGAACCATCTAAACCTTATTTAGCAGAGTCAAAATTAGGGCTATAGTGAGTCACGTCTTCAACTCTTGAAAACTCTTCTCACATGCATCAGACCACTAAAACTTCACCTTATTTTGAGTTAGTCTGGTCAAAGGAGAGGCAATGGAGGAGAACCTTTTTACGAACCATCTGTAGTAACTGACTAGGCCCAAGAAACTCCTGATGTCTGATGGAGAAGTGGGTCTCGGCCAGTCCTTGACTGCCGTTATCTTTTGTGGATCCACCTGAATACCCTCACTAGAGATGACATGACTGAGGAATGCCATTGATTTCAGCTATAATTTACATTTGCTGAATTTAGCGAACAAATGGCGGTCCCTAAGAGTTTGCAAAACTATTCTCAGGTGATCTGTATGTTTTTCCTTTATTCTAGAGTAAACTAGGATATCCTCTATAAAGACAATAATGAACATGTCCAGGTACTACTTGAATACCCTGTTCATCAGATCCATAAAAGATGCATGAGTATTTGTTAGTCCAAAAGATATAACTATGAATTTGTAGTGACCATACCGAGTTCTAAAGGCTATTTTCGGAATGTCACATTCTCTGACCCTGAGCTGATAGTATCCTGATCTTGGATCTACTCTGGAAAAATAGCTAGCTCCCTGGAGTTGGTCGAACAAGTCGTCAATCTTGGGCAGAGGATACCTATTCTTAACCATGACCTTATTCAGCTGATGGTAGTTGATACACATTCTGAGTGTACTGTCCTTTTTTCTCACGAATAAGACTGGGGCCTATGGAGAGATACTAGGTATGATGAAACCCTTATATAAAAGGTATTTTAGCTGTTCCTTTAACTCTTTAAGCTCGGATAGAGCCCTTCTGTAAGGAGGAATTGAGATCGGCTGGATTTTAGGGAGAAGGTCTATGCCGAGTCTATTTCTTACTCGAGAGGGACTCCTAGAAGATCTTTGAGAAACACATCGGGGAACTCATTTACGACTGGAATTAATTAAAGTGTTGGGGTTTTGGAACTAGAATACTTGACTCTAACCAAGTGATAAATGTTTTGAGATTATTTTCCTAGACTTAAGGTAGGAGATAAACCGACCCTTAGGTACTGAGGTACAACCCTTCCATTCTAGAACTGGTTCATTAGGAAAGTGAAATCTAATGACTCTGGTTCTACACTCAACTGAGGCATAGAAGGAGTGCAACCCAATCCATGCCAAGAATGAGGTTAAAATCGATCATATCTAGCTCTACTAGATCAACTAAGGTGACTTTCTGTAAAACTGAGACTGGGAAATTTCTGTATACTCGACTGGCTGTAACTCACTAATCAGAGTAGAGACTGAAATTGGTCTGAGAGAATTTTGGACTAATGTCAAATTGGAAAACAATGTAAGGAGTCATGAAAGGAAGTGTGGCTCCTCGATCTAGTAAAGCATAAAAATCTATTTGAAAGAGAATATACCAGCTACTACGTCAGGTGAGTTCTCCTAGTCCTGATGGGAGGATAAGGCATGGAAGTGGTTCTGGTGCTAACTGCTACCTATACCTGAGGTAGTACCTTGCTGAGTTGAGCGACCCGGCAGAGCTGCTGATATAGTGGACTGGGCCTTCTACCGTCCTGCTGACGGTCAATCTCTTAACTTGTGACCCAGCTGGCCACAACCAAAACAACCCTCCTTTCCCAGACGAAACTCACTCAGATGGTTCTTACCACACTTAGGACATATCGGGAAAGTGTGGATGCTGGAGACATGTCTTAAAGATTAGGAGCCTGATGCTCCACCCTTTCGATCTTTATGGGGTCTGAAAAAAGGAGAACTGGCTGAAGAGGGTGCTGGAGGCCTCTGTTTCTACTGGGGGCAATTACCACCGCCTGAACTCTATTGGGAATACTCAAACAGACCTGTACTTACCTTATTACTCTCCCTTTCCATCTCCTTTAGTTTCTCCGCTTCTATTTTCTGTGCATGGATGATAAGCCTGGAGATGTCCATATCATTGATGAGCATGGCAGTCCTGCATTCTTTAACCACCAAGTCTGAGACCCCATTTACAAATTTGAGCATGCGAGCCCTTGGCTCATCAACCATTTCTGGAGCATACTTTGACAGTTGAGTGAACTTTACTGCGTACTCCTACACTGTCATGTCATTTTACTTCAAGTTGACAAATTCCACAGCCTTCGCTTCCCTCAATTCAAGGGGAAAGAATCTATCCAGGAGCACAGTTACAAACTCATTCCCACTCACTGGACCTGCACCATCCCGCCTTCCCTCTTTCCACTGCTTATACCGTATCTAAGCCACTCCTTTCAACTGATAAGTAGCCAAATTTGCACTTTCAACAGAGGTAACACCTATGATTTGGGTGATCTTCTGAACCTTTTCAATGAACTCATGCGGGTCCTTATTTACCTTAGACCCATGAAATACTGGGGGATTCATCCGAGTAAAATCTCAAACTCTGGCAACAGCTGTAGACCCATTAACATTGGCGGTATGACGACCTACTGGTGGATCTGGTTGGTCACCACTTGAGCCAGCATCTAAATAGCAGCCTAAAACTCCACACATAATACCTGATCATCCCGAGGGGTTTATGGAGCTGGTGGGGCTGGTTGGTTAGCATTACCTTTCCTCTTTTCGTTTCCTCTTTTGGAAGGCATTGTCAACTGAAAATGGTAGCGCACGAGTTAAAAGAACATTTTAGAGCATACTATTCGCACGATAAGAATCATGATAAAAAGGGAATCGGCTTGTAGCTTTCTCCTCATAAGTGTGACGTGCTTCACACCCATAAAAGAACTCCACTTGATGCAATTTTCAAACATCCTAGGACACTTTAAGCCTGAGGCTCCGATACAAAGTTTTTCATGACTCGAGTCTACACTGTGGACGCGACACGATGCTTAGAGCCACAAGCGATCCCAAGATAACCCATGGCATGGCATAACACTGCTATGATATTAGTTTCTAAATAAAATGAGCAGAAACATAACTGAAGTGTAAAAGTATTCTTCACATAAGTAAATAATATCTAAGAAATACTAAAATTAGTACTACACTATCTGAAAGTTTCTACTAATTGATGAGTTGCTGGGACAAGCCTCCAGCTAACTCTAAAGTCTAAAAAGCCAGAAATCAATAACTGACATCAAAGACTCCGGCCCTCAAAAGATGAGGACTCATCACTATCAAATGCTGGGAATCGCCAGGAGAAACTAACTAGGATGCTGAGGCTGGTACTTGAGCCTATATCATAAAATGATATAGCATAAAAAGTATATGTCAGTACTTGAAAAGTACTAAGTATGTGAGATATCAAGTAAAAAATATAATGTTGGTAGTTCACAGGCTAGGCTGAAACGATACACAATAATAAGGCTCAAATCATAAATACTAATGAGTTTATAATCAGACAAAATATTATAAGAACTAATAAATCTGAAAATGTTCTACTTGAACATATCTGAATTCTATAAGTCTGGACTAGATTTGATTGTACTGTACTGTGGGAGTGTCTGTTAATCGATATATAATCACATAAGCTAGACGTGGAGTTCGATAGTTACTCCTCATCGATAGGGCCCATTGTACCTTGCTAGGGTACAGTGATTGGATTATGTGATCACTGACTGTAAAACCCATTCTGGTCAAATCCTATAGTGGCATATAGTTTTGGAAGCTTTGGTGCACTGAACTCCAGCGCACTCGGTGCTAAGTACTACTCCCAATGAGGACACACAAACAATTATAGGTATATGCAATTGTACTATACTTATAGCTCGAAACCAATATCCTAAGACTAAGTCAGGACTACTTATTTGGAAGTGCTCTAAGGGTCTAAAGGACCTGATACTGATGGTACTGAAATACTGGTAGTACTGATATTACTGAGTATACTAAAATGTTACTAGATTTGTAAAGTAGAGGACATGAATCATACATATTTATGAAAGGTAATGCTGTTCAAAGACATTGTTAAATCACAAAGTGAAGTATCACAGTCATGTAAAAACCAAGAGTCTGGAGAGATATTTTACAAGTTTTGATCAACATCATAATTACAGCATAGTACTGGTCCTGAAAGCTCTAAAATATTTAAGAGATGGGGAAACTCAACATCTAGAATAAAACCCTAAGCCATGATTTCTAAAAAACTTAAAAGAGAGCTAGGGTTCACTGGTTATTATGGGGCACAAGGGTGAAAGGAGTATCCCTGCTAATCCTCACTTACCTGCAGATAAATTCCCCGAGAAAGCACTTGAAATCCTCAGAAGAAGCAGAAGCCCTAGCTCTTGCCTTGAGAGTGTTGTCTGAGTTCTTATGGTGAAAGTCTGAGTGATTAGGAAAGAATGACGAGAGAGGGTTAACTACTCCAATAAATCCCCTTCCAACTAATCCCAATACGATGTAATTTAGGAACTAAAATAGCGAAAAGTTACAAAAATGCCCCTGGAGAAAAGTCTGAAAAACTGCCCGTCTGGATTCGATGGGTCATACAATGGGTCATTGGTTGTGATCACGACTTTTTTGGACCATTCATTGGTCCTGGGTCTGGAATACCACTTATTGGACTTCAACCAATGGCTGGAAAGGATGACTCGTTAGAGGATCTGATGGGTCATCGAATCCAGTCATTGTCACTGGATAATTTTTGATAATTCCTGAACTTCTCCTAATGAAAAGAAATAATGACCCATTAGATGGAACAACGAATCATTTGTCATGACCCGAACATAGGCTCGGTTCATGACACGGGACAAGGAGCCTTGAGAGACTTCAAGTCGACCCATGGCATGAACATACATCTAACTCAATCAAATAAATCATAAGAATTAACACAATAAACATAGAGGAAGCCTAGCATAACATATAATCAAATACAACACGAGTCTGAAGCTGAATACAATCTATTGTCTGAAAAGCCTCTAAGTTTGATGAGTTAATGGGACAAGAGCACAACTAACTCTGTAAGTCTAAAACTGAAAATACGCAGACATAACTGAATAAAAGAGGGGCCTCGACTGATGAGGACTCACCTACAGAGACTAAGGCTAACTCCGAAAGCTGGCTAGTAGCGGGGCTAAGTCTGTCGATCGAAGCTCGTATCATGAAATGATACAACATAGAGTATGCAGTCAGTACGTGGAATGTACCGAGTATGCAAGGTAAATAAAACTGCTTAAATAAGTAAAATCATTTAAAACATGCATAATATAAAGCATGAACAAAAAAAGAGTCTGAGAGCAGGCTTGCATGCTATTTTCTTAAATCATGATCTGAACATAACATAATATCATAACTGAATCGAATGACCCAAAGCTAAAATCCGATAATCATAAGTAAAACTGAACATTGGGTTAAACTTGCTTTAGAACATATATATATATATATATATATATATATATATATATATATATATATATATATATGCATAACTGAAATCATGAGGAACAATGGGAGACTCATCATTCAACCAAAATACCACGATAGAGCTTACGCGTTCCCAATTATCACACTCAAGTGAATAGAGCCGTCCCAAGCCTTACCAGGGCTAAGGACGATACCATGATATCGATATCAAGCTCGAGGCCCATTTGGGGTAGGGGATAGATCACAAGGGAGGTCCCAATATATATATATGATACGTATAAATCTAAGTTGGCGCGTAGTTCTAAGGCATAGGGTTGATCGACCCTTAGCCTACTCGGTGCTAGACACTACTCCCAAAAACATGCATATACTCTCCATCATTTTTCAACGAAGCTTACCATCGTCTATTGACGAAGCTTAATAATCAAATACTTATCACACTGAAATCATATATAAGGAGCTTTTGCTCAAACTATACCACAAGCTAAATATAAAGGGGAGTCTTAACTCCAAAACCATGTGGTAAGCTTAATCGTGAAATCATAAATCATATTTGAATATATGGGCATTGCCCAATACTTTAATCATGCTTGAAAATACTTAATTCACTTGAAAACATGATCATAAATATGGGTAACTTGAAAACTTTCTTTTCATCAATAATATCTCATCGTGCTTGAACATTCATCATAAATCTCAACTTTTATGAACTTCTCATAATTGGGCATTTTAATTTATAAAGCTTGAAAACATGATCATAATTAAAAATAATGTAAAACTTGCCCATGAATGATAATTCAATAATAGAAACATATTTTGATCATACCCATGTAGAAAATTCAGAATTTCATGCATTGGGTTAAAACCCCATAGAATCATCATAGCAATTTTCATGATTTAGAGAGGGATTGGGCATGGGTGTGAACGAATTCACCCTTCATAACCCTACGTACCTGATAGGATCTAATTCTACCACTTTTCTTATTGCCAATGAAAAAGTGAAGAAAATTTGAAGATAGCCTAAACTTGATCACCTTCTAAACCCTTCAATTTGCATGCATGGATGTGAATGAGCCTAGAATAGATTTACCCTTCATAAAACACTTCATGTCGAGCCCTAAATGACATAGTTTAGGATTCTACGACTTAGGAATTATGAAATTACCCTTAATGAAAAACCTGAGACTTCTGCACTGCTAGTGACAACTGATCCCACGGGTCGTACCTTGATACCACGACTTGTGGTATCCGCCCGTTAAATCCCTTATTATTTCTTAAACTCTTAGATTCTAATACCAAGACTTGATAGGACGGGTAATTACACCAAACAACAATCCCTGCCATCCTCCCGTTACTTTCCCTGATGACTTGTATCTGGATTTCCCAGGAGTCACACCATGAATCATGCCTACTTCCAATGAGTCGTGGGTTCCATCCGTCACCTTGACTGGAAATTTTCCTGCTCCTTTCCATGGGCTCTTACCACGACTTATTGTTACTTAGAATGAGTCATTCTATGACTTGTACCTTTAATCCATAGTACCCTAGTGAAAACCAACGACCACGACCTAAATCATGTTGCATCTTCCTGCAGAACCTGACCACGAGTGTCCCAACGGGTCGTTGGAACCTCCAACGACTCATACCACGAGTCATTTTGAGACACATTTTCTAGCCTTCTACCACTTTCCTTTTTTAAATCCTGGGTCTAGTCTTGGGCACTTCCGGGGTATTACAATATCTCCCCCTTGGGAACATTCATCCTTGAATGTGGGTAATAATATAGAAAATAAAGAGATGCAATCACTATACACAAATACTGATCATTTAAGCTGAAACTGACGGAATGACTAACTTCGATTTAAACTAAATAACTGAACTGAATTCATGAATCATACACACATCCATTTACATGAAAGAAACTGGGGCACATGAACTAAACACGAAACTGAATAGAGTTTTTAGGGCAAAAACTGATACCTCAAGCTGGAACTGTGCCGGTAGAGAATAAATGTGGGTATCTATCCCTCATGTTTGCTTTGGCTTCCCACATAGCTCCCTCAACATGCTGATTCCTCCATAAAACTTTAACTGAAGCTACTTCTATCCTTAGCCTTCGAACCTGATGATCAAGTAGTTCCACTGGAACCTCCTCATAATTAAGGCTGTCTTTCACACCGACACTGTCCAACAGGAAAACTAGAGATGGATCACCCAAACACTTCTTTAAGAGTGATACATGAAAAAAGGGATGAACAAAAGCTAATTCTGAGGGCAACTCCAATTTATATGCCACCTTGCCGACCCGTCTCACAATTCTGTATGGGCCAACGTAACGAGGACTGAGTTTTCCTTTCTTTCCAAACCTCATCACTCCCTTCATGGGATACACCTTCAGAAACACCCAATCATTCACTTCAAACTCTAATTCTCTCCTTCTCACACCAGGATAGGACTTATGGCAACTTTGAGCTATTTCAACCTATCCTATATGAGCTTAACCTTCTCCATGGCCTCATGGACTGAATCGGTCCTATCATCGCAACTTCACCGACTTCAAACCAACCAATAAACGATCTACATCTCTTACCATAGAGACCCTCAAATGGAGCCATCTGAATGCTGGAATGGTAGCTGTTATTGTACGCAAACTCAATAAGAGGCAAATGGTCATCCCAATTACCCTTGAAGTCAATCACACATTCTCTCAACATGTCCTCAAGATTCTGAATTGTCTTCTCCACTTGACCATCTGTCTGCGGGTGAAATGCTGTACTGAGCTTAACCTGAGTACCCAATCCTTTTTGGAACGGCCTCCAAAAATGAGAGGTCAACTGTGTACCTCTATCTGATATGATGTAAGGGCATTCGATGAAACTGAACTAGCTCTCGAATGTATAGTTTGGCATAATCCTCCATCGAATCTATGGTTTTGATCGGTAGGAAGTGAGCGGGTTTGGTCAACCTTTCCACAACCACCCAAATGGAGTCATATTGCCGATGAGTGCGAGGCAACCCTATGATGAAGTCCATGTTGATTTCTTCCCACTTTCAAGTATGAATACTGATTTCCTGAAGCATACCTCCCAGTCTCTGATGCTCCACCTTCACTTGCTGACAGTATGGACACTTAGCTACAAATTCTGCGATGTCTTTCTTCATGCCATTCCACCAATAGACTTCCCATAAGTCACGATACATCTTGGTGGCACCTAGATGGATTGAATACCTAGAACTGTGAGCCTAATGCAACATCCAATTTCTCAAATCATCAACGTTTGGGACACACAAGTGACCCTGATATCGAAGCACTCCATCTCCCCCTTTGGATAAGACCTCCATCCTCTGATTCTGGATGGCTTCCTTTAACTTTACCAAAATGGGATCCTCATCTTGTCAAGCTTTTACATCAGTCACCAAGGAGGATTCTCATCCGTTCTGAACTATAACACCACCATCGGTCGAGTCAACTAAACGAACTCCCAAACTTGAAAGTCGATGCACATCCTTCACCAGCTACTTTCTCCCCACATACACATGGGACAAACTCTCCATAGAGAGTCTACTAAGTGCATCTACTACTACATCTTGCCTGGATGGTAAAGGACACTCATGTCATAATCCTTAAGAGCTCCAACCACCTCATTTGCTGTAGATTTAGATCTTTCTGGGTAAAACATATTGTAGACTCTTATGGTCCGCAATCACATCTACATAGACCCCGTACAAATAATGTCTCCATATCTTCAAGGCAAATACCACCACCGCCAATTCAAGATCATGGATCGGGTAATTCTTCTCATGAACTTTCAGCTGTCGGGAAGCATATTCTATAACCTTGTCGTGCTGCATCAATACACAACCAAGGACGATTCTAGAAGCATCGCAATATTCAACAAACCCATCGATACCCTCGGGTAGGGTTAACACCGGTGCTGAGGTAAGTCGAGTCTTCAACTCATGAAAGCTCCTCTCACAAGCATCAGAGCATTGGAATTTCACTTTCTTTTGGGTCAATTTGGTCAATGGTGCTGCAATAGATGAAAAGCCCTCAACAAATCTCCTATTGTACCCGGCCAAACCCAAAAAACTCTTGATATCTGAAGGATTAACCGGTCTAGGCCAATTCTTCACCACTTCTATTTTTTGAGAGTCCACCTTTATGTCGTCACTTGACACCACATGGACCAAAAATGCCACCGAGTTCAACCAAAACTCGCACTTGCTAAATTTGGCATATAGTTGGTGATCCTTGAGAGTCTGTAGCACCATCCTCAAATGAGCAACATGCTTCTCCTTGCTCCGAGGGTATATCAGGATGTCATCAATAAACATGATCATGAACATATCCAAGTATAGCTTAAACACCCTGTTCATAAAGTCCATAAAAGCTCTAGGAGCATTCGTTAGTCCAAAAGACATAACAACAAATTCATAATGACCATACGACATCCTAAAGGATATCTTTGGGATGTCACTCTCCTGAACCTTGAGCTGATGGTATCCGGACCTGAGGTCTATCTTCGAAAAACACTTAGCACCCTGAAGTTCGTCAAAACAATCATCAATCCTGGGTAGAGGATACCTATTTTTGATGGTGACCTTGTTCAATTGCCAATAATCAATACACATACGAAGAGAACCATCTTTCTTTAGGACAAAGAGAATAGGTGCACCCCACAGGGATTTGCTCGGTCTAATGAACCCCTTATCTAGAAGGTCTTTCAACTGCTCCTTCAACTCCTTTAACTCGGCTGGGGCCATTCGGTAAGGAGGAATAGATATAGGCTGCGTATCGGGAAGAAGGTCGAAACCAAAATCAATCTCCCGCTCGGGAGGGATTCCCGGTAGATCATCTGGAAAGACTTTTGGATACTCACATACTACTGGGACTGATTGGATAGTCGGGGTCTCAGACGTAGCATCCATAACCCTAACTAGATGTTATACACAACCTTTGGAGATTATCTTCCTGGCCTTAAGATGGGAAATGAAATGACCTTCAGGCACAGCTGAACTACCCTTCTACTCTATGACTAGCTCACCCAAAAATCTAATCTCTACTGCCCGGGTTCTATAATTAACTGAGGCATAATATGAAAATAGCCAATCCATGCTGAGGATAACATCAAAATTAGTCATGGCTAACTCTACTACATCTACTAAGGTGACTTTCTAAAGGACTGTGACCAGACATCCTCTATATACCCGTCTAGCTACAACTGAATCACCCATTGGAGTAAAGATTGAGAAGGGTTCTGACAAGATTTCGTGACTGACTCTAAAACTACTAGCCACGTAAGGTGTCACGAAAGACATATCCCCTGGATTTAACAAAGCATATACATCAAGATGGAAAAATTGTAATAAACCAGTGACTACATCCGGGGAGACCTCCTTCTCCTAGAGAGATGCTAAGGTATAGAATCTATTTTGGCGCTGACTGCCACCTGTGCTAGTAGATGCCCCCTTGTGGGTGCAGCTGCTGAACTGAAAGCTGGGTCTCGACCCCTATTATGGCCCTGTTTAGTTGCTGGGCAATCTCTGAGCATATGTCCGGGCTTCCTACATCTGAAAAAAGCACTTGTACCTGCCAAGCACTGACCCGTGTGCCCCTGACCACACCTACTGCAAATTGGGATACTAGAGTCCGCGGGCCTGCTATTCTGACCCCTAGAGCCTGATGCTCACCCTCTCTGGTCATGCCTAGGTATAGATAGCACACTCATCGCTGAAGATGATGGAGCTGACGATCTTTGGTGGGTCTGCTGTCGGTGCCCACCACCTAGTCTCGGTTGAGAGAATATATAGCTATCTGTCCTAGTCCTCTTGGCCTCTCTCTCTCTCATGTGCGCCGCCTCCATCTGCTGGGCATATAAGACTATCCGAGGGAAATCCATATCCTGATAGAGCATAGCGGTCCTACAATCCTTGTCTAGATAATCCGCCACCCCATGAACAAACCTGCTCACTCGCGCCCTCTGATCAACCACTAACTCTGGGGCGTACTTTGGCAGATGAGTGAATTCTAGGGAATATTCTTGAATTATCATCTTCCCCTAATTTAGGTTTACGAACTCGGCTGCCTTCAACTCCCTCATCTCACGAGGGAAAAACCGATCTAGAAAGGCAACGTGAAACTCCTCCCAACTGATAGGGCCTGCTCTGGCTTCCCTACTATCCTTCCACTATCTAAACCAAATGTGTGCGATCCCTTCAATCGATACGAGGCCAAATCAACACACTCCACTCCATTCACCCCTATAACCTGGGTAATCTTCATAATCTCGTTAATAAACTCATGTGGATCCTCATCCACCTTTGACCCAAGAAACTCTGGTGGGTTCATCCTTAAGAAATTTATGACTCGTGTTGTCGCCGCATTTTCGTTCTTCAGAACATGGGCCACTGCCTGTTGGTTGACCTGGGCAGTTTTGAACATGCGCCGCTGCCTAGTGGTTGACCTGGGCGGTCAATGCCCTACGCTAGCATTTGAATGGCTACCCTAAATTCAGCATGCGCAATTGGCTCCGGTGCATGGTGCTCGTGGAAATTGTGGGGCTTGTTGGTGCCCGATCCCATTTCCATCCTCATGGCCATTTCCATTTCCATTCCTTCTTCCGTTTACTCTGCGAGGAGGCATGATTTCGCAATCGCGAATAGCATGAGTTAGAAGAATGGAAAGACATTTCATCGCACGACGTAGATCATGAAAGAAGGGAACATTTCCTAAATGTCTCATAGCCTCTTTGTCATAAGTGTGGTATGCCACGCCGCACCTTGGGAGGCACGACTGACACCTAATGCCACACTGGGATCTGGGATGAATTGGCTGGGCACAGGCACCTCTGGTAAAATTCAAGAAAATAAAATGCTATATCTCGACTGTAAACATAGCCTCGGGCCGACAAGGCCATGCAACACTTGTAAAAAAATAGCTAACCCATCCTACAAACATCAATAGGGATCCTATGTGGGCCGACAAGACCACCATGCTATCTAGTTATAACGAAAAGGGAAATAAGCAACTTTACTCGGCCCCACACGGCTAACACATAAAACAAGACATACATGGGCCCCACATGGCCAACAACAACTAACTAACTGAATTCTATAGTCTGCAAGCCTCTAAGAATACAAATAGTGATCGGGACAGGGCCCCGGCCTACCCAAATACTGCGTAAAAAAAGACAGGTAATCCTTTACAACCTGGCAACTCCGAATGAAATGAGCTGGCCAATGTGCTGACTCCAAATAGCTCTCAGGAGGTCTCACAACCTGTCTGTCTAAACCTGCAGGAAAGTAATGCAGCGCCCCATAGTTGGGCGTCAGTACAGTATGTACCGAATATATAAGGCAGTAAATAAGCTGTCAAAGATTGAATGTAAGTAGAAGGAAGGGGAAAAGAGTGTCACACCCCAAACCCCGGGAGGTGTGACTGGCACTTGGTGTCACCCCTTATATGAGCATACCCGACACCAAAAATATAAAGCAAAGGCCAGAATCGATAAGGTTCAACAACATAACAACTATACAATTAGAATGAGACGATAGACTATAGCGGAAGCTGGCTCACCTGGCCAACCAAGAAAAATAGATACAATATGCTGTCGAGGCCATAGAATGGAAGAACAACTATATAACATGGCCTACTTGGTCTATAACAATGACACGACACCTACAACTAATGTCTACGAGCCTCTAAAAATATAATAAAAATCAACTGCTCGGGATAGGGCCCCGAATTACCCATAACTCAACCTCTGGTAACTCTAAAAGAACTGGGGCACACCGACATAGCTGGAACTCCACTCAACAACCAAGAACCTGATCTAATATCCCATCACCTGGAGGCATGAATGCAGCGCCCCGACTAGAGCGTCAGTACAATAATGTACCGAGCATGAAAGGCAGAAACAACTGGAAGACTAAGATTAAAGATCAAAAAATATACCAAATATTGTAGAAGGAGAACTGAACTTAAGTAAACACATAAACCTACCTGGACCCCATAAGCTTGGAAAGTACAAGCAAACCTAAAAACAGAACCTACCTGGCCCCCATAAGCTTGACAAGTCCAAAAGGTAAATAACAATACAATGGCACCTAGTTGACCCAGCTCACCTTTCATCGCCTCTTGACCTCTCAATGGCCTCAGCTGACACCAGCCAACATCTAGCATCCACTGCTATCAGATAAAATATAATACAAGCAACAACCACAATATAATGCCAAACAAATCACAAGTAAATACCAGTTAATCAACATCATCAATCAGGCACTAGCGGAGACTTTGTCGGCTACGCATATTTAGCGGAGCTCAATCCATCTGGGAGAACCAATCGTGATCCCAAGAAGGCTAAGACATGTCAGACCACTCTAGAATTATGTACCAACTCGACACTACAGAGGACATCATTCTTAACCACATAGGTCATTCACTCCTTGGGCTCAACCCCTCAGCCGAAAACACTCTCGTGCATCGGGTATCCACAAGCCACAAGGCACCTCGGGCTCGAACCCTAGCCGGAACAACTCTAGTGCATCGGGTGTCGACAAGACACAAGGCCTCAATCATAACACACACACAATAAAAAAAATAATACATTCTCGAATAGCCCACAATCGACTCTTAAACCCCACAACCCAACTATTACAACACAATACTATTCTTTCACGTCTAGCCATCCACCAACGAGCCACTAACCAAGCTAAGGACCACCATCCTAACAAGTATATCCTCAAGCTTTACAAACATACCACATTCCACTCTACTTACCACTAACATCAAGGGACACGGCCAAATCGGCCCAACTGTCACCACGACAGTCACGTACCCTCGACGCGGTCGACACGATCACCGGTTCAAATATAACAAAGGATTATCGCAAACATTGACCTTAAACACTATAATACCTCATTAACTTGACAATATAATCACCTAATCTTATTCACTCACACATCCCACACCTTTCCACAAGAACCACATGCCTCACACACGACCTCTCGACCCGAGCCTAACAATTTTCCATGACTACGATTCTCCGCACTCAAGCCCGAGCAACCAACCAAACCAGCACCTTATCACACCATTATTACCATATAAATAGCAAAACAGAGTTAAATAATAGCAAAACAGAAGCCATCGCAAAACAACCAACACACACGTCAATACGGACGACAACGACTATGGATGGAATTCATGCCGACAAAGGTTGGAACAAGCCTAACATACCTTAGCTTCAAACCTAGACGAACTTGAGCCTTCAAAACCATGAACCTACTGCCTAAAGGCAGTCCAAAATTCTTCCAAAATGCAGCCAACACAACTCAATAACGAAACAAGACAAACGAAGCTTACCTGATAAGATTCATAGGAATTTGACGGTAGAAACTCCGAGGCAACACCCTATCAGAGTTAAAACACCTATAAACAACCTTAAAAACTAAGGAGAACAAAATAAAGAAGGCTTACCAACAGCTTCACCACGAAACAGCCACCAACTGCCCGGAAAAGACACCAAACCATGGACTACATGCGATTCCTGACTTCCCGACAAAAATCATGTTGAACCACGACTTCTAGCCCCAAAACCCAAAGGAAACCATGGGGATAACTTGATATAGGCTTCATACAAAATATATTCTTGAAAATTAATTTTTGTTAACCAACAACCGACCAAAGGGGATTAAATAATCCTCCACCGCCTTAAGACCTTGTTAGGTCCCTACTTGCGTGGTCTCGCGAAAATGCGAATATCTCTATCCTGTGAAGTACGATTGACAAACAGTTTGATGAACTGGAAACTAGACTCATAAAACTTTAATTTGATAGATCGAAAACCCCCTAACTCCTTACAGATTTGGAGAAAAGCCTCGAGAGATTTGACCTAAATTTCAAGGAATCTCAAGAAGGAAATTTTTGCAATGAATTTTTCCGAATTTCGTTCTACATACAATATTAAATAAGACCATAGAGTAACTCAAATACCTCATAAAACTTTCTTCTTAGCCTATTAGTCCTACCTCGAAAGCATGATTTTATTGCTCAAATTATCCGGGGTGTTACAGAAAGTAACCTGAAAGTTTGCTTATTCAAACCCTGCATCTATAAACACTATACATATATGAGCTAAGACTGTACAATCATATATTCGTAAGCTATAACTAGCAGACAAGAATACAAACAAGAACCTACCTGGCCCCTATAAGCCTGGAAGGTATAAGCAACACAAAAATAACCTACCGGGACCCCCATAAGCCTTGGCAAGTATACTTCAATCTATATACCCCTATCTGGGTTCCTATGACTCTATTGGTGCTATAGACAACCTACCTATACCCTGGGTCTACAAGTGAACCCGTTTGGCTCCTAATTTATAGTTGTGTCTGAGTCCGGTGGACTCCTGATAACTACACCTTGGGGACAAGGCTCGACAAGGGTTAGTGATGCCAATACGGCATAAAGATAATAGTCCAGCCATGGAATGGACTGTAATATGGCCCTTGGACCTCTGTGTAGTCCCTTGAGACAACATCTAGCTCTTTGGAGCGATCTATATACCTCTATAGGCAATGACATAGCTAGTAACCATGGGGTTGGTCATGGAAGGCTATCCTAGATGGGGTTAATCCCAACCAATATACTACACTCTGATCTCAAATTAGCCACTCAAAAGGCATATGTGGCTCTTAAGGCTTAACGTGACTGCTACTCACCCCTAGAATAGTCTGTAAAGCTGCTAATAGGCACACCCCATGTGCCTATATCTGATCAGAGGATCCTAATGGTGATCATAATCTCTAACGGTCTGGACTGAGTAGGGCGAGAGCTAGAATGGCCTAACGATACTCTGACTGTCATGCTAGGACAGTGATAGCTTATAAGCAAATCGTACTGTTGCAAATGTTCAACTGTCTAATTCATTTACTTAGGACAACTGTAGGGCTACCACTTAGTCGGACATGCTCCTGAGCAGTTAGCCCCTAACCTTTCACAGATAGCCTACTATAATTCTTAGCCCGAAGGTAGTCCTGCACTAACATGGTTCTATTTCCTAAGACTTTAACTTCCTCTGTTCAAATTTCCTCTTTCTTTGCTGGAGGATTGTTAACTTCATATGTAAGTCGATCTAGATGTAGACACTCACGGCAAAATGTACCTGAGTATCTTATAAGAACAAGCTAGTTGTTGGCCCCGCATTCAAATACTGCTAAGGTTCCCTCCATAGGGTTGACTCGAACAACTGAGATTACTTCCTGGGCCACCTGTATGATAAGCACTAATTCAACTGAAACTGACCACTACTGAAAATAGCTAACTATATGGTAGGCTGACGCTCAACTCACTAATCAATTCTGGTGCCACTAACTCTAGGGTGACTATTCTATCCAATATTTTGGCTCTGGAGGCGTCAAAGTATGCAATTGGCCTCTAGGAGAGTTTTACTGACAATACAGGTGCCAAACTGGTAGTTATATCGCCTGGCTCAGCCTATGTTGTTCAACTTACTAACTCAAACCCAATAATTATCCACGAGCTTCAAAGTCCTAGGCTTGGGAGTAAAACATCCAACTCTACTATCATAGTGAACAGAAGAACAAGAGAGTTTCGATGACTCTTCCAGCATGAATCACACTCAATGTATTCTTTCCCGACAAGGGATACTATGATATATCCTTCATACATTTTCTAGCAGCTAACCACAACATATGCAATCGTAATCTACTGATAGCAACTAATCACAACATACCTGATCTTTATATACTAATAGCAGCTAAGTACAACATGTAGGATCATTAAACATAGGTTGTATCACTATACAACGAGAATAACTTGCCAAAGGAATAATCCTTAACATACCTCGAATGCTGATTTTTGATTTAACTGGCGAGGTTTAATTTGAAATTGGCAATTCTTTCCAACTGTAACCTTTATACTGAGAGAATAGAACTTATTTCAATATTAAACTCGACAAATATCGATAACTTTCAGTAATAGAATTAACTATAATCCAATTTTGAATAACTCAGCCGAAAATCTATAATTACCCAAGAGTTCAGAAGGGTGAAGTGCTTACCTAATGCCTGTGGCCGGGTAAGAATCAATTTGGAGAAATTCTTCTGACTTTTACTCGGTGGAGTTTTGGTTTTCCGAGCAATTTTTTGAGAAATAACTCTGTAGTAATACTTTCCATAGGCCTAGAACTCATTACCCGAAGTTAATTTGCAATTGGACGGTGTTTGATAGAGTAATCGGGAGAAAAATCAAATTTGCATGCTCCTGTATGCTTAGCTGTGGGTTCCTTTTCTGAATTATTCAAAAATGAAGGAGGGGGCTTATATATAATTAAGGACGGTGGCAGGGGGGCGCCCCGCACTTCCCAAAGCGCCAACATCCTGCCTCGCTGCACCTCCCATCACGCCCATGTTCCTGGCGCGCCATGTTGGCTGCTGCACAACGCGCCAGCCCCTAGCGGCCTAGCGTCGCCCGACCCTACTTCCGAGGCTTTTTCCACACGCATCAAGCTCTTCTTATTCGTCACAATCCATGCGTACGCCTACTAACCGTTAATATTTTATGGGGTGTAACATCCTCCCTTTGTTAGGAACATTCATCCTCGATTTTATCCTCAGGCTTAAAGGAGTTAACTCTCCCAAGATTAGAAAAAATTTCGGTAGAGTCTCTTCTGTATTGGGCACAATCGGGCAATATAACTTATAGTTGCTGCTGGTGTTGTCAGTAAAGCTTGCCTAGAGGCCCCAAAACGCAGAAGAGTCCAACAAAGGCGCCTCGTAGGACACTATAAACAACTATTTCACCACAAAGAGGTAGTCTGCTAAACAATACTAATAATATAAGCGGTAAAATAACAATTGAATAACAACATCACCATTAATTGCATAATCCGAATCAATCCTGGAACAAGTGAGGATATCTAGAACTCATGTCATCCCCAGCTTCCCAGGTCATCTCTTCTTTATTCTGGTTCCTCCATAGTATTTTAACGAAGGATACATCTTGGTTCTTAACCTACAAATTTTCCGATCTAGTACGACAACTAGAACTTCTTCGTAGGATAACTCCCTTAGTATCTTGAACGTCCTTAATTGGCATAACTCGGGACGAGTCCCCTATACACTTCTACAACATTGACACGTGAAAGAGTGGATGGATAGATTCTAGCTTTGGAGGCAATTCCAACTCATATACCACTTGGCCTATCCTCCGGAGGATCTGATACGGGCCAATAAACCTAGGGTTAAGCTTGCCCTTCTTATCAAACCTCATAATGCCCCTCGTTGTTGAAGTTTTTAAGAATACCCAACCATTGCTTCAATCCTTAACTGCCTACGCCATACATTAGGGTAAGATTTCCGACAACCTTAGGTTGTTGGTACCCATTTTCTGATAAGTTTAAGTTTTTCCATCTGCCTATTATAATATGCCTGGTTCAACTACTTCTGATTTACCTGCTTTAGGTTATCATATAAGGGCATACATTTCCACCCATAATAGATCTTCGGGCATTTGAACCATGTACTTTGCTTGGCTATTTGTTTTGTGATGAGAAGCCGTACTTAAATTAACGTGCACCTCAATCTATTCTAACAGCTTACCAGAACCTAGTTGTACGTTGTGCTTCTCCGTCAGAATTTATTAGATACTTGAGCTCCATGTAACCAACTATTTTGTAAACATCTAACTCGGCATAACCTTTAGCTGAAATATAATTCCCTCTGGCAAGACATGAGTTGATCTTATTAACCTTTCTACACTGCCTCAAATGAGGTCAATTTACATCTAGTATGAGGTAACTCTATAACTATATTCGTGCTGACTACTCTCTATCCTCTTGCAGGTATGACTATCTCCTGAGTTGGCCTGCTCGTTTCCTGCTGCCTAGACTTCCCTGGCTGGTCATTGGAGCTCTGCGTTATGACTCAACCATATCTTCCCTCTTCCAAGTCATCAATAGGTCTCTCTTTACGACCTAATGTGTTTTCATTAAACTCTGGGTGGAGAGAGTAATAGACATGGTGCACCTTGGCCATAATCTACTAATGAAGTCCTACCACCTTTGGAATGCAGAGCCGATATCAGGGTCTCATGACTCCGTCCTTTATTATCTTAAGGCCAATAACTTCTTACGGTGCCTTGTCTCATGGCTGTACTAGGTTAAAATCTCTATATCGCCACTCCTTTGCCTCCACTACTGGTGGTGATATAGCCCAATGCTTATTTCTTGACATTCAGCTATGGTCCCATGCTCCGCCAATCTACTTCAACCTGGAGGTGATTATGTTTTCCTCCAGAATTAAATACTCGTGCCTTTCCCCTTGCTTCCTTAGGCTGAGATGTGGGGTTCGTGTCCTCTGCCTCATACTGTCAAAGGTATTACTAACCAAGTCTACCGACTTGTATCCTTTTGACCCATACTTGGGCCTATTTCATTCATACAATCTTTCTGTCCTTCAACATAACAAACTAGGGCCATAGCCATTATCTTGCAGGTATGTTCTACCGTCATTAGCACACTGCAGCAGATTTGGCCTATTTATAACCCGAGCTTTATTATTGCCAGGGACTTATCACTGATGGACTCTCTCACACACACCTGAGTGCTATTGGCAATCTTATCTGCCCTCCTGATTTACTATATTAAAGATCTAAAGAACTTTATAAACACTACAGGCCACAATCACTTCCTAATCCTTCTCTGGATCAACAATCCTAGCCCTCCTTTATATTTACTTTGGGCATTATTGGCTTAACACTTACACTCTTTATTACACTAAAAACAAAACTGGGAGACGGAAAATAGCCATTTCTTGCTACAGTAGAACGAAGGTATAGAACTGTACGATATCCAAAGGGTTGGAGGTAAGAATCCCACAATTTCCCCTTTTCTCGTACCCTCCAGCTGGTCCAATGTTAACTGTCGCCCCTGTCTAATTCTATATATCTAGTGGGTAAATTAACTCATATATACTATACTCCTGACCTCCTACTCCGAGGCTGTAGAGAGAACGGGGAACGATGCTGGCATATCTATTACCTTATAAGGTTCCTGGTGCCCTGGGAGGGTGATAGGGAGATTAAAAGCCGTCTGCTTCTGCCCTTAGGCTGGTTGTCCCCCAACTATAGCACTTCACTGGTATCCTCTCCTGTTGTTGTAGTTGAATTGCGGCTAGCTGAAGTCTATCCCATATCAAACATTACTTTAGACAGACACAACAATGAAAAGATAGGGACTTATCCCTATACAACTCGGCTCTATAGCACGATCTGAGAAGAAGAAAGGGTAACCATATTATAATGCCTCGTAGCCTCCTACTTATAAAATGTGGTGCACAACACATTTATAAGCAAGACTTTACTAGACACAACTTGCAGACTCTCTAGGATACGACTTGCTCTGATACCAAGTTTGTCACGCCTCACCTTGGGAGGCACAACTGGCACCTAATGCCACACTGGGATCTGGGATGACCTGGCTGTGCACAGGCACCTTTGGTGCCTACTAACGACTCAAATTCAAGAAAAAAACTGCTATATCTCGGCTGTAAATACAGCCTTGGGTCGACAAGGCCACACAACACTTGTAAAAGAAAACAGCTAAACCCAACCAACAAACATCAATAGGGATCCTATGTGGGCCAACAAGACAATCATATTGTCTAATTATAACGAAAAGGGAAATAAGCAACTATTCTAGGCCCCACCGGTCAACTTATAAAATAGGAAATACATGGGCCCCACACGGCCAACAACAACTAGCTAACTGAATACTGTAGTCTGCAAGCCTCTAAGAATACAAATAGTGGTTGGGACAGGGCCCTGGCCTACCCAAATGCTGCACAACAAAAGACAGGTAATCCTCTACAAGCTGGCAACTCTGAATGAAAGAAGCTGGCCAATGTGCCGACTCCGAATAGCTCTCAGGAGATCTCACAACCTGTCCATCTAAACCTGCAGGCAAGTAATGTAGTGCCCCACAGTTTGGCATCAATACAATATGTACCAAATAATGTAAGGTAGTAAATAAGCTATTAAAGACTAAAAGCAAGTAGAAGGAAGGGGCAGAAAGTAACCTAAAAGTTTGCTTATTCAAAACCTGCATCTAGTAAAACATTACACATATATGAGCTAAGACTGAACAATCATAAATTCATAAGCTATAACTAACATACAAGAATACAATCAAGAACCTAACCTGGCCCCCACAAGCCTGGAAGGTATAAGCAATATAGAAATAACCTATTGGGACCCCCATAAGCCCTGGAAAGTACACTTCAAACTATATACCCCTATCCAGGTTCCTATGACTCTACTGGTGCTATACCCAACCTACCTGTCACCTGGGTCTGCAACTGAACCCGCTTGGCTCCTGATCTATAGTTGTGTCTGAGTCCAGTGGACTCTTGATAACTGCACCCTAGGCACAAGGCTCGATGAGGGTCAATGATGTCGATACGACATAAAGATAATAGTGCAGCCATGGAATAGACTATAATATGGCCCTTGGGCCTCTGCATAGTCCCTTGGGACATATTTAGCTCCTTGGAGCGATCTATATAGCCCCGTAAGCAATGACACAACTAGTAACTCTAGGGTTGGTCACGAAAGGCTATCCTGGATGGGGTTAATCCCAACCAATATACTGCACTCTGATCTCAAACTAGCCACTCAAAAGGCATACCTGGCTCTTAAGGCGTAACGCGACCGCTACTCACTTGTAGAATAGTCTATAAAGCTGCTAATAGGCACACCCCATGTGCCTATATCTGATCAGAGGATCCTAATGGTGATCATAATCTTTACAATCTGGACTAAGTAGGGCGAGAGCTAGAATGGCCTAACGATACTCTGACTGTCATGCTAGGACAGTGGTAGCTCATAAGCAAATCGTATTGCAGCAAATCGTATTGCTGCAAATGTTCAACGGTCTAATTCATTTACTTAGGACAACTGTAGGGCTACCACTTAGTCGGACATGCTCCTGAGCAGTTAGCCCCTAACCTTTCGTAGACAGTGTTCGGATTGTTTCGCAACTACATGCAAGTGCACGTGGTCGAACAAGTAGTAAAATGGCTAAAGTAAGCCAAGTATCGATCCCACAGGGACTGACAAGGTAATAATCGAATTAAATGTTAATGAACTCTAACTCTAAAACTGCAGACAACAATTTAAAGAGTTTGTTTCCCAAGTTATACTAAACTAAGACAAAATGAGAAAATGAGTTTGAACTATAGTAATGAGCAAGTTGAGGCCAAAACGAACATGCAGGGAAGTAATTTATTGATACAATTTGGTTAATCTATCCTTTGGTTACTAGTCAAGAATTATAGCCTATGGAGAGAAACTTTTGTATTCTACCCAACTTAAGAATCATGAACCTTCAACCTACATTTCTGTGATAAAAGAACTTCATGTTCTAGCCATACGAAATCGATTCCTTAATTGACTAATACGACTTTCAGATATATTTCTATTCTGAAGGTAAATCAGTTCTCAATTTTCCCAAACTAAGAAGAGATCATATCCTACCAATTCACAACTTTCCAATTTCTTTCCTTTTCGAGATAAAATTGGATTTTTTAGATATACATTAACATTGGCCAGACATTTAAACAGTAAGAACAAAAATTGATAGAACAACCACGGAAGAAAAGATGAAAAACCAAAATGATCAACAATTACATTCCACTACAAATGTTCTTAACCTCAGCAAGAAGTGAATTTAGCCACTCATTTGTTGATTAAACATCATCAAATGAGTATAAATCATACAAACAATTGAAATAAAGGAGAAAGAGTTAGAGAAGAACCCTAAGATTTTCGTCTCCTCAACTGCCTGTAACCCACGTTCTTGCTCAAGTAAGTCAGAATAATTAAAAATAAACCTAAGTGTGCTATTTATACTAGTGGGAATTTTTCCCAGAATAACAAGCAACGTGTCACGGAGTGCATCGCGGAGCATTGCCTCTGTGACACGGTGCCAACGCGGACCCTCACTGGAAACTTATGTTCCAAGTAAATATAGACAACGCGCCACGGCATGTAACGCGAGGCTTGGCCAACGTGCCATGGTGCCGTCGCGAACCCTTACTGGAATTTGACAAAATAACTCATCCGAGGCAGACTGCCTCCGCGATGGCAGCGTGACATAGCTCCATCCCGGAGCCCCTTTATTTGCTGCTTTTCCTTGACCTTTTCCACTGCTCGCTTTCTAGTCCATTCTCAATTTTCACCAACATGCAACTTAGCTTCCTAAAATTACATTTTTCCTGCAAAACAACACTAATCATGTTGGTTAGTATAAATTCACATTTTAACTACAAATCACATGAGAATTTACAAATAACGATAGATAAACAAGACGAAATAGAGCATTTGAGCATCACTTGGGCATATAATTCTGCCCAAGATCACTTACCCCACACTTAAAACCTTGTTCATCCTCGAACAATACTCTCATATCTCATGCAATTGACACCCACATATAGTTTGGCTCGATAATTCAATCTATGGTTATACTGATTATTTAATATAGCAAATCATCGAGAAAACATGCATAGTCTCATCAACACAATGACATTCACCACATTAAGACCTCCTAGACTCAAGAATCGACTCTCGATCTCGGCAAACTCATGCAAATCAGCTGATCAAGACATTCGACACAAAATTCGATCTCTCGTCAAGCATGTGCCCTCACAACACAAGAGAATTTCCCCTTTTTCAATCATATGATTTCCAAAGCATTACATGTAGGGGCATACGAACACGATTTCGCTCTCTCTCCAAAGGATTCACATGCATCATGTCATGAACCATAAGCTTGCCTCTAGTGTATTACTCCACTAATATAAGGACGCGTGGTGTAAGATCACGTAGGACTTAACGGGTTGTAATGTAAGCTAAGAAACTAGTAAATACTGGGCTAACCAATAATAGCAACTAGCCTCCTTAAGCGCTTTTCAATACATCCCACCATCTTTATGGGCATTGTTTCTTCCTTCATCCTCCCATTCTTGAAGTCTTTCTTTATTTGTGTTCCCATTTCTTTAAGCACACTCGACTTAATAATAAATATTAGGTATACATATTCATTTTATTTAAATTCGGCAAGTGCATCTTTGACCTTATCTTTACTTTCACCACTTTCGCTTTTCCTTTTTTTTCACACTTTTCACTCCTTGACACTGTGGGAGAATTATTTTTCTTGAGCGCTTAAGAGTTTTGGATCAAATTCACGGTTAATGAAAAGAAGGGATTAAGCTCAATTTCTACCTCTTCAACGAAAGAAAAGAATAGGTCAAAGGCTCAATGGGGCTAACTAGGATGTACATTCAAGGTAGGTATGATAAGAAAAAAAACTTTCGGTTAAATCAAAGAAATGCCTACATCCTTTCCTACAATACACATCCTTCATTTTGTTTCGCACACACCCCGGGCAAGTTCTAGACATTTCACAATAGCATGGAATAATCGAAACCTCACCTCACACTCATTGCACACGCTCAACTCAAGACTTATTCACAGACTCTTCAATCAGCTAATTACAAGAATTCAATATTAAGCCTCAATCACACCGAATCGAACTCTATGGCCTAGGTATCTCAACATGTTTCACATTTGCATGCTTTCATAAGAATCATCTTTGCATCTCAATATCATGTACAACACGCAACAAGAATTCCGAACCATGAAGTAACGACAGGTTTGGGAAACAACCAAAAGAAAGAAAATAAAAGAAAGAAAAAAAACTACTCCTATCGACTACATTTCCCTTAAGACGGTCGTCATCCATCCATCATAGGGAATGGTCACTATTTACGACTTCGGTTCAATGGGACTATTCTCGGTAAAAGCACCGAAAACAAAGGTCGAGAAACCCAATCATAAAAACTTCAACAAAAATTTTAAAAATATTTACACAACCAGCTAACAACAACTCAACATAGCACACAACAACTTAACATTCATTACAACACCGAATTACAATACAAAACATATGCACAACAAGATCACAGGGTCACAATTTTTTCACAAGCACAACAATACAAGACAAAAAAAACAAAAACCACAACGAAACATACAACACCTAACTACTCCCACCCCTCACTTAAACCGAACACTGTCCCCAGTGTTCACAAAACTCAATTTATCACAAAGGTGGGTGGTGATACTCCCTGATCAATCGACGTATTCAACTTCTTCGTCAGGTGTTGTTGCCTCATCCCCCATATCTGAATCGCCCCCTCTGTCCTCATCTGACTCAACATCTGAGTCATCGCGGTGTGTCTCCTCATCAGTGGGGACATCATCATCTACAGGTTCCACAAAAGCTTGCCCCACTCGGCATAGAGCCCGGACATTTTTGCTGAAGGGGTAATCTAGCTCGAGCTGCCATAACTCATCTTCTGTTGCTGGCCTCCCGCCTATTCGCAACTGCAACATCTTATCCCGTACATGTGGGCCATATACTGATCATCCCGAGCATGTCGGTCGGCTAGTGTGAGAACTAGCCCGTGAGTGGTGTCGGGTGCCTTGGTTTTGGTGACGTCCAAGGCACGCCTATCCATTTGTGGGATATAGTCTAGGGCCTCCTCCTCGGTGTCAAGGCCCCTCAGAAACGTGGTCAGCAAACCACCAAACCCGTACTTGTTCCCTTGATGCAAACGAGCCCTCTTCATGGCAGAGATGATCATCGCCCCAACATTTATCTCAAGCCCTTTCATCAGGGCATAAACCAAGCACACTCGATCCCGGGTGACATCTGTCATGTGCACCCCCGGGATCAGGCAGGAACACACAATTTTGAGCCAAATCCTGGCTTCCCTGTTCGTTTGAGAGTAAGACAGCGTCTGATGATAACCCCTCTCCTTGTGCCTTCTCCATCGTGCTGTCGAACAGGCTCCACACAGAGTGCGTTTGATATCCGCATAGGGTGGAGTTATGTTCAGCTGCCGGAGTACATGGGCGTCTGTGTCCCGTGCCCCCAATATGGCATTCAGGTGATGGGGCTCAAAGGTGAAAATCTTCCCCCTTATCTTGACGGTGTGACTGCGGAGTATCGGGTTCCAGTTGCGTAGAACTCCCGAATCAAATGGAGATTGCACTCCTTGGGCTCTTCCAAGATGAAGTTCAGCCCGACAGTGTCAATCCGGTGTACGATTTTGGGGAATTCCTGTGCAAGTGGCTCCCTTGCAATGTGCTCCTCAGGGAAGTATTTGGTCTCCTTGTGCTTTGCATACCATTTCTTCCCTTCATCCATCACCCATCGAGTTCCGTATTGACGGCGTTAGCCGTGTGGAACCGTTGGTGCTGCTGGAACTGCCGTTCCCAGTCTAATCCTTTTTCTCCCGACGCCTGATGTAGATGCGCCCTTTCCTTTGTCTTGGCATCTTGACATCGTTCCTCGATTTTTTTCCTTTGCGATCCTTTGCATTTTTGCCCTCCGTTCCACCTGAAAATCATCTCACAACAAGAAATTGGTTAGAATTTATAGGTTTCAAACACGAACACAATTTTTTTTGTTTTTATTTTTATTTTTTATTTTTATTTTCATTTTCTTTTCATTTTCTTTTTAACTAATTCTACTCATCTATTACAATAATTTCACGGGTTGCCTCCCGTGCAGCGCCTGGTTTACCGTCGCGGCTCGACGTCATTAAAGCTCAATCATCCTCTAGAGTGATGGACGTTTTCTCTCGAATAATGTCCTTACCCCAGTAATGCTTACACCGCTGCCCATTAACCAAGAACGTGGCACTTCGATCTTCTTGCCACAACTCCAGTTTTGGGGTGTCCTCAACGGTGGTTTTTCCACTGAATCTCGAGAATCAACAATCTGAACAACATCTACTTGATTTAGCACGTTGATTGCTGAAAGCTCCTCATATTTGGCCGGAAGCTTCGTGGCCTTGTGCACATCAAATACCTCCACCTTGTCATGCACCCGCATGGTTAGCTGCCCTGCGACTACATCAATCAAAGCTTTCCCGGTTGCCAAGAAAGGACGTCCCAAAGTAAATGGGACTTCTGCATCTGGCTTAAAATCCAGCACAACAAAATCTACTGGGAAGATAAGGGAGCCCACTTGCAACAGCACGTCCTCCACAATGCCATCGATCACTGTCGTTGGTCTAGGACTGCCCAGCCCCAACTTCATGAACACTGATGTCGGCATCAAGTTAATGCTCGCTCCCAAATTGCATAGTCCACAAGCTCGTTTACTTTGCCCTATTGTGATTTAAATTGTAAAGCTCCCAGGGTCCTTGAGCTTTGTTGGCAACCTGTCCTGTATCCGGGAAGTGCACTCCTCCGTAAGTGCCACCGTAGCATACTCTGTCAATCTGCTATTTTTAGCTACGATGTCCTTGATACTTTGGCACTCCCTGCAAAACATCAACAAGAGGTAAATTAATGTGTACCTATTTAAGCACCTCCATGAACTTCTTGAAACACGCTTCCTCCTTGTGTTTCTTTAATCTTTGAGGGAATGGGGGTGGTGGTCTTTCTGGTTCAGCTTCCTTGAGTTGTAAACCACTCCTTGTGGTCACTTCATTTACTTGCTTGGGGTTCGGGTCAGTGTCACTCGGTAGTCCTCCTCTTGGCCTGGTGTTTTGAGCTCCAGCTAGTTGCCCAAACTGGTGCTCCAACGCCTTTGTAGCTAACTAATTGTTGTTTACATCTGCCGCTAATTTCACAAAGTTAGCCTCTAATTGAGCTTGGTTAGCTATCATTGTTTTAAACATTTCCTCAATGCTGGGTGGTGGTGGTGGAGGAGGTGCATTGTTGCTTCTGTATTGAGTCTGATAGTCTGCTGCCCTCCTTGATTTCTCTGCGCACCCTGATTCGAACTCTGCCCTTGATGGCTGTTACTACCCCCAGGAGAAATTCGGATGATTCCTCCAATTAGAGCTGTAGTTGTTGCCATACTGTTGGTGATTATTTCTCTGTACATTACGAATAAAGTTCACTGAATCTGGATTTGCAACACAACACTCAGCTTAGTGTTCATTACTACCGCATACTTCGCACCAAATCTGCTGCACTACATTAACTGGGGCTTGAGATTGATTTAAGCTCATATTGCTGAAGTGGGTGTTAAGTTGATTTTGCAACGCAGCTATTTATAGCTGTAAACCCATCCACTTCCATGACTCCTGCCACTTTCCTTGTTCCTCCTCTAGAAGAGTCCGCATTCCACTCTGGATTTCCCTGTGAAATATGATTTAACAAAGTATACAGCTCCTCATAAGTCTTTTCTAATGCTTTTCCCCCAGCTGTTGAGTCTAGCAAAATTTTTGTGTGGGGTTCCAAACCCTCTATGAAAGTATGCACCAACACATCATTGGACTGGTGATGGTGAGGACAATCCCGTAACATGGATTTGAATCTTTCCCAAGCTTGATACAGATTCCCCCCCTCTCTTTGTTTAAAACTTAGAACCTGACTTCTAAGTCTTGCTGTTTTCCCGGATGGAAAGAACCGTATCAGAAATTTTCTTGCAAGATCATCCCAAGTGGTGATGGAATTAGGTGGCTCAGCTTTCAACCACCTCTTTGCTTCTCCCAATAGTGAAAATTGGAACAATGTAAGCCTTATGTAATTAGATGATACTCCAGCGGGGATGTAAGTGTCACTTATCTCCAAAAAGTTTTGGAGATGTTGTTGTGGATCCTCGTGAGGGAGACCTGTGAATTGCTCGCTGGTGTGCAGCAACTGCACCATATTCTGTTTCAGATCAAACCTCCCTCCGGGCTCGGGTTTGCGAATGCTTGATGTAACATTTTTAGCATGTGGGATTGCCACTTCGCGAACCGGCCTAGCTGCCATTTCCTCGGGCACTAACGCTGCCCTTACAAGTGGTGGATTCTGTTGTTGCTCCAGGATTGTTTGTCTGAGCAACTGTAACTTCTTCTCTAGAGCTTTTCTTCTTTGACGATGAAATTATCTTTTCGTCTCTAAGTATGAGACCACCAGCTCCGTGTCTCTTGCCAGAGTTCAACAGAATTCAATATCTGCAAAAGACAGGCTAAGATCAAGTTGTCAGCACTAATATGGAAATCGTAAACGAACACTTAAGAAAACAATTTTACCAATTGCCAGTCCCTGGCAACGGCGCCAAAAACTTGTTCGAATTATTTCGCAACTACACGCAAGTGCACGTGGTCGAACAAGTAGTAAAATGGCTAAAGTAAGCCAAGTATCGATCCCACAGGGACTGAACCAAGGTAATAATCAAATTAAATGTTAATGAACTCTTAACTCTAAAAATGCAGACAACAATTTAAAAAATATTTTGAGAGTTTGTTTCCCAAGTTATACTAATCTAAGACAAAATGAGAAAATGAGTCTGAACTATAGTAATGAGCAAGCTGAGGCCAAAACGAACATGCAGGGAAGTAATTTATCGATACAATTCGGTTAATCTTTCCTTCGGTTGCTAGTAAAGAATTATTGCCTGTGGAGAGAAACTTTCGTATTCTACCCAACTTAAGAATCATGAATCTTCAACCTACATTTCTGTGATAAAAGAATTTCATTTTCTAGCGATACGAAACCGATTCCTTAATTGACTAATACGACTTTCAGATATATCTCTATTCTGAAGGTAAATCAATTCTCGATTTTCCCAAACTAAGAAGAGATCATATCCTACCAATTCACAACTTTCCAATTTCTTTCCTTTTCAAGATAAAATTGGATTTTTTAGATATACATTAACATTGGCCAGACATTAATATAGTAAGAACAAGAATTTATAGAACAACCATGGAAGAAAAGATGAAAAACCAAAATGATCAACAATTACATTCCACTACAAAATGTTCTTAACCTCAGCAAGAAGTGAATTTAGCCACTCATTTGTGGATTAAACATCATCAAATCGGTGCAAACGCGGACCCTCACTGGAAACTTATGTTCCAGGTAAATATAGGAAACGTGCCACGACATGTAACGCGAGGCTTGGCCAATGTGCCACGGCGCCGTCGCGAACCCTTACTGGAATTTGACAAAATAACTCATCCGAGGCAGACTGCCTCTGCGATGGCAGCGTGACACAGCTCCATCACGGAGCCCCTTTATTTGCTTCTTTTCCTTGACCTTTTCCACTGCTCGCTTCCGAGTCCATTCTCGATTTTCACCAATATGCAACTTAGCTTCCTAAAATTACATTTTTCCTGCAAAACAACACTAATCATGTTGGTTAGTATAAATTCACATTTTAACTATAAATCACATGAGAATGTAAAAGTAATGATAGATAAACACGGCGAAATAGAGCATTTGAGCATCACTTGGGCATATAATTCTGCCCAAGATCAGACCGCCTACTATAATTCTTAGCCCGAAGGTAGTCCTGCACTAACATGATTCTATTTCCTAAGACTTTAACTTGCTCTGTTTAGATTTCCTATGTCTTTGCTGGAGGATTCTCTAACTTCATATGTAAGTCGATCTAGATGTAGACACGCACGGCAAAATGTACCTGAGTATCTTATAAGAACAAGCTAGTTGTTGGCCCCGCATTCAAATACTGCTAAGGTTCCCTCCATAGGTACCCCTAGGTCTATCTTACTCGAACAACTGAGATAACTTCCTGGGCCACTTGAATGATAAGCACTAAGTCAACTAAAACTGATCACTATTGATAATAGCTAACTATATGGCAGGCTGACGCTCAACTCACTAAGCAATTCTGGTGCCACTGACTCTAGGGTGACTATTCTATCCAATATTCTGGCTCTAGAGGCGTCAAAGTATGCCAATGGCCTGCGGGCGAGTTTTACGAACAATATGTTGCCACCCAAACACACGCAAGTGCATGTGGTCGTACAAGTAATATAGTGGCTCTTTTAAGCCAAATATCGAATCCACAGGGACTATAACTTAGTGAATTTTTTCCTATTTTAGTGTTCACAATTGTTCTACGAAAGTGTGTAAGTAACACAATGAATTAGGATTCTGATAACTAATAATATAGAAAGTAATACAAAATGAAGCTAGAAACTTTGATTAAAACAATAACAAGAATAGTCTAAGGTTAAGGCATGAAATGCAATCACGTATAACTTGTATTATTCTTCAGCTACCTTCTCTTTCAGGTTGATGGTTGGGAAAGCTAGAGTCTGACTATGGTCTTTCGAACCTCCTACCAATTGCTTAATTATGACCCTTGCACTACACATTTCTGTGATGCAATAACTCATCCTAGGTCTAGTAAAAATTTATTTCCTTTGTTAACCGAATATGGCATTACAAGTATATTTGTATCCTGCACGCGAATCTTACCTTTGATTTATAACAAAGACAAGAATATATTCCCCTATTCCTCGTTATACCCTAATAATTCTCCTTTAATAGTCAAATTAGGATTATAAATTTAGCTTAATGCTGGCCAAACATTAAAACACCAAAAATCAAGAATAGAAGAACAACCATTCATAGAGAAGAAATTTCAGCTGAAAATAATATGAAATTATACAATCATACAATTAACCTTAACATCAGAATGAGGCAATTTAGCCACTCATTTGTTGATTAAATATCTCCAAACAAGTTTTTATCATGAGAACAATTGAAATTTAGAAGAAAAGAGAGGAGAAAGAACCCTAGAATTTTCGTCAACTCAACTGTTGTTTCCCACGTTCTTGCCAATTTGTCAGATAATACAAAATAATAGTCTAAGTGTTCTATTTATACAGGTGAAAAATTCCCAGTGATGAACTAGCTCCGTGGCACGGAGCTCATTGCAGAGAAATGGCTCCGTGACACGGAGCAATCGCGGGAGTGCACTGGAAGTTGGGGAATCCAGGAAACCATTGCTCCGTGTCGCAGAGCTGAACACGTTGGATTCCCTTTGTGACACAGTGGTGTCTCATACACTCACTAGAAATCTGAGCTTTTGGAATTATTAAGCTCCGTTTCACGGAGCTCAACGCGTCAAGTCTCCTTCGTGACATGGACATGTCGCGGACCCTCATTGTTTTGTGCCTTCAAAATTTTATCAATTTCTTCTTCTACCCATGCACAGTGGCATAATGTTCATCGCGATCACTCCTTAGCGTGACACAAAAATGATTACCAAATCCATTTTTAAGCTCGCCAAAATGCCCATACTCCAACTCTAAGTATCATTCGCCACATCACGCTGAAATCTTTGTCTTATCCACCTACAAATAGTCACAACACATTTATTAGTCCAAAAATATAATTTCATCAAAACATGCATGAATACATCAGTATTATCCTCAACTAGTTTCCCATATGGTTGAAAATACGACATTTAATCGTATAAATACGCTTAAGATCACCACCCCACACTTATAATCTTGTTTGTCCTTGGACAATCCTTTAATATCCTAGACAAGATTTTGCACATTACCATCATCAGTGGACCAAGATAACTTACACCTAGTTGTGCTTTAATCATGGAATACAATTCATTTAATCAAGCATGGTCTTCACTAACCATATTCTTAAGTAGAATCACACAAGCCCTAATGAATAACTTTTCAACTGAAAATCTGGCCAACATGGCTGAATCTTAGTAGCGATCACTAGCTTCACCAAGGATTCACCATCATGTGCCCTCACTTATATGAAATTCCCTATTTTCATGAGCTCAATATGATCACAATTAACCACATTCTACAATTGATTTGCTCATGCTCCAAAGATTATTTCAAGAAAATCTAAGACACCATGAATTTGCCTATAGTGTATTACTCAACCGAGCATAACATCACTTGTAGGATCAAAAGGACTTTTCAGGGTTGTAATGTCGGCTAAGGGATTGGTAGGATTATTTGGGTCAAGTGACTCTTATACCTATGCACTTTAAGACAATTACAACTTTCGCTTTTCAGCGCCTCCTCTTTCGTCCTTCACTCTTCCTCTTTCAAAATTGTTTTTCCTTTCACCTACTCATTCTTATCCCAGATGATTACTTCATCCATAAACCTTTTTTTTATTTCAAAATAGCGATACACTCTTAGACAAAGGCTATTGAGATATTGGGCCCTTATGGTATCTCGTACACATTCTGTACGGAGTGTGTACCCTTGACTTAAACTCATCAATACACTATATATATACATGTGTATAAGTATATGCATCATTTTTTTAATCATATATATAAATATATATCTTATGAGCAACAAATGAAGTACACACCACTTCTTCCTTCCATTACTCTCCACCGGTTCCCCTGATCATCTCCTTTGAAATATTGTCTCAATAAAGTGCACTAGGACCTATTTGGATCAAAGTAACGTTAAAGCCATTCGAACAAAAAGGTAAGGCTACTCAGTGAGGCTATTCCAAAAAAAAAATAATAATTTAGGCTTGAAGGCTCAAACAGGGCTCACTAGGGATGACATCAAGGTGAGGGACCATGAATGAGACATGCCAACTAGCTTGGTTCACAAAGAAGTGCCTTAATCATATCCGCTAAGTTTAATGCCACTTTTATTTTTTCATACACGCAAGGCAAATTCTAGATGTTAGTTAGCAAGAAATATAACTAGTTCTCACCTCATGTGGCACAAAGTTTCACACTTGGTTAGCTTAGACCCCTTTTATGATTTCATCCATATTGAGTGACAAGCACAATTAAGCCTGTAGGTTTGCTATTTAGAGTTAAACACCACAACCTATGTGATCCTACCATTTTCTCCTCACTATTAGCTTGTTCAAATGTATATTCCATGAAGTCTAGCATCGGACCAAGCGAAGTATCATGCCCATTGGTGATGGTTTTATTCCCTATTTCCCTAAACGTGAGTAAATTCCCTTAAGATGGCCGTCATCTGTCCATCGTAGGGAACAATCTCTTCCTATGAATAACAAAACAAACTCCTATTCAGTTCAAAGGGAATATTCTCAGGAAAAGCACCAAAAACAAAAGCCGAGAAACCCAAGAAAAGGAAAAAAATGAACATAATTACAAGCAAAAGCATAGCATAGAAACATAAACAAATAAACTTACTAGCTATTACAGACCAATTACCACATCTTGTTCCTAGCCACAAATTACATTCCACAGAATTTAGTTGTACCAAGTTATACATGCCATAGTCAGAGACTCACATAATAAACAAACACAAAATAACCACCCCACACTTAAATTGAGCACTGTCCTCAGAGCTTGCAAAAGATCAATGTAAAAATAGAGGTAGGATGGTGAAGACTCCCTGATCAAACACTTGGTTCAATCTCTTCATTGGGTGGAAAGGCCTCCTCACAGAGGACAGAATCATTTCCCTCACCCTCATCTGACTCAATGTCTGAGTCCTCCCGGTGTCTCTCCTCATCGGTGGGTACATCATCATCTACCGACTCTACTAATGTTGGGCCAATTCTGCATATGGCTCTGGCATGCTCTTTTATTGGGTATTCCCTGTCCACCTGCCATAGAACATCCTCTGTTGTGGGCCATCCACCAATATGCAGCTGCAGCATTTGCAGTCAAAACATCCTGGCTGCATAGCTATCATCTCGAGCATGCCGCTTGGCTAATGTGAGAATTGTCCCGTAGGTGGTGTCTGGTGCCTTAGTCTTGTCACGTCCACAGGGTGTCGTTCCAACCTTGGTCTATAGTCTATACCCTCCTCTTTAATATCCTAGCTCCTAACATAGGTGGTGAGTAAGCCGCCAAAACCATACCGTGCCCCTGGTGCAGCCTCGCCTTTTTCATGGGTGATTTGATCACAACCCCAACATTGATCTCCACATTTCTCATCAAGGCGTATACCAGGCAGACCCTGTCCCTAGTGACATCATTAATATGCACCCCGAGAATGAGGCAAGTGCAGACAATCTTTAGCCAAACTCGTGCCTCTTTGTTTATCTGGGAATAGGGCAATGTCTGATGGTACCATTTTTCCTTGTGGTGAATCCATCTGGCTGTTGATTGTTGCCCGCATAATGTGTGTCGGATGTTAGCATAGGTGGGGTGATGTTTGGTAGGAGGAGTGGGTGTAGATTTGTGTCAAGTGTCCCTAGGATTGCATTCAAGTGATGTGCCTCAAATGGAATGACCTGACCCCGAATCTTGACTGTGTGACTACGAAGAGTGGGGTCCCACTTCGCATAGAATTCCTGCACCATGTGTAAATTACACTTCCTGGGCTAATTTAAAATGAAGTCTATGCCCAAGGTGTGTATCCTTTGCAGTATTTGGGAACTCCTATGCCAAACTCTCCCAATCAATTTGCTCCTCCGAGAAGTATTTTGATTCCTTCTATTTTGCATACCATTTTTTTACCTTCATCCACCACCCATCGGTATCGAACCGCCTTTTCTGGCCCCTGGGAACTGGTGGGGCTGCTGGCACAGCGCCCAGTCTGAGTCTTTTCCGGCCTGTGCCGGACAATGAGACACCTTTTCCTTTATCCTATTTGGCAGACATTTTTCCTGTTCAAGCCAAATTACACAGAGATCATATTAGTCAGTATTTAACATGGCTAGCCAACACTAAGTCAGGGCTTTGGGTCATTACCCCACACTTAGTTGCTAGCATGGGTTCACTAGTCATAGACATTCGGGTACTCAGACTTCCCCTTCTATACACTTCAATGACTAGTTTCTCCCACAATTCAACATAATCAACACTTTGACAAGATTAAGCAAGTCAACATTCTACATCATTTTTCTTGATGGCACTTTGCATTGAGATATTAAACTTGACAATTATTTTATACTACTCAGACTTTGCACACTCAAATAACTCAAGCTCATGACACAAGCACTTACACAAAGTTAATACTGCTTTACTCAGACTTCAAGCAGTTGGAAACTTACAATCAGGAACACTTACACTTTGCTTTTACATGCCCATATTTACAGAGGATAGCATTTTTCTCAACAAAGCTTAGGCAAAGTGTGGTATGTAGTATCTTGCACAACTAATTAAAAAATATGGGCATGAATTCCCTACTTTTTGTTTTTCACTTCCTCTTCTTCATCTTCCCTCAACCCTTCAGATACCCCACACTTAATGTTGATGCCAAATGCAAGAAACCATGTCATTATCAATGACAAGAGTCAAATTTCATCAAATAGTAGCATGATTACCACCAAAAACTTGTTTCTACCAAGTTTACATGAATTAGGGTTCACCTTGACTTACCCCCATGCTCATTCCAAGAATTTAGAGGAGAAAGGATGGGGAAAACCAAGACATACCTGTGAAACTTCGTTTTTGAGAAGATGGGGCGAAGTCTTGAAGCCCTAGCCGTGGCACGTTCAAGAGGGAAAGGGGAATGAGGGTTTTGTCGTGGAGGGAAATGAAGAAAATGGGGTTGAAATGCTGAAATGGGATTAAAAAAGAAGAAATTCAGATGGGTCGACCCGGTATTTTAAGTGTGACCCATCGTGATTTATACATCAGCGTGGCATGGAGGCTATTGCGGAGCTTCAGCTCCATGCCACAGAGCCAATGCACAGGCTTACTAGTTTTTGGTGCCAGGTTTTTAACACCTCTCTGTGGCACGGAGCTGAACGCGGAGGCTAAGCTCCGTTTCACGGACCCAACACGCAGGCTCACTATTTGAGCCTAATTTCCCCTATCACTTACCTTTGCACGTCCTTAATTTTTACTCCTGCAATGTGTTTATCCCATAAATAATGTTGTAGCTCTATATCATCCTGCAAGTCATCCAAAAACATTAATAAGTTAGACAATGGTGGGTTGCTCCTACCCAGCGCTAGTTTCAGTCGTGGAACGACTTTTTTTTTGTTTTTTTTTAAAAATAGATCCTGACTATTACATTACATTCACGAGTTACCTCCCGTGTAGCACCTAATTTACCGTCGCGGCACGACCCAAATCACATTCAGTCATCAGATAAGGTGATCGACATCTTCTCTCGATTAATGGCCTCACCCCAGTAATGATTACACCTTTGACCATTAACCAAGAATTTGGCACTTTTATCTTCCTGCCACAATTCAACCACCTCGTACGGGGTCATCCTAGCCACCTCAAATGGTCCAGACCACTTAGATCTCAATTTCCCTGGAAACAATTTCAACTGGGAGTTGAATAGTAACACCATCTGTCCAGGATCAAAGTTTCGAGGCACTATATGCTTGTCATGCCACCTCTTGGTATTCTCTTTGTATATCCTAGCACTTTCATAAGCATGCCACTGAAACTCTTCTAGCTCGAGCAATTGCAACAACTGCCTTTTCCCAGCTAACTCTGGATCCATGTTCAGCTTCCTCACAGCCCGATATGGCTGATGTTCAAGCTCCACAGGCAAGTGACAGACCTTCCCATAAACCAACCGATAAGGTGAAGTCCCAATTGGAGTCTTGTAGGCAGTCCTATACACCCATAAAGCATCATCTAATTTGCTTGCCCAATCCTTTCGTTGAGCATTCGCAGTTTTCTATAGAATCTGCTTGACTTCCCATTTTGATAATTCTACCTGCATGCTAGTTTGAGGGTGATATGTTGTAGCTACCTTATGCCGAACTCCATATTTAGCCAATAAATTTCGGAACCAAGTGTTAACAAAGTGCGAACCTCCTTCGCTAATAATGGCTCATGGGGTTCCAAACCTGGTAAAAATCTGCTTCTTCACAAACTTTGCACTACCTTGGCATCATTAGTGGGAAAAGCTTTGGCCTCAACCCATTTGGAAACATAATCCATTGCTACCAAAATATATTTATTACCAGATGATGGTGGAAAGGGCCTCATGAAATCTATCCCCCATACGTCTAACACCTCGACTTCCAAGATGTTGTGCAACGGCATCTCCTGTTTCCTACAGATTTTCCCTGTTCTCTGGCATTGATCACAAGACTTGGCATACGCTGCTGCATCCTTGAATAAAGTTGGCCAAAAGAAACTGGACTGGAGAACTTTATGAGCAGTGCGCTCTCCTCCATGATGACCGCCATACAGTGAGGAATGATAGCTTCTCAATACCTCTGCTACTTGACTCTCTGGAATGCACTGTCTCATCACTTGATTTGTCCCTTGGTTGAATAGATATGGTTCATCCCACATATAGAGTTGGGACTCATGCTTCAGCATCTTTCTTTGTTGAGCGGTGGCTTCTGGTGGGTACACTCCACTTACTATCATATTCACTATGTCTGCATACTAAGGCAGTTCTGCCATACTTAGTGCCTAGAGTTCTGCCATACTCAGTGCCAAGAGTTGCTCATTAGGGAACTCTTCTCATATGCGCCCAACATCACTCACATGTGACCTGTCCTCTAGTCGTGATAGATGATCTGCTACCTGATTTTGCTGCCCTTCCTATCGCGGATTTCCAAGTCGAACTCCTACATCAATAATACCTACAGAATCAACCTGGGCTTAGCATCTTTCTTGTTGAAAGGTAACGGATGGCCGCATGATCCGTGTATAACACCACTTTTGTCCCATCCAGATAGGACCTAAATTTATCAAATGCATAAAAAAGCGCCAGCATATCCTTTTCTATGGCAGTATAATTCGCCTGAGCAGCATCCAGTGTTTTGCTAGCATAGTATATGGAGTGAAAATCTTTTCTCTCATCTTCCCCAATACTACACCCACAGCCACATCACTAGCAATGAGAATGGGAGCTTCCACCAGCTTCTTCTTCAGCTCCTCAAAAGATTTAACACATTCTTCCCCAAACTCAAACTTCACATGTTTTTCCAGTAGTCGGCACATCAATCTGGAGATCTTTGAGAAATCCCGAATGTGCCGTCTATAAAACCCAGCATGGACTAAGAAGTTGCGGACACCCTTTACAGACACTGGTGGTGGCAACTTCTCAATAACTTCTACCTTGGCACGATCAGCCTCCAAGCCCCTCTGTGACATTTTGTGGCCAAGGAAAATGCCTTCTTTGACTAGAAAGAGAAACTTCTCCCAATTCAGTACCAGGTTTGTATCTTCATACCTAGCCAAAACCCTGTCCAAATTCTGCAAACATACAACAAACGAGTTACCAAAAACAGAGAAATCATCCATAAATACCTCAACATAGTCTTCCACCATGTCATGAAATATAGACATCATGCATCGTTGGAAGGTGGCTTGTGCATTTCATAACCCAAAGGGCATACGCTTGAAGGAATATGTCCCATAGGGATAGGTAAATGTGGTCTTCTCCTGATCTTCTGTGGCTATAGCAATTTGATATAGCAAGAATAGCCGTCCAGAAAGAAATAATACTCCTGGCTTGCAAGTATATTCAACATCTGGTCGATGAATGGTATGGGATAGTGATCTTTTCGGGTGGCCTCATTTAATTTCCTGTAATCGATGCAAATCCTCCAACCTGTGACTGTGCGAGTGGGAATCAACTCCCTTATTAGTGATAACTGTCATGCCCCTTTTCTTTGGGACACACTGAACCGGGCTGACCCACTCATTATTAGAGATAGGATACACCACTCCTACATATAGCCACTTAATCACCTCCTTCCTCACTACATCTTTCATCACTGGGTTCAACCTTCTTTGATGTTGTACAATTGGCTTGGATCCTTCCTGCTTTAATATCTTATGCATGTAGAAAGACGGACTGATTCCCAGAATGTCTGACATTTGCCATCCTATGGCTCTCTTTCTCCTTTTCAAAACCACTAATGCTTTTTGAACCTGTGAATTTGTTAGTCTTCATGAAATAATGATCGACAATGTGTCAGCTTCTCCTAAAAATACATACTAAAGGTGTGGAGGCAATGCTTTCAACTCCAATTTGGGGGCCTCCTCAATTGATGGCTTGGGTGGAGGCTCTAATGACCTCTGTAGGGGCTCGAACTCCTGCTTTTGAAAGAACATTTTGGCCTCATCCAAAGCTTGCACCATTTCATAAGTTGCTACATCCCCGAATTGATCATGTCCCACCAATGCACTTTCCAAGTGATCATTCAGGCTAATAAGCTGAAGTACGGACTCTTGGTCAATAACAGTAATGGCTGACAACTTTTCATAAATAGCATGTAGCTTCATGGATTTGTAGACATCAAATACTTCTACCTTGTCATGAGCTCTCATTGTTACCTGCCCCGCAGCTACATCTATTAGAGCTCGTCCGATTGCCAAAAAGGGACATCCCAAAATAAATGGGACTTTCGAGTCTGACTTAAAGTCAAGGATTATGAAATCTACCAGAAAAATAAGAGAGTCCACTTGCACTAGCACATCTTCCATAATTCCATCCGGCCTTGCCAATGAGCAATCAACTAGCTACAATGTCACAGTGGTGGGTCTTAGACTACCCAAACCCAACTTCTTGAATACAGAGGTGTGCATCAAGTTAATGCTCGCTCCTAGATCACATAAACCACGGGCTCTAATGGACTTCCTAATAGTGATCTGGATAGTAAAACTTTCCGGATCCTTGAGCTTTGTAGGCAAACTATTCTGTATCCGAGAAGTGCACTCCTCAGTAAGTGCAACTGTGGCATATTCTGTTAGTCTATTCTTCTTTTCCACAATATCCTTTATGTACTTGGAATACTTAAGAATTCCCTGCAAAACATCTACCAAAGGAAGATTAATGTGTATCTTCTTCAATACTTCCATAATTTTCTTGAAGCATGCTTCTTCCTTATGCTTCCTCAATCTCTGCGGGAATGGGGGTGGTGGTGGTGACTTCTCAGTTTCTGTTGGCGTTTCACTCCCCACTTCCTTGTCATTATCTTTGGCCTCCTTTGTAGTTTCAACTTGGTGTTCTGGATTTTCTCGCACCAACTCCTTTAGTTGTTTTCCATTCCTGGTGGTGATAGTATTTACCTGCTTGGTGTTGGTGTCTGTATCACTTGGTAACCCGCCCCGGGGTCGAGTATTCTGTGCTCCAACTAGCTATCCCAGCTGAATCTCTAAAGCCTTTGTAGCCAACTGTTGATTTTTCATATCAGCTGTCAGTTTCATTAGCTGCCATCTGAGCTTGGTTGGCTATAATGGTCTTCAACATATCCTCAATATTGCTGGACGGAGCAGGCGCATTATTCCCTCTGAATTGAGGCTGGAAATTCTGATATGCCCCTGGTTTTTGTGCAGACCCTTATTCAAGCTTTTCCCTTGGTGACTATTATCGCCCCATGAAAATTTTGGATAGTTCCTCCAATTAGGGTTTTAATTGTTGCCATACCGCTGATTGTTGCTCCTTTGTGCATTCCCCACAAAGTAAACTGAGTCTTGGTTAGCATCACATGTATCAACTGAGTGCTCACTGCTACCACAAACTTCACACCACACTTGCTGGAACGCATTGACTGGTGCTTGTGGCTACCCCAAGCTCATGTTACTGAAATGAGTGTTAATCTGATTCTGTAATGCAGCTATCTGTGCCACAATAGCTATGAGTCCGTCTACCTCCAAGACACCTATCGCTTTCTTCACCACACCTCGGGTTGTGTCAGCATTCCATTCTGGGTTGCCTTGCGAAATATGGTTCAACAGTGTATACAACTCCTCATACGTCTTTTCCAAAGCTTTCCCACCAGCTGCAGAGTCTAACGAGATTCCGGTGTGAGGCTCCAAGCCTTCTATAAAAGTATGCACCAACACATCATTAGACTGGTGATGGTGAGAAAAATCTCTCAACATAGACTTGAACCTCTCCCAAGCTTGGTACAGGTTCTCACCATCTCTTTGTTTGAAACTTAGTATCTGACTTCTAGGCCTTGCTGTCTTCCCTAAAGGAAAGAACCTGATTAAGAATTTCTTTGCCAGATCATCCCATGTGGTAATTGAGTTAAGTGGTTCAGCCTTTAGCCACCTCTTCGCTTCCCCCAACAAGGAAAAAGGGAACAATGTAAGCCTCACATAATCTGATGATACCCGTATGGGTATATATGTGTCATTGATCTCCATAAAATTTTGTAGGTGCTGCTGCGGGTCTTTATGAGGGAGACGTGAATGTCCTCTAGTATGCAATAGCTGCACCATGTGCTATTTCAGCTCAAATCTACCTCCTGGCTCTGGCCTGCGGATGCTAGAGGTAACATTTTTTGCGTGTGGAATTGCCACCTCACGTATTGGTCTTGCTTCCATCACTTCAGGCAATAACTCTTCCTGCCTAACTAGTGGATGTTGTTGTTGTTCCAGAATTTTCCTCTGTAGCAACTGCAACTTCCTTTCTAGAGCTTCTATCCTTTGCAAATGAAACTGTCTTTTGGCTCCAAAAATGGGTCCACCAATTCTTTATTCCTTGCCAGCGTTTAGGAATTGCCTTGTACCTGCAAGTGCAACAGCTAAGATCAAGTTGTCAATACTTGCACAAAACTTGCAAAACTAAAACTAAAAAATTTCACTAGCTTCGCCACTCCTCGACAACGGCGCCAAAAACTTGTTGCCGCCTAAATGCATGCAAGTGCACGAGCTCTTTCAAGACGGATATCGAACCCACAGGGACTATAGCTTAGTGAATTTTTTCCTATTTTAGTGTTCACAATTGTTCTACGCAAGTGTGTAAATAACACAATGAATTAAGATTTTGATAACTAATAATATAGAAAGTAATAATAAATGAAACTAAAAACGTTGATTAAAACAATAGCAAGAACAGTCTAAGGTTAAGGCATGAAAATGCAATCATGTATAACTTGTATTATTCTTCAGCTACCTTCTCTTTAAGGTTGATGGTTGGGAAAGCTAGAGTCTGACTATGGTCTTTCAAACCTCCAGCCAATTGCACAATTATGACCCTTGTACTACACATTTCTATGATGCAATAACTCATCCTAGGTCCAGTAAAAATTTGTTCCCTTTGTTAACCTAATATGGCGTTATAGGTATATTTCTATCCTACATGCGAATCTTACCTTCGATTTATAGCAAAGATAAGAACATATTCCCCTATTCCTCGTTCTACCCAAATAATTCTCCTTTTAGAGTCAAATTAGGATAACAAATTTAGCTTAATGCTGGCCAAATATTAAAACACCAAAAATCAAGAATAGAAGAACAACCATTCATGAGAGAAGAAAATTCAGCTGAACATAATATGAAATTATGCAATCATGCAATTAACCTTAACCTCAGAATGAGGCAATTTAGCCACTCATTTGTTGATTAAACATCTCCAAATAAGGTTTTATCATGAGAACAATTGAAATTTAGAAGAAAAGAGAAGAGAAGGAATCCTAGAAGTTTCTTCAACTCAATCTGTTTCCCACGTTCTTGCCAATTTGTCAGATAATACAAAATAATAGTCTAAGTGTTCTATTTATATAGGTGAAAAAATTTCCAGTGATGAACTAGCTCCGTGGCACGGAGCTCATTATGGAGAAATGGTTTTATGACACGGAGCAATCGCGGGAGTGCACTGGAAGTTGAGGAATTCAGGAAACCATCGCTTCGTGTCACGGAGCTGAACGCGCTGGTTTCCCTCCATGACACGGAGGTGTCGCGGACACTCACTAGAAATCTGAGCTTTTGGAATTATTAAGCTCTGTGATCGCGTCAAGTCTCCTCTGTGACACAGACATGCTGCGGACCCTCACTGTTTTGTGCCTTCAAAATTTTATCAATTTCTTCTTCTACCCAGGCATATTGGCAAAATGTTCAACGTGATCACTCCTTATCATGACACGGAAATGAATTACCAAATCCATTTTTAAGCTCTCCAAAATTTCCATACTCCAACTCTGAGTATCATCCGCCACATCATGATGAAATCTTTGTCTTATCCACCTGCAAATAGTCATAACACATTTATTATTCCAAAAATTTAATTACATCAAAACATGCATGTATACATCAGTATTATCCTCAGCGAAGGCTCCCATATTATTCAAAATATGGTATTTGGTTGTATAAATATGCCTAAAATCACCATACAGGCGCCAAACTAGTAGTTATATCACCTAGCTGCACTTATGTTGTTCAACTTACTAACTCAGGCCCATGATTATGAATAATTTATGAATGTTTTAAAAACCTTGAGCCCTTATGCTTACTGATCTTGGGCATAATTACCTTCCCAAGTGCTATTTTGTACCTTAATTGAGTCATGTTTGTCAATGTATATGATTGCATTCTCATGTATTTGTGTTTAATTTTGTTCGGAACCAACCAGCATTATTAGTCTGTGTTTTGTAGGTTTAAACTGCTTAGGAGGGACTAAAAATGACGATTCAGGCTTAAGAGAAAGCTTGGAACAAAGTGCAAAAGAAGGCAATGAGACAATGCAAAGGGCAGGCTGGCTGCGCTAGGCAGTGTGCCACGCTATGCGCGTTGTGTGATGCTTATGCCATGCTGCACGAGAAGCTGCCAACCAGTGCGCTTGCGCATTGGCATTGTGCCATGCCAGGTCTTGGTGTGCGCTACAGGCCGTGTCACGCAATGCACCACGCACGAGAAGCAGCATGCCACGCTAGGCGACGCACACAAGCCTCGCACAACACATGCCAAGACTGAGTTCCAGTAAGCACGCAAGATGCCTTCGTGTCACAGAGGCAACCTGCCGCGATAGGACACGGAGGGAGTTCATGGCCGGCAAATTTTTGTAAATTTTCACTTAGTATAAATTAAACACTTAGCTCCTAAAATCATTTATCACGAAATATTTTGAGTACAACGGAAAGGATTGAAGGGAGAAGTGAAGAACTTTACCTAGGGTTCATTAGTTTTCATTCTCTTTTAACTACTCTTGTAAGTACATTACTTTAACTATGTTTTTGAGTAGTTGTATGAATATAAGTGGCTAAAACCCTTCCTCTAGGGTTAAGGCCACAAGATATGAATGTAAATGCTTAAATTCATCTTTGGTTTGAGGTTTTTAGTTGTTGTTTTTTCGTGCATTCTTCATTATTGTTGTTTTTATGCTTGATCACCATGAAAGCAACTCGTTAAGAATAAGTAAGAGCTCGAAATAGTAACCTTGGCTAGAACACAAGAATGTAGGAAGCATGTTCTTATCTTTACGATAGGATTCGCAGTTAGGATAGAAATTATACCTAATTTGCCTTGCTTGGTTAATAAAACGGGGTGATAGCTAGACACCGACTTAGAATTGTCACATTACCACTCGTAGAAGTAGTTAAGAAGCTAAGTCAGGTGAGAGGTACTAAAGTCCATAAAAAGGGCATAAACCCCGTACACCACATTCATGTAGTCAAATTGCTCATGAAATATGAGAAATCCCAGCTCAACGATGTAGGTGTGAGACTAGTTTGTTGTGTTTAGAGGTTTGAGAGACCATGAACACCACACTTTAACTCTGTGAGACAACAACTGAAGTTTGCATACTTGAACCATTGTGAATTGTAGCATTGCATGATTATCTGGCCTTAACTCTAGTTGCTTCTTGTATTGTTTCCCGATTGTTTTATGATCACACCTAGATTTAATCATAAGTATCCAAAATATCTTAAATCAACACTTGTGAAGGTCAACTTGACACTTGAACTTAAATATTCACTGAATTAGTCCAGTCCCTGTGGGTTCGACATACGGCTCTTAAAAGAGTCACTGTGTCACTTGTACGACCACGTGTGCTGTATTTGATGCCGTTGTCGGGGACTAGAAGCATTTAGTGAATTTTTCTATTTTTGAGTGAATTTTATTTTCCTAAGTGTTGAAAATCTTGGTGTTAGTCTATATATTGCAGGTAATAGGTTGTCCTTGTCGAACTAGCAAGGAATAGAGAGTTGGTGGAACGTTTGTTGGAGCCTGAACGCCAACTACATTTGCTCAGGAGGGAAGCTCTAGAATGGAAGTTGAAAAGGCTACAAGAACAGTTACAACAACCTGATTTGTTACCTAATCAGATGGCAGCCCAACCAGTTCGCGAAGTGGCAATCCCACTAGCGACGAATGTGACCTCCAGAATCCACAAATCGGAGCTCGGAGAAAACTTTGAGCAGAAACAGAATATGGTGTAGCTATTACATTCTAGTGGTCAGTTCACTTTCATGACATATGAGGATCCATAGAAGCATTTATAGAATTTCCTGGAGATCAGTGACACCTTCGTCCCCACTAGAGTGTCAACTTACTATGTCCGACTCACCCTCTTCCCATTTTCACTGTTGGGAGAGGCAAAGAGGTGGTTGAAGGATAAGCCACAAAACTCCATTACTTCTTGGAACGACCTTGCAAAGAAGTTCCTCATCAGATTTTTCCTTTCAGGGACGACTGCCAAACTCTGAAGTGAGATATTAAGCTTCAAGCAGAGGTTAGAGGAGAACCTATATTTGTCTTGGGAGAGAATCAAGTCACTGTTGAGAGACTTCCCCCATCACCAGTTGTCCAATGAGGTGTTAGCCTATACTTTTGTGGAGAGTCTAGACCCACATACAAAAATCTTACTAGACTCTGCATTGGGTGGGCAATCACTGGAGAAGACATATGATGAGTTGTACACTCTATTGAACAAGATTGCTCAAGGAAATCCAGAGTGGCACAACGAATCATCAAGTGGGGCAGGAAAGAGAGCAGCAGGGCTGATAGAAGTGGAAAGTGTCGATGCCTTAGCAGCACAACTAGCATCGTTGCAGCACCAGATGATGACTCAATTCAACAAACTGAGTTTGAATCAAGCACAGGGACATGTGAATGCAATTCAGCAGGCTCCTAGATGGTGTGATATTTGTGGTAATAATGGGCACAACGTAGAATCTTGTGGGGCAAATCCAGAATATGTCAACTTTGCATGAAATGTTTAGAGAAATAATCAGACTTATGGGAACACCTGCAATAAAAGTTGGAAGAGTCACCCAAATTTTTCTTAGGGTGGCAATTAGAGTCAGAGCTACCATAAGCCTCAGTAGCAGTAGTATCAGTAGTAAAACAAGCAGAATAGTGGTCAATCAAGAAACAACAGCATTGAGGAAATGTTGCAGAAAATTATGGCTACTCAGACCCAATTTGCAGAGAATCAGGTAAGGATGGCTTTAGATTTGAAAAATCAGCAGATGGACACCCGAAATCTAGAGAAGAAGATGGGTAAAATAGCAGCTGCTCAGAGCACCAGACCTCAGGGAAGGTTACCCAGTGACATAGATATGAACCCCAGATAGGTCAATGCCATAAGTCTGTGGACTAGAAGGCAATTGGATGACGCACCATCGATTAAGAATAGAAATGAGGTACATCCAGAGCTGGTCAGACTGGGTCCATCATCCGATAGAGGAGAAACTAAGAGTGCTGGGAAACACAATGCACCATCATCATGGCAGCCAACACATAGACCATCACCACCATTCCCACAAAGGCTCAAGAAAAGCAAGGAGGAAAAATGTTTTAAGAAGTTCTTTGATATTTTTAAAGAACTTCACATCAATTTTCCCTTACTCGATGTTTTGCAGGGAATGTTGAAGTATGCTAAGTACTTGAAAGATGTGGTGGCAAGAAAAGTTACGTTGGTAGATGTACAAATGGTGGCACTGACTGAGGAGTGCATCTATAGGGTGATGAGCAAGATGCCGAAAAAGATCAAGGACCCAGGGAGTTTCACCCTCCCCATACAAATTGGTGAAGCTGAAGTTATGAGGGCTCTTTATGATTTAAGGGCAGTAGTAAATCTAATGCCCCTATCTCTGTTTAACACCTTGGGGTTAGGTCAGCTGAGGCCAACCCGAGTAATATTGTAGCTGGCAGACAAGTCCACAGTAGCACCAGAGAAAATAATTGAGGACCTTCTCATCAAAGTGGGTATGTTCATCATACTCACTCATTTCATCATTCTTGAATTTAAGGTGGATGATAAGGTACCCTTGATCTTGGGACAATCATTCTTGGCAACTGGAGGAGCAATCATAATGTAAGAGCAGGTACCCCTAAAATGAGGGTCAATGATGAAGAAGAGCTCTCCAGAGTCTATGAAGAGATCAACCCACCCACAAACTACAGAGATCTTTGTAAGATCAGTATGTTGTCAGATGCTAAGTGTGGGTGATAGGTTCCAGGGGTGCACTGCTGCAAGACATGATGACATTTCATCTCGAATCTGATGGAGGGCTAAAATTGAAGAAGATGATGGAAAAAGAGAGGGACAGAGTGGAGTTGTTTCCTCGAAAAACAAAAATAAAAGAAGATGGTTCTCAAAAGGGAACACTTGTTTGAGGATATCCTGAGCAGGATAGTCCACGTTGTGTTGCAACGTAAGATCAGGCGCTGCATTGGAAGCAACCCAATAGTATTGCAGGTACACTTTCTTTTTAATTCGTGTTGTATTTTATTATTTTTCACTTGTATTTTCTGTTTTTTGGTTAAGCACAAATTCTGGGGATGTCTGAGTACCCGAGGAAGTAAGAGCTAAAGAGCATGACAAGAATACTAGTGTGAGGTCGATGACCTATTTGTTTAAAAATGAGGAAGAATATGCTGTTAGCTAGGCCTAAAGGACTCAGGGAGTATTTCTCAGCCTTGTATTATTTTTATTTGATGCTTTGGAGACATAGCATGATTCAAGTGTGGGGTGAGGGAAATTTCAAAATTTTGTGCTTAATGAATTCGGGTGAAGTTGGTGCTTGGTATGATATTGGTTGATGAAAAGTTTGAGTTGAGCATAATTCACCCACCATTTGATTTTTCTTTTCAGTTCTTTTCTGAAGGGGGGCACTTTGAACCGATGAATAAAATTTTTCTTTGTCTGTACATATTTGGTGTTAGTCATAGTTAGGGACTTTTTCCGATGATGGATGGATGACGACCGTCTTGAGGGAAAATTAGTCAATAGGTTTGTGTTGTGAACCCTTAGTTGATTGATAGCTTGATATTCTTGTTATGTTCTGTACATGATTGTTAGATGCAAGTGTTGTAAATTTTGAAGCATGTTTAGCAATTGTGTAACTCTGTTTGAGACACCTAGGCTCTTGAATATGACTCTATGTGCTTAAACCTTAATTTTGAATTCTTGTGATTAGCTAAGTTAAGAGTCTATTCAATTTGTCTTGAATTGAGCATGTGCTATGAGTGTAAGGTTTTTGTATATTTCATGCTCTGTAGTGTCTAGAACTTGCCTGTTGTGTATACAAAACGAAATGAGGGATGTGGATTGTAGGAGATGATTTAGGAATTTCTTTGAATGAGCCCAATATTTATCCATCTCTTTACCCACCTTTAATATATGATCCTAAATTGCCCCATTGATCATTTAGCCTATTCTTTGCTAGCCACAAAATTAGCTTAATCCTTTCTTTTCAATAGCCTTGAATTTGACCCAAAACTCCTAAGTGCTTAAGTGAAATTGCAAATGATGTTAAGGAGTGAGAAGTTGGAACAAGAAGGAAAAGAGTAGTTGTGGGAGTCGACGAAAAGACTAGCGGTGCACTTGTTTAAAAATGAATAAGAGTTAGTCGGGAGTAAAAGAAGAAAAAAGCGAAAAAAAAATGCTCAAGTACTCCTTAGTAATAGCTTAAGTATGCCTAATGAAATAGGGAAATAAAGAGGAAAATGGGAGTTCAAAAGAATAAAGGTGAATTAAGAGGATAGATATTCGTAATGAAAGGGTGATGTATTAAAAGCGCTTAGGGAAGATAGTCACTATTACTAGCTAGAATAGTACCTACCTGTCCCTTAGCCTACATTACAACCCACTAAGTCCTACTTGATCTTACTTTCAAACATTCCTAAATTAGTGGAGTAAAACAAAGCCTATGGGTCAATACATGTTGCATGTGAATTTTTTGTGAGAGTGATCTTATTTCTTATTCATACGCCCATATATGTCACAATCTGAAAACTTATGAGTGAAAAATGGGTAACTCTCTTATTGTGAGGGAACACGTTTGATTAAGGATAACAATTCTTGTCGGATTTCTTGGTTGGTTAACTTTCATGAGTTTATTGAGTTTGAGACTCAATTGTTGAGACTAGGAAGTCTTAACGAAGTTATATGTGATTTTTATGATTATATCTTGCATGCTCTATTTTTAACTTGCCATCTAAAACAATCGTTGTAGCCTTAGCTTGATTGCCTTGCTTCAATTAGTTATGTGTGAGTTCTTCATGTGCATGAGATGTAATAGAGTTGTTCGGGGACGAACAAGGCTTTAAGTGTGGGGTAGTGATCTTGGGAATAATTACGTGCCCAAGTGCTACATGTTTGTCAATGTATACGATTGCATTCTCATGTATTTGTGTTTAATTTTGTTTCGGAACTGACCAACATGATTAATCTTTGTTTTGTAGGTTTAAACTGCTTAGGAGGGATCAAAAATGATGATTGAGGCTTAAAGAGGAAGCTCGGAACAAAGTGCAAAAGAAGGCAATGAGACAATACAAAGGGCAGGGAGGTCGCGCCAGGCAGTGTGCCACGCTGTGCGTACGCTGCGCCCAGCGCCGTGCCACACTCATGCCATGCGCGCGCGAGAAGCTTCCAACTAGTGTGCCTGCGCGTTGGCTCCATGCCATGTCAGGCCTTGCTGCGCGCTACAGGCTGTGTCACGCCATGTGTCGCATGCGAGAAGTAGCGTGCCACGCTAGGCGACGCGCACAAGCCTCGGACAATACATGCAAAGGACGAGTTCCAGTAAGCATGTGCGATGCCTTTGTGTCACGGAGGCAACCTGCCGCGATGGGCAATGTGACACAGAAGGAGTTAATGGCCGGCCAATTTTTGTAAATTTTCACTTAGTATAAATTAAACACTTAGCTCCTAAAATCATTTGTCACGAAATATTTTGAGAACAATGGAAAGGAGCGAAGGGAGAAGTGAAGAATTCTGCCTATGGTTCATTAGTTTTCATTCTCTTTTAACTACTCTTGTAATTACATTACTTTAATTATGTTTTTGAGTATTTGTACAAACATGAGTGGCTAAAACCCTTCCTCTAGGGTTGAGGCCACAAGATATGAATGTAAATGCTTAAATTCATCTCTGGCTTTGAGTTTTTAGTTGTTGTTTTGTCATGCATTCTTCATTATTGTTTTTTGATGTTGGATCACCATGAAATAAAACTCATTAAGCTTAGGTAAAAGCTCGAAAGAGTAACCCTAGGCTAGAACACAAGAATGTAGGAAGCAAGTTCTTATCTTTACGATAGGATTCGCGGTTAGAAAAATTATATCTAATTTGCCTTGCTTTGTTAATAAAAGGGGATGATAGCTAGGCACTGACTTAGAATTATCACATCATCGCTCGTAGAAGTCGTCGTGAAGCTAAGCCAGGTTAAATGATTAGAGGTACGAAAATCCATAATCAAGGGCATAAACCCCGTAAACCACATCCACATAGTTAAATTGCTCACGAATTATGACATGAAATCCCTGCTCAATGATGTAGGTGTGAGACTAGTTTGTTGTGTTTAGAGGCTCGAGAGACCATGAACACCGCACTTTAACTCTGTGACAGTACAACTGAAGTTTTCATACTTGAATCATTGTGAATTGTAGCATTGGATGATTATCTGGCCTTAACTCTAGTTGCTTCTTGTATTTTTTCCCAGTTGTTTTGTGCTTACACCTAGATTTAGTTATAAGTATCCAAAATATCTTAAGTTAACACTTGTGAAGGTTTGACACTTGAACTTAAATATTCTCTGAATTAGTCTAGTCCCTGTGGATTCAACATCCAGCTCTTAAAAGGGTCACTATATTACTTGTACGACCACGTGTGCTAGGGCGCGACATTTACATTATGATATTTACTTTTTGAACACATTGTCCTACTCTTCTGAACTCTCATGTATTTTAAATTTCCATTTTTACTTACCTTGCGTACTCAATACATTCCAGTACTGACTGCATACTCTATTGTGTATCGTTTCATGATACAGGCTTGGACATCCAGGTTTAGTCTAGCCGTTAACTTGATCATCAGAGTTCGTGACCCTCAGCCAGAGTTGGTGAGTCCTCATCCTTCGAGGACCCTTTCATCAGCTTATGTTCGGTGCTTTCGGTTTAAGTCTTTAGTGAGTTAGTTGGGGTCTTATCCCATCAACTCGTCAGTATGTAGAGGCTTATCAGACATAGTGTGTATTTAGCTTCAGGATTGTGTTATGTATTCAGATGTTTAGATTATTATATTTTCAGACTTTCAATATTATGTATGTTAGAATTCCGCATTAGTATGTTGAGTTTTAGACTTGGAGCCTCTCAGGGTTCTTTATCCCGTGTCTCGATCCGGACCTATGTTCGGATCGTGACATAAAGCGATCATATTTACTTTATGTTGATTACCTTCAAGGTATTAGCTATATGGCTGACCGTTTATCTAGGTAGGCTGGCTTTAGGGTGCTACGTCCTATTGTTTAGCAATCTTATAGTTAATATAACATACAAATTATCGTATAGGTCGCTTAGAGCCACACTTCTTGTTTCTAGGCTAATTGTTTCTTTCATCTTTATTACTGTCTGGATATTTCCACAAATATGAGATATGCTTGTTAGTTTCCATGTAGGCTGCCATAGGTGGCAATATCAGTTATGAGAATGCCTACGGGGTTATGTTTCTCATATAAAGCATATGATGTTTTGAGGAGACTATGTTGACGCCTATAAAGCCGTATTAGAGTCTGATCTCTTACGGACTTCCAGATTGCCTGAGATGTCTACGATGCATCAATGTTACCAATAAGGGTATATAAATTGATATGTACCTTTCAGGCTTATGGGGTCTTAGGTAGGTTATTTTTTATTGTTTGTAACTACCAAGATTATGGGGGCCTAGTTAGGTTCTTGTTTGATTGATGTTTATTTAGCTTACAGTAATGAAATCTTTCATGTTATCCCCTAACTCTTATAACTGATTAGTTTATGTTCTTATCATCAACTTTAGTTTCATATTTATTGCCTTACATAGTTGATGCATTATTGTATAGACACCCCGAGCCTGAGAGTACTACACTCTTGCTTGCAAGTTCTGACAGATAGGTACATGGATCTCCTTAGTAGAGTAGTTGAGCTTCAGCTTGTTGTCCAGCTCCTTGATTTTAGATTTGCCATATTTTGAGGGTTTCTTATCCTTTTGTATTATAGTAATTGGTTAGGTTGGGACCCTATCCCAGGGAAGCATATATTCATAGAGGCTTGCAGACTATGGGTTGTATAGGTGCACATGGTTGGCCAAGTTGTCCTTCTCTTTTTTATTGACAACCTTGAGGGCTTTATTTGTATGTTTTTTGTACTTTCAGCATATTTGAGATTAGATACCATGGTGGTTTTGTTGGTACCACAACCCGAGTCTACACTCTTAACGCAACACGGTGTTTAGGACCACGAATGACTTCAAGCTAACTCATGGCATAGAAAAACTCTAACATGACTAAACTACAGTAAGAAAATCTTAAGAAGAAGTTTTTTTTATCAAATGAAAATAAAGAAATACTTTTATAAGTACAAGGACATCTGATAAGATATCGAAATTTCAAGACATTAAGAGCTACAGCTGAAACTAATACACTTTATCTGAAAGCCTTCTAAGAGATCCAATGAGTTATTGGGACAAGTCCTTGGCTAACTATAAAATCTGAAAACTAAAACCATACTACTAAAATAAAAATAAATGCTCCGGCACTCAGAAGATGAGGCTTCCACTTGAATACTGCTAGACTGGATCTGATGGAGACTAGCCACACTGCTAAGCGTGAGTGCCTGAGTCAATATCATAAAATGATATAGCATAGGGAGTATGCGTCAGTACCTTAAATATATTGAATATGTGAAATTATGCAGTTTAAAACATAATCATGTTGATAAGAAGTATAAGTAAAACCACTTAAATAATATGGAATGACCCTGTGAAAATATAAATGCGGTGAACAGTCTAAGGTCTGAAAATACTGTAAAGTAAGTAAACACTGATTAAGGGTCAAAAACATATTCTGAGATCTGGGGCTAGACTATACTGTACTGTGGGAGTGCCTGTTAACCGACATATAACCACGTGAGCTAGAAATGGAGTTCGATGTATACGCCCCATCGATAGGACCCAATATACCTTACCAGGATATAAAGGCATGGTAGTGTGACCACTAAACTAATGTCCATTCGAGCTAAAGACCTATGGTGGCACATAGTTTTGAGAACCTGAGTGCGTTGGAAACCTAATCAACTTGATGCAAGTACTACTCTGTAACACCCAGGATGTCCCTAAGATTAGACCTGATGATTGAATTAGAGGAATTAGGGAAAATTTCATCAAAGCCATATGAAAACTCAAGGGATAATTCATTATACAGAACAATGACCAGTAGTGTTTCCCGTGATAAGTCCCCAGTTAGAATTTTCTAGCAAGCAATGGGCCTAGCAATGATCGGTTGAAGATCCAATGGGTCATCCTGAGCGGCCATTGAATGGTGTTCAAGAAATGCCCAAAAATCGAGTTAGTAATGATGAGAGGATTCGGCGAGCCGTTGCTCCAAGTAACAACTCATCCTGTCTAGTTGTCAGCTAGAGAATCAGAACGGTGGTAAAAATTCCACTGGAAGAAATGAATGGAATAAAGGGTCATTGGTTCATATGATGGCCGGTCCAAAACAGTCGTTGGTTAGAACCTCAGTAGAATACTAGATGTGCTTCTAATACAACAGGAAGGTGCAACGACCCATTGGAGAGAGTAATGACCTGTCCTATCATTCTTTGGCAAGGGATCAACTGAGTTTCAAAATCTCCCTAGGAAACGACGAACGATCCAACGAGTCATGGTATCCTACAACAACTCGTTCGATGGATCATTGTAACTGGCAATGTCTATTTTTCAAGAGAATCATTAAGGGTATTTACATAAATTCTAAGCTTCTAAATCCTATAATACGTTATTTTAAGTCCTGAAAGGAGTGTTTTAAGAGGGTTTACCTTATCTCAAGTCATTAGGCTCCCATGTATGCACAGTTTAGAAATTTCCTTTGAAGATCAAGCTTGAATTCCTCAATTTCTTTCCCAATTCTTTTGGGCTGTCAAGGATAGATAGAAAATCAATTTACCCAGGTACGTAGGGCTATGAATAAGAGTTTTCCTCCACTATCATGCCCAAGATTCTTTTCAAGTTTATGAATTCAAGTATATGGTTTTATAGGATTTTAACCCAATTTTATTAAATTTTCTAAGATATGTCCATGGGTCAATTTCCCCTCATATTCCAAAGCATGTCTTAAGATTTATGGGCAGATTTTATGTACAAATTGATTATAAATTTATTATTTCAAGTTTTTAAAAATTATGCCCTATTGTGCAAGTTTTACGAAAAGTCAAGTTTATGATTCATGATTTCAAGTATGATGACATATCTAGCATGAATGAATAATGTTTATAAATTATCCATGTATGAATCTATGATTTTGACTTATGAAGTTTATTTCAAGTATACATGATTTTAATATTTGGGGTAAGCCCACAAAAGTTAAGTATGTTTCATGATTTAGCTCAGGTTAATAAGATCAGCTTACCATATGGTTTGGAGTCAATACTCTTAATTCAACTTATAGTATGCTTGGAGCCAGGACTCCCAAATGTTCAGATTTCAGATTATGCATGTAATTATGATTTTAGCTTCACTGAAAAATGATAGGAGCACTATGCATACTTTTTGGAGTAATGTCTAGCACCGAGTAGGCCAAGGGTTCAGGTAAACCCCAGGTCTCAGAGTTATGCACCAACATGTATACAGACATCCTTTGAGATTTCCCCCCACCCCCTAAAGGGCCTCAACTTGATATTAATATCATGGTATCATCCTTTGCCTTAACAAGGTTTTGGATGGCTCTGCCCACTTGAGTGTTATAGTAGGTGCATCATGTAAGCTTTATCGTGATGGTCTCGGTTATGATGAGTCTCCCATTGTTCCTCATGATTTCAGTTGTTCATGTTCATGAATATGATATTATGTTTTACAACAGATATGATCCAATGATCAATTTATGAGCTTTACTTATGATTGTAGCTATGAAAGGTCATATGATTTCTATTTCTAAATCTTGACTCACTATGTTCAGTTATGATAATCAGCTTATGACATTGTATGTCTCAGATTCAGTTTTCAACATGCAGTCCTTACTCTCATGATGTAGTGATTTATATTTATATGCATGATTTCAATTAATATTTACTTAGTATGTTTTACTTACCTTACATACTCAGTACATTCCAAGTACTGACTCAGACTCTATGCTGTATCATTTCATGATATAGGTCCAAGTGATCAGATTCAGTTTCGCCATTAGTCTAGTTTTCCCCCACATTCTAGGTTAGATCCCATTGTTGGCATGTCCTCATCTTCAGAGGACATTCAGTTTAGTGTTTGATTATGCTATTTTAGTTTCAAACTTTACTGAGCTAGTCGGGTGTGTTGTCCCATCAGCTCATCATACAGTTTAGAGGCTTATCAGACATATACGTAGACTTAGCTTTATCAAGTGTTGACTCCATTGATGATCATTATTATACATTATGTTATTCAGACTTAGCCTCCTATTAGCTGAAGGGGATTGCTTACATATGGTACCTTCAGTGGAAGGATGGTAGAGAGTAGAGGGAGAAGTTCCTGTGAGTTGGGATGAGTCCATGACTGCCTTCTTGGATAGGTTCTTCCCTTGATATTTAAAGGAGGAGAAGGCAGTAGAGTTCGTCAACTTGAAGCATCACCACAGGACCATCAAAGAGTATACCTTAGAGTTTACCTGGTTGTCTAAGTATGTGCCAGAGATGGTTGCGGATCAGAGGTTGTATGAGTAGGTTTATGAATGGAGTATTAGATTCACTGGTCAAGAAGTGCCGATTATGCTTAACAGTGATCTAGATTTCTCATGGTTGGCCATATTCGCCCAATAGATGGAGGTGGAGCAAATAATGGAAAAGGAGAGAGTGGCCAAGATGGATAGGACAGGGAGTGATGGATAGTTCCAGCAGAGGCCCGATGGAGGACATCGACATCAGTCCCAGCAAAGGTCATCGCCCAATGCCATCATCAGTCAGTGTTCCGTCCAGACCCAGGTATGATCGGAGGGGTAGAGCATCAGGCTCTAGAGGTCAGGGGAGCATGTCAGGGGAGCGCAGCATTCTAGTCCATGAGAGATATTGAAGGAGCACCAGAGATTGCTTAGTGGGATCAGGCATGTGCTTCGGTGTGGGAAGCCCGGACATTTGCACAGGACTGCCCTTCATCCAGACATGGACATAGTAGAGGCTGTGACCCAACCACCAGTTCAGTAGCTCTACCAACATGCTCAACTCAGCAGGGTGCATCCACTAGTTTAGCTGGCGGTCAGCTCCTGAACAGATTTTATGCCCTCTTATCTCACTAGGGAAGGAGATCTCACCCGATGTGGTCACTGGTATGTTATGAGTATTTCATATTGATATGTATGCATTATTAGATCTAGGGGATACCTTATCTTTTGTGACTCCTTATGTTTCTATTAGTTTTGGAGTCAGTCTCAAAATCCTATCAGAATCCTTCTCAGTTTCTACTTCAATCGGTGAGTTAGTTATAGCTCGATAGGTATACAGAAATTGCCCTGTCATAGTCCTTCAAAAAGTCACCTCAGCCGACCTAGTATATATGAGCAATTTTTATGTTATCTTCACTGTGGATTGGTTACATGCATGATATGCCTCAGTAAATTATAGAACCCGTACGGTAGAATTCTGATTTCTTAGTGAGCCAGTCTTAGAATGGAAAGGTAGTTCAACTGTGCCTATAGGTTTCTTTGTTTCCAATCTTAAGGCCAGGAAGATAATTTCTAAAGGCTGTGAGTACCATTTAGTTCGGGTTAAGGATTGTACATCTGAGACCCTGACCCTTTAATTAGTTTCTATAGTACATGGGTATCCTAAGGTGTTTCAAGATGATCTACCAGGAGTCCATCCCAAGCGGGAGATTGGCTTTGTTATCGACCTTCTCCATGATACATAACCTATATCTCTTCCTTTATACAAAACGACTCTAGCTGAGCTAAAGGAGTTGAAATATCTCCTAGATAAGGGTTTCATCAAGCTTAGTAAATCCCCGTAGGGTGCTCCATTTCTCCTTTTTTGAAGGAAGGATGGTTCCCTTAGGATGTGCATTGATTATCGACAGTTGAACAGGGTCATAATCAAAACAAGTATCCCCTTCCCAGAATGAATGAATTGTTTGACCAATTTTAGGGTGCTAAGTGCTTCTCAAAGATAGACCTCAGCTATCATCATCTCAGAGTCAAAAAGAGTGACATCCCAAAGAAAACCTTCAGGACTCTGTATGGTCACTATAAGTTCATAGTTATATCTTTTAGACTAATGAATGCTCTTGCAGGTTTTATGGACTTGATACAGGGTATATCAAGCCATATTTGGACATGTTCATGATTGTGTTCATAGAAGACATTCTCATATACTCTCAGAGCGAGGAGGAGCATACCGCTCATTTGAGGATTATGCTATAGACTCTTGAGGATTGCCAACTGGTTGCTAAGTTCAGCAAGTGTGACTTTTGGCTGAACTCAATAGAATTTTTTGCCTATGTGGTGTCTAGCAAGGGTGTGCAGTTGGACTTTCAAAAGATAGAGACTGTGAAGAATTGGTCTAGACCAGTTAATCCTTTGGACATCAGGAGCTTCTTGGGTTTAGCTTGCTACTATAGGAGGTTTGTTGAGGGATTTTCATCTATTGCAGCATTGTTGACTAAGTTGATCCAAAAAAAGGTCAAATTTTAGATGGTCAGCTGCCAATGAGAAAAGTCTTTAGGAGTTAAAGACTCAACTCACTTCAGCCCCAATATTGACCCTATCAGAGACACGGATGGTTTCATTATATATTATGATACTTCTGGTGTTGGCATTTGTTGTGTGTTGATGCAGCATGGTAAGGTCATTTCATATGGCTCTAGACAACTTAAGAATCATGAGAAGAATTGTCCCACGCATGACTAGAGTTGGAAGCGGTGGTGTTTGAATGGAAGATTTGGAGGAACTACTTGTATGGGGTGCATGTGGATATATTCACGGATCAAAAGAGCCTTCAGTATGTATTCTCTTAGGAGTACTTGAATTTTCAACAAAGGAGGTGGCTAGAGCTTTTCAAGGATTATGATATGAATTTTCTTTATCATCCAGGCAGTGCCAATGTAGTGGCAGATGCTCTTAGTAGGCCGTCCATGGAGAGTGTGTCCCATATTGAGGATGGGTGGAAGGAGTTGGTAAAGGATGTGCATCTACTTATACGGTTAGGGGTTCGCCTTGTTAATTCAACAAATGGTGGCATCATTGTTCAAAATGGGTCAGAATCTTAATTGGTGACTGAGGTCAAGGCTAGGCAAGATGAAGACTCTATCCTAGTGAACTTGAAGGAAAATGTTTAGAATCAAAAGGTGGACGTCTTCTCCCAAGGGGGAGATGGTGTACTTTGATATCAAGGTCATTTATGTGTTTTAGGTTTTGATTATTTGAGAGAACAAATGTTGCATGAGGCTTATGGTTCTCGGTATTCTATACATGGCACCAAGATGTACCGTGACCTATAGAAGGTCTATTGGTGGAATGACATGAAGAAGGACATAGCGGAGTCTGTGGCTAAGTGTACGAATTGTCAACAAGTGAAAGTTGAGCATCAAAGATCCAGGGGTATGCTTCTGGACATTAGTATTCCCATTAGAAAGTGGGAGGAGATCAATATGGACTTCATTATAGGTTTTCCTTGTACACACTGATAATATGACTCCATATGGGTAGTTGGGGACGGGTTGATCAAAGCAGCATATTTCTTACCAGTCAAAACTACCCATTTAGCTAAAGATTATGCTAGATTGTACATTTGGGAGTTAGTTCAGCTGCATGGATTCCCCTCATCCATCATTTCAGATAGAGTTACTCAGTTTACTTCATAGTTTTGGAGATTGTTTCTGAAAGGACTTGTTAGCACAACTTTTCACCCGCAGACAAATGGTCAGGCTGAGTAGACTATTCAGACTCTTCAGGATATGTTGAGAGCATTTGTGATTGATTTCAAGGGTAGTTGGGATGATCACCTTTCTCTCATCGAGTTTTCTTACAATAACAGTTACCATTCGAGCATTCAGATGGCTTTATTTGAGGCTCTCTATGGGCGAAAGTATAAATCACCTATTGGTTGGTTCAAGGTATATGAGGCTATGTTGATATGACAAGAATCAGTTCATGAGGCCATGGAGAAAGTCTACTTTATAAGAGAAAGGCTGAGAATAGCTCAGACTCAACAAATATCTTATGCGAATGTGAGGAAGAAAGAACTTGAGTTTGAGGTTGACGATTGGGTATTTCTAAAGGTGTTTCCCATGAAGGGAGTTATGAGGTTCGATAATAAAGGAAATCTTAGTCCACGATATGGTGGACCCACTAGGATTCTAAGGCGAGCTGGGAAAGTGACATATGAGTTCGTGCTACCAGCGGAGTTAGCTTTGGTACATTCAGTTTTCCATGTATCTCTACTGAAGAAGTGCATTGGTGACCTAGACTTATTTGTTCCGGTAGAAAGCATAGGTGTGAAGAATATTCTTACCTATGAGGACATTCTGATTGAGGTCCTTGATCATCCGGTTTAGGAGTTGAGAAACAAAGAAGTAGCTTCAGTGAAGGTTTTGTGGAGGAATCAGCTTGTTGAGGGAGCTACGTGGGAAGCCAAAGTAGATATGATGGCTAGATACCTGCATCTTTTCGCTTCCGATCCTATTCCAACTTGAGGTATAAAATTCATCCTTGGAATTCTATTCAGTTTCATGTCGAGTTCATGTATCTAAATTCCTTTAATGTCATTGCATGTATGTACATTTCATGAATTCAGTTCAGTCATGTGTATCAGTCCGAAGTCAGTCACTCCATCAGTTTTTAGTTTCAGATGTTCAGTATTTGGAATTGCAATTCCTTTCCCTAGACTTTCGGTATACTTAATCCATATTTGAGGATGAATGTTCCCAAAGGGTAGATAATGTAACACCCAGAAGTCCCTAAGATCAGACCCGAGGATTGAATCAAAGGAATCAGGGAAAATCTCATCAAAGCCATGGGATGACTCAATTGGCGAGTTGTTGTAGGGAACAATGAGCTGCGTTGTCACTCATGATAAGTCCCTAGTTAGAATTTTCCAGCAAGCAACAGGCCTAGCAATGACTTATTGGAATCCAACAGCTCATCCTAAGTAGCCGTTAAATGGTGTTTAGGAAATGCCCAAAAATCGAGTCAGTGATGATGAGAGGATTTGACAAGCCGTTGTTCCAAGTAAAGACTCGTCCTTTCTAGTCATCATCTAGAGAATTAGAAGAGTGACAGAAATTCCCATTGAATCAACAGATGAAATAACGGGTCGTTCATTCATACGGCGGCCCGTTCGGAACAGTCATTGGTTAAAACCTTAGTAGAATACCAGATGTGCTTCAGATACAAAGGGTAGGTGCAATAACCCATTGTAGAGACAGATGACCTATCCTATCAATCGTTGCAGAGGGATCAATCGAGTTCTAGAATTACCCCAGGAAACGACGGACAATCCAACTAGCTGTGGTATTCTACAACAACTTATTGGATGTATCATTGTTACTGCCAATGTCTATTTTTTCTATTATGGTTATTATCATAAATCCTTAGCTCCTATGTCCTAAACTATGTCATTTTAAGGCCTAAAAGGAGTGTTTTAAGAGAGTTTAGCCTATCTCAAATAATTAGGCTTCCGTGCATGCAAAGTTTAGAAATTCCCTTTGAAGATCAAGCTTGAATCCCTCAATTTCTTCCCCAATTCTCTTGGGCTTTCAAGGATAGTTAGAGAATCAATCTACCAAGTTATGTAGCGGTATGAATGAGAGTTTTCTTTCACTCTCATGGCCAAAATTCTCCTCAAGTTCATGAATTCAAGTTCTAGTTCAAGTATATGATTTTAACCAAATTTAATGAAATTCTCTATGATATATCTATGTGTCAATTCCCCTCATGTTCCAAAGCATGTTTTTAATATTTACGCACAGATTTTATACACAAATTGATTATAAATTCAAGATTTCATGTTTGTAGAAATTATGCCCTATTGTTCAAGATTTATGAAAAGTCAACTTTATGATTCATGATTTCAAGTATGATGAGATATCTAGCATGAATGAATGTTTATAAATTACCCATGTACGAATCTATAATTTTAACTTATGACGCTTATTAAGTATGCATGATTTTAAGATTTGGGGTAAGCCTACATAAGTTAAGTATGTTTTCATGATTTAGCTCAGGTTAGTAAGATCAGCTTACCATAAGGTTTGTAGTAATTACTCCTAATTCAGCTTGTGGTATGTTCAGAGCCAGGACTCCCAAATATTCAAATTTCAGACTATGTGTGTAATTATGATTGCAGCTTCATTGAAAAATGATGGAAGCACTATGCATGTTTTTGGGAGTTGTGTCTAGCACCGAGTAGGCCAAGGGTTCAGGTAAAACCCAGGTCTCAGAACTATGCACCAACATAGATATACATATACATTAGGACCTCCCTTGAGAGTTTTCCCCTGCCCCTACGGGGCCTCAACTTATTGATATCATGATATCATCCTTACCCTGGCAAGATTTTGGATGGCTCTGCCCACTTAAGTGTGATAGTTGGGGCATCATGTAAGCTGTATCGTGATACTGTCGGTTATGACGAGTTTCCCATTATTCCTCATGATTTCAGTTATTTATGTTCATGACTTATGATATTATGTTATAGAGCAGATTTGGCCCACTGATCAGTTTATGAACTTTACTTATGATTTCAGCTATGACAAGTCATATGATTTTTTAAATCTTGGGTCACTATATTCAGTATCAGCTTATGACAATTTCTGTCTCAAATTCAGTTTTAACAATCTAGTCCTTACTCTCATGATATAAAGATTTATATTTATATGCATGATTTCAGTTAACATTTACTCAGGATGTTTTACTTACCTTACATATTCAGTACATTCCAAGTACTGACTGCATACTCTATGCTGTATCATTTCATGATATAGTTTCGAGCGATCAAACTCAGTTTCGCTGTTCGTCCAGCTTTTGTCACAACCCAGACGTACAGTCGGATCGTAGAAATGGGACAAGGAGCCCCCAGAGATTCCAAGTTGACCCATGGCATGATCATACATCTAATTCAATCACATGAGCGGAAGACTTAGCATAGAGAACGCAATCATAACATAACATAAGGGAAAACAGTAAAATACTTATACAATACGGCGGAATACAACTTTTAGTCTGATAAGCCTCTAAACATGAAAGGCAGATTGATGGGACAACTCCACAACTAATCCAACATCCAGAACTGAAGGAATAACGTAGAGTGTGAACATATAGCCATCATAACATGAGGACTCACCAAGTGCGCTGAGAGTAAGTCCGGATCTATCTACAGGTGAGGATGAGCCTAAGAACTGGGACCTGTATCATGAGATGATACAACATAGAAAGTATGTGGCCAGTATATGGAATGTACTGAATATGCAAGATAAGTAAAATGGACATTTAAAACATGTATAAAACTCATAAGTGATCATAAGAGTAGGACAACATGCTCATAACATAATTATCATGGTATAACATAAGGCTCGAGTTTTTCGAAACATTCATAATGCAATTGTAATCATAATCATAAGAGAGACGCTTTATTGAACATGACTTGAGCCTATATACATAATCATAAACATGCATAAATCATGAGGAACAGTGGGGGATTCTCTTAATCGACATACCCCATATGAGTACACATGAAGCCCGACTTGTAACCCTAGTCGGGAGGGTGTTCGTACCTTGCCAATTGTAGGAACCATGAAGGGCTTGATTACACATGAAAAGGTCCATTTAGGCCAGTGACAAACATGAATGGGTTCCAACATACCTATGGTGGCATGTAGTTCATGAGATCCGAGACTTAACATTAGCCCCGAACCTACTCGGTGTTCGATAATACTCCCAAAATATATATAGTGCTCATAATAATACATACATGAATTCATGAACTAGTCAAATCATGGTAATTGTAAACATGCTTTAACATATGTGAAGTATCCATGACTTGAGGCCCGTGAGTCAGCCAAAACATAATTCATGCTTAATAAAATACATACATACTTGTAGATCATGCATATAATTTAAATTTCCATAAGAACGTAACAGATAACATAATATATTCATGATTTAATTTAAAATACATGCTGGGCTTTTCAAAACATAAAAGGATCAATGGATCATAAATCGGTTTATCATGGGCATGCATAATCGGGTTTAAATGATTAGAAATTCGAAATCAGCCATACTAATATCAATTTAGAGCTCAAAAGATTATCTAAATCAGTAGATAATGATAGGGTTTCAGAATCACAAGACTCATAATTAAATCATTAAATTTTATACAAACCGAATATAAAACCCCATGAGTCTTCAAATAAAATTTGAGTAATTAATATAGGAGTATGGGTCTGGAAGAATCCACCCATTGAAGACCTTACAAAACTGGAATTATCAACTCCTAACCCTCCTTAAAAGCTCAAGAATGAAGTTGAAGGAATTGAGGTGAAAAGCTTTAAACCTCCCCTTAAATCACCTCTCAAAGTTCTTACCTGCATGAATGAGAGTTTAGAATAGGTCATCCTCTTAAAACCCAGCTTATCCCAATCCAAAACGACGTAGTTTAAGGTCTTATATCATGAGAAATTCAAAAATACCCTCAATAAACCTACCCTAAAAACAGGATGGATGAAACCCACTGGTGGTAACAATAGGTCGTGGGAACCACCAACGACCTATCGTGTCCCTCATTAAATGGGATACTGAATGACCTAGTCTCGAATCTAAATAACCGATCAACAGGATGACCTGTGCCTTCAACCCATGACTCGTTATACCGTCCATTGTTTGCTCATCACAAAAAGTGAACCCCCTACCACGAGCCTCACCACACCTCGTGGTTCCATCCAATGAGTCATGGTCTCAACCTGTCACCAACACTGGAAATTCTTACCCTCCAATAACGACCACAACCGACAACCCGTGGCTTTTCCTAATAGGTCGTTGGGTCTCCTATTCTTTACACTACTACCCAGCTTGACCCTAACCATGACTGCAATGGACCGCCCTTGTATCCGACAATGGGCCATCATAGCTCTCGTTGTCTCCACTACCACCATCCTTTCCCCAACCAACGACAGCATAGAACGACTCGTGGTTTGATACCACGAGTCGTTCTGTGGTCCGTTCTGTGATGTTTTTACCAGTTTTCTATACTTTTAAAATTCAACTTCTGGGTCAATTCGTAGGCCTTCCAGGGGTATTACAATATCTCCCACTTTGAAACATTCATCCTCGAATGTAGGAAACAGAAGCAAACATAAACATATAATTATCATACTCAAATTCTGACTATTTTAACCGAAATTTTCACGGAGTGACTACCTCCTAACCAAACCACATAGCTGAACTTATCTCATGCTTAACATACACACTCATACACATGAAATAAACTTGAACACATGAACTGAACATGAAAACTAAATTAGATCATAGAGTAGAACTTATACCTCAAGTCCGAACTGAGCCGGTAGAGAACAAATGTGGGTATCTCTCCATCATATCCGCTTCACTTCCCACGTAGCTCTCTCAACATGTTGATTTCTCCATAAAACCTTAACTGAAGCTACTTCCTTGTTTCTCAATCTCCGAACCTAACGATCCAGGATTTCAACGGGAATTTCTTCATAACTAAGACTATCTTTTACCTCAATGCTGTCTACCGGGACTACCAAGGCTTGATCACCCAAACACTTCTTCAAAAGTGACACATGGAAGACGGGATGAACTGAAGATTATTCCGATGGCAAGTCCAACTCATACGCCACGTTACCAACTCTCCTCGTAATGTGGTACGGACCAATATAGCGGGGACTGAGTTTTCTTTTCTCTCCGAACTGCATGACTCCATTCATGGGAGATACCTTTAGAAATACCCAGTCGTCCACATCAAACTCCAAATCCCTTCTCCTCACATCAGCATACGATTTCTTATGACTCTGAGCAGTTTTTAACTGGTCTCTTATCAACTGGACCTTTACCATGGCGTCATGAACCGAATCAAGTCCTATCTTGGCTGCCTCACCAACCTCAAACCATCCAATGGGCGATCTACACCTTTGCCCGTAAAGAGCCTCAAACAGTGCCATCTGGATACTAGAGTGATAGCTATTATTATAAGCAAACTCGATTAAGGGCAAATGATCATCCCAACTACCTTTAAAATCCATAACACATGCCCTCAACATATCCTCAGAGTATGGATTGTTCATTCCACCTGGCCATCCATTTGTGGATGGAATGCTATGCTGAGCTTAATCTGAGTCCCAAGCCCTTCTGAAAAAACCGCCAGAACTAGGATGTAAACTGAGAACCTCAGTCTAAGATAATAGACAAGGGCACTCCATGAAATCGAACCAACTCCTGAATATACAACTTGGCATAATCATCCGCTGTATCTGTGGTCTTTACCGGTAGGAAGTGTGCAACCTTTGTTAGCCTGTCCACCACCAACCAAATGGAATCATAGTGTTGGCGAGTACGAGGTAGGCCTGTAATAAAATCCATATTAATCTTTTCCCACTTCCAAGCGGGAATGCTAATATCCTGAAGTACACCTCCTAGCCTTTGATGCTCAACCTTCACTTGCTGACAGTTTAGACATCTGGTTACGGACTCCGCAATATCCCTCTTCATAATATCCCACTAATAGATTTCTCGCAAGTCCCGATACGTCTTCATGGATCTCAGATGGATGGAATATCTGGTACTATGTGCCTCATGCAATATCTGAACCCTCAGATCATCAACATCTAGGACACACAACCGACCTTGATATCTTAGAACACCATCTCCCCCTTGGGAGAAAGCCTCTATCTTTTGACTCCGCATTGTTTCCTTCAGCTTCCTCAAAACTGATCATCATCTTGTTTAGATTTGACATCAACCACCAAGGACAATTCTGACCCATTTTGCACAACAACGCCGCGATCGGTTAAGTCGATCAATCTAACCCCCAACCTTGCAAGTCTATGGAAATCTCTCACCAACTCCTTATTTCCCTTATCCACGTGGGACACACTCTCCGTAGAGAGCCTACTAAGTGCATCTGCAACCACATTAGCCTTGCCCAGGTAGTAAAGAACACTCATATCGTAGTCCTTTAGCAATCCCTACAACCTTCTTTGTCGAAGATTTAGATCCTTCTATGTGAACACATAAAGCAATCTCTTGTGATCCATAAATATATCCACATGGACCCCATACAAGTAATGCCGCCATATCTTCAATGCAAACACCACAGCAGCCAACTCAAGATCATGGGTCGGGTAATTCTTTTCGTGAACCTTTAACTGATGAGAGGCATATGCTATCACCTTCCCATGCTGCATCAACACACATCCCAGTCCGACTCTCGAAGCATTACAATATACAAAAAAGCCATCGGTACCCTCGGGTAAATTCAACACTGGTGCTGAAGTGAGTCGGGTCTTCAATTCCTAGAAGCTTTTTTCACAATCCTCTGAGCATTGGAACTTCACCTTTTTCTGAGTCAACCTAGTCAAAGGTGCCGCAATGGATGAGAAACCCTCAACAAATCTCTGGTAGTACCCCACTAGGCCCAAGAAACTCTGAATTACTAAAGGATTCACCGATCTAGGCCAATTCTTCACCGCTTCAACTTTCTGAGAATCCACCCTTATGCCCTCACTGGATACCACATGGCCCAGAAATGCCACCAAGTCCAGCCAAAATTCACACTTGCTAAACTTTGAATACAACTGACGATCCTTGAGGGTCTGAAGCACTACTCTCAAATGAGCAGCATGCTCCTCCTTGCTCCAGGAGTAGATAAGGATGTCATCAATGAAAACAATCACGAACATGTCCAAATATGCCTTGAATACCCTGTTCATTAGATCCAAAAAAGCTGCAGGAGCATTGGCTAGTGCAAATGACATAACCACAAACTCATAATGGCCATACTGGGTCCTGAAGGCTGTCTTTGGGATATCACTCTCCCGGACTCTGAGTTGGTGATACCCAGACCTGAGATCTATCTTCGAGAAACACCTAGCACCCTAGAGCTGATCAAATAAATCATCAATCATGGGCAAGGGATACCTGTTCTTGACGGTGACCTTATTATGTTGTAGATAATTAGTACACATTCGAAGGGATCCATCCTTCTTCCGAACAAATAGAACCGGTGCGCCCCATAGAGACTTGCTCGGTCTAATGAAACCCTTGTTCAACAAGTCCTTCAACTGTTCCTTTAACTCTTTTAGCTCAGCTAGAGCCATTTTGTAAAGAGGAATAGATATAAGCTGCATATCGAGCAGTAGATCAATTCTGAAATCAATCTCCCTTTCTAGAGGAACGCTTGGTAAATCATCGGGAAAAACCTCTAGATACGCGCACACCACTAAAACTGACTGAGTAGTCGGGGCCTCAGACTCCACATTCTCAACCTTAACTAGTTGGTACATGCAACCTTAGAGATCATTTTCCTATCTTTAAGATATGAAATAAACCGACCAGTTGGTACAACTGAATTACCCTTCCATTCCAAAATTGACTCCCCTGGAAATCAAAATTCCACTGCACGGGTCCTATAACTAATCGAAGCATAACATGCAAACAACCAATCCATACCTAAAATGATGTCAAAATCAATCATGGGCAATTCTACTAAGTCCGCGGAGGTAACCTTATGTAACACCGTAATGGGGCAACCTCTATATACTGACCTAGCTACCACTGATTCACCGACTGGAGTAGATACGGAGAATGGTTCTGATAGAATTTTAGGACTAACTCCAAAACTAATAGCAATGTAAGGGGTCACGAAAGACAAGGTAGCTCCTGGATCTAACAAAGCATAAGCATTAATACGGAAGGCTTTCAACATACCCATGACCACATTTGGGGAAGCGTCCATCTTTTGGCGAGGCACTTGGGCATAAAATCTGTTTCAGCGCTGACCACCTGCCGAACTAATGGAGGTACTCTGAGGGGGTCGTGCTGCTGGAGTGGTAGAACAGGCTGCAGGGTAATCTCTGATCCTATGCCCGGGTTTTTCCCACTCGAAACAAGCATCCACACCAACCATGCAACTCCCAGGATGATTTTTGCCACATCTGCACACGCTAGGAAAGTGTGCTCCACCTGCATGCTACCATGATCCCTTGAGCTTGGAGCCCCGCTCCTCTGGTCTCCCCTGAACTTAGACGGCATGCTAGCCGATGATAGAGCAGTGATGCTATGCTGAGACTACTGACGTGATCCACCTCCTGACCTTCCCTGAGATACCCTGTAGTTGTCAGTCTTAGCCCTCTTGGATTCTCTTTGCCTCCTATAGACCGAATCCATCTGCTGGGCATGTAATACAATACGTGGGAAGTCAATGTTCTAGTGTAGCATAGCAATCCTACATTCCTTATCCAACTAATCTTCTACCCTCTGCATAAAGAGGCTCACCCGAGCCCGTTGATCCGCCACCAACTCCAGGCATTTTTAGATATTCGAGTGAACTCCAAGGCATACTCCTGGACTGACATATTTCCCTGCTTCAAATTCACAAACTCAGCCACCTTGAGCTCCCTTATTTAACGAGGGAAGAACTGATCCATGAATGCTATGTGGAACTCATCCCAAACTATCAGGTCTGCACCCGCTGTCCTAGCACCTCTCCATTGCTTGAACCATATATGTGCTACCCCCTTGAGTTGATAGAGGTCAAATCAACACATTTCCCAGTATCCAACCCCATAACCTGGGTGATCTTCAGAATTTCCTTAATGAAGTCATATGGGTCCTCATCTATCTTCGACCCTGTAAACTCCGGAGAGCTCATCCTCAGAAAGTCCCTCACCCTAGAAGCTGTCGCATTCATATTTTGTGGATAATGGGCCACAGTCTGATTCTGGACTTGAGTTGTCATGGCCTATGCCACCATCTGGATTGTCTCCCTAAACTCAGCATGGGTGGTTGGCTCTGGTACGTGCTCCTCATGAACGGGTGGAGCTGGCTGATGCTCTCCATCATGTGCACCCTCATGATCATCACCATTACCATTCCTCCTGGCATTTACTTGGCGTGGAAGCATGATTCTGCAAATGCGAATAGCATGAATTAGAGGAGTAAAGGATACTACAGTGTACGACATAGATCATGAAAGAAGGGAACATTCCTAAATGTCTTGTAGCCTCTTCATCATAAGTGTGGAGCGCTTCACACCGATGAAAAAGAATCTACTTAATGTGGCTTTCAGACTCCCTAGGACACATAAACCTATGGCTCTAATACCAAGTTTGTCACGACCCAAACGTACAACCAGATCATAGACACGGGACAAGGAGCCCCGAGAGACCCCAAGTCAACCCATGGCATGAGCATACATCTAATTCAATCACATAAGCGGAAGACTTAGCATAGAGAACGCAATCATAACATAACATAAGGGAAAACAGTTCAATACTTATGCAATACAATGGAATACAACTTTTAGTCTGATAAGCCTTTAAACATGAAAGGCGGATTGATGGGACAACTCCACAACTAATCCAACATCCAGAACTGAAGGAATAACATAGAGTGTGAACATATATACCTTGAAACATGAGGACTCACCAAGTGCGCTGAGAGTAAATTCGAATCTATCTACGGGTGAGGATGAGCCTGAGAACTAGCACCTATATCATGAGACGATACAACATAGAAAGTATGTGGTCAGTACGTGGAGTATACTGAGTATGAAAGGTAAGTACAATGGATATTTAAAACATGTATAAAACTCATAATTGATCATAAGAGTAGGACAACATGCTCATAACATAATTATCATAGTATTACATAAGGCTCGAGGTTTTCGAAACATTCATAATACAATTGTAATCAAAATCATAAGAGAGAAGCTCTATTGAAAATGACTTGAGCCAATATACATAATCATAAACATTCATAAATCATAAGGAACAGTGGGAGATTCTCTTAACCGAAATACCCCATATGAGCACACATGAAGCCCGACTTATATCCCTAGTCGGGAGGGTGTTCATACCTTGCCAAGGGTAGGAACCATGAAGGGCTTGATTACACATGAAAAGGGCCATTTGGGCCAGGGACAAACATGAGTGGGTCCCAACATACCTATGGTGGCATGTAGTTCATCAGATCCAGGGCTTAACATGAGCCCCGAACCTACTCGGTGTTTGATACTACTCCCAAATTAAATATAGTGCTCATAATAATACATACATGAATTCATGGACTAGTCAAATCATGATAATCGTAAACATTCTTGAACATAGGTGAATTAGCCATGAATTGAGGCCCGTGAGTCAACCAAAACATAATTTATGCTTAATAAAATACATACATACTCGTAGATCATGCATATAATTTAAATATCCATAAGAGCGTAATAGATAACATAATATATTCATGATTTAATTTAAAATACATGTTGGGCTTATCAAAACATCAATGGATCATAAATCGATTTATTAAGGGCATGCATAATCGGGTTTAAATGATTAGAAATTCAAAATCAGACATACTAATATTAATTTAGAGCTCAAAAGATGATCAAAATTAGTAGATAATGATAGGGTTTCAAAAGCAAAAGACCCATAGTTAAATCATTAAATTTTATAGAAACCGAATATAAAACCCCATGAGTCTCCAAATAAATTTTGAGTAATTAATATAGAAGGAGCATGGGTGTGAAAGAATCCACCCATTGAAGACCTTACATACCTGGGATTATCAACTCCTAACCCTCCTTAAAAGCCCAAGAATGAAATTGAAGGAATTGAGGTGAAAAGCTTCAAATCTCCCCTTGAATCACCTCTCAAAGTTCTTGCATGCATGAATGAGAGTTTAGAATAGGTCATCCTGTTAAAACCCAGCTTTCCCAAATCCAAAATGATGTAGTTTTGGGCCTTATATCATGAAAAAGTCAAAAATACCCTTAATGAACCTGCCCTAAAAACTATCCGGATGGAACCCACGAGTGGTACCAATGAGTCGTGGGAACCACTAACGACCCATTGCATCCCTCGTTGAATGGGCTGCTGAATTACCTAGTCTCGAATCCAAACAACGGGTCAATAGGACGACCCGTGCCTTCAACCCATGACTCGTTATACCGTCCGTTGTTTGCTCATCACAAAAACTGAACCCCCTACCACGAGCATCACCATGACTCGTGGTTCCATCCAACGAGTCGTGGTCTCAACCCGTCACCCACACTGGAAATTCTTGCCCTCCAACAATGACCACAACCGACAACTCGTGGCTTCTCCTAACGAGTCGTTGGGTCTCCCGTTGTTTACACTACTGCCCATCCTGACCCTAACCACAATTGTAAAGGACGACCCATTTTATCCCACAATGGGTCATCATACCTCTCATTGTCTCCACTCCACTATCGTTTCCCCAACCAATGACAGCATTCAACGACTCGTGGTTTGATACCACAAGTCATTTTGTAATCCGTTCTATGATGTTTTTGCCAGTTTTCTGCACTTTAAAAATTCAACTCCCGGGTATATTCTTAGGCCCTCTCGGGGTATTATAGATTTCCCCCATAGTCCAACTCCGTTCATTGTTGGTGAGTCCACATCTTCCAAGGACATTCAGTTTAGTGTTTGATTATACTATTTCAGTTTCATACTGTAAGGAGCTAGTTGGGGGGGGCTGTCCCATCAGCTCATTAGATAGTTTAGGGGCTTATAAGATATTATGTAGACGTTCAACTTTATCAAGTGTTGACTCTATTTATCATCGTTGTTATATGTTATATTATTTAGAATTATAGTTATTCATGTTTAAGTTATTAGTTTTCGCTTTAATATATGCTTTTAAGTTTGTATATTCATGTCGTGGGTTGATTTGGAGCCATTCATGATTCTAGATCCCTTGTCTCAGTTCGGGATCCAACATGACCCGTACCGTCCTAGCATGGATTGTAGCATCCAACCATTACATCAAGGTCAAATCCATGTTGCAATCTCTGAATGATACCACGACTCCATAGTATGACCCATACCAGTGTACCATGAGTCATACCATGGCTCATAATTTCCTAGAATTTCCTTGAACACTTCTCTGAACTCTTCTCATGACTGATCTGTATGATCCATACCATTATGGTACGAATCGTGACATGCAATCGTGGTTTCTTGGCCACACTTGCTGATTCTCTAATCCTCTTGTTACAAGTATTAGTATGACTCATACGAAGGTCCTATGAGTCGAAATATGCCTCATAGTGATGACCCTTTTCCCAGTTTTCTACATAGTTAAGTTTTAAATCTAGGATCTAGTCTTATGGATTTTTGGGGTGTTACATTATCTTTCCCTTGGGAACATTCGTCCTCGAACTGAGACTAAATAAGCTGGAAAGATAGGGAAAGAGATGCAATCTTGTAACTTAAGACTATAGGCTAAAAACTGATGGAGTGACTGACTCCCAACTAAGATACATGATTGAACTAAATTCATGCAACATGAGTGCACAATAAGACAAGAATAGAACTGATGAGCATGAAATTGACATGAAACTAAATAGAGTGCTGAGGAGAAATTTAGTACCTGATGTCGAAGTTGCGTTGGAAGGGAAGAGAAGAGGGTATCTAGTCATCATATCTACTTCGACTTCCCATGTTGCTCCCTCAACTAGCTGGTTCCTCCACAAAATTTTTACTGAAGCAACCTTCTTGTTCCTCAACTTACGAACCTGACGGTCCAGAATTTGAACTGGGACCTCTTCGTAGGAGAGACTATCCTTTACACCAACTCACTCTAAAGGAACAATTGAGGTTGAATCGCCGATGTATTTCTTCAACAAAGACACGTGGAAGACTAGGTGCACTGATGCTAATTCTATAGGCAAATCCAACTCGTAAGCCACATTGCTAATCCATCTAAGGATTCTATGAGGGCCAACATATCTAGGAATGAGCTTTCCTTTCTTCCCAAACCTCATGACCCCTTGCACAGGTGAAATTTTCAAATATACCCAATCATCCACAGAAAATTCCATCTCTCTTCTGCTTACATCTATATATGATTTCTATCAACTTTGAGCTATTTTAAGCCATTCTCTAATAAGTTAAACCTTCTACATGGCTTCATTTAATGAATTATGCCCTATCAGGGTAGCTTCATCAACTTCGAACCACCCTATAGGAGACCTACATCTCCAACCATATAGTACCTCGAACATGGCCATCTAAATACTAGAGTGGTAGCTGTTATTGTATGCAAACTTGATGAGAGGTAGGTGATCATCCCAACTGCCCTTGAATTCAATAAAGAAAGCCCTCAACATATCCCCTAGAGTTTGAATAGTCCTCTCAACTTGGCCATCTATTTATGGGTGGAAAGCTATGCTAAGCTTAACCTGAGTGCCAAGTCCCTTCTGAGAAGTGTGAGGTGAACTGAGTACCCCTATCTAAAATGATGGCCACGAGCACCTAGTGCAGTCTAACTAACTCCTGGATGCTAGTCTAGCATAATCCTCCACAAAATCTATGGTTTTAACTGGTAAAAAATGTGCTAACTTTGTCATCTGGTCCACAACCACCCAAATGGAGTCATGTTGTCAGTGCGAACGAGGTAGACCTATAATAAAATCCATGTTCACTTCCTCCCACTTCCAAGTAGGAATGTTAATATCCTGTGTCATACCTCTAGGTCTTTGATGCTCAACCTTGACCTGCTGGCAGTTTGGACATGTAGAAGCCACAAATTCTATAATGTCCTTCTGTATGTCATTCCAATAGTAGACTTCCTGTAGGTCATAGTACATGTTTATGGCACCTGGGTGGATAGAGTACCTGCAGCTATAAGCTTCCATTAGTATCCATTGCCTCAATTCATCTACATCTGGAATAGACAACCTACCCTGGTAATGGAGCACACCATCTCCCCTTTTGGAGAATGCTTCTACCTCCTTTCTTTAGAACTGCTTCCTTCAACTTGAGTAGGATTTGGTCTTCATCTTGATTTGGCTTAACCTCCACCATAAGGGAGGATTCTGATTTGAACTACAACTCCACCTTCTGCTGAACCAACAAAATGGACATCTAACCAAGCTAACCTGTGCACATCCTTTGGCAGCTCCTGTTTACCATCTTAAATGTGAGAAACACTCCCTATAGACAATTTTTTGAGGGCATCAATTACACATTCTCTTTGCTTGGGTGATACAAAACCCTCATGTCATAATCTTTCAATAATTCTATCCATCTCCTCTGATGAATATCTAAATCCATCTGACTGAGCACATATTACAGGCTTTTATGGTCAGTGAACACATTTACATGAACACCATAAAGGTAGTGCCTCCAAATCATTAAGGCAAATACTACCGCTGCTAGCTCAAGATCATAAGTCGGATAATTCTTCTCATTAGCCTTGAGCTGTTTGAAAGCATAACTTATAACTTTACCATGCTGCATTATAACACATCCAAGACCAATTTTGGAGGCATCACAATAGACCACAAGCCCATCTGAACTTTTTGGCAGAGTCAGAACTATGACTGTAGTGAGTCGAGTCTTGAACTCCTGAAAACTCTTCTCACATGCATTAGACCACTGGTCAAATCCATGTTGAACTCTTTGAATGATACCACGACTTTATATTACGACCCAGACCAGTGTACCATGAATGGTTATATGGCTCATGGTTTCCCAAAATTTCCCTAATCACTTCTCTAAACTCTTCTCATGACTAATCAGTACAATCTGTACCATGGTTGTACAATTTGTAACATGCAGTCATTGTTTCTTGGCCATACTTGCTGATCGTCTGATTTTCCTATTACGAGTTTTGTATGACTCGTACTAAGGTCCTAAAAGTCATAGTATGCCTCATATTTAAGGCCCTTTTCCAGCTTTCCTCATGGCCAAGTTTTTAATCTATGGGCTATTCTTAGGGATTTTTCAATGTTACAATCGGCCTACATAGGAATTTCTGATATTAGAAAGCATGGTGGCATTATCGAACTGTATAGGATTATATTGCTATAGTTAACCATTGGGTTAGTTGAATATCTATGTTGATGATTGTATTGCATCCTTGCCTGCAAAGGGATTTCTTAAGCCAAGATATACTTGTTTGATTGCTTGCTTTGTATGATGCTGGTATACACTAGATGTGTATATTTCTATCAAGGTCGACTCAAGCACCTTTGTGGCATCAAATTCCAAGTATGCCTCCTTGAAACATAGGTTGAAATCCACGTCATATTCTAGGAAATCTGCAAGCCATGTCTAGTAGAGTCTTATTTATAAATTTGGTGTGCACCATATTATAAGAAAGAAGCTATGAGGCCTGATAGTATGGTTACCTTTTTTCTGCTCAAATCACGATTTAGAGTTAAGTGTTATGGGGTTGAGTCCCTAAGCTTATTAGTAATGTATGTATATAGAGATTCCTGTTACAAGATAGACTATAGCTAGCCTAGGGCTAGACATAACAATAGGCATAGGTACAAGCAAAGTGTAATGAGTGGAGATGGTCCAACTTGAGGCTGAGGGGGAGATATATTCTTATCCCCTCAGTATCCCCCACTACATCAGGAGCCCTCGAGGGCTACAGAACCGCCAGCACTACCTCCAACTTCTCCTATTCCTTTAGATCAGGATGTTAGAAACACAATTTACATGTTGGCTCAAATTATGGTTGCTCAATGATAGATAGTGGCACCAAAGGCTGTTGCGCCTTCTTAAGGATCCAAAAGATTGAGGATTCATGAATTCATTGCTTTGAGTCCCCCACAGTTTACCGAGACAGATCACAAAAAGGACCCTCAATATTTTCCCGACCAATTTCATCGAATTTTCAGATTTATGCATGCTTCACCTACCTAATCAGTTGAGTTAGCTATGTTTTGACTGCGAGATTTAGTTGTTCCATGGTATGAAAGATGGGAAAGATCTAGAGGAGGAAATGTACCTCTAACTACCTAGTCTAGCTTCTTTGAGAATTTCTTCGATCATTACTTGCTACAAGAGCTTCAAGAGGCCTGGGTAGATTAATTCCTACATTTCAAACATAGCAAGATGAGTGTCCGAGAGTATACGCTGAGATTTGATTCTTTGGCTAGATATTCCCTAGTTTTTTTTTGATACCATGAAGTATGGAGTACATTGATCTATAGTAGGGCTAGCTCGAGAGAATGCTGGATCTTGTACTACAGCTGCACTATATAAGGACATGGATATCTCATAGATCCAAGCCTTTTCTCAAAATAAAAGAGTTTAGACTGCTTCAGTGTATGAGTGAGAGGGTAGACAGAGAATAACATAAGAGAGAAAGACTTACTAGTTCACTACCAAATTTAGAAGATAGACCTAGATCTTGATATTTAGGTAGGCAACCTAGGCCTTACCCCAGAAATATAAAGGCAGTAGGTTTGATCATCGGGGATAGTTGGGTCCAAGCAAGAGCTTCTAAGCATCAGACTTGTCATACCCCGAGCCTACACCTTGGGCGTAGCCAGCACTTAGACCACTAATAGTCCAAGGAAACCTTTTTCCTAGCTTATTACTAACTGAGGTATCTATGTGGAAGTTACAATAGAAGTGGGTCAACTAGCTCATTTATAAAAATAAATAAGTTCAATAATTGAGACTGAATAAAAATGTTAACAAATAACATCAACAACATCACTTCTTTGTCTAGTCTATAAAGCCTGTAAGTGCTATAGAATGGGAGGTAGGGTAAGATTCCCCCGCTACCTTAAAGAACTACTAACACTTCTAAAAGCAAGAGATAAAGTGGATTCCTCTGGAAAGTAGGAGGTCTTACCACTGCTGAATGGAGAGGATCCTATGGATGTGTCTATTGCCAGTCCGGTATACCTGAATCTACATTAGACATAGATACAACACCAAATGCATTAGTATGTGGGAATGTAAAGTATGTAATATTGTTGAATGAAATAACATGCTTAAACTGAAATACTAAACTGAGTGAGTAAATTGACTTCTCTGAATGATGCAATAAATCACAAGTAATTAATGTTGTGAAAAATAGTTATGCATCTGAAAATCATATATCAAGATAAGTTTCTGATAATACATTACTTTAGTTAGGAGTTTCTCTTAACCGAGATACACCATGAATGAGCGCATGATGTCAAACCTCTAGCCTGGTTGAAGCAGCTATCCAAAGCCTTGTCAGGGCAGAGAGAAAAAGTAAGCTATGGATTCGTACTAATCCCTTATCAAGGGTTGTCTAAGGAGTCACCCAAACCAACGGAAAGATCCTGAAATATGCTGGCTACGTAGTTTTGAGGCTTCGGATTATGTGAACCCTTCACCCATCTTGGTGCTAAATAATCCTCCCAAAAACTGTGCTCATGTAAATACTATGCCTATATGAGACATCTAAAACATCTCTGTGGAGCCTTTATAGCTCTAAATTTATGTATGTATATACATATATATAGATGTATAATAACTGGTGAGCCTCTATGCTCAAAACTACACTATGCTTGTGATGTTTTGTGCTCAAACAATATAAAACTGGTGAGCTTCTATGCTCAAAATTGTATAAAACTAGTGAGATTCTATGCTTAAAACCGAGTAAGACCGGTGAGCTTCTATGCTCAAAACTATGTTTCAAAAACATGTTTTCATTTTCTTTTCAGAAAATCATGTAATGAAGCTATACTTGAAAGTCTTTTTTGAAGTACTCTCTAAAACTGAAATTTGTTTTCTTTCTGAAAAATCATGTGCTTAATGCTATGTATGCTCTCATGAACTTTCATTCAAGATGTTTCTAATAAAATCTGAAAGCAATCTCTTCTCATGAAAACAAAGCATTTAAATAGTATGACAATATTTTCATGTAGTTTTAGCAAAAAGGAGCTCATGTAATAGAATAAATATGAATATACATCAACAATCTTGATAGATAGTGTAACACCCCAAAAGTCCCTAAGACTAGACCTAAGACTCGTGAGTTGAGATATTTTAACGCCTCGAACTTTCGGACTAAGTTTGAAGACGTCTAGGTATGTAGATAGACCCTAACTCAACTAATTTATTATGGAAACTAGGTATTAAGATAATTTGTAGGTGTGGGAAGTGCATTGGATGTGAATTAAGGTCATAAGGAACCACTTGCAAAAAATGGAGTTGAGAGCCTTTTTACCGATTGAGCTTTTGTATAAGTTCATGTAACAGTCAACATAAAACGACCATAACTCCTCATTTTTGAAGTAATTTTGGGTGATTAAATATATCAAATTGTATCCCTTTGAGTCTTGTTTCCAACTTATCTGACCTTGCATCAATCGGGGTTCGAAGTTAAAAGTTATGATAAATTTAGTGGAGCACTGTCAAGTGTGACGACAAAAGTGACGGCCCATCAATGAATGCTCCATCAACCTTAACCATAAGTAGAAAACATCCACCCCAAAGTGAAAGGCAAGTTGAAGGTTCTTCTGGAGACTGACGTCCATCACTTGGGGCGTCACATGGGGTTTCCAAGGCTTTTAAAAGTCACCTTAAATGATTTTTTTGGTATTGTTCCACCTCCAGATCAACCTTATCAATTCCAAGAGCTATCTTCAACCCTCCTAAGGCTAGAAAAGAATTCTCCAACCTATAAAAACATAAATCTATGAATTTCTTCATGATTCTAACATCAAAATCATCTTCCTATCTCTAGCAAGATCTAAGACAATCTTTGAGTTTCAAGAATTGTAAGCTTGAGCACTCCTTCTTCCTCCCAGGTAAGTAACTCTCCTAAAACCTTACATGAGTATTCTTTTCTAATCCTTAGGGATTTACTAAGGTGAAGACTCATGGGACAGTTATAGGATTCCATGAATTCATGTGATGACCTAGGGTTAGGGTTTATGGGGTTGTTTTGGTGTTGAGAATGAATGTGGTTTTTTTGGTTGGACTTATAATGGTTATACTTGTTGTTAAGGGGCTATAGAAAGAATTGAGTGTTAAGACACCCACTCATACGAGGTTTGAATTTCCTATGCCCTCCGGGTGTTTGATGAAATGCCTCTAAGACTTGAATTTCATTGTTAAGCTGTTGATTGTAGTTCCTATCCATATAATTGTTATAGAATGATGTTATATGAGGATTGTGACTTCGCATTTATAGTTGTGAGTCCAAGGATAAGGTATGTAGGACTTTAACAAGGGTTTTCTTTCATCCCTGTGTCCCAATTATTTCATGAACCTTAGGCTTTTCAACTCCCTAGAAAAATAACATGTCTTCGGGTTTTGATTCTACTTATGAATTCTCAAATGTCTTCTATTTTTTCATGATAAATAGCATATAATGTCCATGATTTCAAGGCTCTTATGATCAATAGCTATATATGTTCATGGTTTCCCCTATCCAATCCATGATTTATGCCCATGATATGATGTTAGCATGATTTCTAAGACTCAGCCATGATTTAGCACTATTTTCAAGAATATGGCCCTTTTGAACTATATATGACTTTACCATGCTGTCAGTACATATGATTTAAACCATGATTTTGTTCTATAATTTTTCAAGAATTAGTATGAACAACATGCTTATAGTTCTTTAGACTTTTAGGCCTCTTGCTAGTAGAAAGTAGCCCTGACTAGTCTTCAAACATCAGTTATGAGCCCTCAGTATCAATATGTCATAGTCCTTTAGGCTCACGGGACTCTTGCTAGATAAAGTGATTTTGACTAGTCTTTGGACATCAGCTTCAGATTATCAACTTATGTGTACTCTTATGTTTAGTTAGAATTAGTGTTTCACGCTGAGTAAGATGGGGTTCCAACACACCCAAGTCTCAAAACTACATGCCACCATAGGATAAGATATTCTTAATAGTAGAGAATGCTTCCCTTAGTCGGAGGAATATTGGATCCTCGCTAGTAAGAGTGCCTCCCTTGCTTCTATGGGCAGATGCAGGGTTCGTCGTTAGTTGAGATTGACTCCCTAAGCTTATGAGTGATATCATGCCAGTCATGGTTTTTACCCTTGGTAAGGTATGACAACCTCCCAACAAGGGTTACAGGTTTGGTTTTATGAGGCTCACATTGGGGTTTGTCGGTTAATAAGCTCTCCCACAGTATAATTTACTTTTAGTTTCAGTACAATTATTTTAGTTATAGTTTTCAGTTTATGATTTCAGATTTAGTCTTCAGTACATGTACATGATCCTAAAACTAGATTTACATATATTTCAGTAAATGTTTTGAAACTAGCATCCTGTGTTAGTATTCATACATCTCAGAAAGGGCCATTATACTTTACCTTAGCTTATGCATTCAATCATGTTTACGTATAGTTTTTCTCTGATACATAGTATGTTCTAGTTTCTAGTTACGTTTCCCATATACTTAGTAAATTCTAAGTACTGACCGCATACTTCATGTGCTATATCATTTTATGTTATAGATCCAGGTATTTAGACTCAGCCCCACGGTTAGATACATTCCAGATTCTATTAGCTGACAATGGTGAGTCCTCATCTTTCGAGGATGGGAGTTATATTTTGTTTATTTAAGTTTATTTCTAATTCTCAGATTTTGGAGTTAGATGGGGACTTGTCCCAGCTACTCATCTGATTCGTAGAGGCTTTCAGACAATATTGTGATAGTTTCAACTTATGTCACATTATTGTTATCAGATTTTATCATATCCTTATGATTAGTTAAATTTTAGTTAAGATTATGCTCAATTATGTCTTTTTTCTATTATTATGTTAGCATTATGACATTCAATGGGTTAACCTGGAGCCATTTGTGGTTCTAGGTCACGTGTCTCGATCTGGGGTACACATTCAGGTCATGACAAAGTTGGTATCAGAGCATTAGGTTAAACAATGTCCTAAGGTGTTTGGAAGCCACGTTAAGTAGAGTCTTTTTATTGGTGTGAAGCGTGCCATACTTATGAGGAAGAGGCTACGAGACATTTTAGGAAACTTCCCTTCTTTCATGTTTATTATCATGCAATAGAGTTGTTCCATAAGAAATTTCTATAGATTCATGCAATGTTCCAATTCCGTTGACTATGCCTCATCTTTGAGATGATAGAAAGAGAAATGCTCAGAATCCTATCAGTGAGTTGCTCTCAGATAAAGGCAGCAAAAAGTTAAGGAACCGCGCAAGGGCTTAGGAGGAGCCATTATTACAGTTAAGTATAATGCATCACAAGAATTCACTCTTATTCTCATGAATCATGTGTTGAGCCTATAGTAAGAAGTGCTCGCAAAACCCCCTCTTTTGAAACTTTGATGCAAATGAGCACCTTAGTGAGGGAGTGTTCTCTAAGTGCTTGGGTAGTATTGTCAACCCTGAGATGGTGTTATTTGGATTGTGTGAGCCATGATTAGTGACATAAACCTAGAGCCAAAAATATGAAGCTAGAAGTATGGAAGTCAAAAATAGAGATGGTGATTGAGGGAAGTATGTAGCCATGGTCATGTATCTATAAGGTAAGAAATGGGATGATAAGTTCCTTGGTGTTGACCGAAGAGTAATAAGTATTTTGCAGATTCCATAATATTATTTAGAGGGAGAGTTGTTGGTAAAAATGACTTAGAGCATATTTGAACTAGAATAGAAGATTATGAGGACCTGTCAATGTGTTAGTTAAAGATTAAATATAGGTGATTGGAGGCTATGTCGGTAGGTGAAGTCGAGCCTTGAATGCCAGAAAGAAAGATATACACCAAGGTAGCAGTTACTTACACTAGATTCTAAGCTCCTAAAGTGCTATGTGTTCCTCATTTATTAGTCTTGAGTAGAGAAGTGTGAAGAATGAGAGGTATGTACTATATGGCATCCCAAGGAGTCGAAGCTAGAGAATTTTAAATAAGGTATATGATTTTAAGCATCTTAGTATAATCTTTGTCCCGTGTATTGAGTGGATGTATGAGGTTGATAAGGCAGGAAGGTTATGAAACCCCCAGTGATAGCTTTAGAGACTAAAGAGGGGTTAGAGGTTTCCCAATAAAGAAACCATAGCATAAGTTTTAGTACTTAAAGTGGAGTTGGCAAGGAAGAGTTTGGCATTCATATGTATAGTAATACTCCGACCCTACAAGAGTTAGTGATTATATCTAGCCTAGAAAAGAGGTCCAAAGTGTTAGAATGATGAATTTGAGCTAAGGGGGAGATGATAAGGTGAAGGACCAAGTCAAGTCTGGAGTTCCTAATTGTGAAATATTCTGGAGCAGTAATTATGGGATGTCGATCCATTTCTTTTCAGATGTTTTCCCTTATGTTTCAGTCACCATTACACTCTACTCATTCATAGGTTTAGATTTGAAAAATTATAGATAACCGCTTCAGACAACGATCCCAGTCTTACTCTCAGTCAGATTTGTTATCATGTCATCTATTTAGATATCAGAAAGTAGTTTTGGGGTTTATTACTCCGTCCTCACTAGCTCAGTTCTAGTGTGAGGGAATAATCCCTTCTTAACTGTATTTAGTTTCATATCAAGTTCATGTCCCTCATTCCCTTTCATGTGACATCATACATAGATGTTTCATGAATTCAGTTCAATCATGTATCTTAGTCAAGAGTCGGTCACTCCATTCGCTTTCACCTTTGATTATTCAATTTTTGATTGCAGTTCCTTCTCTATCATTTCAGTACGCTCAATCTACATTCAGGGAGAAATTTTCCCAAGGGGTAGATAATCTAACACCCCAAAAGTCCTTAATATTAGACCCAAGACACGTGAGTTGAAATATTTTAATGCCTCGAACTTTCAGGCTAAGTTTGAAGCCATCTAGGTACGTAATAGACCCGAACCCAACTAATGTCTTATGGAAAATAGGTGTTAAGATCAATTCTTAAGTGTGGGAAGTGCATTGGATATGAATTAAGGTCCTTGGGAACCTCTAGCACAAAGTGGAGTTGAGAGCCTTTTTAACCATTGAGTTTTCATATAAGTTCTTATAAGGGTCAACTTCAAATAACCATAACTCCTAAATTATGAAGTACTTTTGGATGGCTCAATACATCAAAATGTTTCCCTTTGAGTCTTCTTTTCAACCACATCCGATCTTGCATCAATTGAAGTTTTGGAATGAAAAGTTATGAGCAATTTAGTGGAGCACTGTCAGGTGTGATGACAAGAGTGATGGCCTATCAACCACCCAACAACCCATAAAGAATGATTTGTTAACCTTAACCAGAAGTCACAAATTTCCACCCCAAAGATATGTGAAATTTTACGTCCGTCAGGTGACTGAAGGCACATCACATAGGCATCGCATGGGGGTTTAAAGTCTTTTAAAAGTTGCCTTAGATGATTTTTTTGCTATTGTTCCACCTCCAGATCAACTGTATCATTTCCAAGAACTCTGTTCAACCCTTCTAAGGCTAGGTAAGAATTCTCCAACCTATGACAACATAAATCGATGAATTTCTTCATGATTCTAACATCAAAATCATCTTTCTATCTCTAGCAAGGTCAAGGACAATGTCTGAGTTCCAAGACATGAAATCTTGAGTACTCCTACTTCCTCCAAGGTAAGTAACTCTTCAAAAACCTTACATGAGTATTTTTTTCTAATCCTTAGGTATGTTTTAAGGTTAGTACTGATGAGACAGTGCTAGGAAGCCATGAGTTCATGTGATGACCACGGTTAGAGTTTAGGGGGTTGTTTTGGTATTAAGGATGGATGTGATTGTTTTGATTAGACTTATAATGTTTATTCTTGTTATTAAGGGGTTTTAGAAAGAAATGGGCGTTAGGAAACCCCACTTATAAGAGGCATGAATTTCCTATGCCCTCCAGGTGTTCGACAAAATGCCTCTATGACTTGAATTTCATCGCTAAGTTATTGATTGTAGTTCCTATCCATATATTTATTACAGATTGACATTATAAGAGGATTATGGCTTCATGTTGATAGTTGTGAGTCCAAGGATAATGTAAGTGGAACTTTAACAAGGGTTTCCTTTCACCTTTGTGTCTCAATTATTTCATGAACCTTAGACTTTTCAACTCCCTAGAGAAAAAAAAACATGTCTTAGGGTTTCAATTCTATGTATGAATTCTCTCATTTCTTCTAGTTTTTCAAGGTTTTCAAGATAAATAACATATAATATCCATGATTTCAAGGCTCTTATGATCAATTGCTATGTATGTTCATGATTCCCCCTCTCCAATCCATGATTAATCCATGATATGATAGCATATTTTTGAGACTCATCCATGATTTAGCACCGTTTTTGAGAATATGGGCCTTTTGAAATATATATGACTTTACTATGATGTCAGTACATATGGTTTAAACTATGATTTGAGTCAATGATTTTCATGAATTCAGTATGATCAGCATGCTTATGATTCTTTAGACTCTCAGACCTCTTGCTAGTAGAAAGTAGCCCTAACTACTCTTAGAACATAAGCTATGAGCCCTTAGTATCAGTATGTCATGGTCCTTTGGGCCCTCGACTCTTTCTAGATAAAGTGGTTCCGACTAGTCTTAGGACATCAACTTCAGATTATCAGCTTATGTGTATTCTAATGTTTAGTTAGGAGTAAAACTTAGCACCGAATAGGCCGGTGTTCCACACACCCAGGTCTCAGAACTACGTGCCACCGTAGGATAAGGGATTCAAAATAGTAGAGAATATTTCCCTTAGCACAAGGAATATGGGATCCTCGCCAGTAAGAGTGTCTCCGTCACCTCAATGGGCATATGCAGGAATCGTTATTAGTTGAGATTGACTCCCTGAGCTTATGGGTGATATCACGCTAGTCATGGTTCTTCCCTTGGCAAGGTATGAACACCTTCCCAACTAGGGTTAGAGGTCGGTCTCCATTAGGCTTACATTGGAGTTTGTCGATTAATAGGCTCTCCCACACTACAGTTATATCATTCAGAGTTTTTAGTTTATGATTTCAGATTTAGACTTCTGTATATGTACATGACCCTAAAACTAGATTTACTTATATTTCATTAAATATTTTAAAACTAGCATCATGTGTCGGTACTCATGCATCTGAAAAAGGGCCATTGTACTTTACCTCAGCTTAAGCATTCAGTCATGTTTATGTATAATTTTTCTCATATACATATTATATTCTTATTTCCAATTTCGTTTCCCATATTCTCAATACTATAATACCCCAAAAGTCCCTAAGATCAAACCCGATGGTTCAAGCGAAGAAAGTAGGTTAGGTTACAAGATGATTCATCCAGTGACAAGTGGGTAGACATCACGAGTCATTAAGTGACTCATGAAGTGAGAAAAATTTGGTGCAAACTCATGGTATGGGGGTTACCACGAAAGGCAGCCGCGAGTCGTGATGTTACTCCGTGACTCGTAGAGTTTGTTGTGTCCAAGAGCTGAGTTGGAGATTGAATTTTGGAAAAAGACTTAACGATTGGGACTCAACGACTCGTCAAGTTTAGCACGAGTTGTAATGTCATCGTGGTGACTGACAGTTTCCATTTTTTATGCGTTTTAGTAAGGGTGTCTTCGTAATTCGTAAGCCCTTAGGTCTTAAACTACATCATTTTATGCTCAGTTAGAAGCATTTTAATTTACTTAAATCTCGTAATTCCTAAGCCCCATTTCATGCATGCAATATTAGAGTGCACCATTGGAGATTAAGCTTGAGAATTCCCTAGGTTCTTCCCCAAATCTCTTGGGCAATCAAGAAAGGGTGTAAAATCAAATTTATCCAGGTATGTAGGGTTATAAATGGGAGTTTCTCTGCACTCTCATGCCCAATTCTCTTCTCAATTCATGAATTCGAGGTGTGTGATTTCATGGGGTTTCAACCCAATTGATGAAATTTTCTACATACCTTTCATGGGTTAGTTCTATTCATGTTTCTAATGATGTTTTTAGATTCATGGGCATGTTTTTTTACTGATTCTGGTTATAATTTATGATTTCAAAGTTTTAAGAATATGATGCCCAATTATGTAATTTTTAGGAAAAGTTGAGATTATGATCTATGTTTTCGAGCACGATGAGATATCTATTATGAATGTATGATTATGAATTACCCATGTTTATGTGCATAATTTTGACTATCAAGTCTATTTCAAAGCATTTTTAAGTTTGGTAAAGCTCATATGATCAACTATGTTTCATGATTTACTTCAATTTCATGTTATTAGCATACCCCATGATTTTGGAGTCTAGACACTCATTTTTCAACTTGTGGTATGGTTTGAGCCGCGACTCTTCATGATATGTTTTCAGACTATGAATGTACTATTATGATTCAGCTTCGTCGCAAGATGATGGTTCAACTTCGTTGAAACACGATGGAGAGTATATGTATACTTTTTAGAGTACTTTCTAGCACCGAGTAGGCTAAGGGTTCAGTTAACCCCGTGTCTCAGAACTACAAGTCTCCCATTGTTCCTCATGATTTCAACTATGCATGTTCATCATTCATGATATTATGTTATCAACAGGTTTCACCCAATGTTTAGTTTTACTTATGATCATCAACTTCAGCTTTGGGTTATTCGAATCAGTTATGATATCAAGTTATGTCTTAATCATGTTTTCAGATAATAGGATTCAAGCCTTACTCTCAGAATCTTATGATGAAATGTTTTATGATATGCATGATTTAAGATTTACTTATTTAGCGGTTTTACTTTCCTTGCATACACAGTACATTCAAAGTACTAACTGCATACTCATGATACAAGCTCGGATGTTCCGGTTTAGTCTCGTCATTAGCCAGATCCTCAGAGTTAGCATCTCTCAGCTTGTTGGTGAGTCCTCATCCTTCGAGGACATTCTCATCAGTTTATAATCAGTATTTTCAGTTTCAGTTTGTTAGTGATTTAGTACGAGTCTTGTCCCATCAACTCATTAAATTGTAGAAGCTTATCAGACATAGTATATATTCTGCTTTGAATTAGTGTCATGTATTCCGTTGTTCAGATATTATAGTTTTTCAGACTTCCGCTATTTCAAATGTTAGATTTCTGAATTTATTATGTTGAGCTTTAGTTGTCATATTCATGCCATGAGTCAACTTGAAGCCATTTATTATTCTAGGTTCCATGTCTAGATCCGGCCCTATATTCGTGTCATGACAAACTTGGTATTAGAGCATTAGGTTTTGAAGTGTCCCACGGTGTCTGAAAGCCTCGTTAAGTACAGTATTTTTCATGGGTGTGAAGCGTGCCACACTTATGATGAAGAGGCTATGAAACATTTTAGGAAATTTCCTTCTTTCATGATCTATGTCGTATGATGAAATGTCTCTCTATCCTTCTAACTCATGCTATATGTATTTGCAGAATCATGCCTCCTCGCTGAGTTAATAGAAGAAGGAATGAATATTGAAATGGCCATGGTGATGGCAACGAAGATGGGCACCAACAAGCCCCACCAGCCTCCAAGGATCATGTGCCCGAGTAGGTTGCTCATACTGAGTTTAGGGCAGCCATCCAGATGTTGGCACAGGCATTGATCGCCCAGGCCAACCAGAAGGTGGTGGTTCATGTTCCTCGGAATGCGAACGTGGCAACGGAAAGAGTCAGGGACTTTCTTAGGATGAATCCTCCTGAGTTCTTCAGACAGAAGATGGACGAGGATCCACACGAGTTTATTGATGAGATCTAGAAGATCACTTAGATTATGGGGGTGACAGAGGAGGAGTGTGCATACCTAGCCTCTTATAAGTTTAAAGGGGTTGCCCATATCTGGTTCAAACAGTGGAAGGATAGTAGAGCAGTTGGAGCAGGTCCCATTGGTTGGGATAAGTTTCTCACCACGTTCTTGGGTCGGTTCTTTCCCTAGGAGATTAGGGAAATCAAGGAAGTTGAGTTTGTGAACCTGAGGCAGAACAACATGATGGCCCAGGAGTATGCTTTAGAGTTCACCCGCTTGTCCAAATATACACCAGAGATGGTGGTTGATCAGAGGGCTCAAGTGAGCAGATTTGTACATGGAATAGCGGACTATTTAGTAAAGGATGGAGGCCCGCTATGCTTCATTAGGATATGGATTTCTCTTGGTTGGTCTTGTATGCCCAGTAGATAGAGATGATGCAGGTGAGTAAGTGGGAGAGAGAGGCCAAGAGGGCCAAGACCGACAGTTTTTGGTTCCCTCAATAAAGGCCTGGTGGTGGACATCATCAGCAATCCCATCAGAGATCATCAATCCTGACACTGTCAGTAGTGACTGTGCCATTCAGATCTAGGCGCGGCCAGAGGAGACAACCGTCAGGCTCTCGAGGTCAAGGCGGTGGACCTGTAGAGCCCAACATTCCAAGTTGTGACAGGTGTGGCAGGAGGCACACTGGTGAGTGCTTAGAAGGTACATGAGCTTATTTCCAGTGTGCAAAGCCCAGAAACATGCTCAGAGATTGTCCAGCAGCTAGACAAGGCCACGGTAGAGGCCGAGACCCTGCCAGTAGTTCGACAGCCTCACCCGCACGCTCATCGCAGCTAGGTGCATCCACTAGTGCAGGTGGTGGCCAACCCTAGAACAGGTTCTATGCCCTCGCATCTCGTCGTGAGTAGGAGGTCTCTCCAGATGTAGTCACTAGTATGTTACGTGCACGACCCGAACATAGGCCCGGGTCGAGACACAGGAAAAGAACCCCGAGAGGCTCCAAGTCGACCCTTGGCATGAATTTGACTCCTAAAGCTAAACATATAAATGCAAAAAGTCTAACATGAAAATATGAAAGTCTGAAAATCTGATAACATCAAATATATGAATACATAAGAGCAATGTGAAACTGAAATCATAATATGCCTGATAACCCTCTACATACTGATGAGTTGATGGACAAGACCCCAACTAACTCAGTAATGACTGAAACTGAAAATACTGAACATAAGCTGAAGAAAGGGTCCTCAAAGGATGAGGATTCACCAACTCTGGCTGGGAGATGCTAACTCAGAGGATCTAGCTAATGGCAGGACTGAGCCTGAATATCCGAGCCTATATCATGCAATGATACAACATAGAGTATACGGTCAATACATGGAATGTACCGAGTATGCAAGGTAAGTAAAAACTCTAGGTAAGTAAAAATCATAAATCATGCATATCATAAAACATTTCATCATAAGATTCTAAGAGTAGGTTTTGCATGCTAGTATTTGAAAACTTGACTGAAACGTAACAAAATATCATAACTAAATCAAATGACCCAAAGCTGAAATTGTTAATCATAAGTAAAATTGAACATTGGGTCAAACCTGCTGAGAACATAATATCATGACTGATGAACGTGCATATCTAAAATCACTAGGAACAATGGAAGACTCGTCATATAACCGACATTACCATGACAGAGCTTACATGGTCCCAACGATCGCACTCAAGTGGGCAGAGCCATCCAAAGCCTTGCAAGGGCTAAGGGCGCTACCATGATATCGATATCAAGCTGAAGGCCCCTTGGGGATAGGGAAAGATCAAAAGGGAGATCCCAATAATCTTAACATACGTTGGCACGTAGTTATGAGGCATAGGGTTGACTGAACCCTTAGCCAATTCAATGCTAGACACTACTCCCAAAAACATGCATATGCTTTTCATCGCTTTTCAACGAAGCTAAACCATCTTCTTGTAATGAAGCTGAATCATAAAATGATATACATAATCTAAAAATATAACATGAGGAACCTTGGCTCAAACCTACCACAAGCTAAAAAGTGGGAGTCTAGACTCCAAAACCATGTGGTAAGCTAAGAACATGAAATTGAGTAAATCATGAACATACTTTATCATATGGGCTTGCCCAAACTTAAACATATTTTAGATAGTCAAAATCATGGATATAAACATAGGTAATTCGAAATCATACTTTCATCATATACATCTCATCAAACTTGAAAACATAGATCACAACCTCAAATCACTATGAACTTTCATAATTCGGCGTCATATTTATAAAACTTTGGAAATCATAATTTGTAATTGAAAACATTATAAAACATGCCCATGAATCATAATTCAACATTAGAAACATGCATAGAGTATACCCATGATAGATACTTAAAAAACTCACAAATTGGGTTAAAACCCCATAGGTTCATCAACTTAGAATTTCCATGAATTTGAGAGGAAAGTGGGCATGGGAGTGGATGAATACACCCATTCATAAACCTACATACCTGGGTACTTCTAATTTCACAACCTTCTTGAATGCCCAAAGGAATTGAGGAAGAACTTGATGAATTTCTAGGCTTGATCACCCTTAGGAACTTTTGCGCTGTGATAGTAGGAAATTTCTCTAGACTAGACTCAGACCTTGCAAGAAAAATCCTGAAGAAAACCAGAAAATTTGCCACAGAAAGACTAAGACAATGAGTCGTAGTCAGCTCCGACAACACGTTGTGTCAGTCGTGGTCAATAGTGTTTGGTCTCTTAAGAACCCATATGTCACACCCCGCCTTGGGGGGTATGACTGGCACCTGGTGCCCTACTGGGACCTGAACTGCTGGACTGCTAAGCCTGGGAACATCTGGTGCCTGGCTGGCTCTACTCACATTTCTGGGAACAAAGGGCTATATAACGGTTGTAAACACAGCCCCCGGCCCATTGGCCTATAGCCTCATGTACCTGTACTAACAGCTGACAAGAAACATATCAATTCAGGGAAACCTATGCAGGCCGACAAGGCCACCATGCTGTCTAGTTATCTATAACTCAATCATGAAGTACTAAAAAGCTACGTGACCGGAAAGGTCACCACTATTGGCAAACTATGGCCCCACACGACCATCATAAAAGAAAGAAAGAGTACTAACAGCTATACAACTGCACGGCCTCACACGACCGGCTCAACTGACCACAGGGAGATATATACAGACTGCAAGCCTCTAGGAATAGCAATAGAAATGATCGGGACAGGGCCCCGACCTACCCGTACTATACAACAAAAGGAACTGAACTGCACCTCTGGAATTCAGTCTCCGGATGACAGGAGCTGAATACTCAACCGCTGACAGGAATCACGTAGTATCGCCTGCTCGTCTATGAGTACCTGCAGGTAAGTAATGCAGCGGCCCACCGGGCGTCAGTACCGCTGGTACTGAGTATGTAAAGCAATAACTGAAAGCAAAATCTGAAAACAACAATGTAACTGATGAAACTGAAGTGGGGAGAAACATATTAACTTGTCTGATAATGTAAGTCATACCTTCTCTCAATTATACTGGATGGGATAGGAGTCATACCTGGAGACATATCCCTCTACTGCTGATCTACTCATATCTAATGTAACATGACATAACATGAAATAACATGGCATGGCACACACAAACCTTACCCGGCCCCCATAAGCCGGGAGGTACAACCAACACAGAATCTACACCCCTACCCCGGTCATCCCATCTCCTATAATAGCTATAAGCATCCCGCCGGTCCCCTGGGTATGCACTTGGGCTCGCTGAGCCCCTGACTATAACTGTACCTGAGTCCGAAGGACTCCTGAATCAACACCCGGGCGTATCCGCTCGACGGGGGTGTATCAAAGCCGACCAAGGCATAATATGGGGAAAACTGGCATCCCATCTTCGTCCCCTGTGGGACGGCATGCCACTCCATAGAGCGACGTATCCTCGTCCTCTGGCGGACGAGTCGATACAGCTATCAACCCTGGGGCAGTCATGGATGCTAGGTACTCCAACCCCAAATAATACAACGGTCTCAACTAGCAATACTGTCTGCATATCTCACATGCTGAGGCTAATAGGGGTAAAGTATCGTATATATTACATGCTGAGCTAGTGATAGCAATCTGTACGTATTTAATACATGCTGAGGCTGGTAAATATGTATATATTTGGTCTTCTGCCAACTGTACTGGGACGAATGCTATACAAGATAGTATTTCTGCTGAAAACTATGCTGCATACTGAGTTTCTGTATTAACGTGATTTACTATTTTTAACATGCGTTCTAAACTTTATTTTAACCTGCCATTCTATTTCTGAGGTGTTTTACGGATATTGCATCGCTTTACGGGGTTTCATCTAAATAAAATAATATCTTAACATTTCGTATTACATCACATACTGAACATGCTGGACAGTTTCTAACACTTGTGTTAGGATCTATGTCATACTAGTAAGTTTCACGCAAGTTACAACTTGATGCTTCTAGTACCGTATCAACATTCACAATAAACGTAACACTTGATTTTTGAACATTCTACTGGCCTGTAAATTACTATACTGTACCGATATTACTTAACTTGCCGAGGGAACTGGCTTTACATACCTTATCCTTGAACTATTCGTCTGTCGAACGAGACTCGGCTGGTACTTCAGCTATTTTCTCCCAACTGCATTCATAAATATGTCAATTAATACTAAATACAACTTTATTTTAAAAGGCAACGTCACTTTCGATATAGTTTATAGCCTAAACTTAGGCTTATCGAAAGACGGCCAGAAACTCGCTATTTTTCAGAGGTCCAGAATGGAGAAATATTCACTTCACCGCTAGGAACACATAGACACTAATTTAGAGCAATTCCACTTACCTTAGCTCAGTGGCTCGACGATTCGTCGGCCGTATTTTACGAAACTGAATCCGTAGGAATGCTCTCTGCTGCTAAATACCTCAATATCTGGAGTTAATTTGAATTTGGGCAATCTTTAGCAGCGTAATCGGACAAAAATTGTAATATTTCCTTCGTTCTTACCTTCTCTTTGTCGCTCACCCTCTGTTTTCTGGAAATAAATATGTGTTTAAATGATTTAAAACCGAAATGGCCTTTATATACTTGGGCCTGGACAAGGCCAACGTGTCACGGAGCCAACGCGGAGGCCTCTCCTCCGTGACACGCTGCCATCGCGGAGGGGCTCTGCCTCGGCTCCTTCCGCGATGGTTCGATAGGTTTCTCGTCCGATCTTTTCTCGGGCCTTTCTCCAGCACGTATGGCCTTCAAATATGCTTAACCAACGTGCGAATAGGTCGTCTAGGTGCCGGGAATTCTACGGGGTATAACATTCTCCCCCCTTAAGAACATTCGTCCTCGAATGTACATTGTTATCTAGAGGACTACTTACTTACTTTCTAGAAAAATTTCGGCAGAGTTTCCCCTGTAATATGGACTATAGCAAAAACCTGAAATGCAGAAAAGTCCAACACAGGCACTGCACATAATATTCTAGGATCCACTGGATAACTAAGTATCAATCTTTCTCATTCACACACATACAACTATAAGGTACTGCGTAAATAATAATACGGACATACCTGTCGCCTGACTAGGCCTAAAATAGATGAGGGTATCTGGCTTTTATATCTTCTTCAGCTTCCCACGTCATTTCCTCACGGTTCCTATTACGCCACAATACTTTGACAGATGCAACATCTTTAGTCCTCAATCTGCGAATCTGTCTATCTAAGATAGCTACGGGAACCTCTTCATATGCTAACTCTTCTGTGACCTGAACATCCTAAACTGGAGCTACTGTAGAAGGGTCCCCTACGAACTTCCTTAACATAGAGACATGGAATACTGGGTGAACAAATGCTAACTCTGGAGGCAAGTTCAATTCGTATGCAACTCGGCCTATTCTTCGCCGAATCTGATATGGCCCAACGAATCTCGGGCTAAGCTTGCCTTTCTTGCCAAACCTCATTACCCCTTTCATCGGGGACACTTTCAGATATACCCAGTCATTTACCATAAATTCTAGATTTCTGCGCCGCACGTCTGCATAAGACTTCTGGAGGCTCTGAGCAATCAGTAAACGTTCTCGAATAAGCTTTATCTTTTCCTCTGACTATCGAACAATGTCTGGGCCAACCAATGCTGATTCCCCCATTTCAAACCAGCCCACCGGCGACCTACATTTTCGCCCGTATAATGCCTCGAAAGGCGCCATCTGAATAGCTGAATGATAATTGTTATTATAAGCAAATTCAATCAACGAAAGATGCTCAACCCAGCTACCCCCAAAATCTAGCACACACGCTCGTAGCATATCTTTGAGCGTCTGAATTATACGTTCAGCCTGCCCATCTGTTTGAGGATGGAATGCTGTGCTCAAGTTAATCTGTGTTCCCAAACCTTTCTGAAACGACTGCCAGAATCTAGCTGTGAATTGGGCTCCCCTATCTGAAATGATGGATACCGGCACTCCATGCAATCTAACTATTTCTCTGATATATAATTCGGCATATTCCTCAGCTGAGAAGGTAGCCCTCACTGGCAGGAAATGAGCTGATATTGTCAGCCTGTCAACTATTACCCAAATGGAATCATTTCTACGTCTAGTACAGGGTAACCCTGTTACAAAATCCATGTTTATCGCTTCCCATTTCCACATAGGCACCGTTATATCTTGCATCAAACCGCCCGATTTCTGGTGCTCTGCTTTCACCTGCTGACAATTAGAACATCTGGATACAAATTCAGCTATCTCAGCTTTCATACCTGGCCACCAGTAGATGTCTCTGATGTCGTGGTACATTTTGGTCGCTCCTGGATGAAGGGAATAGCGAGCGTAATGTACCTCATGCATGATCCGCCCGCGAAGCCCTGAAACATTCGGGACACAGAGGCGGCCCTTACAGTGTAGCACATCATCCTCGGTTATCTGAAAATCTGACTCCTTACCTCTCTGAATTCTATCTCTGAGTTGGACTAAATCAGAATCCTCGTACTGTCGTTCTTTTACCTCTGTAACTAATGATGACACAGCAGAATTCTAAATTACGGCTCTATTATTTTCTGTTTCCATTACTCAAACGGCTAAACCAGCTAACTGATGAATTTCTTTGGCTAACTTCTGCTTCTCAGGTTGCAAATACGCCAAACTCCCCATTGACTTACGGCTCAGGGCATCTGCTACAACATTAGCTTTTCCAGGGTGATACAGAATATTCACATCATAATCTTTTAACAGCTCCAACCAGCGGCGTTGCCGTAGATTCAACTCCCTCTTAGTGAAGATGTACTGTAGTCTCTTATGATCTATGTAAATATCAATGTGGACGCCGTACAGGTAATGCCTCCACATCTTTAAGGCGTGGATTACTGCGGCCAATTCCAGGTCGTGGGTAGGGTAATTCTGTTCATGTTTCCTCAGCTGTCTGGAATTCAGTCTCCGGATGACAGGAGCTAAATACTCAACCGCTGACAGGAATCACGTAGTATCGCCTGCTCGTCTATGAGTACCTGTAGGCAAGTAATGCAGCGCCCCACCGGGCGTCAGTACCGCTGGTACTGAGTATGTAAAGCAATAACTAAAAGCAAAATCTGAAAGAAACAATGTAACTGATGAAACTGAAGTAGGGAGAAACAGATTAACTTGTTTGATAATGTAAGTCATACCTTCTCTCAATTATACTGGATGGGATAGGAGTCATACCTGGAGACATATCCCTCTACTGCTGATCTACTCGTATCTAACGTAACATGACATAACATGAAATAACATGGCATGGCACACACAAACCTTACCCGACCCCCATAAGCCGGGAGGTACAACCAACATAGAATCTACACCCCTACCCCGGTCATCCCATCTTCTATAATAGCTATAAGCATCCCGCCGGTCCCCTGGGTATGCACTTGGGCTCGCTGAGCCCCTGACTATAACTGTACCTGAGTCCGAAGGACTCCTGAATCAACACCCGGGCGTATCCGCTCGACCGGGGTGTATCAAAGCCGACTAAGGCATAATATGGGGAAAACTGGCATCCCATCTTCGTCCCCTGTGGGACGACATGCCACTCCGTAGAGCGACGTATCCTCGTCCTCTGGCGGACGAGTCGATACAGCTATCAACCCTGGGGCGGTCATGGATGCTAGGTAGTCCAACCCCAAACAATACAACGGTCTCAACTAGCAATACTGTCTGCATATCTCACATGCTGAGGCTAATAGGGGTAAAGTATCATATATATTACATGCTGAGCTAGTGATAGTAATCTGTACGTATTTAATACGTGCTGAGGCTGGTAAATATGTATATATTTGGTCTTTTGCCAACTGTACTGGGATGAATGCTATACAAGATAGTATTTCTGCTGAAAACTATGCTACATACTGAGTTTCTGTATTAACGTGATTTACTATTCTTAACATGCGTTCTAAACTTTATTTTAACCTGCCATTCTATTTCTGAGGTGTTTTACGGATATTGCATCGCTTTACGGGGTTTCATCTAAATAAAATAATATCTTCACATTTCGTATTACATCACATACTGAACATGCTGGACAGTTTCTAACACTTGTGTTAGGATCTATGTCATACTAGTAAGTTTCACGCAACTTACAACTTGATGCTTCTAGTACCGTATCAACATTCACAATAAACGTAACACTTGATTTCTGAACATTCTACTGGCCTGTAAATTACTATACTGTACCGATATTACTTAACTTGCCGAGGGAACTGGCTTTACATACCTTATCCTTAAACTATTCGTCTGTCGAACGAGACTCGGCCGGTACTTCAGCTATTTTCTCCCAACTGCATTCATAAATATGTCAATTAATACTAAATACAACTTTATTTTAAAAGGCAACGTCACTTTCGATATAGTTTATAGCCTAAACTTAGGCTTATCGAAAGACGGCCAGAAACTCGCTATTTTTCAGAGGTCCAGAAGGGAGAAATATTCACTTCACCGCTAGGAACACATAGACACTAATTTAGAGCAATTCCACTTACCTTAGCTCGGTGGCTCGACGATTCGTCGGCCGTATTTTACGAAACTTAATCCGTAGGAATGCTCTCTGCTGCTAAATACCTCAGTATCTGGAGTTAATTTGAATTTGGGCAACGTTTAGCAGCGTAATCTGACGAAAATTGTAATATTTCCTTCGTTCTTACCTTCTCTTTGTCGCTCACCCTCTGTTTTCTGGAAATAAATATGTGTTTAAATGATTGAAAACCGAAGTGGCCTTTATATACTTGGGCCTGGACAAGGCCAACGTGTCACGGAGCCAACGCGGAGGCCTCTCCTCCGTGACACGCTGCCATTGCGGAGGGGCTCTGCCTCGGCTCCTTCCGCGATGGTTCGACAGGTTTCTCGTCCGATCTTTTCCCGGGCCTTTCTCCAGCACGTATGGCCTTCAAATATGCTTAACCAACGTGCGAATAGGTCGTCTAGGTGCCGGAAATTCTATGGGCTATAACACCATAAGACAAGGAAAGACTCGTTGTGAGAAACAATAAGTCGTCCTATAAATTGTTGGTCCTTCCAAGACTCCACGACTCAACCAATGAGTCGTCATCAAAAACAATGACTCATTGTGTGAGTCGTAGGGTGAGAACCCAGAAACCCCCTTTTTAGTGATGATGAGTGGAAACAATGACCCCTTGTGTCTCACAATGAGTCATTGTGACCACCCATGGGGTTAAGCTCAGAAATACAAGGCTTGTTCCAGTGAAGGTAACGACTGGACACAATGACCCGTTGGGTCCACCAACGAGTTGTTGTGTCACCCCTTGTCAAGCCTTCCAAGTTTCCTTATCTAGTGACCATAGCAAGAAACAATGACCTATTGGTTCATCCAACGAGTTGTGGTATCCCTCGTTACTAGATCCAATGATCCCATCCCCAAGAAGTAGGACCAACTAGTGGTCCCAATGAGTCATGGTCTCAACTAATGACTCGTTGAGTGAACCATTGATTCCCTATCGTTCAGTTTTCCATATTTTACTCCAGGGATATTTTTGTAATTTTCCACCTATTTAGTACCTAAACTACATCATTATAAGTATAATTTCAGAGAATTTAGAGGGATTAAATGGTTTTCCCCCTCATGCCCCACGTACACTTTCAAAAATCGATCGTAGAACCCAAGTCACTTATCTCAAGCAAAATCTAGGGCTCCTTGTTAGTTGCAGAAGTTCATGCTTTCTTCTCCAAGGATTTCTTAGCTATGTATGTAGCAATTTAACAAGGGAATAGTTCTTCCCTTGTTCCCCCAAAATCTTCTCTATTTTCTCAATTAGTTACAGCCCTGTGATTCAACTTGTAGAAACTTTTCTGATTGATTTCTTTAAGAATTCAATTGGAATATTTTTCATGATTTTAACTGCTTTATCATTCCCTATTCCTAGAATTTTGTGAAAATTATATCTAGTGGAATGATTTAGCCCTAGTTCTCACTTCAGTAAAATTTAAAATCTTGCATGTTGGACTAGTTTCCCTGTAGCTTGATTCTATCAGTTTTAGGATCCCTATATTGTTAGTGTATGTGGAAATTTTAGTCAGATACATGTTAGTCAAGTCTCAGTCTGATTATTATACTCAGTATAGTCCAGAAATGTCGGCTGATCAGTTTGATTATAGTTAATTCTTGAGGTGTCAGTGGTGCCTCCCAGTTATCATATTAACCTAAGATATCATATTTTAGTGATTCTTTTGGCGGTCATGACTTTTCTCGATAAGTAGCTCTGACCAGCCTTAGAACCCCAGCTTCAGATCAGTTTGTTCTTTAGACAATTATGATGTTTCCAGATAAGCAACTCTGACCAATAGTAGAATGCTAGTTAACAAATTCGGTCTAGTAAGACTCTCAGGGTACTTCCAGATAGGTATGCTTGACCTAATCTTGGGCCCCAGTTTTGAGGTATGAGCTTAGTAGTCAGTCTAGGACTATCTACTGGGAGTAAGTCGTAGCACCGAGCGGACCGGGGTTCCAGGGCACCCAGGTTCCCAAAACTACATTGCCACCATAGGTTATTTTTATTAGCCTTATGGCCCTAGACTCGTGATCACCTAGTTTATGCCTTTATACCCTAGCAAGGTATATTGGGTCCTGTCGATGGGGTGTATACATCGAAATCCATGTCTAGCTCACATGGTTATATGTCGGTTATAGACTTCCCACTAGTTAGTTCAGTCTCAGATTAGCTCAGCTCAAAATAGTTTTAGATTACTCAGTTTAGATCAGTTCAGTAAAGTAATTCAAGTCAATATTTCAGATTTAGGGCATGTCTTTGACCATCATAGTATATTTTAGTTTGTTCAGTTTCATCATTTCAGTTGGTCATTGCATGTCTTTATAGTTCAATTATGTTATTCTCTATGTTATGGTTTCTCTACTTACTCAGTATATTCAAAGTAGTAACACATACCTTTTATGCTGTATAATTTTATGATACAGCTGCAGGATCTCAGTCTCAGCACCATTAGCAGATCTCATCCAGAAGTTTTCAGCTACACCAGTGGTGAGTACTCATCTTTCAAGGATGATATTATTTCTCTTCGATTATATTTCTTTCAGTTGGACTTAGAGTTAGCTGGGAGCTTGTCCCAGCAACTCATCAGATAGGTGGAGTTTAGACACAGACATAGATCCAGATTTTCAGTTTTGTTTCAGTTGTATTAAAACCTTATGATTTAGTTATTCTTCATAAATGTTTTGTTTTATTATTTTTAAAGCTTACGCTATGATATTAATTATATTACCAGTGTTATGATTCACCATGGGTTGACTTGGGGTTACTTGTGACTCCAAGTACCGTGCCTTATCCAGGGTATAGACTCGGGTTGTGACAACTTGGTATCAGAGCCCTAGGTTTAGAGTATCCTAGGATTCTTGAAAGCAACATCGAGTAGAGTCCTTTTCATGGGTGTGAAAAGCACCACACTTATGACAGGGAGGCTACGAGACATTATTAGGAAAACTCCCTTTTGTTTATACTTTTTATCGTGCATCCAAGTTCAATTCCATAAACGTTCTCCTAACTCATGCTCTGTATTGTTTCAGTGAAATCATGCCTCCACAACATGGTAATAGAAGAAGGGCTGGCAGTGCTAACTGACCTGCCCCACTAGCCCTAGTAGACCCTCAGGACTACCCAGTGACCTCCGCAGAGTTTAGAGTGGAAATCTAGCTGCTCGCACAGACAGTCACGAACTAGGCGAACTAGTAGGTGGTTTTGATCAATACTAATGGGTCCGCAGAAGCTGCTAGAGTTCAGGACTTTACCCGGATGAACCCTACAGCTTTCCATAGATCTAAGGTAGGATAGGACACATAGGAGTTCATGGATGAGATTAGGAAGATCACTCAAATTATGGGTACTAGCTTCTCTAAGAGTGCTGACCTGGCTGCCTACCAGCTGAAAGGTGTAGCCCAAATCTGGTATGATTAGTGGAAGGAGGGGAGACCAGTGGGAGCATAATCGGTGGAGTGGGAGGAGTTCATTACCACCTTCTTAGACAAATTCTTCCCTAGGAGCTCAGGTAGGCTAAGGTGGATAAATTTATGAATCTGAAATAGGAAAATCAGACGGAAGAGTATGCACTTGAGTTCAAACAATTGTCCAAATATGCTCAGAGATGGTAGCCGAGCCAAGAGCTCGCATGCTGAAGTTCATCAATGGAGTATCGAACTTGATCATCTAGGAGTGTAGGACTGCAATTCTTATGAAAAATATTGATCTCTCTAGCACCATCGTTCATGCCCAGTAGATTAAGACATAAAAGCTAAAAGACTTGGAGCGGGAGAACAAGCAAGAAAGGACAGGCCATATTATGGACACTAGAGATCTAGTGGTAGTAGCCACCCACAACAGCAGTAGCAGTAGTAGAGGGCTCCAACCCCCACTTCAGCTAGTACACCTACTTTCCAATCTCGCAAGGATCGGAGTGGTGGAGCATCTGGCTCACAGTCACAGATTCACAGTGCCAGCAATTGCTACCCAGCTTGCCCTAAGTGTGAAAGAACCATCCAATGGAATGCATTCAGGGCAAAGCGGGTTGGTTTGGGTTTGGATAGTTAGGTTATCGGCTCAAAGAATGCCCATCAGCAGGACGGGTGAGATCTCAATCCACCACTTCAGCAGCTCAAGCATGCCAACACTTTAGGTACGGATGGCGGCCAGCAACAAAACCATTTTTATGCTTTGTCCTCTCATCAGGATCAGGAGAGCTCACCTGACATGGTCACAGGTATGTTACGCCTTTTCTATTGAGATGTGTATGACCTACTTGATCCAGGAGCCACACTATCGTTCGTGACTCCCTATGTAGTTTTCTAGTTTGATATCAGTCCACAAGTCCTCTCAGAACCCTTCTTAGTCTCTACCCTAGTTGGTGAGTCAGTTAGAGCCAGCCGGGTGTATAGAAACTGCCCAGTCTCAATCTTGAATAAGGTCATTCAAGCTGATCTTGTTGACTTAGATATGGTTGACTTCGACCTCATTCTTGGCATGGATTGGTTACACTCTAGTTATTCCTTAGTCGACTACAGAACTAGGGTCGTTATATTTTAGTTCCCTAATGAGCTAGTTTTAGAGTGGACGGGCAGTAGTTCAGTGCCTAAGGGTTTATTTATTTTCTCCCTTAATGCTAGAAATCTTATCTCTAAAGGGTGTATTTATCATCTAGTTCGAATCAAAAATTTCATCTCCGAGACCCCCGACTATTCAGTGAGTTTCAGTTGTTAGTGAGTTCCCTAACGTGTTTCCCGAAGATCTTTGCAATGTTCTTCCGGAGCGGGAAATAAACTTCGGCATAGACCTCCTCCCGAAAACTCATCCCATCTCCATCCCTACATAATGGCTCCAGCTGAGCTTAAGGAGTTGAAGGAGTAGCTAAAAGCCTCCTTGATAAAGTCTTCATCAGGCCCAACATCTCTCCATGGGGTGCTCCAGTATTATTCGTGCAGAAGAAAGACGGTATCCTCAGGATGTGTATTGACTACCATCAGTTAAATAAGGTCACAGTCAATAATAGGTATCCCCTACCCAAGATTGGCGACTTATTTGATCAGCTTTAGGGAGCTAGTTGTTTCTCCAATGTAGATCTCAGGTCAACGTACCATCAACAAAGGGTAAGAGAATGTGACATACTGAAAACAACTTTCAGAACTCGGTAGGGTCACTACGAATTCGTGGTTATGTCCTTCGGATTGACTAATTCCCTAGTAGCTTTCATGGACCTGATGAACAGGGTTTTCAAGCCATATCTAGACATATTCGTCATTGTATGTATTGACGACATTTTGGTATACTCCAGAAGTGAAAAAGAGCATGCTAACCATTTGAGGACAGTGCTATAGACACTGAGAGACTGCCAGTTGTTTGCTAAGTTCAGAAATGTGAATTCTAGTTGGATTCTGTGACTTTCCTTGGTCACGTAGTCTCAGGTAAAGGTATTCAGGTAGATCCTCAAAAGATAGCAGCGTGAAAGATACCAAGACCTACTTCCCCAACCGAAATCAAAAATCTCTTGGGTCTAACCGGTTATTACCAATGTTTGGTGGAAGGCTTCTCCTCTATTGCATCCCATATGATTAGGTTGACTCAGAAAAAGGTGAACTTTTAGTGGTCAGATGCGTGTGAGAAGAGTTTCTAGGAGTTGAAGACTCGAATCACTACTGCTCCAGTGTTGACCTTGCCGGAAGGAACATATGGGTTTGTAGTATATTTTGACACTTCCAGAGTTGTATTCTATTGCGTTTTGATGCAACGGGGTAAGGTGATAGCTTACACCTTTAGAAGATCAAGGTTCATGAAAAGAACTATCTGACTCATGTGCTAGAGTTGGCAGCAATGGTGTTTGAGTTAAAGATATGGAGGCACTACCTTTACAGGGATCACGTGTATGTTTTCACTGATCACAAAAGCCTTCAGTATGTGTTCGGTCAGAAAGATCTAAATCTTTGTCAGAGAACGTGGTTGGAGCTACTGAAGAACTATGATATAAGTGTGATGTACCACCCAGGCAAAGCCAATATGGTGGTTTGTGCCCTAAGCAGGATGTCTATGGGGAGTGTGGCTCTTGTTGAAGAGAGTTAAAAGGAACCAGCAAAGGATATCCACAGGTTAGATTAGTTGGGACTGCATTTGGTGATACAGCTGAGGGAGGAGTGGTGGTGCAGAGCTGATCAGATTCCTCATTGGTAGTTGTAGTTAAGTCAAGGAAGGATGAAGATCCCATATTGCTTAAGCTAAAGGAGGCGGTTTTCAGAAAAGAAGTGGAGGCTTTCTCCCAAGGGGGAGATGGTGTACTCCATTACCAAGGTAGGCTGTGTGTACTGGATATGGGTGATTTGAGACAGCAAATACTAGCTGAAGCACACAGTTCGAGATATTCTATCCACGCAGGTTCTATTAAAATTTACCGTGATTTACGGGGTATTTACTGGTGAACAGCATGAAGAGAAACATTGTAGAATTTGTAGCTAAGTGCCTGAACTACCAATAGGTCCAGGTGAAACATTAGAGATAGGGAGGTATGATTCAGGATATCAGCATACCCACATGGAAATGGGAAGAAGTAAATATGGACTTTATTACAGGTTAACCTTAGACTTGTCGACAACATTACTCAATCTGGGTGATAGTAGATCGCATGACCAAGTCAGCACATTCCCTCCCAAATAAAACTACAGACTCTGCTTAAGATTATGATAGGCTATATATTAGGGAGTTGGTTGATCTTGGGAAAATTAATATGCCCAAGTGATACTTAAATGTGTCATTTTAGCCTTGTTTATCTATCAATGTTTATACATTCTCATGTGATTTATAATAAAATGTGAATTTATACTAACCAACATGATTAGCGTTATTTTGCAGGTGAAATGAATTTTGGGAAGCTAAAATGTGTGTTGGGAGAGATCGGGGTTGGATTCGATGTTAGCAAAGGACAAAGCATTGGACGGCACAAATTAAAGGGGCTCCGCAATGGAGCCGTGTCACGCTGCCATCGCGGAGACCTTCTGCCTGGATAGGGAATTTTTGGCCAAATTCCAGTGTGGGTGCGCATTGGGGCCGTGGAACGTTGGCCTAGCCCCGCGTTGCACGCCGTGCCACGTTGGGCCTTATTACCTGGACAGTCAATTTCTAGTGAGGCTCCGCGTCAGTGGCGTGTCACGGAGGCAGTGCTCCGCGATGCACTCCGTGACACATTGCTAGTTATTCTGGGAAAAATTCCCAATAGTATAAATAGAACACTTAGGTTCATTTTTCATTATTCTGACTTGGTGGAACAAGAACGTGGGTTACAGGCAGTTGAGGGGACGAAAATCTCAGGGTTTTTCTCTATCTCCTTCTTCTTTATTTCAATTGCTTGTATGCTTAACACTCATTTAACGATGTTTAATCCACAAATGAGTGGCTAAATCCTATTCTTGCTGAGGTTAAGAACAATTGTAATGAAATGTGATTGTTGATTAAGTTGGTTTTTCATCTTTTCTTTCATGGTTGTTCTATTGATTCTTGTTCTTACTGCATTAATGTGTGGCCTATGTTAATGTATATCTAAAAAGTACGGTTTCACTCGAGAGAGCGAGAAATTGGAAAGTTGTGAATCAATAGGATATGATCTTTTCTTAGTTTGGGAAAATTGAGAATTGATTTACCTTCAGGATAGAAATATACCTGAAAGTCGTATTAGTCAATTAAGGAACCGATTTTGTATGGCTAGAACATGAATTTCGTTTAATCACTGAAATGTAGGTGGACGTTTCATGATTCTTAAGTTGGGTTAAATACGAGAGTTTTAATCCATTAGCAATAGTTCTTAACTAGCAACCGGAGGAAAAGTTAACCAAATTATATCGATAATTTATTTCCTTACATGTTCGTTTAACCTCAGCATGCTCACATTCATAGTTCAGACTCAAATTATATAATCTTCGTAGACTTAGGATAAAATTAGAAATCAAAATATCAAACTCTTCTTTGCACTGTTGTCTTCATTGTTAGAGTTAAAATATAGTACACTTGAGTAGATTGCTACCTTATCCCAGTCCCTGTGGGATCGATACTTCGATTACTTAAGCCACTTTACTACTTGTTCGACCACGTGCAGTTGCGTGTAGCTTTATACCCAAAGAAAAAACCCGAACAAGTTTTTGGCACCGTTGCTGGGGACTGGCAATTGGTGAATTTTTCTTAAGTGTTAATTTACTATATTTTTTTTTCTTAGTGTTGACAACTTGGTCTTAGCCTGTATTTTGCAAATATAATCTCTGTTGAACACTGGCAAGAGACAAGGAGCTGGTGGACTCATATTTAGAGCCTGAAAGACTATTTCATCGTCAGCGGAGAGAAGCTCTAGAGAGAAAGTTGCAGTTGCTTAAACAAACAATCATGGAGCAACAACAGAATCCACCAGTAGTACGGGCAATGTTAGTGCCCGAGGAAGTACCAGCTAGGCCGGTTCGCGAGGGGGCAATCCCACATGCTAACAATGTCACATCTAGCATCCGCAAACCTGAGCCAGGAGGGAGGTTCGAGCTCAAGCAAAACATGGTGTAATTGCTGCACACCAGCGGGCAGTTCACAGGTCTCCCTCATGAGGATCCACAGCAGCATCTCCAAAACTTTTTGGAGATAAGTGACACTTACATCCCCGCTGGAGTGTCATCAGATTATGTCAGGCTTACATTGTTCCCTTTTTCACTATTGGGAGAAGCCAAGAGGTGGTTGAAAGTTGAGCCACCAAATTCTATTACTACTTGGGATGATCTTTCAAGGAAATTCTTGATACGATTTTTTCCATCCGGTAAAACAGCAAGACTTAGAAGTCAAATTCTAAGTTTCAAACAGAGAGATGAGGAGAATCTATATCAAGCTTGGGAGAGATTCAAGTCCATGTTGCGGGATTGTCCTCATCATCATTAATCTAATGATGTGCTGGTGCACACTTTTATAGAGGGTTTGGAACCCCACACAAAAATCTTGCTAGACTCAGCAGCTGGGGGACAAGCATTGGAGAAAACTTATGAGGAGCTGTATACCTTGTTAAACCGTATTTCGCAGGGAAATCCGGAGTGGAATGCTGATACGTCAAGAGGAGGAACAAGGAAAGCAGCAGGAGTTCTAGAAGTGGATGGTTTTACAGCTATTGCTGCACAGATAGCTGCTTTACAGAATCAACTCAACACCCACTTCAGTAACATGACAATGAACCAGCCTCAAGCCCCAGTGAATGCAGTGCAGCAAATTTGGTGTGAAGTGTGCGGGAGCAGTGAGCACTCAGCTGAGTGTTGTGGAGCAAATCCTGACTCGGTGAACTTTGTGGGAAATGTACAGAGGAACAACCACCAACAGTATGGCAACAGCTACAACTCCAACTGGAGGAATCATCCGAATTTCTCTTGGGGTAGCAACAACCATCAAGGGCAAAGTTCGAGTCAGGGGGCGCAGAGGAATCAAGGAGGGCATCAGAACTATCAGGCACAATATAGAAACAACAATGCACCTCCTCCACCACCATCACCCAGTATTGAGGATATGTTCAAGACAATGATAGCTAACCAAGCTCAATTGCAGGCTGACTATGTGAAATTGGCAGCCGAGGTGAAGAACAACCAGTTAGCTACTAAGGCACTTGAATATCAATTTGGGCAATTTGTTGGAGCCCAAAATACCAGGCCTAGAGGAGGACTTCCGAGCGATACAAATCCCAATCCCAAGCAGGTGAATGCGGTGACCACAAGGAGTGGTTTGCAGCTGGAAGAGGTGGAACCAGAAAGACCACCTCAACCATCGGGAGCAGCAGAAGTTGAGAGGGAGCAAAGTGATGAGAGGGGGAAGAAAAAGGAAGCTGAATCAGAAAGACCACCACCCCCGTTCCCTCAAAGATTAAAGAAACACAAGGAGGAGGCATGTTTCAAGAAATTCATGGAGGTGCTGAAATAGGTACATATTAACTTACCTCTTGTTGATGTTTTGCAGGGAGTGCCGAAATATGCAAAATACATAAAGGATATCGTGGCAAACAAAAGTCGGTTGACTCAGTATGCTACGGTAGCTCTCACGGAGGAGTGCACTTCCCAGATACAAAACCGTTTGCCCACAAAGCTCAAAGATCCTAGGAGCTTTACTATACAAATTACAATTGGGCAGAGTATCCGAGCTCGCAGATTATGTGATTTGGGAGCGAGCATTAATTTGATGCCGTCATCGGTATTCAAGAAGATGGGTCTAGGGAGTCCTAGACCAACAACAGTGATCTTGTAGCTAGCAGATCGGTCCTTAGCCAGACCTGATGGCATTGTGGAGGATGTGTTGGTGCAAGTGGGCTCCCTTATCTTCCTGGTAGATTTCATCGTGCTGATTTTGAACCAGACGCGGAAGTCCCATTTATTTTGGGACGTCCTTTCTTGGCGATCGGGAAAATGCTAATTGATGTAGCTGCAGGGCAGCTAACCATGCGGGCACACGACAAGGTGGAAGTGTTCGATGTATATAAGGCCCCCAAGCTCCCGACTGTGTACGAGGAACTCTCGGTGATCAACGTGATTGATCGAGGTGATGATGCTCAGATAGTTGAATCATGAGAGTTAATGGGAAAACCACCGGAGCGATGTAAGAACTATTGGGGTGAGGACGGTGGTCGATAGAAAACGTCCGTCACCCTAGAAGATGACTGAGCTGAATGACGTCGAGACGCGACGGTAAACCAGGCGCTGCACGGGAGGCAACCCGTGAAATTTTTCTTTGTAAATTGTGAATAGATTTCTTTTTCTTTTTCTTGATTAACAACAAAACGTTTAGTTTTTATTTTTATTTTTATTTTTATATTGAGTGAAACCTATAATTCTAACCAATTTCTTGTCGTAAGATGAATTTCAGGTTGAACGAAGGATAAATGTGCAAGGGATCGCAAGGGAAAATTTGAGGTATGAAAAATAATAAAAAGTGGCAAAACAGTGAGCTAGGGCGATGGCTACGTGTCACGGAGGAGGGCCTCCGCGTTACCCTCCGTGACACGTTGAGGTGTAAATCTGGAATTTTAAAAAATCCCAGAACACCCACACGACAGCTCCGTGTCACGGAGGACATGCTCCGCGTTACCCTCCGTGACACGTTGAAGTGTATATCGCGACGGGTCACACTGGGTCGCTGGGTGACCCACGTGAATTTCCCACTTTTAAACCCCGATTCCCCCTCAATTTTCCTCATTTCTCATACCCTCCGCAACCAACCTCCCAAAAACCCCTTCCCCCTCAATGTGACACGGACTTAGGCAAAGAATTTCATCGAGTTTTCATCAATTCTTCGAATTCAAGGTATGTTCTTCAGTTCTATCGCATTTCTTGTCGATTTTCATCGAGATTGAACATGTGATATGAGCTAAACTTGCCCTAAGTAGAAATTAAGCTTAAATTCAATTGAATTATTGTTGATTGATGTTCGGAGTATCATTGTGATTGCTTGAACTCGTTAATTACATAGTTTAATCGAATTTTTGATAAAATCATAGCTAGGGCTTGCCTTTGAGTTTGAAATGGAAAAACTTAGTTGAACTAGTGAAATTCATGCTGGGTTGTACATGTTGAGTGAGATGAGTCGATGTGCTAACTGTTACTATGCTAAAAGACCGATGGATTCTCGGGTGAAGGAAATATTAAAATTTGCAAGCATTGGGTGAATTGTAGAGGATCATGTATTTAAAATTTTCTTTTGTTTTTCCTTGCTAAGTGCTATGGGATAAAATGTTATCGATGGTAATGATTGTGGCTAGCTGTACGAAGTCTGAGTAGTACATAGAATATATACCGTCGAATTCTCCAAATGCACTAAGCATATTTGTTATGTTTTGTTGTTTGTTTGTGTAAGTAAGCACGATCTTGCCTTAATGTTGTAATTTTGGCTATGGACTAAGTCTGGGGTAGCCTAGCTTAACCCAACCTTAGTCGAAGCAAATTTTGATTGGCTTAACATTGATCTTGTCTATTTGGGTTGATAGAAAAAATGGCAAGCAAGCAGGACAAGGGAAAAGGCGCATCAACATCTGGCGCTGGCAGAAAAAGAATCAGACTGGGCACAGCGGTCCCAGTAGCACTAGCGGTTCCACGCGGCCAATGCCGTCAATATGGAACCAGGTGGGTGACTGAGGAGGGGAAGAAGTGGTACGCAAAGCACAAAGAGAGCAAGTACTTCCCCGAGGAACACATACCAAGGGAAACGTTGGCACAGGAGTTCCCCAGGATTGTCCAGAGGATCGAGGCAGCTGGGCTGAACTTCATTTTTGAAGAGCCCAAAGAATGCAACTTGCACTTGATTCAGGAATTCTACGTCAACTGGAACCCGACTCTCAGAAGTCACACCATAAAAATAAGGAGGCAAATAGTGACTTTTGAGCCCCACCACCTCAATGCTATCTTAGGGGCACGGGACACAGACGCCCACGGGACACAGACGCCCACGTGCTTCAACACCTGAATATCACTCCACCATACGCGGACATCAGACGCACTTTGTGTGGAACCCGATCGACCGCTAGGTGGAGCAGACATAAGGAGAGGGGCTACCATCAGACTTTGCCCTACTCACAGATGAACAGGGAAGCCAGGATATGGCTTAAGATCGTGTGTTCCTGCCTAATCCCGGGGGTGCATATGACGGATGTAACTCGGGATCGTGTATGCTTGGTGTACGCCCTGATGAAAGGGCTGGAGATCAACGTGGGGGCGGTGATTATCTCCGCCATGAAGAGGGCCCGGTTGCATCAAGGGCACATATATGGATTTGGTGGATTACTCACCACATTCCTTAGGGTCCTGGATATTGAGGAAGAGGCCCTTGACTATATCCCACAGATGGAGCGGCGGGCCTTAGATGTCACCAAAACTAAGGCTCCCGACACCACCCACGGGCCAGTGCTTACACTACTCGAGCGACATGCTCGCGATGATCAGTACATGGCTCGCATGTACGGGATGCAGATGCTCCAACTACGGATAGGCGGGAGGCCGGCAACAGAGGAGGAGCTATGGCAGCTCGAGCTAGACTACCCTTTTAACGAAAATGCCAGGGCTCTATGCCGAGTGGGGCCAGCTTTTGTAGAGCCCACAGATGATGATGTCCCTACAGATGAGGAGACACGTTGTGAGGACTCTGATGTGGAGTCCGATGATAACGATGGGGGTGATTCAGACATGGGAGACGAAGCAGCAGCACCTGATGAAGAAGTGGAGTATTTTGATTGATCAGGGAGTTCCACCACCCAATTTTTGTGCTATGTGAAATTTTGTGAACACTGGGGACAGTGTTCGAGATAAGTGTGGGGTGGGAGTAGTTAGGTGCTGGTTGTGTTGTTGTGTATGTCCTGTTCTGTTGTTGTGCCTGATGAAAACTTTTGTGACCCTGTGATTGTGATGTTGTTGTTCTGTATTGTAATTAAATGTGAAACTGTTGTGTGCTACTGAATATTTTTCTAGCTAATTTTGTACATATTTTTGTTTTATTGAAATGATCGATATTTTTAAATTTTTTTTCAATTCTTGGGTTTCTCGGCGTTTTCGGTTCTTTTACCGAGAATGGTCCCATTGAACCGAAGTCCTAGTTAGTGACCGTTCCCTATGATGGATGGATGACGACCGTCTTAAGGGAAATGTAGTCGTTAGGAGTAGATTTTTTCATTTATTTTTCAGTTGTTTTCTTTTGTGGGGTGCATCCCAAAACCTATAGTTACTTTATGGTTGCGGAATCCTGGTTGCGTGTTGTACATGATATTCTAAATGCAAAGGTGATTCTGATGAAACCATGCAACTTTGTAAATATGTTGAGATACCTAGGCCATAGAGTCGATTCATTGTGATTGAGGCTTAATGTTTGAATTCTTGTAATTAGCTGATTGAAGAGTCTGTGAATACGTCTTGAATTGAGCATGTGCAATAAGTGTGAAGTGAGATTTTGTTTATTCCATGCCATTGTGAAGTGTCTAGAACTTGCCTGGTGTGTGTACGAAATGAAATGAAGGAAGTGTATTGTAGGAAAGGATGTAGGCATTTCTTTGTGTTAACCGAAAGTTTCTCTTTTTCATTATTGCACCCACCTTGAATGTACACCCTAGTTAGCCCGTTGAGCCTTTAGCCTATTATTTTTTTCTTGAGTCAAAATGTGTAAACCGAGCTTTACCCCTTCTTTTCATTAGCCGTAAATTTGATCCAAAAACTCTTAAGCGCTTAAGAAGAGAAAATAATTTTCCCAAACTGTCAAAGAGTGAGAATGGTGAAAAGAAAAGAAAAGTAGAGTGATGAAAGGAAAGAAAAGGTTGAAGGTGCACTTGTTATAAATAAAATATACTAAAGGTGTCTGAATAATCTTTGTTATCGAGTCAAGTGTGCTTAAAGATATGGGCCAAACTAAAGACAGACTTCAAGAAGGGGAGGATGAAGGAAGAAACAATGCCCATGAGTTGATGGGATGTATTGAAAAGGCGCTTAAGGATGCTAGTGGCTATTATTTGCTAGCCTAATATTTACTAGTTCTGTAGCTTACATTACAACCCGTTAAAGTCATACGTGATCCCACATCACATTTCCTTATATTAATGGAGTAATACACTAAGGGCAAGCCTATGGTTCATGACATGATGCATGTGAATTCTTTTGGGAGAGAGAGTGAAATTGTGTTTATATGCCCCTGCATCTAACCGTTAGAGTTCATGTGATTAAAAAGGGGAAAAGTTTCTTGCGTTGTGAGGGTACATGCTTGATGAGAGATTAAGTTTCGTGTCGGATATCTTGATCAGCTGATTCGCATGAGTTTGCCAATATCGAGAGTCGATTCTTAAGTCTAGGAGGTCTTGATGTGTTGAAGGTCATTGCATTGATAGGACCATGCGCGTTTTCTTGATGATTTGCTGTATTGAATAATCGGTATGACCGTAGCCTGAATTACCAAACCAAAGTATCCAGGTTGGGGTGTAAATTGCATGAGGTGTAAGATTGTTGTTCGGGGACGAACAAGGATTTAAGTGTGGGCTAAGTGATCTTGGGCAAATTTATATGCCCAAGTGATATTTAAATGTGTCATTTTAGCCTTGTTTATCTATCAATGTTTATACATTCTCATGTGATTTATAATAAAATGTGAATTTATATTAACCAACATGATTAGCGTTGTTTTGCAGGTGAAATGTAATTTTGGGAAGCTAAAATGCATGTTTGGAGAGATCGGGGTAGGACTCGGATGTTAGCAAAGGACAAAGCATTGGACGGCACAAATTAAAGGGGCTCCGCGATGGAGCCGTGTCACGCTGTCATCGCGGAGGCCTTCTGCCTGGATAGGGAATTTTTGGCTAAATTCCAGTGTCGGTGCGCATTGGGGCCGTGGCACGTTGGCCTAGCCCCGCGTTGCACGCCGTGCCACGTTGGGCCTTATTACCTGGACAGTCAATTTCCAGTGAGGCTCCGTGTCAGTGGCGTGTCACGGAGGCAGTGCTCCGCGATGCACTCCGTGGCACGTTGCTAGTTATTCCGGGAAAAATTCCCAATAGTATAAATAGAACACTTAGGTTCATTTTTCATTAATCTGACTTGGTGGAGCAAGAACGTGGGTTACAGGCAGTTGAGGGGACGAAAATCTCAGGGTTTTTCTCTATCTCCTTCTTCTTTATTTCAATTGCTTGTATGTTTAACACTCATTTAATGATGTTTAATCCACAAATGAGTGGCTAAATCCTATTCTTGCTGAGGTTAAGAACAATTGTAATGAAATGTGATTGTTGATTAAGTTGGTTTTTCATCTTTTCTTTCATGGTTGTTCTATTGATTCTTGTTCTTACTGCATTAATGTGTGGCCTATGTTAATGTATATCTAAAAAGTACGGTTTCACTCGAGAGAGCGAGAAATTGGAAAGTTGTGAATCAATAGGATATGATCTTTTCTTAGTTTGGGAAAATTGAGAATTGATTTACCTTCAGGATAGAAATATACCTTAAAGTCGTATTAGTCAATTAAGGAACAGGTTTTGTATGGCTAGAACATGTATTTCATTTAATCACAGAAATGTAGGTGGACGGTTCATGATTCTTAAGTTGGGTTAAATACGAGAGTTTTAATCCACTGGCAATAGTTCTTGACTAGCAACCGGAGGAAAAGTTAACCAAATTATGTCGATAATTTATTTCCTTACATGTTCGTTTAACCTCAGCATGCTCACATTCATAGTTCAGACTCAAATTATATAATCTTTGTAGACTTAGGATAAAATTAGAAATCAAAATATCAAACTCTTCTTTGCATTGTTGTCTTCATTGTTAGAGTTAAAATATAGTACACTTGAGTAGATTGCTACCTTATCCCAGTCCCTGTGGGATCGATACTTGGCTTACTTAAGCCACTTTATTACTTGTTCGACCACGTGCACTTGCGTGTAGCTTTATACCCAAAGCAAAAACCCGAACATTGGTCAGACTGCATGGGGTACCGTTGTCCATTATTTTAGATAGATGTACCCAGTTCACCTCGCATTTCTAAAAATCATTTTAGAAGGGACTTGGTACCCAGATCAAGCTCAGAATAGCTTTTCACACGCAGATAGATGGACAAGCTGAGCGGACTATACAAACTTTGGAAGATATGATGAGAGCGTGTCTGATTGATTTTGAAGGGCTACAATAGCTCCTACTCCAGTATCCAGATGGCCCCGTTTGAGGCATTATATAGTAGGAGTTGTAGATGTCCTATAGGATGGTTTGAGGTTAGCGAAGATACCCTGATAAGGCCAGACTCAATTCATGAGGCAATGCAGAAGGTGCAACTTATCATGAAGAGGTTGAAAATAGTGTAAAGCTGTCAAAAATCCTATGCAGATGTGAGGAGGAGAGAGTTAGACTTTGCAGTGGATGATTGGGTTTTTCTAAATGATTCACCAATGAAAGGGGTGATGAGGTTTGGGAAAAAAGGAAGACTCAGTCTGAGATATGTGGGACCCTATAGAATTCTGATGCGAATTGGTAGTGTGGCGTATAAGTTAGAACTACCTCCAGAGTTAGCATCGGTGCACCCAGTCTTCCATGTGTCACTATTGAAGAAGTGCATCGGTGATCCAACTTCAGTTGTGCCACTAGACAGCATGAGAATAAAAGATAGTCTCTCATACGAAGAGGTCCCCATTCAGATCCTTGACCGTCAGGTTTGTAAGATGAGAAACAAGGAAGTCGCTTTGGTGAAAGTTTTGTGGAGGAACCAGCTAGTTGAGGGAGCCAAATAGCAAGCAGAAGTAGACATGATGGCCAAATACCCTCACTTATTCCCTTCCAGCTCAGTTCCCACATCAGGTACTAAATCCATCCTCAACACTCTGTTCAGTTTCGTACTCATCAGCTCTATTCAGATTTTCAATGTGCATTCTAGTTGCATCAGCTCTTTTAGCATGGTTAAGTCAGTTTGGAGTCAATTACTCCTTTAGAAACCAGGTCATAGTCTCAGTCTAGGAATTGCATCTCTTTTCCTAGTTTACCAACGGTTTTAGTCTTCATTCGAGGACGAATGATCCCAGGGGGGAGATACTGTAACACCCCAAAACATTCCTAGAATAGACTCAGACCTTGCAAGAAAAATTCTAAAGAAAATTAGAAAATTTGCCCCAAAACTTTCCTAGACCATACTCAGACCTTGTAAGAAAAATCCTAAGGAAAATTAGAAAATTTGCCTCAAAATGACTGAGACAACAAGTTGTGGTCAGCTCCAACGACTTGTTGTGTCAGTCATGGTTAGAAGTGTTTGGTCTCTCGAGAACCCACGAGAAAAGGAATGACCTGTTGTGAGAAACAATGAGTCGTCCCATCAGTCGTTGGTCCCCAACTCAGAAGTCCCCCTTCCAGGACCCCACGACTCAACCAATGAGTCATTGTCAAAAACAACGACTCGTTGTGTAAGTTGTAGGGTCAGAACCCAGAAACCCCCTTTCAGTGATGAAAAGTGGAAACAACAAGCCGTTGTGCCCCACAACGAGTCGTTGTGACCACCCGTGGGGTCAAGCTCAGAAATCCAAGACTTTTTCCGGTGAAGATAACGACTGGACACAACGACACATTGGGTCCACCAATGAGTCGCTGTGTCACCCATTGTCAAGCCTTCTAGGTTTCCTCATCCAGAGACCACAGGAGGAACCAATGACCCGTTAGCTCATCCAACTAGTCTTCCTATCCGCTGTTACAAGATCTAGTTATCCCATACCCCAGGCAGTAGGACCAATGAGTGGTCCCAACAAGTAGTGGTCTCAACCAACAACTCATTGAGTGACCCATTGGTTCCCTGTCGGTCAGTTTTACATATTTTACTCTAGGAATATTTTTCTAATTTCCTACCTATTTAGTCCCTAAAGTACGTTGTTTTTAGTATAATTTCAGAGAATTTAGAGGGATTAAGACGTTTCCCCCTCATTCCCCATATACGCTTTCAGAAATCGATCGTAGAACCCAGGTCACTTCTCTCAAGTAAAATCTAGGGATCCTTGTCAGTTTCAAATGTTCAGGCTTTCTTCTCCAGGGATTGGGTCCTACCGTTGGGGTGTATACATCAGACTCCGCATCTAGCTCACATGGTTATATATCGGTTATAGTCTCTCCCACTAGTCAGTTCAGTCTTAGATTAGCTCAGCTCAGAACATATTAAGATTACTCAGCTCAGATCAGTTTAGTACTGAAATTCAAATCAGTGTCTCAGATGTAGGCCATGTCTTTGACCATCTCAATATATTTCAGTTTGTTCAGTTTCAGCATTTCAGTTGGTCATTGCATGTCTTTACAGTTCAATTATTTTTTTCTCCATGTTATGGTTTCCCCTACTTACTCAATACATTCAAAGTACTAATACCTTTTATGTTGTATCGTTTTATGATACAGTTGCAGGTTCTCAGTCTCTGCACCATTGACAGATCTGTTCCAGGAGTTTTCAACTGCACCAGTGGTGAGTCCTCATCTTTCTAGGATGATGATTATTTCTCTTCAATTTATATTTCTTTAAGTTAGACATAGAGTTAGTTGGGGGCTTGTCCCATCAACTAATCAGATAGTTGGCTTTCAAATACAAACACAGATCTAGATTTTCAGTTTGTTTCAGTTGTATTAAAACTTTATGATTTAGTTCTTCTTCATAAATGTTTTATTTTATTATTTTTAAATCTTCCACTATGATATTACTCAGATTACCAATGTAATAATAGATCATGGGTTGACTTGGGGTTACTTTTGACTCCAAGTACTATGTCTCATCCAGGGTATAAGTCATGTCGTGACATAGGCTTGCATGCATGGAGAGGGATAGGTTTAGAATGAGTTAAACCTTCTTAAGACACACCTATATGAGTTTAAAATGACATATTTTAGGTCTTAGGAACCTAGGAATTACTTAAAATCCCTTAATAAATTTGCAGAAAAATCACACTGCCAGTCCCAACGAGGGACTGAATGATCGTTTCTTGAGGGGACGACTCGTCGTCTGCTCCCGTTGTCAGCACTGGAAAACATACCTCTGTTGGTTACCACGAGGGACACCATGACTCGTGGTGCACCCAATAACTCATGATGACCATGTCGTGATGAACACTGCCCACAATTTCCACATTCATGCCAATCTCTGACCACGAGTAACCTAACGACTCATTGTTCTGACCATGAGTCGTGTCTTGTCTCGTGGTCAACCCTCAAACCATGAAAATCTTATCCAACTTTCTACCACCTCACGATTCACTTAACGACTCATGGGGTACCTCACGGGTCATTGAACAACATATCTTGTGACCTGGTGAAGAATTTCCTATTTCCTCCATTTCAACCCTCGGATCTGATCTTAGGACTTTCAGGGTATTAAATTATGAGAATTTCACCTTGACATTGATGCATTGTTAGATCCAGGGGCTACCTTATTTTTTATGATGCCCTATGTTGCTAGTACTTTCGGAGTCGGTCCCAAAATCCTATCAGAATCATTCAGTTTCTACTCCAATTAGTGATTCAGTTATAGTTCGACAGGTATAAAAAATTGCCCTATCACAGTCCTTCAGAATGTCACCTTAGCAGATTTAGTAAAGCTATCCATGACAGATTTTGTAGTTATCTTTGGCATGGATAGGCTACATGCATGTTATGCCTTAGTAAATTGTAGAACCCATATGGTAGAAATCCCGTTTCCGAGTGAGCCAGTCCAAGAGTGGAAGTCAAGTTCAGCTATGCCTGTAGGTCACTTCATTTCCTATCTTAAGGCCAGACATATGATCTCTAAGGATTGCATATACCATCTAGTTCAGCTTAAAGATGCTACATTTGAAACCCCAACTATCTAGTCAGTTCCTATAGTGTGTGAATATCCATAAGTGTTTCCAGATGAGCTACCCGGAATTCCTCCTCAGCAGGAGATTGACTTAGGCATCGACTTTCTTCCTAATACGCAACCTATATCTATTCCTCCTTACAGAATGGATCCAACTGAGATAAAGTAGTTGAAGGAGCAGTTGAAGGATCTCTTAGACAAGGGTTTCATCATACCTAGCAAGTCCCTGTGGGGTGCACCAGTTCTCTTTGTTTGAAAGGACGGTTTCCTCCGGATGTGCTTTGACTATCGGTAGTTGAAGAAGGTCACAATCAAGAATAGGTATCCTCTCCTTAGAATTGATGATTTGTTTGACCAACTTCAAGGTACCAAGTGTTTTTCAAGGATAGACCTCAAATCCGAATATCATCCGCTTAGAGTTAGAGAGAGTGACATCCCGAAGACGGCCTTCAGGACTCGATATGGTTGCTATGAGTTTGTAGTTATGTCTTTTGGACTAACGAATGCTCCTAAAACTTTTATGGATTTGATGAACAGGGTGTTCAAGTATATTTGGACATGTTCATGATTGTGTTCATAGATGACATTCTCATATACTCTCGGAGCGAGGATGAGCATGTTTCTCATTTGAGGGTGGTGCTATAGACTCTTAAGGATCGCCATCTATATGCCAAATTCAGCAAGTGTGAGTTTTGGTTAAACTCAGTAGTATTTTTGGGTCATGTTGTGTCAACTGAGGGTGTATAGGTATACTCTCAAAAGATAGAAGCTGTGAAGAATTGGCCTAGACCAGTTAGTCTATATGATATCAAGAGTTTCTTGTGCTTAGCTGGTTACTACCGGAGGTTTGTTGTAGGGTTATAATTCATTGCACCATCATTGACTAAGTTGACCCAGAAGAAGGGGAAGTTTCAATGGTCAGAGGCCTGTGAGAAGAGCTTCCAAGAGTTGAAGACTCAACTCACCTCAACACCTATGTTGACTCTACCTTGGGTTTGTGGTGTATTGCGACTCCTCGAGGATCGGCCTTGGTTGTGTATTAATGTAGCACGGTAAAGTTATAACCTATGCTTCCAGGAAGCTTAAGGTCCATGAAAAGAACTGTCCAACTCATGACCTTGAGTTGGTAGCGGTAGTATTTGCCTTGAAGATTCGGAGACACTATCTGTACTGGGTCCATGTGGATGTGTCTACGGACCACAAAAGCCTACAGTACGTGTTTACCCAGAAGGATCTAAATCCACATCAAAGGAGGTGGTTGGAGCTTCTTAAAGAATACGATATGAGTGTCCTTTATCATCTAGGCAAGGCTAATATGGTTGCAGACGCTCTTTGCGGGATTTTTATGGAGAGTGTCTCCCATGTAGATGAGGGGAGGAAAGAGTTAATGAAGGATGTGCATCGGCTTGCACGACTAGGAGTTCGTCTTTTTGACTAGGAAGATGGTGGTCTCATTGTTCAGAATGGATCAGAATCTTATTTGGTGACTGAAGTCAAGCCTAGGTAAGACGAGGATCCTATTTTTGTAAAGTTGGAGGAGGCAGTTCAAAATCAGAAGGTGGAGGTTTTCTCCCAAGGGGGAGATAGTGCACTTGGATATTAGGGTTGGTTATGTGTTCTGAGTGTTGATGATTTGAGGGACCAGACATTGCATGAGGCTCATGGTTCTAGATATTCTATATATCCAGGTGCCACCAAGATGTACCATGACTACGGGTATTGGTGGAATGGCATGAAGAAGGACATAACAGAGTTTGTGGCAAAGTTTCCGAATTGTCAAAAGGTGAAAGTGAAGCACCAAAGACCCATAGGTATGCTTCAAGACATTAGTATCCCTATTTGGAAGAGGGAGGAAATTAGTATAGACTTCATTACAGGGTTGCCTCGTACTCGTGGATAGTATGACTCTATTTGGGTGGTTGTAGATAGGTAGACTAAGGCAGCTCATTTTCTACTGGTCAAAACTACTAATTCAGTAGAGGATTATGCCAAATTATATATTCGGGAGTTAGTTCAATTATATGGAGTGCCCTTTTCCATCATATTAGATAGAGGTACTCAATTTACCTCCCAGTTTTGGAGATCGTTTCAGAAGGGACTTGGTACTCAGGTCATGCTTAGTACATCTTTTCACCCCGCAGACATATGGTCAGGCTGATCATACCATTCAGACTCTTGAGGATATATTGAGATCATGTGTGATTTCTTTTAAAGGTAGTTGGGATGATCATTAACCTTTCATCGAGTTTGCATATAACAATAATTACCATTCCAGCATTCAAATGGCTCCGTTTGTCTCTCTTTATGGGTGGAGGTGTAGATCGCCTATTGGTTGGTTCAAAGTCGGTGAAGCTATGTTGATAGGACCGAATTTAGTTCATGGGGCTATGGAGAAATTCCAGCTTATAAGGGAAAGGTTGAAAACAACTTATAGTTATCAAAAGTCCTATGTTGATGTGAGGAGGAGAGAACTTGAGTTTGAAGTTGATGATTGGATGTTTCTAAAGGTATCTCCCATGAAGGGAGTGATGAGATTCGAAAAGAAGGGAAACTTAGTCCCCATTATATTGGCCCATAAGGATTGTGAGACGTGTTGGCAAGGTGGCTTATGAAATGGAGTTGCCCTCAAAATTGCCTTCAGTACATCTAGTTTTACATGTATCGCTTTTAAAGAAATGCATGGGTGATCCGAGTTTGGTTGTTCTAGTGGAGAGCGTAGGTGTGAAGGATATCCTTAGCTACGAAGAGATTCCGATTGAAATACTTGATCATCAGGTTCGGAAGCTAAGAAAAGAAAAAGTAGCTTCAGTAAAGGTTTTGTGGAGAAATCAGCATGTTGAGGGGGCGAAGCCAAAGCAGAAATGATGGCAAAATACCCGCATATTCCCTTCCGGTTCAGTTCTAACTTGAGGTATCAGTTTCCTCCTTAGTACTCTACTCAGTTTCATGTTTAGTTCATGTGTTCCAGTTTCTTTCTTCTCGGTGCATGTATGTGTGATTCGTGAATTCAGTTTGGTCATGTATTTCAATCCGGAGTCAGTCACTCAAATAGTTTTCAGCTTTAGATGCTCATTATTAGGGATGACAGTCTATTCCCCAGCTTTTCAGTATGATCATTCATTTTCGAGGATGAATGTTTCCAAGGGGGAAATACTGTAATACATAGAAAGTCTCTAAGATCAGACCCGAGGGTTCAAGTGAATAAAGCAAGAAAATGTTACTCTAGGTCGCAGGTCGAGTCCTCCACTGACACATAGGGAGACATAAAGACTCGTTAAGTGACTAGTGAAGTGAGGAAAAGTTGGTGAAGAATCGTAATCACACTAGAACATATGGGCATTTCTTGATACTCTATCATGCTTGAAATTAACTTGATTCACTTTGAAAACATGAACATAACATGAGTAGATTGGAAACATGCTTTTCTCATCAAAATCCATCATACATGAGCATACTTCTTAAATCTCATCTTCTCATAAGCTTTCATGAATGGGCATCATAATTTGGAAAACTAGAAAACATGATTACTAATTTAAAACATGATAAAACTTACCCATGAATCATACTTCATCAATTAAAACATATTTAGATCATACCCATGACATAGATTTAGGGATTTCATGCATCACGTTAAAACCCTATAGATCAACTCATAGATTTTGATGAATTAGAGAATGATTGGGCATGGGTGTGAACGGATTCACCCATTCATAACCCTACATACCTGATTATAGTTAATTCATACAGTTCTCTGATTGCCCAAGGAGGAATTGAAAAGAACCTTGAAGGATTTGCCTTGATCACCTCTCTAGACTATTACACTTGCATGCATGGATTTAGAATAGGCTAGAATGACTTAACCTATCTTAATAAACCCTGAAAATAATTTAAAATGACGTAGTTTAGGCCCTAGGATCATAGAATTACGGAAAAGCCCTTACTAAATTCGCAGGAAATAACTGACTGCCAGTCCCCACGAGGGACTGGACGACTTGTCATTGTAGGCCACGACTCATGGCATCGTCCTTCATGTACACTGCCTGAAGGTTTGTCTAGGGCTCATCACTTGGGACCTCGCGAATCGTTAAAGGTGACCAAAACTCGTGGTCACTGCTCGTCATATGCACTGCCCTAAATTTCAAATAAATTTCCTTCTACTGCCCATGACCCATCCCACGAATTATTGTGACTGACCACAACTCATGAGGTCCTTCCGTAGGGTACATTGCCATATTTCCTTCACCTTCTCAAAATCACTACCCACGACTGACTCAATGAGTCATGGGGCCTGAACACGACTCACGGTCACGTCCGTGGGGACCTTAACTTCCAAAGTCCAATTAACACCTTGATCCTCACCACGAGTCACATCACGACTCGTGGTCTATTCCCACGGGTCATAGAACGACTCATTCTGTGACCTGATGCTAGATTTAAAATTTTCTCCATTTCAACTGTGGTCTTTGGGTTCCGACATATAACAATCTACATACCTAGACAGTTTCACACTTAACCCGAAAGTCTAAGGCATTACAAGGCTCTTAGAAGCATAAGGGCTTAGATTAGACAAGGTCAGTCCCGAAGCATTGTGCCATCTATTACAAGTGGCATTTTAGGAGATATAGGAATGGATCCATAACTTGCTATTCCTATAAATAGGAGGGTCATATAATAAGAGACTGTCTGGCTAGAGAGTAGAGTTATAGGATTCAGTAGATTGGGTTATCAGTAGATGCACTTTTGCCAGCACCTTGTATGGGGAGGGGACCTTAGTCTTCAGCAGACAGAGGTAAGGAATGAATGGAAGCATCTAGTTATGTTGGTAGTCAGAACCTATGCTATAGCAAGTTGATAAGACTTTAGGTCATTTCCAAATGTTTTGAAGGCAAATTAAATGTTAGTTCCAATTTACTATATAATTTGATATATCAGGCTCAACATTGTCCTATGTTATTCCTTTAGTAGTAGAAATTTTTTTTATAGTACCAGTATTGCTACAGCAATCATTTTCAATGTCTACACCAGTTGGTGAATCTATTATTGTCAAAGTCGATATTACTGGTCGTTTGACCTCTATACACCTGGTTAAATGAGAAATGATTGATTTTGATATTTTTATGGGCATGGATTGGTGTAACACCCAGGAAGTCCTTGAGATCAAACCACGGAGTTAGATGAAGCTCAGCAGAAAAATCAACAGAAACTTGCCTCAGAAAGAGTCGGGGAATGGCTCGTTAGGAGACATAACAAGTCGTGGTCTGACCCGTGAAGATCTATAAGTAAAGGATGGCAAGCCCAGTGGCCACGGACGACCTGACAAGTCGTCATACTTGGCAACGACTCGTTAGGTTTGTCGTTGGATGGAGGACAGGGACCCTAGGTTAAGTCTCAGGCAGTGTAGTTAACGGGAGGGGGTGACGAGTCATTAGGTGTGGCAATGACTCATCATGTAAGTCGTTGGATCGAGAAGCTGTAGTCTTCAGGTAGACCCAGTGTAATTGACGGATGCACGTAACGAGTCATTAAAAGGGGCAACGACTCATCATGTCAATCGTTGGGAGGTAAAGAGCTGAAGCTTTGATGTGTTATCTAGTGTACTTGATGGGTGACTTGACGAGTCGTTAGAAGAAGCAACAACTCGTCATGTTAATCATGAGTTGTGAAAGCTGAATTTCTAAGGGCGAGACGCCAAGTCGTTAGAGGGGATGACGACTCGTTACGTTAGTCATGGCTCCAGTTCGAGAAGTTTTTCCACTTTTCTCCAAGGGAATTTTTGTAAACTCCTATGCTTCTAAATCTGAAGTGACGTCGTTTTAGGTACCTGGAGGGACGGTTTTAAGGGGAATATCTAGCCTAACCCCTCATTCTAGAGGGATATTTCATCAAGCAAGGTATGTGGGACTTCAACAAGGATCCCCTTTGGTCGTTGTGTCCCGAGATTTACATAAAAACCTTAGTCATTTAATTTTAACAAGAATTTATGTCTTAAGGTCTTAATCTAGCGTGATTTCTCACACATTTTCATGAATTTTCATACCCTCATGATAAGTAGCAATCCATATTATGAAATTACTATTAAATTCATGATTTTGGCGTAGGAAACAGTAGTAGCATGTTTTCTAGAATTTTCCTATGCATTAGCAATATTTTCAAGCTATCATTCTTATGAAGTATGCACATGCTTTTTAACATGATTTCACTATACATGTTTAAAAATTAATCTGAACCCATGAGTTTGTATGAATATAGAACCTATGATTTATATCGTGTTCTTCGCTCATGATTCCATGATTGAGTAAGAAAAAGTATTTATATAATTTCCCTAGACTCCCAGGCTTCTGATTAGCTGAAAGTTAGTCTTCGTCCTTACCCTAAATTAGGGTGGAACTTGCATAATTTGGATTTCCAACAAAAATGTTATGTTCATATGTGGGATTTTTTTCAAGTGATGATTAATTGACATAGATCCTTGCGTAGGAGTTAATATCTTTGTACATTCTGTCTCAGAGTCTCAGTCCATGGTCAAAACATTTAGAGTCCTATGGAAAGGTCAATTATCAGTGCTGGGATTTTCCATGTTGTTAATATCAGTTGTCTATTTTATAGTCAGATTATGCTAGTCCAGTTCCTATCAAAATACTAGCCTACTCGGTAACTTCAAAAAAAATTTGTCAACTGATCAGTTTGACTTCAGTCTTTTGTTGAGGTGTCAGTGGTGGCTCCCAGATATCAGAACCAGACTTAGAATCCAGTTTATTGGTCCATTAGGTAGTCATGACATTTTAGATTTATAATTCTGACTAGCCACAGGACCCCAGTTTAGCTATCAGTTTGTCCTTTAGACGGTTACGACGCTTCCAGATAAGCAACTCTGACCAGTCTTAGAACCCAGTTTCCAAATCCAGTCCTATAAGACACTCAGGGAAGTCTCAGATAGTATCCCTGAGTCAGTTATAGTCTTGGACCCCAGTATCGAGCTATCCTCTTAGCAGTAGTAGTCATGATAGGATTATCTAGTGGGAGTAGGACTTAGCACCGAAAGGGCCGGGGTTCTAGTGCACCAAGATTCCAGAACTACGTTGCCACAGTAGGTTATATTTACTTGTCCTCATGGCCCCCGACAGTGATCTCACAGGCCATGCCTTTATACCCTGGCAAGGTATATTGGGTCCTACCGATGGAGTGTGTACATTGGACTCCACATCTAGCTCACGTGGTTATATGTTGGTTATAGCCTCTCCCACTAGTAAGTTTAGTCACTCTCAGATTTCTCAGTTCAGTTCCAGTTCTAGAAGTTTAGCTCAGTTTGGTATAGTATTTCAGACTCAGTGTTTCAAACATAGGGCATATCTTTGACCATATGACAGGGTCACCTTGATCATCTCAACTTACTTCAGTTTATTCAGTTTCAGCATTTCCGTTGGTCATTGCATGTCATTACAGCTCAGTTATGTATTACTTTAAACTATTACAGTTCAGTTATGTATTACCTTATGTCATCGCAGTTCAGTTATGCAATACTTTATGTTACTACAATCTAGTTATTTATTACTTTATGTTATATTTTTTCCCACTTACTCGGTACATTCAAAGTACTGACGCATACCTTCTATGCCGTATCGTATTGTGATATAATTACAGGTTCTCAATATCAGCACAGTTAGTAGACCTAATCCAGGAGTTACCAACTGGCGAGTCCTCATCTTTCGAGGATGATGTTGTTTTTCTACAATTTCTCTCATTCAGTTAGACCTTAGAGTTAGCTAGGGGCTTGTCCCAGCAACTCATTAAATCTAGATGGCTTTCAGATGTAGACTCAAACTTTTATATTTATTTCTAAATGGGTGAATTATTATTATTATTATTATTCAGCCTTCCTTAAATGAATTTACTATTTAAACTTCCACTATGTTTTATTCAGAATACTAGTGTGTGATTGAATAGTGGTTGACTTGGGATTACTTGTGACTCCAAGTACCATGTCTCATCCAGGGTGTAGACTCGGGGCGTGACAAACTTGGTATTAGAGCACTAGGTTTAGAGTATCCTCGGATGTCTAAAAGCCGCATCAAGTAGAGTCTTTTTCATGGGTGTGAAGCTCGCCACACTTTTGACGAGAAGGCTACAAGATGTTTTAGGAAAATTCTCTTCTCTCACTATTCCTATCGTGTGATAGAGTGTAAACTTTAAGGTCTCTCTTCTAATTCATGCGTTACACATTCATAGAAAATGTCTCCCAGAAGGGGTGTTGGAAGAGGGAAAATAACGGGAATCCATCAGTCACACCAACCCCAGTAGGCCCCCTCAGGGGGCAATTGACGGACGCGAAGCTCGGGGCTGCCCTTAAAGTGTTAATACGGGTTGCGACCACTCAGGTCAACCAGCAGGCAGTCACACCTGCAAATTCTACTGAAGAGATAATAGCTACCATGGATCGAAACTTCTTATAAAGGAATCCATCTGAGTTTGGTGGTCCCTAAGTAGATGGAAGGATCAAGGGAGAAGAAAAGAGAAGCAAGAGAGAAAGGACAAGGGACATAGGTTATTCCTAATAGAGGATGAGTTGTAGACCTCATTTCTAGTCTCGTTGAAGATCATCAAACCCAACACCATCGATAGCCAGTGCTCCTAACAAACCCAGAATAAGGGAGATTACATACCTAGCTTGCTAGAACTGTGGGAAGAAACATTTGGGAGAATGCAGGGCTGGCTCAGGCGGTTGCTTTTAGTGTGGCAAGTCAGGCCATAAACTCAGAGAGTGCCTAGCAGCCAAAACGAGCAAAGGTAGAGCTCCATCTAACTCTTCTACATCCCTGTCAAGTCACCCAGTTTACGAGAAATGTTGAAGGAGCCACCCCGAAAAATGTTTGTTTGGTAGGGAAGGGTATTTTGGATGTGGTCAGTCGGGCCATAGAATAAAGAATTTCCTTATAGCTAAACATGGGAGAACTCTACCTTCCATCCTAGTAACTCTAGAAGCTTGCCCATCTTAACAGGGCACAACATACAGTACAGATGGCCGACAACTTCGTATCTAGTAGCAGGTATGTTAAGATGTTTCTCATTTTAATCCTTGCATGTTGTAGGCCTAGGAGCCACAATATAAGGTATGAAATGCCATTTAGCATGTTAGTATATGAATTATCCCATGACTAGTATGAAATGGTTATAAGTATGAAGCCTTCAGTGATAGCTTATTGAGGTGAATGAGAAGTCAAGAGTTAGTGATGTTATCCTAGCTTTAATAAAGGATCTAAAAGCCTGAGAATGAGGACTTTAAGCTAAGGGGGAGATGGTAAGTTAAAGAGGCCAAGTCAAGTCCTAAGTTTTCTAGTAGAAGGGCTCAAGAAATAGTAGCTATAGGATGTCAATACTTCCCATTTGGATGTTATCTATTGTGTTTCAGTTAACAATACATCCTACTCATCCTTATGTTCAGACTCCTACACCTATAGATAACCACTTCAGACAGTGATCCCAAACTTACTCCATGATTTCAAAAATCTAAACTTCATGCCATGAAACTAACTATGTACAGACTCATGTCTCACAATATGCTTAGCTTCAGGAACCTAGTCCCTCAGATTCTCCTTAACGATTTGGCAGATCATGCTATATCATGTGTAGGCTCAGACTAAGCTCCTTGAATGATTCGTGCTGGCGATTTCCTTACTCTAAGCCAAGTATATGTTCACCCAACAGGAATGATTGTTGTAATAGATATATTTAGAATGACTTTCTATTCATGAGATGCAGTTACTAGTCCTACTAGGGAGACGGAAGAATTCTTGGATGGAACAAGCTGTAGAGGAGTAATAAGATGATTTTAGTGATAGGCTTGAATGATGAGGTAGTATTCAGGAAGTTAGTGTATCTAGCAAAGTGTCTCTGAATATTTTGCACAGAAAAGGGGTGATGAGGTGTTGGTGAGGATGGCAGTCTCTTTTAAAATGAGGTTCCAGTTGAGACCGTCAAGGTTTTAAGTTGGGGGAATAAGGAAGCTGTTTGAGTGAAGATTTTAAGGAACAATCGGCTGGTAGAAGGAACTACTAGGAAAATTGAATTCAGATAAGGTCACCTGTATAGATATCAAAAGAAGTTATGGATGTACAACTCTGTCCCTAACTGCTCAGTTCCAGCTTGAGAAGAACAGTTTCTCCTTAGTACCCTCCTTAGTTCCATGTCAGTTTCATGCCCTTTAGTTTCCTCATATCTTAGCATACATGTATGACTCGGAAACTTAGTTCAGATATGTAGTTCAGCTCAGAGTTAGATACTCTATTGGAGTTCAGCTTTAGCATTCAATCCTCGAGGTTGCAACTCTTTCCCTAGCCTTTTTGCTCATTCATTTTGCCAGTTCTCAATTTTGGGTTCAAAGTATTTGAGATTTCAGTTCAGTCCCTATCCTTTCAGTTTGTTCAGCCAACATTCAAGGATGAATGTTCCCAAGGGGGAGATTGTAACACCCCAAAAGTCCTTGAGATTAGACCCCAGAGTTAGATGAAGCTCAGCAGAAAAATCAGCAGAAATTGCCTTAGAACGAGTCAGGGAACGACTCGTTAGGAGACATAACGGGTCATGGTCTGACCCATGAGGATCTGTAAGGAAAGGATGGTGAGCCCAGTGGCCACGAATGACCTGATGATTCATCATACTTGGCAACGACTCATTAGGTTGGTCGTTGGATAGAGGAAAGGGACCCTAGGTTAAATCTCAGGCAGTGTAGTTAACGGAAGGGGGTGATGAGTCATTAGGTGAGGCAACAACTGGTTATGTCAATCGTTGGATGGGAGAAGTTGTAGCCTTTAGGTAGATCCAGTGTAGTTGACAAATGGACGTAACGAGTCATTAGAAGGGGCAATGACTCGTCATATCAATCGTTCGGTGGTGAAGAGCTGAATTCGTGAAGTGTTATCCAGTGTACTTGACGGGTGACTTGACAAGTCGTTAGAAGCAACAACGACTCGTCATGTTAATCGTGAGTTGTGAAAGCTAAATTTCTAAAGTTATTTTCCAGTGTACTTAACGGGCGAGACAATAAGTCGTTAGAGGGGATGACGACTCGTTACGTGAGTCGTGGCCCCAGTTTGGGAAGTTTTTCCACTTTTCTCCAAGGGCATTTTTGTAAACTCCTATTCTTCTAACTCCGAAGTGTTGTCATTTTGGGTACCTGGAGGGATGGTTTTAAGGGGAATATCTAGCCTAACCCCTCATTCAATTCAAAAACACTTACAAAATCCTTCTTCCTCTTCTCTTACAAAACTCAAGAACACCTAAGGTTTCTTGAACAACTTCAAAATCCAAGTTCTAGAGGGTTATTTCATCAAGCCAGGTATGTGGGACTTCAATAAGGATCCCCTTTTGTTGTTGTGTCCCGAGATTTACATAAAAACCCTAGTCATTTAATTTTAACAAGAATTTATGTCTTAAGGTCTTAATCTAGCATGATTTCTCACACGTTTTCATGAATTTTCATACCCTCATGGTAAGTAGCAATGCATATTATGAAATTACTATTAAATTCATGATTTAGGCATAAGAAACAGTAGTAGCATGTTTTCTAGAATTTTCCAATTCATTAGCAATATTTTCAAGATATGGTTCTTATGAAGTATGCACATACTTTTTACCATGATTTCACTATACATGTTTAAAAAAATCATTTGAACCTATGAGTTTATATGAATATAGAACTCATGATTTATATCATGTTCTTGGTTCATGATTCCATGATTTGAGTAAGAAAAAGTATGTCTATAATTTCCCTAGACTCCTAGGCTTCTGATTAGCTAAAAGTTAGTCTTGGTCCTTACCCTATATTAGGGTGGAACTTGCATAATTTTTATTTCCAACATAAATGTTATGTTCATATGTGGGATTTTGTGCAAGTGATGATTGATTGACATAGATCCTTGAGTAGGAGTTAGTATCTTTGTACATTCAATCTCAGAGTCTCAGTCCATGCTCAAAACATTGTCCTACAGAAAGGTCAGTTATCAGTGTTGGGATTTTCCATGTTGTTAATATCAGTTGTCTATTTTATAGTCAGATTATGCTAGTCCAGTTCCATTCAAAATACAAGCCCACTCAGTAACTTAAAAAAAAATTTGTCAACTAATTAGTTTGACTTAAGTCTTTTCTTGAGGTGTCAGTGGTGCCTCCTAGATATCAGAATCAGACTCAGAATCCAGTTTATTGGTCCATTAGGCAGTCATGACATTTTAGATTTATAGCTCTGACTAGCCTCAAGACCCGAGTTAACCTATCAGTTTGTTCTTTAGACGGTTGCGACGCTTTCAGATAAGCATCTCTGACCAGTCTTAGAACCTAGTTTCCAAATCCGGTCCTATAAGACACTCAAGGAACTCTCAAACAGTATTACTGAGTCAGTTATAGTCTTGGACCCCAGTATCGAGCTATCCTCTTGGCAGTAGTAGTCATGATAGGACTATCTAGTGGGAGTAGGACTTAGCACCGAAAGTGCCAGGGTTCTAGCGCACCCAGGTTCCAGAACTACATTTCCACCATAGGTTATATTTACTTGGCCTCACGGCCCCCGACAGTGATTCTCACAGTCCATGCCTTTATACCCTGGCAAGGTATATTAGGTCTTACCGACGGGGTGTGTACATTTGACTCCATGTCTAGCTCACATGGTTATATGTTGGTTATAGCCTCTCCCACTAGTCAGTTCAGTCACTCTTAGATTTCTCAGTTCATTTCCAATTCTAGCAGTGTAGCTCAGTTCGGTATAGTATCTCAGACTCAGTGTTTCAGACTTAGGGCATGTATTTGACCATCAGACAGGGTCACCTCGATCATCTCAGCTTACTTCAGTTTATTCAGTTTCAGCATTTTTGTTGGTCATTGCATGTCATTACAGCTCAGTTATGTATTACTTTATGCCATTACAGTTCAGTTATGTATTACCTTATGTCATTGCAGTTCAGTTATGCATTACTTTATGTTACTACAATGCAGTTATTTATTCTTTTATGTTATATTTTTTTCCACTTGCTCAGTACATTCAAAGTACTGACGCATACCTTCTATCCCGTATCGTATTATGATACAGCTTCAGGTTCTTAGTATCAGTACAATTACTTGACCTACTTCAAGAGCTCCCAGCTAGTGAGTCCTCATTTTCGAGGACGATGTTGTTTTTCTGCAGTTTCTTTCATTCCGTTAGACCTTAGAGTTAGCTGGGACCTTGTCCTAGCAACTCATCAGATCTAGATGGCTTCAGATGTAGACTGAGACTTTTAGATGGGTGAATTATTATTATTATTATTCATCCTTCCTTAAATGAATTTACTATTTAAACTTCCACTATGTTTTATTCAAAATACTAGTGTGTGATAGACCAGTGGTTGACTTGGGGTTACTTGTGACTCCAAGTACCGTGTCCCGTCCAGGGTGTAGACTCGAGGCATGACAATTGGCAAGTGCCATTTTATTCTAATATTGAATTTTGCGCAAAGATTTTCAAGTTCCACTTCCCAAGACAGAAAATCTGGGAATAAAAGGCAATGTAGCTACGCCAAAATGTAGGTTCATATCTTATCTATGTGTAAATAAGTTGATTGCTAAGGGATGCATTTATTATATTTTTAGAGTTTGAGATGTACATGAAGAATCACCAGCTCTTCAGTCTATTATGTTGGTCGGTGAATTCCTGAATATATATTATTTGACGAGCTTCCCGATACTCCTTTAGAGCAGAAAATTAGCTTTGCCATTAATATGCTGCCAAGTAGACAACCCCTATCATTCCTTCTTATAGAATGTATTTTGCTAATTTAAAGGAGTTGAACGATAAACTAAAAGACTTACTTGATAAAGGCCTCATTAGGCCTAGTGCTTCGCCAAGGGATGCACCAGTCTTGTTTGTAACAAAGAAAGATGGCTCATTGCAAATGTATATAGATTTTTGGAAGATGAATTATGTTACTATTAAGAAAGTATCCCCTTTGGAGGATAGAATGCTAGTTCGATCAGATGCAGGGTTTAAGATATTTGTCAAAGATTTTCACATTCAGAAGCTGAGCATAAAAATCATCTCCGATCAGTACTCTAGGAACTCAAAGACATGAGCTATACTTGAAGTTTTCTTAATTTGAGTTATATTTGAATATGTAGCTTTGCTAGGCCATATTGTGTCAGATGCAGGTATTCAGGTTGACATATAGAAAATTAAGGTTGTAATGAATTAGCCTAGACCCATGACTCCAACAAAGGTTTGTAGATTCTTGGGGTTAGTTGGGTATTAGAAAAGATTTATAGAAGGATTCTCTACACTATCAGCACCATTGATAAATCTAACATAAAATGCAACTAAGTTCTAGTGGACCGAGGCTTGAAAGCAGAGCATTCAGGAATGAAAGACTGGTTGACACCTGAACCAATACTAGCCTTGCTAGAAAGATCAGAAGGCTATGCAGTATATTGTGAAGATTTAGGCATTGGGTTGGGATTTGTTCTAATATAGCACGACAAGGTTATTGGTTATCTTCGATGTAGTTGAAAAAGCACGAGAAAAATTACTAGACCCATGATTTGGAGTCAGTTGCAGTTGTGCATGCATTAGAGATCTAGAGACATTATTTGTATGGTGTTTATGCTGAAAAGGAGTTGAGCTTGAGACAACATCATTCACTTGAGTTTCTAAAAAACTAAAGAGAGAGCTTGCTTTAGAGCTATACTATTTGGCTAGTTGGGAGTCTGATTGATAGAATCAGATGATAGCGAGGTCATCATTCAGAATACTGCAATGTCATCTCTAGTTGTGAATGTGAAATTGCAGCAGTATGAAGATCCTAGCCTATTATAGCTCAGAAGTAAGGCTCAGTAGGAAGGGTTGTCGGCCTTAAGATAACCCGAGATAGAGTCTTGAGATTCTGAGGTTGACTCTAAGTCTCAGATGTTGCGAGGGTTCACCACTAAAGCATGGCCGATGAAATTTTTTCTTGCTATTCTCTTCATCGAGTTTGATAGAAATGTTCCATGATATAAAAGAAATATATCTTGGTCATGGGATGAAGAAACATATTGTCGAGTTTGTGGTATAGTGTCTCAATTTCCATCAGGTAAATGCTAAATATCAGAAGCCCGGTGGGCTAACTCAGGAGATAGTCATGCCTATGTGGAAATGAGAAGAAATCTATAAGGACTTTATTACAAGTTTACCCCATACCATGTGAAAGTTTGACTCTATCTTGGTCATTATTACCAGGCTAATAAAATTAGCCCATTTTTTTCTAATCAAGACTACGTTTACAACTGAAGATTATGTTGAGTTGTATACAAGAGAGATAGTCAGACTACATGGTGTCCCTGTTTTATTATCTCTGACAAGGAGGGATAGTTAACAACTAATTTTTGAAAGTCATTGAAGAATTGTTTGGGGATACAAGTTAATCTTAGTACCGCCTTTCATCGCCAAACAGTCGGGCTAAGCATATAATTCAGACACTCGAGGATATGTTATAGGCATGTATGCTAGACTTTAGAGGAAGTTGGAAAGATTACCTGCCTCTTATTGAATTTATTTATAATAATAGTTACATTTTATCATTGGCCTTTCATAGGAAAATATACAGGTCCTTCATTGGATGGTTTGAGGTAGGTGAGTCAGTTTTGATTAGACCTGACTTGATACACCAGGTTGAGGAGAAGGTTAATATCATTAGAGAGTAATTATGAATAGACAAGACTCGTCAGAAATCATACTTCAATGCACGACAAAATAATTTGGAGTTCTATTTTGATACTAGGTATTTATGAAAGTCTCACCTATGAAGGGAATTATGATATTTGGAAGGAAGGTCAAGATTAGCCCATGGTTTATTGGGACACACCATATCCTTCAGAATATACACCGAGTAGCATATGAACAAAATTTATCTTTGGGGTTAGATCTGTTCATTTAGTTTTTCATGTATCGATGATATGAAAGTGCATAAGAGACCCTCCTCAGATTGTCCCAGTTTAAGATGTTCAAATTACGATGGAGTTTTTCTTTGAGGAGACTCTAGTTTCCATATTAGATTGGCAGGTTTGTAGATTGAGGACCAATGATGTGGCATCTATGAAAGTCTTGAGGAGAAATAGGAATGTGGAAGAAATAAACTGGGAAGTTGAGGATGATATGAGATCCAAATACCCTCACTTGTTTCAGAACCCAGGATGTTAGCATACTAGTTCGGATTACCATAGCTGAGGTGAGTTACCTATTCAAGCTACACATCCTCTTTTATTACTGTTATTGAGTTTGCTCTAGTGTTTCCTTTTTCAGCTATGTTGTTTTAGTTGGTTATATTGTCCTGTGAGACATCTAGGTTAGAATTTTCTGCATTTTAAGTTTCAAGATAGTCCATATTAGGAAGAAGACTCTATCAAAATATTTTTAGCATCTCCTAAAGACTTGACTTCATAAGCCTAGATTACATTGAGGATGAATATTCATAAAAGGGGGGACAATGTAATACCCCGTATAGTTAAGCAATAAAGCCATACTTTTAAGGTAGCACTAAGTGATTAATATGATAATAAGGATGTGTTATGATGTATTCAAATAATTTAATGATTATATGTTAAAATTTGAAGTAAAGCAAGTTGTAAAAGAAAAATTGACAAAAGTTATCGCAAATTAATTTCATAAATTCTCTCAAATATAGGTTAGATATCTCGAAGCTTTTCTCTCAATCTAGATGGATATAGGAGGCCTATTACCTATAAAATTGGAGTATATTATTCTATTTTCCAACTCACTAAATCTTTCACCAATATGACTTTAAAATTGAGTGATATTCGTGATTTTGCAAAATTGCATAAGCAGGCATGTCTAGATAGGCCCCATGTTGGTGGAAATATATATAGTTGCATATTTTTTTGTTTTTCTTCATTTCCTCCTTTTACATAAGTAAAAAGCTCATTTTATCTCTAGGGATTCATATATTCTTGATAGTATTGAATGGAAAGATCAATCCAAGCTAAAAATCTAATCCTAGAACATTAAGCTAGTCAACTAGTACGTGTTTTCTCAATTGATTTTGGCTCAGTTTTTTGTATATCCAAAGAGGTAAATTGTGGATCTTCAAGTTCTCTACTGTTATATCCATTTAATAGAAGGTAATAGTTCTACATCCTTGACCTATTCTTGATTTGATTATCAACTTTCTTGTATTGTGTTCTTACCATTTTTGATTTGAGCTCATGGTGAGCTTGGTGAGAAGTGCAGTGGTGGTATCTTGAGAGGGTTTGAGTGAGGCATTATGTAACGCCAAATAAAATAGTGCAAGACATGTGAAGGATAAACCTTTTTCAGCAAGATTCTTTCGTCGTATAGTCGATACAACTTGTTGTTTAGTATTGAAATACTCACTGTCGTGTTAGTCATTAACTAACTGATAAAGTAATATATACATATATGTATGAGCTTACCTGGTCGAGATTATCCTTGTTTTAGTTGTTGCATCATTTGAAAGCAATGTAGAGCTTGTTATATATCGTTTGTCACTTAATCGACTATTATAGGTTGTTTCCTTGTCGATGCCTTAAGGGTTTGTGTTGATATACTTAGCACTATATATCAGGATTGGAAGCTTTCTAGCCAGCTTGGCATGTAAGCCAAATGGTTATGATACCTATAACTGAATATAAAGATCTCCTTCGAGCCTTTGGCATATCAGGATACCTTAGGAGTTATAAAACTAGCTTATAGTACTACCTTCATATTGATAGTCATCGTGAATGCCTATAAGGCTATTGTGGTTAGCTACTTAGAGTTCTATATTATTATTAGCAATTCTGTAATCATATTTGGCATTGATACCTTGCAGATTAGTCACCTATGATTATATTGCTCACTTACAGGCCACTAGAATATGGTGATGTCTTTAGAGCGATTGTGTTTACTATTATGTTGATTACCTTTGGGTTATTTGCTGTTGTGGTTGTCCATTGGGCTATGTAGGTTAGCTTTAGGGTGATTGATGTAGGGAATATTTATGCATTTATTAACTATACTTTACTCGTACTTTGCTATGTTTTGAGAATAAATTATGTGTGTTTTCTTGTGTTTTATGATATATTTGTGAAAAAGAGTTAACTCATATGATTAGATTCTTTCAGGGCTAAAGTGATGGGTTTGGGCTCAATTGTGGCTAAAAATAGAGAGAATAGTAAAAAGGGGTTGACGAAATGAGTATGATAAAAGTTGTTATCACGAAGACACAGATGTGCTATGGCCTACGCGACGCACAAGAATGGTTATACTAAGGAGAGGCATGACGTGCTAGGCCATGTGGTGCTATGAGGAGGCAGTGCAGAACATTGTCTGGGCAGCCAAAGACTACAATCCCAATTCTACTAGGAAAAAAAGCTGCAAAATCCAAATCTAATCCAAGCAGGAATAATGAAGGTTTAATCTACTATTATACACACCCTCTCATAACATGTTTTTAGGCGTTCAACATAGTCTAAGTCCCATTCTAGTATAGTTAATAGTCGAAATCCAATTGGTAGTGTTGCATAATTCATACTTTATGAATTTGTGTAATAGCTTAGTCGAATATTTGAAGATTCATCATGTTCTTGTCACTTAATATAGCTATGGAGATTTTGTTAAAAAAATTTATATTATCGTAAGTATTCCATTATGATTTCCTTTACATCTTTTATTTGTCTTCTCACAAACATGAGAGATTAAATCTCTTAAGCTAGGATTGTTGGAACCATAATAAATTAACAAAAATAGAAAAAATAAATTAGTTATTCTTGAATGGTGAATTGGGTGGATTGTTATTCTCTTCATCTTAATGCTTAATTGCATGTAGCTTCAACTTGCTCAAACAAGGAGGTTGAAGTTAGGAAAGCGAATAATAATAGCAATTTGAGGCTACCAACCCTCATCTAAATTAACTTGAGCTCTAACCTAGGGTGGTTAAGTCAAGACTTATGACGAGGGCAAAATATACACACCTAAAGTCCTAGATGATTTAGGTGAAGTGTAGGCCGAGAGATGTTAGATGAACTTAATTGTCAGTCTTACACAAAACTCACTAGGATAGATCGCTAATAAAAGCCTACTAAGTTACGACATAATGGGGAACACAATTGTAGTTTTGATTTTGATAATTTGATACATAACTCAATCATTGTTAAAAGTTAAAGCAGGAGAGAAGAAACTGCTCTTGCCCCCACAGAAGATGAGGACTAGAAGCCAGGGAGTTCTTCTTTCACTCTTTTATTTATACTTTATTTTTTAGCATCGAGGATTGTACTATAGATTAAGTATGGGATGGGAGAAGTTAAATTCACTAAACCATGTATGCCTTCATTGCTAAATTTGTTGATTGTAGGCTTAGTTTTTTTTATGATTCATGACTTATCCTTCAAGCTTGTTGTAGATTTTAGTTTTTTTAGTTTAGTTTAGTTTTGGATTCTCTCTGTTTTTACTTTTGGTACTTTTCTGGCGGATAGTCCCTTAGAACTGAGTAGAGAGTCTAGATTTTTTAAATTTTTTTCATAGAGTTAAGACTTTAACCGATGATGGATGGATAGCGACCATCTTAAGGAAATTAGTCTTAGGAAGAGCAAGAAATTGAAATCTTACGAATGTTAGATGCTTCACTTAGATATCATTGACTCTTTGTGAAATTCACTCAAAAATGTATGAAAAAGGTTGAAACACTTAGACTTTTGGAACTTGACTCCTATGATTGAAAAATTGGGCTTAATTATGTTGTGCATGTAATATGAATATATGTGTTTATGTAATCTTGATAGCCTTTGTTAAATCATTTGCGTCATTGTGTGAGTGAGAAATTGTTGTATACTCCATGCTTACAATTTAATCTCTAAAACATGCCAGTGTGTGCGCAAAATAAAATAAGAATGTTGAATCTAGGAAGTGATATAGGCATTTCTTTGGTAGCCTTATATCCCGAATTTTACTTATGTTGATTGTAATTATCCGAGTTAGCCATTTTGAGCCTTAGCGTATTCTTTGGATAGTCATATTACAAGTTTAATCCTTTTTTTCTATTGACTTTTATTTAATCCAAATGACTTTTAGAGAACTTTAAATAAATAGTTTTTCCATAGAAGGAGCATAAGTGGAGAAAAGAGGGGAATAGCTTAAGTGTGGAAATTAGAAAAAAAGAAAAGGATGAAAAAATTGCTAAACAAGGTAATATTAGCAGGGGAAGAAAAAGAAGAAAAAGCTTGGAAGTTTGAAAAAAAATAAATGAGTGAATCAAGAATTAAAAAAAAATTGAATAAGCTTAATAGTGAAAAAAATTCCCTACTAGTCACCTAAGTTGTAAATTGAAAAATAAAAGGAGGTATAAAGAGAAAAATAGGAGATTGAAGAATGTTTTAGAAATCAAAAGAGTTGTGAAGTATTAAAGTGCTTAGGGAGATTAGTCACTATCTTGGACAAATAGTTCCTACCCTTCCCTTAGCCTACATTACAACCATCTTAAGTCCAAATTGATCTTAGATTTGATGTTCTATATTAGAGCGGAGTATTACACTAAGGGCCAGCATATGGGTCCTCTTTTGCATGCATGTTGAGTTCTTTGGGAGAGTGAGTGATAATGTTCTAATTATGCCCAAGTTCATAATATTATATATCTTTTGTGTTAAAGGGAATTTCTCCAAATGGTGAGGGTACATAATGATAAGATTTTGGTATATCCTGGTTGCTAAATTGCATATCATTCATGTTGGCCCAAATATATCTTATTGAGTTAGTTCTAAAAGCTGAGTGATTTCAAACTTTGACATTTGAATATTGATCCTATATGCATGTGGAGTGAGTTGTTGGAGCTTGATTGATTTATCTATTGATCCTAAGTGTAGGGTAAATTTGTGATAAAATTTAATGGATATAATACATTATTCTAGGATGAATATAGTTTAAGTGTTGGGTGGTTGTGATGGGCATATTTACGCATTTATTAATCATATTTTGCCCATACTTATCCATGTTTTGATAATAAATTATCTGTGTTTTCTTGTTTTTATGATATATTTGTGAAAAAAAAGCTAACACACATGATTACATACTTTAAGAGCTTAAAATGATGGATTTGGGCTAATTGAGGCTAAAAAGAGCAAGAACGGGAAAACGAAATTGACAAAACGAGTATGTTAGAAGTTGGCATCACGTAGGCATAACCATGCTATGGCCTGCATGACACACAAGCATGGTCAAAGAAAGGAGAGGCACGATGCGCAAGGCCATGTGGTGCTATGAGGGGTGCGGCGCACAACAGTGTTTGCGCGGCCAAAGATGCAATCCTAATTCTACTAGGAACAGAAGCTACAACACTCAATTTTAATCCAAGTTGGAACAACGAAAGCTTAATCTACTATTACAAATACCCTTTCATAATATTGTCCAAGCCCCATTCTAGCACAACAATAGTCGAAGTACAATTGGTAGTGTTGCACAGTTCATATATTACGAATTTGTGTAATAGCTTAGATGAATCCATCTAGTTATTGTGACTCAATAAGATTTGGAGATTTTGTTAAACAATTCTATATTTTCGTAAGTATTTCATTATGATTTATTTTACATCTTTTATTTTTTTTCTCATAAACATGAGCGGCTAAATGTCTTAAGCTTGGGTTGTCGGAACCATGATGGATTAACGAAAGTAGGAAAAATAAAATAGTGATTCTTGTATAGTGAGTTGGGTGGATTGTCATTCTCTTCATCTTAATGTTTAATTGTCAGTATCTTCAACTTGCCCGACCAAGGAGGTTGAAATTAGGAAAAGAGAATAAAAACGGCAATTGGAGGCTACCAACCCTCATCTAAATTAGCTTGAGCTATAACCGAGGATAGTTAAGTCAAGACTTATGGAGAGGGCAAAATATACACACCTAAAGTCCAAAAGGATTTAGGCAAAATTCATCTATGTTGGTCGAGAAATGTTAGATGAACTTAATCGTCAGTCTTATGCAACATGCACCAGGATAGATCACTAATAAAAGCCTACTAAGTTATGAAATCATGAAAAACACAATCCTAGTGTTATTTTGATAATTTGATATATAACTCAATCATTCTTAGTATTATTTTCTTCTTTCTATATTTGCAATCCCCATCTGAAATATTGATTACAAGTTAGTTTAATCATCATTAACATATTATTTCTTTCCCATTCCTTTTGGTCGACCCCAACCTAATTGGGTTATTATATTTTACAGCGATTGCTTTATAGTTCAATTACAAGATGTATTTTGAGCGTGATTAGTGATACAACCTATTTTTTAGTGATATTATTGTTGATATGACATACAGATTTTTGTATAGATCACTTAGAGCCACACTTCTTATTTATAGGCTATTGTTCTATAATTTTCTTTATGACTATCTAGTTAGCATTAAAATCTTGAGATACACTTGTTAGATGCCATATAGGCTACCTAAGGGTGCAAGTGTCAGTTATGGAAAATGAATATAAGGCTATGCTTTGCTTACACAACGATATTACATCTACAGGAGACTATGTTGAGGATTGTAGAGCCATATTGCTTACACAATGATATTACATCTACAGGAGACTATGTTGAGGATTGTAGAGCCATATTGGACTCTGATCTCTTACAGACTTCCAGACTAGTAATGGTGGCATTGTTGACCCCCAGTGGAACCATAGTTGGCTGAAATACATTTATATTGGCCCTATGTGCCCGGGGTACAACTACATTAGCCAAGAGGACTCAAGATACAAATACAGGAGCCTTGTGGACTCACACGAGTTGCTTGAAAAGATGCATACAGAGGCAAAGATTGCCTAATAAATTCATATAAAGAAATATAGATCACCAAAGTAGTCTATGCATAGATACATGATTCTTTCCTAAGAAGGGCTAGTTACAGTTGAGTTATAGAATGCCTATGAGGCTTCAGTGTTACCAGTAGGGGTATATAGATAGATATGTACCTACCAAGGATTATTGGGGCTCAGGTAGGTTATTGTTTGTTGTTTGTACCTACCAGGCTAATGGAGTCTAGGTTCGGTTCTTGTTTGATTATTGCTTGTTTGACTTACAATATACACTAATGAGATATATCAGGTTATCCTTTAACTCTTATAGTTGATTACTTTCAACTCTTATTATCAGCTTTAGATCCAATTTTATTGCCTTACATACCCCGTGTATTGTTGTACTGACACCCCAAGCCTTGGGCCATTGCTCTCTCTTTTGCAAGTTCTAATAGACAGGTACGTGGACCTCCTCAGTAGAGTAGTTGAACTTCAGCTTATTGGCTAGCTCTTTTCTTTTAGAGTTTCCATATTTGAGGTTTACTTTTACTTTTATAGTTGTTGGGTAGGATGGAGCCTTTTCTCAGGCAATTATACACTCTTAGAGGTTTGCAGACTATGGGTTTTATAAGATCATGTGATTGGCCAGGTTAGTCCTATTTTTAGTATTAATAGCCTTGGGGGATTGTTTGAGATTAGACACCATGGTGGTCTTATTTTCTCACATAGGTATTTGTGATATTAGACAGTATAATGGTCTCATCGGCCCGCATAGGATTATATTGCTATTGTAAATTGTTGGGTCAGCTGAATATCTGCGTAGGTGATTATGTTGCGGCCTTGCCAATCAATGGCTTCTTTGAGCCAAGATATCTTTTTTATTACTTGCTTTATATGCTACTAGTAGGCAGCGGATATGTATATGTCCAGCTAGATCTTCTAGGGTTTAATGTGGCATCAGGTGCCAATTATGCTTCCCAAGAAGAGGCGTGACAAAAATAAAGTGGAAATACTAAAAATCAATCCCTTACTGGGGAAATACTGAAAATCTATTCCACATAGGGGAAATATAACAAATCTCTACAATGAACAGATGGCCCTTCGTCTGCCCTTGCCATCTTAGCCTTGTCTACCTTTCCCCATATGAAGTTATGGTTCATTATCAAATAGGAAGCTGTCAATTACTCCTTTTGCTAAAATTTGGACCTCTCTATGGACCTTATTTACTCTTCCATCTGGTAATCTAAATCAACTATACACTTTCTTGCATTTTTGAATTCTTGACCCATACATGCTACAACTCTGGCATCCTCTACTATTTTGCATTGGTAATCTTATTCCTTTTCTTGATATTGTATTTATAGATGATATAGTTAAATTTGTGATTCTGAATCAGTATCCTTTAACCAAGATTTATACAAATCATCATATCTTGCACTAAACCTGTCTTGAGCCATATCCCTAATCACATAGACTCTTCGGCTTTTCCATATTTGGATGATTACCTTAGCCCATGAAACTATTTTATCAGTGTATTATACCTTATATTGATCTATATTCTTCACTTGAGGCACAACTTGCTTTATACAAAATTGTCTCAAGACTCTCACAGGGGCATATCGCTAGATCCCTCCATTTCCAACGAGTATCAAGAAGGGATCTTTTTTAATCGAATGATATTGTATTAGGGAAAGAGGGCCTTAATATTCAATTATACATCCCCTTTTTTCAACCCAACAAATAATCTAGCCTTATATCCTTTCATGTGCTTTAGACGAAAATCTCTTAAATACAACCATATCAAATGAGCTTGAAAGTCATCTACCCTAAATGTAGGATCGGTGTAGCTGGACCTTTTGGTTTGAGAAAATGTTTGACCATCTACTATTCCAACTAAGTTGTAACCTTGGAAGTACCGGTCTCCATTTTCAAATTCACCTAAAGCTCAGTATATGCTGGCAAGTATTACTGGCACCAAAATGTAATATTTAATTAAGAAAAGTATCAATGCCATGGAATATATCATGAATTACTATAAGGACCCGAGGATGAATACCATTCTTGTCATTGTCAAGGAAGACCATGGTTCCTAACAAGAATCTGACAAAAATAAAGGCTCGTTGATTCTTCCAAGTCTGATGAGAAGTATATTCACTCTTATACATCTCGAGCTCATCCGAGCACCCGAAACTAGTATATATCTTACAAAAGGGCATTTGGCCTCTTAATGGCATCCAATTAATCTTTCTAGTGACGAACCCTTTTTTTTTGCTCTCAATCCCATTTTTGCAGAATTACAATATCTTCATCGCTTTATTTTCCTCTTAAAAACCATGTCACTACTCTCAAAACTTTCTTGAACCTCTTCAAGAGTCAGAGCCATTTCGATATCCCTGAGATGGAATACCATTCTTGAATCATCCAAAAATCAGTAATGGTCTCAATCAACTCTAGCCATATTTCCATTTCCATAAGTGAGTTCAAGTATCCAGTATGAGTACGGACTTTGTCCTTGTCATATTTACCAATAGTTTTTTCACCAAATCTTTAAATCAATAGGGGCTTCAGTTACCATCCTAAATTTTAGAGTTGGTCGGGTCTGGGCTACTTTACAAAAAAAAGACTTGTTAGGTCCTTCCTAAGGTAATAATGACTTGATTAAATTAGCATATACCTCTCTAAGTAAGAATTTAGGTTGATGGTTTTCTTCTCTGACCATGAGATATTTTGGACATAGGGTGATCTTCTAATGGACCTAATACACCTTGGGTATTGGCCAACTAGGAAAATGCTCTAAAATTGAATTTTGGTTTAGCTCTAAATTAGGTGGATTAGAGTTGTCTTTTTGAAAAATTGGAGGCCCAAGTGGACAACCATGGGTAGAATTATGAAAATCATTAGATGCCCGCGAACCAATATATTATCATTAAATTCTAAAGAAGGGTTTTGTAGTGAAAAGAAGCTACAAACACTTGGAAAACCTCTTTTGTGCTTGTGTGATAGTAATTGGTACTATTTAGAGAAAAAATGCCATGAAAGCAAATGCAATAATATTTGAAATTTAAATACATTTTTGTTAAACTTAATAATTAATATAATTAAAGAGTTAGTCACATATTTAAAAATTATTTTGGTTAAAACTTAGATGAATCCCTACCAGAGTTGCCATTTTTGTTATGGTCAATTTTGAACCTAAGACTGAAAATCTTTCATAACTTGGCTTCTATTTGTTTTTGAAACTGAGTCACCACTTAATTATAGGAAATTAAGAAACATTTTAAAAATAAAATAATTAAAAAACCTCCTTATTTATATAAAAAAAAAGTTTGAGCAATGGTTCAAGTTAAATTCTTAAGAAGGTGTCAGGAATTTAAGAGTTTTTATAAAGTGGTGGGCCCCAATGGATTTAAATAGTTTGGCTAACTTATAAAAAGTTCTCTAAGTTATTTTGAAATATATTTATTAAAATGAGCATGATATTCATAGTTTAGTCATTTATTTGAATGTCTAAAAGTCAAATTAATTCTAACTTCAATTATTATTCTATTTAATCTTTTGAGTTAAATAATTAACCCAATTACTTAAACATAGATTCAGGATATTTAATAACTATAAAGGGACATGAAATATTCTCAAGTTAATCTAATTAACTTAAGTTCATATAATAACGTTGAAAGAATATGGATTATTCTTAAGTTGTTCTCGAAACTTAAGTTTTTTTCCTAAATAAAAATAAAACCAAAGTTCTGATGATATTGCTGAACATGACATGATGATAAGTACTAAAGGGTTGAAAAGATTCAAACTTGAATAAGATAAAAAAGATTTTCAAAATCTCTTTGTGGATTTATCTTAATTTCATAAATGTTAGTAAAGATTTAATACAACAAAATAGATAATTAGATAAATAACAAGTTAGAAAGGATTATCTTCAGGTTTAGCCCAAATATCAAATCTCTTCTCCTAGCCAAATTTTCATTTCAATCCTCTTGAAATAGGAATGTGGGCCAGCATCTCTTCTGATTTGCCACTATTTCTGGGGGGCTTTCGAACCATGATACTAGTTTTCCTTTGAGTATATTTAGGCAATTAAGCCCGATTTTCTTGCTTTGTTCATATATTTTTTGTTGACTATTACTAGATGTTAGGGTTTTTCTCCTGCTATTCAATTTTTTGAGTATTTTTTGATGTTATTGGATAGGGAGGCCAAATATCTTGAGGGCTAAAGGATCAAAATCAAATGTAGGGTGCCTGGAGTTCATATAGACTCAAATGATGTCACATGTAGCAAAAAATAAGAGGAAGAGAGTTAGAAAATAATAATACTAAATCATTCTCACCAAAATTTATATTATAAATGCACTTAATCAAATATAAAAAAAGAACTAATTAAATACCACTTACTTTTGTGCATTTTTACCATTTCAACCTTTTTTGTGGCTTCTACACTGCTTTTGTGACTTGTGGGGGTGATAGCATGGATCCCAAAGTGTTCGGGTGAGTTTTGGAAAGGTTTCATAATTTTGGAGTTTTAAAATTTCCACTTTGGGTGAGTTTTGGAAAGGTTTCATAATTTTGGAGTTTTAAAATTTGAAATGGTTGACTTTGGTCAAAATTCTTAGTAAATGGTCTTGGATGAAATTGTGCTAGTTTCATTAGCTCCGGAACATGGAATTTAGGTTAATGGGACCTTTGGTTCGGGTCTCAAGGCTTTTGAACTCATTTCGAGAGTTTGGGAGATTGTTTATTTGTGGTTAAAGTGTTGATTTTGGTGTTCATCTTCTCAAGATGATCTTCGATGGTTGTTTTGTCAATTCCATTGAGTCTAAAATGCTATTTCCATTTGGAAAAAATATAAGGCTTGTATTCACGACACTCGAAATGAATTCTGGGGGTCCGTTTGGGATTTGAGCATGCTGGTGCCAGGCAGCCCATTATAGTGACCAGAGACTATTATCACGGAGCCGTCACGGGGATCCCGAGTCTGCTGTAGCTAAAAATCGACAGCTTTATAGGCAGACCACTTCCCTTTCAGCGCATTTTATGAAAAACTTGACTCATCATTATTGAGAGCTCAATATTTGGGTATTTCCACCATATCTTGATGGTTTAATAGGTAAATTATCTTTCTCTCTTTGTTTCTTAGCTATTTATAGCTTCATTTCTATATTCAATCTGCGTTTTTGAGCTCCAAATCCCTAGAATTTTTCTCTTTATGATCTTGATATTTTTGGGCTGATTTGAGCCCCGAATTTATTTCAGTTTTTATTTGCTAGCCCTGAGGGTTGATTTTCAATTAGAATTAAAATATGTAATTATGGGTATTACGGAAAGGGACATCTTCCAACTAATGGTTTGTGGCTTGTCGTTCGGCCGTTTGGTAGGTATAATTTCCTTTCTTTAGACTTGGCTCAGTTTGGAAGTATATTTTATAAGTGTCATGATATTAGGATGATTTTCTAGTTAGAATTAGGTTGTTCTGATTTTTTGGATTATTGACCATTTCAAGGACTTTACATTAGTATTCCCTTATAAGCCTTAGTTTAGGTTGTTAGTTGCTATATTAGGGATATGTTTGGGATCCTTAGTCTAGTGTAGGAGCGGCTTTCGTAGTAGAATTAGATAACAGGTGTTTTCTTTGGGATTATTGGTCGTTATCTATTTGTTGGACTTGTTATCGCTTTACTTTCCTTGTTTTTCCCTCGGTTATGAGATTATGGGCCTGAGGCCGTGGCTTTTGAGTGGTTGGATTCCAGTTTAGTATGATTGTGGTATGGTGGGTCATTTACGCTATTTCGTGGGGAACTAATGCTTACATATACACTTCAGCGACCACGTATACATCCACATATACATGCCCATGGATTGGAGTATGATTGAAGGAAAAATATTAATTTTCGGCTTTTAAACTAAAAGTGTCATCTTTTACTGATTTGAGCTTCGGGGGAGTGTACTACTATTCTACTGATTTTTGATTTAATAAAAGATTTGCAACACCTATAAGGTTTGTCTGAGGTAAGATGTTGGACTAGTTATACTTTACTTTTTCTATCTACATCCGAAGTGAGATACTGGGCGACCTGAGGTCTTCACCTAGTTTCTTTGTTACTACATCCGAGGTGAGAATCCTGGCGGCCCGAGGTCATTGTCGGCTTTCACTACAATATTGCATTGCATCATCCCATACTGCACTACATTACTCTTGTATACCTATATATTTGTATATTTGTGTATCATTGCTATTTTCCGCTTTACCTTTGATCTGTTGTAATTTCTAGATTGGTTTTTCATAGGTAATTCCTCTCATGTCTTTTATATTATATATTACCTTCTGAGCGTGGTCGGACTATGATGTCTACTGTGTACCCCATATTTTGGTACTCATACTACACTTTTGTATCTTTTTCAGATGCAACTCCCAGTACGAGTCACCCTCGTTGATCCTTTGCTCTTTTGTGGATTCTTTGTTGCTTCAGATCGTGTTGAGCTTTTGCCATCCAAAGATTTACTACTTTCCATCTTGTATCTCCTGTCTATATTTTGTATTTTCCAGATAGTTGTATTTCTTTTGTATATCCTTATTATTGTACCTTTAGAGGCTCTTGTACCAGTGATACCAGGTCCGAGCTGGGTATCTTGTGTACATTGTTTTTCCTTGTTTTCTTATGCCCTATGCTGTATATTTTCTCCTATTATGTATATACCTATAGTTGGTGTGTTACACCCCGTAAGTTTCTAATGTTTAGTAGGCCTATTCGCATGTTGGTTGAGGGTTTTAGAATGCCATATGTACGAGGAAAGGGCCCAGGAAAAGGCTGAACGAGTGCCAAGTTGGGATTTCGCGAGAGGAGGCCGAACCAAGCTGCCAAGAGGGGCAAAGTGGCACAGAGCTATTCCTCCGCGTTAGCAAATGTGGAACGGAGCAGAATTGGCGCATTGGCCAACGTTCCATGTTGCCTTGTATCCTGCTTCAAGTATATATAGGCCTCACCCTTAGAATTTATGATATTTCTCAAATATATCCCGACCAACAGAAGATAGGGATGAAGGAAAACATTTAAATTTAATTCAATTACGCTGCTAAACGCCATCCAAATCCAAATTAACTTCGGGTATCGAAGTATAAGACTGCAGGGAGCATTTCTACGGAGTTAGTTTCGTGAAATTCGCCCGGCGAATCGTCATCCCGCCGAGCCAAAGTTGTTGGAATTGCTCCAAACTAGTGTCAATACGATCCCAGGATTAAAGTAAGCATTTCTACCTTCTAGATTCCAAGAAAGAACGAGGTTTTGACCATGTTCCGTAAAGTTGGAATATAGTTAATATATATATATATATAAAGTTTTCCTTTTTGCCGAATTTAGTTTTAAAACTAGTCCTATCTTTTCAGTAACACGATTTTAGTAGAGAAGGGCAGTTGAACACGAGCCGAAACTCGCCAGTTAATAGGTAAACAACGATCGAGATATGTTAAGGCATTTTTTCAGCAAGTTAGTTTCATCAGCATAGTAATCCAGTATGAATCCCAGTAAAGTATGTCAGGAATATGTTACCATGTTTAGTTGTCTTTGTCAGTTGAGACTTGTAAATTGTATTGTTTTGGGCTGGATTATACCTGTATAGCTTTCGTGACCTCCCAGGGTTAATAGTTGTGTCGCCGCCCGCCAGGGGCGAGGATACGTCGCTCTACGGAGCGACATGCCGTCCATAAGGGACGAAGATGGGGATCCAGATCCTCATATTTGTTGTGGTTGGCCTTATACACACCCTCGCCGAGCGCGTACGCTGGGGTGTAGATATCAGGAGTCCTTCGGACTCAGGCACAACTATAGTCAGGGGCCGAGCGGGCCCAATTACAGACCTAGGGGATCGGCATGAGGCTTATAGCTGGTAGTTGACTCAGTACGACCTGGATAGGGTATATTTAATTTAGGTGTACTCACTAGGGCTAATGGGGGCCCAGGTGGGTTGTTCTGTGCTGATTGTACCTTCCGGCTTATGGGGGCTAGGTAAGGTCATTGTTGCTTTAGTTATTGACAGTTAGACAGTAGGATGCCTCGTTTGTTAGGTATGAGCCCTACCCTCCTTATCATAGTTATGTTTAGTCCTGATTTCACTACTCCAGTCATTTTCAGTCCGTTCCCTTTACTTCAGTTATAGTCAGTTCTATTTCCTTACTTTCAGTTATTTAAAGTTACTACTTTACATACTCAGTACCTGTGGTACTGACGCCCTCTTCTGGGGTGCTGCATTACTTGCCTGCAGGTACGCATAGACGACGAACAGATCCCTTGTAGTTCTAGTCAGCCGCACAGAGCTATCAGCTCCTTTCTTCCAGAGCTTGTGTGATAGAGGTTTATTTCTTTTGTTTGTACAGTATGGGTTGGCTGGGTCCTTGTCCCAACCATCTTATTACTCCTAGAGGCTTGCAGATTGTGTTACTTCCCTATGGTTAGATGATATCGGCCGTGTGGGGCCATATGTGTTCTAGACTATGTGTGTTGTCCATGTGGGGCCCTATTTTGCTGTTGATTTGTGGCCTTGCCATAGCTCAGTTTAGCAGGGCTTTTACTTTCCAGTAATAACTAGATATCATGGTGGCCTTGTCGGCCCGCATAGGACTCCCTATGTTTGTTTGTCTCTGGTTAGCTGTTTATTTTCACAGGTGGCTATAGGCCTTGTTGGCCGGGGGTTGTATTTACAGCGTCTATATAGCCCGTTGTTTTCTCGTGTCTAGAGTTAGAGTTAGCCCGGCACCAGAAGTGCTTAGGCGCAATCAGCTCAGCAGTCCAGGTCCTAGTAGGGCACCAGGTGCCAATCATGCCTCCCAAGGCGGGGTGTGACAAACTTGGTATCAGAGCAGGTTGTATCCCAGGGAGTCTGCAAGCCGTGCTAAGTAGAGTCTTGTCTATGGATGTGTTCTGCACCACATACTATAGGCAGGAGGTTGCAAGGCATGATAGGATGGTTACTCTTTCTTCTTTTTCGGTTGTGCTATAGAGTGGTACAGTATAGGATTGAGTCTCTAAGCTCATTATACTCTTTTGTTTACAGAGAAATGTCGTACCAGCGACACCCTACGACAGGCAGGAGGTTAGATGTAGCAGCAGGAGAGGGAACCAATATGGTGCCTCAACCTCAATTAGAATCGGCCCGATCTGAAGACTATACGGAGGTATCATCTCGACCTCCCCAGCAGTCTCCACCACGCCAGGAGCCACTTGGGACAGCCGGTGTGACGGCACCTCCTCCGATAGTTTCCATACTCGTACCATCCGACCAGGAGGTCAGGAGAGCGGTGGCTATGTTAGCGCAGATGATGGCTGCTCAGCGCCAGCCAGTGCCACCTACGGTTGCAAAATCCTTAGGAGGGCCTGGTAGTTCGAGGGTCCGAGAGTTCCTAGCACTAAGTCCCCCACAATTAACAAGGACAGATTGGACCGAGGAACCTCAGGACTTCTTAGACCAGATGTAGAGGATTTTCAGGGTGATGCATGCTACACCCACAGAGTCAGTTGAGTTGGTGGTATTCCGGCTACGGGACATCGTCGTACTGTGGTGTGAGAGTTGGGAGAGGTCCCGGGGGAGAGTTGTTTCCCCTCCGACCTAGCCCAACTTCTCAGAGGCTTTCTTGGATCATTACCTACCGCAGGAGATTCGACAGGCCCGGTTTATCAGTTCCTACAGTTGGAGCAGGGGTCGATGAGTGTTCAAGAATATGCCATGCGGTTTGATTCCTTGGGTCGACATGCGCCAACCTTTGTGGACATAATGCCATCCAGGGTACACCGCTTTATTATTGGGATGAACTCAGAATATGTTGAGACCTGCATTACAGCCACACTGCGAGAGAATATGGATATTGCCCATGTGTAGGCTTTTGCTCAGAAAATTGAGGGTATCAGACAGCTGCAACGGGAGATTAGGAGGACAAGTCAGGAGCAACGCTATAGGGACAGGCCTAGTGAATTACAGGAGGAGTCCCAGGGAGGACCTAGGCTACGGTTATCAGATAGGCCGCCTAGACCCCCTCCTCCACCGCAGCGGCAGGTCATGTTGTCGAGGGCAGCCAGATCCTGGTGAAGGGTCACAAGTAGTAGGTTCACAGCAGCAGAGGGGAGTGGAGCATAGTGGGTTTATAATACCATTTTACCCTATTTGCAGCCGACACCACTCTGGAGCATGCGAGTATGGTTCCATAGCATGTTACATTTGTGGACAGAAGGGTCATCAGATGAGGAATCGTCCAGCTAGGGGTCAGGGTGACCGAGATCGACAGGATAGGTTCTCGGCAGGATCACGAGCTCTAGCATCCCCTGCAGGGCGTGGGCCCTCAGTCTCAGCAGGCAGAGGCCGAGGCAGATCAGGGGCCTCCAGTTCAGGTGCCAACCCAGACTATACCGAGGCAACAAGAGTCAGAGTCATCACCAGATGTTGTGACAGGTATGCTCAACTTTTGCTCTCATCCTGCCTATGTGTTGATAGATCCAGGATCCACCTTGTCCTATGTTACACCGTTAGTGGCTTGAAAGTTTAGTATTATGCCGGAATTACTTCGGCGACCTTTCGCAGTGTCTACACCCGTTGGTGACTCTATTATAGCCAGAAGGGTCTACAGGGGATGCACAATAGAGGTTGCCAGTCGTCAGACTACAGTAGACTTGATAAAACTAAAAATGGTTGATTTTTATGTTATTATGGGTATGGATTGGCTAGCTCCATGCTATGCCAATGTCGAATGTTGGACCAAGATTGTCCAATTCCACTTTCCAAGGGAGTGGAAAGGTAATACAGCCACGCCAAGAGGTAGGTTTATTTACTATCTTCGGGCTAGAAAATTGATAGCAAAAGGGTGCATTTATCATATTGTCAGAGTTCAGGATGTTCAGGCAGAGCCTCCAACCCTTAAGTCTATCCCAGTGGTTAATGAATTCCCCAACGTATTTCTAGATGAGCTTCCTGGTATTCCCCCAGAAAGGGAAATTGATTTTGCAATCGATTTATTACCAGGAACTCAACCTATATCTATTCCTCCATATTGGATGGCTCCTGCTGAAATTAGAGAACTAAAGGAACAATTGAAGGATTTTCTAGACAAGGGCTTTATCAAGCTGAGTACCTCACCATGGGGTGCACCAGTTCTGTTCGTGAGGAAGAAGGACGACTCCCTCCGTATGTGTATAGATTATCGGCAATTGAATAAAGTCACTATCAAGAATAAGTACCCGCTTCCCAGAATAGACGATCTGTTTGATCAGTTACAGGGAGCAAAGTATTTTTCAAAGATTGACTTAAGATCAGGATATCATCAGGTCCGGGTTCGTGAAAGAGATATTCAAAAGACTGCCTTCAGGACCAGATATGGCCATTTTGAATTTCTAGTCATGTCCTTCGGACTGACAAATGCCCCAGCAGTGTTCATGGACCTGATGAACAACGTTTTCAGACCATACCTGGACTTTTTCGTGATAGTATTTATCGATGATATTCTGGTGTATTCTCGCTCAGAGGAAGATCACCAGGATCATTTACGGACAGTGCTGCAAATTCTCAGAGATCGGCAGCTATATGCAAAAAAATTTAAATGTGAATTTTGGCTGAATTCAGTAGCCTTCTTGGCCATATTGTGTCAGATGCTGGTATACATGTAGATACGCAGAAGATAGAGGTAGTAAAAACATGGCCTAGACCTACCACTCCGACCAAAGTACGTAGTTTCCTGGGGTTAGCCAGGTATTACAGAAGGTTCACAGAAGGATTTTCCACTTTAGCAGCACCTTTAACCAAACTGACGCAGAAGGCAGCAAAATTCCATTGGATTGAGGCATGTGAGCAGATCTTTTAGGAACCGAAAGACAGATTAACATCGGCACCGGTGCTAGCATTGCCAGAAGGAGCAGAGGGTTATGCAATCTATTGTGATGCTTCGGGTGTTGGGTTAGTATGTGTTTTGATGCAACATGGTAAGGTGATTGCCTATGCTTCCAAGCAGCTGAGGAAGCATGAGAAGAACTACCCATTCATTCCTTGAAAATATGGAGACACTACCTGTATGGCGTCCACGTAGATATCTTCACTCATCACAAAAGCCTGCAGTATATTTTCACCCAGAAAGAGCTGAATTTGCGGTAGCGTCGCTGGTTGGAGCTGCTAAAGGATTATGATGTGAATATTTTATATCACCCAGGAAGGGAAAATGTTGTAGCAGGTGCCCTTAGCTGCAAATCCATGGGAAGCCTAGCATATTTGCAGTCCGAGCAGCAGGAATTGGCCCGAGAATTGCATCAGCTAGCCAGTTTAGCCATTTGTATAGTAGAATCAGGAGACCATGGAGCGGTAATCCAGAATACTACAGTGTCATCATTGGTTGTGGAAGTGAAAGAACGGAAGTATGAAGATCCTAGCTTGGTTCAGCTCAGGAACAGGGTCCAGTGAGGGGGAGTAACAGATTTCCAGGTAACCGAGGATGGAGTTTTGAGATATAGGGATCGCCTCTGTGTTCCAGATGTGGCAGGGCTTCGCCAGCAAATTATGGGAGAGGTACACTATGCCCGTTACTCTCTCCATCCAGGTTCGACAAACTTGTTCCATGATGTAAAAGAGATTTACTGGTGGCCGGGAATGAAAAAGGAGATAGCAGAATTCGTAGCTCAATGTCCCAATTGCCAACAGGTGAAAGATGAACATCCGAAACCAGGCGGACTGACACAGGATATAGTCGTGCCTTTATGGAAATGGGAGGTAGTTAATATGGATTTCGTAGTAGGGTTACCTCGTACCAGGCGTAAATATGATTCTATCTGGGTAATTGCCGAAAGGTTGACAAAATCAGCTCACTTTTTTCCAGTAAGGGCTACCTTTTCAGCCGAAGATTATGCTGAGTTGTATATTATAGAAATAGTTAGATTTCATGGTGTTCCATTGTCAATCATCTCTGATAGAGGAGCGCAGTATACAGCTAAGTTTTGGCAATCTTTTCAGAGGGGCCTGGGGACGCAGGTTAACCTGAGCACAGCCTTCCATCCTCAGACAGACGGGCAGGCAGAACTTAAAATCCAGACGCTCAAGGATATGATACGGGCGTGTGTACTATATTTGGAGGCAACTGGGATGAACACCTACCGCTTATTGAATTTGCCTATAATAACAGTTATCATTCAGCAATTTAGATGGCGCCTTACGAAGCGTTATATGGGCAGAAGTGTAGGTCACCAACTGGTTGGTTTGAGGTAGGAGAATTAGCATTGATTCAGCCAGACATCATTCGTCAGTCGGAAGAGAAAGTAAAGCTTATCAGGGAATGTCTGCTGACTACTCAGAGCCGCCAGAAATCTTATGCTGATGTGCGATGAAGAAACATAGAATTTAATGTGGGTGACTGGGTATTCCTAAAGGTTTCACCGATGAAGGGTGTGATGAGATTTGGTAAGAAAGGCAAGCTCAGCCTGAGGTTTATTAGGCCTTATCAGATTCGCCGAAAGATAGGCCAGGTGGCTTATGAATTGGATTTACCTTCAGAATTAGAATTCGTTCATCCAGTTTTTCACGTATCAATGCTGAGAAAGTGTATAGGAGATCCCTCCTAGATTGTCCCAATCAAATACATCCAAATCATCGAGGAGTTAACCTATGAAGAAGCTCCAGTAGCCATACTAGACCAAAAAATCTGTAGACTGAGAACTAAAGATGTAGCTTCTGTTAAAGTGTTATGGTGAAATAAGAACCAAGAGGAGATGACCTAGGAAGCAGAGGATGATATGAAAACCAGATATCCTCAATTATTTCAGACTTAGTAAGATTGTACAGCCAGAGGTATGTTGTTATTGTTGTTTCATAAGTTGCATTATATACATGTATATGTGGAGTAATTAATTTCAGTCTATTGTGAAATGAATGCAATAGTATTGTGTGGAGTACATGTATTGGACTTTTCTGCGTTTCAGGGTTTTTGGATAGTCCATATTACAGGGGAGATTCTACCGAAATTTTTCCAAAATAAGAATTGAAAGGTAAGGTTCTTGCCAGTAGAAGTTAACATTCGAGGACGAATGTTCTTAAGGGGGGAAAGATGTTACACCCCATAAGTTTCTAGCGTTTAGTCGGCCTATTCACATGTTGGTTGAGAGTTTTAGAATGCCATACGTACGAGAAAGGGCCCGGAGAAACGCCGAATGAGTGCCAAGTTGGGATTTCGCGAGAGGAGGCCGAACCAAGCTGCCTAGAGGAGCAAAGTGGCACGAAGTTGTTCCTCCACGTTAGCCAACATAGCACGGAGCAGAATTGGCGCATTGGCCAGTGTGCCACGTGCCTTGTATCCTGCTTCAAGTATAAATAGGCCTCACCCTTAGAATTTATGATATTTCTCAAATATATCCCGACCAGCAGAAGATAGGGACGAAGGAAAACATTTAAATTTCATCCAATTATGCCGCTAAACGTCGTCCAAATCCAAATTAACTTCGGGTATCGAATTATAAGGCTGCAGGGAGCATTTCTACGAAGTTAGTTTCGTGAAATTCGCCTGGTGAATCGTCGTCCCGTCGAGCCAAAATTGTTGGAATTGCTCCAAACTAGTGTCAATACAATGCCAGGCTTAAAGTAAGCATTTCTACCTTCTAGATTCTCAAGAAATAACGAGGTTTCGACCATGTTCCGTAAAGTTGGAATATAGTTAATATATATATATATATAAAGTTTTCCTTTTTGGCGAATTTAGTGTTAAAACTAGTACTATCTTTTCAGTAACACGATTTCAGTTGAGAAGGGCAGTTGAACACGAGTCGAAACTCGTCAGTTAATTGGTAAACAACGATCAAGGTATGTTAAGGCATTTTCTTTTGGCAAGATAGTTTCTTCAGCATAGTAATCCAGTATGAATCCCAGTAAAGTATGTCAGGTGTATGTTACCATGTTTAGTTGCCGTTATTAGTTGAGACTTGTAAATTGTATTGTTTTGGGCTAGATTATACCTGTATAGCTTCCGTGACCGCCCCAGGGTTAATAGCTATGTTGCCGCCCGCCAGGGCGAGGATACGTCGCTCTATGAAGCGACATACCATCTGCAAGGGACAAAGATGGGGATCCAGATCCTCATATTTGTTGTGGTTGGCCTTATACAAACCCCCGCCGAGCGCTTACGCTCGGGGTGTAGATATCAGGAGTCCTCCGGACTCAGGCACAACTATAGTCAAGGGCCAAGCGGGCCCAGTTGCAGACCCAGGGGATCGGCAGGACGCTTATAGATGGTAGTTGACTCAGTATGACCTGGATAGGGGTATATAGATTGAGGTGTACTCACTAGGGCAAATGGGGGCCCAGGTGGGTTGTTCTGTGCTGATTGTACCTTCCGGCTTATGGGGGCCATCTAAGGTTTATGCTGCTTTAGTTACTGATAGTTAGACAATAGGATGCCTCATTTTTTAAGTATGACCCCTACCCTCCTTATCAGTTATGTTTAGTCCTGATTTCACTACTCCAGTCATTTTCAGTCCGTTCCCTTTACTTCAGTTATTGTCAGTTCTATTTCCTTACTTTTAGTTGTTACTGCTTTACATACTCAATACTTGTGGTACTGACGCCCTCTTTTGGGGCACTGCATTACTTGCCTGCAGGTACGCATAGACGAGGAGAAGATCCCTCGTAGTTTCAGTCAGCCGCACAGAGTCATCAACTCCTTTCTTCTGGAGCTTGTGTGATAGAGATTTATTTCTTTTGTTTGTACAGTATGGGTAGGTCGGGGCCCTGTCCCGACCATCTTATTACTCCTAGAGGCTTGCAGATTGTGTTACCTCCTTGTGGTTAGATGATATCGGCCGTGTGGGGCCATATGTATTCTAGACTATGTTTGTTGGCCGTGTGGGGCCCTATTTTGCTGTTGATTGGTGGCCTTGTAGGTCATAGCTCAGTTTAGCATCAGCTTTTACTTTTCAGTTATAACTAGATATCATGGTGGCCTTGTCGGCCCGCATAGGACTCCCTATGTTTGTTTGTCTCTTGTTAGTTGTTTATTTTCACAGGTGGCTATAGGCCTTATTGGTCGGGGGTTGTATTTACAGCCTCTATATAGCCCGTTGTTTTCTCGATTCTAAAGTTAGAGTCAGCCCTGCACCAGAAGTGCTTAGGCTCAATCAGCTCAGCTGTCCAAGTCCTAGTAGGGCACCAGATGCCAATCATGCCTCCCAAGGTGGGGTGTGACATGGTGGCCCATCGTTTGTTTCTGCTTTCTTGTTATTAAGTAGGTCTTTACTTTCAGTATTCATTTTTTGATTTTGGCTTACCTATAGGTGGATTTTCACGAACCGAACTTAGGCCCGAATCGAGACATGGGACAAAGAACCCCGAGAGACTCCAAGTTGAACCGTGACATGAGCATACATCTAACTCAATCATAAGAATGATAGATCAACATGATAAACTTATCCAAGTCTGAAATAACCATAACATCAGAAATACACACGAATTTGAAGTTGATTACATTCTTTTGTCTGAAAAGCATCTATGTCTGATGAGTTGATGGGACAAGACCCCAACTAACTCGCTAAAGTTGAGAACTAAAAATACTCAATCATAACTGAAATAAAGAGGGACCTCAACAGATGAGGACTCACCAATAGGTACTGATGCTAACTCTGAAAGATGGCTAGTGGCGGGGCTGAGTCTGAAGATTAGAGCGTGTATCATGAAACGATACAGCATAGAGTATGTGGTTAGTACATGAAATGTACCGTGTATGCTAAGTAAAACCACTTAAAATAAGTAAAATCATTTTAAACATGTATAATGTAAAATAAGATCCAAACAAGAATCTGAGAGTAGGGTTTGCATGCTATTTTCTGAAATCATGATCTGAACATAACATAACATCATAACTGAATCGAATGACCCCAAGCTTAAATCTGGTAATCATAAGTAAAACTGAACATTGGGAAAACCTCTTTCAAAATGCTAACTCTGAAAGATGGCTAGTGGCGGGGCTAAGTCTGAAGATTAGAGAGTGTATCATGAAACGATATAGCATAGAGTATGTGGTTAGTACATGAAATGTACCGTGTATGCTAAGTAAAACCACTTAAAATAAGTAAAATCATTTTAAACATGTATAATGTAAAACAAGATCCAAACAAGAATCTGAGAGTAGGGTTTGCATGCTATTTTCTGAAATCATGATCTGAACATAACATAACATCATAACTGAATCGAATGACCCCAAGCTTAAATCTGGTAATCATAAGTAAAACTGAACATTGTGCAAACCTCTTTCAGAACAAATATATATATATATATATATATATATATATATATATATATATATATATATATATATATATCATGAGCAATAACATGATGTGTATATATATATATATATAAGTAATAACCTATGTTGGTGCATAGTTCTGAGGCATAGGGTGATCGACCCTTAGCCTACTCGGTGCTAGACACTACTCCTAAAAACATGCATATGCTCTCTATCGTTTTTCAAGAAAGCTCACTGTCGTCTATTGACGAAGCTCAATAATCAAATACATCTCAAATTTAAAATTTATATATATGAGTAGCTTTAGCTCAAACCATACCACAAGCTGAAAATAATTGGGAGTCTTCTCTCCAAAACCATGTGGTAAGCTTAATTCGAGAAATCATAAATCATACTTGAACATGTGGGCATTGCCCAATACTTCAACATGCTTGAAAATACTCAATTCACTTGAAACATGATTATAAACATGGGTAACTTGAAAACATGATTTTCATCAATAATATCACATCATACATGAACATTCATCACAAATCTTAACTTTCATTAACTTCTCATAAATTGGCTTTTTAATTTACAGAGCTTGAAATATGACTTTAACGGAAAAGAACGTAAAACATGCCCTTGATTCATAATTCAATAGTAAAATATCATTTAGATCATACCCATATAGAGAATTAGGAATTTCATGCGTTGGGTCAAAACCCCATAGAATCGACATAGGAATTTTCATGATTTAGAGAGAGATTAGGCATTGGTGTGAACAGATTCACCCATTCATAACCCTACATACCTGAGGAAGATCTGATTTTACCACTCCTTGAAAGCCCAATGAAAGATTGAAAGGAAGCTTGAAGAAAACCTACACTTGATGTAACACCCTGAAACTTTCATAGACCAAATTCAGACATTGCATGAAAAACCATAGGAAAACTAAAAACTTTTTCTGTCTCAGATGACCCCCACAATGGACCTTTGGTGGAACCAACGGACCATTGTAATTGGTCGTGGGTTACGGCAGGATTCCTCCAGGGGGAACAATGAGTCATAGGACGACCTATTTAAATTAACAATGGGTTGTCCTGTCGTCCATTGAATCCCGAGTTCAAAGGTCTACCTGACCATTGCTTGAGACAACGAGAGGGAACAACAGCCCCTGGTAGCCTCTAACGAGCCGTTGCTACCACCCGTCGTCTACTTCTAGGCCCCACCAGTGTACACCATGAGTCTATACAACAACCGTTGGTCTTACCAACGAGTCGTTGCATTGAGGTTGTTTCAAGGCCCTGTTTTCCCACCAGTACCAGTGGAAGGTATCAACGACCCGTTGGTCCTTCCAACAGATTGTTGTACCCTACCGTGGAACAATTTCAGTGAACCTAGTTTCTAAATCCAGAAGCCACGGCCAGATTCAACGGGCCGTCTTTTCTACCAACGACCCGTTCTGAGGCCCGTTGATTCCTGTCGGCCAGATTTCAATTTTAGTTCCCAAGTTTACTTTTGTAATTTCCCACCTTTTAATCCCTAAGCCATGTCATTTTGGGTTCGTATAGGAGGAAGTTAAAGGGTTAGAACGACCTTTTTATTAATTCCTCTCAATTTCCCTTAAGAATAGTGCGTAGAAACTCTAACAAAAAGAATAGAGCAGGAGCAAGGGTTTGATTTTCTTCTCAGTTCTTCCCAGTGATTTTCACCAGGGTTTCTTCTCTAGGTAGCGAATTCAGCAAGAGAATGTTCTCCCCTTGTGTATCCCAAAACTCTCTCTGTTCACTTTCAATCCTAGCCCTGAGATCGCGAATTTGAAGAGATTGTTATTGTTCTTTGATTAATTCATGTGGAATCCTATCCTATGTAATTTGTAGCTATTTTCCACCAGTTTGTAACTAAAATAATTCTTGTTCCATCGAATTATTAATTTATCCCTAGCTCTTGAAAAGTCAGAAACTAGAATCCTGTTTAAGCATTTAATTCTTGTGAATTGTTTACATCTTTCAGAGTTAGGGGCTTCTATAATGATTGTATGTGTGAAAAACTCAATTACATGTATGTTATTCAGATTCAGTCAGAAAGTCTATATATTTTGTATTTCTCAGAATTGTCAGTTCAGTTTCAATCAAGGTATGAGAATATTCAGTGTTAGTCAGAAATGTCAGCTGATCAGTTTGACTCCAGTGTTTCCCGAGGTGTCAGTGGTGTCTCTCAGCTATCAAAATCAAACTCAGAATATAATTTATTTGGTCCACTAGGAAGTCATGACATTTCAGATATATAGCTCTGACTTGCCCCAGGACCCCAGTTCAGATTTCAGTTTATTCTTAGACGGTTACGACGCTTCAGATAAGCAACTCTGACAAGTCTAGAACCCAGTTTCAGAATCTGGTTCGATAATACTCACAGGGTACTTGTCGTTATATGTCCCTAACTAGTCTTGGACCCCTGTTTTGAGCTATCAGCCTAGTAGTTCAGTATAGGTTTTCCAGTAGGAGTAGGACTTAGCACCGAGCAGACTGGGGTTCCAGCACACCCAGGTTCCCATAACTACGTTAACAACGTAGGTTATAGTTACAGATTATTGGCCTGAATGGTCCCATACTTTTGTGATCACCCAGTTCATGCCTTTATACCCTGGAAAGGTATATTGGGTCCTACCGATGGGGTGTATACATCGGACTCTACATCTAGCTCATGTGGTTATATGTCAGTTACAAACTCTCCAACTAGTAAGTCCAGTCCAGTTTCAGAATAAGAACCTCAGTTCAGTTTCAGATCTACCAGTTTAACTCATTTTGGTATAGTATTTCAAACTCAGAACTTTCAGACTTAGGGCATGTCTTTGACCACCAGACAGGGTTATTTTGCCCATCTCAGTTACTTCAGATTATTTCAGTTATATGTCTTTCTAGTTTAGTCACTTACATCTACAAGTATATTCCTCTCACATATTTAGTACATTCAAAGTACTGACGCATACTTTTATGTTGTATCATTTCATGATACAGCTGCAGGTTATAAGACTAAGCACCGCTAGCCGCCGTAGTTCAGATTCTCCACCTCAGCAGTTGAAGTGTGAGTCCTCATCATCAGAGGGCATTATTTCTTTCTTGCAGTCATTTATTAGTTTCAGTTAGACTTAGAGTTAGCTGAGGGCTTGTCCCAACAACTCCTCAGTTAGATGGTTTTCAGAACAAACATGATTTTTAGATTTATCAGATTATTCAAACATTTTGATCTTTATGTTTTCAGAATTGTCTTTCATAAATGCTTTATGATATTGTTTCAAAGTTCCACTACGCATGTTTACTCAGAATACCAGTGTATGATAGACAAAGGGTTGACTTGGGATTACTTATGACTCCAAGTATCGTATTCCGTCCAAGGTGTAGTGTCGGGGCGTGACACTTGATCACCTCCTAAGCCTTCAATTTGCATGCATGGATGTGAATGATCCTACGGTAGATTTTTTCCCTCATAAAACACTACATTTCGAGCCTTAAATGATGTAGTTTAGGATCCTAGGACTTAGGAATGATGAAAATACCCTTAATAAATTTTCTGAAAATTCTGCGCTGGCAATGACAACAATCGATCCTACGGGTCGTACCTGGATACCACGACTCATTGTATCCGTCCGTTACATCCACTATGATTTCTTAACCTTTCAGATTCTAATACCACGATTCGACAGGATGAGTCGTTACAACAAAGAATGGTTCGTTGCATTCTCCCCTTACTTCCCCCTAATGACCTGCACCTGGACTTTCCCATGACCCACACCACCACTCATGCCTACTTCCAACAAGTCATGGTTTCCATCCGTCACTTCGATTGGAGATTTTCCTACTATTTCCACGGTTACTTACCACGACCCATTGTTACTCACAACGAGTCGTCCTACGACCCATTACTTCCTCCTAGAATAAGGACCAGTCTCACCACGACCACAAATAAAGACTCGTGACATCAAACCACGGGTCATTCCTGGACCCGTTACTTCCAACTCCAACCTGCAGAGCCTCATCAAGGACACATCCAACTAGTCGTTGGTGCCACTAACGATCTGTACCATGACCTGTTCCGTGAAAAAAAATTAGATTTCTTCCACTTTTCGTTTTTAAATTCTGGGTCTAGTCTTTGGCACTTTTGGGGTATTACAGGGATTGTAGGAGGTGCCATCATGGCTTGATTATGGGTCGTGATAACATGGTATCAGAGCTTTAGGTTCACCAGTAATACCAGTACTAGAGCAAGTGCCTAGTAAAGTCTCAGATTGGTATGATGACATCCGTAACCTATCTTCGGGAGGCTATAGGGCATTCTTGGGAAAATTACACCTTTTTATTCATTATCATGCGTCCTTGACTCTTCCAACTTCTAAAGCTTCATGTGTTTCATCTGTCCCAGATGATTTGGACAAGATCATCAGTAGGCGAGGGAGAGGCTCCTGCATCTATAGTCAGGGCCCCAGCTAAGGGTTAAAGTAGAGGTAGAACTAGAGGTCGAGGCTTGGAACGAGCTGAGGTGGCAACTCAGGATCAAGATAGGGCATCGTCACCTAGGGCAAAGATTGAGATTGAGGTTTTACAACATCAGCCAGAGGGGGTGAGACAAGCCCCAGCCTCCAACAGGATTCATAGCTACGTCACTTCAGGATACCATGGTTAGGATCCTTAGTTTTTTGGAGGGCATGTCATAGGCGGGGGATTTTCTTGGCAGTCTAAGTGGTTTACAAAAATTAGAGGTGAGGCACAGACTTTAGCCCAGGCAGCGGCACAGGGTGTTCAGGTTTCAGGAGTGCAGCCTACTGTTGTGGCTCTGTAATGAACCGAAAACCCTAAGATCAGACCCGAGAGTTAAAATGGAGAAAATAGAATTTTCTACACCAAATCACAGAACGAGTCATCCTGTGACCCTTGGGGTAGGCCACAAGTCTTGGAGTGACTTATGGGGAAGGGTCTGGACTTGGTTGAAAATTTGGGAAATTGAGTGACCACGGGTGTGACCATGAGTCGTGGTCAACACCATGAGTCTTCATGTGAGTCGTGGTCAAGGGTTGATTGAAAGTTGGAAAATTTGGGCAGTGCACCTAACGAATCATCACCATGACTCGTCGGGTACACTATGAGTCGTGGTGTCCCCTGTGGTGACCCATTAAGAGAAATCTTGGTTCAGTGGCAATAGGAGATGTCACGAGTCGTTAGGTCTCCTGACGAGTCGTGAAGTTAGTCATTGGAAAGTTGTTGAATTTGAAGAAAATTTGTAGTACACATCACGACTTGGCACCACGAGTCGTTCCTGACCTCACGACTCGTGTAGTGCTTCGTAGGGACTGGTAGGGTCCTTTTTCCTACGAATTTCCTAGGGTTTTTTACATAATTTTATAAACTCTTTGACTCTAAAATACGTATTTTTGGGTTTGAATCAGGGTATTTGGATGGGTAATCGACATTTTTACTTCATTCCTCGCATCCCCTAAGAAGTTAGAATGTAGAATTCTCTTAGAAAGATTCAGAGCAGAAGCAAGGGCAATTGAATTCTCATCAGATTTTCAAAGGATTCTCTCAGGGATTTCAATCACCAGGTAATGTGGGATTCAATAAGGGAATAGTTCTTCCCTTGTGTCCCTAACATTTTCTCTATCAATTCAGCCCTGGGGATTCGAAATGCAGAAACTTGTCAGACTAATTTCTTTGATATTTCTAGTAGAGTATTCCTCATGATTTTTAACTTCTTATCTACTCCCTAATTCTAGAAATTTATGAGAATTATATCTTATGAAATGATTTATCTCTAATTCTCAGTTCAGTAGAATTTAGGATCTTGCGTGTTGGACTAGTTTCCCTGTAGATTGATTCTAACTGATTGAAATCCCCATATTATTAGTGTATGTGGAAATTTTAGTCAGATACTTACATGTACAGTCTCAGTTAGATTATTAGACTCAGTGTTGTCTAGAAAATGTCAGTTGATCAGTTTGACTACAGTTAATTCCCGAGGTGTCGGTGGTGCCTCCTAGTTATCAGTATTAAAATTAGTTATCAGATTTTAGTGGTTCTCTAGGTAGTCATGACACTTCTAGATAAGCAGCTCTGACCAGCCTTAGGACCCCAGCTTCATATTACAGTTGTTCTTTAGATGGTTACAACGTTTCCAAATAAGAAGCTCGGACCAGTCTCAGAACACCAGTTACAGAATCCGATCCGATAAGACTCTCAGGATACTTCCGGATAGGTATTACTGACCTAGTCTTGGGCCCCAGTTTCGAGCTATCAGCTTAGTAGCTACTCTAGGACTATCCAGTAGGAGTAGGACCTAGCACTGAGCGGACTGGGGTTCCAGCGCACCCAGGTTTCCAAAACTATATTGCCACCATAGGTTATTTTTATTGGCCTCATGGCCCCAGACCCGTGATTACTCAGTTCATGCCTTTATACCCTGGCAAGGTATATTGGGTTTATACACTCGAGTAGAGTCCTTTTCATGTAGGGATGGCAATGGGGTGGTGCGGGTGCGGGGTGGGACGCGTTCAAATAGATATGGGGCGGGGTGGCTTCACACATATGTGGGGGTAAGGTAAGGCGGTGCAGCTTCACACATATGCAAGGGCAGGGCGGGGCGGGATGGGTCCAAATTTAAAAAATTAAATTTTTGCGGGTGCAGGTGCGAGAATTTTGTTTCTACATCAGCTTATTATTCCCCAACTGAGTCAGCATGCAAATAGTGTAAATACTTCTCCTATTACTTGATTAAAACAATCAAATACACTTCTATTTAATTGTAATATACTGTTGTGTTTATTTTTCTATTTGAATTTTAGGGAAAACAATATTACAAGTTGGTCTGCGATATTAAAATAATTATAATGCTATTAATTTTATTTTATCTAATTAGTAGTTTAGATAAAACTATTTGTGTAATTAGTAGAAGAATTTTGTTATAGAATGTTGATACATTTTGAATAAATCTGTGCAATTTAAGCTATAATAGAGTGTTTTCTTATGATTTATGATCTGGTGGACTTATTTAGTTCTACCTTTTAACTTGGAAGAAGTGATATCAATATTTCTGCATAAAAAGTTTTCATTCATCCAAAATTATTTAACTTTGATAATCAACTGATAATAAATTGGCTTAAATTAGTATCAAAACTTAACAACAGTTAAAAAAGAAAAAGAATTATAATATTTTTGCAAGGAGGGGTTATGTGGGGCGAGGCAGAGCGAAGCGAAAATAACAAATTGTGCTATGCGGGGTGGGGCAGGGTGGATTGAAATTTTTGCGGGTCTATGCGGGTTTGCCCCGCAACCACACTGCACCCTCTCCATTTCCATCCGTATTTTCATGGATGTGAAGCGCGTCGCACTTATGACGGTGAGGCTACTAGACGTTATTAGGAAAATTCCCTCTTATTCATACTCTTTATCGTGCGTCCGAGTTCCTCTTGAACTCCAAGAGGTGTTGCGTCTTTCAAGGTGCTAGCTATTAAGGAAAGATCTTCCTTTGATACCAATTGTTAGTTTGTCTATGAGCTAACCATTAAAGAACTGGATTCGTTGAGTAATTATGCAAGACAATAAACTTTAGAAAATAAATCAACACAAATATTTTATATAGAAAACTCCTTCTCAAAAGAGCAAAAAATCATGACCTACGTCTTATAGGACATTTTTCAAAATTTTCCATTAAACTTGAGTTTGGCCCAAACTCCAAATATTTGGCTTATGACCAACCTCTTATAGTACATTTCTCAAACTTTTCCATTAAACTCAAGCCCAAACTCCAAATATATTTGCAACTATCCCTATAACACCTAAAGAACTATTAGAAATAGTTCTTTCTCTACCCTCTTAATCTTCAATGAGTCAACTCTAGGCAATGAAGTCATTTACAATAAAAAAGACAACAACTATTAAAATCTATAAAAGTAATCAAGATCCTATCTCCTATCTTGGAATCACGGATGTCACCCAAGCGCATGCAAGCGCATATGGTTGTCAAGTAATATAGGACAGTGAAGTCCCGATTATCAATTTCTTAGAGACTTATCAGATCAATCATTTAAGGTTACTCTTTATTTCACTATTCTAACAAAACAGATAAAATGAGGAACGGTTTGAAGATTTAACACTACTAAACTTGAAATGTAAAATTAGCTAAAGAACAAATATTGTGTAGACTTGTTTGTACTTCAAATGATGAAGAGAAACAACACTTTCACTTCAATTTTCAAGATGTGATTACACTAGATTAATTCTTCCTAATTTTGCTAGTTGTAAGTTACGAGCCCATTTTTTGCCACTCCCCCGAGCATCCAAGAACGATGGTTATGTCTACTTGTATTTCAACTAAATAAGGTTGAAGGTGTTATACCCCGTAGGATTTCCGGCACCTAGATGGCCTATTCGTGCATTGGTCGAGCATATTTGGAAGCCATACATGATAGAAAAATGCGACTTATAAATCGCATTTTAGGAATGCGACTTATAAATCGCATTCCATGAATGCGATTTATAGTGCCAATTATATTTATGCCCCCACTTCGGTTTAATTTAGTATGTTCATTATATTTTCTAGAAACGTGAGAGAAAATAGAGGGGGCAAAGGATATGGATAAATTGTCGCTCGATTACACCGCCAAACGCGGTCCAAATTCAAATTCACCTCAGGTACCGAGGTATTTAGCAGCAGGGAGCATTCCTACGGATTTTGTTTTGCGAAATACGGCCGACGAATCGTTGATCTACCAAGCTAAGGTAAGTAGAATTGCTCCAAACTAGTGTCTATGTGCTCCTAGCTGTGAAGTGAATACTTCTCCCTTCTGGACTTCTAAAAAATAGCGAATTTTCGATCGTCTTTCGATAAGCATAAGTTTAGGCTACAATTATATCGAAAATGACGCCGTTCTTTAGAATAAAGCTATATTTAGTATTAATTAGCGTATACATGAATGCAGTTGGGAGAAATAGCTGGAGTATTGACCGAGCCTCGTCCGACAGACGGATAACTCAAGGTTAAGGTATGTAAAGCTAGTTCTTTCGGCAAGTTAGTAGCTTTAGCCTTGTATAATACAATAAACTCCGTAGTAGAATTCCCGGAAGTGGAATGTTAAGTATTGTGCAAGGTTAGTAAACCTAGTTCGCGTTGTGATATCATATTCAGTCTGAAAGTTAGAAAAGCATGTGCCCAAGGGCAAGTTAGTAGTTCAGATTCAGTACAACCTATTATGTGAATAGCAAGCATGTTGTAGAATAAAAAGGAACAAATTTTCATAATAAAAGTCAGTAAAGAAAGATCTGATAGACAGACAGTATCTTGGCTACAGATTAGCCGTACAGTTAAACAGAGGTTACAGAATCAGTATAATTAGTAAGAATCAGTTCAGTATAGAAACATATCAGAATAAGAAGTTAGATTCCAGATAATTTTTTCAGTTATACATGCTTGCTATTTCTATGTGCTATTTGTTTGTTGAGACTTGTTGTGGCATGTGGGCACCCCTTTAGCATCCCCACCGCCCCTAGGTTATAGCTGTGTCGATACTAGATTCAGATACCACCACCAGCTGGGCGATGCCGTCCGCCTAGAGGACGATGATGGCCGACCACTATGATAATACGGTCTAGACCACCCTGCTTGCAGGGGTAGTTCAGTTTACTCTGCGCAGAGCCAGTCATCCCTGTTTACAGGGGCAGAACACTCTGTGTGCGCTTGTGGCCGGGGGCAGTTCCAGATACAGATTTTTATAAAATTACCCTGTTGCATGCTTGCACCCAGGGGCAGTTTCAGTTACAGATACAGCAGCAGACTACCCCGTATGCACTTGCGCCCAGAGGTAGGAGTCTTCGGACTCAGACACAGTTTATTGTTAGAGGCCAAGGCCTGCGCTACGTACCCAAGGGAGCCGGTAGGAGGAGCTCACAGTTATCAGATGAGTGGAGTGATATATTTTTGGTTGGTTTTTACCCGGGTAGGGGTATATAGATTGTTTGCTTGCTTGGCGCCATCCGGCTTATGGGGGTTGGTATTGGCTCTTGCTTGCTACTTGTATATCTATTTATGTGCTTTATATATTATATACTAGCTACTAGACAGCAGGCCGTCGCTTCTACAGGTACACCTCTACCTTATCAGTACAGAAAGCTTGATTTAGTTCATATCAGCTTCTTCAGATTCAGTTATCTCCTGCTATACAGAAATGCTAGATACGCTATCTATATTCAGTTGTTTTCAGTTGTACTATTTCAGTTGCTTTCCATACTCAGTACCGGTGGTACTGACCCCCAGTGGGGCGCTGCATTACTTGCCTGCAGGTACTCATAGACGAGGAGGCGATCCCTCGTGATTCCAGCCAGCTATTGAGTATTCAGCTCCTGTCATCCGGAGTCTAAATTCCAGAGGTGTATTTCATTTTCTTTTGTTGTACGGTTCGGGTAGGTCGGGGCCCTGTCCCGATCATTTCTATTGTTATTCCTAGAGGCTTGCAGTCTGTATATATTTGCCTGTGGTTAGTTGAGCCGGTCGTGTGACGCCGTGCAGCTTGTTATAGTTATTTGTTATTTCTGTTCCTGTTGGCCGTGTGTGGCCATAACCAGTCAGTAGTGGTGACCTTGCCGGTCACGTAATTATTTAGCGTGCTATTGTTAAGTTACAGAGAACTAGACAACATGGTGGCCTTGCCGGCCCGCATAGGTTCCCTTGACAGTATTATGTTTCTGGTAAGCTATTTTTTTTCCAGGTACATATGGCTATAGGCCTGTCGGCCGGAGGCTATGTTTACAACCGTTATATAGCCCTTTATTTCCAGGAATTTGAGTTAGATCCAGCCAGGCACCAGATGTGCCTTGGCTCACCGGATAGCAGTCTAGGTCCTACTAGGGCACCAGGTGCCAGTCATACCCCCCCAAGGTGGGGCGTGACAAACTTGGTATCAGAGCAGGTCGTGTCCCAGGGAGTCTGCAAGCCGTGCTAGGTAGAGTCTTGTCTATGGATGTGTTGTGCACCACATACTATTGGCAGGAGGCTGCGAGGCATGATAGGATGGTTACCCTTCCTTCTCAATCAGTCGTGCTTTAGAGCGGTACAGTATAGGGTTGAGTCCCTAAAAACTTACAGTATTCTTTAATTATAGATACAAAGGCAGATCAGCATTACCCTATCACAGGCAGAAGATTAGATATAGCAATAGAAGAGGGCATCAGCCAGTTACATGATAACTACAAAAGCAGGAGGAGGTACCAGAGACCTCCCAGCGTGATACCTTTATCGGTACTATTCCCAGTATACGTTGATAACGTCAGAATAGGAAGCCAGAAGTATAATGTACATACGAGTTGACTTATTTATTAGTTATATAAGATCTGATTAAGATTACAGCCAAGGTCAGACCACCAAGTAAGTATGAGAAAGAGAGGGAAATGCAGGAATCCCGAATACATCCTTTCGGATATGGTACAGTTAAATGTTTCTATTTGTTTCCAAAAAAAAGGGCTATTCCTACCTCTCGATTTTGATTCCAGTATAGTAAAGGGGCATAAGACTTGAGATGAGGTTGCCAAATCAAGCAGTAAGTAAAGATGGGCTGATTGATCCTAGTAAGTACTAGAAAGTATAAAGAGCCCCTATGATTACGTAAGTTGTGTAGACCCTTATGATAATAAGCTAGTAGAGAAAGTAAGACCGTTAGTGTCACACCCCATGCCTTACTAGGATCTGAACTGCTGGACTGCTCAGCCTGAGCACATCTGGTGCCTGGATGGCTCTAACTCACATTTCTGGAAACAAAGGGCTATATGACGGCTGTAAACACAGCCCCCGGCCCATTGGCCTATAGCCTTCTGTACCTGTACTAACAGCTGACCAGAAACATATCACCTCAGGGAAACCTATGCAGGCCAACAAGGCCACCATGCTATCTAGTTATCTGTAACTTAATCATAGAATATTAGGAAGCTATGTGACCGGCAAGGTCACCACTACTGTCAAGCTATGGCCCCACACGGCCAACATGAAAGAAACAGAAATACTAACAACTAAACAACTGCACGACCTCACACGACCGGCTCACCTGACCACAGAAAAATATATACAGACTGCAAGCCTCTAGGAATAGCAATAGAAATGATCGGGACAGGGCCCCGACCTACCCGTACTATACAACAAAATAAACTGAAATACACCTCTGGAATTCAGTCTCCGGATGACAGGAGCTGAATACTCGATCGCTGACAGGAATCACGTAGTATCGCCTGCTCATCTATGAGTACCTGCAGGCAAGTAATGCAGCGCCCCACCGGGCGTCAGTACCACTAGTACTGAGTATGTAAAGCAATAACTGAAAACAAAATCTGAAAACAACAATGTAACTGATGAAACTGAAGTAAGAAGAAATAGATTAACTGTCTCATAATGTAAGTCATACCTTCTCTCATATATATACTGGAAGGAATAGGAGTCGTACCTGGAGACGTATCACTCTACTGCTGATCTACTCGTATCTAACGTAACATGGCATAACATAACATAACATAACATAACACACACAAACCTTATCCGACCCCCATACGCCGGGAGGTACAACCAGCACGGAATCTACACCCCTACCCCGGTCATCCCATCTCCTATAACCCTGTAAGCGTCCTGCCGGTCCCCTGGGTATGCACTTGGGCTCGCTGAGCCCCTGACTATAACTGCATCTGAGTCCGAAGGACTCCTGAATCAACACCCGGGCGTATCCGCTCGACAGGGGTGTGTAAAAGCCGACCAAGGCACAATATGGGGAAAACTGGCATCCCATCTTCGTCCCCTGTGGGATGGCATGCCACTCCGTAGAGTGACGTATCCTCGTCCTCTAGCGGACGAGTCGATACAGCTATCAACCCTGGGGCGGTCATGGATGCTAGGTAGTCCAACCCCAAACAATACAACGGTCTCAACTAGTAATACTATCTGCATATCTCACATGCTGAGGCTAATAGTGGTAAAGTATCGTATATATTACATGTTGAACTAGTGATAGTAATCTGTACGTATTTAATACATGCTGAGGCTAGCAAATATATATATATGTATGAATATAGTCTCCTGCCAGACTGTTCTGGGGCTAATACTGAACAGGATATAGTGTTTCTGCTGAAAACCATGTTGTATACTGAGTTTCTATAGTAACATGATTTGCCATTTCTAATATGCTTTCTAACCTCATTTTAACTTATCATTCTATTTCTGAGATGTCTTACTGATATCACATCGTTTTACTGGGTTTCAACTGAATACAATGATATCCTAACATTCTGTGTCATATCACATACTGAGCACACTGTGGAATTCCTAGTACTTATATTAGAGTCTATATCATGCTGGCAAGTTACACGCAAGTTATAACTCGATGCTTCTAATATCGTACCAACATTCATAGTAAACATAACACATGACTTCTGAACATTCTACTGGCCCTTGAACTACTGTATTGTACCGAGATTACTTAACTTGCCGAGGAAACTAGCTTTACATACCTTATCTTGAATTATTCGTCTGTCGGACGAGGCTCGGCCGGTACTTCAACTATTTTCTCCCAACTGCATTCATAAATATGTCAATTAATACTAAATACAGCTTTATTTTAAAAGGCAACGTCACTTTCGATGTAGTTTATAGCCTAAACTTAGGCTTATCGAAAGTCGGCCGGAAACTCGTTATTTTTCAGAGGTCCAGAAGGGATAAATATTTACTTCACAGCTAGGAACACATAGACACTAATTTAGAGCAATTCCACTTACCTTAGCTCGGTAGCTCAACGATCCGTCGGCCGTATTTCACAAAACTGAATCCGTAGGAATGCTCTCTGCTGCTAAATACCTCAGTATCTAGAGTTAATTTGAGTTTGGACGATGTTTAGCAGCGTAATCGGGTGAAAATTATATTATTTCTTCGTTCCTTTTCCTTCTCCTGCGTTTGCTCTCTGTTCTCTGGAAATAAGTGTTTTGATCATTAAAAATCGAAGTGGGGCTTTATATACTTGGGACTAGACAAGGCCAACGTGTCATGGAGCCAACGCGGAGGCTCCACCTCCATGACACACTGCCATCGCGGAGGGGCTCTGCCTCGGCTCCTTCCGCGATGGTTCAACAGGTTTCTCATCCGATCTTTTCCCGTGCCTTTCTCCAGCACATATGGCCTTCAAATATGCTTAACCAATGTGCGAATAGGTCGTCTAGGTGCCGAGAATTCTATGGGGTATAACATTCTCCCCCCCTTAAGAACATTCGTCCTCGAATGTATATTGTTATCTAGAGGAATACTTACTTACTTTCTAGAAAAATTTCGGCAGAGTTTCCCCTGTAATATGGACTATAGCAAAAACCTGAAATGCAGAAAAGTCCAACACAGGCACTGCACGTAATATTTTAGGATCCACTGGATAACTAAGTATCAATCTTTCTCATTCACACACATACAACTATAAGATACTGCATAAGTAATAATACGGACATAACTGTCGCCTGACTAGGCCTGAAATAGGTGAGGGTATCTGGCTTTCATATCTTCTTCCGCTTCCCACGTCATTTCCTCACGATTCCTGTTACGCCACAATACTTTAACAGATGCAACATCTTTGGTCCTCAACCTGTGAATCTATCTGTCTAAGATAGCTACGGGAACCTCTTCAAATGCTAACTCTTCTGTGACCTGGACATCGTGAACTGGAACTACTGTAAAAGGGTCCCCTACGAACTTCCTTAACATAGAGACATGGAATACTGGGTGAACAGATGCTAACTCTGGAGGCAAGTTCAATTCGTATGCAACTCGGCCTATTCTTCGCCGAATCTGATATGGCCCAATGAATCTCGGGCTAAGCTTGCCTTTCTTGCCAAATCTCATAACCCCTTTCATCAGAGACACTTTAAGATATACCCAGTCATTTACCGCAAATTCTAGATTTCTGTGCCGCACGTCTGCATAAGACTTCTGGCGGCTCTGAGCAGTCAGTAAACGTTCTCGGATAAGCTTTATCTTCTCCTCTGACTGCCGCACAATGTCTGGGCCAACCAATGTTGATTCTCCTATTTCAAACCAACCAATCGGCGACCTGCATTTTCGCCCGTATAATGCCTCGAAAGGCACCATCTGAATAGCTGAATGGTAGCTGTTATTATAAGCAAATTCAATTAACGAAAGATGTTCATCCCAGCTACCCCCAAAATCTAGCACACACGCTCGTAGCATATCTTCAAGCGTTTGGATAGTCCATTCAGCCTGCCCATCCGTCTGAGGGTGGAATGTTGTGCTCAAGTTAATCTGCGTTCCCAAACCTTTCTGAAACGACTGCCAGAATCTAGCTGTGAATTGTGCTCCCCTATCTGAAATGATGGATGCCGGTACTCCATGCAATCTAACTATTTCTCTGATATATAATTCGGTATAGTCTTCAGCCGAGAAGGTAGCCTTCACTGGGAGGAAATGAGCTGATTTTGTTAGCCTGTCAACTATTACCCAAATAGAATCATTTTTGCGTCTAGTACGGGGTAACCCTGTTACAAAATCCATGTTTATCGCTTCCCATTTCCACATAGGCACCATTATATCTTGCGTCAAACCGCCCGGTTTTTGGTGCTCTGCTTTCACCTGCTGACAGTTAGAACATCTAGATACAAATTCAGCTATCTCAGCTTTCATACCTGGCCACCAATAGATGTCTCTGATGTCTTGGTACATTTTTGTCACTCTTGGATGGAGGGAATAGCGAGCGTAATGTACCTCATGAATGATCCGCCCGCGAAGCCCTGAAACATTCGGGACATAGAGGTGGCCCTTACAGCGTAGCACATCATCCTCAGTTATCTGAAAATCTGACTCCTTGCCTCTCTGAATTCTATCTCTGAGTTGGACTAAATCAGGATCCTCGTACTGTCGTTCTTTTACCTCTATAACTAATGATGACACAACAGAATCCTGAATTACTGCTCTATTATTTTCTGTTTCCATTACTCGAACGGCTAAACCAGCTAACTAATGAATTTCTTTGGCTAACTTCCGCTTCTCAGGTCGCAAATACGCCAAACTCCCCATTGACTTACGGCTCAGGGCATCTGCTACAACATTAGCTTTTCTGGGGTGGTATAGAATATTCACATCATAATCTTTTAACGGCTCCAACCAGCAGCGTTGCCGTAGATTCAACTCCCTCTGAGTGAAAATGTACTGTAAGCTCTTATGATCTGTGTAAATATCAACATGGACGTCGTACAGGTAATGCCTCCACATCTTTAAGGCGTGGATTACTGCGGCCAATTCTAGGTCGTGGGTAGGGTAATTCTTTTCGTGTTTCCTCAGCTGCCTGGAAGCATATGCAATTACTCTACCATGCTGCATCAACACACAACCTAACCGACACCTGACGCGACACAATAGACTGAATAAACTTCTGTGCCTTCCGGCAATGCTAACACTGGGGCGGAGGTTAATCTGTCTTTCAGTTCCTGGAAGCTCTGCTCACATGCCTCTGTCCATTGAAATTTTGCTGCTTTCTGTGTCAATTTGGTCAGAGGTGCCGCAATGGTCGAGAACCCTTCAACGAACCTCCTGTAATACCCTGCCAATCCCAGAAAGCTACGAACTTCAGTCGGAGTGGTAGGCCTAGGCCATGACTTAACTGCTTCTATTTTCTGCTTGTCTACCTGTATACCAGCATCCGACACGATATGCCCTAAAAAGGCCACTGAGTTAAGCCAGAATTCACACTTAGAAAATTTAGCATACAACTGGCGGTCCCTGAGGATCTGGAGCACTATCCGCAAATGAGTCCGGTGATTTGCTTCAGAGCGAGAATACACCAGAATGTCATCAATGAATACTATCACGAACAAGTCCAGGAAAGGTCTGAAAATACTGTTCATCAGGTCCATGAAGACTGTTGGGGCATTTGTTAACCCGAAGGACATGACTAGAAATTCAAAATGTCCATATCGGGTCCTGAACGCTGTCTTAGGAATATCTCTCTCACGTAGTCGGACCTGGTGATATCCGGACCGCAAGTCAATCTTAGAAAAGTATCTGGCTCCCTGTAACTGATCAAGTAAGTCGTCAATTCTGGGGAGCGGGTACTTGTTCTTTACTGTAACTTTGTTTAGTTGCCGGTAATCTATACACATTCGGAGAGAGCCATCTTTCTTTCTCACGAATAAAACTGGCGCACCCCACGGTGAAGTACTCGGCCTGATGAAACCTTTATCCAACAAATCTTTCAACTGCTCTTTTAATTCTCTGAGTTCTGCAAGAGCCATACGATAGGGAGGAATTGATATCGGCTGAGTGCCTGGTAACAAGTCAATAGCAAAATCTATCTCCCTTTCTGGGGGAATACCAGGTAACTCATCTGGGAATACATCAGGAAATTCGTTTACTACCGGAACAGACTGGAGTGTCGGAGATCCTGCTTGGACATCCTGGACTCTGACCAGATGGTAAATACATCCCTTAGATATCAACTTTCTTGCCTGAAGGTAGGAAATAAACCTACCTTTTGGCGTAGTAGTGCTGCCCTTCCACTCCCATACTGCTTCTCCTGGGAAGTGGAATCGGACCGTCTTGGTCCAACATTCAACATTGGCAAAACACGGTACTAACCAGTCCATACCCATTATGGCATCGAAGTCTATCATTTCTAACTCGACCAGATCTACCGTAGTCTGACGGTCAGCAACCTCTACTGTACACCCGCGGTAGATTCGGCTAGCTGTGATAGAGTCACCGACGGGCGTGGATACTAAAAAGGGCTGCTGCAATAATTCTGGTGTAATACTAAACTTTCGTGCCACATATGGAGTAATGTAGGACAAATTAGACCCTGGATCAATCAACACATAAGCAGGGTGTGAGCAGATAGTTAGCATACCTGTCACAACATCAGGCGACGCTTCTGAATCTTGCCTCCCTGGTAAGGCATATGTGCGGCTTGGACCCGCACCTGTACAGGAAGTCTCTGATCTGCCCTGACCCCTGCCTGCTAAAACTGAGGGCCTGCGCCCTACCGAGGATGCTGTGGCTCGTGACCCTGCAGATGCCCTATCCTATCTATCTCGGTCCCCTCGGCCTCTGGCTGGGCAATCCTTCATCAAATGGCCTTCTTGGCCACAAATATAACATGCGGTGGAACCATACCTGCATGCTCCAGGATGGCGTCGACTGCATATAAGGCAAAGTGGTAGGGTATACCTACTCTGCTCCGCCCTCCTCTGTACTGGTGAATCTTCCATCTGCGAGCCTCTACCAGTCTCTGACTGCCCCCTACGGCTGAATCTACCCCCCTGCGACTGTGGCGGAGGCGGGGGCCTGGGCGGCCTGTCTGACAATCGTGGCCTGGGTCCTCCCCGAGCCTCCCTCTGTAACTCAACTGGCCTGTCCCGGCGATGCTGTTCCTTATTGACCCTTCTGATCTCCCGTTGTCGCTGTCTAATGCCCTCAATATTCTCGGAAAATGCCTAAACTCGATCAATGTCCATGTCCTCTTGCAGTGTGGCTGTAATACAAGTCTCAACATATTCTGGATTCAACCCCATGATGAAGCGATGTACTCTGGATGCCATGGTATCAACAAAGGCCGGTGCATACCGGGCAAAGGAATCAAACCACAAGGAATATTCCCGAACACTCATGGCCCCCTACGCCAGATGCAGGAACTGGTCTACCCGAGCCTGTCAAATCTCCCGCGGCAAATAGTGATCCAGAAAGGCTCCTGAAAAGCTGGACCAGGTGGGAGGGGAAACATCTCTCCCTCGGGACCTTTCCCAGCTTTCATACCATAACACAGCGATATCCCGTAACCGGAATGCTGCCAACTCAACTGATTCGGTAGGCGTGGCATGCACAACCCTGAAGATTCTCTGCATTTGATCCAGAAAATCCTGAGGGTCCTCTGTCCGATCCGTACCTATAAACTGTGGGGGATTCAGGGCTAAGAACTCTCGGACCCTCGAACTACCGGGCCCTCCTGATGACTCCGCAACTGCAGACGGCATTGGCTGACGCTGAGCAGCCATCATCTGTGCTAACATAACTACAGCACTCCTAACCTCCTGGTCGGAAGGTAATGTCGCCCCAAGTGGCTCCTGACGTGGTGGATACTACTGAGGAGGCTGGGACGATGCCTCTGTAGTGCCCTCTGATCGGGCTGTTTCTAAACGAGGGGGAGGCATCCTGCTGGTGCCTTCCCCTGCTGCAATATCTAAGCTCCGACCTGTGATAGGATGTCGCTGGTCTGACATTATCTGAAACCAAAGAATATAGTAGGTCTTTAGGGACTCAACCCTATATTGTCCCGCTCTACAGCACGACTGAATAAGAATGAAAGACAACCATCCTATCATGCCTTGCAGCCTCCTACCCATAGTATGTGGTGCACAACACATCCATGGATAGGAATCTACTTAGCACGGCTTGCAGACTCCCTGTGATACGACCTGCTCTGATACCAAGTTTGTCACACCCCGCCTTGGGGGGTTTGACTGGCACCTGGTGCCCTACTAGGATCTGAACTACTGGACTGCTCAGCCTTGGCACATATGGTGCCTGACTGGCTCTAACTCACATTTCTTGAAACAAAGAGCTATATGACGGCTGTAAACACAACCCCCGGCCCATTGTCCTATACCCTTCTGTACCTGTACTAACAGCTGACCAGAAACATATCAACTCAGGGAAACCTATGCGGGCTGACAAGGCCATCATGCTGTCTAGTTATCTGTAACTTAATCATAGAATATTAGGAAGCTTAGGTGACCGGCAAGGTCACCACTACTATCAAGCTATGGCCCCACACGGCCAACATGAAAGAAACAGAAATACTAACAACTAAACAACTGCACGGCCCCACACGACCGGCTCACCTGACCACAGGGAAATATATACAGACTGCAAGCCTCTAGGAATAGCAATAGAAATGATCGGGACAGGGCCCCGACCTACCCGTACTAAACAACAAAAGAAACTGAAATACACCTTTGGAATTCAGTCTCCGGATGACAGGATCTGAATACTCGATCGCTGACAGGAATGACGTAGTATCGCCTGCTCGTCTATGAGTACCTGCAAGCAAGTAATGCAGCACCCCACCGGGCGTCAGTACCACTGGTACTGAGTATGTAAAGCAATAACTGAAAACAAAATCTGAAAACAACAATGTAACTGATGAAACTGAAGTAAGAAGAAATAGATTAACTGTCTAATAATGTAAGTCATACCTTCTCTCATATATATACTGAAAGGAATAGGAGTCGTACCTGGAGACGTATCACTCTACTGCTGATCTACTCGTATCTAACGTAACATGGCATAACATAACATAACATAACATAGCACACACAAACCTTACCCGGCCCCCATAAGCTGGGAGGTACAACCAGCACGGAATCTACACCCCTACCCCGGTCATCCCATCTCCTATAACCCTGTAAGCGTCCTGCCGGTCCCCTGGGTATGCACTTGGGCTCGCTGAGCCCCTGACTATAACTGCATCTAAGTCCAAAGGACTCCTGAATCAACACCCGGGCGTATCCTCTCGACAGGGGTGTGTAAAAGCCGACCAAGGCACAATATGGGGAAAACTGGCATCCCATCTTCGTCCCCTGTGGGACGGCATGCCACTCCGTAGAGCGACGTATCCTCGTCCTCTGGCGGATGAGTCGATACAGCTATCAATCCTGGGGCGGTCATGGATGCTAGGTAGTCCAACCCCAAACAATACAACGGTCTCAACTAGTAATACTATCTGCATATCTCACATGCTGAGGCTAATAGTGGTAAAGTATCGTATATATTACATGCTGAACTGGTGATAGTAAACTGTACGTATTTAATACGTGCTGAGGCTAGCAAATATATATATGTATGAATATAGTCTCCTGCCAGACTGTTCTGGGGCTAATACTGAACAGGATATAGTGTTTCTGCTGAAAACCATGTTGTATACTGAGTTTCTATAGTAACATGATTTGCCATTTCTAATATGCTTTCTAACCTCATTTTAACTTATCATTCTATTTCTGAGATGTCTTACCAATATAACATCGCTTTACTGGGTTTCAACTGAATACAATGATATCCTAACATTCTGTGTCATATCACATACTGAGCATACTGTGGAATTCCTAGAACTTATATTAGAGTATCATGCTGGCAAGTTACACACAAGTTATAACTCGATGCTTCTAATATCGTACCAACATACATAGTAAACATAACACATGACTTCTGAACATTCTACTGGCCCTTGAACTACTGTATTGTACCGAGATTACTTAACTTGCCGAGGAAACTAGCTTTACATACCTTATCTTGAATTATTCGTCTGTCGGACGAGGCTCGGCCGGTACTTCAACTATTTTCTCCCAACTGCATTCATAAATATGTCAATTAATACTAATTACAGCTTTATTTTAAAAGGCAACGTCACTTTCGATGTAGTTTATAGCCTAAACTTAGGCTTATCGAAAGTCGGTCGGAAACTCGCTATTTTTTAGAGGTCCAGAAGGGAGAAATATTCACTTCACAGCTAGGAACACATAGACACTAATTTAGAGCAATTCCACTTACCTTATCTCGGTAGCTCGACGATCCGTCGGCCGTATTTCACGAAAATGAATCTGTAGGAATGCTCTCTGCTGCTAAATACCTCAGTATCTGGAGTTAATTTGAGTTTGGATGATGTTTAGCAGCGTAATCGGACGAATATTATATTGTTTCTTCGTTCCTTTTCCTTCTCCTGCGTTTGCTCTCTGTTCTCTAGAAATTAATAAGTGTTTTGATCATTAAAAACCGAGTGGGGCTTTATATACTTGCGCTTGGACAAGGCCAACGTGTCACGGAGCCAACGCGGAGGCTCCACCTCCGTGACACGCTGCCATCGCGGAGGGGCTCTACCTCGGCTCCTTCCGCGATGGTTCGACAGGTTTCTCATCCGATCTTTTCCCGGGCCTTTCTCCAGCACGTATGGCCTTCAAATATGCTTAACCAACGTGTGAATAGGTCGTCTAGGTGCCGGGAATTCTACGGGGTATAACAGTTAGCTTACCCGAAGCAGGGGTAAAAGACCTGTTAGGGATGAATGCCGGGTAATAGTCAAGTTCGACTCAGAAAAAGGACAAGTCCGCCATATATGCTAACAGATAGCAAGACATACCTGTAAGATGATAGTTATGATCCAGTTGTGATAGCAAAAGGGTGAGGGGTCATGTCAGTCAGATAGGTCTGACTACAAGTCAGGGGAAGTATGAACTGATACTTGACCAGTAATCTTGTTAACAATAAAGAGCAAGTACCTTGAACTCCAGAGTTCAGCTTAAGTAAGATGAGGGGAAGAAGCAGGAATGTCAGATCTTGTGGGGAAAATTAGAATTACCCCCGGATTGATAAAATATCGTATTAAGGATTAATCCTCGGGTTGACGGTAAGATTGCGGCTCAGAATACCGCAGTATGTCCGCTATGGAGAAGTTAAGAAGTTACCGATACAACAATTCTAATCTAGTGTGACCTAGAGATAAGGCCCAGCAGACAGTCATGGGCTCTCAATATATGCCAAGTAAGGCCACAAGATTCGAACGTTGACCCCACATCGCAAGAGTGGCGAAATTTCAAACAGCAGACAATAACTAAAGTGCTTATGTTTGTTACTTTCAGAATGGGGTGACAATACAATGAAATGTTAAGAGAAGGCAGGAGGTATTATTAGACCATAGAAGCAGTGTATCATGTACAATATGAAATTTAGCAAAGTGTGTCAGAGATTACGTATCACTACAGAATTCAGTATGTATTGTACGTATTTATTAATATATATTTGTGCAGATAATAAATATGCTGTCAGCAGCTACTAATAGGGGTTACAATCACACAGATGCATATTAGTGCTGGGAAGTATATACAAATTGCATTGCAGGACCCCTTTCCAAAAAAAATAAAAAATAAAATAAAATAAAATAAAATAAAAAGAGAAAAGAGAGAGAAGAAAAAGAGAAAAGCGAAAAGAAGGGGCAAGTTAAGTGTGATTTACGTATGAATCCATAGAAACTGTCTCAGCTCTTAGTTATTAAGTTAATAGACTTATATGTTGTTTTCAGATCTAGGTTTTAGAAGCTTATAAGAGTTAGTAACCTGAATCAGGTAATTAGATGATAAGGGCGCAGTTAGACGGTCTACCGACCAGCTGGCGCCTGTATTAGCAGGGAAGCATCTCTAAAGATCAATAACACTAGAGCATGTGCCAGAACCAGAATTAGAGACTGAATAGGTATACTTCAGAGATTAGCAATACTAGAATTGTTCCAATATGTTAAGTGGCCATACATCATTTTCCCAGCCTTGTGGATGAGAGTCGACCTTAGTCAACCTAGCAGTTATTACAAGGAATACCCCGCAAGTCAGACAAGCCCGTGGGCACCCCAAGAAAGGGGTCCACATCAGCAGTCAATGACAGACTAGTACTTCAGCTGGTTCTCATAAGATATTCGGATACAGAGCCCTAGTGGAAGGCCAGTATTTACAGAATAGCTCATAAGACCGAGAATTCCCCAGAATAGCAGTATAAATCCAAGTGGATACACACAAGGCGTAAGAAATTGATAGTACCCTGCTAGCACAGTGTTTATTAAGACCAGGAGATCAATAGACTCCCCGTGAAGATCCAGAGACTGATCGCCTGGGAGTAAGTTTGATTAAGCCCAGCCTTACAGTGGTTCAAGCAAAATAATAAAGCAATTAGATGCCCACAAGTCTGCAGTTATGCATGAACTATAAGTACTCAAGTAGAACAGTTAGAGCATTGTTAGACTACTGCCACATTCGGGTCATTCAACCCGAATATTCAGTTATTTAAGGTAATGCAGCCAGATCATTAGAGGTCATGATCAATATCAGGATCCTCTGATCAGATAAAGGCACAAGGTGCGTAGACGGTCGTTCAGGTTATCCCAGCAACAAGTAGCCTTAGCATGTGGCCGGAAGGCCAGATAAGCTCTAGTTACGCCTGTAAACTACCTGTCGATCTCTTCGGCAAGACAAGCCAGTATGACCGTCAATTATATGTCGAGCTCTCTAAGTATGAATATGTTATATCAGTCAAGAAGAGATAATGGAGCAGCAAATGCTCTTAGCTATAGATCTATTAGGAGTGTGGCATATTTGCAACCCAAGCAACGGAAGTTGGTCAGAGAGATACATCAATTGGTCAATTTAGCCGTTCGTGTAATAGAAATGAAGGACAACAGAGCGGTAATCTAGAACACCGCCGTGTCGTCATCAGTTGTAAAGGAAAAAAAAGAATGGTAGTATAAGAATCCTGACCTGGTTAATAGAGGAAAGTGCTAGATTTCCAGGTAACAGAGGATGGAGTGCTGCATTGTAAAGGCCGTCTATATGTTCCAGATATTTCAGACCTCCACCAGCAGATTATGAACGAGGTACGAAAAGGGAAATTGCTGAATTTGAAGCCAGTGTCCTAACTGCCAACAGGTGAAAGCAGAACATCAGAAACTAGGCGGGTTAACTCAGGACATAGTTGTGCCTCTCTGGAAGTGGGAAGCAGTAAATATGGATTTTATGGCAGGATTACCCCGTACTAAACATGGACATGACTCTATATGGGTGATAGTTGACAGATTGACCGAATCAGCTCATTTCCTGCCAGTGGAAACTACTTTCTCGGCCAGATTATGCGGAGTTGTATATCCAAGAAATAGTCAGGTTGCACGGAGTACCAGTATCCATTATTTCAGACAGAGGAGCACAGTTTACGACTAGATTCTGGCAGTCATTTCAGAAAGGTTTGGGAACGCAGATTAATTTGAGCACAGCATTCCACCCTCAGACAGATGGACAGGTGGAATGCACAATTCAGACGCTCGAAGATATGTTGCGAGCGTGTGTGTTAGATTTCGGTGGTAGCTGGGTTGGGCATTTGCCCCTAATCGAGTTTGCTTGTAATAATAGCTATCACTCAGCTATCCAGATGGCACCTTTCGAGGCTTTATACGGGTGAAAGTGCAGATCGCCGATTGGCTGGTTCGAAATAGGAAAATCAGCGTTGATTGGGCCAGACATTATTCAGCAGTTAGAGGAGAAGGTAAAACTTATCAGAGAACGCCTACTGACTGCACAGAGCCACCAAAAGTCATATGCAGATGTGCGGCGCAGAAACTTGGAATTCGAGGTGAACGACTGGGTATTTTTAAAAGGATCACTGATGAAAGGGGTGATGAGATTCGGCAAGAAAGGTAAGCTCAGTCCAAGATTTGTTGGGCCTTATCAGATTCGCCGGAGGATAGGCCGAGTAGCATATGAGTTGAACTTGCCTCCAGAGCTAGAGTCCGTTCATCCCGTCTTTCATGTGTCTATGCTGAGGAAATGCATAGAAGACCCATCCAGAACAGTCCCAGTCCAGGATATCCAGGTTACAGAAGAGCTGGCCTACGAAGAGGTTCCAGTAGCCATCTTAGACAGACAGATTCGTAGATTGAGAACTAAGGATATTGCGTCTGTCAAAGTATTGTGGCGTAACAGGAACCAAAAGAGATGACATGGGAAGCGGAGAAAGATATGAAAGCTAGATATCCTCACTTATTCCAGGCCTATCTAGGCGACAGGTATGTCAGTATTGTTACCTATGCAGTACCTTACAGTTGTTTATCTATAAGTGAGAAAGATTGATGTTTAGTTATCGAATGAATCTTATAGTATCGTGTGGAGTACCTGTATTGTACTTTTCTGTGTTTCAGGATTTAGGGATAGTCCAGATTACAGGGGAAACTCTGCCCAAATTTTCCTAAGAACAAGTTAAGCTAATTGAGTAGTCCTCTAGATAGAAGTTTACATTCGAGAACGAATGTTCTTAAGAGGTTGAAGGTGTTATACCCCGTAGGATTTCCGGCACCTAGATGGCCTATTCGTGCGTTGGTCGAGCATATTTGGAAGCCATACATGCTAGAAAAAGGCCCGGGGAAAGATCGGACAAGCGCCAAGTCAGCGCGTCGCAAGGCAAAATGCGACTTATAAATCGCATTTCAGGAATGCGACTTATAAATCGCATTCCATGAATGCGATTTATAGTGCCAATTATATTTATGCCCCCACTTCGGTTTTAATTTAGTATGTTCATTATATTTTCCAGAAACGTGAGAGAAAACAGAGGGGGCGAAGGATATGGATAAATTGTCGCTCGATTACGCCGCCAAACGCGATCCAAATTCAAATTAACCTCAGGTACCGAGGTATTTAGCAGTAGGGAGCATTCCTACGGATTTTGTTTCGCAAAATACGGTCGACGAATCGTCGAGCTACCGAGCTAAGGTAAGTAGAATTGCTCCAAACTAGTGTCTATGTGCTCCTGGCTGTGAAGTGAATACTTCTCCCTTCTGGACTTCTGAAAAATAGCGAGTTTTCGACCATCTTTCGATAAGCCTAAGTTTAGGCTACAATTATATCGGAAGTGACGTCGCTCTTTAGAATAAAGCTATATTTAGTATTAATTAGCGTATACATGAATGCAGTTGGGAGAAATAGCTGGAGTATTGACCGAGCCTCGTCCGACAGACGGATAACTCGAGGTTAAGGTATGTAAAGCTAGTTCTTTCGGCAAGTTAGTAGCTTTAGCCTTGTATAATACAATAAACTCCGTAGTAGAATTCCCGGAAGTGGAATGTTAAGTATTGTGCAAGGTCAGTAAACCTAGTCCGCGTTGTGATATCATATTCAGTCTAAAAGTTAGAAAAGCATGTGCCCAAGGGCAAGTTAGTAGTTCAGATTCAGTACAGCTTATTATGTGAATAGCAAGCATGTTGTAGAATAAAAAGGAACAGATTTTCATAATAAAAGTCAGTAAAGAAAGATCTGATAGACAGACAGTATCTTGGCTACAGATTAGCCGTACAGTTAAACAGAGATTACAGAATCAGTATAATTATAAGAATCAGTTCAGTATAGAAACAGATCAGAATAAGAAGTTAGATTCCAGATAGTCTTTTCAGTGATACATGCTTGCTATTTCTATGTGCTATTTGTTTGTTGAGACTTGTTGTGGCATGTGGGCACCCCTTTAGCATCCCCACCGCCCCTGGGTTATAGCTGTGTCGATACCAGATTCAGACACCGCCACCAGCTGGGTGATGTCGTCCGCCTAGAGGACGATGATGGCCGACCACCATGATAATACGGTCCAGACCACCCTGCTTGCAGGGGTAGTTCAGTTTACTCTGCGCAGAGCCAGTCCACCCTGTTTACAGGGGCAGAACAATCTGTGTGCGCTTGTGGCCGGGGGCAGTTCCAGATACAGATTTTTATAAAATTACCCTGTTGCGTGCTTGCACCCAGGAGCAGTTTCAGTTACAGATACAGCAGCAGACTACCCCGTGTGCACTTGCGCCCAGAGGCAGGATTCTTCAGACTCAGACACAGTTTATTGTCAGAGGCCAAGGCCTGAGCTACGTACCCAAGGGAGCCGGTAGGAGGAGCTCACAGTTATCAGATGAGTGGAGTGACTTATTTTTGGTTGGTTTTTACCCGGGTAGGGGTATATAGATTGTTTGCTTGCTTGGCGCTATCCGGCTTATGGGGGTTGGTATTGGCTCTTGCTTGATACTTGCATATCTATTTATGTGCTTTATATATTATATACTAGCTACTAGACAGCAGGTCGTCGCCTCTACAAGTACGCCTCTACCTTATCAGTACAGAAAGCTTGATTTAGTTCATACCAGCTTCTTCAGATTCAGTTATCTCCTGCTATACAGAAATTCTAGATACGCTATCTATATTCAGTTGTTTTCAGTTGTACTATTTCAGTTGCTTTGCATACTCAGTACCAGTGGTACTGATGCCCAGTGGGGCGCTGCATTACTTGCCTGCAGGTACTCATAGACGAGGAGGCGATCCCTCGTGATTCCAGCCAGCTATTGAGTATTTAGCTCCTATCATCTGGAGTCTGAATTCCAGAGGTGTATTTTGTTTTCTTTTGTTGTACGGTACGGGTAGGTCGGGGCCCTGTCGCGATCATTTCTATTGTTATTCCTAGAGGCTTGCAGTCTGTATATATTTCCCTGTGGTCAGTTGAGCCGGTCATGTGAGGCCGTGCAGCTTGTTGTAGTTATTTGTTATTTCTGTTCCTGTTGGCCGTGTGTGGCCATAACCAGTCAGTAGTGGTGACCTTACCGGTCACGTAATTATTTAGCGTGCTATTGTTAAGTTACAGAGAACTAGACAGCATGGTGGCCTTGCAGGCCCGCATAGGTTCCCTTGACAGTAGTATGTTTCTGGTTAGCTGTTTTTTTTTCAGGTACAGGTGGCTATAGGCCTGTTGGCCGGAGGCTGTGTTTACAGCCGTTATATAGCCCTTTGTTTCCAGGAATTTGAGTTAGAGCCAGCCAGGCACTAGATGTGCCTTGGCTCACCGGATAGCAGTCTAGGTCCTACTAGGGCACCAGGTGCCAGTCATACCCCCCCAAGGTGGGGCGTGACAGAAGGATATATCCCTATCCTCATCAACAACTTCTAATCTTCAATCAATGGGCCAAAGGATCTTCGAATTCTTGTTTGCATTTACTTTTAACCCTTTCAATTCCATCTCCCGAGTTCAACCAAAAGCCAAATAGATTTATTCACAAGGTGATCAGTCTGGAAAATAAATAACTAAAATAAGTAAATATAAACAACCTTTAATGAAGAACCAAAACTAGCAAACTTCTACCATCAACTATGGCCAAAACCCTAGAATGGGCATTTAGCCACTCATAGACAAAAGGAAAAACATATAAATCATTATTATTCAAAACAAAACGATAAATAAAAAAGAAACCTTATTAGGAGCTTGTCTCTCCTCTAAAAGTTGCGATACAATCTTTCTACGATCAAACAAAATGATGTAACATTGCTAATAAATAACCTAGAAGTTTTATTTATAAGTGATCCCTCAAATGATGTTTCGCAAGTAATTGGCTTAAAAATTAGCAAAATTCATCCAGGATAGGGTCTAGCATGCCCCGCCCTCCGTAGCCCCAAGTTTGGCTTAATTTTCCTCTAAAGTTTAGCTCCGGGCACCCCACTCCAGCCATAGCACCAAAGTGTTTGTTAAATTTCTTGGCATTTATACCCTTCTGGCGCCCCACTCCATCCATAGCACCAGAATGTTGAAAAAATTTCTTAAGTCTGGGATGCTTCTGGGGCTCCATACCTCTCATCTCATCAAGGTGTTAGCAAAATTTTCATCTCCGAAGTCTGGGGCCTAGCGCCCCACGCCATCCATAGCACTAACTTTGGTGCATATTTCTCTAAAGTTCAGGAGTTGGCACACCACTCCAGCTATATCCCTAGGCCGAGTTTCGCGAACTCTTCTTTCTTCACACCTTGAGTCAATTTTGGGTCCTTTTTCCCTGGTTTCCTGCTCAAAACATCTAGAAACATTTATTATCTCACAAGACACACGAAAACATGAATTTACGCATTTCAAAAGGATTATGAACTCAGAACAAACCTAAATATGGGTAAAACTATGGCAAATGGGCATAAGAATATGTCCAACATCACCACCCGACTTAATCCATTGTTCGTCCTCAAATAATCCTCAACTCCGTGCACAAACTCATATTTTCTCACCACTTATCACCTCTATCAATTCACACTCAAACAACTAGCAGAGAGCATATGATTAAGTGGCTCATCAAATTATAGCAATTCACATCAAGCACATGTAGAGTATTTTACATTCGAGACTACACAACTTTTATAACCGACTCATTCTTTCAAAACAGTGACAATAGATTAAATATGAAACATGCAACACATAGTACACCGACTTAGACATCTTATGCCCCTCACTTTTCGTGATGTTCCTCTCTCAAATTATCAATGGAAACATAATAAGTAAGGCACACTCACACTCAGAAAAGATGTATCATATATATGCAACATACCATATGCTTGCCCTTTATGCACACCTAGACTACTTAGTTATTTCAATAGATTAAGATCAATAATGACTTTTCTTGGATGTAATGTCGGCTAAGGGACGGGTAGGAATGATTTTTCTTTTATAGTGACTACCAATCCTAGCACTTAAGACATTTTTCATCTTTCAAGTTCACCATTTTTTCCTTATTGTTCACCCTTCACTCTACTCACCCTTTTTTTCTTTTCATGCCCCTTTTTTTTAACTACTTGACTGCTAGTCTTTGCTTATAGAATCAATAAGAATATCACTCTTAAAACTCTTTCTTTCATTTTCCTACCAGCAAGTAAACAACATATTTTGAGCACCCTTTCTTCCTACTTTCTCTTCTTACTTGCCACACCATTTTCTTTCTCTCCTTTCCCTTATCACTCATGCTTTGGTGGACCTTCACTTTCAATCCTCAAAATGCCTAAGACTACTTTGGATAAACAATTTTGAAAGTCACATAACAAAAAGGGAATGGGCTACTTTTATGTCTAAGAAAAGAATAAGGCATATGGCTCAAGGGGGTTAACTAGGAAAAATGTCCATGGAGGTAAACCAACATAAGAAACATGGCTTTTTCAAAGTAATGGCTTAGTCATCTCTTAACTTTATACAACATACACTAATCCAAGTTCTACATGCTACAATATGTACAAAACACAATAATTAAGCTCACCTCATATGGCATTAAGACTCTAGTCAGTTTCCTATAGCTACACATCCATACTGTCATATTGAATGACATTTTTCATTATTAAGCCCTACAAGTTATTGAGTCGAATTAAAAAACTATGCGTGTGTCTCGTGGAATTCTCACTTAAGATGACCACTTCATTGCCTCTATCTTAGCATCTAAGTGGAATGTCAAAGAGTACACAAGTGATTTATGTCTGACTCAATCCTAAGAAAAATAAAAAAAGTGACTAATTTTCCTTAAGACAGTCGTCATCCTTCTATCATAGGGAAGGTTCACTACTCTATGACGACACAAAAAACAAGAAAAAATTTAAAATTTTTGACTTTAAAATTAACTAAACAAACTCAATTAACAACGACAAACAAATCATCCAAACATCACAAGGCATCATCCAGATTATTAGTCATCAACATTACTATGTATTACAAAACATGACCTAATCAATCACAGAGCTACTACCACAGGGGATAACATCTAGTACTATGGCCTACTATGAATATATCAAACAAAGAGTAAATAGAAAATCTTTCCTCCACCCATTTAAACGGTGCACTATCCTCAGTGCACACACAAATATATCAATTACGTAGAGAAAAGGAACTTCATGGGCCGCTACGCATAGTCATCATCATCAGGATTGTACTCCTGATCATCTTCATCCTCGCCATTAATTTGCATGGCTCCCGTGGTAGCATCATCCTCCTCATCATTATTGTCCAAGTCATCAACTTCATCAGTAAGCACCATGGTCTTATCATCGTCCAGCAACTCCTCAAAGGCTAGTCCCACTCTACACATTAGTATAGCACTCTCCATGAGTGAGTACCTCTTCTCCAGGGTATCTATCTCATCATTCGTGATAGGTCGGCCTTCGATCCTTAATTGCAAATCTAACATGTTGAACATGTGGTCTCTCTAGCTATCATCCTGGGCCTGGTGATCAGCTACAGTGAGAGGTGGAGCTATTGAAGTGATGGGCTCCTTTACCTTTATTACATCCATCATCTTGCCTGCTAGGTACCCTGCTCGAGGTAGATGAAGGTCTACCTCCTCTTCCTCAATGCCCTTATCTCTCAAAAATTGAGTCAGGAGACTGCTATCACAGTATTTCCACCTGCAGTTATCCCTCAATCTCCTAATATTGCCTCAAAGCACTGCACCAAAATTGAGTGGTAGCCCCTTCGTTAGTATGTATACCAACACAACCCGCTCTCTAGTGATGTCTGTTATATGTGTCCTAGGGAGAAGCATAACACAAATAATCTTCACCCACACTTTTCCTCCTTATTCATGTAGGAGAATGAGAGTGTACAGTGGACACCATTATTGTCCCTTGCCCAGTGGGCAGATGAATGCTCACTATCTCGGTATGGGGTCTTCTCCACCAGAATGAAGTACTATATGCGTCTACAACAGGAGTATCGAGGAAGTCATTGAATGTTTTAGTAGTTAATTTGAACCACCTTTACCCATATTTTGACCTTATTGTTCTCCCCAAAAGAAATGTCCCAGTTTTCATAATATTCCCTCATCAAAGTGAGGTTGCACTCTTCCGGCTCGGGAAAGATGTAGCCCAATCCCAACTCGAGGACCTTGTCCCAGATGGTGGGGAACTCAATTGTGTGGCGGCCTTTGTTAATACAATTCTTGGGACCATATTTGACCTCCTTTTGTGTGGTGAACCATATTTGTCCATGAGGCCACACCGTTTTTTCTCCAAACCTCCTAGTAGGGCTCCCTTGGCCGATGAACTTGATCCTTTTATGTATTTTCGGAGTATATTGAAACCCTTGTTAGCTACCTCTATCTCCTTTTGTTTGTTAGAGTTTGATGCCATGACACCTGTCAATAACAACCAAGAACTTCACAAGATTATTTTGTGAACAAAAAGGCCAGCTAATTAGGTGTGACAGGTGCAAAGTGACCCCGCATTTAATTCGCTAGCCTACTTGTGAGAATATGTCAAATAGGGTACTCAATGCTTCCCCCATTATTATCTGAAACCTAAACCTCCACAATATTCACTAACTTCACATTACAAAGAAGTTCATTAATTGTTTTCCGCATCTCTCTTCTATTCTTTTTTTTCTTTCTTTTCAACAATGCCTCAACTTGGCCATTCTATTCCCTTTCCCTCTTTAATTCTTAATTCAAGTAATCCATATGGAAGTAGTACATTCAATTCATTCAACAGTCCACATGAAATTTACTACCAAACAACATGAATTAATAAGAATTTTCAACAACTCAAGATTTTTTACATTCAAGAATTTAAGAAATAAGCACTTTGTCTCTACAATCAATTTTCTATCCACCAAATTCATGGCATTCAATTCATCATCCTCTTTCACCCCCACTAATTCAAATAACTACATTCAACCAAAAATAAGCAACCCAACAAGGATGCGCATTATCATGGAAGAATTTAAGAAATTAAAGCTCATGAAATCCACATTATGAACGTCAAGCTTTTCACAGATGATGGTGATTTTGGGTATTTAACTTGGGCAAAAAGGGTATGGGGGTATGCTTTTCACACTAAATACCCAAGAGAGAAGAGAGTTACTTACTTGAGTTGGAGAGATTAGCTACATCAAGCTTCTTGAAGAAGACAATAATTGCGGACTAGGGAGAGGGGAAGTTACGGCTTTATGAGAGAGAGAGAGAATTTTATTTGCTTTTTATTTTTGAATTTTAGTGACAGGAGATGGATATGGATTTAAAATAAAGGTGTGGGGAATGCATTTTTGGTAATTTTAAGGTCCTTGGGTCTAATTTGACCAATTGAACCAAAAATATTTCGGACAGCATACCCCTAGCACCGCGCGACAGTTATCACACCACGCACTTAGAAAATTAAATTTCTTCATGGATATGGGCTGGTGCGACGCGCCACCCATAGTCCCAACCTAAATTTTTTTTTCTTTTTGAGTACAACACCTGGCACACCATGCCAAGTATCTCACCCCATGCTTAACCTTTTTCAGCTCATTTTCCTCACTCTTTTTTCCTTCAAAGCCCTGCATCTCTGCAAAACAAAAAATATTAGAATGATTGGTTTCCTCCCATCAAGCATCGTAGTTATAATCGTGGCACGACATTCATGGGTTTCCTCCCGTGTAGACCTAATTTAACATCGTGGAATGATGAAAGTCACTCTCAGTCCTTCATCCGAGTGAGATAGTTAGTATCATGAAAACCTGCTAAATTCTCATGCAACATATGCTGCTCAACTGCCTCCTTACACGCTCCAAACTCTATCGCTGGCTTCACTGTGAAATTCTCATAATGTAGTGGTCATCTGGCCACTCTAAACACATCAAAGACTTCCTCCTGACCATCCACAGTCATAGACATCTTGCTTGACTTCACCTTTATGACAGCATCAACAGTGGCTAAGAATCCACTTCCCAAAATAAGGAGAGTTGCTGCATCTGCTTCATAATCCAGGATTATAAAGTCCACCGATGAGATGAAAGGTCCAACCTTGATCAAGAAATCCTCTATGATTCCATAAGGATAGGCAAGGGACCGTTCAGCAAGCTGCAAGGTCACTATGGTCGAACATGGTTCACCAAAACCCAAGGCCTTGAACAAGGATATAGGCGTCAAATTAATGCTTGCCCCCAAGTTACACAGTTTTAAACCAACCTATTTGCTCCTAATAGCAATTGGATAGTGAAGCTCCCGGGGTCTTTTAGCTTCTTAGAGATTTTATTCTGCACCCAAGAACTACACTCTTCCGTGAGAGCCACAATCTCAAATTCCGTCAGCCTCCTCTTGTTTTCCACAATATCCTTTAGATACTTGGAATACTTTGGAACTCCTGCAAAAGCTCCACCAACAACAAGTTAACATGTACCTACTTCAACATATCAAGAAATTTCTGGCAAGCTGAGTCCTCCTTCCGCTTCTTAAACCTTTGTGGAAATTGAGGAGGTGGTCTAGTTTCTACCAACTTTACATTTGAGTTGCTTGAATCACCAACCTCCTATCTAGACAACACAACCTACTCCTCATCATCTTTCTTATATCTAGGGATTACCTCACCCGGCTCTTTACCACTACGTAAAAAAATTGCAATCACATTTTTCTTAGGGTTTTCTCGGTGTTTCTCGAAAGTGCCCCTTGTGGTATGTTAGTTTTCTGAAGGATCGATTGCCCTATATGTCTCTCCAGCTCATGGATAGAATTCTGCATCTCGTTAACCACCTGAATCTGTTGAACCATCCACTGCTTCATTATCTCCTCTAATGAATTACTCAGTTGATGGCCCGAATGTTATACCCCGTAAGATTTCCAACACCTAGATGTCCTATTCGCACGTTGGTTAAGCATATTTGAAAGCCATACGTGCTAGAGAAAGGCCTGGGAAAGGATCGGACAGGTAACCTGTCGAACCATCGCGGAAGGAGCCGAGGCAGAGCCCCTCCGTGATGGCAACGTGTCACGGAGGTGGAGCCTCCGTGTTGGCTCCGTGACACGTTGGGCCAGTCCAGGCCCAAATATATAAAGCCCCACTTCAGTTTTAAGTGAAATATTTCTTATATTTTCCAGTGAAAATAGAGAGAAAAACCAGAGAGGAGAAAGGGACGAAGGTTCCTTGATAATTTCCTTCCAATTACGCTGCCAAACGTTGTTCAAACTTAAATTAACTCCAGATACCGAAGTATTTAGAAGCAGGGAGCATTCCTACAGATTTAGTTTCGCGAAATTCGGCCGACAAATCATCGTGCTACCGGGCTAAGGTAAGTGGAATTGCTCCAAACTAGTGTCTATGTACTCCTAGCCGTAAAGTGAATACTTCTCTCTTCTGGACTTCTGGAAAATAGCAAGTTTTCGACCATCTTTCGATAAGCCCAAGTTTAGGCTATAATTATATCAAAAGTGACGTCGTCCTTCAGAATAGTGTTGTATTTAATACTAATTTACGTATTTATGAATGCAGTTGGGGAGATTTAGCTGGAATACTGACCGAGCCTCGTCCGACAGTCGGATAACTCAAGGTTAAGGTATGTGAAGTTGTTCTTCGGCAAGTTAGTAAGCCCTAGATTGGTAAATCATAGTAAACTCCGTATTTGAAACTCTAGGAGTTGAATGTTGAGAACTAAGTAAATCTAATAGATTTCGAGTGGTGTTGTCATATCGTATTCGGTCCGAAAGATAGTAAAGCATGCGGGCGAGTTAGTATTCCAAATTCAGTATAGCTTATTGTATGATTAGCAAGCATGTTGTAGAGTAAAAGATACAGATTTTTAGAATAAAGTTAGTAAAGTAAATCAGATAGATAGACAGTTTTATGGCTACAGATTAGCCATTCCGACAGATAGTATCCCGGCTATAGATTAGCCAAGCAGTTAAATAAAGATTTTAGAATCAGTATAATCAGTAAAGAATTAGTTCAGTGTAGAAACAGATTAGAATAAGAAATCAGATTTCAGATAGTCTTTTTTTCAGTTATACATGCATGCTATTTATATGTGTTATTTGTTTGTTGAGACTTGATGTGGCGTGAGGGCACCTTATTGAGCGTCCTCGCCGCCCCTGGGTTGGTAATCGTGTCGCCCACTGAGCGGGTGGGTTTTACATCACTCCAAGGAGTGGCATGCCGTCCCCAGCTTGGACGAAGATGGGATGAAGCTTTCCCCTATAGCAGTCTGATCAGCATTACAGGTGCAGCTCCGGTTTCAGATAGCCCTGTTGAGTTTTGTGTCCAGGGAACCAGAACCTATCTGTTACTATCTGTACATTCAGTTATTATAGGTGTAGCTCCGGTTTCAGGTAGCCCCGTTGAGTTGTGTTCGGGGATCCAGACCCTATCTGTTACTGTCTACACAGGAGTCCTCCGGACCCAGACACGATTGCTTATATCGGAGGCTATGGCCCGAGCCGGAGACCCAGGGAGCCGGTAGAGGAGCTCCAAAGTGAGCAGATGAGTGGAGTGACTTATTTTTGGCTGGTTTTGACCCGGGTAGGGGTATATAGATTGTTTGCTTGATTGGCGCCATCCGGCTTATGGGGGTTGGTATTGGCTCTTGCTTGCTAAATGTATATGTATCTATGTGCTTTATATATATATTAGTTAATAGACAGCAGGCCGCCGTGACTACAGACACGCTCCTACCTATCAGTGCAGAAAGGTTTGATCTAGTTCCTATCAGCTCTTCAGATTCAGTTATCTTCTGCTCACAGACTTGTTAGTTGTGTTATCTGTATTCAGTTGTATTATTTTAGTGGCTTTGCATACTTGGTACCAGTGGTACTGACGCCCAGTGGGGCGCTGCATTACTTTCCTGCAGGTACTCATAGACAAGGAGGCGATCCCTCGTGATCCTAGCCAGCGTAGAGTCATCAGCTCCTGTCATCCGGAGCTTGATATTTCAGAGGTTTATATCATTTCCTTTTGTTGTACAGTACGGGTAGGTCGGGGCCCTATCCCGACTATCTTATCAGTATTCCTAGAGGCTTGCAGTTTGTATATATTCCCTGTGGTCAGTTTATGATGGTCGTGTGAGGCGTTATGCAGTCAGTAGTGGTGACCTTGCCGGTCACGTAGTTATATTAGTATTCCATTGTTGAGTTACAAATAACTAGACAGCATGGTGGCCTTGTCAGCTCGCATAGGTTCCTTGTTACGAGTATATTTCTGGTTAGCTGTTATTACAGGTACAGGTGGCTATAGGCCTAATCGGCTGGAGGCTGTATTTACAGCCGTTATATAGCCCGTTGTTTCCCTGAATCTGAGTTAGAGTTAGCCGGGCACCAGGTGTACTTAGGCTCAGTAGTCTAGCAGTTCAGGTCCTAGTAGGGCACCAGGTGCCAGTCATACCCCTTAAGGCGGGGCGTGACAAACTTGGTATCAGAGCCAGGTCGTGTCCCAGGGAGTCTGCAAGCCGTGCTAAGTAGAGTCTTGTCTATGAATGTGTTGTGCACCACATACTATAGGCAGGAGGCTGCGAGGCATGATAGGATGGTTACTCTTCTTTCATACTCAATCGTGCCATAGCACAGTACAACATAAGGTCGAGTTCCTAAAACTTATCATATCTTTTGTCTATAGATAAGAATGGAAGATCAGCGACACCCTGCCACAGGCAGGAGATTAGACACAGTGCAGGAGAAGGCACCAGCAGGATGCCTTAGCTTCAATTAGAGTCAGCCCGATCTGAGGGCGATATAGACGCTTCATCACAGCCCTCTCAGCAGTCCCCCTCGCATCAGGAGTCGTTGGGCACTACACCGCCCCCGATAGCTCCTATGCCTTCGCCATCAGATCAGGAGGTTCATACTGCTACAGTTATGTTGGCACAGATGATGGCCACACAGCACCAGCCAGTGCCACCTGTAGCAGCAGAATCTTCAGGTGGGTCAGGTAGTTCTAGGGTCAGGGAATTTTTGGCACTAGGTCCTCCACAGTTCACTGGGTCAGATCAAGCAGAGGACCCCAGGACTTTCTAGATCAGATGTAGAGGATATTCCGAGTTATGCATGTGACCCCTTCAGAGTCTGTTGAGCTGGCAGTGTTTCGGTTACAGGATATAGCTATATTGTGGTACGAGAGTTGGGAAAGCTCTCGAGGGAGAGATGTTACCCCTCCGACCTGGGCCAGCTTCTCGAAGGCCTTCCTGGACCGTTACTTGCCACGAGAGATCTGACAGGCCCAGATGGACCAATTTTTGCATCTAGAGCAGGGGGCGAGGAGTGTACGCGAGTATGCTTTACAGTTTGACTCCTTAGCCCGTTATGCTCCAGCATTTGTTGATACCATGCCAGCAAGAGTTCACAGATTTATCCTGGGTTTGAATCCGGAGTATATTGAGGCATGTATGACGGCGACATTGCGAGAGGATATGGACATTGCCCGAGTACAAGCTTTTGCTCAGACCATTGAGGGTCTTAGACAGCGGCAACAGGGTAGTAGACAGACCAGTCAGGAACAACATTGTAGAGATAGATCAGAAGAGATGCAAAGGAAAGTTCAGAGAGGACCTAGGCCACGACTATCAGACAGGCCCCCTAGACCCCCACCTCCACCACAGCAGCAGCAGCGAGGCAGATCTGCTCGTCGAGGGCAGTCAGAGCCTAGTGGCAGTTCCAGAACAGTAGATTCCCCGCAGTAGAGAAGGAGAGAGCAGAGCAGATTTGCACCCCCACCCTGCCCTAATTGCAGCCGACCTCACACCGGAGCTTGTAGATATGGCTCCACTGGGTGTTATATTTGCGGACAGGAGGGACATCGGATGAGAGATTGTCCGACCAGAGTTCAGGTGAGTAGAGGCAGCCAGGACAGGGGATCCGTAGGGCCACGAGCCCTAGCAACCTCAGCGGGGCGTGGGCCTTCAGGTTCAGTTGGCAGAGGCCGAGGGAGATCAGGAGCCTCCAGTTCAAGTACAGTCTCAAGCCGTACTTATGCACTACCAGGGAGACATGATTCAGAGGCGTCTCCAGATGTAGTGACAGGTATGCTGACTATATCTATTCATGCCCTGCTTATGTATTGATTGATCCAGGATCCACCTTGTCATATATTACCCCATTTGTGGCACGAAAGTTCAATCTTGCACCAAAATTATTACAGCAACCCTTTTCAATATCCACGCCCGTCGGTGACTCTATTATAGCTAGCAGGATTTACCGAGGGTGTATAGTGGAGGTTGCTGACCGCCAGACTACAGTAGATCTGGTGGAGCTAGAAATGATTGACTTCGATGCCATAATGGGATGGATTGGCTAGTGCCATGCTACGCCAATGTTGAATGTTGGACCAAGACGGTCCGATTCCACTTTCCAGGAGAAGCAGTGTGGGAGTGGAAAGGCAGCACAGCTACGCCAAAAGGTAGGTTTATTTCCTACCTTCAGGCGAGGAAATTGATAACTAAGGGGTGTATTTACCACCTAGTCCGAGTTCAGGATGTCCGAGCAGAACCCCCGACACTCCAGTCTGTTCCGGTGGTGAACGAGTTCCCTGACGTGTTTCCAGATGAGTTACCTGGTATTCCCCCAGAAAGGGAAATAGATTTCACTATTGATATATTACCAGACACTCAGCTTATATCAATTCCTCCTAATCGTATGGCTCCTGCAGAACTCAGAGAGTTGAAGTAGCAGTTGAAAGATTTGCTAGATAAAGGTTTCATCAGGCCGAGTACTTCACCATGGGGTGCGCCAGTTCTATTTGTGAGAAAGAAAGATGGCTCGCTCCGTATGTGCATAGATTATCGGCAGTTGAACAAAGTTACAGTAAAGAATAAGTATCCGCTTCCCAGAATAGATGATTTGTTTGATCAGCTACAAGGGGCTAGATACTTTTCCAAGATCGACTTGCGGTCCGGATATCACCAGGTTCGAGTTTGTGAAAGAGATATTCCCAAAACGGCGTTCAGGACCCGATATGGACACTTTGAATTTCTAGTTATGTCCTTTGGGTTAACAAATGCCCCAGCAGTATTCATGGACCCGATGAATAGTATTTTCAAACCATACCTGGACCTGTTCGTGATCGTGTTCATTGATGATATTCTGGTGTATTCTCGCTCTAAAGCAGATCACCGGACTCATTTACGCACGGTGCTCCAGATTCTCAGGGACCAGTTATATGCTAAGTTCTCCAAGTGTGAATTCTAGCTTAACTCAGTAGCCTTCCTAGGGCATATTGTGTCGGATGCTGGTATACAGGTTGACAAGCAGAAGATAGAAGCAGTCAAATCATGGCCTAGGCCTACCACTCCGACTGAAGTCCGTAGCTTTCTGGGATTAGCGGGATATTACAGGAGGTTCATTGAAGGGTTCTCTACTATAGCAGCACCTCTGACTAAACTGACGTAGAAAGCAGTAAGTTTCAGTGGACAGAGGCATGCGAGCAGAGCTTCCAGGAACTGAAAGATAGATTAACCTACGCCCCAGTGCTAGCATTGCCGGAAGGTACAGAGGGTTATTCAGTGTATTGCGACGCATCAGGCATTGGGTTGGGTTGTATGTTGATGCAGCATGGTAAGGTGATTGTGTATGCTTCCAGGCAGCTGAAGAAACACGAAAAGAATTACCCTACCCATGACCTGGAGTTAGCCGCAGTGATCCACGCCTTGAAAATGTGGAGACATTACCTGTATGGCGTCCACGTTGATATTTTCACAGATCACAAGAGCCTACAGTATATCTTCACTCAGAGGGAGTTGAATCTACGGCAACGTCGCTAGTTGGAGCTGTTAAAGGATTACGATGTGAATATTCTGTACCACCCCGGAAAAGCCAATGTTGTAGCAGATGCTCTCAGTCGGAAGTCCATGGGGAGTTTGGCATATTTGCAGTCCGAGCAGCGGGAATTGGTCAGGGAGATACACCAGTTAGCTAGCCTAGCCGTTCGTGTAGCAGAAATAGAGGACGGTAGAGTGGTAATTCAGAACACCGCCGTCATTAGTTGTGGAAGTGAAAGACCGACAATATGAGGATCCTGACCTGATCCAGCTCAAATACAGAATCCAACAGGGTAAAGCGCCAGATTTTCAGATAACTGAGGAAGAAGTGTTGTTATGTAAAGGCTGCCTCTGTGTTCCAGATGTTTCAGAACTCTGCCAGCAGATTATGAATGAGGTACATTACGCCCGCTATTCTCTCCACCCTGGTGCAACAAAAATGTACCATGATATCAAAGAAAACTACCGGTGGCCACGTATGAAAAGAGAAATTGCTGAATTTGTAGCCCAGTGTCTTAACTGCCAACAGGTGAAAGCGAAACATCATAAACCAGGCGGGTTGACTCAGGACATAGCTGTGCCTCTCTGGAAATGGGAAGCAGTGAATATGGATTTTGTAGCAGGATTACCCCGTACCAGACACAGACATGACTCTATATGGGTGATAATTGACAGATTGACAAAATCGGCTCATTTCCTGCCAGTGAGAACTACTTTCTCGGCCGAAGATTATGCAGAGTTGTATATCCGAGAAATAGTCAGATTGCATGGAGTACCGGTATCCATTATTTCAGACAGAGGAGCACAGTTTACGGCTAGATTCTGGCAGTCGTTTCAGAAAGGTCTGGGAACGCAGATTAATTTGAGCACAGCATTCCACCCTCAGACAGATGGACAGGCTGAGCGCACAATTCAGATGCTCAAAGATATGTTGCGAGCGTGTGTGTTTGATTTCGGTGGTAGTTGGGATGAGCATTTGCCGTTAATTGAATTTGCTTATAATAACAGCTATCACTCAGCCATCCAGATGGCGCCTTTTGAGGCTTTATACTGGTGAAAATGCAGATCGCCGATTGGTTGGTTTGAAATAGGAGAATCAGTGTTGGTTGGGCCAGACATTGTTCAACAGTCAGAGGAAAAGGTAAAGCTTATCCGAGAATGCTTACCGACTGCACAAAGCCGCCAGAAATCATATGCAGATGTGCGGCGTAGAGACTTGGAGTTTGATGTGAATGATTGGGTATTTTTGAAAATATCCCCAATGAAAGGGGTGATGAGATTCGGCAAGAAAGGTAAGCTCATCTCGAGGTTTGTTGGGCCTTATCAGATCCGTCGAAGGATAGGCCGAGTAGCATATGAGTTGAACTTGCCCCCAGAATTGGAATCCGTTCATCCGGTCTTTCATGTGTCTATGCTGAGGAAATGCATAGGAGACCCATCCAGAGGAGTCCCAGTCCAGGATATCCAGGTTATGGAGGAGCTGGCCTATGAAGAGGTTCCAGTGGCTATCCTAGAGAGACAGATTTGCAGATTGAGGACTAAAGATATTGCATCTATCAAGGTATTATGGCGTAACAGGAACTGAGAGGAGATGACGTGGGAGGCTGAGGAAGATATGAAAGCTAGATATCCTCACTTATTCCAGGCCTAGTCAGGCGACAGGTATGTCCGTATTATTACTTATGCAGTACCTTGTGGTTATGTATGTATAAATAAGAAAGATTGATGTATAGCTGTCAGGTGAATCCTAGAGTATTGTGTGCAGTACCTGTATTGGACTTTTCTGCGTTTCAGGTTTTTGGTATAGTCCATATTACAGGGGAAACTCTGCCGAAATTTTTCTAAATAAAGTGAGTTGAGAAGTCCTCTAGATAGCAGTTTCCATTCGAGGACGAATGTTCCTAAGGGGGGGAGAATGTTATAACCCGTAAGATTTCCGACACCTAGATGGCCTATTTGCACATTGGTTAAGAATATTTGAAAGCCATACGTGCTAGAGAAAGGCCTGGGAAAGGATCAGATGGGTAGCCTGTCGAACCATCGCGGAAGGAGCCGAGGCAGAGCCCCTCCGCGATGGCAACGTGTCACGGAGGTGGAGCCTCCGCGTTGGCTCCGTGACATGTTGGGCCTGTCCAGGCCCAAGTATATAAAGCCCCACTTCGATTTTAAGTGAAATAATTCTTATATTTTCTAGTGAAAATAGAGAGAAAAACCAGAGAGGAGAAAGGGACGAAGGTTCCTTGATAATTTCCTTCCGATTACGCTGCCAAACGTTGTCCAAACTTAAATTAACTCCAGATACCGAAGTATTTAGCAGCAGGGAGCATTCCTACGGATTTAGTTTCGCGAAATTCGGCCGACAAATCATCGTGCTACCGGGCTAAGGTAAGTGGAATTGCTCCAAACTAGTGTCTATGTACTCCTAGCCGTAAAGTGAATACTTCTCTCTTCTGGACTTCTGGAAAATAGCAAGTTTTCGACCGTCTTTCGATAAGCCCAAGTTTAGGCTATAATTATATCGAAAGTGATGCTGTCTTTCAGAATAGTGTTGTATTTAGTACTAATTGACGTGTTTATGAATGCAGTTGGGGAGATTTAGCTGGAATACTGACCGAGCCTCATCCGACAGTCGGATAATTCGAGGTTAAGGTATGTGAAGTTGTTCTTCGGCAAGTTAGTAAGCCCTAGATTGCTAAATCATAGTAAACTCCGTATTTGAAACTCTCGGAGTTGAATGTTGAGAACTAAGTAAATCTAATAGATTCCGAGTGGTGTTGTCGTATCTGATCACGGGCAAAAATAGCATGCCCGAGATACGCTTTATGACTTAAATGAGTCTTGTTAATCTAAGTTATTGTATACATTTTCATGTAATTTTATATGAATCTGAAGATATGTGCTAACCAACATAATTATCCTTTGTTTTGTAGGTTTTGATGACTTTTGAGTAACTAATCCATGAGTTGGTGAAGTAGAGGCGTGGAAATGGAATTAACCCGCGAACGTCGGCAAAGAGGAGGCACAAAACAGCCCACCTGCACGTCGGCAATGTGCCACGGTAGGCAGGCTGATCATAACAGCCCACCTGCACGTTGGCAACATGCCACGGCAGGCTGGCTGCGCGACATGGAGGTGTCAATGCGCTGCCCCAGCAGCGTGACATGCTGCCAACGCGGCAAGGTGCTGCCGAGGCCAAATTTCGAGTGATTTCCAGAGAGCTTTCGCGTTGCCTCCGTGTCACGGAGGCAGTGCTCCGCGATACACTCCGTGACACGGAGCAGTTCCATGACAGGCTAAATTAAGCACGTTCTCCATTTACTATAAATAGGACCCTTAGCTCCTAATTCCATTGGGTCACGATTTTATTCTGGAAAACTACCTAGGAGTGAAGGGAGAAGTGGGAGAACTCATCTAGGGTTTGTCAAATTCCCTTCTCATCTACCAAATTCATGTAAGTATGTTAGTTTAGTAGTAGTTAGTGTAGTTTTACGAACATGAATGGCAAGAACCCTTCCTCTAGGGTTGAAGCCATGAATTATGATTGTGATTTTATGAAATTGTTTTGGAATTGAGTTATTGATTGTTGTTTTCGTCTTGCATTCTGGATTGTTGGTTGTTTTTATGATTGATTACCATGAAAGAATATTTGTTAGCTTGAGTAATAGCTTGAGAAAGCATTACCTAGGTCAGGACATGAGAATGTGAGGAGCATGTTTGTATCTCGGGAGAGATTTTTGTGTCAGGATAAAAGTATAACTAACACCATGCTTGGTTGACACACGGGGGTCATGAAAGACCAACTTGGGATGTCACATCACCACTCGAAGAAGTAGTTGTGAGGCTAAGTTGAGTTAAATGGTTAGACGCACGAAAGTCCCTAATCGTTTACCCGTAAACCACAACATAATTGATTGCCTGCGACTAGAAATTAAACTCCTCGCTCACAATGATGCAGTGAGGCTAGATTGCCGTGTTTAGAGGCTTGAAAGACCATAAACATGCAATTATAATTATGTGAAATAATAATTGATAGTTCCATGCTTAACCCATTGCAAATCGTAGTATCGCATGATTAATTGGCTTCAACTCTATGTTGCTTCTAGAGTAATTTCAGAATATTTCGTTGACCCAAACTTAGACTTAATTAATCTCAATCGAAAATGTCTATAACCAACACTTGAGGTATTTAAGATCACACTAGAAGTGGATAGTTAGAGGAATGGGTCCAGTCCCTGTGGGTTCGACAATCCGGTTCTTAAAAAGAGCCACTATATTACTTGCACGACCCGTACACTTCCGGACGCGCGAATCGGGCACGTCAAGTTTTTTGCGCCGTTGCCGGAGACTCAGTGAAGTTTTGATAATTTATCTATTTTTGTGTGATTTTTAAATTTCCTTAAGTGTTGAGAAACTTGGTCTTAGTTTGTTTATTTGCAGGTGACAGGTTGTCCTGCCGAGCTGGCTAGAAATAGACAGCTTGTGGAACCGTTGCTGGAACCTGAACGTCAAATCCATTTGCAAAGGAGAGTAGCTCTAGATCAAGAGCTGAAGAGACTTCAATACAAGGTACAACAACAACCACCCGCGGGACAAGCACAATTGTCATCAGAAGCAATGGCAGCAAGACCAGTTCGCAAAGTGGCAATCCCACTAGCGACGAATGTGACCTCTAGCATTCGTAAACCGGAGCCTGGAGGGCACTTTGAGCTTAAACAGAACATGGTGTAGCTATTACATTCTAGTGATCAATTCATTGGGATGGCACATGAGGACCCGCAGCAGCACCTACAGAGCTTTTTAGATATTAGTGACCCGTTTGTCCCCACCGGCGTGTCCACAGATTATGTCCGACCGACCCTCTTCCCGTTTTCACTATTGGGAGAGGTGAAAATGTGGCTGAAGGCTGAGCCACCGAACTCCATAACTTCATGGAATGACTTGGCTAAGACGTTCCTTATCAGATTCTTCCCTTCAGGCAAAACTTCAAAGTTGAGAAGTGAAATACTCAGTTTCAAGCAGAGGCCTGATGAGAACTTATATATGGCTTGGGAAAGATTCAAGTCATTGTTGAGAGAATGTCCCCATCACCAGCAATCAAATGAAGTGCTGGCACATACCTTTGTAGAAAGTCTAGACCCACACACGAAAATATTACTAGACTCTACATCGGGTGGGCAAGCCTAGGAGAAGACTTATGATGAGTTGTATACTTTGTTGAACAGAATTGCTCAAGGAAATCCAGAGTGGTACAGCGATTCACCGAGGGGGGCAGGAAAGAGATCGGGGTTGATAGAAGTAGATGGTTAGAATGCCTTGGCAGCTTTGTTCCAACATCAAATGATGACTCAATTCAATAAACTGAGTATGAACCAACACCAGGGCCAGGTTAATGCAGTTCAGCAAGCTCCGAGTTGGTGTGAAATTTGCGGTACTAATGGGCACAATGCAGAATATTGTAGAGCCAATCCGGAATTAGTCAATTTTGTTGGTAATGTGCGTAGGAATCAGAATTTTGAGAATAACTCCAACAGAAATTGGCAGGGCCACCCGAATTTTTCTTGGGGTGGAAACCAAAAGTAGAATTATATGCAACCTCAACAACAGCAGTATCAGCAGAATAGGCAGAATGATGGGCAATTGAGTAGCAGTATTGATGAAACACTGCAAAAAATTATAGAGACCCAGAATCAGTTAGCGTAAAATCAGGCGAGGATGGCAACAGACTTAATGAATCAGCAAGTAGCCACCCGCAATCTTGAAAAACAAGTGGGTCAGATAGCAGCTGCTCAGAACATGAGGTCGCAGGGGGGATTACCCAGTGATGCAGATCCTAACCCCCGACAAATCAATGCCATCAGTGTTAGAAGCGGAAAGCAATTAGCTGATGCAATGCCTAAAGAGTTGAGAAAGGAGGTGCAGCCGGAGTTGGTTAGACCAGGACCATCCACCGACACGGAAGCGAATCAGAGTGCTGGGCAACAAAATGCACAACCTTCATTGAAGCCAGCCCAAAGACCACCACCACCATTCCCTCAGAAATTCAGAAAGAGCAAGGAGGAGGAATGCTTCAAAAAGTTCTTTGAGAGCTTCAAAGAACTTCACATAAGTTTGCCTCTTATTGATGTCTTCCAGGGAATGCCCAAGTATGCTAAATACTTGAAGGATGTGATGGCAAACAAAGTTAGATTGGTGGATGTCCAGACTGTAGCACTGACTGAGGAGTGCAGTCACAGGGTATTGAGCAAAATGCCAAAGAAGCTCAAAGACCCAGGGAGATTTACCCTCCCAATACAAATTGGTAAAGCTGAGGTGCTACGAGCTTTGTGTGACTTAGGGGCAGTGGTTAATCTAATGCCCGTATCCTTATTCAACACGTTGGGGTTGGGAAAACCGAGGCCGACAAGGTTGATGCTGCAGCTAGCTGGCAAGTCGCGACACGTGATGGAATAATAGAGGACCTTCTCATCAAAGTAGGTTAGTTCATTATACCTGCTGATTTTATTGTCTTAGATTTTCAGGTTGATGACCAGGTACCCCTGATCTTGGGACGGCCTTTCTTGGCCACCAGAGGAGTGGTGATTGACTTGAAAACAGGGACCCTGAAAATGAGGGTTGAGGATGAAGAAGAAATCTTCCGAGTTTACCAAGAAATGAACCCATCTGCACACTACAGAAACCTTTGTCAGGTTAATGTGTTGGAAGAGGATGAGTGTGGGGTGGGGGATTCCACAGGTGCATGGCCAAAGGCAAGGTCAAGTGTTCAGCCCGAGTCTGATAGAGGACTTCAAGTTGAGAAGAAGTTGGAGAAAGAGAGGAACAGAGTGGAGGTTGTTTCCTCTAAACAGCAAAACAAAAGGAGATGGTTCTCGAAAGAGAACCCATGTATGAGGATGTCTTGAAAAGGATAGTCCGGGCCATGACGTAAAATAAGGCGCTGCTTGGGAGGCAACCCAAGGGTACCTCAGGTACAATTTGTAATTTTGATTTTGTGTTGATTTTGTTATGTTTATTTTGTTTGTGTTTTTGGTGGAAAGTTAAGCACAGATGGAAGGGAAGTCTGAGTACCGAGACGGTGGAAGCTAAAGAGCATGGAATAGAAGAAGTGTGGGGTCGAACACCCACCTCTGAAAAACTTAAAAGTAAAGCATGCGTTTAGCTTGGCATAGAGGCTCAGGGAGTATTTCTCATCCTTTAATTGTTACTTTGATGCTATGTGATTTAAGTGTGGGGTGAGGGAAATTTCTGGAAAATTTCAAAATTTTTGTGCTTAACGAGTGTTTGGTGGATGTAATTCTTGTGTGCAATTTGTGAGAAAATTGAAAATTGTTGGGAGTCAAGCATGAATTCATCACCCGTTGGTTTTTCGTTTCGGTTCTTTTCTGACGGGGGGTATTTGAACCGAAGAATAAAATTTTTCTTTTTCTTTCCTTTGTCTGTATATAATGTTTTTTAGTCATAGTTAGTGACTGTTTCCGACGATGGATGGATGACGACCGTCTTGAGGAAAAATTAGTCGGTAGGTGTTGGGTTTTTGAAACCATAACTAATTAGTGCTTGATGTTCTTGTTATGTGCTATACATGATGGTAAGATGCAAGTGTGTTCATTGTTGAAGCATGCAACTGTATAACTTTGTGTGAGACACTTAGGTTCTTGAATTTGACTCAATATGATTAAAGCTTAATTCTGAATTCTTGTGATTAGCTGAGTAAGAGTCTGCTGAATGTGTCTTGATTTGAGCATGTGCCATGAGTGTAAGGTTTTTGAGTATTTTGTGCTATTGTGGAATGTCTAGAACTTGTCTGGAGTGTTTATAAAACGAAATGAAGGATGTGAATTGTAGGAAATGATATAGGCATTTCTTTGAATGAACCAAATTGTTATCCCCCATTTTACCTACCTTGAAAAATTAATCCTAGTTAACCCCATTGAGTCTTGAGCCTAATCTTTGACAGCTGCGACATAAGCTTAATCCTTTTTCTTTCATTAGCCTTGAATTTGATCCAAAACTCCTAAGCGCTTGAGTGGAAAAAATCCGAAGGAGTAAAGGAGGGAGAAGAATGAAAAGAAAGGAAAAGTAGCAAATTGTAGAAGTGAGAAAAGGACAAAGGTGCATTTGTGTGAAAATGGTTGATTATTAGTAAGGAGTAAGAAAACAAATTAATGTAAAATTATTTCTAGAGCTCCTTACTAATAAGCTAAAAGTGCCTAAAGAAATGGGGGAACAAAAGAGGAAAAAGAAAGTTGAAAGGAGAAAAAGGTGAAGTGAGGGAAGGGAAATTCGTAATGAGGGTGTGATGTATTAAAAACACTTAGGAAAGATAGTCACTATTACTGGCCATAATAGTATCTACCCGCACCTAAGTTACATTACAACCTAAAAAAGTCCTACTTGATCTTACAGTAACACATCCTTAAATTAGTGGAATAAAACACTAAGGGCAAGCTTATGGGTCATTACATGATTCATGTGAATTCTTTGTGAGAGTGAGCGTAATTCTATTCATGTACCCACACATGTTGTGATTTAAAAATTGTTTTTGCATGTGAAAATGGGTAACTCTCTTTCCGTGAGGGCACATGTTGAATAAAGGATATAATTCATGGGGTATTTCTTAATCAGTTTAATTGCATGAGTTTGCTAAGATTGAGAGTCGCTTCTTGAGGTTAAGAAGTCTTAACATAGTTGTACTTCATTTCAATGATCAAAAACCGTGCATGCTCTATTTGTAGCTTGTTATCTTACCTAATCATTATAGTCGTAACTTGAATTATCTTGCTAAATTAGTTATGTGGGAGTCTCCATATGCATGATATGTAAAAGGTTGTTCGAGGACGAAAAAGGCTTTAAGTGTGGGGTTGTGATCACGGGCAAAAATGGCATGCCCGAGATACGCTATATGACTTAAATGAGTCTTGTTAATCTAAGTTATTGTATACATTTTCATGTAATTTTATATGAATCTGAAGATATGTGCTAACCAACATGATTAGCCTTTGTTTTGTAGGTTTTGATGACTTTTGAGTAACTAATCCATGAGTTGGTGAAGTAGAGGCGTGGAAACGGAATTAACCCGCGAACGTCGGCAAAGAGGAGGCACAAAACAGCCCACCTGCTCGTCCGCAACATGCCACGGCAGGCAGGCTGATCACAACAGCCCACCTGCATGTTGGCAACGTGCCACGGCAGGCTGGCTGCGCGACATGGAGGTGTCAACGCGCTGCCCAAGCAGCGTGACACGCTGCCAACGCGGCAAGGTGCTGTCGAGGCCAAATTTCGGGTGATATCCAGAGAGCTTTCGCGTTGACTTCGTGTCACGAAGGCAGTGCTCCGCGATACACTCCGCGACACGGAGCAGTTCCAGGACAGGCTAAATTAAGCACGTTCTCCATTTACTATAAATAGGACCCTTAGCTCCTAATTCCATTGGGTCACGATTTTATTCTGGAAAACTACCTAGGAGTGAAGAGAGAAGTGGGAGAACTCATCTAGGGTTTGTCAAATTCCCTTCTCATCTACCAAATTCATGTAAGTATGTTAGTTTAGTAGTAGTTAGTGTAGTTTTACGAACATGAATGGGAAGAACCCTTCCTCTAGGGTCGAAGCCATGAATTATGATTGTGATTTTATGAAATTGTTTTGGAATTGAGTTATTGATTGTTGTTTTCGTCTTGCATTCTGGATTGTTGGTTGTTTTTATGATTGATCACCATGAAAGAATATTTGTTAGCTTGAGTAATAGCTTGAGAAAGAATTACCTAGGTCAGGACATGAGAATGTGAGGAGCATGTTTGTATCTCGGGAGAGATTTTTATGTCAGGATAGAAATATACCTAACACCATGCTTGGTTGACACACGGGGGTCATGAAAGACCAACTTGGGATGTCCCATCACCACTCAAAGAAGTAGTTGTGAGGCTAAGTTGAGTTAAATGGTTAGACGCACGAAAGTCCCTAATCGTTTCCCCACAAACCACAACATAATTAATTGCCTGCGACTAGAAATTAAACTCCTCGCTCACAATGATGCAGTGAGGCTAGATTGTCGTGTTTAGAGGCTCGAAAGACCATAAACATGCAATTCTAATTATGTGAAATAACAATTGATAGTTCCATGCTTAACCCATTGCAAATCGTAGTATCGCATGATTAATTGGTTTCAACTCTATGTTGCTCCTAGAGTAATTTCAGAATATTTCGTTGACCCAAACTTAGACTTAATTAATCTCAATTGAAAATGTCTATAACCAACACTTGAGGTATTTCAGATCACACTAGAAATGGATAGTTAGAGGAATGGGTCCAGTCCCTGTGGGTTCGACAATCCGGTTCTTAAAAAGAGCCACTATATTACTTGCACGACCCGTACACTTGCGGACGCGCGAATCGGGCACGTCAGTATCGTATTCCAGATTCAGTATAGCTTAATGTATGTTTAACAAGCATGTTGTAGAGTAAAAGATACAGATTTTTAGAATAAAGTTAGTAAAGTAAAATCAGATAGATAGACAGTTTTATGGCTACAGATTAGCCATTCCGACAGATAGTATCCCGGCTATAGATTAGCCAAGCAGTTAAATAAAGATTTCAGAATTAGTATAATCAGTAAACAATCAGTTCAGTGTAGAAACAGATCAGAATAAGAAATCAGATTTCAGATAGTCTTTTTTTCAGTTATACATGCTAGCTATTTATATGTGTTATTTGTTTGTTGAGACTTGATGTGGCGTGAGGGCACCTTATTGAGCGTCCTCGCCGCCCCTAGGTTAGTAATCGTATCGCCCACTGAGCGGGTGGGTTTTACGTCACTCCAAGGAGTGGCATGCCATCCCCATCTTGGACGAAGATGGGATGAAGCTTTCCCCATAGCAGTCTGATCAGCATTACAGGTGCAGCTCCAGTTTCAGATAGTCCTGTTGAGTTTTGTTTCCAAGGAACCAGACCCTATCTGTTACTGTCTGTACATTCAGTTATTATAGGTGTAGCTCCGGTTTTAGGTAGCCCCGTTGAGTTGTGTCCGGGGATCCAGACCCTATCTGTTACTGTCTACACAGGAGTCCTCTGGACCCAGACACGGTTGCTTATATCGAAGGCTATGGCCCGAGCCGGAGACCCAGGGGGCCAGTAGAGGAGCTCCGAAGTGAGCAGATGAGTGGAGTGACTTATTTTTGGCTGGTTTTGACCCGGGTAGGGGTATATAGATTGTTTGCTTGATTGGCGCCATCCAGCTTTTGGGGGTTGGTATTGGCTCTTGCTTGCTAAATGTATATGTATCTATGTGCTTTATATATATATTAGTTAATAGACAGCAGGCCGCCGTGACTACAGACACGCTTCTTCCTATCAGTGCAGAAAGGTTTGATCTAGTTCCTATCAGCTCTTTAGATTCAGTTATCTTCTGCTCACAAACTTGTTAGTTGTGTTATTTGTATTCAGTTGTATTATTTTAGTGGCTTTGCGTACTCGGTACCAGTGGTACTGATGCCCAGTGGGGCGCTGCATTACTTGCCTGCAGGTACTCATAGACGAGGAGGCAATCCCTCGTGATCCTAGCCAGCGCAGAGTCATCAGCTCCTGTCATCCGGAGCTTGATATTTCAGAGGTTTATATCATTTCCTTTTGTTGTACAGTACGGGTAGGTCGGGGCCCTATCCCGACCATCTTATCAGTATTCCTAGAGGCTTGCAGTCTGTATATATTCCCTGTGGTCAGTTTATGTTGGCCGTGTGAGGCCTTATGCAGTCAGTAGTGGTGACCTTGCTGGTCACGTAGTTATATTAGTATTCCATTGTTGAGTTACAGATAACTAGACAGCATGGTGGCCTTGTCGGCCCGCATAGGTTCCTTGTTACGAGTATATTTCTGGTTAGCTGTTATTACAGGTACAGGTGGCTATAGGCCTAATCGGCCGGAGGCTGTATTTACAGCCGTTATATAGCCCGTTGTTTCCCTGAATCTGAGTTAGAGTTATTCGGGCACCAGATGTGCTTAGGCTCAGTAGTCTAGCAGTTCAGGTCCTAGTAGGGCACCAGGTGCCAGTCATACCCGTTAAGGTGGGGCGTGACACCTAAGGTCTTGGATAGGTATTCTAGGGTCTTTGGAAATTCTGATTCCCTCTCCATATGGGATTGTTGTATTCCGGTACCCCTTGTTATAGATGCTACCTGAAAAACCTTCACCATGACCTTGTTGTCCTACAAAATATATAGATTTTAGTTTTAGTGAAAAACTTGAATAAGCGTGGCCTTCTCCATACACCTCAGATGATGGTGGTGGAGTCCAGAACTGGTGGACCTGCTAAACCTGACTTCCTACTGGTATGGTCATAAGTTTGCTAATCACATTGACCAGTTGACTGATGTCCGCTCGGATAGCCACCACACCATCTACTTCAAGCTTTCCTGGCACCTTGGATACTATGAATCCTCTACTTGAGTCTTGATAGTCCTGACTCCCCGCTGACATAAGGTTCAAAAGAGCCTCTGTCTCATTATAGCTCTTGGACAAAATTTGTCCCTATGTCGTAGCATCAAGCAAGGTTTTGGTCTCTGGCTTTAGCCCTTTAATAAAAATTTTCCCAATAATCTCCTTCGGCTGTATGTGGTGCGGGAAATCTCTCAAGCAGCCCTTTTATCATTCCCAAGATTGAGCCAAGGTCTCACCATCTCTCGACACAAAACCAGAGATCTTCCCTCTTAACTCTTTTGTTCTCCTTGAAGAGAAGAACCTGTTGATGAATTTGTTGGAAAGAACCTCCCAACTAGTGATGGAACCTATTGGCTCATTTTAAAGCCACTCCTTGGCCTCACTAATTAATGGAAACAACGTGAGCTTAACATACTCATCTGACACGTTCTAATAGTGAAAGTTCTCACTCAGCTCTACGAATGTCATCAGATGCCTGTGAGGATCCTCATGCAGCTTGCCCTGATATTGCAAAATATTTTGGACCAATCGCACGGTCCCTTCCTTCAACTCGAAGTTTCCAGTGATAGCTGGCTTGATGATTGCTTTAGAAGCATTCTCCAAGTTTGGCCTAGAAAAATTCAACACTAAAACCCTCTCCTAGTTGTTTCCTTGTGCTTGCTCATTATTCTCCATAGTTAACCTTTGAAAGGTTCTCTCAATTTCAGGATCAAAAGAAGCCAAAAGTGGTTCTTAACTTCACGTAGATGGCATACACTAAGCACACAACACTTGTAACTTAACAACAAAAGAAACAAATGTAAAATACATAATAGTGGAATAAAAATCCTAACCTACAAATGATCAATCAATCTACAAGTCCCCGACAATGGTGTAAAAAATATGATGTCACCCAAGTGCACACAAGCGCACGTGGTAAGAAAGTAATATATGATAGTGAAGTCCTGATTATCGATCCCTCAGAGACTTGTCAGATCAATCATTTAAGATTACTTCTTTATTAATCTATTCTAACAAAATAGATAAATAGGGAATGCTTTCAATATCTAAAACTACTAAACTTGAAATGTAAAGCCCTACAACCTATGGTCGCAGGAGAAATATAAAATGATGGTTATGTCTACTTGTATTTCAACTAAACAGGGTTGAAAGGTATATCCCTATCCTCATCAACAACTTATAACCTCCAACAGATGGGCCAAAGGATCTTTGAATTTCTGTATTACATTTACTTTTAACCCTTTCGGTTCCATCTCCCGAGTTTAACCAAAAGCCAACAGATTTATTCTCAAGGTGACCAATCTGACCTATAAGCAATTCAAATTTGTAAATATAAACAGCCTTTAGAGAAGAATCTTAATCAGTCTATCAAACTTCAACCATCAACTATGGACAAAACTGTAGAATAGGCATTTACCCACTCATAGATAAGCAGAAAAACAGATAAATCATAATAATTCAAAGTAAAATGATAGAAAAAGAAGAAACCAAAGTAGGAACTTGTCTCTCCTCCAAAAGCTGCGTTACAATCTTTCTAAGATCAAATAAAATGATGTAATATTGCTAACAAACAATCAAGATTTTATATTTATAAATGAGCCCTCAAATGATGCTTTTTCCTCAAGTAATTGTCTTCAAAATCATCAAAATCCATCCAGGATTGTTTGGCTTAATTTTGCCTTTGAAGTTTAGATCTAGGTGCCCTATTCCAGCCATAGCACCAAGGTGTTAGCCAAATTTCTACACTTCTGGACACTTTTGGCGCCCCACTCCATCCATACAACCAGAGTGTTAGTCAAATTTCTTGGCTTTAGTCCTTTCTAGCGCCTCACTCCATCCACAGAACCATAATGTTGGGAAAATTTTCTAAGCCTGGGATGCTTTTGGGGCTCCATGCCTCTCAACTCGCCAAGGTGTTAGTCAAATTTTTCATCTCTGAAGTCTGGGACCTAGCGCCCCATGCCATCCATAGCACGAACTGTGGTGCATAATTCTCTAAAGTTTAGGGGTTGGCGTGCCACGTCTGCCATAGCCCCAAGCCGACTTTTGCGAACTCTTTTTTCTTCACGCCTTGAGTTAATTTTGGGCCCTTTTTCCTTGTTTACTGGTCAAAACATCTAAAAATATTTGTTAGCTCACAAGACATACGAAAACATGAATTTATGCATTTCATAGGATTATGAACTCAAAACAAGGATAAATATAAGTAAAAACATGGAAAATGGGCATAAGAATATGCCCAACATTAATCACTCCAAGAAAACTAACTATTAAAAACTAAAGAACTACATTGATGGAACAGGTTTGTTGTTGTAGCAACAACTTCTTCTTCGTGACTCTTCATATAAAATTGTAATACTATGAGGCCTCTATCTTTGGGTATGGTCAAACTCCATAGGTTGGATGTTGTGTTGTATATACAGGAGTAAATAGCTTTTTTTTCAGCTCTCCGATTCAACTTAGAATTAGTTTTAAGTCTTTCCATGAATCCAATCCTAATTTGACTGGGTCTTTTTCCTGCTAACGTGTGCGGGATTATTGGTTTCCTTATATGCAACTTTATGGTAACTTTTCTTGTATAGATTTTAAGTTCTTTGTTGAATTGAATTCTCTCATATTACAATTCCCCCAAGGATCCTGGTGCACATGTAAACAAATTCAATCTTCCTCTCTCTTGATAGTCTCATTGTCTACTCAAACTAATAGATTCTCTTATGAGTTCCTCCGGCAATTGTAACACCCTAAAGTTTCCTAAGACTAGGTTCGGGATGTTCAAAATGTTCAGTACAGGAGTTTGTGATTCTTTCTTAGTACGATTGTTCGTGCAACTAGTAGTAAGATGGTACAACTGTAAGGAGACTCGTAGTAAAGTTCATAGGCTCGTCCCCTAGACCACGAGTCCACACCATGAGTCGTGGTTTGGTGGCACGACTCATGGTCATGGAGTCGTAACATGTTGATGAGTTGTTAAGTTTTGGTTACACGAGTGATTGTACAACTCGTAGTAGGGAAATACAAGTCATAATAGGTGTCTCGGAAATAATCAGAGAGTTGGAGAAAATAGAATGGCTAGCTATGGGATGAAACCACAAGTCGTAGGTTGATGGTACAACTCGTGGTACAGGTCATATGACTGGATGGGTTATATTCCAGATGAATCATTAAGGTTTTTTTCATAATTCTAAGCTCCAAACTTCCTAATGACGTTGTTTTAAGCCATGAAAGGAGTATCTTAAGAGTATTTAGCCTATTCTTAAGTCATTAGACTCCTATGAATGCAACATATTGAGATCTCGCTTCAAGATCAAACTAGAATTCTCCCCAATTTCTTTCCCAATTCTCTTGGGCTTTCAAGACTAGTTTGAAGATTAATTTACCCAGGTAAGTAGGCTATGAATGAGAATTTCCTTCCACCTTCACGCCAAATTTCTCCTCAAGTTCATGAATTCAAGTTTTAAATCAAGTGTATTGATTCCTAGGTTTTAAACCCAATTTTATGGAATTATCAATGATATGTTCATGATTCAAGTTATTAGAAATTATGCCCTATTATGGGAGTTTTATGTAAAAGTCAAGCATGGTTCATGATTTCAAGTATGATAAGATATCTAGCATGAATGAATGTTCGTGAATTCCCCACGTATGAATCCATGATTTTGACTTGAAGTCTATTTCATGTATGCATGATTTAATGATTTGGACAAGCCCGTACAAGTTAGTATATTTTTTGATTTGACCAAGGCTAATAAGATTAGCTTATCATATGGTTTTGAGTCAAAACTCCCAATGCAGCTTATGATATGTTTTGAAGTCAAGACTCCCAATGTTCAGAGTTCAAGCTATGTGTATTATGATTTCAGCTTCATTGAAAAATGATGTGAGCACTATGCATGTAATTATGATTTCAGCTTCATTGAAAAATGATGTAAGCAATATGCATTTTTTGAGAGTAGTGCCTAGCACCGAGTAGGCTTGGGGTCCGATATTCCCCGGTCTTATAACTACACACAGGTATATGTATACTTGTGTGGGACCTCTCAAGATAGTTTTTCCCCTACCCCAAGGGGCCTCAACTTGATATCGATATCATGAATTAGCGTCCTTTGTCCTGGCAAGGTTTTGGATTGTTCTACCCACTTAAGTGTGATAGTTGGGGAATCACGTAAGCTCTTACGTGATGGTGTCAGTTATGAAGTCTCTTTGTTCCTCATGATTTCAGTTACTCATATTCATGATTTATGAGATTATGTTTTACAGCAGATTTGATCCAATGATCAGTTATGAGCTTTTATTTACGATTTCAGTTACGACAAGTCATATCATTTCTATTTCTAAATCTTAGGTCACTATGTTCAATCATGATAACCAACTTATGACTATGTATGTCTCAAATACAATTTTCAGCATGCAGTCCTTACACTCATGATCTAGTTGATTCATATTTATATGCATGATTTTAGTTAACATATACTAAGCTTGTTTTACTTACCTTATATATACTCAGTACATTCCAAGTACTGATCGCATACTCTATGTTATATCATTCTATGATATGGGTATAGGTGATCCGACTCAATCATGTCGATAGCTCACTTCCCTATCAGTCCAGTTAGCGTTGTTGGGTGAGTCCTCATCTCCCAGGGATATTCATTTAGTTGTGTTGATCATGTCAGTTTAGTTTCAAACTTGGAGATAGCTGGGGGCTTGTCCCAGCATCTCATCAGATAGTGGAGACTTTTCAGACATAGACTACTATGTTCAGCTTTAAGATTTAGTGTCATGACGTTTTCATTTGATATACATTTATGTTATTCAAACTTTCACTTATTCATGTTAAAATTACTAGTTTCTGCTTTAATTTGTGATATTAAGTTCCTATGCACATGCCATGGGTTGACTTGGAGTCATTCATGGTTCTAGGTCTTGTGTCTCAACTTGGGGTCCCAGCTCGAGTCGTGACAAACTTGATATCAGAGTAAAGGTTTAGAGTGTCCTAGGGTGTCTGAAAGCCACATTAAGTATAGTCTTTTCTATGGGTGTGAAGCATGCTGCACTTATGGTGAAGAGGCTACAAGATATTTTAGGAAATTTTCCTTCTTTCATGATCTATGTCATGCGATAAAGTACCTCTTTATTCCTCTAACTCGTGTTATATGCATTTGTAGAAATATGCCTCCACGCCGAGTTAATGTTAGAAAAAATGGAAACAGATATGACCATGACAATGGCAATGGAGATGGGCATCAGCAAGTCCCACAAGCACCAGTGGATCCTTTGCTCGAGTAGGTCACTTATGCTGAGTTTAGAGTGGCATTTCAGATGTTGGTACAGGGCATGTTTCCCAGAATGGGAATGCAGCAGTGATGAGAGTACGAGACTTTCTCATGTTGAACCCACCTGAGTTTCTTGGGTCGAAGGTGGATGAGGAACTGCATGAGTTCATTGAGGAGGTGCAGAAGATCACCCAGATTATGGGGGTGACGGGAGAGGAGAGTGCAGATTTAGCCTCCTATCAGCTAAAGGGGGTTTCTCACATATGGTTCCATCAGTGGAAGGATAGTAGAGGAGTTGGAGTAGTTCTCGTGGGTTGGGATGAGTTCATGATTGCTTTCTTGGACAGGTTCTTTCCTAGGAAGCTGAGGGAGGCAAAGACGGCGGAATTCATCAACTTGAAGCAGAACAACTGAATTGTCTAGGAGTATGCCTTGGAGTTTATCCGATTGTCCAAGTGTGCACCGGAGATAGTTGCGGATGTTAGGGCTCATGTAAGTAGTTTTCTGAATGGAGTGATACATTCCTTGGTCAAGGAGTGCAGGACTGCTATGTTGATCAATGACATAGATTGGTTGCTCATATAGGCCCAGTAGATAGAGTTGGAGGAGATGAATGAGAAGAAGAGAGAGGCCAAGAGGGTGAGGACAGAGAGTTATGGATAGTTCCAGTAGAGGTCCAGTGGTGGACATCGCCCTCAGTCCCACCAGAGGTAGTCAGCCCCCCAGCTCCATCTTCAGCCAGTGTTCCGTCTAGACCTAGGCGTGATCAGGGAGGTAGAGCATTAGGCTTTAGAGGTTAGGGGATCATGTTAGGACTACCCAACATTCCAGCTTGTAGGAGACGTGGTAGGAGGCACACCGGAGAGTGCTTAGCAGGTTCATGTACGTACTTCGGGTGTGGGAAGCTCGGACACATACTCATAGATTGCCCTTCAGCAAGACAGGGCCGTGATAAAGTTCGTGAGCTAGCCACCAGTTCAGCAGCTCCTCCAGCATGTTCAACTTAGCAGGGTGCATCCACTAGTGCAGGTGGTGGACAACATCCAAATAGATATTATGCATTATCATCTCGTCAGGAGCAGGAGGTCTCTCTCGATTTGGTCACTGGTATGTTGAGATTATTCCATCTTAATGTGTATGTATTTTTAGATCCATAGGCTATCTTATCTTTTGTGACTCCTTATGTTGCTATTAGTGTAACACCCCGGATAATTTGAGCGATAAAATCGTGCTTTTGAGGTAGGACTAAAAGTAATTAATTGTCTAAATAAGGAAGTATTATGAGTTATTTGAGCCACTCTATGATCATATTTAAGATTGGACGTTGATCAAGTTGTGGAACAAAATTCGAAAAAAGTTATCACAAAATTTCCTTCTTGAGATTCCTTGAAATTTATGTCAAATATCTCAAAGTTTTTCTCTCAATATTTAAGGATATATGGGGTGTGCAGCCTATCAAATTAAAGTTTTATGAGTCTAGTTTCTAAAAATCAAACCATTCATCAATCGGACTTCGGAATAGAGAGATATTCGCGTTTTTGTGAGACCGCGCAAGCAAGCACATCAATAGCGGGCTAAGGCGGTGCATGGCTATATAAAGCCCCTTGGTCGGTTCTAAAACCCATAATTATTTTTCTAAAGTTGGGAGGCGGTGGAAATCTCTCCCTATCAGCTCCCCATAGGTTCTAAGCGATTTTGATGTTGATTGGAAAATGCAAATCAATTTCCAAGTATAGATTGTGAATACGTTGTGTGTGCTTGTATTGTAGTGGTGTTTTCGTGCCTTTTGGTGGCTGTATCATCCTAGAAAGCTTGGTAAGCTTCTATTCTTCTTTATTATTAGTTATATAGTGTAGTAGCTAATCTATGGATCTTGGTAGATCGTTGTTACGGAGTTTCTATCGTATAATCCGTAGAAATTGTATAAATTAAGTTCCGATTGCGTTATTTTCTTGTTGAATTGTTGTGGCTGCATTTTGTCAGTAGTATGGGATTCCCTAAGGCAGTATATTCATGATGATACTAGCTTGAAATTGGCTTATCTTGGGGCTCGCCGGAGTTGAGGTATGTTAAGGATTTCGACTCCCCTTTCTGGCATGATTTTCGTTGAATCGAACTCCCATTGTTGTCGTGCGAATTGACTATTTCTAATTGAAAATTTTGTGTTGTAAATCCTATTTTCTGGAAGAATCTGGATTGTGATCTTTCCCTCATTAATTGAGGTCGTGTAATTGGGAATTAAAATTGGTAGTTCGTCGTGAGTCGGAGGGGTGATAGAATGCGCCGAGTTTGGCTAGTGTTGTGAGGAGATTCATGAACCTTTTGGGCTGAGTTGAGGTCTGTTTTGGATGTAGTTTTGGGGGCCTTTTTGATGCAGGTACATGCTATATGTGTGGATGATTGGGTTATTGGTGAAGGGGCGAGTTAGTAGTCCCGTAGTGACTTTGATAACACTAGGATAGTCATGTTGACTAATGTGAAATTGTGGATAGGGTTGTTAGGTCAATGGAGGATTGTGTCATATATGATAGTTCTTTGATTTTTTATATATCATGGAAATATATTTGGTAATTATGTGATCCTTAGTTTTTTTTGTGGCGCGTCGGTGGATGGCTAGATACGTAATGTTAGTACTACGTGGTGGTAGTCGGTTGATGGGGTTTCAGAGCCTTCTGTGGGATATTTTGAACATGTGGTTATATGTATTATTTTTATTAATTATTGATGCTTTTGATCATTATTGTGTGTGCTATTTGAGGCCTTGGGGCTTGTGCATACCTAATGCAAAAGAGTGTTTCCGACTGAGGGGTTGAGCCCAAGGAGTGAAATGACCTACGAGGTTGAGAATGATATCCTCCGCAGTATCGAGTTGAGACATGATTTGAGATTGGTCCGACATGTCTGAGCCTTCCTGGGATCGCGATTGGTTCTCCCAGATGGATTGAACTCCGCTAACTAGAGTGTCCGATAGTGCCTGATTGATGATGTTGATTAACTAGTGTTTACTTGTGATTTGTTTGGCATTATATTGTGGTTGTTTATTATGTTATTTTTTATCTGATAGTAGTGGATTCTAGATATTGGTTGGTGTTAGCTGAGGCCATTGAGATGTCTAGAGACGATGACAGGTGAGTTGGATCGGCTAGGTGTCGTTGTATTGTTATTTACTTTTTGGACTTGTCGGGAATATGGGGGTTAGGTAGGTTCTATTTGTATGTTTTCTTGTACTTTTCAGGCTTATAGGGGGCAGGTAGGTTTTATGTGTTTACTTAAGTTCAGTTCTCCTTCTGCAATATTTCGTATATCTATTGATCGCTAATCTTAGTCTTCCAGTTGTTTTTGCTTTTCATGTTCGATACATTATTGTGTTGACGCCCTAGTAGGGATGTTGCATTCATGCCTGCAAGTGATAGTGGGCTGTTAGACCAGGTTCTTGGATGCTGAGTGGAGTTCCAGCTGAGTCGGCATGCTCCAGTTCTTTCGAAGTTTCCAGCAGTTGAGTTATGGGTAGTTCGGGGCCCTGTCTCGAGCAGTTGATTTCTATCATAGTTTTAGAGGCTCGTAGACATTTGTTGTGGGTGTAGTGTCATTGCTTTATGCCAGGTGGGCCATGTTGTATAGTTGTTCTTCCATTCTGTGGCCTTGACGACAAATTGTATTTATTGTTTTTGGTTGTCAGGTGAGCCAGCTTCTGCTATAGTCTATTGTCTTATTTTGATTTTATAGTTGTTGTGTTGTTGAACCTCATCGGTTCTGGCCTTTGCTTTATTTTTGAGTTGTCAGGTATGATCATATCAGGGGTGGCACCAGGTGCTAGTCACGTCTCTCCGGGTTTGGGGTGTGACAATTAGTTTCATAGTCAGTCTTGAGATCTTATTAGAACCTTTCTCAATCTCTACTTAAGTTGGTGACTCAGTTATAGCTTGACGGGTATACAAAACTTTCCCTATCATAGTCCATCAGAAAGTCACCTCAGTGGACTTAGTAGAGTTAGATATGATTGATTTTGATGTTATTTTTGGCATGGACTGGTTACATGCATGTTATGCATCAGTCGATTATAGAATCCATTTGGTAGAGTTTCAATTTCTGGGTGAGCCAGTCCTAGAATGGAAAGGTAGTTCAATTGTGCCTGTAGGTCACTTTGTTTCCTATTTCAAAGCTAGGAAGATGATATCTAAGGGTTGTGTTTATCATCTAGTTTGCGTTAAGGATGCTACATCTGAGACCCCGACTCTTCAGTCAGTTCTTATAGTATGCGAGTATCCGGAGGTGTTTCTAGATGATCTACCAAAAGTCCCTCCCCAGCGGGAGATTGACTTTGGTATTCACCTCCTCCCTGATACGCAGCCTATATCTATTCCTCCTTATACAATGGCTCCAGCCGAACTAAAAGAGTTGAAAGAGCAGTTGAAAGATCTCCTAGATAAGGGTTTCATCAAACCTAGTAAATCCCATGGGGTGCTCCAATTCTCTTTGTTCGAAAGAACGATAGTTCCCTTAGAATGTGCATTGATTATCTGCAGTTGAACAAGGTCACAATCAAGAATAAGATCCCCTTTCCATGATTGATGACTTGTTTGACAAGCTTCAGGGTGCTAGGTGCTTCTCAAAGATAGACCTCAGATCTAGATATCATCAACTTATAGTTAGAGAGAGTGACATCTCGAAAACAGCCTTTAAGACTCGGTATGGTCACTATAAGTTTGTAGTTAGGTCTTTTAGACTAACAAATACTCCTGCAACTTTTATGGATTTGATGAGTAGGGTGTTCAAGTAGTATTTGGATATATTCGTGAATGTCTTCATAGATGATATTCTCATATACTCAGAGTGAGGAGGAGCATGTTGCTCATTTGAGGATTGTCCATTCCACTTCTACACATTAATATAACACACCATGAAATAGAACAAATAGTGAATGCCGAGCACAGGCCTCTGTCATATCACTATGAAAACCCCAGCGCTAAACCTCAGTGTACACACATGCTAAAGGATCGCCAATTATTTTCTAAGTTTAGCAAGTGCGAGTTTTGGCTAAACTCAATGGCATTTTTGCGCCATGTGATGTCTAGCAAGGGTGTGCAGGTAGACTGTCAAAATATAGAAGCAGTGAAGAATTGTCCTAGACCAGTTAGTCCTTTGGATATTAGGAGTATTTTGGGTTTAGTTGGCTACTATAGGAGATTCGTTGAGGGATTTTCATCCATTACATCACTGTTGACTAAGTTAACCCAGAAGAAGGTCAAATCTCAATAGTCAAATGCTTGTGAGAAGAGTTTTCAAGAGTTAAAGACTAGACTCACCAGCTCCAGTGTTGACCATGCCGAAGGGCACGGATGGTTTCATGGTGTATTGTGATGCCTTTAAGGCTGTTCTTGGTTGTGTGTTGATGCAGCATGGTAAGGTCATTGTGTATGCCTCTAGAAAACTTAAGACTCATGAGAAGAATTACCCGACGTATGACTTGAAGTTGGCAGCTGTGGTGTTTACGTTGAAAATTTGGAGGCATTACTTGTATGGGGTGAATGTAGATGTGGTCACAAACCACAAGAGCCTTCGGTATGTGTTTCACTTAATTTGCGACAAATGAGATGGCTAGAACTTCTCAAGGACTATGATATGAGTTTCCTTTATCATCTGGGCAAGGCTAATGTAGTGGAAGACCTTAGTAGTCTATCCATAGAGAGTGTGTCTTGTGTGGAGGATGGGAGGAAGGAGCGAGTGAAGGATGTCCATAGGCTTGCTCGTTTGGGGGTTTTCCTTACAGATTCAACGGATAGCGGTGTCATTGTTCAGAATAGGTCAGAATCTTCATTGGTGATCACGGTCATGGCTAGGAAAGATAAGGATCCTATCTTTGTAAAGTTAAAGGAAACGGTCTAAAGTCAAAAAGTGGGGGTTTTCTCCTAAGGGGGAGATGGTGTGCTTCAATAGCAAGGTCAATTATATGTGCCAACTGTTGATGACTTGAGAGAGTAGATGTTGAGTGAGGCGCATGGCTCTCAGTATTCTATCCATCCAGGTGCCACCAAAATGCACCGTGATCTACAGAAAGTCAATTGTTGGAATGGTATGAAGAAGAACATAGCAGAGTTTGTGGCTAAGTGTTCGAACTACCAGTAGGTGAAGGTTGAGCGTTAGTGACTTGCAGGTATACTTCAGGATATTAGTATTCCTACTTGGAAGTGGGAAGAGATTAATATAGACTTCATTACAAGATTGCCTCATACCTGCCAATAATATGACTCCATATGGGTGATTGTTGATAGGTTGACCAAAGTAGCTCTTCTTACCGTTCAAAACTACCGATTCAGTTGAGGATTATTGTCACACCCCGCCTTGGGGGTATGACTGGCACCTGGTGCCCTACTAGGACCAGAACTGCTGGACTGCTAAGCCTGGGCACATCTGGTGCCTGGCTGGCTCTAACTCACATTTCTGGAAACAAAGGGCTATATAACGGCTGTAAACACAGCCCCCGGCCCATTGGCCTATAGCCTCCTGTACCTGTACTAACAGCTGACCAGAAACATATCAATATAGGGAAACCTATGCGGGCCGACAAGGCCACCATGCTGTCTAGTTATCTATAGCTCAACCATGAAGTACTGGATAGCTACGTGACCGGAAAGGTCACCACTACTGTCAAACTATGGCCCCACACGGCCAACATAAAGGAAACGCAAGTTCTAACAGCTATACAACTGCACAGCCTCACACGACCGGCTCATCTGACCACAGGGAAATATATACAAACTGCAAGCCTCTAGGAACAACAGTAGAAATGATCGGGACAGGGCCCCGACCTACCCGTACTATACAACAAAAGAAAATGAAATACACCTCTGGAATTCAGTCTCCGGATTACAGGAGCTGAATACTCGATCGCTGACAGGAATCACGCGGTATCGCCTGCTCGTCTATGAGTACCTGCAGGCAAGTAATGTAGCGCCCCACCGGGCGTCAGTACCGCTGGTACTGAGTATGTAAAGCAATAACTGAAAGAAATATCTGAAAACAACAATATAACTGATGAAACTGAAGTAGGAAGGAATAGATTAATTGTCTGATAATGTAAGTCATACCTTCTCTTAGTCATACTGGGAGGATCAGGAGTCATACCTGAGGATTTATCGTTCTACTGTCGACCTACTCGTATCTATTATAACATAGAACAACATATCATAACATACATAGCACACACAAACCTTACCCGGCCCCCATAAGTCGGGAGGTACAACCAACACGCAATCTATACCCCTACCCCGGTTGTCCCATCTCCTATAATAACTATATGCATCCTTCCGGTCCCCTGGGTATGCACTTGGGCTCGCTGAGCCCCTGACTATAACTGTACCTGAGTCCGGGGGACTCCTGAATCAACACCCCGGGCGTATCCGCTCGATGGGGGTGTATAAGGGCCGACCAAGGCACAATATGGGGAAAACTGGCATCCCATCTTCGTCCCCTGTGAGACGGCATGCCACTCCGTAGAGCGACGTATCCTCGTCCTCTGGCAGACGAGTCGATACAACTATTAACCCTGGGCGGTCATGGATGCTAGGTAGTCCAACCCCAAACAATACAACAGTCTCAACTAGTAATACTATCTGCATGTCCCACATACTGAAGCTACTAGTGGTGAAGTATTTGTATATACTATATGCTGAGCTAGAGATAGTAATATGTACATACTTAATGCATGCTGAGGCTGGTAGTAGTATATATGTACAAATGTAGTCTTCTGCCAGACTGTACTGTACCAAGATTACTAACTTGCCGAGGAAACTAGCTTTACATACCTAATCCTCGAACTATCCTACTGTCGGACGAGGCTCGGCCAGTACTTCAACTATTTTCTCCCAACTGCATTCATAAATGTGCCAATCAATACTAAATACAGCTTTATTGTAAAGAGCAACATCACTTTCGATATAGTTTATAGCCCAAACTTAGGCTTATCGAAAGACGGTCGAAAACTCGCTATTTTTCATTGGTCCAGAAGGGAGAAATATTCACTTCACAGCTAGGAACACATAGACACTAATTTAGAGCAATTCCACTTACCTTAGCTCGGTAGCTCGACGATTCGTCGGCCGTATTTCACGAAACTAAATCCGTAGGAATGCTCTCTGCTGCTAAATACCTCGATATCTGAGGTTAATTTGAGTTTGGACAACGTTTAGCAGCGTAATCAGACGAAAATTATATTACTTCTTCGTTCCTTTCCCTTCTCCTGCATTTTCCTCTCTGTTTCTGGAGTTTTATAAGTGATTAATCATTTAAAACCGAAGTGGGGCTTTATATACTTGGGCCTGGACAAGGCCAATGTATCACGGAGCCAACGCGGAGGCTCCACCTCCGTGACACGCTGCCATCGCGGAGGGGCTCTGCCTCGGCTCCTCCCGCGATGGTTCGACTAGTTTCTCGTCCGATCTTTTCCCGGGCCTTTCTTTAGCACGTATGGCTTTCAAATATGCTTAACCAACGTGCGAATAGGTCATTTAGGTGCCGGAAATTCTATAGGGTATAACATTCTCCCCCCCTTAAGAACATTCGTCCTCGAATGTACACTGCTATTTGGAGGACTACTTAACTTACTTTCTAGAAAAATTTTGGCAGAGTTTCCCCTGTAATATGGACTATAGCAAAACCCTGAAATGCAGAAAAGTCCAATACAGGTACTGCACACAATATTTTAAGATCCACTGGATAACTAAGTACCAATCCTTCTCATTCACACACATACAACTATAAGGTACTACATAAGTAATAATACGGACATACCTGTCGCCTGACTAGGCCTGAAATAGGTGAGGGTATCTGGCTTTCATATCTTCTTCAACTTCCCACGTCATTTCCTCACGGTTCCTGTTACGCCACAATACTTTGACAGACGCAACATCTTTAGTCCTCAACCTGTGAATCTGTCTGTCTAATATAGCTACGGGAACCTCTTCATATGCTAACTCTTCTGTGACCTGGACATCCTGAACTGGAACTACTGTAGAAGGGTCCCCTACAAACTTTCTCAACATAGAGACATGGAATACTGGGTGAACAGATGCTAACTCTGGAGGCAAGTTCAATTCGTATGCAACTCGGCCTATTCTTCGCCGAATCTGATATGGCCCAATAAATCTCGGGCTAAGCTTGCCTTTCTTGCCAAATCTCATCACCCCTTTCATCGGAGACACCTTCAGATATACCCAGTCATTTACCACAAATTCTAGATTTCTGCGCCGCATATCTGCATAAGACTTCTTTCGGCTCTGAGCAGTCAGTAAATGTTCTCGGATAAGCCTTATCTTTTCCTCTGACTGCCGAACAATGTCTGGGCCAACCAATGGTGATTCTCCTATTTCAAACTAACCAATCGGCGACCTGCATTTTCGCCCGTATAATGCCTCGAAAGGCGCCATTTGGATGGCTGAATGATAGCTATTATTATAAGCAAATTCAATTAACGAAAGATGCTCATCCCAGCTACCCCTAAAATCTAGCACACACACTCGTAGCATATCTTCGAGCGTTTGGATAGTCCGCTCAGCTTGCCCATCTGTCTGGGGGTGGAATGTTGTGCTCAAATTGATCTGCGTTCCCAAACCCCTCTGGAACGACTGCCAGAATCTAGTTGTAAACTGTGCTCCCCTATCTGAAATGATGGATACCGACACTCCATGTAATCTGACTATTTCTCTGATATATAATTCGGCATAATCCTCAGCCGAGAAGGTAGCCTTCACTGGCAGGAAATGAGCTGACTTTGTCAGCCTGTCAACTATTACCCAAATGGAATCATTTCTGCGTCTGGTATGGGGTAACCCTATTACAAAATCCATGTTTATTGTTTCCCATTTCCACATAGGCACCGTTATATCTTGCGTCAAACCGCCCGGCTTCTGGTGCTCTGCTTTCACCTGCTGACAGTTAGAACATCTAGATACAAATTCAGCGATCTCAGCTTTCATACCTGGCCACCAGTAGATATCTCTGATGTCGTGGTACATCTTCGTCGCTCCTGGATGAAGGGAATAGCGAGCGTAATGTACCTCGTGCATGATCCGCCCGCGAAGCCCTGAAACATCCAAGACACAGAGGTGGCCCATACAGCGTAGCACATCATCCTCAGTCATTTGGAAATCTGACTCCTTACCTTTCCGAATTCTATCTCTGAGCTGGACTAAATCAAGATCCTCGTACTGTCGTTCTTTTACCTCTGTAACTAATGATGACACAGCCGAATTCTAAATTACTGCTCTATTATTTTCTGTTTCCATTACTCGAACGGCTAAACCAGCTAGCTGATGAATTTCTTTGGCTAACTTCCGTTTCTCAGGTCGCAAATACGCCAAACTCCCCATTGACTTACGGCTCAGGGCATCTTCTACAACATTAGCTTTTCCCGGGTGATACAGAATGTTCACATCATAATCTTTTAACAGCTCCAACCAGCGGCGTTGCCGCAGATTCAACTCCCTCTGAGTGAAGATGTACTGTAGGCTCTTGTGATCTGTGAAAATATCAACATGGATGCCGTACAAGTAATGCCTCCACATCTTTAAGGCGTGGATTACTGCGGCCAATTCCAGGTCGTGGGTAGGGTAATTCTTTTCGTGTTTCCTCAGCTATCTGGAAGCATATGCAATTACTCTACCATGCTGCATCAACACACAACCTAACCCGACGCTTGACGCGTCGCAATAGACTGAATAACCTTTTGTGCCTTCCGGCAATGCTAATACTGGGGCGGAGGTTAATTTGTCTTTCAGTTCCTGGAAGCTCTGCTCGCATGCCTCTGTCCATTGAAACTTTGCTGCTTTCTGTGTCAATTTGGTTAGAGGTGCGGCAATGGTCGAGAACCCTTTAACGAACATCCTGTAATATCCTGCCAACCCTAGAAAGCTATGAACTTCAGTCGGAGTGGTAGGCCTAGGCCATGACTTAACTGCTTCTATTTTCTGCTTGTCTACCTGTATACCAGCATCCGACACGATATACCCTAAAAAGGCCACTGAGTTAAGCCAGAATTCACACTTAGAAAATTTAGCATACAGCTGACGGTCCCTGAGAATCTGGAGCACTGTCCGCAAATGAGTCCGGTGATCTGCTTCAGAGTGAGAATACACCAGAATGTCATCAATGAACACTATCACGAACAAGTCCAGGAAAGGTCTGAAAATACTGTTCATCAGGTCCATGAAGACTTCCGGGGCATTCGTTAACCCGAAGGACATGACTAGAAATTCAAAATGTCCATATTGGGTCCTGAACGCTGTCTTAGGAATATCTCTCTCACGTACTCGGACCTGGTGATATCCAGACCGCAAGTCAATCTTAGAAAAGTATCTGGCTCCCTGCAACTGATCAAATAAGTCATCAATTCTGGGGAGCGGGTACTTATTCTTTACTGTAACTTTGTTTACTTGCTGATAATCTATGCACATTCGGAGCGAGCCATCTTTCTTCCTCACAAATAAAACTGGCGCACCCCACGGTGAAGAACTTGGCCTGATGAAACCTTTATCCAATAAATCTTTCAACTACTCCTTTAATTCTCTGAGTTCTGCCTGATCCATACGATAGGGAGGAATTGATATCGGCTGAGTACCTGGTAGCAAGTCGATAGCAAAGTCTATTTCCCTTTCTGGGGAAATACCAGGTAACTCATCTGGGAACACATCAGGGAATTCGTTCACCACTGGAACAGACTGGAGCGTCGGAAATTCTGCTTGGACATCCTGGACTCTGACCAGATGGTAAATACATCCCTTAGATATTAACTTTCTCGCCTGAAGGTAGGAAATAAACCTACCTTTTGGCGTAGCAGTGCTGCCCTTCCACTCCCGCACTACTTCTCCCGGGAAGTGGAATCGGACCGTCTTGGTCCAACATTCAACGTTGGCAAAACACGGTACTAACCACTCCATACCCATTATGGCATCGAAGTCTATCATTTCTAACTCGACCAGATCTACTGTGGTCTGATAGTAAGCAACCTCTACTGTACACCCGCGGTAGATTCGATTAGCTATGATAGAGTCACCGACGGGCGTGGATACTAAAAAGGGCTGCTGCAATAATTCTGGTGCAATACTAAACTTTCATGCCACAAATGGAGTAATGTAGGACAAAGTAGACCCTGGATCAATCAACACATAAGCAGGATGTGAGCAGATAGTTAGCATACCTGTCACAACATCAGGTGACGCTTCTGAATCTTGCCTCCCTGGTAAAGCATATGCGCGGCTTGGACCCGTACCTGTACTAGAGGCCCCTGATCAGCCCCGACCCCTGCCTACTGAAACTGAGGGCCTGCGCCCAGTTGAGGATGCTGTGGATCGTGACCTTGCAGATGCCCTATCCTGTCTATCTCGGTCCTCTCATCCTCTGGCTGGGCAATCTTTCATCAAATGGCCTTCTTGGCCACAAATATAACATGCGGTGGAACCATACCTGCATGCTCTAGGATGGCGTCGACTGCATATAGGGCAAAGTGGTAGGGTATACCTACTCTGCTCCGCCCTTCTCTGTAATGGTGAATCTGCCATCTGCGAGCCTCTACCAGTCTCTGACTGCCCCCTGCGGCTGAATCTACCCCCCTGCGACGGTGGCGGAGGTGGGGGTCTGGGCGGCTTGTCTAACAATCATGGCCTGGGTCCTCCCCAGGCCTCCCTCTGTAACTCAACTGGCCTGTCCCAGCGATGCTGTTCCTGATTGACCCTTCTGATCTCCCGATGTCGTTATCTGATGCCCTCAATATTCTGGGCAAATACCTGAATTTGAGCAACGTCCATGTCCTCTCGCAGTGTGGCCGTAATACAAGTATCAACATATTCTGGATTCAACCCCATGATAAAGCGGTGCACTTTGGATGCCATGGTATCAACAAAGGCCGGTGCATATCGAGCCAAAGAATCAAACCGCAAGGAATATTCCCGAACACTCATGGCCCCCTGCTCCAGATGTAGGAACTGGTCTACCCGGGCCTGTCGAATCCCCCGTGGCAAATAGTGATCCAAAAAAGCTCTTGAAAAGCTGGACCAGGTCGGAGGGGAAACATCTCTCCCTCGGGACCTTTCCCAACTTTCATACAATAACACGGCGATGTCCCGTAACCGAAATGCTGCCAACTCAATTGATTCTGTAGATGTGGCATTCATAACCCTGAAGATTCTCTGCATTTGATCCAGAAAATCCTGAGGGTCCTCTGTCCGGTCCGTACCTGTAAACTGTGGGGGATTCAGAGCTAAGAACTCTCAGACCCTCGAACTACCGGGCCCTCCTGATGACTCCGCAACTGTAGACGGCATTGGGTGATGCTGAGCAGCCATCATCTGTGCTAACATAACTACAGCACTCCTAACCTCCTGGTCGGAAGGTGTCGGTATAGAGACTGCTGAAGGTAGTGTCGCCCCAAGCGGCTCCTGATGTGGTGGAGACTGCTGAGAAGGCTGGGACGATGCCTCTGTAGTGCCCTCTGATCAGGCTATTTCTAAACGAGGGTGAGGCATCCTGCTGGTGCCTTCCGCTGCTGCAATATCTAAGCTCTGGCCTGTGATAGGATGTCGCTGGTCTGACATTATCTGTAACCAAAGAATATAGCAAGCTTTTAGGGACTCAACCCTATATTGTACCGCTCTACAGCACGACTGAATAAGAATAAAAGACAACCATCCTATCATGCCTTGCAGCCTCCTACCCATAGTATGTGGTGCACAACACATCCATGGACAGGACTCTACTTAGCACGGCTTACAGACTCCCTGAGATAAGACCTGCTCTGATACCAAGTTTGTCACACCCCGCCTTGGGGGTATGACTGGCACCTGGTGCCCTACTAGGACCTGAACTACTGGACTGCTAAGCCTGGGCACATCTGGTGCCTGGCTGGCTCTAACTCACATTTTTGGAAACAAAGGGCTATATAACGGCTCTAAACACAGCCCCCGGCCCATTGGCCTATAGCCTCCTGTACTTGTACTAACAGCTGACCAGAAACATGTCAATATAGGGAAACCTATGCGGGCCGACAAAGACACCATGCTGTCTAGTTATCTATAGCTCAACCATGAAGTACTGGATAGCTACGTGACCGGCAAGGTCACCACTACTGTCAAACTATGGCCCCACACGGCAAACATAAAGGAAACACAAGTTCTAACAGTTATACAACTGCACAGCCTCACACGACCGGCTCATCTGACCACAGGGAAATATATACAGACTGCAAGCCTCTAGGAATAATAGTAGAAATGATCGGGACAGGGCCCCGACCTACCCGTACTATACAACAAAAGAAAATGAAATACAGCTCTGGAATTCAGTCTCCGGATTACAGGAGCTGAATACTCGATTGCTGCCAGGAATCACGCGGTATCGCCTGCTCGTCTATGAGTACCTGCAGGCAAGTAATGCAGCGCCCCACCGGGTGTCAGTACCGCTGGTACTGAGTATGTAAAGCAATAACTGAAAGAAATATCTGAAAACAACAATATAACTGATGAAACTGAAGTAGGAAGGAATAGATTAACTGTTTGATAATGTAAGTCATACCTTCTCTTAGTCATACTGGGAGGAGCAGGAGTCATACCTGAGGATTTATCATTCTACTGTCGACCTACTCGTATCCATTATAACACAAAACAACATATCATAACATACATAGCACACACAAACCTTACCCGGCCCCCATAAGCCGGGAGGTACAACCAACATGCAATCTATACCCCTACCCCGGTCGTCCCATCTCCTATAATAACTATAAGCATCCTGCTGGTCCCCTAGGTATGCACTTGGGCTCGCTGAGCCCCTGACTATAACTGTACCTGAGTCCGGGGGACTCCTGAATCGACACCCCTGGCGTATCCGCTCGACGGGGGTGTATAAGGGCCGACCAAGGCACAATATGGGGAAAACTGGCATCCCATCTTCGTCCCCTGTGGGACGGTATGCCACTCCGTAGAGCGAAGTATCCTCGTCCTCTGGCGGACGAGTCGATACAGCTATTAACCCTGGGCGGTCATGGATGCTAGGTAGTCCAACCCCAAACAATACAACAGTCTCAACTAGTAATACTATCTGCATGTCCCACATACTGAAGCTAATAGCGGTGAAGTATTTGTATATACTATATGCTGAGCTAGAGATAGTAATATGTACGTACTTAATGCATGATGAGGCTGGTAGTAGTATATATGTACAAATGTAGTCTTCTGCCAGACTGTACTGGGGCTAATGCTGAACAAGATATGGTCTTTCTGTCGAAACTATGTTGTATACTGAGTTTCTATAGTAACATGATTTGCTAGTCCTAATATGCTTTCTAACTTCGCTTTAACTTATCGTTCTATTTCTGAGATGTCTTACAAATATTACATTGCTTTACTAGATTTCAACTAAATACAATGATATCCTAACATTCTGTGTCACATCACATACTGAGCATGTTGTGCCGTTCTTAACACTTATATTAGAATCTATATCGTGCTAGCAAGTCTCACGCTGATCATAACATAATGTTTCTAGTATCGTACCATCATTCATAGTAAACATCATACATGGCTTCTGAATATTCTACTGGCCTTTAAATTACTGTATTGTACCAAGATTACTAACTTGCCGAGGAAACTAGCTTTACATACCTTATCCTCGAACTATCCGACTGTTGGACGAGGCTCGGCCAGTACTTCAACTATTTTCTCCCAACTGCATTCATAAATGTGCTAATCGATACTAAATACAGCTTTATTGTAAAGAGCAACGTCACTTTCGATATAGTTTATAGCCTAAACATAGGCTTATCGAAAGACGGTCGAAAACTCGCTATTTTTCAGCAGTCCAGAAGGGAGAAATATTCACTTCACAGCTAGGAACACATAGACACTAATTTAGAGCAATTCCACTTACCTTAGCTCGGTAGCTCGACGATTCATCGGCTGTATTTCACGAAACTAAATCCGTATGAATGCTCTCTGCTGCTAAATACCTCGGTATCTGAGGTTAATTTGAGTTTGGACAATGTTTAGCAGCGTAATCGGACGAAAATTATATTACTTCTTCGTTCCTTTCCCTTCTCCTGCGTTTTCCTCTCTGTTTCTGGAGTTTTATAAGTGATTAATCATTTAAAACCGAAATGGGGCTTTATATACTTGGCCTGGACAAGGCCAACGTGTCACAAAGCCAACGCGGAGGCTCCACCTCCGTGACACACTGCCATCGCGGAGGGGCTCTTCCTCGGCTCCTTCCGCGATGGTTCGATAGGTTTCTCGTCCGATCTTTTCCCGGGCCTTTCTTTAGCACGTATGGCTTTCAAATATGCTTAACCAACGTGCGAATAGGTCATTTAGGTGCCGAAAATTCTACGGGGTATAACAATTATGCTAGATTATACATTTGGGAGTTAGTTCGGTTGCATGGAGTTCCCTTGTCCATCATCTTTGATAGGGGTATCCAATTCACCCCTTAGTTTTGTAGATTATTTCAGAAGGGTCTTGGTACTCAGGTAAAGCTTAGCATAGCTTTTCATCTGTAGACAGATGGTCAGGCTGAATGGACCATTCAGATTCTTGAGGATATGTTGAGAACGTGTGTGATTGATTTTAAGGGTAGTTGGGATCACCATTTGCCTCTCATCGAGTTTGCCTACAATAACTGTTATCACTTCAGAATTCAGATGGCTCCATTCGAGGCTCTTTATGGGCAGAGGTGTAGATCACCTATTAGATGATTTGAGGTAGGGGAGGTGTCACGCCCCACCCTGGAGGGTATGACGGGCACCTGGTGCCTGCTAGATTCTGGACTGCTAGAAGGTTCAGCCTAAGCACGTCTGGTGCTTTTGGCTGGCCCTGATTCTATTCCAAGAAATCAACCTGCTATATAACGGCTATAAACACAGCCTCCGGCCAACTGGCCTATAGCCACCTGTACCTGCACTATCAGCTAGCCAGAACACATTCAATATAGGGAGACCTATGCAGGCCGACAAGGCCACCATGCTGTCTAGTTATCTGCAACTCAACAATGAAATACTGGAAAGCTACTTGACCGGCAAGGTCACCACTACTGTCAAGCTATGGCCCCACACGGACAACATAAAAGAAATAAAAGTACTAACAGCTATACAACTGCACAGCCTCATGCGACCGGCTCAACTGACCACAGGAAAATATATACAGACTGCAAGCCTCTAGGAATATCAATAGAAATGATCGTGACAGGGCGCCGACCTACCCGTACTGTACAACAAAAGAAAACGAAATACACCTTTGGAATTCAGTCTTCGGATGACAGGAGCTGAATACTCGATCGCTGACAGGAATCACGAGGGACCGCCTCCTCGTCTATGGGTACCTACAGGCAAGTAATGTAGCGCCCAACCGGGCGTCAGTACCGCTAGTACTGAGTATGTAAAACAGTAACTGAAAGGAATATCTGAAAACAACATTACAACTGATGAAACTGAAATAGGATGGAATAAATTAACTGTCTGATAATGTAAATTATGCCTACTCTTAACTATACTAGAAGGAGTAGGAGTCATACCTGGAGACGTATCGTTCTACTGCCGATCTACTCGCATCTAATGTAACATGGTATAACATAACATAACATAACATAGCTCACACAAACCTTACCCGGCCCCCATAAGCCGGGAGGTACAACCAGCACAGAATCTATACCCCTACCCCGGTCCTCCCATCTCCTATAATAACTATAAGCATCCTATCGGTCCCCTGGGTATGCACTTGGGCTCGCTGAGCCCCTAACTATAACTGTACCTGAGTCAGGAGGACTCCTGAATCAACACCCGGGCGTATCCGCTCGACAGGGGTGTGTAAGGGCCAACCAAGGCACAATATGGGGAAAATTGGCATCCCATCTTCGTCCTCTGTGGGACAGCATGCCACTCCATAGAGCGACGTATCCTCTTCCTCTAGCGGACGAGTCGATATAGCTATTAACCCTGGGGCGGTCATGGATGCTAGGTAATACTATCTGCATATCCCACATACTGAAGCTAATAGTAGTAAAGTATCCGTACAGACTGTGTACTGAACTAGTAATAGTAATGTATACGTACTTAATACATGCTGAGACTGATAATAGTATATATGTATAAATATAATCTTCTGCCATACTGTGTTGTATACTGAGTTTCTGTAATAACATGATTTACTATTTCTGACATGCTTTCTAAACTTCATTTTAACCTATCATTCTACTTCTGAGATGCCTTACAGATATTACATTGTTTTACTGGGTTTCAACTGAATACGATAATGTCCTAATATTCTGCATTACATCACATATTGAGCATGTTGTGCAGTTCCTAACACTTATATTAGAAACTATATCGTGCTAGCAAGTTTCGCGCTAATTATAACATGATGCTTCTAATATCGTACCAACATTCGTAATAAACATAACACATAACTTCTGAATATTCTACTGGCCTTTAAATTACTTTACTATACTGAGATTTACTAACTTGCCGGGTAAACTAGCTTTACATACCTTATCCTCGAACTATCCGTCTGTCGGACGAGTCTCGGCCAACACTTCAACTATTTCTCCCAACTGCATTTATAAATATATCAATTAATATCAACTGTAGCTTTATTTAAGGAACAACGTCACTTTCGATATAATTTATAGCCTAAACTTAGGCTTATCGAAAGACGGTCGAAAACTCGCTATTTTTTAGAGGTCCAGAAGGGAGAAATATTCACTTCACAGCTAGGAACACATAGACACTAGTTTAGAGCAATTCTACTTACTTTAGCTCGGTAGATCGACGATTCGTCGGTCGTATTTCACGAAACTAAATCCATAGGAATGCTCTCTGCTGCTAAATACCTCAGTATCTAAGGTTAATTTGAGTTTGGACAACGTTTAGCAGCGTAATAGGATGAAAATTATATTACCCTCTTCGTTCCTTTTCTTCCTCTGGTTTTTCCCCTCTGTTTCACTGGAAATTTATAAGTTAATATTATTTAAAACCGAAGTGGGGCTTTATATACTTGGTCCTGGACAAGGCCAACGTGTCACGGAGCCAACGCGGAGGTTTCAACTCCGTGACACGCTGCCATCGCGGAGGGGATCTGCCTCGGCTCCTTCCGCGATGGTTCGACAGGTTTCTCGTTCGATCTTTTTCCCGGGCCTTTCTTTAGCACGTATGGCCTTCAAATGTGCTTAACCAACATGCGAATAGGCCATCTAGGTGTCAGAAATCTTACGGGGTATAACATTCTCCCCCCCTTAAGAACATTCGTCCTTGAATGGAAACTGCTATCTAGAGGACTTCTTAATTTACTTATTTAGAAAAATTTCGGCAGAGTCTCCCCCGTAATATGGACTATACCAAAACGCCCGAAATGCAGAAAAGTCCAATACAGGTACTGCACACAATATTTTAGGATCCACTGGATAGCTAAGTATAAATCTTTCTCATTGATACATATACAACCATAAGGTACTACATAAGTAATAATACAGACATACCTGTCGCCTGACTAGACCTGGAATAGGGGAGGATATCTAGCTTTCATATCTTCTTCAGCTTCCCACGTCATTTCCTCATGGTTCCTGTTACGCCACAACACTTTGACAGACGCAATATCTTTATTCCTCAACCTGCGAATCTGTCTGTCTAAGATAGCTACTGGAACCTCTTCATATGCTAACTCTTCTGTGACCTGAACATCCTGAACTGGAACAACAGTGGAAGGGTCTCCTACGAACTTCCTCAACATAGATACATGGAATACTGGGTGAACAGATGCTAACTCCGAAGGCAAGTTCAATTCGTATGCAACTCGGCCTACACTTCGCCGAATCTGATATGGCCCAATGAATCTCGGGCTAAGCTTGCCTTTCCTGCCAAATCTCATCACCCCTTTCATCGGAGACACTTTCAGGTATACCCAGTCATTTACCACAAATTCTAGATTTCTGTACCGCATATCTGCATACGACTTCTGGCGGCTCTGAGCAGTCAGCAGGCGTTCCCTGATAAGCTTTACCTTCTCCTCTGACTGTTGAATGATGTCTTGCCCAATCAACGCTGATTCCCCCATTTCAAACCAGCCCACCGGCGATCCACATTTTCGCCCATATAATGCTTCAAAGGGCGCCATCTGGATAGCTAAATGATAACTATTATTATAGGCAAATTCAATCAATGAAAGATGCTCATCCCAGCTACCCCCAAAATCTAATACACATGCTCGCAGCATATCTTCGAGCGTTTGGATAATCCGCTCAGCCTGCCCATCTGTCTGAGAGTGGAATGCCGTGCTCAAATTAATCTGCGTTCCCAACCCCCTCTGGAACGACTGCCAGAATCTAGCTGTAAACTGTGCTCCCCTATCTGAAATAATGGATACCGGCACTCCATGTAATCTAACTATTTCTCTGATATATAATTTGGCATAATCCTCAACCAAGAAGGTAGCCTTCACTGGCAGGAAATGAGCTGATTTTGTCAGCCTGTCAACTATTACCCAAATAGAATCATTTCTGCGTCTGGTACGGGGTAACCCTGTTACAAAATCCATATTTATCGCTTCCCATTTCCACGTAGGCACCGTTATATCTTGCGTCAAACCGCCCGGTTTCTGGTGCTCCACTTTCACCTGGTGACAGTTAGGACATCTAGATACAAATTCAGCTATTTCAGCTTTCATACCTGGCCACCAGTAGATTTCTCTGATGTCGTGGTACATTTTCATTGCCCTTGGATGGAGGGAATAGCGAGCGTAATGTACCTCATGCATAATCTACTGGCGAAGCCCTGAAACGTTCGGAACACAAAGGTGGGCCTTACAGCGTAGCACATCATCCTCAGTCATTTGGAAATCTGACTCCTTACCTTTCTGAACTCTATCTTTGAGCTGGACTAAGTCAGGGTCCTCATACTGTCGTCCTTTTACCTCTGTAACTAATGATGACACAGCAGAACTCTGAATTACCGCTCTATTATTCTCTGTTTCCATTACTCGAACGGCTAAACCAGCAAACTGATGAATTTCTTTGGCTAACTCCCACTTCTCGGGTGGCAAATACGCCAAACTCCCCATTGACTTACGGCTCAGGGCATCTGCCACTACATTAGCTTTTCCCGGATGATACAGAATGTTCACATCATAATCTTTTAACAACTCCAACCAGCGACGTTGCCGCAGGTTCAGTTCCCTCTGGGTGAAGATATACTGTAGGCTCTTGTGATCTGTAAAAATATCAACATGGACGCCATACAAGTAATGTCTCCACATCTTCAAAGCGTGGATCACTGCGGCTAATTCCAGGTCGTGGGTAGGGTAATTCTTTTCGTGTTTCCTCAGCTGTCTGGAAGCGTATGCAATAACTTTACCATGCAGCATCAACACACAACCTAGCCCGACGCCTTATGCGTCGCAATACACCGAATAACCTTCTGTACCTTCTGCAATGCTAACACTGGGGCGGAGGTTAATCTGTCTTTCAGTTCCTGGAAGCTCTGCTTGCATGCCTCTGTCCACTGAAACTTTACTGCTTTCTGTGTCAGTTTGGTCAGAGGTGCCGCAATGGTCGAGAACCCTTCGACGAACCTCCTGTAATATCCTGCCAACCCCAGAAAGCTACGAACTTCAATCGGAGTGGTAGGCCTAGGCCATGACTTAACTGCTTCTATTTTCTGCTTGTCTACCTGTATACCAGCATCCGACACGATATGCCCTAAAAAGGCCACTGAGTTAAGCCAGAATTCACACTTAGAAAATTTAGCATACAACTGGCGGTCCCTGAGGATCTGGAGCACTGTCCGCAAATAAGTCCGGTGATCTGCTTCAGAGCGAGAATACACCAGAATGTCATCAATGAATACTATCACGAACAAGTCCAGGAAGGGTCTGAAAATACTGTTCATCAGGTCCATGAAGATTGCCGGGGCATTCGTTAACCCGAAGGACATGACTAGAAATTCAAAATATCCATATCGCGTCCTGAACGCTGTCTTAGGAATATCCCTCTCATGTACTCGAACCTGGTGATATCCGGACCGCAAGTCAATCTTAGAAAAGTATCTGGCTCCTTGCAACTGATCAAATAAGTCATCAATTCTGGCAAGCGGGTACTTGTTCTTTACTGTAACTTTGTTTAGTTGCCGATAATCTATGCACATTCGGAGCGAGCCATCTTTCTTCCTCACGAATAACACTGGCGCACCCCATGCTGACGTACTCGGCCTGATAAAACCTTTATCTAACAAGTCTTTCAGCTGCTCCTTTAATTCTCTGAGTTCTGCAGGAGCCATACGATAAGGAGGAATTGATATCGGCTGAGTACCTGGTAACAGATCAATAGCAAAATCTATCTCCCTTTCTGGGGGAATACCAGGTAACTCATCAGGAAACACATCAGGAAACTCGTTCACTACCAAAACAGACTGGAGTGTCGGAGATTCTGCTCGGACATCCTGAACTCTGACCAGATGGTAAATACACCCCTTAGATATCAATTTCCTCGCGTGAAGGTAGGAAATAAACCTACCTTTTGGCGTAGCGGTGCTGCCCTTCCACTCCCGCACTGCTTCTCCCGAAAAGTGGAATCAGACCGTCTTGGTCCAACATTCAACATTGGCAAAGCACGACACTAGCCAATCCATACCCATTATGGCGTCGAAGTCTATCATTTCTAGCTCGACCAGATCTACTGTGGTCTGACGATCAGCAACCTCTACCGTACACCCCCGGTAAATTCGGCTAGCCACGATCGAGTCACCGACGGGTGTGGACACTGAAAAGTGCTGCTGTAATAATTCTGGTGCAATATTGAACTTTCGTGCCACAAATGGAGTAATGTAGGACAAACTGGACCCTGGATCAATCAATACATAAGCAGGGTGTGAGCAGATAGTTAGCATACCTGTCACAACATCCGGTGACGCTTCTGAATCTTGCCTCCCTGGTAAAGCATATGTGCGGCTTGGACCCGCACCTGTACTGGAGGCCTCTGATCTGCCCCAACCCCTGCCTGCTGAAACTGAGGGCCTGCGCCCTGCCGACGATGCTGTGGCTCGTGACCCTGCAGATGCCCTATCCTGTCTATCCTGGTCCTCTTGACCTCTGGCTGGGCAATCTTTCATCAAATGGCCTTCTTGGCCACAAATATAACATGCAGTGGAGCCATACCTGCATGCTCCAGGATGGCGTCGACTGCATATAGGGCAAAGTGGTAGGGTATACCTACTCTACTCCACCCTCCTCTGTAATGGTGATTCTGCCATCTGCGAGCCTCTACCAGTCTCTGATTGTCCTCTGCGGCTAAATCTACCCCCTGCAGCTGTGGCGGAGGCGGGGGCCTGGGCGGCCTGTCTAACAATCATGGCCTGGGTCCTCCCCGAGCCTCCCTCTGTAACTCAACTAGCCTGTCCCGGCGGCCCTGTTCCTGATTGACCCTTCTGATCTCCCGATGCTGCTGTCTGATGCCCTCAATATTCTGGGCGAATGCCTGAACTCAAGCAATGTCCATGTCCTCTCGCAGTGTAGCCGTAATACAAGTCTCAACATATTTTGGATTCAACCCCATGATAAAGCGGTGTACTCTGGATGCCATGGTATCAACAAAGGTCGGTGCGTACCGGGCCAAAGAATCAAACCGCAAGGAATATTCCCGAACACTCATGGCCCCCTGCTCCAGATGTAGGAACTGGTCTACACGGGCCTGTCGAATCTCCCGCGGCAAATAGTGATCTAGTAAAGCTCCTGAGAAGCTGGACCAGGTCGGAGGGGAAACATCTCTCCCTCGGGACCTTTCCCAGCTTTCATACCACAATACGGCGATGTCCCGTAACCGAAATGCTGCCAACTCAACTGATTCTGTAGGCGTGGCAAGCATAATCTTGAAAATTCTCTGCATTTGATCCAGAAAATCCTGAGGGTCCTCTGTCTGGTCCGAACCTGTAAACTGTGGGGCATTCAAAGCCAAGAACTCTCGGACACTCGAACAACCGGGCCCTCCTGACGACTCCACAACTGTAGACGGCATCGGCTGACGCTGAGCAGCCATCATCTGTGCTAACATAACTACCGCACTCCTAACCTCATGGTCGGAAGGTGTCGGTATAGGGACTGCTGGAGGTAGTGTTGCCCCAAGTGGCTCCTGATGTGGTGGGGACTGCTGAGAAGGTTGGGACGATGCCTCTGTAGCGCCCTCTGATCGGGCTATTTCTAAACGAGGGTGAGGCATCCTGCTGGTGCCTTCCCCTGCTGCAATATCTAAACTCCGGCCTGTGATAGGGTGTCGCTGGTCCGACATTATCTATAACCAAACAACACGGTAAGCCTTTAGGGACTCAACCCTATATTGTACCGCTCTACAGCACGACTGAATAAGAATAAAAGACAACCATCCTATCATGCCTTGTAGCCTCCTACCCATAGTATGTGGTGCACAACACATCCATGGACAGGACTCTACTTAGCACGGCTTGCAGACTCCCTGGGATACGACCTGCTCTGATACCAGTTTGTCACAACCCAGCCTAGAGGGTATGACGGGCACCTGGTGCCTGCTAGATTCTGGACTGCTAGAAGGTCCAGCCTAAGCACATCTGGTGCTTTTGGCTGGCCCTGGCTCTATTCCAAGAAATCAACCGGCTATATAACTGCTGTAAACACAGCCTCCGGCCAACTGGCCTATAGCCACCTGTACCTGTACTATCAGCTAGCCAGAACACATTCAATATAGGGAAACCTATGCGGGCCGATAAGGCTACCATGCTGTCTAGTTATCTGTAACTCAACAATGAAATACTGGAAAGCTACTTGACCGGCAAGGTCACCACTACCGTCAAGCTATGGCCCCACACGGCCAACATAAAAGAAATAAAAGTACTAACAGCTATACAACTGCACGGCCTCGCGCGACCAGCTCAACTGACCACAGGGAAATATTTACAGACTGCAAGCCTCTAGGAATATCAATAGAAATGATCGGGACAGGGCCCCGACCTACCCGTACTGTACAACAAAAGAAAACGAAATACACCTTTGGAATTCAGTCTCCGGATGACAGGATCTGAATACTCGATCGCTGACAGGAATCACGAGGGACCGCCTCCTCGTCTATGGGTACCTACAGGCAAGTAATGCAGCGCCCCACCGGGCGTTAGTACCGCTGGTACTGAGTATGTAAAGCAATAACTGAAAGGAATATCTGAAAACAACATTACAACTGATGAAACTGAAATAGGAAGGAATAAATTAACTGTCTGATAATGTAAATTATGCCTACTATTAACTATACTAGAAGGAGTAGGAGTCATACCTGGAGACGTATCGTTCTACTGCTGATCTACTCGCATCTAATGTAACATGGCATAACATAACATAACATAGCTCACACAAACCTTACCCGGCCCCCATAAGCCGGGAGGTACAACCAGCACGCAATCTATACCCCTACCCCGGTCGTCCCATCTCCTATAATAACTATAAGCATCCTGCCGGTCCCCTAGGTATGCACTTGGGCTCGCTGAGCCCCTGACTATAACTGTACCTGAGTCAAGAGGACTCCTGAATCAACACCCGGGCGTATCCGCTCGACATGGGTGTGTAAGGGCCAACCAAGGCACAATATGGGGAAAACTGGCATCCCATCTTCGTCCACTGTGGGACGGCATGCCACTCCATAGAGCGACGTATCCTCGTCCTCTGGCGGACGAGTCGATATAGCTATTAACCCTGGGGCGGTCATGGATGCTAGGTAATCCAACCCCAAAACAATACAACGGTCTCAACTGGTAATACTATCTGCATATCCCACATACTGAAGCTAATAGTAGTAAAGTATCCGTACATACTGTGTATTGAACTAGTAATAGTAATGTATACATACTTAATACATGCTGAGACTGATAATAGTATATATGTATAAATATAATTTTCTGCCATACTGTGTTGTATACTGAGTTTCTGTAATAACATGATTTACTATTTCTGACATGCTTTCTAAACTTCATTTTAACCTATCATTCTACTTCTGAGATGCCTTACAGATATTACTTTATTTACTAGGTTTCAACTGAATACGATAATGTCCTAACATTCTGCATTACATCACATACTGAGCATGTTGTGCAGTTCCTAACACTTATATTAGAAACTATATTGTGCTAGCAAGTTTCGCGCTAATTATAACATGATGCTTCTAATATCGTACCAACATTCGTATTAAACATAACACATAACTTCTGAATATTCTACTGGCCTTTAAATTACTTTACTATACCGAGATTTACTAACTTGCCGGGGAAACTAGCTTTACATACCTTATCCTCGAACTATCCGTCTGTCGGACGAGTCTCGGCCAACACTTCAACTATTTCTCCCAACTGCATTTATAAATATATCAATTAATACCAAATATAGCTTTATTTAAGGAACAACGTCACTTTCGATATAATTTATAGCCTAAACTTAGGCTTATCGAAAGACGGTCGAAAACTCGTTATTTTTCAGAGGTCCAAAAGGGAGAAATATTCACTTCACAGCTAGAAACACATAGACACTAGTTTAGAGCAATTCTACTTACTTTAGCTCGGTAGCTCGATGATTCGTCGGCCGTATTTCACGAAACTAAATCCGTAGGAGTGCTCTCTGCTGCTAAATACCTCAGTTTCTGAGGTTAATTTGAGTTTGGACAACGTTTAGCAGCGTAATCGGATGAAAATTATATTACCCTCTTCGTTCCTTTTCTTCCTCTGGTTTTTCCCCTCTGTTTCACAGGAAATTTATAAGTTAAAATGATTTAAAACCGAAGTGGGGCTTTATATACTTGGGCCTGGACAAGGCCAACGTGTCACGGAGCCAACGCGGAGGCTTCACCTCCGTGACACGCTGCCATCGCGGAGGGGCTCTGCCTCGACTCCTTCCGCGATGGTTCGATAGGTTTCCCGTTCGATCTTTTTCCCGGGCCTTTCTTTAGCATGTATGGCCTTCAAATGTGCTTAACCAACGTGCGAATAGGCCATCTAGGTGTCGGAAATCTTACGGGGTATAACAAGAGGCTACATTGATAGGGCTAGATTCAGTTCATGGGAGGAGGGTGATAGACTCATTCAGGTTGAGATGGACTCCCTGGTTTCAATACAAAAGCTGCACAATGGCTGGGCCTGGAGGCTATGGAGAAGGTTTAGCTTTTTAAGGAAAGGCTGAAAACAACTCAGAGTCATCAAAAATCATATGTGGATGTTAGGAGGAGAGAGATTAAGTTTGAAGTTGGAGATTGGGCGTTTCTAAAGGTGTCTCCCATGAAGGGGGTGATGAGATTCGGAAAGAAAGGGATGCTTGGTCCTTGATATGTTGATCCTTATAGGATTGTGAGGCGAGTTGACAAGGTGGCATATGAGTTGGAGCTACTATCGGAGTTAGCTTCGGTACATCCAGTTTTCTGTGTATCTCTACTAAAGAAGTGCATTGTTGATCGAGCCTTAGTTATTCCGGTACAAAGCATAGGTGTGAAGGATAGCCTTATCTATGAGGAGATTTCGGTTGAGATCCTTGATCGTCAAGTTTGTAAGTTAAGGAACAAGGAAGTAGCTTTAGTGAAGGTTTTGTGGAGGAATTAGCTTGTTGAGGGAGCTATGGGGAAAATCAAAGCAGATATGATGTTCAGATACCCACATATTTTTCCTTCTAGCTCAGTTCCAGCATAAGGTATCAGTTTTCTCCTTAGTATTCTATTCAATCTCATGTCAATTTCATGCCTCTAAGTCCCTTTTATATCATCGCATGTACGTATGTTTCATGAATTTAGTTCTTTCATGTGTATCAGTTTGGAGTCAGTCACTCTGTCAGTTTTCAACTTTAGTTGTTCAGTTTCAGGATTTCAGTTCTTTCTCTAGCCCTTTAGTATGCTTAATATACATTCGAGGGTGAATATTTCCAAGAGAGAGATAATCTAACACCCTAGAGTTTACTAAGACTAGGTTTGGGAAGTTGAATATGTTCAGTAGAGGAGTCGTAGGATTGCTGGTAAGACTCGTAGTAAGCTGGTATGAGTCATAGGAAGACTCATGGTAAGTTCATAGACTTATCCCCAAGACCATGAGTCGTGGTATGGTGGTATGACTCATGGTCATGGAGTCATAACATGCTACTGAGTTGTCAGGTTTTGGTCATACAATTGATTGTATGACCCGCAGTAGGAAACTATGAGTCATGATAGGCACCGTGAAATAAACAGAGAGTTGAATAAAATGGACTGGCTAGCAATGGGAGGAAACCACAAGTCGTAAATTGATAGTAGGACTCGTGGTATGGGTCGTCTGACTGACATTAACTTATTTTTCAGATGAATCATTAAGGGTATTTTCATAATTCTTAAGCTCCTAAATTTCTTATAACGTCATTTTAAGCCCTGAAATGAGTGTTTTAAGAGGGTTTAGCCTACTCTAATTCATTAGACTCCTATGCATGCAAGATTTTGAGATCCCTCTTTAAGAATCAAGCTAGAATTCTCCCTTATTTCTTCCTCAATTCTCTTGGGCTTTCAAGACTAGTTTGAAGATCAGTTTACCCAGGTATGTAGAGTTATGAATGAGAGTTTCTGTTACACCCCATAAATTCTCGACATGTAGATGGCCTATTCGCATGTTGGCTAAGAGTTTTTGAATGCCATACATGCTAGGAAAAGGCCCAAGGAAAGACCGAATAAGAAATTCGTCGAACCATCATGGAAGGAGCCAGGGCAGAGCCCCTCCGCAATGGCAACGTGCCACGGAGGGAGGGCCTCCGCGTTGGCTTCGTGTCACATAGGCCCTGTCCAGGCCCAAGTATATAAACCCCTCATTTCAGTTTTTAATGATATAACTCATATAATTTCCAGAGAAACTGAGGGAAAACAGGGAGGAACGAGAATCTCTTATAATATTCATCCGATTACGCCGTCAAACACGGTCCAAACTCAAATTAACTCCAGATATCGAGGTATTAAGCAGTAAGGAGCATTCCTACGGATTTAGTTTCGTGAAATTAGGCTGGCGAATCCTCGTTCTACCGAGCTAAGGTAAGTGGAATTGCTCCAAATTAGTGTCGATATACTCCTAGCCCTAAAGTGAGTATTTCTCCCTTTTGGACTTCCGAGAAATAGCGAGTTTTTGACCGTTTTTCTATAAGCCAAAGTTTGGGATATATATATATTGAAAGTGATGTTTTCTTCTAGAATATTAGCGTATTTAGCTCTAATTGATATGTACATGAATTCAGTTGGGAGAAATAGCAGAAATACTGACCGAACTACGCCAGTTAGTCGGGAACTCTGAAGCGAAGGTATGTAAAGCTAATTCCTTCGGCAAGTTAGTAATCTAGTACAGTAAATAGTGTGATGTACAGAAGAAAGAACTCAGAAGTCGAGAATTGAGTCCAGTTTGAATTTAGCAAGCATGTTTTGTGATAATATGATATATATTCAGAATAAAAGTTAGTAAAGCAATATCAGACAGTCAGATAATAACCCAGATACAGTATAGCCAGACAGTCAGATGATACCTCAGTTACAGTATAGTCAGACAGTCAGATAATATCTCAGATACAGTATAGCTCAGTATGAGAATCAGTATAACACAGAAAAGAGTTCAGGATGAGAAATTAGAGTACAGATAATATTTTCAGTTTAAACATTCTTACTATATGTGATTATTGTTTGTTGAGACCTGTTTGTGTTATGAGGACACTCTTTGAGCATCCTCGCCGCCCCTGGGTTGGTAACTGTGTGGACCCACTGTGAGGGTGGGATACGCCACTCCAAGGAGTGGTATGCCATCCGCAGTAGGATGAAGATGGGATGAAGCATTTCCCATATCAGGCTGATCAGCATAGCAGTATAGCTTACCCTATTGTGCGCTTGCGCCCAGGGGGCAGATTACAGATACAGATTACAGTTTACAGTATAGGAGTCCTTCGGGCTCAGACACAGTTATTTATATCAGAGGCCATAGCCCGAGCTGGAGACCTAGGGGGCCGGTAGAGGTGCTCGTAGTTAGTAGACGAGTGGAGTGATTTATGTTTAGATGGTTTTGACCAGGGTAGGGGTATATAGATTGTGTGTTGGCTGGCACCTTCTAGCTTATGGGGGCTGGTATAGGTTCTTGTGTTATATATATATATATATATATATATATATATATATATATATATATATATATATATATATATATATATATATATATATATATATATATATATATATATATATATATATATATATATATATATATATATATATATATATATGTATATACATGATATCTATTAGTTGATAGACAGCAGGTCGCCATGACGACAGGTATGATTCTACCTTACCTTTAGTACAGGTAAACCAATTCCAGATCTTGCTAGTTCAGATAGTTTTAGATACTTCCTGCTATTCAGAATTTACTAGCATTGTTGTTTATATTCAGTCATGTTCAGTTTGGCTTGCATACTCGGTACTAGTGGTACTGACGCCCGTTCGGGGCGCTGCATTACTTGCCTGCAGGTACTCATAGACGAGGAGTTGATCCCTCGTGACCCTAGCCAGCACAGAGTCATCAGCTCCTGTCATTCGGAGCTTGATATTTAGAGGTGTATTTCATTTTCTTTTGTTGTATAGTACGGGTAGGCTGGGGCCCTGTCCCGACCATCTTATCGGTATTCTTAGAGGCTTGCAGATGGTGTATATATCTCCCTGTGGTTAGTTGTGCCGGTCGTGTGAGGTCGTGCGTATGTTTAGCCATTAGTATGGTTATTTATGATGGTCGTGTGGGGCCGTATCTAGTTAGTAGTGGTGACCTTGCTGGTCACGTAGATGTTCAGCATTTGTTATATTGAGTTAAAGATAACTAGACAGCATGGTGGCCTTGTCGGCCCGCATAGGTTTCCCTATATGAGTATGATTCTGGTTAGCTGACATTACAGTACAGGTGGCTATAGGCGCAGTCGGCCGGAGGCTGTATTTACAGCCGTTATATAGCCCGTTGATTCCATGAATCTGAGTTAGAGCCAGCCAGGCACCAGATGTGCTTAGGCTTAGTAGTCTAGCAGTTCAGGTCCTAATAGGGCATCAGGTGCCAGTCATACCCCCCAAGGCGGGGCGTGTCAGTTTCCTTCATCCTCATGCCCAAATTTCTCCTCAGATTCATGAATTCAAGTTTTAAATCAAGTGTATTGATTCCTAGGGTTTCAACCCAACTTTATGGAATTATGTATGATATGTTTTTGGGTCTAATCTCCTCATGTTCTAAAGTATGTTTTAAAGTCTAATGGGAAGATTTTATCATAATTGATTATAAATTCATAATTTCAAGTTATTAGAAATTATTCCCTATTATGCAAGTTTTATGAAAAAGTCAAGCTTATGATTCATTTTCAAGTATGATGGGATATCTAGTATGAATGAATATTTATGAATTCCCCATATATGAATCCATGATTTTGACTTATGAAGTTTATTTCAAGTATGCATGATTTTGATTTGGGCAAGCCCATAAAAGTTAAGTATATTTTTACAATTTAGCCAAGGCTACAAAGATCAGCTTATCATATGGTTTGGAGGCAAGACTCTCAATGCAGCTTATGATATGTCTTGGACTCAATCCCAATGTTCACATTTCAAGCTATGTGTAGATTATGATTTCATCTTCCTTGAAAAACGATGTGAGCACTATGCATGTAATTATGATTTTAGCTTCATTGAAAAATGATGTGAGCACTATGCATGTTTTTGGGAGTAGTTTCTAGTACTGAGTGGGCTTGGGAGTCGATGTTCCTCGATATCAGAACTACACGCCAATATAGGTATATGTATACTTATGTGGGACCTCTCAAGGGAGTATTCCCCCTGCACTAAGGGGCCTCAGCTTGATATCGGTATCTTAGTTTAACATCCTTTGCCCGGGAAAGGTTTTGGACGGCTCTGGCCATTTAAGTGTGATAGTTGGGCATAACGTAAGCTCTATCGTGATGGTGTCGGTTATGACGAGTCTCCCATTGTTCCTCATGATTTCAGTTATTCATGTTCATGATTTATAAGATTATGTTTTATAGCAGATTTGACCTAATGATCAGTTATGAGCTTTCATTTATGATTTCAGCTATGAAAAGTCATATGTTTTCTACTTCTAAATCTTGGGTCACTATGTTCAGTTATGATAACCAGCTTATGACAATGTATTTTTCAGATACAGTTTTCAACATGTAGTCCTTACTCTCATGATTTATCTGATTTATATTTATATGCATGATTTCAGTTAACATTTACTAAGCGTGTTTTACTTACCTTATGTACTCAGTACATTCCAAATACTGACCATATACTCTATGCTATATCGTTTTATGATATAGGTTAAGGTGATCCAGCTTACTCATGCTGATAGCTTACTTTCCTATCAGTCCAATTACTGTTGGGTGAGTCCTCATCTCCCTAGGACATTCATTTAGTTATGTTGATTAGGTCTGTTTAGTGTCAGACTTGGAGATTTCTGGGGTCTTGTCCCAGCATCTCATCAAACAGTAGAGGCTTTTCAAACATAGACTAGTATGTTCATCTTTGAGATTCAGCATTATGATGTATTCGTTTGATATATGTTTATCTTTTTCAGACTTCCGCTTATTTATGTTTAATTTACCAGTTTTCTCTTTAACTTGTGATATTGAGTTCTTATGCACATGACATGGGTTGACTTAGAGTCGTTCGTGGTTTTATGTCTCGTGTCTCTATCTGAGGTCCCAACTCAGGTCGTGACAGCAATATTGCTGGTATATTTACTTCTTCTTGAAAATCTGTGAGGATCTGGTTCTTGATACTTCTTCCTTCATTCTTGAGCATATGGATTGATAGGTATACACACTCATAAAAAATTTATGAGATCTTGAATGTAAGTCTGAAGATCATTGTGCTTCAATAGTTCCTTGCTCAAATCTTTGGTAAAAATATCAATGATCTGCTCCTTAGTATTACAAAACTCCATAGAAATATGTCCCTCGGCATACTATCTCTCAAGAAGTGGTATCTCTTATATGTCTCTACACCAACATTCATATGAAATTCCTTACGACATGATCAAGATCTAGCATAGAGTCTAATGCAAAATATAATACCAGGCCTACTTGCAGTTAAATATAGTAGGGAACCAATCATTCTCATGCACTTATTTTCTTTAACCAATGAACCAGGTTCGATCTGTATCTAGTCGAGTTGCAGTTACTATAAGCATATCAATTGTCTTTTTGTGATACATATTTCAACATCCTGAATAGTTCCTTAATATGGTTTTATTGATGAATCATAGTACCATCATTTATTTGTTTCACTTGTAATTTCAAGAATAAATATAATTCACCCATCATGTTCATCTTGAATTCACCCGTTAGCCTTCAAAACTTATTAAATTGAGTCTCATTCATATCAACAAATATGATATCATCAATACATAAGTAAGTAGAGAAGGCGCACAAGTTTCCAGTCTTGAATTTCTCATTGCGCTAGAGTTCACAAAAGTGAGTATGTTCTGAAATGGATGAAACTTTTTGTGCTTCTTGTTTCTTTCTGGAGCAGCATGGGGATCAGGCTTATCATCATTGTTCACCTATCTAGTTCTCCCTAAAGGTGGCACATCATGCAAATTTTACAGACATCTAATAGAACTTAATTCATTGTTATTTGATTTAGCCCCCCCCCCCTCCATAGATTATACATCATGCAGAACATCCAAGGAACCATGTTCATTCACTATATCCCTTGCTCACCTAGATTCTTAGGAGGTTCTTAAGTTGATCCATCACCATAATTTTGCATGAAAACAATTTCACCACCATCATCATCATATTGTGATCCCCCTCTCTTTCGTTCCATCAAATTCATCAAATATTGCATGGATACTTTCTTTAACATATAAAGTCATTTTGTTGCAGACCTTTTAAGTCTTGTTGTGTGAAGAAGATTATCTAGAAAAAAAGTCTTTTATCACTCTTTGCATCAAACTTTTTCAGAGCACCTTTTTTATTATTGTGAATAAAACACTTACCCAAAAAATCTCTAAGATGGGAGATGTCGGGTTTTTAACCCTTTAGGAACTCGTAAGGTGTATTCTCCGATAGTGATCTAATCATGCATTTATTAATGATATAGAATATAGTTATAATGTGGTTTTATTGATGAATCATAGTACCATCCTTTGTTTGTTTCACTTGTAATTTCAAGAAGAAATATAATTCACCCATCATGTTCATCTTGAATTCATCAGTTAGCCTTCCAAACTTATTAAATTGAGTCTCGTTCATGTCAACAAAGATGATATCATCAATATATAAGTAAGTAGAGAAAGCGCACAAGTTTCAAGTCTTCAATTTCTCATTGTGCTAGAGTTTATAGAAGTGAGTATGTTCTAAAATGGATGAAACTTTTGTGCTTCCTATTTCTTTCTGGAGTAGCAGAGGGATTAGGCTCATCATCATTGTTCACCTATTAGTTCTCCCTAAAGGTGGAATATTATGCAAATCTTACAGACATCTAATAGAATCACTGTTATTCGATTTAGCCCCCCCCCCTAGAGATTATGCATTGTGCAGAACATTCAAGGAACCATGTTCATTCACTATACCCCTTTCTCACCTAGATTCTTAGGAGGTTCTTAAGTCGATCCATCACCATAATTATGTGCGAACACAACTTCACCACCATCATAATCATATTGTGACCCCCTTCTCTTTCGTTCCATCAAATTCATCAAAGATTGCATGGATACTTTCTTTAACATATGAAGTCCTTTTGTTTCAGACCTTTTAAGTCTTGTTGTGTGAAGATTATCTAGAAAATAAACCTTTTATCACTCTTTCCATCAAACTTTTCCATAGCACCTTTTTCATTGTTGTGAATAAAACACTTACTCAAAAAAGCTCTAAGATGAGAGATGTCTTGTTTCTAACCCTTTAGGAACTCGTAAGGTGTATTCTACGATAATGATCTAATCATGCATTTATTAATGATGTATCATATAATTATAACAACCCACTAGAGTTCCTTGGGTCAAAAGTGGACGAGGATCCACATAAGTTCATTTATGAGATCTTGAAGATCACCCAGGTCATAGAGGTGACAAATAGGGAGTGCGTCGACTTGGCCTCTTATCTGCTGAAAGGGGTTGCGCATATCTGGTTCAAACAGTGGAAAGATAGTAGGGCAGTAGGAGCAGGCCCTATCAGTTGGGATGAGTTTCATGCTGCCTTCCTAGATCGGTTCTTCCCTCATGAGATGAGGGAGATAAAAGCGATCGAGTATGTTAATCTAAAGTAGGGTAACGTGATAGTACAGGAGTACGCTTTGGAGTTTACCCATTTATCCAAGTATGTGCTAGATTTAGTGGCAGATCAGAGAGCTCGAGTGATCAGGTTTGTACATAAAGTTGTGTACTACCTGGATAAGGATTGTAGGATCGCCATGCTGCATCATGACATCCCCGTATAGTTTTACACGCTCAGCAGATGGAGGAAGTGTATCAGGGGGGAGAGAGGCCAAGAGGGCCAGGACAAATAATTATGGGACTTCTCAGCCTAGATCGAGGGGCAGACATCGTCAGCAGTTTCATCACAGGTCTTTTGCTCCAGCACCATCATCAGCTAGTACACCATCTAGACCACAAGGTGATTAGAGAAGTAGGGCCTCAAATTCGAGGGGCCAGGGTAGCATGCAGATAGAGAGCACCTTCCCAGCCTGTGTGAAGTGTGGCAAGAATCACCCAGGGAGGTGTTTAGTTGGCTCAAACACTTTTTTTGGGTCTGGAAAACCCGAACACAAACTCAGGGATTACCCTTCAACCAGGCCAGGGGGTGGTGGAGCCTGTATGCCAGCCGCTAGTTCAGCAGCTCTAGCAACACGTCCTTCCTAGCAGGGTGCTTCGACTAGTTCAGCTGGCGGTTGGCGTCAAAAACAAGTTTTATACCCTTGCATCTTGATAGGAGCAGGAAACTTCCCCAAACGTGGTTACTGGTATGTTACAAGTTTTTCACCTTGATGTTTATGCTTTGTTAGATCTAGGGGCTACCTTGTCCTTTGTGATGCCTTATGTTGCTAATAGTTTCGGAGTCAGTCTCAAAATTCTATCAAAACCTTTCTCAGTATCTACTCTAGTCGGTGATTCAATTATGGCCCGACGAATATATAGAAATTGCACGGTCTCAATTCTTCAGAAAATTACCTCAGCAGACCTAGTAGAGTTATCCATGATAGATTTCAACATTATCTTTTTCATGGATTGGCTACATGCTATGCTTCAATTAGTTGTAGAACCCATGCTATAGAGTTTAGATTTCTGGGTGAGCTAGTCCTAGAATGGAAGGATAGTTCAGTTGTGCCTGCAGGTCGTTTCATTTCCTACCTTTAGGCCAGAAAGATGATTTTCAAAGGTTGTGTGTACCATTTAGTTAGGGTTAAGGATGCTATATCCAAAACCCCATCTATCTAGTCAATTACAGTAGTATGTGAGTATCCAAAAGTGTTCCCTGATGATCTACCGGGTATTCCTCCTTAGAGGGAAATTGATTTTGGTATTGACCTTCTTCCCGACACACAGCCTATGTCTATTCCTCCTTACAAAATGGCTCCCTCGAGCTAAAGGAGTTGAAGGATCAATTGAAGGACCTTCTAGACAAGGGTTTCATCAGACCTAGTAAGTCTCCATGGGGTGCACCAGTTCTATTTGTTCAAAAGAAAGATGGTTCTCTTTGGTGTGCATTGATTATCGGCAATTGAACAAAGTCACCATCAAGAACAGGTATCCTCTTCCCAAGATTGATGATTTATTTGACCAGCTTCAGGGTGCTAAGTGCTTTTCAAAGATAGACCTCAGATCTGGATACCATCAACACAAGGTTCGGGAGAGTGACATTCCGAAGACAGCCTTCACGACGCGGTATAGTCATTATGAGTATTTAGTTATATCTTTTGGACTAACGAATGCTCCTGCAACTTTTATGAACTTGATGAATATGGTGTTCAAGCCATACTCGGATATTTTCATGATCATGTTTATTGATGACATCCTGATATACTCTCGGAGCGAGGAGTATGCCGCTCATTTGAGAGTGGTACTACAGACTCTCAAGGACCGTGAAATTCAGCAAGTGTGAGTTTTGGTTGAACTTAGTGGTATTTTTGGGTCATGTGGTGTCAGGTGAGGGTATAAAAGTGGAATCTCAGAAGATTGAAGCAATGAAGAAGTGGCCTAGACAGGTGAATCCTTCAGATATCAGGAGCTTCTTGGGTTTAGCTAGCTACTATCAGAGGTTTGTTGAGGGCTTTTCATCTATTGTAGCACCATTGACCAAATTGACCCAAAAAAGGTGAAATTCCAATGGTCGAATGCTTGTGAAAGGAGCTTTCAGGAGTTGAAGACTCAACTTACATCGGCACCGGTGTTAATCGTACCCGAGAGTACCGATGGGTTTATGGTGTATTGAAATGCTTTTAGGATCGACCTTGGTTGTGTATTGATGCAGCATGGTAAATTCATAGCATACGCTCCAGGCAGCTAAAGGTTCATGAAAGGAATTACCTAACCCATGATCTTGAATTAGCGGCAGTGGTATTTGCCTTGAAGATATGGAGACACTATTTGTATGGGGTCCATGCAGATGTGCTTATGGACCACAAAATCCTACAATATGTGTTTACTCAAAAGGATTTGAATATTTGTCAAAGGAGGTGGTTGAAGCTACTTAAGGATTACGATATGAGCGTCCTTTACAATCCGGGCAAGGCTAATGTAGTAACAGACGCACTTAGTAGACTCCCTATGGAGAGTGTGTTCCATGTGGATGGGGGGAGAAAGGAGTTGGTGAAGGATGTACATCGACTTGCAAGGTTGGGAGTTCGTTTGGTTGACTCGACCGATGGCGGTGTTATTGTTCATAACAGATCAGAATCTTCTTTAATGACTTATATAAAAGCTACGTAGGACGAGGACCCTATTTTGGTAAATTTAAAGGAAGCCATTCAAAATCAGAAGGTAGAGATCTTCTCCAAAGGGGGAGATAGTGTGCTTCGATATCAAGGCCGCTTGTGTGTCCCGGATGTTGATGATTTGAGAAGTCAGATATTGTATGAGGCTCACGGTTCCAGATATTCGATACATCTAGGTGCCACCAAGATGTACCGTGACCTACGGGAAGTCTATTGGTGGAATGACATAAAGAAGGACATCATAGAATTTGTAGGTAAATGTCTAAATTGTCAGGAAGTGAAAGTTGAGCACCAAAGACTGGAAGTGTGCTTCAATATGGACTTCATCACAGGGTTGCCTCACACTTGTCGACAGAATGTTATACCCTGAGAATTCAAAGGTCGGACCCGGAAGTTGAAACGGGGAAAAACTATAAAATGGCCTTGCAGTTGCAGAACGAGTCACTAAACAACTCGTCAGAAGACCCCAAGAGTCGTCAAGTGACTCGTGGGAAGTCCTGGAGAGAACAAGGATATGAGGTCCCCATGAGTGAAGTAACGACTCGTGGTCAATCACCATGAGTCGTCATGTTGATCATGGGATGGAGTTGGGGTATTTATGGGAGGATTATCCAGTGTCCCTAACGGATGGGACCCCACGAGTCATGGCCAGTTCCAACGACTCGTAAGGTGAGTCGTGAGTGAGCAGCTTAAAAGGTAAAGCAGTGTACATGATGGAATGTGACCACGAGTCATGGTATCGAGGAATGAGTCGTTAAGTTCCCTGTTACGAGCCCCAGTAGTTCAGTTAGCCAGTGTACTTGACAGGCGACTCGACGAGTCGTTGCCTGTCCTGATGAATCGTCAGGTCACCCATTAGGGTCACCTAGCAGTGTTTTCCTGCGAAATCAATAAGGGTCTTTTCGTAATTTCTAAGTTCCTAAGACCTATACTACGACGTTTAAGGATCATTTTAGTGGGTTTTTAGTAGGGAAAAACCTATTCTAAGTCTTTACTCTCATGCATGCAAGTTTGAAGGTTTGAAGGGAAGGTTCAAGGTGAAATCTCAAGGTTTCCAATTGGAATCTTAGCTGGGCAATTAGAGGTTGTTAAAATTCATCATTCCCAGGTATGTAAGGCTATGAGTGGGTGCTTTCTTTCACACCCATTCCTATTCCCTATCAAAATGTGATTAAATGGTCTATGATCAAGTATGGGGTTTTGCCCAATTACATGATTCTTCAATCTCTATACATGGGTATATTTAGATTGAGTTTATATTGATATTTATGAAGCTTGGGCGGATTCTAACTTGTTTTCCCTTAAAAAAAATTGTTTTTCCAAAATTTGAATAAACGCCCATGGGTGTAAGAGTTCATACAGGAAGAGATTTATGATAAATGTGTGATGATGATGAAGTTGATGATGGAAAACATGTTTCTAAAACTACCCATGACTATGTTGATGTTTTCAAAATGAATTGGTTAGATCCAAGTATTATAAAGATTTGGGTGATGCCCACATATTGATTTAAAGTGATGATTTTCCCAACATAAGCTTACCACATGGTTTGAAGTGAATTTTCCTCAATTTATTATTATTATTATAAATTCTAGCTTGTAGTATGTTGAATGAATATTTCTATATGTAGCTTACCACATGATTTGGAGTAGATGCTCCCACCTATGATTGAGCTTGTGGTATGTTTCAAAATAAAACTTCTCATATGCATGATTTCATAATTGAGTTGCACCCATTATTGAGCTTTGTCAATAGACGATGTCGAGCTTCATATTCATATGAGGTCTAGTCTATGCATGATTTCATATGAGCTTTGTCAATAGACAATGTTGAGCTTCGTTGATATGTTGTTGAGTTATACATGATTTCATGTTGAGCTTTATCAATAGATGATGTTGAGCTTCGTTATATATGATGTAGAGCATTGGATGTTTTTCGAGAAGAGTCTATCACCGAGCGGGTTAAGGGTCATTACCGTATGCCCCAGAACTATGCGCAACGTAGGTTGATACTATTATATTATTTGGACCTCCCTTGTGAGCTATCCCCGTCCCGATTGGCCCTTCAGCTTGATATCAATATCATGGTATTGTCCATCGCCCTGGCAAGGTTATGGATGGCTCACTTGAGTGTGATAGTTGGGACCACGTGAGCTCTATCATGGTATGTCGGTTAAGTGATGAGTCCCCCCACTGTCTATATCATTCGAATTTGCATATTTATTACTCATGATGATTACTTATGCATGCATGTCCAAAAAGCAAGGTTTGACTCATTGCTCAGCTTTTAATATAAATGTTATGTTTCAACTTTGAGTCATTCGAGTTAGTTATGATGTTCTAAAGCTATGCATGAACACGTTATGATAAGAGTACGATTTCAGAATGAATGCATGTAGTCTTCTGCTTACTCTTAAAAGCTTTTGATATGTATGAATGGCTTTAAAGGATTTATGTTACTAAAGAGGTTTTATTTACCTCGCATACTTGGTATATTCCACGTACGGACCGCATACTTTCTATGCTGAATTGTTTCATGATGCAAGATCCGCTTCTCAGGTTCAGCCCCATTGTAGTCGCTTATCTGAGTTAGCACCTGCTTGGTTGGTGAGTCCTCATCTTTTGAGGACTATACTTTCAATTACCTTAGATGTATTTTCAGTTTCAGTATTGTTGAGTTGGTTGGGGGTGTGGTCCCTTCAGCTCGTCCAGATTAGAGGCTTATCAGACTTAGACATGTATTCACCTTCAGATGTTCATTCTGTTGTTATGTTAAGTTAGACTTCCACTGAATTTATAATTATGCTTTATTCATGTTTATTGAATGAGTTAGTGAATTCTTATGCCATGGGTTGACTTGGGGTCTCTCGGGGTCCCTTGTCCCATGTCTACGATTCGGGTCTACGCTCGGGTCATGAAAAACATGGTATCAGATCCATAGGTTTGATGTGTCCTAGGGAGTCTGTAAGCCTCATTAGGTAGAGTCTTTTTCATGGGTGTGAAGTGCGCCACACTTATGACGGATAGGCTACTAGACATTTTAGGAAATGTTCCTTTCTTTAATGATCTATGTCATGCGATGAAAAGCCTTTCTATCCTCCTAATTTGTGCTATTCATGATTGCAGAAACATGGCTCCTAGAAGGATGAATGGAAGGAGGAATGGAGGTGGTGAAGGCCACGAGGATGGAAATGGTCATGAGCATCAACCAGCCCCACCAGTTCAGGAACCTCAGGCACCGAAGCGAGCCGCTCATGCTGAGTTCTGATGCCATTCAAATGCTTGCACAGGCCTTGACCGCTTAGGTCAATCGGCAGTCCATTGCGCATGTTCCTCAAAACGGAAATGCGGCGGAGGCTCGAGTCAGGGACTTCTTAAGGATGAACCCGCCGGAGTTTCTAGGGTCCAAGGTAGGTAAGGACCTGCATGATTTCATTGATGAGATTGTCAAGATCACCCAGGTTATGGGGGTGAGTAGTTTTGAGTGCGCAGAGTTAGCCTCCTATTAGTTGAAGGGGGTTGCGCATATTTGGTTCCATCAATGGAAGGACAGCAGGGTCACAAGAGCAGGTCCGATCACATGGAAGGAGTTTCAGGTTGCATTCCAAGATCGGTTCTTCACTCGAGAAATGAGGTAGTCAAAAGCAGCCGAGTTTGTGAATTTAAAGTAAGGAAGGATGACTTTTCAGGAGTACGCCCTTGAGTTCACCCACCTATCTAAGTATGCCCCAGAGTTAGCGACCGACTAGCTGGCGCGGGTGAGCAGATTTGTACATGGTATAGCAGGATATTTGGACAAGGACTGTAGGATAGCTATGCTCCATCAAGACATGGACTTCCCCCGCATTGTGTTGTACGCTCAGCAGATGGAGGCGGCACATTCGAGGGAGAGGGAGGCCAAGAGGTCCAAGACTGAGGACTACAGATTCTCTCAGTAAAGGTCCGGTGGTGGGCACCGACAGCAGACCCACCAGAGATCATCAGCCCCAGCATCTTCAGCGTTTAGTGTGCCAGGTGACCCAGACATGATCAGAGAGGGTGAGCGTTAGGCTTGAGGGGTCACAACAGCAAACCCGCAGATTCTAGCATTCTAGCTTGTCACAGGTGCAGCCAAGGGCACATAGGCCAGTGTTTGGAAGGGTCAGAAGCGTGTTTTGGATGTGGGAAGCCTGTACATATGCTCAGAGATTGTCCCGCTGTGAGACAGGATCAGGATGGGGGGCGAGGCCCAGCTTCTAGTTCAGCAACCCCTCCCCCACGCACAGCACATCGGGGGGCATCTTCTAGCACAGCTGGCGGGCAGCGCCAGAATAGGTTCTATGCCTTAGCCACTCGTCAGGAGTAGGAGGCCTCACCAGATGTAGTCACCGATATGTTGAGAGTCTTTCATGTTGATATATATGCATTGCTAGATTCAGGAGCTACCTTATCTTTTATTACACCACATATAGCCAGTAGCTTCGGAGTCAGTCCCAATGTCTTATCAGAGCCCTTCTCAGTTTCTACTCCGGTAGGTAACTCAGTTATAGCTAAGGGTGTGTAGAGATTTCCTGGTCTCAATTCTTCATAAGGTCACCTCAACAGACTTGATAGAGTTAGCCATGACAAATTTTGATGTTATTCTCGGCATGGATTGGCTATTCGCATGCTATGCTTCTGTTAATTGTAGTACTCGATCAGTAAAGTTAAGATATCCGGGTGATCTTGTCTTAGAATGGGAGGGTAGTTCAGTTGTGCCTATAGGTCGATTCATTTCCTACCTTAAGGCCAGGAAGATGATTTTTAAGGGTTGCATGTACCACATAGTTAGGGTTAAGGACGTGGAGTCCAAAATGCCGACTATCCAGTCCATACCAGTAGTACGTGAGTATCCAGAGGTCTTTCCTAATGCTTTGCTAGGTGTCCCTCCCGAGCGGGAGATCGATTTCGGTATAGATCTTCTCCCCGAAATGCAGCCTATATCTATTCTGCCTTACAGGATGGCTCTAGCCGCACTAAAGGAGTTGAAGGATCAGTTGAAAGACTTGTTACATAAGGGCTTTATTAGGCCGAGTAAGTCTCCATAGGGCGCACCAACATATTATTTGTTCGAAAGGACTTCCCTGCGCATGTGCATTGATTATAGGCAGTTGAATAAGGTCACCGTCAAGAACAGGTATCCTTTAGCTAGGATCGATGATTTTTTTGACTAGCTTCAGGGTGCCAAGTCTTTCTCCAAGATTGATCCCAGGTTCGGGTATCACCAGCTCAGGGTTCGGGAGAGTGACGTCCCGAAGACTATTTTCAAGACTCGGTATGGTAACAACGAATTTGTTGTTATGTATTTTGGACTAACCAATGCCCCTGCAGCTTTTATGGATCTAATTAACAGGGCTTTCAAGGCATATTTGGACATGTTCGTGATTGTGTTCATTGATGACATCCTTATATACTCTTCGAGCGAGGAGGAGCATGTCGCCCACTTGAGAATAGTGCTTCATACCCTCAAGGACCGCCAGTTGTATGCAAAGTTCAGCAAATGTGAGTTTTGGTTGGACTCGGTAGAATTAATAGGCCATGTGGTATCAGGTGAGGGCATAAAGGTAGACTCTCAGAAGATCGAGGCGGTAAAGAATTGGCCCAGACTAATGAACCCATCAGATATTAGAAGCTTTTCGGGCTTGGCGGGTTACTATCGGAAATTTGTGGAAGGTTTTTCATCTATTTCTGCACCCTTGACCAAGTTGACTCAGAAGAAGGTGAAGTTTCAATGGTTGGAAGGTTGTGAGAAAATCTTCCAAGAGTTGAAGACCCGACTCACTTCAGCACCAGTGTTGACTCTACCCGAGGGTATAGATGGTTTTGTAGTGTATTGTGATGCTTCACGAGTTGGACTCGGGTGTGTGTTGATGCAACATGGGAAGGTGATAGCATATGCCTCGAGACAGTTGAAGGTTCATAAAAAGAATTACCCGACCCATGACCTTGAGTTGGTCGCGGTGGTGTTTGCATTGAAGATATGGAGGCATTACTTGTATAGGGTCGACGTGGATGTATTCACGGATCACAAGAGCTTGTAATATGTGTTCACATAGAAAGATCTCAATCTTTGGCAAAGGAGGTGGTTGGAGTTACTAAAAGACAACGGCATGAATGTCCTTCGAGTAAGGCTAATGTGGTAGCGGAAGCACTTAGTAGACTCTCTATGGAGAGTGTGTCTCACGTGGATGAGGAAATGAAAGAGTTGGTGAAAGATGTCCATCGACTTGCAAGGTTGAGAATTATATTGGTCGACTCGACCAATGGCGGCATTATTGTGCAAAACGGATTAGAATTGTTCTTGGTGATGGATGTGAAGGCCAGGTAAGGTGAGTGTCACAAACCGAGAGTACACCCAAATCATAAACACGGGACAAGGAACCCCGAGGGTGTCACACCCCGCCTTGGGGGGTATGACTGGCACCTGGTGCCCTACTAGGACCTGAACTGCTAGACTGCTGAGCCTAAGCACATCTGGTGCCTGGCTGGCTCTAACTCAGATTTAGGGAAACAACGGGCTATATACGACTGTAAATACAGCCTCCGGCCGACTAGGCCTATAGCCACCTGTACCTGTAATGACAGCTAACCAGAACATATCAATATAGGGGAGCCTATGTGGGCCGACAAGGCCACCATGCTGTCTAGTTATCTGGAACTCAACAATAAAATACTGGAAAGCTACGTGACCGGCAAGGTCACCACTACTGTCAAGCTATGGCCCCACACGGCCAACATAAAAGATACAGAAGTACTAACAGCTATACACTGCACGGCCTAACACAACCGGCTCATCTGACCATAGGGGAATATATACAGACTGCAAGCCTCTAAGAATACTGATAAGATGGTCGGGACAGGGCCCCGACCTACCCATGTTGTATGACAAAAGAAAAGGGATGAACCTCTAGCTATCAAGCTCCGGATGACTAGAGCTGATGACCCTGTGAGCTGACTGGAATCACGAGGTATCGGCCCCTCGTCTATGAGTACCTGCAGGCAAGTAATGCAGCGCCCCACCGGGAGTCAGTACCACTGGTACTGAGTATGTAAAACAATAACTGAAAGAAATATCTGAAAACAACGATACAACTGATGAAACTGAAATAGGAAGGAGTAAACTAACTGGATGGAAATATAAAACTATGCCTACTCTTAACTGTACTAGAAGGAGCATGAGCTATACCTGAAGATATATCATTCTGCTATCGATCTACTCGTGTCTCGTATCACATAGCATAACATAACATAACATAACATAGCACACACAAACCTTACCCGGCCCCCATAAGCCGGGAGGTACAAACAGCACGCAATCTATACCCCTACCCCGGTCGTCCCATCTCCTATAATAGCTATAAGCATCCTGCTGGTCCCCTGGGTATGCACTTGGGCTCGCTGAGCCCCTGACTATAACTGCATCTGACTCCGGAGGACTCCTGAATCAACACCTGGGCGTATCCGCTCGACAGGGGTGTGTAAGGGCCGATCAAGGCACAATATGGGGAAAACTGGCATCCCATCTTCATCCCCTGTGGGACGGCATGCCACTCCGTAGAGCGACGTATCCTCTTCCTCTGGCGGACGAGTCGATACAGCTATTAACCCTGGGGCGGTCATGGATGATAGGTAGTCCGACCCCAAACAATCCAATGGTCTCAACTAGTAATACTGTCTTCATATCCCACATACTAAAGCTAATAATGATAAAGTGTTTGTACATACTGTATGCTGAACTAGTACTAGTAATAAGTACGTACTTAATATATGCTGAGACTGATAATAGTATATCTGTGTAAATATAATCTTCTGCCATACTATGCGGGGTCTAATGCTGAACAAGATATAGTGTTTCTGCTGAAAACCATACTGTATGTTGAGTTTCTATAGTAACATGATTTGCTATTTCTAATATGTTTTCTAAACTTCATTTTAACCTATCATTCTACTTCTGAGATGTCTTACAGATATTACACTGGTTTACTGGGTTTCAGCTGAATTCGGTAATATCCTAACATTCTGTATTACATCATATACTGAGCCTGCTGTGTAGTTCCTAACACTTGTATTAGAATCTATATCGTGCTAGCAAGTTTCGCGCTAAATATAACATGATGCTTCTAATATCGTACCAACATTCATAATAAACATAACACCTGATTTCTGAACATTCTACTGGCCTTTAAACTACTTTACTATACCAAGATTACTAACTTGCCGAGGAAACTAGTTTTATATACCTTCGCTTCTGATTTCCCAACTAACTGGCGTAGCTTGGTCAGTATTTCCGCTATTACTCCCAACTGCATTCATGTATATGTCAATCAGTACTAAATACAACTTTATTCTGAAGGACGACATCACTTTCGATATAATTATAGCCTAAACTTAGACTTATCGAAAGACGGTCGAAAACTCGCTATTTTTCCGAAGTCCAGAAGGGAGAAATATTCACTTCATAGCTAGGAATACATAGACATTAGTTTGGATCAATTCTACTTACCTTAGCCCGGTAGCTCAACTATTCGTCGGCCGTATTTCGCGAAACTAAATCCGTAGGAATGCTCTCTACTACTAAATACCTTGGTATCTGAGGTTAATTTGGGTTTGGACTACATTTGGCAGCGTAATCGGACGAAAATATATTTACCTTCTTCGTCTCTCCCTGTTATCCTGCGTTTTCTGGAAATTATAATGAGTTTAAATGAAATTAAACCAAAGTGGGGCTTATATACTTGAGTCTGGACAGGGCCAACGTGTCACGGAGCCAACGCGGAGGCTCCACCTCCGTGACACGTTGCCATCGCGGAGGAGCTCTGCCTCGGCTCCTTCCGCGATGGTTCGATAGGCTATCCGTCCGATCCTTTTCCGGGCCTTTCTCTAGCACGTATGGATTTCAAATATGCTCAATTACCATGCGAATCGGCCATCTAGGTGTCGGAAATCTTACGGGGTATAACATTCTCCCCCCCTTAAGAACATTCGTCCTCGAATGTAAACTTCTATTTAGAGGACTTCTCAACTTACTATCTAGGAAAATTTCGGCAGAGTTTCCCCTGTAATATGGACTATAGCAAAAACCTAAAATGCAGAAAAGTTCAACACAGGTACGGCACGCAATACTTTAGGATTCACTGGATAGCTAAACATCAATCTTTCTCACTTATTCATACCCAACTATAAGGTATTGCATAAGTAATAATACGGACATACCTGTCGCCAGACTAGGCCTGGAATAAGTGACGATATCTGGTCTTCATATCTTCCTCTGCTTCCCATGTCATCTTCTCTCGATTCCTATTACGCCACAATACCTTGACAGACGCAGTATCTTTAGTCCTCAATCTGCGAATCTATCTATCTAGGATAGCTATTGGAACCTCTTCATAAGCCAGCTTTTCTGTAACCTGGATATCCTGGACTGGGACTGCTCTGGACGGGTCTCCTATGCATTTTCTCACTATAGATACATGGAAGACCGGATGAACGGATTCTAATTCTGGAGGCAAGTTCAACTCATATGCTACTCAGCCTATCCTTCGATGAATCTGATAAGGCTCAACAAACCTCGGACTGAGCTTACCCTTCTTGTCGAATCTCATCACCCCTTCCATTGGGGATATTTTCAAAATACCCAATCATTTACATCAAATTCCATGTTCCTGCGCTGCACATCTGCCTATGATTTCTGGCGACTCTGTGTAGATGTTCTCTGATAAGTTTTACTTTCTCTTCTAACTGCTGAACGATGTCTGGCCCAACCAACGCTGATTCTCCTATTTCAAACCAACCAATCGGCGATCTGCATTTTCGCCCGTATAATGCCTCGAAAGGCGCTATCTGGATGGCTGAGTGATAGCTGTTATTATAAGCAAATTCAATTAACGGCAAATGCTCGTCCCATCTACCTCCAAAATCTAGCACACACGCTCGTAGCATGTCCTCAAGCGTCCGAATAATGCGCTTAGCCTGTCCATCTGTCTGAGGGTGGAATGCTGTGCTCAAATTAATCTGCGTCCCCAGACCTCTCTGAAATGACTGTCAAAATCTAGCAATAAATTGTGCTCCTCTATCAGAGATAATAGACACTGGAACACCGTGTAATCTAACTATTTCTCTGATATGCAATTCGGCGTAATCTTTGGCAAAGAAAGTAGCTTTTACTGGTAGGAAATGGGCTGATTTCGTCAGTCTGTCAACAATTACCCAGGTTGAATCATGTCTATGCCTGGTACGGGGTAATCCTGCTATAAAGTCCATGTTTACTGCTTCCCATTTCCAGAGAGGCACAGCTATGTCCTGGTCAAACCGCCTGGTTTCTGATGTTCTGCTTTCACTTGTTGGCAGTTAGGACACTGAGCTACAAATTCAGCAATTTCTCTTTTCATACCTGGCCACCAGTAGTTTTCTTTGATATCATGGTTCATTTTTGTCGCGCCTAGGTGGAGAGAATAGCGGGCGTAATGCGCCTCGCTCATAATCCGCTGGCGATGCCCCAAAATATCTGGAACACAAATGCGGCCGGTTATCTGAAAATATGTCACCTCTCCTTACTGATCCTTGTGTTAAAGTTGAACCCGGCTAGGGTCTCCATACTGTCGTTCCTTTACTTCCACCACTAACGACAACACTGCGACATTCTGTATTATCGTTCTGTTATCCTTTATTTCTGCTATGTGAACGGCTAAACCGGCTAACTGGTGTAATTCTCGGGCCCATTCTCGTTGTTCAGGCTGCAAGTATGCCAACTCCCCATAGATTTACGGCTAAGGGCATCTGCTACCACATTAGCCCTTCCTGGGTGATACAAAATATTCACTCTTTAAGGCATAAACTACTGCAGCTAATTCCAGGTCATGGGTAAGATAATTCTTTTCATGTTTTTTTTTTCAACTGCCTGAAAGCATAAGCTATTACTTTACCATGCTGCATCAACCCTCTGTACCTTCTGGCGATACTAACACTAGGGCTGATGTTAACCTGTCTTTTAACTCCTGGAAGTTCTGCTCACACGCCTCAGTCTGCCGGAACTTTGCTGCCTTCTGTGTCAATTTAGTCAGAGGTGCTGCTAAGGTGGAAGATCCTTCCACAAACCCTCTGTAGTACCTGGCTAACCGCAGGGATTGCATACTTCGATCGGAGTGGTAGGTCTGGGCTATGTCTTCACTGCTTCAATTTTTCTGTGTATCTACCTGTACACCAGCCTCCGACACAATGTGACCAAAAAGGCTACTGAACTCAGCCAAAATTCACATTTAGAAAAATTGACATATAACTGACGATCATACTGGTTTATTATACTGGAGAATCTGACAAGTAATCCACCGATATAGCTAGAGCTCATCTGGCCTTCTGGCCGCATGCTAAGGCTACTTGTTGCTGGGATAACCTGAACGACTATCTACACACCATGTGCCCATATCTGATCAGAGGATTCTGACAATAATCATGATCTCTAATAGTCTGGCTGAATAACCTTGACTAACTAAATAACTGGGTTAAATGATCCGAATGCTGCAATAGTCTAACGATGCTCTACATGTCCTACTCGGACATCTGTGGCTCATGTACAACTGCGGGGTTGTGGACAGCTAACTGTTTCATCCTCCTAATTGAACAATTGTGGTGTTGTGCTTAGTCCAACCTACTCTCAGGGGACCCGTCCCTGGATCTTCATAGGGAACCTACCGATCTCCTTATCTTATTAAATACCATGCTAGCAGAGCACTACCAACTTCTTACGCCTTATTCGTACCCCCTTGGATTTATATTACTGTCCTTGGAAATTCTCAGTCTTATGAGCCATTCTGTAAAGACTGGCCTTCTGTTAGGACTCTGTATCTGAATACCTTACGAGAACCAGCTGAAGTACTAGTCCGTCACTGACTACTGATATGGACTCTTTCTTGGGGTACCCACAGGTTTGTCTGACTGAGACAGTCGGCTGACTTGTGGGGTGTTCCGCATAATAGCTGCTAGGTTGACTAAGGCCGACTCTCACCTACAAGGCTGGGAAAATGATGTACGACCACTTAACATGCCCACCTCTCTTTAGGTGAGGGGTCCTGCAGTACAATCTGTATACATTTCCTAGCAGCTAACCAAAATCTGTGTGACTGTAACCCCCATTGCCAACTACTTACATCATATCTATCATCTGTAGATATATATATCAACAACTATGTACAATACATACTGAATTTTGTGGTGATACGTAATCTCTAACATGCCTTACTGGATTTCATACTGCACATGATATACCGCTCCTACAATCTAATGATATCTCATATCCTCTCGTATCATTTCATGGGATTTCTTTTTTTCATTCCATTCTGGAAGCAACACTCACATGCACTTTAGCTATGATCTGCTATTTGAAATTTCGCCACTCTTACAATGTGGGGTCAACATCCGAACCTTGTGGCCTTACTTGGCATTATATTAAGGCCCGTGACTGTCTGTTGGACCTTGTCTCTGGACCACACTAGATTGGAGTCTCTGGTTCGGTACCCTCTTACCTTCTCCTTGGGCGGACATACTGCAACATTTTAAACTACAACCTTACTGTCTCTTAATTGTTCGTCTAAGGTTTAGTCCTTAATACACGGTGTTCTATCAATCTAGAGGTGATTCTGATTTCCCCTCAAAATCTAGTATTCATGCTCTTCACCTTCATCTTCCTTAAACTGGGCTATGGGGTTCAAGGTACCTGCCTTACACTGTCAATAAGGTTGCCAGTCAAGTTCCAACCTATACTTCTTCTGACTTGCAGTCGGACCCATCTTATTCATATAATCTCCCTACCTTTTGATAGCACAGCTAAGATTACAACTATTATCTTGCAGACATACCCTGCCGTCGTTAGCATGCCACGGCGGATTCAACCCTTTCCTGACTTGAACTTGACTCTTACTGAGAGTCCATCATTGACGGATCTCCTACACCCACTTCGAGTAAGTTGGTAGTCTTACTTGCTCTTCTGACTTATTACCATGAGGGTCTGCACAACTTACATAATCATAAGGGCTCCTTACTCTTTCTAACACTTTCTGGAATCAACCAACCCACCTTTCACTTACTGCCTTCTTTGGGCAACATCGTCTTAATCCTTATGCCCTTTGCTATACCGGGATCAAAACTAAGGGGTAGGAATGACTTTTTCTTACCGCAATAAAACGAAGACATGGAACTGTACCACACCTGAAGGAATGGAGGTGGGGATCCTACATTCCCTCTCTTTCTCACACTTATCTGATAATCTAATATTGTCTACTATCTTAATAAGGTCTTATATATATATCTAACAAATAAATCAACTTATTTATACGTTATGCTTATGACTTCCTATTCTGAAGTTATCGACATATACTAGGGATGGTACCAATAAAAAGATAACACTGGGAGGTCCCTGTTACCTCCTCCTGTTGTTGTAGTTACCTTGTAACTGGCTGATGTTCTCTCCTGTTACTATATCTGATCTTCTGCTTGAGATAGGATCTCGCTGGTCTGACTTGTATCTGTATTCAAAGAATATGATAAGTTTTAAAAGGACCAACCCTGTACTGTACTGTGCTATGGCACGACCGAGTATGGAAGAAGGGTAACCATCCTATTATGCCTCGCAGCCTCCTGCCTATAGTATGTGGTGCACAACACATCCACAGAAAAGACTCTACTTAACACGGCTTGCAGACTCCCTGGGACACGACCTGCTCTGATACCAAGTTTATCACACCCCGCCTTGGGGAGTATGACTGGCACCTGGTGCCCTACTAGGACCTGAACTGCTAGACTACTGAGCCTAAGCACATCTGGTGCCTGGCTGGCTCTAACTCAGATTTAGGGAAACAACGGGCTATATAATGGCTGTAAATACAGCCTCCGGCCGACTAGGCCTATAGCCACCTGTACCTATAATGACAGCTAACCAGAACATGTTAATATAGGGGAGCCTATGCGGGCCGACAAGGCCACCATGCTGTCTAGTTATCTGGAACTCAACAATAAAATACTGGAAAGCTACGTGACCGGCAAGGTCACCACTACTGAGGTCACCACTACTGTCAAGCTATGGCCCCACACGGCCAACATAAAAGACACAAAAGTACTAACAGCTATACACTGCACGGCCTCACACGACCAGCTCATCTGACCACAGGGGAATATATACAGACTGCAAGCCTCTAAGAATACTGATAAGATGGTCGGGATAGGGCCCCGACCTACCCATGCTGTATGAAAAAAGAAAAGGGATGAACTAGCTATCAAGCTCCGGATGACTGGAGCTGATGACCCTGTGAGCTGACTGGAATCACGAGGTATCGGCCCCTCGTCTATGAGTTCCTGCAGGCAAGTAATGCAGCGCCCCACCGGGCGTCAATACCACTGGTACTGAGTATGTAAAACAATAACTGAAAGAAATACCTGAAAACAACAATACAACTAATGAAACTGAAATAGGAAGGAGTAAACTAACTGGCTGGAAATATAAAACTATGCCTACTCTTAACTGTACTGGAAGGAGTAGGAGCCATACCTGAAGATATATCATTCTGCTGTCGATCTACTCGTGTCTCGTATCACATAGCATAACATAACATAACATAACATAGCACACACAAACCTTACCCGGACCCCATAAGTCGGGAGGTACAAACAGCACGCAATCTATACCCCTACCCCAGTCGTCCCATCTCCTATAATAGCAATAAGTATCCTGTCGGTCCCCTGGGTATGCCCTTGGGCTTGCTGAGCCCCTGACTATAACTGCATCTGAGTCTAGAGGACTCCTGAATCAACACCCGGGCGTATCCGCTCGACAGGGGTGTGTAAGGGCCGATCAAGGCACAATATGGGGAAAACTGGCATCCTATCTTCATCCCCTGTGGGACGGCATGCCACTCCATAGAGCGACGTATCCTCGTCCTCTGGCGGACGAGTCGATACAGCTATTAACCCTGGGGCAGTCATGGATGCTAGGTAGTCCGACCCCAAACAATCCAATGGTCTCAACTAGTAATACTGTCTGCATATCCCACATACTGAAGCTAATAGTGATAAAGTGTTTGTACATACTGTATGCTGAACTAGTACTAGTAATAAGTACGTACTTAATATATGCTGAGACTGATAATAGTATATCTGTGTAAATATAATCTTCTGCCATACTATGCGGGGTCTAATGCTGAACAAGATATAGTGATTCTGCTGAAAACCATACTGTATGCTGAGTTTCTATAGTAACATGATTTGCTATTTCTAATATGTTTTCTAAACTTCATTTTAACCTATCATTCTACTTCTGAGATGTCTTACAGATATTACACTGGTTTACTGGGTTTCAGCTGAATTTGATAATATCCTAACATTCTATATTACATCACATACTGAGCATGTTGTGCAGTTCCTAACACTTGTATTAGAATCTATATCGTGCTAGCAAGTTTCGCACTAAACATAACATGATGCTTCTAATATCGTACCAACATTCATAATAAACATAACACCTGATTTCTGAACATTCTACTGGCCTTTAAACTACTTTACTATACCAAGATTACTAACTTGCCGAGGAAACTAGCTTTACATACCTTCGTTTCTGATTTCCCAACTAACTGGCGTAGCTTGGTCAGTATTTCCGCTATTACTCCCAACTGCATTCATGTATATGTCAATCAGTACTAAATACAACTTTATTCTGAAGGACGACATCACTTTCGATATAATTATAGCCTAAACTTAGACTTATCGAAAGACGGTCGAAAACTCGCTATTTTTCCGAAGTCCAGAAGGGAGAAATATTCACTTCATAGCTAGGAATACATAGACATTAGTTTGGATCAATTCTACTTACCTTAGCCCGGTAGCTCAACTATTCGTCGGCCGTATTTCGCGAAACTAAATCCGTAGGAATGCTCTCTGCTACTCAATACCTCGGTATCTGAGGTTAATTTGGGTTTGGACTACGTTTGGCAGCGTAATCGGATGAAAATATATTTACCCTCTTCGTCTCTCCCTGTTCTCCTGTGTTTTCTGGAAATTATAATGAGTTTAAATGAAATTAAACCAAAGTGGGGCTTATATACTTGAGCCTGGATAGGGCCAACGTGTCACGGAGCCAACACGGAGGCTCCACCTCCGTGACACGTTGCCATCGCGGAGGGGCTCTGCCTCGGCTCCTTCCGTGATGGTTCGATAGGCTATCCGTCCGATCCTTTTCCGGGCCTTTCTCTAGCACGTATGGCTTTCAAATATGCTCAATTACCATGCGAATCGGCCATCTAGGTGTCGGAAATCTTACGGGGTATAACAGAGGGACCCCAAGTCAACCCATGGAATGAGCATATAACTAAACCATTCACATAAGGCGGAATAATTAGCTTAATGATCTAAAATGAAAGAAAACCGAGACATGAAATATTAGAAACAAGAATACATGATCCTAGCACAAACAACTGAATACTATAGATAGGTCTGAAAGCCTCTAATCATAATAGACGGGTTGAAGGGACAAGCCCCCAACTAACCCCAACATTCTGAAAACTAAAAGATATCCAAGATCTGAACATAAAGCCCTCGAATCATGAGGAATCACCAAGGAGAACTGAGAGTAGAACTGAGAGAAAGCTGGAGTGATGTTGAACCTGAGATCCGGATCCTGTATCATGAAACGATAAAGCGTAGAAACTATACGGGTCAGTACTTGAAATTTACCGAGTATGCAAGTTGTGTAAAAAAATACTTAAAACATAAGAGTTATAGGAGTGGGACATCATGATCATAAAAACTAAAATCATAAATATATCGTAAGGCTCAAGGTTTCCCAAAAGCATTCACAAACCTGTCATAGTCACAACATGAGAGAAAAACATTTCATAAAACATGACTTGAGCCAAAAGAACATAACCTTACCTACATTAAAACAATGAGGAACAGTGAGAGATTTCTATAACCGACATACCCCATATGAGCACACATGGAGCCCGACCTATAAGCCTAGTCGGGAGACCGTTCATACCTTGCCAAGGGTAGAACCATGAAAGGCCTGATATCACTCATGATGGCCCGTAGGGCATAGGGGACGGTCACTAAGGAGGTCCCAAACATAACCTACGGTGGCACGTACTTCTGAGATTCGAGGTGTAACCTGGGCCCCAAACCTACTCGGTGTTAAGTACTACTCCCAAAACATGCAACATGCTCATAGAAATGTAATACTAGCCATGTAATCATAACATGCTTGAGAATTCGTAATACTAGCCATGTAATCGGACCCGTGAGTGAGCCAAAATCATAGTTCATGAATCATAAGCAACATGTGGCCATTGCCCATATTTTCAACATACTTGAAAGGCTTAAATTTATAGGAAACATGATCATAATAACAGGAGTAATTGAAGACCTGCTTAAAGTTCAAAAATTCATATCATGCTTGAGGGATCACCATAACTATGAACTTTACTAAAAACCTCATGATTTGGGAACCTATGCTTTTAGGGATTAGATCATCAAATATTGAGTAGAACAAGTGAAAAAAACCCAATAATTCAAAACCCATGATTTTAGACATACTACAACAAGCTCATATCAATTTTTTTGAGGAATCATGCAATTGGGTTAGGACCCATAAGATTTAGTAACTTGAAACATAGCACTTGGAAAGAATTAGGCATGGGTAGGGAATAAACCACCCATTCTAAACCCCACATACCTGGAAACAATTGATTCTTAACTTCCCTAAAAAGCCCAAGATGAAAATTCGGAGAATTTGAAGAAGAACCCTTGGATCACCTCCTACTCCCTCCTCTAACTCTTGCAAGTATAGAATGAGACTTAACATGAATTATTTCCCCTTAAAAGATCCTGTCCCGACCTCAAAATGACATAGTTTAGGCCTTAGGGGTGTATGAAATTACGAGAAGACTCTTACTAATTTTCAGGAAATAATTGCCAGGTGACCGTAATGGGTGACTCAATGACTCGTCACCCGTGACCACGAGTCGTGGTCACCTTCCGTCAAGTACACTGCCTTATCCTTAATTAAATTTTCACAGGCTTGCTCATGACCCACCTCATGAGTCGTTGGGACTGGACACGACTCGTGGGGTGCCATCCGTTAGGTGCACTGGTCAGACCTCCCAGGTAACCGTCAATCTCACCCCACGAGAGACCTGACGACTCGTGGTAGCTAACCAAGAGTTGTTCCCATTCCCATGGGGACCTCAGCTCCTCATATCATTCCAGCCTCCGTACGAGCCACCTGACGACTCGTCCGGTCCCCTCACGAGTCGTCTAGTGACTCGTCCTGCACTGCTGCAATATTTTCCCAAATTTTTCCTGTTTGACTCCTGGATCTGATCCTTGGGTTCCCGGGGTATAACAATATCTGCCCCTTGGGAACATTCATCCTTGAATGTCAGAAACATACAGAAAACTCAGGAACAAACAATCACCATATGCAAATACTGATCATTTAAGATGAAAACTGACGGAACTACTACCCTCGAAAAGAACTACACAGCTGGACTGAATTCAGACATCACATACATATATCATATCATAAAACAAACTTGCACGCATGAACGAAACATGAGAAACTGATTAGAGGTTTAGGGCAAAAACTGATACCTCAAAACTAAAACTGAGTCGGTAGGGAACAAATGGGGGTATTTAGCCATCATATCCGCTTCAGCTTCCCACGTAGCTCCCTCAACATGTTGATTTCTCCATAACACCTTTACTTAAGCTACTTCCTTATTCCTCAACCTCCGAACCTGACAATCTAAGATTGCAATGGGGATTTCCTCATAACCGAGGCCATCCTTCACCCCAACGCTTTCCACCGGAACCAATAAGGCTGGATCTCCCAAGCACTTTTTCAAGAGCGATACATGAAATACGGGATGAACTGAAGCTAACTCCAAAGGTAACTCTAACTCATAAGCTACTTTACCCATTCGTCTCACAATCTGGTATGGGCCAATATAGCGGGGATGAGTTTCCCTTTCTTTCCGAATCTCATTACTCCTTTCATGGGAGATACCTTCAAAAACACCCAATCATTGATCTCGAACTCAAGCTCTCTTCTCCTCACATCCGCATAAGACTTTTGGCGACTTTGAGTCATTTTCAGCCTTTGTCTTATCAACTGAACTTTCTCCATAGCCTCATGGACTGAAGCTGGACCCACCAACGTAGCCTCAACGACTTCAAACAACCCAATGGGCGATCTAAACCTTCGCCCATAAAAAGCCTCGAACAGTGCCCTTTGGATGCTAGGGTGATAGTTATTGTTGTAGGTAAACTCAATAAGAGGCAAATGCTCATCCCAACTACCCTTGAAATCAATAACGCAAGCTCTCAACATGTCCTCGAGAGTCTGGATAGTTCACTCCGCCTGACCATCTATTTGCGGATGAAATGTCGTGCTAAGCTTGACTTGGGTACCAAGTCCCTTTTGAAGAGATCTCCAAAACTGAGAGATGAACTGAGTACCTCTATCCGATATGATGGACAAGGGCTCTCCATGCAACCTAACCAGCTCTCAGATGTATAATTTGGCATAATCTTCCGCTGAATCGGTGGTTTTGACCGGTAGAAAATGAGCAGCCTTGGTTAACTTGTCCACCACAACCCAAATGGAGTCATACTACCTATGAGTGCGGGGTAAACCTGTTATGAAGTCTATGTTTATTTCCTCCCACTTCCAAGTAGGAATGATGATATCCTGAAATACACCTCCCAATTTTGATGCTCAACTTTAACTTGTTGGCAATTCGGACACTTGGCTACAAATTTCGCAATATCCCTCTTCATGTCATTCCACCAATAGATTTCCCGCAAGGCATGATAAATCTTGGTGGAACTTGGACGGATAGATTATCTAGATTCGTGAGCCTCATGCAATATTCGGCTCCTCAAATCACCCACGTTCGGAACATATAAGCAACCCCGGTACCGAAGCACACCATCTCCCCCTTTAGAGAAGACTTCTACCATCTGATTTTGAAAAGCTTCTTTCAACTTTACCAATGTTGGATCTTCATCTTGTTTAGCCTTCACCTCCATTACCAAGGACGACTCTGATCTGTTCTGAACAACTACACCACCATCGGTTGAGCCAACTAATCTAACTCCCAACCGTGCAAGTTGATGTACCTCCTTCACCAGCTCCTTCTTGTCTTCACTCACGTGCAACAAACTCTCCATAAAGAGTCTACTAATGGCTCCGCTACCATGTTGGCCTTACTTGAGTGATAAAGGACACTCATGTCATAGTCCTTAAGTAGCTCCAACCACCTCTGTTGCCAAAGATTGAGATCCTTCTATGTGAACACATATTGTAAGCACTTGTGATCAGTTAATACATCTACATGAACCCCATACAAATAGTTTCACCATATCTTCAAAGCAAACACCACCGCGGCCAACTCAAGATCATGGGTCGGGTAATTCTTCTAGTGAATTTTCAGCTGTCTAGAAGCATATGCTATGACTTTCCCTTGCTGCATCAATACACATCCCAGTCTGACTCTCAAAGAATCACAATATACAACAAAGCCATCGGTGCCCTCCGGTAAAGTCAACACCGATGCTGAAGTGAGTCAGGCCTTCAATTCCTGGAAGCTCTTCTCACAAGCCTCCGACCATTGGAACTTCACCTTTTTATGAGTCAATCTAGTTAATGGGGCTTCAATGGATGAGAAACCTTCCATGAACCTCTGATAATAACCCGCTAAGCCCAAAAAGCTCCTAATCTCCAAAGGGTTTACAGGTCTGGGCCAGTCCTTTATCGCCTCTATTTTCTGGGAATCTACCCTTACACCTTCACCCAACACTACATGTCCCAAGAATGCAATTGAATTCAGCTAGAACTCGCATTTGCTGAACTTGGCCTATAGCCGGCTATCCTTGAGGATCTGGAGTACCACCCTCAGGTGTGCGGCATGCTCCTCCTCGCTCTTGAAGTATGTCAATATGTCGTCAATGAACACTATCACAAACATGTCCAGATATGCCTTGAATACCCTGTTCATCATATCCATAAAATTTTCCCAGTCATTGGTTAGTCCAAAAGACATAACAACGAATTCATAATGGCCATACCGCGTCCTAAAAGCAATCTTCGGGATGTCGCTCTCCCGAACCCTGAGCTAGTGATACCTGGACCTGAGGTCTATCTTGGAGAAACATTTGGCACCCTGAAGCTAATCAAATAGGTCATCCATCCTGGGTAAAGGGTATCTATTATTGACAGTGACCTTGTTCAATTCCTATAGTCAATACACATTCGAAGAGAACTATCTTTCTTCCGGACGAACAACACTAGGGCACCCCATGGAGACTTACTCGGTCTAATGAAACCCTTATCCAGCAAATCCTTCAACTGCTCCTTCCACTCTTTTAGCTCGATTGGGGCCATTGGATAGGGAGGAATCGATACTGGTTGCACGTCGGGTAAAAGATCAATCTCAAAATCAATCTCCCGCTTGGGAGGAGCACCTAGTAGGTCATCTGGAAATACCTCGGGATACTCACATACCACGGGGACTAACTGAATGGTCGGGGTCTCGGACGTGGCATTCTTAACCCTAACCAAACTGTAAATACAACCCTTAGAAATAGTTTTCCTAGCCTTGAGATAGGAGATAAAGCGGCTTACAGGTATTGCTGAACTACCCCTCCATTGTAAAACTAGTTCACATGGAGATCAGAACTCCACTGCTCAGGTTTTATAGTTAACAGAAGCATAACATGCAAACAACCAATCCATGCCCAAAATAATGTCAAAATCAGTCATAGCCAATTCTACTAAGTCTGCAGAGGTAACCTTATGTAATACTGTAATGGGGCAATCTCTATATACCCGCCTCGCTATGACTGGATCACCAACCGAAGTAGCTATAGAAAACGGTTCTGACAAAATTTCAGGACTGACCCTAAAGTTACCAGCAATGTAAGGTGTCACAAAAGATAGTGTAGCTCCCAGATCTAACAAAGCATAAGTATCAATATGAAAGACTCGGAACATACCCGTAACCATATTGGGAGAAGTCTCCTATTCCTGTCGAGAGCCAAGTGCATAAAACCGGTTCTGGTGCTGGCCGCCATCTGGACCAGTCGAAGCATCCTACTGAATAGGACATGCCACTGAAGTTGCTGAACTAGTTGCTGGAGTGCGGGCTCCACCACCCCCTAACTTGGCTACGGGGCAATTTCTGAGCCTGTGTTCGGGTTCGCCACACCCCAAACAAGCATCTGAGCCCACCAAACACCTCCCTGGGTAGTTCTTGCCACAGCTAGCACAAGATGGGAATGTGTGCTCTGTGCGCATACTACTCTAACCCCTCGAACCTGAGGACCTTCTCCTCTGATCGTCTCAAGGACTGGATAGGGTACTGGCTGAAGATGGTGCTGGTGTAATATACTTGTGCTAGGACTGCTGGTGAGGCCTACCTCCTGGCCTCGGCTGGGAGAACCTGTAGCTATCACTTCTGGCCCTCTTGGCCTCTCTCTGCCTCATATGAGTTGCCTCTATCTTCTAGGCATAAAGGACTATCCATGGGTAGTCTATATCCTGATGAAGCATGGTTTTTCTACAGTCCTTGTCAAGATACTCGGCTACTCCCTGGACGAATCTGCTCACCCGCGCCTTCTGGTCCATCACTAACTCGGGGGCATACTTTGACAGGTGAGTGAACTCAAGTCAATTAACACTGTCATCTTTCCCTTTTTGAGGTTAACAAACTCAGCTTCTTTCAATTCTCTCATCTTCCGAGGGAAGAACCTGTCGAGAAAGGCCATGTGGAACTCATCCCAACTGATAGGACCCGCTCCCGCTTCCATGTTGTCCTTCCATTGCTTGTACCAAATATAAGCCACCTCCTTTAGCTGATAAGAGGCCGAATCAACACACTCCTCATTTTTCACCCCCATAACCTAAGTGACCTTCAAGATCCCTTCAATGAACTCATGTGGATCCTCGTCCATCTTTGATCCCGTGAACTCAAGAGGGTTCATCCTCAAAAAATCTCTAATCCGAGCCACCGCTACATTGCCATTCTGTGGGACATGCGCAATGGCCTACTGGTTGACTTGAGCAGTCAAGGCTTGCGCCAACATCTGAATAGCTACTCGAAACTCAGAGTGGACAGCTGGCTCTGGTGCCTGGGGCTCCTGGACTGGTGGGGCTTACTGACGCCTATGATCATTGCCACCTCCGTGGCATTCATCATTTCTATTCCTCCTTCTTTTTATTCTTCTGGGAGCCATAATTTTCTGCAATCGCGAATAGCACGTATTAGAAGGATGGAGAGACTTTTCATCGCACGACATGGATCATGAAAGAAGGGAACATTTCCTAAAACTTTTAGTAGCCTCTTCGTCATAAGTGTGGTGCGCTCCACACCCGTGAAAAGTCTCTACCTAACGCGGCTTTCAGACTCCTTAGGACACATCTGAACCTATGGCTCTGATACCAAGTTTGTCACGACCCGAGAGTATACTCGAATCATAAACACGGGACAAGGAGCCCCGAGGGACCCCAAGTCAACCCATGGCATGAGCATATAACTAAACCATTCACATAAGGTGGAAGAACTAGCTTAATGATCATGAACTGAAAGAAAATTGAGATATGAAATATAAGAAACAAAATTACATTATCCAAGCATAAAAAGCTAAATACTACAGATAGGTCTGAAATCCATTAATCATAATAGACAGGTTGAAGGGACAAGCTCCCAACTAACCCCAACACTTTGAAAACTAAAAGATAGCCAAGATCTGAACATAAAAACCTCAAATCATGAGGATTCACCAAGAAGAACTGAGAGCAGAACTGAGAGCAAGCTAGGAGTTATGCTGAACCTGAGATCCGGATCCAGTATCATGAAATGATACAACATAGAAAATATGCGGGTCAGTACTTGGAATGTACCGAGTATGCAAGATGTGTAAAACAATACATTAAAACATAAGAGTTATAAGAGTGGGACATCATGATCATAAAGACTGAAATCATAAATATATCTTAAAGCTCAAGGTTTCCCAAAAGCATTCGTAAACCTGTCATAGTCACAACATGAGAGAAAAACTTTTGATAAAACATGACTTGAGCCAAAAGAACATAATCATACATGCATTAAAATAATGAGAAATAGTGGGATATTTCTATAACCGACATACCCCATATGAGCACACATGAGGCCCGACCTGTAAGCCTAGTCAGGAGGTCGTTCATACCTTACTAATGGTAGAAACATGAAAGGCGTGATATCACTCATGAAGGCCCAGTAGGGCATAGGGTATGGTCACTGAAGAGGTCCCAAACATAACCTACGGTGGCACGTAGTTCTGAGATTTGGGGCATAACTTGGGCCCCGAACCTACTCGGTATTAAGTACTACTCCCAAAACATGCAACATGCTCATAGAAATTCATACATGACATGTATGACTAGTTAAATCATGATAATCATAACATGCTTGAGAATTCGTAATACTAGCCATGAAATCGGGCCCGTGGGTCGGCCAAAATCATAGTTCATGAATCATAAGCAACATGTGGCCATTGCCCATATTTTCAACATACTTGAAAGGCTTAAATTTATAGGAAACATGATCATAATAACAGGAGTAATTGAAGACCTACTTAAAGTTCAAAAATTCATATCATGCTTGAGGGATCACCATAACTATGAACTTCACTAATAGCCTCATAATTTGGGCACCTATTCTTTTAGGGATTAGATCATCAAATATTGAGTAGAAAAACTGAAAACAACCTAACAATTCGAAACCCATGATTTTTAGACGTACTACAACAAGCTCATATCAATTTTTTTAGGAATCATGCAATTAGGTTAGGACCCATAAGATTTAGTAACTTTAAACATAGCATTTGGGAAGAATTGGGCATTTGTGGGGACTAAACCACCCATTCAAAACCCCACATACCTGAAAACACTTGATTCTTAACTCCCCTGAAAAGCCCAAAATGAAAATTCAGAGAATTTGAAGAAGAACCCTTGGATCACCTCCTACTCCCTCCTCTAACTCTTGCAAGTATAGAATGAGACTTAAAATGAATTATTTCCCCTTAAAAGACCCTGTTCTGACCTCAAAACGACACAGTTTAGGCCTTACGAGTGTAGAAAATTACGGGAAGGCCCTTATTAATTCACAGAAAATAAATGCCAGGTGACCGTAATGGGTGACTCAACGACTCGTACCCCTGACCACAAGTTGTGGTCACCTTCCATCAGTACACTTCCTCATCCTTAATTAAATTTCCACAGGCTTTCTCACGACCCACCTCATGAGTCATTGGGACTGGCCACGACTCATGGGCTCCCATCCGTTAGGTGCACTAGTCAGACCTCCCAAGTAACCCTCAATCTCACCCCACGAGAGACCTGATGACTCGTGGTAGATGACCACAAGTCGTTTCCATACCCGTGGGGCCTTAGCTCCTCAACCCATTCCAGCCTCTCCACGAGCCACCTGACGACTCATGGGGTCCCCTCACTAGTCGTCTACTGACTTGTTCGGCATTGCTGCAATATTTTCCCAAATTTTCACCGTTTGACTCCCGGGTCTGAACCTTGGGTTCTCAGGGTATAACAGTGAGGATCCAATTCTAGTAAAGCTGAAGGAAGCCGTTGGAAGTCAAAAGGTGGAGGTTTTCACCCAAGGGGGAGATGGGGTGCTGTGGTACCAGGGTCACCTGTGTGTTCCAGATGTTAACAATCTGAGGGATCGGATATTGCATGAGGCTCATGGGTCCAGGTATTCCATCCATCTAGGTGCCTCCAAGATGTATCATGATTTGCGGGAAATATATTGGTGGAACGGCATGAAGAAGGACATTGCAGAATTCGTAGCCAAGTGCCCGAACTATCCTCAAGTGAAAGTTGAGCATCAAACGTCGGGAGGCGTATTGAAGGATATTAATATTCCTACTTGAAAGTGGGAAGAGATTAATATGGATTTCATTACAGGCCTACCTCGTACTCGCCGACACTACGATTCCATTTGGGTGGTGGTCCATAGGTTGACCAAGGCTACACACTTTCGAACGGTCAAAACCACAGATTCCATAGATGATTATGCAAAATTATATATTTGGGTCCGTCTTCATAGAGTGCCCTTATCTATTATATCAGACCGAGATACTCAATTTACCTCCCAATTCTGTCGTTCTTTTCAAAAGGGACTTGGGACTTAAGTTAAGCTCTATACAACCTTTCATCCACAAATAGATGGCTAGGCAGAATGGACAATTCATACCCTCGAGGATATCTAGGGCATGTGTGATGGAGTGCCCTTATTCATCATATCAGAAATTGGTACTCATTTTACCTCTCAGTTTTAGAGATTGTTTCGAAAGGGACTTGGTACTCAGGTTAAGCTTAGTACAGAATTTCACCCCCAAACGGATGGTCAAGCGGAGCAGACAATTCATTCTCTCGAGGACATGTTGATAGCATGTGTTATTGACTTCAAGGGTAGTTGGGATGACCATTTTCCACTTATTGAGTTTGCATACAATAGCAGCTACCATTCGAACATTCAAATGGCTCTATTTGAGGCTCTCTATGAGAGGAGATGTAGATCGCCTATTGGTTGGTTTAAAGTCAGTGAAGTTGTGATGATAGGATCAGATTCAGGTCATGAGGCCATGAACTAGGTTCAGCTTATATGGGACAGATTTAAAATAGCTCAAAGTCGCCAAAAGTCCTATGCTGATGTGAGGAGGAGTAACTTGAGTTCGAAGTGGATGATTTGGTATTTCTTAAGGTGTCTCCATAAAGGGAGTGATGAGGTTCAGAAAGAAAGGAAAACTCAGTCCCCATTATTTTAGCCCATACTGGATTGTGAAGCGGGTTGGCAAGGTGGCATATGAATTGGAGTTGCCCTCAGAATTAGTTTCTATGCATCCTATTTTTTATGTACCGCTCTTAAATAAGTATTTGGAGATCCAGCTCTAGTTGTTCTGGTGGAGAGTGTAGGTGTGAAAGACAGCCTTAGTTATGAGGAGGTTTTGGTGGAAATACTGGATCGGCAGGTTCGCATGCTAAGAAAGAAGGAAGTAGCTTCAGTTAAAGTTTTATGGAGGAATGAGCATGTTGAGGGAGCTACGTGAGAAGCCGAAGCAGATAGGATGGCTAGATACCCATATTTATTCCCTATCGGCTTAGCTCCAGCTTGAGGTATCAATTTTTGCCCCAAAACTCTATTCAGTTTCATGTTTAGTTCATCTGCCTCAATTTCTTTTATGTATATAGATGTATCTATGATTCATGAATTCAGTTCAACCATGTAGTTTGAATCAGAGTTAGTCATTCCGTTAGTTTTTGGCTTATATGATCAATATTTGAATATGATGATTGCATTTCTCTGCTTTTCTGTGTGATTTTCAACATTCAAGGACGAATGTTCCTAAGGGGAAGATATTGTTATACTCCAAAAGCCCTAAGATCAGAGCCGGGAATTGAAATGGAGAAAATAAGATTTTTTGCACCAAGTCACAGAACGGGTCGTAATGTTACCCGTCAAGTTGACCAGGAGTCATTAAGTGACTTGTGGTGAGGGGTGTTGACTTACCTGGAAAATATAGAGTTGGGGTGACCAAGGGTGTGACCACGAGTTGTGGTCAGCCCCACGAGTTGTCAGGTCACCCGTGGTCAAGGGAAATGGGAAGGTGAAGGATGAGTTGGCAGTGTATCTCACGATTTGACCCCATGAGTCGTGGTCAGACACCATGATTTGTTAGGTTGGTCATGGCCAACAATTGATTAAGGACTCGAGGAGTTAGGCAGTGGAGGTAACGAGTAGTGACCATGAGTCTTGGTCACCAATGACGATCCATTAGGTCCCTCGAGGGGACCCTTAGAGAAAAAGGCGGCAGTGCACTTCACGACAGCAGATGAAGACTCATTTTCCCTGGTAACAACTCATCCAGTCCCTCGTGGAGACTGGCAGTCAATTATTTTCTGCGAATTTAGTAAGGCTTATCCGTAATTTCTATGATTCTAAGGCCTAAACTACACCGTTTTAAGCTATGAATAGTGAGTATTAAGAGGGTCAAGTTCATTCTAGACTATTCCTACTCATGCATGCAAACTTACAGAGCTAGAGAAGTGATCAAGCTTAATTCCTTCAAGTTTTACTTCAATTTTTCATTGGGAAAATAAAGGAGTGGTAAAATCTGATTCTCAGGTATGTAGGATTATGAGTTGGTGAATTTGTTCATTCTCATGCCCAATATCTTCCTAATTCATGAAGTTTTATTGATAATTTTATGGGGTTTTATCCCAATTCTTATGAAATCCTTATGATCTAGTTATGGTTTAATCTCCTTCATGTATCAATTTATATTCTATGAATCATGGGCAGATTCTTTTTACAACTATTTCAATTATAAACTTATGGATTTAAATCTCTACAAAACTATGCCCAATTATGCATGTTTTATGGAAGTTCAAGTTATGATTCTACTTTGATGTTGATGTTCGTTAACCCATTATGATTTATAACTTATGATATGATTTCTCTCAAATGCTCATCATGAATTTATGAATATCAAGTATATACATGGTTTAGAAGTATGCATGAACCTCATGATTTATGATTTATGATTTATGATTATGGCTGACTCATGGGCCTTATTTCATGGATAGTTCACATATTTTCAAGCATGATTATCATGATTTAACTAGTCCATGAATTTCATGTATATATCCTATGAGCACTATATATGTTTTGGGAGTAGTATTAACACCAAGTAGGTTCGGGGTCCAGGTTTTGCCCCAAGTCTCAAAACTACGTGTCACTATAGGTCATGATGGGACCTCCCTTGAGACTATCCCCTTTGCTCGAATGGGCCTTTCATGAGTGATATCACACCCTTTTTCATGGTTCTATCCATGGAAAAGTACGACCACCCTCCCGACTAAGAATTTACAGGGCTCCATGTGTGCTCATATGGGGTATGTCGGTTATAAAAATCTCCCACTATTCCTCATGATTTATGCATGTTTATGATTATGCACTTTGGGTCAAGTCATATTCAATAAAGCTTTTCTCTTATGATTATGACTATGGTTAATTTATGAATGTTTTGAAAACCTTGAGCCTTATGTTTACATTATGGTATTTACATTATGATCATGATTTCCTACTCTTATGAACTTTTATGTATTTAAAATGATGTTTACTTACCTTGCATGCTTGGTACATTCCACGTACTTACTACATACTCAATGTTGTATCATTTCATGATACAGGCTCCGGTACTCAGACTCAACCCCAGTCCTAGTCAGCATCCGGAGTTAGCATTTAGTCTCTATTGGTGAGTCCTCATCTGTCGAGGGCCCCTCTTCTATTCAGTCATGTTTACGTATTTTCAGTTTCAAGCTTAGAGAGTTAGTTGGGGTCTTGTCCCATCAACTCATCAGATGTAGAGGCTTTCAGACAATAGATTGTATTCAGCTGCAAATTAGGTTGTATATTCAGATTGTTATGTTATGTTCGGATTTCTGCCATGTTTATTATGTTAAGTTTTCCATTTTACTTGATTGAGTTAGATGTATGTTCATGCCATAGGTCGAATGGGAGTCTCTCGAGGCTCCTTGTCCCGTGTCTCCATTTGGGCCCATGTTCGGGTAGTGACAATATTATAGGTCCTCAAGTTTTCAATTATCTCGTCCATGGTCATGATTTTCAAGTCCCTAACTTCCATAGTTGCATTGACTTTGCCCTCCCATGATTCAGGAAAATATCCAGAAGCTTTCCAATCCTCTTTTTTGAAGAATAACTTCTCCCACAATAAAATCATGCATTTTTGTCTTCTATCATTCATTTTATTATTTATCGAAGGATGATGGCCTTATGGTTACAACTTGAAAGAGCCTACTCTAATAACAATTGTTATTATATATTGTCACCTATGCGTTGAAGAATCAGGTTCATCAGTAATAATGAAGAATTTCAAAATAATAATAATAGACACAAACATTTTATGTAAAAACCTCCTCACTCCCAGGAGTCAAAAACCGTAATGTACCCCAGTAGGAAGTTTTCCTCCAAATATTTATCAAAATTTGAGCAAATTCTATGGTTACAAATCAAATGGGTATATTGTAGCACCTTCCACCCTTCCCAGAGGGTGTTTGGTTTAGCTTATAAACTGGTCAAACCAGCTTATAAGCACTTTTAAATTTTTTATAGTGTTTGATTTTATCAAAAAGTGCTTAAAAAAAGTTAAAAAATGCTTTTAAAAAGCCAAAAGCCAAAAATTGGTAGATATTAACTTTTTAATCTTTGGCTTATAAGCCATTTAAGTTTGACCAAACTATTTACCTTTTTATCCCATAATATTTTCCTAATTTTTAATACTACCTCACCTCAAATCATTGACAAAATTTTATTTTTTTTGTGCATATTAGAAAAAAAATAATTGAAAATATGAAAAGAAAAAAGTATCGAGGTAGTATCAATTCATTTAAATTATTATATTTGATTTTACAAATAAAAAATAGAATTATACTCCTAATAAAAAGTAAAGAGAGATTTTTCTAATTTTATTCAAATTCTATACTTTAACAATTAAAAATAACTTAAATAATTAGTCTATATTAAAAATAAATAAAAATATAAATTAATTTAAATTTTAATTATTTTAGAAATAAAAAAACGTAGTATTTCGCTTTTTATAGTGTTAACATCTTTAAGGGCATTTTAGTCATTTGACCCAAAATAAGTGCTTAACATCACTTATGTACCAAACACATTAATATTTGTTTTTAGTTTCAGTGCTTTTATCCAAACACATAACTGTTTATTTATAAAATAAGTTTCAACACTTAAAAAGTGCTTTAAACACTTATATTTAAAAGACATTTTTTTCAGCTAAACCAAACGGGCTTTTAGTTGCAACTGTCCCTTTTAAGATTCTACCCCAATCTTGAAAGTCTTTACAACTCGGAAAACAAACACATATTACAAATCTTCTATGAAAGTAAATAGGCTATAATTTTGAGAACAAAAGATTTAATTCTAATCAACTCTGAAACCAAAACAACTACTTTCTCTAAGACAAGTTCTTTCGTTGATCAATTGAATCATTCAAAGCACTCTATCACAATGGCTACTATTTGCGTAGAATATATTTTTGTTTGTGCAGAATAAAGTGAATATAATAACATCATTGTGGTGCTTTGTATAGGAGAAGTGGTGGTTGAAATTTTCTTGTCTTCTTACTCTAAAATCCATTGAAACTTAGTTAAGATATCCAATCTTAGTTGTAATTGGTTTGCTTATTTGTTTCGACCTTCATATGGTCTCTCCTCTTTCCGAAGTTGTTTCTTTTTATGCAAGTTCAGCAATATTTCTTTATTGATCATAAATTTATTGATGCAACATGTTTTCTACATAAATCAAATTCATCAAGGAATTCAGGTTGCAATAAAGTTCAGCTACGCAGCTTATGATCACTAATTATCCATGAGAAACTTGATTCCTTCACTGTGTGCATAAAATATCTGCAACCTAGTTCCATCATCAAACATGATAAAAATGTGATGCTTCTGTAGTACTTGTTACTCCTTCTAGTATATTATTTATCAATGATCAAACATAAACTCAACTCAAGCTCAACAAGTTTGTAATCCCCATCTTTGCTTCAGTTTAGCTCAACATAACTTGTGAGGGCGAGGTGTTGGAATCGCACTATGGTCTTGCTTTATGAATAGCTTTAAGTGTTATTTGATTTATGATGCATGAAGTCGTGAAATATTTATGCTTTTGAAAGTTCAACAATTTAAAAAAGAACTTGTTCGAGTACTTAAAATTTACTTTTCATTTGTTAAAATGCTTTGATATGATTGTGAAATATTTTACATTTATCATACTTAAATAAATTGGATTGTCTATGAACCCATAATTTGATTTTAAAAAATATGTTTTGAGACTTCTAATGATCTGTGGTCTATTTTTTTATATAAAATGTGTTTGGAAGTTACTTGTATTCTCGGGAATGATTTCAAATTTAATTATTTATTATCACAAAATTACACATGTTTATGTAAGCATAAATTAAATCGAGGAGTGATTTGAGTCCATGAATTAAAGGCCCCGATAGTGAGAGCATCTATATTATTAAGCTCGATTGTTAAGTCATGTAGCATCATTAAAAGATTTCCCTAGGCAAGAGGGACCTTGCCTGCTATGTTGATATTGCTCTCATGGCGTGACTACCTTTATGTCGATGTTGGTATAATATTTATGATTAAAGTATAAACTTTATGTTTTGAGGCTTTTAAGTTTGAACTAACTTTGAAATACGTTTTACTTTGATTTATTATTTCAAATGTCAAATATATGAATTGGTATAAATTTTTATTGTGTTATATCAATTAATGTTCCATTGTTTATATTTTTGTAAATACTTATCCTAGTTCTTGGGAAACCTTTTGTAAGATATGTATAGCAAGGCAAGTAACTTGGTTAGGGCAACTCCACATTTTCTTTTGTTGATTTTGATGATACTTCACTTTGTATTTGTGGAGGATAGATATAATTATTCTTTTGAATCATGAGGGTCAGTCTTGATTGACTATCTCATTTCCTATCATAGGGGTTTCATGAGAATTTTACGGTTACGGATATAGCATACATGAACAAATGTTATTTATCTTTATGTATTTTATCTTATTTATGAAAAAGTATTGATTTAAAGATTACTCTCTCTCTGTTTCACTATAATTGTTAGGATAAGATTTCCACATTCATTAAGAAAAAATAATAGGAATAGTAATTTGATTAAAATAATCCTATTAATTTTTTAGAAACATACAATAATAATTCTTTTCACATTTTAAAATGACTTTAAGTACTAAGGGCATAATTGAAAACAACATGGTCAATTATCTCTTGTATTTTGAAACTAACAAGTGTTTTGAAATAGCTATTTTTAGTATACCTAACAATTAAAATGAAATGGAGAAAGTATTATTTAATCATGGTTTCCAAACGAATTTATACGTTTGAAATTGTATCATCTAGAATTTGTTCCCTATGGGATATATAGAGTGTGGGTTGGAAATATAATTCTGCATTTTAGCTATTCTTTTCTCTAGTGATGATTGCGAGAAATCATTGTTAGTTCCAAAGATTCTCATATTTAGGTCTAGGCCCTTTGTTTGGGGAAGACAAGACAAGGGCGGCATTCATGTTTCATGTTTAAAAGAGAGATTCATTTGGGGCCTATAGTGTTAGAACATGCGTAGTGGAAGCAAGCATGAATAGGATCAACGATCTTACATGAATCACTAGATAACAACAACGAGTTAGATTACGAAATACTAACCTCTTGAAGCTTTCACACAACGCGTCCAACTCGTTCTCTAGGTCTGCAGTCTTCTACTATGTCCTCAATAATCTCCGAGTGGGGAATACTTGCGTGGGCAAGTACTGCTTCTCAGAAAATGTCATTTTTTTTTCAAGAAGGAAAAAGCCTAATTTATAATCACGTTTTTAGGGCTTAAAGCCCTAATTCAAAAACGTATAGGGTTCCTTCTTTCCTTGTTAATCCACACGTTTTTAAGGGTATAAAACCCAAACGTGTACTACTTACCTTTTATGAAGTTGTCCAAAATCTTGTAGGATTTTACTACTTCAAGAAAATAGGTTTCTTCCTTTTTCAAGTTCTTTAATTAATGAGGCATAACAGGGACCACAAATTTAATTAGTGAGGCTTTCAATTATGGTATTAATTCAAAATAATGAACGAATTAACCTACCATAATAAATCACAAATTATTCCACTAAAAATTCGCAATTGCACTCCTCGATATAATTTCAAAATCAATCATTAAATTATTATTTAACTTCCAATGTTAAGATTACAGATACCAACCAATCGAATTAAATTTCTGACTATTTAATTCATTGATCAATTTAATCCTTTATTCAAACGCTTAACTTATTTCATGTGACAGATACAGAATCCACCTCAGAGTTTTTTACATGAAAACTTATAAGCAATTATAAAGGGGTATCATCAATCTCAAGGTCGGGACATGGATTCCATCAACTAACTATCATTTCACAAATATCATTTGTCATCATCCAACCTATCGGGAGCACTTTAACTCGTGAAAGAGTTTCACCCTTTGACAAATCAAAACAACAAGTAAATAACATTGATCATAATAGTTATATCAAGATTAAGAGTATAAGTACATTTAATGATCTAGAGAATTTGTTTTACTAAGTCAGACAAAAACTATTCTCTACTTGGTCCTCAATACATACAAAATGTACTAGCACAAGAAGTTGGAACAATACCATTCCCATAATCAAGATAAATTATATATAACCCTGTGCTACAATCATAGCAATGAATTTTTTCAATTCTCATCTTAGATTGTGAACATATATAAACTTTATACTTATAAGACCGATGATTTAATCTTCTGTGTATAAGCTAAACTCTATACACTAAATCATCTACTGTATAAGTAAAAGACACACATCCTAAATCAATCTATTTAAAACAAGACTTTATTAATCCAATAAATAAAAAGAAAATCTTATATAAAACTGAAACATAATATTATATTAAATTGCATGGTTAATAGTATATCCTAACATAGACAGAAGAGCTTCACTTATTGGTCTTTCAAAGATCTTATTTTTTTCTACCCTAACTTTTTCCTTTTAACCTTTTCTTTTGCAATCCCTAGGTCCTCTCAAAGAAAAAAATAAAGAAAGAAAGAAAGAAAGAAGTTGATTAATTAATTTATTATTACTCACTTGGTAAAACTTGGATGTTGATAGGAGGGGTTCAATGTCTAGTAGTTTTAAGTCTTTTTACCTTGTAGTTGTATCCTCCTTTTCCTAATATGGCTTTTAAAAATATATACTTAAAGTATAGGAATGTTCATACTTAGATGCCAATTTAAGCAACATATTATATAATTCGAAATTAAAAATGAAATTAAATAATCAATGAATATTCATGATAATTTGAACTAACAGTAAATGTTTAATCATTCTTCAAGAATAACTTAAATATGTTATTGATAAAGAACTCCATCTTGATTTGGGATTACCAACTACTTGAAGAAAATATCCATTAGATATTAGGGGAAAATAGGAGCAGATATAATTTTAAATAGAATTTTAGAACAGGATGAGGAGAGAAGTATCGTTAAACAAACACTCTTTTCTATATTTAATTTAACTTTTAATTTGATGTTCTTTTTCTAATAATTTGGTTTTCTAAATGTTTAGAATGGAGAAAGCTGCATGGTCCCTCCATGTGGCCTCGAAAACTTTACATTAAGCTAAACCGTTTTTCAATTGATTGCTTTTGCTCCTTTTCTGAGACCACTGCTGTTTCCACATGGTGCACACCTCAATCTTGAATTACTTAATTATGGAAAAAGGTGGAGAAAAAAACACATATAAGTAGATGAAATATAGAAGCAAAACACAAAAAGGATACCTACATGTCTCAGCATGTGTGATTCATAATTTCCTTCCATATGTTCGCAATCATGCTGTCATAAATTTAGCATCTTTATGAATTTCTTCTTCTTTTAATTTTTTTTTTAAACAATCCATATAAAAGAATCTTACACTATTCACAGGTCACCTAAAAGAAAAGCATATATAACTAGGAGGAGAGCTAGATAGGTCATCCAACAATTGTATTATAAAATTAAATACGGTAAATATTTTTTGAATATAAATTATTGAATCCCAATAATATTCTGATTTTTGTCACTTAAAAATTTATCCAATCAAAATCCGATTAACTCATTAATAAAATAAATCAAAATTCATATATTTTGCACCAAAAATCTGATGTAACACACTTAAAACCCAAAATTATATCGCACCCAAACTGGCATGGGACATGAACTCATGTGTAGCCAACCTAGAGCTACTAGTCGAACAAATCCTTGAACTAATCCGTATTGCGTGTACTATGAGATGAGTGATGAAATTGTACAAAAATATTCCATAAAAAAACCAATGAAATCTCATAAAACAAATATTGCTAATTAATAAGTCATAATGAAAATAATCATATTCTAAAAGTTTTAAGTAATGTCAAACAAAGTACGACTAATAAGTATTAATTACATAATCGAACATTAAAAAAAATTAAATTATGTGTTTTCACTGTGTAAATTAACCTGCAAATTGAAGAATAGATATCTAATATTATTGTCATTTCTAGTTGAAATAATTTCTTTTGTTAGTATTAATATTTATTTATTTTGATTTTAATGTTATTTGAGTTAATAACATGCATCTATGAGCTATAAAACTTAATAGATCATTCAAAACTCTAAATCCAAATTTGAAATAATACATGTTTAAAGACAAAAAAAAAGTATTTATAAATCACATAAAATATTTATAAAATTATATACATATAATGTAGGATTTGTTTGATTTGGTTTGACTTTTTTTAGTTAAACCAAACCAAAATAATTATGGTCGGACTTTTTTTTTCAACATCAAAATCAAATCGAACCAATTCACTAATCGAATTTTTCTCAATTTGATTTAGATTATCCGGTTGATGTAGTTTATCAATTTTTTTTGTACAACCCTAATTGGAATCATACCAGGCCAATTAAGTTGATTTTTCATTGCTTCAATTTTGAAGAAATAACTTTTCAAACTTTTCTTTTAAATAAACATGTCACATTATGGCCCCGCGTACATGAAGATCTGGCAATACGCATGGAAAAGTGTTCGCCTATCTCCCTTACAATCATGTTATGGCCTTACTACGTGAAGATATAGAAACATACTGGCGGTAGTGACGATCTCTCTCTCAGAAATTATACTATAACCTTACTATATGTGAAGATCTGGCAACACGTCCAAGATAGTGTCGGCCTATCTTTTCCATAATCACGCTTCGACCTTAGTATACATGAAGATTTTACAATTTTCCTGGGGTAATGTGATCTATCACCCCCAACAATCAATTAGTACCTAATAGTATTGAGTATTTGACCCTAAACTTGCAACTCTCACTCTTTTTAAAGTTGTACCTACAAGCATAAGATAGTTATCCCTAGCCATCGTGACACTCATATTTGGGAGGTTGGCTACTTCTCCCTTATGAATGTGATCATATTATTCAAACTTAATTTAAGCAACATAAGTAATTAGTTAAATTGTACAAATCAACCACCTTCTAAAATTCTGATCTAACAAACTAATTAAGTAATATTCATATGACTTTGTTCTTCATGCAATCTATTTTTAAAATGTAAGCTACTAATTTAAACACTAAAATTCATATGGTCACTATAATTTTTAAATATGTATGTTTTTCACATAAATATTAAGCAACATATCAGGTACTGAGTATACACATTTTAATATGGCCCTTGAATTAAGGAATAAATCTTAACTTACCACGAACCAGATATTCAAGTACCTCTTAAACAATTTTTGTACTCGATGCTCCACAACCTACATTTATGGAGTTTAAAACAATCAACTTAATCAATTTTATTGTTTAGCTTAAAATTTTAATTATTAGAAAAACTAGTCAAATTTATTGGAATTGTGTCTTTGACAGCGAAATTAGTCCAAGTTAATCCAGAAAATATTTAATGAGTGATTTAAGACTACGGAAAGCAACTAAGACTAAATGAAACATTAATAAATAAATGAAATAATTGAACTACAAGGAAAAAAATCTTATTTGATCTCTAGATTGTTAAACATAATGTGTCGGATGAGCAAAATGTACATATGCAACTAATTGATTGCAATGAATACAAATTAGTTAAATTATCCTTTTATGAAAATTTTGATGGGTCACAAATCATGGATTCAGGGGTTAAATATAGATTTGACCTAGCTAACTAACTCCCCTACCCTAGGCACATCATAGCGCTACTGCTGTAAAGATTGCAGATTCCAAACTGAGATAAGTCGTGATATCTTTAATATTAGGATGCATGGTTATCTCTAACTGAGAATCAACGGTTGCAAAAATTGACTGTCTGTACTGTATGCGACCCTTATAATCCGAGATGAGATCTGAAGCTTGAGCAACCAAGGACCCCTTCACATACCATTCTGATTTCTTGTTTGCACGTGTGCTCATCTAAGAGCTTATTGTATTTTGACCAATATAGATAGTCCCTGCACTTTCTGGTTAAGCCCTGAGGCTGTCCCTGAAAGTTGAAGAGTTTTGAGCAAGAAATACCCCTTCAAACAATATAACACTAAATGGAAAATCATGCGTAGTCATTATTGTAACTCGATATTTGAAATAACAATGCCCTGTCATATTTGTGCCAAAAACGCGTGGTAGAAGCCAGTTGGAGGGACGTCAATCATGTTTCATTTCATTGATGAATCTTTGCTTGTACCTCGAGCTATGAGCTTCGGATAGGATAGTTTTGATTAGCTTCTCAACCCGAGGAACACATACTCACCCCTTTATCTTCTGAGTTCCTTCGTCATCTATTATCTCCTTATTTGATTCTCCTCGTAAGACTTGGTCACAAATCTTACTCAGCCTCATCCTCAAACTTCTTGGTTTTCACCTCCTCTAGCAGGGATAACCTGGCCGCCACACTGGCTAGTATCCATCCTGTCTCTGCCAACGTGAATCTTACTAGGATGTTCGCTAGTGCCTGAACTTCTCTGACCATCGGGCGTTGGGTAGCTTCCAAACAAGCCAAACTACCCATGCTTACTGTTTTTCGTCTCAAGGCTTCTGCCACCACATTTGCCTTACCTAGATGATATAGGATTGTAAGATCATAGTCCTTAAGGAGTTTCATCCGTCTCTGCTACCTCAGATTAAGATTCTTCTGGGAGAATACATACTGCAAGTTGCGATGATTTATGAACACCTCACAACGGGCCCATACAAGTAATGCCTTCAGATTTCTAAGATGAATACCACCGTTGCCAACTCCAGCTCATGCGTGGGGTAGTTCTTCTCATGCACTTTTAGCTGTCTCGAAGCATAGGCAATGTTCTATCCTTTCTGCATCAAAAGAGCACCTATTCAGACCATGAGGCACCATAATAGACTACAAAATTTTTACCTTCTACCAGTAATGCCAAAATAAATACTGTGGTTAGCAAGGTTTTGAGCTTTTAAAAAATTTCTTCACATTCCTCAAACCACCGAAATAGCAGGTCTTCTTGGTTCATCCTTGTCAACACTGAGGAAATGGCCACAAATTCCTTCACAAATTAGCAGTAGTAGCTGGTCAGCCCCACAAAACTCCAAACCTCTGTCATTGTAGTAGGCCTAGTGCAATTTTGGATCGCTTCCACCTTCTGGGGATCCACCTTAATCCCTTCCTTGCAGAGTACATACCCCAGAAATGACACTGATTCCAGCCAAAATTAACATTTAGTGAACTTTGCGTACAGTTGTTTCTCCTTCAGCAGCCCTGACACAATCTTCAAATAGTTCTCATGTTCCTGCTTAGTCTTGAAATACACCAAAATATCGTCAATGAAAATGGCTACAAAGAAATCCAGATAGGGTTTCAAGATACCATTCATCAAGCTCATAAACGCTGCTGGAGCATTGGTGAGTCCAAATGACATGACAAGGAACTCATAATTCCCATACCTGGTCCAAAAAACTGTTTTTGGAATATTCTCAACATGAATTTTCCGCTGATGATAGCCCCATCTCAAGTCAATTTTTGAGAACACTGCCGCCTCATGTAGATGATCAAACAAGTTATCTATCTGGGGAGTAGGGTATTTATTCATAATGGTTACTTTATTCAGCTGACGGTAATCAATGTAAATCCGCATTCTACCATCTTTGTTTTTTCACAAACAACACCGGGGCACCCCATGGAGAGACACTCGGCCTAACAAATCCCTTACTAATAACTCTTTCAACTGCTCCTTATGTTCTCTCAACTCAACTTGTGCCATCCTATATGGCAGTATGGAAATGGGTCAGGTTCCTAGCTCTAAATCTATGCAGAAGTCAATATCGCGGTCTAGCGGCAAGCCAAACAAATTCGCGGGAAATACCTCTATTAACTCACGAACTACCGGGACCGACTCTATGGAGGGACTGTAATACTCTGGAAGTGCATAAGACTAGTTGCGGAATTTGAAATGAAAAGTAGCAGAAAATATGAGATTTCTTCTCAGAACTACTCAATATACGGGTCGTTGGTGGGACTAACGACCCGTTGGAGGTGCTCTTGGTAAGAATCTACAGAGTAGGATTAGGAAGTAATGGGTCTCAAAATGTCTTATAAGGGGGTCGTTGGGAGGATGGTCTTGGTAAAAAGGGTTGGCACGAGTCATAGACGACTCGTTGTTCGAAGGGATGAGTCATTGGAAGGGTTCCTAGAAGGCATACAATTGTGACAACGTATGGTTACCATGAGTCATAGAGCTGGATATGACTCGTGGTACTGATCATGGTAGCAGACCAGAGTCTAAAAAGTGGGGTGAAGTAACGAGGGAAGTGACAAACCGTCAAAGCCAGTAACGACTCGTTGTACCAGTCGTTGTCATTGGCAGTGCAGATTTTCCAGGTTATTCATTAAGGGTATTTTTGTCATTCCTAGGCTATGAGATCCTAAACTACGTCATTTTAAGCTTAGTTAGTAGGGTCTTAAGGGGGTTAAACCTATTCTAAGTATCTCCACTCCATGCATGCAACTTAGAGCCTTCCTTGAAGATCAAGTTTGAAGAATTTCACCAAATTCTCTTTAATTTCTTTTGGGAATTCAAGTGGGAGTGTGAATTCGATTTACCCAGGTATGTGAGGTTATGAATGAGAGTTCCTTTAACTCTCATGATCTAAATTCTTCTCAATTCATGGATTTCAATTCTAGATTCAAGTTTCATGATCTTATTGGGTTTATTTCAATTCTTGTGAAATTCTCTATGATCTATCTATGGGTAAATTCCTTCTGTGTATCAAATCATGTTTTATGATTTATGGGAAGATCTTATAATTATTTTAGTTATTAAATTATAGGTTCAACTTCTAATTAAATTATGCCCAACTATGTAAATTTCATAAAAAGTCAATTTATGATTCCATTATGATCTTGATCTTCTTAAGTCCTAAATCATGATTTATGATTTATGATATGATTTCTCTCAAGTACTCATTACAAATTTATGAATATCAAGTATATACATATTTTATAAGTATGCATGGATCTCATGATTTATGGATTTATGACTCTTGGTCGATTCACGGGTCCTTATTCATGGCTAATCATGTATTTCAAGTGGGCTCCTCATGTTATTGTTTATTTGGCCATGAACTTCATGAATAATTTTATGATTATGATATGAGCCCTCATGTGCATATTTTTGGGAGCAGTGACTAGCACCAAGTAGACCCAGCATTCAGGTAAATCCCTGGTCTCAAAACTACATGTCATTGTAGGTGTGTGTGTGTGTGTATAATTGAATCCCTGTGATATCACCACGCACGCACACGTCCCCTTGCCTGACAATTTGGGGATGGTCCTGACCACTTGGGTGAAACAATAGGGCATCATCTAAGGCTCTATCATGATGGTGTCAGTTAAGACGAGTCCTCCCGTTGTTCCTCATGGTTATGTTTATGTTACTTTGGCTCAAGTCATGTTTAATGATGCTTTTCTCCTATGATTATGATTATGACTGATTTATGAATATTTTAAAAATCTTGAGCCCTTATGTTTACTTTATGATATTTATTTTATGAACACGTTGTCCTACTCTTATGAACTCTTATGTATTTTAACTGTCTGTTTTACTTATCTGGCATACTCAGTACATTTAAAGTACTGACCATATACTTTATGTTGTATCATCTTATGATACAGGTTCGAGGGATCATTCTCAGCTGCATCACTAGTCTTGCTTTCCCCTCAGCCCTGTCTAACCAGTATGGTGAGTCCTCATCCTTCGAGGATATCAATTATCCATTGTTATGTGCTTTCAGTTGCAGACTTTGTCGAGCTAGTTGGGGATATTGTCCCATCAGCTCATCAGTTACGTTAGAGGCTTTTCAAACATTATGTAGACACTAGCTTGCCGTTGTTGACTCTATTTTAGATTGATATGTATGCAAACTTCCACTTAAGCATGTTTTATTATATCAATATCTTCTTATAGTGTTCTCTTAGTTTTTATGTTCATCCCATTGGTCGACTTGTAGCCTCTTGGGGTTCTTTATCCTGTGTCTTGATTTGGGCCTATGTTCGGATCGTGACAAACTTGGTATCAGAGCATTAGGTTTTGAAGTATCCTAGGGTGTCTGAAAGCCGCGTTGAGTAGAGTCTTTTTCATGTGTGTGAAACGCGCCACACTTATGACGAAAAGGCTACAAGATGCTTAGGAAATATTCCATTCTTTCATGATCTATATCGTGTGATGAAATATCTCTCTATCCTTCTAACTCGTGTTATACATATTTGTAGAATCATGCCTCCTAGCCGAGTTAACAGAAGAAGAAACGGGAATGGTAATGGCCGGAGAATGGCAATAGAGATGGGCACCAGCACTCCATAAGCCCGATCATGTACTCGAGCAGGTGGCCCACGCAGAGTTTAGGGCTGCCATTCAAATGCTAGCTCAGGCTTTGACCGCCCAAGTTAACCAACAGGTGGTGGCGCATATCCCTCAGAATGGAATGCGATGGCGGCAAGGGTCAGAGATTTTTTGAGGATGAACCCTCCGGAGTTCCTTGGATCGAAGGTGGGTGAGGATCTAGATGAGTTATTGATGAAGTGCTGAAGATCACTCAGATCATGGGAGTGATCAGGAAGGAGTGCGCAGATCTAGTCTCGTATCAGTTGAAAGGGGTCGCGCACATCTGGTTTAGGCAATGGAAGGACAACAAGGTAGTTGGAGCGCGACCCATTGGTTGGGATGAGTTCCACACCACATTTCTGGATCGGTTCTTCCCTTGTGAGATGAGGGAGATTAAAGCAGTGGTGTTTGTGAACCTGAAGTAGGGTAACATGATAGTCCAAGAGTATGCTTTGGAGTTCACTCGTTTGTCCAAGTATGTAGGAGAGCTAGTGGCTGATCAGAGAGCTCGAGTGAGAAGGTTTGTACATGGAGTAGCGAACTACCTGAACAAGGATTGTAGGACCGCCATGCTTCATCAGGACATTGATTTTCCTCGATTGGTTTTGTACGCCCAGTAGATAGATGAGGTGCATCTGAGAGAGAGAGAGAGAGAGAGAGAGAGGCCAAGAGGGCCAGGACAAGCAGTTATGGATTCTCTCAATAGAGATCGAGAGGCGGACATTGCCAAAAGTCTCATCATAGGTCATTAGTTCCAGCACCCTCATCGGCCAGTGCACTTTCCAGACCGCGAGGTGATCAGAGGAGCAGAGCCTCAAGTTTGAGGGGCCAGAGTAGCATGCAGACAGAGCGTACTTTCCCGGCCTATGGAAAGTATGGCAAGAATCATATAGGGGAGTGCTTGATTGGGTCAGATATCTATTTTGGGTGTGGTAGACCCGGGCACAGGCACCGGGAGTGTCCGTTGGCTAGACGGGGTGATGGTAGAGGTCGTACTCAGGCTACTAGCTCAGCCGCACCACCAACACACCCAGCTCAGCAGGGTGTGTCCACCAGTACAGGTGATGGCCAACGCTAGAATAGACTCTATGCCCTAGCATCTCGTCAGGAGCAAGAGATCTCCCCAGATATAGTCACTGGTATGTTACTAGTATTCCACCTTGATGTATATGCATTGTTAGATCCAGGGGCTACTTTATCTTTTGTGACGCCCTATGTTGCTAGTAGTTTCGGAGTCAGTCCCGAAATCCTATCAGAAATCTTTTTAGTCTCTACTTTAGTCGGTGAATCAGTTATAGCTCGACGGGTGTATAGAAATTGCCTAGTCACAGTCCTTTAGAAAGTCACCTTAACATATTTGGTAGAACTAGCCATGACAGATCTTGATTTCATCTTCGGCATGGATTGGCTACATGCATGTTACTCTTCAATAAATTGTAGAACCCGTGCGGTAGAGTTTCGATTTCTGGGTGAGCCAGTCCTAGAATGGAAGAGTAGTTAAGTTGTGCCTGTAGGTCGCTTCATTTCCTATCATAAGTCCAGAAAGATGATTTCTAAGGGTTGTGTGTACCATCTAGTTAGGGTTAAGGATGTTACATCTGAAACCCCGACTATCCAGTCAGTTCCTGTTGTGTGTGAGTAGCCAGAAGTGTTTCCAGATGATTCATCGCGAATCCCTCCCTAGAGGGAGATCAATTTTGGTATTGACCTTCTTCCCCATATGAAACCTATATCTATTCCTACTTATAGAATGGCTCTAGCTGAGCTAAAAGAGTTGAAGGAGCAGTTGAAGGATCTCTTAGATAAGGGTTTCATCATACCAAGCAAATCCCCATGGGATGCACCAGTTCTCTTTGTCCGCAAGAAGATGTTCTCTTCGTATGTGCATTGATTATTGGCATTTGAATAAAGTTACAATCAAGAACAGGAATCCTCTTCCCAAGACTGATTATTTGTTTGACCAGTTTCAGGGTGCCAAGTGTTTTTCAAATATAGAACTCAGATTCGGATACCATTTGCTAGGGTTTGGGAGAGTGACATCCCGAAGACAGCCTTCAAGACTCGGTATGGTCACTATGATTTTGTACTTATGTCTTTTGGACAAATGAATTCTTCTACAACTTTTATGGATTTGATGAACAGGGTGTTCAATTCATATTTGTATATGTTCGTGATTGTATTCATAGATGATATACTCATAAACTCTCGGAGCGAGGAGGAGCATGCTGCTCATTTGAGGGTGGTGCTACAAACTCTTAAGGATCACCAGTTGTATGCTAAGTTCAACAATTGTGAGTTCTGGTTGAACTCAGTGGCCTTTTTGGATCAGTGGTGTCAAGTGAGGGTATACAGGTAGACTCTCAAAAGATGGAAGCCGTGAAGAATTGGCCTAGACCGGTGAATCCTTCGAATATCAGAAGTTTCTTGGGTTTGGCTGGTTATTATCAGAGATTTGTTGAGGGATTTTCATTCATTGCAGCCCCTTTGACTAAATTGACCCAGAAGAAAGTAAAGTTTCAATTGTCGGAGGCCTGTGAGAAGAGCTTCCAAGAGTTGAAGACTCGACTCACCTCAGCACTGATTTTGAACCTACCTGAAGGAACCAATGGGTTTGTGGTATATTGTGATGCTTCAAGGATCGGCCTTGGTTTTTTATTGATGTAGCATGGTAAAGTTATAGCCTATGCTTCGAGACAGCTGAAGGTCCATGAAAAGAACTATCTGATTCATGACCTAGAGTTGGCAGTGGTAGTATTTTCCTTGAAGATTTGGAGACATTATCTGTACGGGGTTCATATAGATGGTGTTTACGGATCACAAAAGCCTACATTACGTGTTTATCCAGAAGGATCTAAATCTACGATAGAGGAGGTGGTTGGAGCTTCTTAAAGATTATGATATGAGTGTCCTTTATCATCCGGGCAAGGAAAATGTGGTGGCAAACGCTCTTAGCAGGCTTTCCATGGAGAGTGTATCTCATGTAGATGAGGAAAGGAAGGAGTTAGTAAAGGATGTGCACTAAATTGCACAACTAGGAGTTCATCTGGTTGACTTGACGGATGGTGGTGTCATTGTTCAGAATGGATCTGAATCATCATTAGTGACCGATGTCAAGGCTAAGAAACACGAGGATCCTATTTTGGTGAAGTTGAAGGAAGCGGTTTAGAATTAGAAGGTTGAGGTCTTCTCCCAAGGGGGAGATGGTGAGCTCCGATATTAGGATCGTTTATGTGTACCGAATACTGGTGACTTGAGGGAGCGAATGTTGCATACAGATCATGGTTCCAGATATTCTATCCATCCAGGTTCCACCAGATGTACAATGACCTACGGGAAGTATATTGGTGGAGTGGCATGAAGAAGGACATAGTAGAGTTTGTAACTAAGTGTCCGAACTGTCAACAGGTGAAGGTTGAGCATCAGAGATCAGGAGGTGTGCTTCAGGACATTGGTATCCATACTTGGGAGTGGGAGGAAATCAATATGGACTTCATTATGGGGTTTCCGCGTACATGCCGACAGTATGACTCTATTTGGGTGGTTGTGGATAGGTTGACTAAAGCAGCTCATTTCTTATCGGTCAAAACTACCAATTCAGTGGAGGATTATGCTAAGTTGTATATTGGGGAGTTAGTCAGTTGTATCAAGTTCCCTTTTCCATCATATCAGATAGAGGTACTCAGTTTACCTCCCAGTTTTGGAGATCATTTTAGAAGGGCCTTGGTACCCAGGTTAAACTTAGCACAATATTTTACCCGCAAACAGATGGACAGACGGAGCAGATCATTCAGACTATGAAGGATATGTTGAGAGCGTATGTGATTGATTTCAAGGGTAATTGAGATGATCATTTTCCCCTCATTGAGTTGCATATAACAATAGTTACCATTCCAATATTCAAATGACTCCGTTTGAGGCTCTCTATGGGCGAAGGTGTAGATCACCTATTGGTTGGTTCGAATTCTGTAAAGCTGCAATGATAGGATCAAATTCAGTCCATGAGGCCATGGAGAAAGTTCAACTTATAAGAGATAGGTTGAAAATAACTCAGAGTCGCCAAAAGTCCTATACAGATGTTAGGAGGAGGGAGCTTGATTTTAAAGTTGATGATTGAGTGTTTCTGAATGTATTTCCCATGAAGGGAGTGATGAGGTTTAGAAAGAAAGGGAAACTTAGTCCCCGTTATATTGGTCCATACCGAATTGTGAGACGTGTTAGCAAGGTGGCCTATGAATTGGAGTTGCCCTCAAAATTAGCTTCAGTTCATCCAGTTTTCCATATATTGCTCTTGAAGAAGTGCTTGGGTAATCCAACTCTAGTTGTTCGAGTGGAGAGTATAGATGTGAAGGATAGCGTTAGCTATGAGGAGGTTTTGGTGGATATACTTGATCGGCAGGTTCGAAAGCTAAGAAACAAAGAAGTAGCTTTGGTGAAGGTGTTGTGTTGGAACCAGCACGTTGAGGGAGCTATGTGGGAAGCCAAAACAGATATGGTGGCTAGATACCACCATCTATTCCATTCTGGCTCAGTTATAACTTGAGGTATCAGTTTCCTCCTTAGTACTCTATTCAATTTCATGTTTAGTTCAGGTTTCCCCAGTTTCCTTCATGTCAATGTATGTATGTGTGAGTTATGAATTTAGTTCAGTCAAGTACTCTAGTCTAGAGCTAGCTAGTTCAGTATTTGGCATGGTAGTTTCATTTCCAAGCTTTTCAGTATGTTTACCCACATTCAAGGACAAATATTCCCAAGGGGGAGATATTGTAATATCCCGGAAGTGCCCAATATTAGACTCAGGATTTAAAATGAAAAATAGCAAAAGATTTGAGATTTCTTCTCAGAACGACTCATTGTACGGGTCGTTGGTGGGACTAACAACCCGTTGGAGGTGCTCGTGGTGAGAATCTGCAGAGTATGACTGGGAAGTAACAGGTCTCAGAACGACCCATTAGTGGATGTAACGGGCTGTTGTAAGGGGGTCGTTGGGAGGATGGTCTTGGTAAAAAGGGTTGGCACGAGTCATAGGACAACTCATTGTTCAAAGGGACGAGTCGTTATATGATCCCATTAGAAGGGTTCCCATAAGGCAAGCCGTGGTGACAACAGGTGGTTACCACAAGTAGTGGGAGTTGGGTACGACTTGTGGTACCAATCTTGGTAGCAGACCCGAGTCTAGAAAGTGGGGTGAAGCAACAAGGGAAGTAAGGAACCATTGGAGCCAGTAATAACTCGTTGTATCAGTCGTTGTCACTGGCAATTTTTAGGTTTTTTGTTAAAGGTATTTTCGTCATTTCTAGGCCCTAAGATCCTAAACTACGTCATTTTGAGCTCAGTTAGTAGGGTTTTTAGGGGGTTAAACATATTCTAAGTATCTCCACTCCATGCATGCAATTTAGAGCCTTCCTTGAAGATCAAGTTTGAATAATTTCATCAAATTCTCTTTAATTTCTTTTGGGAATTCAAGTGGGAGTGTGAATTTGATTTACCCAAGTATGTGAGGCTCTAAATGAGAGTTTCTTTCACTCTCATGCTCGAAATTCTTCTCAATTCCATGAATAACAATTATAGATTCAAGTTTCACAATCTTATGGGGTTTATTTCAATTCTTGTAAAATTCTCTATGATCTATATGTGAGTCAATTCCTTCTATGTATCAAATCATGTTTTATGATTTATGGGCAGATTTTATAATTATTTTGATTATTAAATTATGGTTTCAACTTCTAATTAAATTATGCCCAACTATGTAAATTTCACGAAAAGTTAATTTATGGTTTCATTATGATCTTGATCTTCTTAAGCCCTAAATTATGATTTATTATATGATTTATGTCAAGTACTCATCATAAATTTATGAATATCAACTATATACATGTTTTACAAATATGCATGGATCTCATATTTTATGAATTTATGACTCTTGGCCGATTCACAGGCCCTTATTCATGGCTAATAACGTATTTCAAGTGGGATCTATCATGTTATTATTTATTTGGCAATGAACTTCATGAATGATTTTACAATTATGATATGAGCCCTCATGTGCATGTTTTTGGGAGCAGTGTCTAGCATCGAGTGGACCCAACGTTAAAGTAAACCCCGTGGTCGCAGAACTATGTGCCACTATAGGTATATATTTATTATTGGATCCCTGTGATATCACCACGCACGCACGTCCCCCTGCCTGGCAAGCCAGGGACGGTCCTGACTACTTGGGCGAATCAGTGGGGCATCATGTAAGGCTCTATCATGATGGTGTCGGTTAAGACGAGTCCTCCCAATGTTCCTTATGATTTATGCATGGTTATATTTATGTTATTTTTGCTCAAGTCATGTTTACTGATGCTTTTCTCCTATAATTATGATTATGATTGATTTATGAATGTTTTGAAAACCTTGAGCCCTTATGTTTACTTTATGATATTTACTTTATGAACATGCTGTCCTACTCTTATGAACTCTTTTATATTTTAACTGTCCATTTTACTTACCTTGCATACTCAGTGCATTCAATGTACTGACCCATACTTTATGTTATATCGTCTTATGATACAAGTCCGAGGGATCATTCTCAGCAGCATCACTAGTCTTGCTTTCCGCTCAGGCCTGTCTAGCCAATGTTGGTGAGTCCTCTTCCTTCGAGGACATTCAGTTATCCATTATTATGTGCTTTCAGTTACAGACTTTGTCGAGCTAGTTAGGGATATTGTCCCATCAGCTCATCAGTTATGTTAGAGACTTTTCAAACATTATGTAGACACCAACTTGCCATTGTTGACTCTGTTTTAGATTGATATGTATGTAGACTTCGTCTTAAGCATGTTTTATTATATCTGTATCTACTTATAGTATGCTCTTAGTTGTTATGGTCATGTCATGGGTCGACTTGAAGCCTCTCGGGGTTCTTTGTCTCGTGTCTCAATCCGTGCCTATGTTCGGGTCATGACAGGAACCCTCTTAACTGGTATCCCGAATGTGGGCTAGATATGATGAACACCCTTGCCTTATCAATTTTCGGTCCTGAATATAATAGATAATCTCCTTAGGCGCAGGGCTACAATTCCCTTTTTACTCCAACCTAGACAACCTTGGCATCACTATGGTGATCGTCTTAGCATGGCAATTGAGAATGGTATAGTAAGGAGACAACTAGCTCATCTCAAAGATAACATCAAAGTCTACCATGTCTAAGATCACCAAGAATACCCGTGTATCACAACCCATAAAGTCCACCGAACAAGCATGGCAAACCCGATCCACAACCACAGGATCCCCAACAAGAGTAGACACTTGAATCGGAATATAAATAACATCATAAGAAAGATCCAACCCCACAGCAAAATAGGCAGACACATAGGAAAAAGTAGAGCTAGTATTAAACAAAGTTGTAGCCATTTTTCATATACAAGAATCGTACTTGTGATAATAGCGTCTGAAGCCTCTACCTCGGGTCGATCGGAAAATGCATAGAAATAAGTCTGCTTATCTACTAGAGACTTCCCGCTATTGGGCTGTGTAACCCCTCCATCAGACTAATTACCATCCTTTCCTGTCTGGACACCTCCTCTACAAGGCTAGGTACCCCATCTAATTACTGGTTGACTGCCCCGGCCAAGCTATGGGCGATCCCTGCTGAATACACTACCTCCTCTCCCGGCTGGGGCCGAAACTTTAGGAGCTGGGTGGGGAACAATCTGCCCCCCCCCCCTGACCAAACCTGGAAACCATCTTCTAATGTTTCCATAATCCCCACACTCATGAAACACCTTATCAATTACTGGCTTCTAAGTCGAAATGGAGTAAATAGGGAGAATACCAAATTTTGAGCGAACTATCTAAGCACCCCTAACTGCACCTAAGGCCATTGAATGGTCCCTGGCGGACTCCCGACTGAAACCAGCATAGCCAATTGAATAGGGCATCCTAAGTGCCCCTAGGGAACCGGAGTCCTAGCAAAGGAACTACTAAAAGTTCCCACCTTCCAACCTTCTTCTCGGCGTTCCTCACATAATCATCCTGCTTCACTCCTTCCACATCAAAAATTCTACCACTTTTTTAAAGGTCTTACCTGCTGAGACCATTGACAATAAAAGGCCCATATTCAGTCCCTAAACAAACTGCATGATTCTCTCCTCTGCGGAGGCAATAAGGGCAGGGCATATCTAGACAGTGAGTGAAATCAAGCCTCATAAACTGCAGTTAAAGGGTCCCATAATCGATGGTGATGAACTTGTTTTTACTCCAATCTCATAGGGTATGAGGCACATATTTCTCCAAGAAGTAGAGTAGAACTGAGTCCAAGTGGTAGTGATCCCACTGGTCGCCACTCCAAAAATGCTCTCCGCCAGAGCTTAGCATCTCTCATCAGCTGAAGGTGGCATCCACCCCATACTTCTCCACTACCCCTATTTTATGGAGCCTCTCATGGCAATCTAATAATGAACTCATAAGCATCCTCAGCCTCAGTGTTGTAGAAGGGGGGAGACTTCATCTTTGTGAACCTACAAAACAACTCATGCTCTTCCCCAGTCATCACCGATCCAGCCATTAGCCTCGAAACTATCACTGCCTCAAAAATATCATCTATACAGGGAGCCACAGAAGTTGCATGATGTATCCGTAAGCATTTCCCTACTGGAGTCATTGGTGCTACTCCATTACCCACGAGGCCGCTCAGAAGATTTAGGACCAGAGCTTGGACCTCCGAAGATGCTAGAGAGGTTGCACCCTCTCCCTACATCGGTACCTCCACCTCCAGCGCCGCTCTTTAATGCTACTAGAGGCACTGTAGATTCATACCTTTCCTGAGCAGGAGCACGAGCCCCTCCTCTGAAAGCAGTAGGCCTTCACCCACGACCTCGTCCGCGTCCTCTGCCGTGAACTGCGGCTGCTACTGCTGGCTCGGGTGCTTCTTCTCTGATTCCATTTGCACGTGTTCTCACCATCTGTGAGAGAAAGAAATAGATAAGTTGTTAGATACCAATTGAAATCAAGTAGTAGCATGAAAAGAAAAGAAATAAGGGAGTTGTCCTAAAGTCCTGTAGCCTTTCGAAGATAAGTAACATATGTCTACGCACGGATCCGCGAGACTCTACTAGAATCTTCCTCGTACAATGAGATCAACAAACCTAGGGCTCTGATACCAATTTTTTCATGACCCAAGTGGCCGTGATTGGCACTCACACTATCTCCTCTGGTGGGCGAACTAATGAAACCCAACTAATTACTGAATCTCTCAAATAATACAGATAAACCATATAAATGATAGATAGTGAAAACCTTAACTAAATGGAAGGAAAATAACATAAAATTGTCTATTAGGTCCCCAGAATCTTGAAAGTCATTTTACGTATGGAAATCTACCTAACAAGTCTAAAAAGGACTAAATTAAGAAAAATCCAAAACAAAATCAATGTCTGGTCAAAAGACATCTTCTACGGTGAAAGTGTAGCAGCATATCCAGATCTACTCACCTTTCATTTTCTCGTTGTTGCTCTACATATGGGGTCAAGATGAACTCCTTGAATTTAGGTCTACACTCAAAAAAAAGTGCAAGAGTAGCATCAGTATGACACAATGTACCGGTAGGTCTCACCAGCTGACCTTAAATAATAACACATATATAGTGAAATAACAATATGCAGTTACCAAAGATCAAATTCATTAAATAGTACTCATTCTAGAAGAAATCAGTGAAGGTGTTCGGTTGGCCTGCTCACTGAATTGGGACTCGATGCAGTGGTACTTGACCACTGCAATAGTCTCGCCCAGGAGGTAAGGATACCACTGCATCGGTCTACCTTGGCAGTAATTCGACTTAACTAAACACCTATAATTATCCTTTAACCATTCTCTACGTTAAATTCATTACGACCACACATGTTATACATAGCCGTAGATCCAACAAGTAGTGTACCACTAACCACATAGAGTATCCAATGAACACCTCATAATCAATCCCTCAACTCATTACGAACTCTTATGTGACTTTACAAGTAAAGACAAATCATCATAAATACATCAACATTCCTAAAACATAAACTATACAACAAGAAATTCAGTTTCGTTCAGGTTCTCACATATTCGAATCAATCTATATTCTTCAAATTCTATTTGATATTATAACAATTGATGATGCATCGGGCACACGCTTCCGTCACATAAGCATAAACACTCAAAACTGAACATCAGTGTACATATATGCCAGAGGGTCTTATTTCTGCGCTTCCAGTCATGACCTGCAGGGGACTCTAGAAATTCATGTATTGTACCGCCGTGGTACCCGCTCCCACTCATCTACTTGTCCAGATGATTCACTTGAAAATGAACCGCTCTATTATAATCGCTCGCCCAGATGCTCCCCTTAGGAACGAGCCACTCATCTCAGTACAAATATGTTATCCACTTTCATTCTTATAATTCGGTACTTTGCCACTAAGTCAATTGACATGACCTTAGGAGGCCTCATCTTACCTCCCTCAACTTGTTTATCTGTTCAATTCATCATTCACTTTTATGACAATACGAACGAACACATATAACATCTCAAACATCTAATTTCGCATCACATAAGTAACAACATTATATCAGATTCACTTCAACAATTGAACTGAACAGGTGAATAATTAACAACAAATAGTGTCTGGGGACCAATCCAACACATTATCATTCCACACACATACATGTCATTATATAAAGTCTAACTCCTTCTAAACCATAACCTACCTTGATTGGAGGATTCGAATGCTGATTACTCTATTGGAGCATTGCGTTTGCTCAATGCCTCTGAATATTAGAAATCTACAATAACAATTACAGAGTAATCTATTACTTACGCTTCAAATAAGAGTCTAGAAAATTTAAGCTCCCCAATTCTGCCCGATAAGACAATCTCAATCACTACCCACCAAGGAATTCATCAAATTCTATTCACAAAACAATCATTCCTATTCCAAATGATGGAGTTCCCATTCTTTAACCCCTAATTAGGAGTTACTAGGGCTAATAGTCTTATTTTATTAAACTGCAGGTCTCAATTACCCTACCCTTGTGCATATGCATTCACCATTCCTTAAGAAGTGCTCATTACTCCCCTCTAGATCTACGGACCAACACCCACTAGTTCTCCATCAATCAGCCCTAATTTTACCATTCTAGGATTCTTCAACTAGGAATTCCACCATCAGAGGTCTCCCCTTGATTCAATGGGGTTAGGGAGTCAAAAATAGAGGGAATAAACCAAAATTCTTACCTTGGAAGGAGAATCGCTATACCTTTGGGAAAATCACTCTTTAGCTTCTAACAGTTTGTGCCTTAGAATAATTGGGTGAACCTCTGAAATCCCACTTAAAACGCACTTACTGTCTCCCATCGTCTGCTGCAGTGGTCACATTTCCACTGCAGCAGATCCGCTGTGGAGGTCAGAGCACTGCCATGGTGGATCCAATAGTTACTCTCCTGGTTCATTATGACGACCTTTGACTGTGCTAACGGTCTCATTGTAGCAGTTTTTCCTACTCTGCAGTGGTCCCCGGTAACCAGTAACTCCTATTCCTTGCACATAGGTCATTGCTCAATCTCAAGTTTTAACTAACACTTACCCATACCTTTCCACCAATAACCTAGAAAAAAAAGGGTGTTCCGAACTTATTTTCTCCCGTAACGACGGACATATCGTTACATAAAGTTTCTACAAAAATTTCTATCCAATTAGAATTCGAACAATCTATAATATATATATGTATTCACCAAATTTGTAGCTAATATTCTCACCTCAAAACACGGTGTTAAAGACCTCCAAATATAATCTCCATTTTGAAACTTGAGACATGTATATCTTAAATACTCAGTCAAAATTTGAGCTTGATCCAATGGTTAAATTAGTGAGAAATGTCAATTCAATATGGCTGATCGGAAGAAAAATCTACAGAAAAAAAATACTAGAGGTTTTGTCTTTAACAGAGCGCATCTAAATCAATCTTATTTTATGTTTTTAAAGACCATCAATGTTTAACAATCCAATAACAACTCTATATAATCCATTAGTAAGTGAAGGACTTACCTTTTTTGAAGAAATTTCAAAGCTTCATCTCAATTGGTGTTGAATGAATATTTCATAATCTAGTGATTTTTAATAATTATTTGGTGTCAATATAACGTATATTTTATATAATTGAAATAGTGATTGGTGTATGAATTATATGAAGTCAGATCCTAAAAGTTGTCCAGTTAATATCGCGAATTTATGTTCATGCTTCAAGTCAAACTTAGATCCTCTTTAATTCTTTTTAAACTCCAATCTTTGTATACTTAATACACACTCAAATATTAATTTTTATACTAGTACACACAAAATTTATCATGGTTTGGATCTAACCACATTTATTTTAACAAGTTCATCTAATCAAAATTTAAAAAATGTTTACTACTAAAAAATATGTTAAAACCGACCTAAAAAGATCATGTCTAAGAAATAAGTCCAAAAAGGTGAACTACTAAGGTCGCTATTCTCATCTAATTTTTTTAGTTTTCTTTTAAAAAATAGATCTCATGAAGTTGGTTAAATGATTAAAAATTGTAAAATTAGAATACAGACCTCATGAGGTTGGAATTAAATTTTTTTTAAAAAATATAAACATGAGGTCTATAAATATTAAAAAATTTATAGAAAGCGATCTCATGAGGTCGGAATAAATAATTAAAAACATTTAATTTTTTATTAATAGCGACCTCACAAGGTCGATATTTCTTAAAATAAAAAATATAATAATTAATTGTAGCGACCTCGTGAGGTTGCAATTTAGTCAAAACTAGAGTCAACTTCATTTTTTTAAAAAAAAATGATCTCGTGTTTACTCAAATTAGGAGTCAACTTAATTTTTTAAAATACTGACCTCGAGCCCTAAGGTCGATTTTTTTAACAAACATTACATTCCCTAAGGTTGATTTTTCTAGCAAAAATTACATCTCAATCATTTGTTTAACCATTTGCTCATTCTTCCCTCTCTCTTTCTCTCAAAACCCTCCTGTACCCTCATCTCTCTCTTTCTCCCTCTCTCACTCGATTGCCGACACTGATGTCGCTCCAGCAGTCCATCACTACCAATCTCCATCAACCCGCTACTCCACTAGCCGCCTCTAGTCCCACCAGTGATCACATCTCCGGCGCCCAGGTATGTGTTTTTTTTTTTTTTGTCAATCTCTTGGTTAATCTTGTTACTTGTATTAATTGTATAACTACAGTTATTATAATCTTAATTATTGTTCAATTTTAGCATTTAGAGTAATTTAGTTTAGGGTTTAGTTGGAGTAATTATATTATATATAGGAATTGTTGTTAAATATTCTTGTCGAACTTAGTTACTGGTTGTAAAACTTAAATTTGATAGTTTTATTATTAAATTGATAGTTGAATTGTTGAATTGAAACTAAATCTTATGGAACTTATTAGTTACATTGGTTGTATAACATTGAATTGAATTTTCAACATAAGAATGAGGTTTGAATCTTGAATTAAACCTTCTAATTGATCATTGAAATTTGAATTGAACTCAAATTTATATTATATTGTACCTTGTATTTTAAATATAAAATCAAAATGAATCGAAATAAGACAAATCTTATGTTGAAACTTGAATTAAATTAAACTAATATTATAATATTAAGTTTCGAACTTAGTTACATTGGTTGTAAAACTTAAATTTGGTAGTGTCATTATTGAATTGATAGTTGAACTGTTGTATTGAAATTAAATCTTGTTGAACTTATTAGTTACAACTTACGTTAGTGGTACAACTTTTAATTGAATTTTCAACATAAAAATAAACTTTGGATCTTAAATTGATCCTTCTAATTGATCATTGAGATTTGAATTGAACTCAATTTTATATTATATTGAACCTTGTATTAAAATAAATTAAATATTAAATCAAAGTGAATTGAAATAAGACTTGAGTCTTATGTTGAAACTTGAATTAAATTAAAATAATATTATAATTAAATTAAGTATTAAATTTCAAATTCAACAATACTAGTAAATATGAAAATATTACTTAATGTAGTGTTTTTTTTAAAATCAATTTTTGTATTTTTTTTTTGTGTAGACGGAATATTATGGTTGGATGTATCGTAGGAATAATATTTGTCGAGTAGGAATGAGTGATGAATTTGTAGAAGGTGTCGTTGATTTTATGAACTATGCAATGACACTATAATCTTTTCAACTTGATGGTTTGATTAAGTGTCCTTTCGAGTTATGTCAATATAGAAAATACTTTGCACTAAATATTGCTAAGCTTTATCTCGATCATAAGAGGTTTAAAAGTATTAAAAAGAGTGGACTAGTCATGGAGAAATTGATAGTAGTTTTGATAGATTTCAAAACTTTGTCGTTAGTGAAAGTAGTAGGTCAGTGGAACCTAATGTCCAAAATTATAGAATGCAAAATTGGTTCAAGATACTTATGAGTTTCATTTTGATTTTGAATTCGATGACTATATTGAAGAAGCTTTCAATGATAAAACTAGACTTTTCTTTAAACAGTTAAAAGTTTTCCTAGTTGACCTTTATATGATGGGAGTCCACACTCCCAGTTGTCTATTGTTGTTAAGTTATTAAGTATCAAATTAGATTCATATATATTTCTCAAGGGCCAATAGACTCTGTGATTGACCTTATGCATGAATTAGTTGACCCGAATCTAGAGATACCTGATAATATTTATAAGACAAAGAAGTTGGTGTCAAAGTTAGGGTTGTCGTTGAGGAGACTTGATAATTGTGAAAATGATGGTATATTATCTATAAGGATGAAGTCGATTAGAACCTTGTAAATCTTGTGTACGAGCTCATTTTAGACGGGCTCCTAGTGGAAAGAGCGTTGTTGTTAATGTGATGCATTAATTACTTCTTATATCAAGAGTAATGAACCGCATGTCATTATGGAAAGGATTGAACTTAGAGCGCTAGAAATAGGCTAAGAGAAGGATAGAAAAATATGCGAAATAATCTAAGTATAAAACTGATCAAATTTAGATAGCTACTGGTTCGGGGGATCATTGCAGAAGTAAAATTCCTGCTGCATCGAGACGTTTGGTAACTATCGGAGTCCCTCCATGATGAATTTGGAAAGTAACCACTGAAACTGCCGCAGCGGTGCTCTGGCCGCTGAAGCGTGTTCGCTGTAGCAGAAATGCGACCGATGCAGTGGATGAGGGGATTAGAAAGTGGGTTTAAGTGGAATTTTTGGGGGTTTTACCCCTTTATTTCCTAACACGATCAGAAGGGCTAGAGAACAGAAATTTTCTCCAGAGCAGTGACCTCTTCTCTGATAACGCTCAAATACACTCATCGTTTAGAGAAGTATAAGTGATCGTTGTATCAAAATAAATATTTCTGATGGATGTTGGGGTCGAATCCCACAGAGACTAGTAAATAATTTACGCAAGAGTTTTTTTAGGAAATTTGAATTAACTCGCACCAATTAAGAAAAATAAAACAATAAACTTTTTGGAAAAAAATGAAGTGAACAATATTTTGGATTTTAAAAAAGCTTGCCAAAGAAGCAAAATAACTAAAATTGATAGACAATAATGAGAGAAGACTAGAGATGTGGTGTAGATGGGGCGCTAATCAAATAAGGTTATGCTAGCTCATCAAATCATTGTGAATAAGTGTAAATAACTTTGGACGAGATGACCCTATATTTTTCAACCTCATGGATTCCTTTTTCTTGAGTCCTATCAAGCCTCAAGATATAATTCAGTCAGCCCAATAGAGTTTGGCTTAACAGCTGGGTTATTTCTAGCCATTAACTACTAATAGGATTATGAACATGGGTTTTAGCTATTTCTAGCCCAACTCCATAAAATCACATCCATTCTCACCATCAAATTCTCTCCCAACACTTGAATTGTTCTTTTTCAAGTTAAAATCAAATAAGAAAAGTAAACCCATATTTGAAACTGTGGATCATCAATTACAAATTCGAGAGAACTCAATAAATTTATACTAATTAAGCAATATTAAAATAAATCTAGCATTACCCAATCTAATTAAGCAATCATCATCTCACACCTTTAGTTGATGATTTAGCTACTCATGATTAAGAAACTAAAGAGTATATTAATCAATAAACTCCATGATTTCATTAGTAAGAGAAAGCAAAATCAAACTTAAAATAAATTTGCAATAATGATTATACCTTGCTAATGGAAGAAGAAGAAAATGGGAAAAGCAATATTCAACAATCTCCTGCAATGGAGTTCTTCTCTTTTCAAGGCAAAAGGAGTGTTCAAAAAGCTAAAAAGTATATAAGTTGTGTACTGGGTACTTTCTTCTAGACTATATACAAAAATAGGAAAATCAATCTCCTCTTTTTCTAGTGTTGGACGTAATTGCCCCTGTTCAGGCATTTTGTCACTTATGGGAGAGTCGGCGGTTCACCAGTTGCATTTCGTGAGCCGTCGTCTATCATTTACTGCACATCTAGTGATTCTCGAGGACCATTCGATGACACCTTCGACGGTTCACCAGCCTTCATCTATGATCCGCTGATTCATTTACTCCTCAGTCTAGAAAATGCAAGCACCTGTGGGTGATTTAACGGCGTGTCGCCAGTTTATGTCCATGGCCGCCGGTTGCATATTATCCTCAAGTCAGTGGTCATTTGCATTTGATCGGTATTTTGTTGGTGTCCTCCGGTGGAGCGCTGATTTTCACCTTATTTCATTTTTTTTACTCACTTCTTGCTCTTCCTCTTCAACTTAGATACCTACACTATAAAGGCAAAAATGACATAAGATTTATCTAAATGACTTGAAAACTAAGCTAAAGCTCATGCTCAACAGCCTAATGATTGGTAAATTATCAACTCATCAAACCTCCAAACTTGAACTATTGCTTGTCCTCAAGTAATGCAATTCTTATCAGTTAAGAAACATGACACTCCATAAGAGTTTAGACACTAATGAACACTTAATCCACGACAACCCAAAAAATGTTCACTAACTCACCGAAAAAGAGAAGCAAGTTCCCTAGAGAAATCAAAGAAAAATATATGAAAATATTTCAAGAGGTCACCACAATTCAAGGGCATGATTCACAAATACTTTTATTTTGCAAAAAAAAGGGCATGGCTTATCCAATGAAATACACATAGCATTTCAATTCATAATCACTGCACATTTAAAGCTTGCCTTAGAGCTCGCATTACTCATGCCTCAATCACACCTTTAGCTTAATGCAAGTGTGTCCTCAAAAGGAATGATGCCACTCAGCAAGGAGAGAATTCCTTTTTTTTATCATGAATTAATGCACACACAGGGGATTTTAAAAAAAGATGGTCACACTCACTCTCCCAAAAGAAATCTTCATGCACACAGCTCGACTCATAGGTTACCCTTCGTGTAATTCTCCACTAATGTAGAGCAACTACACTCAAAATCAATTAGGACTTGCGGGTCATGATGAAGGCTAGGGGTAATGGTAAGATAATTATTTGGCTCTAGTGACTAGATCCTCCCTAATGCCTTTATGTTAGCAATTCAACCTTCCCATCTAATTTTTTATATCGCTCCACCATATTCCTCTATTTACAACCATTTTTGTCATTTATTGTTCAAAGATCTTCCTTGTAGCTCCTTTAGCTATCTGATTAAGCCTTGTCTAATCAATAGGTAACACCATTCCATTTTCTCTTTTCTCTTTTGGTATCTTAAGGTTCCTTAGCTGATCATTTCATTCTTTTTCTCACAATTTGGTGCTACCTCAAATTTATGTTTCTTATATATCCCCCTTTCTTGAAAAACCCAAAACATAGGCTCTTTGCCTCTTACTCACAGATTTCTTTATCTCTCCCTAGGCCTTTGAGTCTACAACCCCCTTTTTTTTTTCATTCGCTCACCACTAGAAATTAGGGAGGATGGGTGTCAAGAAGAGGGGATCAAAAAGGGACATCGGCTTGTAATACGGTTTTAAAAAATAAATAGTTAAAAAGGCTCAACATTGGCTAGTAATAGAAGATATTTTCAAAGGCCATTTTGGGTAGAGTGACTGGTCAAATGAAAGCCTAAAGTCATGTTCTAAGTGCAGCTACATTTAGTATTTTGCCTTGAGTCACACTTAGTGAAAGTTCTAGAAAAAGGTTATGCACGAGTTTCACAAAGATCCTTACCACACAAGGCATCACACTCAAAAATTCCACAAAGTCATTATCATCACAAGATATTGATTCAAGAAATTAGAGCATGCGAATTCATAAGACAAACAAGTAATCTATAATGTATGAAAAAAGAGTGCTAAATTTCTCATTTCAAATGCCTCTTTTTTCAAATTTTTTTGTGATACCTCTCAAAACAGCTCCATAAAGGACTCAAGAAAGACATGACATTTTTCCTCAAGAGAGCCGCCTAACAATATATCATCGGGAAGTGTCAACCCAGTTCAACAACAAAGGAAAAAAATGCTCCTTGGAAAAGAACCGTGGTATGAATAAAACCCTTGGAGTTTGATTACTATTCTACTATTTACATAGGCAAACAAAAGAGTCTGGGTCACAAAACAACATTTGACAATTCGAAGCAAGGACTCATTTTTCAGCACTAACATTCAGAAATCATTCATTTCATTATTTTGCATCACAGTTTAGTCTCCCCCCCTCCCTCCCCGAATAAGATATACACTCCCCTCCCCCACTTCAAATACATTGCCCCCAATGGAAAAAAGAAAACACAACAAGTTAAAGGGGACTTCCTAAGAGAATTAGTGATTGGGATTAGGGACCCAGGAGTACGTGGTTGCATCAAAATGCCAAGAAGTTGTTTTCGATACAGTCAGCATCAATGGATTAGTTGAGAATTCTAATGATTTTCCAGGTCCAGGAACGACCCATTTATCCGGTGGGGTTCGAAACTCATGATATTAAGTGGTATCTACCCCACTGGGTTTCCAAGATAGATCTACTTCTCTCACAGTGAGCACTGGAGGCGGCGGTGGTCGGCTATGATATATCTCTTCATCAGACACCATTCTGACGAATTGTCATACCCCACCCACCAATCATCCGGCGGGCTGTGATGTCACTCTAGCTGGCTTGGGAGGGGTTGGGTCGCTGGAAGTTGGAGATCCAGTGATTGCAGCCTCATCCTTCCTCAAAGCAGTCAGATCATTTGCTAAGATCTCAAATGTAGCACAGAGACCTCTCAACTTATCTCTAGTAGGTTGCGTCACTTTCTTAATGGCTTGTTGGATCATGGAAGGGATGTCCTTGGCTAAATTTACAATTTGACTTTCATGTGCTTAGGCCGTTTGTGCTATTTTGAACAAGTTAGTTGTTGTGGAGGCGGGAACCTCAGCTTCTTGCAACTGGCCTTCAATTGTGCTAGAGAGCATAGAAGGTGGTGGTTGAGTCATGTTCTCTTTATTTATGGCACGCTTTAACACTGGGGAATCTTTATCAGTTTTGGTGTCCAATGTAGTCACACCGTCAACCCGCACAGTTTTATACAATGTCCAGAAAAAAAAAGGCATGAAACCCACACACACAACATACTCACAATGCTAGGATATGGTAATGATGTTTCCTGCTGCTTGGCCCTTCTTTTGAATTGATCTACAATGATTTCTCCAACATTAATACGTATATGATTCATAATATAGGCGATAAGAATTGCAACTTCAATTGGGACTTCTGTTGTATTCTGGGAAGAAATTAATCTAGCAGATACCAAATTTATCCACATACGGGCTTCAAATTTTAGATCAGGATGATGAATCAAAGCCATGGAGATGGACCACTATGGTTGATCTATCACAATTATGCTAGCTACCCATTAGAACTAGTTCACTTTATCTTCCACCTTCTTGAGGAACGCTGAATTTTGTTGGATTGGTTCAGCCCAATAGAGGGAATTGTTTGCTTCTGGAGTTATGGGCACTTCTTGGTCATGCACCCATACAGACGGTAGGCATGGCATTGTATCTGTTCGGGCTTTGTATTTTAGGAGGCTTTGTCGTACTTTGTATGATGCATAGAACTCCCACACCAACTTAGAAAAGTAGGGGTCAATAGGTATGGTGAATGGACCCCAATCTCGCATGCCAACGGATAGTAGATATTGGGAAAATTAGTTTTGAAGGACTCTACCTCAAATTGTGTTTCTGAATGGATGGACCGCTTTTCCTTGAAGAACATGTAATACTCTTCCATTCCAGCCAGCCCAAAGAGAATACATGCTAGATGCTGGGTTTTATCACAAGGTGATGCTGGTGCGTCGATGTTGCTCATTGGTGTTTTTCCTGTTCTCGTTCATCTGGATATGGACATGATGTTGCATACTAAGGTTAGTATTATGCACAAAATTGAGAAAACACTCAGAACATTAGGGAACAAAACAATATCCAATGGGTTTTCAAGTGACCAAGGTGATACTGACGACACATCGGCGAAAGGTGGAGACGGCTCTGCGAAGCGCCGATGAGTTCGCCAACAGGAACCACTAAACCGGGTAGAAGCCTCAATTGTCAGTGTCCCCACCGATGAATCTTCACTCTAGAATCGCGAAGCACCGCTGAAATGCAAGTTTGTGATAGAAGTCAAAAATTTTCGATCAAACCCACGATTTCACCGGCGATCTGCGAACATGATCGGCCAGTTCGCCGACGGGTTGTCTCCCACTTGGTTGAATCAAAGTGTTTCACCATAATTATTTACACTTACAGATTCCATCCGAATCAATAATGACAACTTGTCCTTAAGAAAGTTGTCATTCTATCTATCATTGGGCAAGTTGTGAAGGTGACACACCCAAGTTACTCAGACTTCACCCCCAAATCAAAAAAAGCAAACCACACATCAAAAGACAAAACATGAGGTAATCCAAAAAAAATAAAGCATCAACAAGATCTACTCTAATCATGCATCATGGTAGATTTTCATTTTTAATTTGAACATAAGTTAGAAAAGCCATACCAAAATGAGATCTGATAACTAGTGGAGAGGGCCTTGCACTTTTTTACTGATGGTATCTCTAAATTTGTGGGAATATATAGGTGGGGTGAGAATGGAAAATGGGGAGTTAAATGTGATGAAAGGAGAAGGTGATTGGACAAGAGGGAGGTGCATATTAATGGAGGTTAGGTGGAAAGGTGGTTTGTTGGGAGTATGAGAGATTGTGGGAAAAAGGGAAAGTGGAGATTATAAGGTCAAAGACCGGTCAACTTTCTGAGAAGAACACAAACATAGATCAGGCATACCGACGATCGCCGATGAGAACCGGCGAGCCGCCAATGTGTGCGCCGATGGGCATTACCTATGCAGGTCTCCTAATTCAGAACTGGCGAATGGTCGGCGTCTTGTGGATTGATACCGGTGTTTCTCCCGGTGAGATGCCGATGTTACGATTACTTACAGGTACACTGGTTGAGACCAACAGCATGTTAGTGGTTAGCGCCTTTGCAGTGGCGATTCATCGGATGAGTCATCAACGTGTTCTTAACTTCTAGATGTATTGTCTAGCATCGGTGATTCGATGGCAGTTCATTTGATATCACCGATTTCCTCCCAGATTATCAGGTGTACTACCTTATCTCCTGTGGGAGGGCGGCACCCCGTGCTTTTGCATCGGCGTTTGGTTGTTTTAGTGTCAGTCACTCTCTGTACCCTTTCACCTGGAATTGCATTTACCTAGGAAAATCAAAAACAACAAAGCATTAAAATGTTCAAAGAGAATAGAAAATAAAAATGTTTGTGTCGCCTCTCAAAAAATGCCTTAGTTAACGTCGTGGCACGACGGGGGTCCCTTAAGTTTTATGGTTCATCTAGGTACAGGACTTCTGTTCGCCAACCTCCTCCAACTCTCCCAAATATCTTTTTACCCTTTTCCCATTAACCTTGAATTCTGCCCCATTTTCTCCTTGAAGTTCCATGCCATCATTTTCGTAAAATTGGGATACCTTGAATGACCTTGACCATTTATATTTTAGCTTACCTAGGAATAATCTTAGGTATGAATTGAACAATAACACCCAATCCCCTAGAGAAAAATTCCACTATAAAATTTATTTGTCATGATAATGCTTATGTGGGCTTTGTAAATAGCTACATTCTCATATGCCCTCATTCTGAATTCATCCAACTCATGCAAATTTTCTACTCGCCCTTGGACGGCTCTCCCCCATTCAAGGTTCAAGCTCTTCAATGCCCATAAGGCCTTATGTTCTAACTCAATAAGGAGGTGGCATGACTTACCAAAAATAAGCTGATATGGAGAAATTCCAATCGGTGTCTTAAATGCAGTCCGATATGCCCACAAAGCATCATCTAACTTCCGAGCCCAATCTGTTCTGTTCACATTCACTATTTTAGTCAAGATAGATTTGATCTCCCAATTTGAAACTTCTACTTGGCCACCGGTCTATGGGTGATAAGGGGTGGACACTTTGTGCTTCACACCATATTTAGCTAACAAGGTGCTAAACAGTTGATTGCAAAAATGTGATCCTCCATCGTTGATGATAGCTCTAGGAGTGTCAAACCGGGAGAAAATGTGCTTCTTGAAAAAGGTTGTTACACTGCTCCCCTCGTAGTTGGGTAATGCTACAGCTTCTACCCATTTAGGGACATAATCAACCGCCACCAAGATATACTTATTTCCATATGAGCTCATAAAGGGGCCCATGAAATTCATCCCCCATATATCGAACTAGTCGACCTCTAGGATTGGTGTCAATGGAAGTTTATGCCTCCTTGAAATACTCCCTGTTTGTTGATACCGATCGCATTGCATCACAAAGTCATGAGCATCCTGATGTAGGATAGGCCAATAAAATCCATAATGTAACACCTTTGCAGTTGTCCTAACACTTCCATAATGGCCCCCAACAAGTGAAGAATGACAAGCCTCTAGAATTGGTACCATTTCCACTTTTGGGACACACCTTCAAATTAAACTATCTATGCAACTACAAAAAATATAAGGTTCATTTCAATAAAACTTCTGAACATCATGCATGATTTCTTCTTTTGATGAAAGTTTAAACCCTCGGGTATGATGTTGCTTGCCAAATAATTAACAAAATCGGAAAACCACGGTGTAAAGTCATGGGTTGCAGGTAGAATGTGTTCATCTAGAAAGTTATCATTAATCTCCTTTTGGATTTATGGCTGACCACTTGTCTCCAGGCATGATAGATGGTCGACTACTTGATTCTCACACCCCTTACGATCTTTCACTTCAAAGTTGAATTCCTGCAACAACAGAACCAACCTAATAAGCCTGGGTTTAATATCTTTATTGGCCATCAAGTACCTGAGTGTCGTATGGTCCGTGTGCACCGCCACTTTGGTTCCCAACAAATATGCCCGAAACTTCTCAAACGCAGACACAATAGCGAGTAATTATTGTTTAGTCACTATATAGTTTGTCTGCGCGTCATTTAGGGCTTGCTAGCATAGTAAAATGGGTGAAACATCTTGTCTTTCTACTAACCAAGGACTTCCCCTAATGCTACCATACTGGCATCGCACATGAGCTCGAAGGGCTTTGACCAATTAGGTGTCGCAATGATTGGAGAGGGAACCAACCTTTCCTTCAGCTCCTCAAAGTCCTTCATGCACCCCTCATTGAAATTGAACTTTGCCTCTTTTTCTAACAGCCGAAATAGAGGATGAGATATCTTGGAGAAATCCTTAATAAAATGGCGGTAAAATCCCGCATGCCCAAGGAAACTCCTAACACCCTTCATTGTACTTGGCGGAGGTGATTGAGAAATGAAATTGATCTTGGCTTGGTATACCTCAATTCCTTTCTCAGAGATTTTGTGCCCCAATACAATCCCTAATTTTACCATGAAATGACATTTTTCCCAATTGAGGACCAAGTTTGTCTTCTCGCATCTCTTGAATACCTCTTCTAGGTGTACCAAATAATCTTCAAATGAATTCCCCACAACTGAGAAGTCATCCATAAAGACTTCCATAGTTTCCTCCACCATATTTGCAAAGATGGACATCATACATCTTTGGAAAGTGGCGAGAGCATTGCAAAGACCAAAAGGCATCCTTTTGAATGAAAAAGTCCCGTAGGGACAGATAAAAGTGGTTTTCTCTTTATCCTCAAGTGCAATAGATATTTGATTGTACCCTAAGTATCCGTCTAAGAATAATATTCTTTTTCAGCCAAGCGATCTAGCATTTGGACAATGAAAGGCATAGGGAAGTGATCTTTCTTTTTCCAGGAGTTTAACTAACGGTAATACATGCAAACTCTCCATCCAGTAACTGGGTGGGTTGCAATTAATTCATTCTTTTCATTTGGGACAATAGTAATGCCCCATTTCTTTGGAACACACTATACGGGACTTACCCAACTGCTGTTAGTGATAGGACATACAACTCTTGCATCTAGCCATTTAATAATTTCCTTCTTGACCATCTCTTGCATAGGTGGATTTAGACGCCTCTGGTGCTCGACTGAAGGGCTACAATTCTCTTGAAGATTAATCTTGTGAGTGCAAATCCCTGGAGGAATATTAATAATATTATCTATTGACCATCCTAAAGGCCGGATATGCCTTTTCAATACTACTATGATTTTTTCTACCTGGTTGGAGTGAGCTTTGTTGAGATAATCACCAGGAGTGTCTTATTTTCCCCCAAATATGCATATCTCAAACGGGTAGGTAATAGTTTGAGTTCCAAACTTGGAGGTACAACAATGGGTGGTTGTGAAGGTGGGATTGTTTGATTCTTAAGGTCGAGGTACTCTATTGGAAGGTATAAGTTCCTATCCCTTTTTTCACTTGACATACCTCCTCCAATACTTCAGCGCTCAAGAAAAGGCTAGCAAACGTTTCTTCCAGAATCTTTTCTTCCATCTCCCGTCCAAATTTTTCTTCATCCATGTTGTTTTAGGGTGATGAAACTTTTGATTACTTTGTTACTTGTTGAGCCACCACTTAGAGTGCTAACACATTCATTCTGTCCTCTAACTGTTTTATTACTACATGATTTTTCTCTATTGTAGTGAGGTCCAACAATTCACTCCGTAATTCCAGCACTCCTGAATAAGTTGAAATAACTTTTTCGAGCACTACCTCAAGAGTGTTTTCCACGTGAGATAAAAGTGAACCATCATTTTCCTTTACTACTTGTTTCAGCTAAATAGACATCATTCTGACCTTGATTTTCATTATAAGAATATCCACAACCTTGATTGGCTCGATGGTACCTCATATGAAAACCCTTCATATAATTTGTTAATAGCTCTACCTGTTTCATCATGACCAGCAACGCTTTATCTCTCCTTCCTTCTCTACGCCACATCTTATCCACCAACTTGAGAGTCTCCACATAAGGAGCCCCTCGGGGTCTCGCAACAACCTTTCAAAGGGGCTCATTAGCATATCAATGATCACTCAACAATGACAAGATGAAGCTCGAACTCCGACAATGAAAGCCAACTAACATCAACATCAATTTCAACAATTAAGATGCAAAGTTAACTCAAATTAACAAACACAAGGATATCAAGCGCTAGTCCCCAACAACGACGCCATTTTTAATAACGCTTAAATACACTCCATGTTTAGAGAAAGTGTAAGCGATCTTTGTATCAAAACAGATATTTTCGACGAATATCGGGGTCGAATCCCACAGAGACTAGTGAATGGTTTGCGTAAGCATTGTTTTAGGAAATTTTAATTAACTTGCACCAATTAATAAAAATAAAACAGTAAATTGGGGGGGGGGGGATGAAGTGAACAATATTGTGGATTTTAAATTAGTTTGCGAAAATAGCAAAATAACCAAAATTGATAGACAATGATGAGAGAACACTAAGGGTATGGTGTAGATGGGGTGCTAATCAAATAAAGATATACTAGTTCATCAAATTATTGTGAATAAGTGTAAATAACATTGGACGAGATGGCACCCTATGTTTTTCAACCTCATGGATGCCTTTTTCTCGAGTCTTTTTGAACCCTAAGAAACAATTCAATTAGCCCAATAGAGTTTGGGTTAATAGCTGAGCTATTTCTAGCAATCAACTACTAATTAGGATTATGAATATGGTTTTGGTTATTTCTAGACCAACTCCATACAATCACATTTATTTCCACCATCAAATTTTCTCCCAATACTTGAATTCTTCATTTTCAAGCTAAAATCAAGTAAGAAAAGTAAATTCACATTTGCAACTACGGATCATCAATTATAAATTGGAGAGAACTCAACAGATTTACACTAATTAAGCAATATTAAAATGAATCTAGCAATACCCAATCTAATTAAGCATCCATCATCACACACCTCTAGTTAATGATTTAGCTACTCATTATTAAGAAACTAAAGAGTATATTCATCAATAAAATCAATAATTTTATTAGTAAGAGCAAGAAAATTCAAACTCAAAATATATCTGCAACAATGGTTATACCTTGCTAATGGAAGAAGAAAAAAATGAGAAAAGCAATATTCAACAATCTCCTCCAATGGAGTTCTTCTCTTTTAAAGGCAAAAGGAATGTTCAAAAAGTTAAAAAGTATATATTGTGTACCAAGTACTTTCTTCTAGACTATATACAAAAATAGGGCAATCAATCTCCTCTTTTTTTCCAGTGTTGGATGTAATTTCTCCTGTTCCGGCGTTTTGCCACTTGTGGGGGAGCCGGCGGTTAATCAGTTGCAATTTGCAAACTGCCATCCATCATTTACTGCACATCTAGTGATTCTCCAGGACCATCACTACAAAAAAGGGGGGAAAACGAGGGTCAGGTACCGACGGACAACGTCGATCCAAAAAAACGTGTGGAATACCGATTTTGTCCGTCGGTTTATCTCATTTTTTATTTTTTTATAATTATTGTATTAAAATTAACTGTGTCCATCGGTTATTTCCTCGTTATTTTCATGAATTTTTCCGCAAAATAGATAACGAATGGATACGGTCGATATTTCCTTAAAATAATTAAAAAATATTTTAATTAACTGATAGATAGGGTCGTAGTTTTAAAGATAATAATTTATAATAATTTAATTTAAAAAACCGACGGAGAGAGTCGATTAGTCCGTCGATTTTTCAATTAAATGAGTTGACCCGATCTTGACCAAAAACCAACGGACTAATTGACCTGTCCACCGGTTTTTTCAATTTAATCGACCCAGACCCCTTTTTTTCCCCATTTCTCTCTTTCTCTCTTTTCTCTCATCTCCCTCTTCTCCGATGATTTTCGTCTTCGCCTACCGGAACCCATCCACGACCACCGTCCACCCTCCCCGCTGCAACTCTGCCAGCGACGAACCCACTCCCCCATCTGACCCACTGCCATATTTGAAGGTTAGGGTTTTCAATTTTTGAATTAAATTTTTTTGGTTAGATTTTAGGTTAAATTATTAGACTTTAGGTTAAATTGTTAGATTTCATTGTTATTGTCATTGTTAAATTACTATATTGTTAATGTTATTGTTAGAATTGTTAGATTTTCTTGCTATATTATTAGATTTTATCCCATCTGACCCACTGCCATATTTGAAGGTTAGGGTTTTCAATTTTTGAATTAAATTTTTTTGGTTAGATTTTAGGTTAAATTATTAGATTTTAGGTTAAATTATTAGATTTCATTGTTATTGTCATTGTTAAATTACTATATTGTTAATGTTATTGTTAGAATTGTTAGATTTTCTTGCTATATTATTAGATTTTATTGTTATTGTTATTGTTATTTGTTAAATTATTATATTGTTAATGTTTAAATTGTTAGAATGTTTTGATTTTATTGTACATATTGTTTTTAGGATTGTTAATTAAATTTAGTTGAAACTTTGTTAGCTTGTTAGATTTTATTGTTGAATTATTAGAATTATTAAATTTTATTATTAATGTTACTTTTAGGATTGTTAATTAGGTTTAGTTGAATCTTTGTTAGATTGTTAGATTTCATTGTTAATTTCTTAAATTTTGTTGTTAATGTTATTGTTAGGATTGTTAGATTTAGTTGAAAGTTTATTACATTGTTAGAGTCTGTCGGTTTTGAAACTTTTTTACAAGTCAAGTTAGAAATTTATCAAAAATAACTAGTCACAATAACTATTAAAATTTAATAATAATTATATATTATAAATAATATAATAATTTAAAGTTAATACATAATATAATAATTTAAAGTTAATAATTATTAAAATTTCATATTAATAATTCAATAATTATAAAAATTTATCATTAAATAATCGAATTCATTAACCACATATAATTTTAATAATTAATTATTAAATATTAATTCAATAATTTCATTAAAATTTGACTTAATTTATATTCTAAAATATATTTATTTTTTTAGATGAATCATTGTCTATGGATGTATGATAGAACTAATGTAAATCATGGGGGCATGAAAGATGAATTTATTGAAGGTGTTAGAGGATTTATCAACCATGCAATGCCGCTATACCCATTTCAAACTGATAGGTTGATTAGGTGTCTTTGTAAGCGATGCAATTACATGAAGTTTCTTAAACCTGATAAAGTTGTAGTTCATATTTACTGTTATGGGTTTAAGCCTAGATATTTTGTGTGGACTGGTCATGGTGAGATTGATGGAGAGAATGGTATATTTTATAATTTGATCGGTGAAAGTAGTAGGTCTGCACATGATCAAAGTAGTGTTCAACATGAGAGAGTGCATGAAATGGTCAATGATGCATTCAAAATACAATATGGGATGGAACCCGAACAATATTTCGAAGAAACTCCCAATGAAGAAGCAACGCATTTCTACGAACAACTAGAAGAGGCTAGTCGTCCACTATGTGTAGGGAGTCCGCATTCTGAGTTGTCCGTTGCAGTTAGACTAATCAATATCAAATCAGATTGGAGTGTTCCTCAAGCTGCTATGGACTCTATGGTTGGTCTTTTGGGGGAACTCATTAACCCTGAGTTGAACGTACCTAAGAATTTCTATCAGACAAAGAAATTGGTTTTCAAATTAGGATTGTCGTATGATAGAATTCATTGTTGTGAAATTGGTTGCATGTTATTCTATAAGAATGATGGGGATCTATAAAATTGCAAGTTTTGTGGACATGCTCATTTTAAGTGGACTCCTGGTGGGAAGATGGTTCTAGTTAAGGCGATGCATTATTTACCTCTTATACCTCGGTTAAAGAGGTTGTACACGTTGATGAGTTCTGCTCCGCATATAAGATGACACCGTGAGAATAGAAAGGCTCCTGGTGTTATGTATCATCCATTAGATGGATAAGCTTGAAAACATTTTGATAGAACTTATCCTGATTTTGCTAGTGACCCAAGAAATATTAGATTAGACTTGTGTGTAGATGGTTTTACACCATTCTCTGTTTCTGCTGCACCCTACTCTTGCTGGCCTGTATTCCTTACTCCATATAATCTTCCACCTGAAATGTGTTTGACGAGTCCCTACATATTTCTAAGTTGTATTATCCCGGGTCCCCACAATCCAAAAAGTTCGATTGATATTTATCTACAACCTCTGATAGATGAGTTAAAACAATTGCAGTCTGAAAGTATAGTGACTTATGACATATCAACTAAGAAGAATTTTCTTATTCGAAGAGTGAGTAATGAATTACTCTCTATTGTATTGTACATTTCGAGCATTCCAAAGCTGTGAGAAAGGGCAAGGCTCTGTTGGAGTAACTAACTCTTCATGTCCAAAATCGAGGTAGGTTATGGTTAAAGGGATTAGATGCTATAATAGCATATACATTGTGTGCAATGTTGATATACGGTTGGTCTTTGGACATTATTTATTGCGAGAATTTCTTATCGATAACTTGTTGAAAGAATGTGGGCATGATGTGGTATTAAACTGTGATATCTGTTAAGTAAGGATATTATACTCTATTAACGAGATGGTTGTTGGTTTGTAATTGATACTCATAGGAGCAGATTGTAATCTTTAGCTTGTTAAATAATGTAACTTGATGTGTACCTTTGGTGAGAATGACATGGAATAGTATTAATATCCTAAGATGATAGGCTCGTGCCTGAGGGGAGCATCCGGGCGAGCGATGTTGTTGAGTGGATCATGTCCAAGGGGAGCATCTGCACGAGAATATGAGTGGGAGCAGGTACCACGCCGGTACAATACATGAATTTCTAGAGTCCCCTGTTGGTCATGACTGGAAGGGCAAAAATAAGACCCTCTAGCATGTGTGTCTACTGATTTTGAGAAAGGAGTGTTTTAGTGATATTGCGGAGGCGTGTGCCCAACATGTCAGCATCTGTATTATATTATGTTGTATGTGTAACTTGTGAATATTTGGAGTGAGTATGTGCTAAGTGGAAGAATTTAATTGAAGATCTGTAAGTGTGATGAAAAGAGAAAATTGGGAAGAGATCCTAAATGCATTACGGCTTAATGACTAAAAATGTTGAGTTGGTTAATGCGAATAGATGCTTTAAACTGAATGTTGAGATGAATTGTTACCATTTGATGTCAATACTTATCTTATATCTTAATGAGATATAAAGTATGATTTGTTGTAAACTGTGAGCTGAAGAGGGTGCAACTAAGTCGAGTTACTGCCTCGAGTAGTACCATTGCAGAGGAGCTATTTTCGCTGCGACGAGTCCGTTGTAGCGGTTAAGTGACCGCTGCAGTGAGAGGTCCAATCTAGTGAGCAGGTCGGCTATCACCTGTGTAGATTTAGTGCACGTAAGATGGTTTTTGTACTTCGATATGATGTTGATGACTTGTTTTATATCATATTTTCTTTTATCATATGTTATTATGTAAGGTCGACCAATGATGCCTATCAGTATCGTGTTTTGTATTAACCCTATGCTTGCACTTCTTTTCTAAGTGCAGAATTCAATCCAGAAAGATCCTTTCATCCCTACCTTTAGTCTGCAGCAGTTTCTTTGAAAGGTGAGCGGCACAAGATTGACTAATTCACTTCTCTCCAGAAGATGTCCCTCCTCCGGAAATTGCAGTTTTCTTTTATTTTCTCTTAGTTAAACATTCTAGAACTGTAGTTAGACGTCAAGGTGCAATGACAATCAAGTCTTGGGATTATCATTTTATTTGTTTTAAGAAGGATTTATTTGTTTGATGATTCATTTTGTATTATTATAAGTTTTATTTCTTTATGAATGTTCATGTCGAGTTTAGTTTTGAAAATTGTTGAATCGCCCACTGGGGGGTTAGTGTGAGTGCCAATCACGATCATTTTGGGTCGTGACATCAAGGTAAAGAGGTTTTACATATCAAATAGCTCTGCTCCTCACATGAGATGGAATCACGAAAATAGAAGGCCACTTGGTTTTATGTTGGAGAGGCCTCGAAGAATTTTGAATGTATCCACATTCACAATTGAACCACAAAATATTTGGTTGGGTTTTTGTTCAAATGGATTTACTCCACATTCATTTTCTGTTTCACCTTATTCTTATTAGCCTATCATTTTAACATAGTATAATCTTACATCTGAGGTGTGCAGTACTTGTCCATATATATTTCTCAATTTTATTATTCCTAATTTACATAATCCAACAAGTATGATTGATATATATTTGCAACCTTTGATTGATGATTTGAAAAAGGGTTGAAGTATTTGACACGTCACTTAAGAAAAATTTTAATTTGTGGGCCTCTGAACTATTAATACTTTTTTTGCATATGAGATGTTGTTTGCATATATGACTATTGAAAAATTAGTTTGACCTTACTGTATGAAAAATGCTAAATCGTTCACTTTAAAACTTGATCAAAAAAATTCATGATTTGATTGCCACTGTCAGTTCTTATCAGTGGATTATGAGTTTAGGAGTATGAAAAATGTATTTTCAAAAAAACAAAATTGAACAAACTTGAATGTGATTATCCACCTTCAATTTTATTGAGAGAGGGTTCAACATTTTTTAAATATCACAGATGAACAACCATATACATTTGAAAGGTATGGTGTTGCACATAATTGGATAACACAAAACATACTTTTGGAGTTACCATATTATAAGGATAGTCTTCTCCTGAAATAATTTTGACGTCATGCATATTGTAAAAAATTACTTTAATAATTTACTCAACACAATGATGAATGTCAAAGGCAAGATAAAAGATAATTTTAAGGCTAAAATGGAGTTGCCGGAATATTGAAGTTGAAAAGAGTAGTGATTACAGAAGAAATAGAACCACAAGTTCTTCAAGCCCAAGGGTAATTATTAATTCATAATAAAATAAAAGAGTAAGATTTATGAGTGAGTTGAGCAGCTAAAGATGCCTAATAGGTATGCTTTAAATTTGAGGAAGTGTGTCGGTATGGAGCAAGAAAAATTATATGGTATGAAAAGTCATGATTGTCAAATTTTCATGAAAATTTTACTCCACATTGCATTTAGTGGCTTGCCTGAAAGAATCTGAAAATCTATGACTGAAATTAGTTTTTTTTCCAAAGACTTGCATTCCAACAAGTTAAGGGAAGACAACCTAATTTGGATGGATCAGAATATTCCTATAATTACAAATACGCTAGAGAAGATTCTTCCACCCGGATATGTGATGTGATGTAACACGTTCCTGTGCACAAAGCTTGTTTGGGACGTCTAATTCAATATAGGTGGATGTATCCATACTAGAGGTAATTATTCTAAATCTTCATCTATTCGTTTCTATTATTTTTTTTAAAATAATGCATAATATAACATTATACAAGACTATTGCTAAGTGTAAATGGGATATCAAACAGAAACATAAAATGAAAGACTCGATGTGTGAAGCCTATTTTGCTAAGGAAATAGTCAATTTATGTTCTTATTACTTCATCAGTGATGTGCAATGCTTGCATAACAGGCTCAATCGACACGACAATAGAGGTGAAAATGATCCTTTCGTGAAGCCGATATCAATCTTCAATCAACCAGGTAAAGATTTAAAAAAGTATAAGAAGGGATCTTAATGAAATTGATTTTAAGTCTGCATCGACATATGTCTTGCGGAATTGCCCATAAGATTAATCATTTTTTGAATAAGCTATTATTTTGTATTAATATCCAATTACAAGGCAAAGAACTAACTCAATTTACATCATCTTGGATAATTACATCATGCATTTATATGACCACGATCAAACGCACAACTATATTTCAATGTGATTTAAAGATTATGTAAGTGTTATTATTTTTTTCATATTGCTAACATACTTAAAAACTCCACATTTTATTAATGCTAATTTCCAACGTCACAAATAATTATAGGATTTTATGATATAAGAATTGACCAGTTTGATAAGTTTTTGTAGATTTATCTTGGGGACCCACTAAGATCTATTCGATGAAAAAATAACATACATATATTTTTAAATTTAATACCGAAAAATACTCTAAGCATTAAAAATAAGTAACAATAGCGGGATTTGAATTAAAGATGGTGATAAAAACTAGGACAAGGTTGATTATTATTATTACGTACTCAAGGTGATTTTAAAAATGGGGTATCTAGTCGATCAGAAAAAAAATTATACTGTTTCAACAAAAGTGGTTTGGTCCAACCCCAAAAAAAAGGTATGAAGGAAGTCAAATAATGTAACATCATTGAAGTAAAGCATACAAGGGAGTATGAGGATTATGATCCTTTCATCATTGTATAAAATGTTAAATAAGTATATTATCCTCTTCATCTCTTGCATCCAGATAAGTCTGATTAGTAGATGGTAATTAAAGTCCTGTGGGTCAGGTGAAAATTGAGAATATGTTGGATATTGCATAACAGGCAGACGACATATCAAGTGTTTACCAAATAGTGGATGTTGAGTAAAAAGTGATGTAAAGTATCCTGAGCACATCTAAGAAGAGACTGATACAGTAGAAATAAAAACGGTGGCAAATAATGAGTTGGATGAATCAAATGATGAAAATGAAATAAGAGATGAAGAAGAATGTTCAGGACAATAGGAATAGTCAGATGGGGAGGATTAGGAGGACAAGGAATAACAATTGGGATGTCAATTTTCATACTTAGATATATTTTTATACTTTATTCTGCTTCTATATTATTTTAAATTCCAATACTTAAAAATATGTATTATATAGATGGTAGGTGGTGATAAGAATAAAAGTATTAATAATACCCCAAGAAAATTAAAAAAATGGGTGGTAGTGTGAGGAGACAGTCGATATAAGTACATATTAGATCAGATCCTACACTATCTCTCCTACTATGGGGTACTCTGATGCCTCACTATTCTAGGTTGATTGAGTGTTATAGTTAGACACAAGTTAATCATCTGCCTATCTATATAGGTCTACCAAGGGATATACTTGTTCACCTCAACATGCGCCTATGATGATACCCACACCGAGTTATGCTGCCCCACATGGATACACTCATTTGTCTCCTAAGGCTCAGTGGCCAATATTTAGTGCCTCTCTGATAGTTACTCACAATCCTGCTGAATCAACCTTCTTCATGAGCTATTCCATAGTTTGGGCATGGTCTTTGCCTTTGAGACGGCAACTCTGAGCCCATCATTCCTACCATAGATCATTCATCTACACGTGGTCAATTCCTCCACAACTTAGCGTAAGGGACATATACAATAAACTCGACATTGAACCTGGCGACTTTAAGGGATTTATATTTTTTCATAACATTTTTAGTTTATGATTATCTTATAATTATTTTAAATGTAACCTATAAATGTTTAAATTTTGTATTGCAATTTTAATCCAGATGATGTTGTGGGGATCATTTCTCTAGCCGTTAGAGATCTTTATAAAAGCGCATTCCCAACTTGTGGCAAGGTGCCAACCGATCTCCAGAGATAATTTTTTTGGAGTTTAGAATATATTAAAATTTATTCTTTAACTCAAATTTATATACTTGTCTTGAATGATTCTTTATTAATAAATATCTTTTAGTGTGGAAAAAGTATGCTTGGCTTCCGAAATATAAGGATCAAATTTGTATGAATTTCAAGAGGAAAGCCAGTCATGTACTCTCTAAGTTATTCTTGAGAGCTCGCAAAAAGAAAAAAAGCCTAGGTGGATTCTATCTCATAACTAGGAGGAGCTACTGAGACACTGAACGATCTATGTGAGGTTTAAGCAGATGAGCAAGATCAGGTTGAAGGTCAAAGTGTCTGAAAAGAGTGGCTCTCTACACATGAGTGGAGCTCAAAGCCAGGGTATTACGAGGAGGAAACTGATATGTTTCCTTAAGTCATATTGTAGTATATTTATAATTAATTATACTTGATTAATAATTAAATTAATTTCTTTTTTATAAAAAGGAACTGGGAAGGCCATTAACTCTGGATGAGGCATTTAGGGCTATTCATATGAGGAAGAATAAAAATCCTGGAGATCCAGATGTTTGGGTTGCGCCATGAGTAGGGCGAACCAGCATAAGATTCTAATTTAAAGAAATAATTATTTTATTTTATAAATTTATAATTTATATTCTAATTTTATCTTTTAAATTTAGAATCAATATCAACAATTATTTGAGGAGTTCCGTTAAGCTCAACCAGTTGATAGCCAAGGCATGCAACTTACCCAATAATAGATTGGGCAAATATGGCTAGACTCGATTGGCGGCAACTAGGTTTGAGAGTGCTTATAGTAATGCCCAATCGAATGTATCATCAATTTCCTAGGAGATTAGAAGGCATAGGTACTTTTCAAAATGATGGATCAATGGATAGGAAGACGATATTGGCCATGGAGCATAAGATCTCTGAGCTATTTAGTCATGTCGAAGCCTCATAGGTGAGGGATAGGCATAGTGACAACGAATTGGTGGGGATTAAGAACCAAGTAGACGCATTACTTTCTTTGAGGAGGAGGGGTTTCCTATTGCCCACTATCCCAATGTGCAGTCCCTCTCCTCGACCTCCCCTGTCTCAACCTATTTAGCGTCATGTATATGATCAATATCAAGGTCTGATAGATAAGCCCAATAGTGATGAGGATAATGAGGAACAAGTAGCAAACACACCGCCACATGATAAAATTTAGTCTTGTATTAGATAGTTAAAATAATTATGTATTTCTATGGTGATTTGTAAGAATTATCTATGTGTTTTGTGAATATATGAAAACTTTGAAGTAGTTTGCAATAGAACTCTATAACTTATGAGTTTGTATGATTTTTTTCATTCAATTTGAAAGTAGTTTCAAGTTGAATTTAATGTAGTATGGATTGGAGGAATATGCGTTTGTTGTAGTTTGGTACTTGAATTAGCCATTTATATTGGTGTTTATTGAATTGAATTAAATTGGCAAGTGGACAGCTACAAAAGCAAGCTACCAATTTATTTTGTAGAAAATCGACTCCATGAGTTCAGTTTTCTGCAAAAGAAATAAAATTAATTATAATATTGTAACCTCATTAGGTCACTATTAAATAGAAAAAAAATTTAAAAATATTTCATACTAAAATCGACCTCACAACGTCGATATAACAAAGTAAATATTTAAACAAATAAATGTACTGACTTCATGAAGCTTGTTTAAGTAAATAAATAAATAAATAGCATGCCTACCTCACGAGGTTGGTATCTTTAGTTTTTTTCCAAAAAAAAAATCTGGAAAAATGCATTAAAACCTCGTGGGATCGATTTCTCTGACCTCATGAGGTCTCTTTGAAAAAGAGACCAAGATTTTTATGAATACCTTTGAGATCGATTTTTAGATTGATTTTTCAGTAAAATCGACCTCATGAGATCGCTTTTTTTAATCTATTCTAACAATTTTTTAATAGTGATTACATAAACTCATGTGATGAGTGTTGATCCCAAGCCCCTCGTATCCGGGGGCTCATTTTGTGATCCTTAGAAGGGAAGTTGAGCACCTTGGTGAAGATTAATCCCACACTATCTGTGAGGCTAAGAATGAGTTCAAGCATACATTTGTCGATTATTTCAGTGTGGAATCAGATGATCCTTTTTGTTGCAGTGCTTTATTTAACTCAGATAAAATAAGCTTACCTCTAATTTTTTTGTGTGAAAGCAACCTTACATCTCACTCTTGTGTTGTACTTCGGCCTTTGAGCCTTGTAATTACTCGTGATTATTAATGCAAAGTATTGTGTTTATTGTATTTTTTCTCTTGATTACTAATGCAAAGAGGTGTGAGATAAAGTAATCTTTCTCTCTTATCGACGACATTATATTTATATTATTTTTTTTCGATGCCTTGGCACCGTTGAGTGGTCTAAATGTGCCCAGGGGTTCCGATGTCCTAATAATACTTTGTGGCATTAAGACGCTCAAACTAAGCCTCGGGACTTGATACTTTCATGGAGCTTTGTGCCCCCAAAGTCCCAAATCAAGCCTCAAGACTTGGTGCTTTGGGAGCACTATTTTGTATTTTTTATCTTGTCATTCCTTTCATCGGTCTATCTTTATGTAGTCCTACGCAATTTAGTATGACTAGTTTATGCATATGCGCCTTGCGCGTGCCCCTCGTATTAATAAAAATAAATCTACAAAATAGCATAAATAATATTTAAAATATGTATTTGTATAACAATATAAGAACTTAGAAAGAAAATTATCAATTACAAATTGATAAATGATTATGTTTAAGAGTTTGATCTAATCTAGTTGTTCTTTCTTCAGCTTACTCTAATACTTGTTTCAATTAATAGATACGTCATAGAAATAGTGATTGATTGAAAGGTAAAACAAATCATTCATTTTTATATGAGCACTTAAATGCATACATTATATGTATATATAAATATTAATATTTTTCATATATTTTAAATAAGGAAGAATGATATGCATAAATTGTAGTTAATTTTAAAATACTAAATATGAGAAAAATATTTAAATAACTATTTTATCAAGTGCGAACTCTATTTTTAAAATAGTAAAAAGGTAAATAATATTTTGCTACGAGACTTCGTACTTTAAATATTTAGTAATAACTTAATTTTAAACTTTTCATTTTACCCTTTATGAGATGATTTCAGCTCAATTTTGCTTCTCTTTCTCTTAATCTATGTGTTTAGTCAAATACTTCACATAAATTGAAACGAAAAAAATAGTGTAGATTTAACTAAAGAGAGTGAATAACAAGAGTACTCGATTAATTGAAATAAACTTAGAGTATGTTGTCTTTCTATATTTTTTTTCGATAAAACATTTTTTTAAAAGATGAAAAAGAAGATATTCACGTATTAATATATAATAAAATTATACTCTTTTAACTTCTTTTTTTTGAGTATTAAAATATTGTGATGGATAATTAGTTAATTTAATAAATAATGAATTGATATATAAGTTAACATAATAGTAATTGATTTTATAGTCTTAAATGTTAGGACTTTTAATATAGTTCAAATAAGGAAAGATTTAAGAGGAAAAATTTTATTCAATTTTAAAATACTAAATATTAGGAGTTTTACTTTTTATAAAATTAGGAGTTTTACTTTTTATAAAATGGTAAAGATTGATAATAATTAAATAACAATTAACTGAGAAAAATCATAAATGATAATTTTGTCTATTATTGAATCTTTTAATGAAGGGCAAGAAGTTCAATCAACATTTCTAAGGACCTTCATGCTTATATCTGCAAAAAAAAATTGTTAAATAAATATGAGTAAAATATTACGCATATATTGAATGATGAATTCTAAAGAAATTATCAAATATTGTTCCATCGGAAGATTGTATTGCATCTTCAAATGAGACAAAATTATTTGAAAAGGTAACATTAGAAAAGTGACTGTTGCATTCCTGAACTATAGTGTTGTAATTAAATCCTACCTCAATCTCCTTTTTTACCGATACAAAATTAGGATTAACATTATTAATGTGTCCCTTTATGATATAATATATCTTTGTCTTGTTATAATTAATTTTTTTACTTTTAAATGTAATTATTGAAAGGTATAGTATGAAGTTTTGTGCCCTTCAAAAAGTTAAACTTTAATGGTCAAAAAATATGTATATATATAAATATAAAATATATAAAATATAAAAAAATAGACAAGAACTCAAACATATATATAAAAATATAAAATAGAAATGTACAATATAATATAAAAAAGAAGTATTATCTCTTCGTCAACTAATGTTATAGTCATCCGTGTACCTTCCTTTATTCTAGTTTATACTCTTTTACAATCCAACTCTAATTACTAAGACTTTTATTATCTAATGAGAATCTTATCGCCTTGTTGTTAATTGAAATTGATAATCAAAGAGGGGGGGTAAATTTTAAAAATTAACACTTAGTCCATTGTTGAAGTGAATAAGTCGACTCAATTCCTGCAGAGAAAGTTATTAATAATAAATCAAACTCAAAGAAGGAAAATAAAGACACAAAAGATTTATCCTAGTTCGGATCACCCTTGTGGTGCCTATTCCAGTTCCCTTGGGTTGCAAGGGTTTCCCTTTGATCTTTCAAATTTGTCAATGATTACAAGAGTAAGTTTACCAATCTGTGGTGAACAGTAATGAACTCAATACAGCTACTCCCTGTATATCTATCTGACTATTTCTATCTTTTAATCTCACTAGTAATTCTTTTAGGATTATAATGATTGAATAAGAACATAATTGTTAGTTTTGATCAAGTGAAGTTGTACAGGAAATCAGTCTACAGACTTAGTATATATATAGGCTCTTTCGATCAAGATCAGTTCCTTTTGATCTTGTTTTACCGCTCATCAAGGGATAACCCAAGGGATTTTGATCCAGTTATATCCTCAGGAGAAGATGTCGAGCCTTGATTGATTTGGAAAGGATTTCTTCCTTTTGAGGTGATCGAGATTGAGGCAGACGACAGAGATTTGAGGCTGATTGATATTAGGAGTGATTCCTTTCTTTTTTAACCCTTATATTCAGCTGAAATATTCCTTGGAAATCTTCTCTTAACTCTGAGTCTCTTTTCTTCCTTTTGGAGTTGATATTCTTTCTATACACGCCATGATATGTTCCTTGATTCATTCATCCTACATCAATTTTGTCATCATTGAAAACATATTAGTGTAACAATCTCCCCCTTTTTGATGATAACATAAATGTATAGTCATTTAGGAGATAAGATACTTCCCTATTTTTGTGGATTTCTTCCTCTGGCTTGATGCTTCCTCCCCCTGAATTTAAGAGCCCTGTACTTAACACTATCAATCAACAAGTTGTCGGGAGATCATTATAAAGGAGACTTTAATTAGATCATAACTTACAGGAAAATAAAACTAGAGAAGTGGAGAAAAAAGAGCATACTGGTGATTTAATCAGAACATTTGATATCTAACAGAATATTGTCATTTCATCAACACAAACAGGCAAAAAGAGTAGTTACAGTTATAGAAGTCATTCATTCTCCCCCTTCATCACAAAAAGGGAACAAAAAAACATAAGCCCCCTTCATCACAGGGGGAGGGGAGAGTAGTCAACACACTAAGATCAGGCACTACCAAGGAAATATTTGAGCGTATTGATGATATGCTCGGAAAAGGAGTGATAGGATTTCCCGATACGAGTAAATAGAGAGGAGTAGGAATTTTGAACGCGATTGAAAGTTCCTTTTAAGCTATTTTGGCTCGAGCAACGGTTAAGTCGACTTGGCGCAGAACCTCGTTGAAGGACTTAACCCCTTCACACTGGATGAGGGTCAACTGATTCTTCAGTTCAGCAACATTGGAGGTTAGGATGTCCAGCAATTCATTGCTTTTGTGTAGGTCACTTGCCACTGCACCAAGAGTTCCCTTAACATCCTTAAGTTCAGTCAAAAGAGAGGATATTTGGAGAGATATTAGTACAACTATCAATAGTGGAGATTTTGGCTTTGGGCTTAAAGCTTGCCTTCTTGACCCATCGATCTTCATCAAGAATGTACCCCATACTGGAGAAAGAACGATCATTGTAAGTTGAAGAGATTTCTTTCACAGGAAATCCAGAGACATCCACACCCATGACTTTGATGATTCGACTCATGATCATTCCATATGGAAGATTGGTGTTGCCACTGGTATCTTGATAACTTTAAAACATATACCCAAGAAACCATTCAGACCATTTTACTTTACTCTTCTTCATAAGGCAGTATACAATAAATACATCTCTGTTTGACAAAGTGCTGAGAGATCCTTTTCAAGGTAGCAAGGTAGTTGCAACAATATGTACGATGATGCGATTCTTGAAGCAAATAGAAGTAGGGCCAAAGTCGGATAGATCAATACCATCTTCAGCAATGAATACCTTTTCTTTGTCGAGAGATACCTAAAAATCTTCAGAACAACCACCGGTGAAGAAGGGAATATTTTCAGAAAGGCGAGAGTTGAAGACTTTTTCAAAAAGGGTTTTGGTCAAAAAAATTCTAGTGTCCGGGACAAGGGTTTTAGGATCATTGTTGTCTTTGGAAGGCTTCAGATTTTCATAGAACATTCGGATGGGATCTTCGAATGCTTCATTAGCACAACGAAGGAAAAGATTATTTAGACCCTGAAAAGAGAAAAGATGACTTATAGAGCAGTGAGAGGCTTCAAGTTGAGCGAGACAGATTACTCAACCATGAGCAAAGGGGCGATTCTTAAAGGCTAGAAACTTCCTTTTTTCGGACACACTCCAAAACTTTTGCATGTCTTCTAGGTCAATAGAAAGAGGAGAATCAGGATTTTCTTTCTTAGAGCAAGAATTGGGGGGATTCTTGAAGAGAATAGAGGAGGAGTCAGGAGACTCTTCAGAGGATGAATCAGAAATTTCAACTGGAAGTGAAGAGGAGGACACTCTTTTAAGCCTTTTGCTTAAGCGACAAGCACTATGAACAGAGGATTTTGCCATTTTTGATGAGAAGGAAAGAGTACCAGCGAGATTTAAATATGGGAAAAGCAAGTTATTAAGCACGTACGTTAAGGCAAGGAAATAAATTCAAAATAAGTTAATTTAGGCAAATAAATATCACACATAATTTTTAGGAGAAATTTACTGAAGAGCAGGAAATAACACCAAGACTTTTCCTTAAAAAACAAAACCGATTTTCTACAAAGGGTTTAGTAAAAATATCAGCAAGATAATTTTCAAAGTCAATAAATTTTAGTAAAAAATCTCCATTTTCAACATGATCTCGAATAAAATGATGTTTAATATTTATATGCTTCGCTCTAGAATGATACACAATATATTTTAAAAGACTAATAGCATTGGTGTTATCACATAAAATAGGAATGCATTCATAATTTAGATCATAGTCTAATAATTGATATTTCATCCATAGTAATTGTTCTCCATAACTTCCAAGAGCCAGATATTCTACCTCTGTAGTAGATAGTGCTATAGAGTTTTATTTTTTGCTTTGCCAAGAAGTGAGAGCTTCTCCTAGAATTTGACATGATCCACTAGTGCTTTTTTTGTTGGACTTGTCACCTGCAAAATCTGCATCGGTGCAACCAATTAAATCAAAATTATTAGAATAAGGATACCAAAGACCATAATCTTGAGTTCTAATGAGATAACAAATGATCTGTTTTACTGCAGTTATGTGGGATTCTTTAGGAGTTGACCGAAATCTGGCGCACTTGTACACACTAAGCATGATGTCTGGTCGACTAGCAGTAAGTTACAGCAGTGATACAATCATTCCTCTATAGAGCTTTTCATCCACACTTTTCCCATTTGAGTCATTCTCCAAGAAGGTTGAAGGGCTTATTGGGGTTCTAGCAGCTTCGCCTTTTCCAGACTAAATTTTTTAATCAGCTCCTTCATGTACATAGTTTGACTGATAAATGTTCCTTCAGTCGACTGATGGATTTGGAGACCTATAAAGAATTTTAATTCTCTCATCATGCTCATTTCAAATTCTCCTGTCAGTAAATCTGCAAAATTCTTACATAGAATAGCGTCAGGACTTCCAAATATAATATCATCTACATAAATTTGAATAATCAAAATAGTAGTAGAAGAATGTTGAATAAAAAGAGTATTATCGATTTTTCCTTGAAGAAAATTATTTTCAATGAGAAAGGAGCTTAGACGTTCATACCGGCTTTTGGAGCTTGTTTCAAACCATAGAGAGCTTTAGAGAGTTTAAAAACATAGTCAAGAAAAGATGGATTTTCAAAACCCGGTGGTAGTTTGAGAAAAACTTATTCTTTTATAAGTGCATTTAAGAAGGCACTTTTAACATCCATTTGAAAGAGTTTAAATTATTTGAAAATTGCATAGGATAATAAAATACGAATAGATTCCAATCTAGAAACATGAGTAAAATTTCCGTCGTAGTCAATACCTTCTTGCTAAGAATACCCTTGTGCAACTAACTTGGATTTATTTCTGATGACCTTACCTTCTTCATTTAATTTGCTTCTAAAGACCCACTTTGTACCAATAACCAATGCGTTTGTTTGCCTTGGGACGAGAGTCCAAACGCGACTCCTCTCAAATTGGTCCAGTCATCTTGCATAGCTCTAAGCCAGTGTTCATCAATAAGAGCTTCATCAATTTTCTTTGGTTCAATTTGAGACACCAATGCCAGTGATAATCGATTTTTGAGAGATGATCTTGTCTGTCACTGAGCATTTGGATTTCCAATGGTAAAGTCATTTGGGTAGCTGGCTTCATTTTCTCATTCTCTTATAATATTTGGGACCTTAGTCGGCTGATTCTCTTCCTCTAGGTTTGGTTTCTTTGAGGGAGAAGATTTGGGTATTTCAATGATACTTTCTTCCTCTGATATGATCGAATCTTATTTTGCTGATGATTTAGAAGTTTGTGAGATGATTCTACCATCTTCCCTTTATTTAAAACTCTAAAGGAATGGCTTAGTGGTACATATCCAAGGAAAATTCTTTCATCACTTCTAGGATCAAACTTACCGAGATTGTTCTTACCATTGTTGTGGATGAAACGCTTGCATCCCAATGGATGAAAGTAATTTATATTTAGATTCTTTTCTTTCCATAGTTCATATGGAGTTTTCTTTAGCACGGGCCGATTGAGACATCGATTAAGGATATGACATGCAATGCTCACAACTTCGGCCTAAAATTGATCAGGAAGATTTTACTCTATGAGCATTGTCCTGGCTGTTTCCTGAAGTGAGCGATTTTCCGTTTGGCAACTCCATTTTGCTGAGGAGTTTGAGGTGAAGAGAAAGTCTGAGTATAGCCCTGCTGATCACAGAATTCGGTCAAACAACTAATTTTCGAATTCCCTTCCATGATCACTGTGAATACATGAGATAAAATATCCCTTTTCTCGTTGAACCCTTTTGCAGAAAATTTCAAAATTTGAGAAGGCTTCATTTTATGATCTAAAAACTTGACCCAAGTGAACCGTGAGAAATCATCAACAATAACAAAAGCATATTTCTTATCACCAATGCTAGCAGTTCTGATAGGGCCAAAAAGATCCATATGAAGAAGTTTAAGGGGTTTAGAAGTACTTACAATGTCTTTTGACTTAAAAGAGGATTTGGTTTGCTTTCCCAGTTGATATACATCACACATAGGTTTATTAGAGAAATTTAATTTTGGCAAGCCAAGAACTAGATCTAATTTAGAGAGCTTTTCAATGCTGTGCATGCTAGCATGGCCCATCTTTCTGTGCCAGATACCTGGATCATTTGAGACAGCTGCAAGACAGGTTAAAGTAGGTAGATCAGCATTATTTAAAACATAAATGTTTTCAACACGATCACCGATAAGAAAGATGTTTCTTGAGGAATTGCTGATAGTGCATATGATAGTGTTGAATAGAACATCAAACCTGGCATCACATAGTTGACTGATGCTTAGAAAGCTGTGTTTCAGTCTATTTACAAGATACACTTCAAGTAAGTCACATGAGGGACATATAGTGATTACACCTACACCAACCACCTCGCCTTTTGCGTTGTCACCAAATCTAACATATCCTCGACCAATTTTTTAACATACCTAAAAATTTCTTTTGTTTCTATCATGTGTCTGGAGCATCCGCTATCAATTACCCACATTCCCTTTTTATTGCTTCTTTTCGGTTGCTCCTGTAAAATAAGAATTTTAATTTCTCTTAGGTACCCAAGCTTTTTTGGGTCCTGGTAAGTTAGTAGAAGGGGCCTCATAAGTTGTTCCTTTTTTCTTCTAGACCCATTTGCAACAAGAATAGAATTTACAGTTAAAAGAATTATGACCACGCTTCCCACATGTATAGCATATAGGAGAAGAAAAGGATTTAGCAGAGTGAAAGCTAGTCGATGCCCTTGATGAAAAAAGTGATTTATTCGAGTTGACTGAGTTGTGACTGGGTGATTTCTTAATGTTGTTTAATTGCATCTTGACATCACCTAGCTCTTCTTCAAGAAAGTCTACTTCAATTTGAGTTGCTTCAAGAAGAATTTGCCAGTCCTTTTCTTTTTCAAGTTTATTATATTCATCAATAAGTTTTTGTAGTTTATCTGTGACAAGATCCAGAGAGTCCTGAAGTTCTTGACACTTACTATAGAGATTTGATCTTACCTCTTGATCTTTCATGGGCCATAAAACATATGTCAGAAGATTCTTCTGCTTCTTCGTCAAGACATCTTCATCACTCCATTCTTCCATGGATTTGTTGCTCCTATGAGAGTTCCTTTTCTTTAATTCAGGACAGTTTTGCCTTATGTGTCCAGGTTTTCCGCTATGATAACATCAATCCTCAATTTTTTCATTATTGTCGTATCCAAAATGGGGCTTCTGCCGTCTTTGGTGAAGGATGTGTCTAACTCCTCGGTTGATTAGAGCTCACTGTATTCTTCTTCCTCCTTCTTCTCGTTCTTATTTTTGTGTGGCATTGAAGGCTACTGTTTCTTTCTTTTCATCTTTGGAATATCTGTTGAGATGGTTTTGCTCATAGGCCATCATATTTCCTCTGAGTTTATCATAGGAAATTTTCTCCAGATCTCCATCTTCAAGGATTGTAGCTTTTGTTTTCCAGGCTTTAGGAAGACTTCTAAGGAATTTTCAAACTTACATACTGTTGAGTACACCATGCCAAGTGATTTCAATTCTCCAACAGTCTTGCTGAATCTCGAGAACATGGATTCAACATTTTCTTCATCTGTCATCTTGAACAATTCATATTCATTCACCAGTGCATTAATCCTTGCCTCCTTCACTTTTGTGGTGCCTTCGTAGGTTACCTCAAGCTTATCCCACATCTCTATTGTAGTGTCGCATGTTGAGATCTTCTTGTATTTAGTTCCACTCACTGCACAATAAAGTAGACTAATAGTTCTAGCATTAGTTTGAATTACCTCTTGTTTTTCAGGAGTGACTAAGAAGGTCTCCAGATCAGCTTTGGTGGGATCTGATACTCCAGGAATGGGCTTGGTACCTTTCTTGATTACAATCTAGGCTTGAAAGTCATTTTCTTGGACAACAATTTTGAAACGTTCCTTCCAGTAAGAGTAGTGTTCTCCATTGAAATATGGAGGTCTTGATGAGGAGTTTCCATCTTGAAGAACTGCAACCGGATTTTGATATGTTGCCATATGATCTTTTTCTCACTTCGCAGTTAAGCAATTTTAAGTGAGACCTACTCTGATACCAATTGATAATCAAAGAGGGGGATGAATTTTAAAAATTAACACTTAGTCGACTGTTGAAGTGAATAAGTCGACTCAATTCCTGTAGAGAAAGTTATTAATAATAAATCAAACTCAAAGAAGGAAAATAAAGGCACAAAATATTTATCCTGGTTTGGATTACCCTTGTGGTGCCTAGTCCAGTTCTCTTGGGTTGCAATGGTTTCCCTTTGATCTTTCGAATTTGTCAATGATTACAAGAGTAAGTTCACTAATCTGTGGTGAACAGTAATGAACTCGATACAGCCTCTCCCTGTATATCTATCTGAATATTTCTATCTTTTAATCTCACTAGTAATGCTTTTAGGATTACAATGATTGAATAAGAACAAAATTGTTAGTTTTGATCAAGTGAAGTTGTACAGGGAATCAGTCTACTGACTTAGTATATATATAGGCTCTTTCGTAAGAGATCAGTTTCTTTTGATCTTGTTTTACCGCTCATCATGGGATAACCCAAGGGATTTTGATCCAGTTATATCCTCAGGAGAAGATGTCGAGCCTTAATTGATTTGGGAAGGATTTCTTCCTTTTGAGGTGACCGAGATTGAGGCAAATGACAGTGATTTGAGGCTGATTGATATCAGGAGTGATTCTTTCCTTGTTGAACCCTTATATTCAGCTAGAATATTTGTTGGAAATCTTCTCTTAACTCTGAGTCACTTTTCTTCCTTTTGGAGTCGATCTTCCTTCTGTACACTCCACAATATGTTCCTTGATTCATTATTCTTACATCAATTTTGACATCATTGAAAACATATTAGTGCAACTGGAATAATTTCATTTGTGAAATCCTTTTCAAATTCCATTGTAAGATTATCTAAACAAATTATGCAAAAAAATAATTATAATAATTAATAATTTTATATAAAATATTTATTTTATGAGATGAAAGATTATTTTACCTGAAGAATTCAAAAGTTGTCGCTGAGTGACTATCAATCCAAGACGAACTTCATCCTGCCACAACCTACACCAAAAAGGCGTAGCAAGACTAGTATCAGTACACCACACGTACTGGTAAGCATCATCGACTGACTACAGTTAGTTCACATAACAGCAAAATAATTTATAAGCGTCGACACAAAAGAAAACTTAATTCCCACTTCTCTGTTGCTCTAAACTCACCATTTTTATAAATTACCATAACCAATTAAGTCCTGCAAACTCACAAATATAATTACTCATATTATCATCTTGGCGCCTGTTAATCTACCATTCTGTCTCTCCGTTTCTGCTGCAGCGCAGGTGCTACCGCTGCCGCGACCCCGTTGCCGCGGCGATATATCCGCTGCAGCGGTAGTCACTGCATAGTAACCCAGAGACTCGGTCCTCTCAATTCTCCTATCACGTATTTCATTCATTAAGTGTTTTCTAACCAAATTTACTTAGCGATTCATCAGCACATAAATTTTCTCACAAGATTTCTAACGTATTATAATTTATCCATACAATTGTCATTTATAACAGTCATGCCCTCTCTTATAACACATAACAATAAGTGCTACACACATTCGACCTGCATGCACATATATCACGTCAATTATCTCAAGAATATTATCAAACAAGTATCATATATCATGCAAATCATACAATGTATCTTAATTCAGAAAATCTACCACGCATGCATACCTGTCATACATATCATAATTATATTTCACCTCATTTCAGTCTCACATCACAACTTACATCCTTTGGACTACGCAAGTATATCAACACTTTCTCGATGCTATCACCACCACTAACATAGGTGTCATGCCTTATCCAAAATCAATCTGAACTCGATCATACCAACGGTAATATACCAGGCACACGCCTCCGTCACATTACTGTACACACATGCCAGAGGGTCTTACTTTTTCCGTTTCGGTTATGACCTGCAGGGGACTCTAGAAATTCATGTACTATACACCCGCTGTATGAGTCCCTTATCATACCCGCCAGCGTATTCATTTCGTACATCCAGTCGCATAGTGATTTAACCATACCTATCAATGCACTCTTTCATTACGCTCGTTCGGATGCTCACCTCGGGCACGAGCCTCTCATATCTAAGAACCTCAATCAGGATCCGATCAGGCTGATCCAATACCGCACAGAGTACCTCCTCCCGGTCCTAGGCCGTACCTCTCTCATCGATATTACACAATTTTTCCTCTCTTATTTACATAACATCTCAAACCACTGATACCGTTTGTCCACAACCACATTCACACCATTGAAACACACTCATCACACATCATATCCATAGGTTTATTCACATAATAACACTTATAGCTTTGCAGCTGAATTCACACGTAAAGCACAGTTGGGAAATTAACATAATGGCGAGAAATACCGTTACCAATCTCCATACACACAGAAAGACTTACATGCCATAGACTTTCAAACCACACATGCATTTTTTACTTACCATCATTTTATATTTTAAGAGGTTAAATACTAATTATTCCCTATAGATCATGAAGAGTCCCGACCTGGTCCGCTTGGTAGATTGGGATCCGCTGCAGTGGTATTACTACCGTTCTCGTTGTAGCGGTACTGTGTTAGTAGTACGCTGATCAGTCCCCTTCCAGCCTTTTCTTGCAGATCTTTTCATTATGAATACCGTGATTCACGCGTTAGTATATCTCGCCGTAAGATTTCATTGTATCAGACCTCGTATCACATTAACCTAACGTGGCCATCTGCCCTCCTTGTTAATATCAAGTTAACGACAATATACGTAAGTTCAACAATTTCGAGGATATGGCTTATGTTTCAAATAAGAAAATCATCAAACATTCTATCACCTATGATTAATCAACATATTGCTATTTATTCTCCTACAATTTCTCAAATCCGATTTCAATGTCCTAACCTAGGATCTTCAGCACAAGCTACGTGTTTCTTGTAACTCCCTCCCAAATCATGTAGTAGTCACGGCTATCTTGCTCTTTTTTAGTCAATCAAATCAGTTCCATTTAAATACGGGATTTACATGCATCACTCTAATTCACTCCCCTAATATTCTGGCGAAGTTGTTATATCTACATTAAATTCTCACCTTCAATTCCTCACGTACAAGACACACAATTTCACGTTCCCACTTCTTTATTTCTAAGTTTAATTTATAACTACGTGTGAAACGCATCAATCACATGCACGTATATGTTTATCTAATCGTAGTCTATCACAAAGGTGAGTAAGCCATAGCCTACCTGGACGCCAAGCTATTGTTCCGATCGTCTTCGTCTGTGGCTATCCCATTCCTGACTCCCTCGCGAAAGTTCCTAGCCATGGATGTCAAATTCCCCCTTGGATCCTCTTGTTTTCCTCCCAAAAGTCTATTTTCTATATTTAGACGTTTTTAATAAGTTCTCCTCAAGGACTAGGTTTTTAATACCCAAATCAGAATGAAATTGCGAATTTCTAATCCACGTCATCCGCTGCAGTGGTCATACCTTCCGCTGTGATGGAAAATGTCCCGCCCTGGTAGACACCCGCTTGGGTCCACCGATCTCGACTATGCCTATTTGATTTTATTCTTCGTGTGCCCTCCGATTAAGCCTTACTTAGGCGGATCCCACATTAGTTTAGGTGAATCCCACATCGGTTGGGGAGGAGAACAGAGAGTGCTTTATAAGTTCTTGAATACCTTTCCCTTGTAGACGCGTTTTAAAACCATGAGGGGCGAAGACTCCAAAGCGGATAATTTTTACAAGTGGTGGCCTGAGCTGTTAAAGTTGGTATCAGAGCTGGTGTCGGGCTGGTAGTGGGGCAAGCCTCAGCGAGGACGCTGAGTCCCAAAGAGGGGTAAGTGTAAGGCTTGCCTTAGGCGAATCCCACATTGGTTTAGGTGAATCCCACATTGGTTGGGAAGGAGAACGGAGAGTGCTTTATAAGTGTTTGGATACCTTTCCCTTGTAGACACTTTTTAAAAATGTGAGGGGTGAAGGCTCCAAAGTGGACAATTTCTACAAGCGGTGGCCTGGGCAATTACACAAGGTTGGAGATTGAATCAAAGATGTTGATGTAGAAGAGTTTGATGAATTAAATTATGCAATTATAAATTTATTTAGTGAAAAAATTTATAAATAAAAAAATTTAAAAATATAAAAATATTAGGATATTACTATTAAAAAGGGAAAAAGAAATTATTAAAAGAGGAAAAAATAACTCTTTGTTGACAATGAAAAAGGAAAAAGAAATATATCAAAAAAGGAAAGAAAAAAAACAACTTTTGTATTAAATAGGAAAACAAATCGTGGAAGGCTTCTTTCTTTTCTTTTTTTTTTTAAAAAATTACACTACTGTGTCATAGCACAAGAAAAAAATTTAATATAATAAAATAAGGTAGAAAATTTTTTATGAATATTATAAAGAAAAAAAGTCAGTCAATCTTTTTTAATTTTTTTAATTTATACTATTAAATAAAATTATGCCACAAATAAAAAATTTAATATAATTAATAAGGTGATAAAAATAATTAAAAATTAATTATTATATAAAAATATAAATAATAATTTTATTTATTATGATATCTTTTACGAAGGAGAAAAAAACTCACTTTTAATATAGGATAGATTTAAGGTTCAGAGTGTGACACAAATGCATTAACCCTTACTATATCCTTATTTAAAGTCCCAACCTTTTAATAAAAAAATAATTGTTCGAAGTGAACCTCACCTCGTTCTTGCAGGAATATTAATACGAAATATTATAAAGCATTGAGATTCATTAAAAATATTTTAAAGGTTTTTATTCTAAAGATATTTCTTTAAGAAAATATTCATAAAATTAGATACAAATAAAGAGGTAATATAGGAAAGGGAAGATTGGTCAAAAGGTAATTAAGTCAATACTTTAAAACAATTATTCCTTGATTTTTGTTACCCATAAAAAGAAAAAGGGATAAGGAAAATTACTCAATTTGGAAGCCAAACATAATATGACTAAATTGAGAACATCAACAATTAATATAGCTTTTGTATTGCAATATATGATACAATTAACGAATATAAAAGAAGTACTAATATGCTTCACCCTAACCCAGATGTCTGATTTAATAAGTTGACTGTTTTTAAGTTTAATCATGAATAATAATAATAACCTCAACCTTGATAATTTACTTGAAAAATAAAAAAAGAATACTAATCCTAATATGTTAAAAAATATTTTTAAAAAAATTTATATATAAATTAAATTTATTTTTTAATTATCAGAAAAAGGTAGATTCCTAAATACCAAAAACTAGAATAAAGAGAAGATAAGGCGTTCGAAATATACACGTAAAGTGTGTAATATATGTATATATATGTATGAATTTAGATCAAATTAAATGTGTTATTCCTGTTATCCAAATTTTGTATATTCTACTTTCTTTTTGAGTATACTAAAGAATAAAAATAGAGAAAGGGAAAGAAGGAAAGAGGAAGCTTAGTTGAAGAATATTGTAGGGTGGTTGTTGTTGAAGCTATTCGGGACAACATGATTTGTATGTTTTCTTTTTGCTTTGCTTAGACTCGTAACTTGGATCCTTTGATCATGATTACTTCAATACTATATCTTGTTTCTTCTTCACCAATATATCATTTGCTCTTTCAATTCCTGGTATCACCTTATTTTGTTAGTACAATATTTTTGTGGTAAATTTTAATATTACTTCAGTAAATATAGTTCAAAATAAAAAAAACATATATTTATAATATTATTGAATAATGAAATTCTACTTTAATTTAAAAAAATTAGAATAATAATATATTTATGTTAAATGAAGAAAATTTAAAAAAATAAAATAAAATAAAAAATGCAAGCAATTATATGAAATCACAGAAAATGAAAAGAAAGAAAATGAAAGATAAATAGTATAAAATAAAAAATTTAAAAGTAAAAAAATAATAATAATAACAATAAAAACAAAAAAGAAACTAAAATGATAGAAATAAAGAAAATAAATTAAAATAAAAATAAAAATGAAAAAATTAAAAAGTAATTTTGTAATCGTATTATGTAATTATCTGCAATTCTCACCTCCTCCGTAAAGAATTAGAGAGTGTAATTACTCCCTCTCAATTACTCTCAATTTTCTGCTAACCATATAATTAACTGATTAAATAAATAAATAATACTATATAATTACACTTTTTCGCATTTAAATTTAATTCTCAAAAAGCTTTCCGAACAAACCCTAGATAAATATTAATTAAATTAAGAAAGCAAACAATATCAATATCAATTACTTTCTAAATTATTCTGCTTTTCATCTAAATGAATAAAAGACTTAATATAGATATTTAATTATTAATGTTACAGTTACTCTCTAAGAGACGAACAACCAAGGCAATAGCTGAACATGATTATTGGGGATCGAGCATCGCCCTAGTTAGTGTATCTGAAAATTAAATTACTTATGTAATTTGAATTGATCCAAAAAAATTTATTTCAAAACATTAAAAAAAAGGTTATGTTAAATTTCTTTGAAATAGTCATGATAATAAAGAAAATATTTTTATTAGCTCAATTGAAATTATACAAACTATAAAACAAATAATTGAAAAATGTTTTTTTGTCACGAGTGGAGCGATTGAATAAGAGGATTTAATTGATCTCCCTGTACCAATAAATTATATAATGTAAGTAAGGAGAACATAATATTCTTTGAATTATATATAAAGTGTTGAATCCATTGACATAAGAGGGAAAATTTTAGTTCAAAGACAAAAGCGGTACGAAAACTGCTTTAGGTCACAAATACATATTATTTATTTAAATCAATCCATCTATTTTAAGTCATATAAATATTAAAAATATTAATTTAATTTATTTATTTATTTAAATTCATTTTCACTCTCCCACGTGTAGCTCAATTCCCCTATTTGACAACCATCTAGTTAAATTTTACAGATTCTATGAGTGAAGAAATTGTTGCAGAAGCGGCGGTTATGTTATTAGTCATCTTAATAGTGCGGCGAGGTTGGGTGTTAGAAAAGTATAAATAGGTTGATGATGGGTAGGCACACCACATGGTGGCCACTAAGTGATTTGATTCTATGGTGGGAACCCACCAAAGTTTATGTTAAAATAAAAATGTAATCACTTTTTGATGGAGCTGTCAAACCTATTTTATTTTGACACTATATAAACTTTATATATTTTTTTGGGGGGTTTTAAGTATATATAATTTAGATGGGGCCAAACCTAAGGGCCATAGGCCATGTCTACCCATGTGCACTTGCTAGCTAATTGCTACTTCTCTTTATGATTGATCCAACAACTTTAATTTGTGGTTTTCCACTTTGGTAATGGGGTTGAATTAGACACCATGATTAAAACTAATGTTGTTGAAGTGTATTGTCCATTTATCTTTTTTATCTTTTGTGTCAATGAAGTTTTATCCCCCTCAAGTACACATGAATAACGGGTAGGTTTTATCTTTTTGTATTTGAATAATCATTCTTATTCTTATTTCTTAATTTCTTTTTGGATACATAAATCTAATTTTAATTACTCTAAAAATAGGAGACAGACAAAGAGACGAAAAAAATAAAAGATTATAACTATTAGACTCGAGGTTCTTATGTTTTTAAAAATATTTTATATTTATTTTAGTCGAGTTTAGGAACAAAAATTTGGTCGACGGTTTAATACAAATGATGAATCTTGTGTCCTAAACAAAATTTGCCACAATACAATGTTGTCATTTTAACTACTTGTATAATCACTAGCATCGGTGTTAATGTACAATTAATAGTTTACTAACTAATATCATCTAATCCTTCTTCAACAAGTTAATTAGCTTGTTGTTGTCAAAAATACTAGTTTAGAGAAAATTCCAATTTCAAGTCCAATTTGTATCCAAATATTTTCATAATCATACATGCACGTTAAGTACATTTATGATGTCTATTATATTCTCTCCATAATAATTTTTTTAAAGAAAAAATTAATCTTCTTCTAGTTCATTTTACCAATTTTGAACTTACCTCTACTTAAACTCATTGCAAGTAAAAGAGTATATTCTTAGGTAACCTACACACAATTGAAAGGAACGTTTTTCAAATGCGACCATGTTAAATGTGGCAACTTACACTTTAAAAGGTCAAACAAGTATAAAATAGGACAATTTGAATTTTACGTCAAAAGGCTCAATGAAATAGAAGTCTCAAGTGGTTTGATGTGCCCATTTGACATTCTCCAACTCAATATTAATGCTCGTCATTGTTACTTGTATACCTAAATAATCCTTGTTTATTTATTTATTTTCCTCCCGACCATTAGAATGGGGATGAAAATTATTTACTTCTCTCAATTTTATTTTAAAAATAAAACTCTTTTTTTAACTATAAACTATTTTTTTTCCCTCCCTTATCTATGTATTATAAAATATTTATATTTTTTCATTGATATTTTCAATCCTCCATGTACATAAATATTTTTTTTATATTATATATAATATTTATTTATTGGGTTAAATATTTAAATTTTTTTATTTAAATTCATTAATGTTACAATTAACAATAATTTTTTTATGAACTTTTCATGAAATCTAACACTATTTTTTATTATTGTTATCCTTTACATGAATTAAATATGTATATAGGTATGTAGATGCATGTGTGTATTTAAGTGTCACTTCTCTCTATCTCTGTTGTTTATATAGATAAATAAATTTATCTGTCATTAATGAAATATTCTAGATTATAATTTAAAATTTATTTATATTATAAATAAATTTATGATTTTATTTTTATAAATATATCTCTATTTTTATTAATTATTTTTGTATTATTTGCATTAAAATATACTTATAAAATTATTATTACTTGTTATTTTTACTTGTATAATAGATATTAGAGTTATGATTGTTGTTAATGTCTCATTTTTATTTTATTTAGAATATCATTAATGTATATACTCTCATGATAATTCTCACTTTTCTTTTTCATCTCAAAAATAATTTTTTTTCTCTAGATTAAAAAATAAAAAAGTATCATGATTTTTTAAAAAATAAATAAATAAAGGTTAATAATCTAAAGGTAAAAATATATATTTAAAAAAATTAATTAAAATAAGAAGAAGATTATTTATTGTTCGAAGTTAAGAAAAACTTTATTTTTTAGAGCATAATTGAGAGGCATAAATAATTTCATCATTTATAATGGTTGTGTTTACTAGGAAAATCAGAAATTTTTTCCTAAATTCATGAGACATAAATATCTGCTGTACTAAATTTCAGTTACTGTCCACTTTTTTCGGGCTTTTGAGTCGATTGTGATCCACATCAACACCCCAATTACCAATTGTATGGAATGTAAATTGGGATTGGCAAATAGATTAATTGTTGTTTGACACGTGGAACCATTCATTTGTTCAGATTTGAGCTCGTGATAATGTCACCATTCGAGTGCTAGTATATAAATTGATGCCAATGTCATCGGGAGAACTCACACCACTGACATCTCCACGTTAGGAGGAACCTTGTGTGACCAAGTGATTTGTAGTACTACTTGAATTAGACCTACTCCCTCTCATCTCGGTTCATCATTCAGTCGGGGCTTACAACGGTGTTCATATTTGACACCAATCAGCCTCGAGTCTAGAGCCAAATCTCAAGTATGTGAGAGTACTCAAATGTTGTAGGCGGTACTCCTTTTCATGTGGCAAACTAGTTTTATTATACTAGTATCTATAATTTTTACCCTTTAAGTAAATTCTTTCATGGGAAAACAAGACATCTCACTTTCACTTGTAATATACAACCCCATTGCTAAGCTTGGAGAATACAAACAATTTCAAGATCTTCTTATTATTTGTTGCTCTAGTATTTACATTATTATTTCGATTCCTTACTTTTACTCTAAATCTAAGTTCTTAAACCTTCATTTAATCTTCAATTTCCCGATTTAGCCGAAAAAGAAATGAAGTTTGATTAATCTTAATTCACTTGTCGTTAATCTATATTTTATAAATTTAACTATTTTTTCAAACATAAGATTTTTTAACGTTAATCTATATTTTATAAATTTAACTATTTTTGCAAACATAATATTTTTTTCGTCAAACAGTTTGGAACCATTTATGGGGATAGGCAATTATGACATTGTTTTGATTTGTTGTTTCAACTCTTTGCTGGGTCATCAGATCTTACCTACTGAAAAATCACTACCATGTTTGGAACACTACATAATAGCCCAGCCATCGACGATCAACACAACAACATGTTTGCTACAGATTTGCCTAATCTTTGGTACCATTGAACTTGCAGGTCTCAGAGCACTCAGAGGAGCATGAACGTGGGAGAGCGGATAATCAGTTCTCCTCACAAGAAGATATCAAAAGAGAATATGCAAGAGGATACCAAACTCCAAACAATGAAAGAAATATTGATGATGGGTACCATAGAAATCGGTACTGCCCACAAAGGGTCCAATGCCATCACCCAAGAGTAATGGGGGCGTATCAAAGAAAAGGTTTTGTGCTAGAGAAAGCTATGGTAGGGATGATAAATGTTCAGAACGCCTTCTTGACATAGATGGAAGACACTATTGGGACCTTTACTGACAACGTTACTGGAGATAACGCACCATCTAGACGAAGAGCGACTGGAACACCAATGAACATCTCAGTCAACTCGATGGGATGGGGTTCCTCGATAATTTGAGTGATGGCATAAACAGGTAAGGAGCAACGTAGGAGCTAGTAAACCCATTCAGGATGAATATTATTAGCTCCATTCATGAGGTCCACTTCATAATGGATTAGATTCGGGGACCCCACCAATTTTCAGGAGGATATATACTAAGAAATAATCTCAGCTACCCTTCAATCCAAGTGTGGCTACAACACTAACCCCAACTATTCAAGATTTTGAGTCTCCCAAAATACGGTGGAACTATAGATCCACGGTAGCATATAAGACTTGCATAATCAGTATCAACAAGAACGATTTGCTGCCAAGCGAGATTGAATTTGTGATGCTCAAGAAGTTTGGCCAAATACTAACAAAGGGAGAATTAACTTGGTATGCTTTACCAACCTAAAAATTCTATTCACTCTTATGCTATGCTTACTCATAAAGGCTCATGCCGAAGCGGCAAAGGTTGAAACTCACGAAAAGGATGGAATCAAGATAAAGCAATGTGAGGGAGAATCATTGCGAATCTTTGTAGAAAGATTCCAATGAGAGAGAATGATGTTGCCTACCATAATGTAAGATTTGGATGTAACCACATTTACTAACGACTTGAACACAAACATAGCTGACACTTTCTGGAAACTAAAGGAGAGCCTAAGGGAGTTTCCGACTAAAATTTGAAACGAGGTACATCACAGGTGCATGGCCAAAAATAGGGTCGAGGAAGACAAAAAGAGTCTGGAACCAGTTGAAGTTAAGGTCGTATCCAGGATAGTCGTAGAAATGTCAAGGATTTCAGTTAAAGGAATTGAAGGGACCGATCGAACCATATTCATTCTACTATCAAATAGGAGGAAGATATGGGTTGAGTTGAGTAGAAGTAACCAAGTATTGGTAAAGAAAGATGTGGCAGGATCTTTCAGGAAAACATCAAGGGATCCGGGGGTATCAAAACACTCTGCGTACAACTACAACATCAAACTCGATGACCTTGTCTTGGCCTTAAAAAATATTAAGGAAACTCATTTTCCTAAAGAGATTCATTCTGACCTGAGCATGAGATATATGGACTTATGGTGTGATTACCATAACACCTCTAGACATTCTACCAGTAATTACAAGCATTTGCAAATTGAAGTTGCACGATTTCTCAGGGATAGGTACCTTGAGGAGTTCCTTGGTGATCTGGCCAAACTTAACCTCAACAAGAACTAGGAGGCAAAAGGTCAAAAAATTCACCATCTGCTGATACAATTCACATAATCTTTGGGGGAGAAACAACCGGTGATGTCACTTATTCGGTGACCAAAAAGGCTAAAGTCTTTGTCTCCACTGGTAAGAGGGACAATGAATATCAGAAATATGATTCAATCAACTTTGTCGGGAAGGATTGTGATGGACTCACATTTTCTCATAATGATGCACTAGTAATATATCTTCATGTATTAATCCAGGTAGCTCGACCAATATCATCTAAATATGGGTCCTAATGCAACTGACAAACAAAATAAACCCCATCATGAAACTATTGGCCGACTTCAACATGTTAAGTGAATTAACCCAAAGAAAGATCAAATTAACGATTCACACTGAGAGAGTCATCCAAGAAACACTGTTTTGACATCACGACTAGAGATATGTCATGTAACATCATCTTAGGGAGATCCTAGATACACTATATGCGGGTGGTCCTTCTAACTTCTCACTAGGTTATAAGATTTCCCACCTCTTAAAGGGTAAGGTAAATTGAAGGAGACTCACCCATAGTTCGGGAGATGAATGCCCTGGCCATAGAAACCAAGAACAATAAAATAAACCTTAAAGTTAAATAGTAAGAACTTCTGCATATGGCTGAACTAGAATAAGAAATAGAGCAACCGTATAAAACAAATTCAAAGAATAAGAACAAGAACAACTGCATGTGTCAATAGTGTTCAAAGCTCCAAAAGATGTAGACATTGCCAAAACAATGATAGAGGAACTTGAGGAAGTCATCCTCTTTGTAGACTTCTCAAAGAAAAAGTTATATATGAGTTTGAATCTCGCCTCTGAACTCAAACTCAAACTCAAACTTATTGAATTTTTGAAAGCTAATGTGAATTGTTTTTCTTGGTCCTATTTAGACATAAGAGGTATACTGCTTGAAGTATCAATCCACAAGATTTGTGTGGATCCAAACCATCCTCTAGTGAAGAAAAGAAAGCAACTGCTCTCATTTGCCCGCAACCAATTCATCAAGGAGGAGGTAAATAAATTGCTTAAATTAGGATCCATTCAGAAAATGCGATACTCGAATTGGATAGCTAATATACTAGTTGTACTTACAAATCTTAACAAACTTAGGATGTGAATATGTCACACCCCACCCTGGAGGGTATGACGGGCACCTGGTGCCGGCTAGACTCTGGGCTGCTAGATGGTCCAGCCTAAGCACGTCTGCTGCTTTTGGCTGGCCCTGGCTCTATTTCAAGAAACCAACCGGCTATATAACGGCTGTAAACACAGCCTCTGGCCAACTGGCCTATAGCCACCTGAACCTGTACTATCAGCTAACCAGAACACATTCAATATAGGGAAACCTATGCTGGCCGACAAGGCCACCATGCTGTCTAGTTATCTGCAACTCAACAATGAAATACTAGAAGGCTACGTGACCGGCAAGGTCACCACTACTGTCAAGCTATGGCCCCACACGGCCAACATAAAAGAAGTAAAAGTACTAACAGCTATACAACTGCACGGCCTCACACGACCGGCTCAACTGACCACAGGGAAATATATACAGACTGCAAGCCTCTAAGAATAACAATAGAAATGATCGGGATAGGGCCCCGACCTACCCGTACTGTACAACAAAAGAAAATGAAATACACCTCTGGAATTCAGTCTCCGGATGACAGGAGCTGAATACTCGATCGCTGACAGGAATCACGAGGGATCGCCTCCTCGTCTATGAGTACGTGTAGGCAAGTAATGCAGCGCCCCACCGGGCGTCAGTACCGTTGGTACTAAGTATGTAAAGCAATAACTAAAAGGAATATTTGAAAACAACAATACAACTGATGAAACTAAAATAGGAAGGAAAAGATTAACTGTCTGATAATGTAAAACTATGCCTACTCTTAACTATACTGGAAGGAGTAGGAGTCATACCTGGAGGTGTATCGTTCTACTGTCGCTCTACTCGTATCTAATGTGACATGGCATAACATAACATAACACACACAAACCTTACCCGGCCCCCATAAGCCGAGAGGTACAACCAACACAAAATCTATACCTCTACCCCGGTCATCCCATCTCCTATAATAGCTATAAGCATCCTGCCGGTCCCCTGGGTATGCACTTGGGCTCGCTGAGCCCCTGACTATAACTGTACCTGAGTCCTGAGGACTCCTGAATCAACACCCGGGCGTATCCGCTCGACAGGGGTGTATAAGGGCCGACCAAGGCACAGTATGGGGAAAACTGGCATCCCATCTTCGTCCCCTGTGGGACGGCATGCCACTCCGTAGAGCAACGTATCCTTGTCCTCTGGAGGACGAGTCGATACAACTATTAACCCTGGGGCGATCATGGATGCTAGGTAATCCAACCCCAAAACAATACAACGGTCTCAACTAGTAATACTATCTGCATATCCCACATACTGAAGCTAATAGTAGTAAAGTATTGTACATACTGTGTGCTGAACTAGTAATGGTAATGTGTACGTACTTAATACATGCTGAGACTGATAATAGTAAATATGTATAAATATAATCTTCTGCCATACTGTGCTGAGTCCAATGCTGAACAAGATATAATCTTTCTGCTGACAACCATGTTGTATACTGAGTCTCTATGGTAACATGGCTTACTATTTCTAACATGCTTTTTAAACTTCATTTTAACCTATCATTCTACTTCTGAGATACTTTACAGATATTACATTGCTTTACTGGGTTTTAACTGAATACGATAATATCCCAATATTCTGTACTACATCACATACTGAGCATGCTGTGCAGTTCCTAATACTTGTATTAGAATCTATATCGTGCTAGCAAGTTTCGCGCTAAGTATAACATAATGCTTCTAATATCGTACCAACATTCGTAATAAACATAACACATGACTTCTGAACATTCTACTGGCCTTTATATTACTTTACTATACCGAGATTACTAACTTGCCGAGGAAACTAGCTTTACATACCTTTGCTTCTGATTTCCCGACTAACTGGCGTAGCTTGGCCAGTTTTTCAGCTATTCCTCCCAACTGCATTCATATATATATGTCAATCAGAACTAAATACGACTTTATTCTGAAGAACGACATCACTTTCGATATAATTATAGCCTAAACTTAGGCCTATCGAAAGACGGTCGAAAACTCGCTATTTTTAAGAGGTCCAGAAGGGAGAAATATTCACTTCACAGCTAGGAACACATAGACACTAGTTTGGAGCAATTCTACTTACCTTAGCTCGGTAGCTCGACGATTTGTCGGCCGTATTTCACGAAACTAAATCCGTAGGAATGCTCTCTGCTGCTAAATACCTCAGTATCTGAGGTTAATTTGAGTTTGGACAACGTTTGGCAGCGTAATCGGACGAAATTATATTACCCCCTTCGTTCTTTTCTCTCCTCTGGTTTTTCCTCTCTGTTTCACTGGAAATTTATAAGTTTAAATGAATTAAAACCGAAGTGGGGCTTTGTATACTTGGGCCTGGACAAGGCCAACATGTCACGGAGCCAACGCGGAGGCTTCACCTCCGTGACACGCTGCCATCGCGGAGGGGCTCTGTCTCGGCTCCTTCCGCGATGGTTCGACAGGTTTCTCATCCGATCTTACCTCGGGCCTTCCTTTAGCACGTATGGCCTTCAAATACGCTTAACCAACGTGCGAATAGGTCATCTAGGTGCTGGAAATCCTACGGGGTATAACATTCTCCCCCCCTTACGAACATTCATCCTCGAATGTAAACTTTTATTTAGAGGACTTCTCAACTTACTATCTAGAAAAATTTCGGCAGAGTTTCCCCTGTAATATGGACTATAGCAAAAACCTGGAATGCAGAAAAGTCCAACACAGGTACTGCACGCAATACTTTAAGATTCACTGGATGGCTATGTATCAATCTTTCTCATTTATACACATACAACCATAAGGTACTACATAAGTAATAATACGGACATACCTGTCACCTGACTAGACCTGGAATAGGTGAGGATATCTAGCTTTCATATCTTCTTCAGCTTCCCACGTCATCTCCTCGCGGTTCCTGTTACGCCACAATACTTTGACAGACGCAATATCTTTAGTCCTCAACCTGCGAATCTGTCTGTCTAAGATAGCTACTGGAACCTCTTCATATGCTAACTCTTCTGTGACCTGGACATCCTGAACTGGAACAACTGTGGAAGGGTCTCCCATGAACTTCCTCAACATAGATATATGGAATACTGGGTGAACAGATGCTAACTTCGGAGGCAAGTTCAATTCGTATGCAACTCGGCCTATCCTTCGCCGAATCTGATATGGCCCAATGAATCTCGGGCTAAGCTTGCCTTTCTTGCCAAATCTCATCACCCCTTTCATCGGAGACACTTTCAAATATACCCAGTACTTTACCGCAAATTCTAGATTTCTGTGCCGCATATCTGCATAAGACTTCTGGCGGCTCTGAGCAGTCAGCAGGCGTTCTCTGATAAGCTTTACCTTCTCCTCTGACTGTTGAATGATGTCTGGCCCAATCAACGCTGATTCCCCCACTTCAAACCAGCCCACCGGCGATCTACATTTTCGCCCATATAATGCTTCAAAGGGCGCCATCTGGATAGCTGAATGATAACTGTTATTATAAGCAAATTCAATCAATGAAAGATGCTCATCCCAGCTACCCCCAAAATCTTAGTACACACGCTCGTAGCATATCTTCGAGCGTTTGGATAGTCCGCTCAGCCTGCCCATCTGTCTGAGGGTGGAATGCTGTGCTCAAATTAATCTGCGTTCCCAAACCCCTCTGGAACGACTGCCAGAATCTAGCTGTAAACTGTGCTCCCCTATCTGAAATGATGGATACCGGCACTCCATGTAATCTAACTATTTCTCTGATATATAATTCGGCATAATCCTTAGCTGAGAAGGTAGCCTTCACTGGTAGGAAATGAGCTGATTTTGTCAGCCTGTCAACTATTACCCAAATGGAATCATTTATGCGTCTGGTACGGGGTAACCCTGTTACAAAATCCATATTTATCGCTTCCCATTTCCACGTAGGCACCGTTATATCTTGCGTCAAACCGCCCGATTTCTGGTGCTCCGCTTTCACCTGCTGACAGTTAGGACATCTAGATACAAATTCAGCTATTTCAGCTTTCATACCTGGCCACCAGTAGATGTCTCTGATGTCGTGGTACATTTTCGTTGCTCCTGGATGGAGGGAATAGCGAGCGTAATGTACCTCATGCATAATCTGCTGGCGAAGCCTTGAAATATTCGGGACACAAAGGCGGCCCTTACAACATAGCACATCATTCTTAGTTATTTGGAAATCTGACTCCTTACCTTCCTGAACTCTATCTCTAAGCTGGACTAAGTCAGGGTCCTCGTACTGTCGTTCTTTTACCTCTGTAACTAATGATGACACAGCAGAATTCTGAATTACCGCTCTATTATTTTCTGTTTCCATTACTCGAACGGCTAAACCAGCTAGCTGATGAATTTCCTTGGCTAAATCCCGCTTCTCAGGTCGCAAATACGCCAAACTCCCCATTGACTTACGGCTCAGGGCATCTGCCACTACATTAGCTTTTCTCGGGTGATACAGAATGTTCACATCATAATCTTTTAACAACTCCAACCAGCGACGTTGCCGCAGGTTCAGTTCCCTCTAAGTGAAGATATACTGTAGGCTCTTGTGATCTATAAAAATATCAACATGGACGTCATACAGGTAATGCCTCCACATCTTCAAGGCGTGGATCACTACGGCTAATTCCAGGTCATGGGTAGGGTAATTCTTTTCGTGTTTCCTCAGTTGTCTAGAAGCATATGCAATCACTTTACCATGCTGCATCAACACACAACCTAACCCGATGCCTGATGCATCGCAATACACCGAATAACCTTCTGTACATTCCGGCAATGCTAACACTGGGGCGGAGGTTAATCTGTCTTTCAGTTCCTGGAAGCTCTACTCGCATGCCTCTGTCCACTGAAACTTTACTGCTTTCTATGTCAGTTTGGTCAGAGGTGCCGCAATGGTCGAGAACCCTTCAACGAACCTCCTGTAATATCCTGCCAACCCCAGAAAGCTACGGACTTTAGTCGGAGTGGTAGGCCTAGGCCATGATTTAACTGCTTCTATTTTCTGCTTGTCAACTTGTATACCAGCATCCGACACAATATGCCCTAAAAAGGCTACTGAGTTAAGCCAGAATTCACACTTAGATAATTTAGCATATAACTGGCGGTCCTTGAGGATCTGGAGCACTGTCCGCAAATGAGTCCGGTGATCTGCTTCAGAGCGAGAATACACCAGAATGTCATCAATGAATACTATCACGAACAAGTCCAGGAAGGGTCTGAAAATACTGTTCATCAGGTCCATGAAGATTGCCAGGGCATTCGTTAACCCGAAGGACATGACTAGAAATTCAAAATGTCCATATCGGGTCCTGAACGCTGTCTTAGGAATATCCCTCTCACGTACTCGAACCTGGTGATATCCGCACCGCAAGTCAATCTTAGAAAAGTATCTGGCTCCCTGCAACTGATCAAATAAATCATCAATTCTGGGAAGCGGGTACTTGTTCTTTACTGTAACTTTGTTTTATTGCCGATAATCTATGCACATTCGGAGCGAGCCATCTTTCTTCCTCACAAATAAAACTGGCGCACCCCATGGAGAAGTACTAGGCCTGATAAGACCTTTATCCAACAAGTCTTTCAGCTGCTCCTTTAATTCTCTGAGTTCTGCAGGAGCCATACGATAGGGAGGAATTGATATCGGCTGAGTGCCTAGTAACAAGTCAATAGCAAAATCTATCTCCCTTTCTGGGGGAATACCAGGTAACTCATCAGGAAACACATCAAGAAACTCGTTCACTACCAGAACAGACTGGAGTGTCGGAGATTCTGCCCGGACATCCTAAACTCTAACTAGATGGTAAATACACCCCTTAGATATCAACTTTCTCGCCTAAAGGTAGGAAATAAACCTACCTTTTGGCGTAGCGGTGCTGCCCTTCCACTCCCGCACTGCTTCTCCTGGGAAGTGGAATCGGACCGTCTTGGTCCAACATTCAACATTGGCAAAGCACGGCACTAACCAATCCATACCCATTATGGCATCGAAGTCTATCATCTCTAACTCGACCAGATCTACTGTGGTCTGACGATCAGCAACCTCTACTGTACACCCGCGGTAGATTCTGCTAGCTATGATAGAGTCACCGACGGGCGTGGATACTAAAAAGGGCTGCCGCAATAATTCTGGTGCAATATTGAACTTTCGTGCCACAAATGGAGTAATGTAGGACAAAGTAGACCCTGGATCAATCAATACATAAGCAGGGTGTGAGCAGATAGTTAGCATACCTGTCACAACATCCGGTGACGCTTCTGAATCTTGCCTCCCTGGTAAGGCATATGTGCGGCTTGGACCCGCACCTGTACTGGAGGCCTCTGATCTGCCCCGACCCCTGCCTGCTGAAACTGAGGGCCTGCGCCTTGCCGAGGATGCTGTGGCTCGTGACCCTGCAGATGCCCTATCCTGTCTATCCTGGTCCTCTCGACCTCTAGCTTGGCAATCTTTCATCAAATGTCCTTCTTGGCCATAAATATAACATGCAGTGGAGCCATACCTGCATGCTCCAGGATGGCGTCAACTGTATATAGGGCAAAGTTGTAGGGTATACCTACTCTGCTCCGCCCTCCTCTGTATGGTGAATCTGCCATCTGCGAGCCTCTACCAGTCTCTGACTGCCCCCTGCAGCTGAATCTACCCCCTTGCGGCTGTGGCGGAGGCGGGGGCCTAGGCGGCCTGTCTAACAATAGTGGCCTGGGTCCTCCTCGAGCCTCCCTCTGTAACTCAACTGGCTTGTCCCGACGGCGCTGTTCCTGATTGGCCCTTCTGATCTCCCGATGCCGCTGTCTGATGCCCTCAATATTCTGGGCGAATGCCTGAACTCGAGCAATGTCCATGTCCTCTCGTAGTGTAGCCGTAATACAAGTCTCAACATATTCTGGATTCAACCCCATGATAAAGCGGTGTACTCTGGATGCCATGGTATCAACAAAGGCCGGTGCGTACCGGGCCAAAGAATCAAACCGCAAGGGATATTCCCGAACACTCATGGCCCCCTGCTCCAGATATAGGAACTAGTCTACCCGGGCCTGTCGAATCTCTCGCGGCAAATATTGATCCAGAAAAGCTCCTGAGAAGCTGGACCAGGTCGGAGGGGAAACATCTCTCCCTCGGGACCTTTCCCAGCTTTCATACCACAATACGGCGATGTCCCGTAACCGAAATGCTGCCAACTCAACTGATTCTGTAGGCGTGGCATGCATAACCCTGAAAATTCTCTGCATTTGATCCAGAAAATCCTGAGGGTCCTCTATCCGGTCCATACCTGTAAACTGTGGGGGATTCAGAGCCAAGAACTCTCGGACCCTCGAACTACCGGGCCCTCCTGACGACTCCACAACTGTAGACGGCATCGGCTGACGCTGAGCAGCCATCATCTGTGCTAACATAACTACCGCACTCCTAACCTCTTGGTCGGAAGGTGTCGGTATAGGGATTGCTGGAGGTAGTGTCGCCCCAAGTGGCTCCTGATGTGGTGGAGACTGCTGAGAAGGCTGGGACGATGCCTCTGTAGTGCCCTCTGATCGGGCTATTTCTAAACGAGGGTGAGGCATCCTGCTGGTGCCTTCCCCTGCTGCAATATCTAAACTCTGGCCTGTGATAGGATGTCGCTGGTCTGACATTATCTGTAACCAAAGAATACAGTAAGCTTTTAGGGACTCAACCCTATATTGTACCGCTCTACAGCACGACTGAATAAGAATAAAAGACAACCATCCTATCATGCCTTGCAGCCACCTATCCATAGAATGTGGTGCACAACACATCCATGGACAGGACTTTACTTAGCACGGCTTGCAGACTCCCTGGGATACGACCTACTCTGATACCAAGTTTGTCACACCCCACCCTGGAGGGTATGACGGGCACCTGGTGCCGGCTAGACTCTGGACTGCTAGATGGTCCAGCCTAAGCACGTCTGCTGCTTTTGGATGGCCCTGGCTCTATTTCAAGAAACCAACCGACTATATAATGGCTGTAAACATAGCCTCCGGCCAACTGGCCTATAGCCACCTGAACTTGTACTATCAGCTAACCAGAACACATTCAATGTAGGGAAACCTATGCGGGCCGACAAGGCCATCATGCTGTCTAGTTATCTGCAACTCAACAATGAAATACTAGAAGGCTACGTGACCGGCAAGGTCACCACTACTGTCAAGCTATGGCCCCACACGGCCAACATAAAAGAAGTAAAAGTACTAACAGCTATACAACTGCATGGCCTCACACGACCGGCTCAACTGACCACAGGAAAATATATACAGACTGCAAGCCTCTAAGAATAACAATAGAAATGATCGGGATAGGGCCCCGACCTACCCGTACTGTACAACAAAAGAAGATGAAATACACCTCTGGAATTTAGTCTCCGGATGACAGGAGCTGAATACTCGATCGCTGACAGGAATCACGAGGGATCGCCTCCTCGTCTATGAGTACCTGCAGAAAAGTAATGCAGTGCCCCACCGGGTGTCAGTACCGCTGGTACTGAGTATGTAAAGCAATAACTGAAAGGAATATCTGAAAACAACAATACAACTGATGAAACTAAAATAGGAAGGAAAAGATTAACTGTCTGATAATGTAAAACTATGCCTACTCTTAACTATACTGGAAGGAGTAGGAGTCATACCTGGAGATGTATCGTTCTACTGTCACTCTACTCGTATCTAATGTGACATGGCATAACATAACATAACACACACAAACCTTACCCGGCCCCCATAAGCCGGGAGGTACAACCAGCACAAAATCTATACCCCTACCCCGGTCATCCCATCTCCTATAATAGCTATAAGCATCCTGCCGGTCCCCTGGGTATGCACTTGGGCTCGCTGAGCCCCTGACTATAACTGTACCTGAGTCCGGAGGACTCCAGAATCAACACCCGGGCGTATCCGCTCGACAGGGGTGTATAAGGGCCGACCAAGGCACAATATGGGGAAAACTGGCATCCCATCTTCATCCCCTGTGGGACGGCATGCCACTCCGTAGAGCGACGTATCCTCGTCCTCTGGCGGACGAGTCAATACAACTATTAACCCTGGGGCGGTCATGGATGCTAGGTAATCCAACCCCAAAACAATACAACGGTCTTAACTAGTAATACTATCTGAATATCCCACATACTGAAGCTAATAGTAGTAAAGTATTGTACATACTGTGTGCTGAACTAGTAATGGTAATGTGTACATACTTAATACATGCTGAGACTGATAATAGTATATATGTATAAATATAATCTTCTGCCATACTGTGCTGAGTCCAATGCTGAACAAGATATAATCTTTCTGCTGACAACCATGCTGTATACTGAGTCTCTATGGTAACATGGCTTACTATTTCTAACATGCTTTTTAAACTTCATTTTAACCTATCATTCTACTTCTGAGATACTTTACAGATATTACATTGCTTTACTGGGTTTTAACTGAATACGATAATATCCCAACATTCTGTACTACATCACATACTGAGCATGCTGTGCAGTTCCTAATACTTGTATTAGAATCTATATCGTGCTAACAAGTTTCGCGCTAAGTATAACATAATGCTTCTAATATCGTACCAACATTCGTAATAAACATAACACATGACTTCTGAACATTCTACTGGCCTTTATATTACTTTACTATACCGAGATTACTAACTTGCCGAGGAAACTAGCTTTACATACCTTTGCTTCTGATTTCCCGACTAACTAGCGTAGCTTGGCCAGTTTTTCAGCTATTCCTCCCAACTGCATTCATATATATATGTCAATCAGTACTAAATACGACTTTATTCTGAAGAACGACATCACTTTCGATATAATTATAGCCTAAACTTAGGCCTATCAAAAGACGGTCGAAAACTCGCTATTTTTCAGAGGTCCAGAAGGGAGAAATATTCACTTCACAGCTAGGAACACATAGACACTAGTTTGGAGCAATTCTACTTACCTTAGCTCGGTAGCTCGACGATTCGTCGGCCGTATTTCACGAAACTAAATCCGTAGGAATGCTCTCTGCTGCTAAATACCTTAGTATCTGAGGTTAATTTGAGTTTGGACAATGTTTGGCAGCGTAATCGGATGAAATTATATTACCCCCTTCGTTCTTTTCTCTCCTCTGGTTTTTCCTCTCTGTTTCACTGGAAGTTTATAAGTTTAAATGAATTAAAACCGAAGTGGGGCTTTATATACTTGGCCTGGACAAGGCCAACGTGTCACGTTGCCAACGCGGAGGCTTTACCTCCGTGACACGCTGCCATCGCGGAGGGGCTCTGCCTCGGCTCCTTCCGCGATGGTTCGACAGGTTTCTCGTCCGATCTTTCCCCGGGTCTTCCTTTGGCACGTATGGCCTTCAAATACGCTTAACCAACGTGCGAATAGGTCATCTAGGTGCTGGAAATCCTATGGGGTATAACAGAATAGATTTCAAAGATCTAAATAAGGAATTTCCAAAAGATTATTCCCCTTGTCCCATTAATCAAACGATTGATGATATGACAGAGCACAAGTTATTCGACTTTATGCCTACTCTGAGTGTAATCCAATTAAGTTGGACTCGAGGATCAGGACAAAACTTTGTTTGTTATGGAGTACAACACCTACTATTATAATGTCATGCCTTTTGGGCTAAAAAATGTTAGAGCTACTTATCAGAGGCTAGTGACTAAAATGTTTGAGAAACAAATAAGTAATATGGAGGTTTACATTGATGACATGCTTGTTAAGTCTCAAAAAATAGAGAACCATTTGGAACACTTGTAGAAAACCTTTGACATACTCTGAAAGTACAATATAAAATTAAACCCGGAGAAATGCATTTTTGGGGTTGGGTTAGGGAAGATTTTTGGGTTCTTAATTTCAAATAGGAGAATCAAAGTAAATTCAGATAAGATGAAAGGAATTAAAGAGATACCAGTCGTACTCGGGAACCCAAAGGCACCGAGAGATTGGCCATATTAGGAAGGTCGATAGTAAGGTCCTCAAAATGAAGTCATAGATTCTTCAACCAATTAAATAAAAAGAACAACTTCAAATTAATGTCAGAAAGACAATAAGAATTAAGGGACCTCAAAAAATATTTATCAATCTCCCCTTCATGGCAAAACCAAAAATTGGGGAGCAACTACTCCTATACCTGCCCGAGGCCGAGGTTGTAGTAAGTGTTGTATTGGTTCGTAAAGAGAAAATGTATGCAATCTCCTATTGACATATATCAGTAAAATAATTCTGGATGCTGAGACTTGGTACTCACATCTGAAAAAGTTGGCCTTAGCACTCGTCACGATCGCTCGTAAGCTCAGATATATTTCGAATGTCATCCAGTTAGCGTCGTGTCAATTTTCCCACTGAGGAGCATCTTAGATGAGTCAAAGCTCTCAGGGTTACTAGCCAAGTGGTCAGTAGAAATAAGTGAGTATGACATAACATATCGCCACCGGACTTGCCATCAAGTCGCAAGTCTTAGCTGACTTTGAGGTGATTTTAGCCCGAGCATGTTCCTAGATGTAGAGAAAGAAGTAATATTGGCCTCTGGGATCGCCTAGGATATAGACCCTATATATATATATATATATATATAGTTCTTCTAATATAAAAGGTACCGATTTTGGCATAGTCTAGGTCACTCCATCCATTGAGACAATTGGGAATGTTATAAATGTATTTCTTTAACTAACAATGAGTCCGTGATAGTAGGTATGAAGTAGGCACGTGGACTTGAATCCAAGATTGTGGAGGTGATAAGTGACACAAAACTTGTGGTCAACCAAGTCTATGGTATTATGAAGCTAAGGATGAACGAATGCAGAGGTATCAGATCAAGGTCAGAACCTAATTATCTCAATTCAAAATTAGAAGTTGAGATAGATCCCCCGAGAATAAAATATGGAAGAAGGAGCTCTAGCTGACCTCAGATCTTCAACTGCAGTTTTAGGGTTAGGAACGGATGTTATCGTACAACTTCTTAACTCCACCCAGAACTCAAGTCCTACTGAGGTAAACTCCACAAGTCTAACTTAGAACTGATATAATGACATTATGGACTATTTGCATAATGGTACCTTTCCCAAAGATAGCAAAGTATCTCAGGCCCACAGAACTAAAGCAACGCGTTATTTCCTAGTCAAAGGACAATTATACTAGAGGTCTTCTCTATCATGCCCCATCTTGGGAGGCATGACTGGCACCTAGTGCAACACTAGGACCTGGGCTGACCTAGATGGGCATAAGCACCTCTGGTGCCTGCCAGTAACACAGAATCAAGAAAACAAGCAGCTATATCTCGACGGTAAAACATAACCTCGGGCCGACAATGTCACGCCCCACCTTGGGAGGCATGACCGACACCTAGTGTCACAGTGGTTCTGAACTAGTCTAACTAGACTAGTGCACTACTGGTGCACATCGGCACTCAATTCAAGAAACCAACGAGCTATATCTCGGCTATAACTATAGGCCCTGGTCGACAAGGCCACCTGTAGAAGAAGACAACTAACTAGAACAACACAATAACAGGGATCCTATGCGGGCCGACAAGACCATCATGTTGTCTAATTATAACCAAAATGTAAATCAGGCGCTAAACTACGCTATGGCCGACAAGGCCGCTATCTAACAGCTAAGCAAGGCCCCACATGGCCATCACAGGAAATAAAGAACACATGGTCCCCACACAGCCAACAGCAAACTAACCACCGGGAATATGCAATAGTCTGTGAGCCTCTAGGAATGGTATAATGGTCGGGACAGGGCCCCGACCTATCCCAAAGCTATACATCAAAAGTGAACCTTGTCTAACTTTCAACTCTGGAGGGAAGAAGCTGAATAAACTGTTGACCTCAACTGAAGGCTAGGAACATCCCGAACCATGTCTATGTGCACCTGCAGGCAAGTAATGCGGCGCCCCGAGTGGGAGTCAGTACAACATGTGCCTAATATGTAAGGCAAGAAGATAATAACTGACTGAAAGCGAGTAAAACTGTAGTAATCAAAGAAGAGAGTAAGAGTTTAACCTGAGTACCTTCCTTATCTGAAATATTTAAACAATAAGTCTACCTATATGCAAACAAGAACCTAACTGAGCCCCCATAAGCCTAGAAGGTACAAACAACATAGAAAAACCTACCTTGGCCCCCATAAGCCTTGGCAGGTACAAACAAGGTATACTTCTACTGATTGGCTACTAAAACTAAAAGCAAACTATAACTCTAGGCTACTCGTTCTCTGAATACACGTCTGAGCCTAATAGGCTGCATCGACTTTATCTATGTTTGAACTGTCTGGCTGTGTGACTGGACCCCGAACCTTGGCTCAATTATGTGTCATAACGTAACCACTGATAGCTGGACCCCGAGCCTTGGCCCGACTATGGGTCGTAATGCAACTGCTGTATCTAGATCCTGACCCTTGGCTCGACTATGGATCATGATATGACTACTGTAACTGTGACCTGATCCTTGGCTCGACTATGGGTTGTAATGTAATCTCTAGTAACTGGACCTCGGGCCTTAGCCCGACTGTGGATCATAATGGAACTACTATGAATGGGCCCCGAGCCTTGGCTCAACTATGGGCCATAATGTAAGTTCTGAAACTGGATATGGTCCTCACGGCCTTACTCTGGTCCCTTGGACATCATACTGCTTTTATGAATATAACTCTATAGGCAACAACACTCAAACCCCAAATACGATACACAACAAGCGAACTGACTAGGATTGATAGGAGTTACTAATCATCGTTACTAACTCAATTTATTCATAACAGCTAACCCCAATAGGTTTACTCGGTAATACTATAGGAATACGTGTCGTACTAACTTTACGACGAACATAACTTGCCGAAAGAATAGCCTTACATACCTCGAGTACTGATTTCCTATCTAACTGGCGAGTTTTAATCCGTATTCAACAGCCCTTTCCAACTGTAATCGTATTACTGGGAGAATAAGACTAGTTTCAGTACTAAATTCGACGAAAATGATAACTTTATATATAAATATGAACTATATTTCAACTTAACAGAACACGGCCAAAAACTCATAATTTCTCGAAAGTCTAGAAGGGAGAAATGCTTACTTGAAGCCTGTGATCGTATAGAAATTAGTTTGGAGCAATTCCAACAACTTTGGCTCGGCAGTGTTACGATTTACCGGGAGAATTTCATGAAAATAACTCTATAGCACTGCTCCCTGTAGCCTTAAACTTCAATACCCAAAGTTAATTTGAATTCAGGCGGCGTTTGCTAGCGTAATCGGATGAAAACTCACTAATCTCTTTGTTCTCTCTCAAGTCTGGCCGTGGAAATTATTTGAAAATGTGATCTCAATTGAATAGAGGACCTTATATGTATATACTAGGGTGGTGGTAGGGAGGCGCCTCATGCCACTCAATGCGGCATCCTTGCCCCGCGTCGCGCCCCTCAACACTCTAAGGGGCCGGCACGCTACGCTGCCCAAAGCACTAGGGTGCTGGCACGTCACGCTGGCCCTTGCGGCCTGGCCTCGTTCGACCTGACTTCCGGGGTTTCCTACACGCGTTGAATATTCCTTATTTATCATAATTCCATGCGTACGTTTATGAGTTACTAACTTTTACGGGGTGTAACATCCTTCCCCCTTAGGAAAATTCGTCCTCAATTGTCTACTCCAACTTGTAGGAGTTTAACTTTTTTAACTTTTATTTTTGAAAACTTTCGGCAGAGTCTCCCCTGTAATATGGACTACCGAAAAACCCTGAAACACAAAAATGTCCAATACAGGTATAACACATGACACTATAGCAACTCTTGCTTAACAGAATGGCAGTTAACTGAATAGTATCAATAACATGAATCATAAACAACGGCTGAATCAACGACCCTACCTTAACTGCATAATCAGATCTAATCCCAGAATAGATGAGGATATCTAGATCTCATGTCGTCCTCAGTTTCCCAGGTCATTTCTTCTTTATTTCTATTTCTCCACAATAATTTAACTGAGGCAACATCTTTGGTTCTCAACTTGCGAACTTGCTGATCTAATATGGTTATAGGAACCTCTTCATAGGCTAGTTTCTCAGTGACTTGGAAGTCCTCAATTGGCACAACACGGGATGGATCCCCTATACACTTTCGCAGCATCGATACATGAAAGACCGGGTGAACAGATTCCAACTCTGAAGGCAATCTAACTGGTATGCCACCTGGCCTATTCTCCGGAGGATCTAATATGGCCTAATAAATCTTGAGGTAAGCTTACCTTTCTTGCCAAATCTCATTACGCCTTTCATCGGCTATACCTTGAGGAATGCCCAGTCACCAACATCAAATTCTAAGTATCTACGACGGACATTAGAATAGGACTTTTGATGACTCTAGGCTGCCAACAAGCATTCTCTGATAAGTTTTACCTTCTCCTATATTGGCGGACCATGTCTAGCCCAATTAGTTCTGATTCTCCTACCTCAAACCAACCAACTGGGGACTTACACTCTCGCCCATATAAAGCCTCATACGATGCCATATGAATTGTCGAGTGATAACTATTATTATAAGAAAACTCAATAAGGGGTAAATGTTCATCCCAGCTACCCCCAAAGTCGAGCACGTATGCACATTGCATATCCTCGAGCGTCTGAATTGTATGATCTGCCTGCCCATTTGTTTGAGGATGGAATGTTGTACTCAAATTGACCTATGTTCCCAATCCTTTCTGGAATGACTGCCAGAATCTAGTAGTAAATTGTGCTCCTCTGTCAGAAATAATAGATATTGGAACACCATGTGCTCGGCGGTGGATACTACACACAAGTGCACATGGTAGAACAAGTAGTAAAGTGGCTTATTTCAAGCCAAGTATCGATCCCACAGGGACTGAACTACGGTATTAATTAACTTAAGCGTCAGTGAACTATATCTCTATGAATGCAGACAACCAAATAAATAATATTTTAAGAGTTAAAGTTTACTAAGTAATAAGAATCTAAGTCAAGATTATAATTTGAGTCTGAATAATAGCAATGAACAAGCTGAGGTTAAGACAAACATGCAGAGATGTAATTTATTAATTCAATTCAGAGAATCTTTTCTTCGGTTGCTAGTCAGGAATTTATTGCCTATGGATTGGATCTTTCGACTCCTATCCAATTTAAGAATCATGAGACCTTAATCTACATTTCTGTGATAAAAGAATTTCATGCTCTAGCCATACATAACCGATTCCGTAATTGACTAATAAGACTTTCACATATATTTCTATTCTGAATGTAAATCAATTTTCAATTTTCTAAACTAAGAAAAGATCATATCGTACCAATTCACATCTGTCCAATTTCTTTCCTTTTCAAAATCAAAATTGGATTTCTAGATATACATTAACATTGGCCAAACATTAATGCAGTAAAAACAAGAATTGATAGAACAACCATTGAAGAAAAGATGAAAACTGAAATGATCAATAATTACATTCCTCTACAATTATTCTTAACCTCAGCAAGAAGTGAATTAGCCACTCATTTGTGGATTAAATATCATCAAATAAGTAGAATTCATACAAACAATTGAGATTAAAGATAAAGAGAAAGAGAAGAACCCTAGAATTTTCATCCTCTCAACTGCCTGTAACCCACGTTCTTGCTCAACCAATTCAGAATGTTTAAAATAAAACCTAAGTGTGCTATTTATACTATTGAGAATTTTTTCCAGAATAACAAGCAACGTGGCACGGAGTGTATCGCGGAGCACTCCCTCCGTGCCACGGGGGTATCGCGAACCCTCACTGGAACTTGAGGTTCCAGGTAATTATACTCAACATGACATGGAGTGCATCGCGGAGCATTGCCTCCGTGTCATGGAGGTAACGCGAACCTCCACTGGAATTTGACAAAATTAATTCATCCGAGGCAGAATGCCTCCGCGATGACAGCGTGACACACCTCCATTGCGGAGCCCTTATTTTTGCTGCTCTCCCTTGTCAATTTCCACTCCTTGCTTCCAAGTCCATTCCCGCTCTTCACCAACATATATATTAGCTTTCTAAATTTCCTTTTTCCTGCAAAACAATGCTAATCATGTTGGTTAGTATAAATTCACATTTAACTAAGAATCACATGAGAATGTACAAATAACGATAGATAAACAAGTCGAAATGAAGCATTTGAGTATCACTTGGGCATGCAATTCTGCCCAAGATCACCATGTAGTCTAACTATTTTTTTAATGTATAACTTGGCATAGTCTTTGGCTGAAAAAGTTGTCCTGACTGGCAGGAAATGAGCTAACTTCGTTAACCTGTCAACAATCACCCAGATGGAGTCAAACCTGCGCCTGGTGCGGGGTAGTCCTGTCACAAAGTCCATATTAATTTCCTCCCACTTCCACATAGGTATAGCTATTTCTTGAGTTTGGCTGCCGGGCTTCTGATTCTCGGCCTTTACCTTTTGGGAATTAGGGCACTGCGCTACAAATTCGACTATAACTTTCTTCATTCCAGGCGACCAATATATATCTTTTATGTCGTGGTACATCTTTGTCGAACCTGGATGATGAGAATAACAAGATTAGTGCACCTATGCAATAATCTACTGGCGGAGTCCTGCTACATCTGGGACGCAGAGGTGACCACTGTATCTCAAAACTCCATCTTCGACTATCTCAAAAACTAATACTTCACCTTGCTAAACTTTATCTCTGAGTTGTGCTGAGTGAGAATCTTCATATTTCCGCTCTTTTACCTCTACTACTAGGGACGACACTGTTGTATTCTGAATTATGGCTCCATTATCCCTGTATCAACTACTTGAACTGCTAAACTAGCTAGCCGATGCAATTCTCGGGCCATTTCACGCTGTTTCGGCCTCAAATATGCCAAACTGCCCATAGATCGGCGGCTAAGGGCATCTGCCAAAATATTAGCAAGATGTTCACATCATAATCTTCCAACAATTCTAACCAATGGCGTTGTCGCAAATTCAACTCTTTCTATGTGAAAATGTACTGAAGGGTTTTTTGGTCAGTAAAAATATCCACATGAACCCTATATAAGTAATGTCTCCATATCTTTAAAGCATGAACCACTGCAGCTAACTCTAGATCGTGGGTGGGATAGTTCTTCTCATTTTTACTCAACTGCCTCGAAGCTTAAGTAATTATCTTACCATGCTGCATCATAACACATCCTAACCCAATGCCTGAAGCGTTACAATACACCGCATAACCCTCTAAACCTTCTGGCAAAGCTAACACTGGTGCTGATGTTAATCTGTTTTTCAATTCCTGGAAACTCTACTCATAGGCTTCTGTACACTGAAACTTGGCTTCTTTCTGAGTCAATTTAGTCAACGGTGCTGACAGAGTAGAAAACCTCTCCACTAACCTTTTGTAATATTTGGCTAACCCCAAGAAACTGCGAACCTCTATTGGGGTCGTGGGTCTAGGCCATGTTTTCACTGCCTCAATTTTCTGCGAATTGACCTGGATACCAGCCTCTGATACAATGTGACCCAAGAAAGCTACAGAATTCAACTAGAACTCACATTTAGAAAACTTTGCGTACAAATGGCGGTCTCTGAGGATCTGGAGTACTGTTCCTTAATGACCTTTATGCTTTGCTTCTAAGCACGAGTAGACTAAAATATCATCAATGAACACTATTACAAAAATGTCCAAATACGTCCTGAAGATGCTATTCATTAGGTCCATGAAAACTATTGACACGTTAGTCAATCCGAAGGACACAACAAGAAACTCAAAGTGGCCATACCTGGTTCTGAAAGCTGTCTTCGGGATATCTTTCTCCCGAACTCGAACCTGGTGGTACCCGAATCTCAAATCAATTTTAGAAAAGTATTTCTCCCCTTGCAGCTGGTCAAACAAATCATCTATTCTCAGAAGAGGATATTTATTCTTAACAGTAACCTTATTCAATTGCCAGTAGTCTATGCACACGCGTAGGGAACTATCTTTCTTTCTTACAAACAAAACTGGCGCACCCCACGGTGATGTACTGGGTCTAATGAAACCTTTGTCTAATAGATCTTTCAGTTGTTCTTTCAATTCTCTAAGCTCTGTAGGTGCCATTCTATATGGGGGGATAGATATCGGATGAGTATCTGGTAGCAAATCTGTAAAGAAGTATATTTCCCGCTCTGGGGGAATACCGGAAAATTCATCCGGAAACACATTTGGGAACTCATTAACAAATGGGATAGACTGGAGAGTCGGGGATTCTACTTGCACATCCCAAACCCTGATAATATGGTAAATACAACCCTTTGCTTTTGTTACACCCCGTAGGTTTCTAGCATTTAGTCGACCTATTCGCATGTTGGTTGAGAGTTTTAGAATGTCATACGTGTGAGAAAAGGGCCTGGGGAAAGGCCGAACGAGTGCCAAGTTGGAATTTCATAAGAGGAGGCCGAACCGCGCTGCCCAAAGGGGCAAAGTGGCACGGAGCCAAAATGGCGTGTTGGCCAGCGTGCCACGTTGCCATGTATTTTGCTGCAAGTATATAAAGGGCCTCACCTTCAACTTTTAAGTCATTTTTCCATGTTTAAACGACTAGAGAGGGAGAGAGACGAAGAGTTCCTATAAATATTCATTCGATTACGCCGTCAAATGCGGTCCAAACTCGAAATAACCTCGGGTAGTGAGGTATTGAGCTGCAGGGAGCATTCCTACGGAGTTAGTTTCGTGAAATTCGATCCGCGAATCGCCGTCTCACCGAGATAAGGTAAGTGGAATTGCTCCAAATTAGTGTCAATATACTCCTAGACCTAAAGTGAGTATTTCTCTCTTCTGGACTTCCGAGAAATAGCGAGTTTTCGGCTGTTGTTCGATAAGTAAAAGTTTGGGCTATATAGATATTCAACTAGTATTTTCTTCTAGAATATTTATGAATTTAGTTCTAATTGCTATAAATATGAACGCAGTTGGAAGAAATAGCTGGATATTGGCCGAGCTACACCAGTTAGCCAAGGAGTCAGTAATTGAGGTATGTAAAGCTAGTTTCTTCGGCAAGTTAGTGATTCTAGCACAGTGAAATAGAGTAAATTCCAGAAGAAAGTTTCAGAAGTCGAGTATTATGCCCAGTGTGAATTTAGTAAGCATGTCTGAGTTATTATACCATATGCAGAATAAAAGTCAGTAAATTAGTAGCAGACAGTGAGATATCATTCCAGACTTAGTATAACTCAGTATTAGATTCAGTTTAATTCAGCAAGAGATTCAGAATAGTATATCAAGATCACGGACAGTATTATCAGATTTATTATACATGTTATATGTGATTGTTGTTGCTTGTAGAGACCTGATTATTTTATGTGGGCACCCTTAGAGCTTCCTTGCTGCCCCAAGGTTAATAGTTGTGTCGAATCTCCCACCAAAGGGTGAGGATATGTCACTCCAAGGAGTGGCATGCCGTCCACTAGAGGACGAAGATGGGATGCAGCATTCCCCATAGCAGGCTGATTAGCATTATAGCATACCCCTGTTGAGCACTTGCGCCCAGGGCACAGATTATAGATTACAGATCACAGATCTCAAATTACAGTTTACAGGAGTCCTCTAGACTCAAATACAACTATAGTCAGGGGCCTAGAGAGCCTAAGTTTTATACCAGGAGGCCTGTGGGATGCTCATAGTTACTAGACGAGTGGAGTGAATTGTTATTTTTGGATGGCGACCCGGGTAGGGGTATATAGATTGTGTGTTGATTGGTACCTTCCGGCTTATGGGGGCTGGTATAGGTTCTTGTATGCTATATGTGTTATTTATTAAATTGATAGATAGTAGGACGCCGCATTGACGGTATGATTCTCACCTTCTCTCCAGTACAATTAAGCTTAGTTTAGATTCTGCCATCCCAAACAGTCTTAGCCATCTTCTGTTATACAGTAACTATCAGTATTACTGTCTATTTTCAGTTATGTTTAGTTATTGCTTTGCATACTCGGTACCAGTGGTACTGACGCCCGTTTGGGGGCGTTGCATTACTTGTCTGCAGGTACTCATAGGTGAGGAGCCAATCCCTCGTAATTCCATCCAGCACACAGGGTCATCAGCTCCTGTCATCCGGAGCTTGACAGATAGAGGTTCATTCCTTTTCTTTTATTGTATAGTACGGGTAGGTCAGGGCCTTGTCCTGACCATCTTATTAGTATTCTTAGAGGCTTACAGATTGTATATTCCCTGTAGTTAGTTGTACCGATCGTGTGAGGCCGTGTCTATGTTTTAGTTTGTTTATGATGGCCGTGTGGAGCCTTAATCAGTTAATAGTTGGTGACCTTGCTGGTCACAGAGTAGTTTAGAATTTGATTCAGCGTTTTAGTGAAACTAGTCAGCATGGTGGCTTTGTCGGCCCGCATAGATTCCTTTATACTACTGTGGTTCTGGTCAGCTGTTGTTTTCTTACAGGAGGCTATAGGCCTAGTCGGCCGAAGGCTGTATTTACAGTCGTTATATAGCCCATTGGTTCCATGAATCAAGAGTTAGAGCCAGCCTGGCACCAGAAGTGCTTAGGCTCAGTAGTCCAGCAGTCCAGGTCTTAGTAGGGAACCAGGTGCCAGTCATGCCTCCCAAGGAGGGGCGTGACAGCTATTAACTTTTTTGCTCGAAGATAGGATATAAACTTACCTTTTGGAGTCGCTGAATTACCTCTCCACTTTCGTACTACCTCTCCCGGGAAATGAAATCGGACGATTTTGGTCCAACATTCTATAGTAGCATAACATGGTATCAGCCAATCCATTCCCATAATCACATCAAAGTCAATCATTTCTAATTCTACTAGATCTGCTGAGGTCTGACGACCAACAACCTCTACTGTACAGCCCCGGTAAACTTTTCTAGCAATAACAGAGCCACCAACAGGGGTAGATACTGAAAAGGGTTGCTGAAGTAATTCTGGTACTATATTGAACTTCCGATATACTAACAGAGTAACATACGATAAAGTGGAGCCCGGATCTATCAAAGCGTAAACTGAATGAGAACAGACATCTAAAATACTTATCACAACATCTGGCAATGACTTTGACTCTTGTCGCCCTGGTAACGCATATGTACTATCTTGACCGCTGCCTGAACTAGATGCCCCCAATCTACCTCAGCCTCTGCCAGCTGGAGCTGAGGGCCTACGCTCAGCTAAAACTCACTAATGTACGTTTGCTAGTGTAATCGGACGAAAACTCACTAATCTCTTCGTTCTCTCTCAAGTCTGGCCGTGGAAATTATTTGAAAATGTGATCTCAATTGAATATAGGACCTTATATATATATATATATATATATATATATATATATATATATATTAGGGTGGTGGAAGGGAGGCTCCTCGCGCCACTCAACATGGCATCCTTGCCCCGGGTCGTGTCCCTCAACGCGCCAAGGGTTCGGCGCGCCGCGCTGCCTAAAACACTAGGATTTTGGCGCATCGTTTTGGCCCTTACGGCTTGTCCTCGTTCGACCCAACTTCCAGGGTTTCCTACACGTGTTGCATAATCCTTATTTATCATAATTCCATGCGTACGTTTATGAGTTACTAACTTTTACGGGGTGTAACAGACAAGGCACACAGCAACCCTGTAAAGAAACAACTAACCCAACAGTTACAATAATAAAAGGATCCTATGCAGACCGACAAGACCACCATGTTGTCTAAGTCATTCAGATTAAAAAATGTACCGTCTGAATTTCAGAATATAGTGAACAACATATTTAATCCACATAGTCATATTTCTATAGTCTACATAGATGATGTTTTAATATACTCGGAAGATATTGATCAACACTTCAAACATATTCAGACCAGCTCTCTAGAGACTCATCTTTTTCTTCACCTTTATCTACTTTAGATGTTTCTCCTGGTTTGGATCGATACAACTCAGATTCTTGCATTGGTTCTAGTTCATTTAATAGTTTATTAGCAAGAGCATCTGTTTCTAGTTTGTTAAGTCTTTGCTTAATTTCTTTGACTTCATTTTTAATATGTAATAATTCGGTTTGAAGATCTTATATTGTTGTACTAGACCTTTTTTCTTTAAATTTATTTAGTACATTTTTCATATTAAAAGGCTCAACTGTTTCTTTGTCATGTTGTTGGTTAAGAACTATATTTTTTAATTCTATTAAATATTTTCTTTTGAGATCTTTATCTTCAATATGATCAATCATATCAAAGAAGATTTCCTTGTTATTATTGGTAATGACATTTACTGAGTGGCTATCACAGGTGCAGATTGCTCCCGTACATCCACAGTGATCAGTTGAGTCACTATTGTCAGAACTATATGCTATATTAAGCTGGTCTTCATCACTGAAACTTTCTTCAGGGGAAGAATTATTATCATATTCATCAAGAATAGAATATAATCTATCTTTTATTTCTGGCTCAAGTTCTAACATATTGATCTTATCCTTCTTTTTATTAGGGACCTTACAATCCTTAGCCCTATGGCCAAATTTTCCACAATTCCAACACTTATCATTATTTCCTTGAAAGTCACCTTTGTTGGCTTCTCGTTTGTGCCTTTTATATCTTTTTCTGTAATGATGGGGTTTTTCAGATTTATTTTTATAGTGCTTGTGTCTTCTTTTAATTTTCTTGGATGCCTCTTTTGAAGGGGCAGACAACTTGATATATCCAAAATCTTGACAAAAGCTTCCTATTTCCCTTTTGGATATTTTATTATCCTTTTTAAGTTGATTTTTAAGCTTCATATCTGTACATAATTCAAGTCCTGTGACATTTATAAACTTATAAGGTCGCCATAGGTTAATTGGCTATAAGGAATTTTTCCATCAAATCTATCTTTTAATTTTATTCTAACCTTTTCAGTGAATAATGTTGGTAAACCACTTATGAATTTTTCTTTCCAATAATCATGACTACAATCTTCTCTGACCATAACCTTGTTGAGGAATACATCCTTATACCATCTAAAATCATCTAACTTTGGGCATGATAGGTTGGATAGTATTTCTAAACTCCTATCTTGAAAAAGTTGAGGTTCTCCTATAAAATGTTTTGCTATACTATAAATTAAGGTAGCGGTGGCGTCTTCTACGCATAGATTTTCAAAAGTTTTTCCTATAGATTCAGTCTTAATAACTTGAGTGATGGTTGTAGCATTTGTTACACTATTTCTATTATCTTCAGTGAGATAATTATCCCACCAATATTTTAATGTCCCTGATATAATTAAAGTGGCAGCTTGTTTATCCGTGCAGTTTTTCATTTTATATGCCGTAATGGCCATCCCCATTTCATGTAACTTGTTGTATATCTGATGTTCTGCAAGTCCATCAATATTCCATTCAGCAATTTCATTTCCAGAGTGTGAAGTATGAGATAAAAATTCATTTTCTTCATACTGCATATCCGGGAATGCCTTTTGAAATAAAGTTGTATTTGGTGTTAATTGATATGTTTATGAATGCAGTTGGGAGAAAACAGTTGAAGTACCGGCCGAGCCTCGTCCGACAAACGAATAAGTCAAGGATAAGGTATGTAAAGCTAATTCCTTCGGCAAGTTAGTAATCCAGTACGATAGATAGTGTGATGTACAGAAGAAAGAACTTATAAGTCAAGCACTAAGTCCAGTTTGAATTTAGTAAGCATGTTTTTTATGATATTATGATATACATATACTCAGAATCAAAGTTAGTAAAGCAACATCAGATAGTCAGATGATATCTCAGTTACAGTATAGGCAGACAGTCAGATAATATCTCAGATACAGTATAGTTCAGTATTGCGTTATTATGAACATTGGTACAACATGAGAAGCATTGGGTTGTAACGTGTACGAGACCTATCAGTATGTGATGTAATATGCTACGTTAAGATATTGTTGTGTTCAGCTGAAACCCCGCGGCGTAGTATAGTATCCGTAAAGCATTTCCGACATAGAATAGTAGACTAAAATAAAGTTTAGAAAGTATGTCAGGAATAGTAACTCATGTTACTATAGAAAATCTGTATACAGCATAGTTTCAGCAGGAAGTCTATATCATGTTCAGCATTAGCCTCAGTATAGTCTGGCAGAAGACTATATTCGTACATACATATATATTACTTCCAGCCTCAGCATGTATTAAGTATGTACACATTTCTATTACTAGTCCAGCATATAGTGTATACAGAAACTTAGTAAACAGCAGAGTTTTCAGCAGAAACATTGTCTTATATAGCATTTGCTCCAGTACAGCCCGGCAGGAGACTATACTCATATTTATACGTCTTTACCTGCCTTAGCACGTATTAAGTACGTACAGATTACTATCATTAGCTCAGCATGTAATATATATGATACTTCACCCCTATTAGCCTCAGTATGTGAGATACCCAGACAGTATTACCAGTTGAGACCGTTGTGTTGTTTGGGGTTGGATTACCTAGCATCCATGACCGCCCAGGGTTAATAGCTATGTCGACTCGTCCGCCAGAGGACGAGGATACATCACTCTACGGAGTGGCATGCCGTCCCGCCGGGGGACGAAGATGGGATGTCAGTTTTCCCCATATTTGTGCCTTGATCGGCCCTTACACACCCCAGTCGAGCGGATACGCCCGGGTGCAGATTCAGGAGTCCTTCGGACTCAGATACGGTTATAGTCAGGGGCTCAGCGAGCCGAAGTGCATACCCTGGGACCGGCAGGATTCTTACAGCCACTATAGGAGATGGGATGACCAGGGTAGGGGTATATATTCTGTGCTGGCTGTACCTCCCGGCTTATGGGGGCCGGGTAAGGTTTGTGTGTGCTGTGTTATGTTATTTCATGTTATGCCATGTTATGTTAGATACAATAGATCAGCAGTAGCACGATACGTTTCCAGGTATGACTCTTACCCTTCCCAGTAAAGATTCAGAGAAGGTATGATTTACATTATCAGACAGTTAGTCTATTCTCTCTACTTCAGTTTCTTCAGTTATATTATTGTATTCAGATTTTGCTTTCAGTTATTGCTTTACATACTCAGTACCTGCGGTACTGACGCCCGGTGGGGCGCTGCATTACTTGCCTGCAGGTACTTATAGACGAGCAGGTGACACCACGTGATTCCTGTCAGCGATCGAGTATTCAGCTCCTGTCATCCGGAGACTGAATTCCAGTGGTGTACTTCAGTTCTTTTGTTTTATAGTACGGGTAGGTCGGGGCCCTGTCCCGACCAGTTCTATTGCTATTCTTAGAGGCTTGCAGTCTATATATTCCCTGTGGTCAGATGAGCCGGTCGTGTGAGGCCGTGCAGTTGTTTGGTTGTCAGTATTCTTGCTTTCTTTTACTTTGGCCGTGTGGGGCCATAGCTTGCCAGTAGTGGTGACCTTGCCGGTCACGTAGTTTCCTTTTGTGCTTTATGATTGAGTTGCAGATAACTAGACAGCATGGTGGCCTTGGCGGCCCGCATAGGTTTCCCTGAGATAATATGTTTCTGGTCAGCTGCTAGTACAGATACAGAAGGCTATAGGCCAACAGGCCGGGGGCTGTATTTACAGCCGTTATATAGCCCTTTGTTTCCAGAAATATGAGTTAGAGCCAGCCAGGCACCAGATGTGCCCAGGCTTAATAGTCCAGCAGGTCAGGTCCTAGTAGGGCACCAGGTGCCAGTCATACCCCCCAAGGCGGGGTGTGACAAACTTGGTATCAGAGCAGGTCGTATCCCAGGGAGTCTGCAAGCCCTGCTAAGTAGAGTCTTGTCTATGGATGTGTTGTGCACCACATACTATAGGCAGGAGGTTGCGAGGCATGATATGATGGTTACCCTTCTTTCACAGTCAGTCGTGCTTTAGAGCGGTAGAGTATAGGGTTGAGTCCCTGAGAACTCACCGTATTCTTGATTTCAGATACAAAGGCAGATCAGCATTATCCTATCACAGGCAGAAGATCAGAAATAGCAACGGAAGAGAGCATCAGTCAGTAACATGGTAACTACAGCAGCAGGAGGAGGTATCAGAGACCTCCCAGCGTGATACCTTTATTAGCATTATTCCTAGTATACGTTGATAATGTCAGAATAGGGAGTCAGAAGTATAATATACATATGAGTTGATTTACTTATTAGTTATATAAGATCTGATTATGATTACAGATAAGGTCAGACCACCAGGTAAGTATAAGAAAGAGAAAAAAAATGCAGGAATCCCAAATACATCTTTTTGGGTGTGGTACAGTTGAATGCTTTTATTGTTGCAATACGAAAAGGGTTGATTGATCCTAGTAAGTAGTAGAAAATATAGAGAGCCCTTATGATTACGTAAGCTATGCAGACCCTTATGATAACAAGCCAGTAAAGAAAGTAAGACTGTTAGCTTACCCGAAGTAGGGGTAACAGACCTGCTAGGGATGAATATTTAATAATAGTCAGGTTTGAGTCAGAAAAAGGCCAAGTCTGCCATGTACGCTAACAGATAGTAAGACATACCTGTAAGATTATAGTTATGATCTAGTTGTGACCTCGAAAGATATAGAGGTCAGGTGAATCAGATGGGCTTGAATATACGCCAGAAGGAGTATAGGCCAAGGCTGGATCAGTAATCTCATTAGCAATGAAAGGTAGGTACCTTGAACCCTAGAGTTCAGTTTAAGCAAGATGAGAGGAAGAAGCAGGAATGTCAGATCTTGTGGGAAAATTAGAACTACCCCGGATTGATAAAGTATTGTATTAAGGATTAAGCTTCGCGCTGACAGTAAGATCGCGGTTCAGAATACCGCAGTATGTCCGCTATGGAAAAGTTAAGAAGTTACCGATACAACAATTCTAATCTAGTGTGGCCTAGAGATAAGACCCAGCAGATAGACATGGGCTCTCAATATATGCCTAGTAAGGCTACAGGATTCGAACGTTGACCCCCACATCGCAAGAGTGGCGGAATTTCAAACAGCAGACAATAACTAGAATGTTTATGATGTTACTTTCAGAATGGGGTAACAATGCAATAAAATGATAAGTCGGGGCAAGAGATGGTATTAGGCCGTAGAAGCAATGTATCATGTACGATGTGAGACTCAGCAGAACCTGTCAGAGATTATGAACTATCGCAGAAATCAGTACATATTGTACGTAGCTAGTGATATATATGTATACAGATCATAGATATGTTGTGAGTGGCTGCCTATAAGGGCCACAATCACAGATGCTGATTAATAATAGAAAGCCTATACAGATTGCATTACAGGACACCCCCCACCCCCCCACCAAAAAAAAAAAGAGAAGAAAGAAAAGAAGAAGAGAAAGGGCGGATTAAGTGTGAGTTATGTATGAAGTCATAGAAACTATCTCAGTTCTCAGTTATTAAGTTGATAGATTCATGTGCTGTTGTTAGATTTAGGCTCTAGGAGCTTACCAGAGTTATTGACCTAAGACAGATGGCTAGATGATAAGGGCGCAATTAGACAGTCTACCGACCAGCTGTCGCCTGCATCAGCAGGGAGGCATCCCTGAAGATCGGTAACAGTAGTGCATTTGCCGGAACCAGGATTAGAGACCGAATAGGCAAATTTTAGAGATTAGCAATACCAGAATTGTTCTAGCATGCTAAGTGGTCATACGTCATTTTCCCAGCCTCGTGGGCGACAGTCGGCCTTAGCCAACCTAGCAGTTGTTATGTAGAACACCTCATAAGTCAGTCGGCCGTCCCAATCAGAATACCCGTGGGTACCCCAAGGAAGGGTCCACATCAGCAGTCAGCGATAGACTAGTATTTCAGCTAGTTTTCGTAAGGTATTTAGATACAGAGCCCTAGCAGAGGGCCAGTATTTACAGAATAGCTCATAAGACCGAGAATTCCCCAGAATAGCAGTATAAATCCAAGTGGATACACACGAGGCGTAAGAAATTAACGGTACCCTGCTAGCATAGTGTTTATTAAGACCAGGGGATCAGTAGACTCCCCGTGGAGATCCAGAGACTGATCGCCTGGGAGTAAGTTGATTAAGTCCAGCCTTACAGTGGTTTAAGCAAAATAACAGAGCAATTAGATGCCCACGAGTTGGCGCTGATGCATGAACTATAAGTACTCAAGTAGTACAGTTAGAGCATTACTAGGCTACTGTCACATTCGGGTCATTCAACCCGACTATTCAGTCATTTAAGGTTATGTAGCCAGATCATTAGAGATCATGGTCAGTATTAGGACCCTCTGATCAGATAAAGGCACAAGGTGCGCAGACAGTCGTTCAGGTTATCCCAGCAACAAGTAGCCTTAGCATGCGGCCAGAAGGCCAGATAAGCTCTAACTATACCAGTAGACTACTTGTCAGATTCTCCGGTATAATAAACCAGTATGACCGTCAGTTATATGTCAAATTTTGTAAATGTAAATTTTGATTGAGTTTAGTAGTTTTTTTTGGTCATATTGTGTCGAAGGTTGGTGTACAGACAGATACACAGAAAATCGAAATAGTGAAGACATAGCCAGACCTACCACTCCGACCGAAGTACGCAGTCCCTGCGGTTAGCCGAATACCGCAGAGGGTCTGTGGAAGGATTTTCCACCTTAAACAACACCTCTCACTAAGTTGACACAGAAGACCGCGAAGTTCCAGTAGACTGAGGCGTGTGAGCAGAACTTCCAAGAGTCAAAAGCCAGGTTAACATCAACTCCAGTGTTAGTATCGCCAGAAGGTACAGAGGGTTGGTGCAGCATGGTAAAGTAACAGTTTATGCTTTCAGGCAATTGAAGGGACGTGAAAAGAATTATCTTACCCATGACCTGGAGGTAGTTGCAGTAGTTTATGCCTTAAAAAGCGAGAATTTGGTATCACCCGGGAAGGGCTGATACGGTAGTAGATGCCCTTAGCCGTAGATCTATGAGGAGTTGGCATACTTGCCGTCTGAACAACGGGAGTAGACCCGAGAATTTTACTAGTTAGCCGGTCTAGCCGTTCGTATAGCAGAAATAAAGGATAACAGAACGATAGTACAGAATATCGCAGTATTGCGGTTAGAGGTGGAAGTAAAGGAACAGCAGTATAGAAACCCTAGCCAGGTTTAACTTGAACACAAGATTCAGTAAGGAGAGATGACATATTTTCAGATACCCGGGGATGAAGTGTGGCGATATAAAGGCCGCATTTGTACTCCAGATATTTTGGGGCATCGCCAGCAGTTTATGAGCGAGGTACATTACGCCCGCTATTCCCTTCATCCCGATACGACAAAGAGGTACCATGACATTAAAAAGAACTACTGGTAGCCCAGTGTCCTAACTGCCAACAGTTGAAGGCAGAATATCAAAAACCAGGCAGGTTAGTTTAGAACATAGTTGTGCCTCTTTGGAAATGAGAAGCGATGAATATGAATTTTATAGCAAGATTACCCCGTACTAAACACAGACATGACTCTATATGAGTGATAAGTGACAGATTGACAAAAATCAGCTCAGTTCTTGCCAGTAAGAGCTACTTTCTCGGCCGAAGATTATGCTGAGTTGTATATCAGAAAGGTAGTCAGATTACATGGAATACCAGTATCCATTATTTCAGACGAAGGAGCACAATTTACAGCTAGATTCTGTCAATCATTTCAGAAAGGTTTGGGCACGCAGATTAATTTAAGTACAGCGTTCTATTCTCAGACAGATGAGCAGGCTGAGCGCCCAATTCAGACGCTCGAAGACATGTGCTAGATTTCGGTAATAGCCAAAATGAGCATTTACCATTAATTGAATTTGCCTCCAGAATTAGAACCCATTTATCCGGTCTGTTATGTAACTATGCTGAGGAAATGCATAGGAGACCCGTCCAGAATAGTCCCAGTCCAGAATATCCAGGTTACGAAAAAGCTGGCCTACAAAGAGATTCCAGTAGCTAGCCTAGACAAACAGATATCGCAGATATGAGGACCAGATATCCTCATCCATTTAGGCGACAGGTATGTCCATATTATTGCTATATAGTATCTTATGGTCCTGTATGTATAAGTGAGACAGATTGATATTTAACTATCCAGTGGATCGTGTAGTGCATGTATTGGACTTTTCTGCATTTCAGGTTCTTGGTATAGTCCATATTACAGGGGAAACTCTGCAGAATTCTTCTAAACAAGTAAGTTAAGTAATCCACTACATGGCAGTACACATTCGAGGACGAATGTTCTTAAGGGGGGGAGAATGCTACACCCCGTAGAATTCCCGGCACTTAGATGACCTATTTCCACGTTGGTTAAGCATATTTGAAGGCCATACGTGTTGGAGAAAGGCCCGGGAAAAGATCGGACGAGAAGCCTGTCGAACCATCGCGGAAGGAGCCGAGGCAGAGCCCCTCCGCGATGGCGGCGTGTCACGGAGGAGGAGCCTCCGCGTTGGCTCCGTGACACGTTGGCCTTGTCCAGGCCCAAGTATATAAAGCCCCACTTCGGTTTTAAATGATTATATCCTTAAAAATTTCCAGAGAAACAGAGGGTAACGTAGAGGAAAGGAAAGGAACGAAGGAAATTATATATTTTCGTCCGATTACGCTGCCAAACGCTGCCCAAACTCAAATTAATCCCAGATACCGAAGTATTTAGCAGCAGAGAGCATTCCTAATGATTCAGTTTCGTAAAATACGGCCGACGAATCGTCGAGCCACCGAGCCAAGGTAAGTGGAATTGCTCTAAATTAGTGTCTATGTGTTCCTAGCTGGGAAGTGAATATTTCTCCCTTCCGGGCCGCTGAAAAATAGCGAGTTTCTGGCCGTCTTTCGATAAGCCTAAGTTTAGGCTATAAACTATATCAAAAGTGACGTTGCCTTTTGAAATAAAGTTGTATTTGGTGTTAATTGATATGTTTATGAATGCAGTTGGGAGAAAACAGTTGAAGTACCGGCCGAGCCTCGTCCGACAGACGAATAAGTCAAGGATAAGGTATGTAAAGCTAATTCCTTCGGCAAGTTAGTAATCCAGTACGATAGATAGCGTGATGTACAGAAGAAAGAACTTATAAGTCAAGCACTAAGTCCAGTTTGAATTTAGTAAGCATGTTTTTATGATATTATGATATACATATACTCAGAATCAAAGTTAGTAAAGCAACATCAGATAGTCAGATGATATCTCAGTTACAATATAGGCAGACAGTCAGATAATATCTCAGATACAGTATAGTTCAGTATTGCGTTATTATGAACATTGGTACAACATGAGAAGCATTGGGCTGTAACGTGTACGAGACCTATCAGTATGTGATGTAATATGCTACGTTAAGATATTGTTGTGTTCAGCTGAAACCCCGCGGCGTAGTATAGTATCCGTAAAGCATTTCCGACATAGAATAGTAGACTAAAATAAAGTTTAGAAAGTATGTCAGGAATAGTAACTCATGTTACTATAGAAAATCAGTATACAGCATAGTTTCAGCAGGAAGTCTATATCATGTTCAGCATTAGCCTCAGTATAGTCTGGCAGAAGACTATATTCGTACATACATATATATTACTTCCAGCCTCAGCATGTATTAAGTATGTACACATTTCTATTACTAGTCCAGCATATAGTGTATACAGAAACTTAGTAAACAGCAGAGTTTTCAGCAGAAACATTGTCTTATATAGCATTTGCTCCAGTACAGCCCGGCAGGAGACTATACTCATATTTATACATCTTTACTTGCCTTAGCACCTATTAAATACGTACAGATTACTATCATTAGCTCAGCATGTAATATATATGATACTTCACCCCTATTAGCCTCAGTATGTGAGATACCCAGACAATATTACCAGTTGAGACCGTTGTGTTGTTTGGGGTTGGATTACCTAGCATCCATGACCCGCCAGGGTTAATAGCTATGTCGACTCGTCCGCCAGAGGACGAGGATACGTCACTCTACGGAGTGGCATGCCGTCCCGCCAGGGGACGAAGATGGGATGTCAGTTTTCCCCATATTTGTGCCTTGATCGGCCCTTACACACCCCAGTCGAGCGGATACGCCCGGGTGCAGATTCAGGAGTCCTTCGGACTCAGATACGGTTATAGTCAGGGGCTCAGCGAGCCCAAGTGCATACCCTGGAACCGGCAGGATGCTTACAGCCACTATAGGAGATGGGATGACCAGGGTAGGGGTATAGATTCTGTGCTGGTTGTACCTCCTGGCTTATGGGGGCCGGGTAAGGTTTGTGTGTGCTATGTTATGTTATTTCATGTTATGCCATGTTATGTTAGATACAAGTAGATCAGCAGTAGCACGATACGTTTCCAGGTATGACTCTTACCCTTCCCAGTAAAGATTGAGAGAAGGTATGATTTACATTATCAGACAGTTAGTCTATTCTCTCTACTTCAGTTTCTTCAGTTATATTATTGTATTCAGATTTTGCTTTCAGTTATTGCTTTACATACTCAGTACCAGCGGTACTGACGCCCAGTGGGGTGCTGCATTACTTGCCTGCAGGTACTTATAGATGAGCAGGTGACACCACGTGATTCCTGTCAGCGATCGAGTATTCAGCTCCTGTCATCCGGAGACTGAATTCCAGTGGTGTACTTCAGTTCTTTTGTTTTATAGTACGGGTAGGTCGGGGCCCTGTCCCGACCAGTTCTATTGCTATTCTTAGAGGTTTGCAGTCTATATATTCCATGTGGTCAGATGAGCCGGTCGTGTGAGGTCGTGCAGTTGTTTGGTTGTCAGTATTCTTGCTTTCTTTTACTTTGGTCGTGTGGGGCCATAGCTTGCCAGTAGTGGTGACCTTGCCGGTCACGTAGTTTTCTTTTGTGCTTTATGATTGAGTTGCAGATAACTAGACAGCATGGTGGCCTTGTCGGCCCGCATAGGTTTCCCTGAGATAATATGTTTCTGGTCAGCTGCTAGTACAGATACAGAAGGCTATAGGCCAACAGGCCGGGGGCTGTATTTACAGCTGTTATATAGCCCTTTGTTTCCAGAAATATGAGTTAGAGCCAGCCAGGCACCAGATGTGCCCAGGCTTAACAGTCCAGCAGGTCAGGTCCTAGTAGGGCACCAGGTGCCAGTCATACCCCCCAAGGCGGGGTGTGACAAAAATAATACTTCGCAATCATTCGGATTGCTCGTATTATTCAGCAAGCACAGACTATTATTTCCAACCTACCCGCTTAATTAATTAATTATTAAACCTAAAGTGTTCTAAACATGGGAAGATACTAACGTCCTAACATATGTCTACCCTTCCCGGTCTTAATGTCCAAGAGGCCACGGACTACTAATTTGGATTTTTAGGTCTAAAATATACTCAGGGCTGTTAAAGGTGATTAATCGTCGAGTAGACTAATGAAATGCAACTAGCACATAATGTTTTCAAATAAGCCTCTAGATTGATTAAACTTGATTTCTAAATATGTGAATAAATCCTATATGCATGTTTTCTAGTGTACAAAATCAAATTTAAGTGCACAACATATGATATAACCATATTGACAAGATTTCTGATTATGGACAGACCAACGAGCATGGGATTACTAATGCGAGGATGCTAAAAAATGCAGCATATTGACAGAACGTATATGAGTCAGGGAATATTTTCCTTTAGTCAAGGACTTTATGATCTAAACATATTGCATAAAATGGCCTCTATAGACAACGTTTATAGATGAATTCCAAACAATAGATATACTTTAAGAACATAAACAACCATCATTAAACTATTTAGTGTGTTCAAACATGAATAGAAATATTGTAAACATACCACTTAATTAATGATGAGTAATTTTAAAATACAGATCCTATAGACATGATATCTAAATATTACACATATATCATTGCATCAATTAAATTTCTACGGGCATAATTCCTACCGTGTCACATATTATTGCATAACTTGAAATCCTACGAGCATGATTTCTAATATGCTTCAAATCAAGTTATTTTATTTTCTATAGGCATGATTTCTAGCGAAAACATAAATTCACCAATCCTATAGGCATGACCTCTAACTAATAACTAACACAGTAACAAAAGAATAATCCCCATCCCCATAAGCCCCTTTTCACTATTAATAATGTTTATTACAATTATTACAACTAATAAAAGGAAATAAACAAATGAATGAAATACAATAAAAACAATCCTAGAATAATTAAAACTCCCATCGTACTTCCTCGTCCCGACAACTCTCAGATGGACTCGAAACAAATTTTAACAGACTACTTGCTTAAAGGTTAGATACAACAGTAAATATAAAACACTAATTTCACATTAAACACGTAGTGACGATAAGAAAACCATTGAAAAGACTGAATAATAGAATTTAACATATAATGACTTGCCAAAGTAAATAAACTAACCGGCGAATGCCAAAGTTGAAAGAAAAATAAGAGTTAATAATGCAACAAACCGCCTTGATTGGTATCCAGTCCTTAACACATCAAGATCACAAGAATCTCAAGGTTTCCAAGCAGTGCTTGTGTTGAGGAGGTATCATGAAATTTTATAGATGATGAGAGTAAAGAGGCACTTAAGGACCAAGATTAAAGAAAAGAGGAAGTCAAAGTTGTATTTCCAGAGAACCCGTGAGGTTCCCCGTGTCAAAGAGCAAAACTATATCTCTCAAGAAAATAAGTGATGTCCCCCCTTTCAAAGAGAAGAGAAGGGCATATTTGTATAATTAATTAGTATAAAGGGGTTTTTCCAGAAAGGAAACAATATTCACTCATAATAAATTAAAAGACTTTCTTTTATTAATAAGAGAATAATCACATAATTATTTACTATAATCAAATAAATATTAACAACAGAATAATCAAATAATTATTTACCATAATCAACCAAATCAGTTAAGGAAAAGACTAATTAATCTCATATATTCATATATAAAATAAATCATATTTAACATAATTAACATAGTCGTAATCAATTATGAACAGAAAATTTAAGTACCAAAGTAAATAAATACTAAAGTAGTCATACAATTATTTGAAATTATTGAAAGAGTGCATAAATCATAAAAGATCCTCCAGGACTACAATAAGTAGAACAAATTAATTGGCGTGTAATCCGTCAAGATTTTGCTAAAATAAGTAAGTACTTTGCTGTCTGAAATTGTCGTAAATGGTTAGAATATCAAGAATTGCCATATAATTAAAGGACCAAAAGAGAAAGGAAACCAACTAATTTAAATATCACAATTTCCTTACATACATGAATAATTATCTTGCCTATAATTAGTCCAAGTTAAACTTCTTTCAAGGAATAAGTAAAAATCAATTAAGGGCAAAATCATACCAAAATATTCAAATAGTAAAGTTGTCATGTAGTAAATTACTATATCTAAGTCCAAAACGTCATGATATAATAAGCAAGAATATGAAATTAAAGCGAATATTATGGGACTCATAACGAGATAAAATGTACTCCTTTTGAAAAGTTAAACAGAGGGAAAGAGAGAATAATATACATATATATATATATATATATATATACACACGCACACACACAAACACTAAGATGGAGAATCAAATAACATAGGATTCTTATCAGTTTAGAATCAAAAAATTGGGTAACACTTAGTGCTTAAACAAAAAATTTAATTTCTAAATCATAGGGACTTTCACATATGACAAATCAGTATACAGCAAACAATAATTATGAGAAAACAAGTAGATATTAACAGCCAATTCGGGCGAATCTCAGATATGAGATGTCAATGTGCAAGAAATCATGAGATGGAGTAAACTAATAATAAACAAACATTACTATCCATAATAGAGATGGGTTTGTAAGAGTCCGTCATAAAATATGTCGAAACCCCCAAACCTCAAAGGGAAATTGAGACTGGAGGCTTCATTTACGGTGGTTGATTTAAAATCTTTTTATCGGTTTTATGTTACATCAGCGAAAGAGATGATAAAGCGAGGTGAGGCTCCATATCTGATTTGTTTTTTGACCAAGCGTTGCCGGAACTAAGGTTGTATTTCGCCGGCAGCTGTGAGGCTGGAACTTGGCCAGAGCAGAGAGGAGAAGGGTGTGCGGTGGGTTAGGTGACTGTTTGGTATTGCTTTTAAAGAAAAAGAAACGAAAGAGAGGAGAGGGAGAAGGGCAGTGGCCGGTGGTTTTGTTCGATGAGGAGGAAGGAAGTGGGGCGGTGATGGTGGCTGGTTTTGCGGCGTTCAGCCAGCTGTTGTTTCTTGTCTCGACGTAACAGTGGCGGTTGGACGTGAAGAGGGCAGAAGAGGAGGATGATGGTGGGCGGCACTAGTTGGTGAAGGGAGAAAAAATGAAAAAGATATATTAGAGTTGGGAGGGGTGTAAGTTAAATATGGAAGTATTCCAGGGTTTAATTTCGTCCGTTGGATCATTTGTGATGGACGGCTGATATCAGAACTCCCATAGTTGGGTCGGGTCACAGGTAGGTTAATGGGTTAACCGGATTGGGTTATTGGGTAGGAATCAATTGAGTTTAAAAGAAGTGGCCAGATTTGATAAACTTTGGCTAAAATTGCTTGAATTAATATAGAAAGTGGCGAAATCTTAAACAAATTGGAAGGAATCCTGAAAATAGCTGCTATATAATTAATAAACTATTATACTTGTAAATAATTTAACAAATAGGCAACTTAATAATTTATATCACGAAAAAATCATATAAACATTATTATCAATATAAATAACTTACAAAATTAAGTAGAATCATGTAAATATTTTAAAAATAGCTACTATATAATTAATAAAATACTATATTTTGTAAATAATTCAATGAATAGAAAATATGATTAATTTATCAAAAATCACATAAACTTTATTATCAACATAAATAATTTATAAATTTAAGTAAAATCAAGTAATATTATTATATAAATAGTTTATAAATCTTAGTAAATTTATGTAATTATTATCATGTAAATAATTTATAGAAATTAAGTAAAAACATATATTTAAATAAAATCTTGCTTTATTAAAGGTACGTATATTATCACAAAATATACTATATATGACATAGTTACGTAATATCAGAAAATTAATTAAAATAAATGTAAAAATAAATAATTTAAAATAATTATGTAATTTGAAATAATTATGCAAGAGTTGTGATAGTCAATTATTTAAAAATTATGAATGCAAGTCGAACATTTGCGTAAAAAGATAACTAAAAATATACATATATAAGCAGCGTATGACGGGCATAGGGAAGTCAAAATTGGGTGTCAACAATGAGTTGCTTTATTTTCTAAAGCTATATTTGTGCTTCATATAAGAAGTCAGCTAGCCAGCCTGTTTCATCATTTCCCAAAACGTACCTGATCCCTCTTAGGGTGACGACTCCACTTGAGTTCTAATTCTCGCGTTGACCCCGACACTCTTCAGGATTGAACTCAATGCAACATCATTGCATTGTGATGTACAAGTAAAGAATTTTCAAAGAGGTGAGAGTATGTCTGCTCTTAACGTCTAACTAAGTAAAAAAAATTACAATATTAAAAATAAAAAAATTCTTAATCGAATTAAGAACATATAAAGAAAAAGCGCTTAACAATAAAGTTTTTTTAAAACTTTTTACCGAACAATAGAATTTGCAATAAATTCATATCCATCTCTCTCTTCCTCTTTTAAGTAATAACTAATAAGTCCTTAAATATTGATCTAGGCCTAAAGATATATATGCACAATTATATTATAGTTAATGACCAAAAGTACAATTAATTATTGAGAGTCATATAGCGTAATCGCCCATATAACTTTATAACTTAACTAATTGAAATTTAAGAAAGAATTGTAACCGAACTTATGGTCAACATATCTTATAGGCGCTCATATTTGCCTAACGTTAAAATGGGCATAATATTTGCCTACTCGAAGCTGTTACCGAATCATAAAAGAAACAGCCACATGAATCAATATAACAATGATTGCACTGTCAAGATTTACCTTTATTCTATTGAAACAAATTAAAGGACAATGCCAAACTTTCATCCATCATTATCAAATTTAAATAATATAAACACAAATAAATCCAAAACAACATAAAATAACACTTGAGCAGATCCCAAGTAAAGACATTAACTAAATTTCAATATATATAAAATAAGATAAAAATAAAACAGAAAAAAAATGGACTTTAGGAAGTAAAATATATTATATTAAACTTTAAAATTCTTTGAATTCATTAGCTGCAACCCAAATCTTCCTTTAACTTGGACGACTGAAGTCAAAAATATATTCATCTAATTATTTATAATATTTAACCCCACAGACAACACATGAGTTTAAAATAGAGATTTACATAATATCGAAGAAGCATATAAGTCAACTAAAATGACAAAATGAAATATATAGATAACAAATCGAGATACAAATTAGTCCAAATCGTTTGCCTTACAAGCAAGATAAAAAAGGAAGAAATAAAACATCTAGTAAGAAATGGACCTTGGACAAAGTGCCAAAAGTTCTTCAATAAAAGATGAAACCTCAACAAGAAACTCGACCAAATCTCGACCGGAAAACAGAGAACTCGCTAGCAAAAAAAAGACAGAAACAGTAGCCACAAACGATACCCGTCACATAACCCAACTACCTCGATGTTCTTGAGTATGTTCGCTGGTGGCGGAAATTTTTATTTTAGCTGACTTTTCCTTTTTTTTTGTGATAAAAAAATGGGGTGTTGAAGTTGGTTTTATAATATTGTGGCCGCCTTTTGGGGGTTCAGTCCAAGAAAATGACTATAGCCTCATCTCTTGTGTATCTATGTATTAAGTGAGTGTGTATATATCGATATTCATGATGATTGTTAGGGATAAAAGATAAGCGTTTTCGTGCTTCTGCCGCTGAATTTGTTTTTCCCCAACTTTCCCCCCTTCTAGTAAAAAAAAGTATCCACGTAATGAAGAAGAAAAAAAACATACGTTAGGGGAAGAGAGAAAATAAGGAAAGAATCAATTAAGGGAGTCAATTTTTAGGAAAATAATATTTTTTCAAAGAAAAGATTAAACTTTCTATTGATTTTTATGAAAATTATCTTATTCCATGTAAAAAAACATATAGAAAGAATTTTTCTAACTATAAAAAGATTTGATTAAAATTTTGAATTTAAAATTTGTGTGCAGTATTACTATTTGGATCTAAATAATATTCTACTAAAAATATTTAAAATTAGTAACTACAACATTACTAAATAATCAAAAATTATAAAAATATAAAATTAATAATGTATTTTATTATCAAAAATAATTCATCAATATTTATGATAAAATGAATAACAATTTTAAAAAAAAAATTCTAGTATTTTTTTTAAAAAAAAAATAGTGAATAAATATAAGTAAGTAAAACAAATAAATAAATACTTTTACAAGCGAAGAATGAGGTAGTAGTAGTAATAATAATAATAATAATAATAATAATAATAATAATAATAATAATAATAATAATAATAATGAAGTGATATACAAAAGAATAGTTTGTACATGTAAATGTAACAAAAATAATAATGACATTCGCAATTAACTAAACATAATATATATTGAAATGGTAACATGGCTACGTAAATAATAATAATAATAATAATAATAATAATAACAATAATAATAATAATAATAATAATAATAATAATAAATAATTTTTATCTGTGAAAATATTTAAAATATTTACAAGTAAAGTTGCAGCCTAAATAAGATATGGAAATGTCAAAATTGGTATTTACAGCCTAGCACGGGAAAAGAGATAAAAAGTGCCCTACTTTTCAGAATATAAATAGAAGATAAAGTACTTTATACGGGGAGAGGAAGAAGGAGAGATAAAAATAGAGATATTGAGAGAGAACAAAGCTTACATCACATCATTGTTTCCCCTTTTAGCTGAAGAACATTCTCTTAGTTGAAATAGGGAGATTCTAATTGAAAATTGTAGAAAGTACTCTGCTCTATTTCTTCTTTGTACTAGTAAGTTTCAGCTATTGTTGGAGATTATCCTGTGAAGTTGATTTTTCTACTCTTGCTATTAAATTCAATGATACTATTGATGAATGTGTTTTTGAATTTCTTAACCAAAATCATTAACTAGAGGTGTGTGATGATGAATACTTAATTAGATTAGGTATTGCTATAGTCATTTTCATATTGTTCAATTAAGTGTAAATCTATTAGATTCTCTTCAATCTATAAGGAAAGGTCCATTGATTATGATACAAGTCTATTTATTTTTGCTTGATTGTTGTTTGCAAAAGGATAACTAAGTATTAGAAGAGAATTTAGTAGTGGGCATGGAGAAGAGATTGTGAAATTGGGCTAGAAATAGCTAAAATTGCATTATCATTCCTTATTAGTAGCTAATAACTAGAAATTAGTGCAATTGCTAATCCAAATCAAATCGGGTTGAGCTAAATTGTGACTAGAGGTTTGACAAAACTCTAGTAAGAGGTAATTAGAAGGTTGAAAAGCTGTAATTACCCACCTCCTGAGATTATTTACACTTGTTGAACTCGTGAGATGACCTGACATGTCCCGATCTAGTTAGTATTTCATCTACACCGCATCTCTAGTCTTCCACATCCTTGTTGACAACTTAGCTAATCTTGTTGTTTTATTTCAGTAAATTACCCAATACAATTCTCTCCAAATTTCAACCCCCCAATTTTATTTGTTTTTATATTAAATTTACGTGGTGTAAGCTAACATCAATTTCTCAATCGGTACTTGTAACTATCATTCCCTAGTCCTCGTGGGATTCGATCCCGACACTCTTCGGGTTACTTGTTTTGATACTTCGGCTGTGTATATTTGTTATACCCCGTAGAATTCCCGGCACCTAGACGACCTATTCGCATGTTGGTTAAGTATATTTGAAGGCCATACGTGCTAGAGAAAGGCCGGGAAAAAGATCTGACGAGAAACCCGTCGAACCATCGCGGGAGGAGCCGAGGCAGAGCCCCTCCGCGATGGCAGCGTGTCACGGAGGTGAGGCCTCCGCGATGGCTCCGTGACACGTTGCCCAAGTTCAGGCTCAAGTATATAAGCCCCACTTCGGTTTAATTTCATTTTAATCAAAGGAAATTTCAGAAAACAGAGGTTACACGCAGAGAGAAAGGGGGGACGAAGGAAATTAAATAATTTTTGTCCGATTACGCTGCTAAGCGTTACCCAAACTCAAATTAATCCCAGATACCGAAGTATTTAGCAGCAGAAAGCATTCCTGCGGAATTAGTTTCGTGAAATACGGCCGACGAATCGGCGAGCCACCGAACTAAGGTGAGTAGAATTGCTCTAAATTAATGTCTATGTGTTCCTAGCTGAGAAGTGAATAGTTCTCCCTTCGGGACCGCTGAAAAATAGCGAGTTTTCGACCGTCTTTCGATAAGCCTAAGTTTAGGCTATAAACTATATCGAAAGTGACGTTGCTCTTTACAATAAAGCTGTATTTAGTATTAATTAACGTATTTATGAATGCAGTTGGGAGAAAATAGTTGAAGTACCAGCCGAGCCTCGTCCGACGGACGAATAGTTCAAGGATAAGGTATGTAAAGCTAGTTCCCTCGGCAAGTTAAGTAATATCAGTGCAGTATAGTAATTTACCGACCAGTAGAATGTTCAGAAGTCAAGTGTTACGTTTATTGTCAATGTTGATACAGTATTAGAAGCATCAAGTTGTAACTTGCGTGAAACTTACTAGTACGACATAGATTCTAACACAAGTGTTAGAAACTGCTCAGTGTGTGATGTAATATGAAACGTTAAGATATTATTGTATTCAGTTGAAACCCTGTAAAGCGATGTAATATCCGTAAAGCACTTCAGAAATAGAATGGCAGGCTAAAATAAAGTTTAGAATGCATGTTAGGAATAGTAAATTACGTTAATACAGAAACTTAGTATATAGCATAGATTGCAGCGGAAATACTATCTTGTATAGCATTTGCCCCAGTACAGTTTGGCAGGAGACTATATTTATATATATATGTATTTACCAGTCTCAGCACGTATTAAATACGTACAGATTACTATCATTAGTTCAGCATGTAATGTATACGATACTTTACCTCTATTAGCCTCAGCATGTGAGAGATGCCGACAGTATTACTAGTTGAGACCGTTGTATTGTTTGGGGTTGGACTACCTAGCATCCATGACCGCCCCAGGGTTAATAGTTGTATCGACTCGTCCGCCAGAGGACGAGGATACGTCGCTCTACGGAGTGACATGCCATCCCCCAGGGGACGAAGATGGGATGCCAGTTTCCCCATATCTTGCCTTGGTCGGCTTTTATACACCCCCGTCGAGTAGATACGCCCGGGTGTTGATTTAGGAGTCCTTCGGACTCAGGTACAGTTATAGTCAGGGGCTCAGCGAGCCCAAGTACATACCCAGGGGACCGGCGGGATGCTTACAGCCATTATAGGAGATGGGATGACCGGGGTAGGGGTGTAGATTCTGTGCTGGTTGTACCTCCCGGCTTATGGGGGCCGGGTAAGGTTTGCGTGTGCTATGTTATGTTATTTTATGTTATGCCATGCTACGATAGATACGAGTAGATCAGCAGTTGAGTGATACGTCTCCAGGTACGACCCCTATTTCCTTTCAGTATAAATGAGAAAAGGTATGACTTACATTATCAGACAGTTAATCTGTTTCTTCCCACTTTAGTTTTATCAGTTGCATTATTGCTTTCAGTTATTGCTTTACATACTCAGTACCAGCGGTACTGACGCCCGGTGGGGCGCTGCATTACTTGCCTGCAGGTACTCATAGACGAGCAGGCGATACTACGTGATTCCTGTCAGCGGTCGAGTATTCAGCTCCTGTCATCCGAAGACTGAATTCCAGAGGTGTAGTTCAGTTCCTTTTGTTGTATAGTATGGGTAGGTCGGGGCCCTGTCCCGATTATTTCTATTGCTATTCCTAGAGGCTTGCAGTCTGTATATATCTCCCTGTGGTCAGATGAGCCGGTCGTGTGAGGTCGTGCAGTTGTATAGCTGTCAGTACTCTTTCTTTCTTTTATGATGGCCGTGTGGGGCCATAGTTTGCCAGTAGTGGTGACCTTGCCGGTCACGTAGTTTTTAGTACTTCATGATTGAGTTGCAGATAACTAGACAGCATGGTGGCCTTGTCGGCCCGCATAGGTCTCCCTGAATTGATGTGTTCTGGTCAGCTGTTAGTACAGGTACAGGAGGCTATAGGCCAATGGGCCGAGGTCTGTGTTTACAGCCGTTATATAGCCCTTTGTTACCAAAAATATGAGTTAGAGCCAGCCAGGCACTAGATGTGCCCAGGCTTAGCAGTTCAGCAGTTCAGGTCTCAGTAGGGCACCAGGTGCCAGTCATGCCCCCCCCCCCAAGGCGGGGTGTGACAATATTCTTTGAATTAAGGATATATTTTGGACGTTATCAAAAATGGCACCGTTGCCGGGGAATAGCGTTTCATAATCTTGTGTTGATTGTTAAGTTGAAATAGTTCTGCATCATAGCTACTTAACATGAGTTTGTTGTATTAATTAGGATCTCATAACTACATGAGTCATCACTCCCAAGCAGGGGATAGCTCAGTGGAAGGTAACATGGAACTCGAAGAAGATAATCTGGTGATGCCGGAAGTTGCAGGAGCCATTTGCCTACCACCGACGGTAGGCAATGCAGTATTTTATGTCACAAGCATCATGCTTCACTTATTGCAAATGAAGGCATCCTTTGGCGGAAAACCAAGCGAGGATGCAAATCGTCATTTGATAAACTTCTTGGAAATATACCAGCCCTTCAATATAACATATATCAGTCAAGAGTCAATCAGGTTGAGACTCTTTCCTTTTTCATTGACGGGGTAGGCAACAATGTGGTTAGAGGAACTCCCTTCGGGATGTATTACTTCATGAAAGGAGCAAACAGAGGCCTTTTTGGACTGCTTTTTTTCCCTCCATCAAAGATGCTTCAACTAGGGGATGATATTACAAATTTCTGGATAGAAGCGGGAGAGCCTTTACACGAGGCATGGTTAAGGTTTAAAAAGAAAGTTGCTCTTTGCCCAAATCATAGATTGCCGGATGGAGTGCTTCTCCAAAGCTTCTACAGGGCCCTTGATTCAATCAACAAGTCCATGGCTAACAACCTAGCTGGTGGTTCTACTATGGATCAAACATATGGGTTGGCCAAAGCCCTCCTAGACAGAATTACGAAGACCAATAGGACTTGGCACACGAGAGAAACAAGTGTGTCCACTCATGAGATCAGTTCAAGTTCATTGGTGGTTGAGTTGCGAAAACGGAATGAAGAGCGGGATAAAAATCTTGCTAAGATGATGACACAACTAGAATTGATGACCAAGCACGTGATGGGAGCAGGGCCAAAGGTGGTGAATGCCGTGGGAATGCAATGTCTCTCACAATATAAGGGAGAGTCATTACCACCAAGATATGAAGAAGAATGCCAATATATGGGCAACCAAATGAGAGGTGCTCGACCTGTCTTCCAAGGAGCAAACCAAAGCCCATGGCGCCCAAAGGATGACAACCAAGATTGGAGAAATCTTGAGCCACAAGGATGGCCTAAAAGGAATGAAAGGTGGGGCAATAGAGAGCCAAACCAAGAGAGTGATCGCTATCACCTGAGTTCGAACCCATATGTTCCCCTCCAAAGGTTGGGAATCCCTACAATCAGCCGCGTGTGAGTGATGCAGGCAATTCAAAAATTGAACAAATGCTATCGAGAGTTCTGAAGAAGGTTGAGTCGACCGAGAGTGGGATGAAAGAATTAATATGGGAGGTGTCTAACCTCGTCCAAATAGTGAGTTCACATTCTTCCTCCATCAAACATTTGGAGGCAAAAATGAATCACTTGTCGGCTCAAATGAATCCCCGGATGAAGGGAACACAACCTAGTGACACAATGCCTAATCCCAAAAAAGATGGTCAATGTTTGGCTATTGTCACTAGGAGTGGAAAAGTGATTGGAGATGATATGGTAAAGCCTAATAAGGTTGATAACCCAAATCAGTTGAAGAAGATGAAGTCGACAAAACGCCAAAGACTCCAAAGAATGAAGAAAACATTGATGAGGAAAGAGAAGGAAAGGAGGATGAAATCCTCCCACATACTGATAATGATGAGTCCATGAAGGCCCGATTGATGACAGGGTTGAATCAAGAACCCCACCTCCTTATCCACAATGGCTGGCCAAGAAAAAGAAGGATGACCAGTTTAGAAAGTGTGTCGACATGTTTAGCAAGTTGTCCATAAACATACCGTTAGTGGATGCTTTACTCCAAATATGCATGCAGGAATCCCGTACCTTGTACAGTAGGTTCTCAGAACTAGAAATCGGGGTAGGTTTGATGGAAAAGATTATAACATACTTGAGGCATACATCTGGGGTCGACCACCACTCGCTCTTGACACCCTATGCTATGAAAGTGGGCGACTTGCTGGAACTATTGGAGAGAGATTCAGAGCACGGCCTTTTTGACCATCCCGCTTGGCTGCAGCGCAATCCCTATGTTTATGACCGAGTTGGCCACAATAAAAGCAAATATCTAAACCTGCCAAGCATTCTCCTCAGTGGTGCTTTCCGCAACGCTCTCAAGTTGGGTAAGTAATCTTTCTCACCCGGGGCTTGTATACCCGAGCTTGGGCTTGAGACTTCTGATGGATTTGAGAGTGACTCTCCCTACTCGACCTTTGTTGGGACCCCTCAAGGTCACCAACCCTGGGCCTCTTGTTCTCTCTCCTGCCCCCTCTATACTTCCCTACCACACTCAAGTTACCAACCTTCGGTGGGCTCTCCTTCATAAGTCCTTGAGTCCCAATAGCTGCTACTTCCCCATAGGGTTCACCGGTGCGATAGCTCGCTGGCCAGGCTGGATGACTATAGCTCGCATCAACACTCTAAGAGCGGCTCCGAGCTCCGCATCTGTAACCTGCATGGAATCCATTGGAGTTGGTGGTGTTGGCTGACTTCCATCATTGTTCCGAGAGTACATATTTCTGTACACGCGTATTGCACGAGTTAGAGGAAGGGAGAGAGTTAAACTCATGGCACGAGGTAGAATCATGAAGGAAGAGAACATTTCCTAAACATCTCATAGCCTCTTCTTCATAGGTGTGGCGCGCTTCACACCAATGAAAAAGACTCTACTTAATGCGGCTTTCAGACACCTTAGGACACTTCAAATCTATGGTTCTGACACCAAGTTTTTCACGACCCGAACGTGCACCCGGATCGTAGACATAGGATAAGGGACCCCGAGGGACCCCAAGTCGACCCATGACACATGCAAACATCTAATCTCATTTAATAAAGCGGAATATTTAGCATAAAACATAGCAGAAACGTAAACATAGCATAACAAACGAAAGTACTGGGCATATACATAAGCCGAGTTCTACATCCTATTTGAAAGCCTCTAATACATAAGATGGGTTGATAGGACAACATCCCTAACTAACCCAACCAATATTGAAATATAAATAACATGAAAGTCTGTCAAACGACCCTCGAAACATGAGGACTCACCAATAGCTGGGAGCGAGAACTGAGATGAACTAAGGATGAGGATGAGCTTGAGATCCGGACCCTGTATCATGAAATGATACAACATAGAAAATATGCGGTCGGTACATGGAATGTACCGAGTATGAAAGGTAAGTAAAACAGACATTTATAAGTAAAACAAAACTCATAGGTAACGCAAGAGAAGGACATCATGTATATATCATAAACTTCATAAGAGAACATAAGGCACAAGGCTTTCAAATCATTTATAAAGTTTTCATAATCATAATCGTAAGTAAACATTATCAAAACATAACTTGAGCCAATAACATAAATATAACAATGCATAAGACATGCGGAACAATGGGAGGACTCGTCATAACCGACACCATCATGGTAGAGCCTTTCATGATGCCCCAACTATCTCACTCAAGTGGGCAGAGCCGACCCTGGCTTGCTAGGAGAGGGTCGTGCATTAGGCGTGATATCACATTTGAGGGGATTGGTATCAATACAATATATAATATTAGAACCCATGGTGACATATGGTTATGAGATAGGATGAGTTGTTGTATCAATCGATGGGTCGGTGGATCGACCGTTGTCAGCTCCTTGACAAATTCTGAACTTCCCTTAGCATGAGCCTCAACACGACTCATGGTGGCTTCCAACGAGTCGTGGTCTCAATCCGTTGTAAGCACTGTACATCTCAACCAACATGCAACGACTAGAATCAACGAGCCGTCACTACTTACCACGAATCGTGGGATGCCCTATGGTGTCCCCATCTGCCTAAGTTCAGCCCTTCCTACGACCGCTAACAATGACCTGTTGTTCCTGACAATGAGTCATTACACCGTCTGTTGTCACCATTGCCTCCCTAAACCCTCATACCACGAATGCTTATGACAACTCGTGGTATCCAACCACGAGTCGTTGAGTCGCCCGTCCTGAGATACTTTTGTCAGTTTTCTGCACTTTTCAAATTCAATTCCCAGGTCTATTCTTAGGCCTTTCCATGATATTACAACTCCACTCATATTTTCTTCCTCTGCTACAATATATCTCAAAGTGCGTTTGTAAAATTTATTAAGCTTTTTGAAATTCAAGTTCTTCAGCAATTCTCCAATTTGGTAAATATTTTCTTGACCTTGTCTAAATTTTGTCATTGATGCTAAATTATTTGGGAGTAATATTTTGTTTTCCCTTTCTTATTGAACTTATGAATGTGTTATGCTTGTTGAATAGAATGGCGATGTGCTTTTTTGTGTGACAATTTTGAAAAGGGTGAAGTCTGAGTAACCCAATTGCATAAAATGCACCATTTTGCCCGATGATAGATCGGGTGACGCCACTCTCAAGGGCTAAACGTCATGAGTATATGGTTAAATGGAGTAGTGTTGATTTTATTATATTGGGTGTGAGTGTGTGTTAATGGGTGTTTGTGAATAGTAATTTTAAAATTTGGGGACGATGGGGTCTGGCATTTCGCCGGTGAGATTCGGCGAATTGCTGATGGAATACTAGATCACTCTAAAAATTGGCTTCAAGCCACTGAGTGGATCCCGCGCTACAACGGTGGTTCACGAACCTGGATCGGCAATTCGCCGCTTAACTGCCGAAACCTCTCTCACTTGCCCAATTTTCTGTAAGGCATCGGCGGTCCACAAAATCCCTTCTGCGAACCGTCGGTCCTCCGCCGATGCTATTGGCTTTTTAAATAATTTTTTGGTTTTCCTTTGTTTCTTAGTTCTCCCTTAGACTAGTTTTCTTCTCATTTCTATTTTCTCTTTAAATAGCTGTTACTAACATCATTATTGCAAAAAAGCAAACCATGTCTTCATCAAGGAACACAAGAAAAGGAAAAACCCCTGCCTCATCTGCTAGCAAGGGCAAGGGCAAGGCAAAGGATGCCCCACCACGGGCCAACACTAAGGAGGCAATAATCTTCTGTCTCCCCTACATGCAAGAGCACTATGTCATTTGTCAAGGCTGATCAATCACCATGGAGAAGCGGTTTGACTTTGCAGTATTGAAAGGTGATTTTACCAACATCACCGCGCAATTCACCAACAGGCAATGGCATAAATTTTCCAATCCTCTCCTGTCCTACTACCCCAGCTTGGTAATAACAGAATTCTATGCCTCATATAGGCCCTACAAGAGAGAATGCAACACAGGGGCAAAGAGGATAATTTTCCATGCTTGCCATCAGTGATGATCCGGGAAGTGGAAGTTGATATAACTCTGGCTGCCATAAATTACCTGTTCTGGGAGGACGAAATTGACTCTGCTATGGAGTACATGGCACGGGTGGCTGATATGAAGGATCAACTCGCTTGGGTAGCCCGCATAATAGCTATTGGCAATCCTCTTTGGGCCTTAATGGGTGGCGAAATCTCTCGCCATGACTTGAAGTTCAAGGCCAAGTTGTGGCTAGATTTTGTTTGTGCTTGGATCATCCCCTCTAAAAATGAGAAGAGGGTCAACCTTGAAACCACCATCCTTATTGCTTGCATAATAACGGGAGTCCCCATAACTTCGAGAAAATTATCTCTCAGCAAATGAAGAAAAAGCCCCGGAAGTACAGTACCTCAATGTCCTACGCCGTCTTGATTTCCCAGCTTTGCACAGCAGTTGGGGTTCCTCTATTCCCGGATAAAACTCCTTTCGCTGCTTCGGGTGTGATAAACATTGAGCGGAAGAGAGATGCTGAGGCAGCGACAGTGAAAAGAAAGAGACTGCAGGCCTTTGGAGTGCAAGAAGGGTCCCTCTCCCATGGGCAGACCAATCACCAATCTCCCCAGAGTGAAATGTGCCCCAGTCGAAAATGTCGAGCCAAGCATTAGGTGAAATGCCTTAGCGTGGAGCTTCTCACCCTCCATAATACTCTCATCCAAGTGGTCTCCATAGACTTGTGGAGATGACAAACTCGTATGAAAGCCAACTCCAACGTTTGGCTAAGAGCCTCCCAGCACTCATCGCCAAAACAATCAAAAAGGAGCTCAAGTCATTATACGAGAATATCTCCACTTTATGCAAGAGGGTAGATACAATGGAAGGGGCAGTTACTTTCCTCCGAACAGAGGTACATGAATGAAAGAGTCGGACTTCAGTAGAAGCGGGACATGAGCGCATTGGATGCTGCAACGACTGTTTCTTCCTCAGTTCGAGGGCCAATTGATGATCTTTTTGAAGGGCTGGGAGATGATTTCACTAGGCTAGGTGAGGCCAGCGGCGGTAATGCAGGTGAGGCAGATGCTGATGATGAAGAGGAGTGACCCACTCAGGGAGTTTCTTGTCCCTTTTACTTTTGCATATTCACATTGGAGGCAATGTATTCTCTTAAGTGAGGGAGGGATAAGTACAATTGAGGAGAGGGCCAGGGATGGATATATCTTTGTTTTTGTTTGAGTTTGAGTAAGTCCAGCCTTTGTCGAGCTATTATTTTATTTTAATGATTGATGATTGCCCTTGTCGGGCGTGTCCTATTTTGAAATGAATGACTTGGTTCAGTTTTTTTTATGATTGATTATCAATGACTAACTAAATGGGGTCTTTGTTTTGACTTGTAAAATCTTGAAAATCTTAAATGAAATGACCCCAAGGTCTTGTTCCTTTTTCGCCATTGAAAATAGTAGTGTAGAAATTAAAACTCCAAGGGTTTTCTTTTGACCGCGGTTCTTTCCCAAGGAGCATTGTTTTATTTTTATTTATTTTTGTTGTCGAACCGGGTTGGAATTTCCCGATGATGGATTGAGTGGTGTGTCACGCCCCGCCTTGGGAGGCATGACTGGCACCTGGTGCCCTACTAGGATCTGAACTGCTGAGCTGACTGAGCCTAAGCACCTCTGGAGTAAGGCCGGCTCTAACTCTAGAATCAAGAAAACAACGGGCTATATAGCGGCTGCAAATGCAACCCCCGACCGACAAGGCCTATAGCCACCTGTGAAAAATAAATGGCTAAACAAGGCCCCACACGGCCTGCACCCATAATCTAAATCACATACGGCCCCACACGGTCGATACATCTAACCACAGGGAAAAGATACAATCTGCAAGCCTCTAGGAGTAATAAGATGGTCGGGATAGGGCCCCGGCCTACCCATATTGTACAAACAAAAGAAGTAAACCTCTGACACACAGCTCCGAAAGAAAGGAGCTGACGGCTCTGTGCGGCTGATTGAAACTACGAGGGATCTTCTCCTCATCTATCTATAACTGCAGGCAAGTAATGCAGCGCCCCGGGGAGGGCGTCAGTACAATATTTACCGAGTATGTAAAGTAATAGCTGTAAATGAATGAAAGTAAGGAATAAAGCTTACCATAGCCGAAATAAAGGAAACGGACTGAAGCTGGCTGAAGTAGTAAAATAAGGACTAAACATAACTGTAATAAGAAGGGTAGGGGTCATACCTGACAAACGGAACGTCATACTATCTGACTATCAGTAACTAAAGCAACATAACATGAACCTTACCTGGCCCCCATAAGCCGGAAGGTGCAATCAACACATAATAACCCACACGGGTCCCCATTAGCCCTAGTGAGTGCACTTCAATCTATTTACCCCTATCCAGGTCATACCCCATCACTTAGTAGCTATAAGCATCCTGTCGGTCCCCTGGGTATGCAGCTTAGGCCCGCTGGGCCCCTAACTATAGCTATGCCTGAGTCCAGAGGACTCTTGAAATCTACACCCCGGGCGCAAGCGCTCGGCGGGGGTGTGTATAGGCCAACCACGGCAAAATATGAGGAGCTGGCTCCCCATCTTCGTCCCTTGCGGACGGCATGCCACTCCGTAGAGCGACGTATCCTCGCCCTCTGGCGGACGAGTCGACACAGCTATTAACCCTAGGGCGATCATGGAAGCTATACAGGTAATCCAGTCCAAACAATGCAAATACAGGTCTCAACTGATAACAATAACTGCACATAATCACATACTCCTGACACGCTTTACTGAGGGTCATACTGGATTACTATACTGGAGAAACTGACAAATAAATCTATCTGTATAGCGAGAGCGTATCCGGCCTTATGGGCCTCATGCTAATGCTACTCGCTTCTGGAATAATTCGTATGACTGTCTACAGGCACACCATGTGCACGTATTAGATTAGAGGATCCTGATAGTGATCATGATCTCTAATAATCTGGGCTAAATAGAGTGAGGTCTGAAGTAGTCTAAAAATACTCTGAATGTCCTACTCGGACATCTCTAGCTCATGCATAACTGAGGAGTTACGGACGGCTAACTACTTTATTCTTCTAATTAAACAACTGTAGAGCTGGGCTTGATCGAACTTGCTTCTAGGTGATCGGTCCTTGGTTTTCCATAGGGAACTTACCGATCTCCTTAACTTAGTAAACATTATACTAGCAGAGTACTACTGACTCCTTAGGTCTTGTCTGAATCCACTCAGATCTATATTGCTATTTTGGGCAATTCTCAGTCTCATGGGCAATTCTATGTAGACTGGTATGTCACTGGCTACTGATGTGGACCCCTCCTTGGGGTACCCACGGGTTTATTTGACTTGGACGACTAGGCTGGCTTGCTGGGCATTCTACATGATAGCTATTAAATCGACTAAGACTGACAATCATTGATAAGGCTAAAGGGACGACATGCGATCACTCAATACACTGGAGGACCCTGGTGTTGCTAACTCTGTAATATACCTATTCCGTCTCTATTTCTGGTTCTGGAACGTGCGATAACGTTAATGACCTCTAAGGATGCTTTCCTGCTAATAAAGGCGCCAACTAGTCGTCAGACCACCTAACTGCGCCCATACTGTTTAACCAACTTATTCAGGCTACTAACTCTTACGAACCTCTGCAGTCTAGGCCTGGCAACAAACATATAAATCTACCATCACAATAAACTGAGACTTAAAAGAGTTTCTATAGCGTTCATAACGTGAATCACACTTAACCTGCTTCCTTTTAACCAGGAGTCCTGCAGTACAATCTGTACATGTGTTCTAACAGCTAACCAGAATTTATGTAAATATAATCCCTATTAGCAGCTAATCGCCACATATCTGATATTTATACACGTATATCAATAAAAACTAATTACAACTTATCGAATTACAATCTAATGGTAGAAACCGTCTACAGCGTCTGAGATCTTTATTTCAATTCGAGAAAACACCAGTCGTAACACTATACGACTAGGATACTTCCCGAGAGTTAAGCCTTACATACCTCGTTCGCCGTTTACCGATTAACTGGCGAGGTTCGGCTGGTATTTAGTTGTTCTTCCCAACTGTGATCACATTAACAGAAGAATAGAGCTATCTTCATTACTAAATTTAAAGAAAACCATAACTTTACATATATATACTGACTATTCTTCAACTTATCAAAGAACGATCAAAAACTCGAAATTTCTCGGGAATCTAGAAGAGAGAAATACTTACTTTGAGCCTGGGATTGTATTAACACTAGTTTGGAGCAATTCCAATCACTTTGGCTCGGCGGGACGACGATTCGCTGGGTGAATTTCATGAAATTAACTCCGTAGAAATGCTCCCTGCAGCCTTATACTTCGAAACCCGAAGTTAATTTGGATTTGGGCGGCGTTTGACGGTGTAATCGAAAGAAAATTATATATTCCCTTCGTCCTCCCTCTATTTCTGGTCGATCTATATGAGGAAATGACATAAAATTAAAGGGTGAGGCCTATATGTACTTGCAGCAAAATACATAGCAACGTGGCACGTTGGCCAACGCGTCGTTTTGGCTCCGTGCCACGTTGGCTAACACGGAGGTCCCAACTCCGTGCCGCTTTGCCCCTCTGGGCAGCGCGGTTCGGCCTCCTCTTGCGAAATTCCAACTTGGCACTCGTTCGGCTTTTCCCCGGGCCCTTTCCTCGCACATATGGCATTCTAAAACTTCCCACCAACATGCTAATAGGCCAACTACATGCTAGAAACTTACAGGGTGTAACATGGCAGCATTCTTAAGGGAAAATGCCATGTTGCTTTGAGTGTTTTGTGAAGTTTTTTTGGGAGGCACCATCGAAAAAATTATTCAAATGGAATACTAAAACACGGACATAAAAATAAAGATAATGAGTAAGTGTTGACACCGTAGCATAGCATTCTTTGTCGTACATTGTAAATTCTTTGCTTGACTTATGATGTTTGCCTTCTTTGATGTCCTAATTTGGTATCTTGTGTTGAGAATGACTCTTATAGACCCTTTAAGGGTGATGCCTTGTGTAGTGATGAAATATTTCTGATGAATCTCATGCATTACATCTTGTCTAGAACTTGTCCCAAATGTGATTCAAGGTGAAATCCTAGATGTAGTTGTGCCAAGAGCATGAGTTTAGGCTTTTCTTTGTCTAGTCACTTCACCAATATGCCCTCCATGAGTATTGATCCTTGTTGGTCAATGTTGAGCCTTAGACCCTTTCTTTGGCAATCAAACTACAAGCCTTAAGAGCGTTCTTAATACCTCTCTTTAGCCCCCATTCTTCCTAAATGTTGGTGATAAGATAAGTGATGAAATGAGGCTTAAAGCCTAAGAAAGAGAGTGATAAAAACAATTTGAGAAATGAGGCAAAAGCCTAAGTTTGAGGATATGCAAAATAAAAGGGGAAGATAAGAATTATAGTGAGAGGGGAACACCGCCGTGTTTCAAAATGCACCAAAGGATAAATCAAAAAGAAAAAGACAATTTGTGTGAATGGTGTTTCCTCTTGAGGTGATAAGGTTAGTTGTGAAAGCCAAAGGGGTTGTAAGGGGGATCGTTAAAGAAATGAAAGTCATCAACAAGGAAAGAAGGTAAATAAGGTGAAGTGAGTGGAATTGATGTAAGGTATGCTCACAAAAAGCATTAGGGAGGATCTAGTCACTATAGCCAAATTTTCATTCTACCCTTACCCCGTGCCTACATCATAACTCTCAAGCCCTAAATGATTCTAGGTGCAGCTACTCTACAATAGTGGCAAATCACATGAAGGGAAAGCCTATGGGTAAAGTGTATGCATGAAGATTTCTTTTGGGAGAGTGAGTCTGAGTGTCTCTTCCAAACAATCCCTTGTTTGCATTCAAATGATCCCATGACCAAAAAAATAGGAATCCTTATTCTGGTGAGTGGCATCATTCCTTTTTGGGGATGCAAGAGCATTCAGAGTTAATATGGAAATAGGCAAGGAGTGTAAACTCTAAGGCAAGATTTGAATTTGCACTAATTATAATTTGAGATGCTATGTGTGTTTCTTGGGTGAGCAATGCCCTTATTTTATTAAATGATTCCTTTCATAAGCTTTTCTTGGTGGAAAGTTGTTGCCTGTTTATAACATCTTCGTTGTTTGGATCTTTTGGGGTATTTTCTTCTCTTTTTCAATGAGCGCATTGAGTATTTTTGGGTTGTCTTAGTCTTGGTGATTGGCGAGGTATAATCGTGAATAGAAGTGGCATATTTCTCAATAAATGAGTATTGCATTACTTGAGGACAAGCAGTGATTTAAGTTTGGGGGTTTGATGAGTTGGTAATTTACTAACTCATTAAGCTCTAAAACTTGAGTTTTTGTTTAGTTCTTGAGTTGATTATTTGGATTTTATGCCTTTTTTTCCTTTTTTATGTGTAGATGAATAAATGTGAAGAAAAGAGCAAAAATGGAGCAAAAAGAAGGGAGTGAGACTAAATCGGTGATTCGCAGATGAAAACTGGCGAAACGCCGGTCAAGGGCCGAACATCACTGCCTCTGAGGATTAATGCCACCGGTGGTTCGTGACTTGCCAACGGTGAGTCGCCGGTTCAATTGCCAAAAGATATCCAAAATTTTTGGAAAATTACTTGAAGACCCGGCGGTTCACGGATTGACATCGGTGAGACGCTGGGTGAATCACCAATGTTCACTGGAATTGAGTGAAGATTCAGAAAAAATACCCAGCGATTCACGGATTGGAATCGGCGAACCACCGGTGTCTCCACCGATTCCAGAATGGTGCTCATGAGAGTATAATCGTCCAACACTGGAAAAAAGATAAAAAGTGCCCTACTTTTCAGGATATAAATAGAAGATAAAGTACTTTGTACGGGGAGAGGCGGAAGGAGAGATAGAAATAGAGATATTGAGAGAGAACAAAGCTTATATCACATCATTGTTTCCTCTTTTAGCTGAAGAACATTCTCTTAGCTGAGATAAGGAGATTCTAATTGAAAATTGTAGAAAGTACTCTTCTCTATTTCTTCTTTGTACTAGTAAGTTTTAGCTATTGATGGAGATTATCTTGTGAAGTTGATTTTTCTACTCTTGCTATTAAATTCAATGATACTATTGATGAATGTGTTTTTGAATTTCTTAACCATGAGTAGCTAAAATCTTTAACTAGAAGTGTGTGATGATGAATACTTAATTAGATTTAGGTATTGCTATAATCATCTTCATATTGTTCAACTAAGTGTAAATCTATTAGATTCTCTTCAATCTATAAGGGAAGGTATATTGATTATGATATGGGTCCATTTTTTCTTGCTTGATTGTTGCTTGTAAAAGGATAATTAAGTTTTAGAAGAGAATTTAGTAGTGGGCATGGAGAAGAAATTGTGAAATTGGGCTAGAAATAGTTGAAATTGCATTCTCATTCCTTTTTAGCAGCTAATAGCTAGAAATTAGTATAGTTGCTAATCCAAATCAAATCGGGTTGAGCTAAATTGTGACTAGAGGTTTGAAAAACCTCTAGTAAGAGGTAATTAGAAGGCTAAAAAGTTATAGTTACCCACCTCCCAAGATTATTTACACTTGTTGAAATCGTGAGATGACCTGACATGTCCCGATCTAGTTAGTATTTCATCTACACTGCACCTCTAGTCTTTCACATCCTTGTTGACAACTTAGCTGATCTTGCTGTTTTATTTCACTAAATCACCCAATACAATTCTCTGAAAATTTTAACCCCCCAATTTTATTTGTTTTTATATTAAATCTACGTGGTGCAAGCTAACGTCAATTTCTCAACTGACACTTGTAACAATCATTCCCTAGTCCTCGTGGGATTCGACCCCGGCACTCGTCGGGTTACCTTTTTTGATACTTCGGCCGTGTGTATTCTTTGCATTAAGGATATATTTTGGACGTTATCAGTAGGATTAATCAATTTCTGACCTGAGCTTTACTATTACTGGGAGCCTACTGCTTATGGACTCTCACATGTACTCGGCTGCTCCTAGCAATCTTACCTGTCATCCTAATCTTTACTGTAGTGAAGGTCTAGGTGGCTTATTTAAGTACTAGGGGCCTTGACCATTTTTCTAACACTCCCTAGGAGTCAATGGTTCTAGCCCTCCTTTACTATTTACTCTTGGCAACATAGCGTCAATACTTATGCTCTCTTCTATACTGAGAAAAGGCTGGGAGGCGGGAAATAACCATATCATTCTATAATGGGGCTAAGGTATGAAACTCAACAAACTCTAAAGGGTTGGAGGTAAGAATCTCACAATTTCACAATCTTTCGTACTTTTTGGGTAATCCAACTGACTGTTGTCCCTGTCTAATACTAAGTAGCTACTTAGTAAGCCATCATATATACTATACTCCTGACATCCTAATCCGAGGGTGTAGGAAGAACTGGGGACGATACTAACATGTTTGTTACCTTATGAGGTTCGTAGTGCTCCAGTAGGGTGCTAGGGAGATTAAAAAGACATTCCATTTTGCTTACAGGTTGGGCTATCCCCCAACTGTGGCACCTCGCTGGTACCCTCTCCTGCTACTGTATCTAACTTGTGGCTGGCTTTAGTCTGTCTATATCCGACGTCACTATAGGTAGACATAATAATATAAGCTTAGGGACTCAACCCTATACAACTTGGCTCTATAGCAAGATCTTGAAAAGAAGGAGGGGTAACCATACTATCATGCCCCGTAGTTTCCTTCTTATAAAATGTGGTGCAAAACACATTTATAAACAAGAATCTACTACAACGGCTTGCAGACTCCCTAGGATAAGATGTTGCTCTGATATCAAGTTTGTCACGCCCCACTTTGGGAGGCATGACTGGCACCTAGTGCCACACTAGGACCTGGGCTGACCTAGCTCAGTATAAGCACCTCTGGTGTCTGCCAATAACACAGAATTAAGAAAATAAACAGCTAAATCTTTGCTGTAAACACAGCCTCGGGCTGACAAGTCCACATAGTAACCTTGTAAAGAAAAAACTAACCCAGCAATCATAATAATAAAAGGATCCTATGCGGGCCGACAAGACCACCATATTGTCTAAGTCATAAAAAAAAAAGAAAATCTGGCAGTCATATATGCACTATAGCCGACAAGGCTGCTAACTAATAGCTAAACTAGGCCCCACAGGACCAACACACAAAACATAGCATATATAGGCCCCATATGGCCAACAATGGACAACTAGCTAGAAACTGAAGACTGTGGTCTGCAATCCTCTAAGAGTGAAAAATATTGGTCAGGACAGGCCCCGGCGTACCCAAAATCTATATAATAAAGGACAAGCAAACCTCTACTATCTAGAAACCCCGAATGAAAGAAGCTGACCAATTTGTTGACTCTGAATAGCTGCTAAAGGAGGTCTTGAAACCTGTCTGTCTAAATCTGTAGAAAAGTATGCAGTGCCCCATGTGTGGGCGTCAGTATAATATGTAACGAGTATGTAAGGCAATAATAATAATTGAATAGAAGCTGATAAAGAACTAAAAGTAATTAGCAAAACAGAAGTTAATCTGTATTCTTTTGTAACCATAGCATGCATCAGTAGATAACTATACAAATAAGAGCGTAATCTATACGATTATATATCCCTAAGTTATATATAGCAAGCAAGTATGCAAACAAGAACCTATCCCAGCCCCCATAAGTCCGGAAGGTACGACTAACATAGAGCCAACCTACCTGGGCCCCTATAATAGCACCGGTAAGTACAATACAATTTATAATTCCCTAACCAAGTCACTATGGTGTCACAAGTAGCTATAACCAAACCTATCTGATCCCTGACAAGTTTTCCCCTTTAAGACGTTACTTAGTCTATCAGATTCTTAACAAATTGGGTGGTTGCTTGAGTGACCTATACAATCAACAGTGGGTCGACTGAAGCTAACGGTCACTGACAATATCCAATCATATGGTAGGCTATCTCTCAATTTATTAGGCAACCCTGGTGCCATCGACTCGAAGGTAAGACATCCTATCAATATTCTGGCCATGGAGGCGTCAAGGTACACGAACAGCCCACGAGCAAGGTTTACTATCTATATAGGCGTCAAACAGAAAGTTATATCGCTCAGCTACGCCCTATGTTGTCCAACTTTACCAAGTTAGGCCCAATAGCTAACCATAAGATTCTAAGGCCTTGGTATGACAGCGAGACATCAGAATCCCATTAATATTGTGAACAAATGAATACGAAAGTCTCTATGACGCTCCTAGCATTTGTCACACTGTGTATATTCTTTCCTAACGGGGAATACTATGATATAATCTCAATTCATCTCGTAGAAGCTAACCAAAACATATATAATCCTCATCTACTTGTAGTAGCTAATCACAACATATGTACTTACAACTTACTTACAAAAGTGCAGGTCTTATCAATTATACGAAGAGGATAACTTGCCGAAGATATAAGCCTTAACATACCTTTTATTGTCGATTTATGCTCGCCCAATTCTGTTCCAACCTAGAACCAGCCATCCCTCCAAAGAATAATGATGTTCTCTATAATAGGAAGCGGCTAATAATAAAGTCTTTCAAATATATTAACTACGAATCAAACTTTGCTCAATTTGGCCCAAAATGTACGAATTCGGAAGAATTTAGAAGGTAGAAACACTTACCTACCACTTGTACACGCTTAGGACTTGATTAAAAGTGATTTTCTATAACTTTTACTCAGCGAGACTCCATCGAGCTGGGCCAATTTCAAAGACATAACTCTATAGAAACGTTCTTCGCGGGCCTAGGAATCATTACCTGAGAGGAATTGGTGTTTGGAGGTGATTTGACATCGTAATTTGGCTTCTAAAAGTGGAAACCTTGCGCCCTTATCGCCTCACCCCAGATCTTTGCTTTAAGAAATATTAAATGAAACAAGTCCCACACTTAAAACATATATATAGGCAGGCGGTGTCCAGGCGACGCGGCATGCTGCGCATCACGCCAGAACATGGATGCGACGCGACGCCCATCGCGCTGAGGGAGAGGAGAGACATGTCGGCCCTTGCACCGAGGGTGGGGCACGACGTGGCTCCTGGGGCACCCTGCCTCCAGTACCGACCTTCCACTCGATCAGTTTCATGCTCACGCGGTCCTCCCTCAGGCGTTCTCCCGCACATGTCGTGCCCTAAGTATTCTCACAAGCACACACACACATCCGCTAATCACTAACAACTTACGGGGTGTAACATTCTCACAACCCATTTTATAAATGTTTGGGACCAAGGGATATAGACTTACACGAGAGTGATGCACAAGGATAGTTGTGGCAATCATTTCGGGCATGAATTGTTGGAATGCAAATTAGCAAGTTCCTAATATTTTTGGTTTTGGATGGAACAAGACACAAGAAACTTTGTGCAAAAATGAAACAAACACTAGATATTTGTTTGAGTGATCCATCAACTTATCCAAACTCTTCACTCGGTTATAGAGTCATGGCCTTTCTTGAAATGGGGGATGGACATAGTGTGTCCACTGTCTCCAACTCCCAGTCAGTTAAAATTTCTACTGATTTTGACTAAATATTTTGTCAAATGGGTTTATGTATATCCTACAAGAACGTCTAGAATACAAAGTGATCTATTTTATATTGGACCATATCATACATAGATTCAGGGTCCCAAAAGAAATCACTTGTGATAGTACCACAATTCATCAGCTTGAAGGAAACAAAGTTCTTGGAAGAACTAAATATCAAGAGAATAACTTCTTCTCCTTACCACCCCAGTGTGAATGGGAAGGATGAATCAACCAATAAGATTTAAATTCAAAACATCACGAAAAAGTTAGAATAGGCTAAGGGAAGATGGTCGAAAGAATTTCCTAGAGTGTTATGGGCCTAACGCAACACATTAAAAACTAGCACTGGTGAGACGCTCTTTTCTCTTGTTTACAGTGTAGAGACTTAGATACTAGTTGAGATCTGTGAGCCCAGCCTGAGGTTCGCAAACACAACCAAAGAAACTATTTCCCATGATATGACCACTAACCTAAATCTTCTTGAAAACCTATGAGACATAGCTCTTGTTCGAACGATGACCTAAAATTAGAGGGTCAAAAGGTACTTCAACAGGAAGGCTAACTTGTGACATTTCAAGGTGGAGCATTACGTCCTCAGGAAAGTAACCGTTGATATCAAGGATCTCAATTCCATGAAACTGGGCCAGAATTAGGAAGACCTTATCAGGTCACTAGCATAGCAGGAAAGAACGTGTATCCGCTCAAAGACAAAATCAGCATAGAGTTATAGAATGACTAGAATGTCAGTCGCCTAAAATGGCACTATTGGTAAAGTTATAGAATAACTAGAACGTCGGTCACCTAAAATGGCACTATTGGTAAAAAAAGATAGGTGTTGCTTACCTTTAAAAGGTATTCTTTCTTTAAATAACTCGTTATTATAAAAGAAAAGGATCCATCGTTGGGACTATACCGTTAACTCTGAAGGGATCCATTAGTCGTGCGTTGGGGAAACTAAAAACACGTTATGCACTTTTTTCTTGACTGAGGTTTTTATCCCAATTAGGATTTTTCCTAGGAAAGTTTTTAATAAGGTAACAAAGATAAAATATGTTATCAAGAAAATTCACTAGGACTCGGTAACGAGAAGATTTATGGCAAGGCTCCAATGCTTGAGTCCTCATCCCTCATACTCAAGACCTCGGGGAGTGGGGAGAAAGAGGTGTATCATCTAGAGTTAGGATAAAGGTTTAGCACAAGGACTGCCCCACATGACTGAGTCACTTGGATTGCTCTGATAAGCTTTGATATTAAAGTTCATTTTTATCTCATGAAAAAGTTCATTACCTTGTTCGAAGAAAATTTTTCTAAATATAAACAGGTCCATGTACCCATTAGGACCTATTTTTCCCCTATTTTGCATTTCTCCGTGGTATTTTTGTATTCCTCTAGGGCCATTTTTCCCCTTCTATTATACCATTAGGACCATCTTATCCCTCCTCCATAAGAATGGAATAAATGTCACACATTTTCTCTCTTTATTTTTTACAAACAAGTCTCTGGACTTAAACTGCACATGTTTCACTAAAACCAAATAATTCAATCTCTAGACTGAAATTGTAAAAGCTAATGCCATAACTATGTAGTCTCTGGACTCAAATAATAAAGGTTCTCTAGAAACCTTGTGCTAGAAATAAGGTCAAAGACATTCTCCTCATAAGAACCAAACAAAATAAAGGGCCATCATGTATGAAGAATCAAATATTTTAAGGATTACTTCCTTATGAACCAAATAATTAATCCTCAATCATAACACACGATCTGAAGTTGTATACCCAAATTTAGTCAAGAGCTCAATTTGGAGAAAAAGATTGACAAATAGAAAGATCCTTAAAGACCAACGGAAGCATTATTCTAAATCATGGAGTATTTTCCCTAGTTGTACAAAGAACATAGTTCCAAAAAGAATTATGGTGGTTAGTCTTTAAGTTAAGTGTTCTCCTGTACAAATTGGATGGTTTATCCCCCATCACCCTAAAAAGAAATGTAGTTCCAAAAAAGAATTAAAACAGAATACTTTTTACAGCTGAGTGTTCGAGCTCGGTCAAGAGGACTTTCAACGCCCCCCTACGACCCTTATTTTTCTCTTACTTGTTATTTTTATTTATGCTTGGCCACATGAACAACACTAACAATTCTAAAATTTTAAAAACAAGCATAAATAATGGCAAGAACCCAAAAGAGAAAAAGGAGTAGCATCATTCACAAAAAAAGACCTGTGCAAATTACAAAAATCTTACTTTGGATTATTAGTGGGGGAATCAAACATTAGAAAGGCCCAAAACACCATCCTTAAACACATAGAAAATAAAAATAAATAAATTAAGGGGTGATACTACCCGAAGAATCCTAAACAAACTAGTAACTGTAACATCAAGATGAGGGTGGGATGACCCTGCCTTACAAAGGACCTTCATCATCCATGTTCTCAGAATTTTCCTCCTCAAACAAGGATTGCTCTAGGGATTGTTGACTATTTTAGTGACAGCTTTGTCCTCAGCAATATCATGAGCCAAGTCAAGATTACCAATTCAAATCTCATGGAGAGTATCCACTTGGGTAGTAGAAATCACCCAATTCCTATTCATCTTCGCCACCCTCTTCTCAGCCTTGCGTTGCGCCCTCAGAACCTGACACGAATCTTAAGTTTCACTCTAAATACATCTTCTTGATAGTTGTGCTCCCAGGCTATATCCAGTTCGGCCTCTAGTTGAACAAACTTTCCTAAAGAGCTCTAGTAGCTAAAAAAGTATGGGCAAGGTCACTTTCTTTTGAGAGTTCTCTACTTGAAGCTTTCGATTAGACTCGATAATAACGGATAGTGTGACTTCGAGCTCTTCTAGGGACATACATATCTCCTTGAAGCATAAGAACATGGAAGTTCTTAAAGGTTGTTCCATCTTGGTATCTTCTTGAAGTTATGAAGTTTTTGACTGAAATTCTTGTAACTCAATCCAGGCGTCTGCAACACTTCCAACCGGTACTGTGGTTACAACTGATTGTTCTTGAGTCTTCTTCTTAGTGGTGACAACAAGTGCATGTCTCTACAAAAAAGAAAAGCAAAATAAATCCCTCGTTGCAAAAAGGAAGCGCTAAGGAAACTTCACATTACCTAATGGATGGTGAAAATCAATTGGGAGAATGAATCTTCTAAACCAGTGAGGTACAATTTCATCCTACTCTCGGAAGCTCGGATCTTCACTAAAGGATTACTTGACAAGCCCCAGTAATACCTATCCTGGCTCGGGAGTTGGGAGGAATGGAATTTGAAGGTCTTGCTTCAAAATCCAAAACTAGGGTGCTTCCTGGCTTCCGGGTACGTTGGAGTCACTTTGCCTTTTTTTTTCTTGGCTCTGCCGAAACCATTGGAAACTTCATGGGGGCTAAATTAGAAAGGTCTTCACCTTTTATCATGCTCACATCTTCTTCTTTTTCCTCTACTATGATCGTATTAGGCATCAATTCTAACCAGGACCTAACCATCTGAAGACTATGAAGGAGTCGAGAATGAACGTCCTCCACCATCAGCTTACTGATTCCCATGCTCTCTTTCTTTTGAAGGAGCTATGTGAAGAAAGGCGGAAGTTCTCCTATCTGGACAGTTGCGTCCTTGACCACAAAACTTCAAGTATGTAAAAATACTGAGAAAGATGGTATCTCAGCAGTTATAAACTTGGAATCTTCAACCACTTACCGTGGTTGTCTCTTTGATGGTTGTCGATAGAAATAGGAAGTTAAGGGGAGGTATCAACAATGAAAAAATTCCTAAGAACCCTATAATAGATCTCATTCATAAGAGATGTTCCTCTTTGGCCAGCTAGAACTAGTGCAACCCCTTCAGAACAGTCAATTAAAAAAAGGAGTTGATGAGCTACCTGGTTAGAATTAAGAAGATGCAAAAGAAAGTGACGAAGAAGCCATGATAAGACCAATTTGCTAAGGGATAGAGGAATAATGTTGGAATAACAACATCATCAAGTTTTTCTTTTTAATTATGGATTTCTATCGAACGCAAAGTGCTTGTTTATATAGAGAATAGAGTAATCATTGCCACTATGGGACACAGGGTCTTGCCCAAGCGCTGAAAGCCTTGTGCCCTGATTGAGGGATCAAAGAGACACTGTCAAAATGAGTTTCAAGGGCAATGATTGGTGGCGGACACTATTTTTGAAAGATAGAAGTCCTTTCAATTGCTCCCCCCCCCCCCCTCAAAATTAGCAATTTTTTTGCTTCCCGAGTATATTTCATTAAGTATTCAATAAAATGGAGGACTATTTGTATAGGATGAAAACTAGGCTTGGCAAGTAGACTAATTATGATTTGACATGTGAAAGCTTCATTAAGTATTCGATAAAATGGAGGACTATTTGTATAGGATGAAAACTAGGCTTGGCAAGTAGACTAATTATGATTTGACATGTGAAAGCACTGGCTTGTATAGGCCTAGACCCGTGACAGTATTTTCATCTAGGTGCCATTATACAACTTGGTGCCAATATCACCGAGAGGACTGAAATCAATGGTATCTCAACATTAGGAGGAACCTTGTGTGACTAAGTGATTTGCGGTACCACTTGCATTAGACCTCCTCCTTCCGGTCTCGGTCCACCACTCATCCAGGACGAGCTTACAACGAGTTTCATACCTGTCACTAATTAATCTCAAGCCCAGAGCCAAAACTCAGGCGCGTGGGGGTACTCAAGTAGTGTAACCAGTAGCATTTTTCAGGTGGTAGACTAGCCTTCTTGTACTAGTATCCAAAGCTTTTTTCCCTTTAGGTAAACCCTTGCATGAGAAAAAAAGCCATATCATCTTCACTTGTAATACACAACTCCATTGCTAAGCTTTGAGACTACAAAAAATTCAAGATCGTCTTATTATTTCTTGCTCTAGTATTTACACTTGATTATTTTGATTCCTTATTGTTGCTAGACCTAAGTTTTTATACCATCGTTTAATCTTATTTTTCTCAACTTAGCTGAAAAAGAAAAGAAGTTTGATTGATCTTAATTCACTTGTCTTTAGTTTCTATTTCACAAATTTAACTGTTTTTACAAACACATGATTTTTTCGGCAAAGACCAACCACAAAATTGTGTGTTCGACGTGTATATACGTATATATCTCATTAGAAAGCTCTTTCTTCATTGTCTATATGTAGAACAAACAGATTTTAGTTTGCCATGACATGCATTTTGGTCAGTACATAGGGTTTGATGAATTAATTAGTTTAGGGAGTTTAATTAAATGGAGAGGCCAATGGTTCTTGTTAACTTGTTTTATCCTGGGATGGTTATTGAAGCGATGATCGATTAATCAATTAGTGAAATTAAAGGGACAGACTAAAGGATTTCTAAAGGATCAAAGAGGAGAGAGGCACATGGGAATCTAAATTGATGCATTTTTATTTTATTTTTTGCTCTTTCAAATGAAAACAGCTGAATGCGTAAACTTACTCTACATTGTGCCACTTCCTGACTCTATTATTTTATGTGCACTCTCTGTTCTCTTTTTGTCCATCTCTCATAACACCAACTTTTCTATACCCCAAAGATAACAAGTGATTAAGTTCTTATAATAAAGTTACTGAACTATTATTTATAGTAAAAAATTACTCAATATTACTTTAATATCACGGAACACTGACAGATATCGTTAACCACTCCTTTATAACTGTCACAAGAGACCAATAAAAGGTATTGCTGAGCTGAGATATGTAACATTTAACACAAAGGAAAAGTTCGAATCACTTTTGTATGCCTGTATATTTGTGGGTGATGCTTTATGCCTGTGGGTTTTTCCCTGGAATTTCTTAGGGTTGTTCGGTTGAGCGTATAAAAATAGTGCTGGAAAAAGTGTTTTAGTAATATTGAAATTATTTTTCTTATGTATTATTTGATTTGATGTATTATAAATAATATGCATTATATAATTTCTAAAAATCCCCATAATATAGTGGAAAGGATGTGAACAAATTTTTGAGTAGTACTTGTGTTTTTAACTATGCTAATGCATACTTTAAAAATTGTTGCATCACTAGTATCATGATTTATCATGTATTGGTTATACATAACATAATAACAAATAAAATGTATAACTAATGCAAGTATTAGTTATATATAGATTGAAAGAATGTAACTGTTATACCCCGTAGGATTTCCGGCACCTAGATGACCTATTCGTGCGATGGTTAAGCATATTTGAAAGCCATACATGCTAAAGAAAGGCCCGGGAAAAAGATCAGACGAGAAACCTGTCGAACCATCGCGGAAGGAGCCAAGGCAGAGCCCCTCCGCTATGGCAACGTGTCACGGAGGTGGAGCCTCCGCGTTGGCTCCGTGACACGTTGGCCTTGTCCAGGCCCAAGTATATAAAGCCCCACTTCGGTTTTTAATCAATCATTCTTATAATTTCCAGTGAAAACAGAGAGGAAAGACCAGAGGAAAGAAAAGAACGAAGAGGGTAAATATATTTTCGTCCGATTACGCTGCTAAACGTAGTCCAAACCCAAATTAACCTCAGATATCGAGATATTTAGCAGCAGAGAGCATTCCTACGGATTTAGTTTCGCGAAATACGGCCGACGAATCGTCGAGCTACCGGACTAAGGTAAGTGGAATTGCTCCAAACTAGTGTCTATGTGTTTCTAGCTGTGAAGTGAATATTTCTCCCTTCTGGACTTCTGAAAAATAGCGAGTTTCCGACCGTCTTTCGATAAGCCTAAGTTTAGGCTATAACTATATCGAAAGTGATGTCGTCCTTCAGAATAAAGTTGTATTTAGTACTGATTGATATATATATGAATGCAGTTGGGAGGAATAGCTGAAATACTGATCAAGCTACGCCAGTTAGTCGGGAAATCAGAAGCGAAGGTATGTAAAGCTGGTTTCCTCGGCAAGTTAGTAGTCTCGGTATAGTAAAGTAGTTTAAAGGCCAGTAGAATGTTCAGAAGTCGCGTGTTATGTTTATTACGAATGTTGGTGCGATATTAGAAGCATCATGTTATGTATAGCGTGAAACTTGCTAGCACGATATAAATTCTGATACAAGTGTTAGAAACGGTACAGCATGTCCAGTATGTGATTTAGCAAAGAATGTTAGGATATTATCGTATTCAGTCGAAACCCAGTAAAGCAATGTAAATACATGTAAGGTATCTCAGAAGTAGAATGATAGGTTAAAATGAAGTTTAGGAAGCATGTTAGAAATAGTAAATCATGTTACTATAGAAACTCAGTTATACAGCATGATTTCCAGCAGAAAAACTATATCTTGTTCAACACTAGACTCAGTACAGTATGGCAGAAGATTATAGTTATACATATATATACTATTATCAGTCCCAGCACGTATTAAATACATACATATCACTATCGCTAGATCAGCATACAATATGTACAGATACATTATTATCATTAGCTTCAGTATGTGGTATATGCAGGTAGTATTATTAGTGGAGACCACTGTATTGTCTTGGGGTTGGATTCCCTAGCATCCATGACCGCCCCAGGGTTAATAGCTGTATCGACTCGTCCGCCAGAGGACGAGGATACGTCGCTCTACGAAGTGGCATGCCGTCCCACAGGGGACGAAGATGGGATGCCAGTTTTCCCCATATTGTGCCTTGGTCGGCCCTTATACACCCCCGTCGAGCGGATACGCCCGGGTGTTGATTCAGGAGTCCTCCGGACTCAGGTACAGTTATAGTCAGGGGCTCAGCGAGCCCAAGTGCATACCCAGGGGACCGGCAGGATGCTTATAGTTATTATAGGAGATGGGACGACCGGGGTAGGGGTATAGATTGCGTGTTGTTTGTACCTCCCGGCTTATGGGGGCCGAGTAAGGTTTGTGTGTGCTATATTATGTTATGTTATGTTATGCCATGTTACACTAGATACGAGTAGATTAACAGTAGAACGATACATCTCCAGGTATGACTCCTACTCCTTCCAGTATAAGTTAAGAGTAGGCATAGTTTTACATTTCCAGTCAGTTAGTTTATTCCTTCCTAATTCAGTTCCATCAGTTGTGTTGTTGTTTTTAGATATTTCTTTCAGTTATTGTTTTATATACTCAGTACCAGTGGTACTGACGCCCCTTGGGGGCGCTGCATTACTTGCCTGCAGGTACTCATAGACAAGGGGCCGATACCTCGTGATTCCAGCTAGCTCACAGGGTCATCAGCTCCAGTCATCCAGAGCTAGATAGCTAGAGGTTTATCCCTTTCTTTTGTTGTACAACATGGGTAGGCCGGGGCCCTGTCCCGACCATCTTATCGGTATTCTTAGAGGCTTGCAGTCTGTATATATTTCCCTGTGGTCAGATGAGCCGGTCGTGTGAGGCCGTGCAGTTGTATAGCTGTTAGTATTTTTATTTCTTTTATGTTGGCCGTGTGGGGCCATAGCTTGACAGTAGTGGTGACCTTGCCGGTCACGTAGCTTTCCAATATTTCATTGTTGAGTTACAGATAACTAGACAGCATGGTGGCCTCGTCGGCCCGCATAAGCTCCCCTATATTGCTATGTTTCTGGTTAGCTGTTAGTACAGGTACAGGTAGCTATAGGCCTAGTCGGCCGGAGGCTGTATTACAGCCGTTATATAGCCCGTTATTTCCCTGAATCTGAGTTAGAGCCAGCCAGGCACCAGATGTGCTCAGGCTCAGTAGTCTAGCAGTTCAGGTCCTAGTAGGGCACCAGGTGCTAGTCATACCCCCAAGGCGGGGTGTGACAGTAACAAATAAAGTATTTATAGTGCACAAAGTTAATGTAAAAATTATCTTTTTTAATGTATTCTATCCAATGACCCCTTAAAATAAATGCAAAAAAGATATAGTACTTATTCCTGTACCCTATCCCTTATTTACATGCCTCAATATGATTAGTCCAAGTCGAAATCGTTACTTCTGATATGAAGTACTACATATAGGGTCCATTTGAATGGAAGGATTTGGTCCTATACATTTCAAACTCGTAAGTCGTAAATGCAAATACTTTACGCCTGTTGTTTTTTATATCGAAAAGAAGTCTAAATGAAAAATCAAACTCAAATCATAACATCATTTCAACATTTTATCACCAATACAATTCAAATGAAACTTGAAAAGGCTCCACTGTGAAAGTTCACCCTAGTGAAATTCAATAATTGCCCAAAAAACTTCATCAACAGAAACCTTTATTACAATCCTATCAAAAGGAATGAAGAAAAATCGGCTTCTTGTCTATTATACAAAAAAAATATATGGCTCATTATAAAAGAAAGACGAGTTTCATAATTCATTCAAATAAAGTTTTGATTCAGGGAACTAACATTATTTTCCATTTTTCCCGAGATTTCTCCAAGTCATATAGGTTGCGCAACCAAGTTCATTTTTGTCTTAGGAGTTAGCAGTAAGCAGGGAGGGCTATGAATATTAAGTCAGAAAGTCAGATGCCTCACATGTCTCTAATGTGCGTAAGGCCGGCCGGCCCCATTTACTAAAGTGAGTGCACAAGCCACATGAAGTGCTGCTGTTGCCTCATAAATTCATTTGTCCTGTCTGCAACTTTACCCCAGCATGTATCCATCCACTACTTGCAATACATACAGATGGTTGCCTTATGGTACAAAATACAAAATTTTATCTTCTTGGTTGTCCTCGTCACCGAAAATGACAATTCAGTTACTACCTGAGTCATGGATGTGTCATCTGACTCTCCAATCAGCTTAATTTTGACAAGAACCATAAGAGCAGCTTGAACTTAAAATCTTTAAATATTTGACACTCAAGAAAATCAGAATCTAACTATAGATGTTTACATTCAATATGCTTATACCACCAAAGAAACTACTGGAATATACCATCACACGAACAGTATCTTGCAATACTTGTCGGAGATGACACCATTAAAGAACAATTATGTAGTCAGCTATACATATACACATGAGTTTATATCAGATGACCTGGTGGGGGGAGGCCTTAACCTAGTGTAATTAAAATCAATGAGTCAATCAACTCTGTTTTCCGATTCCAAAACAATTAGGATAGAATTCATTCTAAATCCATTTCACACCCAGCAAAACTATTAGTGCGTTATATAACTGATAAGTGATGATCCAATTAATATTTTCCCAACACTTGAAAAGGTTTAGAAGAAATATATGTAACAGAGGAATATTCATAGAAAGGGAGAGAAGAAAATAGATAAAATAGGAAAGCAGGAAAACGATAAATCATCAACTAGGGGGAGGTCGGCTCGAGCTGAGCTGATCAAGAGGAGCCGTAATACTAGAGGAGGCGCCAGAAAGGAGGTCAGCTAGAGCGCTCATTGCCCGAATTTGCATCTCAAGAGCAGCTATGTAATCAGTGGCTTCATCTAGAATCACCGGCAGCGGTTGTTTCCGGCAACCAGGAACAAGCCGTCCCAAAACTCGAGCCTTTTTCTGAAAAGCCGGCAAATTCTTCGTTTTCAGCTTCAGAATCCCCACTCTCGGCTTCCTAGGTAGCCGGTTGGTACATGAAGCCGCCATTTTCTGCCGCTTGGCGTGTTTCTTCATGAACTTGAGCTTGAGCCGGTTCGTGAGTATAGCTCGGCTCCACCGGGATCGTCCTTTAGCAGTAACTGCAAGGACTCTGTCGGCAACTTCGCGTACGGCTCGGCCGCCTTTTGGTGCCGGCACCGACGGATTGGCCGCTGGTGAACTGATTCGCACTTCACGGAGTGCTTTGAGTAGCTTTGAAGAGTAAACTTGTTGTTGAGCTTGTGTTTTCCATTCAGTAGTATTACTCGGAGTTTCGCTGTTGCCGTTATTGTTATTGTTGTTATTTTTTTGAGTTTGATTTCTCATACTTTTCTTATTCTTTTTTCTCCTTGATATTACTCTGTCAGAGGACGTTACAGGATTCGAGACCATCGTTGAAGACATGTCTACAACCATTGATTCCATCAGATTCAGTTAAAATTAAATCAGATTTAGAACCGAATCGATTGAATAACAATCCAATTTGAGCTCTGAAGAAGAAGACGATTGACCTGTAGATTCAGTCACATGAATAGACAGATATAAGAATGGAAGGCACTCAAACCAATTCAGATTCAAAGACAGATTCTGAAGAAAATAAGAACGAATCAATTAAATTCGACTCAGATTCGTAATTAGCCGACAAACTAAACACAGATAATTACGATTAAGACAAAAAATCATATCATAAAGCAAGAGATCACTTGTTAAATACATTTTAACTACATACAAATTAAAGGAAGTATGAACTATTAAAGACACTTTTATATTACCTGATGATGAAGAAAGAAAGGATTATTATTTCTTCAGATAGATCAATGGGAGGAGAGAGGGAGAGGGATGGAGATTTAGGAGTGGGAGGGAGGGGAAGGTGAAGGAGATTGGGCTGATTAAGGGGAATCACGGGAAAGCACGCCTTGGCCCTCTTTAAAAAGAAGCAGCAGAGTATGTATGTGGGCGTGTTTTTTCCTTTCTACTTTCTGCCCCCCCCCCCCCCCACACACACACACACCATATTTAACCCCGCAAGTAACTTTGTTAGTGCAATTTTTATCATAAGCATTAATCCATAATTCGTTAAAATAATAAGCGTTTTAAAATACTTATACCTCTTCGTTGTAATTTAAAAATCAAATTTCATTCTCAACCTAATCTCAAAAAATAGTAATTCCCCCTTATTTTTTAAAAATTGATTTTTTTAAACATCTATGGTACTATTACATTATTAAATTTTATCTATTTTTTTCTTTTATTTTTTAAGATCATGAAATTGTTACTTTAATCTATGTAATAAATTTTCTATAAAGATATTATTTTTCTAAAAAATAAAATAATAAAAGTTATTAATTAAATATAAACTAATGACGTTTTATAATAAAATAAATAAATAAAATAAATATATTAATCATTAATGAAAATTATAATGTGATAATCTTATAAATATATTTTGAGGAAATACAAATTTAATAAATAAAAATAAAGGTACATTTTTATATAAAAGAATTAAAAGATTATATATTATATATGTGAATGAATTTTAAATTATAATTTAGAAAATATTTTATTAATAATAATCAAAATTCTTTTTTTCTATAAAGATATTATTTTTCTAAAAAATAAAATAATAAAAATTATTAATTAAATATAAACTAATGACGTTTTATAATAAAATAAATAAATAAAATAAATATATTAATAAGTAATGAAAATTATAATGTGATAATCTTATAAATATATTTTGAGGAAATACAAATTTAATAAATAAAAATAAAGGTACATTTTTATATAAAAGAATTAAAAGATTATATATTATATATGTGAATGAATTTTAAATTATAATTTAGAAAATATTTTATTAATAATAATCAAAAAAAATTTATTTATATAGATATTAGAGAATAAGAGATAAGTGAAACTTAAATATATATGCAAAACAATAAGTACATACTTAATACATGTCATGCTGAAATAATAATCATAAAAATAACTTTAAATTTTACAACAAATTTATAAAACAATTATTCTACTTATAATGTTAATGAACTTAAATAAAAAATTTATAAATATCTAAGTTGAAAATAAAATATTATTGTTACACCCCGTAGGTTTTTAATGTTTAAACGGCCTATTTGTACGATAGTTAAGAGTTTTAGAGTGCAGTACGTGCAAAAAAAGAGCCCGAGGAAAGGTCGAACGAGCACGGAGTCGGGACTGCACGGGAGAAGACCGGGCCAGCTGCCCAAAGGGGCAACATGGCACGGACCCCCTCCCTCCACATTGGGCTCCGTGGCACGCCCGTAAATCGGCGCGTTGGGGTCCATGCCACAGACCCCCAGTCCACCGCCCAAGTATATATAGGTCCTCCCTTCATTATTTTGAATATATACATGTTATATTCGACTAGCAGAGGGAGAAGACGAACAAATTGATAGAATTTCCTCTGTTTACGCTGCGAAACGCCGCCTGAATTCAAATTAACTTCGGGTATCAAAGTATAAGGCTGCAGGGAGCATTGCTACGGAGTTAGTTTTGCGAAATTCGCCCGGAGAATCATAACCCCGCCGAGCTAAAGTTGTTGGAATTACTCGAAACTAGTGTCAATACGACCACAGGCTTAAAGTAAGCATTTCTTCCTTTTGGACTTTCCAGAAATTACGAGTTTTCAACCGTGTTTCATTAAGTTGAAATATAGTTAACATTTATATATAAAGTTATCGTTTTCTTCGGATTTAGTATTGAAATTAACCTCATTCTCCCAATAATACAATTGCAGTTGAGAGAAGCAGTTGAATATGAGCTGAAACTCGCCAGTTAATTAGAAATCAGCAAACGAGGTATGTTAAGGTAGTTTCCTTCGGCAACTTCGTTCCTATAGCATTATAATTTAGTTTAAATCCAAGTAAGACGATCAGAAGTACGTTAATCATGAATAATTGTGTTATTGGCTGAGACTAGTATCCTACGTTTTGTTTGGGATTGGATTTGCCTATATAACCCTCCATAACCAACCCCAGGGTTATTAGCTATGTCGACACCCGCTAGGGGCGAGATGACGTCGCTCCAGAAAGAGCGGCATGCCGTCCGCGAGGGATGAATATGGGGTCCTAGGTCCTCATAGAGTCCATTCCATGGCTGGACTATTATACATACGTCGTATCGACACCACACCCCCGACGAGCCTTGTGCCTGGGGTGCAGATATCAGGAATCCACTGTACTCAAACACAGCTACAGGTAGGCCGAGCGGGCTTAGTTGCATACCTAAGGGACTAGTAGGGCGGCTATAGTTACCGGTTGACCCATTATGACCTTGTTAGGGGTATATAGATTGAAGTATACTCACCAGGGCTTATGGGGGCCCCAGGTGGGTTGTTCTGTGTTGATTGTACCTTCTGGCTTATGGGGGACAAGTAAGGTTCTTGTTTGCTTTAGTTATTGATAGACTAGATAATAGAGAATCCAGCTACTGAGGTATGACTCCTATCCCTTTTCTTTCAGTCATTTTCAGTCATATCTTTTATCGTAAGTTATTTACACTTATTGCCTTATATACTCGGTACATATTGTACTGATGCCCTTTTGGGGTGCTGCATTACTTGTCTGCAGGTACGAAAAGACGAGGAGCAGATCCCTCTTAGCTTCCAACCAAGATTAGCAGAAGAGTCGGCTCCTTTCCTCCGGAGCTTATAAATAGAAGGTTTACTCTTTTTTATTGTATAGTTCATGGGTAGGTCGGGGCCCTGTCCCGACCATCATATTACTCCTAGAGGCTTGTAGATTATTTCTATTTCCCTGTGGCTACCTATTATTGGCCATGTGGGGCCCATATGTGTTTTAGTCTACGTGTTGGCCGTGTGAGGCCTTGTTTAGCTAATAGATTAGCGGCCTTGTCGGCTATAGCTTAGTTTAGCATCGAATTTAATTTTCAGTCATAACTAGACACTACGGTGGCCTTGTTAGCTCGCATAGGATTCCCTATTATCGTTGTTCTGGCTAGCTGGTCTTCTTTCACAGGTGGCTATAAGGCCTTTTCAGTCAGAGTTTGTATTTACAGTTGAGATATAGCCCGTTGTTTTCTTTATTTGGGAAGTAAGCCTGCACCAAGAGTATATAGGCCTAGTTAAGTCAGCTCATATCCTAGAAGGGCACCAGTGCCAGTTATGCCTCCCAGGGCGGGGCGTGAAAAATTTGGTATCAAAGCAGGTCGTATCCCAGGGAGTCTGCAAGCGTGCTAAGTAGAGTCTTGTCTATGAATGTGTTGTGCACCACATTCTATAGGCAGGAGGCTGCGAGGCATGATAGGATGGTTACTCTTTCTTCTTATCCAGTCGTGCTATAGAGCTGCATAGTATAGGGTTGAGTCCCTAAACTTCCAATATTCTTTTATCTATAGAGAAATGGCAGACCCGCGACACCCCACGACTGGCAGGAGACTGGGCGTGGCAACAGGAGAGGGCACTAGCAGGGTGCCCCAGTCAGAGTCAGCCCGATATGAGGGCGACAGGGAGGTTTCATCTCGATCTCCCCAACATTCTCCACCACACCAGGAGCCACTTGGAGCTGCAAATGTGTCGGCACCCTCTCCAATAGTACCTATACTGATACCATCCGATCAGGAGGTTAGGAGCGATGTTGTTATGTTAGCTTAGATGATGGCCGTATAGAGTCATCCCGTGGTACCGGTAATTGAAGAATCTCCAGGAGGGCCTGGTAGTTCAAGGGTCCGAGAGTTCCTTGCACTGAGTCCCCCGCAATTCACAGGGACAGATCGGGATGAGGACCCTCAGGATTTCTGGACCAGTTGCAGTGAATTTTCAGGGTAATGCATGCCACCCCTACAGAATCTGTGGAATTAGCCGTATTTTGGTTGCGGTACATTACGGTACTATGGTACAAAAGTTGGGAAAGGTCCCGAGACAGAGACGTTCCCCCTCCGACTTGGCCCAGTTTCTTAGAAGCCTTTCTAGATCATTATTTGCCACGGGAGATCCTCCAGGCCAGGGTAGATCAATTTTTACATTTGGAGCAAGGTTCGATGAATGTTCAAGAATATTCTATAAGATTTGATTCCTTGGACCGGTATGCACCAGCCTTTGTAGATACTATGCCAGCCAGGGTGCACCGATTCATATGGGGCTGAATCCAGAATACATGGAGACTTGTATCACAGTTACCTTGTGAGAGGACATGGATATTGCTCATGTCCAGGCATTTTCCTAGAATATTAAGGGGATCCGGCAGCGGCAATAAGGGATATAAAGGGCAAGTCAGGAGCACTGCCGCAGGACTAGACCCAACATATGCTGACAAAGTCCCAGGGTGGACCTAGACCACGATTATCAGATAGGCCACCCAGACCCCCACCTCCACAACAGCAGCAGGGGAGCATGCTTGGTCGTTAGGGACATCCAGGGCCCAGGCAAGAGCTCATGATCAGCAGGATCACAGCAGCAGAGGGGGTCGAAGCAGAGCAGACTTACTGTACCACCTTGCCCTATTTGCAACCGACGTTATTCTAGGGCATGCAGGTATGGTTCCACGACATGTTATGCATGTGGACAAGAGAGTCATTGGATGAGGGACTGTCTGGTTAGAGGGCAGGGCGATCGGGATCGAACCGATAAATCTTCAGTGGGGTCACGCGCCCCAGCCCCTTCAGCAGGGCGTAGGGCTTCAGTTCCAGCAAGCAGAGGCCAAGGCAGATCAGGGACCTCCAATTTAGGTATAGGTCCAGATCGCACATATGCTTTACCGGGGCGACAGGAGTCAGAGTCGTCGCCGGATGTTATGAAAGGTACGCTAGACATTTGCTCTCATTCCGTATATGCTTTGATAGACCCAGGCTCCACTTTATCTTATGTTACACCGTTAGTGGCTTGAAAGTTCAGTATCATGCCGGAATTGCTTTGGCGACCTTTTTCAGTGTCTATCCCCGTCGGTGATTCCGTTATAGCTAAGAGGGTCTATCGAGGGTGCACAGTAGAGGTCCTTGGTCGCCGGACTTTAGCAGATATGGTAGAATTAGAGATGATTGATTGTGATGCAATTATGGGTATGGATTGACTAGCTCTATATTATGCCAATGTAGAATGTTGGACCAAGATTGTCTGATTCCACTTTCCTAGGGAGGCAGTACGGGAGTGGAAAGGTATACGGCTATGCCGAAAGGTAGGTTTATTTTCTATATTCGGGCGAGAAAATTGATAGCAAAGGGATGTATTTATCATATTGTCATGGTTCAGGATGTCCAAGCAGAATCTCCGACTCTTCAGTCTATTCCAGTGGTCAATGAATTTCCAGATGTATTTCCAGATGTATTCCCAGATAAACTTCCTGGTATTCCCTCAAAGCAGAAAATTTGACTTTGCAATTGACTTATTACTAGGTACACAACCTATATCTATTCCTCCGTACCGGATGACTCCTGCTGAGCTTTGAGAATTAAAGGAGCAGCTAAAAGTTTTGCTAGATAAGGGCTTTATCAGGCCAAGTACTTCACCGTGGGGAGAGCCAGTCCTATTTGTAAGAAAGAAGGATGGCTCTCTTCATATGTGTATAGATTATCGGCAGCTGAATAAAGTCACTATCAAGAATAAGTACCTGTTTCCCAAGATAGATGATTTGTTCGGCCAGTTACAGAGGGCAAAGTATTTTTCTAAGATCGACTTGAGATTGGGGTACCATCAGATTCGAGTCCGGGAGAGAGATATTCCAAAAACCGCTTGCAGGACCAGATTTGACCACTTTGAATTTCTAGTCATGTCCCTCGGGTTGATGAATGCTCCAGCGGTGTTCATGGACTTGATGAACAGTACCTTTAGACCGTATCTGGACCTGTTTGTGATAGTATTTACTGATGATATTCTGGTGTATTCCCGCTCAGAAGCAGAACACCGAGATCATTTACGAACAGTGCTCTAGATTCTCAGAGATCGTCAGTTATATGCAAAATTTTTCAAGTGTGAGTTTTGGATAAATTCAGTGGCCTTTCTATGTCATGTTGTGTCAGAAGCTGGTATCTAGGTAGATTCCCAGAAGATTGAGGCGGTAAAAACGTGGCCTACGCCAACAACTCTAACCGAGGTACGCAGTTTCTTGGGGTTAACCAATTACTATAGGAGGTTTGTGAAGGGTTTTCTACTCTGTCAGCACCATTGACTAAGTTAACTCAGAAAGTAGCCAAATTTCACTAGACTGAAGCATGTGAACAGAGTTTCCAAGAGCTGAAACAGACTGACATCAACACCCGTATTAGCTTTTCCAGATGGATTAGAAGGGTATGCCGTGTATTGTGATGCTTCGGGTGTCAGACTAGGATGTGTTCTGATGCAGCATCGGTAATTGCTTACGCTTCGAGACAGCTAAGGAATCATGAAAAGAACTACCCCGCTTATGACCTGGAATTAGCCACAATCATCCATGCCTTGAAAATATGGAGGCACTATTTGTACAGCATTCATGTAGATATTTTTACTAACCACAAGAGCCTCCAGTATATCTTCACACAGAAAGAGTTGAATCTACGGCAACGCTGCTGGTTAGAGTTATTGAAAGACTATGATGTAAATATTTTGTATCATCCAGGAAAAGCCAATGTTGTAGCAGATGTCGTCAGCCGTAAATCCATGGGAAGCTTAGCATACCTGAGGCCAGGACAATGGGAACTAGGCCAAGAATTGCATCAGTTAGCCAGTTTGACCGTCCGTATAGTAGATTCAGGAGACAGTGGAGCAGTAATTCAGAATACGGCAGTATCGTCATTAGTTGTGGAAGTGAAAGAACGGTAGTGCAAAGACCCTAACCTGGTTCATCTCAAAGATAAGGTTCATCAAGGGGAAGTTACAGATTTCTGGGTAACTGAAGATGGAGTTTTGAGATATAGGGATCGCCTCTGTGTTCCAAATGCGGCAGGACTTCGCCAACAAATTATGGGCGAGGTGCATTATTCCCGTTACTCTCTTCATCCGAGTTCAACAAAGATGTATCATGATATAAAAGAAATTTACTGGTGGTCGGGAATGAAAAAGGAGATAGTAGAATTTGTAGCTCAATGTCCTAATTGAGCAGGTGAAAGCTGAACATCAGAAATCTGACGGACTGACACAGGAGATAGCAGTGCCTATGTGGAAATGGAAAGCCATTAATATGGATTTTGTGACAGGGTTACCTCGTACCAGGAGTAAATTTGATTCCATCTGGGTGATTGTTGACAGGCTGACGAAATCAGCTCACTTTCTTCCAGTCAGGACCACTTTCTCAGATGAGGATTATACCGAGCTTTATATCAAGGAGATAATTATATTACATGGTGTCCCAGTGTCTATCATTTTTGATAGGGGAGCATAATTCACAGCTAGGTTCTGACAGTCTTTCCAGAGAGGTTTGGGAACCTAGGTCAATCTGAGTACAACTTCTGTCCTCAGACCGATGGGCATGCAGAGCGTACAATTCAGATGCTCAAGGATATGTTGCAGGTGTGCGTGCTAGACTTCGGAGGCAGCTGGGAGGAACATTTACCACTTATTGAGTTTGCTTACAATAATAGTTATTATTCAGCGATTCAAATGGCGCCTTATGAGGCCTTATATGGGCGGAAATGCAGGTCCCCAGTTAGTTGGTTTGAGGTTGGAGAATCAAGGTTAATTGGGCCAGATATAATTCATCAGTCAGAAGAGAAAGTGAAGTTTATCAGAGAACGTCTGATGACAACCAGAGCCGCCAGAAATCTTACATGGATATACGGCGTAGAAACCTGGAGTTCAGTGTAGATGACTGGGTATTTTTGAAAGTCTCGCCGATGAAAGGCGTGATGAGATTTGGCAAGAAGGGTAAGCTCAGCCCGAGGTTTGTTGGGCCGTATCGAATACTCCAGAGAATAGGCTGGTGGCATATGAGCTAGATTTGCCTTTAGAGTTGGAATCTGTTCATCCAGTCTTTCATGTATCGATGCGACGAAAGTGTATAGGGGATCCTTCTCGAGTTATGCCAGTTGAGGATGTCCGAGTTACTAAGGAATTATCCTATGAAGAGGTTCCAGTAGCTATATTGGATCGACAGGTTCGCAGGCTGAGAACAAAGGATGTTGCTTCAATTAAAGTACTATGGAGAAACAAGAATAGAGCGGAAATGACTTAGGAAGCTGAAGACGACATGAAATTCAGATATCCTCATTTGTTCCAGGCTTATCCCAGATTATGCAGCTAAGGTAAGTTATTGACTCAATCGTTGTTTCTGTCGTGCCCCATTTTCCTCGCGGAAAGCGGACCTCGACATGTGATAACTCTTAAGGGTTATTTAAAGAGGAGAGTCGCCACCTAACGATTTGAGGTGCGTTAGGGAATCGTACTAACCTAAGGGTTTGTTATACTAGCCTAGGTCGCCATAGTCGGGTAAGGGTTCAAGTCACCTCGAAAGGAAGGTGTTAGACACCTTTCGAGGTCCACAAATGTGGGTTCCTTCCGGATTCATTATTATGTGGGGGATATTTACTAAGCGATCAAGTAAAATTGATTTTAAGTCTTTTATGTAGAAACAGCTTAAATAAACTAAGTGATAAGAAGGAAGAAGATTGTGACAATAAATTTAGCAATTTATGCATATAAGGATTGACAAATAAAGGCAAACAATAATAAATAAATGATAAATTAAGAAGGAACAATAACAAAAACAAATAAATAAAAATTTTAAGGATTGAACCGTACCTCAAAGAGGCGCCTACGTATCCCTGGAGGGAATCAGGTCGAACGTAGTTCTGCCTTTTAAAGGGGGGGGGGTATTTTAACCTAATGGGATCACCCCTTGCGACTTAAATAATATTTTTCAACCTATTTAGGTTGCTCATATTATTCAGCGGGCACAAACTATCATTTCCCACTACCCGCCTAAATAATTCGTTATTAATCCTAAAGCGCTCTAAGTTAAGAAAAAACATAACGCCCTAACATGTGCCTACCCGTCCCAGTCTTAATGTCCAAGAGGCATTTGGACTACTATCTTGGAGTTGGGTCTAAATTCCTAGGTTTTTTTTTAAAAGGTGATTAAACATCAAACAAATAAATAATGGTTAAAGCAAATAGCAAATAAGGATTTCTGACAGGCCTCCGTCCTATAAGTATGATTTCTAAATATAAGAATAAATCTTACAAGCATGGTTTCTAATGCAATATCACATTTAAATGCATATAATACTCCTATTAGCTGAGATTCCTATATAAATTCACTATTGAATAAACAGACAGCGGACATATTTTGGGAACTTGAACCATCCTTGCACTAAGTTAGTGGCTAGATATGAAAAAGAAATATTTAAGCATTATATTTAATCAATAGTGAGCAGTTTTATAATGCAACGTACAATTTTAATTGGTGACTAACCTTATTAGGAAATACTATCTACATGTTTAACAAGGCATCTTTAGTTCACATGCTTCCTTGATTAAAATGCTTATTACAGAATGTCATAATAATCAATTAATGATCATTTTAAAACTTGTTATTTATGATGATCCTATTGTTGAAATATAAGTCCTATAGGCACGTTTTCTAAGAATGCACAAGCAAGATAATTATATTGCAAATCCTATAGACATGATCTCTATGGTCTTGAAAATGATATACTTAAAATCAACATGTTTTAATTCCTATGATTTCTATCATAAATGATTTATGTAAGTATTAATCCTATAGATAATGTTTTCTATATAAGATTGCCTAAATAGTAATCAAGAAATAAAAGCAGTAAAGAACATACAAACCCCACCCCCATAAGCCCCCCTTTTCACTATTATTAGCGAGTGTATATAATCAATACAATAATAATAACAATAATAAAATAAGTAAGTAGATAAATAAATAATTAATAAAATAAAGAACTAAATGACTTTTCGTTTCCACCTCGAGCTTGAACGAACTCCATATATTTCGAAAGAACCTGTTGAACAAAACGAAGTATCACAACAAAGAACATACGCAGAAAGATACTCTAGTCTTATGAAGTCATAACTTATTTAAATCTAAAGAATAGTTCATTCAGACATATGAGCATATTAAATAACAATTCTTAGCGCTGCTCGGCAAGACATCATATATAAAAAACATGCTAGAAATGCTACAAGAACCACAATTAATGGCATGATGCAAGTAGCAAAACTTAATAAATATAACTAGGTGAAGTAAACTAACCAGTTGAAGCTAGCGAAACAATGAAAAGTAAATAGATAAACTAGAGGAAAATCTCGAATACCAAATAGTATTTGGCCCATAAGAGAGAAAAAATTATATCACTAGAGAGAAGGAATGCTCGAATATTATGTTGCTAAAGCAATAGCAATATTCTAGTTGTATCGCTAAAAGGATAATAACATTTGGATGCTAAAAAGAGATAAAGAAAGATTGCTAAAGAACCAGCAAATTCTTATGTTGTATTATGGGAGGAATAGTAGTCTTCCCTCTCCCCACAAAGATGGGAAGGTGCATATATTTATATAACAAAATTAGTAAAAGGAATTAAGGGGAAAGAAGAAAATATTCAACACAATCAATTAAAGAGGCTTTCCTTAATTAACAAAAAGGATAATCAATCAAATTATTTATCCTAATCAAATAAATTGGGTAAGGAAGGTAGTAATCAATCATAGGGATCCCTTCCTTAAGGGGTGATTATGTGAGAAATAAATTAACCTTTAGTATAATTAATAGAGTCCAAATCAATTTTCAGAAAAGGAAAATATATGCTTAAATAAATAAATGAGTAAGTCACATAAATTCTTCCTTTAACAGAATATGCAAAGAAATCAATTAATCAAGATTTTCCACAATAGAACCAACTAATTTAGTATGTAATCAATCAAAGGATAGGAGGAAATTGATAATCAAAAGAATCAATCAAAGGAATCTTTTTCCTTAATTAAAACAGTCAAAATCAAATTATTGCAAAAACATGTTTGATTTCTCATAAAAATTCAAATATTAAAGGTTGTTCCAAACTAGTTAAGGAAATCAGTTACAAGGTGAAAACATGCTATACATATATCCAAATATATCTAATGCTACCAAAATATCATATGAAAATCCTTTATGGCAAGAAAGATTATTGCAAATAAAAGTTTAGCAGTAAATGAATACTAAAATAGCAGGATCTCAAGTCATCATATTTAACTTAGAAAGCAATCATGAGTCAAGCGAGGTAATATTTTAAGACATATGAAGTTGTCATGAATCAGATGTAAACGAGAAACAAAACGAGTCATGTGAGATTACTATATAATTGACTCTAGGAAAACATAATTAATTTAACATATGAACACAAATTAGGAATAGTATCTTTGTTGGGAGAAAAATTCACAGAATCTATTTAGGTCAAGAATTAAGGTAATGTAAGCATAAAGTTTATGCATAGAGAACATAAATACCACTGACTGTAATAATTCAAAGATTTGAATACTCGTATACAGTGACATAGACATGGAGAAACCAAAATCTACTGATTTTAGGCAGAGAACACCATTCAAAACTAAACTAATTTCAAATCTAGGAATTGTGAAGAATACAATCGTGATTCGAAATAAGATGAATAAAAACTAATCGTGAGAGAGATCAAACTAGTGACAAAGTCTATGATCATCGAGTCAATTAGATTTGAGTGGCGTTCATGGAGGTTTCACTGACCAGGGGTGGTCAACATTGGGTGAGAGGAGGAGAGATGAGGGAGATAAAAGTCTGCTTGGATTGGCTTATTTGAAGTGTTTTTCCTGTGGAGTTGTTCTTCGGCGTTGGCTAAACAGAGACGTGGCAGAGATGCAAAGAGGGAGGTGTTGCAGCCGCTAGAGAAGGCGAAGAGGAGGGAGGAAGAAGGAAATCCGGCAGCCATTGTTTCCAGAGATAAAGCAGCGAGAGGAAGAGAATGGAAGAGACGAGAGAACAAAAAGGGGAAGAAGAGGGGTTGACTTGGTGTTGTTGAGAGAGAAGGAAGAGAAAAGGGCAAGTTTTTGGGCGGCCGCTGCTGCTCGTGGTGGCTGCCGGAGCAGCGACGGAGAGGAGAGAAGAAGGCGGCTGGAGAGGAAGAGGTGAGAGAGAACAGAGGGAGTAGGGGCGGCGGCTGTGTGGTTTTCTGGCGATGGTGTGGCCGACCAGAGTGGAGAAGAGGTAGAGACGGAGTAGGGGCGGCGGCTGTGTATTGCCGCCTCCAGCGAAGAGAGGGAGAAAGGGGTATGTGCGGATGGAGGAGCCGCAGCGAGGGAAAGGGGTGAGAGAGGAAGGGGATCCGGCTGCTAGGGTTTTGTGAGGGGGTGTAATGAGAATAAAAAATTAGGTTTTTGGGAGGGATGAAACAAATATGAAAGTAAATAGGGTTCATTATGGACCGTAGGATCAAATGAGATGAACGGTTAGGATTTAATCTTAGGTTTTGAGTCGGGTCGCAGGTCATGGAGCGGGTCACGGATGGGTTCATGGATAGGAATTAAATTGAAATTAAATTAAAATTTAAAAAGTGGCCAAATTTTAATTAAAAATGGCAAAAATTAACATAAAATAGATAGAATTGGTCAGAATTGGTATGAATTAGATAGAAAGTGGCTAGAATTTGAATAAATCATATGGAATTGATCTTAGCTGCTATTAAATATACTACACTTGTAAATAATTTAATAAATAAATAATAAAATAATTTAAATGACGGGAAAATCATGTAAATAATATTGTCAATATAAATGAGTTGTAAAATAAATTATGTAAATATTAATAAATATTATATTTTGTAAATAATGACTAGAAAATTAGTTTATCAAAAAATATATATAAAGTTTATTATTAACATAAATAATTTATAAATTCAAGTAAAATTATTACGCAAATGATTTATAAAATCAAGTTAAAATTATGTAAATATTACCAAGTAAATAATTTATAAAAATTAAGTAAAATACATATTTTAAAATACGAAATATACTATATATATGCCATAATTATCTAACATCAAAATTAATAAATAAAAATTGATACAAATTATATACACATGTATGCATATATACATACATACGTACATATATATATATATATATATGTAATTAAAACAATGTTTGCAAGAATTATGATAATTATTCATTTTAAAATATGGATGTAATTGCATAAAAAGGTAAACAAAATATACATATATAAGCAGCGTATACGAGCGTAGGGAGGTCAAAATTGGGTGTCAAAAGTTTCATGATTTGTGTTATATATATTGCTCAGTTGACTCCAGCCTTATCGTGAAATAGTTGTGATAGTATTATGTGAAGTGCCTGTACTAGACTTTTCTGCGTTTCAGGATTTTCGGATAGTCCATATTACAAGGGAGACTCTGTTGAAATTTTTCCAGAATAAAGTAGTTATAAGGGTTAGTGTCCCTGTAAGCTGAAGTAAAACATTCGAGGATGAATGTTTCTAAGGAGGGGGGGGGGGGAAGATGTTTTACCCCGTAAGTTTCTAATGTTTAAACAGCCTATTCGTATGATGATTAAGAGTTTTAGAGTGCAATACGTGCGAGAAAAGGGTCCAGGGAAATGTCGAATGAGCACGGAGTTGGGACTGCACGAGAGAAGGTCGGGCCAGCTACCCAAAGGGGCAACGTGGCACGGACCCCCTCCCTCCGTGTTGGGCTCCATGGCACACCCGTAATAGGTGCGTTGGGGTCCGTGCCACGGACCCCCAGTCCACCGCCCAAGTATATATAGGTCCCCCCTTCATTATTTTGAATATACACATGTTATATTCGACCAACATAGGGAGAAGATGAACAAATTGATAGAATTTCCTCTGTTTACATTGCGAAACGTCCCCGAATTCAAATTAACTTCGGGTATCGAAGTATAAGGCTGCAGGGAGCATTGCTACAGAGTTAGTTTCGCGAAATTCGCCTGGCGAATCGTAACCCCACCGAGCTAAAGTTGTTGGAATTACTCCAAAGGAGTGTCAATACGACCACAGGCTTAAAGTAAGCATTTCTTCCTTCTGAACTTCCGAAAATTACGAGTTTTCAACCGTGTTTCGTTAAGTTAAAATATAGTTAACATTTATATATAAAATTATCGTTTTCTTTGGATTTAGTATTAAAAGTAGCCTCATTCTCCCAATAATACGATTGCAGTTGAGAGAAGCAGTTGAATACGAGCTGAAACTCGCCAGTTAATAAGTAATCGATGAATGAGGTATGTTAAGGCAGTTTCCTTCGGCAAGTTAGTTCCTATAGCATTATAATTCAGTTTAAATCCCAGTAAGGCGATCAGAAGTACGTTAATCATGAATAGTTGTGTTATTGGCTGAGACTAGTATCCTACATTTTGTTTGGGATTGAATTTGCCTATATAGCCCTCTATGACCAACCCCAGGATTATTAGTTGTGTCGACGCCCACCAGGGGAGAGGTGACGTCGCTCCAGAAAGAGCGGCATGCCATCCGCAAGGAACAAAGATGGGGTCCCAGATCCTCATAGAGTCCATTCCATGGCTGGACTATTTATACATACACCGTATCAGCACCACATCCCCGATGAGCCTGGTTCCCAAAGTGCAGATATCAGGAGTCCACTGGACCCAGACACAGCTACAGTCAGGAGCCGAGCGGGCTCCGTTGTAGACCCAAGGGGCTGGTAGGGCGGATATTGTTACCAGTTGACCCATTATGACCTTGTTAGGGGTATATAGATTGAAGTGTACTCACAAGGGCTTATGGGGGGCCCAGGTGGGTTGTTCTGTGCTGGTTGTACCTTCCGGCTTATGGGGGACAAGTAAGGTTCTTGTTTGCTTTAGTTATTGATAGACTAGATAATAGAGAATCCAGCTACTCAGGTATGACTCCTATCCCTTTTCTTTCGATCATTTTCAGTCCTATATTTTATATTCAGTTATTTATAGTTATTGCCTTACATACTAGGTACATGTTGTCCCGACGCCCTTTTAAGGCGCTGCATTACTTGCCTGCAGGTACGAATAGACGAGGAGCAGATCCCTCTTAGCTTCCAGCCAAGATTAGCAGAAAAGTCGACTCCTTTCCTCCGCAACTTATAAATAGAAGGTTTACTCTTTTTGATTGTATAGTTCATGGGTAGGTCCCGACCATCATATTACTCCTAGAGGCTTGAGATTATATCTATTTCCCTGTGGTTAGCTGCTATTGGCTGTGTGGGCCCAATATGTGTTTTAGTCTACATGTTGGCCGTGTGGGGCCTTATTTAGCTGATAGATTAGCGGCCTTGTCGGCTATAGCTTAGTTTAGCATCGGATTTAAGTTTCAGTCATAACTAGACATCATGGTGGCCTTGTCGGCCCTCATAGAATTCCCTGTTATCGTTGTTCTGGCTAGCTGGTCTTCTTTCACAGGTGACTATAAGGCCTTGTCGGCCGAAGGTTATATTTACAGTCGAGATATAACCCGTTGTTTCCTTGATTTGGGAAGTAAGCCTGAACCAGGAGTGTATAGGCCTAGTTAAAGCAGCTCAGATCCTAGTAGGGCACCAGGTACCAGTCATGCCTCCCAGGGCGGGCGTGACAATTATACATAATTTAAAATATATTAAATAGACAGATGATTGAAAATGTCAAGGGTAAAATAGATATTGTATGATATAAGGAAGGGGAAGAATGACTATTTCTCAAAGTTAAGGAAGGAGTTTGATTTTTAAAACAAAATTAAAATGTGAAAATTTCACCTAAAATAATAATATATAAAAATATTTACAATGTTTATCTATATTAAATCCATAATTTTACACTCTCGCTATGTCATATTTATGTCAAAATGATCAGATACAAAATTTATGAACATAAAAAAATATAAAAATAATCTTAAATTAAAAGTGTGTATAATATATTAAAAATATTTTTTAAAATTTTATTTGAATAAAAATATTCTCAAACTATTCAAAATAGCTTTTATTTATCTTTTGTTTGTCTTTGATATCAAAAATATTTTTGCCATCTATTTTTTAGATCACAAATGCTCTTTAAACATTAGCCTTTCCATTTGGAGCTGACATGACAGTCTAACATGACAAAAAGGGACCAAAATTACCCTTGAACTATTGAAATTGTTCAATTTTACATTTCTATGATGATGGATTCCATCCTATCAACCAGTGATTTTTATCTAATTTATTCTTGTCAAAGTAAGGTAACTAACGGTATATATCTGAGTTTATAACTCTTTTATTTTGATTTAATATGAACATAATTTACTCTACTTTTATTTTTCAATTTTTGTTCTTTTAGTGGGAGATGTCAGGTAGAGAAATGAGGTATGGTTAAGAGACAAGAATAAAAGCGAAGATATATGTTGAGGGGATACAAGACAAGATTCTACCGAAAAAGTAAAAAAATTATATATCTAAAAGTATGAAAAGCCAAATAAAATAAAGTCAAGTAAATAAGAACAATTAGCAACCTTTGTACTATTAATTATTAATATCAATAGTTGATAAGTATGACTCATGAAGTTGTATCTTGATTATTTTTATACATTAAGATAGTTATAAGTATGGTATATAAAATAAAGATCATTTTTTAAAAATAGTCTAATTTCTACATTAGAGAAAGAACACTGGATATATTTGAACAAAAAGATGTTCAAGTTTTTTTTTGTAATTTTTTTTAAATAAATATTTCTTCATATTATTAATACCTTATCTATTTTAATGTATATAACATTATTTGCCTTAACAAGGATTTTAAGTAAGTATCGTCTTTTACAATAATAATTTAACTTTGGGCCTGTTGTTTAACTAACTTAAAAACAATCTTACTATATTTGAATGATAAAGTTCATTACGCAAAATTTGGGATAAATTTGAACTCTAACTAATTTGTGATGATCCAAAAGTGTATCTTGATTTTTGATACTTCTTTCTTTTTCTAATATTTAATCCCATTTAAACTTGAAAAAAATAATTTAATCTCTAATTTAAAGAAATGATTCTAGCATTGGCATCAAATGAAAAATAATTTCATTAAATCTACCAAAATCCAAGCAAAAGAAAATGATTCTATTAAACCCACCAAAAATAGACGGCAAGAGTATTTTTAGTATAATAAATAAATAAAGGATAAAATTAAGCTATTTTTGATAATTTGAGGACAATTTTAACCCTTTTTTATCATGTCAGCAATCTAAAGGGATCATATGGACAATTGTTAGGTTGGAGAAATTTGTGGTTCAAAAAATAGATGACAAAGCTATTTTTAATACCAAAAACAAACGAAAGATAAATATAAATTATATCAGTAGTTTGAAAATATTTTTGACTTTTTGTTTTATTCTTTTAAGGAAGTGCCATTGAAAATAAAATGAGATATTGAAAGAAAAACTTACTAATTATGAAATAGTTGAATCTGACTAAAATAAAAGTAAGATACATAAATTAAATGGGACGGATAAGCTAATTGAGAAATAGGTTTTTCTCTGCAAGTTTGTATAACTTAAATAGGGAGTTCTAGTTTAAATACGCGGTAAGGTATTTTATAATGGTAGAATGACTTTGTTGCTACTTCATTTCGTTATTATTTTGATTCTTTCCTTCAAAATCTATAATCAATCTATATCTATATTTTATATTAAAAGTGTGAAAGCCCTTAGAAATGTTGATTGAATTTTTTGCCCTTCATTAAAGGATATTGTAATAGAAGAAATCATCATTTACTATTTTTACATAATTATTATTTAAAATTATTATTATTTAATTATTTCATCACATTTACTTATCATATTTAGGTTTTCTATTGTGGCATAACTCTATTTATGGTGTAGACCTAAAAAAGAAATAAAAAATTTCTACCGAACTTTTTTTCCTTTTAATAGGCACAAATTATTATTTTATTATACTAAATTTTCTATTTATAACTCTATTTATAGCATAAACCTTAAAATAAAAACAATAAAAAAGTTCCCTCTCCAAAATGTTTTTGCTTTTTAATGTGAAATTTTTTTTTTCTCCGCCTTTTTCATGGCAAGGAAAGGTTTTTTTTTTCCTTTTTCATAAAAAATTTTCCCCGTTTTCTTATCAACGTGAAGGTTTTAAATTTTTTTTCCTTTTCCTTTTTACTAATTTTTTTCTTTTTTATAATAATGTCCCAATATTTTTATATTTTTAATTTTTTTTAATTATAAATTCTTTTACTTTTGTAAAAGGATGTATCATTGCATAACTTAATTTATCAATTTTTCTACATCAACACTTTTGATTCAATCTCCAACCTTGTATATTTTTGTGTTAACCTATCTCCTTTTTTTTTTAATCATATTGTGAATTTTTTTATATTAGTTGAGTTTAATATTGATACTAATATTATGTGATTTAAAATTTATGTTATTTGTACCAGACATTCTTCATCTACTTATACATTCACAAGTTTCATTTATAGGTAAGATAATCTCTTCATCTCATAACATAATTTTTTTATAAAATTATAAACTATTATACTTATTACTCTTGTGCATAATTTTTTAAATAATATTACAATAAAATCTGAAAAAGATTTCGTGAACGAAATTGTGCCAATTAACAACTTAAAGCGATATGATTCTGATTAGATAATAAAAGAATAATTCTTTTTCGTATTATATTTAATAATTATATTATATACTTTTACATATATATTTGAGTTCCTATCTATTTTTATTATATTTTATATTTTTATATAAATGATCTTTAAGTATAATATGATTGATTTTTAAAATTATATTCTTACTAATATGAGGGACATGCGCGAGACGCGTACATTAAAACTAGTTATATTAAAAGTACGAAGGCTTTTAAAAATGTTGATTGAACTTTTTGTCCTTCATTAAAAGACATCACAGTAGACAAAATAGTCATTTACTATTTTTACACAATTATTATTTAAAATTTTTAATTATTCTATTAGATTTTATATTTGTGGCATAGCTTTATTTAAGGTGTAAAAATAAAAAAAATTCCTTCCATCAAAAAAAAATTTCCTTTTCGAAGAAGGTTAATTTTTAGGGAAACGTACATAGTTGCCCATAATAAATAAAATACTTACATGACAATGCCCCTTTACTTTGATGCCCCTCAAAATAATTACACAAAACACCTTTTTTTTTTGAGTTGGTGTCATGCTAACATTAGTATTGCACTTTTTTCTTTTTTGTCTCTTAGCTATTACTATCATGATATTATTTTATTTATTTTTCTCTCTCTCTTTCATTAATTTATGCCTTTTTAAATTAATTAAAGTTTTTTTACTATTTTCTTAATAAAAAATACTGTAGCTAACTATATTTAGATTAATAAAAATATAAAAGAATTAAATAATTTGATTACAACAAGAAGTAATTTACAAAAAAAAAATACTAAAATCACTAGCTTATTTATTAAAAATTAAAATTAATTAAAAATATATTTAAAAAATATATATTTATTTTCAAATCATTATTCTTTATTTTTTTTCACCATAATCTAATTTCATGTTCCTCCTTTATTATTTATTTTTTCCCTTGTTCAATATTTTATTTTTCTACTCCTTTTCTTTTTTTTCCTCATTTTTCTTTATTTTTTTAAATCATTTTCTCTCTTATTTTGGTCCATTTTTTTCCCAAATTGTATTATTCCTTTTTTAAACCATAATCTAATTTCACTATCAAATTTGGTTCCTTTCTTTTTTATCTTTATCTTTTTCTTTTTTCTTTTCTTTTCCATTTTATTTATTTCTTATTTTTATTTAAATTTATCTTATATTTTTTATTTTTTTATCCATAATCTAATTACATTCTTCTTTAATTTTTTTGTTCTTTTTCTTTATTCTTCTTTTTAAATTTTTTGATTTAATTGAGATCTACTTCACTCCTCCAGTGAACACTCTTCAATTCTCCATGATACCGTTACAGTATATCTATATACTGGCATGGTATCATGGAGGACTACTTTAGTATTTCAATGAGACACTCTTCAGTACTCTATGATACCATCACAGTATATCTATATACTGACACGGTATCATGGAGGACTACTTCAGTCCTTCAATGTTACACTCTTTAGTCCTCCATGATACCATCATAGTATATCTATATACTGATATGGAATCATTAAGGTTTGCTTCAGTCCTTTATTGAGAAAATCCCCAGTCCTCAATGATGTCATCACAGTATATCTACATACTGACATGGTATCATGGAGGATTAAAGTCTTTTAATGAGACACTCTTTAGTACTCTATGATACTATGACAGTATATCTATATACTGACATGGTATCATGGAGGACTACTTCAGTCCTTCAATGAGATACTCTTCAGTCCTTCATGATACCATCATAGTATAATTATATACTAATATGAAATTATTAAGGTTTGCTTCAGTCCTTTACTGAAAAAATCCCCAATCCTCAATGATGTCATCACAGTATATCTATATATTGACATGGTATCATGGAGGACTACTTCAGTCCTTCAATGAGACACTCTTCAGTCCTCCATGATACCATCATAATATATCTGTATATTAACATGAAATCATTAAGGTTTTCTTCAGTCCTTTAGTGAGAAAATCTCTAGTCCTTAATGATGTTATCACAGTAATCTATATACTGTCATGGTATCATTGAGGTCTCCTTTAGTCCTCCAGTGAACACTTTTTAGTCCTCCATGATACCATGCTAGTATATCTATCTACTAGCATGGTCTCATAGAGGATTGTTTCACTACTTCAATGAGACACTCCTTAGTCCTCCATAATACCACCACATTATATCTATATACTGGCATGGAATCATGGAGGAATACTTTAGTCCTTCAATGAGACATTCTGTAATCCTCCATGATACCATCATAGTATATCTATATACTCACATAGAATTATTAAGGTCTACTATTGTCCTTTAGTGAGAATTCTTAGTTTTAAATGATGTCATCATAATATATCTATATACTGTCATGGTATCATTAAGGTTTGCTTCAGTCTTTTAGTGAGAAGATCCTCAGTTCTCAATAATGCCATCACAATATATCTATATACTGTTATGGTATCATTGAGGTTTGCTTGAATCCTTCAATAAAACTCCTCAGTCCTCCATGATACCATCACAATATATATATATATTGATATGGTATCATTGAGGTATGCTTCCGTCCTTCAATGAGATACTTCTCAGTCCTCCATAATACCAACATAATATATCTATATACTAGCACGGTATCATTCAGGTCTGCTTCGATCCATCAGTGAGGCACATCTCAGTCCTCTACGATACCCACATGGTATATATCATATACTGACATGACATCATAAAATTTATGCTTAATTTTAATATTTTAATTTTTATATCAGTTTTACCAAGTTAATTTTTATAAAAATAATTCAAAAGATAGAGTCATATTTTAGATATAAGTTATGTTTTCATTTGCAAAAGCATTGTCACATTATATTTTAATAAATAAACTAGTGATTTTAGTATTTTTTTATTGTAGTCTAGTTATATATATTTTTAATTAATATCAAATAATTAGTTCTTTTTTTATTTTTGTATTTTTTTTTTGAAAAAGACAAAAAATACAGATATAAACAAAAAAAATTCAAAAAAAGATAAGCTAACAAAAAAAAGTAAAAAAATCAAGAGAAAATAGTAAAAAATAAAGAAAAGAAAACAAAATAAAAAATAAGGAATAAATTATAAAAATATATCAGATAATACCTCTAATAAAGGATAAAAAATAAAAGGATAAAACTAATAAATAAGAAAATGACAAAATAAGAAATGAAAGGACAAAAGCAATAAATGAAAGGATAAAGGCAATAAATGAAAGGATAAACAAAAAGAGAAAAAGGAGCTGCTCTAGCGTGCAAAGGGGTATTTGGGGTAATTATTTCCCCTCAAATAATTATTAGTGAAATTAATATGAAAAGGGGTAAATCAGAATAATTAGTTTACTTTTATGGAGTATTTTGTGTATTATTTTAAAAGTTCGTTTCTTTTTTTCCTTTTCAATGATATAATTTTTACTTCTTTTCTTTTTTTAATTTTTATTTATTATAGTCATGAAATTTTTCTCTCCCTTTTTGATAGTCACGAACTTTTAAATCTTTTTTTGTTTTATAAATTCTTCTACTTTTATAAAGAATTTATAATTGCACAATTTAATTTATCAACTCTTCGATATCAACACCTGTGATTCAATCTCCAACTTTGTATGTTTTCGTGTTAATTTAGCTTTTTTTTTCATGTTGTGATATTATGTGATTTAAAATTGTTATTCGTAACTGACGTTCTTCATCTACTCATACATTCACAAGTTTCATCTATTCAGGTAAAGTAATCTCCTCATCTAATAAAGTAATCTACTCATACACTCGAATGGCTATAACATTAGTTGATGAAAAGATAATAATTCTTTTTTGTATTATATACTATATTTATATTTTTACATATATGTTTGAGTTTTTATCTATTCTTTTATATATATATATATATATATATAATACTTTTCATTATATTAAATAATCTTTGGTAATCTTTATTCTCCCTTATATAATATATAGTAGTAAAGTAAAGTAATCATCATATCTCTATCCATCTATACTATATCAAAACTTTAAAGGTCCTCAGAAACGTCGATTGAATTTTTTGTCTTTCATTAAGAATAGACAAAATTGTCATTTACTATCTTTAAAAATAATTTTAGTGTTACACAATAGATAAATCATATAATAATAAGTTTTGTTAAAAGAACCCTAAAATTCAGGCTGCATTATTTTGTTGAGATTGTTTCTATCGTCTTCTAGCCAATTTGTTAGGAGAATTTTAAACCTAATATTACACTACTTCGATAAATTTGAATTTTCAAAAAAAAAGAGGAGATTATCTATATTCATACTTAATTAATTTCAAATTTCAAAATATTAACAGAAGAAATATGATATTTGAGAATATATCACAGTGGTATGACTACTGCTTATGATTGGGATCATATGTTTTGGATCCAAGGATTAACAATAAACAAAGAAAGTGAATTCCACGACGTCCCATTTAAAGTTCTACTGGCAATTTGATCATATAATGCATGTATTTTAGTACTTATGTAAAAGCGAACGATTGTTTTATATTTTAATCAAATGCTATTTCTATGATGTTTTTGTTTATTGAAACAAGTAATAGAACAAACTGAAGAAAGAACTACTGGATTAGATCAAACGCTTAAACATAATCATTTATCAAATTGAAATTCATAATTTTCTTTCTAAATTCTTATATTGTTACACAAACACATTTTTTAAATATTATTTATGTTATTTTATAAATTTGTTCTTATTAATATGAGAAAAATGCGCAAAGCGCGTACGTTTAAACTAGTAATATAGTAAAATATAAGGAGTTCTAACACATGAAAATAAGAGAGCTACGATAGTTGCAGCGCTAGACACTAATGCAAATATAATTATAATTTGATAAATCATTAACTATTGAAAGAGAAAGAAATAAGTTATCCGAAAAAATTATGCATGAGAGGAAAAGAAACGTTAAAAAAATATATTAAATATGTCCTTGTGTCATCATTCTTTAATTGAATCATACAATAAATTATACTTGGAATCATTTACATTAGTTGATAGTTATAGAGTATAAGCTTGAAATTGATTTTCTAAATAAGTAGTTATGTGTATTAATGAAAGTGGTGAAGTTGCTAATAGACATTTGATACATTTAGCAAAATATGTTGATAAGTCGTTCTTATATTAGAATGACTAAAATATTATTATTTTTTTACGAAAAATTATAAATTTAAAAAGCATTTTTATAAATAAAAGGAAAAACAACAAATACAGAGTGAAGAGTGAGTTAAAAATTTTGTTTTGGGGAAGATACTTTGAGAACTAGAAAAATAATTAAGGATAAAATAGTAAAATACTTGGTCAAATCCAATGACGTGATTCATACTAGAAATTCTAATCTAAAAATAAGGAATAAACATAGAAAATAGCCACAAGAATGGAAATTAATTGACAGTAACAGTTGTAACGAGATCAAAATCTTCAATTAATTAGAAATTCAAACAAGCACCTAAACTATAAAATGAACCTCAAGTGAATTGATATTCACTTTGCAATCCACCTCTCAAACTGGAATCAACAAAAGCTTCAACCAAACTCTCAACTCTCTAAAGAAAAGATAATTCAATATTCATCAAAAACTAAGTCTAAATGAGTTGTTCTCAACTATCTATAGTAAGGCTAACTTATTAAATTAGGGCCGAAAAGTGGCTCTCAAGTAAATAGCAGAAACAACCCAATAGTGGGTCTCCCTTGTTGCATGCAGATTAGACCTCCTCCTCTTTTTTTGATGCAACCACCATGATATGAAACCCTTGCATTGGCATTAAAGTATGCTTAAGTATGTCCATCTTCATGAAAAAGTCCTTGTAAAGTTTAGATATCTCGAGCTTAATATTGTAAATGATCTTGACGCAATTTATCTTGCATCATTCTCCCCTTCTTGAAAAGAATTTGTCCACAAATTTAAAGAATTACTATCAAATACATCAAAAAGGAAAAGATCACAAACATTAAAGGTGTTTTGAACTTGATACTTCAGAGGAAGGTCAATCTTGTAGGCATTATTATTGAGCTTTTCAAGCACTTGGGTCTCATCTCCTCTTGACATCAACTTGGTATTTCTCTCTTTTGAAAACCTTTGTTTGTGATAGTGCAACAAACCCAATCTCCCATTTCATGCACTAATATTTTTTTTCTCTTTATTTGCTTTCTTGGATATATGTTGATTCTTCTTATTAAGGCGAAACGTCACATTCTCATGCAACTTATTCATGGTATGAACTTTTATTTTCATCTAAACTTGAAACAATATTTTGTGACAAAGGGGTGAGATCTAGAAGATTTAGTGGGTTAAAATCATAAACAATCCCAAATAAAGACATGCCAGTAATAATATAAATGATTCCATTATATGCAAACTCAATTAAAAAAATGTTCCTCCCAAGATGTTAATTTTTATGTGACCACAATCTTAAGCTAGACCCAAAGTCCTATTCACAACTTCGGTTTGACCATTACTTTGTGGTGATAAGAAGTAGAAAACAAAAATCCTATACCAAGTCGATCCACAATTTCTTTCAAAGAGAACTAAGGAACTTAAAGTCCCAATCACTCACAATGATATTGGGAATACCATATAATTTGACCATATTCTCAGCAAATAAAGATGTAACCATGAGAAGTTTCATCACATTTATGATATGGAATAAATAGATCAACAAACACAAAAATACTATCTTTTCCCCTTTTATTCTTTGGCGAACTCAAAACAAAATTCATAAAAATATCAAGCCAAGGCCTTTTGAGGGGCGAGGAGAGGGGTATACAAATCATGAGGAAGAAGTATAGATTTAGTACTTTTACATTCAATATATTGGCTACAAATTCTAGCAACATCATTGCGCATTTTAGACTAATAAAATTATTCTTCAAAAATTTCAAGATGTTATCAATACCAAAATGGTCCATTAATCTCCCATTATGAGCCTCCCTTATGAAGTTTTCTCTAAGGGCTCATCGGCACACAAAGTCTTTTGTCCTTGTACAAGAAATCATCAAACTTAAAGTAGGGAGTAGAAGATCTATCCTAAGCCATCTTTCCCTTTCCCATTCTTCACAATCTTAAATTTTTTTAGCAAAAATAGGATCCTCATAATAGAGTGTATTTAAACATTCAAAACCCATCAATTTAGAAGATAAAGTATTTACCAAAATATGCTTTCTAGACAAACATCTTGGGTTTATAATTTAAGATGTGAAAGTAAGGATTGATATTCAGGTCATAGCTAAGAGAGGAAGTTTCAAGTTTCTTAGTCTATAACCCAAGAAAATAGTGGGATCGAAGAGGATGTTACACATCATAGTGGAGTGGGATGGATGAAATAGAGACTCACATTTAGTGTTTTGTGTGACAAAAATATTCCAATACTACTTAAATGTAAGTTTTATAAAGTGATCACTAGACCAACTATGTCGTACATGGTGGAGTATTATTGATCAAGAACTCATATGTACAGAAGATAAAATTAGAAAAAATAAGAAAATTAAGATGGATATATAGATATACTAGGTGATATAGAATTATAAACAAAGATATTCGGGATAAGGTGGGAGTGGCCTCTGTGGAGGATAAGATGGGGAAAGTAAGAATGAGATGGTTCAGTCTTGTAAAGAGGAGATGTCCAGATGCCCCAGTGACAAGATATGAGAGGTTAGATATAGTGGGCTTTAGGAGGGATGGAGGTAGGCCAAAGAAGTATTGGGAAGAGGTAATTAGACAGGACATGACACACCTATAGCTTACCGAGGACATGACCCTAACTAGAAGGATATGGAGGTCGAGGAGGTAGAAGATTAGTTGGAAGTCACGCACTGTCTAGTTTAGGATGGGCATAGTATGGTATATACTGCATACATTAACCCGTAGTTTTGATATTATGGTATTAGGTATGATTTTAAAAATATTCTGACGGTGTTTGACATTTATAAAGAAATACTGGAATATCAAATACCATACCGAAATATAGGTACATATATAATTCATACATATTAATAATACTAGAAAATATATAAAATAGTATTTGTACAAAACCAGTTATTTAGACATCAGAACTTTGACTATTCTATCTTGATTAAAATAGTTTTTTGTGAATAGATTCAAGAAGAAAATAATTTATAATTTCTATTTAATATATTTACATGTGTAACATGTTAGTATGACATAATTGCAGACTTTTTTTTTAAAAGTCAAAGTCATAATTCTCTATTATATATATGTAGGTAGAAGTCGAACAGACTATGATTACCGATTTACCATACTACAAAATATAGAAATGGAACTTTAAAATATCAAATCATACCGAATTAATTTGGTATGGAAATTGTATCGTACTTTTAAAAATTAAAAATCAAAATTACGAAACTGATGTTTTAAATACCATACGTTGCCCACCCCTAGTTTAGTTTTCCTTATCAGCGGTACTATTATTTATTTATTTTCTAGGTTTCTTAGACTTTGATTTAATTATTACTTTTTATTTTATTTTCTTTGATTTTCATATTGATTGTTGTTGCTATTGATGTTCTTTACTGTAATTTTTTCCTACTTATTTTTATGATTTACTTGAGCTGGGTTCTTTCAGAAATAACCTCTCTACTCTTATTATCTATGAGTAAGGTTGCATACACTCTACCCTACTTAGATTCCACTTTTAAATTTTACTGGGTGTGTTGTTGTAGTTGTATGCTTTCTAGCTAGGCATCTGCCACAGTATTATCCTTTTCCTTTTTGTATTGTATTACAAAAGGAAAAGTTTCAAGGAATTTAACCATTTAACATGCCTTTTATTCAATTTTCCTAGGCCTTAAGATGTTTCACAGACTCATAATTTCTTATAATCATAAACTCTTTGAGCCACAAGTAATATCGCCAATTACCCAATACTCGAATCAACACATACAATTCAAGATCATACGTAGAATAATTTAAAGTTTCACCTTTTAGATTCTCACTAAAATAGACAATTGGTTTTTGGTATTGCATCAAACTAAAACCAATACCTACTTTGCTAGCATCATATTTAACTTCAAATATCTTCTCAAAATCAGTTAATTGCAATGATGATGCGAAGCTAAGCATTTCGCTCAAGGTCATAGAGGCTTTTTCTTCCCCTTACCCCAAAAAGTTTATCCTTATAGATTACCTCGGTTAAGAAAGCGGCTATAGTGCTAATACCATTAACATAGTGTCTAATAAAACTAACTAATCCATGAAAGCTTCTAACATCACCAATGAATTTAGGAGTTGGCCAATTCCTAATAGCATCTACTTTGAATTCATCCACCTCAATGCCCATTGAACTGACAACAAAATCCAGCAAAATAACTTCATCAGCACAAAAAGTACACTTTACAATATTATCATAAAGTTGTTCTTGCCTAAACACATCAAATACACATCTCAAATACTCAACATTCTCATTCATGGTTACTATACACCAAAATATCATCAAACTAAACAATCACAAATTTTCTAATGAATGAATTTATCACAAGATTCATCAAACGCATAAATGTAATAGGAGCATTAGTGAAACCAAAAGGCATCACCAATCATTTGTATAGATCAACTCATGAATGTCATTTTCAACTCATCACCGGGTTTCATCTGAATGTAGTTTTAACCATTCCTAAGATTAATTTTAGAAAATATACATGAACTATTCAACTCATCAAGTATGTTATCTAAATGAGGGGTGGAATGATGATACTTTACCGTTATCTTATTAATGGCTCGACAATTAATACACATTATCCATGTCCCATTCCTTTTTAGAACCAAGATAGCTGACACTGTACATAGGCTCATGCTTTCTTTTATAACTCCCTTCTCAAGAATTTACTCAACATTCTTATAAAGTTTCTTTGTATCCTACGGGTTACTTCGATAAGTTGCCTTGTTTGAAAATTGGGATCCTAGGACAAAGTCAATTTGATATTCAATTCCTTTAAGGGGTGCCAATCCCCTTGGGAATTACTCGGGAAACAAATCCTCATAATCTTGAAAAAGATTTGAAATATAGCTATACAAAGAATATGTTACTTCATTACAAGGTAAAGAATAATCTGTATGCATGATAAGGATTACCAAATTTTGTTTCTCCATCTTCTCTCTAATCTCATTATAACTTGACAAGAGACCACCTTATTATTTCCGTTAGATTTCTTCCTTTCTCTTCTCCTTAAGCTTCTTCATCTTTTGATATACCTCCCTAACTTGCAAATGTGTCAATTGTTGAAGAAGATATCGGCGATCATTTAAACTCATTGAATATTCATAGGTTTCTCCCATCATGCCTAGTCATGCGATCATATTGACAAGGTCTTTCAAGTAGTAGGTTACAAGCTTGAATTGATACCATATCACATAAGATCCCATATCCCTAATCACCAACCTTGAATTTTATTAATACTTGCTTTTGCACATTTAACTCACCACAGTCATTTAGCCATTAAAGTTTGTAAGAAAAAAATATTTGATTGTGGAAAGTTTTAAGAAATTGACCAATGTGGTATAAAACATATCTTCACAACTCCCACTATCAACAATCAATACACATCAATTCTCTTTGATGAGACATTTGGAATGAAATTTTTTCTCTTTGGCTTAGATCATCCATAACTTTGGATAATCATGATTCTTATTACAACATAATTTGACATATTGATCTCCCCTTCATGTGACAAGCCCTCATTCTAGAACTCCTCATCATCCTCAAAGTCATTATCATCTTCTTGGACATCCTCATGATCACCCTCTTGGCTTCCTCATTCTCGAAACACAGACCTTTTTCTCTTACAATGAATGCCTTCCGATTTGGATATTCACTCATTCTATGACCCCATCCTTGACATTTGAAATATTGAATAGGCTTTTCCCCCCCTTCATTTGAAATATTCTTTAGAACATTCTTCTCCTGTTAAAGTTTATTCTCAAATTGTTTCTTGAAATCTTCCCTTTATATTTGTTCTTAGGCCAATTTGACGAAGAGTTTCTCATTTGTTTGTTCTTACTCCATGAGTTTGAGAACTCTTTTTATTTGAATTTCTTATCCTCCTTTAGTCCTCTCTTTAATTTAATAGCCACTTCAATGGTGTCGACTAAGGATGGATAGTTGTGGAGCCTCATTCTGTTGCAATGTATTTTTTCAACTCGACTCTATACCGATGTGGAATAAGCTCTTTTTGATCAAAATCAATTCTCATCTTCATAAGTTGAAACTCATCATAGTGTTCTTAAACTTTTGATCCTTTTCAAATATTCCCAATTAGGAATGTTGAGAAGATTATGACCCTTTCTAAACCTCACTTGAGATTTGCACCATATCAAAGAAAATCCTTCAAATTTTTCAATGTTATAAGTGGACTTCTTAGCTTCGGTGATGTCATTGGTTTGAAACATCCAATCATATTTTATCACCCAATTGAGAAAGTCTTCCATATCACTACCTCCTTTAAAGACGGAATATTGTCCTTGATGGAGTTGATCCTGTGATCATGACCTTTAACATTCCCTTGATATCCATATTGGTCATCTCCATAGTTATATTCATAATTCCCACGATCTTGGTAACCTTCATATCTTTCCTCTTGCATGCACGTTTGCATTCTACCTCCTACCATCTCAAACTTGGTCTTGCATTCTATTCTTCCTCATTTGTTCTCCATAATTATCCCCATTATCATCAAACCATTCTTGTGGATCATTCTCCTTTAGATTCTTATCTCGGATGGATTGGTTTGGATGTAGAGGATTTGATTGCAATGGTAAGTGTCGTGGAAGACAGACCTTTTGAGTTGATGTATATTAGTGAGGTATACTCCCTAGGGTGGATAGAGTAGAATTTGTAGAGATAGATTATATAGGTGGTAGAGAGTGTAGGGTGTCAAGGTAGGGGAAGATCCTTGATAAGTGGCATTACTTGTGTGTCCCTCATAGAAGGTTTGAGGTGATATCTCCCTACTATTGATTTCCAGCACGTCCACTCTCTTGGTTAAGTTATATATCATGCTCATAAGCTCATTATGTTTAGTACCAATAATAGAAACTTGTGGCTCATCCCTCTGCAGCCATGGTACCTTCTTAAAGATCACTCAACAAAACAAGCAAACAATGTTAGTAGTTAGAAAAGAACCTCACAAGTCGCTCCTGTTTACACACCTTCGAGTGACCTCGCATTGACTTCGACGATGTTGAGACTTGTTTAATTTGGCGTTTAACAAGGTATAAAACTGTTACTCTTAGATAGAGTGGATTCTTGTTGATTGAACAATGGATGATTCAAAAGATACTAAAAGACTTCAGCTAAGAAATTATCAATGAGGTAAAACAAGAGAAAACACCATAATGAATTGGCACGAAAGAAAATACAGATACAAAGAACTAGATAATACTCAATAGGGAAAATTACTAACTAAAATCAAGTTATAAATTCAAAAGAAATAGAATTAGATGGATAAGAAACTATTAGATCAAGATTCGTACCAAGAAAAATTATATGATGTCATTCACGGGTTGAGAAATCATGGAGACAAAGTGTAGTTTTTGAGCAAGAAGGTATGCGTCTCATACAGGAGTGTGTATCTCACATAATGGAAGTGTGTTATGCATAGGGGCTCATACAGGAGCATGCATTTCACACAAAAAGCCTATGTTCCGCACAAATAGGCTGCATTTTGCACATATTGTGGTCTGTTGGAAATCGTAGGCACTAAATTAATTTGTGGGATGAAATGTAGTTAAGCTGGGAAATTCATCAACATGAAATGGTTTTATGGAGACGTTTTGCAAAAATATGGTCAGCAATCGTGGAGTAAAAAACCTATCATGGAGACGATTTTTGCAACTTTTCTGGGTTATTTCTCATAGCACAATGATTGCTCAAGTAAACAAAAAAAATTTTGTGGGCACTTATATGGCGAACAAAATTTTCTAGGCCATGAGAAAATGCTGAAATTTGAATATTTTTGGGCCCACTTAACTTAGTATTTATCCTTTTCGGGCCAATTTCAGTCAGTTCCTTTACGGTTAGCTACTTAGGATGAATCACACAGAGGCAATCTCAAACATAAGAATACAATATTTTTCAAGAGACAGAAGGCCTAAGAGAGATGGGGAACTTCTCTCCTCTTCTCTCCTATAAATCTTCTTTGCACGAGCTTCTGTAAGCCCCGAAACAGACTCCAATTACATGTGTTAAGCATCGTGCCATTTCAAATCAAACAAGTAAACACCTTGCCAATTTTTCATTGGGGTTTTAAATGAAACTTGTACTTTTTATTTTTTATTCACCAAGAACCTTTGAAGAACACCAAGAAGATTCTTGAATTTTAAATTTTCAAACATCCTTCAAACCTTCTTGGAATTTGCGCAAATTTCAAATTCTTGCTCCTTTTTACTAGGCAAATAGAGCCCAATAACTTAAATCTCAAATTCCTACTCAATTTTCAAGACCCACCTTCATATTTTTTCAAATCTTCAAATCCAACTATGGTAGAATCTTCTAAACGACTTAAAACCTTGGATTTAGACTCAAATAACAAGAGGAAACACTAATCTAGTGTCAAAAATAACAAACAAAATAAATTCAAACACAAGTTTTTATTATGAAATATTTTTTTCTCAAACCAAGACTAAATTTGTGAAAATAAATCTATACTTATATCTAATACCAAATGATGTAATTCAAAGTAGAAACCTAATCTAAGAACAAGAAATAAACCTTGAAGATAGACACAAGAAAGAAAATTAATTGACAATAATGGTTGTAAGAAAATCAAAACCTTCAATCTATTAAAAATCCAAACAAGTACCTAAACTATAAAGTGAACCTCAAAGAATTGACATTCACTTTGCCCACCTCTCAAACTAGAATCAACAAAAACTTTGACCAAGCTGTCAACTTTCTCAAGAAAAGATAATTCAATATTCAAAAAAAAACTAAGTCTTATGAGATAAACTCAATTATTTATAGTATAGACTAACTTATTACAAAAAGGACCTAAAAGTAACTCTCAAGTAAATTTAAAAAATAATTCAAAAGTGGACTCTCCGTTGTGGCTTGTGAATTAGGCTTCCCCCCTTCTTTTGAAGCAATCATCATGACATGAAACCCCCAGCTTGACATATCTATATATCTTCATTAATAGTCTTTGTAAATCTTGGAGATCTTGAGCTTGACTTCTGGTAAATGGCCTTCATGAAACTTGGCTTGCATCATCCAAAGTTCTAATAAGTTGAAAAGTCGTAAGTTACCTTATAAACACTTAGCTTATAAGTACTTTCATGTTTATCAAATGCGTAGATAAGCTAAAAGTGTCCGTAAGCCAATTGAAATAGCTTATAAGCTAAGACAAATACCTTGTTAATTATAACAATTTTTATTTTTTCTTTTCTTTTCTAATCTAGTCATAATTGGCACCCGATGTCTTAACTTAATCGAGTGAACCCTCTTGATTTTTCTATTTTGTTCTAGTTTATTGTATGGTGTATCTTAAAATAACTCAAAATAATTAAAGAAACTTTTTCTAAAGCTTTACATGAAACAACATTTTGTAAGAAAAAGTCTTTGTTTTGTTGAATATACTGACATAAAAGATAATAGAACACGGACACTAATAACTCTTTCTTCACAGCCTATGAAGCCTCTAACTTAAAGGAATGATAGACCACTGGATACAAGCTTCAAGGCTAATCCTCTAAATAAAAAATTAAAATAATACTGAATTTAAAAATTACTTCCCACAGAAAATAAAAAATTGAGCTCACATAAAACTGAGGTAATGAAGAGAATATCATAGCTCATAGTTTGTTTGTGTGCAAAATCTGTACCTACATTAATCTATATCAATGTAGGGGCCTTGAAGAGAGCGTCACTACACCATGATGATACTTAGTGAATCTCAATAATTCACTTACTAAATCTGAAACAAGACTTTAAATCATGAATGCAAGACATGATTTTCTAAAAACATCTATAAAGCTAAGCATTTAAAATCAGTAAAGCATATGAGCAATAAATTTTTTCTACAACTTTTTGAAAATCTTCTCTTTCTATTTCTTCTAAAACAATTTGTAAAATTTAAACATGTGAATGTTGAAATATTAGCTCAAAGCAATAGTTGTTAATTTTCTAAAACTTGGTATTTCTTTTCTTTATACAGAGTACCAAAGATTTTAGTGTAACTTTTATTCGTAATATGTTACCATATGAACAATTCAGTGGACGATCCTTTAGTTTGGGTGTACCTTAACAACTTAAGAAGGGAGTGAATTAATTTACACCAATTTTTATTACAACTTAAAATCAATTAACCCCACTAGTGAACCTGGTTCTTATGTATGTTCAATTTGATAACAGAAATAATAAAGTGTGAAAATAATAAGAACACATGATTTTTACATAGAAAATTACCCAACTCAAAATGTGCAAAATTATGACCCAAACTAGTAGGATTTACCTTCAAATTTCACCAACATAATGAACCAATATTTAAATTACTAAATTCTTGTAACCTAGGATTTAACTTTAAGCTTTGACGTCAACAATTTATCAATTTCCACAATCCCTTCATCATACTAACTTGTAACAACACATCTCTTCACTATTAAGAACTTAAGGTTTACTAAGTGGAAGAGCAAGGGGTTAAGGCTCGAATCAACTCAAACATATGCTTGACGTGAGCTTCCCTATTATGCTTATCTCCTCCCCCATCTCCTTTTATCACCTATTAGAAGGATGTTATCTTCTCTGAGCTTTTAGTTTGCTTCGGTGAGTACCTCAACCTTTCTCATAACATTAGCCATCCTACTGCTCCTAGGGATTACAACATGACTGGATCTCCCTTTTGATTGTAAACTTGTATAACCACATATCCACAATGTGACAATGTGAAACACATCATTTTGTGTCCCATGATTGACCTCCAAAAACCTAATATTCATCTTTTGAATAATGCAGTTAACATGAACCTATAAGGCATGCAGTAGCTGCCTTTTATAGTGTCTGAACCTTGACATATGCTTGATTATCTGTAAAGGTAAGTTAATGGGCTTTTCAGTATTTAGCATCTCCATCACATCAAATTCAGAAAAGACATCTTATATTTTTTCTCAAACCCGATAATATGCACCAAATCGAACAACAACTTGTGAAAAGGAATAAGCTTTGCCTTGAACACCTTTTAAAGAATGTCCACTTCACATTTTTGAGAGAATTTTCTAGCCACACGAACACCTAAGTTAGGATCATTATCAATTGAGGGTCATTCCTTCTTGACATAATTATTAAAGTCTTCAAAAGGTCACCTCCAAGATGAATCTCAACTCCTCAACATCAAATTTCATATCAACATCCATAATAGTGCTCTTGGCCATCTTGCCATTATAAAAAAATTGATGTAGAGTTGTATTACTACATGATCACTGATGGGAGGAAGGGATATGAGGAACAGGTGCTCCAGCGTCCCGTGTCCTTGTCATCTACATTGGTTAGAAATTTTCTATGTAACACTTTTTTTCTCTCAGACTAGAATATTATGTCAATATCTTCCTCGTTATTTTTTCCTTTTCAGCCTTCATTTTTTAATTTCTGGAGGTGTACCCATCTCTAGTCTCTCAAGGTGTTAACCTTGTTAAAAGAACTTGCTCTAATACCAATTGTTATTTTGCTGCCGCTTATAATTTATAAAAACCAAGTTGTTTCACTAACTATGCAAGAAGAAAACTACGAAAGAGTAAGTCAGCACAAGAATTTTTATGTGAAAAACTCTTCGATAAAGGGAGACAAAAATCATGACCTATTTTCAATAATATTTTCCAATATTCTCCACAATAGCTCGAGAATCTTTTAAGCTGACAATACTTTGTACACCTAAGTAACTAACTCTTATATCCACCATCCCACTCCTCAACTATTCTCCTCTAATTGTTGGTACCTTCTTCAACTTATTCAAAGACTTTACCTAGTCTATGATATTTTTTACAATAAAAAACCAATACCTAATATAAATCACTAAGAATGTATGAAGTAAATAGCTAAGGACCACAAGAATCTAACTATTACAACTCAAGAACAGTACAAACAAATCTTGATAGGAACAAGTTCTTCTTCATAATTGTAGTTGATTTTTCTTATTCAAGATTCTTGTATAGATCTCTATCTATGTAACACCCCAAAAGTCCCTAAGATAATATCCTAGACATGAAATAGAAACCAACAGATGATCGGGACTTTTCCCTTAGAACAACTCTCACCACAAGCCATGGTGTGAGGCCATGAATCATGGGGAGGCTCATCTTGAGCAGTTTGAGAAAAAGTCCCACAACTTTATAATTTTTCTCCCAGGGATCACGTGTCTAAGCCACGAGTCGTGGTGAGAATGGATGACTCTTGAGCACAAATCGTGGTCATCAAAATAGTAAAGGACCTAAGTCAAACCCAGACACCATGAGTCGAGAAATGACTCATGGTATAAAGGACGACTCATCCTCATAGACCGTGGTAGGAGTTCCCAAAAATGTTCAAGTCACCCAGTGACAATGAGTTCAGGCCACGAGTAGTGGAATAATAAGAAGACTCATGTCAAAACTCATTGGGACTGGACGACATAATTTCAGTATGTTTTTCCAAGGGTAGTTTCATAACTTTCTATACTTTTAACTCCTAAAATAGGTCATTTTGGATTCTGTTTGAGGGAAATTAAGGGGTCTTAATAGATTAATCTCCCATTCCCTCAGATATCATTGAATACTCAGAGAAAACGTAGCTTTTAGGAAAACAAGGGTTATTTATCTTCAACCATCGAATTCTCAAGTAGTAGACAAAGGTTCATTAGTCCAGGTATGTGGGATCATAAATAAGGGCTTTCTTTCACCCTTATGTCCAAAATCTAAGTCTTAAACTATGTTTTTAGTATGATTCCTTGAACTCACGACTTCTAGGGCTAACAACTCTTTATGCAAAAACCATATATTTTCATATGTATGTTTCGCTCATGATTTCTATATGTATTTTACGATTATGTATGAGTTAAATCCTTTGAAAAACCTCTATATATCTCTATGCTCAGTGATTTACTGCAAATTTATGGCACTTTTGACGATTAAAACATAGAAAATATACTGTGATTTAGGTATGTTTGTACAGATATGAGGTACTTTTACTTTGTTTTCAAAAAAATCAGGCTTTGGAGTTGGATTCTGGAAAAGGTGAGAGCAAGTTGTAGCAAATGGTTTCAATGAAATTGAAGTTCAAGGCTTTATTGTTCTTCTCTTTTCCTAATCACTACTTCTCTAGGTTCAAGCAAGTAGAGCATTTGAGCTATTCCTAACGTTGCGCACCATTAAAAAAGAAATACTTATGGTGAAAAGATGAACTATGTAGTTATTCGTATTGGTTTAGAATCACTTTGTGTTAACTCTAGTTAGTTATTCCACCATGGTTCCCACAACCCTAGTTGTGGAAAGTTTAGCTACTCATATTTACAAGAAGGAAATTAGATTTCATAGAACAAAACATAATTAACAACTTATAACAATGATGAAAACAACCCAATTGAAAATTGCACAATCAAACTATGAACAAGTCAAGAACAATAATGAATTCTCCCAAGTAATTCGTGTATTTGATCTCCAAGTTATGTTATGAGGCTCACAAATCACATTTTACAGAGAAAAGTATCTCTCCCTAAGAAAAATAATCTAAAAAGTATTTATAAAAATATTAAAATCCTTTCATAAATTAACAGGGAATCTGCCACCGACACTACCTACTAGTCGTAGTTCAAAACCAAAAGTCATAGGAGGCTTTCATGATGTGAATTTCCAGCTTCTTTCTTCTCAAGTATGGAAAATTGGTATGTCTCATACAATGTTGCTACGAGTCATAAGTGCCTATCGTGGTCTGGGCTTCTAAAATCTAGCATCCTCTGAATCTCATCACGAGTCCTTGGTATGATTCATACCTTGGTGTAACGACTCATAGAATCTACTTGTACTTTGGGATCTGCCAGTTGATATATTCTCTAAAATTTTCCAAGATTCCTCAGTATGGTTCGTATGTAGATATTACGGTTCGTAACTTCTACTCGTACCAGGATCTTTTGCAAGTGTACCTCTTTTGAAGTTTTTCATGACTCCTTGGTATGGTTCATACCAGGATGGTATGGCTCATACCATGAGTCATACTTTGCCCCAATACTTATCCGATTTCTCTAAATTTTCAGCTACAGGTGCTAGGTATGGTCATACTAGAATGTTACAACTCGTATTGAGACCATCCATCTGTGTCGCATGCATCGCCTTCAAGATCTTCCACGTCTCATCAATGAAATTCTAAGGGTCCTCTTCTACCTTAGATGTCGTAAATACTGGAAGATTCATTCTCAAGAACTCTCTTATCCTTGACACTCCTGATAAATCATAAGAACCAAAACTAGTTGGTGCTGGGTTTTGATGACCTGACTGAGCAGCCACCAGTTGAGTGAGCATCTGAATAGCCCCTCTAAACTTTGCCTCTGAAGTACCAATTCTAGGAGGATGAGGAACTAGTGTCTCTTTATAACACCCCAAAAGTTCTTTAGACCAAACTAATAACGTCTAAATCCACTCCTCTCTAGGAGAGAGTGTAAATGATCGTCGGCAAAACAAATAAATTCGACGGGTTTCGGGGACAAATCTCACAAGGAATTAAGTTGATAATCCAAAAGTTATAAACTAATTTAAACTAGAATGCATCAGTGTTCAACATTTGGAAAGTAAAATTGGGGGAAAAGGAAAAGGTTTGATATCAAATTCAAATTTAGAACTAAGTGAGGGGAATTTCAATTGTTGCAATCACAAGGTAGATGGCTAGGGGTGTGATATTCATGGGCTAATAACTATAATGAGATTTACTTCATTGGCTTAGATTCAAAATTAGCATAGATAGCAGTGGATAAAATACATTCTCTCATTTCTCAACCACGAGAATATTTATGCCTTGGGTTTTGTTAAACCCCAAGGCCAAATTCTAATTATCAACCACAAAAGCTTGAGGAAGAATCAATCTATCTCTAGTCTTGAACCTTTAATGGAGTGGGAATGTGGGTTTTGACTATCTCTAGCTCAACCCCATACATCAACACTCCAACTCCTCCCTAATGTTTTTCCATCCAATTCTCACCTTTTATTCTCCAGCAAAAGCAAGATTAGTAAACAAAAAATTCATGTTTGCAACCATCAATTTTTACAATTAAAACTTAGAAAAAACAATATATTTATACACGCAACAAGAATCCAAGAATAATTAATCAATGCCCATTCATATTTACCAACCCACCATTCACAAACCCCTACCTAGCAATTTAGTTATGCATATTTAGAGAGAGAGAGAAGATACCAAAAGGATTCCCCTCAGCATTCATCATGTTGCTTCACAAGGTCTTGCAACAATGATGGAATTCCCCCAAAATGGGTTATAGAAAAGAAGAAGAAAAGCAAAATCTATCACTACAAGTCTATGTTGTGTTTTTCTTCTCTCTAAAATTGAATGTGTGTTGTGTGGTATACAATGAGGGTCATAAATATCTATATTTATTTGTGTATAAATTTCCACAATTGCCCCGCGAGGCTTCTATGTGCTTTGAGACCTTTTCTGGATGTTTTTACCCTTCCATCAGCGAAATGGGTCACTTGCCCTTCGTTTTGCATTTAGCTGGTGGTTAACAGTTGGTTCGCAGGTGCAATTTCGTTTCACCTATGTTTAGAAGGTGCCAATCTGCTAAACGTAGGTGCAAGGCAGTAGCAACTGCATTTCACCTGCATTTCACAAGTCCGAATCCGTGTTTCGCCGGTTAAAAATATGTTTTTAGCAGCTCTTTTTGAGTTCAAATCCTCCATTACCTTTACTTCCTTAAAATGCATGCATAGAGAAGAAAAAGGGCATAATACCTTCCTAAATGAGTTGAAAACCAAGTAAAATCTCATGCTTAAAAGTCGAATGGGTTGTATTTTCCAACTCATCAAACCCCCAAACTTGAATCGTTGCTTGTCCTCAAGCAAGGCATATCCTTATAAGAATAATGCTCTTAAGATTAAACCATCGTGGTAGTTGTACACAAACCATTTAGTCTCAAGACAACCCAAGAATCATACACCAGCTCAAAAAAAAGAATTGACTCTAAATATGTTGCACAAGCTTGAATAGGTAACTATAACCATTAAGCATATCTTGCATGCATTCTTTTCATTCAAACAAGGGGAATAGTTCATCAAAATAAGTTCAAGGATCATCTCAAATCATTAACAATTCACATTCAAAGCTTGCCTTAAAGTTCGCTATACACTTGTCTCATTCATACCTCTCACTTGGACATTTTTAAGCATATACCCCTAAGGAAATGATACAAAAAGAGAGAATCTTATACATTTTTAAGCATTTCACACATAGGGATTATATGATATGGCAAATATTCTCATTCTCATAAAGAAATTCAAGTGCATACAAATTTTCCAATAGGCTTGCCCTTCGTGTAACTCGCCATTAATGTAGAGTTGCTACACTCAAAATCACTAAGGACTTGCGGGTTGTCATGAAGGCTAGGGGTAAGGAGGATAGATGTTTAGCTCTAGTGACTAAAACCTCCCTAATACCTTTTTGTGAACACTTTTAACATCCCATCACACTATTGAGATCACTCCACCTTATCTGTCCTTGTTCATCATCTTCATCTTTTGTTTAGCAAGAGCCAACCTTATAGCACTTTGGATTCCACATTTAGCCTCATCTAACAAGAGGTAGCACCTTTCAACTATTATTTCTCTTTCAATTATTTGAGATTTTTCAACCAACCATTTCATTCATTTCATCACAATTTGGTGCTATCTCACATTGAAACTCTTATATTTCTCCCTTTTCTTGCAAACCCCTAAACTCAGGCTTTTTCCTCATTTCAATTAATTTCCTTATCTCTCTCCATATCTTGGACTTTAAGCCCCATTTTTCATTCTTTCATTACTAGAATCTAGGAGGATGGGTGACAAAGAAGATGATTACAAAGGGTCATTAGGCTTGTAATGTGGTTTCCAAGAGAAAAGGCGTAAAGGCTCAAACATTGGCTATCAAATATTGATGTTCAAGGAGGTCATTTTAGTGAAGTGACTTTCAAAAGAAAGCATAAGATCATGTTTTAAGTGCAACCACATCTAAAATTTCGCCTTGAGTCACACTTTGGGAAAGTTCTAGACAATCATGCATACACAAGAATTAAGCCAAAGGATTCACCACAAAAGGAATCACAATCCAAGAAGTTCACACACTTTCTAAGTTACATTAAGAGTATGAATTTAGACAAGCTAGTTTACGAATCAAAAAGCCAAGCAAGGAATGTATAGCCCATGACAAGAGGGTGCTCATTTTCAAATTTAAGTGCCCCCTTTTTATTTTCAAAACTTATGTGCAATGCCAAGCAAGAAAATTTAGTGGTACCTATTCAAAAAAGTGGACAAAAGACTCAAAAAGACTCTAGACTTGACATTTTTCCTTAAGAAAGTCGTCTCTCAATCTATCATAGGAAGTGCCACTCGGTTCACAACAAAAATAGAGAAAAGAAAAAGGTTGCTCCTTTGGAAAGAACTGTGGTATAAAGAAAATCCTTAGAGTATATTCAATGGCTAATATATACAAAAGATACGCTAGCTAGCAAGTAATGATGATTTTTCGTTAAGAATGATGTCACTCAATCTATCATAGGGATATATTGTGCATCACGAACAAGGAGATTACTCAGACTTCAGGCCCCAACAAAAATAAAGCATTGCCTCAATGCACAAGGTTGAAAAAAATAAGAGAGGAATAGGTGAAAGAACTCCCTGGTGTGACAGAGGCATCTACGTTGGAACTGTGTGCAATGCATTAAACCTGCGCTTCACGAGTTGACACCTGTGTTTCACAGGTAGAGTGCAGATACACTTCTTCTAAACCTTCTCCTTCCAAGTATTCTAGATGTAACCTACACCAGACTTGCGCTTCGCGTCTTTGGACCTGCATTTCGCAGGTCTAGCACCGGGTTCTCAATTCTACTCCTTCCACTTTTTTGTCACATTCCACACTTGTTCCACCCCTGAATAATCAAAGAAAACACAAACATAAAGTAAAAAAAGACCAAGGAAAAAGAAATGCAAAAGCACTTGGGTTGCCTCCCAAGAAGTGCCTTAGTTAAAGTCGCGGCTCGACGTTTTCAACTTTCACCACTTTTTGTCTCCACTTTGAGATTTTGAATTTCACCCCTAGTTTCTTGTTTTCTTATACTCCGCTTGAGGGGTGGTAGTGTAAAAGTAAAGGGACCAAGCAATATATGTTGCATTTTGTATTTCTTGTTCCTTAAAGGAGGGATGTTATTTGTTCTTGTTGGTATGACATACTTTAAGATGAAGCCTCCTTGATCTTCCTCTTCAACTTCCTCTATCGACTTGGTCGCCTCAATTTCCATATCGCAACCATGTTCAATGTTGAAAAATGATTGTAGGATGGCTTAAGTTGCTCTAGTCTCAATTATGTTTCTTATTTGACATCCTCCCTCTCAAGTGCTCTAGAGTCCTCACAAATGGTTTGATGGACTTCTAGTTGGAGCTCTAGTGTCACTTCTTTACTCATGGCATCTTGCATCATAGCTGACTTGGTTGGTTGGGAATCACTTTGACCTCTTCAAGATGCATCTTAACCCCTTCTTTATCATCATGTTGAGCTTTCTCCCTCGAGTCAATTTAATCTAGGCCCCGTTTTTCACTCCTCCTTGTTATGCTTCTCAATATCTCCCCGGCTTCTTCTTTTAGAGAACTATAACTTTCTCCATGAAGAGATAAATCCCTAGGCATTGAGGAGTTGACATCCTTTTCTGCATTAGACTCCCGCTCCAAAATTGCTTGGAGCATGGATTCTATGCGCCCACATATATTGTTTCCTCTCTCACATGCCATGAATTCATTCTTATCAAGCTCAAGAGCACAACTTCTATCATAACCACTATATCGAGAAGTGAAATTAGACAATCACCCCAATGTCTATCATGACCATTGGATAAAGTGCATCTATCCCCATAGGAAAAAAAAAGGTGCACACATCTCTCTTCTAGGGACATATTTGCAATCTTTCCAAAAGTGGAGTCCTCCATAATAGGGACACGGGTCATCAAAATAAGGGTTGCAACCACCAAACCTTCTTTCATTCTACGATTCCATAATACAAATAAAAATTCAATAAAAGTCAAAACAAAACAAAAAGTAAAACAAAATGCAAAACAAGTTTGAATCAATAAATAACTAATTGTTATCACAACTCAATTTACTGAAAATGGCGCCAAAATTGATAACGTCCAAATCCACTCCTCACAAGGAGAAAGTGTAAATCTTCATCGCAATGCAATTACCCAACTCGTGAGTTGGGGTCGAATCCATAGGAAAGAGAAATTTGATGGCACAAAAGTTGTCTACGAATTGAACTAAGTTGCATCATTGTTTAAACTGGAAAAGTAAATATTGGGGGGTTAAAATGATCTCAATAGAATTAAAATTCACTGAATCAACTACAAGGCAACCAACTTGAATAACCAAAGATGAGCAAGAGCTAGGGGTGCTTTCACGACCCGAGTCTATACTCTGGACGAGACACAGTACTTGGTGCCACAAGTGACCCCAAGTTAACCCATGGTCTAATATTACACTGGTAAACTGAGTAAACATAAGCGAAAGATTTAAAAATACAACCATTAAAGAATTACTGATTTGAAAAGAGTCAATATATCAAAAGAACCAATACTGCATAACTGTGTCTGGAAGCCAACTACTAATTAACGATATATCAAAAGAACCAATACTGCAAAACTGTGTCTGGAAGCCAACTACTAATTAACAAGTTGCTGGGACAACCCCCCATCTAACTCTAAAATCTATATAAATAATAACTAACTAAAAACAAATATCATCCTCGGAAGATGAGGACTCACCAATCACTGGTGCTGATGTCGTCTGAGGAAACTATGGACGATGCTGGGATTGAGAGCCTGCGCCTGTATCATAATATAATAAAACATGGAAAGTATGCCTCAGTGGTTTGAATATACCGAGTAAGTGAGAGATAAAATAAACATGAAAGAATAAGTAACTAAACTGCAATAACATGAAATGACCACTGAAATATTGTAAACTGGTAAAACTGAACTGTAACTGATATGGTCAATAATGACCCTAGTTGATGGTCATAAACATGTCCTAGAACTGAAATACTAAGCTGCGGTAAACTGATCTGAACTGAATCGAGACTGTACTGATAAGTGGGAGAGTCTATAACCGATATATAACCACGTGATCTAAGCGTGGAGTTTGATGTATACGCCCCATTGATAATTCTGAATTATAACACCCCAAAGTCCCCAAGATTTAAAATCAAGATTTGGATTATGCTCAGTAGAAAAATCTGCAAAAAAAATACCTCAGAACGACTCATCAAACAAGTCTTTATTAGATCTAACGAGTTATTAGAGGCAGTTATTGGAAGAGTTTCAGAAAAGGTGCCCTATGTTTTGATGCCACGAGAGGAGGTACGAGTCATTGTGTGAGACAACGACCCGTTGGAGGCAGCCGTGGTGAGCTTGCAGTCTTGGCTACTTGGAGAGAATGAGTCAGGTGATGACTCATTGGTTGCCTTAATAGGTCATCATGAGGAGTTGTTGGTTGGAGTCTGGGGTTCCAGGTTAGTGGTGATGGATGGTTGTAACAGGCCGTTGAAGCTAGCAACGACCCTGGTGTCGATCGTAGGAAGGGACTTAAGGATTGGTCCAGCGGGGATGACAGAAGGACTGACGATTCATTGGATCAAGTAACGACTCGTCATGTTGGTTGTTGGAGGGATACAGGTTGAGGAACCAGTGGAGTACACGGGAGGTGGTGACGAGTCGTTGGTTTAAGTAATGACTCATCCTGTCGGTCGTTGGTTGAAGAAGAAAAAATTGTGTAGTAGGCCCCTAGAAGCAACAGATGGCGCCACGAGTCGTGGTGAGGACGAACCACTCGTGGTGAGGGTCATGGTCTCAGATCGGGAAAATTTTTAAGTTTTTCCCAGGGGTATTTTGGTAAATTCCTACGCTTCCAGTTGTAAAATGGCATCATTTTGGGATTTTAAGGAACGTTTTTAGGGGGTTTTCTAGCCTAACCTCTCATTCCCTCAACTCTTCTTCCTTCCCTCTCAAGATCAAGGATCCAACAAGGGTTTCTTCAAGGCTTAAAGGTGCAAATTCAAGTGGGCTTTCTCTTAATCAGGTATGTGGGTTTTCAACAAGGATATCCTTCCATCCTTGTGCCCTAACATATTTATAAAAAAACCGATTTCAATTATTCTAAAAAAGAATGACTTAGGGTTTTGATTGATGGGTGATTTCTTCTATGTCTTCTATGAATTCTAAAACCCATTAGGATTACAAGTTAATTATGCTTATGGAATTATTTGATTATCTTGAATTATGTGCTAGATGATGAAAATGCCTGATTATAGAATTTTTGTCATGAGATGGCTTAAACTTTGTTTTGGATTTTATTATTGTTCAATCGATTATATCAATAACCCGTAACCATGTCTAAAATATGTGAAGATTGAGAATTCTCTTAAAAACTAGAATATACAATTTGATAAATATGTTGAGATGAGATTAGAATTTATGGGCTTGCTCAATTGAAAGTAAGTATGTGTTTTCATTATCTTTTCGATGAAATAGTTTTGGGTATGAGGTATACCTATGATAATGACATAATTATTGTGTCTTTCTTATGAATTGGAGTAAATTATGAAATGGGTTCTATGAAATGAAAATGTATGCTTCTACCATGATCTCGTTATAAATCTTTAAGGTATGAGTTAAATCTATGGGTTTTCCGTAAATCTAAAATATATGAAACAATGTATCTATGTGAAAGTGTAAATTGGACCTATGGATCCTACATGACCTTATGTTATATGTTGTATGTTATGAACTCGGAACTTGAATGTTGTGGAGGTGTGTAAAGTACAATATGAATCTATAGATGTTTGTAAATGTAAGATGTGTGGATTAAATGATGATTTGGTACTATGATGATATGAATTATGATGATAAAGCATGAGAATGATCTTTTAGACCATTGGGCTTGTTGTTAGTAGAAAGTAGCCCTAAATCCTTTCTAAAAGAATATTGTATGATGAAATCAGTAAATGCTCATGTTTCTGATTAGCTGTAGTAGCATAGACCAGATGTATAATATCAGATCAGTATTCCTCATGTTCTAGTCAGTCAGAGACTCTCCATAGCCGAGGATGTTTCCCTTAGCCAATCAGGGACCCTCCATAGCTGAGAATGTTTCCCTTAGATCATTTGGGATTCTCCGTAGCCGAGAAATTTTCGTTTAGTCAATTAGGGATTCTCCATAGCCGAGAATGTTTCCCTTAAATCAGTCGAATTCTCCATAGCAGAGAATGTTTTCCTAGTTCAATTGGGACTCTCCATAGAAAAAAATGTTTTCCTAGTTCAATTGGGACGCTCCATAGCAGAGAATGACTCCCTTAGTTGTGTTATGCATATGGCTCAGTTCCGTATAGTTCAAACTTCAGTTCAAAACAGATATAGTATGATGCAATCCATACTCAGTTATCAGCAGATATCTAGTACAACGTGTGATACTAGCCTCAACTTGGGATTTTATTAAATGTTCAGTACTTGACCCTTATGCATGAGTTTGATGATGTATCAGAATATGAGTTCCAAATAAAAGATCATGTTGATATGTGTATGTGAATTAGAAAAGGCTTGTTGCATTATAAATCAGTTATATATCGATGTACACAGTTTATTTCCTTCTTGTTTACTTGTATGTTTAGTTTGTTTACGTTTCCTCGTATGCTTAGTACATTCCAAGTACTAACCACATAATTTATGTGCTATATTGTTTCACGATATAGATTCAGGTATCCAGTCTCAGCCCCGCGGGTAGACACCCTCTTTCTTCCATCTCAGCGAATTGTGGTGAGTCCTCATCTCTCGAGGACGAGGTCTATGTTCTTATTCAGTTGTATTTCAGTTTTCAGACTTTAGGAGTTAGCTGGGGACCTGTACCAGCAACTCATCAGTTTGTAGAGGCTTTCAGACATGTGTCATCAGATTCAATCTATGTATTATGCTTTTGCTAGATCATGTCCTTAAGTTTTAAATTTGGCTCTTAAAGTTAGCTTCCGCTCAGTTATGTTTCTTCTTGTTGTTTATATTGTTAAGTGTTATGCTATGATTATGACATTGGTCAACTCCGAGCTTTTCGGGGTTCCTTGTCTCGTGTTACGGCTAGGGTGTAAACTCAGGTCGTGACAAACTTGGTATCAGAGAAAAGGTTTAGAGTGTCCTAGGGTGTCTAAAAGCTGCGTTAAGTATAGTCTTCTTCATAGGTGTGAAACGCGCCATATTTATGAAAAAGAGGCTACGAGACGTATTAGGAATATTCCCTTTTATTCATGATACTTATCGTGCGTAGAGTATGAGACTCTAAATAGTTCCTCCCCTGACTCGTGCTTTACGCACTTGTAGATAATGCCTTCCAGATGAGTGAATGGAAGAAGAAATAGTAATGGGCGCCAACAGGCACCACTAGCCCCGGCGAACTCGATGGACGACCATGTTACTCATGCTAAGTTTTAGACAACCCTTAATATGTTGGCACAGGCCATGACCGCCTAGATTAATCAACAGGCGATGGCTCGTGTTCCCCAAAATCGAAATGTAGCGGCAGCAAGGGTAAGAGATTTCCTCAGAATGAACCCACCCGAGTTCTTAGGGTCAAAGGTGGACAAGGAACCGTATGAGTTCTTGGAAGAGATCCAAAAAATTACCCAAATCATAGGGGTAACAGGAACTGAGAGTGTAGATTTAGCCTCCTACTAGCTAAAAGGAGTCGCTTATATATGGTTTTGTTAGTGGAGAGACAGTCGGGGAATTGGGGCAGGCCCCGTAGGTTGGGATGAATTTATGACTGCATTCTTGGATAGGTTTTTCCCTAGGGAGTTGAGAGAGGAAAAAGAGGTAGAATTCATCAACTTGAAACAGAATGACATGATTGTCCAGGCGCATTGGAATTTACCCAGTTATCCAAGTATGCACCGGAGATGGTAGCCGATCAGAGGGCCCGAATGAGCAGGTTCATGAACGAAGTGTCAGACGCCTTGGTTAAAGAGTGCAGGACTACCATGTTGCACAGGGATATAGATTTTCCACGTTCGGTGATATTCTCTCAACAAATGGAAGCAGAGAAGGTGAAGGAAAAAGAGAGAGAGGCCAAGAGGGCCAGGATAGGAGATTTAGAGTTTTCCCTGCCGAGGAAGAGGGGTGGACACCGCTCACATTCCTAGCAGAAGTCATCAACCCCAACACTTTCAATAGTCAGTTCTCCGTATAAATCCAGAGTAAGGGAGATTACATATCCATTGTGTACCAAATGTGGGAAGCACCATTTCGGAGAATGCATAGCCGGCTTAGATGTTTATTTTTGGTGCAGCAAGTTGGGTCATAAGCACCGAGATTACGCAGCGGCTAGCGAGGTGAGAGTAGATCCTCGGCCACCTCTTCAGTAGCTTCAATAACCCGTCCATTTCAGTATGGTGCATCATCTAGCCCGGGTGGCGGACGTCGTCAAAACCTCTCCTATGCCGTAGAAGCACACCAGGATAAGGGCAAGTTTCCAGTAGAGGTATGTTTTGAATCTTGCATTAATATTTGTATGTTTCTAGCCCCAGAACCTCAGTACTGAATAAGAAGCTTTGTGATGGGTGTTGAGAAGAGATTGTCGATGTGTGATGTGCATAGTTTTGAGCGTAAGGCTTAAGGTGAAGGTTAGAAGTGAAGGAGAAGCTAGGAGTTACTAATTTAGCCCTGATAATATCCAAAATACACTCCTCTAAGAGTGTAAACAGCAGTTGTATCAAAACAAATATTCCGACAGATGTCGGGGTCGAATCCCATAGAGAATTGAGTCGATAATTCAAAAGTTATAAACTAATTCAAACTAGAGCGCATAATTGTTCAACATTTGAAAAGTAAAATTGGGGGAGAAATAAAAAGGAAAAATTAATTAACTAATTCTAAACTAAAACTAATTGGGGGGAATTCCAATTGAAGTAATTACAAGTGAGAGGCCAGGGACATTCTATGGGTAAGATCACAATCAAATTGGGAATTTCTTCAATGCCTTAGACTCAAGTGTAAATAATCTCGGGAAGTGGGTAGCCTCAACTTCCCATCCTATTGACTACCCCTAGCTAAAGTTTTCTCAAACTCTAGCTGCGATTTAGCTCAATCCCAATTGATTTGGATTAGCAACTTCACTATTCCTAGCTATTAGCTGCCAATTAGGAAGGAGGAAGTAATTTCAGCTATTTCTAGCTTAATTTTACAATCTCCTATCCATACCCACTACTAGATTCCCTTCTAATACTTAATCATTCTCTCCTGAGTAATAATCAAGCAAGTATAGATAGACCCATATCATAATCAATGGATCTTCATTAATAGATTGAAGAGAATCTAATAGATTTATACTTAATTAAATAATAGGATGATGAATCTAGCAACACCAACCTACAATTCAATTGTTACACCCCGTAAGTTCTTGACACTTGGCCTATTCACATGTTGGTTAAGAGTTTTAGAATGCCATACGTGAGAGAAAAGGGCCCGGGGAGAGACCGGACAAGCGCCAAGTCAGAGCGTCGGAAGGCAAATGCGACTTATAAATTGCATTCGACAAATGCGACTTAAAGGCTCCAAGTATATAAATCCTTTCACTTTGTTTTTAAATCATTTCATCTGATAATTTCCAGCAAACACGACCAGAAATAGAGGAGGAGCGAAGGGTTTATATAATATTCATTCGATTACACTGTCAAACGCCGTCCAAACTCAAATTAACTTCGGGTAGCAAAGTATAAAGCTGCAGGGAACATTCCTATGGAGTTAGTTTCGCGAAATTCGGCCGACGAATCGTCGTCACGCCGAGCCAAGGTAAGTGGAATTGCTCCAAACTAGTGTTAATATACTCTCAGCATTAAAGTGAGTATTTCTCCATTCTAGACTTCCGAGAAATAGCGAGTTTTCAACCGCTCTTCGATAAATCGAAGAATAGGCAGTAGGTATACCTCTAAATATGGTTTCTTTCCAAATAATAGTAGAATTAATTCTATTCTTTCGTGAATATGAATATAGTTGGAAGAAATAGCTGATCATTAGCTGAGTTGTGCCAGTTAATCAGAAAGTTGCCAAGCGAGGTATGTAAAGCTAGTTTCTTTCGGCAAGCTAGTAGTTCTAGTATAGCAAAATAGTATGAATTTCAGTAGAGTGTTTCAGAAGTCGTATATTATGTTCAGTATGAAATTTAGTAAGCATGTTAGAAATATAATACAGTGTTCAACATGAAATTCAGTAAAATAGTATAAGTCCCAGCATAATATTCTAGAAATATTAATATAGATTCAGTATATTTCAGTATCAGATTCAGTACATTTCAATATGAGATTCAGAACAAAATAGCAGAACATAAATATTATTATCAGATCCAGTATATATATTACAAGTGCCTATTGCTATCTGTGGAGAAATGATTGTTCTGTGTTGGGCACCCTTAGAGCTTCCTTGACCGCCCTAGGGTTAATAGTTGTGTCGACTCGCCCGCTAGAGGGTGAGGATACGTCGCTCTACGGAGTGGCATGCCGTCCGCCAGCGGACGAAGATGGGATGCAGATTCCCCATAGCAGGCTGATCAGCACTATACCACACCCCCTGTCGAGCGCTTGTGCCCGGGTTGCAGATACAATTTTCAGATTCTAGATTTCAGATTTCAAATTTTAGATTTCAGGAGTCCTTCGGACTCAGATACAACTATAGTTAGGGGCCCAACGAGCCCAAGTTGCATACCCAGGGGGCCGGCTGGATGCTCATAGTTACTAAGTGGATGGTATGACCTGGGTAGGGGTATATAGATTGTGTGGTGGTTGGTACCTTACGGCTTATGGGGGCTGGTATGGTTCTTGTATGCTATGTTTTGTTAGTTATTAATAGATAGAAAGTAGACCGCCATGTTATCAGGTATGACTCTTACTCTCTTAAGTAAAGTTATGCTCTTTTCAGTCAGTCTCAGCCCGTCTCCTATTACTTCAGTATCTATCAGTATTATTGTTTTCTTTCAGTTATTGCTTTGCATACTCAGTACCAGTGGTACTGACGCCCGTTTTGAGGCGCTGCATTACTTGCCTGCAGGTACTCATAAACGAGGAGAAGATCCCTCGTAGTTCCATCCAGTGTCCAGAGTCTTCAGCTCCTATCATCTAGAGCTTGACAGGTAATGGTTTACTTCCCTTTTATTTTTACAGTATGGGTAGGCCAGGGCCCTGTCTCGACCATCTTGCTATTCTTAGAGGCTTGCAGATTGTATATATTCCCTGTGGTTAGCTGTGTAGGCTGTATAGGGCCATTTGTGTGTTTCAGTTGTATGCAGCGGCTGTGTGGGACCTTATTCAGTTGGTAGTGGTGACCTTGTCAGTCACATAGTAGCTTGGTACTTGTTTTCATTTCTCAGATGAACTAGTAAGCATGGTGGCCTTGTCGGCCCGTATAGGTTCCCGTATGTTCAGTTGTTCTGGTTAGCTGTTATTTTCCTACAGGTGGCTATAGGCCTTGTCAGCCGGAGGCTGTATTTATAGCTGTTATATAGCCCGTTGTTTTCTTGAATCCAGAATTAGAGCCAGCCTGGCACCAAAAGTGCTTAGGCTCAGTTAATCCAGTAGTCTAGGTCTTAGTAGGGCACCAGGTGCCAGTCATGCCTCCCCAGGCGGGGCGTGACATCAATAAGAATCCAAGAGAAATTTATCAAAACCCAATCAAATTAACAAACCCACTATGAATATACTTCTAACTAGAAAATTAGTAAAGTATATTTAAAGATAGAGAGAAGATACCAAGAGGATTCCCTTCACATTCATTGTATTAGCTTCACAAATCTACTTCACAAGCTCTTACAACAATGGTGGAATTCCCCCAAAATGGGTTAAAGCAAAAGAAGAAGAAAAGTACTACCTAACTCTACGAAACTGTGGAGAAAAGAATCTACTCCTAATTCTATGAAGAAGATGAAAATTAGATGAATGAATTGTTGGTTGAATGGTTCTTCCTTTAGGTGTACAATGGAGGTTATATATCTGTACTTTCTTGTGTACAATTTTCCCCAAATTTCCTTGGAGCTTCTAGATGCTTTTGAGACCTTTTTGGACCCGTTTTACCCTTCATTAGACGGCCTTTCCGGCGAGGAACTGGCATTTTGCCGGTTGCAATCCGTGGAGCACCAAACTTTAGCCAGTTGAAAACAGTGGCCTGGCAGAGGAGAACCGGTGGTTCAGTGGCTTTTTACTGGTGCCATTCCATGAAAAGCCGGTTGTTTAGCCAGTCTGGCCAGTAGCTTTGGTGTTTTGCCTTCCGCATTTAGCTGATTCAAAGCACGTCCTTACACCTCTTTTTGAGCTCAAATCTTCCCTTATCTTTGGCTCCTCTCCTTCATATGATAACTCATCAAATTTCTTCTCAAATTCCATGTGTTTTGCTCGATTTCATGCTTTCTTTACTCACATGAGCTACGTACAAAGAATTCAAGAGAAAGGGCATAAAATCCACATAAATGACTCAAAAGTTAGGCAAAAACTCATAATTACAAGCCTAATAAGTTGGTAAATTTCCAACTCATCAATCCCCGACCTTAAGAAAGATTCAGGAGCCTTAGAATGATAGCTTTAAGCTAACGGGGAGATGGTAAGTGTGTGCGACAAGTCAGATTTGAGAACGAAGGCTCAACCCGTATCAGCTTAGTGCCGATTAGAGGGAAAGAATCCTTCTCAGTGTTCTATCTAGTTCCGTGTTAGTTTCATGTATTTCAGTCCTTCTTATTCCCTAGAATGCATGTACGATTTAGATGTTCAGTTCAGATGTGTAAGGTTAACTGGAGTCAAATACTCCATTGTTTTCAGCTGTAGTTGATTAGTTTTGGGGTTTCAGTTCTGTCCCTATCTTTTTAGTATGGTTATTCAACATTCGAGGACGAATGTTCCCAAGGGGGAGATATTGTAACAACCCAAAAGTCCCCAAGATTTAAAATCAAGATTTGGATTATGCTCAGCAGAAAAATCTACAAAAAATGCCTCAAAACAACTTGTCCAATGAGTCGTTTTTAGATCTAACGAGTCATTAGAGGCAGTCGTTGGAAGAATTTCAGAAAAGCTGACCTGTGTTTTGATGACACGAGAGGAGGTACGAGTCATTGTGTGAGACAACGGCCCATTGGAAGCAGTCGTGGTGAGCTTGCAGTCTTGACTACTTGGAGGGAACGAGTCAGGTGATGACTCATTGGTTGCCTGAACAGGTCATCATGAGGAGTCGTTGGTTGGAGTTTAGGGTTCCAGGTCAGTGGCGACGGATGGTTGTAACGGGCCATTGAAGCTAGCAATGACCCGTGGTATTGATCATTGGAAGGGACTTAAGGGTTGGTCTAGTGGGGACGACAGAAGGACTGATGAGTCATTGGATCAAATAACGACTCATCATGTTGGTCGTTGGAGGGATTGCAGGTCGAGGAACCAGTGGAGTCCACGAGAAGGTGGTAATGAGTCATTGATTGAAGTAATGACTCGTCCTGTTAGTCGTTGGTTGAAGAAGCTGAAACTGGTAGCAGACCCTCAGAAGCAACGGATGGTCACCACGAGTCATGGTGAGGACCAACGACTCATGGTGAGGGTCATGGTCTCAGATCGGGTAAATTTTTAAGTTTTTTCCAGGGGTATTTCGGTCAATTCCTACGCTTCCAGTTTTAAAATGGCATCGTTTTGGGCTTTTAAGGGATGTTTTTAGGGGGTTTTCTGGCCTAGCCTCTCATTCCCTCAACTCTTCTTCCTTCCCTCTCAAGATCAAGGATCCAACAAGTGTTTCTTCAAGGCTTAAAGGTGCAAATTCAAGTGGACTTTCTCTTAATCATGTATGTGGGTTTTCAACAAGGATATCCTTCCATCCTTGTGCCCCAAAATGTTTATATAAAAACCCAATTTCAATTATTCTAGAAAAGCATGACCTAGGGTTCTATTGATGGGTGATTTCTTCTATGTCTTCTGTGAATTCTAAAACCCATTAGGATTATAAGTTAATTATGCTTATGGAATTATTTGATTATCTTGAATTGTGTGCTAGATGGTGAAAATGCATGATTATAGAATTTTCTTCATGAGATGGCTTAAACTTTGATTGGGATTTTATTATTGTTCAGTCGATTATATCAATAACCTGTAACCATGTCTAAAATATGTGAAGATTGTAAGAATTCCCTTAAAAACTAGAATATAGGATTTGATAAATATGTTGAGATGATATTAGAATTTATGGGCTTACTCAATTGAAAGTAAGTATGTGTTTTCATTATCTTTTCAATGAAACTATTTCTGATATGAGGTAAACCTATGATAATGGCATAATTATCATATTTTTCTTATGAATTGGAGTAAATTTTGAAATGGATTCTATGAAATGAAAATTTATGCTTCTACCATGATCTCATCCTAAATGTTTTGAGGCATGAGTTAAGTGAATGGGTTTTCTGTAATCTAAAATATATGAAACAATGTATCTATGTTAAAGCATAAATTGGACCTATGGATCCTACATGAACCTATGTTATATGTTGTATGTTATGAACTTGGAACTTGAATGTTGTGGAGGTGTGTAAAGTACGATATGAATCTATAGATGTTCGTAAATGTAAGATGTGTGGATTAAATGATGATTTTGTACTATGATGATATGAATTATGATGATAAAGCATGAGAATGATCCTTTAGACTGTTGGGCTTGTTGTTAGTAGAAAATAGCCCTAAATCCTTCCTAAATGAATGCCGTATGATGAAATCAGTAAATGCTCATGTTTCTGATTAGCTATAGTAGCATAGACAGATGTATAATATCAGATCAGTACTCCTCATGTTCTATTCAATCAGGGACTCTCCATAGCCGAGGATGTTTCCCTTAGTCAGTCAGGTACCCTCTATAGTCGAGAATGTTTCCCATAGATCTGTCGGGATTCTCCATAGATGAGAATATTTTCCTTAGTCAATTAGGGACTCTCCATAGCCGAGAATGTTTCCCTTAGATCAGACGGGATTCTCCGTAGAAGAGAACGTTTCCCTAGTTCAGTTGGGACTCTCCATAGCAGAGAATGACTCCCATAGTTTATGTTATCAGTATGGCTCAGTTCCGTATAGTTCAGACTTCAGTTCTAAACAGATGTAGTATGACACAATGTAGACTCAGTTATTAGTAGATATCCAATACAACGTGTGATACTAGCCTTATCTTCTACTCTCATTAAATGTTCAGTACTTGACCCTTATGCATGGGTTTGATGATGTATCAAAATATGAGTTCCAAATAAAAGTTCATGTTGATATGTGTATGTGACTCAGAAAAGGCTTGTTTCATTCTAAATCAGTTATATGTCAATGTACTTAGTTTATTTCCTTCTTGTATACTTGTATGTTTAGTTTGTTTACGTTTCCCCGCATGCTTAGTACATTCCAAGTACTGACTGCATACTTTATGTGCTATATCATTTCATGATATAGATTCAGGTATCCAGTCTCAGCCTCGCGGGTGGACACGCTTTTTCTTCCATCTCAGCGAATTGTGGTGAGCCCTCATCTCTCTAGGACGAGGTTTTTGTTCTTATTCAGTTGTATTTCAGTTTTCAGACTTTAGGACTTTGCTGGGGACTTGTCCCAGCAACTCATCAGTTTAGCAGAGGCTTTCAAACATGTGTAATCAGATTCAGTCTATGTATTATGCTTTTGCTAGATCCTGTCCTTAAGTTTTAAATTTGGCTCTTATAGTTAGCTTTCACTCAGTTATGTCTCTACTAGATGTTTATATTGTTAGGTGTTATGCAATGATTATGCCATGGGTCAACTCGGAGCCTTTCGGGGTTTCTTGTCCCGTGTTACGGCTAGGGTGTAAACTCGGGTCGTGACACCAATATACCTTGTGAGGGTATAAAGGGATGAACTGTGAGATCACTGTCTGGGCCCATTTGGGTTAAATAACCTAAAGTGGCAACGTAGTTCTGGGAACCTAGGTGCGCTGGAATACCGATCCTCTTGGTGCTAAGTCCTACTCCCGCTGGATAGTCCTACTCTAACTACTAAGCTGATAGCTCGAAGCTGGTCGTACCCTATAACTATAACTGGTGTTCTAAGACCGGCCAGATATGTTTATCTGGAAGCGTCATAACCATCTAAATGACTAACTAATAACTGATAACTAGGAGGCATAACTGACACCTCAAGAATTGACTATAGTCAAACTGATCAGCTGACATTATTGAAAGATATTGAAGATACTAACATTTTGACTGAAACTGAACTAAGCGTGCAACTGACGAAGAATTCATGCGATAGTAATAACATAGAATTTCCAACACTAACAGAGTCAAGCAACATTAATGTCTGATCAACTATGCAAGACCCAAATTACTGCATTCAAGAACTAGGGATAAAATCATTTTACAAGAAACAAGTATCAACACGATCACTAAGTTGTGGAAATATAGCAACAAATAATATGAACAATATTCCACACGAATTAATAAGAATTTGACCAAATATTTACTCTAATTCAAAATCTCAGCGCTAGAACTGATAGGAGATTATGGAAGGGTTTTGGGACACAAGGGAAGAACAATTCCCTTGTTGAATTCCCACATACCTCATGAAGGATTCCCGGAGAAAACCATAGAGAATTTGAGAAGAAAAAGTCAAAACCCTGCCCTACTTTGTGCTTCTTGATTGATTCTTTACATTCTAATCTTGAGGGAATGAGAGGAATGAAGAGGGAATGTCGATTACCTCTCTAAATCCCCTGAATATAACCCTAAACAACACAGTTTAGAGTCTAGGAGTTTAAAAAATTACTGAAAAGCCCTTAAAAATTTCACAGGAAAATTACATTGCTAGTCCCAATGAGGGACTGGATGATTCGTCGTCACTGACCATGACTCATGTTTTGAACTCATTGCCAACACTAGAAATTCATCATCATGGGTCACCACGACTCGTGGTGTGCCCAATGACTTATGGTGACTATTCGTTAGGGACACTGTCAAAACTGTCGACCTTCAAGCCAACCACTTACTGCAAGTGACTTAACGAATCGTGGTTCTGGCCATAATTTGTGATCTCTCCCGTGGTCAACCCCCTGAAAAAAAATCCAACAAAGTTCACCCTCCACTCCACGAGTCACCTAATGACTCGTGGTGCATGTCACGGGTTACTGATGACTCGTCCTGTTACCTGGTGCAGAAAATTCTATTTTCTTTGTTTCAACCCTTGGGTATGATCTTAGGGCTTTCGAGGTATTACAATATCTCCCCCTTGCAAAAATTCATCCTCGAATATGGGAAAACACACTGAAAAGCCTAGAAATACAATCATCATATCAAAACCTGAACCATTTAAGCTGGAAACTGACGGAGTGACTGACTCCATACTGAACTATATGGATGAATTGAATTCATGAACCTCACATACAAATACTGACATGAAATAAACTAGGGCACATGAACTGAACATGAAACTGAATAGGATACTAAGGAGGACTTTCGTACCTGACGTTGAAGCTGAACCGGAAGGGAATAAATAGGGTTATTTTTCCATCATGTCTGCTTCTGCTCCCATGTGGCTCCCTCAACTAGCTGGTTCCTCCAAGAGACTTTCATTGAAGTGATTTTCTTGTTTCTCAGCTTACGAACCTGACGGTCTAGGATCTGGACTGGCATGTCACGCCCCGCCTTGGGAGGCATGACTGGCACCTGGTGCCTGCCAGGATGACTCTAATTCTGGATTTATGAAAACAACGGGCTATATAATGACTGTAAATATAGCCTCCGGCCGACTAGGCCTATAGCCACCTGTAGGAATATAACAGCTAACCAGAACAACTGAGCATAAGGGAACCTATGCGGTCCTACAAGGCCACCATGCTGACTAGTTATCACTGAAAAGTATAATCAAGTGCTGAACTGATCTGTGACCGACAAGGTCACCAACTGACAACTAAACAAGGCCCCACACGACCATCACATGCAAACTGAAACATACATATAGCCCCACACGACCGGTACAACTAACCATAGGGAATATACAATCCGCAAGCCCGTAAGAATAATAAGATGGTCAGGACAGGGCCCCGGCCTACCCATACTGTACAAACAAAAAGGGAAGTAAACCTTTAGCTGTAAAGCTCGGGATGACAGGAGCTGAAGACTTTGTATGCTGGCTAGAACTACGAGGGATCTGCTCCTCGCTATGAGTACCTGCAGGCAAGTAATGCAGCGCCCTAAAACGGGCGTCAGTACCACTGGTACTAAGTATGCAAGCAATAACTGAAAATAACTGAAAGCAAACAATAATACTGATAGATACTGAAGTAATAGGAGATGGGCTGAGACTAACTGAAAAGAGCGTAACTTTACTGAAGAGAGTAAGAGTCATACCTGATAACATGGCGGTCTACTTTCTATCTATTAATAACTAACACAACATAGCATACTAAAACCTTACCAGCCCCCATAAGCCGTAAGGTACCAACCACCACACAATCTATATACCCCTACCCAAGTACCATCCACCTAGTAACTATGAGCATCCAGCCGGCCCCCTGGGTATGTAACTTGGGCTTGCCGTGCCCTTGACTATAGCTGTATCTGAGTTTGGAGGACTCCTGAAATCTGAAATCTGAAATCTGAAAACTGTAATCTGCACCCCGGGCTCAAGCGCTCGACAGGGGGTGTGGTATATTGCTGATCAGCCTGCTATGGGGAATCTGCATCCCATCTTCGTCTGCTGGCGGACGGCATGCCACTCCATAGAGCGACGTATCCTCACCCTCTGGCGGGCGAGTCAAAACAGCTATTAACCCTGGGGTGGTCAAAGAAGCTCTAAGGGTGCCCAACACAGAATAATCATGTCTCCAGAGATAGCAATAACTGCATGTAATATATATACTGAATCTGATAATAATATTTATATTCTGGTATTTTGTTCTGAATCTCATACTGAAATATACTGAATCTGATACTGAGATATACTAAGTCTGAAATAATATTTCTGGAATATTCTGTTGGGAGTGATGTTATTTTACTGATTCTTATGCTGAACACTGTATAATAATTCTAACATGCTTACTAAATTCGTACTGAACATAATATATGACTTCTGAAACGTTCTACTGGAGTTCGTACTATTTTGCTATACTGAAAATACTAGCTTGCCGAAAGAAACTGGCTTTACATACCTCAACTGTCGACTTTCTGATTAAATGGCGTAGCTCGGCTAGTATTCAGCTATTTGTCCCAAATGTATTCATATTCACGAAAGATTAGAATTAATTCTACTATTTTTTTGGAAAGAAACCATACTTATGGATATACTTACTGCCTATTCTTTGACTTATCGAAGAACGACCGCAAACTCGTAATTTCTCAGAAGTCTAGAAGGGAGAAAGTCACTTTAATGCTGGGAGTATATTAACACTAGTTTAGAGCAATTTCACTTACCTTGGCTCGGTGAGACGACGATTCGTCGGCCGAATTTCACGAAACTAACTCTATAGGATGCTCCTTGCAGCTTTATACTTCGCTACCTGAAATTAATTTGAGTTTGGGATGCGTTTGACGGCGTAAACGGAAGGAAATTTATGTTGAACCTTCGTCCTCCTCTGTTCTCTGGTTTTCACAGGAAATAAAATGAAAATATAACTTAAAAATGATGTGGGAGGCTTATATACTTTGGCTCAAACCCCTCCTCTTTAAGTCACATTTGACGAATGCGATTTATAAGTCGCATTTGCCTTGCGACGCTCCGACTTGGCGCTTGTTCGGTCTCTCCCCAGGCCCTTTTCTCGCACGTATGGCATTCTAAAACTCTTAACCAACATGTGAATAGGCCAACTAAGTGTCAAGAACTTACGGGGTGTAACATCCTTCCCCCCTTAAGAACATTCGTCCTCGAATGTGAACTTCTGTTTACAGAAATTTTAACTTGTTCTACTTATTCTGGAAAAATTTCGGCAGAGTTTCCCCTGTAATGGACTATTTCAAAAATCCTGAAACACAAAAAAGTCCAATATAGGCACTCCATACAATACTATAGAATTCATTTCATAATAAACTGAAGTCAACATCTCACTTATACACATGAATATAAAGCAACTCATAAAACAACAATATCAACATACCTCTGGCTGACTAAGTCTGAAATAACTGAGGGTATCTGACTTTCATATCTTCTTCTACTTCCCAAGTCATTTCCTATCGGTTCCTGTTACACCATAACACTTTGACAGAAGCAAAATCTTTAGTTCTTAATCTACAGATCTGCCAGTCTAGTATGGCTACTGGAACTTCTTCATAGGCCAACTCCTCTGTAACCTAAACATCTTGGACTAGGTCAATTCTGGAGGGATCTCCTATGCACTTTCTCAGCATTGATACATGGAAAACTGGATGGACAGATCCTAACTCTGGAGGTAAGTCTAACTCATATGCCACTTGGCCTATTCTTCATCGAATTTGTAAGGCCCAACAAACCTCGGGCGGAGCTTGCCTTTCTTGCCAAATTTCATTACACCCTTCATCGGCGAAAGTTTCAAAAACACCCAATCACCCACATTAAATTCCAAGTTTCTGTGCCACACGTGAATATAAGATTTCTGGCGGCTCTGAGCAGTCAATAAACGTTCTCTGATAAGATTTACTTTTTCCTCTGACTGATGAATGATATCTGGCCCAATCAATGTTGATTCTCCTACCTCAAACCAACCAACTGGAGATCTGCACTTTCGCCCATATAATGCCTCATAAGGCGCCATCAGAATAGCTGAATGGTAACTGTTATTATAGGTGAACTCAATGAGTGGTAAATGTTCATCCCAGCTACCTCCGAAATCCAACACACATGCTCGCAACATATCCTCGAGCGTTTGAATGGTGCGTTTTGCCTGCCCATCTGTCTGAGGATGAAAAGCTGTGCTCAGGTTAACCTGCGTCCCCAAGCCTCTTTAGAATGATTGCCAGAATTTAGCTATAAACTGCACCCCTCTGTCGGAGATAATGGACACTGGAACACTGTGCAATATGACTATTTCTCTGATATACAACTCAGCATAATCTTCGGCAGAAAAGGTAGCCCTTACTGGCAGAAAATGAGCTAATTTTGTTAGTCTGTCAACAATCACCCAGATTGAATCATATCTATGCCTGGTGCAGGGTAATACTGCTACAAAATCCATATTTACTACTTCCCCTTTCCATAGAGGCACAACTATATCCTGAGTCAGTCCACCTGGTTTGTGATGTTCAGTTTTTACCTGTTGGCAGTTGGGACATTGAGCTATGAATTCTGCTATCCCTTTCTTCATTCCTGGCCACCAGTAGATTTCTTTTATATCGTGGTACATTTTCATCGAACTTGGGTGGAGAGAATAACGGGCATAATGTACCTTGCCCATAATCTGCTGGGGAAGCCCTGCAACGTCTGGAACACAAAGGCGATCTTTATATCACAATATCCCATCCTCGGTTATCTAAAAATCTGTCACCTCTCCTTATTGAACTCTGTTTCTAAGCTGAACCAGGCTAGGATCTTCACACTGCCGTTCCTTTACTTCCACGACTAAAGACAACACTGCGGTGTTCTGGATTATTGCTCTATTGTCCTCTGTTTATGCTACACGAACGGCTAAACTGGCTAACTGATGCAGTTCCCGGGATAATTCCCGCTGCACAGGCTGTAAGTATGCCAAACTCCCCATATACTTACGGCTAAGGGCGTCTGCCACCATATTGGCCCTTCCTGGGTGATACAGAATATTCACATCATAGTCTTTCAACAGCTCTAACCAGCGACGCTGCTGCAAGTTCAGTTCTTTCTAGGTGAAGATATACTGTAGGCTCTTATGATCAGTGAAAATATCCACGTGGATGCCATACAAGTAATGTCTCCATATCTTCAAGGCGTGAATCACTGTGGCCAATTCAAGGTCATGGATAGGATAGTTCTTTTCATGTTTCCTCAGCTGTCTGGAAGCATAAACAATTACTTTACCATGCTGCATCAACACACATCCTAACCCAACACCCAAAGCGTCACAATAAACTGCATAACCTTCTGTACCTTCTGACAATGCTAACACTGGAGCTGATGTTAACCTATCTTTCAATTCCAGGAAGCTCTGCTCACATGCCTCAGTCCACTGAAATTTTCTGACTTCTGCGTCAGTTTAGTCAGAGGTGCTTCTAAGGTGGAAAATCCTTCAACAAACCTCCTGTAGTACCCTGCTAATCCCAGGAAACTGCGTACCTCGATCGGAGTGGTAGGTCTGGGCCATGTTTTCACTGCTTTTATTTTCTATGTATCTACCTGTATACCAACATCCGACACCATATGCCCCAAAAAGGCTACTGAATTCGGCCAAAATTCACATTTAGAGAACTTGGCATACAGCTGACGGTCTCTAAGAATCTGGAGCACTGTCCTCAAATGATCCTGGTGGTCTGCCTCTGAGCGAGAATACACTAGAATATCAATAAACACTATCATGAACAGGTCCAGATATGGTCTAAAAATGCTATTCATCATTTCCATAAACACGGCCGGAGCATTCGTCAACCTAAAGGACATGACTAAGAATTCAAAATGGCCGTATCTGGTCCTAAAGGTAGTCTTTGGAATGTCCCTTTCACGAATCCAAACCTGATGATATCCAGACCTTAAGTCAATTTGGGAGAAATATCTAGCTCCCTGTAACTGATCAAACAGATCATCTATCCTGGGAAGTAGATACTTATTCTTGATAGTAACTTTATTCAGTTGTCGATAGTCTATACACATGCGGAGGGAACCATCCTTCTTTCTTACAAACAGAACTGAAGCACCCTAAGGTGAAGTACTCGGCCTGATAAAGCCCTTGTCTAACTAATCTTTCAACTGCTCCTTTAGTTCTCTGAGTTCAGCAGGAGCAATGCGATAAGGGGGAATTGATATGGGCTAAGTGCTTGGTAATAAATCAATTGCAAAGTCTATTTCCCTTTCTGGGGGAATACCAGGTAGCTCATCTGGGAATACATCGGGGAATTCATTAACCACTGGAATAGACTGGAGAGTCGGAGGCTCTACCCGAACATCCTGAACTCTGACAATGTGGTAAATGCACCCCTTGGCTATCAACTTTCTCGCTCGAAGATAGGAAATAAACCTACCTTTTGGCGTAGATGTACTGCCCTTCCACTCTCGTGCTACCTCCCCTGGAAAGTGGAATTGGACCGTCTTGGTCCAGCATTCTACATTGGCATAGCATGGAGCTAACCAATCCATACCCATAATGGCGTCAAAATCAACAATTTCTAACTCTACCAAATCTGCTGTGGTCTGACGGTTAGCAACCTCTACTGTACACCCTCGATAAACCCTTCTGGCTATAATAGAGTCACCGACGGGTGTAGATACTGAAAAGGGTTGCCGAAGCAATTCTGGTACAATACTTAACTTTCGAGCCACTAATGTGGTAACACAGGACAAGGTAGATCCCGAATCGATTAATACATAAGCAGGGTGAGAGCAAATAGTCATCATACCTGTCACAACATCTGGAGACGCTTCTGAATCCTATCTCCCTGGTAATGCATAGGTACAGCTTGGGCCTGTACCTGAACTAGAGGCCCCTGATCTGCCTCGGCCTCTGCCTGCTGAAACTGAGGGCCTGCGCCTGCCGGGGCTGCTGGAGCTCGCGACCCTGCTGATGCCCTGTCCTGTCTATCCCGGTCACCCTGACCCCTGGCTGGACAATCTCTCATCACATGACCCTCCTGTCCATATATATAACACCCTATGGATCCATATCTGCAAGCTCCAGAGTGACGTCGGCTTCAAATAGGGCAAAGTGGTGGTGTATACCTGCTCTGCTCTGCTCTCCTCTGCTGGGGTTAATCTACTGTTCCAGAACTTCTGCCAAACTCTGACTGTCCTCGGCGACTGAATCTACCCCTCTGCTGTTGTGATGGAGGCGGGGGTCTAGGTAGTCTATCTGACAACCGTGGCCTCGGCCCTCTCCGAATCTCCCCCTGTAACTCATCTGACCTGTCCTTGCGGTGCTATTCCTGACTTGTTCGTCTGCTATCCTGTTGCCGCTGTTTGAGGCCCTCAATAGTCTGAGCAAAAGCCTGCACTCGAGAAATATCCATATCTTCCCGCAAAGTAGCTGTAAATACAGGCCTCAATATACTCTGGGTTTAGCCCCATAATAAACTGGTGGACTCTGGATGACATGGTGTCTACAAAGGCCGGAGCATAGCGGGCCAAAGAATCGAACTGCAGGGCATATTCTCGAACACTCATCGCCCCCTGCTCCAGCTATAAAAACTGGTCCATCCGAGCCTGTCGGATCTCTCATGGTAGATAACGGTCCAGGAAGGCCTCTGAAAAGATGGACCAGGTCGGAGGGGCAATATCTCTCCCTTGAGACCTTTCCCAACTCTCATACCACAACACAACAATATACCGCAGTCAGAATACTGCCAATTCGACCAACTCTGTAGATGTAACATGCTTTACCTGGAAAATCCTCTACATCTGATCTAGGAAGTCCTGGGGGTCCTTTGTTGGATCAGTCTCGGTAAATTGTGAGGGACCTAGTGCCAGGAATTCTCGGACCCTCGAACTACCAGGCCCACCTGATGATTCTACCACTGTAGGTGGCATTGACTGGCGCTGAGTAGCCATTATTTGCGCTAACATAACTACTGCACTTCGGACCTCCTGGTCGGATGGTGTAGGTATAGGGACTGCCGGAGGTGGTCGTCCCGAGTGGCTCCTGATAGGGTGGAAACTGCTGAGAAGGTCGGGACGATGCCTCCGTATCGCCCTCAGATCGGGCTGATTCTAAACGAGGCTAAGGCATCTTGCTGGTGCCCTCTCCTATTGCTATGTCTAATCTTCTACCTGTGATAGGATATCGCTGGTCTGACATTTTATCTGTAAACAAAGAGTATGATAAGCTTTAGGGACCCAACCCTATACTATACTGCTCTATGGAAAGACTGAATATGAAGAAAGAGTAACCATCCTATTATGCCTTGCAGCCTCCTGCCTATGGTATGTAGTGCACAACACATCCATAGACAAGATCTACTTAGCATGGCTTGCAGGCTCCCTGGGATACAACCTGCTCTAAGACCAAGTTTGTCACGCCCTGCCTTGGGAGGCATGACTGGCACCTGGTGCCCTACTAGGACCTGGACTGCTGGACTACTGAGCCGAAGCACTTCTGGTGCCAGGTTGACTCTAATTCTGGATTTATGAAAACAACGGGCTATATAACGGCTGTAAATATAGCCTCCGGCCGACTAGGCCTATAGCCACCTGTAGGAATATAACAGCTATTCGGAACAACTGAGCATAAGGGAACCTATGCGGGCCGACAAGGCCACCATGCTGACTAGTTATCACTGAAAAGTATAATCAAGTGCTGAACTGATCTGTGACCGACAAGGTCACCAACTGACAATTGAACAAGGCCCCACACGGCCATCACATGCAAACTGAAACATACATACGACCCCAGACGACCGGTACAACTAACCATAGGGAATATACAATCCGCAAACCTCTAAGAATAATAAGATGGTCGGGACAGGGCCCCGGCCTACCCATACTGTACGCACAAAAAGGGAAGTAAACCTTTAGCTGTCAAGCTCCGGATGACAGGAGCTGAAGACTCTGTACGCTGGCTGGAACTACGAGGGATCTGCTCCTCATCTATGAGTACCTGTAGGCGAGTAATGCAGCGCCCCAAAACGGGCGTCAGTACCATTGCTACTGAGTATGCAAGCAATAACTGAAAATAACTGAAAGCAAACAATAATACTGATAGATACTGAAGTAATAGGAGACGGGATGAGACTGACTAAAAAGAGCGTAACTTTACTGAAGACAGTAAGAGTCATACCTGATATCATGGCGGTCTAGATTCTATCTATTAATAACTAAAACAACATAGCATACAAGAACCTTACCATCCCCATAAGCCATAAGATACCAACCAACACACAATCTATATACCCCTACCCAGGTCATACCATCCACCTAGTAACTATGAGCATCCAGTCGGCCACCTGGGTATGCAACTTGGGCTCGCTGGGTCCCTGACTATAGCTGTATCTGAGTCCGAAGGACTCCTGAAATCTGAAATCTCAAAATCTATAATCTGAAAACTGTAATCTGCACCCGGGCGCAAGCGCTCGACAGTGGGTGTGGTATAGTGCTGATCAACCTGCTCTGGGGAATCTGCATCCCATCTTCGTTCGCTGGCAGACGGCATGCCACTTCGTAGAGTGACGTATCCTCACCCTCTGGCAGGCGAGTTGATACAACTATTAACCCTGGGGCGGTCAAGAAAGCTCTAAGGGTGCCCAACATAGAACAATCATGTCTCCACAGATAGCAATAACCGTATGTAATATATATACTGAATCTGATAATAATATTTATATTCTGGTATTCTGTTATGAATCTTATACAGAAATATACTGAATTTGATACTGAGATATACTGAATCGTAAATAATATTTCTGGAATGTTCTGCTGGGACTGATATTATTTTACTGATTCTCATGCTGAACACTATATAATAATTCTAACTTGCCTACTAAATTCATACTGAACATAATATACTGCTTCTGAAATGTTCTACTGGAGTTCGTACTATTTTGCATACTGAAACTACTAGCTTTCCGAAAGAGATTGGCTTTACATACCTCAACTGCCGACTTTCTCATTAGCTGGTGTAGCCCGGCTAGTATTCAGCTATTTCTCCCAACTGTATTCATATTCATGAAAGAATAGAATTAATTCTACTATTATTTTTGAAATAAACGATACTTATGGATATTCCTACTGCCTATTCTTCGACTTATCAAAGAACGGACGAAAACTCATAATTTCTCGGAAGTCTAGAAGGGAGAAATACTCACTTTAATGCTGGGAGTATATTAACACTAGTTTGGAGAAATTCCACTTACCTTGGATCGGTGAGACGATGATTCTTCGGCCGAATTTCACGAAACTAACTCCGTAGGAATGCTCCTTGCAGCTTTATACGTCACTACCCGAAGTTAATTTGACTTTGGGCTGCGTTTGACAACGTAAATGGAAGGAAATTTATGTTGGACCTTCGTCCTCCTCTATTCTCTGGTTGTTTACTGGAAATAAAATGAAAATATAACTTAAAAACGAAGTGGGAGGCTTATATACTTGGGCCTGAACCCCTCCTCTTTAAGTCGCATTTGTCGAATGCGATTTATAAGTCGCATTTGCCTTGCGACGCTCCGACTTGGCACTTGTCCGGTCTCTCCTCGGGCCCTTTTCTCGCACGTATGGCATTCTAAAACTCTTAACCAACATGCGAGTAGGCCAATAAGTGTCAAGAACTTACAGGGTGTAACATGGCACTTCTTCCTAAGAGAGGCTATCCTTCACTCCCACACTGTCTAATGGAACAACTGAGCTCGGATCACTGATGCACTTCTTCAATAGTGACACATGGAAGACTGGGTGAACATATGCTAACTCTGAAGGTAATTCTTACTCATAGGCCGCATTGCTAATTCGCCTCAGAATCCTGTAGGGTCCTACATACCATCGGACTGAGTTTCTCTTTTTTTTTTCAAACCTCATCACCCCTTCCATGGGTTAAATTTTCAGATTAACCCAATCATCTACAACAAATTCTAGCTCTCTCCTCCTCACATCAGCATATGATTTCTGTCGGCTCTGAGTTGTCTTCAACCTTTCCCTGATAAGTTGCACTTTCTGCATAGCTTCATGAATCGAGTCTGGTCCTATCAAGGTAGCTTCGCCAACTTCAAACCACCTTATAGGAGACCTACACCTTCTACCATATAATGCCTCAAATGGTGGCATCTGAATACTGGAGTGGTAGCTGTTGTTGTATGTAAACTCAATGAGAGGTACGTGATCATCCCAACTACCCTTGAAGTTGATGACACAAGCTCTCAACATATCCTCTAATGTATGAATAGTCCGCTCAGCTTGTCCATCTGTCTGAGGGTGAAAAGTAGTGCTGAGTTTGACTTGAGTACCGAGTCCTTTCTAAAATGACTTTCAGAAATGCGAGGTAAACTGGGTACCTCTATCTGAAATGATGGACAAGGGAACTCCATTTAGTCTGACCAACTCCCGGATGTACAATCTAGCATAATTCTCAGCTGAGTCTATGGTTTTAACTGGCAGGAGATGTGCTGACTTGGTCATCCGATCTACTATCACCCAAATTGAATCATGGTGCCTACGAGTATGAGGTAGACCTGTAATAAAGTCCATATTAACTTTTTCCCACTTCCATATGGGTATGCTAATATCCTGGTTCATATCTCTAGGTCTCTAATGTTCCACCTTAACTTGCTGGTAGTTCGCCAAAAACATGTTGTCGCCCAAATGCACGCAAGTGCACGTGGTCGTACAAGTAATATAGTGGCCTTTCAAGCTAGATATCGAACCCACAGGGACTATGGCTTTAGTGATTTTTTAATTTTAATATTCACAATTATTCTATGCAAGTGTGTAAGTGACACAATGAATTAAGAATTTTATAAATATAAATATAGAAAGTAGCAATTAATGAAGCTAAGAACGTTGATTTAAGCAAGAATATTCTAAGGTTAAGGCTTGGGATGCAATCATGTAGAACTTATATTTTTCTTCAGCTACATTCTCTAAGGGGTTGAAGGTTAGGGGAAATTAAAGTTCGACTATGGTCTTTTGAACCTCTAGCCAATTTTCTAATTATGAAATTTGCAACTACACATATTAAAAATTTTGATGCAATAACTCATCTTAGGTCGAGAAGAGTTTGTTCCCTTTGTTAACTAAATGTGACGTTATAGGTATATTTCTATCCCGCACGTGAATCCTACCTTCAACTTGCAACAAAGATAAGAACACATTCCCCTATTCCTCATTCTACCTTAATAATTCTCCTTTCAGAGTCAAATTAAGATTATGAATTTATCTTAATGTTGACTTAACATTAAAATACAAAAAACAGGAATAGAACAACAACCATTCATGATAGAAGAACATCAATCTGAAAATAAAATAAAATCATACAATCATGCAAACATCCTTAACCTTAGAATGAGGTGAATTAGCCACTAATTCTTTAATAAAATATCTCCAAACAAGTTTTTAGCATATGAACAATTGAAATGTAGAAGAAGAGAGAAGAGAAAGAACCCTAGAGTTTTCTTCAGCTCAACTGCCATTTCCCACGTTCATGCTAATATTTTATACAAGTGAAAAAATACACAGGGAATAGCTAGCTCCATGACACGGAGCTCATCACGGAGGAACTGCTTTGTGACACGAAGCTGTCGCAGAGGCTCACTGAAATTTTGGAAGTTTTGGAAATCCAAGCTCCGTGTCACAGAGCTTAACGTGCCATTTTTCCTCCGTGACATGTAAACACGGACCCTCACTGGAAATTTTGATGCCTGCTAAAATAAACGAGCGTCGTGTCACGGAGGCATCGCTCCATTTATGCTCCGTGACACCGACCCATCGCGGTCCTTCACTGTTTCGTTCCTTCAAAAGTTAATTAATTTCTTTTTCTACCAAAGAACTATGTCATGTCTTTAAACTTGCATAATCCCCAACGTGACATAGGAGTGAATTCCAACATCTATTTTTAAGCTCTCTGAACTTCCCATACTTCAACTCTGAGTGTCATCCGCAAAACCAAGATGGAATTATTGTCTTTTCCAACTGCAAATTGATAACACTCAAACCACACCTCCTCACGAAATATGAAGCGGACGTTGTCAATAAAGAACCCAACTAGATGTTAGGGTTGATCCCATAAAGAATACGGAAGGATGTAAAAGAATGCTAGTGCTTAAGATTTTTAGTTAATTATTTCTTGAGAGGGGAGATTTGTAAAAGTAATAAATAGTTATTTTGAGAAATTGATTGTTGTATCCAAATTATTGCAATTAACTAGGGTAAGTGTTCCCCATGACTTCAAAAGCACAAGGCGTTTTATACTAGTGATCTATTTTAGTGCTTAGCATGAAATATTGGTAAGTTAAGTTCACATAAATGATTGGTCCCCTATCTAGGAGATTTTCACCACGCAACTTGGTCCATCTACGAGTGTATTCTTGACTAACCCTTACCCCTAATATCAGATTAGCTATCTCCGGACAAGTTCAAGCTATTAGATGAGGGTTGATAGCCTCAAATCTCCGCTGTTAATCCCTTTTCTCATTCATTACCTCCTTGATCCGGTAAGTAAGAATAAGGCAAGTTCTAATGTTTTCAACCATTAAAAATCAATTAAAATGAAGGAATAAACAATACATGCATAAACTCCGTTCAAGAACACTAAGTATTTTACCTATGTGTGTTAATTTGTCATGGCTCCCACAACCCTAGTTGTGGTGGTTTTAGCCTATCATGTTTGTAAGTGAATTAATAGAATTCATAAATAAAAACTAAAATTAATACTTACAATGATATAGGAAGAACTCACTTGATTATTGCAAAAGTCGAAATCACAACGTTACAATCGTATCTCAAAGAATGCCTTCTAAAACTTCTTAAAATTTCAAAAACTTCTGAACTTAAAGCTTGATTCTAAAAGCTTGATTCGAAACTTGATTTCAAACTTGGTTTAGAACATGATACTTATTACATGAAAATAAAGGGTATTTATAGTAATTAGATGCTTTCCTCATTCCTTGATGAATTTGGCTTGGGATTTAATTTACCTTTTCCTAGTTGAAGTAGGAAATCCACATTTCCCCCCTTTTTGAAGCCTTGCCGTGTCGCACCTTCCTGTGCCACGTCCTTCATGCCGCATCGCCTGCCATGTCGCGTTGAAAGTGTGCTGCAACGCGTGCCTCATCGCGCTTGGAAGAGTGCTGCCTTGTGCATGCCATAGCGCTGAGAAAGGGCTGCTGCGCACCACGCATAGCGCCGGATAGAGGCCTATTGCGCGCCAGGCATAGTACTGGATAGAGGGCTGCCTCGTGCCTGCCCACGTGCTGAAGGAGTGCTGCCTCGCGCCTGCCCTTGCGCTGGGACAAGGCTGCCTCGTGCGGCTTGTCCCATCCTCGTGCGGTTGGTCACTTCAAGCTTCGATCTTTGCATTGTTCATTCCCACTTATTTGCATGTATTCCAAAGGCCTCAAACATATTCAAATTCCTCATTTTAAGACCTAAAAACATCTCATCACGTGTGTTAGCTAATTTCACAAATATATAACATAATCACATGCAAATACACATAATTTATTCTCAAAATATAGTAAAGTATGGGCCAAAGTATGTCAATGAAGTGCGTGAATACGCCCTTCATCAACACCCCACACATAAACTATTGTTCGTCCTCGAATAGTCTACTACTTCCCTTCTCATATTTAAGCACAAAATTCATCCTACGAATATGTCTACTTACACTTAGGATCATGAGACAAATCAACGAAGCTCAAATAACTCACTAGCATGCATATATGTTCAACATTAAGATGCCAAAGTTCGAAATCACTTTGCTTTTGAAAACTAACTCATCAAGACATATTTCGAGCCAATATGAATCAATGTAATTTAGCAATCAAGATTTACCAAAGTCTTACCATTGTGCCCCTCACAATTTGGAGAGATGCCCGTTTTCACACAAGATATAGAATAAGTATAACTTGGGCATAAATAAAATAATTTCCGCTCACTCTCACAATAGAACTCAACATATATGCAAACGACGACCCATAGGCTTGCCCTTAGTGTAATACTCTGCTAATATAGAATTATGAATCAAGGATCAATTAGGACTTAAATTTGGTTGTAATGTAGGCTAAGAGACGGGTAGGAACTATTTGGCCAAGATAGTGACTAAGCTCCCTAAGCACTTTAACACTTCACAACACTTTGATTTTTAAGCACATTATTCAATTTCCAACTTTTCTCCTTATACCTCCTTTTATTTCTCAAAATTTCAACTTAGGTGACTAGTGGGAATTTTTCTTTTAACATTGAGCTCATTCACACACATTTTTTTCTCTTTTCTTTTCCTTTCTTCCGTTCCCACCCTTTACGCACCCCTACTCTAGCCACCCTCAACTTAAGAATTTTTCTTATGTTGAGGTTCACAATATCCAAGGAAGGACCAGGGAAAAAACAAGTTCATTGTAAAAAAATGGGTACAGTTAATCGGTAAATCATGATTATTTTTTATCTTCAATTTTCAAAGCTCTTTCTTCTTTTTGTTTTCCCACAAAAAATCACCCTCCTTGTTTAGCAAGATTACACCTTTTTCTTTTCTTCTAATCACCACACTTTTTAGCTTTTCCCTTCACTTTTCCAATTATACTCCTTTCCTACAAAAAATTTTCATTAAAGTGCTCTAGGAGTCATTTGGATCAAATATAGGTCAATATAACACAAAGGGATTCAAGCTTATAATATGGCTATCAAAAGAATAGGCTAAGGCTCGACATGGCTAACTAGGATAATTACAATCAAGGTAGGTAAAATAGGATAAAAAATAAGGCTATCAAAGAAATGCCTATATCACTTCCTAAATCCATCATTCTTATTTTTCTTTGCACACACACCGAGCAAGTTCTAGACGTCAATTTACAAGCATGGAGCATATAAAAGTTAATTCCTCACATATTGGCACAAGATGGTTTAACAATGGAAATTAAGATCACATAAACACATATATTCATATTGCATGCATATCATAATTAAGCCCATTTTTTTTCAAGTACAAGAGTCAAGTTCCCAAAAGACTAGTGTTTCTACCTTTCTCATGCATTTTTGAGTGAATCTAATAAAGTCTCAATGATACCTAAAGTGAAGCACCTAGCATTAATAGGATCCAAGTTCTTGTTCTTCCTAATGACTAATTTACCCTTAAGACGGTCGTCATCCATCCATCATCGGGCAAAGTCATGACTCAATGACTAAAATAAAAAATAAAAAAATCTAGACTCTCTAATTGGTTCTAAGGGACTATCCACCAGAAAAGTACCGAAAACAAAAACCGGAGGAACCCAAAATAAAATAAAACTAAAAAATACTACAAACAAGCATGCATGATAAGTCATAAATCCCAAAAAAAAACTAGGCCTACCATGTGCAAACGTAGCAATTAAGGCATGCATGGTAAAATGAAGTTCACATCTCCCACCCCACACTTAATTGGTTACACTATCCCTAGTGCTAAAACAAATAAGCATAAAGTAATAGAGTGCAAGAAACTCCCTGGGCCTTTACTCCTTGTCTTCAATATTTAAGCTCAATCTTTATCGAAAATTATGACCTATCACTTGCACACTTGAAGAAACATCTAAAAACGAACAAAAAATTTATCTTGGGTTGCCTCCCATGTAGAGGTTGATTTAAAGTCGCGACACGACACAGGTATCTTGATTACTCAGACTTTATGAAGATACCTGTTGAGACCGTGGTCACATCTTGGCCGCTTGTTTTACCACTCTAACCCATGACACGTCAGTAGATAAAAGAAAAAATGAAAAATAGGAAATAAAGACTAAAATTTAAACACAAGCAATTAATCTAATCCTAAGCCGTATTCCCCGACAACGGCGCCACTTTTTGATAACGCTCAAACCACACCTCCTTACGAAGTATGAAGAGGACGTTGTCAATAAAGAACCCAACTAGAGGTTGGGGTCGATCCCACAGAGAATACAGAAGGATGTAGAAGAACGCTAGTGCTTAAGATTTTTAGTTAATTATTTCCTAAGAGGGGGGATTTGTAAAAGTAATAAAATATTATTTTTAGAAATTGATTGTTGTATCTAAATTATTGCAATTAACTAGGTAAGTGTTCCCCATGACTTCATAAGCACAAGGCGTTTTATACTAATGATCTATTCCGGTGCTTAGCATGCAATATTGGTAAGTTAAGTTCACCTAAATGGTTGGTCCCCTATCTAGGTGATTTTCACCGTGAAACTTGGTCCATCTATGGGTGTATTCTTGATTAACCCTTATCCTTAATATCAGATTAGCTATCCCCGGACAAGTTTAAGTTATTAGATGAGGGTTGATAACCTCAAATCTCCGTTGTTAATCCCTTTTCCCATTCATTAACTCCTTGGTCCGGTAAGTAAGAATAAGGTAATTTCTAACATTTGCAATCGTTAAAAATCAATTAAAATGGAGGAATAAACAGTACATGCATAAACTCCATTCAAGAATCACTAAGTATTTTACCTATGTGTGTTAATTTGTCATGGTTCCCACAACCCTAGTTGTGGTGGTTTTAGCCTATCATGTTTATAAGTGAATTAATAGAATTCATAAATAAAAACTAAATTAATACTTACAACAATGATAGGAAGAACTCACTTGATTATTGCAAAAGTCGAAATCACAAACGTTACAATCGTATCTCAAAGAATGCCTTCTAAAACTATTTAAAACTTCAAAAACTTCTGATCTTAAAGCTTGATTCGAAACTTGATTTCAAACTTGGTTTAACACTTGATACTTATTACATGAAAATAAATGGTATTTATAGTAATTAGATGCTTTCCTCATTCCTTAATGAATTTGGCTTGGGGTTTAATTTTCCTTTTCCTAGTTGAAGTAGGAAATCCACATTTTTCCATTTTTTGAAGCCTTGCCGTGTCGCACCTTCCTTTGCAGCGTCCTTCATACCGCGTCTCCTGCCATGTCATGCTGAAAGTGTGTTGCTGCGCGTGCCTCATCACGCTTGGAAGAGTGCTTCCTTGCGCATGCCATAGCGTTGAGAAAGGGTTGCTGCGCGCCAGGCATAGCACCGGATAGAGGCCTGCTGCGCGACAGGCATAGAACTGGAAAGGGGGCTTCCTCGCGCCTGCCCATGCGCTTAAGGAGGGCTGTCTCATGCTTGCCCTTGCGCTGGGACAAGGCTGCCTCGCGCGGCTAGTGACATCCTCGTGCGGTTGGTCACCTCAAGCTTTGATCTTTGCATTGTTCATTCCCACTTCTTTGCATGTATTCCAAAGGCCTCAAACACATTCAAATTCATCATTTTAAGCCCTAAAAACATCTCATCATATGTGTTAGCTAATTTCACAAATATATAACATAATCACATGCAAACACACATAATTTATTCTCAAAACATAGTAAAGTACGGGCCAAAATATGTCTATGAAGTGCGTGAATATGCCCTTCATCACAAATAGTCAAATCACATTTATTAGTCCACAAGCATATTTAATTCAAATCATGCATGAATACATCAATATTATCCTCAACTAGGCTCCAGTATGGTTGAAAATATGGCGTTAGGTCGTATAAATACGCCCAAGATCACCACCCCACACTTTTAACCTTGTTCTTCCTCAGACAATCCTTTAATATTCTTGACATGACTTAAGCATTACCATCATTAATGGACCCAGATAGCTCACACCTAGCTGTGCTAAATACTTTTTATCATGGAATACAATTCGTTCGATCAAGCATGGTCTTCACTCACTACATTCAAAAAAATGGAATGGCACAAGCCCTAATGAATAACTTTTCAACCGAAAATCCGGCCAACATGGTTACATCATAGTAGCCAGGTCATTAGCTTCACCAAAGTTTTACCATCATGTGCCCTCACTTGGATGCAAGGTCCCTATTTTCATGAGATCAATATGACCATAATTGAGCACATTCTATAACTGATTCGCTCACCCTTCAAAGATTATTTCAAGCATATCTAACACACCATGAGTTTGCCTGTAGTGTACTATTCAATTGAGCATACATCACTTGTAGGATCAAAAGGGCTTTTTATGGTTGTAATATCGGCTACGGGACGGGTAGAATTGTTTGGGTCAAAGTGACTCTTCCCATATGCACTTTAAGAAAATTACGCATTTTAATTTTCAGTGCCTTACTTCTTTAGCACTTTACTCCATCCATTTCATGATTTTTTTCCCCTTACTTACTTATTCTTATCCAAGATGTAAGGAGTGTGTACCCATGGCTTAGAATAATCAATACATTATATATATACACACACACACACATCATTTTTTTATTTTATATATAGCTTATGACTAACAAATTGAGTACACACGCCAATCCTTTGCCCCCTTTCTATTCACCCGTTCCTTTGATCATTTCCTTTGAAATAATGTCTCAACAATGTGCAATAGGACCTATTTGGATCAAAGTAACATTGAGTCCATTTGAACAAACAAGGTAAGGCTAATTAGTGAGGCTATTCCAACAAAAATAGGCTTGAAGGCTCAAACGGGGGGCACTAAGGATAATATCATGGTAAGTCACACTGAGTGATACGGGTCAAATAGTTCGGTACACAAAGAAGTGCCTTAATCATATCCGCCATGTTTAATGTCAATTTAAGCTTTTAGTACCATAAGGCAAACTCTAGATGCTAGTTTGAAAGAAATATAATGAGTTCTTACCACACATGGAACCGAGGTTCAAACTTGTTAGCCTAGACCTCTTTTATGATTTCATCTATATTAAGTGACAAGCACAATTAAGCCTACAATTTTACACCTACTTGCTTGTGATCCTACCATTTTCTCCTCACTATTTTCTTGTTCAAATGTATATCCCATGAAGTCTAGCATCTGACCAAGTGGAGTAATCTAGCCCATTAGTGATGGTTTTATTTCCTAAACGTGACTAATTTTCCTTAAGATGATTTTCATCTGTTCCCTCTATACTTATGACTAAAAGAAATCTACTCAGTTCAAAGGGGCTATTCTCGGGAAAAGCACCGAAAAAAAGCCGAAAAACCCAAAAAAAATCATCACAAGCAATAACAAGCAACCACATAGGAAAAGAAATTGATAATTTTACTAGCTATTACAAACCCAGTACCAAGTCTTGTTCCTAGATACAAATTACATGCCTTAGCGTTGCTTTTTGTTACTAGTTAATACATGCCACAATTTTCAGAGAGTCACATATATAGACAACCAAATTTTTTTTCAAAGAGTCACATATATAGACAACCAAAAATAACCACCCCACACTTAAAATGAGCACTGTCCCCAGTTCTTGCAACATATCAATGGAAAAATAAAGTTAGACTAGTGAAGACTGCCTGATCAAGAAACTGTATCAATCTCCTCATCTGGTGCAAAAGCCTCCTCACCAAGGTCAGGGTCATCCGCCTCATCATCATCTAACTCAATGTGTAAGTCTTTCCAGTGTCTTTCCTCATCGGTGGATACATCATCATTCACCAGCTCTAGAAACGCTGGCCCAATCCTACACATGGCTCTGGCATGTTCATTCATGGGGTAGACCTATCCACCTGGAATAGATCCTCCTCTGGTTGTAGTCCGTGAACCAATTCAAAGCTATAACATTCTTAGTCCAAATATCCTGCCTGCGTAGCTATCATCTCGAGCACGTCGCTCAGCTATTGTGAGAACTAGCCCATAAGTGGTATCTGGGACCTTAGTCTTTTTCATGTCCACAGTGTGCTGTTCTACCCTTGGCCTATAATCTAAAGCCTCCTCCTCAATGTCCTGGCTCCTGAGGTAGGTGGTGAGTAGACCACCAAACCCGTACCGGTGCCCCTGGTGCAACCTCGCCTTTTTCGTGGCTGATTTAATCACAACCCCAATATTTATCTCAAAATATCTCATTAAGGAATATACCAAGAAGAACCTATCCCTGGTGACATCAGTCATATGTACCCCTGGAATGAGGCAGCTGCAAACAATCTTCAGCTAGACACGTGCCTCCCTGTTCATCTGTGCATAGGGCAATGTCTGGTGATACCCTTTTTCTTTGTGATGAATCCACCGGGCTGTTGATCACTGCTCGCATGATGTATGCCGAATTTCAACATATGACAGTGTGATATTAAGCTGGTAGAGTGTATGTGGATCCATGTCAGGTGTACCCAGGATTGCATCAAATGATGTGCTTCAAATGGTATGAGTTGACCTCGAATCTTGACTATGTGGCTACGGAGAGTAGGGTCCCAATTCACGTAGAATTCCCAAACCATGTGTAAATTAGACTCCCTGGGCTCATTGAAAATGAAGTCCATGCCCAGGGTGTGTATCCTTTGCATTATGCAGGGGAACTCCTGTGCCAAACTTTCCCGGTCAATCTGCTCCTCCAGGAAGTATTTTGACTCCTTATGTTTGGCGTACCCTTTCTTTCCTTTATCGACCACCCATCTGGTACCAAATCAACTTTTCTAGCCCCTGGGAACTGGTGGGGCTGCTGGCATAGCTGCGCCTAGTCAGATCCTCTTTCGGCCTTCGCTGGAGGACGAAACACCTTTTCCTTTGTCTAGTCTGGTAGACATTGTTCCTATTCATCCAAAACACACAGACCAAATTAGTTGGTATTTAACATGGCTAGACAACACTAAGTCAGGGCTTTGGTGATTACCCCACACTTAGTTGCTAGAGTGGGTTCACTAGTCATAGTTTTTCGGGTACTCAGACTTCCCCCTCTCCACAATACAGTGACTAGGTTTTCCAACATTGAAGCATAATCAACACTTTGACAAAGTTAAGAAAAAAAGAATAGTATACAACATTTATCACTTGAGGAAATTTTCACTAAGAGATTGAACTTAACAATTACCTTGTACTACTTAGACTTTGTACAATCAAATAACTTAGACCCGAGACACTAGTAGTTACATGAAGTTTATATTGCTTCAGTCAGACTTCAAGCAATTGGAAACTTGTAATCAGGAACATTTACAATATATGCATGCCCACATTTACAAAGGACAAAGTTTTTCACAATAGGGCATAGGCATAGTGTAGTATGTAATATACTCTAGCATGTCCTTACAAACTGCAAGTAACCAATAATGTACAATTCCCATGTCACAGCCTAACAGTGCTATCCTAATTCAATGTGCACACCCAAACATTCATGCTTACCTTATCACTACACCATGGTTCCATCTTCACTCACCCATTTAGACTATACTCAGAGGAGGCAATGCAATTTAAAAAAAAACTCTTTGCAAAACTAATTGTAGAACAAAGGAATGAATTTCCCAATTTCTTTTTTCACTCCCCTTTTTTTATCTTCCCTCGACCCTTTAAGTACCCCACACTTAGTTGGTATGAAAAATGCAAGAAACGTTGTCATTGTCAAGTGCAAGGAGCAAATATAATCAAATAATTGCATGATTAACCAACAAAAGCTTGATTCTACCAAGTTCACATGAATTAGGTTTTACCTCTACCAACCCACATGTTCATGTCAAGAATTTACGTGAGAGAATAGAGATAAGGCCGAAACATATTTGTAAATCCAATTCTTGAGAAGAGAGGAGAGGAAGGTGCGACCTAGGGCCGTGTCACGCTCTCAATAGAGTGAATTTTTGAGACAAGATGGGGATTGTCGGTATCTTATTGAGCTAGAAATGGGGGATTAGGGCTAAAAATGTATAATAAAAATAAAAAGAAAGGGATTTGGGGCGGGTCTACCCGACTGCTTAATGAACCCAGAAAAAAACAGCCTTGCCGTGTCACGGAGCCTGATGCGGAGATCCAGCTCCATGAAACGGAGCTATCACGCACAATTACTATTTCTAGGGTTGACATTTTAAATGTGCCTCCGTGTCCGCGGAGCTCAGCCTCCATGGCACAGACTCATCGCGTAGGCTTACTATTTGAGCCTAACTTTCCCCTTTCACTTACCATTGCACTTCCGGCTTTAATTTTTACTCCTGCAATGTGTTTGTCCCTTAAATCATTTTTAAGTGCTATAGCATCCTGCAAGTTATCCAAAAACACCAATAAGTTAGAAAATAGTGGGTTTCCTCCCACCAGCGCCGTAGTTTTAGTAGTGGCACGACTTTTTTTTTGAATTTAATTCCTAACTATTACATTACACTCACGGGTTGCCTCCCGTTCAACGCCTAATTTACCATCGCGGCATGACCCAGGTCACATTCACTGGTCAGAGGTGATAGACATCTTCTCTTGATTAACGCCCTTACCCCAGTAATGCTTACACCTTTGACCATTCACCAAAAATATGACACTTTTATCTTCTTTCCACAATTTAACTGCCCTGTATGGGGTCATCCTAGCAACCTCAAATGGTCCAGATCACTTGGACCTCAACTTCCCTGGAAATAACTTCAATTGGGAGTTGAATAGTAACACCATCTGCCCAGGCTCAAAGATTCGAGGCACTATGTGCTTGTCATGCCATCTCTTGGTCTTCTCGTTGTACAACTTTTCACTCTCATAGGCGTGCCGCCGAAACTCTTCCACTTCATGCACTTGTAACAACTTCTTTTTCCCCGCTAACTCAGGATCCATGTTCAACTTCCTCACAGCCCAATAGGCCTGATGTTCAAGCTCCATAGGCAAGTGACAGGCCTTCCCATAAACCAACTGATTCAGGGAAGTCCTAATTGGCGTCTTATAGGTAGTCGTATGGGCCCAAAAAGCATCATCTAGTTTTCTTTCCCAATCCTTTCGTTGAGCATTCACAGTTTTCTGTAAAATCTACTTGACTTCCTTGTTTGATACTTCAACCTATATGCTAGTTTGAGGGTGGTTTGCTGTAGAAACTTTATGCGGAACTCCATATTTGGCCAATAGGTTTTGGAACCAGTTGTTAACAAAGTGTGAACCTCCATCGCGAATAATAGTTCATGGGGTTCCAAACCTAGAAAAGATTCACTTCTTCACAAATTTGGCCACTACCTTGGCATCATTAGTGGGAAAAGCTGTGGCCTCAACCCATTTGGAGACATAGTCCACCGCTACCAAAATGTATTGATTGCCGAATGAAAGTGGAAATGGCCCCATGAAATCTATCCCCCACATGTCAAATACCTCGACTTCCAAGATGTTGTGCAAAGGTATCTCATGTTTTCTACTGATTGTGCCCATCCTTTGGCATTGATCACATGCCTTGACATGTGCTGCTGCATCCTTGAATAAAGTTGGCCAAAAGAAACCTGACTGGAGCACCTTATGAGCAGTGCGCTCTCCTCTATGATAATCGCCATACGGTGAGGAATGACAGCTTCTCAACACCTGTGTCACCTGGCTCTCAGGAATGCACCGTCTCATCACTTGATTTGGACCCTGCTTGAATAGATATGGTTCATCCCACATGTAGAACTTGGACTCATACTTAAGCCTTTTTCATTGATGAGCGGTTGCCTCTGGTGGGTACACTCCACTTACTATCAGGTTCACTATGTCCACATACCACAGGAGTTCTGCCACACTTTGTGCCAAGAGTTGCTCATCAAGGAACTCTTCTTCGTATGCAACCTACATCACTCACATGTGACCTGTCCTCTAGCCGCAACAAATGGTCTGCTACCTGATTTTCACTATCTTACCTGTCTCGAATTTCCAGGTCGAACTCGTGTAGCAATAATATCCACCGAATTAACTTGGGCTTAGCATCCTTCTTGTTGAATAAGTATAGGATTGCTGCATGATCCATGTGTACCACCACTTTTGTCCCAACCAGATAGGACCTGAATTTATCGAATGCATACACCAGTGCCATCATCTCCTTCTCTGTGATAGTATAATTAGCCTGAGCAACATCCAGCATTTTGCTTGCATAGTATATGGAGTGAAAAATTATTTCTCTCCTCTGCCCCACTACTGTATCTATGACCACATTACTAGTGTCACACGTCAGCTCAAACAAGCATTCCGGATCAGGAGCAATTAGAATGGGAGCTTGCACCAGCTTCTTCTTTAGCTCCTCAAAAGCACTGACACATTCTACCCCGTACTCAAACTTTACATCTTTTTCAAGTAGTCTGCACATCAGTCTAGAGATCTTTGAGAAATTCTGAATGAACTGTGTATGAAACCCAGTATGTCCCAAGAAACTGCGGACACCCTTGATAGACACTGGAGGTGGAAACTTCTTAATAACCTCTACTTTGGCACGTCAACTTTGTGATACTTTGTGGCCAAGGACAATGCCTTCCTTGACTAAAACTGACACTTTTCCTAATTCAGTACCAGGTTTGTATCTTTACACCTAGTAAAGATCCTGTCCAAATTCTGCAAACATACAGCACACGAGTTACAAAATGGAGAAATCATCCATAAATACCTCTACATAGTCTTCCACCATGTCATGACATATAACCATCATGCATCGTTGAAAGGTGGCCGGTGCATTGCATAGCCCAAATGGCATACACTTGAAGGCGTACATCCCATATGGATAGGTAAATGTGGTCTTCTCCTGATCTTCTAGATCTATGGCTATTTGATTATAGCCAGAATAACCTTCCGGAAAGCAATAATACTCCTGGCCTGCAAGTCTATCCAACATCTGATCAATGAATGGAATGGGATAGTGGTCTTTCCTAGTAGCCTCATTTAATTTTCTATAGTCCATGCAAATCCTCTAGCCTCTGACCGTGCGAGTAGGAATCAACTCATTCTTCTAAGTAGGGATAATAGTCATGTCCCTTTTTGGGACACACTGAACCGGGCTAACCCACTCATTGTTAGAGATTAGATAGACCACTCCTATATCTAACCACTTGATTACCTCCTTCCGCACCACATCTTTCATCACCGGGTTCAACCTCTTTTGATGCTGCACAATCTGTGTGGATCCTTCCTCCATTAATATCTTGTGCATGTAGATGGCCAGACTGATTCCGCGGATGTCTAACATTTGCCATCCTATGGCTCTCTTTATTTTTTTCAGGACCACCAATGCTTCTAGAACTTGTGATTCTGTTAGTCCTGAAAAAATAATGACCGGCAATGTATCAGCTTCTCCAAGAATGCATACTGGAGGTGTGGAGGCAATGCCTTCAGCTCCAGTTTGGGGGCCTTCACCGATAGATGGCTTGGGTGGAGGATTCAAAGATCTCTATAGGGATTCAAACTCCTGCTTCTGAAAGAACATATTGGCTGCATTCAAAGCTTGCACAATTTCGTAAGTTGCAACATCCCCGAACTGATCATGTCCCACCAATGTTCTTTCCAACTGATCATTTGGACTAATAAGTTGAAATGATGACTCATGGTCAATAACAGTAATGGCTGACAACTCCTTATAAAAAGTAGGTAGCTTCATGGCTTTATATACATCAAACACTTCCACCTTGTCATGAGCTGTCATAGTTAGCTGCCCTGCAACTACATTTACCAAGGATCATACGGTTGCCAAAAAAGGATGTCCCAAAATAAATGGGACTTCCGAATCTGGCACAAAATCAAGAATTATGAAATCCACCGAAAAAATAAGGGAACCCACTTGCACTAGCACATCTTCCACAATTCCATCTGGTCTGGCCAACGAGCGGTCCACTCGCTGTAAAATCACAGTGGTGGGGCTTGGACTACCCAAACCCAACTTCTTTGTTACACCCTGTAAATGATAACAATTAGTAAGAGTGCACGTAGATTTGTGATAAGTAAGAAGAGCTTGATGCGTGTGGAAAAAGCCTCGGAAGCAGGATCGGGCGAGACTAGGCCGCGAGGGGCCAGCACTTGCTACCTCAATGGAGGCGTGGCGCGCCAAGATTGCTGACTCAATGGGAGGTGCGGGGCGCCACCCCTGCCACCAGCCTCAAGTTATATATATACTTCCCTCACTTTATTTCAAACAAATTGTAACAAGCACCCACGTCTTAGAACCGAGGAACACGCAAACTTTATCAAAATTTCATCCGATTATGCTGTCAAACGCTGTCCAAATCCAAATTAACTTCAGATATTGAATTCTAACCCTGTAGGGAGCATTACTACGAAGTTATTTTCTCGAAATACACCCGACAAATCGAAACTTCACCGAGCAAAAGTCGTCAGAATTGCTCCAAACTGATTTCTATACGATCACAGGCTTCAAGTAAGCATTTCTCCATTCTAAACCCTCAGGATATTATTGTATTTTATGTAGATGAATTATAGTTTCTATTAATATCAAACGTTATCCTTTTTCGTCGAATTTGGTATTGTAATTCATCTCTTTCTCCCAATATAATGGTTACAGCTGAAAAGAGCTGACGAATCCAAGTGCAACTCATCGGATATTCTGGGAACGACAACTAAGGTATGTAAGGATTAACCCTCAGCAAGTTATTCTCATCGTACAATGTTACGACATATGTTCTCGAATAGAAATAATGGCCCCATATGCTGCGGATAATCGCTACTAGTAGATTGTGGTTAGACATGTTGTAATTAGCTGTTATTCATATATAAAGATCAGATATGCTGTGATTAGCTGCTATCGGTAGATTACAGTTATATAAGTTTTGGTTAGTTTCTAGAAAACATATATAGATTATACCGCAGTATCCCTCGTCGAGACGGAACATGTTAAGTGCATTGCGCGCTAGAAGCGTCATAGAAACTCTTTTATTCTCCAGTTCATTATACTAGTAGGATTGTTGGTTTTATTGCCAAGCCTAGACCTTAGAAGCTTGTGAATAGTTATCGGGCCTGAGCTAGTAAGTTGAACAACATAGGAGCAGCTAGGCGGTTTAACTATCAATTTGGCACCTGTATTATCAGGAAAGCACGCCTAGAGGCCGTGGGCATACCCTCACACCACAAGGACATAATTTTAGATAGAAAGGCATGTTTAGAGTCAACAGCCTAGGGTTGTCTAGTGAACTGAGTGATAGCCTGACAACTAGTTAGCTATTACCACTGATTGTCAGTTCTAGTTGGCTTAGCATTTATCATATAGGTTGCCCAGGAAGCCAACCCAGTTGTCCAGGTCAAATAGACCTATGGGTACCCTAAGGAAGGGGACTTTATCAGCAGTTAGAGGCCATACCAGCGCCCCAATCGGTTCTTATGAGATACTCAGGTACAGATTGCCGGGAGTGACTAAGTCTATATAAACTTGTCTATAAGGTTAAGAATCACCCAGAAAACTAATATAAGTGACGAGTAGACCAAGATGAGGTCTAAGGGACTAGTACCATGTTAGTACAGTACTATTCACAGGTTAAGAATGTCGGTAAGCTTCCTGTGGGAGATTAGGGAACGATCGCTCAAAATCATGTTCGACCAGTACCAGCCCTACAGTTCTTCTAAGCAGAGGAATTAAGTAGTTAGTCATTCGCGACCCCACGATTTTTTATGAGTTGTAGTTGTCTGCGGAGGACATTCAGAGTTATGTTAGACCACTCTAGATCTCGCTCTATCTAGTCCAGACTATTAGAGATCATGATTACTATCAGGGTTCTCTGATTAGATACATGTGCACGGTCTGTCGGTTGGCAGCCTTACAGACCATCCTAGGGGGTGAGAAGCAGTAGTGTTAGGCCCAGAAGGCTAGTTACGCCTACTGAGTAGCTAGATTGAGATTTCAGTACAACACCTTGGTTGGGGTTGGCCTCATTTAGGAGCCTTCCATGACCACCCTAGGGTTACTAGCTGTGTCGACGTCCGCTAGGGGAGAGATGACGTCAATCTAGAAAGAGGCATGCCATCTGCAAGGGATGAAGATGGGGTCCCAGGTCTTCATACAGTCCATTCTATAGCTGGACTATTTTTATGAAAATAGGCAATACACCACACCCCCTGTCGAGTCTGGTGCCCGGGGTGTAGATACCAAATATTAAGAGTCTACCGAACTCAGACAACTACAAAGCAAGGGCCGATGGGGCTCAGTTGCAAACCCACGAGACTGGTAGGTTGGCTATAGCACCAGTAGAGTCATAGAAACTCAATTAGGGGTATATAGATTGATGTGCACCCACCTGGGCTTATGGGGGCCCCTGATGGGTTATTCTGTGCTGGTTGTACCTTTCAGGCTTATGGGGGGCCAGGTTAGGTTCTTGTTTGCATTTTTGTCTACTAGCTATAGCTTACGAATATATGATTGTACAAATCCTAGTTTATACATGTGTAGTGTTTCATCAGGTGCAAGTTATGAATAAGCAAGTTTCCAGGTTACCTTCTTCCCCTTCCTTCTACTTACTTTCATCTTTTACAGCTTTCATTCATTTTATTTACCACCTTACATATTCAGTAGATATTGTACTGACACCCAACTATGGGGCACTGCATGACTTGCCTGCAGGTTAGACAGACAGGGTTCAGGATCTTCAGTAGCAGCTGTTCAGAGTCTGTAGTTGGGTCAGCTCCTTTCGTTCGGAGTTTTCAGGTTGTACAAATTTCTGTCTTTCAGTTGTATAATATTTTGGGTAGGCCGGAGCCCTGTCCCGACCACGACTTATATTCTTAGAGGCTTGCAGACTACAGTCTTCAGTCAGTTAGTTGTATGTTGGCCGTGTGGGGCCTAGTATAGTAGCTTGTCTTCATTTCTATTATAACTAGACAACATGGTGGCCTTGTCAGCCCACATAGGATCCCTTCTATTGCTTGTTGTTGGCTAGCTGTTTTTCTTTATAGGTGGCTATATGGCCTTGTTGGCCGGAGGCTATGTTTACAGCCAAGATATAGCCTGTTATTTTCTTGAGTCGAGTTCTAGGTTTGCACCAGATGTGCATAAGCCTAGCCAAGTCAGTCAGATTCTAGTGTGGCACTAGGTGACATTCATGCCTCCCATGGTGGGTCGTGACAAACTTGGTATTAGAGCATTTCGTATCCTAGGGAGTCTTCAAGTCGTGTCTAGTAGAGTCTTGCTTATAAATGTGTTGTACACCACATTCTATAAGTAGGAGGCTACGAGGCATAATAGTATGGTTACCCTTTCTTCTTCTTAGATCGTGCTATAGACCCGACTGTACAGGGTTGAGTCCTTAAGCTTTCATTGCTATATTTGTATAGGACAAGGTTGGATATAAGACAAAATCCAGTCAGTCGCCAGTTAGCTGCAGCAGCAAGAAAGGGAACCTGTGTGATGCCATAATTGAGGGACAAAAAATTTGAGGACGAAGGCGAATGTCTTTTAATTTTCTCAGTATCTTCCTGGGGCACCAGGAATCTCATAAGGTAGTAGATATGCCAGCACCGTCCCTAGTTCTTTTTACAACCTCTGAATAGGAGGTTAGGAGTATAGTATATATATGTACACAAGAGTTGGTTTACCTATTAGAAATTTAGCATTAGCTAGGGGAAACAATTAATGTTAAATTACCTGAAAGGTGCAAAAGGAGGAAATTGCAGGATTCCTACCTCCAACTCCTCGGATATTGGAAGGTTCCATACTTCAGTCCTACCACAGTAAGATAGGGTTATTTTCCACCTCTTAGCTTGTTCTTACAGTACAATAGAAAGCATAAGTATCAGTACTATGGTGCTCAGAACGAATAGCAAAGGAGGGCTAGAATTTTTGCCTCCGAGAAGGATTAGAGAGTGGTTGAAACCCTTAGTATTTACAAGTTATCTAGACCCTCACGGTAGTAAGTCAGGAGGGGGGTTTAAGGTTGCCAATAGAATTCAAGTGTGTATAAGAGGGTTCATCAACGATAAACCCCCAGGAATGGTAAAGCTCAAGTCAGAGAAAGGCTGATTTCGTCGTAGCATGCTAATGACGGCAGGGCATACTTGCAAGATAATGGTTATGACTCCAGTTTGTGATATCAAAGGACAAGGAGATCATATGAACAAAATAGGCCCGAGTTCGAGTCAGAAGGGATACAGGTCAGTAGACCTGGTCGATAACATCATTGACAGTATAAGGTAGGAAGCACGAACCTCAAAGCTCAATCCAAGAGAGCAAGAGGAATGACACAAGTATCTAATGGGGGGAAACCAGAATCACCTCAGGGTTGATAGAACAAGGATCACTACCGAATGTTGAGAACTAAGCATCGGGCTAAAAATTAAGAGATAGTAAGGTTGTAGCCTAGAATGTTGCAGTACCCCGCCAGAGGAAAAGGTAAGGGAGTGCTGACACAAAGACTCTAACCTAGTACAACCTAGAAACAAGGCCCAACAGAAAGTTATTGGCCTCAAGATGACAAAGGGCGGGGTGATGAGACTCGAAAGTTGACTCTGAGTTCCAAAGGTGATAGGACTTCGTTAGTAGACCATAGAAAAGGTGCACATGGCCATTACTCTTTCCACCCAAAATTTAATGAAAACACAATAGGTCAAAATGAGAGACTTACTGATGGCATGAAAAGACAGAAGATATCATTGAACCGTAGCATGAAACTCCAGTGACCAGCCAAAGAAGATGGGATAGTAGGAACTGAGCAGGCCAATATAGGGGATGGTTGTGCATGCAAGGGAGTGGAGAGTAATTAACATGAATACAATCACAAGGTTATCTCATACCAGGTGTAGATTGACCCCATTTGAGTCAGTATGGAAAGACTAATATGATCAATTCGTGTCTTGCCAGATGGAATTATATTGCAACTAAAGCGTATGGCGAGTTAAATGTTTAAGAAGTAGTCTGGTTACGTGGAGCCCAAGTGTCTAGTAAAACCTGACAGAGACATAACTCCTAGCCTTCTGGGAAACTATTAGAACAGATTGGAGCGCACATTAATATGAGTGTGACTTCTTATCTCCAAGCAAATAACCCAACAGAGCACTCAAGTCAGACTCCCAGCGGTCATGAGTGGAATCGGAAACCCCTAAAGTAAATTAAAGGTAGTTGAACTAGGGAATATTATAAAAAACAAACTGAAAAGTTAAACTTACTAAGAAATGGGTACCAATAGCCCAGGGTCGTCAGGAGTCCTACCCTAAGGTACAACATAGGCAGCTAAGGGTTGAAGCAATAGTTGGATAATTCTAGAAACTTCGCCAAAGAAGGACGTTATGAGATTAGGTAAGAAGGACAAACTTAGGCCTAGGTTTATTGTCCTATATCATATCCTCTGGAGAACAGGTGAGATGGCATATGAGCTAAAATTGCATCCAGAGCTAGGACCTGCCCATTTAGCTTTCACATATCAATGTTGCAAAAAGGGTATAATTAACCCACTACCAATGTGGTCTCTATTAAAGTATTGTAGAGAAATGGGAATAAGGAAGAAGCGAGCTGGGAAACTGAGGATGGCATGAGGTCTAGGTATCCCCACTTGTCCTAGGATTATTATATAGTTCAGATAATTTTACTACTTAGCTGCAATTTTATTGCTTATGTTATTAGTATTGCTCAGTCGACTACAATCTTGTTGTGAAACAGTTGTGATAGTGTCATATAAAATGCGTGTATTGGAATTTTTTGCATTTTCGGATTTTTGGATTGTCCATATTACAGGGGAGACTCCACCGAAACTTTTAATAGTCCAATGAGTTAAGATCCTGTGAATTGAAGTAGACACCCGTAAATGTTAATGATTAGTAAGCGTGCAAGCGGATTTGTGATGAGTAAGAAGATCTTGACGCGTGTGGAAAAAGTCTCGGAAGAAGGATTAGGTGAGACTAGGCCGTGAGGGGCCAGCGCCACGCGCCATCCAGCAGTGCACTAGCTAGCGTGGTGCACCAAGCTTGCTGCCTCAATGGGAGGCGCGATGCGCCAGGCTTGCTGCCTCAATGGGAGGCTCAACGCGCCAGGCTTGCTGCCTCAATGGGAGGTGCGGAGCGCCACCCCTGCCACCGGCCTCAACTTATATATATACTCCCCTCACTACATTTAAAATCAATTGTAACAAGCACCCACGGCTAAGAACTGAGGAAGACGCACACTTTATCAAACTTTCATCCGATTACGCTGCCAAACGCGGTCTAAATCCAAATTAACTTTAGGTATTGAATTCTAACCCTGCAGGGAGCATTACTATGGATTTATTTTCTCGAAATACGCCCAGAAAACCGAAACTCCACCGAGAAAAAGTCATCAGAATTTCTCCAAACTGATTTCTATAAGATAACAGGCTTCAAGTAAGCATTTCTCCCTTGTGAACCCTTGGGAAATTATAAGTTTTCGGCCTTATTTTATGTAGATGAATTATAGTTGCTATTAATATCAAAATTTATCCTTTTTCGCTGAATTTGGTATTGAAATTCATCTCTTTCTCCCAGTATAATGGTTATAGCTGAAAAGAGATGAAGAATCCAAGTGAAACTCATCGGTTATTCGGGAAACAACAGCTAAGGTATGTAAGGCTTAGCCCTCGACAAGTTATTCTCGTCATACAGTGGTATGACATATGTTCTCGAATAGAAATAACGGTCCCATATGCTGCAGTTAGTCGCTACCAGTAGATTGTGGTTAGACATGTTGTACTTAGCTATTATTGGTACATAAAGATCAGATATGCTGTGATTAGCTGCTATCAGTAGATTACGATTATACAAGTTCTGGTTAGCTACTAGAAAACGTATATACATTATACCGCAGTATCCCTCTTTGAGAAGGAATATGTTAAGTGCGATGCGCACTAGAAGAGTCATAGAAACTCTTTTATTCTCCAGTTCATTGTAATAGAAGGATTGTAGGTTTTATTGCTAGGCCTAGACCTTAGAAGCTTGTGAATAGTTATCGGGCCTGAGCTAGTAAGTTGAACAACATAGGTGCAGCTAGGTGGTTTAACTACCAATTTGGCACTTGTATTTTCAGGAAAGCACGCCTAGAGGTCGTGGGCATACCCTCACACCACAGGGCCAGAAATTTAGATAGAAAGGCATGTTTAGAGTCAGCAGCCTAGGGTTTTCTAGTGAATTTAGTGACAACTTGACAACTAGTTAGCTATTATCACTGATTGTCAGTCCTAGTTGGCTTATCATTTATCATATAGGCCGCCTAGAAAGCCAGCTCAATCTTCCAGGTCAAATAGACCCGTGGGTACCCTAAGGAAGGGGATCTTATCAGCAGTAAGAGGCTGGGCCAGCACCTCAATCGGTGCTTATAAGATACTCAGGTACAGATTGCCGGGAGTGGCTAAGTCTATATAAACTTGTCATAAGGTTAAGAATCGCCCTGAAAAATAATATAAGAGACGAGTAGACCAAGGTCTAAGGGACTAGTACCATGTTAACACAGTACTATCCACAGGTTAAGAATGTCGGTAAGCTTCCTATGGGAGATTAGGGGTCGATCGCTCAATAGCATGTTCAGCCAGTACCAGCCCAATAGTTGTTCTAAGCAGTGGAAGTAAGTAGTTAGTCATTCGCTACCCCATGGTTGTTTATGAATTATAGTTGTCCGAGAAGGATATTCAGAGTTATATTAGAGCACTCCAGATCTCGCCCTATCCAGTCCAGACTATTAGAGATCATGATCACTATCAGGGTCCTTTGATCAGATACAGGTGCATGGTGTGCCCGTTAGCAGCCTTACAGACTATCCTAGGGGGCGAGCAGCAGTAGCATTAGGCCCAAAAGGCCAGTTACGCCTATTGAGTAGCTATATTGGGATTTCAGTACAACACCTTTGTTGGGGTTGCCCTCATTTAGGAGCCTTCCATGACCACCCTAGGGTACTAACTGTGTTGACGCCTGCTAGGGGCGAGATGACGTCGCTCCAGAAAGAAGCATGCTGTCCGCGAGGGATGAAGATGAGGTCCCAAGTCCTCATACAGTCCATTAGCTGGACTATTTTTATGCCGATCGACACTACACCACACCTCTTGTCGATCCTGGTGCTCGGGGTGTAGATACCAGATATCAGGAGTCCTCCGAACTCAGACACAGCTATAGATCAGGGGCCTAGTGGGCTCAGTTGTAGACCCAAGGGACTGGTAGGTTGGCTATAGCACCAGTAGAGTCATGGAAACTCCATTAGGGGTAGTACACCCACAAGGGCTTCTGGGGGCCTCGGGTGGGTTATTTTGTGCTGGTTGTACCTTCCAGGCTTATGGGGGCCAGATTAGGTTCTTGTTTGCATTTTTTTCTGCTAGCTACAGCTTACGAATATATGATTGTACAAATCCTAGTTTATATATATGTAGTGTTTCATTAGATGCAGGTTATGAATAAGCAAGTTTCCAGGTTACCTTCTACCCCTTCCTTCTACTTACTTTCATTCTTTTACAACTTTTATTAAGATTATTTACTGCCTTACATATTGGTATATATTGTTCTGATGCCCAATTATGGGCACTGTATTACTTGCCTGCAGGTTTAGATAGACAGGGTTCAGGATCTTTAGTACCAGCTGTGCAAAGTCCGTAGTTGGGTTAACTCCTTTCATTCGGAGTTTCCAGGTTGTAGAGATTTCTATCTTTTAGTTGTATAATATTTTGGGTAGGCCGGGGCCCTTTCTGGACCACTACTTGTATTCTTAGAGGCTAACAGACTACAATTATCAGTCAGTTAGTTGTATGTTGGCCGTGTGGGGCCTAGTATAGTAGCTTGTCTTCATTTCTGTTATAACTCGACAGCATGGTGGCCTTGTCAGCCAGCATAGGATCCCTTCTATTGCCTGTTGTTGGTTAGCTGTTTTCATTTACACGTGGCTATACGGCCTTGTCGACCGAAGGCTGTGTTTATAGTCGATATATAGCCCGTTGTTTTCTTGAGTCGAGTTGTAGGCTTGCACCAGATGTGCATAAGCCTAGCCAAGTCAGTTAGATTCCAGTGTGGCACTAGGTGCCATTCATGCCTCCCACGGTGGGGCGTGACATTCTTGAACAATGAGGTGGGCATTAAATTAATGTTTGCCCTAAGATCACATAAACCACGGGATCTAATGGAATGCCCAATGGTGATCTGGATAGTAAAACTCCCCAGATCTTTGAACTTCATAGGCATTCTATTATATATCCGTGATGTACACTCCACAGTAAGTGAAATTGTGGCATACTCTGCTTTTTTTCGCCACAATATCTTTTATGTATTTGCATACTTAGGAATACCCTACAAAACATCCACCGGTGGAAGATTAATGTGTACCTGCTTTAACACTTCCATAAATTTTGGATGCATTCTTCTTCCTTATGCTTCCTTAGTTTCTGCGGTAAAGGGGGTGGTGGTGCTGACTTCACAACTCCTGTTCAATTTCCATTCCCCACTTCTCTATCATTGTCCTTGGACTCCTCTTCTATAATTACAGCTTTTTGTGCTAGCTTTTCTGGAACCAACTCCTTCAGTTGTTTACCACTCCTAGTGGTGACAACATTTACCTTCTTAGGGTTGGTGTCTGTATCAATCGGCAACACACCCCGAGGTTGAGTATTCTGTGCTCTAGCTAGCTTTCCTAGTTGAATCTCCAAAGCCTTTGTAGCCAACTATTGATTTTTCATGTCGGCTGTCAATTTTACTTGGTCAGTTGCCATCTGAGCTTAGTTGGCTATATTTGTCTTCAGCATATCTTCAATGATGCTGGACTAAGTAGGAGCATTATTTCCTCTAAATTGAGGATGGAAATTCTGATTTGCCCCCTGATTTCTGTGCGGACCCTGATTCGAACTTTGGCCTTGATGACTATTACCACCCCATGAAAAATTTGGATGGTTCCTCCAGTTGGGGTTGTAATTGTTGCCATAATGCTGATTATTGCTCCTCTATGCATTCCCTACAAAATAAATCGAGTCTGGGTTAGCACCACATGTCCTGGATGAGTGCTCATTGCTACCACAAACTTCACACCACACTTGCTGGACTGTATTGACTGGAGCTTGCGGCTGCCCCAAGCTCATGTTACTGAAGTGAGTGTTCATCTTATTATGTAATGTAGCTATTTGTGCAGCAATAACTGTTAGTCCATCTACCTCTAGACGCCTGCCGCTTTCTTTACCACACCTCTAGGTATGTCAGCATTCCATTCTGGGTTGCCTTGCGAAATCTGGTTCAACAGTGTATATAGTTCCTCATAAGTCTTTTCCAAGGCTTGCCCACCAACTGCAGAGTCTAAAAGGAGATTGGTGTGAGGCTCCAAGCCTTCTATAAAAGTGTGGACCAACACATCATTTGAATGGTGATGGTAAGGACAATCTCTCAACATAGACTTGAACCTCTCCCAAGCTTGGTATATGTTTCACCATCTCTTTGTTGGAAACATAGAATATGACTTCTAAGCCTTGCTGTTTTCCTAGAAGGAAAGCACCTGATAAAAGATTTCCTTACCAGATCATCCCATGCGGTTATAGAGTTAGGTGGTTCAACTTTTAGCCATCTCTTCGCTTCCCCCAGTAAGGAGAACGGGAACAATGTAAGCCTCACATAATCTGATGATACCCCTATGGGTATGTATATATCACTTATCTCCAGAAAATTTTGTAGGTGCTGCTGCAGGTCTTCATGGGGGAGACCTGTGAATTGTCTGCTGGTATCAAGAGCTGCACCTTATTTTGTTTCATCTCAAATCTACCTCCTGGATCCAGCCTGCGGATGCTAGAGGTAACATTGTTCGCATGTGGGATTGCCACCTCGCGTACTGGTTTTGCTGCCATTATTTTGGGCAACAACTCTTCCTGCCTAACTGGTGTATGCTGTTGTTGTTCCAAAATTTCTCTCTGTAACAACTGAAACTTTCTTTCGAGAGCTTCTTCTTTAGCAAATGAAACTATCGTTCATGCTCCAAAAATGGGTCCACCAATTCTTTATTCCTTGCCAGCTTTCGGAAATTGCCCTGTACCTGCAAGTGTAGCAGCTAAGATCAAGTTGTCAACACTTGCACAAAAACTTGCAAAACTAAAAACTCAAAAATTTCATTAATTTCGCTAGTCCTCGGCAACGGCGCCAAAAACTTGTTGTCTCCCAAACACACGCAACTGCACGTGGTCGTACAAGTAATAGAGTGGCTCTTTCAAGCCAGATATCGATCACAGGGACTATGACTTAGTGATTTTTTTATTTTAGTATTCACAATATTCTACGCTAGTGTGTAAGTAACAGAATGAATTAAGAGTCTTATAAATATAAATATGGAAAGTAGAAATCAATGAAGCTAAGAACGTTGATTAAATCAATAAGCAAGAATATTCTAAGGTTAAGGCATGGGATGCAATCATGTACAACTTATATTTTTCTTCAGCTACGTTCTCTATCGGGTTGATGGTTAGGGGAAATAATAGTCTGACTATGGTCTTTCGAACCTCCAGCCAATTTCCTAATTATGAAATTTGCAACTACACATATTAAATTATGATGCAATAACTCATATTAGGTCGAGAAGAGTTTGTTCCCTTTGTTAACTGAATGTGGCGTTGCAGATATATTTCTATCTCGCACGTGAATCCTACCTTCAATTTACAGCAAAGATAAGAACACATTTCCCTATTCCTCGTTCTACCCTAATAATTCTCCTTTTAGAGTCAAATTAAGGTTATGAATTTATCTTAATGTTGGCTAAACACTAAAATACAAAAAGCAGGAATAGAAGAACAACCATTCATGATAGAAGAAATCAAGCTGAAAATAAAATAAAATCACACAATCATGCAAATAGCCTTTTCAGAATGAGGTGAATTAGCCACTCATTCTTTAGTTAAACATCTCCAAACAAGTTTTTAGCATATAACCAATTGAAATGTAGAAGAAAAGAGAAGAGGAAGAACCCTAGAGTTTTCTTCAGCTCAACTGCCGTTTCCCACATTCTTGCTAATATTTCAGATAATGAAGAATAAAACATCTAAGTGTTCTATTTATACAATTGAAAAATACATAAGGAATAACTCGCTCCATGACACAGAGCTCATCACGGAGGAACTGCTCCGTGACACGAAGCTGTCGCGGAGACTCACTGGAATTTTGGAAGTTTTGGAAATCCAAGCTCGTGTCACGGAGCTTAACGCGCCCTTTTTCCTTCGTGACACAGAATCAATGCAGACCCTCATTGGAAATTTTGATGCCCACTAAAATAAACGAGCATTGTGTCACAGAGGCATCGCGCCATTTTGCTCGATAACACGGACCCATCGCGGTCCTTCACTGTTTCTTACCTTCAAAAGTTAATTAATTTGTTTTTCTTCCAAAGCACCGTGTCACTTTTAAAATGAACAATCCCTAACGTGACACGAGAGTGAATTCCCACATCAATTTTTAAGCTCTCTGAACTTCCCATACTTCAACTCCGAGTGTCATCCGCAAAACCAAGCTGAAATTATTGTCTTTTCCACCTGCAAATAGTCAAATCACATTTATTAGTCCACAAGCATATTTAATTCAAAACATGCATGAATGCATCAATACTATCCTCAACTAGTATCCAGTATGGTTGAAAATATGGTGTTAGGTCGTATAAATACGCCCAAGATCAGGCGCTTAGCCACAAATTCTTCAATCTCTCTCTTCAGGCCATTCCACCAGTAGATTTTCGTAGGTCACGGTACATCTTAGTGGCACCTAGGTGGATAGAATATCTAGAGCTGTGGGCTTCTGCCAGTATTTTCTGCCTCAAATCACCTACATCCGAAACACATAGTCTTCCCTGGTAACGAAGTACACCATCTCCCCCTTTGGAGAAGACCTCCATTTTTTTGTTAGAACTGCTTCTTTCAGCTTAAGCAGTATGGGATCTTCATCCTGCTTTGACTTAACTTCAACGACTAACGAGGATTCTGACCCACTCTGAAGTACTACTCCGCCCTCAGCTAAATCAACCAACTGAACCCCCAACAAAGCTAACCTGTGAATATCTTCTGCTAACTCCTTTCTGCCCTCTTCAACATGAGCAACACTCCCTATGGACATTCTGCTTAGGGCGTCGGCCACCACATTGGCCTTGTTTGGGTGATATAGCACGCTCATGTCATAATCCTACAACAACTCCAACCACCTTCTCTAATGAAGGTTCAAATCCTTCTGACTGATACGTATTGAAGACTCTTTTGGTCGGTGAAAACATCCACATAAACCCCATAAAGATAATGCCTCCATATCTTTAGTGCAAACACCACCGCTGCCAATTCAAGGTCATGAATCAGATAGTTCTTCTAATGAACTTTGAGCTGTCTAGAGGCATACGCTATCACCTTACCCCGCTACATTAGAACACAACCGAGGTCAACTCTAGAAGCATCACAATAGACTACTAACTCATCTGTTCCTTCTGGTAAGGTCAAAACTGGAGTTGTAGTGAGTCGAGTCTTCAACTCTTGGAAACTCTTCTCACATGCATCTGATCACTGAAACTTCACCTTTTTCTGAGTTAGCTTAGTCAGAGGAAACGCAATAGAGGAAAATCCTTCTACAAACCATTGGTAAAAATCGGATAGACCCAGAAAACTTCTGATATCTGTTGGGGAAGTAGGTCTTGGCCAGTCTTTTAGCGCTGCTATCTTTTGAGTATCTACTTGAATACCCTCACCTAAGAAAACATGACCAAGGAAAGTCATAGACTTTAGCTAGAATTTGCATTTGCTGAATTTAGCGAACATCTGACGGTCTCTGAGAGTCTGTAACACTATCCTCAAATGGTAAGCATGCTCCTCCTCATTTCTGGAGTACACCAAAATGTCGTCTATGTCCAGATACTGCTTGAATACTCTGTTAGGTCCATGAAAGCTACAGGGGCATTAGTTAGTCCAAAGGATATAACCACAAATTCGTAGTGACCATACCGAGTTTTAAAGGTTGTTTTCGGTATGTAACGTTCCTTGATTCTAAGCTGATGATATCCCAACCTAAGATCTAACTTGGAGAAATAACTAGCTCCTTTAAGCTGATCAAACAAGTCTTCAATCCTGGGTAGGGAAAAATGTTCTCAACATAACCTTATTTAGTTGACAATAGTTGATACACATTATGAGAGTACCGTTTTCTTATGCACAAACAACACTGGAGCTCCCATGGATGCTGAGCCTGATGAAACCCTTGTCAAGAAGGTCTTTTAGCTGTTCCTTCTGCTCCTTAAGCTTATCTAGAGCCATTTTTAAGGAGGAATAGAGATAGGTTGAGTGTATGGAAGAAGGTCTATGCCGAAGTTTATTTCCCACTCGGGAGGGACTCCGAGAAGATCTTCGGAAAACACGTTAGGGAATTCACTAGAATTGACTGGATAGTTGGGGTCTCGGAGCTAGAATCTTCAACCTGAACTAGGTGATAGATGAACCCTTTTGAAATAAGATTCCTTGCCTTATAGGAAATAAACCAACCCTTAGGTGCGAATCTACGACCCATCCATTCTAGAATTGGCTCATTTTGAAACTGAAATCTGATGACTCTAGTTCTGCAGTCGACTGAGGCATAATCTGAGCGTAACCAATCTATGCCAAGAATGAGGTCGAAATCGACCATGTCTAGCTCTACTAGACCATATAGAATTACCTTACTCAATACTGAGACTGGGTAGTTTCTATATACCCGGCTGGCTCTAACCGACTCACCAACAGGGGTAGAGATTGAGAATAGTTCTGAAAGGACTTATGGGATAACTTCAAACGAACAACTACATAGGGAGTCACGAATGATAGTTGGATCCTGGATCTAGTAGGGAATACACATCTAGAGGAAGATACATAACATACTTATGACCATGTAAGGTGAGCTCTCCTGATCCTGACGAGAGGATAAAGCATAAAAGCGGTTTTGGCGCTGACCACCATCCGTACCTGAAGTGTTGCCCTGTTAAGCTGGATGGCCTGCTGGGGCTGCTAAAGTGGTAGACTGTGATTTCCCCTATCCTGCTGATGGGAACTTCTTTAGCTGGTGACCTAGCTATCCACATACAAAGCAACCCTCTTTGCAGAGGAGGCATTCATCTGGATGGTTCTTGCCACACTTGGGACAAGCTGGGTAAGGGTTGCTGGCACTGAAACTCTGGGACTGAGAGCCAGATGCTCCACCCTTCCGATCTTTGAGGGATCGAAAAGAAGGGCCGCTAGCTAAGGTGGGTACTAGAGTCCTCTGTTGCTGCTGTTGTGGACGGCTACTATCGTCGAAACTTTGGTGGCCGTAATCAGATTGACCCATTCTAGCCCGCTTTTTCTCTTGCTCCATATCCTTCAAATTTTCAGCCTCAATCTGCCAGGCATGAATGATGAGGTTGGAGAGGTCAATGTCGTTGATGAGCATTGCAATCCTGCACTCCTTAAATACCAGGTTTGATACTCCATTGATGAATTTGAGCATGCGACCCCTTGGCTTAGCTACCATCTCCGGAGCATACCTCGGCAACTGAGTGAACTCCATTGCCATACTCCTCCATGGTCCTGTTACCCTGCTTTAAGTTCATATCTCTGTGACCTTTGCCTCCCTCAACTCCCGAGGGAAAAATTCTGTCTAGAAATGCTGTGGCAAACTCATCCCACTCTACTAGCTCTACTCCTGCTGGTCTCCCTTCCTTCCATTGGTCGTACCAAATCTGAGCCACCCCTTTCAACTAGTAGGCAACTAGATCATCACTCTCTGCTGAACTAACACCCATAATCTGGGTGATCTTCCGCGCCTCATCCACAAACTCCTATAGGTCCTCTCCCACCTTGGATCCATGAAAAGCTGGAGGGTTCATTCGGGTGAAGTCCCGAACCCTAGCAGCAGCTGCAGACCTGTTTGTATTCACCGAAACCACCTGCTGGTTCACTTGGTTAATCATCGTCTGAGCTAACAACTGGATTGATGCTCGGAATTCTACTGAGGACACTTGGTCATCTTAAGGGGCTGCAGGAGCTAGTGGGGCAGGTCTGTTGGCATTGCTAGACCTCCTTCCATTTCCTCATTTTGGAGGCATAGTTTCACCGAAACGAATAGAGCACGAGTTAGGAGAACATTTCTGGGAATAAACCTCAACGCACAATAAGGAGTATGAATAAAGGGGAGTTTTCCTGATAACGTCTTGTAGCCTCCTCGTCATAAGTGTGGCGCGCTTCACACCTATAAAAAGGACTCTACTCAATACGGCTTTCAAACATCCTAGGATACTCTAACCTAGTTCTCTAATACCAAGTTTATCACGACCCAAGTCTATACCCTAGATGAGACATGGTACTTGGTGCCACAAGTGACCCCAAGTTAACCCATGGTCTATCATCACATTGGTAAATTGAATAAATGCTGAAGCTTTAAAAATACAACCATTCAAGAATTACTGATTTGACAAGAGTCAATATATCAAAAGAACCAATACTGCATAACTGTGTCTGGAAGCCAACTACTAACTGACGAGTTGCTGGGACAAGTCCCCATCTAACTCTAAAATATGTATAAATAATAACTGACTGAAAATAATTATTGTCCTCGGAAGATGAGGATTCACCAATCACTGCTGCTAATATCGTCTAAGGAAACTACAGACGATGTTGGAACTGAGAACCTGCATCTGTATCATAATACGATACAAAATGGAAAGTATGCGTCAGTACTTCGAAGGTACCGAGTAAGTGAGAGATAAAATAAACATGAAAGAACAAGTAACTAAACTGCAATAACATGAAATGACCATTGAAATACTATAAACCGGTAAAATAGAACTATAACTGATATGGTCAATAATGACTCTGGATGATGGTCATAAACATGTCTTGGAACTGAAATACTGAGCTGAGATAAACTGATCTAAAGTGAACCGAGACTGCACTGATAAGTGGGAGAGTCTATAACTGACATATAACCACGTCAGCTAAACATGAAATTCAATGTATATGCCCCATTGATAGGACCTAATATACCTTGCCAGGGTATAAAGGCATGAACTATGAGATCACTGTCTAGGTCCATTTAGGATAAATAACCTACAGTGGCAACGTAGTTCTGGGAACCTGGGTGCACTGGAACCCCGGTCCTCTCGGTGCTAAGTCCTAATCTGACTACTAAGCCGATAGCTCGAAGCTAGGGCCCAAGACTAAGTCAGGATACTTATCTGGAAGTACCCTGAGAGTCTTATCAGACCAGATAACTGTAATTGGTGTTCTAAGATTGGCGAGAGCTGCTTATCAGGAAGCTTCATAACCGTCTAAAGGACTAACTGATAATTGATAATTGGGAGGCATTATTGACATCTCAATAACTGACTATAGTCAAACTAATCGGCTGACATTACTGAAAGATACCAAAGACACCAACATTTTGACTGAGAATTCATGTGATAGTAATAACATAGAATTTCCAACACTAACAGAGTCAAGCAACATTAATGTCTGATCAGTTATGCAAGACACAAATTATTGCACTCAATAACTAGGGCTAAAATCATTTTACAAGAAACAAGTATCAACACGATCACTAAGTTGTGGAGATATATAAACAAACAATATGAACAACATTCCACATGAATTAATCAGAATTTGACTGAAAATTTACTCCATTTCGTAATCTCATGGCTAGAACTGATAGGAGATTATGGAAGGGTTATGGGACACAAGGGAAGAACAATTCCCTTGTTGAATTCCCACATACCTAGTGAAGGATTTTCGAAGAAAACCCTTGAGAATTTGAGAAGAAAAAGTCAAAACCCTTTCCCTACTCTGTGCTTCCTGACTGAGTAGTTACATTATGACCTTGAGGGAATGAGAGGAATGAAGAGGAAACATCGATTACCTCTCTAAATCCCCTGAATATAAACCAAAATGTTGCAGTTTAGAGTCTAGGATTTTAGAAAATTATGAAAAAGCCCTTAAAAATTTCTCTAGAAAATCACACTGCCAGTCCCAACGAGGGACTGGATGATTGTCTTCACTAACCATGAATCGTGGTTTGAACTCATTGCCAGCACTAGAAATTCATCATCATGAGTCACCACGAGGGACACCACGACTCGTGGGTGACTAATTGTTAGGGACACTACCAAAATCTTCGACCTTCAAGCCAACCACTGACCACGAGTGACTTAATGACTCGTGGTCATGGCCATGATTTGTCGTCTCTCCCCTGATAAACCCTTTGACCAAAAATCCAACCAAGTCCACTCTCTCTCCATGAGTCACCTAACGACTCATGGTGCACGTCAAGGGTTACTGGATGACTCATCCTATGACCTGATGCAAAAAATCCTGGTTTCTCCATTTCAACACTCGGGTCTGATCTTAGGGCTTTCGGGTTATTACAAGTGCGCTATGGATGGGGCGTCAATTAGATTGGAGTTAACTAGGAAATCAAATCATTACTGACAAGCATAAATTGTCATGGGCAAGGCAATATTCTATGTTTCTCAACCAGGAAATCAAATCATTACTGACAAGCATAAATTGTCATGGGCAAGGCAATATTCTATGTTTCTCAACCAGTGAGTATTTTTTGCCTTGGGTTTTCTCAAACCCCAAGTTCCCACACACATCAACCACTACAACTTGAGCAATAATTGACTATCTCTATCCTCAATTCTTTAATGGGTGTGTGAAAATGGGTTTTGGCTATCTCTAGACTAACCCCACATAAAAACCCAAATACCCATCATTGTTTTCTCACCCATATTCTATTCCCCTTTTTCAAGAAACATAGAATAAGTAAACACAACCCATATTTGCAACTATGGATTATTCAATTATAAATGGGAGAAAATAATAGATTTATGCTAAATAAGTAGGTCTAAAATTAAAATAGCAACACCCAATCCAATTTATCCCCTATCATTAATAATTCTCAAACTACACTCCTCATTTAAAGAGAATGTAAGCGATTGTTGTATCAAAATAAATAACCCGATGAGTGCCGGGGTCGAATCCCACAAGGACTAGAGAATGATGTGCACAAGAGTCGTTTAGTGAATTAAAGTGATTCGCATCCAAGCAATGAAAACATAAATGTAAATTTTTGGGGAAGTAAAGGCAAAAGTATTGTGGATTTTAAAATCAGCTAGTCAAAAGATCAAGATAACTAAATTTGAGAAACAATAATGAGCAAAGGCTAGAGGTGTGGTGTAGATGGGATGTCAATCAAATCGGGATTTGCTAGATAGTCAAATTATTACTTATATGTGAAAATAACCTTCGAAAAAGATGGAGCCCGATGTTTGTCAACCAATTGAACTCCTTATCCTTGAGTTATCTCGAATCTCAAGACACAATTTAACTATTTCAATATGATTTGGATTAAGGGACAAGCTATTTCTATCCATCAACCTCTTAAGGGATTATGATCATGGGTTTTGGCTATTTCTAACCCAACCCCACACAAGCAAATGCCAATCCACCATTAAATTCTCCCCCGTTACTTAATTCTTCTTTTTCAAGCTAAAATAATGTAGAAAACAATACCCATATTTGCAACTATGAGCAATAAACTATAATTTGGGGAGAATTCAATAGATTTACACTAATTTAGTAATAACAAGACAAATCTAGCAATAGCAAATCAAATTAAACACCCATCATCACACACCTCTATCTATCGATTTAGCTACTCATAATTGAGAAACACAAGAGCATATTTAATAATAAACTCAATAATTTCATCTTTAGGAGTAAGCAAAATAAAACTCACAATATTTCTACAATAATAGTTATACCTTGATGAAGAAGAAGATGAAGATAAAAAACAATATTCTAATATTTCTTTTTCTCTGATGGAGTTCTTCTCTCTCAAAAAGTAAAGGAATATTCAATGATATGTTCAGAGTACTTTCTTCTAGAATATATACAAAAATAGGGAAAACATTCTCCTCTTTTTAGGCTTTGATGATTTTGCCCTTTTCAGGCGTGTCCTCACTTGTGATAGGACCGGCGGTTCATCGGTTGCTATCAATGACTGCCGATCATTTTCTTCGTCAATCCAATGAAGTTTTAAGGCCTTTTGGTAGTACTATCAGTGGTTCGCCGGTTGGCATCTGCAAGACGCCGATCACTTTCATCAGTGGTCTAGCCATTTCCAACATCTGTCGGTGATGGAACAGGAAGATCGCCTGTTGCTGTCTGCGGGCCGCTGGTTGCTGTTCCTCATCAAGTCAGTGGTTGCCTGTGGTTGACTAGCGTTTCGTCGGTGTCCTCCGGTGGAGCTCCAGTTTTCACTTGAATTACACCCTTTTTACTCCAATTCATTCTCCTTTTATTCAAATCAGATAACTGCATATAAAAAGAAAAAAGGGTCATAAAATCCAACTAAAAGACTTGAAAACTAAGCTAAAGCTTATGCTTAAGAGCCTAATGAGTTGGTAAATTATCAACTTAACAAACCTCCAAATTTGACCCATAACTTGTTCTCAAGTAATGCAATTCTTATCAGTTGAGAAAAAGAAATAACATGCCACTCCAGAAGAGTTTATGCATTTATTACCATTTAATTTATGACAACCCAAAAATGCTCACCAACTCACAGAAAAAGAGAAGCAATTTCCCCCCAAAAAATGTGAAAAAGTTTCAAGAGGCGACCATAATTCAAAGGCATGATTCAAAACTGCTTTCATTTTGCAAAACAAGGGCATAGCTTATCCAAACAAATACACATAACATCTCAATTCCTAATTATTTCACATTCAAATATTGCCTTGAAGCTCACAGTGCTCATGCCTCAATCACATCTCTTCCTTAATGCAAGTATGTCCTTAAAGGGAGTGATGCCACTCACTACAAGAGAGAATCCCTTTTCTTGATCATAATTCAATGCAAACATAAGGGATTATAGAAAGGAAATTGATCACACTCACTCTCACAAAAGAAATCTTTATGTACACAACTTGACCCCATGGGATTGCCCTTCATGTAATTTGCCACTAATGTAGAGCAACTACACTCAAAATCAATTAGGACTTGCGGGTCATAATGAAGGCTAGGGGTAATGGTAGGACAATTATTTAGCTCTAGTGACTAGAACCTCCATAATGCCTTTATGTGAACACTTTCATCTTCTCCATTCAACATCTTCTTATTCCTCCTTTTCCATTCACTTTCATCTTTTATTTATCAAAGGCCTTCCTTGCAGCTCATTTGGCTATCACATTAAGCCTTGTCTAAGCAAGAGGTAACACTATTCCACTATCCATTTCTCTTTTGGTACCTTAAGGTTTTTCAACCCATCATTTCGTTCCTTTTTATCACAATTTGGTGCTACCTCAAATTTAGGCTCCTCACATTTCCCTTTTCTTGTAAACCTCCAAATGTAGGTTTTTTGCCTCTTTCTCACTAATTTTTTCTTATCTCTCCCTATGTGTTGGGGCTTCAAGCCCTCATTATTCTTATTCACTCACCACTAGCAATTAGGGAGGATGGGCGCCAAGAAGAGGTTTACAAAAAGGGGCATTGGCTTGTAATGTGGTTTTCAAGATTCAACAGTCCATAGGCACAACATTAGCTAATGAGGTAATACATTTTCGGAGGTTATTTTGGGTAAAGTGACTAGTCAAATGAGAGCCTAAAATCATGTTCTACATACAGCTACATCTAGGATTTTTCCTTGAATCACGCTTAAGGAAAATTCTAGACAAGAAGAGATGCATGAGATTCATTCAAAAAATCCTTACCACGCAAGGGCATCACACCCAAAGAGTTACACAAGTCATCATTGTCACAAGATAAGATTCAAGACATGAGAACATGCAAATTCACAAGCCAAACAAGGAATATATAATGCATGATGAGAGACTGTTACAACTTTCTTTTCAAATGCCCATTTTCATGTTTTTCATACCGCACACAAAAAATTTCTGGTGGTACCCCTTAAAAACAATTCCACAAAAGACTCAAAGAAAGACATGACATTTTCCCTTAAGAGAATCACCTCACAATCTGTCATTAGGAAATGCCAACCCAATTTGACAATCAAAAAGAAAAGGAAAAACAAAAAGAAAATGCTCCTTGGGAAAGAACCGTGGTATGAAGAGAACCCTTGGAATTTGATTACTATCTACTTATTTACAAAGGTGAATAAAATCAAACATGGGTCACAAATTTAGGCAATAAGAATAAGGACCCATTCAATAGCACTAACATCCAAACAAAAACAATTCATTTCATGTTAAGCCCAAGAAAGGATTTCAAACCATCAACTAACAAGCCCGACAAGGGCATAAATTCATCAAAAAAAATTCATTACAAACCACCACACTCAACCAACCCCCAACAAAAATAATTTACATTGTGCTCACTATATGCATGACAATTAAAAAGGGGAAAGGGACTTCCTAGTGTGGTCACTCTTCATCAACTTCATAATCATTATCATCTTCAACTTGGCCAACCTCATCCCCATAATCCTCCTCTTCACCTAAGCCTTCAAACAAATCGTCGATAGGGCCTCGAGTTGTGGAAGGGTAGCCATAGCTGCATCAAGAGCACTCATGTCGGGTACTACCATAGGTATCCGACTCTTCCATTCCTGAAACTCAGCTTGGAGAGAGGTGATGGATCCATCCACCACAACCACATGAGCACACAACTTATCCAAGCTATCCTTGATTGACTTCAAAGCCTTTTTGACTATTTTCATGATAAGTTTTTGGAGGCTCTTAGCTAGTCGTTGGAGTTGGTTCTCATGAGAGTGGGTCATATTTGAAAGCTTTTGAAAACCATTGGGATGTGAGGAAGTAGGAGGAAGTGAGGATCCTCGAGTTGATGCACCTTTAGAAGCTTGCCCCGATGCCTCAGGATGTGGCATGTTGAGATCAGGGGCGTAGGTTGTCGACTATGAACTGGGGATGATGAGCTCATTTGTGACCTCAAAGGCATGTATCCACTTCCTTTTGTCCTTGGGAGCCTCAACATCCCTCATGTTGGCAACGGAGAGCACACCTGAGGTAGAGCTAGGAGTCTCATTCAGAAAAAAGGCACTCCTTTTCTTAAGCATAGCTGCAATATCAGCATCACATATGGCATTGAAGTGCTGGCTTGTCTAGCCTTTCTCCTTATTTGATTGACCACTATCTTCCCAAAGTTAATTGGGACCCCACTCATGATGAAATAAATCAGGATGGCGGTTTCCAAATTCACCCACTTTCATTCTTGGATGGCATGATTCTACTATAAATAAAGTCGAGCCACAACTTGGCCTCGAAGCGTAGGTCATGGAGAGATATCTCACCATCTATAGAAGCCCAGAGAGGTGTACCTTTGGCGATGAATGGAGCTATAACACTAAATTGGGACCTCTTTATTGGCGAAGCGGACTAAATATTTCGTACCCTCATCAATTTCATCCTCCCAGAACAGTGAATTTGTGGTTGCTGAGGTTAAGTCGACCTCAACACCCCTTACTAATAGTTAGAATAGGCATGGAAAGTCCTCAACTTTCCCTCTGTGATTCATATTCTCCTGTCTGGCTTGATATGAAGCATAGAATTTCGGGACCAGGCTCCTATAAAAATATGAATGAGGGTTGGTGAAGACATGCCACTGGCGGTCGGTGAATTGTGTAGTGATGTTGGGGAATTCACCCCTCAGCCCCGCTAAATCGAAGCACTTCTCCATAGTGATGGAGCGGCCTTCACAGATAGCATAGTGCCCCTTCATGTTGAGCATACAAAATATTGTTGCCTCTCTGGTGTTGGCAGGGGCTGAGGTGGCTTTGGCTTTTCCTTTTCCCTTTGTCTTTGACGTGGCATTGACCTTTTCTTTGTTTGGGTCCCTAGCAGAAGATATTTTCTGAAAACACGATGTTAGTGCCATACATAATGTTTCTTTTGGTATTTTGCTAATGATAAAATAAACAACAACAACTAATCTGAAGATTTAGATGAAAAACAGGAGGAGAAATAATAGTGAAGGAACTGGAAGCACTGATGGAATTCCGACGAACCGCAGGAAGTGATCTGCGGACCGCCGGTGAGCCGCCAATGGTGAGCAGAACACTAGGGTAATGAAGTTTCCATGGTGACTCATCAGCAAGCCGCCGGTCGTGATCTGCAAAGCACCGATATGATGCAGGGTCGAGGCAGTGGCCTGAAGCCATTTTTACCCAAACTGGCATTTCATCGACGTTTTGCCGGACCTGACCGGTGAGTAGCCCATGGTTGTCATCCCCATTGCCTCAAAATTTTCTCCAATCATCAACGCTCAAAACCCCATACTCATCTCTTGTACAAGAATTACCTACATACATAAAAAGGGATAAAATGATGAATTACCCTTAAGAATGGCGTCACCCAATCTATCAACGGGAAAATTGGGTCCTTTACATCCCTTGGGTTTCTTAGACTTCACCTCAACTCAACTAAATTTCCCACACCCATATAAGCATCACACCCCTACTTCCCCACTAATTTCACATTTGCATATCAATCAACGACATTCAACAAGTATGTTCACAATAATGGAAATATTGGGGGAAAAGGGTAGTAAAAAGAAGGGGGAGACATGCTATAACAACATTCATATGAACCAAGAATACAACTAGTAATAATATTAGAGTGTTAGGAGTACTTTACCACAATACAAGAATGAGAAGTGTGGAAGCTTGAACTTGCTCAAAAATGATGGAATGTGGAACTTTGCTACTAGAGAGTGAGAGTATATAGGTGAAAATGATGGAGAGATAGGTGAAAGAAATGAGGGTTTTCATAGGTGAAGGGGGATGAATGGTATTGGTTGAGTAAAAGTTGGGAGTTTAATGGTGATTTAAATGAAGAGGGAGTGGGAAAAGGTGATTGTTAGAATATGGAACGGTGGGGTATTGGGAAGATGAAAACTTATGGGGAAATGTTAAAAAGTGGGAAAAAGGGGATTTTGGGAGAATAAAAAGGGAATTAATCAGGTTTTGGTAGATGAAAAAGGAATCTGGGTCGAGTCGGTCAAGATTTTAAAACAAAGCACGTGCCTGCATTGGAGGTCGCCAATTTGAATTGGGGGTTCGCCACCTTACCATTACTAACCTGAAAGTGTGCTCAGTTCTCTACTTTATGACCAGCGGTTTGCTGATTGGATTTTGCATTCCGCTATTTGTGCCCCACTTTTCAGGTATTCTAACCTGAGCCAGCGGTCAGTCGGAGGTTCGTGAATTGTAGTCTGCATTCCGCCGGTGACTCGCCGGTCTAGCCATTTTATTCCCAGGTTTTCGCCCCCATAAGTCAGGGATGCGGCGATTTACGCATCTGGACCGACAGTTCGTCGGTCTAGAACGGTGCCTGCCCTGTTTTGTGCGCCTCCTCCTTGCTTCACACCTACTTCATCCTACAAAACAAAAACAACAAAGACATTAAAACATTCAAGAGAAAACACTTGGGTTGCCTCACAAGAAGCGCCTTAATTAACATCGTGGCACAACATATTTTTTGTTCAGATTTTATATTTCAGAGAATTATTCTCCGACTCATCCTACTCCAAGTCAACTCCTCCATTTTCACCCTCATCATTTAATACTCCAATCACCTTGCATTCATTGGGAGGTTCTGTGGATTGGCATACCTTGAAGGTGACCTCCTCACCTTCCACGTATTGGGAGGTCCTAGCTCCACATCTACCAAGGCTCTGTCCATGGCGAGAAATGGTCTCCCTAAGATGATTGGGACTTCGGCATCCATTTCGCAGTCTAGAAACACAAAGTCAGTTGGTAGAATAAACTTATCCACCCTTACTAATACATATTCCAAAACACCATCGGCTTCTTGATAGAGAGATCAGCCATTAGCAATCTCATTGAAGTAGGTTTTGTGTTGCCAAGCCCCAACTTCTTGAAGATTATGAGGGGCATCAAATTTATGCTCGCCCCAAGATCACAAAGGGTTTTCTTGAATACACATAACCCAATAGTGCAAGGGATTGTGAAGGCTCCCGAATCCTCCCTTTTCGGGAAAAGGTTACTCATCATCATAGCACTGCAATGATGTATTTTCTCAGTGGTGTCCACATCTACAACCTTCTTCTTCTTCAATAACTCTTTCATGAACTTTGCAGATCCGAGCATTTGGAGTAAAGCATCCACCAACGGTATGTTTATGGACAATTTGCTGAACATGTCGATAAACTTGCTGAATTGATCATCATTTTTTTTCTTGGATAACCGTTGTAGATAAGGAGGTGGAACTCTTGGGTCTTGATCCTTCTCACTTGAGGCCTTTAGGCCCACGTCCCTTCTTCATCGTTTGATGGGATCTCATCAACATCTCCCTCACCTTGTTCTTCAACATCATCACAACCATTTGGTGCTTGTGGCACCTCATCTGATTCTTTCACCTTACTTGCCTTGGGGTTACTGCCCACATCACTAAGTATTTTACCACTCCTAGTGACAATAGCCATGCATTGACTGTCCTTTTCGGGATTTGGCATTGTATCACTAGGGACTGTTCTCTTCATCTAGAGGTTTATTTGGGATGGTTCATTTGGGCCTCTAAATGCTTGATAGAGGCTGAGTGCGAACTTACTATTTGGGAAAGGTTAGACACCTCCCCTTTAAGTTCTTTAACCCCGTTGTCCATTGATTCAACTTTTTTTGAGAAACCTTGCCAGAATTTCCTCAATTTTTGAGTTTCCTGCATCACTCACACCTAGTTGGGATTGAGCATTCTCAACTTTAGGAGAAGGAACATACGTATTCGCTTCTATGATAGTCGCCGCTCTAACGATTTTGCTCTATATTTTCCCATCTCTCATTTCGATTAGGCCTCCTCGCATGTCTCGGTTCATCCAATATTGGTTCTCTTCCCTTGGGCGCCAAGGGGTTGATTAGTCCCTTTTTACCAGACTCGAGAACCCTTCCCCCATTTGATTTTCCATGTATTAGCATTTCTCCTCGTACCTTGTTGGCGAAGATTCTACTTCAAAATGCATTGGACCTTGCATTCCAATAGCATTCACAACTTTAGGCCTGACTCCCATCACATGCTTAGTCATTAACTCCAGCTAAGTCATTATTTTAGCAAGATTTTCATCTCGCTGTTCATCTCTTTTTCTCATTTCAGTTGTTAAAAAACTAGAATCAGCATCATGTGCAGATACATTCGTCTCCCTTGTATGACATGCCTTGTTCATCTTCATCATCCTGTCCAAGAGGGCTTTAGCTAGACCATACGTCTGGTCCATGATTGATCCTCTAGCTAGATTATTGGAAACTAATATATTGATGGAGTTTAGAACTCGATAAAAGATTTGAAGAAGCACTCCATGAGGAAGACGATAGTTAGGACAAAGGGACACTTTCTTCTTGAATCTCAGCCATGCTTTATGCAAAGGCTCACTCGGATCTTGCCTAAAGTTTGTAATATCATCCCTCAGCTGCAACATCTTTGAGGGAGGGAAAAATGATCCAAAAATCCTTCTGTCAACTCTTTCCACGAGGTGATGTATCTTGGAGGTAACTCCTCCAACATAGTTGCTTCACCTATTAGGGAAAATGGAAAGAGTATCAACCTAATAGACTCTTGGCATATATTTGTTATATTAAAAGGTTGGCAAATCTCTAGGAAGTTCCTCAAATGGCAGTTTGCATCCTCACTCGGTTTACCTATGAAGATCCCTTTCATTTGCATCAGGTGCAACATGATACTAGTGACATGAAACACTGCATTCCCCACTGTAGCTGGTAGGCGAATGAAACCTGCAATCTCAGGCATAACGGGATTATCCTCTTCATGTTCCATATTTTCTTCCACCAAACAATCTCCTGCTTGCGAATGTTGGCTCATATGAATTCAGCCTAGACGACCAACAACAACAACAATGTTAAACTCCTTAAGATGCAAGATCAATTCGAATTAACAAACAACTCAAGGATATCAAGCGCTAGTCCCGAACAGCGGTGCTATTTTTGACAATGCTCAAACTACACTCCTCATTAGAGAGAATGTAAGTGATCATTGTATCAAAACAAATAACTTGATAAGTGTCGGGATCGAATCCCACAAGAACTAGTGAATGATATGCACAAGAGTCATTTAGTGAATTGAAGTGATTCGCGTCCAAGCAATGAAAACGTAAATGTAAATTTTGGGTGAAGTAAAGGAAAAGGTATTATGGATTCTAAAATCAGCTAGTCAAGAGATCAAGATAACAATAATGACCAAAGACTAGTGTCACGATCCAAATGTAGGCCAGATCAAGACACGAGACAAGGAACCTCGAGGGACTCCATGTCAACCCATGACATGAACATACATCTAACTAAATCATGAAAATGATAGATCAACATAATAAACTTAGCAGAAATCTGAAATAAGCATAACATCAGAAATACACTCGAATCTGAAGCTGATTACATTCTATGTCTGAAAAGCCTCTAATACTGATGAGTTGATGGGAAAAGACCCCCAACTAACTCTTTAAGTCTAAAACTGAATACATAAAGAGAACTGATAAAGCATGGTCCTTAGGAGATGAGGACTCGCCAACAGCTGTGGGATGCTAACTCTAAAAGGTTGGCTAAGGACGAGGCTGAGTCTGAGTACTGGGGCCTGTATCATAAAATTATACAACATAGAGTATGCGGTCAGTACGTGGAATGTACCGAGTATGCAAGGTAAGTAAAATTGCTTAATAAGTAAAATCATTTAAAAACATGCATGATATAAAATATAAACAAAATAAGAATCTGGGAGTAGGGCTTGCGTACTAACTCCGAAAGGTTGGCTAAGGACTAGGTTGAGTCTGAGTACTAGGGCCTGTATCATAAAATGATACAACATAGAGTATGCGGTCAGTACGTGGAATGTACTGAGTATGCAAGGTAAGTAAAACCGATTAATAAGTAAAATCATTTAAAAACATGCATGATATAAAACACAACAAAATAAGAATCTGGGAGTAGGGCTTGCATGCTATTTTCCTGAAAACGTGATCTTAACATAACATAATATCATAACTGAATCGATTGACAGGGAATAGCTCACAAAGAAGGTCCCAAAGTGTATATATATCAACCTACATTGGCGCGTAGTTCTGAGGCATAGGGTAATCGACCCTTAGCCTACTTGGTGCTAGACATTACTCCCAAAAACATGCATATTCTCTCCATCGTTATTTTTAACGAAGCTCACCATCCTCTATTGACAAAGCTCAATATCAAATACATCTCAAATCTGAAATTATATATATATGAGAAGCTTTAGATTAAACCATACCACAAGCTGAAAATAATTGGGAGTCTTCGCTCCAAAACCATGTGGTAAGCTCAATTTGGAAAATCATAAATAGTATTTTAACATGTGGGCATTGTCAATACTTCAACATGCTTGAAAATACTCAATTCACTCAAAAACATGATCATAAACTTGTGTAACTCAAAAACATGTTTTTCATCAATAATATCTCGTTATACTCGAACAGTCATCATAAATCTCAACTTTCATGAATTTCTCATAAATGGGCATTTTGATTTATAAAGTTTGAAACATGATTGTAATTGAAAACAATATAAACATGCCCATGATTCATAATTCATTAATAGAGAAACATTTAAAATCATACCCATGCAGTAAATTAGAAATCTCATGCATTGGGTTAAAACCCCATAGAATCAACATAGAAATTTTCATGATTTAGAGAGAGATTGGGCATGGGTGTGAACGGATTCACTCATTCATAACCCTACATACCTGAAACGGTTTGATTCTACCACTTCTCTAATTGCCCAAGGAATGTTCGAAGAAGAACCTTGAAGGATTAGCCTTGATCACCTCTCTAGACCCTCACTCTTGCATGCATGAATAGGAATGACTTAAAATAGATCTTCCCCTCTTAAAACCCACTATTCACAACCTAAAATGACGTAGTTTAGGCCTTAGGATCAAAGGAATTACGGAAAAGACCTTACTAAATTCACATAAAATAACTGACTGCCAGTCCCAACGAGGTCCTGGATGAGTTGTTGTCCAAGGGAACGAATCATGGCATCAGTCGTCAAGTGCATTGTCTAACAGTTCATCTGGGGCTTGTCACGGGGGACCTCACGTGTTGTTACTGGTGACCATGACTTGTGGCCACCACTCGTCACCCTCACTGCCTAAGGTTCAAAAATCTCCAACCTGTTGACCACGATCCCTCCCATGAATCGTGGTGGCTGACCACGACTCGTGGGGCCTTCCATAGGGTACACTGCCAGGTCACCCGCACTTCCTTAAACCCCCTTGCCCATGACTGACTCAATGAGTCATGGGGGATGACCACGACTCGTGGTCAGGTATGTGGGGACCTAAATTCCCAAAATCTCAGATCATACCCTAAACCTTACCATGAGTCACCTCACGATCGTGGTCTACCCCACGGGTCATAGAACGACTCTTCTGTGACCTAGTGCCAGATTTCCAATTTTCTCCATATCAACTCCCAGGTTTGATCTTTGGGCTTCCGGGGTATTACAATATCTCCCCCTTGGGGACATTCAACCTCGAATGTTGGAAAACATACAGAAAAGCAGAGCAATGCAATCATCATATTCAAATATGCTGATAACTGATGGAATTGACTACCTTTGAACTGAACTACATGGCTGAACTGAATTCATTGATCACACATACACCTATATACATGAAAGAAACAGGAGCATATGAACTGAACATGAAAACTAAATAGACTACTAGGGAAAAACTGATACCTTAAATCGAAATCGAGTCGGAAAGGAATAGGTGTGGGTACCTAGCCATCATATCCGCTTCGGCTTCCCACGTAGCTCCTTCAGCATGCTGATTTCTCCATAAAACTTTGACTGAAGCAACTTCCTTGTTTGTTAGCCTTCGAACCTTATGATCCAGTATTTCCATCAGAACCTCTTCATAACTAATGCTATCTTTCACACCAACACTATTCATCGGGACAACTAGAGCGGGATCACCCAAACTCTTCTTCAAGAGCGATACATGAAAACACAATGCACGGAAGCTAATTCTGAAGGCAACTCCAATTCATATGCCACTTTGCCAACCCGTTCACTACCCGGTAAACAGCAACATAATGAGGGCTGAGTTTTCCTTTCTTTCTAAGTCGCATCACTCCTTTCATGGGAGACCCCTTCAAAAACACCCAATCATCCACTTCGAACTTGAGTTCTCTCCTTCTCACATTGACATAGGACTTTTGGTGACCTTGAGGTGTTTTCAACCTATCACATATGAGCTGAACTTTATCCATAGCCTCAGGGACCAAATCTAGTCCTATCATAGCAGCTTCACCAACTTTGAACCAACCAATAGGCGATCTACATCTCCGCTCATAGAGAGCCTCAAACAGGGCCATCTGGATATTGGAATGGTAGCTGTTATTGTATGAAAACTCGATAAGAGGTAAATGATCATCCCAACTACCTTTGAAGTCAATAACACATGCTCTCAAAATATCCTCGAGAGTCTGGACTGTCCACTCCACTTGACTATCCGTTTGCGGGTGAAATGTTGTGCTGAGCTTAACTTGAGTACCAAGTTCTTTTTGGAACGACCTCTAAAACTGAGAGGTAAATTAGGTACCCCTATATGATATGATGGACAAAGGCACTCCATGAAATCGAACTAGACATATCAACAAAGGAACTCCATGAAATCGAACTAGCTCTTGTATATATAGTTTGGCATAATCCTTCACCAAATCCGTTGTTTTGATCGGTAGAAAATGAGCGGCTTTGGTCAACTTGTCTACAACAACCCAAATGGAGTCATATTACCATCGAGTGTGAGGCAACCCTATTATGAAGTCCATATTGATTTATTCCCACTTCCAAGTAGGAATTCTGATATCCTGAAGCACACCTCTGGTCTCTAGTGCTCAACCTTCACTTGCTGATAGTTTGGATACTTAGCTACAAATTTTGCGATGTCCTTCTTCATGCCCTTCCACTAGTAGACTTCCCATAAGTCACGATACATCTTGGTGGCTCCTGGATGGATAGAATACCTGGATCTATGAGCCTCATGCAACATCCGGTTCCTTATATCATCAATATCAGGAACACATAAGCGACCCTGATATCGAAGCACGCTACCTCCCCCTTTGGAGAAAACCTCAACATTTTGATTTTGAATAGATTCCTTTAACTTTACCAAAATAGGGTCCTCGTCTTGCCTAGACTTTACATCAATCACCAAATACGACTCTGATCCATTCTGAACAATAGCACCGCCATCAGTAGATTCAACTAACCGAACTTCCAACCTTGAAAGTCCATGCACATCCTTCACCATCTCATTCTTTCCCTCATCTACATGGGACACACTTTCCATGGAGAGTCTATTTAGTGCATCTGCTACTACATTATCCTTGCCCGGATGGTAAAGGACACTCATGTCATAGTCTTTAAGTAGCTCCAACCACCTTCTTTGTTGTAGATTTAGATCCTTCTCGGTAAACACATATTGTAGACTCTTATGGTCCATAAACACATCAACGTGGACCTCGTGCAAATAATTTATCCATATCTTCAAGGTGAATACCATTGCGGCCAATTCAAGATCATGGGTTGGTTAATTCTTCTCATGAACTTTCAGCTGTCTGAAGGCATATGCTATAACTTTCTCATGCTGCATCAATACACACCCAAGTCTGATCCTGGAAGCATCAGAATACACCACGAACCCATCGGTACCCTCAGGTAGAGTTAACACCGGTGCTGAGGTGAGTCGAGTCTTCAACTCTTGGAAGCTCTTCTCACAAGCCTCCGACCATTGGAATTTCACCTTCTTCTGGGTCATTTGGTCAAGGGTGCTGCAATAGATGAGAAACCTTCAAAAAATCTCCGATAGTAGCCAGCTAAACCTAAAAAGCTCTGGATATCTAAAGGATTTACCGGTCTAGGCCAATTCTTCACCACTTCTATTTTCTGAGAGTCCACCTTTATGCCCTCACTTGATACCACATGGCCCAAAAATGACATTGAGTTCAACCAAAACTCTCACTTTCTGAATTTAGCATAGAGTTGGCGATTCTGGAGAGTCTGAAGCACCACCCTCAAATGAGCGGCATGCTCCTCCTCACCCTAATAGTATATTAGGATGTCATCAATGAACACGATCACGAACATCTCCAAGTATGGCTTGAACACCTTTTCATCAAGTTTATAAAATCTAAAAGAGCATTTGTTAGTTCAAAAGACATAACTACAAACTCGTAATGACCATACCGCGTCCTAAAAGCTATCTTCAAGATGTCTCTCTCTCGAACCCTGAGCTGATGGTACCCAGATCTGAGATCTATCTTCGAAAAACACTTGGCACCCTGAAGCTGGTCAAACAAATCATCAATCCTAGGTAGAGGATACCTTTTCTTGACAGTGACCTTGTTCAATTATCGATAGTCAATGCACATACGAAGAGAACCATCTTTCTTTTGGATAAAGAGAATCGGTGCACCCCATGGGGACTTGCTAGGTTTGATGAAACCCTTATGTAACAGGTCCTTCAACTGCTCCTTCAACTCCTTTAACTGAGCTGGAGCCATTCTATAGAGAGGAATAGATATAGGCTGCGTGTCGGGAAGAAGATCAATACCAAAATCAATCTCCTACTCGGGAGGGATTCCTGGTAGATCATCTGAGAAGACTTCTGGATACTCACATATTACTGGAACTGACTGGATAGTCGGGGTCTCGAACTTCGCATCCTTAACCATAACTAGATGGTACACACAACCTTTGTAGATCATCTTTCTGGCCTTAAGGTAGGAAAGGAAACAACCTACAGGCACAACTGAACTACCCTTCCACTCTATAACTGACCCACCCAAAAATCTGAACTCTACTGCTTGGGTTCTGTGATTAACAGAGGCATAACATGCAAATAGCAAATCCACGACAAGAATAATATCAAAGTTAGTCATGGCTAACTCTACTAGGATTGCGGAGGTGACCTTCTACAATATTGTAATCGGGAAACCTCTATACACCCGCGTAGCTACAATCGAATCACCAACGAGAGTAGAGACTGAGAATCATTCTGACAGAATTTTGGGACTGAATCCAAAGCTACTAGAAATATATGGTGTCTCAAACGACAAGGTAGCCCCTGGATCTAAAAAAGCATAAGAATCAAGGTGAAACACTTATAACATACCAGTGACTATATCCAGAGAGACCTCTTGCTCCTAGCGAGAGGCTAAGGCATAAAATCTACTTTGGCGCTGGCTGCCACCTATGCTAATAGATGCCCCTTACTGTGTTGGGCGTGCGGGTGGAGCTTCTGAACTAGAGGCTGGACCTCAGCACCCATCATGGCCTATATAGCTACTGGGAAATCTCTAAGCATATTCCTGGGCTTTCCACAAGCGAAGAAAGCACCTGTACCTGCCAAACACTTACCTGTGTGCCCCCGACCACACCTGCGGCAAGTTGGGATGCTGCAATCTGTAGGCCTGCTGCTCTGACCCCTGGAGCCTGATGCTCGTCCTCTCTAGTGGTGCCTAGGTCTGGATGGCACACGCAATGCTGAAGAAGCTGGGGCTGAAGATCTCTGGTGGGTCTGCTGTCGGTGTCCACTATCTGACTTCAGCTAACAGAATGTATAACTATCAGTCCTGGCCCTCTTGGCCTCTCTTTCCCGCATATGCGCCTCCTCCATCAGTTGGGCATACAAGACTATCCGAGGTAAATCTATATCCTGATGGAGCATAGCGGTCCTGCCATCCTTGTCTAAATAGGCTGCCACTCCACGAACAAATCTTCTCACTCGTGCCCTCTGATCAACCACTAACTCAGGGGTGTACTTAGACAAACGAGTGGACTCTAAGGCATATTCTTCCATCGTCATCTTCCCCTATTTACGATTCATGAACTCTGCCGCCTTTAACTCTCTTATCTCACGAGGGAAGAATCGATCTAGAAAAGCAACATGAAACTCCTCCCAACTAACAGGGCCTGCTCCGGTAGCCGTATATATCCTTCCATTGTCGAAACCAAATGTGTGCGACTCCTTGCAATTGATATGAGGCTAACTCAGCACACTCAACTCCATTCACCCCCATGACCTGGGTGATCTTCACAATCTCATCAATGAACTTATGCGGGTCCTCATCCACTTTTGACCCAAGGAACTTTGGTGGGTTCATTCTAAAGAAATCTCTGACTCAAGTTGCCACTACATTTTCGTTCTACGAAAAATGCGCCACCGCCTTCTAGTTGGCTTGATGGGTCAAGGCCTATGCTAGCATCTGAATGGCTGCCCGAAACTTAGCATGGGCAACCGGCTCTGGTGCATGGTGCTCTTGGACTGGTGGGGCTTGTTGGTGCCTGTCTCCGTTGCCATACTCATGGCTGTTTCCATTCCCGTTCCTCCTACCATTAACTCTGCGGGGAGCCATGATTCTGCAATCACGAATAGTATGAGTTAAAAGGATAGGGGGACATTTCATCGCACGACATAGATCATGAAAGAAGGGAACATTTCCTAAATGTCTCGTAGCCTCTTCGTCATAAGTGTGGCACGCTTCACAACCATGAAAAAGACTCTAGTCAATGCGGCTTTCAAACACCCTAGGACACTTCAAATCTACTGCTCTGATACAAAGTTTGTCACGACCCAAACATAGGCCCAGATTGAGACACGGGACAAGGAACCCCGAGGGACTCCAAGTCAACCCATTGCATGAACATACATCTAACTAAATAATGAAAATGATAGATCAACATAATAAACTTAGCGGAAGTCTAAAATAAGCACAACATAACATTTACACTTGAATCTAAAGTTGATTACATTTTGTGTATGAAAAGCCTCTATTACTGATAAGTTGATGGGACAATACCCCCAACTAACTCTTTAAGTACGAAATTGAATACATAAAGAAAACTGATAAAACATGGTCCTCAGGAGATGAGGACTCACCAACAACTGTGGGATGCTAACTTTGAAAGGTTGGCTAAGGATGAGGCTAAGTTTGATTATCGGGGCCTATATCATAAAATGATACAACATTGAGTATGCGGTCAGTACGTGGAATTTACCAAGTATGCAAGGTAAGTAAAACCTCTTAATAAGTAAAATCATTTAAAACATGAATGATATAAACCAAATAAGAATATGGGAGTAAGGCTTGCGTGCTATTTTCCTGAAAACATGATCTCAACATAACATAATATCATAACTGAATTGATTAACCCAAAGCTAAAATCTAATAATCATAACTAAAACGGAACATCAGGTCAAACCTACTTTAGAACATATGTAGATGTATATATATCATGAATGATAAACATGCATAACTAAAATAATGATTAACAATGGAAGACTTGTCTTTTAACCGATATACCACGATAGAGCTTATGTGGTCCCAACTATCACACTCAAGTGGGTAGTTCCATCCAAAGCCTTTCCAGGGCTAAGGACGTTACCATGATACCGATATCAAGCTCGGGCCCCAATCGGGCAGGAGATAGCTCACAAAGGAGGTCCCAAAGTGTATATAAATCAACCTACGTTGGTGTGTAGTTCTAAGGCATAGGTGATTGACCCTTCGCCTACTCAGTGGTAGACATTACTCCCAAAAAATGCATATGCTCTCCATCATTATTTTTAACGAAGCTCACCATCGTCTATTAGAGAAGCTCAATAATCAAATACATCTCAAATATGAAATTATATATATATATATATATATATATATATATATATATATACTTTAGCTCAAACCAGACCACTAACTGAAAATAATTGGGAGTCTTCGCTCCAAAATCATGTGGTAAGCACAATTCGGGAAATCATAAATCATATTTTAACATGTGGGCATTTTCCAATACTTCAACATGCTTGAAAATACTCAATTCACTCGAAAAAATGATTATAAACATGGGTAACTCGAAAACATATTTTTCATAAATATAATCTCATCACACTCAAACATTCATTATAAATCTCAACTTTCATGAATTTCTCATAAATGGGCATTTTGATTCGTAAAGTTGTAAACATGATTGTAATTGAAAACAATGTAAACTTTCCCATGATTAATAATTAATTAATAGAGACGCATTTAAACCATATCCATGCAGTAATTTTGAATTCTCATGCATTGGATTAAAACCCCATAGAATCAACATAGGAATTTCCATGATTTAGAGAGAGATTGGGCATGAGCATGAATGGATTCACCCATTAATAACCCTACATACGTGAAAGAGTTTGATTCTACCACTTCTCTATATTCCCAAGAAAGGTTTGAAGAAGAACCTTGAAGGATTAGCCTTGATCACCTCTATAGACCCTTACTCTTGCATGCATGAATATGAATGACCTAGAATAGACCACTCTTAAAACCCACTATTCATCACTTAAAATGACATAGTTTAGACCTTAAGATCGTAGAAATTAGGAAAAATCCTATCACGCCCCACCTTGTGAGGCATGACTAGCACCTGGTGCCCTTCTAGGATCTGAACTGACTTAACTAGACCCATGCACTCCTGGTGTAGGCTTACTTCCCAAACCAAGAAAACAACAGGCTATATCTCGGCTGTAAATACAACCTCCAGTCGACAAGGCCTTACAACCACCTATAAAGAAAAACAACTAACAAGAAACGAGAAATAACAAGGAATCCTACGTGGACTGAAAAGACCACCAAGATGTCTAGTTATGACTGTAAAGTAAATCCAGTGCTAAGCTAAACTATGGCCTACGAGGCCGCTAATTGACAGCTAAACAAAGCCCCACACGGTCAACATGTAAACTAAAACACATATGGGCCCCACACAACCACCAATAGCTAACCACAGGGAAATAAAAACAATACACAAGCCTCTAGGAGTAATATGATGGTCGGGACAGGGGCCCGACCTACCCAAAAACTGTATCAATCAAAAAAAGTAAACCTTCTATCTACAAGATCCGAAGGAAAGGAGCCACCTTTCTAACAATCCTGGTTGAAGACTAAGAGGGACCAACTCCTCATCTATCCGCACTTACAGGCAAGTAATGCAACACCCTAGGATGTACGTCAGTACAATATGTATTGAATACGTAAGGCAATAATTGTAAATGACTAAAATAAAGAGATAGAACTGAGAATACTGAAATGGAGGAATAAAGATCATAATTGAGTAATTAAACTCTCTGTTATCTAATTTATAAATAACTAAAGCAAACAAGAACCTTACCTGGCCCCCATAAGTCAGAAGGTACAACCAGCATAGAATAACCCACTTGGGGCCCCCATAAGCCCTGGTGAGTACACTGCAATCTACATACCCCTAACAAGGTCATAATGGGTCAACTGGTACCTATGGCCGTCCTTCCAGTCTGCTCGGCCCCTGACTGTATCTGTGACTGAGTCCAGTGGACTCCTAATATCTACACCCCGGGCCCCAGGCTTGACGGGGGTGTGTAGAGCCAACCATGACATATAATAGCCCAGCCATGAAATGGACTGTATGAGGACCTGGGACCCCATATTCATCCCTCGCGGATGGTATACCGCTACATAGAGCGATGTCATCTCGACCCTGGCGGGCGTCGACACAGCTAATAACCTTGGGATCGATCCTGAAGGCTATACAGGAAAAATCCATCCCAAACTAACATGGAATACATGTTTCAACTAATATCAACAACTAATCACAATATACATGCTTCTGGTATTCTTACTGGGATTCAAACTGAGTTATCATGCTAAAGAAACTAACTTGCTGAAGGAAACTGCCTTAACATACCTCATTCGCCGATTCTTGATTAACTTGCGAGTTTCAGTTCGTATTCAACTGCTCTTCTTAACTAAAATCGTATTACTGGGGGAATATGACTAGTTTCAGTACTAAATTCGGCAAAAACAATAACTTTATATAAAAGTATTAACTGTATTTCAACTTAATGGAACAAGGTCGAGAACTCATAATTTCTTGAGAATCCAAAAGGGAGAAATGCTTAGTTGAAGCCTATGATCATATAGAAATTAATTTGGAGCAATTCCAACGACTTTGGCTCAACGGTGTTACGATTTTCTGGGAAATTTCATGAAAATAACTCCATAGCAATGCTCCCTGCAGCCTTAAACTTCAATACCCGAAGTTAATTTGAATTCTGGCGGCGTTTGATAGCGTAATCGGATGAAAACTCACTAATCTCTTCGTTGTCTCTCAAGTCTGTCCATTGGAATTATTTGAAAGTGTGAACTCAATTGAATATATATATATATATATATATATATATATATATATATATATATATATATATATATATATATATATATTAGGGCGGCGGCAGGGAGGCGCGCTGCACTGCCCATCGCGCCAACCTCCCTGCGAGTCGTGCCCCTCAACGCCCCAAGGGGCCAGTGTTGCGTTCCAACGCACAAGCAAGTGTACGCGGTCATACAAGTAATACAGTGACCCTCCTTAAGAGCCGGATGTTGAACCCACAGGGATTGGACTATTTCCGCAAATTATGAAGTTCAAGTGTGAGATTAACCTTCACAAGTGTTGATTATAGAAGTTTTCGGTAATTTATAATTAAATTTTGGGGTGGTCACAAAATAGTCTTAAAACTATATAAGAAGAAACTAGAGCTAAGGTCGAATAATCATGCAATGCTACATTTTTTAATGGTTCAAGTATGATATTATCAATTATTGTCTCACATAGTTGAAACTGCGATGTTCATGGTCTCTCGAGCCTCTAAACTTGACAAACTAGCCTCACAACTACATCATTGAGCGAGGATGTGATATCCTAGTTCGTGGGCAATTCAACTACATGGATGTGGTTTACAGGGTTTATGCTCTTGATTAGGGACTTTCGTACCTCTAATCATTTAATCCAACTTAGCTTCACAACTACTTCTACGAGTGGTGGAGTGACAATTCTAAGCCAGTGTCTTGCTATCATCCCATTTTATCGACCAAGCAAGGCGAATTAGGTATAATTTCTATCCTAACCGCGAATCATATCTAAAGATAAGAAATTGCTCCCTACATTCCTATGTTCTTTCCTAGGGTTACTCTTTCAAGCTTTTACCTAAGCTTAACGCATTTGTTTTCATGGTGATCAAGCATAAAAACAACAATAATGAAGAATGTAAGACAAAACAACAATTAACAACTCAAACCAAAATGAATTCATGCAATTACAATCATATCACGTGGCCTCAACCCTAGAGGACGGGTTTTAGCCACTCGTGTTCGTACAATAACTCAAAAATATTTTTAAAGTAGTGTACTTACAAGATTAGATAAAAGAGAATGTAAAATTGATGAACCCTAGGTGAGTTCTCCACTTCTCCCTTTGCTCCTATACGGTTTTCCAGAAAATATTTCGTAACATTTGATTTGGGAGCTAAGGGTTTAATTTATAGTAAATAGGGAATGTGCCAATTTTTGCCTATCGTGGAATGGCTCCGTGGCACGGAGCATAACGCACCAATTTGCCTCCGTGCCACGGAGGTAACGCGTAGGCTCACTGGAAATTGCCTAAAAATGGAACTTTTCCGAGGCATGGCGCGATGGCCAACATGGCACGGCGCATGTGCTGTGCGATGGCCTGTGTGACACGGCCTTGTTGTGCAGATGTACCTAGCGTGGCACTGCGCTAGCACCTGGGCAAGCAATTATGCCCAAGATCACTACCCCACACTTAAAGCCTTGTTCATCCTCGAACACCTTATTTGCATCTCATGCACATGAAGACTCACACATAGCTAATTGAGCAAGACAATTCAAGCTACGGCTACAACGATTATTTTAGATAGCAAGTTAAAAATAGAACATGTAAGAGTTAACCATTAAAATAAAATATAACTAAGTTAAGACTTCCTAACCTCAAGAATTGACTCTTAATCTTAACAACCTCATGCAAATCAACCGATCAAGAAATCCAACATGAATTTTATCCTCCATTAAACATGTGCCCTCACAACAAGATAGTTACCCATTTTAACTCACAAAATTTCAAATCATACTGTGTATGGGTATATAAATAAGAATTAAGCTCACTCTCACAAAGAATTCACATGCCACGTGTATTGACCCATAAGCTTGCCCTTAGTGTTTTACTCCACTAATTTTAAGGATGTTTGAGCGTAAGATCAAGTAGGACTTATTGAGTTGTAATGTAAGTTAAGGATAGGTAGGTACTCTTATGGCTAATAATAGTGACTGTCTTCCCTGAGCGCTTTTAATACATCACACTCTCCTTACGAACTTCCCTCCTCTTACTTCACCTTTATACTTGTCTACTCCCAGTTTCCTATTTTGCTTCCCATTTCTTTAAGCACACTTAGCTTATTAGTAAGGAGTACTCAAGCAACTTTTTCATTCATTTGTTCTCTTACTCCTTACTAATACTCAAGCATTTTCAAACAAGTGCACCTCTAATCCTTTCCTCAAATCCCACAATTGTTATGTTCCTTTCTTTTTCACCATTCTCACTCCTTTACTCTTTTGGATTTTTCACTTAAGCGCTTAGGAGTTCTGGATCAAATTCAAGGCTACTGAAAGAAAAGGATTCAACTTATGTTGTTGCTATCAAGGAATAGGCTTAAGGATCAATGGGGTTAACTAGGATAAGACATTTAAGTTAGGTAGAGTGAGGGATAAAATTAGGCTCATTCAAAGAAATGCCTAAATCATCTCCTACAATTGACATCCCTCATTTTATTTTGTATACACACAAGGAAAGTTTTAGACACTACACAGTAGCATGGAATAGTCAAAAACCTTACACTCACAGCACATGCTCAATTCAAGACAAATTCAGCAGACTCTAAACTCAGCTAATCACAAGAATTCAAAATTAAGCTTTAAGCACATAGAGTCACATTCAAGAGCCTAGGTGTCTCAAACAGAGTCATACAACTTGCATGCTTCAACACTACCCATACTTGCATCTCACCATCATGTATAGCACATAACAAGAATATCAAGCCATCAATTAGCTATGGGTTCAAACACCAAAATCTATTGACTAATTTTCCATCAAGACGGTCGTCATCCATCCATCGTCGGGCATAGTCCCTGACTATGGCTAAAAACAACTATATACAGACAAAGATTTTTTTTTTAATTTTTCGGTTCAAGGAACCCCCGTCGGAAAAGAACCGAAAAGAAAAACCAACGGGTGAGTGAATCATGCTCAAATCAAAAAATTTAAAATTTTGGCTCAAGAAATATATTAAACACCACATTCACCCAAAGTCATTAAGCACAAAATTTTTGAAATTTTCCTCACCCTACACTTGAATCATGCTATGTCCCCATAGCAACTAATTAATATTCAAAAAGGGTGAGAAATACTCCCTGAGGCCTCTAGGCCTAGCTAAAAGCATGTTTTTCTTCATTTTTGAGAAAGTGGGTGTTCGACCCCACACTTTTCCTCTTTCATGCTTCTTAGCTTCCTCCTCGCAAGGTACTCAGACTTCCCTTCCATTTGTGCTTAATTCTCCACTAGAAACAACAACAAGATGAAAATAAATAAAATCAACATAAATTAACAATAAAAAATTTATACCTGTGGTACCTTTGGGTTGCCTCCCAAGCAACGCCTAATTTTATAGCACGGCATGACGTGGACTATCCTTTTTAGGATATCCTCATACCCATGTTCCCTTTTGAGAACCATCTTCTTCTCTTTTTGTTTTTCGAGGGAACAACCACCACTCTGTCCCTCTCTTCCTCTAACTCCTTCTCTAATAGAAGCCCTTCATTAGATTCGGGCTGAAAAGCAATCATCTCTTGTGTCTGTGGACTTGTGGAATCTGCCACTCCACACTTAGCCTCTGCTAACACACTAATCTTACAAAGGTCTCTGTAATGTGTGGGTGGATTAATCTCTTGGTATACCCGGAAGAGTTCTTCTTCATCGTTGACCCTCATTTTCAGGGTCCCTGCTCTTACATTAATAATCGCTCCTCGAGTGGCCAAGAATGGACGTCCCAAGATTAGGGGTACCTTGTCATCAACTTGAAAATCCAATATGAAGAAATCAGCGGGTATAATGAACTTACCCACTTTGATGAGAAGGTCCTCAATTATTCCCTCTGGTGCCACATGCGACCTATCTGCCAGCTGCAACATCAATCGTGTTGGTCTCGGTTGACCCAACCCCAAGGTGTTAAACAAAGATAAGGGCATTAGATTAACTACAGCCCCTAAATCACACAAAGCTCTTATCACCTCAGCTTTACCAATTTGTATAGGGAGGGTAAAACTCCCTGGGTCTTTGATCTTTCTAGGTATTTTGCTCATTACCCAGTGGCTGCACTCCTTAGTCAATGCTACTATCTGAATATCCACCAATCTGACTTTGTTGGCCACCACATATTTCAAGTATTTAGCATACCTGGGCATTCCCTGCAAGACATCCAGCAAAGGAAAATTTATCTGAAGTTCTTTAAAAATATCAAAGAACTTATTAAAGCATTCCTCCTTCTTGCTCTTTTTGAATCTTTGCGGAAATGGTGGTAGGGGTCTTTGTGCTGGCTGCGATGATGATTTTGCATTTTGTTGCCCAACACTCTAATTTTCTTCTTCTTCAGTGGATGGTCCCATTGTAACCAACTCCGGCTGTATCTCATTTCTCTTCTCTTTTGGTGTTGCATCAGCTAATCGCTTGCCACTCCTCAGACTAATGGCATTGACCTGTTGGGGGTTTGTGTCTATGTCACTGGGTAATTCTCCCTGCGGTCTAGTGTGGTGAGCAGCTGCTATTTGACCATCTGCTTCTCTAGATTGCGGGTGGCCAACTGCTAATTTTTCAAATCTGATTTCATCCTCGCCTGATTCACTGCCAATTTGGTCTATGTCTCCATGTTCTTCTGCGACGTCTCCTCAATGTTGCTGCTCAACTGGCCATCATTCTGCCTATTCTTCTACTGATATTGCTATTGCTAAGGTTGCTGGTAGCTTTGCCTTTGATTTTCACCCCAAGAAAAATTCAGGTGGCTCTACCAACTCTTGTTGTAATTGTTCCTGAGATTCTGATTGTTCCTCTAAACATTCCCAACAAAATTGACTGATTCCCGATTGGCCTCGCATGATTCTACATTATTCCCATTATTGCCACAGATTTCACACCAACTCGGAGCTTGCTAAACTGCATTTACCTGACCCTGTTGTTGGTTCATACTCAGTTTATTGAACTGAGTCATCATCTGATGCTAAAATGATGCTAGTCATGCCGCCAAGGCATTTACTCCATCTACCTCTATCAGCCCTGCTGTTCTCTTTCATGCCTCTCTCAATGACTTGCTGTGCCACTCTGGATTTCCTTGCGCAATTCTGTTCAACAAGGTGTACAACTCGTCATAAGTCTTCTCTAATGCTTGACCACCCGATGCCGAGTCTAGTAAAATTTTTGTGTGTGGGTCTAGACCTTCTACAAAAGTATGGGCTAGCACTTCATTGGACTGCTGATGACGGGGGCAGTCTCTCAATAATGATTCAATCTCTCCCAAGCCAAGTACAAGTTCTCCTCCGGCCTCTGCTTGAAACTTAAAATTTCACTCTTGAGTTTGGCAATCTTGCCTGAAGGGAAGAATCTGCTAAGAAACTTCTTTGCCAAATCATCCCAAGAAGTTATGGAATTCGGTGGCTCAGATTTCAACCACCTCTTTGCCTCTCCCAACAATGAGAATGGGAAGAGAGTAAGTCGGACATAATCTGTGGACACTCTGGTGGGGACGAACGTGTCACTAATCTCACAAAAGTTCTGTAAATGCTGCTGTGGGTCCTCATGAGTCATCCCAGTGAACTGGCCACTAGAATGTAACAGCTGCACCATATTCTGTTTCAATTCAAAGTTTCCTCCAGGTTCTTGTGTGCGGATACTAGAGGTCACATTTGTCGCTAGTGGGATAGCCACTTCGCAAAGTGGTCGGGCTGCCATGATATCAGGTAACAACTTTGCTTGTCCTGCCGGTGGTTGTTGTTGTAACCTCTCCTGAAGTATCTTTAGCTTTTGCTCTAGAGCTTCCCTCCTGCGTAAATAAAGTTAACATTCAGGCTCCAGCAACGGTTCCACTAGCTCTCTATTCCTTGCAAGCTCTGCAAGGACAACCTGTCACCTGCAATATATCAGACTAAGACCAAGTTTCTCAACACTTAAAGAAATTAAAAATCACACAAAAAACAGAAAAATTTACTAAAATTCGCAATTTCCCAGCAACGGCACCAAAAACTTGTTGCGTTCCAACGCACACGCAAGTGTACGCGGTCGTACAAGTAATACAGTGACCCTTCTTAAGAGCCGGATGTCGAACCCACAGGGATTGCACTATTTCAGCAAATTATGAAGTTCAAGTGTGAGATTAACCTTCACAAGTGCGAGATTAACCTTCACAAGTGCTGATTATAGAAGTTTTCGGTAATTTATAATTAAATTTTGGGGTGGTCACAAAATAGTCTGAAAAAAATATAAGAAGCAACTAGAGCTAAGGACGAATAATCATGCAATGCTACATTTTGTAATGGTTCAAGTATGATATTATCAAGTGTTGTCTCACATAGTTGAAACTGCGATGTTCATGGTCTCGAATGAAGTTGACATTCAGGCTCCAGCAACGGTTCCACTAGCTCTCTATTCCTTGCAAGCTTTGCAAGGACAACCTGTCACCTGCAATATATCAGACTAAGACCAAGTTTCTCAACACTTAAAGAAATTAAAAATCACACAAAAAATAGAAAAATTTACTAAAATTCGCCATTCCCCAGCAACGGCACCAAAAACTTGTTGCGTTCCAACGCACACGCAAGTGTACGTGGTCGTACAAGTAATACAGTGACCCTTCTTAAGAGCCGGATGTCGAACCCACAGGGATTGGAGTATTTCAGCTAATTATGAAGTTCAAGTGTGAGATTAACCTTCACAAGTGCGAGATTAACCTTCACAAGTGCTGATTATAGAAGTTTTCGGTAATTTATAATTAAATTTTGTAGTGGTCACAAAATAGTCCGAAAAAAATATAAGAAGCAACTAGAGCTAAGGACGAATAATCATGCAATGCTACATTTTGTAATGGTTCAAGTATGATATTATCAAGTGTTGTCTCACATAGTTGAAACTGCGATGTTCATGGTCTCTCGAGCCTCTAAAAACGACAAACTAGCCTCACAACTACATCGTTGAGCGGGGATGTGATATCCTAGTTCGTGGGCAATTCAACTACATGATGTGGTTTACGGGGTTTATTCTCTTGATTAGGGACTTTCGTACCTCTAATCATTTAATCCAACTTAGCTTCACAACTACTTCTACGAGTGGTGGAGTGACAATTCTAAGCCGGTGTCTTGCTATCATCCTGTTTTATAAACCAAGAAAGGCGAATTAGGTATAATTTCTACCCTAACAGCGAATCATATCTAAAGATAAGAACTTGCTCCCTACATTCCTATGTTCTTGCCTAGGATTCTCTTTCAAGCTTTTACCTAAGCTTAACGCAAATTTTTTCATGGTGATCAAGCATAAAAACAATAATAATGAAAAATGTAAGATAAAACAACAATTAACAACTCAAACCAAAATGAATTTGTGCAATTAAAATCATATCACGTGGCCTCAACCCTAGAGGATGGGTTTTAGCCACTCATGTTCGTACAATAACTCAAAAATATTTTTAAAGTAGTGTACTTACAAGATTAGATAAAAGAGAATGTAAAATTGATGAACCCTAGGTGAGTTGTCCACTTCTCCCTTTGCTCCTCTACGGTTTTTCAGAAAATATTTCATAACATTTGATTTTGGGAGCTAAGGGTTTAATTTATAGTAAATAGGGAATGTGCCAATTTTTGCTTGTCGTGGAATGGATTCGTGGCACGGAGCTTAACGCACCAATTTGCCTCCGTTCCACGGAGGTAACGCGTAGGCTCACTAGAAATTGCCTAAAAATAGAACTTGGCCGAGGCATGGAGCGATGGCCAACATGGCACGGTGCATGTGCTGCGCGATGGCCTGTGTGACACGGCCTTGTTGCGCAGATGTACGTAGCGTGGCACAGCGCTGGCGCGCAGACACCCTGGTTTGCTTCTTCCTCTCATGCGCCTGGCATTGGCGTGGCACGGTGCTGGGTGCGGCACACGCACAGCGTGGCACGCTGCCTGGCGCGGCCAGCCTTGCCATGGCATGCTTCCTTGCCTACTTTTGCAATTTTCTTCCAATTCCATTCCTCCACTTCACCCACCATTATTTAGTCCCTCAATTGCATTTTTCACCTACAAAACAAGGACTAATCATGTTGGTTAGTACGCATCCAAATTTACATAAACTCACATGATAATGTAAATGTATAAATAGACAAAAATGACTAAATCAAGTTATAAAATAGCAGTTGGGTAAGCAATTATGCCCAAGATCAACCGGTGTGCCCTGCTGCCCAGGGCACCATTGTGACGGCGCGTCGCGCTGGCCCTTGCGGCCTGGCCTCGCTTGAGTCGACTTCCGAGGCTTTCCCATATGCAACAAACTCTTCTTACCTACCAAAACTCATATGTACGTCTACTAAATGTTAACATTTTTACGGGGTGTAACATCCTCCCCCCTTAGGAACATTCGTCCTCGAATGTCTACTTGATTTACAGGAGTTTAACTCAATTTAGGACTATTATTCTAGAAAAAATTTGGCAGAGTTTCCTTTGTAATATGGACTATCTGAAAACCCTGAAACGTAGAAAAGTCCAACAAAGGTACTCACAAAGTACTATAACAGTTATTTCACAACAATGATGAAGTCAACTGAGCAATATATATAACACAAATCATGAAACAACACCTAAATCAATAACTTATCTTAACTGCATAATCTAGACTAAGCCTGGAACAAATGAGGATATCTATATCTCATATCATCCTCAGCTTCCCAAGTCATCTCTTCTCTATTCTTCTTTCTCCACAATACTTTAACAGAGGAAACATCCTTAGTCCTCAACCTACGAACCTGCCGATCTAATATGGCCACTAGGACTTCTTCATAAGCTAACTCCTCGGTAATCTATACTTCCTCAACTGGCACAACTCGGGACGGATCCCCTATGCACTTCCTAGCATTGACACATGAAAGACCGGATGAACGGATTCCAATTCTGAAGGCAAATCTAGCTCATATGCACCTGGCCTATTCTCCGGAGTATTCGGTATGACCTAATAAACCTTGGGCTAAGCTTACCCTCTTTGCCAAACCTCAGTACGTCCTTCATTGGCGATACTTTCATAAACACCCAATCGTCCATATTGAACTCCAAGTTCCTACTTCGTACATCAGCGTAAGAATTCTGGTGGCTTTGAGCTGTCAACGGGCATTCTCGAATGAGCTTCACTTTCTCCTCTGAATGATGGATCATGTATGGTCTAATTAAATCTGATTCTCCAAATTCGAACCAACCAACTGGAGATCTGCACTTCCGCCCTTATAAGGATTCATAAGGTGCCATTTGGATTGCCGAGTGATAACTGTTATTGTAGGCAAACTCAATAAGTTGTAAATGTTCATCCCAGCTGCCCCCGAAGTCTAGCACGAACGCCCGTAATATATCCTCAAGCATCTCAATGGTACGTTCTGCCTGTCCATCTATCTGAGGATGGAATGCTATACCCAGATTAACTTGTGTTCCCAATCCTCTTTGAAAAGACTTTCAGAACCTAGCTGTGAATTGTGCTCCTCTGTCAAAAATAATAGACACTGGAACTCCGTGTTATCTAACTATTTCCCTGATGTAAAGCTCGACATAATCCTCAACTTAGAAAGTGGTCTTGACTGGCAGAAAATGAGTTGACTTCATCAATTTGTCAACAATCACCCAGATGGAATCAAATCTGCGTCTGCTACGGGGTAACCTTGTCACAAAATCCATATTAACTGCCTCCCATTTACACATGGGAACTGCTATCTCCTGTGTCAATTCATCGGGTTTTTGATGTTCGGCTTTCACTTGCTGGCAATTAGGACATTTAACTACAAATTCTGCTATCTCCTTTTTCATTCCCGGCCATCAGTAATTTTCTTTTATGTCATGATACATCTTTGTTGAACCGGATGAAGAGAGTAACGGGAATAATGCACCTTAATCATGATCTGCTGGCGGAATCCTACCACATCTGGAACACAGAGGCGATCCCTATATCTCAAAACTCCTTCTTCAGTTACCTTGAAATCCACTACTTTCCCTCGCTGAACCTTATCTTTGAGCTGAACCAGGTTAGGGTCTTCATATTGTCGTTCTTTCACTTCTATAATCAGTGATGATACTGCAGTATTCTGGATCACTATTCCACTGTCTCCCGAGTATACTATTTGGATGGCTAAACTAGCTAACTGATGCAATTCTCGAGCCAATTCCCTCTCGTTGGGCTTCAAATATGCCAAACTTCCCATGGATTTGCGACTAAGGACCTCTACTACAACATTGTCTCTTCCTGGGTGATATAAAATGTTCACATCATAGTCCTTCAACAGCTCTAACCAGTGACGCTACCGCAGATTCAACTCTTTCTATGTGAAAATGTACTGGAGGCTCTTATGATCAGTAAAAATGTCTAGGTGAACTCCATAAAGATAGTGCCTCCATATTTTCAAGGCATGAATTACCTCGTCCAACTCCAGATCATGGGTGGGGTAGTTCTTCTCATGCTTCCTTAGCTATCTAGAAGCGTAAGCAATTACTTTATCATGTTGCATCAAAACGGATCCTAACCCGACACCCGAAGAATCGCAGTACACTACATAACCCTATGATCCTTCTTGCAAGGCTAATACTGGTGCTGAGGTCAATCTATTTTTCAACTCCTGGAAGCTCAGTTCACATGCTTCGGTTCATTGAAATTTAGCTGCTTTCTGACTTAACTTGTGCAAGGGCACTGATAGAGTAGAAAACTCTTCTACAAACCTCCTATAACACCCGGCTAACCCCAGGAAACTGCGTACCTCAGTCAGAGTGGTAGGTCTAGGCCATGTTTTTACTGCTTCAATCTTCTGCGAATCTACCTATATACTAGCATCTAACACAATGTGGCCTAAAAAGGCCACTGAATTCAACCAAAATTCACATTTAGATAACTTTGCATATAGGTGGCGATCCCTAAGAATTTGGAGCACTATTCGTAGGTGATCTCTGTGATATACCTCTGAACGGGAATACACCAGGATTTCATCAATAGATACTATCACAAAAAGGTCTAGGTACGGCTTGAAGATGCTGTTCATCAAGTCCATGAACACTGTTGGAGCATTCGTCAGCCCAAAGGACAAACTAGAAATTCAAAATGGCCATACCTGGTCCTAAAAGCAGTCTTTGGAACATCTTTCTCTCGAACCCGAACCTAATGATATCCTGACCTTAAGTCAATTTTTGAGAAATACTTTGCCCCCTGTAACTGGTCAAACAAGTCATCTATTCTGGGAAACGGGTACTTATTCTTATAGTGACTTTATTTAGCTTCCGGTAATCTATACACATGCAGAGGGAGTCATCCTTCTTCCTCACAAACAAAACTGGTGTACCCCACAGTGAAGTACTCGGCCTGATAAAGCCCTTATCTAACAGATCTTTTAACTGCTCCTTTAATTCTCTGCACTTAGCAGGAGCCATTCGTTATGGAGGAATAAATATAGGCTGAGTACCCGGTAATAGGTCAATTGCAAAGTCGATCTCCCATTCTGGGGGAATACCAGGTAGTTTATCTGGGAATACATCTGGAAATTCAATGACTACTAGAATGGATTGGAGAGTCGGAGATTCTGCTTGGACATTTTGAACCTTGACAATATGATAAATACATCCTTTTGCTATCAATTTTCTCGCCCGAAGATAGGAAATAAACCTACCTTTTGGCGTGGCTGTACTACTTTTCCACTCCAGTACAACCTACCCTAGAAAGTGGAATTGGACAGTTTTGGTCCAACATTCTACTTTGGCATAACATGGCGCCAGCCAATACATACCCATAATTGCATCAAAATCAATCATCTCTAATTCTAACAAATTTTTAAAGTCTGACGACTAACAACTTCTACTGTTCACCCTCGGTAGACCCTTTTAGCTATAATGGAATCACCGATGGGTGTACACACTGAAAAAGGTCACCGAAGTAATTCTGGCGTGATACCGAACTTTCGAGACACTAACGGTGTAGCATAAGACAAGGCAGATCCTGGATCTATCAATACATAAATAGAATGAGAGCAAACGTCCAGCATGCCTGTCACCACATCCAACGACGACTATGACTCATGTCATCCCAGTAAAGCATAATTGCGATCTAGACCAGTACCTAAACTAGAGGCCCCTGACCTGCCTCGGCCTCTGTCAATTGGAGCTAAGGGTCTACGCCCGGCTGGAGATGCTGGGGCATGTGATCCTACTGAAGATCTGTCCTATCGGTCCCGATCACTCTGACCCCTGGCTGGATAGTCTCTCATCTGATGACCCTCCTGTCCACAAGTATAACATGCTGTGGAACCATACCTGCATGCCCCAAAATGACACCGACTACAAATAGGGAAAAGTGGCACGGTGAATCTACTTTGCTCCGCTCCTCTCTACTGTTGTGAACCTGCTGATCATGAGCTCTCATCGGGCCCTAACTTCCCCGAAGACCAGATTCACTCCCCTACTGCTGTTATGGGGGTGGGGTCTGGGTGGCCTATTTGAAAATCATGGCCTGGGTCCACCCTGGGACTTCGCCTGCATGCCACTAGGTCTGGCCCGGCGGTGCTGCTCCTGATTTGCCTATCTTATCTCCCATTATCGCTGTCTGATCCCTTTATATTTTGAGAAAAAGCCTGAATGTGGGCAATATCCATGTCCTCTCGCAGAGTGTCCATAATACAAGTCTCCACATATTCTAGATTCAGCCCCATAATAAACCAGTGCACCTTAGCCGGCATGGAATCTACAAAAGCTGGTGCATATCGGGCCAAGGAGTCAAACCACATAGCGTACTCTCAGACATTTATCAACCCCTGCTCTAGATGTAGAAACTGATCAACCCGATCCTCTCGAATTTCCCCTGGCAGGTAGTGATCCAGAAAATCCTCTGAAAAACTGGACCAAGTCGGATGGGAAACACCTCTCCCTCGGGACCTCTCCCAACTCTCGTACCATAGTACTGCGATTTCCCGTAGCCGAAATATCGCTAAGTCAATAGACTCTGCAGCTGTGGCATGCATCACCTTGAAAATCCGCTACATTTGATCCAGGAAATCCTGAGGGTCCTCTTCTCGATCCGTCCCTATGAACTGCGTGGGACTCAGTGCGAGAAACTCTCAGACCATCGAACTACCAAGACCTCCTAAAGACTCTGCAACCACCAGTGCCACTGGCTGATGCTGTGCCGCCATCATCTGAGCTATCATGAAAACGACGCTCTTAACCTCTTGATCTGATGGTATTGGTATAGGGACTGTTGGAAGCGGTGCCTTCACATTTGCATCTTTGAGTGGCTCCTTGCATGGTGGAGAGTGCTGGGGAGACTGAGATGAAGTCTCCCTATCACCCTCAGATCGGGCTGACTCTGACTGAGGCACCCTGCTAGTGCCCTCCCTTGCTGCAGCATCCAATCTCCTGCCAGTCGTGGTGTGTCGCGGGTCTGCCATTTCTTTGTAGACAAAAGAACATGGTAAACTTAGGTCAACCCTATACGGAATAGCTCTATAGCACGACAGGATAACAAAAAAGAGTAACTATTCTATCATGCCTTGCAGCCTTTTGCCAATAGAATGTGGTGCACAACACATCCATAGACAAGACTCTACTTAGCACGACTTGCATACTCCCTGGGATATGACTTGCTCTGATACAAAGTTTGTCACGCCCCACCTTGGGAGGCATGACTGGCAACTGGTGCCCTACTAGGATTTGAACTGACTTAACTAGGTCTGTGCACTACTGGTGTAGACTTACTCCCCAAATCAAGAAAAATGGGCTATATCTCGGTTGTAAATACAACCTCCGGCCAATAAGGCCTTATAGTCACCTCTATCGAAAAACAGCTAACCAGAAACAGACAATAAAAGAGAATCCTATGCGGGCCGACAAGACCACCATGATGTCTAGTTATGACTGTAAAGTAAATCCAGTGCTAAGCTAAATTATGGATGACAAGGCCGCTAACTGACAGCTAAACAAGGACCCACACGGCCACCAATAGCTAACCACAGGGAAATAGAAACAATCTGCAAGCCTCTAGGAGTAATATGATGGTCGAGATAGGGCCCCGACCTATCCAAAAAACTGTATTAATCAAAATAAGTAAACCTTCTATCTATAAGCTCCGGAGGAAAGGGGTCAACCTTTCTAACAATCCTGGCTGAAGGCTATGAGGGACCAGCTCCTCATCTATCCACACCTACAGGCAAGTAATGCAGCACCCCAGGAAGGGCGTCAGTACAATATGTACTAAATATGTAAGGCAATAACTGTAACTGACTGAAATAAAGAGATAGAACTGAGAATATTGAAATGGAGGAATAGAGATCATACTTGAGTAATTAAAATCTCTATTATCTAATTCATAAATAACTAAAGCAAACAAGAACCTTACCTGGCCCCCATAAGCCAGAAGGTACAACCAGCACAGAATAACCCACTTGGGGCCCCCGTAAGCCTTGGTGAGTACACTGCAATCTACATACCCCTAGCAAGGTCATAATGGGTCAACTGGTAGCTATAGCCGTCCTCCCAGTCTGCTGGGTCTGCAACTGAGCCCGCTCGTCCCCTGACTGTAGCTGTGTATGAGTCTAGTGGACTCCTGATATCTACACCTCGGACACCAGGCTCGACGGGGGTGTGTAGAGCCAACCATGGAATATAATAGCCCAGCCATGGAACGGACTGTATTAGGACCTGGGACCCCATCTTCATCCCTCGTGGATGGTATATTTCTCTGTAGAGCGATGTCATCTCGACCTTGGCGGGCGTCGACACAGCTAATAACCTTGGGATCGGTCATGAAGGCTATACAGGTATAATCCATCCCAAACTAACATGGAATACGGGTTTCAACTAATATCAACAACTAATCACAATAGACATGCTTCTGGTATTCTTATTGGGATTCAAACTGAGTTATCATGCTAAAGAAACTAACTTGCCCAAGGAAACTTCCTTAACATACCTCATTCGTCGATTACTAATTAACTGGTGAGTTTCAATTCGTATTCAACTGCTCTTCTTAACTGCATATCATATTACTGGGGTAATATGACTAGTTTCAGTACTACATTCGGCAAAAATTGATAACTTTATATATAAATACTAACTATATTTCAACTTAACGGAACACAGTCGAAAACTCATAATTTTTCGAGAATCCAGAAGGGAGAAATGCTTACTTAAAGTCTGTGATCGTATAGAAATTAGTTTGGAGAAACTCCAACGACTTTGGCTCGACGGGGTTATGATTTTCCAGGAGAATTTCATGAAAATAACTCTATGGAAATGCTCCTTGCATCTTTAAACTTCAATACCCGAAGTTAATTTGAATTCGGGCAGCATTTGATAGTGTAATTGGACGAAAACTCACTAATCTCTTCGTTCTCTCTCAAGTCTGGCCGTGGGAATTATTGAAAGTGTGATCTCAATTGAATAGAGGGCCTTATATATATATATATATATATATTAGGGCGGTGGCAAGGAGGCGCGCCGCACTGCCCATCTCGCCAATCTCCCTGCGCATTGCGCCCCTCAACGTGCCAAGGGGCTAACGCGCCGCGCTGCCCAAGGCGCCAGTGTGCCTTCTCGTTGCACTGGCCCTTACGGCCTGGCCTCGCTTGACTCGACTTCCGAGTCTTTTCCGTACGCAAAAAACTCTTCTTACCTACCACAACTCACACGTACAGCTACTAAACGTTAACGTTTTTATAGGGTGTAACAAAGCCCTTACTAAATTTGCAAAAAATGACTAACTTTTAGTCCCAACGAGGCACTGGACGACTCTTCATCCAAGGGAATGAATTTTGGCTTCAGTAGTTGAGTGCAAAGTCTAACAGTTCGTTTGGGGCTCGTGGTCACCACTCATTACCCTCACTGCCTAAGGTTCAAATTATCTCCAACCTGCTGACCACTGTGGTGGCTTACCACAACTCGTGGGGCCTTTTGTAGGGTACACTGCAAGGTCTCCCGCATTCCTTAAACCCACTTGCCCACGATTGACTCAACGAGTCGTGGGGGCTGACCACGACTTGTGGTCAAGTCCATGGGGACCTAAATTCCCAAAATCTTAGATCACACCTTGAACCTAACTATGAGTCACCTCATGACTCGTGGTCTACCCTACGGGTCACACAATGACTCAATCTGTGACCTGGTGCCAGATTTCCAATTTTCTCCATTTCAACTCCCAGGTCTGATCTTTGGGCTTTCGGGGTATTACAGCTAGATGTGTGGTGTAGATGGAATGTCAATCAAATTGGGATTTTCTAGACAGTAAAATTATTACTAATATGTGCATATAATCTTGGAAAAAGATGGAGCCCGATATTTTTCAACCAACTGAACTCCTTATCCTTGGGTTCTCTTGAATCTCAAGACATAATTTAGCTATTCGAATATAGTTTGGATTAGGGGCCAAGTTATTTCTAGCCATCAACCTCTTAAGGAATTAAGATCATGGGTTTTAGCTATTTCTAGCCCACCCCCACACAATCAAATCCCAATCCACCATTATATTCTCCCCCATTACTTATTTCTTCTTTTTCAAGCTAAAATCAAGTCAGTAAACAATACCCATATTTGCAACTATGATCAATCAACTATAATTTGGGGAGAATTCAATAGATTTATATTAATTTAGCAATAACAAGACAAATCTAGCAATATTCAATCAAATTAAACACTCATCATCATACACATCTAGCTATAGATTTAGCTACTCATAATTGAGAACACAAGAGCATATTCAATAATAAACACAATAATTTCATCATTAGGAGTAAGCAAAATCAAACTCACAATATTTCTACAATAATAGTTATACCTTGATGAAGAAGAAAATGAAGATAAAAAGTAATATTCCAATATATTTTTTCTCCAATGGAGTTCTTCTTTCTCAAAAAGTAAAGAAATATTCAATGATATGTTCAGAGTACTTTCTTCTGGAATATATACAAAAATAGGGCAAACATTCTTGTCTTTTTCAGGCTATGACAATTTTGCTTTGTTCAAGTGTGTCCTTACTTGCGACGAGACCGGTAGTTAACTGGTTGCTATCCGCGACTGCCAGTCATTTTATTCTGCAACCCAGTGAAGTTCTAGGGCCTTCTTATAGTACTATCGGCGGTTCGGCGGATGGCATCCACAAGATGCCAATCACTTTCATCAGTAGTCCAGCCATTTCCAGCATCTGTTGATGATGGAATCGGTGGATTGCCAATTGCTATCTGCGGGCCGTCAGTTGCAGTTCCTCATTAAGCTAGTGATTTCCTGCGACTGATAGGCGTTTCATCGATTTCCTCTGGTGGAGCGCCAGTTTTCACCTAATTACATCCTTTTTACTCCAATTCATGCTCCTTTTATTTAAATTAAATACCTGCACATAAAAAGGCAAAAAGGACATGAAATCCAACTAAAAGACTTGAACACTAAGCTAAAACTCATTCTTAAGAGCCTAATGAGTTGGTAAATTACCACCAACTCATCAATCGTGCATACATCCCTAGTAAGATGTTTAGTTACTCATGGATGAAGAAAAAGAGATTTATTAAGAAATAAATCCATATCATTCATCATCAAGAGTAAATTTCAAGATCAGAGTTGCCTTCAATGGAGGTTTTTAGTTTAAGGAGGAAGAACATAAAGAAAAGCCTCTAAATTTTTCTCTCTCTAGAAATTCAAAACAATGCCATTCAATATTCTAATAGGATGGAATATCTGGTACATTACAAGGAATGTATAGAAATAGGTTAAAGATGTTCCTCTTTTCTTGTACTGAACAATTTTACCCTTTTGATGACGGCCTCACTTGGTAGACACCGGTGTTCTACCGATGCCCATCCACAGGGTGCCGTTCGATCGTAAATGGGGACCAGTGACTCCAGCAGTAGTCCGGCGTTGGCACCAGCATTTCACAGGTGCTGACTCACGTTCCACCGGTGTACCTTCCATTTCCACATAGTGTTCTCCTACGTTTGGCCGGTGTCATCTGATGGAATGCAAGTCCTCTTCTTTAAGCTCCATGCTTTTATTTAATTCCTTGCTTTCTCTTTTTAAATTGAATGTATACAAAAACCAAAGAGAAAGAGCATAAAATCCTCCTAAATGAATTGAAAACCAAGTAAAATCTCATGTTTAAAAGCTTAATGAGTTGGTAAATTACCAACTCATCACAAACCCAGACTTGGAATGAAATACCAGAAAAATTTTATTGCAGAACGACCCAACAAATAGTCATTGTTAGTAACAATGAGCCAATATCTAAGTCATTGTTAGCCCTACATTTTTAATCCTCTAATACAACAGGTGGTACAATGACTCGTCATTGACCAAAACGAGTCGCTGTGTTACCCGTCTTGTCAATCCCATAATATGATCAAAACCTTCTCTCAAACAACGAGCCAGGCGACGAGTTGTTGTTAGATATAACGACCCGTCATAGGGAGCCTTTAGAGGAGATCTATAAAGGGGTTGGAAATCCCTCCAGTGACAATGAATGGAAATAATGCCCCCTTGTCCCATCCAACAAGTCATTGTGTCATCCGTTGGGAGAAGTTTAGAAGTTGTTTGAAAATCCATCCCATGACTACGATTGGATACAATGAACTGTTGTTGCATTCAATGGGTCGTCCTATCCATCTTTTGGTCGAGTCTAGAAACTAAATTTTCAAGGCCCAAGAATAATGACTGGTCCCAACGAGTCGTGGTCACAACCAACAACCCATTGTGTGACCCGTTGGATCATGACAGGCTATTTTTCAGACTTTCCTTCCAGGGGCATTTTTGTAACTTCCTACTATTTTAACTCCTAAACCATATTATTTGGAATGCAGTTAGAGGGGAATTTGGGGAGTTAATCGACTTCCTCCTCTCATTTTCTCCCAGAACCCACAGAATCAGTACGTAGAAAACTCAGTCAGCTAGTTCTAAGCAAGAGCTATGCAATCCATTTTTTCTCAGATCTTCCAAGCTAATTATCAAGGATTCTCCTTTAGGCATGTGCTATTTCAACAAGGGTTTTCTTTCCCCTTGTGTCCCAAACTATTTTAAGAATACTTTCTAAATTCTAGCCCTATAAAAGTTTAAATCTAGGGTTTTCAATTAGTTAAGAAATTCTTTGAATCTTGTAAATCTCTAACGTTACATGATCATTCCTAGATGAAATTCATGTATTTGTTTTATTCATACAGACTGCTTTCTTAATCTTGATTCTTAGTATGATATTTGAATAAAACTTGCATGACTTAGAACTCAGATATGAATGTTGTATTAGTATAATATCTTCACTCAAATTATGAATGGTAAAACAGATACATGAATGGAAAGTTAATGCTTTAGTTACAGTCTTAGTATTACAGTTAGTATTCAGCATTATCTGTCTAATAACATGATTGTTGTTCTTTAGACTGTCACGACACTTTCAGATAAAGCAACTCTGACAAGTCTTAGAACCTAGTTTCTTTCAGGTCCTTAGACTCTCTAAACACTTTAGGTAAGTAGTTCTGACTTAGTCTTAGGAAATTAGTTTCGAGCTATCAGCATAGTTAGACATAATAAGGTTTTAGTGGGAGTAGTACTTAGCTCTGCGTAGGCCAGGGTTCATCACACTCAAGTTCCTAGAACTCAGCCCGAATGGGCCCAGATAGTGATCACATAGCTCAGCCACTATACCCTAGCAAGGTATGGTTCGCTCTCTTTAATGGCGTGTATACATCGAACTCCACGTCTAGCTCATGTGGTTATATATTGGTTATAGACTCTCCCAAATTTCAGTGCAGTCATTGTTCTCAGTCCAGTCCAGGCTTTCAAGTTTCATTCTATTTTGCAGTATTACAATTCGGCTTACCATTATTCAGTATATGCACAATTTAGTTACATCTCACATACTCAGTACATTCAAAGTACTAATCATATATTTCTATGTGCTATACTTTTTTATGATATAGACTCAGGTATCCAACCTTAGTATCACAACTAGTTCTCTCGGTGATTCTCCAACAGCTTCCAATGGTGAGTCCTCATCTGCCGAGGGCTGAAGTTCCCTTTTTAGTTTATTGTTTGCAGTTTGGTTTCCAGATATTAGATTTAGCTGGGGTTTGTCCCAGCAACTCATCAGTTCTTTTTAGAAGGCTTTCAGATAGTGTTTATAGATTCAGTTTGGTTTTTCAGTATATGTTCAGTTTTGTGTTAAAATCAGTATTGGTTGTTTCTATTATCAGTTTTCGCTTTCTATTATTTTCAGTAGATCAATTCTAATAGAACTATGCTTTTTCATGGGTTTGCTTGGGGTCACTTATGATCCTAAGTACCGTGTCGCGTCTAGGGTGTGAATTCGGGTTGACAAATTTGGTATCAGGCCTCAAGTTTAGAGTGTCTTAGGATGTCTAAAAGCTACATCTGGTAGAGTTCTTTCCATAGGTGTGAAGTGCGCCACACTTATGAGAGGGAGGTTACAAGGCGTTTTTAGGAAAATTCCCTTAATTCATAATTCTTACTGTGCATAGAGTATTAGACTCTAATACGTCCTCCTAACTCGTGCTCTATTCCTTTTTAGTTGACAATGCCTCCCAAGAGAGAAAATGGAAGAAGGACCATCAGTGCTAATTAGCCAGCCCCACCAGCTTCAGTAGCCCCTCAGGACGATTAGGTGTCACATGCAGAGTTCCGGGTTGCTATTCAGATACTGGCTCAGGAAATGACCAACCAAGTTAACCAACAGGTCGTTGTGCCAGTAAATACTAATGGGTCTATAGTTGCTTCCAATGTTCAAGATTTTACTCAAAAGAATCCCCCAACATTTCACAAATCTAAAGTATATGAGGATCTGTAGGAATTCATTGATGATATTCAGAAGATCACCCAAATCATGGATGTTACCCCAGTTGAAAATGCGAATTTGGATGTTTATTAGTTGAAAGGGGTGGCTCAAATTTGGTATAGGCAGTGGAAGGAGCGAGACGGATTGGTGCAGGTCCAGTGGAATGGGAGGAGTTTATGACTGCATTCCTTGACATGTTCTTTTCCCAGGAGTTAAGGGAGTTAGGGCTGCTGAGTTTATGAACTTAAGGCAGAATAATATGATGGTACAGGAGTACATAGTAAAGTTTACTCAACTGTCAAGTTATACGCCGAAAATGGTTACTGAGCTGAGGGCTCGCATGCTCAAGTTCATGAATGGAGTCTCAGACTTGGTGGTGAAGGAGTGCAGAACCTCTATGCTCATAAAAAATATAGACATCTCCAGTCTCATCATCCATGCACAACAGATAGAGGCGGAGAAACTGAAGGAGGTAGAAAGGGAAAGTAAGTGGGCAAAGATAGGTCAGTTTGAGTATTCCTAGCAGAGGTCAGGTAGTGGTAATTGCCCCCAGCAGCAGCAATAGAGGCCAACACCTTCTTCATCTAGTGCTCTGTCCTCCAGGTCCCGTAAGGATAAGAGAGGTGGAACATTAGGCTCCCAGTCCCAGAGCCATGTCTCTAGAAACCACACTTTTCTAGCATGCCTTAAGTTTGGTAAGAACCACCCAAGTCAATGCTGTCTGGGCAAAGAGGGTTGTTTTGGTTATGCCCAGCTGGGTCACAAATTGAGGGATTTCTTGTCAGTAGGATGGGGGAAGGCCGAGTCCACCACATCGGTAGCTCCTCCAGGTCATCAAGTTCAGCAGGGTACTACCTCAGGTATAGGTGGCGGTTAGTGCCAAAACCTCTTCTATGATTTATCCTCCCATCAAGACCAGGAGAACTCACCTGACGTTGTGACTGTTAAGTTGCATCTCTTTCAGATAGATGTGTATGCTATACTAGATCTAAGAGCCACATTTTCCGTTGTGACTCCTTACATTATTGTCCAATTTTATATAAGTCCAAAAATTTTCTCAGAGCCTTTTTAAGTCTCTATCCGGTTGGTGAGTCAGTTAGAGCTAGCCAGGTGTTAGGGATTGTCCCATCACAGTGTTGTATAAAGTCACCTCAGTTGACCTAGTAGAGCTAGATATGGTCAATTTTGACCATATTATTGGCATGGATTGATTACATTCTTGCTATGCCTCAATTGACTACAGAACCAGAATTGTTAGATTCTAGTTTTCTAACGAACCAGTCCTAGAGTAGAAGGGTAGTACTTCAGAGGCAAGGGTCATTTCATTTCATAACTTAAGGCTAGGAAGATGATCACTAAGGGATACATCTATCACCTGGTTAGGGTCAAAGATTATAGTTCTGAGACCCCGACACTTTGGTCAGTTCCATTGTTAAATGAGTTTCCCGATGTATTTCCCGAAGATCTTCCCAGAGTTCCTCCTAAATGGGAAATAGACTTAGGCATAGACCTTTTCTCAGATACCCAGCCCATCTCTATTTCTCCTTATAGAATGACTCTAGTTGAGCTTAAGGAGTTGAAGAAACAGTTGAAAGACCTTCTAGATAAGGGCTTCATCAGACCCAACATCTCTCCAAAGGGGGCCCCAATCCTATTCGTGCAAAAGAAAGATGGTACACTCCAAATTTGCATCGACTAACGTCAACTAAACAAGGTTACAGTCAAGAATAGGTATCCCCTGCATAGGACTGATAACTTTTTTTATCAACTTCAGAGAGCTAGTTGTTTTTCCAAGGTAGACTCAGATCGACATACTACCAGGTCAGGGTCAGAGAATGTGACATTCCAAAAACAACCTTCCAACTCAGTACGGTCACTATGAATTCGTAGTTATGTCTTTTGAACTAACCAATGTTCCTATAGCTTTTATGGACCTAATGAATAGGGTATTCAAGCCATACTTGGACATGTTCATTATTGCCTTTATAGATGATATTCAGGTTTACTCCAAAACAAGGGAGGAGCATGTAGACCATCTGAGAATAGTTTTGCAAACTCTCAGGGATTGCCAATTGTTCGCTAGATTTAAAAAGTGTGAGTCCTGGTTGAAGTCAATTGCATTTCTCGGTCATGTGATCTCCTATTAGGGCATTCAGGTGGATCCTCAAAAGATTGCGGTAGTCAAGGACTGGTCAAGACCCACTTCTCCATCAGACATTAGGAGTTTCTTGGGTCTATCCAGTTACTATAGATGGTTTATAGAAAGGCTCTCCTCTATTGACTCTCCTTAGACCAGATTAACCCAAAAGAAGGTGAAGTTTTAGTGATCTGATGTATGTGAGAAGAGTTTTCAGGAGTGGAATACTCGACTCACTACAGCCTCAGTTCTGACTCTGCCAGAAGGTCAAATGAGTTTGTGGTGTATTATGATGCCTCTAGTGTTGGCTTTGGTTGTTTTTTTGATACGGTACGGTAAGATAATAGATTATGCCTCCAAACAACTCAAGGTTGACGAGAAGAACTATCCGGCTCATGATCTCAAGCTGGCGGTGGTAATAGTTTCCTTGAAGATTTGGAGGCACTACCTTTATGGGGTTCATGTGGATATTTTAAATAATCACAAGAGCCTACAATGTGTGTTTATTTAGAAGGACCTAAATCTGCATCAAAAAATGTGGTTAGAGTTATTGAAAGACTACGACATGAGCGTCATGTACCACCTGGGTATGGCCAACGTAGTTGATGATGCTCTCAGCAAATTATCTATGGGGAGTGTTTCTCATGTTGAGGATGATAAGAACGACCTAGTTAGAGATGTTCACAGAATGGCTTGATTAGGGGTCCAGTTGGTTGACTCAGTAGAAGGTGGAGTTGTAATCCAGAATAGGTTAAAATCCTCCTTGGTGGTGGAGGTTAAGTCAAATCAGGATGATACCCAATTTTACTTAAGCTGCTAAGGAAAGGGGTGGAATCATTCTCTAACTGGGGAGATGGTGCGCTCCATTATCAGGGCAGGTTGTGTGTTCCAAATGTAGATGACTTGAGGCAGTAGATATTAACGGAAGCTCACCGCACCAGGTACTCCATCCACCCAGGTGCCACTAAGATGTACAGTGATTTACGAGAATTCTACTGGTGGAATGGCATGAAGAATGACATTGTAGAATTTGTGGCTAAGTGTCCAAATAACCAACAGATCGAAGTAGAACATTAGATACCTGGGGGTATGACTCAGGATATTAGTATTCCTACTTAGATGTGGGAAGAAATAAACATGGACTTCATCATAGGCTTACCTTCTACTCACCTACAACATGACTCAATTTGGGTGGTTATAGACCGGATAACTAAGTCGACACATTTCCTACCAGTTAAGACCAAAGACTCAGTAGAGGATTAGCTAGACTATACATCAGGGAGTTAGTCAGACTACATGGGTTTGCCTTGTCCATCATTTCAGATAGGGGTACTCAGTTCACCTTGTACTTTTGGAAGTCATTTCAGAAAGGACTTGGTACTCAAGTCAAGCTCAGCACAGCTTTTCACCCATAGACAGATGGCCAGGATGAGCGAACTATTCAAACTTTGGAGGATATGTTGAGGGCTTGAATGATCGATTTCAAAGGTAGTTGGTATGATCACCTAACTCTCATCAAATTTGCATACAACAATAGCTACCACTCCAGTATTTAGATAGCCCTATTTGAGGCATTATATGGTAGGAGGTGCAGATCTCCTGTAGGATGGTTTGAGGTTGGTGAAGCTACCTTGATAGGACCTGATTCGATACATGTGGCGTACAAAAGGTTCAACTTATCAGGGAGCAGCTGAAAACAGCTCAAAGCCAATAGAAATCATATACAGATGTAAGGAGAAGGGAATTCGAGTTTGATGTGGATGATTAGGTATATCTGAAAATTTCACATATGAAAAGGGTGGTGAGGTTCAGGAAGAAAGGAAAGCTTAGTCCCAGATATGTTCTCGCTTAGAAAATCCTGAGATGCATTGGTACTAGGACTTATGAGCTGGAGTTGCCTGCAGAGTTAGCATTGGGGAACCCGGTCTTCCTTGTGTTTTTGATAAAGAAATACATCAGTGACCCCACCTCAATAGTTCCTCTAGAGAGTATTTGGGTAAAGGACAACCTTTTTTATGAAGAAGTTCCAGTTCAGATCCAAGACCGTCAATTGTGTAAGATAAGGAACAAAGAGATTGCTTCAGTAAAGATCATATGGAGGAACCAGCTAGTTGAAGGAGGCACATGGGAAGTAGAAACAAAGATGATTGCTAAATACCCTCACCTATTCCCTTCCAGCTCACCTTCAACATCAGGTACTAAATTCCTCCTCATTACTCTGTAAAGTTCCTTACCCTTCAGCTCTATTCATGTTTTAAGGTGTACTCTAGTTGCATAAGTTCAGTTAGTAGGTATACCTCAGTACGGAGTCAGTCACACCTTTAGTAATCAACTTATAGCCTTCAATTTGGGATTGTAGCTTCCCCCCCAGTCTTTCAGCTTACTCAACCTTCATTCAAGGATGAATGTTCCCAAGGAGGAGATATTGTAACACCCCAAAAGTTTCATAGACCAAACCCAGACTTGGAATGAAATATTGGAAAAATTTTGTCTCAAAATGACCTAACTAACGAGTCGTTATCAGTAACAATGACCCATTGTTTCTGACATTATTAGCATTATAGTTTTCAATCCTCAGATACAATGGATGGTACAACGACCCATCATTGACCATAATGATTCATTGCGTTTCCCATCTTATCAATCCCAAAATGTGATCAAAACCTTCTCCCATATGAGCCAAACGATAAGTCATTGTTGGATATAACGACCTGTTGTAGGGAGCCATTAGAGGAGATCTAGAAAGGGTTAGAAATCCCTCCAGTGACAACAAGTAGAAATAACGACCCATTGTCCCATCTAATAAGTCGTTGTGTCGTCTGTTGGGAGAAATTTAGAAATTGTTTGAAAATCCTTCTCGTGACTACGACTGGATACAATGACCCATTGTTGCATTCAACGGTTCATCTTGTCCATCCGTTAGCTGAGTCCAAAAACTAAAATTTCAAGGCCTAAGACTAATGACTGGTCCCAATGAGTCGTGGTCACAACCAGCGACTCATTGTGCGACCCATTAGATCCTGATGGGTAGTTTTTCGGGATTCCCTTTTAGGAGCATTTTTGTAACTTCTCGCTATTTTAACTCCTAAACCACATCGCTTGGAGTGCAATTAGACGGAAATTTATGGAGTTGATCAACTTCCTCCTCTCATTCTCTCCCAAAACTCACAGAATCACTACGTAGAAAACTCAGACAACTAGTTCCAAGAAAGAGCTAGGGCATCCATCTTTTCTCAGATCATCTAAGATAATTCTTAGGGATTCTCCTTCAGGTATGTGGGAATTCTATAAGGGTTTCCTTTCCCCCTTGTGTCCCAAACTATTTTAAAAAAACTCTCTAAATTCTAGCCCTGTAGAAGTTTGAAGCTAAGGTTTTCAATCAGTTAAGAAATTCTTTAAATCTTGTTAAATCTCTATGGTTGCATGATCATTCCTAGCTGAAATTCATGTCTTAGTTTTATTCATACAAATTTCTTTCTTAAAACTAATCCTTTAGTATGATATTTTAATAAAACTTGCATGATTTAGAACTCAGATATGAATGATGTACTAATATGATATTCTCACTCGAATTATGAATGCTAGCACAGATACATGAATGGAAAGTTAATCCTCTAGTATGTTCAGTCTCAGTATTACAGTTAGTACACAGTATACTCAGTATTATCAGTCTATTAGCATGATTTTTGTTCTTTAGATTGTCATGACCTTTTAGACAATGCAGCTCTAGGAAGTCTTAGAACCTAGTTTCTTTCAGGTCCTTAGAATCATTAAACACTTCCAGATAAGTAGTTCTAACTTAGTCGTAGGACCTTAGTTTCGAGCTATCAGCACAACTAGACATAATTAGGTTTTCAGTGGGAGTAGTACTTAGCACTGAGCAGGCTGGAATTCAACCCAGGTTCCCAAAACTACCTGCCACCATAGGTTATTAGTCCGAATGGGCCTAGACAGTGATCACACAGCTCAACCACTATACCTTGGAAAGATATGATGGGCTCTCTTTGATGGGGTGTATACATCAAACTCCACATCTAGCTCACATGGTTATATGTCGGTTATAGACTCTCCCATCGTCCAGTACAGTCATAGTTCTTAGTCTAGGACTCTCAAGTTTCATTTTATTTTGCAGTATTATAGTTCATCTTACCAGTATTTAGTATATGCATTATTTAGTTACATCTTACATACTCAGTACATTCAAAGTACTGATCGCATATCTCTATGTGCTATATCGTTTTATAATATAGGATCAGGTACCGAGCCTCAGTGCCGCAACTAGTTCTCTTGGCGATTCTCCAGCAGCTTCTAGTGGTGAGTCCTCATCTATCGAGGGTTGGAGTTTCCTTTTTAGTTTTTGGTTGTCAGTTTGGTTTCCAAATATTAGAGTTAAATAGAGGTTTGTCCTAGCAACTTATTAGTTTTTTTGGAAGGCTTTCAAATAGTGTGTATAGATTTAGTTTAGGTTTTCAGTGTATGTTTAGATTTGTGTTAATATCAGTATTTGTTTGTTTGTTTAGTCAGTTTCTGCTTTCTATTATTTTCAGCAGATCAGTTCCAATAGAATTGTGCTTTACCATGGGTTTGCTTGGGGTCACTTGTAATCCTAAGTACCATATCGTGTCTAGGGTATGAACTCGAGTCGTGACACTCTGAAACCCTTCCACTAGTGGTCGGTGCATCCTAGGCTTAAACACTAGATCCCTAAACTAGAGTGTGTGCCCCATTCCGGGTCTGCATCCTAGACTGTGAAGGCAGATTAGCTGTGTGCCTCTAGCTAAGTGTGTGTTTAGGGTGCATGATCAAAAACACATGAATGCATGAGTTAGAAGGAAGTGTTTGTAGAATTAAACTTTATCACATGATCTAGAGTATGAAAGAATGTAAGAATTTCCTAATTCCCTATAGTCTCCCTATTATAAATATAGCACGCTTCACACCTATAAGAAGAACACTACTAGAGGCAGCTTCATAGACATCCTAGGATTCTGGAATAAACTGGATCTAATACTAAGATTGTCATTCCCCGAGCATACACCCTGGGCATGGTCGGTACTCAGATCACCTAGTAGTCCAAGCTAACCCTTGGCGTGGTTTACTACTAAATGAGAATAATGGGAAAGTTAAAACTGTGTGTGCTCAATATAATAAAATATGATTTATTAACTGTAACTAAAGTCAATGTTAAAAAGTAACATTATTAACTTAACTCTTAACTAATCTATGGAGCCTCTAGTAACAGGAGATAGGTAGCTGGACAAAGCTCCCATGGCTATCTTAAGCTCTACCAAAATATAATCAAAACTTGACTATGACTCTCCAAAAGTAGGAGGCCTCACCAAAAGCTAAATGAAGCGAGATCCTAGTAAAGCGTTTGCTGATGATCCTGTCTACCTGAATCTACATCAAATAAGATGCAGCAGCAAAGGGCGTTAGTACGTTGAATGTATGATATATAAAATGGCTAAATGAAACAATAGTTAAGCTAGAATATCTGAACTAAGAGAATAGACTGACTGAAATAATTTGATTGAATCTGAAGCTCTAAATCATGCATAAAACATAACTATAAAAATGTGTAAAATAATTATGCAATAAAACTGTGCATGAAACAATCTCTGAAAAATATATGTATAAATGTATATCTTTAGTTGGGATTTTCTCATAACCGACATACATCATGAATGAGCATATTATGTCCAACTTCTTGCCCAAGTTGGAAGAGCCATCCAAAGCCTTGCCAGGGCAAAGGACAAAACTTAACTATGGATGCAAACAAAATCCTTACTAGGGGCTATATGACTAGTCTCCCGAATCAACGGAATGATCTTAAACAATGCTAGTTATGTAATTTTGAGACTTATAAGTTATCTGAAACCTTCACCCATTTCGATACTAAATAATCCTCCCAATACTATGCTCATATAAACATGCCTATCTGATGCAGCTGAAAACATCTTTTATAAATCACTTTAGCTATAGTTTAATAGATGTTTAAACTTTGGTGAGCCTTGGCTCAAAATTTCTTTGAAGACTTGGGAGCTTCTATTATCCAAATCTCTTGAGTTTCAAAAACAAGACCTTATTTTAGCTTTTGAATATCATGGTACAAATAGTGCTTTCTTTCTCAAAATATCTTTGTGAAAACTCTCTCAAAAATCTTCTCAACTTTAGTTATGAAAACAATGCATTTATCTTGACTTACAATGCTTTCAAAAAATAATCACTTTTATGTAATTGGAATCATGGGATAAGAGACATGAACCATCGTCAATCAATCAAGAATCAAAGAATATCATCAATAATCAAGAGAGTAGAATTATGATCAACAATCAGGAGATACAATAGATATATCACACTAGGATAAAGAAATTCAACAATGAACAATTCAATAACAGGGAAGAAGACCAAATAATGAAATTGGTAAAAAACCCTAGCTTCAACTTCAATAAACTCTTTACTAAATATAGGGGCTGAGGAAGAATAGGAATTCTCACTTAGGTTAGCCGTACATACCTGTAAGAAATAACCCTTGACTCAAGCTTGAAATCCCGGGTCGAGGGTCGAAGATGATAAATCCAAGCTTTCTTGATAACTTGAGAGCTAATAATTCTTCATATTACATTATAATAAGAAGGAATAAGAGTTTAGACAAATAAAACCCTTAAATATCTCCCTTAAAAATCCCAAAACATTCTGGTTTAGGTGTTAAAAATATAGAAAATTACTAAAATAGCCCGGAGATCCCATTTGCAAAATCTGTTGTCCAGTGACGATGGGTCATACCACGAGTCGTTAGATGTCACCATGAATTGTGGTGACTCTCGTGGTCACTGAGGCATCATTTGTCACTTTCTAATCTTCAAGTCACGGGCATTCAAACGATTTGTGACTTAGTCCCATTAGTCATGATATCCACCCATCACTACTAAAGTTGATTTGGCGAATCTCTGATCCTCAAACCAAAATTTGACATGATGAGTCATTATATCCACCAAAGAATCATCACTTGAGTTAATAGAATTGGAGATTAAAAACCATGTTTGCTCATCACGGACCATGTCATGAGTCCTGGTATCTTACAATGAATCGTGATGTGATCCATTTTGTGGATATCCATTTTTGTTGGTTTGTGCTTCATATCTAGGATCTGATCTTAGGTACTTTTAGAGGTTGTTACACCAATAAGCATAGCGGTCCTAAGCCTATATCATGAAATGATATAATACAAGAATGTGTGATCAATACTTTTAATGTATTGAGTATAAGGGATAGGTTAAAATATGAGAGAAAGAGGAAACCATACTGAAAACTGTAATCCTAATGCATTAGTAAAACTGTCAAAGAATAACATAAACTGAAGTACAATGACCCAAGTGTTACACCCCGTAAGTTTCTAGCACTTAGTTGGCCTATTTGCATGTTGGTTGAGGGTTTTAGAATGTCATACGTGTGAGGAAAAGGGCCCAGGGAAAGGCAAATCGAGTGCCAAGTCAGATTTTCATAGGAGGAGACCAAACCGCGCTGTCCAGAGGGGAAACTTGGCACGGAGGCCCCTCCTCTGCATTGCCAACGTGGCACGGAGCTAGATTGGCGCGATGTCCAGTGTGCTACGTTTCTATGCTTCAGGCTCCAAGTATATAAAGGCCTCACTCTTCATTTTCATGATATTTCACAAGTTAAACGACCAGAAAACAGAGAGGATGAAGAGTTAACATCAATTTCCGTTTGATTATGCCGTCAAACGCTGTCCAAAGTTAAATTAACTTCGGGTACCGAAGTATAAAGCTGCAGGGAGCATTTCCGGAGTTAGTTTTGCGGAAATCGCTCGGCGAAACGTCGATTCGCCGAGTCAAAGTGATTGAAATTGCTCCAAACTAGTGTCAATACACTCCCAGGCTTAAAGTGAGTATTTCTCCCTTCTAGACTTTCGAGAAATTTCGAGTTTTCGGTCGTTCTTCGATAAGTCGAAGAATAGTTAGTACGTCATATATATAATATTGTTTCTCTCCAGTATAATAATGAAGTTAATTCTATTCCTTAATGAATATGATTATAGTTGGGGAGAATAGCTTAATTCTAGCCGAACCTCGCCAGTTAATCAGTAAACCAGTAGTCGAGGTATGTAAAGCCAGTTTCTTTCGGCAAGTTAGTTGTCCCGGTACCGTAAAATAGTATATATTCCAGTAGAGTATTTCAGAAACAGTATAGCGTACTCAGTATGAAATTTAGTAAAGTACATAAGAAATATTATATCTTGTTTAGAATGAAACTTAGTAAAACAGCATAAGTCCCAGCAGATTATTTCAGAAATGTTATATCATGCTTTAGTATGTGATTTAGTACAGCATGTCAGAGATTATATTATTATTATCAAATTCAGTATATGTTATATGCAGTCATTGCTATCAGTTGAGACTTGATTGTATTGTTTTGGGCTGGATTACCTAGCTTCCGTGACCGCCCCAGGGCTAATAGCCGTATCGACTAATCCGCCAGATGGCGAGGATACGTCGGTCTACGGAGTGGCATGCCGTCCGTTAGGGAAGAAGATGGGATGCCAGTTTTCACATATTTTGACGTGGTTGGCCTTTATACACCTCCGTCGAGCGCTTGCTCCCAGGGTGTTGATTTCAAGAGTCCTCCGGACTCAGGTACAGTTATAGTCAGGGGCCCAGCGGGCACCCAAGGGATCGACAGGTTGCTTATAGTTACTAGGTGATGTGGTATGACCTAGGTAGAGGTAAATAGATTGTGATGATTGTACCTTCCGACTTATAGGGCCCAGGTAAGGTTTATGTTGTGTTATGTTATGTCATGTTATTTTAATTATGGTTAGATAGACAGTAGGATGCCACATTACCAGGTACGACTCCTACTCTTTTTAGAGTAGTTACGGTTAGTCCTGAACCCACTATTCCAGTCAGTTTCAGTCTGTCTTTCTTATTGCTCCAGTTACTATCAGTTTCATTATTTACTTTCAGTCATTTTCAGCTGTTGCTTTGCATACTCAGTACCAGTGGTACTGACGCTTGTTATTTGGCGCTGCATTACTTGCCTGCAGATACTCACAGACGAGGAGTAGATCCCTCGTAGTTCCAGTTAGCGATATCGAGCCTTCAGCTCCTTTCATCCGAAGCTTAAAAGACAGAGGTTTACTCTCCTTTTGATTGTACAGTATGGGTAGGACGGGGCCCTGTCTCGACCATCTTATTATTCTTAGAGGCTTGCAGATTATATCATATTCCCTGTGGTCAGATTGTATGTGATGGTCGTGTGGGGACTTATTAAGTTGTTAGTTTGTGGCCTTGTCGGTCATTGATCAGTTTAGTGCTCGATTTCATTTTTTAGATATAACTAGACAGCATGGTGGCCTTGTCGGCCTGCATAGGATCCCTTGTAGTTGGTTGTTCTGGTTAGCTGTTTATATCCTTATGGGTAGCTATAGGCCTTGTCAGTCGGAGGCTGTGTTTACAGCCGTTATATAGCCCGTAGTTTTCTTGAATCCAGAGTAGCCAGCCTGGAACCAGAAGTGCTTAGGCTCAGTTAGTCCAGTAATTCAGGTCCTAGTAGGGAACTAGGTGCCAGTCATGCCTCCCAAAGTGGGGCGTGACAAACTTGGTATCAGAGCAGGTCATATTCCAAGTAGTCTGCAAGTTGTGCTAAGTAGAGTCTTGTCTATAGATGTGTTGTGCACCACATACTATAGACAGGAGGCTGCAAGGCATGTTAGGATGGTTACTCTTTCTTCTTATTCAATCGTGCTATAGAGCGGTACAGTATAGGGTTGAGTCCCTAAGCTTATCATACTCTTTGTTTACAGATAAAATGTCGAACCATCGACATCCTACGACAGGTAGGAGATTGGATGTGGCAGTAGGAGAGGGCACCAGCAGGATGCCTCAGCCTCGATTAGAATTAGCCCGATCTGAGGGTGATACGGAGGCATTGTCCCGACCTTCCCAGCAGTCTCCATCACTTCAGGAGCCGCTTGGTATGGCCGGTGTGGCGACACAACCTCTGGCAATTCCTATACCTATACTATTTGACCAGGAGGTCAAGAGTGCAGTGGTTGTGTTAGTGCAGATGATGGCTGCTCAACGCCAGTCAATGCCACCTACAGCTGCAGAATCATCAGGAGGGCCTGGTAGTTCGAGGGTCCGAGAATTCCTGGATTTAAGTCCCCGGCAGTTTACAGGGACAGATCGGACAGAGGATCCCCAGGATTTCCTAGATTAAATGTAGAGGATTTTTAGGGTAATGCATGCTATACCCACAGAGTCAGTTGAATTGGCGGTATTTCGGCTATGGGACATTGTTGTATTGTGGTATGAGAGTTGGGAGAGGTCTCGAGGGAGAGATGGTTTCCCCTCTAACCTAGCCCATCTTCTCAGAGGCTTTTCTGGATCATTATCTACCATGGGAGATTCGACAGGCCCGGGTTGATTAGTTTTTACACCTGGAGAAGGGGGCAATGAGTGTTCGAGAATACGCCCTACGATTTGATTCATTGGCCCGATATGCGCCAGCCTTTGTGGATACCATACAATACTGAGTACACCGTTTCATTATGGGGATAAATCCAGAATATGTTGAGACTTGTATTAAGGCTACTCTATGAGAGGACATGGATATTGCCCAAGTATTGGAATTTGCTCAAAATATTGAGGGCATCAGACAGTGACGATGGGATATCAGGAGGAACAGTCAGGAACAGCACCGCAGAGACAGGCTAGAAGATTTTCAGGGGGAGGCCCGGGGAGGACCCAAGCCGCGATTATCAGATAGGCCGCCTAGACCCCCGCCTCCATCACAACAGCAGAGGGGTAGGTCCAGTCGCCCAGGGCAGTCAGAGCCCGACGGTAGTTTGCGAGCAGTAGATTCACCACAGTAGAGGAGGGTAGAGCAGAGCAGATATACACTACCACTTTTCCCTATTTGCAGCCGACGCCACTCTGGAGCTTGCAGATATGGCTCCATGGGATGTTATATTTTTGGCCAGGAGGGTCATCTGATGAGAGATTGTTCGGCTAGGGTTTAGAGTGACCGGGATTGACAGGATAGGTCATCAGCAGGGTCACGAGCTCCAACATCCCCGGCAGGGCGCAAGCCCTCAGTTTTAGCAGGTAGAGGCCGAGGCAGATCAGGGGCCTCCAGTTCAGGTGCGGGCCCAGACCGTACCTATGCATTACCGGGGAGACAGGATTCAGAGTCGTCACCAGATGTTGTGACAGGTATACTGACTATTTTCTCTTACCTTGCTTATGTGTTGATAGATCTGTGATCCACCTTGTCCTATGTTACACCATTAGTGGCTCGGAAGTTTAATATTGTGCCAAAATTTCTTCGCCGACCTTTTTCAGTATCTACACCCATTGGTGACTCTATCATAGCCAGAAGGGTCTATCGGGGGTGTACAGTAGAGGTTGCCAATCATCAAACTACAGCAGATATAATAGAGTTAGAGATGGTTGATTTTGACGCCATTATGGGTAGCGATACTGAGCCTTCAGCTCCTTTCATCCGGAGCTTTAAAGACATAGGTTTAATCTCCTTTTGATTGTACAGTATGGGTAGGCTGGGGCCTTATCCCGACCATCTTATAATTCTTAGAGGTTTGCAGATTGTATCATATTCCTTGTGGTCAGATTGTATGTGATGGCCGTGTGGGGCCTTATCAGTTGTTAGTTGGTGGCCTTTTCGGTCACAGATCAATTTAATACTCGATTTCATTTCTCATATATAACTAAACAGCATGGTGGCCTTGTCAACCTGCATAGGATCCCTTGTAGTTGGTTGTTCTGGTTAGTTGTTTATATCCTTACAGGTGGCTATAGGCCTTGTCAGCCGGAGGCTGTGTTTACAGCCGTTATATAGCCCATCGTTTTCTTGAATCCAAAGTTAGAGCCAGTCTGGCACCAGAAGTGCTTAGGCTCAGTTAGTCAAGCAGTCCAAGTCCTAGTAGGGCACCAGGTGCCAGTAATGCCTCCCAAGGTAGGGCGTGACAAACTATTCAGCAGCTGTAGATGGCATCGACTGGCGCTGAGTAGCCATCATCTGCGCTAACATGACTACTGCACTCCTGACCAAAATGTAGTACGGTTTAGCTCCATGTTATGCCAATGTTGAGTGCTGGACCAAGACTGTCCGATTTCAATTTCCAGGGGACGCAGTACGGGAGTGGAAAGGTAGTACAGTTACGCCAAAAGGTAGGTTTATTTCCTATCTTCGGACGAAAAAGTTGATAGCAAAGGGGTGTATTTAGCACATTGTCAGAGTTCAGGATGTTCGGGCAGAGCCTCCGACTCTTCAGTCTGTTCTAGTGGTTAATGAGTTCCCTGATGTATTCCCAGATGAGCTCCCTAGAATTCCCCCAGAAAGGGAAAATGATTTTTCAATTGATCTATTACCAGTCACTCAGCCTATATCAATTCCCCCTTATCAATGGCTCCTGCGGAACTTAGAGAACTAAAGGAACAATTGAAAGATTTGCCAGATAAGGGCTTTATCAGGCCGAGTACCTCACCATGGGGTGGGCGCCAGTTTTGTTCTTGAGAAAGAAGGACGGCTCCTCCGTATGTGTATAGATTATCGGCAACTGATAAAGTTACTGTCAAGAATAAGTACCTGCTTCTCAGAATAGATGATTTATTTGACCAGCTGCAGGGAGCAAGATATTTTTCCAAGATTGACTTAAGGTACGGATATCATCAGGTTCGGGTTCGTGAAAGAGATATTCCAAAGACTGCCTTCAGAACTAGATATCGACACTTTGAATTCCTAGTCATGTCCTTCGGACTGACAGATGCCCCAGCAGTGTTTATGGACCTGATGAACAGTATCTTCAGACCATACCTGGACTTGTTCGTGATAGTATTTATCGATGATATTATGGTATATTTTTGCTTAGAGGTAGACCACCAGGATCATCTGCAGAAAGTGCTCCAGATTCTCAGAGACCGCCAGCTATACGCGAAATTTTCTAAATGTGAATTTTGGCAGAATTCAGTAGCCTTCTTAGGCCATATTGTGTCAGATGTGGGTATACATGTAGATACAAAGAAGATAGAAGCAGTGAAAACATGGCCTAGACCTACCACTCCGACCGAGGTACGCAGTTTCCTGGGATTAGCTGGGTATTATAGAAGGTTTTGGAAGGATTTTCCACTTTAGCAGCACCTCTAACCAAACTGATGTAGAAAGCAACAAAATTCTTGTGCACCGAGGTTTGTGAGTAGATCTTCCAGGAATTGAAAGACATATTGACATCAGCACCAGTATTAGCATTGCCAGAAGGAACAGAGGGTTATGCAGTTTATTGTGACAATTCGGGTGTTGGGTTAGGATGTGTGTTGATGCAGCATGGTAAAGTGATTGCTTATGCTTCCAGGAAACTGAGGAAGCATGAAAAGAACTACCCTACCCATGACCTGGAATTAGCCGCAATAATTCATGCCTTGAAGATATGGAGACATTACTTGAATGGCCTCCACGTGGATATTTTTACTGATCACAAAAGCCTGCAGTACATCTTCACCCAGAAAGAGTTGAATTTGCGGCAGCATCGCTAATTAGATCTGTAAAGACTATGATGTGAATATTTTATATCACCCAGGGAAGGCCAATGTGGTAGCAGACGCCCTTAGGCGTAAATCTATGGGTAGTTTGGCATACTTGCAGCTCGAGCAGTGGGAATTGGCCCGAGAATTGCATCAGCTAGCCAGTTTAGCCATTCGCATAGTAGAAACAGGGGACAATAGAGCGGTAATCCAGAACACCGCAATATCATCATTAGTCATGGAAGTGAAGGAACGACATTATGAAGACCCTAGCCTGGTTCAGCTCAGAAACAAAGTTCAGCGAGGAGAGGTGATAGATTTTTAGGTAACCGAGGATGGAGTGTTAAGATATAAAAATCGCCTTTGTGTTCCAAATGTTGCAGGGCTTCGCCAACAGATTTTATGGGTGAGGTAGTATATGCCCGTTATTCTCTCTGTTCGATTGTGGAAACTACATGCAAGTGCGCATGGTCGAACAAGTAGTAAAGTGGCTTATTTCAAGCCAAGTATCAATCCCACAGGGACTGAACTACGGTGTTAATTAACTTCAGCGTCAGTGAACGATATCTCTATGAATGAAGACAACCAAATAAATAATGTTTTAAGAGTTAAAGTTTACTAAGTAATGAGAATCTAAGTCAAGATTATAATTTGAGTCTGAACAATAGCAATGAACAGGCTGAGGTTAAGACAAACATGCAGGGATGTAATTTATCAATTCAATTCGGCTAATCTTCTCTTCAGTTGCTAGTCAGGAATTTATTGCCTATGGATTGGATCTTTCGACTCCTACCCAATTTAAGAATCATGAGAACTTAATCTACATTTCTGTGATATAAGAATTTCATGCTCTAGCCATACATAACTGATTCCTTAATTGACTAATAAGACTTTCAGATATATTTCTATTCTGAATGTAAATCTTTTATCAATTTTTACAGCTAAGAAAAGATCATATCCTACCAATTCACATCTGTCCAATTTCTTTCCTTTTCAAAATAAAAATTGGATTTCTAGATGTACATTAACATTGGCCAAACATTAATGTAGTAAAAACAATAATTGATAGAACAACCATTGAAGAAAAGATGAAAACTGAAATGATCAACAATTACATTGCTCTACAATTATTCTTAACCTCAGCAAGAAGTGAATTAGCCACTCATTTGTGGATTACACATCTTCAAATAAGTAGAATCCATACAAACATTTGAGATTAAAGAGAAAGAGAAAGAGAAGAACCCTAGAATTTTCGTCCTCTCAACTGTCTGTAACCCACGTTCTTGCTCAACCAAGTTAGAATGTTTAAAATAAAACCTAAGTGTGCTATTTATATATTGAGAATTTATACCCGAATAACAAGCAACATGGCACGGAGTGTATCACGGAGCACTCCCTCAGTACCACGGGGGTATCGCGGACCCTCACTAGAAGTCGGCTCCCAGGAAAATGCACCTCAATGTGGCACGGCTTGTATCGCGGAGCCTTGCCTCCGTGCCACGGTGCTATCGCGCACCTTCACTGGAACTTGAGGTTCCAGGTAATTACACTCAACGTGACACGGAGTGCATCGCGGAGCACTGCCTTCGTGTCACGGAGGTAACACAAACCTCCATTGGAATTTGTCAAAATTAATTCATCTGAGGCAGAATGCCTCCGCGATGGCAGTGTGACACGGCTCCATCGCGGAGCCCTTATTTTTGCTGCTTTCCCTTGTCAACTTCCACTCCTTGTTTCCAAGTCCATTCCCGCACTTCACCAACATATATATTAGCTTCCAAAATTTCCTTTTACCTACAAAACAACACTAATCATGTTTGTTAGTATAAATTCACATTTAACTAAGAATTACATGAGAATGTACACATAACGATAGATAAACAAGTAGAAATGAAGCTTTTGAGTATCACTTGGGCATGCAATTCTGCCCAAGATCACTTACCCCACACTTAAAACCTTGTTCGTACTCGAACAATACACTCACATCTCATGAAATTGACACCCACGCATAGCTAATTTGGCTCGACCATTCAAGCTACGGCTATACAAATTATTTAAGATAGCAAATCATCAAGAAAACATGCATGGTCTCGTCAATACAATGAAGTACACCACATTAAGACCTCCTAAACTCAAGAATCGATTCTCGATCTTGGCAAATTCGTTCAAAATCAACTGATCAAGACATACAACATGAAATTTTATCTCTCGTCAAGCATATGCCCTCAGAACAAGAGAGAATTACCGCATTTGCCATCATACGATTTCAAAAGCACTACATGTAGGGGTAATGAATACGATTTCGCTCTCTCTCTCAAAGAATTCACATGCATCATGTCATGAACCATAAGCTTGCCCCTAGTGTTTTACTCCACTAATATAAGGATGTGTGATGTAAGATCACGTAGGACTTAATGGGGTGTAATGTAAGCTAAGGAACTAGTAAATACTGGGCTAAACAATAATAGAAACTAGCTTCCCTAAGCTCTTTTCAATACATCCCACCTTTATTACGGGCATTGCTTCCTCCTCCATCCTCTCATTCTTGAATTTTCTTCTTTGTTTTTGTTCCCATTTCTTTAAGCACACTCGACTTACTAGCAAAAAGTAGTTATACATCTTTATTTTTTTTAATTTCAACAAATGCACCTTTGACCTTTTCTTTAACTTTCACAACTTCCGCTTTCCTTCCGTTTCACACTTCTCACTCCTTTACACTTTGGAAAAATTGTTTTTCTTAAGCGCTTAAGAGTTTCGGATCAAATTCACGGCTAATGAAAAGAGAGGACTAAGCTCGATTTTTACCTCTTCAAAGAAAGAAAAAAATAGGCTAAAGGCTCAGTGGGGCTAACTAGAATGTACATTCAAGGTAGGTATGATAAGGGAGAACTTTTGGTTTATTCAAAAAAATGCCTACATCCTTTCCTACAATACACACCCTTCATTTCGTTTAGCACACACACCAGGAAAGTTCCAGACACTTCACAATAGCATGGAATAGTCGAAACCTCACCTCACACTCATTGCACATGCTCAACTCAAGACATATTCACAGACTCTTCAATCAGCTAATTACAAGAATTCGCTATTAAGCCTCAATCACACTGAATCGACTCTATGGCCTAGGTATCTCAACATGTTTAACACATTTGCATGTTTTCATACGAATCACACTTGCATCATTATATCATGTACAACACGTAACAAGACTTTCGAACCATGAATTAGCGATACATTTGGGACACAAACAAAAGAAAGAAGAAAAAGAAAAAAACTACTTCTATCGACTACATTTCCCTTAATACGGTCGTCATCCATCCATCATAGGGAACAGTCGCTATCTACGATGTCGGTTCAATGGGACTATTCTCGGTAAAAGCACCAAAAACAAAAGCTGAGAAACCCAACATAAAAAAAATTTCAACAAAAAAATTTGATAGAAAAAGATAAAAATATAATTTGGAAAATATTTACACAACACAACCAACAACAGCTCAACACAACACAACAACAACTCAAGATTCATTACAACACCACATAAACTACAGAACACTAAACATAGAGTCACAAGGTCACATTTAGCACAAGCACAACAAACAAAAATAAAACATAAACAAAGCAGCTGGCACCTAACTACTCCCACCCCACACTCAAATCGAACACTGTCCCTAGTGTTCACATAATTTCAAAATATCACAAAGCTTGGGTGGTGAAACTCCCTGATCAATCAAAGTATTCAAATTCTTCATCAGGTGCTAGTGCTTCGTCGCCCATGTCAGAATCGCCCCCGCCGTCTCATCCAACTCAACATATGAGTCCTCACGACGCGTCTCCTCATCAGTAGGGACATCATCATCTACGGGCTCCATAAATGCGGGCCCCACTCTGCATAAAGCCCAGGCATTCTCGTTGAATGGGTAATCCAACTCGAGTTGCCAAAGCTCATCCTCCGTTGTCGGCCTCCTGCCGATATGCAGTTGCAACATCTGCATCCCGTATATGCGGGCCATGTACTGATCATCACGATCATGTCACTCGGCTAGTGTGAGCACCGGCCCAAAAGTAGTGTCAGGTGCCTTGGTTTTGGTGACATCCAAGGCACGCCTGTCGATCTGTGGGATGTAATCTAGGGCCTCCTCATCAAGATCGTGGCCCCTCAGGAACGTGGTAAGCAGACCACCGAACCCGTATCTATGCCCCTGATGCAGTCGGGCTCTCTTCAATGCGGAGATGATCACCGCCCCCACATTGATTTCCAGGCCCTTCATTAGGGCATACACTAGACAAACTCTATCCCGGGTGACAACTGTCATGTGCACCCCCAGGATTAGGTAGGAACACACAATCTTCAACAAAATTCGGGCTTCCCGGTTCATCTGAGAGTAGGGCAATGTCTGATGGTAGCCCCTCTCCTTGTGCCTACCCCTCTTGGTTGTCGATCGAGCTCCACATAAGGTGCGTCTGATGTCCGCATAGGGTGGAGCGATGTTCAGCTGACGGAGGACATGAGCGTCTGTGTCCCGCGCCCCAAGGATTGCATTCAGATGGTGGGGTTCAAAAGTGACAACCTGCCCTCTGATTTTTATGGTGTGGCTGCGTAAGGTCGGGTTCCAATTTGCATAGAACTCCCGGATAAGATGAAGATTGCACTCCCTAGGCTCTTCAAAAATGAAGTTTAGCCCAGCGGTGTCAATCCGATGTACAATCCGTAGGAATTCCTGTGCCAGCAGTTCCCGTGCTATCTGCTCTTCCTGGAAGTATTTGGTTTCTTTATGTTTAGCATACCACTTTTTCCCTTCATCACTCACCCATCTGGTTCAGTATTGTCTGCGTTGACCTCTAGGAACCGCTGGTGCTGCTGGAACTGCTGTTCCCAATCTTACCCTTTTTCTACTGGCGCCCGATGTGGATGCGCCCTTGCCCTTGTCTTGTCGTCCTGACATTGTTCCTCGATTTTTTTCCTTTGCATTTTTTTTTGTATTCTTGCCCTCCGTTCCACCTAAAAATCATTTCACCACAAGAATTAGTTTAGAAAACATAGGTTTCAACACAAAAAATTTTTATTTTTATTTTTCTTTGTTTTTTCTTTTTTTTTTCTCTTTTTTCTTAAAATAATTCTACTCTTCTATTACAACACATTCACGGGTTGCCTCCCGTGCAGTGCCTGATTTACCGTCGCGGCTCGATGCCATTCATGCTCAATCATCCTCTAGAGTGATGGACGTCTTCTCTCGAATAACCTCCTCACCCCAATAATGCTTACATCGTTGCCCATTCACCAAAAATGTGGCACTTCTATCTTCTTGCCACAACTCCACTGTCTCGTGTGGGGTCATTCTCACCACTTCAAACGGCCCTGACCATTTGGACTGCAATTTACCTAGAAAAAGCTTCAGTCTTGAATTAAATAACAATACTTTCTGCCCTGACTCAAAGATCCGATGCACCATATGCCTATCGTGTCACCTCTTCATTTTCTCCTTGTAGCATTTGGAACTTTCATAAGCATGCCATCGAAACTCATCAAGTTCGCTAAGTTGCATCAGCCTCTTCTTTCCTGCTAGCTCCGGATCCATGTTCAGCTTTCTCACAGCCCAAAAAGCTCGATGTTCCAGCTCCACAGGCAGATGACATGCCTTTCCATAGACCAATATGTATAGAGAAGTCCTAATGGGTGTCTTGTACGCAGTTCTATAAGCCCACAACGCATCGTCGAGTTTGCTTGACCAATCAATTCGTTGTGCATTCACTGTCTTCTGTAGAATCTGCTTTATCCCTCTGTTCGACACCTCCATTTGCCCACTAGTTTGGGGACGATATGTTGTTCCTACCTTGTGCCGCACCCCATACTTTGCTAGCAAATTCTTGAAACTTGCATTCACAAAATGAGCCCCTCCATCACTGATAATGGCTCGGGGTGTCCCGAACCTGGTGAAAATATGCTTTTTCACAAATTTTGTCACCACCTTGTTGTCATTCTAGGGGCAAGCTATTGCCTCGACCCACTTAGATACATAATCAATGGAAACCAAGATGTAGCGATTACCAAATGACAGTGGGAACGGCCCCATGAAATCTATTCCCCATACATCAAAGATCTCCACTTCTAATATCTGCTGCAATGGAATCTCCTGCCTTCTACCAATTGTTCTTGTTTTTTACATATATTGCACATTTTTACATATGCCATAGAGTCTCTAAACAGTGTAGGCCAAAAGAAACCTGACTGTAGCACCTTGTGAGCTGTCCGCTCGCCTCCGTGGTGCCCTCCATACAATAATGAGTGACAACTCCTCAATACTTCTGCAATCTGGCTCTCTGGAATGCATCTTCTCATCACCTGATCCGGTCCCTGCTTAAACAGATACGGCTCATCCCACATGTAATACCTGCAATCATGTCTCAACTTCTTTCTTTGCTGAGTCGTAGCCTCCAGTGGGTAGACTCTACTTACTAGCAAATTCACAATGTCTGCATACCAAGGGATTTCAGCTTCCCTTATTTCCTAGAGCCGCTCATTCGAGAACTCTTCTTTGATATTGTCACCTTCCTTCAGATGCAACCGGCTTTCCAATCGCGATAGGTGATCTGCCACTTGATTCTCGCTCCTCTTTCTGTCCCGAATCTCTAGGTCAAACTCTTGTAGCAACAATATCCATTTGATTAGTCTGGGCTTTGCATCCTTCTTGTTAAACAGATACCGAATTGCTGCATGATCGGTATATACCACTACTTTAGAACCCACCAAGTAGGACCTGGATTTATCAAATGCGAACACCAATGCTAGCATCTCCTTTTCCGTGACTATATAATTGACTTGGGCTGCGTCAAGTGTTTTTCTTGCATAATGAATGCAGTGAAAAATTCTATTCCTCCGCTACCCCAATACAGCCCCTACAACCACGCCACTTGTATCACACATTAATCCAAATGGTTGCTCCCAATCCGAAGAAATGAGAATAGGTGCTTCTACCAGCTTCTGTTTCATCTCCTCGAATGCTTTAACACAATCCTCGTCAAACTCAAACTTCACGTCTTTTTCTAGCAACCGGCATATCGGTCTAGAAATTTTAGAGAAGTTCTTGATGAACCGTCTGTAGAACCCTGCATGTCCAAGAAAACTGTGAACACCCTTCACTGACACTGGTGGTGGATCTTTGCACGATCGACTTCCAACCCCTTGCATGACACCTTATGGCCAAGGACGATACCCTCCTTGACTAAAAAATGACATTTCTCCCAGTTGAGTACAAGGTTGGATTCTTCACATCGAGCTAGCACCCTGTCAAGATTCTACAAACATGTAGCAAACGAATTACCAAAAACAGAAAAATCATCCATAAATACCTCGAAAAAATCTTCCACCATATCCTGAAAGATCGCTATCATGCATCTCTGGAATGTAGCGGGTGCATTGCATAGACCAAATGGCATCCTCCTGAAAGCATATGTCCCATAAGGACATGTAAAAGTGGTCTTCTACTAGTCCTCCGGTGCTATGGCTATTTGGTTATAGCAAGAATTCCATCAAGGAAACAATAGTATTCTTGCCCTGCCAACCTATCCAATATCTGATCACTAAATGGGATAGGATAATGATCTTTCCTCGTGGCCTCATTGAGCTTTCTATAGTCCATGCAAATTCGCCAGCCTATGACTGTGCGTGTAGGAATCAGCTCATTCTTCTCGTTGGTGATCACGGTCATCCCTCCTTTCTTTGTGACACACTGAACGTGACTGACCCATTCACTATCTGAAATGGGATAGACCACACCTGCATCAAGCCACTTGATCACTTCCTTCCTAACTACATCCTTCATCACCGGATTCAACCTCCGCTGATGTTGTACAGTTGGCTTTGCTCCTTCTTCCATAAAACTTTTGTGTGTGCAAAAAGCTGGATTAGTTACCCTAATGTCTGACATTTGCCACCCCATTGCTTTCTTCCGCCTCTTGAGAACCACCAATGCATCCTTCACCTGTGCCTCTGTCAGTTCTGCGGAGATGATGACTGGCAAGGTGTCATCTTCCCACAAAAATACATACTTCAGATGTGGAGGCAATGTCTTCAACTCCAATTTTGGTGCTTCCTCAATTGATGGTTTTGGCAATGGGTCCAAGGACCTCATCAATGGTTGAAAGTCTTGCTTCCTGGGAAACCATTTTGGTTCGTTCAACATCTGCACCATCTCATACGTAGCCTTGTCTTCGAAATGATCGGAGCCCATCAAAGCTCTCTCCAATGGATCCTGAGAATCAACAAACTGAACAATTGCTTCCTGATTTAGCACATTGATTGCTGACAGCTCCTCATAAATGGCAGGAAGCTTCATGGCCTTATATACATCAAACACCTCCACTTTATCATGCGCTCGCATGGTTAGCTGCCCCGCAGCCACATCAATCAGTGCTCGCTCGATTGCCAAGAAAGGACGTCCCAAAATAAATGGGACTTTCGCATCCGACTTGAAATCCAAGATCATAAAATCCACCAGGAAAATTAGGGAGCCACTTGCACTAGCACATCCTCCACAATACCATCTAGTCTGGCCAAAGAATGGTCAACTAGCTGCAAGATCACAGTAGTTGGTCTAGAGATGCTCAGCCCCAACTTTTTGAACACCGATGTCGGCATCAAGTTTATGCTTGCTCCCAAATCACATAATTCGCGAGCTTGAATACTTTGCCCGATTGTGATCTGATTGGTAAAGCTCCCAGGGTCCTTGAGCTTTGTTGGCAACCTGTTCTGTATCCGGGAAGTGCACTCCTCTGTAAGCACCACCATAGCATACTCCGTCAATCTGCTTTTGTTTGCTACAATGTCCTCGATATACTTTGCATATTTCGGCACTCCCTGCAAAACATCAACCAAAGGTAAATTAATGTGTACCTGTTTCAGCACCTCCATAAACTTCTTAAAGCAAGCTTCTTCCTTGTGCTTCTTTAATCTTTGAGGGAACAGGGGTGGTGGTCTTTCTACCTCAGCTGCCTTTTCCTTCCACCTCTCATCGTCATGTTCCCCATCTTTTTCCACTGCTCCAGATTGCTGAGGTGGTCTTTCTGGTTCCACCTCCTTAAGTTGTAGTCCACTCCTTGTGGTCACTACATTGACTTACTTGGGATTTGGGTCAGTATCACTCAGTAGTCCTCCTCTGGGCCTGGTGTTTTGAGCTCTAGCTAACTGTCCAAACTGGTACTCCAATGCCTTTGTATTTAACTACTGATTTTTCATGTCAGCCGCTAATTTCACATAATCAGCCTGCATTTGCTCTTGGTTAGCTATAATTGTTTTGAGCATGTCCTCAATGCTATTGGGTGGTGGAGGAGGTGCATTATTTCCTCTATATTGAGACTAAAAATTCTGATGCCCCCTTGATTTCTCAACACGCCCTGATTCGAACTCTGTCCTTGATGGCTATTACTACCCCAAGAGAAATTTGGATGATTCCTCCGATTTGAGTTGTAACTGTTACCATACGGTTGATTAATATTCCTCTGGACGTTCCCAACAAAGTTTACCGAATCTGGATTTGCACCACAACACTCAGTTGAGTGTTCATTACTCCCACATACTTCACACCAAACCTGTTGAACTGCATTGACTGGGGCTTGTGATTGATTCAAGCTCATACTACTGATGTGGGTGTTGAGTTGATTTTGCAATGCTGCTATCTGTGCAGCGATAGCTATAAAACCATCCACCTCAAAGACTCCTGCCGCTTTCCTTGTTCCTCTTCGTGATGAGTCCGCATTCCATTTTGGATTTCCTTGTGAAATATGATTTAAAAAAGTATAAAGCTCCTCATAATTCTTTTCCAATGCCTGCCCCCCAACTGCTGAGTCTAGCAAAATTTTTGTATGTGGTTTCAAACCCTCAATGAATGTATGACCAACACATCATTAGACTGGTGATGGTGAGGACAATCCCTTAACATTGATTTGAACCTCTCCCAAGCTTGATACAAATTCTCACCCTCTCTTTGTTTAAAACATAGAATCTGACTTCTAGGTCTGGCTGTCTTCCCAGATGGAAAGAATCGTATCAAAAACTTTCTTGCAAGATCATCCCAAGTAGTGATAGAGTTAGGTGGTTCAGCTTTCAACCACCTCTTTGCTTTCCCCAATAATGAGAATGGGAATAATGTACGCCTCACGTAGTCGGATGATACTCCAGCGGGAATGTAAGTGTCACTTATCTCCAAAAAGTTTTGGAGATGTTGTTGTGGATCTTCATGAGGGAGACCTTTGAATTGACCGCTGGTGTGCAACAACTGCACCATGTTCTGTTTAAGCTCAAACCTCCCTCCTGGCTCTGGTCTGCGAATAATCGATGTAACATTGTTTGCATGTGGGATTGCCACTTCGCGAACCGGCCTTGATGCCATCTCCTCGGGCACTAAAACTGCCATCACAAGTGGTGGATTCTGTTGTTGCTCCAGAATTACTTGTCTTAGCAACTGCAACTTTTTCTCTAAAGCTTCCCTTCTTTGACGATGAAATTATCTCTCCGGCTATGTAAATGAATCCACCAACCCCTTATCTCTTGCCAACGTTCAGAAGAATTCAATATCTGCAAGAGAAAGGCTAAGATCAAGTTGTCAACACTGATATAGAATTTGTAAACTAACACTAAGAAAATAAATTTACCAATTGCCAGTCCTCAACAACGACGCCAAAAACATATTCGGTTGTGGAAACTACACGCAAGTGCACGTGGTCGAACAAGTAGTAAAGTGGCTTATTTCAAGCCAAGTATCGATCCCACAGGGACTGAACTACGGTGTTAATTAACTTCAGCATCAGCGAACGATATCTCTATGAATGCAGACAACCAAATAAATAATGTTTTAAGAGTTAAAGTTTACTAAGTAATGAGAATCTAAGTCAAGATTATAATTTGAGTCTGAACAATAGCAATGAACAAGCTGAGGTTAAGACAAACATACAGGGATGTAATTTATCAATTCAATTCAGCTAATCTTCTCTTCGGTTGCTAGTCAGGAATTTATTTCCTATGGATTGGATCTTTCGACTCCTACCCAATTTGAGAATCATGAGACCTTAATCTACATTTCTTTGATATAAGAATTTCATGCTCTAACCATACATAACCGATTCCTTAATTGACTAATAAGACTTTCAGATATATTTCTATTCTGAATGTAAATGTTTTCTCAATTTTTACAGCTAAGAAAAGATCATATCCTACCAATTCACATCTGTCCAATTTCTTTCCTTTTCAAAATCAAAATTGGATTTCTAGATATACATTAACATTGGCCAAACATTAATCCAGTAAAAACAAGAATTGATAGAACAACCATTGAAGAAAAGATGAAAACTAAAATGATCAACAATTACATTCCTCTACAATTATTCTTAACCTCAGCAAGAAGTGAATTAGCCACTCATTTGTGGATTACACATCTTCAAATAAGTAGAATTCAAACAAACAATTGAGATTAAAGAGAAAGAGAAAGACAAGAACCCTAGAATTTTTGTCCTCTCAACTGCCTGTAACACACGTTCTTGCTTACCCAAGTCAGAATGTTTAAAATAAAACCTAAATGTGCTATTTATACTATTGAGAATTTTTCCCGAAATAACAAGCAACGTGGAACAGAGTGTATCGCGGAGCACTCCCTCCGTGCCACGGGGGTATCGCGGACCCTCACTGCAAGTCGGCTCCTAGGCAAATGCACCTTAATGTGGCATGGCTTGCATCGTGGAGCCTTTCCTCCGTGTCGTGGTGCTATCGCGCACCTTCACTGGAATTTGAGGTTCCAGGTAATTACACTCAATGTGACATGGAGTGCATCGCGGAGCATTGCCTCTGTGTCACGGAGGTAACGCGAACCTCCACTAGAATTTGTCACAATTAATTCATCTGAGGTAGAATGCCTCCGCGATGGCAGCGTGACACGGCTCCATCGCGGAGCCCTTATTTTTGCTGCTTTTCCTTGTCAACTTCCACTCCTTGTTTCCAAGTCCATTCCTGCACTTCACCAACATATATATTAGCTTCCAAAATTTCATTTTACCTACAAAACAACACTAATCATGTTGGTTAGTATAAATTCACATTTAACTAAGAATTACATGAGAATGTACACATAACGATAGATAAACAAGTAGAAATGAAGCATTTGAGTATCACTTGGGCATGCAATTTTGCCCAAGATCACTCTCCATCCAGGTTCAATGAAAATGTACCACGATGTAAAAGAAATCTACTGGTGGCCAAGAATGAAGAAGGGGATAGCAGAATTTGTAGCACGATATCCCAATCGCCAACAGGTAAAAGATGAACAACAGAGACTAGGCGGACTTACCCAGGATATAGCTGTGCCTCTATGGAAATGGGAAGCAGTTAACATGGACTTTGTAGTAGGATTACCTCGCATCAGGCGTAGATATAATTTGATCTGGGTAATCGTTGACAGGTTGACAAAATCAGCTCATTTTCTGACAGTAAGGGCTACCTTTTCAGCCAAAGATTATGTCGAGTTGTATATTAAAGTAGTCAGGTTGCATGGTGTTCCATTGTCAATTATTTTCGATAGAGGGGCGCATTTTGTAGCTAAGTTTTGGCAATCATTTCAGAGAGGCTTGGGGACGAAGGTTAACCTGAGCACAGCCTTCCATCCTCAGATAGAAGGGCAGGCAGAATGTACCATCCAAACTCTCGAGGACATGTTACGAGCATGTGTGTTAGATTTTGGAGGTAGCTGGGATGAACATCTACCGCTTATTGAGTTCTCCTATAATAACAGTTATCATTCAGCAATTCAGATGGCGCCTTATGAAGCGTTATATGGGCGGAAGTGTAGATCTCCAGTTGGTTGGTTTGAAGTAGGAGAATCAACATTGGTTAGGCTAGATATCATTCATCAGTCAGAGAAAAAAGTAAAGCTTATCAGGGAACGTTTACTGACTGCTCAGAGTTGCCAGAAATCGTATGCTGACGTGCGGCGCAGAAACATGGAATTTAATGTGAATGACTGGGTATTCTCAAAAGTTTCACCGATGAAGGGTGTAATGAGGTTTGGTAAGAAAGGCAAGCTCAGCTCGAGGTTTGTTGGGCCTTATCAGATTCTCCAAAGAATATGCCAAGTGGCATATGAATTAGATCTACCTCCAGAATTATAATCTGTCCACCTAGTTTTCCATGTATCAATGCTGAGGAAGTGCATAGGAGATCCCTCCAGGATTGTCCCAGTTCAAGATGTTCAAGTCACAGAAGAATTAGCTTATGAAGAAGTTCCAGTAGCCATACTAGACTGGCAGATCCGTAGGTTAAGAACTAATGATGTTGCTTCCATCAAGGTGTTGTGGCATAACAGGAACTGAGAGGAGTTGACTTGGGAAGCAGAAGATGATATGAAAGTCAGATATCCTTAGTTATTCCATACTTAGTCAGATTATGCAGCCAGAGGTATGTTGTTGTTGTCGTTTCATGAGTTGCCTTATATTCATGTAAATGTGGAGTAGCTAACTCCAGTTTATTATGAAATGAATACTATAGTATCGTGTGGAGTACCTGTATTGGACTTTTCTGCGTTTCAGGATTTTTTGATAGTCCATATTATAGGGGAGACTCTGCCGAAATTTTTCTAGAATAAATAGTGGCAAGTTAAGATTCTTGCAAGCAGAAATTAACATTCGAGGATGAATATTCTTAAGGGGGGAAGGATGTTGCACCCCGTAAGTTTCTAGCACTTAGTTGGCCTATTTGCGCATGTTGCTTGAGAGTTTTAGAATGCCATACGGCGAGGAAAAGGGCCCGGGGAAAGGTCGAACGAGTGCCAAGTCGGATTTTCGCAGGAGGAGGTCGAACCACGCTGCCCAAAGGGGCAACGTGGCACGGAGGCCCCTCCTCTGCAATGGCCAACATGGCACGGAGCTAGATTGGCGCGATGGCCAGCGTGCCACGTTGCCATGCTTCAGGCTCCAAGTATATAAAGGTCTCACTTTTCATTTTCATGATATTTCACAAGTTAAACGACCAGAAAACAAAGAGGACGAAGGGTTAACATAAATTTTCGTTTGATTACGCCGACAAACGCTGTCCAAAGTTAAATTAATTCGGGTACCGAAGTATAAAGTTGCAGGGAGCATTTCTGCGGAGTTAGTTTTGCAGAAATTGCCCGACGAAGCGTCGATCTACCGAGTCAAAGTGATTGGAATTGCTCCAAACTAGTCTTAATACACTCCCAGGCTTAAAGTGAGTATTTCTCCCTTCTAGACTTCCGAGAAATTTTGAGTTTTCGGTCATTTTTCGATAAGTCGAAGAATAGTCAGTAAGTTATATATATAATATAGTATTTCTCCATTATAATAATGAAGTTAATTCTATTCCTTTATGAATATGATTACAGTTGGGGAGAATAGCTGAATACTAGCCGAACCTCACCAGTTAATCAGTAAACCAGCAGTCGTGGTATGTAAAGCCAGTTTCTTTCGGCAAGTTAGTTATCTTAGTATAGTAAAACAATATATATTCCAGTAGAGTATTTCAAAAATAGTATAGCATACTCAGTATGAAATTTAGTAAAGCACGTCAGAAATATTATATCGTGTTTAACATGAAACTTAGTAAAACAACATAAGTCCCAGCAGATTATTTCAGAAATGTTATATCATGCTTTAATATGAGATTCAGTACAGCATGTCAGAGATTATATTATTATTATCAAATTCAATATGTATTATATGCAGTCATTGCTATCAGTTGATAATTGATTGTATTGTTTTGGGATGGATTACCTAGCTTCCGTGACTGCCCTAGGGTTAACAGTTGTATCGACTCATCTGCCAGAGGGCGAGGATACGTCGCTCTACGGAGTGGCATGCCATCCGCTATGGACGAATTTTAAGGAATCATGCAATTTGATAAAGAACCATAAAGTTTTGGTAACTTCAAACATAGAATTAGGGAGAAATTGGGCATGGGTAGGGACTAAACTACCCATTAAAAACCCCACATACCTGGAATTACCTGCTTCTTAACTCCCTTGAAAAACCCTAGGTGGAAACTTGAAGAATTGAAGAAGAACCCTTGAATCTCCTCCTACTCCCTTCTCTAGTTCTTGCAAATGCCAAATGAGACTTAGCATGAGTTTTTCCTCCTTAAAAGACCCTGTCTCGACCTCAAGACGACATTTTTGAGGGTCCAAAAGCATAGAAAATTCAAATTTTCCCTTCATAAAATTTTCCTGAAAAATAGATCTAGCCCCGACCACGACTCGTGGTCACCTCACCACTTTACAATCTTCTGAATATGGCCACGACTAGCATACCATGACTCATAGTACCATCCTACGGGTCATACTGTCAGTCATGGTACCATCCACCCATACCAAATACGACTTAACCATGACTCCTCATTACAACTCGTTGCGATATCCTACGAGTCATAGGATGACCCGTGACAACTCACTCTGGCACCACTGAGAACATCACCATGACTCCTAACCATGAGTCATACCTACGCGTCACAATTCGTAGGACCACCCGTGATATGACCTCAGGCTTCCGAAATTCATGATGACTCGAGTCACTAGTCGTAGGTCCTCACCATGATTCATACCTCAAGTAGTCCTGGTGCAAAATTCCAGGTTTTTTGCAGTTTTCAACTTCAATTATTGGGTCTATTCTTAGCCCTTTTCGGGATATTACAATATCTCCCCCTTGGAAACATTCATCCTCAAATGTAGGAAACAAGCTGCAAATAGAAACATACAATTACCATATGCAAATACTATTATTTAAGCCAAAGACTGACGGAATGACTACCCCCGAAAAGAACTACATAGTTGGACTGAATTCAGACATTACATAGATATATCATATCATAAAACAAACTTGCACGCATGAACGGAGCATGAAAAACTAATTAGAGGTTTCGGAAAAAAATTGATACCTCAAACTGAAACTGGGCCGCTAGGGAACAAGTAGGGGTATTTAGCCATCTTATCCACTTCAGCTTCCCACCTAGCTCCCTCAACATGCTGATTTCTCCATAACACCTTTACTGAAGCTACTTCTTTGTTCCTCAAACTTCGAACCTGACAATCCAAGATTGCAAAAGGAATTTCTTCATAATTGAGGCCATCCTTTACGCCAACACTTTCCACCGGAACCATCAAGGTTGATCTCCCATGAACTTTTTCAAGAGCGATACATGAAATACGGGATGAACTGAAGCCAACTATGAAAGTAACTCTAACTCATAAGCTACCTTACCCACTCGTCTCACAATCTGGTATGGGCCAATATAGAGGGGACTGAGTTTCCCTTTCTTTCCAAATATCATTACTCCCTTCATCGGAGATACCTTCAGAAATACCCAATCGTCTATCTCGAACTCAAGCTCCCTTCTCCTCACATCCGCAAAAGACTTTTGGCGACTTTGATCCATTTTCAGCCTTTCTCTTATTAACTAAACTTTCTCCATAGCCTCATGGACTGAATTTGGACCCACTAACGAAGCCTCACCGACTTTAAACCACCCAATGGGTGATCTACACCATCGCCCGTAAAGAGCCTCGAACGGTGCCATCTTAATGCTGGAGTGATAGCTGTTGTTGTAGGCAAACTCAATAAGAGGCAAATGCTCATCCCAACTACCCTTGAAGTCAATAACACAAGCTCTCAATATGTCCTCAAGAGTCTGGATAGTCTGCTCCGCCTGACCATCTGTTTGCGGATGAAATGTCGTGCTAAGCTTGACCTGGGTGTCAAGTCCTTTTTGAAAAGATCTTAGAACTGAGAGGTGAACTGAGTACCTCTATCTGATATAATGGACAAGGGCACTCCATGCAATCTAAGCAACTCTCGAATGTATAACTTAGCATAATATTCTGCTGAATCGGTGGTTTTGACCGGTAGGAAATGAGCAGCCTTAGTCAACCTGTCCACGACAACCCAAATGGAGTCATACTATCTACAAGTGCGGGGTAAACCTGTTACAAATTCCATATTGATCTCTTCCCACTTTCAAGTCGGAATGCTGATATCTTGGAGTACACCCCCCGGTCTTTGATGCTCGACTTTCACTTACTGGCAATTCGAGCACTTGTCTACGAATTCTACAATATCCCTCTTCATGCCATCAACCAGTAGATTTCCCACATGGAATGGTACATTTTGGTGGCACCTGGAGGGATAGAATATCGAGATCCATGAGCCTCATGCAAAATCCGACTCCTAAAATCCCCCACGTTCTGAACACATAAGAGACCCTAGTATCGAAGCGCATTATCTCCCCCTTTGGAGAAGACTTCTACCTTTTGACTTTGAACAACTTCTTTTAACTTTACCAATACTGGATCTTCATCTTGTTTAGCCTTCACCTCCATTACCAAGGACGACTCTGACCCCTTGTGAACTACTACCCCACCATCGATTGAACCAACTAATCTAACTCCCAACCATGCAAGTTGATGTACTTTCTTTACCAGCTCCTTCTTGTCTTCACTCAAATGTGACACACTTTCCATAGAAAGTCTACTAAGGGCATCCGCTATCACGTTGGCCTTACCCAGGTGGTAAAGGACACTCATGTAGTAGTTCTTAAGTAGTTCCAACCACCTCTATTTCGAAAGATTTAGTTCCTTCTATGTGAACACATATTGTAATCTCTTGTGGTCCGTGCATACATCTACATGAACCCCATACAAGTATTGTCGCCATATCTTTAAAGCAAATACCACTGCAGCCAACTCAAGATCATGGGTTAGGTAATTTTTCTCGTGTATCTTTAGCTGTCTGAAAGCATATGTTATGACTTTCCCATTCGACTCTCGAAGCATCACAATATATCACAAAGCCATCAGTACCTTTCGGTAAAGTCAACACCGGTGCTGAAGTGAGTTTGGCCTTCAATTCCTGGAAGCTCTTCTAACAAGCCTCCGACCATTGAAACTTCACCTTTTTTGAGTCAATATAGTCAGTAGGGATGCAATGGATAAGAAAACTTCCATGAACCTCCGATAGTAACCCTCTAATCCCAAAAAGCTCCTGATCTCCAAAGGGTTTACTAGTCTGGGCAGTTCTTTACCACCTCTATTTTCTAGGAGTCAACCCTTATACCTTTGCTTGACACTACATGTCCCAAGAATGCAACTGATTTCAGCCATAACTCACATTTGCTGAACTTGGCGTATAGCTTGTTATCCTTGAGGGTTTGAAGTGCTATCCTCAAGTGTGCACCATGCTCCTCCTAGCTCCTGGAGTATATTAATATGTTCTCAATGAACACGATCACAAACATGTCCAGATATACCTCAAATACCCCATTCATTAGATCCATAAAAGCTGCAGGGGAATTGGTTAGTCCAAAAGATATAACAACGAATTCATAATGGCCATACCGAGTTCTGAAAGCATTCTTTGGGATGTCACTCTCCCGAACCCTAAGCTGATGATACCCGAACCTGAGATCTATCTTGGAGAAATATTTGGCACCCTGAAGCTGATTGAATAGGTCATCAATCTTGGGTAAGGGGTATTTATTCTTGATGGTGACCTTGTTTAACTGCCTATAGTCAATACACATCTGAAGAGAACCATCTTTCTTTCGGACGAACAACACTGGGGCACCCCATGGGGACTTATTCGATCTAATGAAACCCTTATCCAGTAAATCCTTCAACTGCTACTTTAACTCTTTTAGCTCGACTGGGGCCATTCGGTAGGGAGGAATTGATATGGGCTGCGTGTCGGGTAAAAGATAAATCTCAAAATCAATCTCCCTCTCAGGAGGAACACCTGGTAGGTCATCTGGAAATACCTTAGATATTCACATACCATAGGGATTGACTGAATAGTCAGGGTCCCGGACATGACATCCTTAACCCTAACCAAATGGTAAATACTACCATTGGAAATCATTTTCTTGGCCTTGAGATAGGAGATAAAGTGACCTAAAGGTACCGCTGAACCACCCCTCCATTCTAAAATCGGTTCACCTGGAAATCAAAACTCCACCGCTCGAGTTCTATAGTTAACAGAAGCATAACATGCAAACAACCAATCCATGCCCAAGATGATGTCAAAATCAGTCATAACCAATTCTACTATGTCTGCGGAGGTAACCTTATGCAATACTATTTTGGGGAAACCTCTATATACCCGCCTCGCTACGACTGAATCACCACCGGAGTAGATACAGAAAATGGTTCTGACAAAATTTCAGGACTGACTCCAATGTGACTAGCAATGTAAGGTGTCACAAAAGACAGTGTAGCTCCCGGATCTAACAAAGCATAAACATCAATATGAAAGACTCGCAACCTACCTGTAACCACATCGGGAGAAGTCTCCTGCTCCTATCGAGAGCCAAGTGCATAAAACCGATTCTGGCGCTGACCGCTAGTTGGACCAGTCGAAGTCCCTGCTATGTAGGATGTTCCATTTGAATTGCTAAACTAGCTATTGAAGTGCGGGCTCCACCACCCACTGACCTATCTGCGGGGTAATCCCCGAGTTTATCTCCGGGTTTGCCACACCTGAAACAAGCATCTGAGCCCACCAAACATTTCCCTGGGTGATTCTTGCCACAATTAGCACTAGATAGAAAAGTGTGCTCTGTGTGCATGCTATTCTAACCCCTCGAACCTGAGGCCATGCTCCTCTAATCATCTCGAGGCCTGGATGGGGTACTGGCTGAAGATGGTGCTAGTGTAATAGACCTGTGCTAAGACTGCTGGTGAGGCCCACCTCCTGGACTCGGCTGGGAGAACCTGTGGTTATCAGTTGTTTCCCTCTGGGCCTCTCTCTGCCTCATATGAGCTGCCTCCATCTGTTGGGCATAGAGGGTTCATTTAGGTGAAGTCCCTAACCCTAGCAGTTGCTATGGACCCATTTGTATTCATCGGAATCACCTGTTGGTTCACTTGGTTAGTCACCGTCTTAGCCAGCAATTGGATTACTACTCGGAATTCTGCTGAGGACACTTGGTCGTTCTGAGGGGCTGCTAAAGCTGGTGAGGCAGGTCAGTTGGCATTGCCAGCCCTCCTTTCGTTTCGTCATTTTGGAGGCATAGTTTCACTGAAATGAATAGAGCATGAGTTAGGAGAATATTTTTGGGATTAAACCTCAACGCATGATAAGAAGTATGAACAAAGGGGAGTTTCCCTAATAACATCTTATAGCCTCCCTGTCATAAGTATGGCGCACTTTACACCCATGAAAAGGACTCTACTAGACATGACTTTTAGACATCCTAGGATACTCTAAACCTAGTACTCTGATAACAAGTTTGTTATGAGTCGAGTCCATACCCTAAACGTGACAAGATATTTGGAGCCACAAGTGACCCCAAGCTAACCCGTGGTCTATCATTATATTAGTAGACTGAGTAAACATAAGTGGAGGCTTTATAACAATATAAATAATTCAAGAAAATATATTGGATTTAAAGGAATAAATATATATCTGAAAACAATACTGAATAATTGTGTCTGAAAGCCACTACCAACTGATGAGTTGTTGGGACAAGACCCCAGCTAACTCTAAAATCTGACTGAAAGAAACTAGTTGAAATACAAATTTCGTCCTCAAAAGATGAGGATCACCAAACACTGTTGCTGATATCGTCTGAGGGAACTACCGACAATGCTAGGACTGCGAACCTATGCCTATATCATGATATGATATAGCATGAAAAATATGCGTCAGTACTTTGAATGTTTTGAGTAAGTAAGAGATACAAAGCATGACGGAATAAATAACTACACCAAAATACGTGGAATGACTAAGTAAATACTGTAAACTGATAAAAATTGAACTATAACTGATATGGTCAATAATGTCCTTGGTTGACGGTCATAAACATGTCCTGGAACTGAGACACTAAGTTGAGCTACACTGAACTGAACTGAGACTGTACTGATAAGTGGGAGAGTCTATAACCGAAATATAACCACGTGAGCTAAACGTGGAGTTTGATGTATAAGCCCCATTGATAGGGCCCAATATACCTTGCCAGGGTATAAAGGCATGAACTGTGAAATCACTATCTGGGACCATTTGGGCTAAATAACCTATGGTGGCAGCGTAGTTTTGGGAACCTGGGTGCGCTGGAACCCCGGCCTTCTCAGTGCTATGTCCTACTCCAATTGGATAGCCCAAATATGACTACTAAGCAGATAGCTCGAAGTTGGGGCCCAAGACTAAGTTAGGGATACTTATCTAGAAGTACCCTGAAAGTCTTATCGGACAGGATAACTGTAATTGATGTCCTAATACTGGACAGAGCTGCTTATTTTGAAGTGTCATAACCATCTAAAGAACATCTGAAATTCATAACCGGGAGGCATTACTGATACCTCAAGCACTGACTATAGTCAAACTGATCAACTGACATTTCTGAAAGGTACTGAAGATACTAACATTTTAACTGAGACTGAACTAACATGCTACTGACTAAGAATTCATATGATAATAATAACATGGGAATTTCATCATTGACAGAGTCAAGCAACATTAATATCTAATCAATTATGCAAGACCAACATTACTGCATTCAAGAACTAGGGCTAAAATCACCATAATTCATGTAAGGAGATAATGTCCAGAATTGTTACTAACAACAACCCTCAATACTCATGAGAATTATAACAGGAAGAAATTCCATAATTTACTGACGATTTAACCCTAACAGTGAACTTCAGGGCTAGAACTAATAAGAAATTATGGAATGGTTTTGGGACACAAGGGAAGAACAATTCCCTTGTTGAATTCCCACATACCTGGCGAATGATTCCCAGATAAAACCCTTGAGAATTTGAGAAGAAAAAGTCAAAACCCTTGCCCTGCCCTGCTTCTTGACTGAGTCTTTTACGTTTTGACTTTGAGGGAATGAGAGGAATGAAGAGGGAACATCGATTACCTCTCTAAATCCCCTGAATATAACCCAAAATGATGTAGTTTGGAATTTAGGAGTTTAGGAAATTACGGAAAAGCCCTTAAAATTTTTGCATGAAAATCAGCTGCCAGCCCCAATAAGGGACTGGACGATTTGTCGTTATTGACCATGACTCGTGGTCTGAACTCATTGCTAGCACTAGAAATTCATCATCACAGGTCACCATAAGGGACACCATAACTCGTGGTGTGCCCGACGATTCATGGTGACTAATCGTTAGGAACACTACCAAAACCTTCGACCTTCAAGCCAACCACTGACCACAAGTTGCTTAATGATGCGTGGTCCTGGCCACGATTCATGGTCTCTCCGATGGTCAAACCCTTAGACCAAAAATTCAACCAAGTTCACCCTTCACTTCACGAGTCACCTCATTACTCATGGTGCACCTCACGGGTCACTAGATGAATCATCCTATGACCTGGTGCAGAAAATCCCATTTTCTCTATTTTAACCCTCGGGTCTGATCTTATGGCTTTCGGGGTATGACAACTCAAGAGCTAGAAACTGAACATCTAATCATCTATGTCAACGTCTGAAAGCCTCTAAACTGATGAGCTGAAGGTACATGTTCCCAACTAGCTCTAAATATTGAAAATGGATAAATAGAGAAACATAATTAAACTCTCATCCTCGAATGAAGAGGACTCACCAAAGCTAAAGTTGATCGGGTACCGAAATGTGTCTAACTACGGGGCTGAGTCTGGGCACCTAAGCCTATATCATTAAATGATATAGCATAAGAATATGTGATTAGTACTTTGAATGTACTGAGCATAAGGGATAGGTTAAAACACGAGAGAAAAAGGAAACCATACTAAAAAATGTATTCCTAACGCATTAGTAAAACTGTTAGAGAATAGCACAAACTGAAGTACAATGACCCAAGGTTTAAAACATGCACATAAGATGAACATGTCTATAAGTTATAAAATAAGTTTATATACTGAAACTATAGGTCATGTACAACTATGGTAAAACAATAAGCTTCTATGAGAGATTCTCATAACCAACATGCTCAAAGTGAACATCATGGAGCCCAACCTATAACCTAGGTTGGGAGAGTGTTCATACCTTGCCAAGGGTATAAACGATGGCTGGCATGAATTCACTCATAATCCCCTTCGGGCTAAGGAGACACTCTCTAGTAAGGACCCCTTAATCTACGGTGGCACATAGTTCTGGGACTTAGGTTATCTAAACCCGCATCCACTTGGTGTTAGATACTACTCTCAAAACTATATACATGCTAATAGTTATAACTGAGGTCTAAAATATATTGCATAGAATAGTATAAAATCATGTTGTTACATAAATGTCTGAAACACTGAACTGGTCATGCAAGCTGTACTGATTCTAAATTCATGATCTCATAATATTGTGAAACATTTCGAAAATATTCTTAATGTTGGGAAAATCATGATATGTTCTGAGTGATAACGCTCAAATTACACCTCTGAAGAAGTATAACAGGACATTGTCAACAAAGAACCCAATTAGATTGGGATCGATCCCACAAGGAATATGGCCAAGATATAGACTAATGCTAGTATTCACATTTTTAGTTCAATTATTTCCAAAAAGGGGGGTTTTGAAAAGTAAATTAGTAACAATGTTGTAAATTGATGTTGTGATCAAGTTTATGCAAATAACTAGGGAACTGTTCCCCATGGATTCATAACTACATTGGGTTATTACACTAGTGATCTATCCCAATACCTATCCTACAGAACTGATAAAATAGGTTCACCGAAATGACTGATTCATCCCGAATGACTTACAATACTCAATTACTGAATTAGGTCTCTTGAGTGATTTCACTTCGATCTTTATCAATTTTTTCAAATTAACTATCCTACGACCGAAACTCGAGTTATTCAATGATACTAAAGTTCAAAGCTTTGTTGTTCTTCTCTTTTCCTAATCACTACTTCTCTAGGCTCAAGCAAGTAGAGCTTTCAAGATAGTCCTATTGTTGCGCACCATTAAGAAATATTTATGATAAAGAGATGAAAAATGTAGGTATTCATATTGGTTTAGAATCACTTTGTGTTAACCCTAATTAGTTATTCAATCATGGTTCCCACAACCTTAGTTGTGGAAGGTTTAGCTACTCATACTTGCAAGAAGGAAATTATATTTCATAGAAGAAAACATAATTAACAACTTACAATAATGATGAAAGAAAAATCCAATTGAAAACTGCATAATTAAACTATGAACAAGTCAACAACAATGATGAATTCTCCCATGTAATTCATGTTTTTGATCTCCAAGTTATGTAGAACGCTCACAAATCACATTTTACAAAGAAACGTATCTCTCCCTAAGAAAAATAACCTAAAAAGTATTTATACAAATATTAAAACCCTTTCCTAAATTAACAGAAAATCTGCTGCCGACACTACCTACGAGTCGTAGTAGGCTTCCGTGATGTGAATCTGCAGCTTCTCTCTTCTCATGTTCGGTAAGTTGGTATGATTTGTACAATGTTGCTACAAGTTGTAATTTCCTATCGTGGCTTGGGCTTCTAAAATCTAGCATTCTCTAAATTTCACCACTAGTCCTTGGTACAATTCGTACCTTGGTGTTATGACCCGTGGAATCAACTTGTACTTTGGGATCTACCAGTTGACATATTCTGTTAAATTTTCCAAGACTCCTCAGTACGGTTTGTATGTAGACAATATAGTTCATAACTTACACTCATGCCAGGATCTTCTGCAAGCGCACCTTCTTTGATGTTTTTCACAACTCCTTGGTACGGCTCGTTCCATGAGTTGTACTTTGCCCTAGCACTTGTGCAATTTCTCTTAATTTTTAGCTATGAGTGCTAGGTACGGCTCGTTGTAAACACCTAATTTTTGACTGAACTTAAGGTGTTACACTAATTGTCATGTGTGCAGTTACGCTCCTTGACTCTCTAATAAAATATATTGACCATGTGTACAGTTACGTTCCTTGGTCATTGTAAATAAATAAATTTAAAAGGCTTTGTGTGAGGTTACACTCCTTAGCCCCCTTGATTAAATAATTATAGTAAATTATAATTTATAATAGTTTATAATATTATAATAATCAATATTATAGTAATATTACAATGATAATATCTGATTATAAACTATTATGATTTATCAACTATTTTATAAATATTGTAAATTATAGTAATATTACAATTATAATATAAATTCATATTATATTTTTTTAATATCTATATTTTTGTATAAATTACAATAGCCTTATATTAATTTAAATATATAGATATAGATATTAAATTACATATTTTTTATATATGTATAATTTTATCGGTGCAATACATATATCCCTTATTATATATTTAATTATAGATGTAATTATATAAAATTAAACAAGCCTTTATAATTACATATTCATCAAATAATTATGCGGGAGTGAGAAAGATTGCGAATTAATTAAAAATCTTTCACAAAAGAGAAGAAATAAATAAACAAAATATGCAATGCAATAGTAATATAAAACAAATAAATTTATTTTATCTAAAAATTAATTTAAGCCAGATATGCGTCAATAAAGTGACTGTGCTAGAACCACAGGGCTCGACGGGTGCTTAACACCTTTCCCTCGGTCAACAGAATTCCTTACTCGAATCTCTAGTATGCAAATCAATAACTTTAAAGTCAAACTTTTCTTTTGATTAGGGATTCAATAAGGTGACTTGGAACACGAAAACTTAATTCCAAGTGGCGACTCTATAAAATAAATGATTCCTTTTCAGAATGTCACTTTAATTGGAAAAACGCTTTTCAAAATCCTCTCTTAAATGGGGGAAGGAGGAAACAAAAGGGGTCTGACACTCGTACCATAATGGTACTGCTCGTGCTGAGAATTGGACTCGACTATTTTCTGTAACATTTTCTCACCTTTTCCAGAATGCAACTCCTGAGCCCTATTTCCCTGAAAACAAAGTAAAAGTACCTCATATCTATATAAACATACCTAAGTCACAACATATTTTCTATGTTTTAAGCGTCAAAAGTGTCGTAAATCCATGGCACATGAACAACCTAAACTTAGAACCTTTGCATATCCTTAGGCAAACAAAAACACTACTACAACAACGACGCTTAACTAAAAATTTAAATAGAAGACCTATAGTCATCAACAACAAAATTTGCACCATGAGCACAATCAAATATTGACCCCTTTTTTATTCAAAACTAAACTAGCTATGCATACTTGCAAAGACAACCCATGACACGAAGGGATTGAGAGATGGCATTCAATACTGAGCTATCACTAATACTATTTGCACGGAATATTGACAGAATGCAATGCAACCCATGTACCCTTACAAAAAATGATAACCCAAACACTCATAATGATATATATATATATAAGAAATCGGGACTATCAAGCAATGCTCTCACTACCAAAGAAGTTTCAAATACAACACAAGTGATACCATAGGCTTGCCTTTATTTTCTCTATTCTGGCTTTTCAGACAGTTAAGTTAGGATCACTATAAGACTTTTATTGTCTTGTAATATAGGCTTAAGGATGAGTGTGATACATATGGATAATAGTGACTGATCCTCCTTGACACTACACAACGCTTGGCTTCACTTTTAACCTTTTCCCTGTTTTCTTCTTTTTCTCCCTTTCTCTATTTTATTCAGCTTTCACTTTGTGGATATGGTGTATTTTTCATTTTTCTCTAATATTTTTTCTTTCTTTTGACTTTCAAATTTCTTCTTTTTCTTTTTATTTTTTTTTCACAGTACACCCCACTTTTTACTGACTAGCTTTTTTTTTCTCCCTCACCTTATCTATGCACCCCTACAATAGCCTCCCTCAACTTAGACATTTTGATTGAGTTGACGTTCATAATGTCCAAGGAGGGACCAGGGCCAAAATAGATTCATTATAAACAACACAAAGAAGGTGAATGATCTAATTAACAAAAAGGTCAATATTAGGCTCAAACATGGGATCAAGAAATTTATTTAATTTGGTAGGGAAATTTAAGCTAAAAGTGGGCTAAATAAAAATCAACCTATGATTTTTTTCTAATCAACTATCCTACAACCTATACAAAGACTAACCAGGGCAAGTTCTAGATCACCTACACAGTATAGAAGTAAGTAAGAACCTCACTCTCATATGGTAAGGTTTGCATCACACACGACCTATCTGATTCATGCACAACTATGCTAAATTTACTCATGCTAATCACTTAAATGACACAAAAAGATCTACCATAGTCATGCTTTGAAGTAAACCAATATAGATAATCATAAATTTTTTTAAAGGGTCATGTTTTCTTACAGATATCAAAACATCAAATACATGTGCATATTTATTGGTTATTAAGTACTCCTAAGCTACTTCTATTTACATAAAAATAAAATATACTAAACATGATGGTTCTACTTGATAGCACGTCCAAGGGAAAAGAAACACGGTAACACAAACTCTCAAATGAACAAAATAGACAAAACAGATACACCCTATTTAAAAAAACATGTTTTGTTCCAAAATCAAAGAAGTAAGAACTAGGAGAGGGACATACCTGTGGTGCTCTAAGCGCTCCTGTTAGCTACTCAGACTTCCTTGGACATCCATGGGTTGCCCCCATGCAGCGCCTGATTTAATATTGCAGCATGACACGAATCTCTTGACTATTCAAGCCTCATCAAGATACACCGAATGATACCTTTTACCTCATCAGTGTTTCCCAGATTCAACTTTACTCTCTGACTGCTCACTTTAAACTTTTTGCCATCTTTGTTCTCTAGTTCGATGGCACCATATGGGAATATTTCCACCACCCTATACGGTCCCATCCATCTGGATTTCAATTTACCTGGATACAAATGGAGCCTAGAGTTAAATAGCAGTACCAGGTCACCAACATTAAACTCCCTCTTTGTAACATTCTGATCGTGGTAGATCTTCATTCTCTCCTTATATATGACTTCACTCTTATAATATTGAGGTCAAAATTTATCCAACTCATTCAACTGATCAAGCCTTAACTTGGATACTTCATTCCATTCCAGATTCAAATTCTTAAGTGCCCATAATGCCTTATGCTCCAGCTCCACCGGTAAATGGAATGACTTGACATAAACTAGCTGATATGGTGAGGTGCCAATAGGGGTTTTATAGGATGTCCAATATTCCCAAAGTGCATCATCTAGTTTCGTAGACCAATCGTCTAGTTGGTGTTCACTGTTTTAGCTAAGATTGTCTTAATCTCCCTGTTGGAGACCTCCACTTGTTTGCTTGACTAAGGATGGTAAGATGTTGCCACCTTATGCTTTATACCATATTTTTCAAGCAGAGCTCTAAAGAGGCGACTACAAAAATGAGATCCACCGTCGCTGATGATGGCTCTAGGAGTACCAAATCTGGAAAATATGTGCTTCTACAGAAATGCTGCGACACTCCTCCCTTCATTCTTAGGGAGTGCAATGGCTTCCACTCACTTTGATACGTAATCCACAACCAACAAAATATTCTTTATCCCATGCAAGCTCATAAATGGGCCCATGAAGTCAATACCCCATACATCAAATAGCTCTACCTCCAATGTTAGGGTCACTGGTAGCTCATGCTTATGAGTGATGCCTCCTTGTCTTTTGCATTGATCACATGACATGGCAAAATAGTAAGCATCCTGATGGATTATGGGCCAATAATATCCATATTGCAAAATTTTATGTGTTGTCCAGATACTGTTGTGATGACCCCCAACAGAGATGAGTGACAAGCCTCAAATATACTCAACATCCCCACCTCTAGAACACATCTATGAATCATCCCATTTGCATAACTATGGAACAAATATGGCTCGTCCCAATAGAATCTCCGCACATCAAATAGGAACTTCTTCCTTTGCTGTGAGGTTAGATCTGCAGGAATAATGTCACTCACCAAATAATTTGTATAGTCAGCAAACCATGGGATTAAATCCTGTGATGCAGTCAACACCTACTCATCTGGAAAAGCATCATCAATGTCGATCTCATCCTTCAATGTTGCCTCTATCTCTAGTCTGGATAAGTGATCAGCCATCTGGTTTTCAGTCCCCTTTCTGTCCTTTCTTGAAATCAAATTCATGTAAGAGCATTACCCATCTGATTAGCCTTGATTTAGCATCCTTCTTTGACATCAGATACCGCAGTGTTGCATGGTTAGTATGGATAATCACTTTAGTCCTGAGCAAGTATGCCCGAAACTTTTTGAATGCAAAGACTACTACTAGCAGCTCCTATTTAATTACTAGTATAATTTTTAGCTAAATCGAATGTATTACTGGCATAATAGATAGGTGAAATATCTTTTCTCTCCTTTGGCCCAAGATAGCACCTAGGTAAAGTCAACTGGCATAGCACATTACCTCAAAAGGAAGAGACCAATCTGGTGCTACTATAATGGGAGCAGAGGTGAGTCTTTCCTAAAGGCATTCAAAAGATTTCAAACATGCATCATCAAAAACGAACTTCACATGCTTCTCAAGTAGTTTACATAATGGTTGTGCAATTTTTGAGAAGTCCTTGATGAACCTCACCTAAGTAGTAGAGTTCTAGTTCCCAGTTGAGCCTGTCTTATTTGGGTAGGTTGTCCCATCATGCCTAAGGGTCATCTCACTTCATGTCTTAAGGCCAGAAATTTAAGCTCTAAGGGGTGTGTTTATCATTTGGTGAGACTGAGAGACTCTAATGCTGAGACACCATCCCTTCAGTCAGTTCTAATTGTGAATGAGTTTCAAGAGGTCTTCCTAGATGATCTTCCAAGAGTTCCTCTAGATAGGGAAATAGATTTCGAAATTGATGCTCTTCCTAACACTTAGCCTGTCTCTATTATGCCAAAAGAAATGGTTCCAGCCGAGTTAAAATAATTAAAGGAGAAATTAAAATACCTTCTCAATGAGGGTTTCATTCGCCCTAGTACTTTTAGTTGCTCCAGTTCTCTTCATGCGTAAGAAAGATGATACTCTTAGAATGTGAATCGATTACCATTAGCTGAACAAAGTCACTATAAAGAATAAATATCCCCTTCCCAGAATTGATGACATGTTCGACCAACTACAGGGTTCCACTTGTTTCTCAAAGATAGACCTCAGATTAGGGTATCATCAACTAAAGGTTAGAGATTTTTATATTCCTAATACAACTTTTAGGACTAGTTATGGTCATTTTGAGTTTGTTGTTATATCCTTTGGTTTGACTAATTCTCTTGCAGTATTCATGGACCTCATGAATAGAGTGTTTAAACATTATTTGGATATATTCATTATTATGTTCATTAATGACATCTTGGTTTACTCCAAGAGTGAGAAGGAGCATGCTGGTCATCTCAGAATAGTCCTGCAGACACTTAAGGGCCATGAGTTGTTCACAATGTTCTAGAGAGGGTATCTAGGTTGGATTTTAGAAGATCGAGGCTGTAAAGAGTTGGCATAGACCTAAAACCCCAAAAGGCATCAGGAGTTTCTTGGATTTATCTGGATACTAAAGCAGGTTTGTAGAAGGATTCTCAACTATTTCTGCCCTATTGACTAAACTGACTCAAAATAAGGTCAAATTTCAATGGTTAAAGCTTATGAGAAAAGCTTTTAGGAATTAAAAAAACTCATTTGACTACTGATCTAGTGTTGACCCTACTAGAGGGTACAAATGGCTTATTGTGTATTTTGATGCATCCAGAGTAGGCATCGATTGTGTACTGAAGCAAAATGGTAAAGTTATAGCTTATGCCTCTAGACAGCTTAAGGACCACGAGAAGAATTATCCAACTCATGACCTCGAGTTGGCTGCGGTAATATTTGCATTGAAGATTTGGTGCCATTATCTCTATGGTATGAATATTGATGTATTTTACAAATCCAAGAGGATATAGTATGTGTTCAACCAAAAGGAGTTGAATCTCAAAGGCTTGAGTTTCTCAAGAATTATGACACGAGTATTCTCTACCAACCAGGTAAGGCTAATGTAGTTGTTGATTCTTTTAGTAGGCTATCTATTGGAAGTAAAACTCATGTAAAGGAGAAGAAGAAGAGAGAGCTAGCTAAGGATGTGCATAAACTATCATTCTTGGATTCCATCTTCTAAACTCCGAAGAAAGTAGTGTACTTGTTCAAAATAGGGTCAAATCATCCCTAGTGGCAGAAGTTAAGGAAAATCGGGACAAAGATCCCCTCTTGCTTCAGTTAAATGAAAATGTCCACAAGCAGAAGGTGTTGGTTTTTGCGCAAGGGGAAGATTGTGTCCTGAGGTATAAAGGTAGACTATGCTCTCCAGATGTAGATGGTATCAAAGATAGGATCATGGTAGAAGAAAACAACTCTAGATATTCGATTCACCCTAGATCCATGATAATGTACCATGACTTAAGGCAAGTCTGTTGGTGGGCATGAAGAGAGACATTGCAGACATTGTGGCTAGATGCCCAAGTTATAAACATGTTAAAGTCGAGCACCAAAGGCCATATGTTATGGCTCAAAACATGACAATCCCCGAATGAAAGTGGGAGATGATCAATATGGACTTTATCACTAGTCTACTGAAGTCAGGCAGGCAACATGATTCTATTTGGGTGATTGCAGATCAAATGACCAAGTCAGCTCATTTCTTACTGGTTAAAACTACGAATTCAACTGAGGACTATGCCAGGTTGTATATCTATGAGATAGTAAGACTTCATAGAGTTCCATTATCCATCATATTAGATTGGGGCACACAGTTTACTACTCAGTTTTGAAAGTCATTCTAGAGAGGTTTGGGTATGAAAGTGAACCTTAACATAGCTTTTCATTTGCAGACAAATGGTCAGGCGGAGCGGACTATTCAGATGCTGGAGGATATGTTGACGGCATGTGCTATTTACTTTAAGGGAAATTGGGATGGCCACTTTCCTCTTATTGAGTGTTTATATAATAATTGTTATCACTCTAGTATTCAGATGACTCCTTATGAGGCTCTTTATGGGAGGAGGTGTAGACCTCCAATTTCTTGGTTTGAAGTTGGTGAAGCAGAGTTGATAGGACCAGAGTTAGTACAACAAGCCATAGAGAAGTTTAAGATCATTCAGGAAAGGTTGAAGACTACAAAGTCGCCAAAAGTCTTATACTGATGTTAGGTGTAGGGACTTGAAGTTTGAGGTAGATGATTGGGTTTACTTAAGGTTTCACCCATGAAAGATGTTATGAGATTTGGGAAGAAAGGGAAGCTTAGTCCCTGCTTTAGTAGTCCATATAAGATTTCAAATAGAGTTGGAAAGGTAGCTTTTGAGTTAGAGCTGCCAGCCAAACTAGCATCAGTCCATCTAGATTTCCACATATCTATGCGTAAGAAGTGTGTGGGAGAACTCTCACACATTGTCCTCACTGAGAGTGTGGGATTTACGGACAACCTTTCATATGAGGAAGTTCCATTTGAGATTCCATATTGTCAGGTTCGTAAGCTAAGACATAAAGAAGTCACTTCTGTGAATGTGTACTGGAGGAATTAGCTAGTTGAGGGAGCTACTAAGGAAGCTGAAGAAGATACTACGACCAAGTATCCTAATCTATCCCTTCCTAGTTTAGAGCCAATATCTTAAGATAACAGTCTCCTATGATAGTACTCTTATCAGTTTCATGTCAAATTAGTTGTTGTTGAAATCCTTAGTATTGCTGCATATTCAGTGAATTTAGTTAAGTTCAGATTAGTTATTCTCAGTTGGATCACCTACCAGTCCAATTTAGTCTATATTCGAGGATGAATGATCCCAAGGGACAGATAATGTAACAACCTCCAAAAGTCCCTAAATTCAGATTCTAGACATGAGGTAGAAAACCAGCAGAAACGGACAATTTTCCATAGAAAGGATCACATCACAATTCATGGTGAGATACCATGAATCGTGACATGGTTCGTGATGAGAAACCAAGGTTTCTAATCTCCAGTTCAACCAATTCAAGTGATGAGTTGTTGGAGAATATAATGACTCGTCATGTCGAATTGTGGTATGAGGATCAAAGATTTGCCAAATAAACTTCAATTGTGATGTATAGATCTCACGACTCATGGAACCAAGTCACGACTCATTATGAATTCCCATGACTTGAAGATCAGAAAGTGACCAATGATACCTTAGTGACCATGGAGGTCGCCTGTCACGACCCGAGCATGGACCCCATACCATGACACAAGACCTATAGCCACGAATGGCTCCAAGGCAACCCATGGCACATTTATAACATGATTAAGATCATGTAGCTAAGCAGAAATAAATCATGAATCAAACACAAGTAGAAGTCTACAATATCATAATGTAAAAGAAAACTCAGTCAACAAGTCACAAAGATGAAGTCTTAAACATCTAGTCTGAAAAGCCTCTAAACATTCGATGAGCTGAAGGGACAACACTCCCATCAAGCTCTACAAAATTCTAGAACATGAAAGACATAAAGAAAAGGGCATATATCAAGATGACATCCTCGAATGATGAGGACTCATCCAAAAGATGGGGCTGGACTGAACTAGAGTGAGAGCGAAGCTTACCTCGGGGCTAAGACTGATCACTCGAACCTATATCATAAGATGATATAGCATAAAAGTATAAGGTCAATACTTTAAATGTACTAAGTATGTAGGATATGAAAAAACATGATAGTAAAATAGTAAAATGAGATAGTGAGTATGAGATCATCTAAAACATGAGATTCTAATCATAAATTGATTATAATGGTTCAAGGTTTTCAAAACCGCATCATAAAGCTGGACATGACTGAATTTATAAGTAAAACCTCATAAAGAATATATTGAGACAAAATATCATAAATTGAAAAATTATAAGTCATGAACATGAACATGCATAGGAAAATGAAGGAACATCGGGACATTCTCATAACTAACACCATCATGAATGAGCAGATGATGCCCAACTATCTTGCTCAAGTTGGTAGAGCCATTGTAAGACTTGTCAGGGAAAATAATAACGAAGGCATGATATCACTCATGAGCCCATATGGGCAGGGGAAACACTCTCAGGCAAGGCCCCTATTATGATCATACCTATGGTGGCACGTAGTTTTAAGACCTAGGTTCACTGGAACCACGGCCTACTCGGTGCTAAATACTACTCCCAAAACATGCACATTGCTCATAGTAATAATCATGAAACATAGGTTTGCATGGAATAGTTTAAATAATGTAATTCATAATATCTTCACATACATGAACTAGCAATGAAAACAATGCCGATGAACGACCATGATGCTTGATCTTGAAATTTGTGAAAAACCATGCATAATTGAGCAAAATAATCATAACATGAAATCATAAATTCATGAGAGATTCTTGTAGAAAATATGTAATCATAATCATAACACATGAACTTAATCATAAGAGAATGGAATTCATAGAAGATCACGAGAGATTTCAAAAAGTTGGGTCTAACCTTATAATTTCCATAAACATGATTGGAGACTTGAATTCATGAAATTGATTTGAAATAGGACATGAGGGTGGAAGAAATCCCCCATTAATGACCCTACATACCTGGTCTTAGTGAATCCTTAACTTGATTTGAAGACCCAAGAGAAGTTGAGAAGAAGATGATGAAGAACCTTAGCCTTTCCTTGAGAGAGAAATTCCATCTTATGGTGTTTGAAGAGAATGAGGGCTTAGTCTAAGTATAACTCATTAATCATATCTTTATAAATCTTAAAACGACGTTACTTAAGAGTTAAAAGTATATGGTCTTACTAAAATACCCCTAGACTACCGAATTATAATTTCATCTGACAGAACCAATGACCAACAGGACGCACCATTGGTTAAACCAACAAACCATTAGTTCTCTCATTGGTTCTTGTTTCTTCTCTAAATCATCCTCCAAACCTAATTCAACAATCAAAAAATGTCTGGGTACAATCTAACAACGGGTCATACAATCCACTTGTCGGTGATTTTCATAAGTTCTCCACCATGGGACAACCAACAGGCCGTGGGTTCATAGGACGGCTCATCTTGTGGTTCATCCAATGGCCTGGTGCCATTTTTTTCCTGCTGGTTTTCATCTTCTGATACTTAATTCCCATTAAACCCACCTTCTTACCCATGAATCACTCTCACTATCTTCCTTCTATAAAATTCCCCCTTCCCATTCTAGTCATTTCACCTTACCTCACTTAAATCTCACCAAGAAAAAGAATATCTACTCTTTGGGAACTAGCCATTGCTGATCAAGATACCAAGTTCCAATCTAGTTTCTTTGTCTCATTATTCAATCGGTATGTGTGTTCCTTGCTCTTATATTACTTGTTGTTTGAGAATGCGAGTCCAAAATTAAGAATTCTATATTCAAAATTTTCCATACCCATGTTCCCTAATTCCCATATTGATCTTTTCCATTGTTGAATGATTCTAATAGTGTGGGTATATTGGGGGTAGTGATAATTGCATAATATTGGTATGAGTACTTATGCTGGTAGAAATGTTATATAAAGTTGTGTGTTCGATATAATAGTTAGGGGTGAAGTCTAAGTAACCCTGTGTGCTTAAAATGCATGCTTTGCCTGATGATAGATAGGTTGACATCTTTCATAAGGGAAAATTGTCATTTCTATTTTGTTGTGCTGTTTGAAGCGGGTAATTCATAATATGTGGGTGATTTGTGTAAAGCATGAGCTTGAGGCACTTTTATTTTACTTGTTTGGGGTGATCAATGCTAAATGGTGTTCCACCTGCGAGTCACCAGTCAAGCCCGACGAAACATAGGCTGAGGGCGTAGGTGCAGGTTTGGGGCTTTCAGCCACTGTCCAGCACCCATGTTTCACCTGTGCGATCCGAGTCAAGATTAGAAAAATGCCAGTGTAGTGCAGGGAGCGCAAAATTCTACCTGATTGTCTACCCAAGCCCGCGGTTCAGCTACGACTCTTGCGTCTCCACCTATGTTTTGCAGTTGTATTGCCAGTGCTACCGATACATGATTTTAATGTTTCACCTTGTTGTCATCCAATCCTTAAATTGTTATTTCTAGATTAATTTAGCTGTTTCTTTTACTTTCATATTATTAAAAAACACAAAATAGTTGCATGTGGCCCTTACATTTCTTTTGCAGCATAATGACTTCATCTAGGCAAGTGGACAAGGGAAAGGCACCCTCCACGTCCAAGAGTAAAGGCAAGGGGAAGGCCAAAGCAACCCCCTCCCCCATCAATACCAGAGAGGCCATCATCTACTGTGTGCCTGACATGAAGGCACATTATGTCATCCGTGAAGGAAGGCCAATCACCACGGAGAAGCGTTTTGATCTGGTGGGGCTGGGGAATGACTTTCAGAACATTACTGCACAGTTTAATGATAGAGAATGGCACATGTTTGCTGCACCTCTATCGGACTACTAAACTAATCTTGTGCCCAAATTATATGCATCCTACTAGGCTCGCTAAGAGCAAATGAAGCACAAGGGGAAGGTTGATGAGTTCCCTTGCCTCCCCTCAGTCAGGGTTCAGGGTGTGGATGTAGATATCACTCCGGAAGCCATAAATGCACTATTTTGGAAGGATGAAATCTATTCAGCAACAGAGTATGTAGCAAAAGTAGCCACCAAAGAAAGTCAGTTTCATTGGATAGCTCCCATCATCACCATTGTTTAGCCCTTATGGGCCTCCATGGGTGGTGAAATCTCAAGGCATGATCTAAAATTTGAGGCCAAGTTGTGGCTGGAGTTCATTTATAGCCGAATTATGCCCTCTAAAAATGACCAAAGAGTGAGCCTAGAGGCGTCCATACTCATTTCTTACATCATGACTAGGGTGCCCATTAAATTTTGGGAAATAGTGGCCATACAAATGAAATGTAAGGCCAGATAGAAAGGAACGTCCAATGCGAAATGCTGTTCTCATCTCTTGATTTTTCCTTATAGCAGGGATACCATTATTCCCCGATGAATCCCCTAGCTCCACCACTAGTGTTATCAATGATACGGATTCTTCCAAGATCAAAAGAAAGAGGATGCAAGCATGGGAGAATCTTGAGGGTTCCAAATCTCATGGAATAGGAGACCCCCATCACTCCCGACCTTAACATGCCCCACCCTAAGACATTGGATCTTGCATCTAGAGAAGAACAATTTAGAGGGCCCTCAGCTCCTTCCACATCTTCTCGCCCAAGAAAATACTGAAGATAGCAGAGATGACACAATCTTATGAGAGCCAACTCCAAAAGTTGGCTCAAAATTCCCTGCTCTTATCGTCAAAACAGTGAAGAGGGAGATGAAGAATGTGTTTGATATCTTAAAAAAGTTGTGATCCCATGTGAATATGGTTGAGGGAGCTGTCTCTTCTCTCCGAGTAGAGGTTCGAGAGTTGAAGAACCGGGCACCAATGGAGTACCCGGATATGAGTATACTTGATGTAGACATGGCTGCCCCATCTACAACCCGGGGTCCCATTGATGATTTGGTTGAGGGTTTAGTTGGAGATATAAAGGCAAATTTGGAAGATGTTGACAATGATGAAAATGATGAGACCATTAACGATGATGACGAATAGTCACTTCAGGGAGTTCCTACCATTCTTTGCTCTTCATGTATACATTGGGGATAATGTAATTTCTTAGTTGGGGGTGAATTGTGCCTCTCTTTTGTTTGTGTTATTCTTTTGCAGCCCTTTTCGGGCTGAAATTCATATATTTTGGTTATTCATAGTCCTAATTTTTGGCTTAACTGGTTGAATGCCCTTATCGAGCTTTTGTTGAATGAAAAGTGTTGCTTGTTGTCTTGTTAGTGCCGTTGACGAGAACATTCTAAATTGCCAAGTGTTGATGAACCGTGTCTTAATAATCGCATTTGTTCATTGTAGTTAGCAAATAAACTCCAAAGCTTTTTTTATGCCACAATTCTTTCTGAAGGAATGATTTCCTTTTCTTTTCTTTTATTTTCGAACCGGGTGGAATTTCCCAATAATAGATTGATAGGCAACTTTCTTAAGGAAAAATTTTGAGTTTAGAGTATTTTTGAGCCGGTTGTTGTGATTGCTTTAGAGAGATACCGCCAAAAATTTCTTAAAAGGCATTGAGGAAAAAGGTGGTATTTGAATTTAAAATTTGAGCAATCTTGTGTCATGAGTTGCGCATTCCTTGTTTGGCTTTTTGATCAAATGCTATCTTATCTTAAGTTATGATCTTGATGTACTTATGAAAACTGTGTGAACCCCTTGGAGTGTGATGCCTTGTGTAGTGAAGTTTTTAGCTTAATTCTCATGTAAGTATAGTTTTCTAGAACTTACCTAAGTGTGACTCAAGGCGAAATCCTAGATGTAGCTGCACCTAGAACATGATTTTAGGCTTTATTTTAATAGCTACTTCACCTATATATGACCTCCTTGGACATCCATCTTTTCTAGCCAATGTTGAACCTTTAAACCTTTTTCTTGAGAACCACATTACAAGTCTATTATCCTTTTGTAATCCCTCTCTGGGCACCCATCCTCCCTAGTGCTAGCTGTGAGAAGAAAGAAAAGATGGTGCTTGAGATCCCAAATGTTTGAGAATAGGAAAGGGAGAAATGAGGCAAAAGCCTATGTTTGGGGGTGTGCAAAAGAAAATGAAAAAAGAGTGAGTTTCAATGTGAGGTAGCACCAAGTTATGAAGAAATGAATGAATTAGTAGGTTGGAAAGAACCACTAAAGCATGGAAGAAAAAGAATAGTTGATAGGTGCTAACTCTTGCTTAGATGAGGATAAATGTGGAATTCAAAGGTGTTATAAGGGCAGATCTTGCTAAACAAAAGGTGAAGATCTTGAACAAGGAGAGATAAGGTGGAGTGATCTTGATATGGTGATGGAATGTAAAAGTATTTATAAAAAGGCATTAGGGAGGTTTTAGTCACTAGAGCTAAATATTTATCCTACCCTTACCCCTAGCCTTCATTATGACCCCCAAGTCCTGATTGATTTTGAGTATGGCAACTCTATATTAGTGGCGAGTTGCACGAAGGGCAAGTCTATGGGTCAAAGTGTATGCATGAGAATATCTTTGTGAGAGTGAGCATACTTGTCTTATTCTATAATCCCTTTGTGCGTAAATTGCTTGACTATTAAATGGGATTCTCTCTTAGTGTGAGTACAATCACTTCCTTGGGAACATGCTTGAATGTGTTAAAACATGTGATTGAGACAAGAGTACAGTGAGCTTCAAGAAAAGCTTTGAATGTGCATTTTCAATGACTCAAGATGGTATATGAGATTGTTTTGATCAACCAGGCCCCTTGTTTTGGATGAAAGAAACCATTGTGAATCATGCTAATTGTTTGTATTTACCGCTTGAAGTATTTGCATAAATTATTGAGTCTTTTCTTTTCATTGATTTGGTGAGCGATTTTGGAGTTATCTTAGTCGTAGTGGTCCTTTGTGCAAAATCTGATGTAGTGTGACATGCTTACTTCAATTGTTTCACTGTAAAGCATTGCCTTTCTTAAGGACAAGCAATGGTTCAAGTTTGGGGGTTCGATGAGTTGGTAATTTACCAACTCATTAGGCTTTTAAATATGAGTTTTTACTTGATTTTCAAGTCATTTTGAAGAATTTTATGCTCTTTCTCTTTGATTTTTGCAGGCATTCAATTTAAAGAGAGAAAGCAAGGAATTGAATAAAAGCATGGAGCTTAAAGAAGAGGACTTGCGTTCCATCGGATGACTCCAGCTAAATGCATGGAGCTTAAAGAAGAGGACTTGCGTTCCATCGGATGACTCCAGCTAAATGCCATCCAAACTCAGGAGAACACTATGTGGAAGTGGAAGGTACACCAGTGGAATGTGAGTTAGCACTTGCGAACCGCCGGTGCCTGTGCCGGACTACTGCAGGAGTCACTGGTCTCCAGTTATGATCTAGCAGCGCCCCATGGATGGGCATAGGCAGAACACCGATGTCTCACAAATGAGGCCATCATCAGAAGGGTAAAATCGTCCAGCACAAGAAAAGAGGAGTAGCTTTAACCTATTTCTATACATTCCCTTTAAAGTACCAGATATTCCTTCCCATTAGAATATTGAATGGTATTGTTTTTAATATTTAGGGTGAGAAAAAGTTAGAGAGCTTTTCGTTATCTTCTTAGTCCTCCTTAAAGTAAAAACCTCCATTGAAGGAAACACTGAGCTTGAAATTTACTCTTAATGATGAATGATATGGATTTATTTCTTAATATAATCTCTTTTTCTTCATCCATGAGTAACTAAACATCTTGCTAGGGGTGTGTGCATGATAGGGGCTAAATTGGATTGGGTGTTGCTATTTTAATCTTAGACTTATTCATTTAGCATAAATCTATTAGTTTCTCCCGTTTATAATTGAATTATCCCTAGTTACAAATATGGACTGTGTTTACTTCGCCCGCATTTATACAGTTGGATAAAAAATTATCTATTTTTGAAATAGGACTTAAAGTAGTAATCTTTAGCCCCTTATCGCCGTCTCCACGCGGCATTGCTCCGTCAGGCTTTCGCCCATTGCGGAAAATTCCCCACTGCTGCCTCCCAAATTGGATTCGAAACTTCCTATTTAGGAAATTTGTGAAAAAGAATAAGGGGGGGGGGGGGGGGTTGTCTAATATCTTTCTCATTAGTTGATTAAATAAAAAAAAATGTTAATCTTAAATTAAATAAACAAGTAAAGATCCCTCCCCATGCCGTGCTTGCCCTTTTCATTGCACACGACTTTCCCTATGTATACATCACTTCCTTTCTTATATAAATTAGAAAGACTTTAAAAGAGGAAATAGAATATGGGTGAGAAAACAATGGTAGGTATTTGGATTTTGATTATGTGGGATTGGGATAGAGATAGACAAAACCCATTGTCATACACCCATTAAAGAATTGAGGCTAGAGATAGTCAATTATTGCTCAAGTTGTAGTGGTTGATGTGTATGGGACCTTGGGGTTTGAGAAAACCAAGGAAAAAGACACTCAATTGGTTGAGAAACATAGAATATTGCCTTTTCCACGACTATTTATTCTTGTGAGTAATGATTTGATTTCCTAGTTAACTCCAATCCAATTGATGCCTCGTCCATAGCGCACCCCTAGCTCTTGCTCATCTTTGTTTATTGAAGTTGGCTGCCTTGTAGTTGATTGAGTGAATTTTAATTTTGTTCAGATAATTTTAACCCCCACTATGTACTTTTCCAGTTTTAAGAAAATGATGCAACTTAGATCAATTCGATAAGCAATTTTTATGCCATCAAATCTGATTCCCTGTGGGTTCGACCCCGACTCATGAGTTGGGCAATTATATTGTGATGATTGTTTACACATTCTACTTGTGAGGACTGTATTTGGACGTCATTAATATCTTCAAATTTGTTTGCAATAATTATGTTCCCCTGCTTTGATTTTACCTTTTCATTTGATACTATTTCAAACCAATTCCCTAAAAATTTACTTTATGTTCAGACATGACACTTGCTTTTGTTACTTAATTGGCAACATTTGTTAATTCTATCTTTCAATACCTATGGGAAATCAACCCTGACTCTTATTGGGTATTTTTTTTTACAAACGACCATAGACATCTCCTTAACTAGAGAGACATTTTGGACGTTATCAAAAATGGCGCTGTTGTCGGGGATTGGAAATTGATTGCCATTAGTTGTTTCTTGATTTACATTTATGTTGTGTCTTATTTTTATTTTACATTGTTTTTCTGTTTTTGTTGGCTAAATAGGATAAAGGATATGCCACGCTAGTGACAAATAACGATAGTGTTGATGGATTCATTGATGTTGAGGATGAGCTGGTAGCTTTTGATGTGGCTAGTGCAATTCGCCTACCTCCGATGGTAGGGAATGCAGTGTTTCTTGTTAATAGCAGCATGCTACACCATATCCAAATGAAAGGATTGTTTGGTGGCCTTGTGGGCGAAGATTCCAACTGGCACATAAAGAAACTTGTTGAGATTTGCTAGCATTCAATATCATGAACATTAGCCAAGAGCTGAATGTGTATTCGGCTAAGGTTGTTCCCATTCTCTCTCACGAGAGACACTATATCTTGGTTGGAGGAGATAGCTCCAGGGTCTATAACTTCATGGAATGAGTTAACAGTGGTGTTCCTAGATTGGTTCTTTCCACTTTCTAGAATGTTGCAATTGCATGATGAAGTCAACAAACTTCCGACGGCTTTCAGGAGAACCATTATATGAGGTCTGGTTGAAATTCAAGAAGAAGTAATGTGTCCTAATCATGGGTTACCATATGGAGTTATCTGTCACACCCCGCCTTGGGGGGTATGACTGGCACCTGGTGCCCTACTGGGACCTGAACTGCTGGACTGCAAAGCCTGGGCACATCTGGTGCCTGGCTGGCTCTAACTCATATTTCTGGAAACAAAGGGCTATATAACGGCTGTAAACACAGCCCCTGGCCTATTGGCCTATAGCCTCTTGTACCTATACTAATAGCTGACCAGAAACATATCAATTTAGGGAAACCTATGCGGGCCGACAAGGCCACCATGTTGTCTAGTTATCTGTAACTCAATCATGAAGTACTAGAAACTACGTGACCGGCAAGGTCACCACTACTGGCAAACTATGGCCCCACACGGCCAACATAAAAGAAAGAAAGAGTACTAACAGCTATACAACTGCACGACCTCACACGACCGGCTCATCTGACCACAGGGAGATATATACAGACTACAAGCCTCTAGGAATAGCAATAGAAATGATCAGGACAGGGCCCCGACCTACCCGTACTATACAACAAAAGAAACTGAAATACACCTCTGGAATTCAGTCTCCAGATGACAGGAGTTGAATACTCGATCGCTGACAGGAATCACGTAGTATCGCCTGCTCGTCTATGAGTACCTGCAGGAAAGTAATGCAGCGCCCCACCGGGCGTCAATACCACTGGTACTGAGTATGTAAAGCAACAACTGAAAGAAATATCTAAAAGCAATAATATAACTGATGAAACTGAAGTAGAAGGAATAGCTTAACTGTCTGATAATGTAAGTCATACCTTCTATTAATCATACTGGAAGGAGTAGGAGTCATACCTGAGGATTTATCGTTCTACTGTCGATCTACTCGTATCTACTGTAACACAGTATAACATACCATAACATATATAGCACACACAAACCTTACCCGGCCCCATAAGCCGAGAGGTACAACCAGCACAGAATCTATACCCCTACCCCGGTCATCCCATTTCCTATAACCCTGTAAGCATCCTGCCGGTCCCCTGGGTATGCACTTGGGCTCGCTGAGCCCCTGACTATAACTGTACCTAAGTCCGGAGGACTCCTGAATCAACACCCCGGGCGTATCCGCTCGACGGGGGCCGACCAAGGCACAATATGGGGAAAACTGGCATCCCATCTTCGTCCCCTGTGGGACGGCATGCCACTCCATAGAGCGACGTATCCTTCCTCTGGCGGACGAGTCGATACAGATATTAACCCTGGGCGGTCATGGATGCTAGGTAGTCCAACCCCAAACAACACAATGGTCTCAACTAGTAATACTATCTGCATGTCCCACATACTGAAGCTAACGATAATAAAGTGTTTGTACATACTGCATGCTGAACTAGCGATAGTGATATGTACATATTTAATACATGCTGAGACTGAACATATCATTTGTACATAAACATAATCTTCTGCCATACTGTACTGAGTCTAATGCTGAACATGATATAGTATTTCTGCTGAAAACTATGTCGTATATTGAGTTTCTACATTAACGTGATTTACTATTCTTAACATGCATTCTAAACTTTATTTTAGCCTGCCATTCTATTTCTAAGGTGCTTTACGTATATTGCATCGCTTTACGGGGTTTCAACTGAACACAAGAATATCTTAACATTTCGTATTACATTACATACTGAGCATGCTGGGAAGTTTCTAACACTTGTGTTAGAATCTATGTCGTACTAGTAAGTTTCACGCAAGTTACAACTTGATGCTTCTAATACCGTATCAACATTCACAATAAACGTAACACTTGACTTCTGAACATTCTACTGGTCTGTAAATTACTATACTGTACCGATATTACTTAACTTGCTGAGGGAACTAGCTTTACATACCTTATCCTTGAATTATTCGTCTGTCAGACGAGACTCAGCCGGTATTTCAACTATTTTCTCCCAACTGCATTCATAAATATGTCAATTAATACTAAATACAGCTTTACTTTAAAAGACAACGTCACTTTTGATACAGTTTATAGCCTAAACTTAGGCTTATCGAAAGACGGTCGAAAACTTGCTATTTTTCAGCGGTCCAGAAGGGAGAAATATTCACTTCACAGTTAGGAACACATAGACACTAATTTAGAGCAATTCCACTTACCTTAGCTCGGTGGCTCGACGATTCGTCGGCCGTATTTTATGAAACTGAATCCGTAGGAATGCTCTCTGCTGCTAAATACCTCAGTATCTGGAGTTAATTTGAATTTGGACAACGTTTAGCAGCGTAATCGGACGAAAATTATATAATTTCTTCGTTCCTTTTTCTTTCTCTGTGTTTTCTCTCTGTTCTCTGGAAGTTATAATATGTGTTTATCATTTAAAACTGAAGTGGGGATTTATATACTTGGGCCTGGACAAGGCCAACGTGTCACGGAGCCAACGCGGAGGCCTCTCCTCCGTGATACGCTGCCATCGCGGAGGGGCTCTGCCTCGGCTCCTTCCGCGATGGTTCGACAGGTTTCTCGTCCGATCTTTTCCCGGGCCCTTCTCCAGCACGTATGGCCTTCAAATATGCTTAACCAATGTGCGGATAGGTCATCTAGGTGCCGTGAATTCTACGGGGTATAACATTATCTTACAAAGCTTCTACTAATTTCTTGACTCCATTATCACGTCCGTGGAAAAAAATCTAGTCAATGGTTCAATCATGGATCAAACTTTTGGACGCAAAGGCCCTTTTGGATAGAATGACCAAAACAAACTGAGCTTTGCATACAAGGGAAACCAAGGTGTCCTCGAATGTTACCTCCAATCTAATGAATAATGAGATGAAGAGCAAGCAGGAAGAAAGGGATGAGACCTTGGCAAATATGATGACTCAAGTGGAGTTGCTAGCTAATCACATTATGGGCTCCGCAGTAAAGAGTGTGAATGCTATTGCGGATAAAGGAAAAAATTCTCGTGAGAGTGATGCTCAATCACTTTCGAACTTCCTTCTTTTGCACTTAACTTTATATTTAGATTCCTCCTTAGCATTTTCACCTGCAACACATGCTAATCACGTAGGTTAATCCATGCACACATATATATAGAAAATACATAAGAATGCAATCAACTCAATCAATAAACATGACTCGAAATACGGTATAACATAGCACTTGGACACATAATTATTCCTAAGATCACTACCCCACACTTAAAACCTTTTTCGTCCTTGAACAACTCCATTACATCTCATGCACACGACGGACTCACGTATGACCAATTGAAGCAAGAAGATTCAAGCTAAGGCTACAACAATTATTTCAGATAGCAAGTTCAAGATAGAGAAGGTAGTATATAACCACTGAAATCACTTACAACTAAGTTAAGACTTTCTAACCTCAAGAATCAACTCTAAACTCAGCAAACTCATGCAATTTACCCAATCAAGTAGTGCAACCTGAATTTCATCCTTCCTCAAACATGTGCCCTCACAACAATAAAGATACCCATTTTCAGTCTTTATTTTTCAAATTTCATAAACATGGGTATATAAATATAAATTAAGCTCACTCTCAAAAAGAATGCACATGCAACATGTACTGACCCATAAGCTTTCCTTTAGTGTTTTACTCCGCTAATTTAGGAATGTCTGAAGTAAGATCAAATAGGACTTATCAGGTTGTAATGTAAGCTAAGGGACGGGTGGGTACTATTATGGCCAGTAATAGTGACTATCTTCCCTAAGCACTTTTAATACATCACATTTTTATTACAGACATCTCTTCTCTTACTTCACCTTTTACTCTTTTCAACTCATCAATTTCCTCTTTTGTTTCCCCATTCCATTAAGCACACTTATATTGTTAGTAGGGAGTACTTAAGCATTTGAAACTTTTTCTCCTTTGGTCTTTTCCTCCCGCCTAACACTTATGCATTCTTCAAACAAGTGCACCTATAGTCTTTTCTTCCAATCCCACAACCACTATTTCCATTCTTTTTCAAGATTCTTACTCCTTTAGTCTCTTGCATTTTCACCTAAGCGCTTAGGAGTTTTGGATCAAATTTAAGGTTATTGAAAGAAAAGGATTAAGCTTATGTTGCAGCTATCAAAGAGTAGGCTTAAGGCTCAATGGAGCTAACTAGGATCATATATCAAGGGTAGGTAAAGCAAAAGGTAAAATTAAGTTCAATCAAAGAAATGCCTAGATCATCTCCTACAATTATCATCCCTCATTTCGTTTTGTATACACACCAGACAAGTTCTAGATACTACACAATAGAATGGAATATTCAAAAACCTTACACTCACAACACATGCTAAATTCGAGATAGATTCAGTAGACTTTTAACTCAGCAAATCACAAGAATTTAGAATTAAGCTTTAAGCACATAGACTCATATTCAAGATCCTAGGCGTCTCAAACAAAGTTGTACAATTGCTGCACATGCTCAAAATTAAAACACTTGCATTTTACAATCATATATAACACTCAAAAAGAACATCAAGCTATCAATCAACTAAGGGTTCAAAAACAACACCTATTGACTAATTTTTCCTCAAGACTGTCATCATCCATTCATCATCGGGAATAATCCCTAACTATGACTAAAACAACTATGTACATACATAGAAAAATTTTATTCTTGGTTCAAAGTGCCTCCCTTCAGAAAAGAACCGAAAAGAAAAACTAAAGGGTGGGTGAAATTGCTCAATTCAAACTTTTTCAACAAAAACATTATACCCAGCACCACATTCACCCGAAATCACTAAGCACAAAATTTTTTGAAATTCACCTCACCCCACACTTAAAATATGCTATGTCCCCAAAGCATCAATTATACTCAAAGCAAAGGTGAGAGATACTTCCTGAGGCCTCTAGGACTAGCTAGCAACATGTTTTCCTCCATTTTAGAACATGTGGGTCACCAACCCCACACTTGCAATTTTTCATGCTCCTTAGTTTCCTCTTCTACGGGTACTCAGACTTCCCCTCAATTTGTGCTTAAGTCACAAAAAACAACAAAAAAAGGTGAAAATAACCAAAACAAAGTAAAAGAAAAATAAAATTTTACCTGTGGTACCCTTGGTCGCTTCCCAAGAAGCCTAATTTTGCGTCACGACACGATGTGAACTATCCTTTTCAGGATATCCTTAAACAAATATTCCCTTTCGGGAACCATCTTCTCTTCTTTTTATTTTTAGAGGAACAACCTCCACCCTGTCCCTCTTTTCTTTCATCATGTTATTAAACTTCTGCCCTTCATCAGACTTGGGCTTAAGTGTCAAGATGTCCTTCAACATCGGACCCATAGAATCCACCACCCCACACTTAGCATCTGTGATCACACTAATCTTGCAAAGATCTCTGTAGTGTGTGGGTGGGTTGATCTCCTGGTAGACTTTGAAGAGCTCTTCCTCATCATTGACCCTCATTTTAAGGGTACCCACTCTTACATCAATGATCACTCCACCAGTAGCTAGGAATGGCCATCCCAGGATTAGGGGTATCTTATCATCAACCTTAAAATCAAGAATGAAAAAGTCAGCAGGTATAATAAATTTACCTACTTTGATGAGAAGGTCCTCAATAATTCCCTCCGGTGCCACTGTTGACTTATCTATCAGTTACAGCATCACTCTAGTCGACCTTGGTTTCCCCATACCTAGTGTTTTAAATAGAGATAGGGGCATTAAATTCGCTACCTCCCATAAGTCACACAAGGCACTCATGATTCTAGTTTCACCAATTTGTATGGGGAGGGAGAAACTCCCTGGGTCCTTGAGCTTTTTTGGCATTTTGCTCATCACCCTGGAACTGCACTCAGAAGTAAGTGCCGCAGTCTAGATATCTACCAGCCGTACTTTTTTGGCCACCATGTTTTTTAAGTACTTGGCGTACTTTGACATACCCAGCAAGACATCAAGTAAAGGCAAATTTATGTAATGTTCTTGAAGGTATCAAATAACTTCTTGAAACATGCTTTCTCTTTGCTCTTTTTGAGCCATTATAGGAATGGTGGTGGTCTCTGTGCTGGCTACAATGATGATTTTACAATGTGTTTTATAACACTCTAATTATCACCTCTATCAGCTGATGGGTCCTGTCTGACTAGCTCTAGATGCACCTAATTTTTCTCTTCTTTTTATGGTGCGTCAGCCAACTTCTTGCCACTCCTCAGACTGATGGCATTGACCTATCAGGGGTTTGTATCTGTATCACTAGGTAACCCTCCCTAAGGCCTGGTATGTTGAGAAACTGCCAACTGACCCATATGCTTCTCTAGATTTCTGGTGGCCACTTGCTGATTCTTCAAGTCTGAGGCCATCCTTGCCTGATTTTTGCCAACTGGGTCTGGGTGGCTATTATTTTCTGCAAAATCTCCTCAATGTTTCTATTATTGGATTGGCTAATGTTTTTCCTATTCTACTGCTGGTACTGTTGCTGCTGGAGGCTGCTGATAGCTTTGACTCTAATTGCCACCCTAAGAGAAATTTGGGTGACTCTACAAGTTTTTGTTGCAGGTGTTCCCATAACTCTGATTTCCTCTTTGAATAGTTCCTACAAATTTTATTGATTCTGTATTGGCCCCACAAGAATTTGCACTGTGCCCATTGTTTTCAAAAATCTCACACCAACTATGAGCTAGTTGAATTGCATTAACCTGTCCATGTGGCTGGTTCATACTCAGTTTGCTGAATTGAGTCATCATCTGGTGCTGTAGTGAAGCTAACTGTGCTGCCAAAGCATTGATACTATCTACCTCAATCAACCCTGCTGCTCTTTTGCCTGCCCCTCTGGATGAATCACTATGCCACTAAAGATTCCCTTGAGCAATTCTGTTTAGTAGAGTGTACAGCTCATCATATATCTTCTCAAGTGTCTGCCCACACAATGCGGAGTCTAGTAAGATTTTAATATGTGGTTCTAGACTTTCCACAATGGTGTGAGCTAACACCTCATTCGACTATTGATGATGAGGGCAGTCTCTCAACAAGGACTTGAACCTCTCCCAGGTCAAGTATAAGTTCTCCTCAGGCCACTGCTTGACTCTTAAGATCTTGCTTCTGAGCTTAGCAGTCTGGCCTGAAGGGAAGAATCTGACGAGGAACTTCCTTGCTAGGTCATCCCAAGATGTTATAGAATTTTGTGGTCTGCCTTTAGCCACCTCTTCGGCTCTCCCAACAGTGAAAAAAGGAAGAGGGTGAGTCTGACATAATCAGTTGACAGTCTGGTGGGGACAAAAGTGTCACTGATCTCTAAGAAATTCTGTAGGTGCTGCTTTGGGTCCTCATGTGTCATTCTCGTGAATTGCCCACTAGAGTGCAATAGCTTCACCATATTCTGCTTTAGCTCAAAGTTCCCTCCAGTCTCCGGTTTGTGGATGCTGGAGGTCATATTCATCGTGAGTGGGATTACGACTTCGTGAATAGCTCGGGCTGCCATTGGCTCACGCAACAACTCTTTTTGCCCAACTGGTGGTTTTGTTGTATCTGCTTCTGTAACCGCTGTAACTTTGCTCTAGAGCCTATTTTCGAAGAAAATGCAAGGGTCGTTTAGGCTCCAATACTTGTTCCACTAGTACTCTATTCCTTGCCAATTCTGCAAGGACAATCTATTATCCACAATAGAGTAGAATAAGACAAAATTTATCAACACTTACGAAAAATAAAAATCACATAAAAACTAAAAATTCACTAAACATTTCCAGTCCCTGACAATGGCGCCAAAAACATGTTGCACCCCAGCGCATGCGCAAGCATACGCGGTTATACAAGTAATATAGTGACTCTGAAGAGCTGGATGTTGAACCCATAGGGACTGGATTATTTCAGCAAATATTTAAGCTGAAGTGTTAAGTTAAATATCACAAGTGTTGGTTTTTGAGATTTTTGAAGTTTTATATAAATCTAAGTGATGATCACAATTAATTTGGAAATACAACAATAAGAAGCATCTAGAGTTAAGGCTTGACAATCATGCAATGCTACAATTCACAATGGTTCAAGTATATGAAATTCAATTGTTGTCTCATAGAGTTAATATGCAGTGTTCATGGTCTTTCGAGCCTCTAAACACAACAAAACTAGGCTCATATCTACATCGTTGAGCGGAGATGTGACGTCCTAATTCGTGAGCCACTAACAATATGGATGTGGTTTATGGGGTTTATGCCCTTAATTATGGACTTCCATACTATAACCATTTAACCTAATTAACTTCACAACTACGTCTGGTTAATGTGGCAATTTATTCCTAAGTGTCTAGCTATCTTTCCGTTTAATTAACCAAGTAAGGAAAATTAGGTATAATTACTATCCTAACCGTGAATCCTATCTTGAAGAAAAGAACTTGCTCCCTGGATTCTTTTGTTTTAACCTAGGGTTACTCTTTCAAGCTTTTTCCTAAACTTAACAAGTTCATTTCAATAGTGATCAAGCATTAAAACAACAATTAATAAGAACTAAAGACAAAACAATAAAGAAACTTGAACGAATAATGAATTGATGCAATTACATCCATGTCATGTGGCGTCAACCCTAGAAGAAGGGTTTTAGCTAGTCATGTTCATACAAACACTCATAAACATGTTTGTGAAGTACTTACAAGAATGCTTAAAAGAGAATGAAAGACTTTGAACCCTATGTGAAGTTCTTCCTTTTCTCCCTTCACTCCTCTCTGCTTTCCCAAATAAAATACGTGATAAAAAGCTAAGGGTTTAATTTATACTAAGTTGGAAAATTCATAAATTGGCCAAGCATGAACTTGCTCAGTGCCACGCTGCCCATCACGACAAGCAGTGGCATGACACGGAGCTGTCGTACTACTTCACTGGAATGGGGCATTTTGGCAAGTCGTAGCATGCGTTGATGCACGTGGCCCAGTGTGGCACGACACCTGATGCGTAGGTCGTAGGGCATGGCACGACAACATCATGCGCTGCTGCTACTTTTCCCCTCGCGTGCGCATGATCTCGCGTGGCACCGTAGTGGACGTCGCACAGGGTCAGCATTACACGCTACCTGGGGAGCCCTTCTGCCGGCGTGGAACACTTGATGGCATGACTGTGACACTATGTTTCTTTCTTCATGCAACTTCTTTGCAATCATTTTTGAACTTCCTTCTTGTGCACTTAACTTCTTAATTAGCTTCCTTCTGAGCATTTTCACCTACAACACATGCTAATCACAGATTAGTCCATACACATATATATATAGAAAATTCATGAGAATGTAATCAACTCAATCAACAAACATGACTTGAAATACGGTATAACATAGCACTTGGGCACGTAATTATGCCCAAGATCAGTTAGTGATCCTACTAGCTCAAAAATCAAGGAAATGCTGGCTTGTGTATTAAACAGAGTTGAATTGATCGATAATGGGGTTAAAGAGCTAAAGGGTAAGGTATCCAACCATTCTCGAACTGTGAGTTCCCACTCGGCATCGATCAAAGCATCTTGTCGGCCAAATAAACCATATGTCTGCTCAATGAATGCTTGGATAAAAGGTACACTTTCTAGTGACACTCTTCCAAATCCAAAGAATGATGGCCGTTGTATGGAAATTGTCATTAGAAGTGGGAGAGTACTTGAAAACATAGGTGATAATCCTAATGAGGTTATTGGTAAAAAGAAGAGTGGCGAGAAGTTGAAGGATGGGGTGGCGCCAAGTGCACTTATGTCACTTGATGATAAGATGATGGTGGAGGACGGAGAAGTAGACGTTCCTTCACGTGTTGTGATAAATGATGAGGAAAGAAAGGAGGATCAAATTACTAAATGCCCAATGCCTAATTGTCCACTTCCTTATCCTCAATGAATGATGAAAATGAAGGAGGAAAATCAATTCAAGAAGTTCATTGATTTGTTTAGTAAATTGTCCATGAACATTCCGTTGGTGGATGCTTTGCTGCAAATGTTGAGGTATGTCAAATTGATGAAAGAGATGCTGAAGAAGAAGGTTGTGAATTTAGGTACGGTGGAGGTGTCACATCATTATAGTGCCATCATGGCAAGCAATTTAGCTTCGAAGAGAGAAGACTCGGTGCTTTTAAAATTCGATACACCATTGGGGTGTATCTACTCAACAAAGCCTTATGTGATCTAGGGGCCAGCATCAACTTAATTCCCTTTGTGATATTCAAGAAGTTAGGTTTGACAGATCCTAAGCCTGCTCCAATGTGGTTGCTTATGGCCGATAGATCAATCAAGTTCCCAGTGGGAATATTGTTTGATGTATTAGTAAAGGTTGACAAGTTCATCCTCCCAGTTGATTTTGTTGTGTTGACTTATGATGTGGACCTTGAGGTGACTATCATCTTAGGGCTCTCGTTCTTAGCCATCGGTCGAGCACTAGTGGATGTTGATTTGGGAGAACTCAAGTTTTGGGTTGGCAGTGATAAGGTCACATTGAATGTAGGCAAATCAATAAAGCCACCAAATGAATGTCGAGTTGTGGCAGTTATTGCAACAAGGGACAAGCTGGAGGTCAAACCTCTGGATCCTTGTTGACCATTGAGGTAATATCATCAAGCCACGATATTAATTCAAGTGATTCTTGGTAGGCAACCCAAGTGTCTTTCAATTTATTTTTACTTCACTTCTTTATTGTTTTTGGTTGTATCGGGAATGCAAAAAGTTTGAAATGTGGACAAAGTTGAAGAATCCAAAACGAGGCAGTAGCTCTAGACCTACGAAACACAGGTGCCACTCTGTAGCACGCAGGTGTAGCACATGCCTTAGCCAAATATTTGGAAGATGGATGTTCAAAGCTGTGCACCTGTGCATCCTTTGCAAGACACTGAAATAGACCTACAATATGCATGTGCAACTTAGGTCCAAACCAGTGCACTATCAAAATAAAGTCCCACATTTACGTTACATGCATGTCCCAGGTCATCACTTGTGGCTGCATGTGCTTGCGCATGTGTAGGTAAAAGCTCTTAAAAATTTTGACTAGCCTATTTGACCAGATCCAACCTGGCTCTGACTCGTGACCCTTCATCTCCTAGAACCTCCTTAACCCCTATTTTTCTGCCATTTCCACCATTTTTACTCTCTAAATACCCATTTGACCAGAACTAACTCAGTTTTGACCCATGACCCTTCATCTCCTAAACCTATCTTAACCTTGATATTTCTGTCGTTTCCCCCATATTCAGTCTCCAAATGCTCTTCACTCTCACCTAACAACTCCCCATACTCCAAAAATCAATCCCATATTTTCTTTTTTTCTCTCATCACGACACCGCCGCACCACCCCGGGCAGAGCCACCGTCGGCAACCACCATTGTGCCTTTGACAAGCTTGATTTTTCACTCACCCACTTGTTCACACTCACTTTTGGTATTATCCTTTACTTAAATCATCATATGTATGTGTCTTCAAAGTATTGTTATTGAAGAATGATCGTTCTAATTTCCCCATTTCTCAATCTGCGCTTAATATGTTTATTTTGAAATTGAATTTTGGGTGTTTTGGGTCGATTTGAAACTAGACATTTATGGGGGATTATTGCTTCATATGATCTTGTATTTTAGTGTGCCTCATAATACAATCATATTTTAGTCAGGGTGAAGTTTGAGTAATCCATTTATTAGTGATGCATGATTTGGCCCTATGATAGATTGGGGAATGTCATTCTTAAGGGAAAATCTCATTACTTCGAGTTTGTGATCATAGTGTGTGTTGGGTTTCAATTGATATTTAATTGTGATTTGTGATTTTGATGAGTAGTTTAAAAATTTATAGTAAGCACTTTGGTTGAATATGAGTGACAATAATGCTTGTGGTAGCAGTATGAGTGGTAGCTCGATGTTTTTCAATGAAAGTCTGTGTAATGTCCTTCTGAAGGGAAGTCGTTGAGTGATTGTTTATTGTTCATTTGGTAATATTGCTCTTGTTGGTTTGTCGTTTGGGGAAGTCTGAGTACCCTTTAGATTTTGAATTGATGGACTATGGCTTAAGTTCGAGTTGAAAATAGGTGAAATATAGGCTGAGACACTGCCAAGCATATGTGTGTTGTATATGTTGCTTTGCAGAACACAGGTCTAACATAGGTGAAAGTTAGGAGTTACATACTCGTTGCCTTCCACATGTGTGCCGTAGGTCTCCATCTGCAAAATGCAGGTGCAATCGTTGGTGGAAAAAATTATTGCTAGTCTTCTATTCCACACATACGCCACACCTGCGTGACGTGGGTCTCCACTTGCGAAATGTCAGTGCCTCGCAGGTGCAGGCAGGTACTTTCTGCTGCTTTTCTCTTTTGTGTTCCATTTCTTTTTCTTTTCTTAGTTTCTAGTAGATTTTTTTTCTTTATAATGATAAAAATTACAAAAACATTTTGGTTGTGTTTTCTTGGTACTCATATCATTTTGTAAGATCATGTCATCATCCAATCGACGTGCTAAAGAAAAGATTTCTATGGGTGTCAACCTATCCCATGAGCCTGATTTAGATGAGTGAAATATAACACAGCTCCGCTTTGGCCTTGTGGGAATGGAAGCTTATTATCTATCCTTCCAGGAGAAATGACCAATTACAAAAAAGGCCTGGTTTTGTGTAGATTCCTTCAAGGTTGACTTCCCTAACATAATAAAGCAATTCCAATAAGGGACTGGGCCCCATTCATAGATGTCCCAGGTCCTTATTTTTGGAGTTGGTGACAGCATTCTACGCCTCTTATCGGGCTCGACAAGATATTTTAAAGCACACAGGACGCATAGACAAGATGCCATGCTTATCATCTATGATGGTGAGGAGGGAAGAACTAGACATCATCCTTGCAATAATCAACTCAATTTTTGGGCTGAGCCAATACGTCTTGGCACAGGGTTTGCAAGGCGCTTAACGGCTAGAGACGATCAATATGCATGGATGGACAATATTATTGCTGAGGTTCTGCCACTTTGGACTTTAATGAAAGACAATATCTCACGCCAAGATCTCAAGTTTGAGGTTCAGATGTCACTCGACCTTTTGTGCACTTGCCTTCCTTTCAAAAATACCACACATATCTCCATTGAGGTAGCTATTCTCATTGCCTGCATCATGGATAGCATTCATATCAATGTGAGAGAAATAATAGCTGAGCAATTAAAGAGGAAGGCTCAACAATACGCTACTTCTTCGCCCTTCCTAGTTCTTACCAGTTATCTCAAGGATGGCTACCTTTGTTTTTGATCGCTGGACAAAATGCGTCGGGAAGAGATAATGTTTAATTAGGCCATAAAGTGTGATAAAGATACTCCATCCATTAAAATTAAGAAGTAGACTTCGGGCTTAAGTGACTCTCCAATCTCCGAATTGTTGGGGAATGCCCAAACTCCATCTTTGTCTTCCCAGACCATCTCTTAATGCAAGTGGCAATCTATAATTTGCACAGATGGCCTGTGATCACAATGCTCAGTAGGCAAGATAGACAAAGCCATCCCCCCTATGATCTACCATGCCATTAAATCAGCTATGAAGCCAGTGGTTGAAAAGTTGGGAAATTTGAGTGCCCGGGTTGATGTACTTGAAAGTGAGGTGATTGCTCTAGAGAGGAAACTGAAAAATGGAAAGAAATGTCTTACCCATAGGTATAGACTTAAATCTCCCAACAATAGCTTCAGACTCACTTGTTATAGAGAGGAGCCCCGTAGATGATTGGTGTATTGGGATCATCTCGAGAGGAGGTGCAACCGCTGAGGAAATTCAAGAAGAAAAGCTACCTCCAGATGAGGTGACTCATAAAATGGATGCTTCCTACCAAGTTGGCCTATGGGGAGTGCGGGGGGAACCCTAAATTATTTCTTCCATCAGTTGAGAACACTTCCAGAGAAATGAAAGTTGTCTCCTCGTACAGTCTTCTTGAGCTCCCACCAGAACCCTTGTGGCCTTCCCTTGTCGGATTCGTGATTAATTTAGATCATGCTTACATTGCTCTGGAGCATCACCCATGACAACCCATTCTAGTCATTCGCTCGTATAGGGAGTCCTCCTACTCTTTTTTGTTCTCATTATGCCTTGGGGACAATACATTATTTTTGTTTAGGGGTGATGGATTCCCTTGCCGGGCCTATTTTGTAAATGAATTGATTTGGTTGAATTGATTCCCTTGCTGGGCTTATTTTGTAATTATTTTAATATTTAACCCTTGTCGGTCTTAATTCTCTTGTATTGTGATGTGAGTTTCCATAATACCAGGTCGGTATTACACGCCAAATATTCTACTACTCGTGCATTGAAATCGCCTTTGTAAATAGTAATTACTGAATAAACTCCATTTATTTTCTTGATACCACAATTCCTTTTCAAGGAGAAAATTTTTTCTTATCTTGATTTTTGTGTCAAACCGAGTGACATTTCTCGATGATGGATTGAAAAGAGACTTCCTTAAGAAAAAATGCCATACTTAGTTTGTCATTTTTGAGTCCTTGTGCACTTTTCTTAAGCGGCACGATAAAATTTTTTTTCCTTGGAAAAGAAACTCAATTTTTGAGAAAAGAGGGGTAGACGAACTTTAAAAAAAAGCATTCTCTTATTATGATGCATACATTATTTATTTGGCTTTTTGATTCACAAATGAGTTATGCAAAACTCGAAATAACTTGTTAAAAGTCATACTTTTCAATTGATTTTGAGAATAGCTAGATTCCTTGGAATTGCGATTCCTTGTGTGGTAAGGTTGTTGCTTGTTCTTGTGTATGCATGTCACCTAGGACTTTCCCCGAATGTGATTCAAGGAAAAATCCTAGATGTGGCTTAGCTTGGAAATTACCTTAGGCCCTCTTTGGAAAGTCACTTCATGAAAAAATGCCCTCCTTTAACATTGATCTTAGTTAACCATTTTTGAGCCTTAAACCTTTTTTCTTGAAAACCATATTACACACCTTTACCCTTCCTTAATCCTCTACTTTGGCACCTATTCCGCCCTAACTACTAGTGATAAAAGAAAATGGTGGATAAATTCCTAATATGTGGGGGAGAATGGAAAATGAAATATTAATGTAGGCAAAAGCCTAAGTTTGGGGGTGTGTGCGTTAAAGAGAAAAATAGGAATGAGCTTCAATAAGAGGTAGCACCGAATGCTTAATATAAAAAATGGTTGTTTGAACCCTTTGTTCAAAGGAGGAGAGAATGGAATTGAGTGGTGCTATCTCTTTTAAAGTGGATACATAATGATGAAAACAAAGGTGTATAGAAGAATGGCTCTTGAACAAAATGGGATTGTAAAAAGGAGAAATAAGGTCGAGTTGATCCAATTATGTGAGCGATGTGCTCGAATTATTTAATAGTAGCATTACAGAGGTCTTAGTCAGTTGAAATACATGATGTCTTACCCTTACCCCTAGCCAAAATTATGACCCTTAAGTGCTCAGTGATTTCAAGCTTTGCAACTCTACATTAGTGGCATGTTACATGAAGGAAAATCCTACGGTTCGATGTGTGTACACCTAAATGTCTTTGGGAGAGTGAGTGTTTGTAGATCATCTTATAATCCCTATTGTTTAAATTGCATAGTTGTGATTGGGTTTCTCTCTTTTGGTGAGTGGCATTACATCCTTGGAGAGAATGTTAAAATCTTGGTCTCAATTAAGAGGTCCTGAACTACATCTAGCCATACCTGCAGGCAAGTGCAGCGCCCCAAATATGGTCATCAATACAAAATGTACTGACTATGTAAGGCAGTACATGAAAATGACTGAATAATACTAATAATGAAACTGAAACAATTCAATAAGAGGGATAGAGAGTTAACCTGAATAACCTTACAACCCTTCTGCATAACTAACAACAAATAATGCAAACAAGAACCTTGCCTGGACCCCATAAGCCCGAAAGGTACAGCCAGCACAAAATAACCCTCCTGGGCCCCCATAAGCCCTAGCGAGTTCACTTCAATCTATATACCCCTAACAAGGTAAAAATAAGTCAACAGGTAACTATAGCCAACCTACTAGTCCCTTGGGTATGCAACTGAGCCCACTTGGCTCCTGATTTGTAGTTGTGTTTGAGTCCGATGGACTCCTAATAACTGCACCCTGGGCAGTAGGCCCGACGAGGGTCAATGATACCGATATGGCATAAAGATAATATTCCACCCATGGAATGGACTATAATATGGCCATTGGGCTTCTATGTAGTCCCTTGGACAAAATCTATCTCCTTAGAGTGATCTATATATCCCCGTAGGCAACGACACAGCAAGTAACCCTGGGGTTGGACACGGAAGGCTATATAGAAAAGAGTCAATTACAATCTAAACAGAAAACACTAATCTCAGACTAATAATAACAGCTAACCACAACAATCATGCTTCTGGCATTCTTACGAGAGTCTAGGTCGTATTACCACACAACAGGAATAACTTTCCAAAGGAATTTTCCTTAACATACCTTGAATGTTGATTTTTGATTTAACTGGCGAAGTTTAACTTGCAATCGAAAGTTCTTTCCAACTGCAACCTTTATGCTGAGAGGATAGGACTAATTTTAATACTAAATTCAACAAATAACGATGACATTCAATAATCATATCAACTATAATTTAACTTGGAGTAATTCTACCGAAAACCTATAATTTCCTGAGAGTTTAGAAGGGAGAAACTCTTCCCTAATGCCTGTGGCTGTTTAGGATTCAATTTGGAGTAATTCTGATGACTTTTACTCAGTGGAGTTCTGATATTCTGAGTGATGTTTTGAGAAATAACTCTATAGTAATGCTTTTCGTAGGCCTAGAACTTGTTACCTGAAGTTAATTTGCGTTTGGACTGCGTTTGGTAGCATAAACAGATGAAAATGTATTGATATTTGCGTGCTCTCCCTGTTTCCAGTTGTTGGTTCTTTTGTGGATTGTTTGAATTAAATGAAGGGGGCTTATATATATAAGTGTGGGCGGTGGACTTGGGGGCGCCCCGCTCCAGCTAATGCACCATAATTCCCCCACATCGCGCCTCCGAAAGCGGCAACAGGCCTGGCGCACCGGGCTGGCCAGTGCACTACCGGCTGTTGCGTTGCGCTGGCCACTTGCGGCCTAGCCTCGCCCGACCCTACTTTAGAGGCTCTTTGCACATGTATTGAGCTATTCTTACTCATCACAAGTCCACACGTATGCCTACTAACCATTGACATTTTACGGGGAGTAACAACTTATTTAAGTATGTACGACTCTATGATTTTTCAAGCCCATGTAAGTTACTATGTTTATCATGATTTTAGCAAAGCCTTGCATGATCAATTCTTGTAATGTTTTGGAGTCAAGACTCCCAAGTTATTCAAATTTAAGCTATGTTTTGTGACTACGCTTGTATGAGCAATATGCATGATTTGGGAGTAGTTTCTAGCACCGAGAAGGCCAGGGATTCCAAGGACCCTGGTCTCTGAAATACATGCCAACGTAGGATATAATATTGGTACCTCTCAAGAGAGTGCTTCCCCTGCCCGAGGGCATACCTGTGATAGAACATCTTATTCGTCTTTTGCTCTAGCAAGGCTTAGGATGGTCTCCTCCATGTAGGCAAGATGTGGGATCATCTTGCGCTTATACATGGTGGTTGTTAGTTATGACAAATCTCCCAATGTTACTCATAATTTCAGTTACTCATGTTCATGACTCATGGTATTATGCTTTATAGCATATTTTACCCATTGATCAGTTTATGAGCTTTTGTTTACGATTTCAAGTATGACAAGTTATATGATTTCTATTTCTAAATTTTTGGTCATTATTTTTAGATTATGAGGAACAACTTATGAAGATGTTTACGTTCGATTTATAGCTTTTAACATGCAGTACTTACTCTCATGATCTATCTTGATGTATATTCATGATTCTAGGTAACGTTTTACTAAGCATATTTTATTTACCTTGTATACTCAGTACATTATGATGAGAAGAGTTTCCAATAATTGAAGAATCGACGACTCACTACAGCTCCAGTTTTGACCTTACCAAAAGGAACAGATGGGTTCATAGTCTATTGTGATGCTTCTAGAGTTAGCCTCTATTGCATTCTGATACAGCGGGGTAAGGAGATAGCTTATGCCTCCAGACAGCTCAAAGTTCACAAGAAGAACTATCCGACTCATGATCTTGAATTGGAGGCAGTGGTGTTTGCTTTAAAAATATGGAGGCATTGCCTTTATGGAGTTCATGTAGATGTTTTCACCGACCACAACAGCCTTCAGTACGTGTTCAGTTAGAAAGATTTGAACCTTCATCAGAGAAGGTGGTTGGAGTTACTGAAAGATTATGACATGAGCGTATTGTATCACCCAAGCAAGGAAAATGTGGTGGTGGATGCCTTGAGTAGAATTTCCATTGTGAGCATTGCTCATGTTGAAGAGGGAAGAAAAGAGTTTGCAAAGGATATGCACAGGTTATCTTGGTTGGGGGTGCAGTTGGTGGATTCAGCCGAGGGCGGGGTAGAGTATTATAGAGTGGTTCAGAATCCACATTAGTTGTTGAGGTTAAGTCAAAGTAGGATGAAGATCCCGTAGTGCTTAAGCTAAAAGAAACAATTCTAAAAAAAGAGGCGGAGGCTTTCTCGAAAGGGGGAGATGGTGTTCTTCTTTTACCAGGGCAGACTATGTGTTTCGGACATAGATGACTTGAGACAGTAAATAGTGGCAGAAGCAAACAAATACAAATATTCTATTCACCCAGGTGCCACTAAGACGTAGCGTGACCTATGAAATCTACTGGTGGAACGGCATGAAGAGGGATATTGCAGAATTTATGACTAAATGTCCGAACTGCCAGCAGGTTAACGTTGAACATCAGAAACCTAGGGATATGACTCAGGATATCAGCATACCCACGTGGAAGTAGGAACAAGTGAATATGGATTTCATTATAGGACTAACTTGTACTCGTTGGCAGCATGATTCAATTTGGGTGATAGTAGATCGGATGACCAAGTCAACAGATTTCCCCATAGTTAAAACTATTGTTATACCCCGAAAACCCTAAGATCAAACCCGAGAGTTGACACGGAGAAAATAGGATTTTCTGCACTAGGTCACAAAACGAGTCATCTTGTGACCTATCTGGATGACCATGAGTCGTTAAGTTACATGTTGTGAGGAGTTGTACTTAATTTGGAATTCAGGTTTTTTGGGTCACCACGGACATGACCATGAGTCATGGTCAGCACCACGGCTCGTTGAGTCAGTTGTGGTCAAGGTTGGTGGAAGGAACAAGAATTTTTGGTAGTGAAGGTAACAAGAGATGGCCACGAATCGTGGTCACTAGTAACGACTTGTTAAGTCTCCCGTGATGAGCCCCTGTGAAGTTTTGACAGTGTACTTGATGAATTGTGGTCACAACTCATAACTAGTGGTAACGACTCGTCCAGTCCCTCGTAGGGACTGGCAGTCTATTTTTCCCTGCTAGTTTAGTAAAGGTTTTTCCATAAATCCTATGATCCTAAAGCCTAAACTATGTCATTTTAAGTTATGATTAGTGAGTTTTAAGAAGGGTAAGTTCATTCTAAGCTATTCCTATTCATGCATGCAATCTTAGAAGTCTAGAGAGGTGATCAAGCTTAATTTCTTCCAAGTTCTTCTTGATTCTTCCTTGGGCAATCAGAGGAGTTGTAAAATCAGATTCTCTCAAGTATGTAGGGTTATGAATCGGTGAATTTGTTCATACCCATGCCCAATCCCTCTCTAATTCATGAAAAATCTGTATGTTAATCCTATGGGGCTTTAATCCAATGCATGAATTTCCTAAGTTTCTACAAAGTGTACGATCTAAGCATATTTCTATTATTTAATTATGATTTATGGGCAAGTTTTACAATATTTTCAATTATAAATCATGTTTTCAATTTTTATAAATTATGATGCCCATTCCCGAAAGTCCATGAAAATTGAGATCTATGATATATGTTCAAGTATGATGAGATATTTAAGATGAAAAGCATGTTTTCAAGTTACCGATGCCTATTATCAGGTTTTCAAGTGAATTAAGTATTTCCAAGAATGTTTAAGCTTTGGGAAAGTCCTTATGTTCAAGTATGATTTATGATTTCACGAATTAGCTTACTACATGGTTTGGTGTCAAGACTCCCAAATATGTCCAGCTTGTGGTATGGTTTGAGCCAAGGATCCTCATGTCTGATTTCAAAATTTTATATATACATGATTATTCATCTTCATCACTAGATGATGATTAGCTTCATTGAAAAATGATGGAGAGAAAATGCATGTTAGTGGGAGTAGTGTCTAGCACCGAGTAGGCTAAGGGTCAGTCAACTCTATGCCTCCAAAATACGAGCCAACGTAGGTATGATTATGTCACACCCCGCCTTGGGGGGTATGACTGGCACCTGGTGTCCCACTAGAACCTGAACTGCTGAACTGCTAAGCCTGGGCACATATGGTGTCTGGCTGTCTCTAACTCACATTTCTGGAAACAAAGGGCTATATAACGGCTGTAAACACAGCCCCCGGCCCATTGGTCTATAGCCTCCTGTACCTATACTAACAGCTGTCCAGAAACATGTCAATATAGGGAAACCTATGCGGGCCGACAAGGCCACCATGCTGTCTAGTTATCTATAACTTAACCATGAAGTACTGGATAGCTACATGACCGGCAAGGTCACCACTACTGTCGAACTATGGCCCCACATGGCCAACATAAAAGAAACACGAGTACTAACAGCTATACAACTGCACGGCCTCACCGACCAGCTCATCTGACCACAGGAAAATATATATACAGACTACAAGCCTCTAGGAATAACAATAGAAATGATCGGGACAGGGCCCCGACCTACCCGTACTATACAACAAAAGAAAATGAAATACACCTCTGGAATTCAGTCTCCGGATTACAGGAGCTGAACACTCGGTCGCTGACAGGAATCACGTGGTATCGCCTGCTCGTCTATGAGCACCTGCAGGCAAGTAATGCAGCGCCCCACCGGGCGTTAGTACCGCTGGTACTGAGTATGTAAAGTAATAGCTGAAAGAAATATTTGAAAATAACAACATAACTGATGAAACTGAAGTAGAAAGGAATAGGTGAACTGTCTGATAATGTAAGTCATACCTTCTCTTAATTATACTGGAAGGAGTAGGAGTCATACCTGGAGATTTATCGTTCTACTGTCGATCTACTCGTATCTATTATAACACAACACAACATACCATAACGTACATAGCATACACAAACCTTACCTGGCCCCCATAAGCCGGGAGGTACAACCAACACACAATCTATACCCCTACCCCGATCGTCCCATCTCCTATAATAACTATAAGCATCCTGCCGGTCCCCTGGGTATGCACTTGGGCTCGTTGAGCCCCTGACTATAACTGTACCTGAGTCCGGAGGACTCCTGAATCAACACCCCGGGCGTATCCGCTCGACGGGGGTGTATAAGGGCCGACCAAGGCACAATATGGGGAAATCTGACATCCCATCTTCGTCCCCTGTGGGACGGCATGCCACTCCGTAGAGCGACGTATCCTCGTCCTCTGGCGGACAAGTCGATACAGCTATTAACCCTGGGCGGTCATGGATGCTAGGTAATCCAACCCCAAACAATACAACGGTCTCAACTAGTAGTACTATCTGCATATACCACATACTGAAGCTAATGATAATAAAGTGTTTGTACATACTGTATGCTGAACAAGTGATAGTGATATGTACGTATTAATACATGCTGAGACTGATAATAGTATATATATACAAATATAATCTTCCGCCATACTGTACTGCGTCTAACGCTGAACATGATATGGTATTTCTGCTGAAACTATGTTGTATACTGAGTTTCTACAGTAACATGATTTACTATTCCTAACATGCTTTCCAACTTCATTTTAACTTATCATTCTATTTCTGAGATGTCTTACAGGTATTACATCGCTTTACTAGGTTTTAACTAAATACAATGATATCCTAACATTCTGTGTCACACCACATACTGAGCATGTTGTGCAGTTCCGAACACTTATATTAGAATCTATATCATGCTAGAAAGTCTCGCGCTGACCATAACATGATGTTTCTAATATCGTACCATCATTCATAGTAAACATCATACATGGCTTCTGAATATTCTAATGGCCTTTAAATTACTATACTGTGCCAAGATTACTAACTTGCCGAGGAAACTAACTTTACATACCTTATCCTTGAACTATCCGGCTGTCGGACGGGGCTCGGCCAGTACTTCAACTATTTTCTCCCAACTGCATTCATAAATGTGTCAATTAATACTAAATACAACTTTATTGTAAAGAGCAACATCACTTTTGATATAGTTTATAGCCTAAACTTAGGCTTATCGAAAGACGGTCTAAAACTCACTATTTTCCAGCGGTCTAGAAGGGAGAAATATTCACTTCACAGCTAGGAACACATAGACACTAATTTAGAGCAATTCCACTTACCTTAGCTCGGTAGCTCGACGATTCGTCGGCCGTATTTTACGAAACTAAATCCGTAGGAATGCTCTCTGCTGCTAAATACCTCGGTATCTGAGGTTAATTTGAGTTTGGACAACGTTTAGCAGCATAATCGGACGAAAATTATATTATTTCTTCGTTCCTTTTTCCTTCTCTGCCGGTTTGCTCTATTTCCTTGAAATTTATAAGTGTTTTAATCATTTAAAACCGAAGTGGGGCTTTATATACTTGGGCCTGGACAAGGCCAACGTGTCACGGAGCCAACGCGGAGGCTCCACCTCCGTGACACGCTGCCATCGCGGAGGGGCTCCGCCTCGGCTCCTTCCGCGATGGTTCGACAGGTTTCTCATCCGATCTTTTCTCGGGCCTTTCTCTAGCACGTATGGCCTTCTAATATGCTTAACCAACATACGAATAGGCCATTTAGGTGCCGAGAATTCTATTGGGTATAACATATTAGATTATTTGGGACGTCCTTTGTGAGCTTTCCACTGTCCCAAAGGGCCTTCAGCTTGATATCGATATCATGGTAACGTCTTTGGTCCTGGAAAGGCTTTAAACGGCTCAACCCACTTGAGTATGATAGTCGGGACCATGTAAGCTCTATCATGGTAATGTCGTTATATGACGAGCCTCCCATTGTTCCTCATGATTTAAGTTATGCATGTTTATCATTCATGTTATATATTTATATATGTTCTAAAGCAGGTTTGACCTAATGTTTAGTTTTACTTATGATTATTAGATATCAGCTTTGGGTTATTCGATTCAGTTATGATGTTCAGTTCATGATTTCAGAAAATAGCATGCAAGCACTACTTTCATATTCTTCTCTTGATTATGTTTTACATTATGCATGTTTTAATGATTTTACTTACTTAAGTGGTTTTTACTTACCTTGCATACTTAGTACATTCCACGTATTGGCCACATACTCTATGCTGTACATTTTATGATATAGGCTCCCATCTTCAGACTCAGCTCCCTCACTGGCCAATTCTTAAGTTAGCATCTAGTCTCTATTAGTGAGTCTTCATCTGTTGAGGGCCCCTTTCTATTCAATTATGTTTACATATTTTCAGTTTCATACTTAGAGAGTTAGATGGGGACTTGTCCCATCAACTCATCAGAATTAGAGGCTTTTCAGACATAGATTGTATTCAGCTTCAGACTCGTGTTTTATGTTTAGATTTTATGTTATGTTTAGACTTCCACTATGATTATTATATTGATCTTCCTCTTTTATTGATTGAGTTAGAAGTTATATTCATACCATGGGTCGACTTAGAGCCTCTCAAGGTTCCTTGTCCCGTGTCTCGATCCGGGCCTATGTTCGAGTAGTGACTAACTTGGTATCAGAGCATTAGGTTTTTAAGTGTCTTAGGGTTTCTGAAAGCCGCATTAAGTAGAGTATTTTTCATGGGTGTGAAGTGCGCCACACTTATTATGAAGAGGCTACAAGACGTTTAGGAAATGTTCCCTTCTTTCGTGATCTATGTCGTGCAGTGAAATATCTCTTTATCCTTCTAACTCGTGCTATTCACGAGTGCAGAATCATGCCTCCCCGCAGAGTTAATGGTAGAAGAAATGGCACTGGAAATGTCCATGAGGATGGAAGTTGAGACCGGCACCAACAAGCCCCACAGGCCCATGAGCACCATGCACCGGAGCTGATTGCCCACGCTGAATTCAGGGAAGTCGTTTAGATGCTAGTACAAACCTTGACCGCCCAGGTCAATCAGAAAGTGGTAGCGCATATCCCTCAGAATGGGAATATGGCGGTTGTACGAGTCAGAGATTTCCTAATGATGAAACCTCTAGAGTTTCTTGGTCAAAGGCGGACTAGGATCCACATGAGTTTATCGACGCGATTCTAAAGATCACCCAGGTTATGGGGGTGACTGGGGAGAAGTGTGCCAATTTTGCCTCATATCAGTTAAAGGGGGTGACCTACATTTGATTCAAACAAAGGAAGGATAGCAGGGCAGTCAGAGTAGGCCCTATCAGTTGGGACGAGTTTCATGCCACTTTTCTGGATCGGCTCTTCCCTCGTGAGATGAGGGAGATGAAGGCGGCCGAGTTCATGAATCTAAAGCAAGGAAAGATAATAGTCCAGGAGTATGCCTTAGAATTCACTCATCTATCCAAGTACGCCCCAAAATTAGTGGTTGATTAGAGGGGGGTCGAGGGACTAGGCTTGTTCATGGGATGGTGGACTGTTTAGACAAGGATTGTCGGACTGCGATGCTTCATTAGGATATGGATTATCCTCGGATAGTATTGTACGCCCAACAAATGGAGGCGGTGCATATGAGCGAGAGAGAGGCCAAGAGCGCTAGGACAGATAGTTACGGGTTCTTTCAACAGAGACCAAGTGGTGGACATCGTCAGTAGTCCCACCGGAGATCGTCAGCCTCGACATCGTCGGCTATGAGTGTTCCATACAGATCTAGGCACGACTAGACAAGACGAGCATAAGGATCTAGAGGCCAGATCAGCAGGCCCACAGATTCCAGTATCCCAATTTGCGACAACTGTGGTTAGAGGCACACGGGTCAGTGTTTGGCGGGTACAGGTGCGTGCTTCGAGTGTGGGAAGCCCGAATACATGCTCAGAGATTTCCCAGCAGGTAGACAGGGCCATAATAGGGGCTGAGGCCCGGCTTCTAGTTTAGCAGCTCCACCAACACGCCCAGCTCAGCAGGGAGCTTCTACTAGCACAGGTAGCGGATAGTGCCAAAATAGATTTTATACTCTAGCATCCCGCCAGGAGCAGATGGTCTCCCCAGACGTAGTCACTGGTATGTTACGAGTTTTCCACCTTTATATATATGCTTTTGTGATGCCCTATGTGGCTAGTAGTTTCCGAGTCAGTTCCAAAATCTTATCAGAACCCTTCTTAGTCTCTACTCCAGTGGGTGATTCTGTTGTAGCTAGACGGGTGTATAGAAATTACCTGGTCACAGTCCTCCAGAAAATCACCTCAGCAGATCTAGTAGAGTTAGACTTGATCGGTTTTGATGTTATTCTCTACATGGATTGGCTATTTGCATGTTATACCTCAGTTAATTATAGAACCCGTGCAGTAGAGTTTCTATTTCCGAGTTAGCCAGCCTTAGAAAGGAAGGGTAGTTCAGTTGTGCCTATAGGTCATTTCATTCCCTACCTTAAGGCTAGAAAGATAATCTCTAAGGGTTACGTGTACCATCTAGTTAGTTTTAAGGATGCTACATCTGGGACCCCTACTATCCAGTCTGTTCCAATAGTATGTGAGTATCCAGAAGTCTTCCCAGATGATTTACTGGGAATCCTTCTCGAGTAGGGGATTGATTTTAGTATTGACCTTCTTCCCGATATGCATTTTATATCTATCCCTCCTTATAGAATGGCCCCAGCCAAGTTAAAGGAGTTGAAGGAGCAATTGAATGACCTTTTAGACAAGGGATTTATTAGACCGATCAAATCCCTATAGGGTGCACTAGTTCTCTTTGTACGAAAGAAAGATGGTTCTCTTCATATATGTATTGATTATCGACAATTGAACGAGGTCACCATTAAGAATAGGTATCCACTCCCCATAATTGATGATTTGTTTGACCAACTTCAAGGTGCTAAATGCTTTTCGAAGATAGATCTTAGATCGGATACCATCAGCTCAGTGTTCGGGAGAGTGACATCCTGAAGACAGCCTTCGGGACGCGGTATGGTCATTATGAATTTGTAGTTATGTCTTTTGGACTAACGAATTCTTCTCCAGCTTTTATTGACTTGATGAATAGGGTGTTCAAGCCATACTTTGATATGTTCGTGATTGTGTTCATAGATGATATCCTTATATATTCTCGGAGCAAGGAGGAGCATGCTGCTCATTTGAGGGTGGTGCTACTGACTCTCAAAGATCTCCAACTGTATGCTAAATTTAGTAAATGCGAGTTTTGGTTGAACAAAGTGGCATTTTTGGGTCATGTGGTGTCGAGTGAGGGTATAAGGGTGGACTCTCAGAAGATAGGAACGGTGAAGAATTGGCCTAGACTGGTGAATCCCTTAAGATAATAGGAGCTTCTTGGGATTAACGGGTTATTATGAGATAACATGAGGTTTGTTTTAGGGGTTTTCATCTATTGCAATGTCATTGACCAAATTGACCTAAAAGAAAGTGAAGTTCCATTGGTCAGACGCTTGTAAGAGGAGCTTCCAGGAGTTGAAGACTCGACTCACCTCAGCACCGGTGTTAACCCTACCTGAGGGTACCGATGGGTTTTTAGTGTATTATGATGCTTCTAGAATTGGCATTTGCTGTGTATTGATGCAACATGGTAAAGTGATAGCATACACTTCCAGGTAGCTGAAGGTTCATGAAAAGAATTACCCGACCCATGATCTTGAATTAGCGAGGTGGTATTTGCCTTGAAGATTTGGAGACACTATTTGTACGGGATGCATGTAGATGTGTTTACGGACCACAAGAGCCTACAATATGTGTTTACCCGAAGGATCTAAACCTATGCCAAATGAGGTTGTTGGAGCTACTTAAGGATTATGATATGAGTGTCCTTTACCATCCGGGTAAGGATAGTGTAGTAGCAGACGCACTTAGTAGACTTTCTATGGAGAGTGTGTCCGATGTAGATGAGGGGAGGAAGGAGCTGGTGAAGGATGTGCATCGACTTGCAATGTTGGGAGTTCACTTGATTGACTCGACCGATGGCGTGTTATTATCCAGAACAAATCAGAATCATCCTTGGTGATTGATGTAAAATCTAGACAAGATGAGGGCCCTATTTTTGTAAAGTTAAAGGAAGCCTTTCAGAATCAGAAGGTAGAGGCCTTTTCCAAAGGGGGAGATGGTGTGCTTCGATATTAGGGTCACTTGTATGTCCCAGACGTTGATGATTTGAGAAATAGGATATTCCACAAGGCTCATGGTTCCAGATACTCCATACATCCAGGTGCCACCAAGATGTACCGTGACATGTGGAAAGTCTATTGCTGGAACGACATGAAGAAGGGCATAGCAGAGTTTGTCCAACTTGTCAACAAATGAAGGTTGAGCATCAGAGAATGGGAGGTGTGCTTCAGGACATCAGTATCCTTACTTGGAAGTGGGAGGAGATTAATATGGACTTTATCACAGGGTTGCCTCGCACTCGTCGACAGTACAACTACATTTCGGTGGTCGGGATAGGTTAACCAAAGCCGCTTAGTTTCTACAGGTGAAAACCACTGATTTAGCGGAGGATTATGCCAAACTATACATTCAAGAGCTAGTTCAGTTACATGGAGTTCCCTTGTCCATAATATCAGACAGAAGTACTCAGTTTACCTCCTAGTTTTGGAGATCATTTCAAAAGGGACTTGGTACTCAGGTCAAGCTCAGTATAGTGTTTCACTCGCAAATGAATGGTCAAGCGGAGCGAACTACTTAGACTCTCGAGGACATGTTTAGAGAATGTGTTATTGACTTCAAGGTTAGTTGGGATGATCATTTGCCTCTTATTGAGTTTTCATATAACAACAACTACCATTCAAGCATTCAGATGGCTCCGTTTGAGGCTCTCTATGGGAAAAGATGTAGATAGCCCATTGGTTGGTTTGAAGTCCGTGAAGCTGCGATGATAGGATGAGATTCAGTCCATGAGGCTATGGAGAAAGTTCAGCTCATACGGGAGCTTGAGTTTGAAGTTGATGATTGGGTGTTTCTTAAGGTGTCTCCCATGAAGGGAGTGATGAGGTTCGGAAAGAAAGGAAAACTCAGTCCCCATTATGTTGGCCTGTTCTGGATTGTGAAATGGGTTGGCAAGGTATCATATGAGTTGGAGTTGCCCTCAGAATTAGCTTTAGTCCATCTAGTTTTCCATGTATCGCTCTTAAGGAAGTGTTTGGGTGATCCAGCTCTAGTTGTTCCGGTGGACAGTGTTGGTGTAAAAGATAGCCTTAGTTATTAAGAGGTTCCGGTGGTGATACTGGATCGGTAGGTTTGCAAGCTAAGTAACAAAGAAGTAGCTTCAGTCAAGGTTTTATGGAGGAATCAAAATTTTGAGGGAGCCACATGAGAAGTCAAAGCGGACATGATGGCTAGTTACCCACATCTATTCCCTTCTAGCTCAGTTTTGGCTTGAGGTTATTAGTTTTTGCCCTAAAACTCTATTCAGTTTCATGTTCAGCTCATGTACCTCAATTTCTTTTATGTAAAGCATGTATTTGTGATTCATGAATTCAATTGTAGTTCAGTGGGGAGGTAGTCATTCCGTCAGTTTTTAACTTATATGATAAGTATTTGAATATGATGATTGCGTTTCTATGCTTTTCTATATGATTTTCAACATTCGAGGATGGATGTTCCCAAGAGGGAGATATTGTTATATCTCAAACACTCTAAGATCAGACCCAGGAGTTGAAACGGAGAAAGTAGGATTTTCTACACCAGGTCACAGAATGAGTTGTCCTGTGACCCGTCAGGATGACCATGAGTCGTAAAGTGACTCATGGTGAGGAGTTCGACTTAAGTTGGAATTCAGGTTTTTGGGTCACCACGTACATGACCACGAGTCGTGGTCAGCACCACAACTAGTTGAGTCAGTCGTGATCAAGGTTGGTGGAAGTAAAGAGAATTTTGGGCAGTGAAGGTAACGAGAGGTGACCATGAGTTGTGGTCACCAGTAATGATTTGTCAAGTCCCCCTTGATGAGCCCCTATGAAGTTTTGGCATTTTACTTGATGAATTGTAGCCACGACTTACCAGTGGTAACGACTCATCCAGTATCTCGTTGGGACTGATAGTCTGTTTTTCCCTACGAGTTTAGTAAGGGTTTTGTCGTAATTCCTATGATTCTAAGGCCTAAGTTACGTTGTTTTAAGATATGAATAATGAGTTTTAAGAAGGGTAAGTTCATTCTTTCTATTCATATTCAAGCATTCAAGCTTAGAAGTCTAGAGAAGCAATCAAGCTTAATTTCTTCCATGTTCTTCTCAATTCTTCCTTAGGCAATCAGGGAAATTGTAGAATTAGATTCTCTCAGTTATGTAGGGTTATGAATTGGTGAATTTGTTTACACCCATGCCTAATCCCTCTCTAATTCATGAAAAATCTGTATGTTGATCCTATGGAGTTTTAACCCAATGCATGAATTTCCTAAGTTTCTACCATGGGTATGATCTAAGCATATTTCTATTATTGAATTATGATTCATGGGAAAATTTTACAATGTTTTCAATTATGAATCATGTTTTCAAGTATTATAAATTATGATGACCATCCCTAAAAGTCCATGAAAATTGAGATCTATGATGTATGTTCAAGTATAATGAGATATTTAAGATGAAAAGCATGTTTTAAAGTTACCCATGTCTATAATCAGGTTTTCAAGTGAATCAAGTTTTTCCAAGAATGTTTAAGTATTGGGCAAGCCCATATGTTCAAGTATGATTTATGATTTCACGAATTAGCTTACCACATGGTTTGGTGTCAAGACTCCCAATTATGTTCAGCTTGTGGTGTGGTTTAAGCCAAGGCTCCTCATGTCTGATTTCAGATTTTATATGTAGACGATGGTCAGCTTCGTCACTAGACGATGGTCAGCTTCATTGAAAAAGGATGGAGAGCATATGCACAATTTTGGGAGTAGTGTCTAGCACCGAGTAGGCTAAGGGTCAGTCAATCCTATGCCTCAAAACTACAAGCCAACGTAGGTATGATCAGATTATTTGGGACCTCCTTTTTGATCTTTCCCCTGCCTCAAGGGGCCTTCAGCTTGATATCAATATCATGATAGCGTCTTTAGCCCTGAAAAAGCTTTAGAGGGCTCTGCCCACTTAAGTGTGATTGTCGGGACCACGTAATCTCTATCATGGTAATATCAGTTATATGTCGGTTTTATGTTATGTTTAGACTTCCACTATGATTATTATGTTGATCTTCTAATTTTATTGATTGAATTAGAAGTTATGTTCATGCCATGGGTCGACTTGGAGCCTCTCGGGGTTTCTTGTTCCGTGTTTCGATCCGGGCTCGTGTGTCACACCCCGATACCTGGGTAGGCGTGATTGACACCTAGTGCTACCCCCGATATGAGCATACCTAATGCCTAAAAATAAAACAATGGTCAAAACCAATGAGGTTAAACAACACAACAACTATAAAATCAGAATAAGATGATAGACTATAGCGGAAGCTGGCTCACCTGAACAACCAAAAAAAATAAATACAATATGCCGTAAAGGCCACGGAATGTAAGAACAACTATACAAAATGGCCCACCTGTCTTATAACAGCATACCGACTCAGCTGGAACTTCACTCAGAAACCAAGAACCTGATCTAATAGCCCACAACCACCTGTAGGCATGAATGCAGCGCCCCAACTAGGGCGTCAGTACAATAATGTACTGAGCATGAAAGGAAGAAAACACTGGAAGACAAAGATTGGAGATCAACAGAGATACCAAATATCGTAGAAGGAGAACTCAAATTAAGTAACCACATAAAACCTACTTGGCCCCCATAAGCCTGGAAAGTACAAGAAAACATACAAAGAGAACCTACCTGGCCCCCATAAGCCTGGCAAGTCCAAAAGTAAATAACAATACAACTGCACCCGCCGACCCAGCTCACCTATCATCGCCTTTAGACCTCTCAATGGCCTCCAGCTAACACCAGCCAACATCTAGCATCCAATGCTATTAGATAACATATAACATGAGTAGTAATTACAATATAATGCCAAGCATATCAAAAGTAAACACCAGTCAGTGAACATCATCAATCAAGCACTGTCGGACTCTCTCTCGACTACGCACAGTTAGCAGAGCTCAATCCATTTGGGAGAACCAATGCGATCCCAAGAAGGCTCAGACATGTCAGACCACTCTCGAGTCATGTCTCAACTTGACACTACGGAGGACATCATCCTCAACCCCTCGGCCGGAAACATTCTTGTGCGCCGGGTATCCAAGAACCTTAAGGCCTCAAATAGCACACACAATCATGATCAAAAGTATTCATAATCAATGAAAACAATAAATATAAACACATGTTCAAAAAAGCCCACAGTAGGCTCTCATACCCCATCAACCGACTACCACCACGTAGTACTAACCTTACGTATCTAGCAATCCACCAATGTGCCACAAACCAAACTAAGGATCACATAATTACCAAATATATTCCCATGACATATAAACAATCAAAGAACTATCATATATGACACAATCCTCCATCGACTAATCAGCCCTATCGTCAATTTCACAATAGTAAACATGACTACCCGAATGTTATCAAAGTCACTACGGGCCTACTACCTTGCCTCTTTTCCAATCACCCGATCATCAACACATAACAAGTAACTACATCATAAAAAACCCCAAAACTACATCCAAAATATCCCTAAACTCATCCCAAAAGGTTCATGAATCTCCCCACAACACTAGCACAACTCGGTGCATTCTATCGCCCCTTCGACTCACCACGAACGACCAATTTTAGTGCCCAATTACACGGCCTCAACTAATGAGGGAAAGATAACAATCCAACTTTCCCCAAAACAATAGGATTTAAAAAACAAAATTTCCAACCACAAACAGCCATTTCGCAGGACGACAACGGGAGTTTGATTCAACGAAAATCATGCAAGAAAGGGAGAGTCGAAATCCTTAACATACCTCAACTCCGGCAAGCCCCAAGATAAGCCAATTTCAAGCTACCATCACCATGAATATACTGACTTAGAGAAGCCCCTACTACTGCGAAAATGCAGCCACAACAGTCCAACAAGAAAACAATGCAATCGGAACTTAATCGATATGATTTCTACGGATTCTACGATAGAAACTTCGTAAAAACGATCAACCAAGATCCATGGATTCACTACTAAACTATATAACTAAGAATAAATAATAATAGAAGCTTACCAAGATTTCTAGGTTGAAAAAGCCTCCAAAAAGCACGAAAACACCACTACAATACAAGAACACACGACATATTCACAATCTATGCTCGGAAATTGATTTGCATCTTCCAATCAATATCAAAAATTGCTTAGAACCTACGGGGAGCTGATAGAGAGAGCTTTCCACTGCTTCCCAACTCTGGAAAATGAATTATAGGTGTTAGAACCGACCAAGGAGCTTTATATAGCCTTCCACTGCCTTAGCCCGCTATTGACGTGCCTGCTTGGCAGTCTCGCGAAAATGCAACTATTTCTCTATTCCGAAGTTGGATTGACGAACATTTTGATTCTTTAGAAATTAGACTAATAGACCTTTAATTTCACAGGTCGTACACCCCTAACTCCTTATAGATTGGGAGAAAAGTCTCAAGACATTTGACCTATATTTTAAGGAATCTCAAGTAGGGAATTTTGCGATAACTTTTCCCGAATTTTGTTCTACAGCTTGATCGACGTCCAATCTTAAATATGATCATAGAGTGATTCAAATAACTCATAACATTTCCTTCTTATACTATTAGGTACTCTTAGTCCTACCTCAAAAATATGATTTTATTGCTCAAATTATCCAGGGTGATACATCATTCCCTCCTTAGAAACATTCATCCTCGAATGTTGGAAAACACACACGACTCCCACTCAAGGATTGACACAGCACCACATCGCATGATCCAGCCTCACATGAAAATCCTACCACAAACAACTCCAAACAAAAAAACCTTACACCATGTCTAGGCGTAACGCATCTATAACCATAACAAAAACAAGAACTTACCTGCCTCCATGTTTAGCCACTGGCCGGCTATAATTCATCAAGTAACAAGCATCCCTACAAAGGTCAGAAAATGTGAGTCTAGACCCAACTCCTATGACATTAGACTTCTTGCACGATATCGATCTAGAAAAAAGGGTAACAATCCTAAATGTCCTATATCCACGTGTTTATAAGTACACTACACAATGCACAGATAAACAAGACTCTACTAGACATGACTCATAGACTCTCTAGGATGAACTACTCTCATACCAAGTTTGTCACACCCCGATACCCAAGGAGGCGTGATTGGAACCTAGTGCCACCACCCATATGAGAATACCCGAGGCCCAAAAATAAAACAAAGGCCAAAACCGATGAGGTTAAACAACACAACAACTATAAAATTAGAATAAGATGATAGACTATAGCGGAAGATGGCTCACCTGACCAACCAAGGAAAAAAATACAATATGTCGTAAAGGCCACGGAATGGAAGAACAACTATACAATATGGCCCACCTGGACTATAACAATGACACTACACCCACAACAAATGTCTATGGGCCTCTAAAAATATAATAGAAAGCAACTGTCCGGGACAAGGCCCCGAACTACCATAACTCAACCTCTGACAACTCCAAAAGAATTGGAGCACACCAACTCAGCTGGAACTTCACTCAGCAACCAAGAACCTGATCTAACAGCCCACCATCACCCGCAGGCATGAATGTAGCGCCCCGACATGGGCGTCAGTATAATAATGTACCGAGCATGAAAGGCAGAAACAACTGGAATACAAAGATTATAGATCAACAGATATACCAAATATTGCAGAAGGAGAACTCAAATTAAGTAAACAGATAAAACCTACCTAGCCCCCATAATCTTGGAAAGTACAAGAAAACATACAAACAGAACCTACCTGGTCCCCATAAGCTTGGCAAGTCCAAAAGTAAATAACAATATAACAACCCTCGCCGACCCAGCTCACCTATCATCGCCTCTAGACCTCTCAACGGCCTCCAGCTAACACCAACCAACATCTAGCATCCACTGCTATCAAATAACATATAACACGAGCAACAATTACAATATAATGCCAAGAATATCAAAAGTAAACACCAGTCAATGAACATCATCAATCAAGCACTACCAGACTATCTCTTGGCTAGGCACAGTTAGCGGAGCTCAATCCATTTGGGAGAACCAATCGCGATCCCAAGAAGGCTAAGACATATCGGACCACTCTCGAATCATGTCTCAACTCGACACTACAGAGGACATCATCCTCAACCCCGTAGGTCATTCACCCATTGGGCTCAACTCCTCGGTCGAAAACAATCTCGTGCGTCGGGTATCCACAAGCTCCAAGGCCTCAAATAGCACAACCAATCATGATCAAAAGCATTCATAATCATTGAAAATAATACATATAAATACATGTTCAAAATAGCCCACAGCAGGCTTTCATACCCCATCAACCGACTACCACCATGTAGTACTAACCTTACGTATCTAGCCATCCACCGACGTGCCACAAACAAAACTAAGGATCACATAGTTACCAAATATATTCCCATGAAATATAAACAATCAAATAACTATCATATATGACATAATTCTCCATCGACTAACCAGCCCTATCGTTAATTTCACAATAGTCAACATGACTACCTGAGTGTTATCAAAGTCACTACGGGCCTACTAACTCGCCTCTTCACCAATCACCTGATCATCCACACATATAGCATCTACATACATTAAAGAAGCCCCCAAAACTACATCAAAATACCCCTCAACTCAGCCCAAAAGGTTCATGAATATCCTTACAACACTAGCCAAACTCGACGCATTCTATCGCCCCTCCGATTCACCACGAACGACCAATTTTAATGCCTAAATACACAGAATCAATTAATGTGGAAAGATCACAATCTAGCTTTCCCCAATACAATAGGATTTATCACATAAAAATTCCAACCAAAAATAGTCAATTTGCACGACGACAACGGGAGTTCGATTCAATGAAAATCATGCCATAAAAGGAGAATCGAAATGCTTAACATACCTCAACTCCAGCGGTCCCCAAGATAAGCCTATTTCAAGCTACCATAACCATGAATATACTTCCTTATGGAAGCCCCTAATACTTCCAAAATGCATCCAAAACTATTCAACAAGAAAACAATCCAATTGGAACTTAATCGATACGATTTCTATGGATTCTACAATAGAAACTTCGTAACAATGATCTACCAAGATCCATGGATTCACTACTACAGTATATGACTAAGAATCAATAAGAATAGAATCTTACCAAGATTTCTAGGATGAGACAGCCACCAAAAGGCACAAAAGCAACACTATAATACAAGCACACACGACATATACACAATCTATGCTCGGAAATTGATTTTCATCTTCCAATCAATATCAAAATTACTTAGAACCTAAGGTAAGATTCTAGGGAGATATTTACACCGCCTCCAACCTCTGGAAAAAGAATTATGGGTGTTAGAACTGAACAAGGAACTTTATATAGCCCTCCACCGCCTTAGCCCACTATTGACATGCCTGCTTGCGCGGTCTCGCAAAAACACAAATATTTCTCTATTTAGAAGTTTGATTGATGAACGGTTTGATGCTTTAGAAACTAGACTAATAGAAATTTAATTTTATAGGTTGCAAACCCACTAAATCCTTATAGATTGGGAGAAAAGCCTCAAGACATTTGACCTATATTTCTAGGAATCTCAAGAAGGAAATTTTGCTATAACTTTTCCCAAATTTTGTTCTACAACTTGATCGACATCAAATATTAAATATGATCATAGAGTAATTCAAAGAACCCATAACATTTTCTTCTTATCCTATTAGGTATTCTTAGTCCTACCTCGAAAGAACAATTTTATTGCTCAAATTATCCTGGGTGTTACACCGTGTTCGGGTCATGACAACTATAGACTCAACTGCGGGTTATGCTAGACTGTACATCCAAGAGCTGGTCAAACTATATGTCACACCCCGAGTTTGCACCCTGGATGGGACACTGTACTTGGAGTCACATGTAACCCCAAGTCAACCCTTGGTCTATCATACATTGGTATTCTGAGTAACATACAAATATATACAGCGGAAGTTTAAAACAAAAATATAAATACTTGAAAGAATGAAGATGATTCATAATGTCTGAAAACATTTGAATGAAATTACAATTCTGAAAACCAAATCTGCGTCTGAAAAACACTATAACTGATGAGTTGCTGGGACAAGCCCCCAGCTAACTCCAAATCCAAAATAGAAGGAAAGAGAAATATAACTGAATTAAATAAGGCTGAGATTGAGATCCTCTAGCTGTATCATAAAATGATACAGCATAAAAGTATGTGTCAGCACTTTGAAGGTATTGGGTAAGTGAGAGAATCATAACACAATGGAATAAATAAAAAGAAAATGCTGAACTGGAAGGACATGCAATGACCAACTAAAGCTACTGCACTAAATAACTTAAATACTGAGATGGTTTAAAGTGCCTTGCCTGATGGTCAAAGCATGCTCTAAATTTGGATTCTGATATGAACTGAACTGAAACTGGACTAAACTGACTAGTGGGAGAGTCTATAATCGATATATAACCACGTGATCTAGACGTAGAGTCCTATGTATACACCCCATTGGTAGGACCCAACATAACTTGCTAGGGTACAAATGCATGAACTGGGTGATCAAAAGTGTCTGAGGCCATGAGGCCAATAGTAATTGTAACCTACGACGCAACGTAGTTTTGGGAATCTTGGTGCGCTGGAATTCCGGTTTGCTCAATGCTAAGTCCTACTCCCACTGGATAGCCCTAGACTGAATACTAAGCTGATAGCTTGAAAGTGGGGTCCAAGACTAGTCAGGGATACATATCTGAAAGCGCCTTGAGAGAGTCTTATTGGACCAGATTCTAAAACTGGTCAGAGCTTCTTATCTAGAAGCATCGTAACCATCTAAAGAAAAAACTAAAATATGAAACTGGGGTCCTAGGCTAGTCAGAGATGTTTATCTAAAATGTCATGACCGCCTAGTGGACCAATAAAACTAAATTATGAATCTGATTCTGATAGCTGGGAGGTACTACTGACACCTCGGGAATTCCTATAGTCAAACTAATCAACTGACATTTTCTGACTGACATAGAGAATTCTAACATTCTTACTAAAACTAAACTAATAATATTTTGATTTCATTTCAATGCTACTAACAACATCGGAATCCACAACACTGATAAATCCAAGCAAGATTTCGATATGCAAGCACTAATGCAAATTTCAAGATTTTCTAGTTGGAGAAATAGGGATAAATTTCACTTCACAAGTTTTAACATTATTTCAGTCACAAACTAGTGGAAACCATCTGTAATTAACATGGTATAATAATCCATATGATTTAAACAAGGTATGACTAGCAATTTCTTGACATTTAGTAATTTTAGGGATACAATTGATAGAAAGAAAAAAGGGAGGAATTTAGGGACACAATGGAAGAAATATTCCCTTGTGGAATTCCTACATACCTGGTGAAGAAGCCCGAAGAATTTCTTGAGAATTTGAGGAAAAGTAGACTGCCCTAGCTCTTACTTTGAGAGTTCTTCAGCGAATTTTTTATAGTTTGTTTTCTGAAGGTCTGAGTAGGGAATGAGGAAAGAAACCATTTAAACCCTCTAATAAGTCTAAAAATATGCATAAAACGATGTATCTTAGAGTCTAGGAGGGTAGTAAATTACTGAAATATCCCAGAAAACTCATAGGGGAAAATTGATCGACAGTCCTCACGGGTGACCTAACTAGTCATGGTCAAACTCGTGAGGTGAACTGCATGGAACCCACTGATGGTCACCACGACGAACCTAACGATTCATGGTTAGAGACCACGACTGGTGGTCACATCTCATGGACTACATTGCCTAAATATCCGGGGAGTCCCCATGGGTGCTACCATGACTCGTGGTGTCCCAAACGAGCCGTGGTGAAGACCCTTGGGTACACTGTGAACCTCCTCTAACTCTTGACCAAGTCCTGACCATGATTCACCTAACGGGTTGTGGCATGGACCACAATTCATGCTGACAAGTTGTTAGGTGCATTGCCTATCTTTTCCGAATTTTAAAGTATTCTTGACCACGGGTCATATAACGACTCATGGGGGGTTGACCACGAGTTGTGGTCACACCCATGGTCACCCATACACCAAATTTCAAACTAAGCTCCCAGGCCTCACCACGAGTCACTTAATGACTCGTGGTCACTCCCCACGAATCACAGGACGGCTTGTTCTGTGACCTAGTGCAGATTTTTTTAGTTTTCTCTTATTTAAGTCCTGGGTCTAGTATTTGAGTTTCCGGGGCATTACAATATCTCCCTCTTGGAAATATTCATCATTGAATGTTTGAAAACACACAGGAAGTAGAGAATGATAATCTTTTATACACGAAAACTGAGCATGAAGGCTAAAACTAGCGAGAATGACAACCTTTGAACTGAATCACAAGTTTGAACTGAATTCACTAGCTATACACATATTAAATTATATGAAAGAAATGGAGACATAACAACTAAAAGCAGTTTTGGGAAAGGAGTTCATCCCTTGAACTGAAATTGAGTCGGAAGGGAATAAATGGGGGTATCTAGCCATCATATCTATTTAAGCCTCCCACGTAGCTCCCTCAACATGCTAATTTCTCCATGAGACCATGACTGAAGTTATCTCTTTGTTCCTCAGCTTACGAAGCTGATGGTCAAGGATCTGGACTGAGACCTCCTTGTATGAGAGACTATATTTCACTCCCACACTGTCCAATGGCACAATTGAAGTTCGATCACCGATGCACTTCTTCATTAATGACACATGGAATACTGGGTGCACAGATGCCAACTCTAAAGGTAATTCCAGGTCATAAGCTACCTTGCCAATTAGCCTTAGAATTCTGTAGGGTCCCACATATCTCAGACTAAGCTTTCCCTTCTTCCCAAACCTCATCACCCATTTCATGTGTGACATTTTCAGATAGACCCAGTCATCTACAACAAACTCTAATTCTCTTCTCCTTACATTAGCATAAGATTTCTGACGACTCTAAGCTGTTTTCAATCTTTCCCTGATGAGTTGTACCTTCTACATAGCTTTATGAATTGAGTCTGGCCCGATTATAGTAGTTTCACCAACTTCAAACCATCCAATATGAGACCTTCAACTTCTACCATAAATTGCCTCAAACGCGGCCATCTAGATACTGGAGTGGTAGCTGTTGTTGTGCGGCAAACTCAATAAGAGGTAAGTGGTCATCCCAACTTCCCTTGAAATTGATTGCACACGCTCTCAAGATATCTTCTAGGGTTTGAATAGTCTGATCATCTTGTCCATCTATTTGCGGGTGAAAATCTATGCTGAGCTTGACCTGGGTACCAAGTCCCTTTTGGGTACCTCTATCTGAAATAATAGATAATGGCAGCCATGAAGTCTGACCAACTCCCGGATATAAAGCCTAGCATAGTCCTCAGTTGAATCCGTAGTTTTAACTTAGAGGAAATGTGCTGACTTAGTCATCCGGTCTACTACTACGCAGATAGAGTCATGTTTCCGACGAGTTCAAGATAGACCCGTAACAAAGTCCATATTTACTTCTTCCCACTTTTACATGGGTATGCTGATATCCTGAGTCATACCTCGCGGTCTCTGGTGCTCTACATTGACTTGCTGGCAGTTCGGGCACTTAGCTACGAATTCGATGATGTCTCTTTTCCTGCCATTCCACCAATAAATATCTCAAAAATTGTGGTACATTTTAGTAGCACCAAGGTGGACGGAGTATCTAAAACCGTGAACTTCAGCCAATATCTGTTGTCTCAAGTTACCGACGTCTGGTACACATAATCTACCCTGGTAATGGACCATCTCCCCCTTTGGAGAAAGCCTCAACCTCTTTCCTGAGAACCGCTTCCTTAAATTTAAGTAAAATGGGATCTTCATCCTGTTTGGACTTAGCTTAAACAACCAAAGAGGAATCTAACTCGCTTTGCATCACCACCCTACCCTCAGCAGAGTCAACTAACTACACCCCTAACCGAGCTAGTCTGTGAAGATCCTTTGCCAACTCCTTTTTTCCTTCCTCAACATGAGCCACGCCACCCATAGACACTTTGCTTAGGGAATCATCCACCACAATGGCTTTGCTAAGGTGATATAGGACGCTCATGTCATAATCCTTCAAGAGCTCTAACCACCTTCTCTAGTGAAGAGTTTGGTCCTTCTGACTGGATACATACTGAAGGCTCTTGTGATCGGTGAAAACATCAACATGTGCCCTATATAGATAATGTCTCCATATTTTCAGCGCAAACACCACCGTTGCCAACTCCAAGTCATGAGTTGGATAATTCTTCTCATGAACCTAGAGTTGTCTGGAGGCGTAGGCTATCACTTTGCCTCACTGCATCAGAACGCAACTGAGTCCCACTCTGGAAGCATCACAATATACCAAAAACCCATTTAATCCTTCTGGTATGGTCAACACTTGAGCAGTAGTGAGTCGAGTTTTTAACTCCTGGAAACTCTTCTCACATGCATCTAACAATTGAAATTTCACCTTCTTCTAAGTCAACTTAGTCAGAGGAGATGCTATAGAAGAAAAACCTTCCACAAAGCATCGGGTATTTAGCCAAGAAGCTTCTGATTTTGATTGGGGAGATAGGTTTGGGCTAGTATTTTACTGCTGCTATCTTTTGAGGATCAACCTGAATACCCTCACTCGAGACCACATGACCCAGGAAAGTCACGGACAATAATCAAAATCCGCACTTACTGCACTTGGTGAACAACTGGCGGTCTTTGAGTGTCTGAAGAACTATCCTCATGTGATTAGCATGCTCTTCCTCATTTCTGGAGTATACCAGAATGTCATTGATAAATACAATGACAAAAATATCCAGATACTAATTGAAGACTCTATTCATCAGGTCCATAAATGCTACAGGGGAATTAGTTAGTCCGAAGGACATAACCTCAAACTTGAAGTGACCATACCGAGTCCGAAAAGATATTTTTTGTATTTCACGCTCTCTGACTCTTAGCTGATGACCTGAGATCTATTTTGGAGAAACAGTTGGCTCTTTGATGTTGGTCGACCAGGTCATTAATTCTGTGTAGAGGATACCTGTTCTTGATTGTGACCTTATTCAACTGACGGTAATCGATGAACATTCTGAGGGTACAGTCTTTCTTTCGCATGAAAAGCACTGGAGCACCCCAGGGAAAGATGTTGGGCCTGATAAAATCCTTATCAAGAAGATCTTTTAACTGCTCCTTCAACTCCTTAAGTTCATCCAGAGCCATTCTATAAGGAGGGATGGACATGGGCTGAGTATCTGGAATAAGGTCTATACTGAAGTTGATTTCCCGTTTAGGAGGAACTCCGAGAAGATCTTCGTGTCACGCCCCACCTTGGGAGGTATGACTGAAACCTAGTGCCTACTAGGATCTACACTAACTTAACTAAGCCTAGGCACACCTGGTGAAGGCTTGCTCCTCAAATTAAGAAAGCAACGGGCTATATCTCGGCTGTAAATGCAGCCTCAACCGACAAGGCCGTATAGCCACCTGGAAATGAAAACAGCTAACCAACAACAGGAAATAGAAGGGATCCTATACGGGCTGACAATACCACCATGATATCTAGCTGTAGCTGAAACAGGAATCAGACACTATACTAAACTTCACACAGCCAACACATAAAATAAAACGTATATGGGCCCCGCACGGCCAACAACAGCTAACTAAGTGAAAACTGTAGCCTAAAAGCCTCTAAGAATACAAAGAGAGGTCGGGACAGGGCCCTGACCTACCTAGATGTTGTACCAATGAAAGAATGCACTTGCTACAACCTGACAACTCCGAATGAAAGGAGCTGGCCAAACTACTAACTCTGAACAGTTGTTACTGAGGATCCTTAACTCAGTCTGTCTAAAACTACAGGCAAGTAATGCAGCGCCCAGGGGAGGGCGTCAGTACAATATGTACCGAATATGTAAGGTAATAGATAAGTTGATAAAGACTGGAAGTAAATAGAAGGAAGGACAGAAAGATTAACCTGTATGCTTGCTGATTTGTAATCTGCATCTAACCAACACTACATGTACATAAGCTAAGACTGTATAATTATACATTTATAAACTACAACGAGTAGACAAGAATACAAACAAGAACCTCACCTGGCCCCCTCATAAGCCGAAGGTACAATCAACACAGAATAACTTGTTCGGGCCCCCATTAGCCGTGGCAAGCAAATCTTTATCTGTATACTGTTATCCAGGTTTTTATGACTCTATTGGTACTGTAGCCAACCTACCAGTCCCTTGGTTCTACAACTGAGCTCACTTGTCCCCTGAACTATAGTTGTGTCTGAGTTTGATGGACTCCTGCTGTTTGTACCCCGGTTACCAAACTCGATGGGGTGTGCCGATACAGCATAAGAGTAGTCCAGCCATGGAATGGACTGTATGAGGACCTCATACCTCATCTTCGTCCCTCACGGATGGCATACCGCTCCTCGAAGCGACGTCATCTAGCCCCTCGCGGGTGTTGACACAGCTAGTAACCCTGGGGTGGTCATGGATGGCTCTTAAGTGAGGGCAACCCAACCAAGGTGTTGTACTAACATTTCAATCTAGCCACTCAAAAGGCGTAACTGGCACTCTGGTCCTAACACCGCTACTACTCGCACCCTAGGATAATCTGTAAAATAGCTAACAGGCACACCATGCACTTGTATCTGATTAGAGGATCCTAATAGTGATTATGATCTCTAATAGAATGGACTGAATGGGGCAAGATCTGGGGTGGTCCAGCACAACTCTCTATATGTATTGCCCGGTCATCTACAACTCATAATAATTGCAGGGTCGCAAATGACTAACTACTTTGTTCCTCTTCTTTAGGACAATTGTAGGGCTGGTACTGGCCGAACATGCTTTTGAGTGATTGGCCCGTAATCCTCCATAGGAAGTTCACTGACATCCTTAGCATGTGGGTAGTACTGTACTAACATGGTACTTACTAGTGCCTTAGGCCTCATCTTGGTCAAATCAGATCTTATATTACTTTTTCTTTGTGATTATTAACCTGTAGACAACTTTTATAGACCTAACCATTCCTGGGAACCTATGGATAATAGGAACCGGCTGGGGTGCTGGCTCGACCTCTAACTGCTGATAAGGTCCCCTCCCTTAGGGTACCCACAGGTCTATTTGACCTGGACAACTAGGCTGGCTTCCTAGGCGACCTATATGATAACTTCTAAGCCCACTAAGACTGGCAATCACTGGTAATAACTAACAGGGTGATAGGCCGTCACTCAGTTTACTAGACAACCTTAGGCTGCTGACTCTAAAACATGGCCTTCCTATCTAAATTTCTGGCCCTAGGGCATAGGGACATGCCAATGGCCTCTAGGCGTACTTTCCTGATCCTCTAGCCGGCCATAGCACCGCACAAGAGTGTGCTGCACGCCGGCCATAGCACCGCACTGGGGTGTGCTGTGCGCCAGCTATAGCACCGCACAGGGGTGTGCTGTGCGCCGTCCATAGCGCTAGACAGGCTGGCACGGTATGGAGCCCAAGGCACCTAGCCCCTGGCCCCAACCTCCTACTCCCTCGATACCACGTTCGTATACTCATCCCCCAAGCCTTTTTCTGCATGCGTCATACTCCTAATCTCTTAACATACGTACTAACGCATTGGTTAAATGATAGGAACTTATAGGGTGTAACACTTCGGGGAACACATCTGGATATTCGCCGACAACAGGGATTGACTGGATAGTTGGGGTCCTAGGAATACTTGACCCGAACTAGATGGTAAATATATTACTTAGATATGAGCATCCTGGCCTTAAGATAGGAAATAAACCTACCCTTAGGCGCTGAAGTACTACTCGTCCATTCTAGAGCTGGCTCATTAGGGAACTGAAACCTGACAACCCTAATTCTGCAGTCGACTGAAGCATAACCGGAGTGTAACAATCCATGCCAAGAATGAGGTCTACGTCAATCATTTCTAACTCTATAAGGTTAGTTGGAATAACTTTATTAATGACTAAGATTGGGCAGTTTCTATACACCCGGCTGACTCTAACTGACTCGCCAACTAGGGTGGAGACTGAAAATGGTTCTAAGATGACCTCTGGACTGATATCAAACTGGACTGCTACGTAGGGAGTCACAAATGATAGTGTGGCCCCTGAATCAAGAAGGGCATATACATCTACGTGGAAAATACGTAACATACCCGTGACCACATCCAGTGAGTTCTCTTGATTTTGACGAGATGATAATGTATAAAAATGGTTTTGGCGTTGACTACCCTCCATACCAGATATATTAGCCTGCTGAGCTGGTCGGTCGACTAGTGCTACTGAGGTGGTGGATGATGACATTCCCATTCCTGCTGATGGGCATTCCCTAAGTCGGTGACCAAGCTGTCCATAATCAAAACAGCCCTCTAGACCCTGAAGACACTCTCCGGGTGGTTCTTGCCACACTTCGGGAAAGTTGGATACCTGTTACCAGCACTGTAACTCTGGGACTGAGAGCCAGATGCTCCACTTCCAGGACTGAAAGTTAGGGGCACTGGCTGAGCTAGGCGTTGGAGCCCTGTACTGCTGTTGTGGGTGGCTGCTACCGCCAAATCCCTGGTGGCCACAATCTGATTGGCCAGTCCTTACCCGCTTGTTCTTTCACTCCATGTTCCTCAGTTTTTGGCCCTTAATTTGCTGGGCATAGACAATCAGGCTGGAGAGGTCAATATCCCTAATCAACATCGCTGTCCTGCACTCTTTGTGGACCAAGTTCGACACCCCATTTACAAATTTCAGCATGTGTGCCCTTGGCTTGGCCACTATAACTGAAGCATGTTTGGAGAACTTGGGGAACTCCAAAGAATACTCTTCCACTGTCCGGTTTCCCTATCTCAGGTTCATGAACTCCGCTACTTTCACCTCTCTAAGCTCCCCAGGGATGAATCTGTCCAAGAAGGCTATAGTAAACTCCTCCAATTCCACCAGTCTTGCTTCTGTTGGCCTCCCTCCTTCCATTGCTCATACCAGACTTGGGCTACCCCTTTCAGCTGGTAGGCAAACAAGTCAGCACTCTCTAAGGGACTGAAAACCATAATTTAGGTGATCTTTATAATTTCGTCCACAAATCCTTATAGGTCCTCTCCCACCTTAGATCCATAAATATCTGGAGGGTTCATCCGGGTGAAGTCTTTCATATGGGCAGCTACTGTAGAACCGTTGTTGTTGATTGGAACCACTTTCTAGTTCACCTGGTGCGTAATAGTTTGAGCGAGCAGTTGAATGGCCGCCTTGAATTCTGCGGTAGACACTGAGTCATCCTGAGGGGCTGCCGGGGTTGGTGGGGAAGGTCGGTGAGCATTATCGACCCTTCTTCCATTACCATGTCACGGAGGCATGATTCAATAAAATGAAATAGAGTACGAGTTTAGGAGAATGATTCTGGAACTAAATTTCAATGCACGATAAGGAGTATGAAATGAAGGGAATTTTCATAATAACATCTCGTAACCTCCTCGTCATAAGTATGGCATGCTTCACACCCATGATGAGGACTCTACTCGATGCGTCTTTCAGACATCTTAGGGTACTCTAAACCTAGTGCTCTGATACCATGTTTGTCACACCTCGAGTCTGCACCATGGACGGGAGACTGTACTTGGAGTCACAAGTAACCCCAAGCCAACCCCTAGTCTATCATACACTGATATTCTGAGTAACATACAAATATATATAGCGAAAGTTTAAAGAAAAAAATAAATACTTGAAAGAATGAAATTGATTTATAATGTTTGAAAACATTTGAATGAAATTACTAGTCTAAAAACGAAATCTGCGTCTGAAAGCCGCTATAGCTGGCTGATGAGTTTCTGGGACAAGCCCCTAGCTAACTCCAAATCTAAATAGAAGGAGAGAGAAATATAACTGAATTAAATAATCTCCATCGTCTAAGAATGAGGACTCACCAACTAGAAAAGCTGAAGTCTTCGGTGAGCGATCGGCTAGCAAGGCTGAGACTGAGATCCTGCAGTTGTGTAATAAAACGATACAATATAAAAGTATGTGTCGGTACTTGGAATGTATTGAGTAAGTGAGAGAAACATAACATAATGGAATAAATAGAAAGAAAATGTTGAACTAGAAGGACATGCAATGACCAACTAAATATACTGAACTGAATAACTAAAATGCTGAGATGGTGTAAAGGCCCTGTCTGATGGTCAAAGCATGCTCTAAATTTGGATTCTAATCTGAATTGAACTGAAATTGGACTAAGCTGACTGTGGGAGATTCTATAACCGACATATAACCACGTAAGCAAGATGTGGAGTCCGATGTATACACCCCATCGGTAGGATCCAATATACCTTGCCAGGGTATAAAGGCATGAACTGGGTGATCACAAGAGTTTGGCACGATGAGGCCAATAGTAACTGTAACCTACGGTGGCAACGTAGTTCTAGGAACCTGGGTGCGCTGGAACCCTGGTCCGCTCGGTGCTAAGTCCTACTCCCACCAGATAGTCCTAGACTGAATACTAAGCTGATAGCTCAAAACTCGGGTCCAAGACTAGTCAGGGATACATATTGGAAAGGGCCTTTAGAGAGTCTTATCGGACCAGATTCTGAAATTAGGTTCTAAGACTGGTTAGAGTGGCTTATCTAGAAACTTCGTAACCATCTAAAGAACAAACTAAAATCTGAAATTGAGGTCCTAAGGCTACTAAGAGTTGTTTATATAAACTGTCATGACCGCCTACTGGACCAATAAAAATAAATTCTGAATATGATTCTGATAAATGGGAGGTACTACTGACACCTCGGGAATTCCAATATCATACTAATCAGCTGACATTTTCTGACTACACTGAGAATTCTAACATTCTTACTAAAACTGAACTAATAATATTCTGATTTAGTATTAATTCTACTAACAATATGCGAGTCCACATCACTGTTAAATCCAAGAAAGATTTTGATATGCAAGAACAAAACCATGAGTCATTGTGTTACACCTCGTAAGATTCCCAGCACCTAGATGGCCTATTCACGCGTTGGTTAAGCATACTTGAATGCCATACGTGCTATAAAAAGGCCCGGGAAAAGATCAGACGCAAAACCTGTCGAACCACCACGGAAGGCGCCGGGGCAGAGCCCCTCCGCGATGGCAACGTGTCACAGAGGTGGAGCCTCCGCGTTGGCTCCGTGACATGTTGGGCCTGTCCGAGCCCAAGTATATAAATCCCCACTTCGGTTTTAAATCTGTTCATTCGTTATAATTTCCAGAGAATTCGTAGAAAACAGAGAGAGACGAAGAGGGTTAATATATTATCGTTCGATTCCGCTGCCAAACATAATCCAAACTTAAATTAACCTCAGGTACTTAGGTATTTAGCAGCAGGGAGAATTCCTACGAAATTAGTTTCGCGAAATAAGACCGACGAATCGTCGAGCTACCATACTAAGGTAAGTAGAATTGCTCCAAACTAGTGTCTATGTGCTCCTAGCTGTGAAGTGAATACTTCTCCCTTCTGGACTTCTGGAAAATAGTAAGTTTTCGACCGTCTTTCGATAAGCCTAAGTTTAGGCTATAATTATATCAAAAGTGATGTCGTCCTTCAGAATAAAGTTTTATTTAGCACTAATTAATGTGTATATGAATGCAGTTGGAAAAAATAGTTGGAATATTGACTGAGCCTCATCCGACGGTTGGATAACTCGAGGTTAAGGTATGTGAAGTTGTCCTTCGGCAAGTTAGTAAGCCTTAGCTTGGTAAATCATAGTAAACTCCGTATTTGAAACTCTCAGAGTTGAATATTGAGAATTAGGTAAGTCTAATAGATTCTGAGTTGTGTTGCCGTATCGTATTCAGCCCGAAAGTTAGTAAAGCATGCGCCAAAGGGCGAGTTAGCATTCCAGATTCAGTATAGCTTATTGTATGATTAGCAAGCATGTTGTAGAATAAAAAGATACAGATTTTTAGAATTAATCTAATAAAGTAAAATCAGATAGACAGACAGTTTTATTGCTACACATTAGCCATTCAGACAGATAGTATTCCGGCTACGGATTAGCCAAACAGTTAAATAGAGATTTCAAAATCAGTATAATTAGCTAAGAATCAGTATAATATAGAAAGAGATTAGAATAATAAATCAGACTTTCATATAGTATTTTTTAGTTATACGTGCTTGCTATTTATATGTGCTATTTGTTTGTTGAGACTTGATGTGGCGTGAGGCACCTTATTGAGCGTCCTCGCCGCCCCTGGGTTGGTAATCGTGTCGCCCACTGAGCGAGTGGGTTTACGTCATTCCAAGGAGTGGTATGTCGTCCCCAGTTTGGACGAAGATGGGATGAAGCTTTCCCCATATCAGGCTGATCAGCATTACAATACAGATAGCCCTGTTGTGCGCAAGCACCCAGGGAACAGATACAGATACAATTACAATTACAAATCTTATTACAGGTGTAGCTCCAGTTTCAGATAGCCCTGAGGAGAGTTCCAGGGAAACAGACCCTATCTGTTACTGTCTGCACAGGAGTCCTCCTGACTCGGACACGGTTATTTATAACGGAGGCTATGGCCCGAGCTGGAGACCTAGGGGGCCGGTAGAGGAGCTCCGAGTGAGCAGATGAGTGGAGTGACTTATTTTTGGCTGGTTTTGACCCGGGTAGGGGTATATAGATTGTTCTCTTGCTTGGCGCCATCCGGCTTATGGGGGTTGGTATTGGCTCTTGCTTGCTAAATGTATATGTATTTATGTGCTTTATATATATATATATATATATACTAGTTAATAGACAGCAGGCCGCCGTGACTACGGACACATTCCTGCCTATCAGTGCAGAAAGGTTTGCTCTAGTTCCTATCAGCTCTTCAGATTCGGTTATCTTCTGCTCACAGACTTGTTAGTTATGTTATCTGTATTCAGTTGTATTATTTCAGTTGCCTTGCATACTTGGTACCAGTGGTACTGACACCTAGTGGGGCACTGCATTACTTGCCTGCAGGTACTCATAGACGAGGAGGCGATCCCTCGTGATCCTAGCCAGCGAAGAGTCATCAGCTCCTGTCATCCGAAGGCTGATATTTCAGAGGTTTACATCACTTCCCTTTTGTTGTACAGTATGGGTAGACCGAGGTCCTGTCCCGACCATCTTATCAGTATTCCTAGAGGCTTGCAGTTTGTATATATTTCCCTGTGGTAAGTTGAGACGGTCGTGTGAGGCCGTGCAGTTTGTTATAGTTGTTTAGCATTTTAGTTTATTTTGGCCGTGTGAGGCCTTAGTTTGATAATAGTGGTGACCTTGCCGGTCATGTAGTTACTCAGCATTTTATTGTTGAGTTATAGATAACTAGAAAGCATGGTGGCCTTGTCGGCCCGCATAGGTTTCCCCCTTGTAAGTATGTTTCTGGTTAGCTGAAGTTTCATACAGGTGGTTGTAGGCCTAGTCGGCCGGAGGCTGTATTTACAGCCGTCATATAGCCCGTTGATTTCATGAATTTGAGTTAGAGCCAGCCAGGCACCAGATGTGCTTAGGCTCACTAGCTAGCAGTCTAGATCCTACTAGGGCACCAGGTGCCATTCATACCCCCCAAGGCGAGGCGTGACAAACTTGGTATCAGAGTAGGTCGTGTCTCAGGGAGTTTGCAAGTCGTGCTAAGTAGAGTCTTGTCTATGGATGTGTTGTGCACCACATCAGGAGACTGCGAGGCATAATAGGATGGTTACTCTTCTTTCTCAGTCAGTCGTGCTATAGAGCGGTACAGTATAGTGTTGAGTCCCTAAAACTTATCGTATTCTTTGTCTACAGATAAGAATGGCAAATCAGCGACACCCTGCCACAGGCAGGAGATTAGACACAACAGCAAGAGAAGGCACCAGCGGGATGCCTCAGTTCCATGTAGAGTCAACCCGATCTGAGGGCGATATAGAGGGTTCATCACAGCGCTCTCAGCAGTCCCCCTCACATTGGGCACTATACCGCCCCCGATAGCTCCCGTACCTTCGCCATCAGATCAGGAGGTTCGTAGCACTGTAGTTATGTTGGCACAAATGATGGCCACACAGCGCCAGTCAGTGCCACCTGTAGCAGTAGAGCCTTCAGGTGGGTCAGGTAGTTCTAGGGTCAGGGAGTTTTTGGCACTAGGTCCTCCACAGTTTACTGGGTCAGATCAAGCAGACAACCCCCAGGACATCCTAGATCAGATGCAGAGAATTTTTTGGGTTATGCATGTGACCCCTACAGAATCAGTTGAGCTGGCAGTGTTTCGGTTGCGGGACATAGCTATATTATGGTACGAGAGTTGGGAAAGGTCTCGAGGGAGAGATGTTGCCCCTCCGACCTGGTCCAGCTTCTCGGAGGCCTTCTTGGATCGTTACTTGCCACAGGAGATCCGGCAGGCCCGGATGGATCAGTTTTTGCATTTGGAGCAGGGGGCGAGGAGTGTACGAGAATATGCCCTACAGTTTGACTCCTTAGCCCGCTATGCTCCAGCTTTTGTGGACACTATGCCATCCAGAGTCCACTGGTTCATTATGGGTCTGAACTCGGAATATATTGAAGCTTGCATGACGGCTACGCTACGAGAAGATATGGATATTGCCCGAGTACACGCCTTTGCTCAGACCATTGAGGGTCTTAGACAGCGGCAATGGAGTAGTAGACAGACTAGTCAGGAACAGCGCCGCAGAGATAGATCGGACGAGATGCAAAGGGAAGTTCAGAGAGGACCCAGGCATCGACTATCAGATAGACCCCCTAGACCCCCACCTCCACCACAGCAGTAGCAACAGCGAGGTAGATATGTGCAACGAGGGCAGTCAGAGCCCAATGGCAGATCCAGAACAGTAGAGTCCACGCAGCAGAGAAGGGGAGAACAGAGCTGATTTGCACCCTTACCCTGCCCCTACTGTAATCGACCACACTCCAAAGCTTGTAAATATGGCTCCACTGGTGTTATATTTGCGGAAAGGAGGGGCATCAGATGAGAGATTGTCTGACTAGAGGTCAGGGGAGTAGAGACAGTCAGGACAGGGGATCCGCAGGGCCACGAGCCCCAGCAGCCTCAGCGGGGCGTGGGCCTTCAGGTTCAGCAGGCAAAGGCCGAGGTAGATCAGGAGCTTTCAGTTCACGTACGGGCCCAAGCCGTACTTATGCATTACCAGGGAGACAGGACTCAGAGGTGTCTCCAGATGTAGTGACAGGTATGATAACTATTTGTTCATGCCCTGCTTATGTACTGATTGATGTAGGGTCCACTCTGTCATATATTACCCCATTTGTGGCACGCAAGTTCAATATTGCATCAGGATTATTACAGCAGCCCTTTTCAGTATCTACGCCCGTCGGTGACTCTATTATAGCTAAAAGAATTTACCGAGGGTGTACAATGGAGGTTGCTGACCGCCAGACTACAGTAGATCTGGTAGAGCTAGAAATGATAGACTTCGATGCCATAATGGGTATGGATTGGCTAGTGCCGTGCTATGCCAATGTAGAATGTTGGACCAAGATGGTCCGATTCCACTTTCCAGCGGAGGCAGTGCGAGAGTGGAAAGGCAGCATAGCTACTCCAAAAGGTAGGTTTATTTCCTACCTTCAGGAGAGGAAATTGATAACTAAGGGATGTATCTACCACCTAGTCAGGGTTCAGGATGTCTGAGCAGAATCTCCGACAGTCCAGTCTGTCCGGTGGTGAACGAGTTCCCTGATGTGTTTCCAGATGAGTTACCTGGTATTCCCCCATAAAGAGAAATAGATTTCGCTATTGATTTATTACCAGGCACTCAGCCTATATCAATTCCTCCTTATCGTATGGCTCCTGCAGAACTCAGAAAGTTGAAGGAGCAGTTGAAAGATTTGCTAGATAAAGGTTTCATTAGGCCGAGTACTTCACCATGGGGTGCGCCAGTTCTATTTGTGAGGAAGAAAGATGGCTCGCTCCGTATGTGTATAGATTATCGGCAGTTGAACAAAGTTACAGTAAAGAATAAGTATCCGCTTCCCAGAATAGATGATTTGTTTGATCAGCTACAAGGGGCCAGATATTTTTCCAAGATTGACTTGCGATATCACCAGGTTCGAGCTCGTGAAAGAGATATTCCTAAAACGGCGTTCAGGACTCGATATGGACACTTTGAATTTCTAGTTATGTCCTTTGGGTTAACGAATGCCCCAGCAGTATTCATGGACCTGATGAATAGTATTTTCAGACCATACCTGGACCTGTTCGTGATCGTGTTTAATGATGATATTCTGGTGTATTCTCGCTCTAAAGCAGATCACCAGGCTCATTTACGGACAGTACTCCAGATCCTCAGGGACCACCTGTTATATGCTAAGTTTTCCAAGTGTGAATTCTGGCTTAATTCAGTAGCCTTTCTAGGGCATATTGTGTCGGATGCTGGTATACAGGTTGATATGCAGAAGATAGAAGCAGTCAAATCATGGCTTAGGCCTACCACTCCGACGGAAGTCCGTAGCTCTCTGGGATTAGCGGGATATTACAGGAGGTTTGTTGAGGGATTCTCTACTATAGTGGCACCTCTGACCAAACTGACACAGAAAGAAGCAAAGTTTCAGTGGACAGAGGCATGCGAGCAGAGCTTCCAGGAGTTAAAAGATAGATTAACCTCCGCCCCAGTGTTAGCATTGTCGGAAGGTATAGAAGGTTATTCAGTGTATTGCGACGCATCAGGCATTGGGTTGGGTTGTGTGTCGATGCAGCATGGTAAGGTGATTGCATATGATTCCAGACAGCTGAGGAAACACGAAAAGAATTACCCTACCCACGACCTGGAATTAGCCGCCGTGATCCACGCCTTAAAGATATGGAGACATTACTTGTATAGCGTCCATGTGGATATTTTCACAGACCATAAGAGCCTACAATATATCTTCACTCAGAGGGAGTTGAATTTGCGACAGCGTCGCTGGTTGGAGTTATTGAAAGATTATGACGTGGACATTCTGTATCATCCGGGAAAAGCCAATGTAGTAGCAGATGCTCTAAGCCGTAAATCAATGGGAAGTTTGGCGCATTTGCAGCCCGAGATCGGGAATTGGTCAGAGAAATACATTAATTAGCCAGTTTAGTTGTTCGTATAGCAGACACAGAGGATAATAGAGCGGTAATTCAGAACACCGCCATGTCATCATTAGTTGTGGAAGTAAAAGAACGACAGTGTGAGGATCCTGACCTAATCCAGCTCAAAGACAGAATCCAGCAGGGTAAAGCGCCAGATTTTCAAATAACTGAGGAAGAAGTGTTGTTGTGTAATGGCCGCCTCTGTGTTCCAGATGTTTCAAGGCTCCGCCAGCAGATTATGAATAAGGTACATTACGCCCGTTATTCTCTTCACCCCGGTGCGATGCAAATGTACCATGATATCAAGGAAAACTATTGGTGGCCAGGTATGAAAAGAGAAATTGATGAATTTGTAGTCCAGTGTCCTAACTGCCAACAAGTGAAAGCAGAACATCAGAAACTGAGAGGGTTAACTCAGGACATAGCTGTGCCTCTCTGGAAATGGGAAGCCGTGAATATGGATTTTGTAGCAGGATTACCCCGTACCAGACACAGACATGACTCTATATGGGTGATAGTTGACAGATTGACAAAATTAGTTCATTTCTTGCAAGTAAGAACTACCTTCTCGGCCAAAGATTATGCAGAGTTATATATCCGGGAAATAGTCAGATTGCATGGAGTACTGGTATCCATTATTTCAGACAGAGGAGCACAGTTTATGGCTAGATTCTGGCAGTCGTTTCAGAGGGGTCTGGGTACGCAGATTAATTTGAGCATAGCATTCCACCCTCAGATAGATGGACAGGCTGAGCGCAGTATTCAGACGTTCGAGGACATGCTACGAGCATGTGTGCTAGATTTTGGAGGTAGCTGGGACGAGCATTTGCCGTTAATTGAATTTGCTTATAGTAATAACTATCACTCGGCTATTCAGATGGCGCCTTTCGAGGCTTTATATGGGCGAAAATGCAGATCGCCGGTTGGTTGGTTTGAAATAGGGGAATCGGCATTGATTGGGCCAGACATTGTTCAGCAGTCAGAGGAGAAGGTAAAGCTTATTAGAGATCGCTTACTGACTGCACAGAGCCTCCAAAAATCATATGCTGATGTGCGGCGCAAAGACTTGGAATTTGATGTGAATGACTGGGTATTTCTGAAAGTATCTCCAATGAAAGGGGTGATGAGATTCGGCAAGAAAGGTAAGCTCAAGCCAAGATTTGTTGGGCCTTATCAGATTCGTCGAAGGATAGGCCGAGTGGCATACGAATTGAACTTGCCTCCAGAATTGGAATCCGTTCATCCGGTCTTTCATGTGTCTATGCTGAGGAAATGCATAGGAGACCCATCCAAAGCAGTCCCAGTCGAGGATATCCAGGTTACGGAAGAGCTGGCCTATGAAGAGGTTCTAGTAGCTATCTTAGACAGACAGATTCGTAGATTGAGAACTAAAGATATTGCGTCTGTCAAGGTATTGTGGCGTAACAGGAACCGAGAGGAGATGACTTGGGAGGCGGAGGAAGATATGAGAGCTAGATATCCTCACTTATTCCAGGCCTAGTCAGGCGACAGGTATGTCCGTATTATTACTTATGCAGTACCTTGTGGTTGTGTATGTATAAATGAGAAATATTGATGTTTAGCTATCCAGTGAATCTTAAAGTATTGTGTGCAGTACCTGTATTGGACTTTTCTGCGTTTCAAGTTTTTCGGATAGTCCATATTACAGGGGAAACTCTGCCGAAATTTTTCCAGAAACAAGTTGAGTAAGTTGAGAAGTTCTCTAGATAGAAGTTTACATTAGAGGAAGAATGTTATTAAGAGGGGGAGAATGTTACACCCCGTAAGATTCCCAGCACCTAGATGGCCTATTCGCGTGTTGGTTAAGCATACTTGAAGGCCATACGTGCTAGAAAAAGGCCCGGGAAAAGATCGGACATAAAACCTGTCAAACCACCACGGAAGGCGCCGGGGCAGAGACCCTCTGCGATGGCAACATGTCACGGAGGTGGAGCCTCCGCGTTGGCTCCATGACATGTTGGGCCTGTCCAGGCCCAAGTATATAAAGCCCCACTTCGGTTTTAAATCAGTTCATTCCTTATAATTTCCAGAGAATTCGTAGAAAATAGAGAGAGACGAAGAGGGTTAATATATTATCGTCCGATTACGCTGCCAAACGTAGTCCAAACTTAAATTAACCTCAGGTACCGAGGTATTTAGCAGCAGGGAGCATTTCTACGGAATTAGTTTCGCGAAATACGGCCGATGAATCATCGAGCTACCAGGCTAAGGTAAGTAGAATTGCTCCAAACTACTGCCTATGTGCTCCTAGCTGTGAAGTGAATACTTCTCCCTTCTGGACTTCTGGAAAATAGCACGTTTTTGACCGTCTTTCGACAAGCCTAAGTTTAGGCTATAATTATATCGTAAGTGATGTCGTCCTTCAGAATAAAGTTGTATTTAGCACTAATTAACGTATATATGAATGCAGTTGAGAAAAATAGCTAGAATACTGACTGAGCCTCGTCCGACGGTCGGATAACTCGAGGTTAAGGTATGTGAAGTTGTCCTTCGGCAAGTTAGTAAGCCTTAGCTTGGAAATCATAGTAAACTCTGTATTTGAAACTCTCAGAGTTGAATGTTGAGAATTAGGTAAGTCTAATAGATTCTGAGTTGTGTTGCCGTATCGTATTCAGCCCGAAAGTTAGTAAAGCATGCGCCAAAGGGAGAGTTAGCATTCCAGATTCAGTATAGCTTATTGTATGATTAATAAGCATGTTGTAGAATAAAAAGATACAGATTTTCAGAATTAAGCTAATAAAGTAAAATCAGATAGACAGACAGTTTTATGGCTACAGATTAGCCATTCAGACAGATAGTATCCCGGCTACTGATTAGCCAAACAGTTAAATAGAGATTTCAAAATCAGTATAATCAGTAAAGAATCAGTTTATGTTGGCCGTGTGAGGCCTTAGTTTGATAGTAGTGGTGACCTTGCCGGTCACGTAGTTACTCAGCATTTTATTGTTGAGTTACAGATAACTAGACAGCATGGTGGCCTTGTCGGCCCGCATAGGTTTCCCCCTTGTAAGGATGTTTCTGATTAGCTGAAGTTTCATACAGGTGGCTATAGCCTAGTCGGCCGGAGGCTGTATTTACAATCGTCATATAGCCCGTTGATTTCATGAATCTGAGTTAGAGCCAGCTAGGCACCAGATGTGCTTAGGCTCACTAGCTAGCAGTCTAGATCCTACTAGGGCACCAGGTGCCAGTCATACCCCCCAAGGCGGGGCTGACACATTGGGTCACCCGTCCTGTGATGTTTTTGCCAGTTTTCTACAATTTTCAAATTCAACCCCCGGATCTATTCTTAGGCCTTACCGGGGTGTTACAATATCTCCCCCTTAGAAACATTCGTCCTCAAATGTATGAAACAAGAAGAAGACAGAAACATACAATTTATCATAGCCATATACTAATCATTTTAACCAAAATTTTCACGGAATGACTACCTCTGAATAAAAAAACATAACTGAACTAATCTTATACTTCACATACACATTCATACACATAAAAGAAATTTTCACACATGACTGAACATAAGAACTAGACAGAGTCTTAGGGATAAAACTAGTACCTCAAGTCGGAATTGAGCCGGTAGAGAACAAATGTGGATATCTAGCCATCATATCCGCTTCGGCTTCCCACATAGCTCCCTCAACATGCTGATTTCTCCATAATACTTTAACTGAAGCTACTTCTTTGTTCCTTAGCTTACGTACATGACGATGTAAGATTTTCACCGAAATTTCTTCATAGTTGAGGCTATCCCTTTACACTAACGCTGTCTACCGGGACTACTAAAGCTGGATCACCCAAGAACTTTTTCAAGAGAGATACATGAAACGCGGGATGAACTGAAGCTAATTCTGAAGGCAAGTCAACCTCATACACCACCTTACCAACTCTCCTCATAATTCGATAAGGACCACCATATCGAGGACTAGGTTTCCCCTTTCTCCCAAAACGCATGACCCCTTTCATGGGAGATATCTTTAGAAATACCCAGTCATCCACATCAAACTCCAAGTCTCTTCTCCTTACATTGGAATATGATTTCTGACGACTTTGAGCGGTTTTCAACTGGTCCCTTATCAACTGAACCTTCACCATCGCCTCGTGAATCAAATCTGGCCCTATCATAGCTTCCTCACTAACCTCAAACCATCTGATGGGAGATCTACACCTTCGCCTGTAAAGAGCCTCAAACGGTTCCATCTTGATACTAGAGTGATAATTGTTATTATAGGCAAACTCAATCAAGGGTAAATGGTCATCCCAACTTCCTTTGAAATCCATAGCACATGCCCTCAACATATCCTCGAGGGTTTGAATCGTTCGCTCTGCCTGGCCGTCTGTTTGCGGATGGAAGGTTGTACTGAGCTTAACCTGCATCCCAAGTCCTTTTTGAAAAGAACGCTAGAATTGAGAGGTAAACTAAGTACCTCTATCTAAAATAATAGACAAGGGAACTCCATGAAGTCAAACCAACTCCCGAATATATAACTTAGCATAATCATCCACTGAATCCGTGGTCTTGACTGGTAGGAAGTGTGACGCCTTAGTTAACCTGTCTACCACAACCCAAATGGAGTCATAGTGTAAGCGAGTACGATGTAGGCCTGTAATGAAATCCATATTTATTTCCTCCCACTTCCAAGTGGGGATGCTGATTTCTTGAAGTACGCCTCCCGTTGTTTAATGCTCAACTTTCACTTGCTGACAGTTTGGAAACTTGGCTACAAACTCAACAATATCCTTCTTTATACCATCCCACCAATAGATTTCCAACAAGTCCTGATACATCTTGGTGGATCCTGGGTGAATGGAATATCTAGTACCATGTGCCTCATGCAATATCCAAACTCTCAAATTATCAACCTTCGGAACACATAATCGACCCTGGTATCGTAGCACACCATCTCCCCCTTGGGAGAAAACCTCCACCTTTTGACTCCGCACTGCTTCCTTCAGCTTTCTCAAAGTCGGATCCTCGTCTTTCTAAGATTTGACATCGACCACTAAGGACGATTCTGACCCATCCAACACAATAACTCCGCCATCAGTCGAGTCGATCAATCTAACTCCCAATCTTGCAAGTTGGTGGACATCCTTCACCAACTCCTTCTTTCCCTCATCCACATGGGACACACTCTCCATAGAGAGTCTACTAAGTGCGTTCCCAACCACATTGGCCTTGCCCAGGTGGTAAAGAACACTCATGTCATAGTCCTTAAGTAACTCCAACCACCTCCTTAGTCGAAGATTTAGATCTTTCTATGAGAACACATATTGCAAGCTCTTATGATCCGTAAATACATTCACGTGGACCCCATACATGTAATGTCGCCATATCTTCAATGTAAACACCACCGCGGCCAACTCGAGATCATGAGTCGGGTAATTCTTTTCAGGAACATTCGGTTGTCTCGAGGGATATGCTATTACCTTCCCATGCTTCACCAACAATACATCATATCATTTAGAAGCCCACGGTGGAACGTGGTTATGAGACACCGACGTAGTGCTTTGAATGTCGGGTTGCTCGGTGCTAGACACGACTCCCAAAAATAGCATATAGGCTCATATGTAAATCAATAACATCATGCATTAAGATTCATTGGCTAAAATATAACATTTATCATCATTGATCCCCTTTAAAATATGCTTACCCAAGAATCATAGGCCTTTTTCATCGGCCAACATCATAAATCGATAAATCATGTATTTCGCTTCATAAATCATAAATACTTCTTCAACATGTGGGCATTGCCTAGTACTTCATCATATTCAATTCTTTCAAAATATTCTCATAAACATGGGTAACTTGAATTCATGCTTTTCCATCATCAATAAATTCAAAATATTGCATATTCATCGTAAATCATAACTTCCATGAACCTTCATCAAATGGGCATTTTAGATTCAAAAAGTTTGAAACATGACTTAATGAAAATAATATAAAACCTTCCCATCATTCATAATTCAATAATTAAAACTCATTTAAATCATACCCATAAAGAGAAATCACATTTTCATGCATTTGGGGTAAAACCCCATAGAACTTGAATAGGAGGATTCATGATTTAGATTGAAATTTGGGCATGGGTAAGGAAGAATTTCACCCATTCTAAAACCCTAAATACGTGGGAATGGATTGATTTCGAGGTTCCTTGAATACCCACAAAGAAATTGATGAAAATTTGGGGAAGAAAACCTTGAATCTCCCAAAAATCTTTCTAAGCTTTTGCATGAGAATGAGCATGCATAAAGGACATAATGCATCTTATCTCACTTAGAAAAATATCCAAAACAACATAGTTTTAGGGTCTTAAAATGTGGAAAAGTCGAAAATGCCCTTAAAATTATTTCCCTAAAAACTGCTCCAGATGGACCAATGACCGACCCAACTAGTCGTTGCAACATACCACGACTCATGGTATCGAGTCGTTGGGTCCACTACATCATGAAATCCTCAGATTCTTTCCCACAACTTGTCAGGACGATTCATTACTTCAATCAACGGGTTGTTGTATCGACCGTTGTCAACCCCTTGACCAAATCTGACTTTCCTTTCAACGAGCCTCACCACAACTTGTAGTGGCATCCAATGAGTCTCGGTCTCCATCCGTTGAATGCACTGAAGTCCTCAACCCTCAACAAATGACTAGAAACAACGGACCGTTGCCTCTCACAGTGAATTGTGGAACGCCACATTGTTTCCCCCTTAGCCTAAGTCCAGTCCTTCCAACGACTGGTAACAACGACTCGTTGTTCTTGACAACAAGTCATTACACCGTTCGTTGTCTCCACTTGTTCCCTGAACTTCCCAAACCACGACAGCTTATGTCAACTCATGCTATCCAACTACGAATCATTGGGTTGCCCGTCCGGTGATGTTTTTGCCAGTTTTCTGCACTTATCAAATTCAACCCCTGGATCTATTCTTAGGCCTTCCCGGGGTGTTACATTTTCTTGATTGAGTTAGAAGTTATGCTCATGCCATGGGTCAACTTGGAGCATCTCGGGGTTCCTTGTCCCGTGTCTTAATCCGGGCCTACGTTCGGGTCGTGATAAGTTGTTAACAGCTCCTATCATTAGTCAATAGTATAATTAGTTGTGGACGAGGTGACACCCTATGTTTTTCAACCAATTAGGTGCCTTATTCCTTGGGTTCTCTCAAACCCCAAAGTCCTTTACATAACCACATCAACTTGGGTATGAATCAACTATTTCTAGCTTTGATTCTCAATTGGTTTGTGACAATGGGTTTTGGTATCTCTAGCCCAACCCCACATGATCAACACCCAATTACCCACTAGTGTTTCATCACCCATACTATGAATCCCTTTTTTAATCAAAATTAGATTAAATAAATGCAACCCACATTTGCAACTATGAGTATTTAAATTAAAACTTAGATGAAATACTAGAATTATACCAATTGAGCAAATCTAAGATCAATAAAACAAAACCCATTCCAAATCTACCCCAATCATTCACACTCCTACTAAGAAATTTAGCTACTCATATAAGTAGAAAAAGACATTACATTGAGTAATGATTCAATATCCATTCAACAAAATTAGTAAAATATCCAAGCACAAGGTTCTTGTCTCCAATGGAGTTTTTCTATCTTTTCAAAAAAGAAGATGAAGATTTATCTCTCTACAATTCAATTCTCCCACTTCTCTCTACTTTCTATTCAATATTCAATATAATGGAAAAACTTTTTCCTCATTTCTAGAAAGGTACAATTGTAGGGTGCAAAAATACTCCTCTTTTTCTGAACCGGACCTCACTTGTTAGTCACCCATGGTTCACCGGTGCGGATCCTCGCTCTGCTGGTCTGTCGCATCTAGTTGCCAGTGGGTTTTGGATCAATGTGGCGTTGGTACCGGCGGTTCGTCTGTGCTTATCCATGGTCCGCCAGTAGTCATTTTTCTTCAGCACTGTAGCTATCTACAATCAACCGACATTTCATCGGTGGAGTACCAGTCCTCATCTTAATTTTCATGCTTTTTGCTCAATTTCATGCTTTCTCCACTCAAGTTAAGTGCTTGCAAAGATCAAGGATAAAGGGCATAAAATCCACATAAATGACTTGAAAACCAAACAAAAACTAATGTCTAAGAGCCTAATGAGTTGGTAAATTACCAACTAACCAAACCCCCAAACTTGAACCATTACTTGTCCTCAAGTAATGCAATAATTCTTTTACAGCTGAGCAAATGGAACAACCCATTATACCGTATGAGTATATGAACCAAGGACCACTGAGCCTTCAACAACCCAAAAATGCTCACCGACTCAAGAAAAATAGAAGAGACTCCCCAAAACATGTTGCAAAAGTTTCAAGACGGTACCACAATGAATAGGTATGATTCAAAAATGTTTTGACTCTTCAAAACAAGGTCATGGTTTATCAAATCAAGCACACATAGCATCTCAAATCATTACGAATTCACATTGAAAGCATTCGTTGAAGCTCACAACACTCATGTACCAATCACTTCTTCACACCAATGTGAGTATGTCTTCCAAGGGGGTGATGCCACTCACAAGAAGAGAGAATCCCTTTTTATCATCAAGCAATGCACAGACAAGGGATTATAGAATAAGACAATAATGCTCACTCTCAAAAGAAATTCTCTATGCACACAACTTGACCCAAAGGCTTTCCCTTTGTGTAACTCGACACTAATGTAGAGTTGCTACACTCAAAATCAATTCGGACGTGGGGGCCATAATGAAGGATAGGGGTAAGGTAGGATAAACAAAGAGTTCTAGTGGTTAGAACCTCCATAGTGCCTTTTTGTGGACACTTGCAACATCCCCTCCTTTTGTTGATATCACTTCCTTATCTCTCCTTGTTCATCATTTTCCTTATTTTGTTTAAAAAGAGCCACTCTTATAACTCCTTTGGATTTCACATTTAGCCCCTTATAAGAAAGAGGTAACACCTTTCAACTATTCTTTCTCTTTCAATGATTCCAAGTTCTTCAACCAACTAATTCATTCATTTTAATCGCAATTTGGTGCTACCTCACATAGAAGCTCTCACATTTCTCCCTTTTCTTGTGAACCACAAAACTAGGCTTTTGCCTCTGTCACACTCCACGTTGGAAGGCATGACTGGTACCTAGTGCAAACCTAGGACCTAGATTGACCTTGCTAGGCATAGGAACCTTTGGGGCTTGCCAGCAACTCAAAATCAAGAAAACAATGAGCTATATATCAGCTGTAAACATTCCTCAGGCCGACAAGGCCACGCAACACCTGTAAGAAAACAACTAACCTAACAACAAGACAATAAAAGGGATCCCATGCGGGCCGATAAGACCACTATGCTGTCTAGTTATATTTGAATGAAAAATAGGCAGTCATACTCAAACTATGGCCGACAAGGCCGCCAACTAACCTGCTACACTGGTCCCACACGGCCACCATCCAAAACATAATATAAATAGGCCCCACATGGACAACAACAACTAACAACTGAGAAACTATAGCTTGCAAGCCTCTAAGAGTGGAATACTGGTCAGGACAGGGCCCTGGCCTACCCAAAAATCTATACAACAAAAGAAAAAACGTTATATAACTATCAACTCTAGAGAAAAGGAGCTGACTGTACTATCGACTCTGACTGGCAGCTAAGAAGGTCCTGGATCACATGTAACCGCACCTGTAGGCAAGTAATGTAGCTCCCAAAAGTTGGGCGTCAATATAATATGTACCGAATATATAAGGCAGTAATGGAAGCTGAATAAAGATAATAGAAGGACTGAAAATGATCAATAAGGATAATAAGAAACTTGAATAGCTTTGCAATCCAAAATATACTAGCAAGTATAAGCATAAACAAGAACCTAACTGGTCCCCCATAAGCCTAGAAGGTACAATAAACACGAAATAACCTACCTAGGCCCCGATAAGCCCTAGAAATTACAAACAATGCACACTCTTCCTATCTGGGCTACTAAAGGTTCAAAAGCATATTGTAACTCAGGAGTACTCATCCTCTGAAGTTGTATCCGAGCCTGATAGGCTCCTGTTTCTAGGTTGAGCCATCTAGGCTCCTGTAGCTGTGTCTATGTTTGAGCCTTCTGGGCTCCTGTAACTATGTCTGAGTCATCCGGGCTCTTGTAACTGTGGTTGAGCCGTCTAGGGTCCTGTAAGTGTATCTGAGTTGTCTGCGCTCCTGTAACTGTGTCTGAGCCATCTGGGCTCCTATAATTATATTTGAGCTACCGAGACTCCTATAATTATATCTGAGTTGTCTGGGCTCCTATGACTATATCTGAGCCATCTGGGAATCTGTAACTGAACCCCGATCCTTGGCTTGATTAAGGGTCGTGATGCCACTATGGTATAGAAGAGTCTAGAGGTGACTAGACCTCAATACGACCCTTACAGCCTCAATCTTATCCCTTCCGACATCGTATTGCTCCTATGAGTATAGCCCCATAGGCAACAAAACATACAACAATCCCAATGTCGTATGTGGAGACCAAGCTAACTAGGGTTAACACTGACGAGGGTTACTCTGTGATCATAGTCGCCTCAATTCTATTTGTAGCAGCTAATCACAATAGATTTACTTTGGATTACTATAGAAAAACAAGTCGTATTAAATCTATGATGAACGTAACTTGCCGAAAATGATAGCCTTAACATACCATTTTTGATGATTTCTAGGCGCTCAAGCAATTCCAACATAAAGTCAGTAATTCAACCAATTTGCAGCCCTCACACTGAGGAAATGAAGCTATTTCAATACTAATACTCGACAAACAACAATATCTCTCAATATAATTGACTATAACTTCAACTTCAATTAATTCAGTCGAAAACTCGCCAATTCTTGAGAATTTAGAATGTAGAATTTCTTACCTATTGCCTGTAGCCACTTAGGAAACAATTTAAGTAAAATCAGCAACCTTTACTCGATGGAGTTTTATTACACTGAGTGAATTTTCACGAAATAACTCCGTAGCGATGCTTCTCGTAGGCCTGAAACCTGTTATCGAAGGCAAATTTGTGTTTAGGCGGAATTTGACGGCGTAATTCAAAGGAAATTAGATGAAAATTGTGGGTAAGCTCTGTTTTGGCTGAGGGGAAATTTTATCTAATAAGTTTATATAATCAAGAGGGACTTATAAAAATAATTGGGCAGTGGTAGAGGGGTGTGCGATGCACCCCCAATCACACTACACTAGGGGCGCGATGCGCCAGGGCAGGCTAGGTGATGCGACACCCAGCGCAGCCGACCTCCCATCTGTTTAATGATGCATTCGTGTGTTCACCCCCTGGGCCTTCTCCCGGGAATGTGGTATGCTATAATTATCAATATACATATGCACACAATGGTCGTACTATAGAAATTTATGGGGTATAACATCATCCCTCCCTTAGGAACATTCGTCTTCGAATGTAGTCTTTAGGCTCTAAAGACTTAACCTTTTTAACTATTGCTAGAAAAATTTTGGCATAGTCTCCTCTATAATATGGACTATCTGGGAACCTGAAACACAAAAAAGTTCAACATAGGCATCTCACAGGATGCTATAATCAACCATCTTACAACATAGAAGTGAATAACTTAACAGTATTAGTAATATAAGCAATAAGGTAACATTTTAACAACAATCTCACCTCAATCGTATAATCTGGGTTAGGTCTTGAATAAGTGAGGGTATCTAGACCTCATGTCTTCCTCAGCTTCCCAGGTCATTTCCTCTACATTTCTGTTCCTCCATAAGACTTTAATGGAGGCTACATCTTTAGTTCTCAGTCTATGAACCTGTCTATCTAGTATAGCAACTAGAGTCTCTTCGTAGGCTAATTCTTTAGTAACTCATACATCATCGACTGGAACAACCGAGATGGGTCCCTTATGCACCTTCGCAGCATTGACACTTGGAAGATTGGATGAACAGATTCCAGCTCTGAAGGCAGTTCTAACTCATATGCCACTCGACTTATTCTTTAGAGGATTCGATATGGGCCAATAAATCTAGGGCTAAGCTTGCCCTTATTGCCAAACGTCATCATGCCAAACATAAAATTCAAAGTCTCTATGCCGAACATCGGAATAGGACTTTTGGTGGCTCTAGGCTGTTACCAAGCATTCTCTGATAAGTTTCACTTTTTCTTCTGATTGATGGATCATATCAGGTCCGATCAACTCGGTCTCACCTACTACAAACCAGCCTATGGGGAGCCTGTATTTCCGCCCGTATAAAGCCTCATACGTCGCCATTTGAATAGCAGAACGATAACTATTACTGTATCCAAATTCAATAAGGGGTAAATTCTCATCCCAGCTCCCTCCAAAATTTAGCACACACGCCTGTAGTATATCCTCAAGTGTCTGAATGGTGCGCTCTGCCTGGCCGTTTGTTTGGGAATGAAAAACTGTACTCAAATTAACCTGTGTCCCCAAACCTTTCTGAACTGATTGCCAAAATCTAGCTATAAACTGTGCCCCTCTATCAAAAATGATAGATTCTGGGACACCATGCAGTCGGACTATCACTTTAATATATAATTCGGTGCAATCTTCGACGGAGAATTTAGTCTGGACATGTAGGAAGTGAGTTGATTTTATCAACCTATGGACAATAACCCAAATAGAGTCAAATTTTCATATGGTACAGGGCAACCCTGTCACAAAGTCCATACTAAATGCCTCTCATTTCCACAGAGGTACAACTATCTCCTGAGTTAGTTCGCCAAGTTTCTGATGTTCAGCTTTTACCTGCTGACAATTAGGACACTATGCTACGAATTTGGCTACACCTTTCTTCATTCCAAGACACCAGTATATCTCTTTTTTGTCATGGTACATCTTCGTCGAACCTGGATGAAGAGAGTAACGAGAGTAATGTACCTCTGTCATGATATGCTGGAAGATCCCTACATCATTTGGAACATAGAGGGGACCTCTGAATCTCAAGATTCCATCTTTCGTTACTTCAAAGGCTTTTAATTCACCTTGTTGAACCTTATTTTTGAGCTGTACTAGGTTAGGGTCCTCACACTGCCACTCTTTTACGTCTACAACCAGGGATGATACTGCTGTATTTTGAATCATAGCGCCATTATCCTCTGAATCCACTACCCAGACTACTAAGCTGGCTAGATGGTGCTCGAGCCATTTACCACTGTTCTGGACTCAAATGTGCTAAACAGCCCATGGATTGCAGCAAAGGGCATCAACTATGATATTAGCCTTCCCTGGGTGATACAAGATGTTCACATCAGTCTTTCAACAATTCTAGCCGACGGTGCTATTGCAAATTCAACTCTTTCTGCATGAAAATGTACTGGAGGCTTTTATGATCAATAAAAATATTCACGTGCATGCCATATAAATAATGCTTCCATATTTTAAGGCATGAACCACTGCAACTAACTCAAAATTATGGGTGGGGTACTTCTTTTCATGCTTTCTTAGCTACCTTGAAGCATAGGTAATACCTTGCCCTGCTGCATCAGAACACATCCTAACCCAGTGCCTGAAGCGTCACAATATATAGCATAACCCTCTGAACCCTCTGGTAAGGCCAATTCTGGTGCAGATGTCAATCTATTTTTCAACTCCTAGAAATCCGTTGATAAGCCTCGATCCAGTGGAATTTGGCTTCTTTCTGAGTCAACCTGGTCAATGACACTGATAGGGTAGGAAATCCTTCCACTGAATCTTATGTAGTACCCGACTAACCTTATAAAACTATGAACCTAAGTTGGAGTTGTAGGTCAAGGCCATGTCTTAACTACCTCAATTTTATGTGAGTCAACTTGAATACCTACATCTGATACAATATGGCCCAAGAAGGCTATGGAATTAAACCAAAACTCATATTTAGAGAACTTTTCATATAACTGCCGGCCTCTGAGGATTCTGAGTAGTGTTCACAAATGATCCCTTCCTTCAGCTTCTGAGCGGGAGTACACCAGAATATCATCGATGACCACCATCACAAATAGATCTAAATATTGCCTGAAGATGATGTTCATCAGTACCATGAACATTGCTGGTGCATTTGTCAACCCAACGGACATAACTAGGAAGTCAAAATGACCATAACTTGTCCTAAAAGCTGTCTTCAGAATACCTTCCCCCCGAACTCAAACCTGGTGGTACCCGAATCTCAAATAAATTTTGGAGAAATATTTTTCCCCTTGCAGTTGGTCAATAAATCATCTATCCTTGGAAGAGGGTATTTATTCTTAATGGTAACCTTATTCAACCACATATATTCTATACACATGCGTAGGGAGCCATCTTTGTTTCTCACAAACAGAAATGGCACACCCTAAATCTGCTAAAAGTCTAGCTATCAACAATCTCTACTATAAAACCCCGATAAACAATAGAGTCACTAAGGGTGTAGACACTGAGAAGGGTCGTTGGAGCAATTTAGGTGTTATACCAAACCTCTGGGCTACTAGTGGAGTAACATAAGACAAAGTGGAACCTGGACCTATTAGAGCATAAACTGAGTAAGAACAAACATCTAGCATACTTGTCACAATATCGGTGACGATTCTGACTCCTGTCGTCGCGATAGTGCATATGTGCGATCCTGACCGCTGCCTGAACTAGATGCCCCTGATCTATCTTGGCCTCTACCAACTGGAGCTGAGGGCCTACGCCTTGCAGAAGGTGTTGGAGTATATGAACCTGCTGAGGGTCTATTCTGCTGGTCCCGATCGCCTTTGTGTCTAGTCGGATAATCCCTCATTATATATCCCTCCTTTCCACAGGAATAATAGGTGGTGGAACCGTACCTACATCTCCCCAGATGTCATCTGTGACATGTACTGCAACATGGTGCAGCTGGTCCCATATGATTTGGAACCCTCTATTGCTGCGAGACTAATGCTCGTGAACTTTCACCAGGACCTGACTATCCACAATGATCTGATCTTCTACCCTACTGCTGCTGAAATGGGGGCCTAGGTGTCCTACTTGATGAACAAGGCATGGGCCCACCCTAAAAGTCCATAGGTCTAGCCCTCCCGTGTTGCTCTTAACTTGCTCTATCAATCGTATACTGACACTGCCTGATCTCCTCTATATTCTGAGGGAAGGCCTGAATCCGTGAGATATCCATATTTTCTCGTAGTGTGGCTATGATGCAAGATTCCACATATTCTGGCGCAAGCCCCACAATAAATCGGTGTACCCTGGCTGGCATGGTATCAACAAATGTAGGCACATATCTGGCCATGGAATCAAATCTTAATGCATATTCTCTGACACTCATTCTTCCCTGCTCCAGATGTAAAACTGCTCTACTCTGGCCTGCCAGACCTCTCAGTTCAAGTAGTGGTCTATGAAATCTTCAGAGAAGCCAGGCCACGTAGGTAGGTGTGCATCTCTGCCTCGGGATCTTTCCCAACTCTCATACGACAAAACTACTACCTCTCACAATTGAAACACTTCTAACTCAATTGATTATGTGGGACGAGGCATGCATGACCCTGAATATCCCCTATAGATGGTCTATGAAGTTCTGGGGGTCCTCTCTTCGATCGGTTCCTATAAACTGTGGAGGACTGAAATCAAGGAATTCGCGAACTCTCATACTCCTAGGCCCTTCAGTGGGCTCGACAACTGCTGGTATTACTAGCTGAGGCTGACGTTGGGAAGCCATTATCTAAAAAAACATATAAATTGTGCTTCTAATCTATTGATCCAATGGCACAGGGATGGTTGGAGGTGACACTGGCATGTATACTGCCCTATAGGTCTCCTGGTGCGGCAGTGAGTGCTGGGGAGATCGAGGTGATTCCTTCCTATCGCCCTCAGATTGGGCCGACTCTGACTGGGGCCCCCGACTAGTGCCCTCTCCTACTGCGACATCCAACTCTCGACCAGTTGTGGTCTGTTCCTCAACAAATAAGTAGAATAACGTAAGCCTAGGGAGTTACCCTATACAACATAGCTCTATGGCACGACCGGAGGAGAAAGGAAGGTAACCATACTAATTATGCCTCGTAGCCTTCTATCTATAGTATTTGGTGCACAACACACCCATAGATAAGACTTTACTAGGCACGGCTTGTAGACTCCCTGGGATACTATCTACTCTGACCTATAGATAAGACTCTACTCAACAGGGCTTGTAGACTCCTTGGGATATGACTTGCTCTGATACCAAGTTTGTCACGCCCCACCTTGGGAGGCATGACTGGCACCTAGTTCCAACCTGGTACCTGGACTGACTTGGCTAGGCATAGGCACCTCTAGTGCTTGCCAGCAACTTAAAATCAAGAAAACAACGAGCTATATCTCAGCTGTAAACACAGCCTCAGGCTGATAGGGCCATGCAACACCTGTAAAAGAAAATAGCTAAGCCAACAACAAGACGATAAAAGGGATCATATATAGGTCGACAAGACCATCATGATGTCTAGTTATAGTTGAATGAAAATAAGTCAATCATACTCATACTATGGCGGAAAGGCCGCCAACTAACCAGATACACTAGGCCCCACATGGACACCACACAAAACATAATATACATAGGCCCTACACGGCCAACAACAATTGACAACTAAGAAACTGTAGCCTGCAGGCCTCTAAGAGTAGAATAATGGTCGGGACAGGGCCCCGGCCGACTCAAAAGCTATACAAAAATTGAACAAACCTTACTCTAACTATTAACTCTAAACAAAATGAGCTGACTGAACTATCGACTCTAACTGGAAGCTAGGAAGGTCCTAGATCACGTCTAACCGCACCTGCAGGCAAGTAATGCAGCGCCCCAAAGATGGGCGTCAGTACAATATGTACCAAATATGTAAGGTAGTAATGGAAGTTGAATAAAGCTAATAGAAGGGCTGAAAGTAATCAATAAGGAGAATGAGAATTTAACTTGAATAGCTTCACAATCCAAAATATACTAGCATGTATAAGCAAAAACAAGAACCTAACCGGGACCCCATAAGCCTAGAAGGTAGAATCAACACGAAATAACCTACTTGGGCCCCCATAAGCCTCGACAAGTACAAACAATGCACACTCCTCCTATCTGGGCTACTAAATTTTCATAAGCATATTATAACTCACGAGTACTCATCCTCTAATGTTGTATCGAGCCTGATAGGCTCCTGTTTCTGGGTTGAGCCGTCTAGGCTCCTGTAATTGTGTCTGTGTCTGAGCCTTCTAGCTTTTATAATTGTGTCTGACCCGTCTAGGCTCCTGTAACTATATTTGAGCCGTCTGGGCTCTTGTAACTATATCTGATCCATCTGGGCTCCTGTAATTGTATCCGAGCTATCTGGGCTCCTATAATTGTATCCGAGCTATCTGGGCTCCTGTAATTGTATCTGAGCCGTATGGGCTCCTATTATTGTATCTAAGTTGTTTGGGCTCTTGTAACCATATCCGAGCTGTCTAGGCTCCTGTAATTGGTCCCCGAGCCTTGGCTCAACTAATGGTCGTGATGCCATTGCAGCATAAAAGAGTCTAGAGGTGACTAGACCTCAATACGGCCCTTATGACCTCAATCGGATCCCTTCGGACATCATGTTTCTCCTATAAGCATAGCCCCATAGGCAAAAAAACATCCAGCAATCCCAATGTCGTATGACCAAGATAACTAAGGTTAATGCCTGACGAGGGTTACTATGTCATAATTGTTGCCTCAATTCTATATTTAGTAGCAAACCACAATATGTTCACTTTGGAGTACTATAGATAAACAGGTCGTATTAAATCTATGACGAACGTAACTTGCAGAAAAGGATAGCCTTAACATTCCTTATTCGATGATTTTGTAGGTGCTCGAGCAATTCCAACCTGAAGTCAGTAATTCTACCAATTTGCAGCCCTCACACTAAGGAAATGAAGCTATTTCAATACTAATAATAGGAAAAAAGAATATATTTAAATAGAATTTACTATAACTTCAACTTCAATTAATTCAGCCATAAACTCGCCAATTCTCGAGAATTTAGAAGGTAGAATTGCTTACCTATTGCCTGTAGCCGCATAGGACTCAATTTAAAGTAAATTTGGCAATCTGTACTCGGCGGGGTTCTGGTACACCAAACGAATTTTCAATAAATAACTCCACAACGATACTTCTCATAGGCCTAGAACTAATTATCCAAGGCAAATTTGTGTTTAGGCAGAGTTTGACAGCGTAATTCAAAAGAAATTGGATGAAAACCGTGGGTAAGCTCTGTTTTGGCCGAGAGGAAATTTTATCCGATGAGTTAATATAATCAAGATAGACTTATATAAATAATTGAGGTGGTGACAGGGGATGTGCGGTTTGCCCCTATCGTGCTGCACTAGGGGCACAACGCACCAGTGCCTGTGCCAGGGCAGGCTGCACGATGCGGTGCTCATGCGCCCGACCTCCCGGTCTCGGCCTCCCGTCCGTTTAACGACTCGTTCGTGTGTTTACCCACTTGGCCTTCTCCCAGGTGTGCGGTATTCTATAATTCTGAATATACTTATGCACACGACGGTCATACTATAGAAATTTACGGGGTGTAATAGCCTCATTTCCATACATTTCCTTATCTCTCCCTATTTCTTGGGCTTTAAGTCCCTTTTTCATTCATTCACTACTAGCAACAGGGAGGATGGGTGCTAAAGAGGGGGATTACAAAGGGTCAGTAGGCTTGTAAAAATGGTTCCCAAAAAAAAGTGTCAAATGCTCAACATTTGCTAGCAAAGGAAGATTTTTAATGAGGTTATTTTGGGTGAAGTGACTAGTAATAGAAAGCCTAAAATCATGTTCTAAGTACAACTACATCTAGGATTTCTCCTTGAGTCACACTTAGGGCAATTTCTAAGAAAACGCATATGCATGGGAATCATTCAATTGGCCTCACCACCCAAGGCATCACACTCTAAGGAGTTCACACAATACATCACTACAACCAAAATATGACTTAAGACAATTGAGCATGTGAATTAACAAGCCAAAGGAATGTGCAATATATGACGAGAGTGCTACATTTTCCATCGAATGCCCCGTTTCATCAAAATTCACTTTTTTCCATTCCACATAAAAGATTTTGGTGGTACCTCTCAAAACCAATTTCAACAAGACTGAAAAACATGGCATTTTTCCTTAAGAAAGCCACCTCATAATCTATCATTTGAAAATGTCACCCGATTTGACAATAGAAAAAGAAAAGAAAAAGAAATTGCTACTCCAGAAAGAATCATGGTATAAAGAAAACCCTGTGAGTTTATTCACTATATACTATTCACAAAGGCAAAAATCAAACTTTGGTCATGAACCATTTGGCAATTTAAACAAGGACCCAATCATTTGCACTAACAATTAAAGAATAATATTTTCATTTCATTCCTCCTGAACCCGACAAAGGCTCAATAACCAACAACACTTTCAAAACAAGAGCCCGACAAGAGCAACATCAATCATCATCAATAAAAGCCCAACAAGGGCATAAAATCAAACAACAATGACCACAAAAGAGATTCACTCATCTCACCCCCAACTAAAACAATATATTGTCCCCAATATATACATACAAAATAAGTGATGGTAAGAATTCCCTGAAGTGATCACTCATCATCATCATCATCCTTGGCCTCAACATCCCTATCATGGACATCATCTCCCTGATCATCCTCATCATTCCCTAATCCATTGAACAAGTTGTCTATGGGGCCTTGTGCTGTAGAAGGGGAAGCCATGGCTGCATCAAGCACGCTCATGTCGGGAACCTCCATTGACGTCCGAAATTTCAATTCCCACACTTCAGCTCAGAGAGAAGTGACAGCCCCCTCCACAACATCCAGATGAGAGCACAACTTGCTCAAGCTATAATACATCAACTTCATATCCTTTTTCACCGTCTTGACAATCAGAACAGGAAGATTTTTAGCCAATGGAGTTGGTTCTGATTGGAGTGTGTCATCTCCGCGAGCTTGTAGAGGCCACTTGTGTAAGAAGATGAGGGAGGAGGTGAGGCTCCCCTAATAGGTGCTTCTCTAGAAGCCTTGCCCAAAGCCTTTAGATGTGGCATCTTAAGATCGGGGGCCATGGGGGCCTGCTCTAAACCATGGGAGGTGGACTCCTCAGCAAACTCAAAGGCTTGCATCTGCTTCCGCTTGCTCTTGGGGGAATCCACGTTTCTCTTTCTATCAATAGTGATCACACCAGCGGCGGCGTTGGGTTCTCATCTGGGAAAAGTGGAACTCCTACTTGAAGGAAAAGCTTGGATGTGAGCACAACATAAGGCATTGAAGTTCCAACTTGTCTCACCTTACTTTTTATCTCAATAGCCACTATTTCCCCAAAGTTTATGGGGACCCCTCTCATGATGCAAGTGATGAGGATGGCCGCCTCCAACTTTACCCATAACTCATTCTTCGAGGGCATGATGCGACCGCAAATGAAATCAACCCATAACATGGCTTCAAACTTCAATTCATGCCTGGAAATCTCACCAACCATAGAAGCCCAAAAAGGTTTGTTGGCAGCAATGGTAGGCGCAATCCAACTGAACTAATCCTTTTTGTTGGCAATTTTGGCTGCATACTAAGTTCCAGGGTCAATCTCGTCCTCCTAAAATAATAAATTGATGGCCTCCAATGTGATGTCAACTTCCACACCTCTCACCATAATTGAGGGAAGGTAGGGAAATTCGTCAACCTTGCTTTTGTGTTGCATGCTCTCTTGCCTAGCCTGGTATGATGCATAGAACTCGGGAACTAGGCTAAGGTAGAAATCTGGAAAACGATTGGCAAAGACATTTCATTGTTTAGTAGGTGAATTGCATTGTGATGTTGGGGAAGTCACCCCATATCCCCACCATGTCGAAGTGATTCTCTACCATGATAAAGTGCCCCTTGCAAATAGCATAGTGCCCCTCCACGTCGGGCACACAAAAGATAATTGCTTCTCTAGTGTTGGTGGGGGATGGGGATGCCCTTGCTTTCCCCTTTCCCTTGTTTTTAGATGTGGCTATGGTCTTCCCTTTGCTTGGTTATCTGGATGAAGTCATAATTTGCAAAGCCATGTTTGTTCCACAAAACAATATTTCTTTTTGTATTTTAATTGAAAAGTAAAAACGAACATCTTTTTTAAACTAAATCAAGAAAATTATAAAAATTGGATGACAAACAAATTGAAGGGTTCAATAGTTAAGTGCTGAAAGCACCGACCGATCGCAAATGAAGACCTGCGAGGCACCGGTTAGCCGCCAGTCCATTACAATGGACTGGGGAAATAATTTTTATTCGGTGCCACACTGGTGTTTTGCCTGTCTTGACCCATGGAGTGCCGGTGAATTATGGGTCTGAGGCAGTGGCCTGAAGCCTTGTACCTCGACCTGTGGTTCACACCGGGCCTAACCAATGGTTCATCGGTGAACTCCGTTCAGTGCATTTTATCCCCAAACTCAGTTAAGTAAAAATCTTCCACATTCATGGATGACTCACCAAACACAACAACAACACAAAAAAAAGTTACAATTTACCCTTACGAAAGTGTTCACTCTATCTATCATCGGGCAAATCGTGCATTTTAAGCACATGGGGCTACTCAGACTTCACCCCCAACTAAAATCAAGCACATCAAGAATAACGAATTTTAATACAGAGGATACTCACATTAACATTCAATATTTTATCACCACCCCCAACAAACCAACAATATGAAAAATATTCAATCAGTGAAAAGCATAAGAAATGGGTAATGGGGAAACATGAGTGAGGGACAATGTCATATCTACCATGCTCGATTGTAGAATCACATTTTCAAATATTAGCACATTGGAGTTGGGACACACATACCAAATGGCAACTTGGCGAAGAAGTGAAAAATTGAAAGCTTCAGGCTTGACCAACAATGGTGATGCAGAGAGGGAAGATTATGTTGCTTTGAGAGGGATTTTATGGAGGAGAAGTGAGTAAAATAATCATTATGGGGGTTTATATAGGTGGAAGAGGAGGGGAATGTAATTAGGTAGTGGGAAGGTGGAAGTTAATGGTAGATGTTAATGGAGGGTAGTTAGGAAGGTTTTGGTAAATGGAGGGATTTTGGGTGAAGTGAAAGGGTAGTGGTTAGGTGAAAATGTGGGAATAGGAGTAATGGAAAAGTGAAAAAAAGGATTTTGATCGGTTCTTAGTGTTTTAAATTTGTTCCGGGTCAAGTTTGGTCAATGAGTCGGTCAAGATATAATTATAAATCACTTATCTCCACTGGTGCTAGATCTGCGACCATCGATGGGTACTAGTGTTTCATTAGTTCTACCACCGCTGACCCAACCATGTACTCAGTTCACTATTTCAACCTGCGCTCCACTGGCGTCTTGTGGGTTAAGACATGCATTTTGCTGGTGAGTCGCTGCTCACCCTTAGATTTTAAAAATTCTTCCAGGTGCAATAGTTCGCACCAGCGCCAAATAATTATTTTGCAGGTTGTCACTGATGGACCACCGGTTCTTCCTCTTTTTCCTCAGATGCTGGATTCTACCTTTGTGTGGGCAGTGACCTGTGCTTGATCACTGACATTTCGTCAGTTCAATGGAGTGGGTGCCCTATTTTCCTCCTTGTTCTTTTTCATGCAATTTACCTACAAAATCAAAAACATCAAGGTGCTCAAAGTAAATATGCTTGGGTTGCCTCCCAAGAAGCGCCTTGGTTAATGTCGTGGCACGACATGTACCTTCTTAATCTTTAATAATCCGTAGGTTCATCCTCCGATTCACTCTCATCATCAACTGGTTCATCATGCTCCATTTCACCATCAAGCACTACGATGACCTTACACTCATTCTGGGGCCTGGTAGGATAACACACATTAAAGGTAACCTCATCACCATCTACTTGAAACTTAAGCTCCCCAAGCTCCACATCAATCAAAGCTCTTCCCATTGCTAGTAGTGGTCGCCCCAAGATAATTGGCACCTCGATGTCCATCTCACAATCTAGCACAACAAAATTAGTTGGGAGTATGAATTTATCCACCCTCACAATGACATCAACTAACACTCCAACGGGTCATTTAATCGACCTATCCATCATCAAAAGCCTCATGGATGTAGGTTTGGGATTCCCCAATCCTAGTTTATTGAAAATCACTAGAGTAATTAAATTATACTAGCATTGAGGTCACAAAGAGCTTTATTGAGCATGCACAAGCCAATTGTGTAGGAAACAGTAATTGCCTTCTTCACGTTTTGGAGCAAGGTTACTGGACATTACAGCACTACAATGATGGGTCACCTCCTCGGTGCCCGTATCCACTACCTTCTTTTTCTTCAAAAGTTCCTTTATAAACTTCACATATCCCAGCATTTGAAGTAAGGCATTCATAAGCAGTATATTGATGGATAATTTTCTTAACATCTCTAAACTTGCGAAATTGATTATCCTCCTTCTTCTTTGTCAATTGATGTGGATATTGAGGTGGAACTCTTGCTTCTTGGTCTTTTTCATTAGGGGCCTTCTTGCCCTTATTTACATTCACATCATTTGAGGGAGTCAAATTAATGTCTCCCTAATCCTTGCCTTCTTCATCATCACAAACAGTTGATGTTTTTGGATTCTATTCCAACTCATTATCATCATTTTCCCTTGGGGCAACAACATCTTTGGGCTTCACGCCCACATCACTCAATATCTTGCCACTCCTAGTCTCGATTTTCATACAATGGCCATCTTTCTTTGGATTGGGAACATGTTACTAGGGAGTGCACCTTTCATGCTGGGGTTCATTTGTGAAGACTAGTGGTTCATTTGGGCTTCAAGGTGCTTGATCGACTCCAAGTGGGAACTCACTATTTGGGAAACGTTAGACACCTCCCCTGTTAACCTTTAACTCCACTGTCAGTGGATTCTACCTTCTTCAACTCCCGAGACAACACGTCTTCAATCTTCGAGTTGCCCACCTCACTCACTCCGAGATGCCCTTGAGATGCTTCCACTCTTGGAGGAGTCACATAGGTTTTAGAACATTGATGATATCGCTCTCCTTCTCGATTTAAATCTCTATTCCTCCAATAATCATTTCTCTCCTCCATCCTTGATTATCATGGTTTCTCCAACTTTGATTCTCCTCCCTTGGGTGCCAAGGGCCTTGATTAGCACCTTGATGCCCAGGGTGAGAACCCCTACTTGGCCCACCATGTATTAACACTCCTCCTCATATCTCGATTGTGAAATGTCATCATCAAATTGAGTTTGACCTTGGGAACTTACAACATTCACACTCGTTGTACCAGCTCCTATCACATGTTTCGTCATCAACTCTAGTTGGGTCATCATCTTAGAAAGACTTTCTTCTCTAGCCTCATCCCTTTTTCTTATCTCGACATTCATAATGTTTGGGGAAACAATACTAGAAGATACCTCTACTTCTCTAGTATACCAATCTCATTTGGTCTTAGTCATTCTGTCAAGAAGTGCCTTGGCTATTCCATAGGGCTGATCCATGGTGGATCCCCAGCCAAATTATTTTCCATAGACTTATTGATAAAATCTAATGAACGGTAGAAGCTCTAAAGTATAACCCCATTGGGCAATCCATGGTTTAGGAAAATGGCAATTTGTTTCTTAAACCTCATCCATGCTTCAAAGAGTTGTTCCCCAGTAAGTTGTCGAAAATTAGTAATGTCATCTCTCAACTGTATCATCCTCGAGGGAGGGAAAAACCTATCCAAAAATGCTTCTGTGAGCTAATTCCAAGAGGTAATAGACGCAGGAGGCAACTACTCCAACTAAGTGGTAGCCTCCCCTGTTAATGAAAATGAGAAGAGCCTCAATTTGATCGACTCTTGGCATATATTTTCTAGGTTGAAGGGTTGGCAAATCTCAAGAAAATTATGGAGATGCCTATTTGCGTCCTCACTAGGCATTCCTCCAAAGAGCCCCTTCATTTGGAGTAAGTGCAGCATTATACACGTCACATGTAATGGCAATACCCCCAAAGTTCCTAAGACTAAGTTCGAGATTTTATAACTGTTCAGTAGGAAGAACCTACATTTTTTCACAATACGACCGATGGTATGAATCGTATAAGGATTGTATGACTTGTAGGATGACCCGTAGTAAGGTACATCAATTGGCCTTCGAAACCATGAGTCCCCACTATGAGTCATGATGTGTGAGTACAACTCGTTGCACGAATCGCAACAAGAACTGGGGACTTTTTAGGTGTTGATCGTACGAGTGGGGAATATGATTCGTACCAAGAAATTATGGATTGTAGTAGGATTCATGGAATTATTCAAAGGACTGATGTTTTAGGACTTGGTTAGTACGGAAGGATACCACGAGTCGTAGGTCGATTGTACAACTCATGGTATGTGTCATAGAAAATGGTAGTTCAGTTTTTCCTATGATATCATTAAGGATATTTTCGTAATATCTTAGATCCTAACTCTTTAACTCTTTAACTCCACTGTCAGTGGATTCTACCTTCTTCAACACCCGAGACAACTTGTCTTCAATCTTTGAGTTGCCCTCCTCACTCACTCTGAGCTGCCCTTAGATGCTTCCACTCTTGGAGGAGTCACATAGGGGTTAGAACTTTGATGATATCGCTCTCCTTCTCGATTTTAATCTCTATTCCTCCAACAATCATTTCTCTCCTCCATCCTTGATTATCATGGTTTCTCCAACTTTGATTCTCCTCCCTTGGGTGCCAAGGGCCTTGATTAGCACCTTGATGCCCAGGGTGAGAACCCCTACTTGGTCTACCATATATTGACACTCCTCCTCATATCTCGATTGTGAAGTGTCATCATCAAATTGAGTTTGACCTTGGGAACTTACAACATTCACACTCGTTGCACCAGCTCCTATCACATGTTTCGTCATCAACTCTAGCTGTGTCATCATCTTAGAAAGAGTTTCTTCTCTAGCCTCATCCCTTTTTATTATCTCGACATTCATAATGTTTGGGGAAACAATACTAGAAGATACCTCTACTTCTCTAGTATACCAATCTCATTTGGTCTTAGTCATTCTGTCAAGTAGTGCCTTGGCCATTCCATAGGGCTGATTCATGGTGGATCCCCAGCCAAATTATTTTCCATAGACTTATTGATAAAATCTAATGAACGATAGAAGCTCTAAAGTATAACCCCATTGGGCAATCCACGGTTTGGGCAAATGGCAATTTGTTTCTTAAACCTCAGCCATGCTTCAAAGAGTTGTTCCCCAGTAAGTTGTCGAAAATTAGTAATGTCATCCCTCAACTGTATCATCCTCGTGGGAGGGAAAAACCTATCCAAAAATGCTTCTGTGAGCTAATTCCAAGAGGTAATAGACGTAGGAGGCAACTACTCCAACCAAGTGGTAGCTTCCCCTGTTAGTGAAAATGAGAAGAGCCTCAATCTGATAGACTCTTGGCGTATATTTGCTAGGTTGAAGGGTTGGCAAATCTCAAGAAAATTATGGAGATCCTATTTGCGTCCTCACTCGGCATTCCTTCGAAGAGCCCCTTTGATCTTGGGCAGATTTATATGCCCAAGTGATACTCAAACGTATCATTTTTACCTTGTTTGTTGTGCAATGTGTATATAATATCATGTATTTGGTAATAAAATGCGAATTTATACTAACCAACATTATTAGCATTTGTTTTGCAGGATAATGTGATTTTTAAGAGCTAAAATGCGTGTTGGAACTATGTCGGAGTTGGACTTGGATGTGAGCGTGGAAAAGACCTCGGATGGCATATTTTGCAGTGGCTCCGCGATGGTGCCGTGCCACGCTGCCATCGCAGTAGCACACTGCCTGGGCATAAATAAAAGTGGCAATTTCCAGTGTGCCTGCGCGTCAGCTCCGTGGCACGGAGACAGGCCTCCGCGATGGCCTCCGTGCCACGTTGAGGCTAATTATCCGGACCATGCAATTTCCAAAGAGGGTCCGCGTCCACGCTGTGTCACGGAGGCAGTGCTCCGCGTTGGCCTCCGTGACACGTTGCTTGTTATTCCGGGAAAAATTTCCCACTAGTATAAATAGCACACTTAGGTTATTTTTTAAAAGGTTTTTTTTAGTTTTAGTTTTTTAGCCAGAGTTCAGAAGTGGGAGCAGGAACGTGGTTTTGTGGCAGTTGAAGAATAGAAAAGATAAGAGTTTTCTTCTCTTCCCTTCTTCTTTCCTTCAATTGTATGCATGATTCACACTCATTCTAGGATGATTAATCCAAGAATGAGTGGCTAATTCCTCTCTTGCTGAGGTTTTGAACTTGTGAAATGAATGTTGGTAATAATTGATATGGTTTCTTCTTCTTCTTGCATGTTGTTCTATTAATTCTTGTGCTTATTACATTCTTGATTGGCCACCATTAATGTATATCTAAAAAGTCCAATTTCACTCGAGAGAGCATGAAATTGGAAAGTTGTGAATTAATAGGGTATTGTTCTTAACTTGATTTGGAAAAATTGGGTTTTGATGTGCTTTCTTGATAGAAATATACTTGAAAGCCGTATTAGTCAATTTAGGAAACGAAATTGTAGTGTTAGGTCATAAATTTCATTTGATCACAGAAATGTAGATGAATGGTTTATGAAGCTAAAGTGAAATTAAATACGGAAGTTTTAATTTCTAGGCAAACATTCTTGGCTAGCAATATGAAGAAGAAGATGACCAAATTATCATGATTATCAAGTTCATTACTCGTTCTTAACCTTGGCATGTGCATATCCATTGTCTAAACTCAACGTAAATCGTAGTTATTAATTTTAGTAGATAATTAGTTTAGAAACAAAACTTACTCAAATCTTGATTGGATTGTTGTTAACATAGTTAGAAATAGAATAGAGATATAGTAAACTAGGCAGTTTTGCATATCTAGAGCAGCCTCCTTGGATCGATACTTGGCTACTTAGACACTTTATTACTTGTTTGACCACGTACACTTGCGTGTCGGTGTATAATATATACCGAGCAGCAGAGCGCGAACAAGTTTTTGGCGCCGTTGCCGGGGAGGCTAGGCGATTTGTAAAATTTTGTTTAGTGTAAATTTACTGTATTTGTATTTTTATTTTCTTAAGTGTTAACAACTTGGTCTTAGCCTGTATTTTGCAGATTTTTATTTCTGTGAACACTGGCAAGGGACAAGGAGCTGGTGGAATCTTACTTAGAGCCAGAACGTGAATTGCATAGTCAACGTAGAGAAGCTCTTCGGAAGAAGTTGCAGTTGCTCAAACAGTCTATGATGGAGCAACCCAATCCACCAGTTGTGCGGGCAGTGTTAGTGCCCGAGGAAGTAGCAACCAGGCCGGTTCGCGAGGTGGCAATCCCACACGCTAATAATGTACATTCCAGCATCCGCAAACCACGCATGGGGGGAGATTTGAGTTAAAGCAAAATATGGTGCAACTTTTGCACACTAGCGGGCAGTTTACCGGTCTCCCTCACGAAGATCCGCAACAACATCTCCAGAACTTTTTGGAGATAAGTGACACTTACATCCCCGCTGGAGTGTCACCGGATTATGTTCGGCTCACCTTATTTCCATTTTCCTTACTTGGTGAAGCCAAGAGGTGGTTAAAAGCTGAACCACCCAACTCTATATCAACGTGAGATGATCTTGCAAAGAAGTTCTTGATCAGATTTTTCCCTTCAGGTAAAACAGCTAAACTTAGAAGTCAGATTCTAAGTTTTAAACAGAGGGAAGGAGAAAATCTTTATCAAGCCTGGGAAAGATTCAAGTCCATGTTGCGGGACTGTCCTCACCATCATCAGTCAAATGAGGTGTTGGTCCACACTTTTATTGAGGGTTTGGAACCCCACACTAAAATTTTGTTAGACTCAGCAGCTGGAGGGCAAGCGCTGGAGAAGACTTATGAGGAGCTGTACACTTTGCTCAACCGAATTTCACAAGGCAATCCGGAATGGAATGCAGATTCTTCAAGAGGTGGAGCAAGGAAAGCAGCGGGAGTGCTTGAAGTGGATGGATTCACAGCTATCGCTGCACAGATAGCTGCTTTGCAAAATCAGTTAAACACTCACTTCAGCAATATGAATTTGAACCAGCCGTCAGCCTCAGTTAATGCAGTCCAACAGATGTGGTGTGAAGTGTGTGGTAGTAGTGAGCATTCAGCTGAATGCTGTGGTGCAAATCCTGATTCTGTCAACTTTGTGGGCAATGCACAGAGGAATCAACAGCAGTTTGGTGGTGGCTACAACTCGAATTGGAGGAATCATCCAAATTTTTCATGGGGTAGCAACAATCAACAAGGCTAGGGTTCAGGGCAGGGTATGCACAGAAACCAAGAAGGGCAACAAGGCTATCAGAATCAGTTTATAAATCACAATGCCCCTCCTCCACCACCATCACCGACTATTGAGGAAATGTTCAAGACCATGATTGCCAACCAGGCACAATTGCAGGCTGACTATGTCAAACTGGCGGCCGAAGTAAAGAACAATCAATTGGCAACCAAGGCTCTTGAATATCAGTTTGGGCAATTTGCCAGTGCCCAAAATACTAGACCAAGGGGAGGACTACCTAGCGACACAGATCCCAATCCTAAGCAGGTAAATGCAGTGACCACGAGGAGTGGTTTACAATTAAAGGAGGTGGAACCGGAAAGACCGCCTCAGAAGTCAGGAGCAGCAGATGTTGAGGGAGAACAAACCTCAGATACGGGGAAGACCAAAGAAGCTGAACCAACAAGGCCTCCACCCCCGTTCCCTCAACGACTTAAGAAACACAAGGAGGAGGCGTGTTTCCATAAATTCATGGAGGTACTTAAGCAGGTACATGTTAACTTACCTCTTGTTGATGTCTTGCAGGGTGTGCCAAAATATGCAAAGTATATCAAAGACATCGTGGCCAACAAAAGTCGCTTGACCGAGTATGCCACGGTGTCTTTAATGGAGGAATGCACATCCCGTATTCAGAACAGGTTGCCCACTAAACTGAAGGATCCTGGAAGTTTTACTATCCAGCTGACGATTGGGCAAAGTATCCGAGCTCGTGGGTTATGCGACTTGGGGGCAAGTATAAATCTGATGCCATCTTCGGTATTCAGACAGTTAGGGCTAGGGAGTCCTAGACCTACAACAGTGATCTTGCAGCTAGCAGACAGGTCTTTAGCTAAGCCGGATGGCATTGTGGAGGATGTGCTAGTGCAGGTAGGCTCCCTCATTTTTCCGGTAGATTTCATTGTTCTGGATTTTGAGCCAGATGCAGAAGTCCCATTTATTTTGGGACAACCATTTTTGGCAACCGGAAAGGCATTGATCGATGTAGCTGCGGGTCAACTCACGATGCAAGCACATGACAAGGTGGAGGTAGTTGATGTGTTAAAAGCCATGAAGCTGCCGTCTATACATGAGGAGCTTTCGGAAATCAGCGTGGTTGAACTTGTAGAAAGTACGCCGGTTGTTGAATCTCAAGACCCATTGGAGAGAGCACTTACGCATTCTGATCATTTTGGGGATGGAGGAGCTTGTGGAATGGTTCAATTGTTGGATGGAGCACCTAAATATCCAAGAAGACAGGAATTTCAGTCCTTGATGAGATCACTAGAGCCGTTGCCGAAACCGTCGGTTGAGGAGGCACCGAAATTGGAGCTGAAAGAATTGCCTCCCCATTTAAAATATATCTTTTTGGGGGAGGGAGAGACGTTACCAGTTATTATCTCTGCAGACTTGACAGAGGAACAGGAATAGGCAGCTTTGGGGGTCTTAAGGAAGAGGAAGAAAGCAATGGGTTGGCAAATGTCCGACATTCAGGGTATAAATCCAGCTTTCTGCACGCACAGGATATTTATGGAGACAGGAGCCAAGCCAACTGTTCAGCCACAGAGGAGACTTAATCCAGCAATGAAAGATGTGGTAAGGAAGGAAATAATTAAGTGGCTTGATGCAGGTGTAGTCTACCCAATTTCAGACAGTGAGTGGGTCAGTCCCGTTCAATGTGTTCCTAAGAAAGGGGGGATGACTGTAATCACCAATGAGAAAAATGAGTTAATCCCCACACGAACTGTCACAGGCTGGCGAATTTGTATGGACTACCGAAAACTAAATGAAGCCACGAGGAAAGACCATTACCCCATTCCTTTTATTGACCAAATACTTGACAGGTTGGCAGGGCAGGAATATTATTGCTTTCTTGATGGGTACTCCGGCTATAACCAAATAGCCATCGCTCCTGAGGATCAAGAGAAGACGACGTTCACCTGTCCTTATGGGACATATGCTTTCAGGAGAATGCCGTTTGGGTTATGCAATGCACCCACCACATTCCAGAGATTCATGATGGCTATATTCCATGACATGGTTGAAGACTTTGTTGAGGTATTTATGGATGATTTTTCTGTTTTTGGTAATTCGTTTGCTACTTGCTTGCAGAATCTTGACAGGGTGCTGGCTCAATGTGAAGAATCCAACCTCGTGCTAAACTGGGAGAAATGCCACTTCTTAGTGAAGGAGGGGATTGTCCTAGGCCACAAAGTGTCTAAAAAGGGGTTGGAAGTCGATCGTGCTAAAATTGAGGTTATTGAGAAATTGCCACCACCAGTATCCGTGAAAGGTGTACGCAGTTTTCTGGGACATGCAAGATTCTACAGACGATTCATTAAAAACTTTTCCAACATTTCTAGACCGCTATGCAGGCTGCTAGAAAAGGAGGTCAAGTTTGAATTAACCAATGAGTGTGTTGTAGCATTCGAAAAGTTGAAGCAGAAATTGATAGAACCACCCATACTTACTTCTCCGGACTGGGAACAACCATTTGAGCTGATGTGTGATGCCAGTGATGTGGTTGTGGGAGCTGTATTGGGACAAAGGAAGAATAGAGTTTTTCACTCTATTTATTATGCAAGCAAGACGCTGAATATGGCTCAGAGCAATTACACAGTCACAGAAAAAGAAATGCTAGCTCTGGTGTTTGCATTTGACAAGTTCCGGTCTTATTTGGTGGGTTCGAAAGTGGTGGTGTACACTGATCATGCAGCTATTCGATACCTATTCAACAAGAAAGATGCTAAGCCCAGATTGATCAGATGGATTTTATTGCTACAGGAGTTTGACCTTGAGATTAGAGACAGAAAGGGGAGTGAAAATCAGGTAGCAGATCACTTATCACGACTGGAGAGTCGGTCGCATGTGATGGAAAGTGATGACATTAATGAGGACTTCCCAGATGAGCAACTATTGGCAGTAGGAGAAGCAGAAGTTCCCTGGTATGCTGACATAGTCAACTTGCTAGTGAGCGGAGTTTACCCCCTGAAGCAACAGACCAGCAAAGAAGATAATTGAGGCATGACAGCCGATACTATGTATGGGACGAGCCATATTTGTTTAAGCAGGGACCAGACCAGGTGATGAGAAGATGCATCCCAGAGAGTCAGGTAGCAGAGGTGCTACGGGGCTGCTATTCATCGTTGTATGGAGGGCATCACGGAGGTGAGAGAACAACACATAAGGTTCTTCAGTCAGGTTTCTTTTGGCCGACCCTGTTCAGAGACTCTATGGAGTATGTCAAAATGTGTGATAGATGTCAGCGGACAGGAACAATTGGCAGAAGACAAGAGATGCCTTTGCAGAACATACTGGAAGTTGAGCCCTTTGATGTATGGGGCATTGATTTCATGGGTCCATTCCCACCGTCATTTGGAAATCGTTACATCTTGGTAGCTGTAGATTATGTATCAAAATGGGTGGAAGCAATAGCTTGCCCCAGGAATGATAACAAGGTAGTAACGAAGTTTGTGAAGAAACACATTCTCACAAGGTTTGGGACACCCCGAGCAATTATCAGTGACGGAGGAGCTCATTTTGTCAATGCAAGCTTCAAGAAATTATTGGCTAAGTATGGGGTGCGCCATAAAGTAGCCACAGCATACCACCCACAAACTAGTGGGCAAGTAGAGGTGTCAAATAGGGAGGTAAAACAGATTCTGCAGAAAATGGTGAACATTCAACGGAATGATTGGTCTGGTAAACTTGATGATGCGTTGTGGGCCTCCCGAATTGCTTATAAGACACCGATTGGAACGTCACCATACCGATTGGTCAATGGCAAAGCATGTCATCTCCCGGTTGAACTAGAGCATCGAGCTTTCTGGGCCGTAAGAAAGTTAAATATGGACTTAGAACTGGCGGGTAAAAAGAGATTGATGCAGCTCAGCGAACTTGAGGAATTTCGCTGGCATGCCTATGAGAGTGCGAAGTACTACAAGGAAAGAACCAAAAGATGGCATGACAAGCATGTGGTGCATCGCATTTTCGAACCAGGACAGAAAGTTTTGCTTTTTAATTCAAGATTAAAATTGTTTCCTGGTAAGCTGAGGTCTAAATGGTCTGGAACGTTTGAAGTAGTGAGAATGACCCCTCATGGAGTGGTAGAGCTGTGGCAAGAAGATAGGAGTGCTACGTTCTTGGTAAGTGGGCAGAGATGCAAGCACTACTGGGGAGATGACCATGATCGGGTCAAATCGTCCATCTCCCTAGTAGAAAATTGAGCGTAAAGGCTGTCGAGCCGCGACGTTAAACCAGGCGCTGCATGGGAGGCAACCCGTGAAAAATATTTTTTTTCTTTCTTTTTCCTTAGTGTAAAGTTTTTCTTTTATTTTATTTTCTCTTCTTCTTCTTGACTAGGTTTAAATGTGCATTTTAATTAGTAATTTTTATTCTTTTAGTAGGGAATCTAGTCATTTAACCAATTTTTGTTTAGTGAGGTGATTTTCAGGTATACCAGAGGAAAAATACGTGGAATCGAGAAAACGAGGCGAGGTATGAAAAATAAAATTTGATAGTGAAACAGAGCACTGGCGCGTTGGCGCCGTGTCACGGAGGCAATGCTCCGCGTTGGCCTCCGTGACACGTTGAAGGCAAATTTGGATTTTTTTAAAAATTCCAGTAAGCCAACGCATTGGCTCCGTGTCACGGAGGAGGGCCTCCGCGTTACCCTCCGTGACACGTTGCCCTTATCCCAGTGCCGGGTCACACCGGGTTTCCGGGTGACCCGCGTGTTTTCTTAATAAAAACCCCCGATTTCGCCCCTATTTTCCCCATTCCCTCTTCCCTCCGCGACCAAACACCCATACCCCTACCCCCAAGCTCCGTGCCACGTTAAGAGGCAAGGAAAACGTCAAGTCTTTATCGATTCTTCAATTCCAAGGTATGTTTTCATCGTCTATCTCAAATTTTTGGCGATTTTTGTCAATTTTGAGCATGTGAGGTGAGATATATCACCCTAGGTAGAAATTAAACATGACGTGAATTATTTTGCGATTGATTGTGTTTGGATTGTTGTAGTGACGGGTGAACTTATCGATTGATTGAATAATTCATTGTTGATTGTCGAATTGCGTTCTAGGGCTTGGGGTTGTTGAATTTTAACTTGGGTAACTTGATAGTTTGACGAAATTGATGCCGGGGTGTGTTTATTATTTGAGATAAGTCGTGGTAAATATTGTATAATTGGTGAAAGACGACTAATTCTCGATTTTTAGTGGGACATTGCGTAATATGTGAATTGGTTAAATTGCTTAGATTAGTGTATATAAAATGTTTGTATTGTTGTTTCTATTTGGTTGTTGTTATTGTTGCTAAGTGCCATGGGTGAATAGCTGTCGATGGTAGGATTGGGTTAGCTGTATGAAGTCTGAGTAGTTCGCTAGCCGTTATGCTGTCGAATTTTTGTGAACGCACTAAGCAATATGTTTATAGTGATTGTGTTTGGGGTGTAAATAGATCTATCCTTGCTAACATGTTGTAAATATTGTTAAAGACTAAGTGTGGGGTAAATTTTGTTTAACCCGACCTTAGCCAAAACTAACAAGTTTTTAGCTTAACGTTGTGCTTGTCTGTGTAAATTGACAGGTACAATGGCCAGCCGACAAGATAAAGGCAAGGGTGCTTCAACCTCAGGCACCGGCAGAAAGAGAATGAGACTGGGCACTGCTGTCCCAGCTGCACCTGCTGTTCCACGCGGTCAGCACTACCGATACGGAACACGATGGGTTACCGATGAAGGGAAGAAGTGGTACGCAAAGCATAAGGAGAACAAGTACTTCCCGGAGGAACATATTGCAAGGGAACCACTTGCACAGGAGTTCCCTCGCATCGTACAGAGGATTGAAGCAGCTGGGCTCAGCTTTATTTTTCATGAGCCCACGGAGTGCAACCTTCACTTGGTCCGGGAATTTTATGCCAACTGGAACCCGGCCATCAGAAGCCACACTATTAAAATCAGAGGGCAGATTGTCACTCTGGAACCCCAGCAGCTGAATGCCATCGTTGGAGCACGGGACACAGACGCCCACGTTCTCCGCCAGCTCAACATCACCCCACCGTACGCTGACATCAGACGTACGTTGTGTGGGGCTCGATCCACAGCCCGATGGAGTAGACACAAAGAGAGGGGTTACCACCAGACTCTGCCTTATTCGCAGATGAACAGGGAGGCCAGAATCTGGCTAAAAATTGTATGTTCGTGTTTGATCCCGGGAGTACATATGACAGACGTGACCCGGGACCGTGTCTGCCTGGTGTATGCCCTTATGAAAGGGCTTGAGATTAATGTGGGGGCGGTTATAATATCCGCCATGAAGAGAGCCAGACTACACCAGGGCCACAGATACGGGTTTGGCAGACTCATCACCACCTTCCTCCGAGGCCTCGATGTTGAGGAAGAAGCCTTGGATTACATTCCGCAGTTGGAGCGGCGGGCCCTTGATGTGACAAAGACCAAGGCCCCCGACACTACACACGGACGTGTGCTGACTCTGGGTGAGCGACATGCTCGTGACGACCAGTATATGGCCCGTATGTTCGGTATGCAGATGCTGCAGCTACGGATAGGTGGGAGACCAGCCACCGAGGATGAATTATGGCAGCTGGAGCTGGACTACCCTTTTGGCGAGAACGCCAGAGCTTTATGCAAGGTGGGGCCAGCCCTTGTGGAGCCGACTGACGACGACGTCCCTACTGATGAGGAGACACGTCGTGAGGACTCTGATGTGGAGTCCGATGACGGCGAGGGAGCTGATTCAGATATGGGCGACGAGGCCGCAGCACCGGATGAGGAAGTCGAATATTTCGACTGAGCAGGGAGTTTCACCACCCAAAATTTTGTGCTTTGTATTTTTGTGAACACTGAGGACAGTGTTCGATCTAAGTGTGGGTGGGGAGTAGTTAGGTGCTGGGTCATAGGCTCTAAATCTGCTGTATATTCTTCCTTGATGTTTGTGCATGTCTGTGCTTTCCCTGTTGTTGTGAACTGATTTGTGAATGATGTGTATATATTTGTTTGTGGCTAATGATGTGTGTCTTTAAAAAGTTATGGTTGCCTTTGTAAATATTTTGTAAATTTTGTAAATTTTTTTTTCTCTATCGATATGATCAATATTTTTCAAAGTTTTGCGAAAGGATGTTGCACTTATCAACATATGTTGTAAATATTTTTTTTCATCGAAATGATCGATGTGTTGCAAAAATTTTGAAGTTTTATTTTTGGGTTTCTCGGAGTTTGTTTTCGGTTCTTTTACCGAGAATAGTCCCATTGAACCGATGTCATAGTTAGTGAACATTCCCTATGATGGATGGATGACGACCGTCTTAAGGGAAATGTAGTCGATAGGAGTAGATGATTTGTTTTTAGTTTCTTTGGTGGATTGCATCAATAAACTGTAGTTGCTTATGGTTGCTAAAATTTTGTTGCGTGTGTAATTGATGTTCGAAATGTGAAAGTGATTCGTTTGAAAGCATGTAATTGTGTAAATATGTTGAGTTACCTAGGCTATAGAATTTGGTTCATTATGATTGAGGCTTAATCTTGAATTCATGTACTTGACTAATTAAAGAGTCTGTGAATGCATTTTGATTCGAGCATGTGCATGAAGTGTGAGTGAGGTTTTGCTATTCCATGTCATTGTGAATTGTCTAGAACTTGCCTGGCGTGTATACAAAGCGAAATGAAGGAGGTGTAGTGTCGGAAAGAATGTAGGCATTTCTTTGTTTTAACCGTTAGTTTCCATTTTTTCTTGTCAAGTTCTACCTTTTTATATGTTGTACACCCTAGTCAGCCCGTTGAGCCTTTAGCCGATTTCTTTCTTTTGTCCAGAATTGTATGAACTAAGCTTTATTCCTTCTTTTCATTAGCCTTAAAGTCTATAAGAAGCTCTTAAGCGCTTACAAAGAAAAAAAAATTGTTTCCCAAAGTGTTAAAGAGTGAAAAGAGTGAAAAGAAAAGAAAAGCAAAGTGAGGAAAGAAAAGATGGTGTTGAAGAGGCACTAGTTGTAATTAAATGAAATTGAGGGTAGATGAAAACCTTCCGTTTGGGGTCAAGTGTGCCTGATGAAATGGGCTGTATGAAAGTAAACCAGCATGAATGGGAGAAAAAGAGAAAAGAGAGGAACAATGACCATGAGTCGATGGGAATGAGTTGAAAAGGCGCTTAAGGATGCTAGCAACTATTAATGGCTAATCCAATATATATATACTAGATCCATAGCCCAGTTACAACCCATTAAAAGTCCTATTTGATCTTACACTGCATTTCTTTATATTAGTGGAGTAATACACTAAGGGCAAGCCTATGGGTCATGACATGATGCATGTGAATTCTTTTGGGAGAGAGAGTGAAATTAATTTCTATATGCCCCTACGTGCATGTTTGTGTGCTGCACGAGCATAAAAGGGGAAGTTTCTCTCGAGTTGTGAGGGTACATGCTTGATGAAAGATTGATTTTCGTGTCGGATTTCTTGATTAGTTGATTTGCATGAGTTTGCCGATATCAAGAATCAATTCTTAAAAGTCTAGGAAGCCTCGATGTATTAAGGTCATTGTCTTGTACGACCAAGCATGTTTTCTTGATGATTTGCAAAAATCGAATAATCGGTATGACCGTAACGTAAATGGTTGCACCATAGTGACAAAGGTTGAGATGTGATGTGCATGATTTGTGTATGTGTTGTTCGAAGACGAACAAGGATTTAAGTGTGGGGTAAGTGATCTTGGGCAGATTTATATGCCCAAGTGATACTCAAACGTATCATTTTTACCTTGTTTGTTGTGCAATGTGTATATAATATCATGTATTTGGTAATAAAATGCGAATTTAGACTAACCAACATGATTAGCATTTGTTTTGCAGGATAATGTGATTTTTAAGAGCTAAAATACGTGCTGGAACTATGTCAGAGTTGGACTTGGATGCGAGCGTGGAAAAGACCTCGGATGGCATATTTTGCAGTGGCTCCGCGATGGTGCCGTGCCACGCTGCCATCGCGGTAGCACACTGCCTGGGCAGAAATAAAAGTGGCAATTTCCAGTGTGCCTGCGCGTCAGCTCCGTGGCACGGAGACAGGCCTCCGCGATGGCCTCCGTGCCACGTTGAGGCTAATTATCCGGACCATGCAATTTCCAGAGAGGGTCCGCGTCCACGCCGTGTCACGGAGGCAGTGCTCCGCGTTGGCCTCCGTGACACGTTGCTTGTTATTCCGGGAAAAATTTCCCACTAGTATAAATAGCACACTTAGGTTATTTTTTTAAAAGGTTTTTTTTAGTTTTAGTTTTTTAGCCTGAGTTCAGAAGTGGGAGCAGGAACGTGGTTTTGTGGCAGTTGAAGAATAGAAAAGATAAGAGTTTTCTTCTCTTCCCTTCTTCTTTCCTTCAATTGTATGCATGATTCACACTCATTCTAGGATGATTAATCCAAGAATGAGTGGCTAATTCCTCTCTTGCTGAGGTTTTGAACTTGTGAAATGAATGTTGGTAATAATTGATATGGTTTCTTCTTCTTCTTGCATGTTGTTCTATTAATTCTTGTGCTTATTACATTCTTGATTGGCCACCATTAATGTATATCTAAAAAGTCCAATTTCACTCGAGAGAGCATGAAATTGGAAAGTTGTGAATTAATAGGGTATTGTTCTTAACTTGATTTGGGAAAATTGGGTTTTGATGTGCTTTCTTGATAGAAATATACTTGAAAGCCGTATTAGTCAATTTAGGAACCGGAATTGTAGTGTTAGGTCATAAATTTCATTTGATCACAGAAATGTAGACGAATGGTTTATGAAGCTAAAGTGAAATTAAATACGGAAGTTTTAATTTCTAGGCAAATGTTCTTGGCTAGCAATATGAAGAAGTAGATGACCAAATTATCATGATTATCAAGTTCATTACTCGTTCTTAACCTTGGCATGTGCATATCCATTGTCTAAACTCAACGTAAATAGTAGTTATTAATTTTAGTAGATAATTAGTTTAGAAACAAAACTTACTCAAATCTTGATTGGATTGTTGTTAACATAGTTAGAAATAGAATAGAGATATAGTAAACTAGGCAGTTTTGCATATCTAGAGCAGCCTCCTTGGATCGATACTTGGCTACTTAGCCACTTTATTACTTGTTTGACCATGTACACTTGCGTGTCGGTGTATAATATATATCGAGCAGCAGAGCGCGAACACCCTTCATTTGGAGTAAGTGCAGTATTATACACATCACATGTAATGGTAATACCCCCAATGTTCCTAAGACTAAGTTCGAGATTTTAAAGCTGTTCAGTAGGAAGAACTGATATTTTTTTCACAATACGGTCGATGGTATGAATCGTATGAGGATTGTATGACTAGTAGGATGTCCCGTAGTAAGGTACATCAGTTGGCCTTCAAAACCATGAGTCCCCACTATGAGTCATGATGTGTGAGTACGACTCGTTGTACGGATTGCAACAAGAGCTGGGGACTTTTCAGGTGTTTATCATACGAGTGGGGGATATGACTCGTACCAAGAAATTATGGATTGAGGATTCATGGAATTATTCAAAGGACTGATGTTTTAGGACTTGGTTAGTACGGAAGGATACCACGAGTCGTAGGTCGATTGTACAACTTATGGTACTTGTCATAGCTAATGGTAGTTCAGTTTTTCCTATGATATCATTTAGGATATTTTCGTAATATCTTAGATCCTAAGCCTTTAACTACATCGTCTTAATCTTATTTAGGAGGATTTTAAGAGGGTTTAGCCTATTCTAACCCTATTCCATCCCCATGCATGCAAGATTAGAGAATTCCTAAGGAGATCAAGCCTATAATTCGTCAAGTTCTTCAAGTATCTTGGGATTTCAAGGAAGACTATAGGATCAGATTACTCAGGTATATAGGGCTATGAATGGGAGTTTCCTTTCACTCTCATGCCCAAATTTCCCATTAAGTTTATGAATTCAAGTCTTAAAGTCAAGTTTATGATCATATGGGGTTTAAACCCAAATTCATGATATTCTCTATGTTTTAATCATGGATCAATTCCCTTCATATTTTAAATTATATTTTTTAAAATTCATGGACATGTTTTATACCTCTTTTGAATTACAATTCATGATTTCTAGTTTTGAAATTATTATGCTCAATTATGCAAGTTTCATGAAGAGTTAAGATTATGATCTATGCATTCAAGCATGATGAGATGTTTCGCGTGAAAGAACATTTATGAATTACCCATATATGAATCCATGATCTTTTGCTATCATGTCTATTTCAAGCATGTTAAAGTTTGGGCAAGACAACATGATCTATGTATGTGTATGATTTAGTTCAAGTTTATGATGTTAGCTTACCACATGGTTTTGGAGTTTAGACTCCCACTTTCAGCTTGTGTTATGTTTAAGACAAGGCTCCTCATATTCAGATTTTAGACTATGTATGTAATTTCATAATTAGCTTCATTGAAAAATGATGGTTCAGCTTCATTGAAAAATGATGGAGAGCATATGCATGCTTTTGAAAGTAACGTCTAGCACCAAGTAGGCTAGGGGTTTAGGTAAACCACGAACCTCTGAAAGACGCGCCAATGTAGGTTTATTCAGATTCATTGGGACCTCCTTTGTGAGCTTTCCTTGCCCCTAAGGGGCCTTCAGCTTGATATCAATGTCGTGGTAGCGCCCTTAGCCCTGGCAAGGGATGGACGGCTCTGCCCACTTAAGTGTAGTAGTTGGGATCACGTAAGCTCTATTGTGATTATGTTGGTTATATGAAGAATCTCCCAGTGTTCCTCATTATTTTAGTTATGTATGTTCATCAACTATGGTATTATGTTTTCAATAGGTTTGACTCAATGTTCAGTTTATCTGTTTTACTTATGATCATGAGTTTCAATTTTGGGTCATTCATTTTAGTTATGTAATTTAGTTATGTTTATTGTTTTCAAGCTATCAGCATGCAAGTCCTTTCTCTCAGAATCGTAGAATAATATGATTTATGTGATGCATGTTTTTAGTTTTACTCACTTAGCCTTTTTTACCTACCTAGCATACTCAGTACATTCCAAGTATTGAACGCATACTCTTTGTTGTATCATTCATGATGTAGATGTTTAGGCTCAGTCTTGCCATTAGCCAGTTTTTAGTTTTTAATCTAGACAGCTTGTTGGTGAGTCCTCATCCTTCGAGGACCTTTAGATGGTTTAGTTGTCATCATTTTAGTTTCAGATTTCAAGTGAGCTAGTTAGGGGTGTTATTCCATCAACACATCAGTATGTAAGAGGCTTATCAGACATAATTTGTATATTCAGCTTCGGATTCAGTGTTTGAGATTCTTTGATGTGTAAATTTTTTATTAGTCAGACTTTCGCTACTTCAGAATTTAGTCTTCCGCTTTATTTATGTCAAGCTTCAGTTTTCATTTTTATGTCATGGGTCGACTTGGAGCCATTTATGGTTCTAGGTTCGATGTTTAGATCCGGGCCTATGTTCGGATCGTGACAAACTTGATATCAAAGCCAAGGTTCAGTGTGTCCAAGAATGTATCAAACTCGCGTTAAGTAGAGTCTTTTTCAAGGGTGTGAATTGCTCCACACTTATGAAAAAGAGTCTACGAAACATTTTAGGAAATTTCCCTTTTTCCATGATCTATGTCATGTGATGAGATATTTCTCTATCCTTCTAACTTGTTCTATACACGTTTATAGAATCATGCCTCCTTGCAGAGTTAACGGATGAAGGAATGACAATGGAAATGGAAATGTCCATGTGAATGGCAATGGAGACGGGCACCATCAAGCCCACCAACCCCAGAGGATCATCTCCCTGAGTAGGTTGCGCATGCTGAGTATAGGGCAGCCCTCCAGATGCTGGCGCAGGCATTGACTGCTTAGGTTAATCTGCAGGCAGTAGCTCATGTTCCTCAGAATAGGAACACAGCAGCGTCTAGGGTTAGGGATTTCCTCATGATGAATCCCCTAAGTTTCCTGGGTCGAAAATGGATGAGGACCCACATGAGTTCGCCGAGGAGATTTAGAAGATTACCTAGATTATAGGGGTGACAGGGGAAGAGTGTGTAGTCCTAGCCTCTTATCAGTTGAAGGGGTTTCTTGTATTTGGTATAGATAGTTGAAGGATTGTTGGAGTCAGATTGGTCCCATTGGTTGGGATGCGTTTCCCACCGCATTCTCAGACCTGTTCTTTCCCCAAGAGATGAGGGAGATCAAGGTAGCAAAGTTAATGAATCTGAGAAAGAACAATATGAAAATCCAGGAGTATTCTCTAGAGTTCACCTGCTTGTCCATGTATGCACCGGAGATGGTGGCCCATTAGAGGGCTTGGGTGAGCAGATCTGTTAATAGGGTAGCAAACTATTTGGTCAAGGGTTGGAGGACCTCTATGCTATATCAGGACATTGATTTCTCCCAATTTGTTTTGTATGCCTAGCAGATGAAGGCAATGTAGATGAAGGAGAGGGAGAGAGGACAAGAGGGCCAGGACAGGTAGTTTTGGGTTCTCCTAGCAGAGCTCGATTAGTGGTCATCGCCAGTAGTACCACCAGAGATCATCAAACCTAACACCGTCAGTAATAATCATGCCATCCAGGTCTAGGCATGATCAGAGGGGACGGGCGTCAGGCTTTTGAGGTTAGGAGAGAAGGTCAGTGGAGCCGAATATTCAAGGATGTGACAGCTGTGGTGGGAGGCACACCGATCAGTTCTTGGCGATAATAGGTGCATGTTTCAGGTGTCGAAAGCCCTATAATATGCTTAGAGATCGTCCAGCAGCCGGATAGGGCCATGGTAGAAGTCGAGACCCAGCCACCAGTTCAGTAGCTTCACCAGCACGCTTAGCTCAGTAGGACGCATCCACTAGTCTAGGTGACGATTAGCATCAGAACCAATTTTATGCCCTCTCATCTCGTTAGGAATAGGAGGTCTCCCCAAATTTAGTCATTGGTATGTTATGAGTATTTCACGTTGGTGTTTATGCATTATTTGATCTAGGGGCTACCTTATCTTTTATTGCACCCTATGTTGCTAGCAGTTTCAGAGTCAGTCTCAAAATCCTATCAGGACCTTTCTCAATCTCTACTCCAATCGGTGACTCAATCATAGCTCGACGGGTGTACAAAAATTGCCCTATGACAGTCTTTCAGAAATTCACCTCATCAAATATAGTAGTGTGACATATGAAATTTTTTTTGATATTATCTTTGGCATAGATTGGTTACATGCATGTTATATAGAACCAGTGCGGTAACATTCCAATTTTTGGGTGAGACAGTCCTAGAGTGGAAGGGTAATTCAATTTTGCCTGTAAGTCGCGTTATTTTCTACCTTAAGTCCAGAAGGATGATTTCTAAGGGTTGTTTCTACCATCTAGTTTGGGTTAAGGATGCTACATCCGGGACACCGACTCTCCAGTCAGTTCCTATAGCGTGTGATTATCCATAAGTGTTCCCAGAAGATTTGCCCCGAGTTCCTCCCGAGCGGGAGATCAACTTTGGTATTGACCTTCTTCCTGATAGATAACCCATATCTATTCCTCCTTACAGAATGGCTCCATCTGAGCTAAAGGAGTATAAAGAGAACTTGAAGGATCTCTTAGACAAGTGTTTCATTAGACCTAGAAAATCCCATAGGGTGCACCAGTTCTCTTTGTTCTTAAGAAGGATGGTTCTCTTCGTATGTGCATTAACTATCAATGATACAACAAGGTCACAATCAAGAAAATGTATCCTCTCCCCGGAATTGATGATTTTCTTGTCCAACTTCAGGGTGCTAAGTGCTTCTCAAAGATAGATATCAAGTTTGGCTAACAATAGCTCAGAGTTAGAGAGAGTGACATCCCCAAGATAGCTTTTAGGACACGGTAAGGTCACTATAAGTTCATGGCTACATCTTTCGGATAAATGAATGATCCTGAAGCTTTTATGGATCTGATGAACAGGTTATTCAAGCCATATTTGGACATGTTCGTGATTGTGTTCATAGATGAGATTCTCATATACTTTAGGAGCGGGGAGGAGCACGCCGCTCATTTGAGGATTGTGCTACAAACTTTTAAGGATCGCCAGCTGTTTGGTAAATTCAGCAATTGTGAATTTTCGCTAAACTCAATAGCATTTTTGGGCCATGTGGTTTTAATTGAGGGTATACAGGCAGACTTCCAAAAGATAGAAGCTGTAAACAATTGACCTAGACTAGTTAAACCTTAAGATATCAGGAGCTTCTTGGGTTTAGCTGGCAACTACAAAAGATTTGTTGAGGGATTTTCATCCATTTGCGGCATCATTGAGTAAGTTGACCCAAAATAAAGTTAAATTTTAGTGGTCGGATTCCTATGAGAAGAGTTTTCAAGAGTTAAAGACTCGACTCACTTTAGCCCCAGCATTGACCCTACCCGAGGGTACAAGTGGATTTGTGGTGTATTTTGATGCCTCTAGGGTTGAACTTGGATGTGTGTTGATGCAGCATGGCAAAGTCATTGCGTATTCTTCTAGACTACTTAAGACTCATAAGAAGAATTACCCGACACACGACTTAGAATTGACAGCAGTTGTATTCGAACTGAAGATTTGGAGGCACTATTTGTATGGAGTGCATGTGGATGTGTTCACAAGCCACAAGAGCCTTCAGTATTTTTTTACTCAGAAGGTCCTAAATTTGCGACAAAGCAGTTGGTTAGAAGAGCTTCTCAAGGATTATGACACGAGTTTCCTTTATCATCCGGTCAAGGCCAATATGGTGGCGTATGGTATAAGTAAGATATCCATGGAGAGTATTTCTCACATGGAAGATGGAAGGAAAGAGTTGGTGAAGGATGTGCATTGGCTTACACGTCTATGAGTTCGCCTTCTTGATTCGACATATGGTGGTGGCATTGTGCAGAATGGCTTAGAATCTTCCTTGGTGACTGACTTAAAGTCTAGACTAGATGAGGATCACATTTTGGTAAAGTTGAAGGAAGCGGTTCAGAATTAGAAAGTAGAGGTCTTCTCCCAAGGGGGAGATAGGGTACTTCGATATCAGGGTCATTTGTTTGTTCCGGGTGTTGATGACTTGAGGGATCAGATGTTGCATGAGGCTCATGGTTGCCAATGTTCTATACATTCAGTTGTCACCAAGATGTACCATGACCTATGGGAAGTCTATTGGTGGAATGGTATGAAGAGGGACAAAGCAAAGTTTGTGCTAAGTGTCCGAATTGCCAACAACTGAAAGTGGAGCATGAAAGACTAGGAGGTGTACTTCAAGACATCATTATCCCAACTTGGAAGTGGAAAGAGATTAATATGGACTTCATCACAGGGTTACCTCGTACACGTCACCATTATGACTCTATTTGGGTGGTTATGGATAGGTTGACTAAAGCAACTCATTTTCTACCAGTCAAAACTACTGATCCAGTTGAGGACTACGCTATGTTGTATGTTCGGGAGTTATTTTTGTTGCATGGAGTTCCATTTTCCATCATATCACACAAAGGCACTCAGTCACTTCGCAGTTTTGGAAGTCCTTTGAGAAGGGTCTTGGTGCTTACGTCAAGCTTAGGATAACTTTTCAATTGCAGACGGATGGCCAGGCCGAGTGGACCATTTAGACTCTTGAGGATATGTTGAAAGCATGTGTGATTGACATCAAAGGTAGTTGGGATGATCATTTACCTCTTATAGAGTTTTCTTACAATAACAGTTACCACTCCAGTATTCAAATGGCCTATTTGAGGCTCTTTACGGGGGGAGGTGTATGTCGCCTATTGGTTAGTTTGAATTAGGTGAAGCTACGTTGATAGGGACAGACTCAGTTCATGAGGCTATAGAGAAAGTTCAACTTATTTGGGAAAGGCTGAAAATAGCTCAGAGTTGTCAAAAGTCCTATGCGGATGTGAGGAGGAGAGAACTTGAGTTTGAAGTGTATGATTAGGTGTTCTTAAAGGTATCTGCTATGAAGGGGGTGATGAGATTTGGAAAGAAAGGGAAGCTTAGTACCTGACATGTTGGCCCATTTAGGATTATGAGACGCGTTGGCAAGGTGGCCTATGAGTTTGAGTTTCCCTCAGAGTTGGCTTTTGTACATCCATTTTTCCATGTATCGCTCTTGAAGAATAGTATTGGTAACCCAGCTTTGGTTGTACCGGTGGAGAGAATTAGGGTGAATGAAAACCTTAGCTATGAAGAAGTCCCGTTTGAAATCCTTGATCTTCAGGTTCGGAAGTTGAGGAAAAAAGAAGTAGCTTTAATAAAGGTTTTGTGGAGTAATCAGTTTGTCGAGGGAGCTACATGGGAAGCCAAAGCAGATATGATGCCTAATACCTGCATCTTTTCCCTTCTGGCTTAGTTCCAACTTGAGGTACCAGTTTCCTCCTTAGTACTTTATTTAATTTTAGCTCTATTTCACTCTATTTAATTTCATGTATAGTTCATGTCTCTCAGTTTCCTATATGTCAGTGCATGTATGTGTGATTCATGAATTCAATTCAGTAATGTGTTTCAGTCTGGAGTCAGTCGCTCCGCCAATTCTCAGCTTCAGGTGTTTAGTATTTGGGATAGCAGATCCTTTCTGCAGTTATTCAGTATGTTTATGCACATTTGAGGTTGAATGTTCCTAAGGGATAGATATTGTAATTCCCCAGAAGTTCCTAAGACTATGTTTGAGATTTTAAAAGTGTTCAGCAGGAAGAACATGCATTTTTGTCTTAGTACGATCGATGGGACAAGTCATATGAGGATTGTACGACTCGCAGGATGACTCATAGTAAGGTTCAGTCGTTGGCCTTCGAAACCACGAGTCCTCTCTACGAGGCGTGGTGTGTGGGTATGACTCGTGGTACGGATCGTAACAAGAACTGGGGACTTTTCAGCTGTTGATTATAAGAGTGGGGGATATGACTCATAGGAAGAAGAAACAAATCATAGTAGGATTCGTGGAATTTTTTAGAGGAGCGATGTTTTGGGACTTGGTCAGTACGGAAGGATACCATGAGTCGTAGGTCAATTGAATGACTCGTGGTACGGGTTGTAGCAGCTAGCAGTTTAGTTTTTCCTGCGATATCATTAAGGGTATTTTCATAATCTCTTAGCTCCTAAGCCCTATACTACATCATTTTAAGCTCAGTTAGGAGGATTTTATGAGGGTTTTCTAACCTATTCCCTCCCCATGCATGCAAGATTAGAAAATTCCAAAGGAGATCAAGCCTACAATTCTTCAAGTTCTTCTCCAATTCTCTTGGGCTTTCAAGGGAGAGTGTAGAATCAGATTAAATATGTATGTAGGGCTATGAATGGCAGTTTTCTTTCACTCTCATGCCCAAATTTCTCATCAAGTCAATGAATTCAAGTCTTAAAGTCAAGTCTATAATCTTATGGAGTTTTAACCCAATTTCATGAAATTCTGTATATTCTAATCATGGGTCAATTCCCTTCATGTTTTAAATGATATTTTTTTAGATTCATGACCATGTTTTATACCTATTTTGAATTACAATTCATGATTTCTAGTTTTGAAATTATAATGCCCAATTATGCAAGTTGCATGAAAAGTTAAGATTAGGATCTATGTAATAAATCATGATGATATATTTAGCATGAAAGAATGCTTATGAATTAATGATTTTTGACTAGAAAGTCTATTTCAAGCATGTTAAAGTTTGGGCAATCCCACATGATCTAAGTATGTTTATGATTTAGTTCAAGTGTATGACGTTATCTTATCACATGATTGTGGAGTCTAGACTCCCACTTTCAACTTGTGGTATGTTTTGAGACAAGACTCCTCATATTAAGATTTCAGGCTATGTATGTTATTTCATGATCATCTTCGTTGAAAAATGATGGTTAAGCTTCGTTGAAAAATTATGGAGAGCATATGCATATATTTGGGAGTAGGGTGTAGCACTGAGTACGGTAGGAGTTCACGTAAACCCTGGGCCTCAGAACTACAACGTAGGTTTATTCATATTTATTGGTCCCTCCTTTGTGAGCTTTCCCTTCCCCCAAGGGGCCTTCAGCTTGATATTGATATCATGGTAGCGCCCTTAGCCCCGACAGGGCTTTGGACGACTCTACCCACTTGAGTGTAATAGTTGGGATCACGTATGCTCTACCGTGATTATGTTGGTTATATAACAAGTCTGCCATTGTTCCTCATGATTTAAATTATGAATGTTCATCAACTAAGAGATTATGTTTTCAATATCTTTGACCCAATGTTCAATTTATCAGTTTTACTTATGATTATCAATTTCAGCTTTGGATCATTCGTTTCAATTATGAAATTCAGTTATGTTTATTCATGTTCTCAAGATATCAGCATGCAATTCCTTACTCTCAAAATATTATAATGATATGATTTATGTTATGCATGTTTTCAGTTTTACTCACTTTGCTTGTCTTACTTACCTTGCATATTCAGTACATTCCAAGTACTAATCGCATACTCTATGTTTTAGCATTTCATGATATAAGCTTAGACTTTCAGGCTCAGTCTTGCCGCTAGCCAGTTTTCAGAGTTCAGTCCAGACAGCTTGTTGGTGAGTCCTCATCCTTTGATAACCTTTAGATAGTTGAGTTGTCTCACTTCAATTTTAGATTTCTAGTGAGCTAGTTGGGGGTGTTGTCCCATCAGCTTGTCAGTATGCTAGAGGCTTATAAGACATAGTTTGTATATTCAGCTTTTGATTTAGTGTTTGAGATTCTCTGATGTTTAAATGTTTCATTATTCAGACTTTCGCTATTTCAGAATTTTGTCGTCCGCTTTATTTATGTCGAGGTTCAGCTTTCATTTTCATGTCATGAGTCAACTTGGAGCCATTTATGGTTCCAGGTATTGTGTCTAGATTTTGGCCTGTGTTCGGGTCGTGGTAGAAATATCGCATTCCCTATCATAGGAGGTAGGCGAATGGCACCCGCTATATTGGGCATCACGGGATCATCATCCTTGTGACCCATATGTTGATCCACAAAACCTTCTCCTTCTTGTGAGTGTTGACTCATATCAAGATAAACCTAAATGGCACCAATCATAGGAGTAATGTCAAACCAACCAAGACTCAACAAATCAATTCAAATAACAAACAACTAAAGGCTATCAAACTATATTCTCCGGAAACGATGCTATTTTTTTATAACGTCCAAATTCACTCCTCTAATCGAAAGAGTGTAAATGGTCGTTGGCAAAACAAATATACCCAATAAGTGTCGGGGTCGAATCCCATAGGGAATAGTAGTTGATCAAGCAAGAGTTGTCAATCAAATTGAAGTCACTTGTATCAATATCTCAAAAATAATAAAGTAAAAATCGGGGAAATCACAACTTGTTAATTGAACTACAAATTCTCATACGAAAATAGGGACAAAGCATAGAAAATACAAAAGGAGAAAATACCGGGGTGTTATATTAATGAGGCATTATTGGATTGGGATTACTAATAGCTCCTAACATTACTCAATAGTATAATTAGTTGTGGACGAGGTGGCACCCTACATTTTTCAACCAATTAGGCGCCCTATAGCTCGGGTTTTCTAAAACCCCAAAGTTCTTTTCACAACAACCACATCAACTTGGGTAAGAATAAACTAATTCTAGTTTTGATTCTCAATGGGTGTGTGACAATGGGTTTTGAATATCTCTAGCCCAACCCCACATGATCAGCATCCAATTACTCACTAGTGTTTCATCACCCATACTCTCAATTCCTTTTTCAAGAAAAAATTAGAATAAGTAAATACAACTTACATTTGCAACTATGAGTATTTAGATTATAACTCAGATAAAACACTAGAAATATACCAATTAAGCAAATCTGAGATCAATTAAATAGTAGCCAATCCAAATCTACCCCAATCTTTTACACACCCCTAGTAAGGAATTTAGCCACTAATGTAAGTAGAAGAAGACATTGCATTAAGTAATAATTCAATATCCATTCAACAAAATTATTTAGAAAATTAAAGCACAAGGTTCTAGTCTACAATGGAGTTTTTCTACCTTTTCAAAGAAGATGAAGATGAAGATTTCTTTCTTTACAATTCAATTCTCCCACTTCTCTCTAATTTCTATTCAATATTCAATATAATGAAATGTTTTTTTCCTTGTTTCTAGAAAGGTACAAAAGTAGGATATAAAAATGCGCCTTTTCTTTAAATCGGACGCTTTTTCCCTTTTCTAGTCAGAGTTGTTTATCTAAAGTGTCATGACCACCGAGTGGACCAATGAAATTGAGTTCTGAGTCTGATTCTGATAACTGGGAGGTAACACAGACACCTCAAGGATTTCTATAGTCAAACTGATCAGCTGACAATTTTGGAATAGCGGAAATTCTACGTTCTCACTAAATTGAACGGCTAAACAGCTAACAGAGTATTCAACTTATTCCGATAACATGGGAATCCACAACATGGCAAAAATCTAAAGAAAATCAGAAAACCTCATCGGACAAGCAATACTATAGTTTTCTCATTCGTACCAGGGCTAAAATCGTTCTTATCAAGGGAGTAATTACTCAACATCTAAAAGATAAGGAATACTATAAAATCATCCCAAATCACACTTCACAAACTATGAGGAATTCAATACATAAATACATTTCATTCGAAGGTTGAGGGCTTAAATTCACTTTTGCAGGAACATCAACAATTTGGTCAAGAACTGATGGAGATCATATCAACAATAAGCATGGATATCATTCTATGTGAAATCAACTAACATAAACATGTAATCTCTTCGTACTCGAAAGTTTAGGGCTAAGACTGATAGAGAAACTATAAGAGGCTTTTGGGGTACACAAGGGGAGAACTATCCCTTTTTGAATTCCCACATACCTGACTAAAATTTCCCAAAGAAGAAAAACTCAAATTGCTGCAATGGAGAAAACCCTAAGCTTGCTTGAGAGTTTCTTGAGAGGAGAGCTTACAATATATTTCTTTTCTGAAAATTAAATGGGAATGAGGGAGAAACCATTTTGTCCCTCTAAATCACCTCAAAATTTTACAAAATGACCTAGTTTAGGATCTAGGAGGTTAGGAATTTACAAAAGAATCCCTAGACAAAGACCTGAAAGGTCGATGGGATCCCAACGGGTCACTCAACGAGTCGTTGGTTGAGACCACGACTCGTTGGGACCTCTCATTGGGTCTACCTCCTGAAAATTGAAAAAAATACCAGATCTGGCCACAGGGATCCCCACGAGAGACCTAATGGCTCGTTATTGTCACCCACAAGTCGTTACATCAGTCGTAAGTACACTGTCCAAAACTTCACATGGGACTCCTGACAGGCCATCACACGAGTCGTTACTTGTGACCATGACTCGTGGTCACCATCCGTCAGGTATACTGCCTCCCCTTTCTTGATACCCTTCCCATGACTGACCACACGAGTCGTTAGATCTCATAACGACTCGTTAGGTGAGTCGTTCTGAGGCTTTTCTTCAGATTTCCTATTTTTTTCTTTTTTTCAGTCCTGAACCTAGTCTTTGAGTTTCCGGGGCATAACACATGACTTTTATTTTGTTTCGAACTCATCTAGGAAGGTTTTATGCCTTTTTCCTTTGATTTTGCGTGTATTAGGCACAAACAAAGAAAGAAAAGGAATTGAACAAAGAGCAAGTGCTAGAAATAGAAGAACTAGTTTTCATAGGTTTGACATAGGAAAAATGCAAGTGAGGCGCATAGAGTTGCACTGACTTGAAGCTGAAGAAGAACTGTGAAATGCATATTGGCACCTGTTTACACACCTTGTATACTCGATGGACAGTGTCGGGTGAGAGACAGCCTTAATTACGAGGAGGTTTCGATGGAAATACCGGATCATCAGTTTTGAAGGCTAAGAAACAAAGAAGTAGCTTCAGTTAAAGTTTTATGGAGGAATCATCATGTTGAGGGAGCTACATGGGAAGCCGAAGCAGACATAATGGCTAGATATCCATATTTATTTTTTACGGCTCATTTCCATCTTAAGGTATCAGTTTTTTCTCTAAAACTCTATTCAGTTTCATGTTCAGTTCATGTGCCCTAATCTTTTTCATGTATATGGATATGTATGTGATTCATGAATGTAGTTCAACCATGTTGTTTGAATTGTAGTAAGTCAGTCCATCAGTTTTCATATTTTATGATCAGTATTGAGTATGATGATTGCATTTCTCTATGTTTCTTCTTGATTTTCAATATTCAAGGACGAATGTTCCAAAGAGGAGATATTGTTATATCCCGAAAGCCAAAGGTCAGACATAAGAGTTGAAATGGAGAAAACTAGAAATTTGGCACTAGGTCACAGAACGAGTTGTTCTGTGACCCATGGGGTAGACCACGAGTCGTGAAGAGACTCGTGGTGAGGTGCAGGAGTTGACCTGAAATTTTGGGTTTTTAAGTTCCCACGGACCTGACCATGAGTCATGGACAGTCTCCACGACTCGTTGAGTCAGTCGCGTTCAAGGGCTATAGGAAGGAGAAGAAAACGTTGGCAGTGTACCCTACGGTTGGTCACCATAAGTCGTGGTCAGACTTGGTCACCATAAGTCGTGGTAAGACACCACGATTCATGGGATGAGTCGTGGACAGCCGGTTGCTGAAGATTTAAGATTTTGGGTAGTGAACGAGACGAGTTATAACCATGAGTCACCAATAACAACTCGTAGGGTCCCTCGTGGCAAGCCCCAGACAAATTTTTGATAGTGCATATTACGACTGAGACCACGAGTCATGGTCCTTGGTAACGATTTGTCTAGTCCCTCATGGGGACTGGCAGTCAGTTAAGTTTGCAAATTTAGTAAGGGCTTTTCCGTAATTCCTATGATCATAAAGACTAAACTACGTCGTTTTAAGCTAGGAATGATGAGTTTTAAGAGGGGTAAGTTCATTTTAGGCTATTCTTGCTCATGCATGCAAAGTTAGAGAGCTAGAGAGGTGATTAAGCTAATTTTCCAAGGTTTTCCATCCAATTCTTCCTTGGGCATGTAGAGAAGTTATATAATCAAATCCCTTTAGGTATGTAGAGTTATGACTGGGTGAATCCTTTCACACCCATGCCCAATCTCTCTCAAAATCATGAAATCATGTTCCCATTAAAATCATGTTTCAAGCTTTATGAATTTAAAATCATGTTTGGCTTTCCCTTAATGAATCATGGGCAAATTTTATGTTGTTCCCATTAAAATCATTCTTCAAGCTTTATGAATTTAAAATGCTCATCTATGATAAATTCATGAAAGTTGAGATTTATGATGAATGTTCAAGTATGATGAGATATTATTGATGAAAATCATGTTTTCAAGTTACTCATGTTTATAATCATGTTTTCAAGTAAATTGAGTATTCTCAAGAATGTTAAAGTATTGGGAAATTCCCATATGTTCAAGTATGATTGTGACTGTTTTTCGAATTAAGCTTACCACATTGTTTTGGAGCAAAGACTCCCAATACTTTAGCTTGCGGTATGGTTTGAGCTAAAGCTTCTCATATATGATTTCAGATTTAAGATGTATTTGATAATTGAGATTCGTCAATAGATGATGGTGAGCTTTGTTGGTGAGTCCTCATCTGTCGAGGGTTCCTCTTTTAATTAGTTATGTTTTAGTATTTTCAATTTCATACTTAGAGAGTTAATTGGGGTCTTGTCCCATCAAATCATCAGATTTAGAGGCTTTTCAGACAATAGAATGTATTCAGCTTCAGACTCGTGTTGTATTTCTGGATTATGCATTCTTCTAGACTTCCTCTATGTTTATTACATTAATTCTTCCCCTTGAATTGATTAAGTTAGATGTATGTTCACGTCATGGGTCGACTTGGGGTCTCCCGGGGGCTCCTTGTCTCTTGTCTCGATCCGAACCTATGTTTGGGTCGTGACACTAATGTTTCCTGATGTATCGGGTGTTATTCGCCTACCACCTATGGTAGGGACTGTTGTCTTTCATGTGAAAATTATTATGCTACAATTGTTACAAATGAAGGGGCTATAGGAGGACAACCAAGTGAATACACCAATAGGCACCTCCACAACTTCCTTGAAATCTACCAACCATTTAATATCACCAACATTAGCCAAGAGTCAATTCGGCTGAGGCTTTCCCCATTCTCATTAACGGGAGAAGATGATGGAGGCTTTATTGGATAGATTCTTCCCTCCCTCGAGGATGCTTTAATTGAGGGACAAAATCAACAATTTTAGATAACTTCTAGGAGAACTCCTGCATGAAGTTTGGCTTCACTTCAAAATGAAAATTGCAATATTTCCCATCTTTTCCCTACCTGATGGAGTTCTACTCCAATGCTTCTATTGTTCCCTTGACTCAAAAAATAAGTCAATGGCCAACAACCTCATTGGTGGGTCCTTGATGAACCAAACATATAGATTAGCCAAAACTCTCCTAGATCATTTAACAAAGCTGAACAGATCATGGCACTCTAGGGACACCAAGGTTTGCTCAAGTGGTGCCATTCCTAGCTTTGTGATGGTAGAGATGAGAGGACGTGATGAAAAAAGGGATGAGACTTTTGCAAAAATGATGACCCATCTTGAGCTGCACCAAGCATGTAATGGGGCTGGAGCCAAGAGTGTGAAAACAGTGGGAACCCAAGGCCACATGCAATATGAAGGGGAGGCTTCACCTCCAAGATACAAAGAAGAATGTCAATGTATGGTTGGCCAATTGGGGGGTTCTCTTCAGGGATATCAAAATTCCAACAAAGGCTCTTAGCGTCCTTGTGATGACAATCAAGGTTGGAGGAATTGAGAAAATAAAGGTTAGAATGATGGGAATAAAATATGAGGAAATCGGGAACCAAATCGTGAAGGAGAGCAATACTATAGAAGTTCAAATCCATATGTCCCCCTTCCCCAAGGTTCAGGCATCCCAAATGCAACCCGGAGTAAGTGATGTTGGCAACTCAAAGATAGAGAAGATGTTGGCAAGAGTTTTAAAGAAGGTTGAGTCCATGGATAGTGGGGTGAGGGAGCTTAAAGGGGAGGTGTCCAACCTCACCCAAATGGTGAGCTCTCATTCTGCTTCCATCAAGCATTTGGTGTCACACCCCGCCTTAGGGGGTATGACTGGCACCTGGTGCCCTACTAGGACCTGACCTGCTGAACTGTTAAGCCTAGGCACATCTGGTGCCTGGCTGGCTCCGATTCACATTTCTGGAAACAAAGGGCTATATAACAGCTGTAAACACAGCCCCCGGCCCATTGGCCTATAGCCTTCTGTTCCTGTATTAACAGCTGACCAGAACATAGCAACTCAGGGAAACCTATGTGGGCCGACAAGGCCACCATGCTGTCTAGTTATCTGCAACTCAATCATAACGTATTAAAAAGCTACGTGACCGGCAAGGTCACCACTACTGACAACTATGGCCCCACACGACCATCACAATAAAAAGAAGGAATGCTAACAACTATACAACTGCACGGCCCCTCACGACCGGCTCATCTAACCACAGGGAATATATACAGACTGCAAGCCTCTTGGAAGAATAATAGAAATGATCGGGACAGGGCCCCGACCTACCCGTACTGTACAGAAAAAGGGACTGAACTACACCTCTAGAATTTCAATCTCCGGATGACAGGAGCTGAATACTCGACCGCTGATGGGGATCACGTAGTATCGCCTGCTCGTCTATGGGTACCTGCAGGCAAGTAATGCAGTGCCCCACTGGGCGTCAGTACCGCTGGTATTGAGTATGTAAAGCAATAACTGAAAGAGATATCTGAAATCAATAACATGACTGACGAAACGGAAATAAGAAGAACTAGATTAACTATCTGACGGTGTAGATCGTACCTGTTCTTAATCATACTGAAGGGAGTAGGAATCATACCTGGAGACGTATCATTCTACTACTAATTTGCTCATATCTAATGTAATATAGCTTAACATACATAACATAACATGGCATACACAACCTTACCCGGCCCCCATAAGCCGGGAGGTACAATCAACACATAATCTATACCCCTACCCTGGTCATCCCATCTCCTATACTGGCTGTAAGCATCCCGCCGGTCCCCTGGGTATGCACTTGGGCTCGCTGAGCCCCTGACTATAACTGCATCTGAGTCCGGAGGACTCCTGAATCTGCACCCGGGCGTATCCGCTCGACTGGGGTGTGTAAGGGCCGATCAAGGCACAAATATGGGGAAAACTGGCATCCCATCTTCATCCCCTGTGGGACAGCATGCCACTCCGTGGAGTGACGTATCCTCGTCCTCTGGCGGACGAGTCGATACAGCTATTAACCCTGGGCGGTAATGGATGCTAGGTAATCCAACCCTAAACAATACAATGGTCTCAACTGGTAATATTGTCTGTGTATCTCACATGCTGAGGCTAATAAGGGTAAAGTACCGTATATATTACATGCTGAGCTACTGATAGTAATCTGTATGTATCTGTTACGTGCTAAGGCAGGTAAATACATATAAATATGAACATAATCCCCTGCCAGACTGTACTGGTACAAATGCTATACAAGATAGTGTTTCTGCTGAAAACTATGTTGTTTACTGAGTTTCTGTATTAACATGATTTCCTGTTTCTAACATACTTTCTAATCTTCATTTTAGTCTATTATTCTAGTTCTGAAATGCTTTACGGATACTGTACTACTTCTCGGGGTTTCAACTGAACACAACAATATCTTAACATGACATATTACATCACATACTGAGTATACTGGGCAATCTCTAACACTTGCGTTAAAATCTATATCATACTGATAGGTCTCGTACACGTTACAACCCAATGCTTCTCATATTGTACCAATATTCATAATAACGCAATACTCGACTTCTGAACATTCTACTGGTCTGTAAATTACTATACTGTCTCAATGTTACTCAACTTGCCGAGGAAACTAACTTTACATACCTTATCTTCAACTATTCGTCCGTCGGACGAGGCTCGGCCGATGCTTCAACTATTTTCTCCCAACTGCATTTATAAATGCGTCAATTAATACTAAATACAGCTTTACTATAAAGAGCAACGTTACTTTCGATATAGTTTATAGCCTAAACTTCGGCTTATCGAAAGACGATCGAAAACTCGCTATTTTTCAGCGGCCCAGAAGGGAGAAATATTCACTTCTCAGCTAGGAACACATAGACACTAATTTAGAGCAATTCCACTTACCTTAGCTCGGTGGCTCGCCGATTCGTCGGCCGTATTTCACGAAACTAAATCCATAGAAATGCTCTCTGCTGCTAAATACTTTGGTATCTAGGATTAATTTGAGTTTGGGAAGCGTTTGGCAGCGTAATCGGACGAAAATATATAATTTCCTTCGTCTTCTTCTGCTTTACTGCGTGTTCTGGAATTTTATAAAGTGTTGAATGAGTTTAAACCGAAGTGGGGGTCTTATATACTTGGGCCTGAACTTGGGTAACGTGTCACGGAGCCATCGCGGAGGCCTCACCTCCGTGACACGCTGCCATCGCGGAGGGGCTCTGCCTCGGCTCCTCCCGCGATGGTTCGATGGATTTCTCATCCGATCTTTTCCCGGGCCTCTCTCCAGCACGTATGGCCTTCAAATATGCTTAACAACCATGCTCATAGGTCGTCTATGTGCCGGGAATTCTATGGGGTATAACATTCTCCCCCCCCCCCTTAAGAACATTCGTCCTCGAATGTATACTGTCATCTAGAGGACTACTTACTTTACTTTCTAGAAAAATTTCGGCAGAGTTTCCCCTGTAATATGGACTATCGCAAAAACCTGAAATGCAGAAAAGTCCAACACAGTCACTGCACACAATATTCTAAGATCCACTGGACAACTAAATATCACTTCTTTCGTTATCATTTACAACATACAACCATAAGGTACGGCATAAATAATAATACGGACATACATGTCGCCTGATTAGGCCTGAAATAGGTGAGTCTATCTGGTTTTCATATCTTCTTCAGCCTCCCACGTCATTTCCTCCCGATTTCTGTTACGCCACAATACTTTGACAGATGCCACATCTTTAGTTCTCAGTCTGCGAATCTGTCTATCTAAAATGGCTACGGGAACCTCTTCATAGGCTAACTCTTCTGTGACCTGAACATCCTGAACTGGAACTACTGTAGAAGGGTCCCCTACGAGCTTCCTTAGCATAGAAACATGGAATACTGGGTGAACAGATGCTAATTCTGGTGGCAAGTTCAACTCGTATGCAACTCGGCCTATTCTTCGCCGAATCTGGTATGGCCCAATGAATCTTGGGCTAAGCTTGCCTTTCTTGCCAAACCTCATTACTCCTTTCATCGGGGACACTTTCAGGTATACCCAGTCATTCACTGCAAATTCTAGATTTCTGCGCCGTATATCTGCATAGGACTTCTGGCGGCTCTGAGCAGTTAGTAAACATTCTCGGATAAGCTTTATCTTTTCCTCGGACTGCCGAACAATGTCTGGGCCAACTAATGTTGATTCTCCTATTTCAAACCAGCCCACCGGCGATCTACATTTTCGCCCGTATAATGCCTCGAAAGGCGCCATCTGAATAGCTGAATGGTAGCTGTTATTATAAGTAAATTCAATTAACGAAAGATGTTCATCCCAGCTTCCCCCAATATCTAACACACACGCTCGTAGCATATCTTCGAGTGTCTGAATTGTACGTTCAGCCTGCCCATCTGTCTGAGGATGGAATGCTGTGCTCAAGTTAATCTGCGTTCCCAAACCTTTCTGAAATGACTGCCAGAATCTAGCTGTAAACTGTGCTCCCCTGTCTAAAATGATAGATACCAGCACCCCATGCAATCTAACTACTTCTCTGATATACAATTCGGCATAATCCTCAGCTGAGAAGGTAGCCCTCACTGGTAGGAAATGAGCTGATTTTGTCAGCCTATCAACTATTACCCAAATGGAATCATTTCTGCGTCTAGTACGAGCTAACCCTGTAACAAAATCCATGTTTATTGCTTCCCATTTCCACATAGGTACCGTTATCTCTTGCGTCAAACCGCCCGGTTTCTGATGCTCGGCTTTTACCTGCTGACAATTAGACATCTAGATACAAATTCAGCTATCTCAGCTTTCATACCTGGCCACCAGTAGATGTCTCTGGTATCGTGGTACATTTTCGTCGCCCCCGGATGAAGGGAATAGCGAGCATAATGTACCTCATGCATGATTCGTCCGCGAAGCCCTGAAACATTTGGGACACAGAGGAGGCCCTTACAACGTAGCACATTATCCTCGGTTATCTGAAAATCTGGCTCCTTACCCTTATGAACTCTATCTCTGAGCTGGACTAAATCGGGATCCTCGTACCGTCGTTCTTTTACCTCTGTAACCAATGATGACACCGCAGAATTCTGAATTACTGCTCCATTATTTTCTTTTTCCATTACTAGAACGGCTAGGCCAGCTAACTGATTAATTTCCTTGGCTAACTTCTGCTTCTCAGGTCGCAAATACGCTAAACTCCCTATTGACTTACGGCTCAGGGCATTCGCTACAACATTAGCTTTTCCGGGGTGGTATAGAATATTCACATCATAATCTTTTAGCAGCTCCAACCAGCGGCGTTGCCGTAGATTCAACTCCCTCTGAGTGAAAATGTACTGTAAGCTCTTATGATCTGTGTAAATATCAACATGGACGTCATACAGGTAATGCCTCCACATTTTTAAGGCGTGGATTACTGCGGCCAATTCCAGGTCGTGGGTAGGATAATTCTTTTCATGTTTCCTTAGCTGTCTGGAAGCATATGCAATTACTCTACCATGCTGCATCAACACACAACCTAACCCAACACCTGACGCGTCACAATAGACTGAGTAGCCTTCTGTGCCTTCCGGCAATGCTAATACTGGGGCGGAGGTTAATCTGTCTTTCAGTTCCTGGAAGCTCTGCTCGCATGCCTCCGTCCACTGAAACTTTGCTGCTTTCTGTTTCAATTTAGTTAGAGGTGCTGCAATGGTCGAGAACCCTTCAACAAACCTCCTATAATATCCTGCCAACCCCAGAAAGCTACTAACTTCCGTCGGAGTGGTAGGCCTAGGCCATGACTTAACTGCTTCTATCTTCTGCTTGTCTACCTGTATACCAGCGTCTGAGACAATATGCCATAAAAAGGCCACTGAGTTAAGCCAGAATTCACACTTCGAAAATTTAGCATACAACTGGCGGTCCCTGAGAATCTGGAGCACTATTCCCAAATGAGTCCGGTGATCTGCTTCAGAGCGAGAATACACCAGAATGTCATCAATGAATACTATCACGAACAAGTCCAGGAAAGGTCTGAAAATACTGTTCATCAGGTCCATAAAGACTGCTGGGGCGTTCATTAACCCGAAGGACATAACTAGAAATTCAAAATGTCCATATCGGGTCCTAAACGCTATCTTAGGAATATCTTTCTCACGTACTCGGACCTGGTGATATCCGGACCGCAAGTCAATTTTTAGAAAAGTATCTGGCTCCCTGCAACTGATCGAATAAGTCATCAATTCTGGGGAGCGGATACTTGTTCTTTACTGTAACTTTATTTAGCTGCCGATAATCTATGCACATTCGGAGCGAGCCATCTTTCTTCCTCACGAATAAAACTGGCGCACCCCATGGTGAAGTACTCGGCCTGATAAAACCTTTATTTAACAAATCTTTCAACTGCTCCTTTAATTCTCTGAGTTCTGCAGGAGCCATACGATAAGGAGGTATTGATATTGGTTGCGTGCCTGGTAACAAGTCGATAGCAAAGTCTATTTCCCTTTCTGGGGGAATACCAGGTAACTCATCAGGAAATACATCTGGGAATTCATTCACCACTGGGACAGACTGGAGTGTCAAAGATTCTGCTTGGATATCCTGAACTCTGACCAGATGATAAATGCATCCCTTGGATATCAACTTCCTCGCCTGAAGGTAGGAAATAAACCTACCTTTTGGCGTAGCGGTGCTGCCCTTCCACTCCCGTACTACTTCTCCTGGGAAGTGGAATCGGACCGTTTTGGTCCAACATTCAACATTGGCAAAGCAAGGTACTAACCAGTCCATACCCATTATGGCATCGAAGTCTATCATTTCTAACTCGACCAGATCTACTATGGTCTGACGGTCAGCAATCTCTACTGTACACCCGCGGTAGATTCGGCTAGCTGTGATAGAGTCACCGACGGGCGTAGATACTAAGAAGGGCTGTTGTAATGATTTTGGTACAATACTAAACTTCCGTGCCACAAATGGAGTAATATAGGACAAAGTAGACCCTGGATCAATTAACACATAAGCAGGGTGTGAGCAGATAGTTAGCATACCTGTCACAACATTAGGCGACGCTTCTGAATCTTGCCTCCGTGGTAAGGCATATGTGCGGCTTGGTCCTGCACCTGTACTGGAGGCCCCTGATCTGCCCCGACCCCTGCCTACTGAACCTGAGGGCCTGCGCCCAGTCGAGGATGCTGTGGTTCGTGACCCTGCTGATATCCTATCCTGTTTATCGCGGTCCTCTCGACCTCTGGCTGGGCAATCTTTCATCAAATGGCCTTCTTGGCCACAAATATAACATGCGGTGGAGCCATATCTGCATGCTCCAGGATGGCGTCGATTGCATATAGGGCAAAGTGGTAGGGTATACCTACTCTGCTCCGCCCTCCTCTGTGATGGTGAATCTGCCATCTGCGAGCCTCTACCAGTCTCTGACTGCCCCCTGCGGCTGAATCTACCCCCTGTGACTGTGGCGGAGGCGGGGGCCTAGGCGGCCTGTCTGACAATCGGGGCCTGGGTCCTCCCCGGGCCTCTCTCTGTAACTCAACTGGCCTGTCCCGGCGACGCTGTTCCTGATTAACCCTTCTGACCTCTCGTTGTCGCTGTCTGATGCCCTCAATATTCTGGGCAAATGCCTGAATTCGAGCAATGTCCATGTCCTCTCGCAGTGTGGCTGTAGTGCAAATCTCAACATATTCTAGATTCAACCCCGTAATAAAGCGATGCACTCTGGATGCCATGGTATCAACGAAGGTCGGTGCATATCGGGCTAAGGAATCAAACTGCAAGGAATATTCCCGAACACTCATGGCCCCCTGTTCTAGATGTAGGAACTGGTCTACCCGGGCCTGTCGAATCTCCCGCGGCAAATAATAATCCAGAAAGGCTCCTGAAAAGCTGGACCAGGTGGGAGGGGAAACATCTCTCCCTCGGGACCTCTCCCAGCTTTCATAACATAACACCGCAATATCCCGTAACCGGAATGCTGCCAACTCAACTGACTCGGTAGACGTGGCATGCATAACCCTGAAGATCCTCTGCATTTGGTCCAGAAAATCCTGAGGGTCCTCTGTCCGATCCGTACCTGTAAATTCTGGAGGATTCAAAGCTAAGAACTCTCGGACCCTCGAACTACCGGGCCCTTCTGAGGATTCTGCAACTGTGGATGGCATTGGCTGACGCTTAGCAGCCATCATTTGTGCTAACATAACTACAGCACTCCTAACCTCCTGGTCAGAAGGGGTCGGTATAGGGGCTGCTGAAGGTAGTGTGGCCCCAAGTGGCTCTTGACGTGGTGGAGATTGCTGAGGAGGCTGGGACGATACCTCTATAGTGCCCTTTGATCGGGCTGTCTCTAAACGAGGGTGAGGCATCCTGCTAGTGCCTTCCCCTGCTGCAACATCTAAGTTCCGACCTGTGATAGGATGGCGCTGGTCTGACATTATCTGTAACCAAAGAATACGGTAAGATTTTAGGGACTCTACCCTATACTATACCGCTCTACAGCACGACTGAATAAGAATAAAAGACAACCATCCTATCATGCCTTGCAGCCTCCTATCCATAGTATGTGGTGCACAACACATCCATGGACAAGACTCTGCTTAGCACGGCTTGTAGAATCCCTGGGATACGACCTGCGCTGATACCAAGTTTGTCACACCCCGCCTTGGGGGGTATGACTTGCACCTGGTGCCCTACTAGGACTTGACCTACTGGACTGTTAAGCCTGGGCACATCTGGTGCCTGGCTGGCTCCGATTCACATTTTTGGAAACAAAGGGCTATATAACAACTGTAAACACAGCCCCCGGCCCATTGGCCTATAGCCTTCTGTTCCTGTATTAACAGCTGACCAGAACATAGCAACTCAGGGAAACCTATGTGGGCCGACAAGGCCACCATGCTGTCTAGTTATCTGCAACTCAATCATAACGTAGTAAAAAGCTACGTGACCGGCAAGGTCACCACTACTGACAATTATGGCCCCACACGACCATCACAATAGAAAGAAGGAATGCTAACAACTATACAACTGCACGGCCCCTCACGACCGGCTCATCTAACCACAGGGAATATATACAGATTGCAAGCCTCTAGGAAGAATAATAGAAATGATCGGGACAGGGCCCTGACCTACCCGTACTATACAGCAAAAGGGACTGAACTACACCTCTAGAATTTCAGTCTTCGGATGACAGGAGCTGAATACTCGACCGCTGATGGGGATCACGTAGTATCGCCTGCTCGTCTATGGGTACCTACAGGCAAGTAATGCGGCGCCCCACTGGGCGTCAGTACCGCTGGTATTGAGTATGTAAAGCAATAACTGAAAGAGATATCTAAAATCAATAACATGACTGACGAAACGGAAATAAGAAGAACTAGATTAACTATCTGACGGTGTAGATCGTACCTGTTCTTAATCATACTGAAGGGAGTAGGAATCATACATGGAGACGTATCATTCTACTACTAATCTGCTCGTATCTAATGTAATATAGCATAACATACATAACATAACATGACATACACAACCTTACCCGGCCCCCATAAGCCGGGAGGTACAATCAACACAGAATCTATACCCCTACCCCGGTCATCCCATCTCCTATACTGGCTGTAAGCATCCCGCCGGTCCCCTGGGTATGCACTTGGGCTCGCTGAGCCCCTTACTATAACTGCATCTGAGTCCGGAGGACTCCTGAATCTGCACCAGGGCGTATCCGCTCGACTGGGGTGTGTAAGGGTCGATCAAGGCACAAATATAGGGAAAACTGGCATCCCATCTTCGTCCCCTGTGGGACGGCATGCCACTCCGTGGAGTGACGTATCCTCGTCCTCTGGCGGACGAGTCGATACAGCTATTAACCCTGGGCGGTCATGGATGCTAGGTAATCCAACCCCAAACAATACAATGGTCTCAATTGGTAATACTATCTGTGTATCTCACATGCTGAGGCTAATAAGGGTAAAGTACCGTATATATTACATGCTGAGCTACTGATAGTAATCTATATGTATCTGTTACGTGCTGAGGCAGGTAAATACATATAAATATGAACATAATCCCCTGCCAGACTGTACTGGGGCAAATGCTATACAAGATAGTGTTTCTACTGAAAACTATGTTGTTTACTGAGTTTCTATATTAACATGATTTCCTGTTTCTAACATGCTTTCTAATCTTCATTTTAGTCTATTATTCTAGTTCTGAAATGCTTTACAGATACTGTACTACTTCGCGGGGTTTCAACTGAACACAACAATATCTTAACATGACATATTACATCACATACTGGGTATACTGGGCAATCTCTAACACTTGCGTTAAAATCTATATCATACTGATAGGTCTCGTACACGTTACAACCCAATGCTTCTCATATTGTACAAATATTCATAATAACGCAATACTCGACTTCTGAACATTCTACTGGTCTGTAAATTACTATACTGTCTCAATGTTACTCAACTTGCCGAGGAAACTAACTTTACATACCTTATCTTCAACTATTTGTCCGTCGGACGAGGCTCGACCGGTGCTTCAACTATTTTCTCCCAACTGCATTTATAAATGCATCAATTAATACTAAATACAACTTTATTGTAAAGAGCAACGTTACTTTCGATATAGTTTATAGCCTAAACTTAGGCTTATCGAAAGACGATCGAAAACTCGCTATTTTTCAGCGGCCCAGAAGGGAGAAATATTCACTTCTCAGCTAGGAACATATAGACACTAATTTAGAGCAATTCCACTTAACTTAGCTCAGTGGATCGCCGATTCTTCGGCCGTATTTCACGAAACTAAATCCGTAGAAATGCTCTCTGCTGCTAAATACTTTGGTATCTAGGATTAATTTGAGTTTGGGCAGCGTTTGGCAGCGTAATCGGACGAAAATATATAATTTCCTTCGTCTTCCTCTGCTTTACTGCGTGTTCTGGAATTTTATAAAGTGTTGAATGAGTTTAAACCGAAGTGGGGGCCTTATATACTTGGGCCTGAACTTGGGCAATGTGTCATGGAGCCATCGCGGAGGGGCTCTGCCTCGGCTCCTCCCGCGATGGTTCGACAGATTTCTCGTCCGATCTTTTCCCGGGCCTCTCTCCAGCACGTATGGCCTTCAAATATACTTAACCAACATGCGAATAGGTCATCTAGGTGCCGGGAATTCTACGGGGTATAACATTTGGAAGCTTAAATGAACCATCTATCATCCCAAATGAACCCCTGGATGAAAGGAAACCTCCCAAGTGATACCATACCAAATACAAAGAAGGATAGCCACAGCATAACGATTGTCACTAGTAAAAAATTATGGCCAATGAGGGTGTGAAGGCCAAGAAAGTTTTTGATCCAAAAACAAATGATGGAGTGAAAGATACAGTGCCAAGAGCACCAATTCTTGTTGATAATAAAGGAGAACAAGATGAGGAAGAAGTAGATGTTCCTCAAGAGATTATTGATGTTGAGAAAGAGGGTGAGGATGCCTCAAAGCATAAGTAAAAGAGACTAGAATCCCACCTCCTTACCCTCCAGTTCTTAAAGTTTATTGATATGTTTAGCAAGTTGTCCATCAATATACCGTTGGTCGATGCGTTGCTCTAGATGCCAGGATATGCCAAATTTACAAAGTTGCTATTGAAGAAAAGGAAGATTATGGATGCAGGCACAGTGGAGGTATCGCATCATTGTAGTGCTACAATGGTAGGAACCTTGCTCCAAAAAGAGAGGATCTAGGAGCATGCAGTATTTCTTGTACTATTGGATGTGCATGTTCAACAAGGCACTGTGTGACCTCAGGGCTAGTATCAACTTAATGCCTCTCATAATCTTCAAAAAGTTAGGTCTGGGAAGTCCCAAACCTACAATAATGAGGTTGTTGATGGTGGATTATTCAATCAAGCGGCCTGTTAGAGTTATTGAGGATGTCTTGGTCTGGTGGACAAGTTTGTTCTACCAACCGACTTTGTCGTGTTGGATTGTGACATGGACATTAAGGTACCCATCATTTTGGGGCTTCCATTGCTAGACATGGGGAGAGCGCATGTTTATGTGGAGCTAGGGGAACTGAAATTCATAGTTGGTAGTGAAGAAGTCACTTTTAATGTCTGGCAACCAATGACATCCCCCGATGAATGTAAAGTGATTGAAGTTCTTGATAAGGACGAGGAGAAAGGGAGTGATTTTGAAGATGAAGTTGATGAGGAGGATAATCCCTTAGATTGAGTGATGTTTGGTGATGGCACCGTCGAGCCACGACGTTAAACAAGACACTTCTTAGGAGGCAACCCAAGTGATTTTAACTTCACTTGCTTTTGATGTTTGTATTATTTTTGGTTTCGTAGAATGATTGAATGAATGGCCAAGTGAAAGAAAACATAGGACAAGTTGCGTGAGACCTGCGAAACACAAGTGTTCATGCATAAAATGCAGTCCAGTCACAAAAAAGAACCAGAAATCTAGAAGAAAAAAAAGGTTTCTGCGGCTCACCTGTGAAGCATAGGTGACAACCCATGAGACGCAAGTCCGGCGCAGGTTTGGGCCAGAACACTTGGTAAAAATCATGAAAAAATAAAGGTGATCTACAAAACACCTAGAAAATGTTGAAAAATACAGGTGGGAATTCAGAGAGCGTAGGGCTAACGCAAGTCAAAGACAGAAAACTAGGCAAAAATAAACACCTGTGCTGGGAAGTGCGTTTTGCAGGTGGCCTCCTGCGGCCACAAATCTAAAGCAGGCGCAGGTACGAAGTGTCATTTAAATTTTGACTGACCGATTGACTGAACCCGACCCATGGCCAACCTTTACCTTTTAAACTTCTTCCGCATCCCAATAACCTCCATTTTCTTCACCTTTTTCTCTTCTCCAAAACCCCACTAAACCCATTTACTCTTCCTCTTAAACCCACCAATCCACTCAACTCCCTTCCATCTATAAAGAACCATTCCCTTTCACCATTTTCTTTACCATCTCTCGATACTCTCTCTACCAAATAACTAGAAGTTCAAGTTCTTGGGTTGGTTATTGTTGAGCAAAGATTTAAAAATCTCAATTTTACTTACTGTCTCCACTACTTTGGTATATGTGCTTTTTTTCTTGTGTAGAATGATAGAATTGGTTTCTGTTAGTAATCCATGTTCCCCCATTATCCATATTGTATTCTTTAATCATTGGATAGCATTGTTTGATGTGGGTATGGTAGGGGAGTTCAAATTTGACATGTGGGTAGAAATTGTTACTTCATAATGCTTCATCTCTTACATATATCTGATGAATTGAAATATTAGTTGGCGGTGAAGTATGAGTAGCCCGTGTGTTGGAATGCATAAATTTTTCTGATGATAGATAGGTTGACATCTTTCTTAATTGAAAATTGTCATTTGTTTTGTTTTGTGCTACTTATAAATGCAATTGTGCTGTGTAGATGAGTTGAGTTAGTTGTGAAGTTGAGTTGATAGTCTTAGGGTAGATTGGGCACTCGATGTTTCCTGATGATAGATGGGGTAACCATCTTAAGGGAAGGTGTTGAGTGGTCCTAATGGTTTATGGTTTGTCTAATTGGTTGATGAATCTTTCAGAGATGTATAAGTACCCCTTAGATGTGTTGTGATCATATTTGCACAAAAACGACAAATTCATGAGCTAAAAAATCAATGCTATCCACTGCCAAGCACCTGCGAGTCATGGGTGGGGAAATGCAAAATGCAGGACATGGCGCAGGTGAGGGTTTGAGGCTTCAAGACACTGCCACCCACCCACCTGCACTTCACCTGCAAGTCGCGGATCGTGACCTGTCAAATGCAGGTTTAGCGCAGCGGAAGGGATTTTTGGCTTAGTGTTCTGTCGCAACCGTATGACACACCTACGAATCGTGAATCTCAACCTGCAGAATGCAGGTGCTGCCAGGTATTAATATTGATCTTTCAATCTTTTTATTTTTATTCCTTATCATAACATAGTTGGTTTCTTTTACTTCTCCTAAAGAAAAATACTTAAATAGTTTGGTACGTTTGTAGCACTAACATTTATCTTGAAGCAATATGACATCTTCTAGGAAAAAAGCTAAACTGAAGGCCCCTTCCACATCAAAGAGCAAGGGGCAGGGCAAAGAGAAAGCAACCCCAGCCTCCACCAACACCAGGGATGCTATTATACTATGTGTACCTAAATAGAAAAAGTACTACATCACATGTTTGGAGAGTCCAATCACCCATGGAAAACGCTTCGACTTGGTTGGGCTGGGGGATGAATTCCCCAACATCAATGCGTATTCAATAATAAGTAGTGAGACATGTTCATAGAGCCTCTACCAAACTACTACTCAAATCTTCTAATGGAGTTCTATGCTTCATACCAAGCAAGGCAAGATGCAATAAAGCACAAAGGGAGGGTCGATGATTTCCCTTACCTCTCTTCATTCATGGTTTGGGGTGTAGAGGTGGACATCACTCCAGATGTCAGAATTCCATCTTTTAGGCGGATGAGATTGACTCAAAGACAGATTTTGCAGTGAAGGTGGCAGCCAAAGAAGATCTATTTAGTTAGGTGGCAAGCATTATTGCCAATGGTCAGCAGTATGGGCTACCATAGGGGGCAAAATTGCGAGGCAGGATCTGAAGTTTGAGGACAAATTGCAGGTGGAATTTGTATGTGGCTGCATCATGCCATCTAAGAATGATTAGCGAGTGAACCTTGAAGTAGCCACACTTATTGCTTGCATCATGTCAGGGGTTTCTAAAAATTTTGGTAAAGTGGTGGCTACTCAAATGAAGCGAAAGGCCAGACAACAAGCAACCTTAATGCCATATGTCGTTCTCATCAGCCATTTATGCCATAAAGCTAGATTTCCACTATTTCTCAATGAAAATGCAAACTTTTCCACTGGATTCATCGCTGTTGACATAAAAAGGAACATGGATGCTCCCGAAAGCAAAAGAAAGTGGATACAAGGCTGGGATGTACCAAAAGGATGCATCTCTCATGACCTAGCTCAACCCTCCATGGCTCTCGACCTCAATGAGCCAAACCCCGAGATGCCGGGGCATGCTTCTGGAGAGGCACCACTCTATAGTCCTTATCCCCCTCCTTCATCCTCTCGGTTGAGTGAAATCCAAAAGCTAGCGGAGATGATTAGATCATATGAAAACCAACTCCATTGGTTGGAGAAAGACTTGCCCTCTCTTATACAAAGGTCTGTAAAGAAAGCTATGAAGGATGTCTTCGAAAGCTTGAACAAGTTATGCTCCCATGTGGACATGGTTTAAGGAGCAGTCTCCTCTCTCCGAGATGATGTGAGAGAGTTCCAAGGGGCACCTATGGCTGACCCCGACTTGAGCTTCATTTACGAGGCCATGGATGCCCCCTGAACAACCCTAGGACTAATTGATAATTTATTTGTGGGCTTTGAGGAAGAGGGTGGAGCTAAGCAGAGAGGAGAGCGTGATGAAAATGAGGAGGCTAATGATGATGATGAAGAGTAGCCGGATCAAGGAGTTCTTACATATCCTTGTTTTTAATTTTTACATTAGGGACAATGTTGATCCTTAGTTGGGAGTGAGACATTAGTAACACCCCAAAGATTCCTATGACTAGGTTCACGAAGTTAAATATTTTAAGAAGAAAAGTTTGCAATTTTTTCTCAGTACAACTGATGGTACAAGTCGTGGTCAACAGGTAACGGGTCATAAGAAGACTCGTGGTAAAGTTCAGAGGATCATCCTCGAGACCATGAGTCCACACCACAAGTTGTGGTTTGGTGATACAACTCGTGGCCATGGAGTTGGAACATGCTATTGAGTTTCGATGTTTTTGTCATATGGGTGATTGTACAACTCGTAGTAGAGAAATATGAGTTATGGTAGGCGTCCGTGGAAATAATAAGAAAGTTGGAGAAATGGGACTGGCTAGCCACAGGAGGAAACCATAATTCGTAGGTTGATTGTACGAGTCGTGGTGACCCACAGTGGGTATTTTCTAGGTGAATCACTAAGGGCATATTCATAATTTATGAGCTTCTAACATCCTAATGAAATTATTTTAAGACCTTAAAGGAGCGTTTTAATAGGTTTTAGCCTATTCTAATTCATTATACTCTCATGCATGCAAGATATTGAGAATTTCTTCCCAGATCAAGCTAGAATTCTCTCAAATGTCTTCGAAATTCTCTTGGGATTTGAAGGATAGTTTAGAAATCATCTTACCCAGGTATGTAGAGTTATGAATGATGGCTTCCTTCCACCCTCATGCCCAAATTTCTCACAAGTTCATGAATTCATGTTTTAAATCACGTGCATTGATTTCTATGGTTTGAATGCAATTTTATGAAATTCTCTACGATATTTTTATGGGTATAATCCCCTTATGATCTAAAGTATGTTTTAAAGTCTAATGGGCAGATTTTATCACAATTTGATTATAAATTCATGATTTCAAGTTATTAGAAACTATTCCCTATTATGCAAGTTTTATGAAAAGTAAAGCTTATGATTCATGATTTCAAGTATGATGAGATATCTGTTCGTGCTCTGCTGCTCGGTATATATTATACACCGACACGCAAGTGTACGTGGTCAAACAAGTAATAAAGTGTCTAAGTAGCCAAGTATCGATCCAAGGAGGCTGCTCTAGATATGCAAAACTGCCTAGTTTACTATATCTCTATTCTATTTCTAACTATGTTAACAACAATCCAATCAAGATTTGAGTAAGTTTTGTTTCTAAACTAATTATCTACTAAAATTAATAACTACTATTTACGTTGAGTTTAGAAAATGGATATGCACATGCCAAGGTTAAGAACGAGTAATGAACTTGATAATCATGATAATTTGGTCATCTTCTTCTTCATATTGCTAGCCAAGAACGTTTGCCTAGAAATTAAAACTTCCATATTTAATTTCACTTTAGCTTCATAAACCATTCGTCTACATTTCTGTGATCAAATGCAATTTATGACCTAACACTACAATTCCGGTTCCTAAATTGACTAATACGGCTTTCAAGTATATTTCTATCAAGAAAGCACATCAAAACCCAATTTTCCCAAATCAAGTTAAGAACAATACCCTATTAATTCACAACTTTCCAATTTCATGCTTTCTCGAGTGAAATTGGACTTTTTAGATATACATTAATGGTGGCCAATCAAGAATGTAATAAGCACAAGAATTAATAGAACAACATGCAAGAAGAAGAAGAAACCATATCAATTATTACCAACATTCAATTCACAAGTTCAAAACCTCAGCAAGAGAGGAATTAGCCACTCATTCTTGGATTAATCATCCTAGAATTAGTGTGAATCATGCATACAATTGAAGGAAAGAAGAAGGGAAGAGAAGAAAACTCTTATCTTTTCTATTCTTCAACTGCCACAAAACCACGTTCCTGCTCCCACTTCTGAACTCAGGCTAAAAAACTAAAACTAAAAAAAACTCTTTAAAAATAACCTAAGTGTGCTATTTATACTAGTGGGAAATTTTTCCCGGAATAACAAGCAACGTGTCACGGAGGCCAACGCGGAGCACTGCCTCCGTGACACAGCGTGGACGCGGACCCTCTCTGGAAATTGCATGGTCCGGATAATTAGCCTCAACGTGGCACAGAGGCCATCGCGGAGGCCTGTCTCCGTGCCTTGGAGCTGACGCGCAGGCACACTGGAAATTGCCACTTTTATTTCTGCCGAGGCAGTGTGCTACCTTGATGGCAGCGTGGCACGGCACCATCGCGGAGCCACTGCAAAATATGCCATCCGAGGTCTTTTCCACGCTCGCATCCAAGTCCAACTCCGACATAGTTCCAACACGCATTTTAGCTCTTAAAAATCACATTATCCTGCAAAACAAATGCTAATCATGTTGGTTAGTATAAATTCGCATTTTATTACCAAATACATGATATTATATACACATTGCACAACAAACAAGGTAAAAATGATACGTTTGAGTATCACTTGGGCATATAAATCTGCCCAAGATCACTTACCCCACACTTAAATCCTTGTTCGTCCTCGAACAACACATACACAAATCATGCACATCACATCTCAACCTTTGTCACTATGGTGCAACCATTTACGTTACGGTCATACCGATTATTCGATTTTTTTGCAAATCATCAAGAAAACATGCTTGGTCGTACAAGACAATGACCTTAATACATCGAGGCTTCCTAGACTTTTAAGAATCGATTCTTGATATCGGCAAACTCATGCAAATCGACTAATCAAGAAATCCGACATGAAAATCAATCTTTCATCAAGCATGTACCCTCACAACTCGAGAGAAACTTCCCCTTTTATGCTCGTGCAGCACACAAACATGCACGTAGGGGCATATAAAAATTAATTTCACTCTCTCTCCCAAAAGAATTCACATGCATCCTGTCATGACCCATAGGCTTGCCCTTAGTGTATTACTCCACTAATATAAAGAAATGCAGTGTAGGATTAAATAGGACTTTTAATGGGTTGTAACTGGGCTATGGATCTAGTATATATATATTGGATTAGCCAGTAATAGTTGCTAGCATCCTTAAGCGCCTTTTCAACTCATTCCCATCGACTCATGGACATTGTTCCTCTCTTTTCTCTTTTTCTCCAATTCATGCTAGTTTACTTTCATACAACCCATTTCATCAGGCACACTTGACCCCAAACGGAAGGTTTTCATGTACCCTCAATTTCATTTAATTACAACTAGTGCCTCTTCAACACCATCTTTTCTTTCCTCACTTTGCTTTTCTTTTCTTTTCACTCTTTTCACTCTTTAACACTTTGGGAAACAATTTTTTTTTGTTCTTTGTAAGCGCTTAAGAGCTTCTTATAGACTTTAAGGCTAATGAAAAGAAGGAATAAAGCTTAGTTCATCCAATTCTGGACAAAAAAAGAAATCGGCTAAAGGCTCAACAGGCTGACTAGGGTGTACAACATATAAAAAGGTAGAACTTGACAAGAAAAAAATGGAAACTAACGGTTAAAACAAAGAAATGCCTACATCCTTTCCGACGCTACACCTCCTTCATTTCGCTTTGTATACACGCCAGGCAAGTTCTAGACAATTCACAATGACATGGAATAGCAAAACCTCACTCACACTTCATGCACATGCTCGAATCAAGATGCATTCACAGACTCTTTAATTAGTCAAGTACATGAATTCAAGATTAAGCCTCAATCATAATGAACCAAATTCTATAGCCTAGGTAACTCAACATAGTTACACAATTACATGCTTTCAAACGAATCACTTTCGCATTTCGAACATCAATTACACACGCAACAAAATTTTAGCAACCATAAGCAACTACAGTTTATTGATGCAATCCACCAAAGAAACTAAAAACAAATCATCTACTCCTATCGACTACATTTCCCTTAAGACGGTCGTCATCCATCCATCATAGGGAATGTTCACTAACTATGACATCGGTTCAATGGGACTATTCTCGGTAAAAGAACCGAAAACAAACTCCGAGAAACCCAAAAATAAAACTTCAAAATTTTTGCAACACATCGATCATTTCAAAAAAAAATATATATTTACAAAATATGTTGATAAGTTCAACATCCTTTCGCAAAAATTTTGAAAAATATCGATCATATCGATAGAGAAAAAAAAATTTACAAAATATTTACAAAGGCAACCATAACTTTTTAAAGACACACATCATTAGCCACAAACAAATATATACACATCATTCACAAATCAGTTCACAACAACAGGGAAAGCACAGACATACACAAACGTCAAGGAAGAATATACAGCAGATTTAGAGCCTATGACCCAGCACCTAACTACTCCCCACCCCACACTTAGATCGAACACTGTCCTCAGTGTTCACAAAAATACAAAGCACAAAATTTTGGGTGGTGAAACTCCCTGCTCAGTCGAAATATTCGACTTCCTCATCCGGTGCTGCGGCCTCGTCGCCCATATCTGAATCAGCTCCCTCGCCGTCATCGGACTCCACATCAGAGTCCTCACGACGTGTCTCCTCATCAGTAGGGACGTCGTCGTCATTCGGCTCCACAAAGGCTGGCCCCACCTTGCATAAAGCTCTGGCGTTCTCGCCAAAAGGGTAGTCCAGCTCCAGCTGCCATAATTCATCCTCGGTGGCTGGTCTCCCACCTATCCGTAGCTGTAGCATCTGCATACCGAACATACAGGCCATATACTGGTCGTCACGAGCATGTCGCTCGCCCAGAGTCAGCACCGGTCCGTGTGTAGTGTCGGGGGCCTTGGTCTTTGTCACATCAAGGGCCCGCCGCTCCAACTGCGGAATGTAATCCAAGGCTTCTTCCTCAACGTCGAGGCCTCGGAGGAAGGTGGTGATGAGTCCGCCAAACCCGTATCTGTGGCCCTGGTGTAGTCTGGCTCTCTTCATGGCGGATATTATAACCGCCCCCACATTAATCTCAAGTCCTTTCATAAGGGCATACACCAGGCAGACACGGTCCCGGGTCACGTCTGTCATATGTACTCCCGGGATCAAACACGAACATACAATTTTTAGCCAGATTCTGGCCTCCCTGTTCATCTGCGAATAAGGCAGAGTCTGGTGGTAACCCCTCTCTTTGTGTCTACTCCATCGGGCTGTGGATCGAGCCCCGCACAACATACGTCTGATGTCGGCGTACGGTGGGGTGATGTTGAGCTGGCGGAGAACGTGGGCGTCTGTGTCCCGCGCTCCAACGATGGCATTCAGCTGCTGGGGTTCCAGAGTGACAATCTGCCCTCTGATTTTAATAGTGTGGCTTCTGATGGCCGGGTTCCAGTTGGCATAAAATTCCCGGACCAAGTGAAGGTTGCACTCCGTGGGCTCCTGAAAAATAAAGCTGAGCCCAGCTGCTTCAATCCTCTGTACGATGCGAGGGAACTCCTGTGCAAGTGGTTCCCTTGCAATATGTTCCTCCGGGAAGTACTTGTTCTCCTTATGCTTTGCGTACCACTTCTTCCCTTCATCGGTAACCCATCGTGTTCTGTATCGGCGGTGTTGACCACGTGGAACAGCAGGTGCAGCTGGGACAGTAGTGCCCAGTCTCATTCTCTTTCTGCCGGTGCCTGAGGTTGAAGCACCCTTGCCTTTATCTTGTCGGCTGGCCATTGTACCTGTCAATTTACACAGACAAGCACAACGTTAAGCTAAAAACTTGTTAGTTTTCGCTAAGGTCGGGTTAAACAAAATTTACCCCGCACTTAGTCTTTAACAATATTTACAACATGTTAGCAAGGATAGATCTATTTACACCCCAAACACAATCACTATAAACATATTGCTTAGTGCGTTCACAAAAATTCGACAGCATAACGGCTAGCGAACTACTCAGACTTCATACAGCTAACCCAATCCTACCATCGATAGCTATTCACCCATGGCACTTAGCAACAACAACAACAACCAAATAGAAACAACAATACAAACATTTTATATACACTAATCTAAGCAATTCAACCAATTCACATATTACGCAATGTCCCACTAAAAATCGAGAATTAGTCGTCTTTCACCAATTATACAATATTTACCACGACTTATCTCAACTAATAAACACACCCCGGCATCAATTTCGTCAAACTATCAAGTTACCCAAGTTAAAATTCAACAACCCCAAGCCCTAGAACTCAATTCGACAATCAACAATGAATTATTCAATCAATCGATAAGTTCACCCGTCAACTACAACAATCCGAACACAATCAATCGCAAAATAATTCACGTCATGTTTAATTTCTACCTAGGGTGATATATCTCACCTCACATGCTCAAAATTGACAAAAATCGCCAAAAATTTGAGATAGACGATGAAAACATACCTTGGAATTGAAGAATCGATAAAGACTTGACGTTTTCCTTGCCTCTTAACGTGGCATGGAGCTTGGGGGTAGGGGAATGGGTGTTTGGTCGCGGAGGGAAGAGGGAATGGGGAAAATAGGGGCGAAATCGGGGGTTTTTATTAAGAAAACACGCGGGTCACCCGGAAACCCGGTGTGACCCGGCACTGGGATAAGGGCAACGTGTCACGGAGGGTAACGCGGGGGCCCTCCTCCGTGACACGGAGCCAACGCGTTGGCTTACTGGAATTTTAAAAAATTCCAGATTTGCCTTCAACGTGTCACGGAGGCCAACGCGGAGCATTGCCTTCGTGACACGGCGCCAACGCGCCAGTGCTCTGTTTCACTATCAAATTTTATTTTTCATACCTCGCCTCATTTTCTCGATTCCACGTATTTTTCCTCCGGTATACCTAAAAATCACCTCACTAAACAAAAATTGGTTAAATGACTAGATTGCCTACTAAAAGAATAAAAATTACTAATTAAAATGCACATTTAAACCTAATCAAGAAAAAGAAGAGAAAATAAAATAAAAGAAAAACTTTACACTAAGGAAAAAGAAAGAAAAATATTTTACACGGGTTGCCTCCCGTGCAGCACCTGGTTTAACGTCACGGTTCGACAGCCTTTACGCTCAATATTCTACTAGGGAGATGGACGATTTGACCCGATCATGGTCATCTCCCCAGTAGTTCTCAACCTTGTCTCGTGGCCTACCTAGTAACTCTCGGGAATCACTCAATCCATTTGCATTCCCATGATCAATCACGTTGATCACCGAGAGTTCCTTATAGACAGTCGGAAGCTTAGGTGCCTTGTACACGTCGAACACCTCAACCTTATCGTGTGCTCGCATCGTGAGTTGACCCGCAGCTACATCGATCAATGCCTTTCCGGTTGCCAAAAATGGTCGTCCCAAAATAAATGGGACTTCTGCATCTGGCTCAAAATCCAGAACAATGAAATCTACCGGAAAAATGAGGGAGCCTACCTGCACTAGCACATCCTCCACAATTCATCCGGCTTAGCTAAAGACCTGTCTGCTAGCTGCAAGATCACTGTTGTAGGTCTAGGACTCCCTAGCCCTAACTTTCTGAATACCGAAGATGGCATCAGATTTATACTTGCCCCCAAGTCGCATAACCCACGAGCTCGGATACTTTGCCCAATCGTTAGCTGGATAGTAAAACTTCCAGGATCCTTCAGTTTAGTGGGCAACCTGTTCTGAATACGGGATGTGCATTCCTCCGTTAAAGCCACCGTGGCATACTCGGTCAAGCGACTTTTGTTGGCCACGATGTCTTTGATATACTTTGCATATTTTGGCACACCCTGCAAGACATCAACAAGAGGTAAGTTAACATGTACCTGTTTAAGTACCTCCATGAATTTCTGGAAACACGCCTCCTCCTTGTGTTTCTTAAGTCGTTGAGGGAACGGGGGTGGAGGCCTTGTTGGTTCAGCTTCTTTGGTCTTCCCTGTATCTGAGGTTTGTTCTCCCTCAACATCTGCTGCTCCTGACTTCTGAGGCGGTCTTTCCGGTTCCACCTCCTTTAATTGTAAACCACTCCTTGTGGTCACTGCATTTACCTGGTTAGGATTGGGATCCGTGTCGCTAGGTAGTCCTCCCCTTGGTCTAGTATTTTGGGCACTGGCAAATTGCCCAAACTGATATTCAAGAGCCTTGGTTGCCAATTGATTGTTCTTTACTTCGGCCGCCAGTTTGACATAGTCAGCCTGCAATTGTGCCTGGTTGTCAATCATGGTCTTGAACATTTCCTCAATAGTCGGTGATGGTGGTGGAGGAGGGGCATTGTGATTTCTAAACTGATTCTGATAGCCTTGTTGCCCTCCTTGGTTTCTGTGCATACCCTGCCCTGAACCCTGGCCTTGTTGATTGTTGCTACCCCACGAAAAATTTGGATGATTCCTCCAATTCGAGTTGTAGCCACCACCAAACTGCTGTTGATTCCTCTGTGCATTGCCCACAAAGTTGACAGAATCAGGATTTGCACCACAGCATTCAGCTGAATGCTCACTACTACCACACACTTCACACCACATCTGTTTGACTGAATTGGCTGAGGCTGAAGGCTGGTTCAAATTCATATTGCTAAAGTGAGTGTTTAACTGATTTTGCAAAGCAGCTATCTGTGCAACGATAGCTGTGAATCCATCCACTTCAAGCACTCCCGCTGCTTTCCTTGCTCCACCTCTTGAAGAATCTGCATTCCATTCCGGATTGCCTTGTGAAATTCGGTTGAGCAAAGTGTACAGCTCCTCATAAGTCTTCTCCAGCGCTTGCCCTCCAGCTGCTGAGTCTAACAAAATTTTAGTGTGGGGTTCCAAACCCTCAATAAAAGTGTGGACCAACACCTCATTTGACTGATGATGATGAGGACAGTCCCGCAACGTGGACTTGAATCTTTCCCAGGCTTGATAAAGTTTTTCTCTTTCCCTCTGTTTAAAACTTAGAATCTGACTTCTAAGTTTAGCTGTTTTACCTTAAGGGAAAAATCTGATCAAGAACTTCTTTGCAAGATCATCCCACGTTGATATAGAGTTGGGTGGTTCAGCTTTTAACCACCTCTTGGCTTCACCAAGTAAGGAAAATGGAAATAAGGTGAGCCGAACATAATCACGTGACACTCCAGCGGGGATGTAAGTGTCACTTATCTCCAAAAAGTTCTGGAGATATTGTTGCGGATCTTCGTGAGGGAGACCGGTAAACTGCCCGCTAGTGTGCAAAAGTTGCACCATATTTTGCTTTAACTCAAATCTCCCCCCAGGCTCTGGTTTGTGGATGCTGGAATGTACATTATTAGCGTGTGGGATTGCCACCTCGCGAACCGGCCTGGCTGCTACTTCCTCGGGCACTAACACTGCCCACACAACTGGTGGATTGGGTTGCTCCATCATAGACTGTTTGAGCAACTGCAACTTCTTCCGAAGAGCTTCTCTACGTTGACTATGCAATTCACGTTCTGGCTCTAAGTAAGATTCCACCAGCTCCTTGTCCCTTGCCAGTGTTCACAGAAATAAAAATCTGCAAAATGCAGGCTAAGACCAAGTTGTTAACACTTAAAAAGATAAAAATACAAATACAGTAAATTTACACTAAACAAAATTTTACAAATCGCCTAGCCTCCCCGGCAACGGCGCCAAAAACTTGTTCGCGCTCTGCTGCTCGGTATATATTATACACCGACATGCAAGTGTACGTGGTCAAACAAGTAATAAAGTGGCTAAGTAGCCAAGTATCGATCCAAGGAGGCTGCTCTGGATATGCAAAACTGCCTAGTTTACTATATCTCTATTCTATTTCTAACTATGTTAACAACAATCCAATCAAGATTTGAGTAAGTTTTGTTTCTAAACTAATTAACTACTAAAATTAATAACTACTATTTACGTTGAGTTTAGACAATGGATATGCACATGCCAAGGTTAAGAACGAGTAATGAACTTGATAATCATGATAATTTGGTCATCTTCTTCTTCATATTGCTAGCCAAGAACGTTTCCCTAGAAATTAAAACTTCCGTATTTAATTTCACTTTAGCTTCATAAACCATTCGTCTACATTTCTGTGATCAAATGAAATTTATGACCTAACACTACAATTCCGGTTCCTAAATTGACTAATACGGCTTTCAAGTATATTTCTATCAAGAAAGCACATCAAAACCCAATTTTCCCAAATCAAGTTAAGAACAATACCCTATTAATTCACAACTTTCCAATTTCATGCTCTCTCGAGTGAAATTGGACTTTTTAGATATACATTAATGGTGGCCAATCAAGAATGTAATAAGCACAAGAATTAATAGAACAACATGCAAGAAGAAGAAGAAACCATATCAATTATTACCAACATTCAATTCACAAGTTCAAAACCTCAGCAAGAGAGGAATTAGCCACTCATTCTTGGATTAATCATCCTAGAATGAGTGTGAATGATGCATACAATTGAAGGAAAGAAGAAGGGAAGAAAAGAAAACTCTTATCTTTTCTATTCTTCAACTGCCACAAAACCACGTTCCTGCTCCCACTTCTGAACTCAGGCTAAAAAACTAAAACTAAAAAAAAACTCTTTAAAAATAACCTAAGTGTGCTATTTATACTAGTGGGAAATTTTTCCCGGAATAACAAGCAACGTGTCATGGAGGCCAATACGGAGCACTGCCTTCGTGACACGGCGTGGACGCGGACCCTCTCTGGAAATTGCATGGTCCGGATAATTAGCCTCAACGTGGCACGGAGGCCATCGCGGAGGCCTGTCTCCGTGCCACGGAGCTGACGCGCAGGCACACTGGAAATTGCCACTTTTATTTCTGCCCAGGCAGTGTGCTACCGCGATGGCAGCGTGGCACGACACCATCGCAGAGCCACTGCGAAATATGCCATCCGAGGTCTTTTCCACGCTCGCATCTAAGTCCAACTCCGACATAGTTCCAACACGCATTTTAGCTCTTAAAAATCACATTATCCTGCAAAACAAATGCTAATCATGTTGGTTAGTATAAATTCGCATTTTATTACCAAATACATGATATTATATACACATTGCACAACAAACAAGGTAAAAATGATACGTTTGAGTATCACTTGGGCATATAAATCTACCCAAGATCAATATCTAGCATGAATGAAATATTTATAAAATCCCCACTTATGATTCAATGATTATGATTTATGAAGTCTATTTCAAGTACACATGATTTTAGGATTTGGGCAAGACTACACAAGTTAAGTATGTTTTTATGATTTAGCTATGGCTAATAAGATCAACTTATCATATGGTTTAGAGTCAAGACTCCAAATATAGCTTATGATATGTTTTGGAGTCAAGACTCCGAATGTTCAGATTTCAAGTTATGTATAAATTATGATTTCAGCTTCATTGAAAAATGATGTGAGCACTAGGCATGTTTTTAGGAGTAGTGTCTACCACTTAGTAGACTTGGGGTTCGATGTTCCCCCGGTCTCAGAACTATGCACCAACATAGGTATATGTATATATGTTTGAGACATCTGAAAAGAGTTTTCCCCCCTACTCCAAGGGGCCTCAGCTTGATATCGACATCATGGTTTAGCGTCCTTAGCTGTGGCAAGATTTTGGACGGCTCTGCCAACTTGAGTGTGATAGTTGGGGCATCACGTAAGGTCTATCGTGATAGTGTCAGTTATGATGAGTCTCCCATTGTTCCTCATGATTTTAGTTACTCATGTTCATAACTTATGATATTATGTTTTACAGCATATTTGATCCAATGATCAGTTTATGAGCTTTTACTTATGATTTCAACTATAACAAGTCATACGATTTCTATTTCTAAAACTTGGGTGACTATGTTCAATTATGATATCCAGCTTATGACTATGTATGTCTCATATATAGTTTTAAGCATGCAGTCCTTACTCTCATGATCTATTTGATTTATATTTTTATGCAAGATTTCAACTAATATTTACTAAGCATGTTTTACATATCTTACGTACTTTGTACATTCAAATTACTCAATGCATACTCTATGCTATAACATTTAATGATATAGGTTCAAGTGATCCAGCTCAATCTCGCCGATAGCTCGCTTCCCATCTCAGCCCAGTTCGGTGCTGCCTTGGGTGAGTCCTCATCATTGAGTACATTTATCAATTCTGTTTCTTTTTTCTAGTTTTATTTCAGTCTTGGAGATAGCTTTGGGGGTTTTCCCAACATCTCATCAGATAGTAGAGGCTTTTCATACCTGGACTAGTATGTTCAGGTTGAGATTCAGTGTTGTGGTTTATCATTTGATATATGTTATGTTATTCAGACGTTTGCTTCTTCATGCTTACATTATCAGTTTCCTCTTTAGCTTATACTTTTGAGTTGCTATGCACATGCCATGGGTTAACTTGGAGCTATCCGTGGCTCTAGGTCCCATGTCTCGATCTGAGGTCCCAGCTCAGGTCGTGAAAACATGTCTCTCTTGTTAGCTGCTTATTAGCTCTAGTTCCCTTGTTGGGATTAATTTCTAATTGTGTCGATGTTTTTGAATTTTTTCTTAGTTGAATGAATACCCTCGTCGGGCTTGTTCTGCTTTGAATGTTGATGAATGCCCTTGTTGGGCTTGTCGTGAAATAAAAATATTCTGTGGACAATGTTGGTTGCCATTGATAGGTCAATTATACTTTGACAAATATTTTATGACTGATGTTTTAAGAATTCTCCTTTATTCATAGAGATAGCAATTAACTCTAAGGGTTTTCTTTACCATGGTTCTTTCTCAACAAGCAAAAAAAATTCTTTCTTTTCTTTTGTTGTCAAACCAGGTGGCAATTCCGTATGATAGGTTGAGAGGCTACTTTCTTAAGGGAAAATGCTAAGCCTAACCTCTTTGTGAGTTTTTTGTTGCACTCTCTTTAAGAGGTATGACCAAAATAATTTTTTATTGGCTTTGCAAAGGAGTTTTGAGAAAAAGGGGCACTTGAATTGCAAATTGACCACTCTCTTGTCATGAGTTGTATGTTCCTTGATTGGCTTTTTGAATCACATGCTAACTTGTCTAAAGTTATACCTTTGATGTGTTTTTGAAATTACGTAAACTTCTTGGATTGTGATGCCCTGTGTTGTGTGGTATTTAGCTAAATTCTTGTTTGTGTATAATTGTCTAGAACTTGCCCTAAGTGTGACCCAAAGTGAAATTCTAGATGTGGCGGCACTCAAAACATGATCTTAGGCCTTCTTTGGATAAGTCACTTCACTCAAAATGACCTCCTTGGATGTCTATCTTTGCGAGCCAATATTTGAGCCTTTGACCTTTTTCCTTGAAAACCATACTACAAGCCCAGTACCCTTGTGTAATTCCTCTCTTGGCACCCATACTCCCAAAGTGATAATGTTGAAAGAATAGAAAATGGGGCTTAAAGTCAAAAATGTTGGGAGAGATAAGGAAAACATAAGGCAAAAGCCTAAGTTGGGGGTTTGCAAAAAAGGGAAGAAGATGTGAGCCTCAATGAGAGGTATTACGAAATTGCAATGAAACAAATAAAATGGCTAGTTGAGAAACCTTGAACATTAGAAGGAAAAGAATTCTTGAAAGGTACTACCTCTTGCTTATATATGGCTAAGTGTGGAGCCCAAGGGGCTATACGGAGGGTTTTTCTAATAAGAAATGAGAATGATGAATAAGGAGAGATAAGGTGGAGTGAGCTCATCAATGTAGTTAGATGTTTAAAAAGTATTTACAAAAGACATTAGGGTGGTTCTAGTCACCAGAGCTAAAAATTTATTCTACCCTTACCCCTAGCCTTCACGATAACTCGAAAGTCCTCAGTGATTTTGAGTGTAGCAACTCTGCATTAGTGGTGAGATATATGAAGGGCAAGCCTATGGGTAAATTTGCAAGCACTTGAACATCTTTGTGAGAGTGAGCATATTTGCTATAATCCCTATGTGTGAAATGCATGAAAAATAAAGGGGATTCTCCGTTGGTGTGAGTTGTATTGCTTCCTTAAGGTACATGCTTAAATGTGTTTTAAATTAAAAGGTGTGATTGGGGAAAATGTGAAGTGAAATTTATGGCAAACTTTGAATGTGAACTTTCAATGACATGAGATGCTACATGAGCTTTTTTTTTGATGAACTAAGCCCTTATTTGGAATGAAGGAAAATATTTTGCAAATGCGTAAATCTCTTGTGGTCATCTGTTAAGAGTGTGTAACATGTTTGAGTCTCTTCTTTGTATTGAGTCGGTGTGCGATTTTGGGGTTGTCCTAGGTGTTAGGGGTACTACAGTGTCAATCTTGTGTTATGCCATGATTAATTCAATTTCTCATTTGTGAGGAAATTCCTTTCTTGAGCACAAGCAATGGTTCAAGTTTGGGGGTTTGATGAGTTGGTAATTTACCAACTCATTAGGCTTTTAAGCATGAGATTTTGTTTCTTTTCAACTCATCTAGGATGATCTTATGCCTTTTTTCTTTGATTTTGCAGGTATTAGACTCAAAAAAGAAAGCAAAGGAATTGAACAAAGGCAAGTGCTGGAAATAGAAGACCTGCATTTCGCAGGTCTGACACCAACGAAATGCAAGTGAGGCACAAAGTTGCACTAACTTGAAGCTGAAGAGGAACTATGGAACGCATCTTGGCACCTATGAAACACAGCTACAATTGCAAAAGCCAAGATGGGAAGTCTGACGAGACCTATGAAGCAACCGCGTCTCGTGGATAGGCACCTGCGAAATGCAAATGTCGTGCAAGTGAGTCCGCGCTGAGAAGGGTAAAGTTGTCCAGATTTGACAGAAGAATATTTTGGAAGCTTCTCAGGGAAAAATGGGAATTCTTGCAGGATAAAGAAGAGCAGACTTTCCCTAATTTGTACACACCTTGATCTTAGAAGAAAAGTACTTTCTGAATATCAATTTTTGGTGAAAGAGAAATATAGATAGAAGTGAGAGTTAATCTTCTTCATCATCAAATTGTAGGGTAAGATTCCACCATTGAAGCATACTTTGAAGCTTAGGTTTACTACTCAATGACGAATGTTAATGAATCTCTTGTTGATATAATTCTCTTGTTTACATTCATGAATGGATAATTTGATTGCTAGGGGTGTGTTCTTGATATGGGTTTAGATTTGTTTGGGTGTTATAGATTTAGTCTTAGAACTATTTATTATGCATGAATCTAATGCTTTCTCTAAGTTTTAATTTAAATATTTATGGTTGCAAACATAATTTGTGTTTACATATCTTTGTTTTGCTTGAATAAAGAAAAGTAGGATATGGGTGAGAAAGCATTAGTAAGGATTTGGGTTTTGTATGTGCAGGGTGGGCTAAAAATAGTCAAAACCCATTTTCACAACTCATTTAAGGGTGAAGGCTAGAAATACTTAATTCTTCTCTAAGACAACATGGGTAATTTGTATTATAAGCTTGGGGTTTGAATTATACCCAAGTGGTCCAAAGACATTGGGTATAACCTTGTCCGTGGCTATTCATATTAGTAGCTGATTCTTTAGACTTATTGATCAACCTCAATCCTATTGATGCCCCATCAGTAGCACATCCCTAGTACTTTCTCTCATTGTTTATTTAAGTCGCATTACCCCATTTTAATATTGCTTTTTAGAATCATATAGTGATCATATTTTCCCCCTAAACGTTTAGTTTATTAATTGTGATGCAATGATGCTAATTAGTTTAGATTGATATACAACTTTAGTAGCAATATCTCCCTACTCCCTGTAGATTCAACCCCGACTCATAAAGTTGGGTAAATTATATTGCAAATGACCGTGTATACTCTCTCCTAGCGAGGAGTCGATTTTGACATTATCAAAGGGCACCCCAGCCACACTTCTGCCTCCTTTCCCGCTCCTTCGTCAACCTGATTACGTGCTCTCCCACAAATCTTTATACAACTTATTGTCCATATCATTAAATCACCCAACATACTCATACACACGTCCACTTATCACAAAAATATTTTCAGGGTGTAACATCCTTCCTCTCTTAAAATCATTTGTCATCAAATAAGAGTGAATTTTACTTCCACATCTTTAGGTATATATATAAAACTTACGAAATCAACAAAAATGGAAACTTAGTAAGCACATACCTTATCATCATGTTGGTATCATGAATTGGTGAGGATATTTTAGTCTCATCTCCTCTCCTTCTTCCCAAGTCATCTCCTCAACATTATTACTCCTCCGTAGCACTTTCACTGAGGTGAGCTCCTTGGACTTGAGCTTCCTGACTTGCTGATAGAGAATCACAATTGGTACCTCCGCATAGGTCATGTCTTCAGAAATTTTAACATCCTTGACAGGCATAACAAATGTTGGATCTTCTACAAACTTGCGTAACATGGACACGGGGAACACAGGATGAACCGCTTCAAATTCTACTAGCAATTCAAATTTATAAGCCTATGGACAATCCTTTATGGCCCAACATACCTTGGGCTCAGCTTGCCTTTTCTACCAAAGCGTATAACTCCCTTCTTGGTGATATCTTCATGAAGCCCCAGTCATTGATATCAAACTCTTGTGCCCTACAACATACATCAACATATTACTTCTGCCTATATTAAGCTATCTTTAATCTATCTCTAATGAGCTTCACCTTGTTAATGGTCTACTGTACAAAGTTTGGCCTTAATAGCCCTGCTTCGCCAAGCTCAAACTAGTCAACTGAAGATCTACACTTTCACCAATACAACGCTTCATAAGGAGTCAATTGAATGCTCCCATGCTAGTTTTTATTATAAGCAAACTCTATCAGGTGCAAATGCTCATCCTAACTCCCTATGAAATTTAGCATACGGGCATGCAATATATCTTCAAGTGTCTAGATGGTTGCATTTATCCTGTTCGTCGGTATAAGTATCGAATGTCGTGCTAAGGCTCACTTGAGTGCCTAGCCCCTTTTGGAGTGGCTTTCAAAAGTTTTCCATAAACTGAGCCCCTCTATTTGAGATGATAGATATGGGAACGCTATGAAGGTGGACTATCTCACGTATGTACAACTTAGAATACTCTTACACTTTATAGGTAGTTCAAACTAGTAGAAAATAGACCGACTTCATCAATCTATCTACAATTAACCAGATCGAATCATACTTTGTGCTCATCAAAGGAAAACCTACAATGAAATCCATGTTAATCACCTTCCATTTCCATATAGGATTTCTATATTCTGCATCAATCCTCCTAGCCTTTGATGCTCCACCTTTGCTTGCTGCCAGTTTGGACACTGAGCCACAAAGCCTAAAATGTCCTTTCTTATGCTATTCCACTAATAAAGCTATCTTAGGTCATGATATCTTCGCAGCACCCGGGTGTACTGAATATCGAGATGAATAGGCTTCAGTCAAGATCTACTCCCACGATTTCCTTGTATTGGCATGCATAATCGACCTTGATACTTGAGAACTCCATGTAGCCCAAACTCAAACAATAGCTGCTTTTTCTGTAATATGCCATCTCTAAGCCTCATTAGCTCTAGGTCATTGTAATGGCTTTGTTTCACTTCTACTACCACAGAAGATTATATGGTATTCTGAACAACAACACCTTCGTCTTTGATATCTAACAATCGAATCTGCAAGTTAGCTAATTGTAGCAAGGCCTTTACCATTTTTACTTTGTTAGCTTCAACCTGACTTAAACTCCCTATAAACTTGCGGCTTAAAGCATCGGCCACTGCATTTTCTTTGCCTGGATGATATAAAATGATCACATCATAATCCTTCAGTAATTCCAGCCACCTTCTTTGTCTCAAGTTCAGCTCTTTCTACTGGAACAAATAGTAAAGGCTCTTATGATTAGTAAATATATCAACATTCACCCTATACATATAATGATGCCAAATTTTCAACACTCACACCACAACAACTAATTCAATATCATGAGTGGGGTAGTTCTGCTCATGCTTCCACAACTATATATAAACATAGGCAATGACTTTGCCATGCTATATTAGGATACATCACAAATCGACCCTAGAAGCATCACAATAAATAACATAACCCTCCATGCCTTTAGAAAGAGTCAGTACAACTTTGGAGGTGAACCTATCCCTTAACTCCTAAAACCTCTAGTCACGCGACTCTATCCATTGGAACTTAATGGCCTTATGGGTCAGCTTGGCCAATGGCACAAAGATGGTAGAGAAACCTTCTACAACTCTGAGATAGTAGCCTACTAAGCCAAGAAAACTATGGACCTCTGTAGAATTCTAGGGTCTGGGCCAACTCTTTACTAGTTCTATCTTCTACTGTCAAAATTTATACCTTTACTAGTAATCACATGACCAAGAAAAGCCACAGACATTAGTCAGAATCCACATTTAGAAAATTTAGCATACAACCTGTGATCCTGAAGAGTCTGTAGCAGAATTCTCAGATGGTGTACATGTTCCGCTTCAGATCATGAATTTATAAAGATGTTGTCAATGAAGACTATTACAAACATATCAAGGAATACCATAAACACCCAATTCATCAGGTTCATAAAAGCTGCGGTGGATTTAGTAAGTCCAAATGACATCACCAAAAACTCGTAGTGACCATATCTAGTCCTAAAGATTGTCTTAGAGATATCAACTTCCCTAACTTGCAACTGATAGTATTCAGATCTCAGGTCAATCTTGGAAAAGAATCTATCATCTCGTAGCTAATCAAATAAATTATCAATCCTGGGGTGGGGATACTTATTCTTAATTGTAGCCTCATTCAGCTACCTATAGTCAATGCACATTCTCAATGTACCATCTTTCTTTTATAGAAACAACACCATTATACCCCAAGGCGATGTGTTTGGCTAGATAAATCCCTTCTCAAGTAAGTCCTTCAATTGCTCCTTCAACTCCCTTTGCTCTATAGGGAGGTATTGATATTGGTTGGGTACTTAGAAGCACATCGATCACAATATCTATCTCCTTTTCAGGAGGAAGTCCAAGAAGATCCTTTGGGAAGATTTCTAGAAACTCACTCACTACTGGGACTGACTGATGAGTTGCAGGCTCTCTTTCCATATCTCTGAAGGCAAACCAAATAAGAAATACATCCCTTGTATATAATCTTCTGAGCCTTAAGGTATGAAACAAACTCACCTTTAGGTGTTGCAGTATTGCCTTTTCATTCTATGACTCGCTTATTCAGAAACTGAAATCTAACAACCTTTGCTCGACAATTAACATTAACATAATAGGCTGCTATCCAATTTATTCCCATCAATACATCAAAACTAACCATATCAAGCTCAACTAAGTTAGCTAAAGTAGGTATATCACATACAATCATTGAATAGTTGCGGTACACTCTTCTAGCTAAGACAGACTCGCCAATTGGCCTAGATACAGTAAAAGGTCTAGACAACAACTCTGCATTCATCTCAAAGTTACTAAAAATCAATGGGGTAACATAATAAAAAGTATAGTCAAGGTCTAATAAAGCATATACAACGCGAGTGAAGATCATCAATGTATATGTAACCACATCGGGCAATACATCCTGGCCCTGTTGATCCCCTAAAGAATAGAATAGGCTCTGTACACTTCCTAAACTAGAGGCCTTTCCTCCTCTACCTCTACCATGACTAGAAGAAAATTGAGAACCCGGCTTAGGTGGTTGGACTGATGCTGATAAAGTGATTGCTAATCTTAAGTACTGTGTGGCATCACCTCCTGTCTTGCTCGAATACTACTTTATAAAATGACCCGACTATATGAAATGATAGTACACGTTCTACCTCTGACGACACTGCCCTTGATGGGTCCTACAACACTAAGCGCATAGGGTAATAGGGTCTTCTCCTATCGTCAGGAACCAAATAGGGCTAGACTCTAACCCTGCCTCTAACATTGAAGTTGGGGGGGCACTCTCCATGGTGCTATTGGAGGTGCAACAGGTGCTGGAGGGTCGACAACTCTATCCCCCTCTAGAGCTACTAGGATTGGATGAAATGAAGGAGTTGGATTCTTGCCCATAGGGTCTCCAAACAAAGTTGGAAGAGCTATAATATCAAGAGCAAGAGCCTTTCTTTGAGCCTCTAATCTGTCCCCCTACTCATAAGAAGCGCGACTAGTATTCTCTTCGAAAGAACTACTAATCTACCTAGTGGCCATCTGTCTCATCACAGGAATTCTCTGAAAACAATAACATGACATAGAAATCATATAATCTTATGACTTTGTTCTACCACATGATTTATCAATGAAAGAAGTGAAACGACTCCTAAATGTCTTGTAGCCTTCTGATTATAAGTATGGTGGATGACATACCTATAAGCAAGATTCTACTAGACACTACTTGTAGACTCCCTAGGACTCGATGTCACTCTGATACCAAGTCTATCATGCCCCAAGCTGGGGAATGGCGCGATTGGCACTCAATACCTAATGGACCAAGGAATCGACTAAAAGACGTATAAAACCGTAACACTTAAGCCCCAAGAGACCACTTCTAACAATCATCTATAACATAAATAAGATAAGAAATATAGAACCAGCAAGGCCATAAATAATAAAGCAAGTCAGGCAATGGGAGGCCAACGAGACCCCAAACTAACTACAAAGTACTACCATGTCCATAAAGCCTATACGGAGTAAACAATACTAAATGATTAGGACAGGGCCCCGACCTACTCAAAGATATACAACAAAAACTTAAGCATAAACAAAACTAAACTATCTCTCCAGAAATAAAGCAGCATATAAACTTTTGGTTGAACTAACACTGCTATAGCAACTAGCAGTCAGAGCCTCTACCTGCACCTATAGAATGAATGTTGGTCCCCAGGCAAAGGGACATTAGTACAAATGAATCATTCTAATATGTAAGGCTGAAAGCTGAAAATGTAAGCAATACCAAGATAACTAGAAATAACTCAAGAGAAATGATAAGGAAGAGACAACCTGCAACTCTACCATATGAAACCACTATAAAAATGACATGCATGAAATATTTGTAGTTTCTCTCTTATAGGGACCTTCGTTTAATACTGAGATCGAGCAAGGTAATGATACAATTGCCCGTAGGCCTTCCGATACTCAGGCCAGGTATAAGCTCATAAAATATTATCTGTGGGCCTTTCGGTACTCGGATCGGGTATAATCTACTCTAATACTCGGACCGAATAATATAATATAGGTATACATACATATACTATGATGCCAATGACATGCAAAATTCGTCAAACCTATCACTACTAGAAAATAAGCTTACAGCAACGCATCCCTAACTGTTGCAATAGAGTACTAAACCATTGCTATAGATCTACGGCAACAGATAGCCATGCATGACATCAGATTGCATGGCAATAGAGATATCGCAATGGTTTGAAAACCCATTGATATATATGTAGGTATAGCAACTGTTATTCCTGGTAAATGATACAACACTTTATTTGTTAATTTGAACAGTTACAAACTGTTGCCATAAATCTTTATGCAATGGGTGTATGCATTGCAATATAGCTATTGCAACACTTAATTTAAAAATTATTACAAATCTTTCAACTTTCTACAATGATTTCCAAACATATTGTATCGATTTACAAGACCTATTGCAACACTTGATCTATTTAACTTGAGTCTTATTGCAATGGTTTTTTTTTATCTAAAGCAACGGTTTTTTTACAAGAACTATTGCAACACTTGACCAGTTTTACTTGGGTATTATTGCAACGTTTTTTTATCTAAACCAACACTTTATAGGCTATTGCAATTGCCCTGATTTAATTAAAATACAATACACTCAAATTATATAAAATCACAAAATAAAATTTTTCATAAACATTCATAATTAATTCAAATCGTTTTCAAACAGTCCAAATGCATGATTAAGTTTTCAAGAGTTGGATCAAAATCATGTAGAATAAAAGATTACTAGAACTCTAAATTTTTCAGCAACATTCACAAGTATTCTCAAGTAAGGTCTTCACTTCTTTCCTCTTCCCTTTCTTCATTGCCAATACCTACAAAAAAGAAAAAAAATCATTTGTCTAAATACATTATAATTATTATAGAGAACGTATAAATAACATAACATTAAAAAATGTTTTCAAAGAAAACTTAGATCGTTACATTGAAATATTAGTTATTATAAAACATCACTCATGTTATATAATTAAGGTCTTACTACACATATCTTTTCTATATTGCTTATTTAAAAAGTTTGTTCAAGTAAATAGGCCATAGACTTTGATTGAAAAAAATAGACCCTAGCTAGCAATAGCATTGTTACATTCAACCCAAAAAAAAGGTAAGGCAAGTGTAAGAGCAGTTAGGTATAGATTCTATAAAATAGAACATCACAAGGAAATATTGATGAACAAGTTAAAGAAGACAGGCAAAAAGTGAATTACGACCATAGTGAAGAAATAGAATTAGCAAATTATAAACATAGTCAACATAGTGAATTCTCATAGTTTACATAAACATACATCCAAATGCTTGAAATAAACATCTAAACGAACTGTAAACATAATCAAAACTTTTAAAAGGGCCTCCACACATATGCTAAAGCAATGCTACTATTTTTCGCTATCCATAAGATCAATAACCAATATGACCCCAATGAAAAATGAAGTTGGTTTGTATTTTCAGCACAAATATGCTTTACTTTAGTAAGCACCACAACACAATTTCTCTAAAAATTTAAATAGAAATCAAGTGTATCAATGAAATAGGGTATGTGTTAAGGTTGTTTCAAGTAGATGACAAACCTAAAAAGCAAAGGTGTTGCTTTACCACCCACTAATCCCTATAATAAACAATTGTAAACCAAATACTTATAAAGTAAAAAAGAGAAAGCCACATATATTGAAAAACTAAAACATGTTCCCACTAATAATAATCAGCTTGTGAAAACATAATTTTTCTGGTTATAATCCATTTGCACACTAATGTATTTAGCCAAGGCAAAGGAAAATACAACAACAACACCATATGGGGTTCACTAGACAATTTAAGAATATGTTGACAGAAATTTTCAATGTTTGCAAGAAATCAGGTTTTCATCATCATAAGATGGCAGTCAGAATAATTTTTTCTAATCCATATCATATTATTCACAAGGTACTGTGACATTCGCTTGAGTACTGTCTCCATTTAATATTCAAGTGCAAAAAGAATTTCTCGGTGCAAAAGAAGTTTTAAAAGTTTACCATTTCATCCAGATCAACACTAATACAGAGAGTGAATTGGTAGAAGAGGAATTAGAGGGAAGAAGGATGATAAGAAGAAGAAGAAGAAGAAGAAGAAGAAGACGGGGCGTAACATTCAAATTAAGTACTAACCTTTATTGTTACTACCAATAGATGGTTGATTGTTAGTTGATTTGAAGCTTCTATCGGTGATGAATACTGAACCTCAACATGTTAGGATGAAGTTGCAATTTGGGGTTTAGACTTTGATGTTGTGCAATGACGTTCATTGTAATATCTGTTCCATGGTACTCCTTTGCGTGTCAAATTTTTCTTGCATTTTTTTGTTGCATCCTCTCTTCCATTTCCTCCATTTTTTGTTGCATCACTTCATTAGTATCATCTAGAAATGGTTCGAAATCTCCCACTTTTTCATTCAAGATAGTTTTGCTAACCCCATGTCCATACAATCGTATGCGCCCGGGATGTTTAGGCCCCATAACTGATGCAAATACGTCAACTGATTGACTATCATCTTCATGTTCTTGAGTTTCTATTCTTTTCATTTTAGTCTACAAATCAGATTCAAGAGTAGAAACTTCAAATAATCAAACTTATTCAATATTAAAGAACGAACAAATGATCTTCGTAAACATTAAATTAGAAATTTCATACTATTTTATTGATAGTATATTCAAATGACTCCTTGTATACTCGATCAGGTTTCCTTTTTCTTGTATCCACAAAGATTACCGTATTTGTTAATGCCTGAGAACTTTTCTTCTTTTTTTTCTAGTTACATAAAAGTTGACATAAAAATTTTTGTAAGTAAAGACCACAGATTCATAATAAGTAAATGAACAATAATAGAAAACACCAAACTTCACGGATTATAGCAAAACTTGTTTTGCCAATAGTATGGCAATATCAACTTTTGTTGATTTTTTGTATTAGTTTTGGACATTTCTTGAAATAAATGAATTAGTGAAATAATATAAATCAAGAAAATAAAATATTAAAGGCATAAATCATATATCTTTGGATTTCAGCCGTTGTTTGTGATATTTATCTTACATGAGCTTTCTTGGAGTTCTAGTACTCTATGATATCCTTAAATTCAGATTATGGAACTGTTGAAGGCCTTTTTTCCATTCGATGTTCCTCATCAGAATGAGGTTCATAATGGATTTTCTTCGAAGTAGTCTTATACCTTTTCCAAGAATTTTAAATTTCTCCCAAAGCCCATGTTTTCGTGGTATCAGGAATATCATATTTTTTCTACAATTTGGCAGGGTTAGATAATCCAAATGATATTAAAAAAACTTCAACTAAAAATTGAAATATTGATTACATCATACCTTGGTATAGTTCCACATATCCTATTTTACTTTTTCGTTCACTTTCCTCTAATAAAATATATTAATAGGAACAAAGGTTGAATTCCTTGCTAATATGCCGAGAAAGCTATCCTACTCTTCTACAACTTCTTCAGTCGGACCAATAGGTTGGTTGTACTTATTCAGCATAATTGATTTATGCTCACTCCATCCCTGTACACTTTGCATTTATGTTGTACCTATCACGACCCAAGTCTATACCTTGGAAGAGACACGGTACTTGGAGTCACAAGTAACCCCAAGCCAACCCATGGTCTATCATAACACTGGTAAACTAAGTAAAACATAAGCGAAAGCTTTAAATAAATAACATCATTTAAGAAAACTGATTTGGCAAGCATCAATACATCTTAAATACAATACTGAAAATTTGTGTCTCTGTCTAAAAGCCAACTACTAAATGATGAGTTGTTGGGAAAAGCCCCCAGCTAACTCTATAATCTATCTGAAAAGTACTAACTGAAAATAAATATCGTCCTCGAAAGATGAGGACTCGCCAAATGTTTCTCTTGATATCGTCTGAGGGAACTACTGAAAATGCTGGGATAGAGATCCTACACCTGTATCATGAAACGATACAACATAGAAGGTATGCGTCAGTACTTTTAATGTACTGAGTAAGAGAGAGATAGAATAAGCTTGAAAGAACATGTATTGAACTGAAATGACATAAAATTATCGACTGAAATACTGAAAATTGATACAACTGAAATATAACCGATATGGTTAATAATGACCCTGGCTGATGGTCATAGACATGTCCTGGATCTGAAATATTGACCTGAGTTAAACGGAACTGAACAAAACTAAACTGAGACTGTACTGACTAGTGGGAGAGTCTATAACTGACGTATAACCACGTGAGCTAGACGTTGAGTTCGATGTATACGCCACATCAATAAGACCCAATATACTTTGCCAAGTTATAAAGGCATGAACTGGGTGATCACAAATCTAGGGCCTAATGGGCTAATAACCTATGGTGGCAACGTAGTTCTGGGAACCTGGATGTGTTGAATCTTCAGTTCTCTCGATGCTAAGTCCTACTCCCACTGAATAGTCCTAACATGACTACTACTACCAAGCTGATAGCTCGAAAATGGGGCTTGAGACTAAGTCAGGAATACTTATTAGAAAGTACCCTGAGAGTCTTATCAGACCGAATACTGTAAATGGTGTTCTAAGACTGGTCAGAGCTGCTTATGTAGATGCATCATAACTATCTAAAGAACAAACTGATAACTGATAATTGGGAGGCATTACTAACACCTCAAGAACTGACTATAGTCAAATTGATCAGCTGACATTTCTGAAAATACTAAAAATGCTAACAATCTGTCTAAAACTGGACTAGCATGCAACTGACTGAGAATTCAACTGATATTAATAATATGGGAATTCTAACACTGATAGATTCAAGCAACATGAATAACTAATCAATTAAATAAGACTCTAATTACTGTCTTCAAGAATTAGGGATGAAACCCATTTACAGGAAGAAAGTATCAACATGATCTCTAAGTTATGGAAATATAGCAACTAACAATATGAAAACACTCCACATGAAATGAATTGGATTTTGGCTAAAAAGTATCTAAATTTCTAAATTGTCAAGGCTAGGACTGATAAGAAAATCTAAATGGGTTTTGGGGCATAACGGAAGGACAATTCCTTTGCTAAATTCTCACAATCCTGGTTAAAAAAAACCCAGAGAAAACCCTTGAGAAGATCTGAGAAGAAAAGTCGAACGCCCTAGCTTGCTCATGGAGAACGACCTACGTAAATTGTACTTCTGATTTTGGGGGATTGAGAGTTGAGTGAAATTGAGAGGGATTTAGTTGATTATCCCTTTAATTCTCTGAAAAACATGCCCAAAATGGTGTAGTTTAGAGTCTAGGAGTTTAGGAAATTATGAAAAATTCCTTGAGAATTTCGCATAAAAATCACACTGCCAGTCGCAACGAGGGACTAGATGATTCGTTGCTGCTGACCACGACTAGTGTTTTGACTTGTCGCCAGCACTGGAACATTCTCATCATGGGTCACCAAGAGGAACACCACGGTGTACTCGACGACTCGTGGTGACTAGTTGTTGGGAACACTGCCAATTTTTCAACATCCAAGGCAAGACCTTGACCACGACCAACCTAATGACTACTGAGGTTGAACACGACTCATGGCTTCACCTGTGGTCAACCCTAAAGCCAAAAACACAACCAAGCTCATCCTCCTCTCGAGTCACCTAATGACTCATGATTCACCCCAGGGGTCACTGGATGACTCATCCGATGACCTGGTGCAAAAAATCCTATTTTCTCCTTTTCAACCCTCAGGTCTGATTTTAGGCTTTCGGGGTATTACAGTACCTTTTTTTCTTTTTCCACTGGAAACACCAACAATAATAAAAAATTGTGATTATCAAATTATTAATGTTAGAATAATCAATGAGAATACATATATACATATATATATATATATATATTATTACCTTGTTCCTCTGATTGTTTGTTTGTTTCTTGAGTGGTAGAATCTAGTAATGTTTGTTGCACTTGTTGTAATTCTTCTTGGACTTTTTCTACATGAGATGTAGAAATGAATGGCACTTGTCCTTGTACTTCTTCTACTAGAGATGAACAAACTAATGGCTCTTGGTGCGTTTAAGCTTGCACTTGGGGTCCTAATCTTGGATGTTGTCTTCTTCTATTTGCCAACAATGAAAGTGATCCAACTGGAATATATATTCAGCCTTTTAATTTTTTGTTGTTTCTTCGAGGCTAATTTTGATCCATGACTACTCTGAAATAAAAATAGAAACTATCTATCATGCCCCAAAACTTGGGGAGGGCGTGACTAGCTCCCGATACCTGATTGACCGGGAAGTTGAGAATATAGCATCTGTAACTGTAACACCTAGGCCTTCCACTCCACCTGTCACAATCAACTGGAGTAAACATCTAGACCCATAAGGTCTTAACTACCACAAATAAATAACTGAAATGCCGATAAGGCAATGACTATGCTAAACCAAACAACGGAAAGCCGGCAAGACCACAAACTAAATAATACTATATATACTAAGTCCACAAAGCCTCTAATGAGTAAACTGAGTTGATGGTCGGAACAGGGCTCTAACCTACCTGTAACTATAACTCAAAACTCATTGCTAAATAACTAAGCCCTAGCTCCAGGAAGAAAGGAGCATACCAACACATCTGCTAATCTCACAAACCACTACTGCAACTGGCAACCCGACCTCTGCCTACACCTGCGACACAAACGCCGGTCCCCAGGCGAAGAGCGTCAGTACGAATGAAACGTGCTGGTATGTAATGCTAAATTGTAAACATATAAGATAAAAATTATAACTGAGCCATAAATAAGGAATAGCAACAACCCGAAATCCTGAAAATTGAAACCTGAAAATTAAAACCTGACATGCAAATGCAACAAGTAATCCACAAGCAATGTTATAACTGTAATGCCGACAGATAGCTGACCATAAAATTCATGTCAAAATTCCTCCAGCCGATGCACCACACCGGGGTAAAATAAAAATATCTTCAGCCGATGTACCATACTAGGGTAAAATAAAAATATCTCCAGTCTGTGTACTATACCAGGGTAAAATAAAATATCTCCAACCGGTGTACTATATCGGGGTAAAATAAAAATATCTCCAGCTGGCGTATCATACCAGGGTAAAATAAAAATATCTCACTTATAATCATGAATAGAGTCGATAGAGCTTATATTGAGTCAAATAGATATAGCATTTAAATGACAAATGCTAAATCTGTGGCTATATTAGGTCTCTTTCATAACATAAAAATGTAAGTGAGCACATATACCATGTAAAATTAACAAATATGCACATATATCATGTAAAGCTATCAAATTATATACAAACATGTCAACTCAGTGACTCGATGGACCTTCAGGATGTTTAGACAACATAAGAACTTTAGTAGGCTTACAAGTAATGTCCCACAAATAATCTTACCAATTTAACGTATCACTTGAGTAGAATCATATAGATTCTCATTCCCATACAATCCTTTAACATCTCAAAACTACATATATACACACACACACACACACTTCCCATAGGGTCGTTACTTTACACATATTGTTAACTATACACTGAAATTCTGTTATCAACTTATCATGTTGATGAGCATATATAGTTCTTAATTCGTTTGTATTATTTGCAGGAAAACATGGAAATTATAACTTATAACTTGGAAGTATTTGTCATAACGCTTAACATATACATAGAGCTGAGAGCTGAACTACAGACATACAACATATGAGACTTCTGTATAATGTATAAACTCATATTTAGTTAGTTGAGTGACCTCCAGGAAACATTCTGGTATTCAAAGTTCTGAGCTTAACTGATCATTATTATAGCATATGCTTATACTTACTTAGACATTAAGAATATTGGTACATGAAAGAATCTTTCCTTTGAGTTTAGAAAATTCAAATGATAACTCAACAAGAGCTAAACATATAGATGTATTACTTGAATATAATTGAAAGAATTCAACTGTGTTATAACATGAAAATAATATACATTAAGACTTCTTACTGGAAAGAGTTATAAAGACTTGAGTTCTTAGACTTGTACGCAATTTCAAATACTTGATCGAGACATTAGCATGATTCTCGGAATATAATCTCTTGAAAACATCTTAATTTAGCATAACACACTTCAACATAACTTAGGGACGTGAAGACATAACTTAAGAATCTGAGATTGGGATTTGTTCAGCTTGAGAACTCATAAGCAATCTCTAAGTGCTTCCTTATAGGCAAAAAAGACTTATAGCTGTAATTTGGACGATGCTGGATTGACTTACACAACTTTGTAACTAATTGAGGAGCTTAAGAAAGCTAGGCATCACTATGCATAGCATGCCTAGCTTAGAAGTTTTAGGATTAATCCCCTTAATATTTGAAAGATAATTTCAACACTTAGAATGGATAACTTAACAAAATCGTTTGAAAACATAACAAAAAACTTCTCTTTAACTTGAGTTACTATCTCAAAAGAAATTCGATTCTAATTATTTCATAAGAAGTTAACACTTTACTGCCCATTCATCAACTTAACACATACTGAACAGAAACAACTTTATTTATAACACTTTTACTAACTGTCTTTAGAGCAGGGTTATTCTTCCTAGTTGTTTTCCTAACTTCTTCAAAATCGTAATCCGTATCGTCCAATTTAACAACCTTTAGCTCTACTTTGCTTATTAATCATAACTATTTTTCAAAACATGATTTAGTCTGCACTCAAGTCTATACTGTCGTGTTCACTATTCCATCAATTCTTATATGCATTTACCTCTTTACCTAATTGACAACTTTATCTGCTAAATCTCATCCTTCTTATATTTTAATGTCGTTCAAAGGTTTGAGAAAGTAATTATGGGCAGAGATCATATCACTCACATATTAGCTTAAAAGGTCTAACATTTACTCTTATCTTTCCTTTTTATAATGTCACAAATATATTAACAACTTAACCACGCTTTCCTCGTCAACATCTATCGACTTAGCCTATTCGTTACGCGCCGCTTGCTTACCTTTAAAGAGGGGAAACCTAAAATCTCTTTTTTACCTTAATCACTTTAAAAAATAAACATATAGGAGGAAATAACCATATTATGAAAACTCATTTCAATAAGCTCATTTACCCTCAATCGGCTTAGCGACATCTTCTTAGCTTAAGTTCGATCATAGGTCATCATCTTAGCATTTTTTACAAATTTCACTTACTGACCAGATCATGACATATAATCATATTAACATGTGCAATGTACTAAAAGTACCAGCTCATGGTGCCCACGATAGGGAGACTTCATACTCAATTTACAACTACGACAACAAACATATAGAAATTACGTCTTTCATTTCACCTTTGTTTGCTTCAAACATTCTTAACCATTCAAGCTTTACTCCATGTACTTTCAACCCTTTGGATAGAATCATACATACCTCAACATGATTTTAAAACATAGGAGTATTGTTTCTTTCAATGACTTAGTGTCATGCTTGAAAAACAAGGAAAGGGATGCCTTTACATATCTTGACACGTTGACTCTATTTTTTTTCCGAAAACCTTTCTTTCAAGCTTACACCTTAAGGCTACTTCCAAGTCCAATTTACAACCACAAAGCAGCAATTTCACTTCACTAAAGTTCTGGAAAAATTGGGTAAAGAAATAATAACACAATACTACAACATTCTCCAAGTTTTAACCTCACAAACTCATAGAAATCAAAAAGGGAATTGCTTACCCTTTCTTGGAGATGTTATTAGCTAAAGTAGGAGTAGACTCCTACTCTTTCCTCTATCCAGTACCAGCTAAAAATGTAGAAACACCATAATCAACAACAAGACAACAACAAGCCATGACGTTCTTCCAAGGTTCTCTTCCCAAAGCCGAAAAGAGACAAAAGTGAAGTTTCTTACCTGGGATATCTTTTCACCATGTGATAGGGGTCTTAATTCTACAAATTCTAAAAAACAATGAGGTGAAACGAAGTAGAAATGAGCCTTTTAGCTCAAAATTACTTCATATTAGCGGGTTGGCCAATGTTCGTGTGCGGCGCTTGTGCGATGTGCCCTCGCGCGCGTGCCTGTTTCTTGCCTGTCTCGGTGCCCGCACGCCACGGTGTTTTTCCTACCGATAGTGCTGTCTTCAAATGAGCATAACTTTCTACTCCAAACTCTGATTGATGATAGTTTTTTGGTTATAAACTAGACTCAAATATCCTTCATTTTATAGGTTTTAGGAATTCTAAATCATTACATATTAGGTGATATATCCATTTAAAGTTGATCCTTACTTACAAACTTCACATACTCTTCGCTTTTTCCCTAGCACATGTGGCCCTCCTCACCTATGACCAACATACAATCCATAATTCTCTTAATATGACATATAGAAATCAAATAATAAAAAAAAATTGGAGTGTAACAGTATCGATAAGTAGCACAATTATATTTGGACAGTGTGTAGATGCAAATTGTAAATCATAAGTAGCACATTTATATTTGCACAGTATGCCAGAATTTGTTTTTATTTTAGTAATGGTTGTCTAAACTTTATACAAACTGACTTTGACAACCTCAAAGGACTTCATATGGAGCCCTTGTAGTATCTAAGAATGATGGAAGAGCAATTTGAGTATGATATGGAGGCAGTAGAAAGGGCTAACAAACTCCTTACTTAAAAGGAGAAAGAGTTACGAGATTTGGAAGCAGAATTAGAATTATTAAGGAATAATTTTTCATATGAATTAGCATCAGAGGATCCACAGAGGGAAAACAAAAACGTGAAAAGGAGAAAATGTAATAATGAGAATCATAGTTTAGAACATGTTGAAAACAAGCACGGTGACAGTTCAAATTCGAATACTATTAAAGTATCCAAAATTTGTGATAAACCTAGATAGTTTAATGAATCAATATGTAACTTTGAGGATAAAAAGCTCCGTATTTCAAAACATCTTGAGAATTTGGAGAAAAAGCTTGTCTGAATTTCTAGCAGACAGGCCTCAGATAGTGCTCCTTGTAACGGATATTCAGAAAGGATAAACAAAGATGTTGATAATCAAGTTAAGAAACAAAGTGATGATGGGGGAAGTACTAATTCCCAACAGGAGGAGATTTCTTCATCCACGTGCAATGATTCTTCCAAATCAAATGGAGGTTCCATTGACAAACCTGCTGATTTAGACGTGGAAAATGCCATTATTAGTTAAAAGAGAAACCATTTAGACATTAAGCATATTAAGGTTTCCTCTCATGGAGGTGAAGTTTATGGGGCTGCTATGGGAAATGAAATATCAAAGTTTAGTGGGAGGTTACAAGCATTTGAGAATGACTATATATTCTTCATGTATGCCTTTAACTCACTCTAAAATGGACATGAAGAAATACATCTTATTCAGGAAATAGCTCATCAGCTACAAGAAATATGGAAAATTGAGTTTAACAAGAGATCACTATCTATAAAATTTGATGTTTCAAGTTTTACAATGACAAGGTAAGCTTTTATTTAAATGACCAATATTCTAGTGATCCCGGTCTATGATATGCATCGATATTTCCTACATTTATCATCGAATAATATGCTGGAGGATGAGGATTTACTGAGAATATTTTCTTCAATGAATTCTTATAAGCGAGATTCCTAGTAATGCAGAATTGGCAGAACGATACTGCTTAAATAACAAGGATGGAAAGCATTTACTTTTATCTTTTTTTTCTCTCAAGAATTGAGTTGGGGGATAGGGGACAAATCTCTCAATTACCCATATGTGACTAATAATAACATCTATCTCTTAGGGGTTTGGGTGGGGGAAATTTTCTTAGACTTATTCACCTGGTTCATGATATATGTTGTAATTTCTATATAAAAGCGTCTGGGCCATGTGGGTCTAATAAGCTATATATGTAATATATGTATACATATATATGTATGCTATACATAGGGTATAAAATTTCTCAAATATGTTCTTAAGGTAAAAGTTTCAATTTATCTTCTTATGAGGGGCAACATGAACCACCTAGGTTTAATAAGTAAAAGCCTAATTCTAGCATATGAAGTTTAACCCATCTAGTCTTAAAGTAAAAGTTTATTTCTCATGTGACTAAACACTAGTACAATGTTTTCCAAGCTCTTGTATAAAAACACGAGGCAGCCATCTCCGATATACTTTTTGCCAGCAGTAATTAGCACTATATTAATACTACAATTCTCCTATATTAAAGGACTAAAATGGAGCTAAAAGAATAGTAACAACCACATTAGTACTTGTACCACTTCCTCTTCAAGGCCATGTAACTCCATGCACACATCCTGCTAAGAAGCTTGCCTGAAAAGATTTTACCATCACCTTTGTCAGCACAGAATCAACTCATCAGCAAATAGCTACAGTGCAGTCACTTAAAGATGACAACAACCTATTATCCCATGTACAGAAATGCGGTATTGACATTTATCATGCCAAAATTAGTTTTTATTTTAGTGATGGTTGCACCATACTTTATACAAACTAACTTCGACAGCCTCAAAGCACCACAAAAAATTCATCACAATACAAAGAGCTCTTAAGACTATCTATATTGTGAATCTAAAGTATACAAAAAATTATATGTTGAGATCCTTCATCCATACATTCTATAAACTCCAATCGTATCAAATACTGAAGTTGTGACTTTCTTCAATGATGCCACTATCTTTCTTCAAATAAGATTTTGAAAATCCTGTAAGAGTGAAGCAACTCAGAATAAAATTATACAGAAAAAAATAATTGAAACATGATTAAAAACATATAACAAGAATACTCATAAATTATTTTTGTAAAAGAGCATTTATCACTCATTCAAAAAAATGACTAGTATATATTTGAAGTTTGGTCAAAATTTACACTTTAATCATTTGTGTCCATCCAATCCCATCGGTATCATCAATGTCATCCTCATCTTCTGATGTTTTCATAGTTGTATTTTCTAAATATTGTGCATTAGATGGTACATTAACAATATTAACAGGCATATCTTTGTTTGACCATGCAATATCAACATCAGGTAATGTACTTGGGCAACCAATGTCATCACGACGCTATCTCCAAAACGTGTCTCTGATATTCGGACAATTCTCTTCCTCTAAGTCATACAAATCTACTGGCACTTTATTCCTTGAATAATAAACCTCTTTCTCAACTGGATCCTCCACATAAAAAATATTATACCTCGGAAGCCCAAAGATCAAATCTGGGAGTTGAAACAGAGATAAACTGAAAATTTTGCACCAGGTCACAGAACGAGTCATTTTGTGACTCGTGGTAGGGGTTGGCTTAAGTTAAAGGAATTTTTGAAGGGAGTAGTCACGGGCATGACCACGGGTCGTGGTCAGGCCCCACGATTCGTCAGGTCAACCATGGCCAAGGGATTTAAAAAGGGAAAAATGTGAGGCAGTTCTCCTCACGGATGGGTTCCACAAATCATGATCAGTCACCACAATTCGTTGGGTGGCCCATGGTCATCAGGAAGATAATGATTTAGGGTTGAGGCAGTGGAAGCAATAGATGGTGACCACGAGTCGTGGTCACCGGTAACATCTCGTGGGATGGCCCGTTGCAAGTTCCAGGTGAAATTTGACAGTGAACCCAATGACCAAAGTGATGACTCGTGCAAGGTGGCAACAACTCATTAGGTCCCTCGTGGGGACTGACGAGCAATTATTTTCTGCTAATTTTTTAAGGGTATTTTCGTCATTCCAATGCTCTAAGGTCCTATACTACATCATTTTAAGTTATTTTCTGAGTGTATTAAGATAGTTTAAGTCCTTCTAACCTATTCAAAAAACCCATGCATGCAAGAGTGATAGTCTTTAATCAATTTTCCATAGTTGGGTTAAAAGAAATTAGTGTATTTTTAAAATTTGGTGGGGTAGTGAGAAATGGAAAATATAAGGAGAGAAAAAGTTAATGATTTCTACCGCAATTAATTATTTTTTCCTTACAACCGATGTAACAGATCCTATATTGCAATGCTTAAGCAAATCTGTTACATTTGGAAATTCTGTGGCAACAGTTCACGTACAATTGCAACGATTTTATAGTTAATGTATATCCATAACATTATGTATCTTACTCAACGGATACAATCATTGCAATATAAATCTATTGTAATGCTTGTATAAGTGTCGTAGAAAAAAGTATTGCTATAAGCCTATTTTCCAGTAGTGTATGGACTCCCTGAGGCGAATAGCTTGAAAGACATATCCCACCTATGGATGTATTGCAACTTCGGACTCATAACTCGATGGACTGATTGGGACACAAGATTGAATTAGGAAACAACTCCCTGGCACAGAACTTGAAGAACTGAAAGTTAACTTGAGAAACATTGGATGTCAACATGTAAGACTTAGGGAGATGGCTTGATGGCTAAGATATTGGGAATCACGACATAGGATACCTTTTAGAACATTACACTTCTAGCCTTCACCTTGGTTTGACAACACTATCTAGAAGCTAGTAACCAGCTCCCCCTTCATAGGGTCCATTTGTCTATTCACCATTGTCATATACATCCGCTCTAAACTCCTCAATAACATCACAATAATATTTGCATTCAACATTCTACACATCTCTTGACTTAGCCAATTGAAAAAACATATCACTACTCTAACTTTACTTTAGACGGCTTTAGCAATACTACCATTCAGCTTCTCAACCCATTAGGAACCTATCCTCCTTACTTATACAATTTTTCAATAGGATTTGCTTATGTAAATTATTACAGACATGACTTCAAACGAAGAACTTAATGACTTAAGGCTCTTAGGTTCACACGTAGGGCAAGAGTTAAGTGATAAGAATATAGCAAGATATGGAGATTTAAATCAAGAATGATATCACAATATTCCTTATATATTATACATTGCAACCCATTCATTCACATGGCATAACATTTACTAGAAAATTCATAATCTTGAAGAAATGTCACTTCGCATTTCAACTTAGGAAACTCTATGAGGCAATTCATCAAACACTTTGGATGTAATATGTAATGACTCGTCCAACCGTTAGAAGGCCTTAATGATGATGTCATAGAAATTTAAATTTTTGAGGATCTAAAATTAGTAACCCTTGAATAAAGAATTGGTTTCTTAATAATTTTAAAAGGGGGATGAGTAAATTTGTTTTATAGGCCCAAGCTATAGGAATGCTACGGCGGGCGTCTCATTGCCATGGTGGGACCACTCTAGTGGAAGATGTGGATCAGAATTTCATATTTTTCCCACTTTTAAAACCCAGATCCTATTGTGATAAGTATTAGTCATTAAGAATGCCTTGAAAACAAATTTATTTTTATTCTAGCGAGAAAAGGAATAAGGTGGCTAGAGAAGGGTAAGATTCCACCATCCTCATCGATGAGTTTCTTCAAGAAACGTTAGACTCGGTGCAAGAATGAAACTCCATTTCTTTTTTGGAAGTAGCTTGGCACCCGGGTAGGTTATGACTTATATTTATGTTAAACTTCGATAAATAACTCGTATATGGGTTAATGATTGATATGGAATTGATGAATAAAATAAAGAATTATAATGCTTAGAACGACTAGTATAAACCATGGCGAATATTTATTAGTGACGGGGAAAATAGCTTTAATATCAAGGGAAGAAAGAAGTGATAGATGTTATACCGTAATCACTAAGTATAGATGGAATCTTGATGATAGATTGTTAATTTCGTGTTCTAGGTAGCACGTTCTAGATGGTTATGTTTAACGGTATATTCTTGATTACGTATTCTTAGGTTGGTCCTGTCTATGGGAGTGGTCCGTTAATAGGTATAGAGATGAAAATTTTAATAAGATAATATGGATTATGGAGGATCAACGGTGGCTAATTAAAAGATAACCAATGCTAGTAAGATACTATTGAGTAAGTGATTGAATCGGGAATAATCGGAACTTATTGAGTTAATGGAAATTGAAACAGGTTATGGGTAAGGGGATCTTATTATTAAAAAGGGTGTAGAAATAAAGAAGTACAAGTGATATTGAGCTACTACTTAAGTAAGTTACCGTTAGACTGGGTGAGTTTCCGCTGCCAATGGATCGCTGTAGCGGTCAAGACATTGTTGCAGCGAGATGACCACATCAATATATGACATGGGGAGTTGAGGAATTGATTGATAAGTTTATGGTATGTATATAGATGTAAGATGGAGTTGATGAATTTAATCAATTTATGGTATGTATATAGAAGTAAGATGGAGTTGATGAATTGATTGATGAATTTATAGTATGTATATAGAAGTAAGATGGAGTTGATAAATTGATTGTTGAATTTATAGTGTATATATATATATATATATATATATAGAAGTAAGATGGGTTTAGTAACTTAATTATGCAATTTTTAGTGTGTGTGTGTATGTATAATTGTGTACTTAATTGATTAATTAAAATCAAGAACTAGACGTAGCATATGTATATGTTATTGTTGTGGATAGTAAGGATTAATCAATTTTATGTCAATTATATACTATTGTGTGAATTTATCCTAGTTGGCCGATGATGTCTACCAGTGCGCGTGGTGTACTGATACTACCTTGTTGCATAGGTAATTTGTAGTTTCATGATTGATGTGGCGATATTTAGCATCAGCTTTCGCAGGAAAAGCTGTGTTATTTTTTTGTTGTTCGTATTCTAAATAAAGTTTTTTTACCTATCTTGATTAGATCTTTTGAAGAGTTTGTGTCTTTAAAAAGGGGTTTGTGTCGTAAAAGACTAACATTGTTGATCTATGTGATTAAATGAGGATTTTTAATATTTTTATAAGTTATTCAAAATGGGGTTCTCCTATCAAGCTAGAGTCGATATAGGTGCCCACACAACTCACCCATTTGGATCATGTCAAGTTGGTATGAGAGTGTCTAGGTTACAGATCTCACAAGTACAAGATCAATGTCAAGTAGAGTTTCGCAAAATACTGTGCAGATGTCCATATCTATTCTTTGGAAGGTTACAAGACATAGAGGAAGTTTTCACTTTATTTATCTCTTATCCTGTGGCCTGAGTATGTAATTCACCTAGATTAAGTCCAATTGGTATCTAGAGAACTCCAATTGGTATCTCGACGGGCTCAATTGGTATCTATCAGTATAGATTTTTGTGCAGTGCGATATGATAGTGGAATATGATGATAAATAATGAATGAGGAATAGTAGTGTCTGAGAGACCAGTGGTCTGAAAACTACATTTTGCTTAGCGAGTTCTCACTGCAACGAGATGGCTCTCGCTATCGCAAACTCGCTACGTGAGAAACAGACCGCCATAGCAGGTTCACTACGTCGAAAAAGTGACTGCTGTAGTGAATAGCTGCTACGCAGAACCCAATCCCCTATTTTAGAAAATTTTTAGATTGTTCTAAAGCTACGAAATAAGTGTATATATATATATATACACACACACATACGAGAGCTGCTAGTTATGATGATAATAAGGACAAGAACAAGGCTAATGTCATTCATATGCAAAACGGGCACCCATACATCAAAGAAGGAAATGATTAAAGTTATCCAAAAAGAAGCAAAAAGAAAAGTGAATTGTCCTACAAGCCTCAAAGATGGGGGCGACCAATCAAATCGACTAAGGGAAATAGGAAAGGGAGGTACACCCTGGCTATGCCTAACAAGAGGCCTTGTTGTTGTTGCCTCTGAGCTCATTAACCTCCTCGTCCTCGAACCCACTAAGGAAGGAGAACTGTTGGATGTCCTCCCAGGATACCTAAGACATCTTGGAGCAAGGGGAGATGGTCTTTAGGATCTTTTTGATTCCTTTCCATATATGGACGAAGAGCTTGTCCAAGGAGCGTTTTTTCCTCCTCACTCTCTCCAAGTCCTCCCGGAGCTTTACATAGGCCTAGACCAAGGAGGCAATCGCCCCTTGTACCCCCTAAGTATCCACAACAACTATACTAGATGGCCTATCACCTGGGGGAGGTCCGGGAAACCCTATTAATATCTCTCTCATAGCAACCACCTCTGTCTCTATCCACTCGAACGGACCTAGAGGCCTTGATGTGTTGGCCTCACTGGCCCTTTGTCCCATGCTGACCTCGTCATCCAAATCCACCCTCCTCTTCTTTCTGCCCCTCCCTAGTGTACCTTTAACCCTCAAGTAGCCAAAGAGCATGTCACAAGCCACCATAACATCCCTAGTCTCCCTGTGCACCCTAGCCCACTTACAAAGCAGGCTGATGAGAGACAAGAAGGGCAGGCCAATCCCGCTCTATACGACAAAGTATCTCCGCTCCTCCACCATCTGTGCCCCTATATTTATAGGTACTGAGTTTAGGATACATGCTACCACCAACGCCCAAGAGTAGGTTACATTAGTGATATTGATGGATGGACGGATCCATCGGGACACTATGTTTAGCCATCTCTAAGCCTCGGTATTAAAGTGAGTGCCCCTGATGCCTGTGTAGTAATGCCCCAGTAAGATGAGGCTCTCTGCACCTCCACCACCAGAGTGTCCATGATCCACCGTACATTGCCCTCCACATCCTTGGCCTTCAGGTCGGCCTTAGAAGTGTTTGACAGACTAACACGACCCGAATATACACCCGGATAGTAGACACGGGACAAGGAGCCCTGAGAGAACCCAAGTCGACCCATGGCATGAGCATACATCTAATTCATTTACATAAGCGAAAGACTTAACATAAGGAAGAGAAATCATAACCTATCAAATTGACATAATAATTAGACATACATAAGTTGAATTCTATACTTTGTCTGAAAGCCTCTACTACAATGATGGGTTGATGGGACAACACCCCCAACTAACACGAACATATACTGGAACATAAAGTAGCAACATGTCTAGCAATTATCCCTCAGAACATGAGGACTCACCAATACGCTGAAAGAAAACTCTGAGATGATCTAGGGATGTGGGTGAGCCTGATAGCTAGGTCATGTATCATGAAATGATACATCATAGAAAGTATGCGGTCAGTACGTGGAATGTACCGAGTATGCAGGGTAAGTAAAACGGACTTTTAAAACATTTAAAACTCATAAATGATCATAAGAGTAGGACATTATGCTCATATCGTGAACATCATAACTTAACACAAGGCTCAAGGTTTTCAAAACATTCGTAGACAAACATAATCATAATCATAAGAGAAAAAGCCTTACTCAACATGACTTGAGACAAAATACATAATCATAAGTATTCATAAATCATGAGGAATAGTGGGAGATTCTCTAAACTGACATACCCCTTATGAGAAAACATTAAATCTGACCTGTAAACCTAGTCAGGAGGCCGTTCGTTAATAAACATTATCTTTTATATAATTTCAAGTCTAACTTGAATAGTCGGGATCTCTGACTCAACATCGTTAACCCTAACTAGATAATACATGAATCCCTTAGAAATCATTTTCCTGGCCTTAAGATATGAAATAAACAGACCGGTTGGTACAACTAAATTACCCTTCCACTCCAACACTGACTCACCCGGAAATCGAAATTCCACCACACGAATCCTACAGTTAATCGAAGCATAACATGCAAAAAACCAATCCATGCCCAAAATGATATCAAAGTTAGTCATAGCTATATCTACTAAGTCTGCAAAGGTGACCTTATCAAATACTATAATGGGGAAACCTCTATACACTCGCCTAGCTACAACTAAATCATCAACTGGAGTTAGAGACTGAGAATGGTTCCGACAGAATTTTAGGGCTAACTCTACAACTACTAGCAATATAAGGGGTCACAAACAACAAAGTAGCTCCTAGAGTTAACAAGGCATAAGCATCAATATGGAAGACTTGCAAAATGCCAGTGACCACATCGGTGAAGCCTCTTACTCTTGGCGAGACACTAAAGCATAAAACCTATTTTTGTGTTGACCGCCTGCTGCACTCGTAAAGGCACCATGGTTAGGAGGACATGCTGCTGGACCAGCAGAACTGGCTGCTGTCACAGGGGCTCCATCGGCCCCTGATCTAACTGAAGAGAAATCCTTAAGTCTATGTTCGTGTTTTCCACACCTGAAGCAAGCATCCGAGCCAACTAAGCACCTCCCAGGCTGATTGTTGCAGCACCCTGCAGAAACTAGGAAAGAGCGCTCCATATACATGCTACACTGGCCTCTCGACTCTGAAGCTCTGCTCCTAGATCTCCTCTGAATCTAGATGGCGTGCTGGTCGATGATGGAGTTGGAGCGATAGACCTGTGCTAGGAATGCTGACGCTGTCCACCCCCTGACCTAACATGAGAAGTCCTATGGCTGGCGGTCCTGGCTCTCTTGGACTCCCTCTGCCTCCGGTAGACCGACTCCTTCTGCTGAGCATGCAACACAATTTGGGGAAAGTCGATATCCCGATGTAGCATGGAGAACCTACAATCCTTGTCCAAATAATCCGCCACCCCATGCATAAAATGACTCACATGAACCCTCTGGTCTGCCACTAACTCTAGAGCATGCTTATATAATTGAGTGAATTCCAATGCGTACTCCTACATGGACATGTTACCCTACTTCAAATTAACAAACCCGGCCACCTTGATCTCCCTCTTCTCCAAAGGAAAGAATCGATCCAAAAATGCCTCGCGGAACTCTTCCCAACCTATCGGGCCTGCACCCCCTGCCATGGCATCTCTCCACTGCTTGAACCATATGTAAGCCACCCCGTTTAGCTAATAAGAGGTCAAGTCAACACATTCCCCATTGTTCACCCCCATAACCTGGGTGATCTTCTAAATCCCCTCTATGAAATTGTGCGGATCCTCGTCCACCTTCGTCCCCGGGAACTCAAGAGGGCTCATCCTCAAGAAATCCATGACCCTAGCTGCCGCTACATTCCCCTTCTGAGGGTAATGCGCCACTGTCTGATTCTGAACCTGGGAAGTCATGGCCTGTGCTAGAATTTGGATCGTTGCCTTAAACTCAGTGTGGGTAGCTGGCTCTGGTGCATGCTCCTCGTGAATGGGTTGGGCTGGTTGATGCTCCACACCATTGGCACCCTCATGATCATTGTTGTTACCATTTCTATTGGTGTTCACTCGGCATGGAGGGATGATATTACAAACGTGAATAGCATGAATTAGAAGGGTAGAGGACTTTCATCACATGACATAGATCATTAAAGAAGGGAACATTTCCTAAACATCTCGTAGCCTTTTCATCATAAGTGTGGCGCACTTCACACCCATAAAAAAGACTCCACTTGACGCGACTTTCAGACATTCAAGGTGTTACACCCCGTAGAATTCCCGACACTTAGATGACCTATTCGCACGTTGGTTAAGTATATTTGAAGGCCATACGTGCTAGGGAAAGGCCCGGGAAAAGATCGGATGAGAAACCCGTCGAAACCATCGCGGGAGTAGCCAGGTAGAGCCCCTCCGCGATGGCAGCGTGTCACGGAGGTGAGGCCTCCGCGATGGCTCTGTGACACGTTGCCCAGGTTCAGGCCCAAGTATATAAGCCCCCACTTCAGTTTAAAATCATTCACCACTTGAAAACAATTCCAGAACGCGCAGTAAACAGAGAAAAACGAAGGAAAATTATATATTTCCATCCGATTACGCTGCCAAATGCTTCCCAAACTCAAATTAATCCCAGATACCCGAGTATTTAGCAGCAGAGAGCATTTCTACGGAATTAGTTTCACGAAATACGGCCGACGAATCGGCGAGCCACCGAACTAAAGTAAGTAGAATTGCTCTAAATTAATGTCTATGTGTTCCTAGCTGAGAAGTGAATACTTCTCCCTTCTGGGCCGCTGAAAAATAGCGAGTTTTCGACCGTCTTCCGATAAGCCTAAGTTTAGGCTATAAACTATATCGAAAGTAACGTTGCTCTTTACAATAAAGCTGTATTTAGTATTGATTGACGTATTTATGAATGCAGTTGGGAGAAAATAGTTGAAGTACTAGCCGAGCTTCGTCCGACGGACGAATAGTAGAAGATAAGGTATGTAAAGTTAGTTTCCTTCGGCAAGTTAAGTAATATCAGTGTAGTGTAATAAATTATGGACCAGTAGAATGTTCAGAAGTCGAATATTGTGTTATTATGAATGTTGGTGCGATGTGAGAAATATTGGGTTGTAATGTATATGAAACCTATCAGTATGATACAGATTCTAACGCAAGTATTAGAGATTGCCCAGTATACTCAGTATGTAATGTGATATGCCATGTCAGGATATGGTTGTATTCAGTTGAAACCCCGTATAGTAATGCAATACCCGTAAAGCACTTCAGAAATAGAATAGCAGACTAAAATGAAGTTCAGAAAGCATGTCAGGATTAGTAAATCATGTTACTATAGAAAGTCAGTATACAGCGTAGTTTAGCAGAAAGATTATATTCGTACATACATATATAGTACTTCCAGCCTCATCATGTATTAAGTATGTACTTATTTCTATCACCAGTCCAGCATATAGTGTATACAGAAACTTAGTAAACAGCAGAGTTTCAGTAGAAACATTATCTTATGTAGCATTTGCCCAGTACAGCCCGGCAGGAGACTATATTCATATTTATACATCTTTACCTGCCTCAGCACGTATTAAATATGTACAGATTACTATCATTAGCCCAGCATGTAATATATATGATACTTTACCCCTATTAGCCTCAGTATGTGAGATACACAGACAGTATTACCAGTCGAGACCGTTGTATTGTTTGGGGTTGGATTACCTAGCATCCATGACCGCCCCAGGGTTAATAGTTGTATCGACTCGTCCACCAGAGGACGAGGATACGTCACTCTACGGAGTGGCATGCCATCCCGCCAGGGGACGAAGATGGGATGCCAGTTTTTCCCCATATTTGTGCCTTGATCGGCCCTTACACACCCCAGTCGAGCGGATACGCCCGGGTGCAGATTCAGGAGTCCTCCGGACTCAGATGCAGTTATAGTCAGGGGCTCAGCGAGCCCAAGTGCATACCCAGGGGACCGGCAGGATGCTTACAGCAAGTATAGGAGATGGGATGATCGGGGTTGGGGTATAGATTCTGTGTTGATTGTACCTCCCGGCTTATGGGGGCCGGGTAAGGTTGTGTATGCCATGTTACGTTATGTATGTTATGTTATATTATAGTAGATACGAGCAGATTAGTATTAGAATGATACGTCTCCAGGTATGATTCCTACTCCCTTCAGTATGATTAAGAACAGGTACGATCTACACCATCAGACAGTTAATCTACTCCTTCTTATTTAAGTTTGGACAGTTATGTTATTGATTTCAGATATCCCTTCAGTTCTTTCAGATTTAGTTATCTCCTACTATTCAGAATTTTTAGTTATATTACTTGTATTCAGCTGTATTCAGTTTGCTTTACATACTCAATACCAGCGGTACTAACACCCAGTGGGGCGCTGCATTACTTGCCTGCAGGTACCCATAGACGAGTAGGAGATACCACGTGATCCCCATCAGCGGTTGAGTATTCAGCTCCTGTCATTCGGAGACTGAATTTCTAGAGGTGTAGTCTAGTTCTTTTTGTTGTACAGTACGGGTAGGTCGGGGCCATGTCCCGATCCATTCTATTATCCTTCCTAGAGGCTTGCAGTCTGTTTATATTCCCTGTGGTCAGATGAGCCGGTCGTGAGAGGCCATGCAGTTGTATAGTTGTTAGCATTCCTTCTGTCTATTGTGAGGGTCGTGTGGGGCCATAGCTATCAGTAGTGGTGACCTTGCCGATCACGTAGCTTTTTAATATGTTACGATTGAATTGCAGATAACTAGACAGCATGGCGGCCTTGTCGGCCCGCATAGGTTCCCCTGAATTACTATGTTTCTGGTCAGCTGTTAGTACAGGTACAGAAGGCTATAGGCCAATGGGCCGGGGACTGTATTTACAGCCGTTATATAGCCCTTTGTTTCCAAAAATGTGAGTTAGAGCTAGCCAGGCGCCAGATGCACCCAGGCTTAGCAGTCCATCAGGTCAGGACCTAGTAGGGCACCAGGTGCCAGTCATACCCCCTAGGGCGGGGTGTGACAAACTTGGTATCAGAGCAAGTTGTATCCCAGGGAGTCTGCCAGCCGTGCTAAGTAGAGTCTTGTCCATGGATGTGTTGTGCACCACTTACTATGGATAGGAGGCTGCAAGGCATGATAGGATGGTTGTCTTTTATTCTTATTCAGTCGTGCTGTAGAGCGGTACAGTTTAGGGTTGAGTCCCTAAAAATCTTACCATACTCTTTGGTTACAGATAATGTCAGACCAGTGCCATCCTATCACAGGTCGGAACTTAGACATTGCAGCAGGAGAAGGCACCAGCAGGATGCCTCCCCCTCATTTGGAGATAGCCCGATCAGAGGGCACTACAGAGGCATCATCCCAGCCTCCTCAGTAGTCTCCACCACGTCAGGAGCCACTTGGGGCGACATTACCTTCAGTAGCCCCTATATTGACTCCTTCTTACCAGGAGGTTAGGAGTGCTGTAGTTCTGTTAGCACAGATGATGGCTGCTCAGCATCAGCCAATGCCATCTATAGTTCCAGAATCATCAGGAGGGCCCGGTAGTTCGAGGGTCCGAGAGTTTTTAGCCCTGAATCCCCCACAGTTCACAGGCACGGACCGAACAGAGGACCCCCAGGATTTTCTGGATCAAATGCAGAGAATCTTCAGGGTTATGCATGCCACGTCTACCGAGTCAGTTGAGTTGGCCGCATTCCGGTTACGGGATATTGCGGTGTTATGGTACGAAAGCTGGGAGAGGTCCCGAGGGAGAGATGTTTCCCCTCCCACCTGGCGCAGCTTTTCAGGAGCCTTTCTGGATCATTATTTGCCGCGGGAGATTCGACAGGCCCGGGTAGACCAGTTCCTACATCTAGAACAGGGGGCCATGAGTGTTCGGTAATATTCCTTGCAGTTTTATTCCTTAGCCCGATATGCACCGGCCTTTGTTGATACTATGGCATCCAGAGTGCATCGCTTCATTACGGGATTGAATCCAGAATATGTTGAGATTTCCACTACAGCCACACTGCGAGAGGACATGGATATTGCTCGCATTCAGGCATTTGCTCAGAATATTGAGGGCATCAGACAGCGGCAACGAGAGGTCAGAAGGGTTAATCAGGAACAGCGTCGTCGAGACAGGCCAGTTGAATTACCTTTGAGGGGCCCGGGGAGGACCCAGGCCCCGATTATCAGACAGGCCGCCTAGGCCCCCGCCTCCGTCACAGTCACAGGGGGGTAGATTCAGCCGCAGGGGGCAGTCAGGGACTGGTAGAGGCTCGTAGATGGCAGATTCACCATCACAGAGGAGGGCAGAGCAGAGTAGGTATACCCTACCACTTTGCCCTATATGCAATCGACGCCATCCTGGAGCATGCATATATGGCTCCACCGCATGTTATATTTGTGGCCAAGAAGGCCATTTGATGAAATATTGCCCAGCCAGAGGTCGAGAGGACCGCGATAGACAGGATAGGACATCAGCAGGGTCACGAGCCACAGCATCCTCGATTGGGCGCAGGCCCCCAGTTTCAGCAGGCAGGGGTCGGGGCAGATCAGGGGCCTCCAGTACAGGTGCGGGTCCAAGCCGCATATATGCCTTACCAGGGAGGCAAGATTCAGAAGCATCGCCTGATGTCGTGACAGGTATGCTAACTATTTGCTCACACCCTGCTTATGTGTTAATTGATCCAGGGTCTACTTTGTCCTATATTACTCCATTTGTGGCACGGAAGTTTAGTATTGTACCAGAATCACTACAGCAGCCCTTCCTAGTATCTACGCCCGTCGGTGACTCTATCAGAGCTAGCCGAATCTACCGCGGGTGTACAGTATAGATTGTTGACCGTCAGACCACAGTAGATCTGGTCGAGTTAGAAATGATAGACTTCGATGCCATAATGGGTATGGACTGGTTAGTGCCATGCTTTGCCATTGTTGAATGTTGGACCAAAACGGTCGGATTCCACTTCCCGAGGGAAGCAGTACGGGAGTGGAAGGGCAGCACCGTGACGCCAAAAGGTAGGTTTATTTCCTGCCTTCAGGCGAGAAAGTTGATATCTAAGGGGTGCATTTACCATCTTGTCAGAGTTCAGGATGTCCAAGAAGAATCTCCGACACTCCAGTCTGTCACAGTGGTAAATGAATTCCCAGATGTATTTCCTGATGAGTTTCCTGGTATTCCCCCAGAAAGGGAAATAGACTTTGCTATCGACTTGTTACCAGGCACTCAGCCAATATCAATACCTCCTTATCGTATGGCTCCTGCAGAACTCAGAGAATTAAAGGAGCAGTTGAGAGATTTGTTAGATAAAGGTTTTATCAGGCCGAGTACTTCACCGTGGGGTGTGCCAGTTTTATTCGTGAGAAAGAAAGATGGCTCGCTCTGAATGTGCATAGATTATCGGCAGCTAAACAAAGTTACAGTAAAGAATAAGTATCCTCTTCCCAGAATTGATGACTTATTTGATCAGCTACAGGGAGCCAGATACTTTTCTAAGATTGACTTGCGGTCCGGATATCACCAGGTCCGAGTACGTGAGAGGGATATTCCTAAGACAGCATTCAGGACCCGATATGGGCATTTTGAATTTCTAGTTATGTCCTTCGGGCTAACGAACGCCCCAGCAGTTTTTATGGACCTGATGAACAGTATTTTCAGACCTTTCCTGGACTTGTTCGTGATAGTATTCATTAATGACATTCTGGTGTATTCTCGCTCTGAAGCAGATCACCGGACTCATTTGCGGACAGTGCTCCAGATTCTCAGGGACCGCCAGTTGTATGCTAAGTTTTCGAAATGTGAATTCTGGCTTAACTCAGTAGCCTTTTTAGGGCATATTGTCTCAGACGCTGGTATACAGGTAGACAAGCAGAAGATAGAAGCAGTTAAGTCATGGCCTAGGCCTACCACCCCGACGGAAGTTCGTAGCTTTCTGGGGTTAGCAGGGTATTATCGGAGATTCGTTGAGGGATTCTCAACCATTGTAGCACCTTTAACTAAATTGACACAGAAAGCAGCAAAGTTTCAGTGGACGGAGGCATGCGAGCAGAGTTTCCAGGAATTGAAAGACAGGTTAACCTCCGCCCCAGTATTAGCATTGCCGGAGGGCACAGAAGGTTATTCAGTTTATTGCGACGCGTCAGGTGTCGAATTGGGTTGTGTGTTGATGCAGCATGGTAGAGTAATTGCATATGCCTCCAGACAGCTGAGAAAACACGAAAAGAATTACCCTACCCATGACCTGGAATTGGCCGCAGTAATTCATGCCGTGAAGATGTGGAGGCATTATCTGTACGGCGTCCATGTTGACATTTATACAGATCATAAGAGCTTACAGTACATTTTCACCCAGAGGGAGCTGAATCTGCGGCAACGCCGCTGGTTGGAGCTGCTGAAAGATTATGACGTGAATATTCTATACCACCCCGGAAAAGCTAATGTTGTATCAGATGCCCTGAGCCGAAAGTCAATAGGGAGTTTGGCATATTTACGGCCTGAGAAACGGAAGTTAGCCAGGGAAATTCATCAGTTAGCTGATCTAGCCGTACGAGTAAGGGAAACAGAAAATAATGGACCAGTAATTCAGAATTCTGCAGTGTCATCGTTAGTTACAGAGGTAAAAGAACGGTAGTATGAGGATCCCGATTTAGTCCAGCTCAGAGATAGAGTTCAGAAAGTTAAGGAGCCAGATTTTCAGATAACCGAGGATGGTGTGCTACATTGTAAGGGCCGCCTTTGTGTCCCGAATGTCGCAGGACTTCATGGGCAGATCATGCATGAGGTACACTACGCTCGCTATTCCCTTCACCCAGGGGCGACGAAAATGTACCACGACATCAGAGACATCTACTGGTGGCCAGGTATGAAAACTGAGATAGCTGAATTTGTATCTAGATGTGCTAATTGTCAGCAGGTGAAAGCAGAGCACCAGAAACCGAGTGGTTTGACTCAAGAGATAATGATACCTATGTGGAAGTGGGAAGTAATAAACATGGATTTTGTAACAGGGTTACCCCGTACTAGACGCAGAAATGATTCCATTTGGGTAATAGTTGACAGGCTGACAAAATCAGCTCATTTCCTGCCAGTAAGGGCTACCTTCTCAGCTGAGGATTATGCCGAATTATATATCAAAGAAATAGTTAGATTGCATGGAGTGCCAGTATCTATTATTTCAGATAGGGGAGCACAGTTTACAGCTAGATTCTGGCAGTCATTTCAGAAAGGTTTGGGGACGCAGATTAATTTGAGCACAGCATTCCATCCTCAGACAGACGGGCAGGCTGAACGTATGATCCAGACGCTCGAAGATATGCTACGAGCGTGTGTGTTAGATTTTGGGGGTAGCTGGGATGAACATTTGTCGTTAATAGAATTCGCTTATAATAACAACTACCATTCAGCTATTCAGATGGCGCCTTTCGAGGCATTATATGGGCGAAAATGTAGATCGCCGGTGGGCTAGTTTGAGATAGGAGAATCAGCATTAGTTGGCCCAGACATTGTTCGGCAGTCCGAGGAAAAGATAAAGCTTATCCGAGAACGTTTACTGACCGCTCAGAGCCGCCAGAAGTCATACGCAGATAGGCGGCGCAGAAATCTAGAATTTTTGGTAAACGATTGGGTATATCTGAAAGTGTCCCCGATGAAAGGGGTAATGAGGTTTGGCAAGAAGGGCAAGCTTAGCCCAAGATTCATTGGGCCGTATCAGGTTCGGCAAAGAATAGGCCGCGTGGCATACGAGTTGAACTTGCCTCCAGAGTTAGCGTCGGTTCATCCAGTATTCCATGTTTTTATGTTAAGGAAGTTCGTAGGGGACCCTTATACAGTAGTACCAGTTCAGGATGTCCAGATCACAGAAAAGTTAGCATATGAAGAGGTTCCCGTAGCCATTTTAGACAGACAGATTCGCAGGCTGAGAACTAAAGATGTTGCATCTGTCAAGGTATTGTGGCGTAACAGAAATCGGGAGGAAATGACGTGGGAGGCTGAAGAAGATATGAAAATCATATACCCTCACTTATTTCAGGCCTAGTTAGACGATAGGTATGTCCGTATCATTATTTATACAGCACTTTATGGTTGTATATTGTAAATGACAAAGAAAGAAGTGATATTTAGTTGTCCAGTGGATTTTAGAATAGTGTGTGCAGTGCCTGTGTTGGACTTTTCTACGTTTCAGGTTTTTGCGATAGTCCATATTACAGGGGAAACTCTGCCAAAATTTTTCCAGAAAAGTAATGTAAGTAGTCCTCTAGATAACAGTGTACATTCGAGGATGAATGTTCTTAAGGGGGGGGAGAATGTTACACCCCGTAGAATTCTCGGCACTTAGATGACCTATTCGCACGTTGGTTAAGTATATTTGAAGGCCATACGTGCTAGGGAAAGGCCCGGGAAAAGATCGGACGATAAACCCGTCGAAACCATCGCGGGAGGAGCCAGGCAGAGCCCCTCCGCGATGGCAGCGTGTCACGGAGGTGAGGCCTCTGCGATGGCTCCGTGACACGTTGCCCAGGTTCAGGCCCAAGTATATAAGCCCCCACTTCGGTTTAAAATCATTCACCAATTGAAAACAATTCCAGAACGCGCAGTAAACAGAGAAAAACGAAGGAAAATTATATATTTCCGTCCGATTACGCTGCCAAACGCTGCCCAAACTCAAATTAATCCCAGATACCCGAGTATTTAGCAGCAGAGAGCATTTCTACGGAATTAGTTTCGCGAAATACGACCGACGAATCGGCGAGCCACCGAACTAAAGTAAGTAGAATTGCTCTAAATTAATGTCTATGTGTTCCTAGCTGAGAAGTGAATACTTCTCCCTTCTGGGCCATTGAAAAATAGTGAGTTTTCGACCGTCTTCCGATAAGCCTAAGTTTAGGCTATAAACTATATCGAAAGTAACGTTGCTCTTTACAATAAAGCTGTATTTAGTATTGATTGACGTATTTATGAATGCAGTTGGGAGAAAATAGTTGAAGTACCAGCCGAGCTTCGTCCGACGGACGAATAGTAGAAGATAAGGTATGTAAAGTTAGTTTCCTTCGGCAAGTTAAGTAATATCAGTGTAGTGTAATAAATTACGGACCAGTAGAATGTTCAGGAGTCGAATATTGCGTTATTATGAATGTTGGTGCGATGTGAGAAATATTGGGTTGTAATGTATATGAAACCTATCAGTATGATACAGATTCTAATGCAAGTATTAGAGATTGCCCAGTATACTCAGTATGTAATGTGATATGCCATGTCAGGATATGGTTGTATTCAGTTGAAACCCCGTATAGTAATGCAATACCCGTAAAGCACTTCAGAAATAGAATAGCAGACTAAAATGAAGTTCAGAAAGCATGTCAGGATTAGTAAATCATGTTACTATAGAAAGTCAGTATACAGCGTAGTTTAGCAGAAAGATTATATTCGTACATACATATATAGTACTTCCAGCCTCAGCATGTATTAAGTATGTACTTATTTCTTTCACCAGTCCAGCATATAGTGTATACAGAAACTTAGTAAACAGCAGAGTTTTCAGTAGAAACATTATCTTATGTAGCATTTGCCCAGTACAGCCCGGCAGGAGACTATATTCATATTTATACATCTTTACCTGCCTTAGCATGTATTAAATACGTACAGATTACTATCATTAGCCCAGCATTTAATATATATGATACTTTACCCCTATTAGCCTCAGTATGTGAGATACACAGACAGTATTACCAGTCGAGACCGTTGTATTGTTTGGGGTTGGATTACCTAGCATCCATGACCGCCCCAGGGTTAATAGCTGTATCGACTCGTCTACCAGAGGATGAGGATACGTCACTCTATGGAGTGGCATGCCGTCCCTCCAGGGGACGAAGATGGGATTCTAGTTTTTCCCCATATTTGTGCCTTGATCGGCCCTTACACACCCCAGTCGAGCGGATACGCCCGGGTGCAGATTCAGGAGTCCTCCGGACTCAGATGTAGTTATAGTCAGGGGCTCAGCGAGCCCAACTGCATACCCAGGGGACCGACAGGATGCTTACAGCCAGTATAGGAGATGGGATGACCGGGGTAGGGGTATAGATTCTGTGTTGATTATACCTCCCGGTTTATGGGGGCCGGGTAAGGTTGTGTATCCATGTTACTTTATGTATGTTATGTTATATTACAGTAGATACGAGCAGATTAGTATTAGAATGATACATCTCCAGGTATTATTCCTACTCCCTTCAGTATGATTAAGAACAGGTACGATCTACACCATCAAACAGTTAATCTACTCCTTCTAATTTCAGTTTTGATAGTTATGTTATTGATTTTAGATATCCCTTCAGTTATTTCAGATTCAGTTATCTCCTACTATTCAGAATTTTTAGTTATATTACTTGTATTCAGCTGTATTCAGTTTGCTTTACATACTCAGTACCAGCGGTACTGACGCCCAGTGGGGCACTGCATTACTTGCCTGCAGGTACCCATAGACGAACAGGCGATACCACGTGATCCCCATCAACGGTTGAGTATTCAGCTCCTGTCATCCGGAGAATGAATTTCTAGAGGTGTAGTCCAGTTCTTTTTGTTGTACAGTACGGGTAGGTTGGGGCCCTGTCCCGATCCTTTCTATTATCCTTCCTAGAGGCTTGCAGTCTGTTTATATTCCTTGTGGTCAGATGAGCCGGTCGTGAGAGGCCGTGCAGTTGTATAGTTGTTAGCATTCCTTCTGTCTATTGTGAGGGTCGTGTGGGGCCATAGCTATCAGTAGTGGTGACCTTGCCGGTCACATAGCTTTTTAATACGTTACGATTGAATTGCAGATAACTAGACAGCATGGTGGCCTTGTCGGCCCGCATAGGTTCCCCTAAATTACTTTGTTTCTGGTCAGCTGTTAGTACAGGTACAGAAGGCTATAGGCCAATGGGCCGGGGGCTGTATTTACAGCCGTTATATAGCCCTTTGTTTCCAGAAATGTGAGTTAGAGCCAGCCAGGCGCCAGTTGCGCCCAGGCTTAGCAGTCCATCAGGTCAGGACCTAGTAGGGCACCAGGTGCCAGTCATACCCCCCAGTGCGGGGTGTGACACAAGGATACTTCAAACCTATGGCTCTGATAACAAGTTTTTCACGACCCTAACGTACACTCGAATCGTAAAAACGGGACAAGGAGCCCCGAGAGACCCCAAGTTGACCCATGGCATGAGCATACAACTAATTCATTTATATAAGAGGAAGACTTAACATAAAGAAAGAAAATCATAACATATCAAACCGGCAGAATCACTTAGACATACATAAGCTGAATTGGATACTTTGTCTGAAAGCCTCTACTACAATGATGGTTAATGGGACAACACCCCCAACTAACCCGAAAATATACAGGAACATAAAATAGCAACATGTCTAGAAATTAGCCCTCGGAACATGAGGACTCACAAATATGCTGAAAGAAAACTCTAAGACGATCTAGGGATACGGGTGAGATTGAGAGCTGGGTCATGTATCATGAAATGATATAGCATAGAAGTATGCGGTCAGTACGTGGATTGTACCAAGTATGTATGGTAAGTAAAATGAACTTTTAAAATATTTAAAACTGATAAATGATCGTAAGAGTAGGACATCATGCTCATATTGTAAACATCATACCTTAACATAAGGCTCAAGGTTTTCAAAACATTCGTAATACAAAACAAAATTGTAATCATAAGAGAAAAGCCTTACTCAACATGACTTGAGCCAAAATACATAATCATAAGTATTCATAAATCATGAGGAACACTGGGGGATTCTCTTAACCGACATACCCCATATGAGCAAGTCCGAATTGTAAACCTAATCGGGAGGCCGTTCGTACCTTGCCAAGGGTAGAACCATGAAAGGGAGTGATATCACCATGATAAGGTCTATTTGGGCCAGGGTAGTCATGAAAGAGGTCCCAACATACCTACGGTGTCACGTAATTTATGAGATCCGGGGCATAAGCTGAGCCCCGAACCTACTCGATGTTCGATACTACTCCCAAAACATATAGTGCTCATAGTGTAACATACATGAATTCATGGGCTATTTAAATCATGATAATCAAAAACATAATTGTACATACGTGAACTAGCCATGACATAGCGCCCGTGAGTTGGCCAAAACATAATTCATGAACCATAATGTTTATACATACTTGTAGATCATGAACAAAGCTTGAAATCCATTAAATCATGATAGGTAATTGATACAATCCATAATTTAATCATAATTCATGTTGGGGTTGTAAATATCACTAATGGAAAAGTAAATCATAAATTGATTCATCATGAGTTATGCATATTAGGATAAATCCAATAGAAATCAAGAATCAAATAATATTATAAATAATTTAAATCATAATGTTGATCAAAACCCATTAGAATATGATAAGATTCAAAAATCACAAAGCCCATTAATAATCATTAGCATTTATATAAATCTACTTCAAAACTGATAAACTTTTGATAGAATTTTCATAAAATTGTAGGGGGTTGGTATGGGTGTTAAAGGAAACACCCATTGATAGCCTTACATACCTAAAAAGAACTGGTTGTTAACTTCCCTTGAATGCCCAAGAAGGAATTGGAAGAATATGAAGAAAGAAGCCTTGAATCCCCCTATAATCACCTCTCTAACTCTTCCATGCATTAATGGGGACTTAGAATAAATTATCCCCCTAAAAACTCACCTTCCATAAGCTAAAACAACGTAGTTTGGGGTCTCATAGTGTGGAAAAGTCAAAAACTCCCTAAATGAATCTGGCCTGAAAACTGTCCAGGTTGAACCAACGGACGGAACCCACGGGTCGTTAGGACTAACGACGACCCATTCTGTTGCTCGTCGTTTGCACTGCTGTAACTTGCTTCCGAAACTGACCGACGGACGGACAGGATGACTCGTCCTCTAAAACCACGAATCGTTACATCGACTGTTGTTTTCCCTTCACAAACATAGAACCTTCTTACCACAAGCCTCACCATGACTTGTGGTTTCTTCCAACGAGTTGTGGTCTTGGTCCATCATGTATACTGGAAATGCTTGCAACCAAACAATGACCGGTAACAATAAGTCGTTACACCTCACAATGAGTCATTGGAAGACCCATTGTAAGACATCTACTGAAGTCCATAACTCACCACGACCGCAAGGGATGGCCCCTTGTTTCCCACAACGGGTCGTTACATCACTCCTTGTCTCCCCTGCCACCACTCCTCATCCCTACGACTACATATAATGACCCGTGCTTTGATACCACGAGTCATTAGGTCACCCATTCTGTGATAATTTCCCAATTTCAGCAGTTTTCAACTTTAGCTCCCGGGCCTACTCCTAGGCACTTCGGGGGTATTACACAGACCCAATGCATCATTGATAGAGATGGAAATGATACTGACTTGCATTCCCCAAATGTAAGCCACCGGGTTTGGGAGTGACCAGTTCATGGCAGGAAGTTCTGCTTCTCAACTAGTGGGCCCCATCCCATCTCTTAGAGACTGGCATAAAGCTCAAATTCCATTTCTGCCACATCCTGCATAATAAAACTCTTCTCATGCACCAAGCCCTTGGCCGCCTACTCATTGTGCCGGAACTGGCACTGGTCGTTCACAATCCTTATGTAGATAGAAGTGCAGCTATTGTTTGACATGGTAGCTTTAACAAACTATTAAACGAATACTTAAGGAAAGGGAAATATTGGAAGGGTAGTATTCTGCACACCCCAAACTAGGGGAGGTATGATCAACACTTGATCCAGTTAACCCTACAACAATCTAACTATAACAAGCCAGAATCGATGAGGTCGACATTACATCACAAGCTAAATAGATTAAACATTAGACTAAAATGGAAGCTAGCTTACAAACCAACCAATAGATAACAATAGGTCGTCAAGGCCATAAAATAGGAACAACCTGTACAATCAAGCCCACCTAGCCTACAACAACAGTGCGACCACAAAACACGTCTATGAGCCTCTACGAATACAATAGTAAATCAAGTGATCAGGACAGGGCCTCAAACTACCCTTCACTCAAATATCTAGAAACTCTGAAAGACCTATAGCGTACCGACACAACTGGAACTCCACTCAGTAACCAAGAACTCGATCTACCAGCCCGTCATCACTTGTAGGTATGAATATGCCGCCTCGACTAAGGAATCATTATAGAGATGTGCTGAGTATGTAAGGTAGAAACAACCATAAGACTTAGATTACTAATCAACAAATACATAGAATATGGTAGGAGGAAAAACTCAATTAAAAACATAGAACCTACCTGGCCCCCATAAGCCTGTAAAGTACAAGCTAATACACAAACAGAACCGACCTGGCCCCCATAAGCCTGGCAAGTCCAAAATAAGTAAACAATAACGAGTAGCACCTAGCCGACACAAATCACCTATCATTAACTTTAGACCACTCAACGACCTCAGTTAGCACCAGAAAACATCTAGAATCTACTACTATCAGCAAAAGATAACACAAGCGACAACCATAACATAGTGCCAAGAAAATCAAAAGTAAACACCAATCAATCAACATCATCAATCAAGAACTGTTGGACCCTCTCTCAGCTGTGCACAGTTAGCGAAGCTCAATCCATACAAGAGAACCAATTGCAATGTAAGGAAGGCTCAGACATGTCAAACCACTCTCGAATCATGTCTCAAATTGACACAGTAGAGGACATCATCCTCAACCCCATAGGTCATTTCACCCCTTGGTCTCAACCCCTCGATTAGAAATACTTTCCTATGTCAGGTATCCATAAGCCATAAGGCACCTTAGGCTCGACCCCCTAGCCGTAACAACTCTCATGCATCAAGTATCCATAAGCCACAATAAGGTAGGAAATGAAGCGACCTACAAGTGCAACTGAACTACCCTTCCACTTAAGGACTGGCTCACCCGGAAACCAAAACTCTATCGCACGGGTTCTACAATATACTAAGACATAACATGCATGTAGCCGATCCATGCTAAAGATAACATCAAAATCTGTCATGTCTAACTATACTAGACTGCTGAGGTGACTTACTAAAGGACTGTGACTAGGAAATTCTGTATACCCGTCAAGCTATAACTGAGTCACCGACTGGAGTAGAGACTGAGAAAGATTCTGATAGAATTTCGGGACTGACTCCAAAACTAATAGCGACATAAGGCATCACAAAAGAAAAAGTGGCCCCTAGATATAGTAATGCATATACATCAGGATGAAATACTCGTAACATACCAGTGATCACATCTTAAGAGACCTCCTTCTCCTAACAAGATAAGAGGGCACAAAACGTATTCTGACACTGTCACAATCCGAACATAGGCCCGGATTGAGACACAAGACAAAGAACCCCGACAGACTCCAAGTCGACCCATGGTATGAAAATAACATCTAGCTTAAACACAGATAAGCGGAATATCAACGTAATTATTATAGCGGAAGTCTAACAATCTTATAACATCAAAATACATAACTCAAGACCGAAGCTGATTACGTACTACATCTGAAAAGCCTCTACTACTGACGAGTTGTTGGGACAAGACCCAAACTAACTCACTAAAGTTTGAAACTGAAAGTAATAGATACAACTGAAAAGAAGGGCCCTCGAATGATTAGGACTCACGACTCTGACTGATAAGTGCTAAAGTTGCAGGTCTGGCTAATGATGGGACTGAGCCTGAATATTCGAGCATATATCATGAAATAATACAGCATAGGGTATGTGGTCATTACTTGGAATGTATTGAGTATGCAAGGTAAATAAAAATGGACAGTTAAAATACATAAGAGTTCATAAGAGTAGGACAACATGATCATAGCATAATTATCGTAATGTAACATAAGGGCTCAAGGTTTTTAAAACATTCATAAATCAGTAATAATCATAATCATAGGAGAAAGCTTTATTAAATATAACATGAGCCAAAGTAACGTAAATGAAACCATGCGTAAATCATGAGGAACAATGGGAGGACTCGTCATATAACCGACATTACCATGATAGAGATTACATGGTGGAAGAGCCGTCCATAGCCTTGCCAGGGCTAAGGATGAAATCATGATATCGATATCAGGATGAAGGCCCCTTGGGGGTAGGGCAAGCTCACAAGGGAGGTCCCATTTGTATATATATAACATATGTTGGTGTGTAATTCTGAGGCACAGGGTTGACTGGCCCTTAGCCTACTTGGTGCTAGAAACTACTCCCAAAAACATGCATTTTCTCTCCATCATTTTTCAATGAAGTTGAACCATTGTCTGGTGATAAAGTTGAATGCAATAATAAATGCAAAAATCTAAAAACATAACATGAGGAGTCTCGAGTTCAAACCATACCACAAACTGAAAATAGTGGGAGTCTAGACTCCAAAATCCATGTGGTAAGCTAATAAATTTAAATTTAGATAAACCATGAAACATACTTGATCACATGGTCTTGCCCAAACTTAAACATACTTGAAATAGACTTTGATAGTCAAAATTTTGAATATAGGCATGGGTAATTCAAAAACATACTTTTATTACAAACATCACATCATCTTGAATACATATTTCATAGATCTCAACTTTCATAAACTTTTACGGATGGGCATCATAATTTATAAAATTTGAAAACATAATTTATAATTGAAAACATTATAAAAATATGCCCATTAACCATAATTAAACATTACAAACATGCTCAGGCCATACCCATGATTGAAACTTAGAGAATTCACATGTTGGGTAAAAAATTCATAGATTCATCAACTAGAATTTTCATGAATTGAGAGGGGATTGGGCATGGGGTTGGACAATTACACCCATTCATAATCCTACATACCTGAAGATATCTAATTTCACAACATCCTTGATTGCCCAATGGAAATTTGGGGAAGAACCTTGAAGAGACTAGGCTTGATAATGCCTTAAACCTCTAAGGTTGCATGCATTAATTGGAATAAGCTTAAAATAACTTACCCCATCTTAAAACACACTATTCTGAGCTTAAAATAACGTAGTTTAGGCCTTAGGAACTTAGAAATTACGCAAAAGCCCTTAATAAATTCGCAGGAAAAAACACACTGCCACTCCCAACGAGGGATTGGATGACTTCTGCCCTCTGACCGTAATTCGTGGTCACCTTCTCATTGCCTACACTACCAAATCCCTTCCAAGGGTCACCAAGAGGAAGACCATGACTCATGGTGTACCCAATGACTCGTGGTGACCAAGTCGTCGTCTACACTACCCAACGTCCTTCATACTTAGACCATACTTTACCACAGTTGACCTAACAGATCATGGTGCTGGCCACGACTCGTGGTCACACTTGTGGTCACCCCAAAACTGAAAATTTTATCCACGGCCAAACTCCTCCCCATGAGTCACTCCACGACTTGTGGTGCACCCCATGGGTCATGGGATGACTCGTCGTGTGACCTGGTGCAGAAAATTTAGTTTTCTCCATTTTAACTCCCGGGGCTGATCTTAGGGCTTTGGGGGTATTACAGATGTTGACCACCACCTACACTAGTGGACGCACCCTGCTGAGCTGAGCGTACTGGTGGAGCTGCTGAATTGGAAGATGGGTCGTAGCCTTTACCATAGCCTTGCCTAGCCGCTGGACAGTCTCTGATCATGTCGTCTGGCTTCCCACACCCAAAACATGCCCTTGAACCTGCTAAGCACTCTCCGAGTGCTTCCTGCCACACTTGCTGCAAACTGGAACACTACGATTTCCTGACCTACTTCCCTGACCCTTGGAGCCTGATGTCCTTCCCCTATGCTCACGCTGAGATATTAATGGTACACTAGATGATGACGGCGCTAGAGTTGATGGTGTTTGATGAGTTTATTGATGATGCCAGCCACTAGGCCTCTGCTAGAGAAACCAAACACTACTTTTCTTGGACCCTCTTGGCCTCTCTATCCTTATCTTTCATCTAATCTACCTCCATTTACTGGGCGTATATGACCAATCAAGAGAAGTCTAAGTCACTATTCAGCATTGCCATCCTACACTCCTTGACCAGCGAGTCGGACACTCTATACAAAAAACTCTTCATATGGACCCTATGGTCTACCACCATCTCTAGCACATACTTGGATAGCTGGATAACTCCAAGGCGTACTCTTGAACAGTCATATCATTCCGCTTCAAATTGATGAACTCCGCCGCCTTTGCCTCCATCAACTCCCTAAGGAAGAATCTATCTAAGAAATCTGTCATGAACTCATCCTAGCTTACAGGAACCATGCCCACTACTCTATCATCTCTCCACTAGCGACACCAAATATAGGCAACCTCCTTTAGTTGATAGGAGGCTAATTTTGTGCTCTCTTCTCCGGTCACCCCCATAATTTGGTTTCCTTCTGTATCTTCTCTAGAAACTCATGTGGGTCCTCATCCACTCTCGACCCAAGGAACTCAAGGGGAATCATCCGAGGAAATCCTAAACTTGAGTTGTCGATGCGCTCCGATTCTGCGGGACATGGGACACTGCCTGCTGGTTGACCTGAGTGGTGAAAGCCTGGGCCAACATTTGAAAAGCTACTCTAAACTCAGCATGAGAGACCTGCTCAGGCAAAGGACTGACCGGGGTTGGCGGGGCTTGATGGTGCCCATCTCTATTGCCATTTGCATGGCCATTTTCATTTCTATTCCTTCTACCATTAACTCAGTATGGAGGCATGATTTTGAAAACGCATATAGCACGAGTTAGAAGAAGAGAGAGATACTTCATCGCACGATTTAAATCATGAAAGAAGAGAAATTTCCTAAAATATTTCATAGCCTCTTCCCCATATGTGTGGCGCACTTCACAGCCATGAAAAAGACTCTACTTGACGTGGCTTTTAGACACCCTAGGACACCTCAAAGCCTAATGCTCTGATACCAAGTTTGTCACGATCCGAACTTTGGCCCGGATCTAAACCCGGAACCTAGAACCATAAATGGTTCCAAATCAACGCATGGCATGAACATGATAACTAAAGCTCAACATAAGCAAAGAAAAAAGTTGAATTATGAAATAGTAGAAGTGTAAGTAATAAAACATCTATCCAACTGAAATATCAAAACACTAAATCCGAAGCTCAATATACAAACTATGTCCGGAAAACCTCTAACATACTTACAAGCCGATGGGACAACACCCCAACTAGCTCACTAGAAATTTGAAGCTAAAAATCACAAAACTCATCTAACTGAAGGTCCTCGAAGAATGAGGACCCACCGACAAAGCTATCTAGGATAAACTCTGGAGACTGGCTAGTAGTAGGACTGAGTCTGAACATCTGAGACTGTATCATGAAATGATAAAACATAGAGTATGTGGTCGGTACTTGAAATGTACTAAGTATGGAAGGTAAGTAAAACATGCAGAGTAAGTAAAAACTAAAATCATGCATATCTTAAATCATAACATTAGAATATTTATAGAGTAAGAACTGTATGCTAATATCAGAAAATATGAATAAACATAACTTGATCTCATAACTAAAATAAATGCATATGGCTTACCATGTATGAAGTCATAGGTAAAATCTCATAGACTAATCCTTGGATCAAACCTGCTGAAGATGTGGTATAATATCTTATAATATATGCATTACTGAAATCATGAAGAACAATGGGAGACTCATCTTAACAGACAACCACCATGTAAAAGTACATGATGATCCCACGTCTTACCCAGGTCACAAGACAAGTCATCCAGTGACCCATGAGGAGACTCCACGAGACATGGAGTGACTCGTGAAGTAAAGGATGGTTATGAGAAGTTGAGGTCAGGGGGTGACCACAAGTGGCAATCGTGAGTCAAGAAGTACCACATGACTCATGAAGTGAGTCATGGTAAAGGTGGTCAAAGATTGAAGGTTTGATTTTCCGGAGACATCACGAGGGGAGTCATGAATTGTTGTGTGCCTCACCACTCGTGAAGTGAGTCATTGTATGGGCTTTGAAATTTATGATGCGATTTTCTAGTGTTGACAATGGATTGGACTTCATGACTCATCTCGTTCCTCACGAGTTGTGATGTCTGATCACGGAAAAAATAGCATGCTCGAGTGATGCTTTATAACTTAATTTTGTCTTGTTTATCGACTTAATTATATTCATTCTCATGTATTTTTATGTAAATGTGAATATATATACTTACCAACATGATTAGTTCTTGTTTTTGTAGGTTTAAAATGATTTTTGGGAACTAATCTATGAGTTGGTGAAGTGGATGCATGGAATCAGAAGTAAAACGCGAACGTCGGCAAGGAGGATGCGTGAAACTGCCCACCTGTGCGTTGGCAATGTGCGACGGCAGGCAGGCTACGCGACAAGGGTCGTGACATGCCCTAAAACGCGCTACAAAAGTAGCGTGACACGCTGCCAACGCGGACAGCTACTGCCTGGCAACTGTTTTGATTTCCAGATTGCATACGCGATGCCTCCATGTAACGGAGGCATATTGGCGTGATAACCTCCGTGACACGGAGCTATTTCATGCCGGGAATAATTTTATACACCTCACATTTACTATAAATAGGTCCCTTAGCTCCTAAAAATATTTTGTCACGATTTATTTCTGAAAAACTGCCAAGGAGTGAAGGGAGAAGTGGGAGAACTCACCTAGGGTTCATTAATTTCATCTTCTCTTCTACAAATTCTTGTAAATATGTTACTTTAACAATGTTTTCTTGTAATTTTACAAGCTTGAGTGGATACAACCCTTCCTCTAGGGTTGAAGCCATAAGTTGTGATTGTGTTTTTACGAATTTGTTTTGGAATTAAGTTATTGATTGTTGTTTTGTCTTGCATTCTTAATTATGATTTTTTTTATGATTGATCACCATGAAAACACACACGTTAAGCTTAGGTAAATGCTTGAGAAAGAAAACCTAGGCAAGAACTAAAGAATGTAGGAAGCAAGTTTGTATCTCACGATATACTTTGCGGTTAGGATAAGAAATTATACCTAATTTGCCTTGCTTGGTTGATAAAACAGGATGAGAACATGAATTAACATAGAAATGTCATTCCACCACTCGAAGAAGTAGTTGTGAAACTAAGTTGAGTTAAATGATTAGAAGTACGAGAGTCGCTAATCACATCCACGTAATTGAATTGCCCACGATTTAGCATGTCACATCCCACCAAACGATGTAGTTGTGAGGCTAGTTTGTCGTGTTTAGAGGCTCGAAAGACCATGAACATGCAATTTTAATTATGTGAGATGACAATTGATAGTTTCATACTTAAACCATTGCATATCGTAGTATCGCATGATTATCCGACTTTAACTCTAGTTGCTCCTTGAATGAATTCAGAGTATTTCGTTGACCACATCTAGACTTAATTAAATTTCTCGAAAAAGTCTATAATCAACACTTGCGGCATTTAATATCACACTTGAACTTGATAGTTAGGTGAATTGGTCCAGTCCCTGTGGGTTCGACATGCGGCTCTTAAAAAGGGCCACTATATTACTTTTACGACTCATACACTTGCGGGCGATCAAGTTTTTGGCGCCGTTGCCGGGGACTCGGCGAAGTTTAGAGAATTTATTTATTTTTTTGTGATTTTTAAATTTCCTTAAGTGCTGAGAAACTTGGTCTTAGTCTGACTTATTGCAGGTGACAGGTTGTCTTGCCAAGCTGGCTAGGACTAGAGAGCTTATGGAACCGTTGCTTGAACCAGAACATCAATTCATTTGCGAAGGAGAGTAGCTCTTGAGTAAATGCTGAAAAGACTTCAAGAAAAGGTACAACAACACCCACCCGCAGGACAAGCACAATTTTCACTGGAAGCAATGGCAGCCAGACCAGTTCACGAAGTGGCAATCCCACTAGCGACTAATGTGAACTCTAGTATCCGTAAATCGGAGCCTGGAGGGAACTTTGAATTGAAGCAGAACATCGTGCAGCTGTTACATTCTAGTGGTCAATTCACTAGGATGGCACATGAGGGCCCGCAACAGCACTTACAGAACTTTCTTGAGATTAGTGAGACTTTTGTCCCCACCGGAGTGTCCACAGACTATGTCCGACTTACCCTCTTCCCATTTTCATTGTTGGGAGAGGCCAAAAGGTGGTTGAAAGCTGAGCCACCAAACTCCATAACTTCTTGGGATGATTTGGCGAAGAAGTTCCTTATCAGATTCTTCTTGTCAGGCAAGACTGCCAAACTTAGAAGTGAGATACTAAGTTTCAAGCAGAGGCCTGATGAGAACATATATTTGGCTTGGGAAAGATTCAAGTAATTATTGAGAGACTGTCCCCATCACCAACAATCAAATGAAGTGCTGGCTCTTACATTTGTAGAAAGTCCAGACCCACACAAAAAAATTTTACTAGGCTCTGCATTGGGTGGGCAAGCCTTAGAGAAGACTTATCATGAGCTGTACACGTTGTTGAATAGAATTGCACAAAGAAATCCAGAGTGGCACAATGAATCATCAAGAGGGGAAGGAAAGAGAGCAGGGTTTATAGAGGTAGATGGTATGAATGCCTTGGCGGCACAGTTAGCTTTGTTCCAGCATGAGATGATGACTCAGTTCAATAAACAGAGTATGAACCAACAGCAGGGTCAGGTTAATGCAGTTCAGCAAGCTCCGAGTTGGTGTGAAATTTGTGGAAATAATGGGCACAATGTAGAACCTTTTGGAGCCAATTCGGAATCAGTCAATTTTGTTGGGAATGTGTAGAGGAACAATAAGAATTTTTGAAACAACTACAACAAAAATTGGCAGGGCCACCTGAATTTTTCTTAGGGTGGAAATCAAAAGCAAAGTTATCAGCAACCTTAACAACAGCAGTATCAGCAAAATAGGCAGAATAATGGCCAGTTGAGCAGCAACATTGAGGAAACATTGCAGAAAATCATGGAGACCCAGATTTAGTTAGCAGAAAATCAGGCAAGGATGGCATTAGACTTGAAGAATCAGCAGTTGACCACCCACAATCTAGAGAAGCAGATGGGTCAGATAGCAGCTGCTCAAACATGAGACTACAGGGAGGACTACCAAATGACACAGATCTTAACCCTCGCCAGGCCAATGCCATCAGTCTGAGGAGTGACAATCAACTAGCTGATGCGGCACCTAAAGAGAAGAGAAATGAGGTGCAGCCGGAGTTTGGTAGACAAGGACCATCCACTAGCAAGGGAGAAAATCAGAGTACTGTGCAACATAATGCACAATCTTCATTGCAGCCAGCACAAAGACTACCACCACCATTCTGTTAGAGATTCAAAAAGTCAAGGAGGAGGAATGCTTTAAAAAGTTCTTTGAGATTTTCAAAGAACTTCACATAAATTTGCCTCTTATTGACGTTTTGCAGGGAATGCCCAAGTTGCTAAATACTTGAAGGATGTAATGGACAATAAAGTGAGATTAGTGGATGTCCAAACAGTAGCACTAACGGAGGAGTGCAGTCACAGGGTATTGAGCAAGATTCCTAAGAAGCTCAAAGACCCAGGGAGTTTTACCCTCCCCATACAAATTGATAAAGCTCAAGTGTTACGAGCTCTATATGATTTTGGGGTAGCAGTTAATCTAATGCCCCTATCATTATTTAACACCCAGGGGTTGGGAAAACCGCAGCCAACAATATTGGTGTTGCAGCTGGCGGACAAGTTGCGAGTGGCACCTGAGGGAATAATAGAGGACATTCTCATCAAAGTGGGTAAGTTTATTATACCTGTTGATTTTATTATCTTAGATTTTCATGTTGATGACTAGGTACCGTTAATCTTGGGACGACCACTCTTGGCCACCGGAGGAGCGATAATTGACTTAAAAGCAGGGACCCTGAAAATGAGGGTCGATGATGAAGAAGAACTCTTCTGAGTATACCAAGAAATGAACCCACCCACACACTACAGAAACCTTTGTAAGGTTAGTTTGTTGTCTGAGGATAAGTGTGGGGTGGTTGATTCCACAGGTCCACGGCCAAAGGTAACAATAAGTGTTCAGCCCGAGTCTGATAAAGGTCTTCAGTTTGATAAGATGTTGGAGGAAGAGAGGAACAGAGTGGAGGCTGTTCTCTCTAAAAATCAAAACAGAAAAAGATGGTTCCCGAAAGGGAACCCAGGTATGAGGAGGTCCTGAAAAGGATAGTCCACGCCGTGCCGCGATGTAAATAAGGCGCTGCTTGGGAGGCAAACCAAACCACAAGTACAATTTGTAATTGTTGTTTGAGTTGATTTTATTTATTGTCAACTTGTGTTGTTTTTGGTGGAAAATTACGCACAGATGGAGGGGAAGTCTGAGTACCCGTGGAGGAGAAAGCTAAGAAGCATGGAAGATAAAAAGTGTGGGGTCAAACACCCACTTGTGAAAATGTGAAAGAAAGCATGTTCTTTTAGCAAGGACTAGTGACCTCAGGGAGTCTTTCTTACCCTTTTTAATTTTAATTTGATGCTATGGGGACATAGCATGATTCAAGTGTGGGGTGAGAAAAATTTTAAAAATTTTTGTGCTTAACAATTTTTGGTGAATGTAATGCTTGTGAGAAATATTTGAAAAAAGTTTTGTGAGTCAAGCATGACTTCATCAGCCGTTGGTTTTTCTTTTCAGTTCTTTTTGTCACACCCCGCCTTGGGGGGTATGACTGGAACCTGGTGCCCTACTAGGACCTGAACTGCTAGACTACTGAGCCTGAGCACATCTGGTGCCTGGCTGGCTCTAACTCAGATTTAGGGAAGCAACGGGCTATATAACGGCTGTAAATACAGCCTCCGGCTGACTAGGCCTATAGCCACCTGTACCTGTACTAACAGCTAACAAGAAACATATCAATATAGGGGAGCCTATGCGGGCCGACAAGGCCACCATGCTGTCTAGTTATCTGTAACTCAATAATGGAGTATTGAAAAGCTACGTGACCGGCAAGGTCACCACTACTGTCAGGCTATGGCCCCACACGGCCAACATAAAAGAAAGAGAAGTACTAACAGCTATACAACTGCACGACCTCACACGACCGGCTCATCTGACCACAAGGAAATATATACAGACTGCAAGCCTCTAAGAATACTGATAAGATGGTCGGGACAGGGCCCCGGCCTACCCATGCTGTACAACAAAAGAAAAGAGATAAACCTCTAGCTATCTAGCTCCGGATGACTGGAGCTGATGACCCTGTGAGCGGGCTGGAATCACGAGGTATCAGCCCCTCGTCTATGAGTACCTGCAGGCAAGTAATGCAGCGCCCCACCGGGCGTCAGTACCACTGGTACTGAGTATGTAAAACAATAACTGAATGAAATATCTGAAAACAACAACACAACTGATGGAACTGAAATATGAAGGAATAGACTAACTGATTGAAAATATAAAACTATGCCTACTCTAACTGTACTGGAAGGAGTAGGAGTCATACCAGGAGATGTATTGTTCTACTGTTGATCTACTCGTATCTAGTGCAACATGGCATAACATAACATATCATAGCATAGCACACACAAACCTTGCCCGGCCCCCATAAGCCGGGAGGTACAAACAACACGCAATATATACCCCTACCCCGGTCATCCCATCTCCTATAATAACTATAAGCATCCTGCCAGTCCCCTGGGTATGCACTTGGGCTCACTGAGCCCCTGACTATAACTGTACCTGAGTCCGGAGGACTCCTGAATCAACACCCGGGCGTATCCGCTCGACAGGGGTGTATAAGGGCCGACCAAGGAACAATATGGGGAAAGCTGGCATCCCATCTTCGTCCCGTGTGGGACGACATGCCACTTCGTAGAGCGACGTATCATCGTCCTCTGGCGGACGAGTCGATACAGCTATTAACCCTGGGGCGGTCATGGATGCTAGGTAATCCAACCCCAAAACAATACAATGGTCTCAACTAGTAATACTATCTGCATATCCCACATACTGAAGCTAATAGTAGTAAAGTATTGTACATACTGTGTGCTGAACTAGTGATAGTAATATGTACGTACTTAATACATGCTGAGACCAATAATAGTATATATGTATAAATATAATCTTCTCCCTTACTATGCTGAGTCTAATGCTGAACAAGATATAGTCTTTCTGCTGAAAACCATGTTGTATACTGAGTCTCTATGGTAACATGGTTTACTATTTCTAACATGCTTCCTAAACTTCATTTTAACCTATCATTCTACTTCTGAGATGCCTTATAGATATTACATTGCTTTACTGGGTTTCAACTGAATACGATAATATCCTAACATTCTGTATTACATCACATACTGAGTATGCTGTGCAGTTCCTAACACTTGTATTAGAATCTATATCGTGCAAGCAAGTTTCGCGCAAAATATAACATGATGCTTCTAATATCGTACCAACATTCGTAATAAACATAACACATGACTTCTGAACATTCTACTGGCCTTTAAATTACTTTACTATACCGAGATTACTAACTTGCCGAGGAAACTAGCTTTACATACCTTCGCTTCTGATTTCCTGACTAACTGGCGTAGCTTGGTCAGTATTTCAGCTATTTCCTCCAACTGCATTCATATATATATCAATCAGTACTAAATACAGCTTTATTCTGAAGAACGACATCACTTTCGATATAGTTATAGCCTAAACTTAGGCCTACCAAAGGACGGTCGAAAACTCGCTATTTTTCGGAAGTCCAGAAGGGAGAACTATTCACTTCACAGCTAGGAACACATAGACACTAGTTTGGATCAATTCCACTTACCTTACTCCGGTAGTTCGACGATTCGTCGGCCGTATTTCACGAAATTAAATCCATAGGAATGCTCTCTGCTGCTAAATCCTCGGTATCTGAGGTTAATTTGAGTTTGGACAACGTTTGGCAGCGTAATCGGACGAAATTATATTACCCTCTTCGTTCTTTTCTCTCCTCTAGTTATTCCTCTATGATTTTTGGAAATTTTTATAAGTTTAAATGAATCAAAACCGAAGTGGGGCTTTATATACTTGGGCCTGGACAAGGTCAAGGTGTCACGGAGCCAACACGGAGGCTCCACCTCCGTGACACGTTGCCATCGCGGAGGGGCTCTGCCTCGGCTCCTTCCACGATGGTTCGATAGGTTTCTCGTCCAATCTTTTCCCAGGCCTTTCTTTAGCACGCATGGCCTTCAAATATGCTTAATCAACATGCAAATAGGTCATCTTGGTTCTGGGAACCCTACGGGGTATAACATTCTCCCCCCCTTAAGAACATTCGTCCTCGAATGTAAACTTCTATTTAGAGGACTTCTCAACTTACTATCTAGGAAGATTTTGGCAGAGTTTCCCCTATAATATGGACTATAGCAAAAACCTGAAATGCAGAAAAGTCCAACACAGGTACTGCACGCAATACTTTAAAATTCACTGAATATCTAAGTATCAATCTTTCTCATTTATACATATACAACCATAAGGTACTACATAAGTAATAATACGGACATACATGTCGCCTGACTAGGCCTGGAATAGGTGAGGATATCTAGCTTTCATATCTTCTTCAGCTTCCCACGTCATCTCCTCACGGTTCCTGTTATGCCACAATACCTTGACAGACGTAATATCTTTAGTCCTCAATCTGCGAATCTGTCTGTCTAAGATAGCTACTGGAACCTCCTCATAAGCTAGCTTTTCTGTAACCTGGATATCTTGGACTGGAACTGCTCTGGATGGGTCTCCTATGCATTTCCTCAACATAGATACATGGAAGACTAGATGAACGAATTCTAGTTCTGGAGGCAAGTTAAACTCATATGCTACTCGGCCTATCCTTTGACGAATCTGATAAGGCCCAACAAACCTCGGGCTGAGTTTACCTTTCTTGCCAAATCTCATTACCCCTTTCATCGGAGATACTTTCAGAAATACCCAGTCATTTACATCAAATTCCAAGTCTCTGCGCCGTACATCTGCATATGACTTCTGGCGGCTCTGTGCAATCAGTAAGCGTTCTCGGATAAGCTTTACCTTTTCCTCTGACTGCTGAACAATGTCTGGGCCAACCAACGCTGATTCTCCTATTTCAAACCAGCCAACCGACGATCTGCATTTTCGTCCGTATAATGCCTCAAAAGGCGCCATCTGGATGGCTGAATGGTAGCTGTTATTATAAGCAAATTCAATTAACGGTAAATGCTCATCCCAGCTACCACCGAAATCCAGCACACACGCTCGCAACATATCTTTGAGCGTTTGAATAGTGCGCTCAGCCTGCCCATCTGTCTGAGGATGGAATGCTGTGCTCAGATTAATCTGCGTTCCCAAACCTTTCTGAAACAACTGCCAGAATCTAGCCGTAAACTGTGCTCCTCTATCTGAAATAATGGACACTGGCACTCCATGCAATCTGACTATCTCTTGGATATACAATTTTGCATAATCCTCAACCGAGAAGGTGGTTCTTATTGGCAGGAAATGAGCTGATTTTGTCAATCTGTCAACTATCACCCATATAGAGTCATGTCTGTGTCTAGTACGGGGTTATCTTGTTATGAAATCCATATTCACCGCTTCCCATTTCTAGAGAGGTACAGCTATATCCTGAGTCAAACCACTTGGTTTCTGATGTTCTGCTTTCACCTGTTGGCAGTTAGGACACTGGGCTACAAATTCAGCAATTTCTCTTTTCATACCTGGCCACCAGTAGTTTTCCTTGATATCATGGTACATTTTTGTCGCACCGGGGTAAAGAGAATAACGGGCGTAATGTACCTCATTCATAATCTGCTGGTGGAGCCCTGAAACATCTGGAACACATAGGCGACCTTTACGTAACAGTACTTCTCCCTCAGTTACCTGAAAATCTGGCGCTTTACCCCTGTTGGATTCTGTCTTTGAGCTGGATCAGGTCAGGATCCTCATACTGCTGTTCTATCACTTCCACAACTAATGATGATACGGCGGTGTTCTGTATTACTACACTACCGTCCTCTGTTTCTGCTACACGAATGGCTAGGCTAGCTAACTGATGTATCTCCCTGACCAATTCCTGCTGTTCAGGCTGCAAATGTACCAAGCTCCCCATGGACTTACGACTGAGAGCATCTGCTACAACATTGGCTTTTCCGGGGTGGTATAGAATATTCACATCATAATCTTTTAACAGCTCCAACCAGCGACGTTGCCGCAGATTCAACTCCCTCTGAGTGAAGATGACTATAGGCTCTTGTGATCTGTGAAAATATCAACATGGACGCCATACAGGTAATGCCTCCACATCTTCAAAGCGTGGATCACTGCGGCTAATTCCAGGTCGTGGGTAAGGTAATTCTTTTCGTGTTTCCTCAGCTATCTGGAAGCGTATGCAATTACTTTACCATGCTGCATCAACACACAACCTAACCCGACGCTTGATGCGTCGTAATACACCGAATAACCTTTTGTACCCTCCGGCAATGCTAACACTGGGGCAGAGGTTAATCTGTCTTTCAATTCTTGGAAGCTCTGCTCGCATGCCTCTGTCCACTGAAACTTTTCTACTTTCTGTGTCAGTTTAGTCAGAGGTGCCGCAATAGTCGAGAACCCTTCAACGAACCTCCTGTAATATCCTGCTAACCCCAGAAAGCTACGGACTTCAGTCGGAGTGGTAGGCCTAGGCCATGATTTAATTGCTTCTATTTTCTGCTTGTCAACCTGTATACCAGCATCCGACACAATATGCCCTAAAAAGGCTACTGAATTAAGCCAGAATTCACACGTGGAAAATTTAGCATATAACTGGCGGTCCCTGAGAATCTGGAGCACTGTCCGCAAATGAGTCCAGTGATCTGCTTCAGAGTGAGAATACACCAGAATGTCATCAATGAATACTATCACGAACAAGTCCAAGAAGTATCTAAAAATACTGTTCATCAGGTCCATGAAGATTGCTGGGGAATTTGTTAACCCGAAGGACATGACTAGAAATTCAAAATGTCCATATCGGGTCCTGAACGCTGTCTTAGGAATATCTCTTTCACGTACTCGAACCTGGTGATATCCGAAATGCAGGTCAATCTTGGAAAAATATCGGGCTCCCTGCAACTGATCAAATAAGTCATCAATTCTGGGAAGCGGGTACTTGTTCTTCACTGTAACTTTGTTCAATTGCTGATAATCTATGCACATATGGAGTGAGCCATCTTTCTTTCTTACAAACAGAACTGGCGCACCCCATGGTGAAGTACTCGGTCTAATAAAACCTTTATCCAACAAGTCTTTCAGCTGCTCCTTTAATTCTCTGAGTTCTGCAGGAGCCATACGATAGGGAGGAATTGATATCGGCTGAGTGCCGGGTGACAAGTCAATAGCAAAATCTATTTCCCTTTCTAGGGGAATACCAGGTAACTCATCGGGAAACACATCAGGGAACTCGTTCACCACCGAAACGGACTGGAGTGTCGGAGATTCTGCTCGGACATCCTGAACTCTGACCAGATGGTAAATACATCCCTTAGATATCAACTTTCTCGCCTGAAGGTAGGAAATAAACCTACCTTTTGGCGTAGCGGTGCTGCCCTTCCACTCCTGCACTGCTTCTCCTGGGAAGTGGAATCGGACCGTCTTGGTCCAACATTCAACATTGGCAAAGCATGGCACTAACCAATCCATACCCATTATGGCATCGAAGTCTATCATTTCTAACTCAACCAGATCTACTGTGGTCTGACGGTTGGCAACCTCTACTGTACACCCTCGGTAAATTCTGCTAGCTACGATAGAGTCACCAATGGGCGTGGATACTAAAAAGGGCTGCTGCAATAATTCTGGTGCGATATTGAACTTTCGTGCCACAAATGGAGTAATGTAGGACAAAGTAGACCCTGGATCAATCAATACATAAGCAGGGTGTGAGCAGATAGTTAGCATACCTGTCACAACATCAGGTGACGCTTCTGAATCTTGCCTCCCTAGTAAAGCATATGTGCGGCTTGGACCCGCACCTGCACTGGAGGCCTCTGATCTGCCCCGACCCCTGCCTGCTGAGACTGAGGGCCTGCGCCCTATCGAGGATGCTGTAGCTCGTGACCCTGCGGATGCCCTGTCCTGTCTATCCCGATTCTCTTGACCTCTGGCGGGGCAATCTTTCATCAAATGACCTTCTTGGCCACAAATATAACATCTGGTGGAGCCATACCTGCATGCTCCAGGATGGCGTCGGCTGCATATAGGTCAAAGTGGTAGAGTATACCTACTCTGCTCTGTCCTCCTCTGTAATGGTGAATCTGCCATCTGCAAGCCTCTGCCAGTCTCTGACTGCCCCTTGCGGCTAAATCTACCCCTCTACAGCTGTGGTGGAGGCGGGGGCCTGGGCGGCCTATCTAACAATCGTGGCCTAGGTCCTCCCCGAGCCTCCCTCTGTAACTCAATTGGCCTGTCCCGGCGGCGTTGTTCCTGACTGGTCCTCCTGATCTCCCGATGTCGCTGCCTAATGCCCTCAATATTCTGGACAAATGCCTGAACTCGGGCAATATCCATGTCCTCTCGCAGTGTGGCCGTAATACAAGTCTCACCATATTCTGGATTCAACCCCATGATAAAGCGGTGTACTCTGGATGCCATGGTATCAACAAAGGCCGGTGCATACCGAGCCAAAGAATCAAATCACAAGGAATATTCCCGAACACTCATGGCTCCCTGCTCTAGATGTAGAAACTGGTCTACCCGCGCCTGTCGAATCTCCCGTGGAAAATAGTGATCCAGAAAAGCTCTTGAGAAGCTGGACCAGGTCGGAGGGGAAACATCTCTCCCTCGGGACCTTTCCCAGCTTTCATACCATAATACGGCGATGTACCGTAACCGGAATGCTGCCAACTCAACTGATTCTGTAGGCGTGGCATGCATAACCCTGAAAATTCTCTGCATTTGATCCAGAAAATCCTAAGGGTCCTCTGTCCGGTCCGTACCTGTAAACTGTGGGGGATTCAGAGCCAAGAACGCTCGGACCCTCGAACTACCAGGCCCTCCTGATGACTCCGCAACTGTAGACGGCATCGGCTGACGCTGAGCAGCCATCATCTATGCTAACATAACTACCGAACTCCTAACCTCCTGGTCGGAAGGTGTCGGTATAGGGACTGCTGGAGGTAGTGTCGCCCCAAGTGACTCCTGATGTGGTGGAGACTGCTGAGAAGGCTAGGACGATGCCTCTGTGGTGCTCTCTGATCGGGCTGTTTCTAAACGAGGGTGAGGTATCCTGCTGGTGCCTTCCCCTGCTACAATATCTAAACTCTGGCCTGTGATAGGATGTCGCTAGTCTGACATTATCTGTAACCAAAGAATACAGTAAGCTTTAGGGACTCAACCCTATATTGTACCGCTCTACAGCACGACTGAATAAGAATAAAAGACAACCATCCTAACATGCCTTGCAGCCCCCTACCCATAGTATGTGGTGCACAACACATCCATGGGCAGGACTCAACTTAGCATGACTTGCAGACTCCCTGGGATACGACCAGCTCTGATACCAAGTTTGTCACACCCCGCCTTGGGGGGTATGACTGGCACCTGGTGCCCTAGTAGGACCTGAACTGCTAGACTACTGAGCCTGAGCACATCTGGTGCCTGGCTGGCTCTAACTCAGATTTAGGGAAACAACGCGCTATATAACAGTTGTAAATACAGCCTCCGGCCAACTAGGCCTATAGCCACCTGTACCTATACTAACAACTAACCAGAAACATATCAATATAGGGGAGCCTATGCGGGTCGACAAGGCCACCATGCTGTCTAGTTATTTGTACCTCAACAATGGAGTATTGAAAAGCTACGTGACTGGCAAGGTCACCACTACTGTCAGGCTATGGCCCCATACGGCCAACATAAAAGAAACTGAAGTACTAACAGCTATACAACTGCACGGCCTCACACGACCGGCTCATTTGACCACAGGGAAATATATACAGACTGCAAGCCTCTAAGAATACTGATAAGATGGTCGGGACAGGGCCCCGGCCTACCCATGCTGTGCAACAAAAGAAAAGAGATAAACCTCTAGCTATCTAGCTCCGGATGACTGGAGCAGATGACCCTGTGAGCTGGCTGGAATCACGAGGTATCGGCCCCTCGTCTATGAGAACCTGCAGGCAAGTAATGCAGCGCCCCACTGGGCGTCAGTACCACTGGCACTGAGTATGTAAAACAATAACTGAAAGAAATATCTGAAAACAACAACACAACTGATGGAACTGAAATAGGAAGGAATAGACTAACTGACTGAAAATATAAAACTATGCCTACTCTTAACTGTACTGGAAGGAGTAGGAGTCATACCTGGAGATGTATCGTTCTACTGTTGATCTACTCGTATCTAGTGCAACATGTCATAACATAACATATCATAGCATAGCACACACAAACCTTGCCCGGCCCCCATAAGCCAGGAGGTACAAACAACACGCAATCTATACCCCTACCCCGGTCGTCCCATCTCCTATAATAACTATAAGCATCCTGCCGGTCCCCTGGGTATGCACTTGGGCTCGCTGAGCCCCTGACTATAACTGTACCTGAGTCCGGAGGACTCCTGAATCAACACCTGGGCGTATCCGCTCGACAGGGGTGTATAAGGGCCGACCAAGGCACAATATGGGGAAAGCTGGCATCCCATCTTCATCCCATGTGGGACGGCATGCCACTCCATAGAGTGACGTATTCTCGTCCTCTGGCGGACTAGTCGATACAGCTATTAACCCTGGGGCGGTCATGGATGCTAGGTAATCCAACCCCAAAACAATACAATGGTCTCAACTAGTAATACTATCTGTATATCCCACATACTGAAGCTAATAGTAGTAAAGTATTGTACATACTGTGTGCTGAACTAGTGATAGTAATATGTCGTACTTAATACATGCTGAGACCGATAATAGTATATATATGTATAAATATAATCTTCTGCCATACTATGTTGAGTCTAATGCTGAACAAGATATAGTCTTAATGCTGAAAACCATGTTGTATACTGAGTCTCTATGGTAACATGGTTTACTATTTCTAACATGCTTCCTAAACTTCATTTTAACCTATCATTCTATTTCTGAGATGCCTTACAGATATTACATTGCTTTACTGGGTTTCAACTGAATACGATAATATCCTAACATTCTGTACTACATCATATACTGAGTATGTTGTGCAGTTCCTAACATTTGTATTAGAATCTATATCGTGCTATAATGTATTAGAACAGTTCAATCTATAATGTTCAGAAGTCAAGTTTCGCGCAAAATATAACATGATGCTTCTAATATCGTACCAACATTCGTAATAAACATAACACATGATTTCTGAACATTCTACTGGCCTTTAAATTACTTTACTATATCGAGATTACTAACTTGCCGAGGAAACTAGCTTTACATACCTTCGCTTCTGATTTCCTGACTAACTGGCGTAGCTTGGTCAGTATTTCAGCTATTTCCTCCAACTGCATTCATATATATATCAAGCAGTACTAAATACAACTTTATTCTGAAGAACGACATTACTTTCGGTATAGTTATAGCCTAAACTTAGGCCTATTGAAGGACGATCGAAAACTCGCTATTTTTCAGAAGTCCAGAAGGGAGAAATATTCACTTCACAGCTAGGAACACACAGACACTAGTTTGGAGCAATTCCACTTACCTTAGTCCGGTAGCTCGATGATTCGTCGGCCGTATTTCACGAAACTAAATCTGTAGGAATGCTCTCTGCTGCTAAATACCTCGGTATCTGAGGTTAATTTGAGTTTTGACAACGTTTGGCAGCGTAATCGGATGAAATTATATTACCCTCTTCGTTCTTTTCTCTCCTCTGGTTATTCCTCTCTGATTTCTGGAAATACTTAGGCCTGGACAAGGCCAACGTGTCACGGAGCCAACGCGGAGGCTCCACCTCCGTGACACATTGCCATCGCGGAGGGGCTCTGTCGTGGCTCCTTCCGCGATGGTTCGACAGGTTTCTCGTCCGATCTTTTCCCGGGCCTTTCTTTAACACGTATGGCCTTCAAATATGCTTAACCAACGTGCAAATAGGTCATCTAGGTGTCGGGAACCCTACGGGGTATAACACTTTTCCAATGGGGGGTCTTTGAACCAAAGAATAAAAATTTTCTTTGTCTGTATATAATGTTTTTAGTCATAGTTAGGGACTATTTCCGACGATGGATGAATGACGACCGTCTTGAGGAAAAATTAGTCAATAGGTTTTGGTTTTTGAACCTGTAGCTAATTAATGGCTTGATGTTCTTGTTATGTGCTATACACGATTGTAGGATACAAGTGTGGTTAGTGTTGAAACATGTAAGAAGTTAGAACTATGTTGGATACACTTAGGCTCTTGAATTTGACTCGATGTGATTGAAGCTTAATTTTGAATTCTTGTGATTAGCTGAGTTAAGAGTCTGCGGGATGTGTCTTGAATTGAGCATATGCTGTGAGTGTAAGTTTTTTTAATATTCTGTGCTACTATGGATTGTCTAGAACTTGCCTGGTATGTATATAAAACGAAATGAAGGATGTGGACTGTAGGAGATGATTTAGGCATTTCTTTGAATGAACCTAAATGTTATCCCTCACTTTACCTACCTTGAATGTTGAATCCTAGTGAGCCCCATTGAGCCTTAAGTCTATTCTTTGATAGCTACAACATCAGATTAATCCTTTTTCTTTCATTAGCCTTGAACTTGATCAAAAACTCTTAAGCGCTTAAGGGAAAAATCTGAAAGAGTGAAGGAGTGAGAAGCATGAAAAGGAAGGAAAATTAGCAGTTGTAAAAGTTGAGAAAGGTCAAGGGTGCACTTGTTTAAAATGCCTAAGTATTGGTAGGGAGTAAGAAATAAATGAATGAAAAAGTTGTTTAAGTACTCCTTACTACTAAGCTGAGTGTGCTTAAAGAAATGGGAACAGGAAGAGAAAATTCAAGATTTAAAAGAATGAGGAGGAAGTAAGAAAAGAGATGTCCTTAATGAATGTTGGATGTATTAAAAGCATTTGGGGAAGATAGCCACTCTTACTGGACAGAATAGTACCTACCCGTCCCTTAGCTTACATTACAACCCATTAAGTCCTACATGATCTTACGTTCATACATCCTTAAATTAGTGGAGTAAAAAACTAAGGGCAAGCTTATAGTTCACTACATGATGCATGTGAATTCTTTGAGAGAGTGAGTGTAATTCTATTCATATACCCATACCTGTTGTGTTTTAAAAACTTGCGAGTAAAAGTGGATAACTCTCTTGTTGTGAGGGCACATGTTTAATGAAAGATAACATTCATGTCTGATTTCTTGATTGGTTGATTTGCATGAGTTTGCTAACATTGAGAGTCGATTCTTGAGGTTAGGAAGTCTTAACATAGTTGTCTTTCATTTTAATGACAACATCGTGCATGCTCTATTTTTAACTTGTTATCTCAAATAATCATTATAGTTGTAACTTCAATTATCTTGTTAAATTAGTTATGTGTGAGTCTTCATTTACATGAGATGTAAAAGGGTTGTTCGAGGATGAACAAGGCTTTAAGTGTGGGGTAGGTGATCTTGGGCAAAATAGCATGCTCGAGTGATGCTTTATAACTTAGTTTTGTCTTGTTTATCGACTTAATTATATGCATTCTCAGGTATTTTTATGTAAATGTGAATATATATACTAACCAACATGATTAGTTCTTGTTTTTGTAGGTTTAAAATGATTTTTAGGAACTAATTTATGAGTTGGTGAAGTGGAGGCATGGAATCGGAAGTAAAGCGCGAACGTCGGCAAGCAGGATGCGCGAAACAGCCCACCTGTGCGTTGGCAACATGCCACGGCAGGAAGGCTGCATGACAAGGGCCGTGACACACCCTCAAACGCACTGCAGAAGCGGCGTGACACGCTACCAATGCGGACAGTTGCTGTTTGGCGACTGTTTTGATTTCCAGATTGCATACACGATGCCTCCGTGTCACAGAGGAATATTGGCATGATAACCTCCGTGACACGGAGCTATTTCATGCCGATAATAATTTTATACACCTCACATTTACTATAAATAGGTCCCTTACCTCCTAAAAACATTTTGTCACGATTTATTTCCGAAAAACTGCCAAGGAGTGAAGGGAGAAGTGGGAGAACTCACCTAGGGTTCATTAATTTCATCTTCTCTTCTACCAATTCTCGTAAGTATGTTACTTTAACAATGTTTTCTTGTAATTTTATGAACTTGAGTGGCTAGAACCCTTCCTCTAGGGTTGAAGCCATAAGTTATGATTGTGTTTTTACGAATTTGTTTTGGAATTAAGTAATTGATTGTTGTTTTGTCTTGCATTCTTAATTATGGTTGTTTTCATGATTGATCACCATGAAAACACACATGTTAAGCTTAGGTAAATGCTTGAGAAAGAAAACCTAGGCAAGAACTAAAGAATGTAGGAAGCAAGTTTGTATCTCACGATATACTTTGCGGTTAGGATAAGAAATTATACCTAATTTGCCTTGCCTGGTTGATAAAACGGGATGAGAACATGAATTAACTTAGAAATGTCACTCCACCACTTGAAGAAGTAGTTGTGAAACTAAGTTGAGTTAAATGATTAGAAGTACGAGAGTCCCTAATCACATCCACGTAAACCACATCCACGTAATTGAATTGCCCACAAATTAGCATGTAACATCCCACCAAACAATGTAGTTGTGAGGCTAGTTTGTTGTGTTTAGAGGCTCAAAAGACCATGAACATACAATTTTAATTATGTGAGACGACAATTGATAGTTTCATACTTAAACCATTGTAAATTGTAGTATTGCATGATTATTCGGCTTTTACTCTAGTTGCTCCTTGAATGAATTCAGAGTATTTCGTTGACCACATCCAGACTTAATTAAATTTCTCGAAAAAGTCTATAATCAACACTTGCGGCATTTAATATCACACTTGAACTTGATAGTTAGCTGAATTGGTCCAGTCCCTGTGGGTTCGACATCCGACTCTTAAAAAGGGCCACTATATTACTTGTACGACCCGTACACTTGCGGGTCATCAATGTCCCTCGGGAGGACTGGCAGGGTCAGTTTTCCAACAATTTTAGTATTCCAACAATTTTAGTAAGGGCATTTTCATAATTTCTAAGTTCCTAGGTCCTAAACTACATCATTTTGGGGTTATTTTGAGAGGTATTTAGGGAGTTAGTCGATAGTTTCCTCTCATTTCCTCTCAGTCTCTATAGTTAGTACATAGAAAACTCAGGCAGGAAGTGCAGAGAAAGAACAAGGGTTTCAGTCTTCTTCTAAGATTACTCAAGGATTTTTTTCTCAAAGATTTCTACTCTAGGTATATGGGAATTCAGCAAGGGAATTGCTCTTCCCTTATGCCCCAAAGCCCTTCTGAAATCTTTAACAGTTCTAGCCCTGAAGATCAAAGTTAGGGTTTGTTTGTTAGTTAGATTGTGAATTTCCTTGTTGTTATAATCTCCATGACTCTTGGAAGTGTTTTTTAGCTATACTTCCTATTGATATATCTTTCCATGAAATACGTATTTTAGCCCTAGATGATAAATGTGCTTTCAAGGAGTCTTGCACAATTGTCTAGATACACCATTGCTTGATTTTGATTATTCTTTAAATCACCAGGATAGTACAACTGTGTGATTAAGAGTTGAGTTATCGATTGTTTAGTCTCAGTCAGTACTTAGCAAAATTCAGTATCTTACAGAGATGTCATATGATCAGTTTGACTATATTCAGTTCTTTGTTATCAGTTGTCAGGTTGTTCTTGAGATGGTTACGATGCTTTCAGACAAAGCAGCTCTGGCCAGCCTTAGAACCATTAGTCTCAATTATCAGGTCCTTCAGACTCTCAGGGTATTTTTAGATAAGTATTCCTTATTTATGTCTTAGAACATCAGTTTTGAGCTATCAGCCTAGCAGTCGTAGTTAGGATTTCCAGTGGGAGTAGGACTTAGTATCAAGTAGGCCCGAGGTTCAGTGCACCCTGGATCCCAGAACTACATTGCCACTGTAGGTTATTAGACCAAATGGTTCTCAGAGTGTGATCACCCAGTTCAGCTACTATACCCTAGCAAGGTATAGTGGGCCTTCTCCGATGGAGGGTATATATCGGTCCCCACATCTAACTCACGTGGTTACATATTTGTTAGAGACTCCCCCACTTGTCAGTACAACTAATCTCAGTTCTAAGTTTAGTCTCATAGCTTTAGGACATGATATGACCGTTAGCCAGTATCTATGTTTACGTACACTGTTACACTTATCAATTATTAGTTGGCCATTCATGTTATATCAGTTCAGTTAATGCTTTACATACATCTCACTTACTCAAAATATTTGAAGTACTGATGCATATATTTTCTATGTTGTATCATATTATGATACAGGTGCAGGTTCTGAAACTCAACATCATCATTAGTTCCATTCTGACGATCTAGTAGCATTAGTCATTTTATGAGTCCTCATTTTTCGAGGAAAACACTTTTTCTTTAGTTTAGTTTCTTTCTAGTATTACTTTAGCTTTAGCTGGGGGCTTGTCCCAGCAACTCGCTAGATCTTAGATGTCTTTCAGATACAACATTGTTAAATATGTTTTGTGCACATCGCATAAATTTCAGTATCTTATTAGATATTTAGTTTTCTAAATAAAGTGTTATTTAGTTCTATTTTACATCTTCCGCTTATGCCTTAAGTCAGTAGACTAGTGTGATGTTAAGCCAAGGGTTAGCTTGGGGTCACTTGTTTCTCCATGTACCATGTTGCGTCCAGGGTGTAGACTCGGGTCGTGACAAACTTAGTATATGAGCACTAGGTCTAGAGTATCCTAGGATGTCTGAAAGACGCATCAAGTAGAGGTCATGGGTGTAAAGCACACCACACTTTATGAGGGGAAGGCTACAAGGAACTTTTAGGAAATTTCCCTTTTGTTTATACTCCTTATCGTGCATTGGGCTTAATCCAAAAAATGTCCTCCTAACTAATGCTCTATTCTTTTCAGTGATAACATGCCTCCAAAAAGAGGAAACGGGAGGAGAAACAGGAATGCAAACCAACCTGCCACACCAACTCCAGCAACCCCTCAAGGAAATCAGGTGTCACATGCCGAGTTTAGGGTTGCAATCCGAATGCTTGCACAGGCTGTGATCATCCAAATAAACCAACAGGTGGTTCTGGTGAATGTGAGCGGGTCTGTAGTAGCTGCGAGAGTCTGGGATTTCACCCCAATAAACCCTCCATCTTTTCATGGATCTAAAGTAGGAGAGGACCCACAGGAGTTCACGGATGAGGTACAGAAGATTACCCGTATCATGGGTGTTATTTCTATAGAGAATGTTGATCTAGCTGCCTACCATTTGAGAGGGGTGGATCAGATTTGGTACAAGCAATGGAAGGAGAGGAGGCCAACTGGAGAAAGACTAGTAGAGTGGTATGAGATCGTTATGGCGTTCCTCGATAGATTCTTTCCTCGGGAACTGAGGGAGGAAAAGGTTGCTGATTTTATAAAGTTGAGGTAGAATAATAGGACAATGGAAGAGTATGCATTAGAGTTTATCAGATGTTGTGGTATGCTCCAGAGATGGTTGCTAAGCTGAGGGCTCATATGCTTAATTTGTAAATGGAGTTTCAGATCTGGTACTTAAGGAGGTCAGAACTGCGATGCTTATCAAGGACATCGACCTCTCCAGCCTCATCGTTCATGCATATCATGTTAAGGTAGAGAGGTTGAAGGAGATTGAGAGGGAGAGCAATGATCTTGGGCAGATTTATATTCCCAAGTGATTCTCAAAAGTATCATTTGCGCCTTGTTTATCTAGCAATGTGTATACATTTTCATGTAATTGGTAATAAAATGTGAATTTATACTAACCAACATGATTAGCATTGTTTTGTAGGTAAAATGTGATTTCGAGAAGCTAAAATACATGTTGGAAGATATCCGAGTTGGACTTGGATGCGAGCAAGGGACAAGGCATTGGACAACATGATTTAAAGGGGCTCCACGATGGAGCCGTGTCACGCTGCCATCGCGGAGGCATTCTTCCTGGAGGGTGAAAATTCACCATATTTCCAGTGGAGGTCCGCGTTTGCTCCATGGAACGGAGCCAGTGCTCCGCGATGCACGTCGTGCCACATTGAGCTTGAATTACCGGACCCCCAGTTCCAGTGAGGGTCCGCGTTCACGGCGTGTCACGGAGGCAGTGCTCCGCGATGCACTCAGTGACACGTTGCTCATTATTCCGGGAAAAATTCTCACTAGTATAAATAGAACACTTAAGTGTATTTTTCAGAATTCAGACTTGGTGGAGCAAGGACTTGGGTTACAGGCAGTTGAGGGACGAAAAGTTCAGGGTTTTTTCTCTCTTTCTTTCTTCTCTAATTCAATTGTTTGTATGATTAACACTCGTTTTATGATGATTAATCCACAAATGAGTGGCTAATTCCCTTCCTTGCTGAGGTTATGAACACTTGTGATGAATTTTGATTATTAATTATATGGTTTTTCATCTTTTTCTTCCATGTTGTTCTATTAATTCTTGTTTCTACTGCATTGGTGTGTGGCCTACATTAATGTACATCTAAAAAGTCCGATTTCACTCGAGAGAGCACGAAATTGGAAAGTTGTGAATTAATAGGATATTGTTCTTCACTTGATTTGGGAAAATTGTGTTTTGATGAACCTTCAGGATAGAAATATACCTGAAAGTCGTATTAGTCAATTTAGGAACCGGAATTGTATGGCTAGAACATGAATTGCATTTGATCACAGAAATGTAGACGGATGGTTCATGATTCTTAAGTGAGATTAAATACGAGAGTTTTAATCTCTTGGCAATTGTTCTTGGCTAGCAACTGGAAGAAAAGATTAACCAATTTATGATGATAATCAGTTTCATTACATGTTCTTTAACCTCGGCATGCTCTTATTCATAGTCCAAATTCAAAGTAGATAATGGTTCGTAGTTTTAGTATAAAATTTATAAAATAAATTATTCAATTTTTGGTTATTTAGTTGTCAGCATATTTAGAAGTAAAAATATAGTATACTTGAGCAAATTACACTTATCCCAAGTCTCTGTGGGATCGATACTTGGCTTACTAAAGCCACTTACTACTTGTTCGACCACGTGCACTTGCGTGTCGGTTTTATAACCCCAAAACCACCCGAACAAGCAACCGAGTGAGAATAGGCCATTTTGAATATAGCCAATAGAGGTCAAGAGACAATAGTAACCCACAACAGTAGCAGTAGAGACCTTCAACAACTACATTAGCCAATGCTCCTTCTTACAGACCTTGCAAGGACAGAAGGGGTGGAACATCAAGCTCTCAGTATCAGATTCACGTCTCTAGTAGCCGCTCATTTCTAGCTTTTACTAAATGTAGCAAGAACCATCCGGGTGAGTTCCACTTAGGTAGAAATGGTTGCTTTGGGTGTGGTGAGCTGGGTCACAAATTGAGAGATTGTCCATCAGCAAGATGGGGAAATGCCCAAATCTGCTATCTCAGCAGCCCCAACAGGTTGCCTAACTCATCAGGGTACCACTTCAGGTACAGATAGCAGTCAGCGCCAAAATCATTTTTTTGCCTTGTCTTCTCATCAAGACCAGGAGAACTCACCCCACGTGGTCATTGGTACATTACGTCTTTTCCTTCTAGATGCATATTCCCTACTAGATCTAGGAGCCACACTTTGATTTGTGACTCCTTACATAGTTGTTTAGTTTGATATTAGTCCAGAAGTTCTCTCAGAACAGTTCTCAGTTTCTACTCCGGTTGGTAAGTGAGTTAGAGCCAGTCGGTTATACAGAAACTACCCAATCTTAGTGTTGAGTAAAGTCATCCTAGTTGATCTAGTAGAGCTAGACATGGTTGACGTCGACCTCATTTTTGGAATGGTTGGTTACATTCTGGTTATGCCTCAGTCGACTATAGAACTAGAATCGTCAGGTTTTAGTTCCCTAATTAGCTAGTCTTAGAACGGAAGGGTAGTATTTCAATGCCTAAGGGTAGGTTTATTTCCTACCTTAAGGCCAGGTAGATGATCTCAAAGGGTTGCAATTATCACATAGTTAGGGTCAGGGATTCCAGCTTTGAGACCTCAACTTCAATCGGTTCCAATTGTTAGTGAATTTCCTGACATCTTTCCTGAAGATCTTTCTGGAGTTCCTCCTGAGTGGGAGATAGACTTTGGCATAGACCTTCTTCCAGACACTCAACCCATCTCTATTCCTCCTTACATAATGGCTCCACCTAAATTTAAGGAGTTAAAGGAACAACTGAAAGACCTTCTAGATAAAGGCTTCATCAGACCCAGTATTTTCCCATGGGGTCCTCTAGTGTTGTTCATGCAAAACAAAGACGGTACACTCAGAATGTGCATCAGCAATCGTCAACTAAACAAGTCATAGACAAGAATAGGTATCCCCTACCTAGGATTGATGACTTATTTGATCAGCTTCAGGGAGCTAGTTATTTCTGCAAGATGTATCTCAGATTGGGATATCATCATCTTAGGGTCAAAGAATGTGACATACCGAAAATAGCCTTTAGAACGCGGTATGGTCATTATGAATTTGTGGTTATGTCTTTTTGACTAACCAATGCTTGAACAAATTTTATGGACCTGAGGAATAGGGTATTCAAGCCATACCTAGACATGTTCATCATTGTGTTTATAGATGACAACTTGGTATACTCCAGAAATGAGGAGGATCATGTTAACCACCTGAGGATAGTGTAGCAAACTTATAGAGACTGTCAGTTGTTCGCTAAATTTAATAAGTGTGAATTCTGGCTGAAATCAGTGGCTTTCCTCATTCATGTGGTCTTAGGTGAGGGAATATAGGTGGATCCTCAAAAAATAGCAATGGTAAAAGATTGGCCAAGACCCACTTCCCCAATAGATATCAGGAGTTTCTTGGGTTTAGCCGGTTATTACCGATGATTTGTAGAGGGGTTTTCTTCCATTACATCCCCTCTGACTAAACTAACTCAGAAAAAGGTCAAGTTTCAGTGGTCAGATTCTTGTGAGAAGAGTTTCCAAGAGTTGAAAACACTACTCACTACAACTCTAGTTTTGACCTTGACAAAAGGAAAAGATGGGTTCGTATTTTATTGTGATTCTTCCTAAGTTAGCCTCAGTTGCATTCTGATGCAGCGGGGTAAGGTGATAGCTTATGCCTCCAGATAGCTCAAGGTTCATGAGAAAAACTATCCAACTCATGATCTTGAATTGGCAGCAGTGGTATTTACTTTAAAGATATAGAGACATTACCTTTATAGGGTTCACATGGATGTTTTCACTGGCCATAAGAGCCATCAAATACGTGTTCAGTCAGAAGGACTTGAACATTCATCAGAGGAGGTGGGTAGAATTATTGAAAGACTATGACATGAGTGTGCTATACCACCCGAGCAAGGCCAATGTGGTGGCAGATTCCTTAAGCAGGATGTCTATGGGAAGCGATCCTCATGTTTAAGAGGGCAGATAGGAGCTGGCAAAAGATATCTACAGGTTAGCTAGATTTGGAGTGCAGTTGATCTTGGGCAGATTTATATGCCCAAGTGATACTCAAAAGTATCATTTTTGCCTTGTTTATCTAGCAATGTGTATATACTTTCATGTAATTGGTAATAAAATGTGAATTTATACTAACCAACATGATTAGCATTATTTTGTAGGTAAAATGTGATTTCGGGAAGGTAAATTGCATGTTGGACGATAACGGAGTTCGACTTGGATGCGAGCAAGGAAAAAGGCATAGGACTGCACGAATTAAAGGGGCTCCACGATGGAACCGTGTCACGCTGCCATCGCAGAGGCATTCTGCCTGGAGGGTGAAAATTCATCCAATTTCCAGTGGAGGTTCGCGTCTGCTCCATGGCACGGTGGCCAGCCTCCGCGTTGCACGTCGTGCCACGTTGGTGTTTAATTTCCCGGACCCCCAGTTCCAGTGAGGGTCCGCGTTCACGGCGTGTCACGGAGGCAGTGCTCCGCGATGCACTCCGTGACACATTGCTCATTATTTCGGGAAAAATTCCCACTAGTATAAATAGAACACTTAAGTGTATTTTTCAGAATTCAGACTTGGTGGAGCAAGGACGTGGGTTACAGGCAGTTGAGGGACGAAAAGTTCAGGGTTTTTTCTCTCTTTCTTTCTTCTCTAATTCAATTGTTTGTATGATTAACACTCGTTTTATGATGATTAATCCACAAATGAGTGGCTAATTCCCTTCCTTGCTAAGGTTATGAACACTTGTGATGAATTTTGATTATTAATTATAGGGTTTTCCATCTTTTTCTTCCATGTTGTTCTATTAGTTCTTGTTCTTACTGCATTGTTGTGTGGCCTACATTAATGTACATCCAAAAAGTTCGATTTCACTCGAGAGAGCACGAAATTGGAAAGTTGTAAATTAATAGGATATTATTCTTTACTTGGTTTGGGAAAATTGAGTTTTGATGAACCTTCAGGATAGAAATATACCTGAAAGTCGTATTAGTCAATTTAGGAACCGGAATTGTATGGCTAGAACATGAATTGCATTTGATCACAGAAATGTAGACGGATGGTTCATGATTCTTAAGTGAGATTAAATACGAGATTTTTAATCTCTTGGCAAATGTTCTTGGCTAGCAACTGGAAGAAAAGATTAAACAATTTATGATGATAATTAATTTCATTACATGTTCTTTAACCTCGGCATGCTCTTATTCATAGTCCAAATTCAAAGTACATAATTGCTCGTAGTTTTAGTATAAAATTTATAAAACAAATTATTCAATCTTTGGTTATTTAGTTGTCAGCATATTTAGAAGTAAAAATATAGTATACTTGAGCAAATTGAACTTAACCCAAGTCTCTGTGGGATCGATACTTGGCTTACTAAAGCCACTTACTACTTGTTCGACCACGTGCACTTGCGTGTCGGTTTTATAACCCCAACAAACACCCGAATAAGTTTTTGGCGCCGTTGCCGGGGACTTGGCAATTGGTGAATTTTTTTTAAGTGTTAATTTTACTGTATTTTCATTTTTCTTAAGTGTTGACAACTTGGTCTTAGCCTGTATTTTGCAGATTTAATTGCTGTGAACACTGGCAAGAGACAAAGTGCTGGTGGAATCTTATATAGAGCCTAAACATATATTTCACAGTAAACGGAGAGAAGCTCTACAAAGGAAGCTGCAGTTGCTCAGACAGACCATTATGGAGCAACAAAATGCACCGGTTGTAAGGGCAGTGTTAGTGCCCGAAGAAGCAGCAGCAAGGTCGGTTCGCGAGGTGGCAATCCCACATGCCAATAATGTTACATCCAGTATCCGCAAACCAGAGCCTGGAGGGAGATTTGAACTCAAGCAAAATATGGTGCAATTGTTGCAAACAAGCGGGCAACTTACCGGTCTCCCTCATGAATACCCACAACAGCATCTCCAAAACTTTTTGGAGATAAGTGACACTTACATACCTGCTGGAGTGTCACCTGACTATGTTCAGCTTACATTATCTCTGTTCTCATTACTCGGAGAAGCCAAGAGGTGGTTGAAAGCTGAGCCACCAAATTCTATTTCAACGTGGGATGATCTTGCACAGAAGTTCTTGATAAGGTTTTTTCCCTCTGGTAAAACAACAAGGCTTAGAAGTCAAATTCTATGTTTCAAACAGAAGGAGGGAGAAAATTTATATCAAGCCTGGGAGAGATTTAAATCCATGTTGCGGGACTGTCCTCATCATCATCAGTCCAATGAGGTGTTGGTGCACACATTTATTGAGGGTTTAGAACCCCACACCAAAATATTGCTAGATTCAGCAGCTGGAGGGCAAGCGCTGGAAAAGACTTATGAGGAGCTGTATACCTTGCTAAACCGGATTTCACAGGGTAATCCAGAATGGAATGCTGATTCATCACGAGGTGGGGCAAGGAAAGCAGCAGGAGTGCTTGAAGTGGATGGGTTTACAGCTATCACTGCACAGATAGCTGCCTTGCAAAATCAATTGAACAACCACTTCAGCAACATGACTTTGAACCAGCCGTCAGCTCCAGTTAATGCAGTCCAGCAATTGTGGTGTGAAGTGTGTGGAAGTAGTGAGCACTCAGCTGAGTGTTGTGGAGCCAATCCTGACTTGGTAAACTTTGTGGGTAATGCACAAAGAAATCACCAGCAGTATGGTAGTATCTACAATTCAAATTGGAGGAGTCATCCTAACTTCTCATGGGGTAGCAACAACCATCAAGGCCAAAGTTCGGGTCAGGGTGTGCAAAGGAATCAAGGAGGGCAACAGAACTACCAATCTCAATTCAGAAATAACAATGCACCTCCTCCACCACCATCACCCAGCATTGAGGAGATGTTCAAGACCATGATAGCTAACCAAGCTCAATTGCAGGCTGACTATGTGAAATTGGCAGCCGAAGTGAAAAACAATCAGTTAGCTACCAAGGCTCTTGAGTATCAATTTGGGCAATTTGCTAGTGCCCAAAATACAAAGCCTAGAGGAGGACTGCCCAGCGACACGGATCTGAATCCCAAGCAGGTAAATGCAGTGACCACAAGGAGTGGTTTGCAGCTGAAGGAGGTGGAACCCGAAAGACCACCTCAACACTCGGGAGCAGCAGAAGTTGAGGGGGAGAAAAGTTCAGAGAGGGGGAAGACCAAAGAAGCTGAATCAAAAAGACCTCCACCCCCGTTCCCTCAACGACTCAAGAAACACAAAGAGGAGGCGTGTTTCAAGAAATTCATGGAGGTGCTTAAACAGGTCCATGTTAACTTACCTCTTGTTGATGTCTTGCAGGGAGTGCCTAAATATGCCAAATACATAAAGGACATTGTGGCCAACAAAAGTCGGTTGACTGAGTATGCCACGGTGGCTTTAATGGAGGAGTGCACTTCCCGGATCCAAAATAGACTGCCCACAAAGCTAAAAGACCCTGGAAGTTTTACTATCCAGCTTACTATTGGGCAAAGCATCCGAGCTCGTGGATTGTGTGACTTGGGGGCAATTATAAATCTGATGTCGTCTTCGGTATTCAGAAAGTTGGGTTTAGGGAGTCCTAGACCCACAACGGTAATATTGCAATTGGCGAATCGATCCTTAGCTAGGCCGGATGGCATTGTTGAGGATGTTCTAGTGCAAGTTGGCTCCCTAATTTTCCCGGTAGATTTTGTTGTTCTGGATTTTGAACCAGATGCGGAAGTCCCATTTATTTTGGGACGACCCTTCTTGGCAACCGGGAAAGCATTAATCGACGTAGCTGCGGGGCAACTGACAATGCGAGCACACAACAAGGTAGAGGTGTTCAATATGTATAAAGCACCCAAGCTACCGATGGTGCATGAAGAACTCTCGATGATCAATGTGATTGATCATGGTAATGCTAAGTAGATGAAGCATTCCCAAGAGTTAATGGGAAGACCACCGGATAGGTGTAAGCACTACTGGGGGGAGGACAGTGATCGAGAGAAATCGTCCATCACCCTAGCGGACAATTGAGCTTAAATGACGTCGAGCCGCGACGGTAAACCAGGCGCTGCACGGGAGGTAACCCGTGAAAATTTTTTTCTTTCATTTTGCAAAGTGTAAATAGATTTTTCTTTTTCTTTTTCTTGATTGTTTTACAAAATATTTCGTTTTAGTTAGTATTTTTTTTATTTTTAGTTAGGTGAAACCTATTATTCTAACCAATTTTATTTAGTGAGATGATTTTCAGGTCAAACGGAGAAAAATGTGCACGGAATCGTGAAGGAAAAGTCGAGGTATTAAAAATTAATAAAATGTAGAAGACAGTGAGCTGGGGCGATAGCTCCTGTCACGGAGGAGGACCTCCGCGTTACCCTCCGTGACACGTTGAGGTATAACCCGGGTGACCCGCGTGTTTTTCTACCTTTTAAACCCCGAATTCTTCCCTTTTCCCCTCATTTTCAATTTCCTCCGCGACCAAACATCCCAAAACCCCTCTCCCACCTACGTGCCACGACTTAAGGCAACAATTTACCGAGTTTTCTTCGATTCTTCAACTACAAGGTATGTTTTCCGATTCCCTCTCAAGTTTTTGTCGATTTTCTTTGATTTTAAGCATGGGAGGTGAACTAAATCGCCCTAAGTCAAAATTAAGCATGAATTTGAATAATTTGTTGATTGATAAATGTTCGGAATGTCGTTATGATTGTTTGAACTTGTCGATTGCATAAATCATACGAATTTGATTGCGAAAATCAATTCTAGGGCTTGTTGTTGAATGTGAAATTAGAAATGTGTTGAAAGTGTGAATTGTACGCCGGGTTGGACGTGTTGAATGAGATGAGTCATTGTACAAAGTGTTAGGATGTTAATAGACGACGAATTCTCGGGTTTGGGGGAAATGTTGAAAATTGTTTGTATTTGGTTGGTTGGATAGGTTAATGTATATACATTTTTGTTGTTATTTTTGTTTCTTTGTTTTTCTTTGCTAAGTGCGAGGGTTAAAATTTTTGCGATGGTAGTGATTATGATTAGCTGTACGAAGTCTGAGTAGTACGCAGAAGTTATACCATCGAATTTTCTTTTTAAACGCACTAAGCATGATTGTATAGCTGGTTGTTTTGATGTAAATAAAGTTATTCTTGTCGTATTGTTATAACTGTAGCTAAGGACTAAGTGTGGGGTAACTTAGCGTAACCCGACCTTAGCCAAAGTTAATAGTTATTTAGCTTAACATTGTGATTTTTGACGTGTGTTGACAGTTAAAATGGCAAGCCGGCAAGATAAAGGGAAAGGTGCATCAACTTCAGGCGCCGGAAGGAAGAGACTCAGACTGGGCACAGCAGTCCCAGAAGCACCAGCAGTTCCACGCGGCCAGCGCCGCCAATATGGAATAAGATGGGTGACTGACGAGGGGAAAAAGTGGTACGCGAAGCATAAAGAGAACAAATATTTCCTCAAAGAGCATATAGCACGGGAGTCATTGGCACAGGAGTTCCCCAGAATAGTTCACCAGATCGAGGCAGCGGGGCTCAAGTTCATATTCGAGGAGCCTAAAGAATGCAACCTGCACCTGGTTCGGGAGTTCTATGCTAACTGGAACCCGTCAATCCGAAGCCACACCATCAAAATTAGAGGGCAGATAGTCACTCTGGAGCCCCACCAGCACAATGCCATCATAGGAGCGCGGGACACAAATGCCCACGTCCTCAGACAGCTGAACATTACCCCACCGTATGCTGACATCAGACGCACACTGTGTGGGGCCCGATCCACAACTAGATGGAGCAGGCACAAGGAAAGGGGCTACCATCAGACTCTGCCATATTCTCAGATGAACAGGGAAGCCCGTATTTGGCTGAAGATAGTCTGCTCTTGCCTCATCCCGGGGGTACATATGACTGATGTAACCCGGGATCGTGTTTGCCTGGTGTACGCCCTGATGAAAGGGTTGGAGATAAATATTGGGGCGGTTATTATATACGCAATGAAGAGAGCCCGACTGCACCAGGGGCACAGGTATAGGTTCGGAGGACTACTCACCACCTTTCTCTGGGGCCTCGATGTTGAGGAGGAGGCCCTTGATTATATCCCGCAGTTGGAGCGGCGGGCCTTGGATGTGACTAAAACTAAGGCTCCCGACACCACCCACGGGCCAGTGCTGACACTTGGCAAGCGACACGCTCATGATGACCAGTATATGGCGCGGATGTATGGGATGCAGATGCTCTAGCTCAGGATAGGTGGGAGGCCGGCGACGGAGGAGGAGCTATGGCAGCTCGAGCTAGATTACCCGTTTGGCAAAAACGCCAGGGCTCTATGCCGAGTAGGGCCAGCCTTTGTATAGCCCACTGATGATGACGTCCCCACGGACGAGGAGACACATCGGGAGGACTCCGATGTGGAGTCCGATGATGACGACGGAGGCGGCTCGGACATGGGAGATGAGGCAGCAGCACCTGATGAAGAAGTGGAATATTTTGACTGATCAGGGAGTTCCACCACCCGATTATGTGCTATTTAATTTTTGTGAACACTGGGGACAGTGTTCGGATTAAGTGTGGGGTGGGAATATCTAGGTGTTGTGCTGGGCTGGTTTGTTTGTATGTTCTCCTCTGTATTTTCGTATGTTGTGTTTCCCTGTGTTTGTGAATTTTCAAACTGTTCTGTATGTGTAAATATTTGTGGAATTGATGTGTGTTGTTGAATGTTGCCAGCTGATTCTGTAAATATTTTAATTATCAAAATGATCGATATTTTAAAAAAAAAATTGATGTTCATATTTCAAATATTTTGTAAATAATTTTTCTATCGAAATGATCGATGTTTTGCAAATTTTTCAACTTTTTAATTTTGGGTTTCTCGGCGTTTGTTTTCGGTTCTTTTATCGAGAATGGTCCCATTGAACCGACGTCATAGTTAGTGACCGTTCCCTATGATGGATGGATGACGACCGTCTTAAGGGAAATGTAGTTGTTAGGAGTAGATATTTTTTTTCAATTTATTTTCAGTTTTTTTTCTTTTTTGGTGGATTGCATCCCGGAACCTATAGTTACTATATGGTTGCGAATCTTTGGTTGCGTGTTGTACATAATATTCAAAATGCAAAGGTGATTCGTATGAAAGCATGCAATTTTGTAAATATGTTGAGATACCTAGGCTGTAGAGTTCGATTCAGTGTGATTGAGGCTTAATGTTTGAATTCATGTAATTAGCTGATTGAAGAGTTTGTGAATACATCTTGAATCGAGCATGTGCATAAAGTGTGAAGTGAGGTGTTGATATTCCATGCTATTGTGAAGTGTCTAGAACTTGCCTGGTGTGTGTACAAAACGAAATGAAGGAGGTGTATTGTAGGAAAGGATGTAGGCATTTCTTTGTTTTGACCAAGAGTTTCTATTTTTTTCTTGTCATACTCCCCCTTTCTGTGATTGTATACCCTAGTCAGCCCTTTGAGGTTTTAGCCTATTATTTCTTTCTTTTGGCCAAAATGTGTAAACCGAGCTTAATTCTTTCTTTTCATTAGCCGTAAAGTCTATACAAAACTCTTAAGCGCTTAAGAAGAGAAAATAATGTTTCCAAAGTGTCAAAGAGTGAGAATGGTGAAAAGAAAAAGAAAAGCAGAGTGAGGGAAGAAAAGAAAAGGTTGAAGGTGCACTTGCTATAAATAAACGATAATGAAGGTGCATGAATAACCTTTGTTATTGTGTCAAGTGTGCTTAATGAAATGGGCCATACTAAAGTAAATCATCAAGAATGGGATGATGGAAAAAAGAAAAAAAATAGAGAAACAATGTCCATGAGTTGATGGGAATGTGTTGCAAAGGCGCTTAAGGATGCTAGTGGCTATTATTGGCTAATTCAATATATACTAGTTCCATAGCTTCCATTACAACCCATTAAAGTCCTACGTGATCTTACATTGCATTTCTTTATATTAGTGGAGTAATACACTAAGGGCAAGCTTATGGGTCATGACATGATACATGTGAATTCTTTTGGGAGAGAGAGTGAAATTGTTTTTACATGCCACTACTTGAATGTTTGTGTGTCACATGAGCAAAAAGGGGAAGATTCTCTTGAGTTGTGAGGGCACATGCTTGAGGAAAGACTGATTTTCGTGTCGGATATCTTGATTAGCTGATTGGCATGAGTTTGCCGATATCGAGAGACGATTCTTAAAGTCTAGGAAGTCTTAATGTATTGAAGGTCATTGCATTGATAAGACCATGCATGTTTTCTTGATGATTTGCAATATTGAATGATCGGTATGACCGTAGCTTAAATTGTCGTACCATAGTCGCAAGGTTGGGATGTAAATTGCATGAATTGTATGTGTGTTGTTCGAGGACGAACAAGGATTTAAGTGTGGGGTAAGTGATCTTGGGCAGATTTATATGCCCAAGTGATACTCAAAAGTATCATTTTCGCCTTTTTTATCTAGCAATGTGTATATACTTTCATGTAATTGGTAATAAAATGTGAATTTATACTAACCAACATGATTAGCATTGTTTTGTTGGTAAAATGTGATTTCGGGAAGCTAAAATGCATGTTGGACGATATCGGAGTTGGACTTGGATGCGAGCAAGGAAAAAGGCATAGGACTGCACGAATTAAAGGGGCTCCGCGATGGAGCCGTGTCACGCTGCCATCGCGGAGGCATTCTTCCTGGAGGGTGAAAATTCATCCAATTTCCAGTGGAGGTTCGCGTCTGCTCCGTGGCACGGTGGCCAGCCTCCGCGTTGCACGCCGTGCCACGTTGGTGTTTAATTTCCCGGCCCCCCAGTTCCAGTGAGGGTCCGCGTTCATGGCATGTCACGGAGGTAGTGCTCCGCGATGCACTCCGTGACATGTTGCTCATTATTCCGGGAAAAATTCCCACTAGTATAAATAGAACACTTAAGTGTATTTTTCAGAATTCAGACTTGGTGGAGCAAGGACGTGGATTACAGGCAGTTGAGGGACGAAATGTTCAGGGTTTTTTCTCTCTTTCTTTCTTCTCTAATTCAATTGTTTGTATGATTAACACTCGTTTTATGATGATTAATCCACAAATGAGTGGCTAATTCCCTTCCTTGCTGAGGTTATGAACACTTGTGATGAATTTTGATTATTAATTATAGGGTTTTCCATCTTTTTCTTCCATGTTGTTCTATTAATTCTTGTTCTTACTGCATTGGTGTGTGGCCTACATTAATGTACATCTAAAAAGTCCGATTTCACTCGAGAGAGCACGAAATTGGAAAGTTGTGAATTAATAGGATATTGTTCTTTACTTGGTTTGAGAAAATTGAGTTTTGATGAACCTTCAGGATAGAAATATACCTGAAAGTCGTATTAGTCAATTTAGGAACCAGAATTGTATGGCTAGAACATGAATTGCATTTGATCACAGAAATGTAGACGGATGGTTCATGATTCTTAAGTGAGATTAAATACGAGAGTGTTAATCTCTTGGCAAATGTTCTTGGCTAGCAACTGGAAGAAAAGATTAACCAATTTATGATGATAATCAGTTTCATTACCTGTTCTTTAACCTCGGCATGCTCTTATTCATAGTCTAAATTCAAAGTAGATAGTTGATCGTAGTTTTAGTATAAAATTTATAAAACAAATTATTCAATCTTTGGTTATTTAGTTGTCAGCATATTTAGAAGTAAAAATATAGTATACTTGAGCAAATTGCACTTAACCCAAGTCTCTGTGGGATCGATACTTGGCTTACTAAAGCCACTTACTACTTGTTCGACCATGTGCACTTGCGTGTCGGTTTTATAATCCCAACAAACACCCGAACAATAGTTAGTTGATTCTATTGAGAGTAGAGTTTTAGTCAAGAGTGGGTCAGAGTCTTCACTGGTGGTAGAGGTTAAGTCAAAGCAAGATGAAGACCTCATACTACTCAAACTGAAAGAGGCAGTTCTAAGAAGAGAGGTAGAGACTTTCTCCAAAGGGGGAGATGGTGTATTTCGTTACCAGGGCGGATTGTATATTCCAGATGTAGATATCTTGAGACAGCGAATATTGGCAGAAGCACACAACTAAAGGTATTCTATGCATCCAGGTGCCACTAAGATGCACCTTAATCTACGATAAATCTATTGGTGGAACAGCATGAAGAAGGACATCACATAATTTGTAGCTAAGTATCCGAACTGCCAACAGGTTAAAGTTGAGCATCAAAGACCTGGGTGTATGACTCAGAATATCAGTATTCCTACTTGGAAGTGGGAGGAAGTGAATGTGGACTTCGTCACGGGATTACATCGTACACGCCAACAACATGATTCAATTTGGGTGGTTGTAGACCGAATGACTTAGTCATCATATTTCCTACAGGTAAAGACTATAGAATTAACTAAGGATTATGCTATACTATACATTCGAGAGTCAGTAAGACTGCATGGAGTCCCCTTGTCCATCATTTCAGATAGAGGTACTCAGTTAAACTCACATTTCTAGAAGTGATTTCAGAAGGGACTTGGCACTCAGGTCAAGCTCAACACAACTTTTCACCCATAGATAGATGGGCAAGATGAACAGACCATTTAGACCCTAGAAGACATGTTGAGAGCTTGTGTGATCAACTTCAAGGGCAGTTGGAATGACCACCTACCTCCTATCGAGTTTCCATATGATAACAACTCTCACTCTAGTATTAACATGGCCCCATTTGAGGGATTATATGGTAGGATGTGTAGGTCTCCTATAGGGTGGTTTGAGGTTGACGAAGCTACTTTGATAGGGCCAGATTCAATTTATGAGGCTACGCAGAAAGTGAAACTTATCAGAGAAAGGTTGAAAATAGCATAGAGCCGACAAAAATCATATGCAGATGTAAGGAGAAGAGAGTTGGATGTTCTTTTGTTGATGATTGGGTTTATGAATATTTCACCTATGAAAGGGGTGATGAGGCTTGGGAAGAAAGAAAAACTCAGTCCGGGACATGTGGGACCTTACATAATCTTGAGACGCATTAGTAATGTGGCCTACGAGTTAGAGTTACCTGCATAGTTTGCATCAGTGCATCCAGTCTTCCATGTGACATTGCTGAAGAAGTGCATCGATGATCCGACCTTAGTAGTGCCTCTAGAGAGTGTTGATGTAAAGGAAACCTCTCCTACAAAGAAGTTCCAGTTGAGATCCTAGACCGTTAGGTTCATAAGTTGAGGAACATGGAAGTATCTTCAGTAAAGGTTCTGTGGAGAAATCAGCTTGTTGAGGGAGCTACATGGGATGCCAAAGCAGATATGATGGCTAAATACCCGCATCTTTTCTCTCCTGGCTCAATAACAACTTGACGTATCAATTTTCTCTCTAATACTCTCTTCAGCTTCATGTCTAAATCATGTCTCCTAGTTTCTTACATGTTAGTGCATGTATATGTGATTTTTATTTTCAGTTCAGTCATGTATTTCAGTTCGGAGTTAGTCACTCGTCAGTTTTAAACTTCAGATGTTCATAATTGGGATGGCAGTTCCATTTCCCAGATTTTCAATATGTTTACCCACATTTGAGGATGAATGTTCCCAAGTGGGAGAAATTGTAATACCCTAAAAGCCCCTAAGAACAAACATGAGGGTTCAAGCGGAGAAAACAGGAAAACATTGCCCAGGTCACAAGACGAGTGGTCCAGTGACCTGTGAGGAGACTCGTGAAGTGAAGGCTGGTTGTGAGAAGTCGTTGTAAGGGGGTGACCACAAGTGGTAGTCACGAGTCATGGAGTACCTCACGACTCGTGAAGTGATCCATGGTCAAGGTTGTCAAAGATTGAAGGTTTGAGTTTTTGGAGATGTCATGAGTGGAGTCACGAGTTGGGGTGTACCTCACGACTCGTGAAGTGAGTCATCTTCTAAGCTTTGAAATTTAAGATGGGATTTTCAAGTGTTGATAACGAATTGGACTTCATGGCGGGGTCAGTTTTCCAGCAATTTTAGTAAGAGTATTTTATTGTAATTCCTAAGCTCCTAGGTCCTAAACTATGTCATTTTGGGGATATTTTTAGAGGGATTTAGGGAGTTAGTCGATAGTTTCCTCTCATTTTCTCTCACTCTCTCAAGTTAGTATGTAGAAACCTCAGGCAGGAGGTGCAGAGGAAGGACAAGGGTTTCAGTCTTCTTCTCAGATTACTCCAAGATTTTTTTCAGAGATTTCTACTCCAGGTATGTGGATATTCGACAAGGGAATTGCTCTTCCCTTGTGCCCCAAAACCCTTCTAAAAATCTTTAGTAGTTCTAGTCATGAAGATCAAAGCTAGGGTTTGTTTGTCTGTTAGATTATGAATTTCCTTATTGTGATAATCTCCATGACTCTTGGAAGTTGTTGTTAGCTATACTTCCTATCGATATCTCTTTATATCAAATGTGTATTTTAGCCCTAGTTGATAAATGTGTTTTAAACGAGTCTTGTGTTGTACCCCGTAGGATTTCCAGCACCTAGATGACCTACTCGCATGTTGGTTAAGCGTATTTGAAGGCCATACGTGCTAAAGAAAGGCCCGGGAAAAAGATCAGACGAGAAACCTGTCGAACCATCGCGGAAGGAGCCGAGGCAGAGCCCCTCCGCAATGGCAACGTGTCACGGAGGTGGAGCCTCCGCGTTGGCTCCGTGACACGTTGGCCTTGTCCAGGACCAAATATATAAAGCCCCACTTCGGTTTTAATTCATTTAAACTTATAAATTTCCAGTGAAACGGAGAGGAAAAACCAGAGGAGAGAAAAGAACGAAGGGGGTAATATAATTTCGTCCGATTACGCTGCCAAACGTTGTCCAAACTCAAATTAACCTCAGATACTAAGGTATTTAGCGGCAAAGAGCATTCCTACGGATTTAGTTTCATGAAATACGGCCGACGAATCGTCGAGATACCGAGCTAAGGTAAGTAGAATTGCTCCAAACTAATGTCTATGTGTTTCTAGCTGTGAAGTGAGTATTTCTCCCTTCTGGACTTCTGAAAAATAGCGAGTTTTCGACCGTCTTTCGATAGGCCTAAGTTTAGGCTATAATTATATCGAAGTAATGTCGTTCCTCAGAACAAAGTTGTATTTAGTACTGATTGATATATATATGAATGCAGTTGGGAGGAATAGCTGAAATACTGACCAAGCTACGCCAGTTAGTCGGGAAATCAGAAGCGAAGGTATGTAAAGCTAGTTTCCTCGGCAAGTTAGTAAGCTCGGTATAGTAAAGTAATTTAAAGGCCAGTAGAATATTCAGAAGTCATGTGTTATGTTTATTACGAATGTTGGTACGATATTAGAAGCACTATGTTATAATTAGCATGAAACTTGCTAGCACGATATAGATTCTAATACAAGTGTTAGGAACTGCATAGCATGCCCAATATGTGATGTAATACAGAATGTAGGATATTATCGGATTCAGTTGAAACCCAGTAAAACAATGTCATATCCGTAAGGCATCTCAGAAGTAGAATGATAGGTTAAAAATGAAGTTTAGGAAGCATGTTAGGAATAGTAAATCATGTTATTACAGAAAATCAGTATACAGTACAGTACGGCAGAAGATTATATTTGTACATATACACTATTATCAGTCTCAGCATGAATTAAGTACATAAATATCGCTATCACTAGTTTAGCATATAGTAGACACAGATACATTATAATTATTAGCTTCAGCATGTTATATATGCAGATAGTATTACTAGTTGAGACCACTGTATTGTCTTGGGGTTGGATTACCTAGCATCCCTGACCGCCCCAGGGTTAATAGCTGTATCGACTCGTCTGCCAGAGGACGAGGATACGTTGCTCTACGGAGTGGCATGCCGTCCCACAGGGGACGAAGATGGGATGCCAGTTTTCCCCATATTGTGCCTTGGTCAGCCCTTACACACCCCTGTCGAGCGAATATGCCCGGTTGTTGATTCAGGAGTCCTCCGGACTCAGGTACAGTTATAGTCAGGGGCTCAGCGAGCCCAAGTGCATACCCAGGGGACCGGCAGAATGCTTATAGTTACTTTAGGAGATGGGATGACCGGGGTAGGGGTATAGATTTTGTGCTGGTTGTACCTCCCGGCTTATGGGGGCCGGGTAAGGTTTGTGTATGCTATGTTATGTTATGTCATGTTATGCCATGTCACATTAGATACGAGTAGATCGACAGTAGAACGACACATCTCCAGGTATGACTCCTACTCCTTCCAGTATAGTGTAGAGTAGGCATAGTTCTACATTATCAGACAGTTAATCTTTTTCTTCCTATTTCAATTTCATCAGTTGTATTGTTGTTTTCAGATATCTCTTTCAGTTATTGCTTTACATACTCAGTACCAGCAGTACTGACGCCCGGTGGGGCGCTGCATTACTTGCCTGCAGGTACTCATAGACGTGGAGGCGATCCCTCGTGATTCCTGTCAGCGATCGAGTATTCAGCTCCTGTCATCCGGAGACTGAATCCCAGAGGTGTATTTCGTTTTCTTTTGTTGTACAGTACGGGTAGGTCGGGGCCCTGTCTCGATCATTTCTATCGTTATTCCTAGAGGCTTGCAGTCTGTATATATTTCCCTGTGGTTAGTTGAGCCGGTCGTGTGAGGTCGTGCAGTTGTATAGCTGTTAGTACTTTTACTTCTTTTATGTTGGCCGTGTGGGGCCATAGCTTGACAGTAGTGGTGACCTTGTCGGTCACGTAGCTTTCTAGTATTTCATTGTTGAGTTACAGATAACCAGACAGCATGGTGGCCTCGTCGGCCCGCATAGGCTCCCCTATATTGAATGTGTTCTGGTTAGCTGATAGTACAGGTACAGGTGGCTATAGGCCAGTTGGCCGGAGGCTGTATTTACAGCCGTTATATAGCCGGTTGGTTTCTTGGAATAGAGCCAGGGCCAGCCAAAAGCACCAGACGTGCTTAGGCTGGACCATCTAGCAGTCCAAAGTCTAGCAGGCACCAGGTGCCCGTCATACCCTTCAAGGTGGGGTGTGACAAACTTGGTATCAGAGCAGGTCGTATCCCAGGGAGTCTGCAAGACGTGCTAAGTAGAGTCCTGTCCATGGATGTGTTGTGCACCACATACTATGGGTAGGAGGCTGCAAGGCATGATAGGATGGTTGTCTTTTATTCTTATTCAGTCGTGCTGTAGAGCGGTACAATATAGGGTTGAGTCCCTAAAAGCTTACTATATTCTTTGGTTATAGATAATGTCAGACCAGCGACATCCTATCACAGGCCGGAGTTTAGATATTGCAGTAGGGGAAGGCACCAGCAGGATGCCTCACCCTCGTTTAGAAACAGCCTGGTCAGAGGGCACTACAGAGGCATCGTCCCAGCCTTCTCAGTAGTCTCCACCACATCAGGAGCCACTTGGGGCGACACTACCTCCAGCAGTCCCTATACCGACACCTTCCGACCAGGAGGTTAGGAGTGCGGTAGTTATGTTAGCACAGATGATGGCTGCTCAGCGTCAGCCAATGCCGTCTACAGTTGCAGAGTCATCAGGAGGGCCCGGTAGTTCGAGGGTCCGAGAGTTCTTGGCTCTAAATCCCCCACAGTTTACAGGTACGGACCGGACAGAGGACCCTCAGGATTTTCTTGATCAAATGCAGAGAATTTTCAGGGTTATGCATGCCACGCCGACAGAATCAGTTGAGTTGGCAGCATTTCGGTTACGGGACATCGCCGTATTATGGTATGAAAGCTGGGAAAGGTCCCGAGGGAGAGATGTTTCCCCTCCGAACTGGTCCAGCTTCTCAGGAGCTTTTCTGGATCATTATTTGCCACGAGAGATTCGACAGGCCCGGGTAGACCAGTTCCTACATCTAGAGCAGGGGGCCATGAGTGTTCGGGAATATTCCTTGCGGTTTGATTCTTTGGCCCGGTACGCACCGGCCTTTGTTGATACCATGGTATCCAGAGTACACCACTTTATCATGGGGTTGAATCCAGAATATGTTGAGACTTGTATTACGGCTACACTGCGAGAGGACATGGACATTGCTCGAGTTCAGGCATTCGCCCAGAATATTGAGGGCATCAGATAGCGGCATCAGGAGATCAGAAGGGCCAATCAGGAACAGCATCGCCGGGACAGGCCAGTTGAGTTACAGAGGGAGGCTCGGGGAGGACCCAGGCCACGATTGTTAGTCAGGCCGCCCAGGCCCCCGCCGCCGCCACAGCCGCAGGGAGGTAGATTCAGCCGCAGGGGACAGTCAGAGACTGGTAGAGGCTCGCAGATGGCAAATTCACCATTACAAAGGAGGGCGGAGCAAAGTAGGTATACCCTACCACTTTGCCCTATATGCAGTCGACGCCATCCTGGAGCATGCCGGTATGGCTCCACTGCATGTTATATTTGTGGCCAAGAAGGCCATTTGATGAAAGATTGCCCAGCCAGAGGTCGAGAGGACCGGGATAGACAGGATAGGGCATCTGCAGGGTCACGAGCCACAGCATCCTCGGTAGGGCGCAGGCCCTTAGTTTCAGCAGGCAGGGGTCGGGGCTGATCAGAGGCCTCCAGTACAGGTGCGGGTCCAAGCCGCACATATGCCTTACCAGGGAGACAAGATTTAGAAGCGTCACCGGATGTTGTGACAGGTATGCTAACTATCTGCTCACACCCTGCTTATGTATTGATTGATCCAGGGTCTACTTTGTCCTACATTACTCCATTTGTGGCACGAAAGTTCAATATTGCACCAGAATTATTGCGGCAGCCCTTTTTAGTATCCATGCCCGTTGGTGACTCTATCATAGCTAGCAGAATCTACCGCGGGTGTACAGTAGAGGTTGCGGACCGTCAGACCATAGTAGATCTAGTCGAGTTAGAGATGATAGACTTCGATGCCATAATGGGTATGGATTGGTTAGTACCGTGCTTTGCCAATGTTGAATGTTGGACCAAGACGGTCCGATTCCACTTCCCAGGAGAAACAGTGCGGGAGTGGAAGGGCAGCACCGCTACGTCAAAAGGTAGGTTTATTTCCTACCTTCGGGCGAGGAAATTGATATCTAAGGGATGTATTTACCATCTGGTCAGAGTTCAGGATGTCCAAGCAGATTCTCCGACACTCCAGTCTGTTCCGGTAGTGAATGAATTCCCTGATGTGTTTCCGGATGAGTTACTTGGTGTTCCCCCAGAAAGGGAAATAGACTTTGCTATTGATTTATTAGCAGGCACCCAGCCGATATCGATTCCTCCTTATCGCATGGCTCCTGCGGAACTCAGAGAATTAAAGGAGCAGTTTAAAGATTTATTGGATAAAGGTTTTATCAGGCCGAGTACTTCACCATGGGGTGCGCCAATTTTATTTGTGAGGAAGAAAGATGGCTCGCTCTGAATGTGCATAGATTATCGGCAATTAAACAAAGTTACAGTAAAGAACAAGTACCCGCTTCCCAGGATTGATGACTTATTTGATCAGTTGCAGGGAGCCAGATACTTTTCTAAGATTGACCTGCGGTCCGGATATCACCAGGTTCGAGTACGTGAGAGGGATATTCCTAAGACAACGTTCAGGACTCGATATGGACATTTTGAATTTCTAGTCATGTCCTTCGGGTTAACGAATGCCCCAGCAATCTTCATGGACCTGATGAACAGTATTTTCAGCCCTTCCTGGACTTGTTCGTGATAATATTCATTGATGACATTCTGGTGTATTCTCGCTCTGAAGCAGATCACCGGACTCATTTGCGGACAGTGCTCCAGATCCTCATAGACCGCCAGTTATATGCTAAATTTTCTAAGTGTGAATTCTGGCTTAACTCAGTAGCCTTTTTAGGGCATGTTGTGTCGGATGCTGGTATACAAGTTGACAAGCAGAAAATAGAAGCAGTTAAATCCTGGCCTAGGCCTACCACTCCGACCGAAGTCCGTAGCTTTCTGGGGTTGGCAGGATATTACAGGAGGTTCGTTGAAGGGTTCTCGACCATTGCGGCACCTCTGACCAAACTGACGCAGAAAGCAGCAAAGTTTCATTGGACAGAGGCATGCGAGCAGAGCTTCCAGGAACTGAAAGACAGATTAACCTCCGCCCCAGTGTTAGCATTGCCGGAAGGTACAGAAGGTTTTTCGGTGTATTGTGATGCATCAGGCGTCGGGTTAGGTTGTGTGTTGATGCAGCATGGTAAAGTGATTGCATACGCTTCCAGACAGCTGAGGAAACACGAAAAGAATTACCCTACCCATGACCTGGAATTAGTCGCAGTGATCCACGCCTTGAAGATGTGGAGGAATTACCTGTATGGCGTCCATGTTGATATTTTTACAAATCACAAGAGCCTACAGTACATCTTCACTCAGAGGGAGTTGAATTTGCGACAACGTCGCTGGTTGGAGTTGTTAAAAGATTATGATGTGAACATTATGTATCACCCGGGAAAAGCTAATGTAGTGGCAGATGCCCTGAGCCGTAAGTCAATGGGGAGTTTGGCGTATTTGCGACCTGAGAAGTGGGAGTTAGCCAAGGAAATTCATCAGCTAGCTGGTTTAGCCGTTCGAATAATGGAAACAGAAAATAATAGAGCAGTAATTCAGAATTCTGCTGTGTAATCATTAGTTACAGAGGTAAAAGGACGACAGTACGAGGACCCTGACTTAGTCCAGCTTAGAGATAGAGTTCAGAAAGGTAAGGAGTCAGATTTCCAAATGACTGAGGATGATGTGCTACGCTGTAAGGGCCTTCTTTGTGTTCCGAATGTTTCAGGGCTTCGCCAACAAATTATGCATGAAGTACATTACGCCCGCTATTCCCTCCATCCAGGAGCAACGAAAATGTACCACGACATCAGAGACATCTACTGGTGGCCAGGTATGAAAGCTGAAATAGCTGAATTTGTATCTAGATGCCCTAACTGTCAGCAGGTGAAAACGGAGCACCAGAAACTGGGCGGTTTGACGCAAGATATAACGGTGCCTACGTGGAAATGGGAAGCGATAAATATGGATTTTGTAACAGGGTTACCCCGTACCAGACACAGAAATGATTCCATTTGGGTAATAGTTGACAGGCTGACAAAATCAGCTCATTTCCTGCCAGTGAAGGCTACCTTCTCGGCTGAGGATTATGCCAAATTATATATCAGAGAAATAGTTATATTACATGGAGTGCCGGTATCCATCATTTCAGATAGGGGAGCACAGTTTACAGTTAGATTCTAGCAGTCGTTCCAGAGGGGTTTGGGAACGCAGATCAATTTGAGCACAACATTCCACCCTCATATAGATGGGCAGGCTGAGCGGACTATCCAAGCGCTCGAAGATATGCTACGAGCGTGTGTACTAGATTTTGGGGGTAGCTGGGATGAGCATCTTTCGTTGATTGAATTTGCTTATAATAACAGTTATCATTCAGCAATCCAGATGGCGCCCTTTGAAGCATTATATGGGCGAAAATGTAGATCGCTGGTGGGCTAGTTCGAAGTGAGGGAATCAGCGTTGATTGGGCCAGACATCATTCAACAGTCAGAGGAGAAGATAAAGCTTATCAGAGAACGCCTGCTAACTGCTCAGAGCCGCCAGAAATCTTATGCAGATATACGGCGCAGAAATCTAGAATTTGCGGTAAATGACTGGTTATACCTGAAAGTGTCTCCGATGAAAGGGGTGATGAGATTTGGCAAGAAAGGCAAGCTTAGCCCGAGATTCATTAGGCCATATCATATTCGGCGAAGAATAGGCCGAGTTGCATATGAATTGAACTTGCCTCCAGAGTTAGCATCTGTTCACCCAGTATTCCATGTATCCATATTGAGGAAGTTCATAGGATACCCTTCCACGGTTGTTCTAGTTCAGGATGTCCAGGTCACAGAAGAGTTAGCATATGAAGAGGTTCCAGTAGCTATCTTAGACAGACAGATTCGCAGGTTGAGGACTAAAGATATTGCGTCTGTCAAAGTATTGTGGCGTAACAGGAACCGTGAGGAGATGACGTGGGAAGCTGAAGAAGATATGAAAGCTAGATATCCTCACCTATTTCAGGCCTAATCAGGCGACAGGTATGTCCGTATTATTACTTATGTAGTACCTTATGGTTGTATGTGTATAAATGAGAAAGATTGATACTTAGCTATCCAGTGAATCTTAAAATATTGCGTGCAGTACCTGTGTTGGACTTTTCTGCATTTCAGGTTTTTGCTATAGTCCATATTACAGGGGAAACTCTGCCAAAATTTTTCTAGATAGTAGGTTGAGAAGTCCTCTAAATAAAAGTTTACATTCGAGGATGAATGTTCTTAAGGGGGGGGAGAATGTTGTACCCCGTAGGATTTCCAGCACCTAGATGACCTACTCGCATGTTGGTTAAGCGTATTTGAAGGCCATACGTGCTAAAGAAAGGCCCGGGAAAAAGATCGGACGAGAAACCTATCGAACCATCGCGGAAGGAGCCGAGGCAGAGCCCCTCCGCGATGGCAACGTGTCACGGTGGTGGAGCCTCCGCGTTGGCTCCGTGACACGTTGGCCTTATCCAGGCCCAAGTATATAAAGCCCCACATCAGTTTTAATTCATTTAAACTTATAAATTTCCAGTGAAACAGAGAGGAAAAACCAGAGGAGAGAAAAGAACGAAGTGGGTAATATAATTTCGTCCGATTACGCTGCCAAACGTTATCCAAACTCAAATTAACCTCAGATACCGAGGTATTTAGCGACAGAGAGCATTCCTACGGATTTAGTTTCATGAAATACGGCCGACGAATCGTCGAGCTACCGAGCTAAGGTAAGTAGAATTGCTCCAAACTAATGTCTATGTGTTTCTAGCTGTGAAGTGAGTATTTCTCCCTTCTGGACTTCTGAAAAATAGGGAGTTTTCGACCGTCTTTCGATAGGCCTAAGTTTAGGCTATAATTATATCGAAAGTAATGTCGTTCCTCAGAATAAAGTTGTATTTAGTACTGATTGATATATATATGAATGCAGTTGGGAGGAATAGCTAAAATACTGACCAAGCTACGCCAGTTAGTTGGGAAATCAGAAGCGAAGGTATGTAAAGCTAGTTTCCTCGACAAGTTAGTAAGCTCGGTATAGTAAAGTAATTTAAAGGGCAGTAGAATATTCAGAAGTCATGTGTTATGTTTATTACGAATGTTGGTACGATATTAGAAGCATTATGTTATAATTAGCATGAAACTTGCTAGCACGATATAGATTCTAATATAAGTGTTAGGAACTGCACAGCATGCCCAGTATGTGATGTAATACAAAATGTAGGATATTATCGGATTCAGTTGAAACCCAGTAAAACAATGTAATATCCGTAAGGCATCTCAGAAGTAGAATGGTAGGTTAAAAAGGAAGTTTAGGAAGCATGTTAGGGATAGTAAATCATGTTATTACAGAAACTCAGTATACAGTACAGTACGGCAGAAGATTATATTTGTACATATACACTATTATCAGTCTCAGCATGAATTAAGTACATACATATCGCTATCACTAGTTCAGCATACAGTAGACACAGATACATTATAATTATTAGCTTCAACATGTGATATATGCAGATAGTATTACTAGTTGAGACCACTGTATTGTCTTGGGGTTGGATTACCTAGCATCCCTGACCACCCCAGGGTTAATAGCTGTATCGACTCGTCCGCCAGAGGATGAGGATACGTCGCTCTATGGAGTGGCATGCCGTCCCACAGGGGACGAAGATGGGATGCCAGTTTTCCCCAGATTTTGCCTTGGTCGGCCCTTACACACTCCTGTCGAGCGGATACGCCCGGGTGTTGATTCAGGAGTCCTCCAAACTCAGGTACAGTTATAGTCAGGGGCTAAGCGAGCCCAAGTGCATACGCAGGGGACCGGCAGAATGCTTATAGTTACTTTAGGAGATGGGATGACCGGGATAGGGGTATAGATTTTGTGCTGGTTGTACCTCCCGGCTTATGGGGGCCGGGTAAGGTTTATGTATGCTATATTATGTTATGTCATGTTATGCCATGTCACATTAGATACGAGTAGATCGACAGTAGAATGACACATCTCTAGGTATGACTCCTACTCCTTCCAGTATAGTTAAGAGTAGGCATAGTTCTACATTATCAGACAGTTAATCTTTTTCTTCCTATTTCAGTTTCATTAGTTGTATTGTTGTTTTCAGATATCTCTTTCAGTTATTGCTTTACATACTCAGTACCAGCGGTACTAACGCCTGGTGGGGCACTGCATTACTTGCCTGCAGTTACTCATAAACGAGGAGGCAATCCCTCGTGATTCCTGTCAGCGATCGAGTATTCAGCTCCTGTCATCTGGAGACTGAATCCCAGAGGTGTATTTCATTTTCTTTTGTTGTACAATACCGGTTGGTCGGGGCCCTTTCCCGATCATTTCTATCATTATTCCCAGAGGCTTGCAGTCTGTATATATTTCCTTGTGGTTAGTTGAGCCGGTCGTGTGAGGCCGTGCAGTTGTATAGCTGATAGTACTTTTACTTCTTTTATGTTGGCAATGTGGGGCCATAGCTTGACAGTAGTGGTGACCTTACCGGTCACGTTGCTTTCTAGTATTTCATTATTGAGTTACAGATAACTAGATAGCATGGTGGCCTCGTCGGCCCGCATAGGCTCCCCTATATTGAATGTGTTCTGGTTAGCTGATAGTACAGGTACAGGTGGCTATAGGCCAGTTGGCCGGAGGCTGTATTTACAGTCGTTATATAGCCGGTTGGTTTCTTGGAATAGAGCCAGGGCCAGCCAAAAGTACCAGACGTGCTTAGGCTGGACCATCTAGCAGTCTAGAGTCTAGCAGGCACCAGGTGCCCGTCATACCCTCCAAGGTGGGGTGTGACATCTTGAACAATTTTTAGATACAACATTGCTTGATTCTGATTGTTCTTGAAATCACCAGGATAGTACAATTGCATGATTAAGATTTGAGTTATTGATTTTTCAGTCGCAGTCGGTACTTAGCAAATTCAGTATCTTACAGAAATGTCATCTGATTAGTTTGATTATATTCAGTTCTTAATTTATCAATTGTCAGGTTGTTCTTGAGACATTATGAAACCTTCAGAAAAAGTACATCTGGCCTGTCTTAGGACCTTTAGTCTAAATTATCAGGTCCTTTAGACTCTCAAGATACTTCTAGATAAGCATTCGTGATTTAAGTCTTAGAGCATCATTTTTGAGCTATCAGCCTAATAGTCACAGTTAGGATTTCCAGTGGGAGTAGAACTTAGCACTGAGCAGGTCGGGGTTCAGCGCACCCAAACTGTGATTTCCAGTGGGAGTAGAACTTAGCACCAAGCAGGTCGGGGTTCAGCGCACCCAAGTTCCCAGAACTACATTGCCACCGTAGGTTATTAGCCCAAACAGTCCTCAGAAAGTTATCCCAGTTTAGCTACTATACCTTGGCAAGGTATGGTGGGCCTTCTCCAATGGGGGGTATATATCAGTCTTCACGTTTAGATCACGAGGTTACAAGTCAGTTAGAGACTCTCCTACTTTCTCGTAAAACTCAGTCTCTATTCTTAGTTCGGTATCATAGATTCAGGATATGTTATGACAGTCAGCCAATGTCTACGCTTACATACACTTTACAGTATATCTCAGCTCCTAGCAGTTATTAGTTGGTCATTCATGTTATATCAGTTCAGTTTCTTATTCCATGCTTTACGTAAATGTCATTTACTCAGTATATTCAATGTACATATGCATATATTTTCTATGGAGCATCGTATTATGATACAGGTGCAGGTTCTCAAACTCAGCATCATCATTAGTTCCCTTTCGGTGATCCAGCAGCATTAGTCATTTGGTGAGTCCTCATCTTTCGAGGACAAGACTTTTCTTTTTGTTTAGTTTCTTATAGTATTACTTTAGAGTTAGCTGGGGGCTTGTCCCAGCAGCTTGCTAGATCTTAGACGGCTTTTAGACACCGTATCGTTAAATATGTTTTGCGCTTGTCGAATAAATTTCAGTGTCTTATCCGATATTTATTTTTCTCAGAAAAGTGTTATTTAGTTCTGTTTTACAACTTCCTCTTATACCTTAAGTCAGTAGACTAGTGTGATGTTAAGAAAAGGGTTAGCTTGGGGTCACTTATGACTCTAGGTATCGTGTCGCATCCAGGGAGTAAACTCAGGTAGTGACAGAAATGCTCTCTGAGAGACCTCAAAGTATACCTACATTGGCCCGTAGTTCATGAGACTGGGGAAACTTAGAACCCCTAGCCTACTTGGTGCTATACACTACTCCTAAAACATATATAATGCTCATATATTCATATATCAAATAAAAACATAAATCATAACATATGGGGAGTCTTGACTCCAAAACTTGAGAGAACTGAACTTATTAGCCTTGGCTAAATCATGAAATCATTCTTAACTTGAGTGGGCTTGCCTGAATCTTAGCATCATGCTTGTATGAAATAGACATCATAAGTAAAATCATAAATACACACTTGAGTAAATGATACACATTCTTTCATGCTAAACATCATATCATACTTAGAAACATAGATCATAAACTTGACTTTTCATGAAAGTTTCATAATTAGGCATAGCGTTCTTAAAAATCAAAATCATGAATTGTAATAAAAATAGGTATAAAACCTGCCCATGAATCTTAAAGAATCATTTGAAACATGAAAAGAATTGACCCATAATTAAACATAGAGAATTTCATAGATTTGGGTTAAAACCCCATAGAATCATACACTTGAATTCATGAACTTGAGGAGGGATTTAGGCATGAGAGTGAAGGAAAACTCTCATTCATGACCCCACATACCTGGGTAAGCCCAAGAGATTTGTTGAAGAACTAGGAGGAATGTTAGACGATCTTAAATGGAACCCTCTAATCTTGCATGCATGGGAAAGAATGATTTAGAATAGGCTAAACATTTTTACCCTTCTAACAGAGCTTAAAGCGACATTGTATAGGATTTAGGAGCTTAGGAATTACGAAAATACCCTCACTAAATTCACAGGAAAAATGACTCTACCAGTCCGCATGAGGGACTTTATGAATCGTTGGGACCACTAAGACTCATGGTCCACACTTGTTACCACTACTAGAAATACATACCTTCAACTTGCCATGTTGACGACAACTCACTTCACGAGTCATGAAATGACACCATGACTCGTGACTCCACCCGTGAAGACCCCTTGTCCAAAACTCATGGGGTAACCCACTAGACGAGTCGTTGCCCACTGGTCGACTCATTGTCCCATCCGTTGTCAAGTCCCTATAACAGCTTCCAACCTCCTATCTTTTGTCTTCTTGACGAGCCACCTCATGACTCGTGAAGTGACTTCACGAGTCATCCTATGACTTGGTGCAATATTTTTCTGCTTTCTCTACGTAAACCCTCGAGTCTGATCTTAGGGACTTTCAGGGAATTTGTAACACCCCGGCACTTTTTTAAACCAAAATCAAACCTTCCATGAAAAATCCAGAAGAACCAAAAAATTTTTTTACAGAACAACCTAGACAATGAGTTGTGGTCAGCTGTAATGACCCATTGTCTGAGTCGTTAGGCCTGCAGGAAGTCCCTTCGAAACAAACAAGCCCAATAACGGGTCATGGAAGAGACCAATGACCCATACTATTAATCCATTGGGAGAAGTATGAGAAGGAAAGAAAATCATCCCAGTGGCAATGAGGGAAAACAATTACCCGTTGTTCCACACAACAGGTCATTGTTTCCGTCCGTGAACCAAGCTTGAGTTTTTACTTAGTTTTGAGTTGCTTATGTGGAGTTTATGCCCTTTTGCCTTCGTTGTGTGTATATGTCTAATGTGAATAAAAGAGCAAGAAATGGAGTAAAAAGAAGGAAATGGGGTGAAATTCAGCACCGCACCGAAGAAGACCGGTTCAATAGCCAATAAACACTACCTCTGAGAAACAAAGCCACCAGCGAACGTGAGTTTCCACTAACGACTTGCTAGTCTAGTCACCAAATGACATCTGAACTTGCTGGATTGAAGAACAAAGAATCGACGGTGCACGGATAGAGATTGGTGAAATGCCGAAGGGACCGCCGAAGATTACTGGAATTCACTGAAGGCACAGATATCACAGCCGACAGAACACAAATTTTAAGCAGTGAACCACCGGTACTTCCACCAATGCCAGAACACTGATCAGGGGCAAAATTGTCCAGCATGAAAAAATAAACAGAAGATACCCCTTTTTTGGATATATTCTATATTAAAGTACTATGTACTCAGGGGATTTCAATTTTAACTTTTAGAACATTCTCTTGGAAGAGAAGAAAGGGAGAATTTGATAGGTAGAATTTGAAAAAGAACTATTTTCTTTTTCTTCTTCTTCTTCATAGCAAGGTACTGCCATTGTTGAAGACTTCTTGTTGAATTTGATTTTGCGACTCCTATTATTGAATTCAATGGGTTTATTGTTAAATGAACTTTTGAATTTCTTAATTATGAGTAGCTAAATCATTAACCAGAGGTGTGTGATGGTGAATGCTTAATTAGAGTGTGTATTACTAGAATCATCTCAATATTTTTTAACTAAGTGTAAATCTGTTAGATTCTCTCCAATCTATAATTAAAGATCCATTGATATTTATATAGGTCTAATTGTCTTACTTGATTGTTGCTTGCAAAAGAAGAATTGAGTATTGGGAGAGAATTTAATGGTGGACACTGATGAGAGATTGTGAAATTGGGGTAGGAATAGCCAAAGTTACATTCTAACTCCGAATTAATAGCTAATAGCTAGAAATTAGTGCAGCTGTTAATTCAAATCTTATCGGGATGAGTTGATGGTGCCCAGAGGTTTGAAAGAACTCTAATAAGAGGTATTTATAAGGATGATAAGCATTAAATGCCCATTTTCCCGAGATTATTTACACTAATTGAACTTATGAGATGACCTAGCATGACTCTATTTAGTTAGAATATCTTCTACACCACACCTCTACTCTTTCACATTCTTGTCAACAGCCTTGGTAATTCTTTTTATCGTAGTTATACAAATTAGAAGTTATATTCTATTATAAATGTCAATATCCCCCAACCTGTTTATTTATATGTTATTCCTAAGTGGTGCAAGCTAAATTTAATTTCTCAAACAACACTCGTGCTTATCATTCACTAGTCCTTGTAGGATTTAACCCCGATATCTGTCGGGATATTTGTTTTGATACAGAGACCGTTTATACTCTTTGCATGAAAAGTATATTTTGTACGTTATCAAAAATTGCATTGTTGCCAGGGACTAGTGCTTGATATTCTTGTGTTGATTGTTGATTTGAAATAGCTTTGCATATTAGTTACTTCACATGATTTTTCTATCCTTATTAGGATACCACAATATTATGATTCATCATTCCCAAGAAGGGGATAGCTCAGTGGAGGGTAACATGAAGCATGAGGAAGATAACCCGGTGATGCCGGAGATTGCGAGAGCCATTCGCCTAACACCCACGGTAGGGAATGTCATGTTACATATTACAAGAACCATGCTAATTTGTTGCAAATGAAGGGACTCTTTAGGGGTAAACCAAGTGAGGAAGCAAATCGTCATTTGAGAAATTTCTTGGAGATATGCCAGCCTTTCAGATTATGCATGTATGTTATTATTCAACTTCATCAACAAGTCATTTGAGAAATATCAAATTCTTGGTTACACTGTTGTCTTCATTGTTGGAATTAAAATATAGGACACTTGAGCAGATTGTACCTTATCCCAGTCCCTTGGGATCGATACTTGGCTTACTTAAGCCACTTTACTACTTGTTCGACCACGTGCACTTGCGTGTAGTTATACATCCATATAACAAACGTCGGAACAGACACAACCTAAACATGTCAGTTCTAATAGATAGCACACCCGAGGGAAAATAAACATAGCAACAAAAACCTCAAGTGGCATGACAAACTCACAGGTAACACATAAGTACCCCCACCCCCATAAGAAAAAGACATGCATTGTCCTGAATGCATATAATCAAAATGAAGTGCTAGAAGTAGGGAAGACCTGTGAAGCTCTAGGCTTGTGGGTCTAGCAAAACTAAACCGGTTGTAGTAGCCCTAGAAATATCAACACTGGTGCTAGCAGTGACCGGCACACTCATAGTAGCATCAGGAGCACCCTCAATAGCTGGAGATGGAGTGATAAAAGTCTGTGAATCTGAAGAAATCTTAGCTCCGCTAACCTGATCAGCAACTTTAGGTATCGAACTGGAAGAAGCCCAACCAACACAGATTTGTAAATTCTTGAATCTCAAGTCCTCCTCTTCTCTCGAGAGTCATTGTGCTTTAAGCAAGTCTGCTTGCTCTTATTTTGTTTTGCTATGCTTCCTCCTCTTTCATTTTTCATTTTCCTTATCATCTTCCCATGGGTGCTTTCCAGAGGCTTTAGGATGTTTGCATAGCAAGTCAATTTAGGGCTCTTCAACCTCCGACTCCTCAATGACAGGACTGGGAACACATGTGATGGCCTCTCCTACAACTGGAGTATGTTAGTTTGGGCTTTTTCTACCTCAGGAGCATACCTTGCCAAATTGGGTATCGTTAATTCTTTTAACCTTTCATTCACCCATGCTACCATGTCATCAATCCGAGCATGGAGGCCTTCATATAATACCAAAGTAGCCGTAATGGCTATATCAAAAATATAACTAGGTGCTCTACGAACAACCTCATTTGTTTCTCATGTCTGTCTGCCTTGTTACTAACTTCAAAAAATTTATTAGCGTGAAAACATAGTGTGAAGTCTGTGGGGTAGCAGAAGATGTTTCAGCAAAGTCCAAACCTTGCATTGTCATAGGCGCATCAGATATAAATGGTATGAAGGTGGTAAATGGAGCTACAACAAAGGATAAATATGACCCTATTGCTGCACCAGATGCATCAGTGTGCTCCACAGCCACTTCATTGTTTTCCCATTGGGCCCAAAAACTTGCAAAACTGCCTTGTGCATGCGTAGATCGTTCTTTGTTTCATCTTTGGACTTGTCAAAATCATGCTTCTTATTTGCTATTATTTCAACATCAATCCCTGCCAATATTAGGACGTGAGCTTCTTTACGTAGTCTAGTCACAAGACAGTGGAATGGTAGTAATGTATAACTTGGTTACCCGTGCCCTTATCTCATCAGTTATAATTTGTCTAATGTTCGACAGGAACTCTGATATTAGACTGGCCACAAAAGTTGCTCTATCATCTACCAAAATACTATCCCCTCTAGTAGGGAACAATCGAAGTCTCACTACCATACACAAGAACTTTTTGGTGAATGTTAGTGTGGACTTATATATCTTTTCTCTTGGATTTATAAACCATGGGGTTTCTCCTTCAATTAACATATGATGAGCCAACCACAAATGTTGATTGTTCCGATCCCGCATTCTATGATCCAACTCTGGAGTTCTGACGGGGGGTAAGAGGTTGGGCCAAAAAGGTTCATGTTGATGGTCGTGGCAGAGATAATAATTGTGTCTTCACAAACATGAATTTGGTTGAGGATAGGTAGTTCTGACACTTTTTGGCCCTTCCTACAATTTTTTCCAAAGTTGTAGCATAGTTAGCATAGAAGTCACGAACCATGTTGGGAAAGTGCGTGCATAGTGATCTTGGGAAGAATTATATGCCCAAGTGATACTCAAATGCTTCATTTCATCTTTGTTATCTATTGTTATTTGTGCATTCTCATGTGATTTGTAGTTAAAAGGTGAATTTATACTAACCGACATGATTAGTGTTATTTTGCAGGTAAAATGGAATTTTGGGAAGCTAAGATACATGTTGGTAAAAATCGGGAATGGACTTGGAAGCAAGGAGTGGAAAAGGTCAAGGAAGAGCAGCAAAAATAAGGGCTCTGCTATGGAGCCGTGTCACGCTGCCATCGCGGAGGCATTCTGCCTCGGGTGATTTAATTATGGCCATTTCCAGTGAAGCCTCACGTTACCTCTGTGAAACAGAGGCAATGCCACACTTTGCAAGCAATGGCACGTTGAGTACAATTACCTAGGACATCAATTTCCAGTGTAGGTGCGCGATTGCACCGTGGCAAGTTGGCCAGGCTCCGCGATGCAGGCCGTGGCACGCCAAGGTGAAAATTCTGAGGAGCCTAATTCCATAGAGGGTCCGCGATACCTCCGTGGCACGGAGGGAGTGCTCCGCGATACACTCCGTGCCACGTTGCTTTGTATTCCCGAAAAAATTCTCAATAGTATAAATAGCACACTTAGGTTTTATTTTAAACATTCTGACTTGGTTGAGCAAGAACGTGGGTTACAGGCAGTTGAGGGGATGAAAATTCTAGGGTTATTCTCTATCTCTTTCTCTTTTATCTCAATTGTTTGTATGATTTATACTCATTTGATGATGTTTAATCGACAAATGAGTGGCTAAACTCACTTCTTGCTGAGGTTAAGAACAATTGTAGTGGAATGTAATTGTTGATCATTTTAGTTTTCATCTTTTCTTCAATGGTTGTTCTATCAATTTTAGTTCTTACTGCATTAATGTTTGGCCAATGTTAATGTATATCTAAAAAATCCAATTTTGATTTTGAAAAGGAAAGAAATTGGAAAGTTGTGAATTGGTAGGATATGATCTCTTCTTAGTTTGGAAAAATTGAGAATTGATTTACATTCAGAATAGAAATATATCTGAAAGTCTTATTAGTCAACTAAGGAATCGGTGTTGTATGGATAGAACATGAAATTCTTTTATCACAGAAATGTAGATTGAAGGTTCATGATTATTAAGTTGGATAGGAGATGAAAGTTCCAATCCATAGGCAATAATTCTTGACTAGCAACCGAAGGAAAGATTAACTGAATTGTATCGATAAATTAATTTCTTGCATGTTCGTTTTAATCTCAGCATGCTCATTACTATAGTTCAGACTCACTTTATAATTTTTCCTAATATTCTTATTAATTAGTAACTCAAACTCTCAAAATATATTATTTATTTGGTTGTCTGCATTCATAAAGATATAGTTCATTAACACTTAAGTTAATTAGTACCGTAGTTCAGTCCCTGTGGGATCGATACTTGGCTTTACTTAAGCCACTTTACTACTTGTTCGACCACGTGCACTTGCGTGCAGTCACCGAAGCACCGAACAAGTTTTTGGCGCCGTTGCCGGGGACTCAAAATTGGTAAAATTGTTTTCTTAGTGTTAGTTTACAATTTCGATATAAGTGCTGACAACTTGATCTTAGCCTGTATTTTGCAGATATTGAATTCTGTTGAACACTAGCAAGAGACAAGGAGTTGGTGGATTCATACATAGAGCCGGAAAGATAATTTTATCATCAAAGAAGGGAAGCTCTAGAGAAAAAGCTACAGTTGCTCAGACAGACAATCCTGGAGAAACAACAGAATCCACCACTTGTGAGGGCAGTGTTAGTGCCCGAGGAAATGGCAGCTAGGCCGGTTCGCGAAGTGGCAATCCCACATGCTAATAATATTACATCAAGTATTCGCAGACCAGAGCCAGGAGGGAGGTTTGAGCTTAAACAGAACATGGTGCAATTGTTGCACACCAGCGGGCAATTCACAGGTCTCCCTCACGAAGATCCACAACAACATCTCCAAAACTTTTTGGAGATAAGTGACACTTACATCCCCGCTGGAGTATCGTCCGATTACGTAAGACTTACATTATTCCCATTTTCATTATTGGGGGAAGCAAAGAGGTGGTTGAAAGCTGAACCACCTAACTCTATCACCACGTGGGATGATCTTGCAAGAAAATTTCTGATACGGTTCTTTCCATCCGGGAAAACAGCAAGACTTAGAAGTCAGATTCTAAGTTTTAAACAAAGAGAGGGGGAGAATCTGTATCAAGCTTGGGAAAGGTTCAAATCATTGCGAAGGGATTGTTCTCACCATCACCAGTCCAATGATGTGCTGGTGCATACTTTCATAGAGGGTTTGGAACCCCAAACAAAAATTTTGCTAGACTCAGCAGCTGGGGGACAAGCATTAGAAAAGACTTATGAGGAGTTGTATACTTTGTTAAATCATATTTCGCAGGGAAATCCAGAGTGGAATGCGAACTCTTCAAGAGGAGGAGCAAGGAAAGCTGCAGGAGTCTTTGAAGTAGATGGTTTTACAGCGATCGCTGCACAGATAGCTGCATTGCAAAATCAACTCAACACCCACTTTAGCAATATGAGCTTGAATCAACCTCAAGCCCCAGTTAATGTAGTGTAGCAGATTTGGTGTGAAGTATGCGGTAGTAATGAACACTCAGCTGAGTGTTGTGGTGCAAATCCAGATTCAGTGAACTTTGTTGGGAATGTACAGAGAAATAATCACCAGCAGTATGGAAATAATTACAACTTAAATTGGAGGAATCATCCAAATTTCTCTTGGGGTAGTAACAGCCATCAAGGGTAGAGTTCGAATCAAGGAATCAAGGAGGGCAGCAGAATTATCAACCTCAATACAGAGGAAACAATGCACCTCCTCCACCACCCACCATCATTGAGGAAATGTTTAAAATAATGTTAGCTAACCAAGCTCAAATGCAAGCTGATTATGTGAAATTGGCAGCAGACATAAAAAACAACCAGTTATCTACAAAGGCGTTGGAGTACCAGTTTGGACAACTAGCTGGAGCTCAAAACACCAGGCCCAGAGGAGGACTACCGAGTGACACTGACCCGAATCCCAATAAGGTTAATGTATTGACCATAAGGAGTGGTTTACAACTCAAGGAGGTAGAACCAGAAAGACCACCAGTAGTCAGGAGCAGTGGAGAAAGATAGGGAACATGATGATGAGAGGGGGAAGGAAAAGGCAGCTGAAGCAGAAAGACCACCACCCCCGTTCCCTCAAAGATTAAAGAAACACAAGGAGGAAGCTTGTTTCAAAAAGTTTATGGAGGTGCTTAAACAGGTACACATTAATTTACCTTTGGTTGATGTTTTGCAGGGAGTGCCTAAATATGCAAAGTATATCAAGGACATCGTAACAAACAAAAGCAGATTGACGGAGTATGCTATTGTGGCACTTACTGAGGAGTGCACTTCCCGGATATAGAACAGGTTGCCAACAAAGCTCAAGGACCCTGGGAGCTTTACAATTCAGATAACAATTGGGCAAAGTATCCGAGCTCGCAGATTATGCGATTTAGGAGCGAGCATTAACTTGATGCAGACATCGGTGTTTAAGAAGTTGGGGCTGGGCAGTCCTAGACCAACTACAGTGATCTTGCTGTTAGTAGACCGCTCTTTGGCCAGACCAGATGGCATTGAGGAGGACGTGCTGGTGCAAGTGGGCTCCCTTATCTTCCCAGTAGATTTCATTGTCTTAGATTTTGAGCCAGATGCGGAAGTCCCATTTATTTTGGGACGTCCTTTCTTGGCAACCGGGAGAACTTTGATTGATGTATCTGCAGGGCAGGTAACCATGCGAGCGCATGACAAAGTGGAGGTATTTGATGTATATAAGGCCATGAAGCTTCCGGCCATATAGGAGGAGCTTTCAACAATCAATGTGCTAGACCAAGCAAAAATTCTTCAGATTGTTGATTCTCGAGATCCATTGGAAAGAGCATTGATGAGCTCCGATCATTTTGGAGATAGAGATACTTATGAGATGGTGCAAATGTTAAATGAACCAAAGTTGTATCTCAGGAAGCATGACTTTCAGCCTTTAATGAGGTCCCTAGAACCATTGCCGAAACCATCTATTGAGGAAGCACAAAAACTGGAGCTAAAAACATTGCCTCCCCATTTAAAATATATCTTTTTGGGGGAAGATGACACTTTGCCAGTCATCGTCTCCGCAGAATTGACGGAGGCACAGGTAAAGGAAGCATTAGTGGTTCTCAAAAGAAGGAAGAAAGCGATGGGCTGGCAAATGTCAGATATTCGGGGTATCAATCCAGCTTTTTGCACACACAAAATTTTCATGGAGGAAGGAGCAAAGACAACTGTACAGCCTCAGCGGAGGTTGAATCCGATGATGAAGGATGTGGTTAGGAAAGAAGTAATTAAGTAGCTTGATGCAGGTGTGATCTATCCTATTTCGGACAGCGAATAGGTCAGCCCTGTTCAGCGTGTCCCAAAGAAGGGAGAGATGACTGTGGTCACCAATGAGAAAAATGAGCTGATCCCTACACGCACCGTCACAGGCTGGCGGATTTGCATGGACTACAGAAAGCTCAATGAAGCCACTAGGAAAGATCACTATCCTATCCCGTTCATTGATCAGATATTGGACAGATTGGCTGGACAACAATATTATTGTTTCCTTGATGGGTACTCTGGCTATAACCAAATAGCCATAGCACCGGAGGACCAGGATAAGACTACTTTCACATGTCCTTATGGGACATATGCTTTTAGGCGGATACCGTTTGGTTTATGCAATGCACCCGCCACATTCCAAAGATGCATGATAGCGATCTTTCACGACATGGTGGAAGATTTCGTCGAGGTATTTATGGATGATTTTTCTGTTTTCGGTAATTCATTTGCTACTTGTTTGCAGAATCTTGAGAGGGTGCTAGCTCGCTGTGAAGAATCCAACCTTGTACTCAATTGGGAGAAATGTCATTTCTTAGTCAAGAAGGGTATCGTCCTTGGCCATAAAGTGTCTTGCAAGGGGTTGGAGGTCGATCGTGCTAAGATCGAAGTTATTGAGAAGCTACCACCACCTGTGTCAGTGAAGGGTGTTCGCAGTTTTCTCGGGCATGCAGGGTTCTATAGACGGTTCATTAAGAACTTCTCTCGAATTTCTAGACCAATATGCAGGTTGCTAGAAAAAGAGGTGAAGTTTGAGTTTGATGAAGATTGTGTCAAAGCATTCGAGGAGTTGAAGCAGAAATTGATAGAAGCACCTATCCTTATTTCTCCAGTTTGGGAACAACCATTTGAACTGATGTATGATGCAATCGATGTGGCTGTGGGAGTTGTATTGGGGCAGCAAAGGAATATAATTTTTCATTCTATTCATTATGATAGCAAAACACTGGACGCTGGCCAAGTTAATTATACAGTCACAGAAAAGGAGATGCTAGCATTGGTATTTGCATTTGACAAATTCAGGTCCTATTTGGTGGGTTCTAGAGTAGTGGTGTATACCAATCATGCAGTGATTCGGTATCTGTTTAACAATAAGGATGCAAAGCCCAGGATGATCAGATGGATCTTGTTGTTGCAAGAGTTTGACCTAGAGATTAAGGGCAGAAAGGGGAGCGAGAATCAAGTGGCAGATCACCTATCACAATTGGAAAGCCGGTCACATGTGAAGGAAGGTGACAACATCAAAGAGGAGTTCCCGGATGAGCAGCTCTTGGTGATAAGGGAAGATGAGATCCCTTGTTATGCAGACATAGTGAATTTGCTAGTTAGTGGAGTCTATCCACCGGAGGCTACGACTCAACAGAGAAAAAAATTGAGGCATGAGTGCTGGTATTTTATTTGGGATGAGTCGTACTTGTTTAAGCAGGGACCGGATCAGGTTATGAGAAGATGCATCTCGGAGAGCCAGATTGTAGAACTTTTGAGGAGTTGTCACTCTTCATTGTATGGAGGGCACCACGGAGGCGAGCAGACAGCGCACAAGGTGCTATAGTCAGGTTTCTTTTGGCCTACACTGTTTAGAGACTCTATGGCATACGTAAAAATGTCTGATAGATGTCAAAGGAAAGGCACAATTGGTAGGAGGCAAGATATGCCGCTGCAACATATATTAGAAGTGGAGATCTTTGATGTATGGGGTATTGATTTCATGGGCCCGTTCCCACCGTCATTTGGTAATCGTTACATCTTGTTGGCCGTTGATTATGTATCAAAGTGGGTTAAAGCAACAGCTTGCCCCGGGAATGACAACAAGGTGGTAACGAAATTTGTGAAAAAGCACATTTTCACCAGGTTCGGGACACCCCGAGCCATTATTAGTGATGGCAGGGCTCATTTTGTAAATGCAAGTTTCAAGAACTTGCTAGCTAAGTATGGGGTGCGCCACAAGGTGGCAACAACATATCATCCCCAAACTAGTGGGCAAGTGGAGGTGTCGAACAGAGAAGTGAAGCAGATTCTCCAAAAAATAGTGAATGCACAACGTAGTGATTGGTCAAGCAAACTCGACGATGCGTTGTGGGATTATAGAACTACTTACAAGACACAAATTTGGACTTCTCCGTACAGATTGGTCTATGGAAAGGCGTGTCATCTGCCGGTGGAGCTAGAACACCGAGCTTTTTGGGCTGTGAGGAAATTGAACATGGATCTAGAGCTAGTGGGTAAGAAGATGCTGATGCAACTCAGCGAACTTGATGAGTTTCGTTGGCATGCTTATGAAAGTGCCAAGTGCTACAAAGAGAAAACAAATAGGTGGCACGATAAGCATATGGTGCATCGGATATTCGAGCTGGGGCAGAATGTGTTGCTTTTCAATTCAAGATTGAGGTTGTTTCGAGGAAAATTGCAGTCCAAATGGTCAGGGCCATTTGAGGTAGTGAGAATGACCCAGCACGGGGCAGTGGAGTTGTGGCAAGAAGATCGAAGTGCCACGTTCTTGGTTAATGGGCAGCGTTGTAAGCATTACTGGGGTGAGGACGTTATTCGAGAGAAGACGTCCATCACTCTAGAGGATGATTGAGCATAAATGACGTCGAGCTGCGATGGTAAACCAGGCGCTGCACAGGAGGCAACCCATGAAATTGTTGTAATAGATGAGTAGAATTAGTTGAGAAAATGAAAGAGAAAAAAAAAGAGAAAAATAAAAAAATAAATAGAAAAAAATTATTGTTGCGTTGAAACCTATGAATTCTAACCAATTTCTTGTTGTGAAATGATTTTCAGGTGGAACGGAGGGCAAAAATGCAAACAAGCGCAAAGGAAAAAAATCGAGGTGAGAAAAATAAAAAGTGGCATGACAGTGAGCCTACGCGTTGGCTCCGTGTCACGGAGGAGGTGCTCCGCGTTACCCTCCGTGACACGTTGAAGCCTATGCTAAAATTTTTAAAAAATTCCAGAACAGGGCGCGATGGCTCCGTGTCACGGAGGGGGTGCTTCGCGTTACCCTCCGTGACACGTTGAGTGTTATGTCGCATCGGGTCACACCGAGTCGCTGGGTAACCCGCGGGAAAAACACTTTTAAAACCCCAAATCCCCTCAATTTTTTCCTCATTTTCCATTTCCTCCGCGACCATAACCCCAAATTCCCTCCTCCCCCAATGTGACACGGACCTAGGCATCGATTTTCTTTGAGTTTTCTTCAATTTCATCGGAGAAAAGGTATGTTCTTGAACTTAACCTCATTTTTGCTTGAATTTTGATTCTTGAGCATGGGTAGTGATTGAAACTTGCCCTAAGTGCAAATTAAGCTTCAATTCATTTATGTTATGATTGATTGATGTTGATAGTATCGTTTTGAGTATATGAACTCGATGAATGCATGTTTTAGTTAATTTTTGCGAAATTGGTAGCTAGGGTCGGAATTTGAATAGGAAGAAGACTAAATTTATTTGAAATGTCAAAAAAAATTGGGTTGTGCATGTTGGGTGATGTGAATTATGTTGTTATTAATGTTGAATATGCTAAGTTGACAAGAGAATTTCGGAAAAATGAAATTGGTGAATTGCATAGGTTGTTGAGAACAAAAATTTGGCTAAGTGCTATGATGATATAATGGAATCGATGGCGATATTGTTATTCGTTGTATGAAGTCTGAGTAGTACATAGTAATTATTCCATCGAATTATATGAAGGCACTAAGAATTTTGAATGTAAAGATTGTGAAATCGTGAATGTCTTGCCGAATTGTTTTAATTGCGGCTAAAGACTAAGTGTGGGGTGATTCAATTAAACCCAACCTTTGTCGTAGCTAGTCATGATTGGAATAACATTGGGATGGTATGGTTATATGTGCAGGAACAATGTCGGGAAAACAAGACAAGGGAAAGGGCGCATCCACATCGGGCGCCGGTAGAAAAAGAATAAGATTGGGAACAGCAGTTCCAGCAGCACCAGCTGTTCCGAGAGGCCAACGCCGACAATACGGAACCCGATGGGTGATTGACGAAGGGAATAAATGGTATGCAAAACACAAAGAAACCAAATACTTCCAGGAAGAGCATATATCAAGGGAGCCGCTGGCACAGGAATTCCCGAGGATCGTACACCAGATTGACACCGCCGGGATGAACTTCATCTTCGAAGAGCCTAAGGAGTGCAATCTCCATCTGATTCGGGAGTTCTATGCCAACTGGAACCCGACCCTCCGCAGTCACACCGTCAAGATAAGAGGGCAGGTTGTCACATTTGAGACCCATCACTTGAATGCTATATTGGGGGCGCGGGACACAGACCCCATGTACTCCGGCAGCTGAACATAACTCCACCTTATGCAGACATCAGACGCACTCTATGTCGAGCCCGTTCGACAGCACGGTGGAGCAGGCACAAAGAGAGGGGCTACCATCAGACATTGCCCTACTCTCAGATGAACAGGGAAGCCAGGATCTGTCTAAAAAATATGTGTTCCTGCCTGATCCCCGTGGTGCACATGACAGATGTCACCTGGGATTGAGTGTGCTTGGTATATGCCCTGATGAAAGGGCTTGAGATAAATGTTGGGGCGGTGATCATCTTCACCATGAAGAGAGCCCGCTTGCATCAAGGGCACAGGTACGGGTTCAGTGGTTTGCTTACCACGTTCCTGAGGAGACATGATATCGAGGAGGAGGCCCTAGATTACATCCCACAGATTGACAGGCGTACCTTGGATGTTACCAAAACCAAGGCACCTGACACTACTCATGGGCCTATTCTCACACTAGCCGAGCGACATGCTCGGGATGATCAGTATATGGCCCGCATGTACGGGATACAGATGCTACAGTTGCGCATTGGCGGGAGGCTAGCAACAGAAGATGAGCTTTGGCAGCTTGACTTGGATTACCCCTTCGGCGAAAATGCTCGGGCTCTATACAGAGTGGGGCCAGCATTTGTGGAGCCGGTAGATGATGATGTCCCCACTGATGAGGAGACACGCCGTGAGGACTCAGATGTTGAGTCAGATGAAGATGGCGGGGGCGATTTTGATATGGGAGATGAGGCAACGGCACTTGATGAAGAAGTTGAATACTTCGATTGATCAGGGAGTTTCACCACCCACCTACGTGATATGTTGAATTTTGTGAACACTGGGGACAATGTTCAATTTAAGTGTGGGGTGGAGTAGTTAGGTGCCAGCTGTTTCGTTGTTGTTTTTGTTTATGTGTATTGTTGTGCCTGTGAAAAATGTGACCCTGTGACTTTGTGTTATGTGTTCTGAAATTAAGTGGTGTTGTAATGAATGTTAAGCTGGTGTATCTTGTGTGAGCTGTTGTTGACTGGTTGTGGTGTAAATATTTTTGTTTACTATCAAAATTATCGAAATTTTTAAAATTTTTTGTTAAATTTTTTTTATTTTCGGTTTCTCGGCCTTTGTTTTTGGTGTTTTTACTGAGAATAGTCCCATTGAACCAAAGTCATAATTAGTGACTGTTCCCTATGATGGATGGATAACAACCGTCTTAAGGGAAATGTAGTCGATAGGAGTAGTTTTTCTTTATTTTCTTTCTTTTGTTTGTTTCCCAAACGTGTCGCTACTTCATGGTTCGGAATTCTCATTACGTGTTGTACATGATATTAGTTGCAAAGGTGATTCATATGAAAGCATGCAAATGCATAAACACATTGAGATACCTAGGCCATAGAGTTCGATTCGGTGTGATCGAGGCTTAATAGTGAATTCTTGTAATTGGTTGATTGAAAAGTCTGTGAATATGTCTTGAGTGGAGCATGGGCAATGAGTGTGAGGTGAGGTTTTGATTATTCCATGCTATTGTGAAGTGTCTAGAACTTTCCTGGTGTGTGTACGAAACGAAATGAAGGATGTGTATTGTAGGAAAGGATGTAGGCATTTCGTTGATTAAACCGAAAGTTTTTTCATTATCATACCTACCTTGAATGTACATCCTAGTTAGCCCCATTGAGCCTTTAGCCTATTTTTTTCTTTCTTGGAAGAGGTACAAACCAAGCTTAATCCCTTCTTTTTATTAGCCTTGAATTTGATCCAAAACTCTTAAGCGCTCAAGAAAAACAATTTTCCCACAGTGTAAAGGAGTGAAAATTGTGAAAAGGAAGGAAAAGAGGAAGGGTGAAAGTTAAAGAAAAGGTTAAAGATGCACTTGCTGAAATTAAATAAAATAAAGATGTATAACTAATCTTATTTATTAAGTCGAGTGTGCTTAAAGAAATGGGAACAAAAACAAAAAAAATTTCAAGAATGGAGGATGAAGGAAGAAACAATGCCCATAATGATGGTGGGATGTATTGAAAAGCGCTTAAGGAAGCTAGTTGCTATTATTGGTTAGCCAAGTATTTACTAGTTCCTTAGCTTACATTACAACCCGTTAAGTCCTACGTGATCTTACATCACGCGTCCTTATATTAGTGGAGTAGTACACTAGAGGCAAGCCTGTGGTTCATGACATGATGCATGTGAATTCTTTGGGAGAGAGAGCGAGATCGTGTTCATAAACCCCTCCATGTAATGCTTTGGAAATCGTATGATTGCAAATAGGGAGATTCTCTTGTGTTGTGAGGGCACATGCTTGACGAGAGATTAAATTTCATGTCGGATGTCTTGATCAGTTGATTTGCATGAGTTTGTCGAGATCGAGAGTCGATTCTTGAGTCTAGGAGGTCTTAATGTGGGGTATGTCATTGTATTGATGAGACCATGCATGTTTTCTTGATGATTTGCTATGTTAAATAATCGGTATAGTCGTAGCTTAAATTGTCGAGCCAAAGTAGCTATGCGTGGGTGTCAATTCCATGAGTTGGGAGAGTATTGTTCGAGGACGAACAAGGTTTTAAGTGTGGGGTAAGTGATCTTGGGCAGAATTATATGCCCAAGTGATGCTCAAATGCTTCATTTCATCTTTGTTATCTATCGTTATTTGTGCATTCTCATGTGATTTTTAGTTAAAATATGAATTTGTACTAACCAACATGATTTGTGTTGTTTTGTAGGTAAAATGGAATTTTGGGAAGCTAAGATACATGTTGGTAAAAATCGGGAATGGACTTGGAAGCAAGGAGTGGAAAAGGTCAAGGAAGAGCAGCAAAAATAAGGGCTCTGTGATGGAGTCATGTCACGCTGCCATCGCGGAGGCATTCTGCCTCGAGTGATTTAGTTTTGGCCATTTCCAGTGAAGCCTCGCGTTACCTCCATGACACGGAGGCAATGCCACGCGATGCAAGCCGTGGCACGTTGAGTACAATTACCTGGGACATCAATTTCCAGGTAGTGGAATTGTAGTGGAATGTAATTGTTGGTCATTTTAGTTTTCATTTTTTCTTCAATGGTTGTTCTATCAATTCTTTTTCTTACTGCATTAATGTTTGGCCAATGTTAATGTATATCTAAAAAATCCAATTTTAATTTTTAAAAGGAAAGAAATTGGAAAGTTGTGAATTGGTAGGATATGATCTCTTCTTAGTTTGGGAAAATTGAGAATTGATTTACATTCAGAATAGAAATATATCTGAAAGTCTTATTAGTCAAATAAGGAATCGGTGTTGTATGGCTAGAACATGAAATTCTTTTATCACAGAAATGTAGATTGAAGATTCATGATTCTTAAGTTGGATAGGAGATGAAAGTTCCAATCCATAGGCAATAATTCTTGACTAGCAACCGAAGGAAAGATTAACTGAATTATATCGATAAATTAATTCCCTGCATGTTGGTTTTAACCTTAGCATACTTATTACTATAGTTCAGACTCACTTTATAATTTTTCCTTAGATTCTTAATTAGTAACTCAAACTCTCAAAATATTATTTATTTGGTTGCCTGCATTCTTAAAGATATAGTTCATTAACACTTAAGTTAATTAGTACCGTAGTTCAGTCCCTGTGGGATCGATACTTGGCTTTACTTAAGCCACTTTACTACTTGTTCGACCACGTGCACTTGCGTGTAGTCACCGAAGCACCGAACACATAGTGCCTCACTCATCCACCCCAAGCCATAGTGTTTGTACCCTCGTTCAATGTCTGGATATTTGGGAAACTCTGCATCTATAATTCTCACCTCTTTAGCAATGCTTCTCTTGAGGTTTCCTTTGCCCGTGATAGTGAGGCCTTCATGAAAGTATTTGTCTGACCCTTTGACCTACCACAACAAGCTCTTCATAGGGCTCATGTAATACCCCGAAAGTGCCTAAACCTAGACTCTATATTTTAAATGAAAAGCAGCAGGAAATTTGAGACTTCTTCTCAAAATGACTCGTGGTTGAGGTCATTGGTGGATCTAATGATCCGTTGGTTGTGCTCATGATAAGAAGCTGCAAAATTAGACTTGGGAGTAACGATTCTAGGAACGACCCGTCATTTGATGCCCATCCATGAAAGTTCATGAAAGTTTAGATCTATAAAATATATATATTCAAGCATGATGAGATGTATATGAAGAAAGTATGATTTCGAATTAACCATGTCTATGTTCATGTTTTTGAATGATCAAGTCTATCTCAAGCATGTTTAAGTATTGGCCAAGCCCATATGATCAAGTATGTTTCATGATTTATCTAAACTTCATGTATTAGCTTACCGCTTGTATTTTGGAGTCTAGACTCCCACAATTTTCATCTTGTGGTATAGTTTGAGCCCTATAATCCTCATGTTATGATTTCAGATTTATTCATGTATGTTATGAGCCAACATAATTACTAGACGATGGGTTAGCTTTGTTGAAAAATGATGGAAAGGATATGCATGTTTTTGGGAGTAGGTTTAGCACCGAGTAGGCTAAGGGTCAGTCAACCCTATGCCTCAAAACTACACGCCAACATAGGTATATTCAAATTATTCGGGACCTCTGTTGTGAGCTTCCCCTGCCCCTAAGGGACCTTCAGCTCTATATCGATATCATGATAGTGTCCTTAACCCTGGCAAGGCTTTGGACGGCTCTGACCACTTGAGTTTAATAGTTGGTACCACATAAGCCCTATCGTGGTAATGTAGATTATATGACGGGTCTCCCATTGTTCCTCATGATTTCAGTCATGCATGTTCATCAATCATGTTATCATGTTTTTAGCAAGTTTGACCCAATGTTCAATTTTAGTTATGATTATCAGTTTTCAGTTTTGGGTCATTCGATTCAGTAAAGATATTTAGTTAAGTTCAGATCATGATTTCAGAAAATATCATGCAAGCCCTACTCTCAGAATCTTATCTTAATTATGTTTTATAATACGCATGATTTATGATTTTACTTACATAGCGGTTTTACTTACCTTACATACTCAGTACATTCCATGTACTGACTGCATACTCTATGTTGTATCATTTCATGATACATAAGCGGATGTTTAGGAAATGTTCCTTTCTTTCGTGATCTATGTCGTGCGATGAAATGTCTCTCTATCCTTCTAACTCATGCTATACGCATTTGCAGAATCATGCTAATGGAAGAAGAAACTGGAATGGAGATGGCCACGAGAATGGCCATGGAGATGAGCACCAGATGGCTCCACCTGCCCATGAGGAATATGTACCCGAGCAGGTTGCCCATGCAAAGTTTAGGGCAGCCATACAAATACTAGCTAAGACCTTGACTGCCCAGGTCAATCAACAGGTGATAGCATATTTCTCTCAGAACGGGAATGTGGTGGCGGCAAGAGTCAGAGATTTTCTGAGGATGAACCCTCCAGAGTTTCTTGGATCAAAGGTGGACGAGGATCCACATGAGTTTATTGAGGAAGTTCTGAAGATCCACATCATGGGGGTGACTGGAGAAGAGTGCACAGATCTAGCCCCGTATCAGCTAAAAAGGGTAGCGCACATTTGGTTCAAGCAATGGAAGGATATAAAGCAGTTGGAGCAGGCCCTATTGGTTGGGATGAGTTTCATGCCGCATTTCTATATCGATTATTCCCTCGTGAGATGAGAGAGATTAAAGCAGCCAAGTTTGTGAACCTAAAGCAAGGAAAAATGAAACTTCAAGAGTATGCCTTGGAGTTCACTCGCTTGTCCAAGTAAGCACCTAAGATGGTGTCAGATCTGATAGCTCGAGTGAGTTTTTTCGTGCATGGCATAGCAGACTATTTGGTCAAGGATTGCTGGACTGCAATGCTTCTTTAGGACATTGGCTTTGCTCGGATAGTCATGTATGCTAGCAGATGGAGGCAGTGCAGATTGTGAGTGGAAGAGAGAGGCCAAGAGAGACAGGACTGATAGCTTCGGATTCTCCCAACAGAGATCTAGAGGGCACCGTCAGTAGCCCCACTAGATGTCTTCCGCCCCAGCGCCTTTTTCTATGAGTGTACCATCCAAATCCAGGCAAGATCAGTGGGGACGAGCATCAAGCTCTAGAGGTCAGGGTAGCAGACCTGCAGAGACCAGTACTCCAGAGTGTAGTAGATGTGGATAGAGACATGTGGGTCAGTGCTTAGCAGGTTCAGATTCTTGTTTCAGGTGTAGGAAGCCCGGACATATGCTTAGGGATTTCCTAGCAACCAGATAGGGTCATGATAGGGGCCGAGGCCCAGCCTCCAGTTCAGCAGCTCCACTAGCACGCCCAACTTAGCAGGGGGCATCTACTAGTGCGGATGGTGGTCAGCATCAAAATAGATTCTATGCCCTAGCATCCCGTCAGGAGCAGGAGGTCTCCCTAGATGTAGTCACTGGTATGTTACGAGTATTCCACCTTGATGTATATGCATTGTTAGATCAAGGGGCTACTTTGTCTTTTGTAACGCCCTATGTTGCTAGTAGTTTTAGAGTCAGTCTAGAAATCTTATCAGAACCCTTCTTAGTCTCTACTCCAGTCGATGATTCAGTCATAGCTCGACGGGTATATAGAAATTGCTCTATCACAGTCCTTCATAAAGTCACCTCAACAGATTTAGTAGGGTTAGACATAACCGATTTTGATGTTATCCTCGGCATGGATTGGTTATATGCATGTTATGCCTTAGTCAATAGTCAGGGTTTTAGATGTACCATCTAGTTAGGGTTAAGGATGCTATATCTGTAACACCAACTATCCAATCAATTCCTATTGTTTGTAAGTACCCAAAAGTGTTTCCAGATGATTTACCAAGAATTCCTCCCGAGCGGGAGATCGATTTTGGTATTGACCTTCTTCACGATACGCAGCCTATATCTCTTCCTCTTTTTAGAATGGCTCCAACCGAGTTAAAGGAGTTGAAGGAGCACTTGAAGGATCTTCTAGACAAGGGTTTCATCAGACCTAGTAAATCCTCATAGGGTGCACTAGTTCTCTTCATCCGCAAGAAGGACAGTTCTCTTCATAGGTGCATCGATTATTGATAATTGAACAATGATACAATCAATAACAGGTATCCTCTTCCCAAGATTGATGACTTGTTTAACTAGCTTGAGGGTGCTAAGTTCTTTTCTAAGATAGACCACAGATCCGAATACTATGAGCTCAGGGTTCGAGAGAGTGACATCCCGAAGACAGCCTTCAAGACTCGATATGGTCACTGAGAGTTTGTAGTAAATGTCTTTTGGACTAACGAATGCTCCTGCAACTTTTATGGATTTGATGAACAGGGTGTTCAAGCCATATTTGGATATGTTCTTGATTGTGTTCATAGATGATATACTTATATACTCTCGAAGCAAGAAGGAGCATGCTGCTCATTTGAGGGTGGTGCTACAGACTCTTAAGGATCACCAATTGAATGCAAAATTCAATAAATGTGAGTTTGGTTGAACCCAGTGGCATTTTTGGGCCATATGGTGTCAAGTGAGGGTGTACAGGTGGACTCTCAATAGATAGAAGCGGTGAAGAATTAGCCTAGACCAGTGAGTTTCGGAGATCAGGAGTTTCTTGGGTTTAGATGGTTACTACCAAAGGTTTGTTAAAGGGTTTTCATCTATTGCAGCATCGTTGACTACGTTGACCCAGAAGAAAGTGAAGTTTCAATGGTTGGAGGCTTGTGAGAAGAGCTTCTAAGAGTTGATGACTCGACTCACTTCAGCACCTGTATTAACTCTATCAGATGGTAATGATGGGTTTGTAGTATATTGTGATGCTTCGAGGATTGGCCTTGGTTATGTATTGATGCAACACGGTAAAGTTATAGCCTATGCTTCCAGGCAGCTGAAGGTCTGTGGAAAGAATTACGCGACTCATAATCTTGAATTGGCATGGTAGTATTTGCCTTGAAGATTTGGAGACACTATCTGTATGGGGTCCATGTAGATGTGTTTATGGACCACAAAAGACTACAGTATGTGTTTAACCAAAAGGATTTAAATCTATGTCAGAGAAGGTGGTTGGAGCTTTTGAAAGATTATGATATGAGTGTTCACTATCATTTGGGCAAGGATAATGTGGTGGCGGACACTCTTAGCAAGCTTTCCATGGAGAGTGTGTCCCATATAGATGAGAAAAGGAAGGAGATAGTGAAGGATGTACATCGGCTTGCATAGTTGGGAGTCCGTCTTGTTGACTTGACCAATGGTGGTATTATTTTTCAAAATGGGTCAGAATCATCCTTAGTGACCGAGGTCAAAGCTAGACAATACGAGGATCTTATTTTGGTAAAGTTGAAAGAAGACATTCAGAATTATAAGGTAGAGGTCCTCTCCAAAGGGGGATATGGGGTGCTTTGATATGAAGGTCTATTGTGTGTTCCTGGTGTTGATGATTTGAGAGGTCGGATGTTGCATGAGGCTCATGGTTCTAGATACTCTATACATCCAGGTGCCACCAAGATATACTGTAACCTATAGGAAGTCTATTGGTGGAGTGGCATGAAGAAGGACATAGCAGAATTTGTGGCTAAGTATCCGAATTGTCAATAGGTGAAAGTGGAACATCAAAGACGTGGAGATGTGATCCCAGACATTAGAATCCCTACTTGGAAGAGGTAGGAGATCAATATGGACTTCATTACAAGGTTGCCTCACACTCATCGACAATATGACTCTATTTGGGTGGTTATGGACAGATTGACTAAGGCAGCTCATTTCCTACTGATCAAAACTACCGATTCAGCGGAGGATTATGCAAAGTTATACATTTAGAAGTTAGTTCGACTGTGTGGTGTAATACCTCAAAAACCCTAAGATTAGACTCGGAAGTTAAAATGGAGAAAATAGAATTTTCTCCAGGTCACAGGATGAATTGTCAGTGACCCGTTAGGAACACCATGAGTCGTTAAGTGATTCATGGGGATTAGTTTGTCCATGATTGGAATTTTCAAATTTGGGGTGACCACGGGTGTGACAACGAGTCATGGTCAGCACCACGATTCATTAGGTCAATCGTGGTCAAGGGTGGTTTGAAGGATGAAGGAAAATAGGCAGCGTACCTAACAGGTCATCACCATGAATCTTCGATACACCACAAGTTGTGGTGACCAAGGAAGGCAAGTTCCCAATGAAGGTGACCATGAGTCATGGTCAGTGGGCACGAGTCGTTCAGTCTCTCGTTGGGACTGGCAGTGTGCAATTCCCTGTGAATTTATTAAGGGCTTTTCTGTAATTCCTAAGTTCCTAAGGCCTATACTATATCATTTTAAGCTCTGAAAATGGTGTTTTAAGAGGGTTAAGTCATTCTAAGCCTATTCCAAATTCATGCATGCAAGCTTAGAGATTTAAGGGGTGATCAAGCTTAGCTTCTTCAAGGTTCTTCACCAAAAAATTTCCATTGGGCAATCAAGGGAGTTGTGAAATTAAATCCTTCCAGTTATGTAGGGTATGAATGGGTGTAATTGTCTACACCCATTCCCAATCCCCTCTCAATTCATTAAATTCTAATTGATTAATCTATGGGGTTTTTACCCAACATGTGAATTTCCTATGTTTCAATCATGGATATGATTAGGCATGTTTCTAATATTGAATTATGATTAATAGAAAGATTTTACAATATTTTCAATTACAAATTATGTTTCCAAGTTTTATAAATTATGATGCCCATCCATGAAAGTTCATGAAAGTTGAGATCTATGAAATTAGTATTCAAGAATGATGGGATGTTTATGAAGAAAGTATGATTTCTAATTACCCATGTTTATGTTCATGTTTTCATTGACCAAGTCCGTGTCAAGCATGTTTAAGTATTGGGCAAGCCCATATTATCAAGTATGTTTCATGATTTATAGAAACTTCATGTATTAGCTTACCACATGGATTTTGGAGTCTAGACTTCGGCTATTTTCAGCTTGTGGTATGGTTTGAGCCAAGGATCCTCATGTTATGATTTTAGATTTATGTATGTATGTTATGAGTCATCTTTGTCACTAGACAATGGTTCGGCTTCGTTGAAAAATGATGGAGAGCATATGCATGTTTTTGGGAGTAGTATATAGCACTGAGTAGGCTAAGGGTCAGTCAACCATATGCCTCAAAACTACGCGCTAACGTAGGTACGTTTAGAATATTTGGGACCTCCCTTGTGTGTTTCCCCTGCCCCCAAGGGGCCTTTAGCTTGATATCGATATCATGGTAGCGTCTTTAGCACTGGAAAGGATTTGGACGGCTCTGCCCACTTGAGTATGATAGTCAGGATCACGTAAGCTCTATCGTGGTAATGCCGGTTATATGTCGAGTCTCCCATTGTTCCTCGTGATTTCAGTTATGCATCTTTATTAGTCATGATAATATGTTTTTGAAGGTTTAACTGAATGTTCAGTTTTACTTATGATTATCAGTTTTTCGCTTTGGGTCATTCAATTCAGTTATGTTCAGATCATGATTTCAGAAAATAGCATGAAAGTCCTACTCTCAGAATCCTATCTTGATTATGTTTTATAACATGCATGTTTTTTGATTTTACTTACTTAGTTGTTTTACTTACCTTGCATACTCGGTACATTCCACATACTGGCCACATACTCTATGTTGTATCGTTTCATCATATAGGCTCTGATATCTAGACTCAGTCCCGCCACTAACCGGATTCCCATCATTTCTACTTCCCAATCAGAGTTGGTGAGTCCTCATCTTTTGAGGGCCTTTTTTATCAGTTATGTTCCATATTTTTAGTTTTAGACTATAGCAAGTTAGTTAGGGTCTTGTCCTATGAACTCATTAGTATTAGAGGCTTTTCGGACATAGTATGTATACAACTTCAGACTTATGTATGTATTCAGTTGTTATGTTATGTACAGCTTCCCCTATGTTAATCTTGTTAATCTTCTTCTTTGTTTGAATGAGTTCAATGTTATGTTCATGCCATGGGTCGACTTGAAGGCTCTCGAGGTTCTTTGTCCCGTTTCTTGATCCGATCCTATGTTCGGGCTGTGAGAAACTTGGTATCAGAGTATTAGTCTTTGAAGTGACCTTCGGTGTCTGAAAGTCGTGTTAAGTAGAGTCTTTTTCGTGGGTGTGAAGCACACCACACTTATGAAGAAGAGGCTATGAGACGTTTAGGAAATTTTCCCTTCTTTCATGATCTAATGTTGTGCAATGGAATGTCTCTCTATCCTTCTAACTCATGCTATACGTGTTTGTAGAATTATGCCTTCTCGCCGAGTTAACGGGAGAAGAAGCGGAAACGGAAATGGCCACGAGAATGGCAATGGAGATGGGCACTAGCAGGCCCCTCCAGCCCATGAGGAGCATGTACATGACCCAATTGCCCACGCTGAGTTCAGGGCAGCCGTACAGATATTAGCCCAGGCCTTGAACACCCAGGTCAATCAGAAGGAGGTAGCGCATGTCCCTTAAAACGAGAATGCGGTGGCAACAAGAGTTAGAGATTTTCTAAGGATGAACCCTCTGAATTTTCTTGGGTCAAAGGTGGACGAGGATCCATATGAGTTCATCGATGAGGTTCTGAAGATCACCCAGATCATGGGGTGATCCGAGAGGAGTGCGCTGATATAGCCTCATATTAGTTGAAAGGGATTGCAAACATATGGTGCAAGAAATGGAAGGATATTAGGGAAGTTGGAGCAGGCCCTATTGCTTGGGATGAATTTCATGTCGCGTTATTGGATCGGTACTTCCCTTGTGAGGTGAGGGAGATAAAAACAGCTTAGTTTGTTAGCCTAAAGCAAGGGAATATGACAGTTCATGAGTATTCCTTAGAGTTCACTCATCTATCCAAGTATGCACCAGAGATGGTGTCAGATCAGAAGGCCCGAGTGAGCCGGTTCGTGCATGGGCTAGAAGACTACCTACTCAAGGATTACCAGACCCTGATGCTTCATCAGGACATTGACTTTGCTCGGATAGTTCTGTACGCCCAGCAGATGGAGGTGGTGCAGATGAGTGAGCAGGAGAGAGAGGCCAAGAGGGTCAAGACTAATAGCTTCAAATTCTCCCAGTAGAGACTTAGTGGGAACCGTCAACAGTCCCATCAGAGATCTTCAGCCTAGTGCCTTTGGCTATGAGTGTGCCATCCAAATCCAAGCGCGATCAAAGGGGATGAGCATCAGTCTCTAGAGGGAAGAGTAGCAGACCCACAGAGATGAGCACTCCTGAGTGTAATAGATGTGTCCAAAGACATGTGGGTCAGTGCTTGGCAGGTTCAGGTGCTTGCTTCGACTGCGGGAAGCTAGGAAATATACTTAGGTATTTCCCATCAGCCAGACAGAATCATGATAGGGGCCGAGGCCCGCCTCTAGTTCAGCAGCTCCACTAGCACGCCCAGCTCAACTGGGGCATTTTTTAGTGCAGGTGGTGGTTAGCGTCAAAACCGATTCTATGCTCTAGTATCCCATCAAGAGTAGGAGGTCTCCCCAGATGTAGTCATTGGTATGTTACGAGTATTCCACCTTGATGTATATGCATTGTTAGATCCAAGGGCTACTTTATCTTTTGTGATGCCCTATGTTGCTAGTAGTTTTGGAGTCAGTCTTGAAATCTTATCAGAACCCTTCTCAGTCTCTACTCCAGTTGGTGATTCAGTTATAGCTCGATGGCTACATAGAAATTTCCTTATCACAGTCCTTCAAAAAGTCAACTCAGCAGATTTAGTAGAGTTAGCCATGATCGATTTTGATGTTATCCTAGGCATGGATTGGTTATTTGCATGTTATGCCTTAATCAATTGTAGAACCCATGCAATAGAGTTTAGATTTATGGGTGAACTGGTCTTAGAGTGGAAGGGTAGTTCAGCTATGCCTGTAGGTCGCTTCATTTCCTACCTTACAGCTAGAAAGATGATTTTTAAAGGTTGCGTGTACCATCTAGTTAGGGTTAAGGATGCTATGTCTGAAACCCCGACTATCTAGTTAGTTTCCGTAGTGCGTGAGTACCCGGAGGTGTTTCAAGATAATGTACCAGGAATCCCTCCCGAGCGGAAGATCGATTTTGGTATTAACCTTATTCTCGATATGCAGCTATATCTATTCCTCCTTACAGATTGGCTCCAGCTGAGCTAAAGGAGTTGAAGGAGTAGTTGAAAGATCTCTTAGACGAGGGTTTCATCAAACCTAGAAAATCCCCATGGGGTGAACCAATTCTCTTTGTCTGGAAGAAAGATGGTTCTCTCCTTATGTGCATTCATTATCAGCAATTGAACAAAGTTACCATCAAGAACATGTATCCTCTTCCCAGGATTGATGATTTGTTTTACTAGCTTCAGGGTGCCAAGTGCTTTTCATAGATAGACCTCAGATTCGGATACCATCAACTCAAGGTTTGAGAGAGCGACATCCCAAAGACAGCCTTCAGGACTCGATATGGCCACTATGAGTTTGTAGTTATGTCTTTTGGACTAACGAATGCTCCTACAGCTTTTATGGATTTGATTAATAGGGTGTTCAACTATATTTGGATATGTTTGTGATTGTGTTTATCGATGATATTCTCATATATTCTCGGATCAAGGAGGAACATGCTGCTCATTTGAGGGTGGTGCTACAGACTCTTAAGGATCGTCAATTATATGCTAAGTTCAGCAAATGCGAGTTTTGATTGAACTCAGTGGCATTTTTGGGTCATGTGGTGACTAGTGAGAGTGTGCAGATGGACTCTCAAAATATAGAAGCGATGAAGAATGGACTAGACCAGTGAGTCTTTTAGACATCAGGAGTTTCTTGGGGTTAACTGGTTATTACGGGAGATTTGTTGAGGGGTTTTCGTCCATTGCAGCCCCATTGACTAAACTGACCCAATAGAAAGTGAAGTTTCAATGGTCAGAGGCTTGTGAGAGGAGCTTCCAAGAGTTGAATGCTCGTCTTGCCTCAGCACGGGTGTTGACTCGACCTACATGTACCGATGGGTTTGTGGTGTATTATGACGATTCAAGAATGGGCCTTGGTTGTGTACTCATACAACATGGTAAAGTTACAGCGTATGCTTCCGGGCAGCTGAAAGTCCATGAAACGAATTATCCAACTCATGATCTCAAATTAGCGGCGGTAGTATTTGCCTTGAAGATTTCAAGACACTATCTGTATCGGGTCCATGTGGATGTGTTAACGGACCACAAAATCCTACAGTACGTGTTTATCCAAAAGGATTTGAATCTATGTTAGAGGAGGTGGTTGGAGATTTTGAAGGATTATGATATGAGTGTTCTCTACCATCCAGGCAAGGCTAATGTGGTGGCATATGCTCTTAGCAGGCTTTCTATGGAGAGAGTGTCCCATATAGATGAGGAAAGGAAGGAGTTAGTGAAGGATGTTCATCGGCTTGAACGACTAGGAGTCCGTTTATTAACTCGACCAATGGTGGTGTAATTATTTAGAATGGGTCATAAACATCCTTAGTAACTGATATTAAAGCTAGAAAAGACGAGGATCCTATTTTAGTAAAGTTAAAGGAAGCTGTTCAGAATCAGAAGGTGGAGGTCTTCTCTAAAGGAGGAAATGGTATGCTTTGATATCAGGGTCATTTGTGTGTTCCGAATATTGCTAATTTGAGAGAGAGGATGTTTCACGAGGCTCATTGTTCCAGATACTCTATACATCCAGGTGCCACCAAGATGTACCGTGATGCATGGGAAGTCTATTGGTGGAATGGCATAAAGGACATAGCAGAATTTGTGGTTAGGTGCCTGAATTGTTAACAGGTGAGGTTGACAACTAGAGACCTAGAGGTATGCTTCAAGATATTAGTATCCCTACTTGGAAGTGGGAAGATATCAACATGGACGTCATTACAAATCTGCCTCACACTCGTCGGCAGCATGACTCTATTGGGTGGTTGTGGACAGGATGACTAAGACAGCTCATTTTCTACCAGTCAAAACCACCGATTCAATAGAGGATTATGCTAGGTTGTACATTCGGGAGCTAGTTCATTTGCATGGAGTGCCATTGTCTATCATATCAGATAGAGGTACTCAGTTTACCTCCCAGTTTTAGAGATCATTTCAAAAGGGACTTGGTACTCAGGTCATGCTTAGCATAGCATTTCACCCGCAAACAGATGGTCAGGCGGAGAGAACTATTCAGACACTCGAGGACATGTTGAGAGAATGTGTGATTGACTTCAAGGGTAGTTGGGATGATCATTTGCCTCTCGTTGAGTTTGCATATAACAACAGCTACCATTCCAATATTCAGATGGCTCCGTCTAAGGCTCTTTATGGGCGGAGGTGTAGATCACCTATTGTTTGGTTTAAAGTCGGTGAAGCTGTAATGATAGGACCGGATTCAGTCCATCAGGCTATGGAGAAAGTTCAGCTTATAAGGAATAGGTTGAAAACAACTCAAAGTCGCCAAAAGTCCTATGCAGATGTGAGGAGGAGAGAACTTGAGTTTGAAGTCGATGATTGGGTGTATCTAAAGGTGTCTCCCATAAAGGGAGTGATGAGGTTAGGAAAGAAAGGGAAACTTAGTCCTCGTTATATTGGCCCGTACCAGATTGTGAGACGTGTGGGCAAGGTGGCCTATGAGTTAGAGTTACCCTCAAAACTAGCATCAGTTCATCCAGTCATCCATGTATCTCTCTTAAAGAAGTGCTTGGGTGACCCAGCTCTGGTTGTTCCGAAAGAGAGCGTAGGTGTGAAGGACAGCCTTAGTTAGGAGGTGGTTCAGGCGAAAATAATTTATCATCAAGTTCGAAAGCCAAAAAACAAACAAGTAGCTTCAATCAAGGTTTTATGGAGGAATCAGCATGTTGAGGGAGCTGTGTGGGAAGCCGAAGTAGATATGATGGCCAAATACCCACATCTATTCCCTTCCGGCTCAGTTTCAGCTTGAGGTATCAGTTTCCTCCTTAGTACTCTATTCAGTTTCATGTTCAGCTCATGTGCCCCAATTTCTTTCATGTCAATGAATGTTTGAGTGATTCATGAATTCAGTTCAGTCATGTAGTTCGATTCGAAGCCAGTCGCTCCATCAATTTTCTGCATGTATGTTCAGTATTTGAGTATGATGATGCATCTCTTTGCTTTTTAGTATGTTTTCCCACTTTCGAGGATGAATGTTCCTAAGGGAGAGATATTGTAATACCCCGAAAACCCTATATCAGACCCGGGAGTTGAAACGGATAAAACAAAATTTTCTATACCAGGTCACAGGATGAGTCATCCAGTGACCCATTAGGAACACCATGAGTCATTAAGTGAATAGCAGGGAGGGGTTTGGCCATGATTGGAATTTTCAGATTTGGGGTGACCACGAGTCATGGTCAGCACCACGATTCGTTAGGTCAATCGTAGTCAAGGGTGGTCTGAAGGATGAAGGAAAATGGGCGGTGTACGAAACAGGTCGTCATCACGAATCATCGGGAACACCACGAGTCTTGGTGTCCCCCATGGTGACCAAGGAAGGCTAGTTACTAGTGTTGATCACGAGAAGGTGACCACAAGTCGTGGTCAGTAGGCACAAGTTATCCAATCCCTCGTTGGGACTGGCAGTGTGCAATTCCCTGTGAATTTATTAAGGGCTTTTCCATAATTCCTAAGTTCCTAAGGCCTATACCACATCGTTTTAAGCTCTAAAAAGGGTGTTTTAAGAGGGTTAACTCATTCTAAGCCTATTCCAAATTCATGCATGCAAGCTTAGAGGTTTAAAGAGTGATCAAGCTTAGCTTCTTCAAGATTCTTCACCCAAAAATTTCCATTGGGCAATCAAGGGAGTTGTGAAATCAGATCCTTACAGGCATGTAAGGTTATGAATGGGTGTAATTGTCCACACCCTTGGGCAATCCCCCCTTAATTCATGAAATTCTAATTGATCAATCTATGGGGTTTTACCTAACATGTGAATTTCCTAAGTTTTATTCATAGGTATGATCTAGGCATGTTTCTAATATTGAATTATGATTAATTGGCAGATTTTACAATTCTTTTAAATTATAAATTATGTTTTCAAGTTTTATAAATTATGATGCACATCCATTAAAGTTCATGAAAGTTGGAGATCTATGAAATAAGTATTCAAGCATGATGAGATGTTTATGAAAAAAGTATGATTTTGAATTACCCATATTTATGTTCATGTTTTCAATGACCAAGTCCATGTCAAGCATGTTTAAGTATTGGGAAAGCCCATATGATCAAGTATGTTTCATGATTTATCTGAACTTAATGTATTAGCTTACCAAATGGATTTTGGAGTCTAGACTCCCACTATTTTCAGGTTGTGTATGATTTGAGCCAAGGCTCCTCATGTTATGATTTCAGATTTATATATGTATGTTATGATTCAGCTTCGTTAATAGACGATAGTTCCGCTTCATTAAAAAATAGTGGAGAGAATATGCATGTTTTTGGGAGTAGCATCTAGCATCGAGTAAGCTAAGGGTCAGTCAACCCTATGCCTTAGAACTACGCGCCAACGTAGGTATGTTTAGATTATTTGGGACCTCCCTTGTGAGCTTCCCCTGTCCCCAAGGGGCTTTCATCTTGATATCAATATCATGGTAACGTCCTTAGCCCTGGCAAGGCTTTGGATGGGTCTGTCCACTTAAGTGTGATAGTCGGGACCACGTAAGCTCTATCGCGGTAATGTCGGTTATATGATGAGTCTCCCATTGTTCCTCATGATTTTAATTATGCATGTTAATCAGTCATGATAATATGTTTCGGCAATTTTAACCCAATATTCAGTTTTACTTTTGATTATCAGTGTTTAGCTTTGGGTCATTCGATTCAGTTTTGATGTTTAATTATGTTTAGATCATGATTTCAGAAAATAGAATGCAAGTTCTACTCTCAGAATCTTATCTTGATTATCATTTATAACATGCATGTTTTATTATTTTACTTACTTAGTGATTTTCTTACCTTACATACTCGGTACATTTCATGTACTGACTTCATACTCTATGATGTATCATTTCATGATACAGGCTCCAATATCCAGACTCAGTCCCACCATTAGCCAGATTCCCAGCATTTGTACTTCCCAATGAGAGTTGGTGAGTCCTCATCTTTCGAGGGCCTTTCTTATCAGTTATGTTCCATATTTTCAATTTCAAACTATAGTGAGTTAGTTGGGGTCTTGTCTCATCAATTCATCAATACTAGAGGTTTTTCAGACATAGTATGTATATAGCTTCAAACTTATGTATGTATTCAATTGTTATGTTATGTTCAGACTTCCTCTATGTTAATTATGTTGATCTTTCTATTTATTTGAATGAGCTAGATGTTATGTTCATGCCATGGTCGACTTGGATCCTCTCGAGGTTCGTTGTCTCGTCTATCTATCCAGGCCTATGTTCGGGTCGTGACACATGGAGTGCCCTTGTCCATCATATCAGATAGAGTACTCAATTTACCTCCCTGTTTTGGAGATCATTTCAAAAGGGACTTGGTACTCAGGTCAAGCTTAGCACAGCCTTTCACCGGCAAATGGATGGTCAGGCGGAGCATACTATTCAGTCTCTTGATGATATGTTGAGAGCGTGTGTGATTATTTTCAAGGGTAGTTGGGATGATCACTTTCCTCTCATTGAGTTTGCATATAAGAACAACTACCATTCTAGCATTCAGATGGCTCCATTTGAGGCTTTTTATGGGCGAAGGTGTACATCACCAATTTGATGGTTTGAGGTAGGTGAAGCTACATTGATGGTCCAGATTCAGTCCATGAAGCTATGGAGAAAGTTCAGCTTATAAGGGACAGGTTGAAAACAACTTAGAGTCGCCAAAAGTATTATGCGGATGTGAGGAGGAGAGAGCTTGAGTTTAAAGTTGATGATTGGGTGTTTCCGAAGGTATCTCCTATGAAGGGAGTGATGAGGTTCGAAAAGAAAGAAAAACTCAGTCCCCGTTATGTTGGTCCATACCGGATTATGAAACGGGTTGGCAAGGTAACATATGACTTAGAGTTGCCCTCAGAATTAGCTTCAGTCCATCTAGTTTTCTATGTATCGCTTTTAAAAAAGTGTTTGGGTGGTCCAGCTCTGGTTGTTCCGGTCGACAGTGTCGGTGTGAAAGATAGCCTTAGCTACGAGGAGGTTCTGATAGAAATACTTGATCGTCATGTTCGGAAGCTAAGAAACAAATAAGTAGCCTTAGTCAAGGTTTTGTGGAGGAACCAGCATGTTGAGGGAGCTATGTGGGAAGCCGAAGCAAATATGATGGATAAGTACCCACATCTCTTCCCTTCCAGCTCAGTACAGCTTGAGGTATTAGTTTCCTCCTTGGTATTCTATTCAATTCCATGTATAGTTTATGTTCCCCCTCGTTTCCTTCATGTCAATGTATGTATGTGTAATTCATGAATTCAGTCCAGTTATGTATTCTACCGAAATTAGTTACTCTATCAGTTTTCAGCTTAAATTCTTTGTATTTGACATGGTGGTTGTATTTCTCAGCTTTTCAGTATGTTTGCCCACATTCGAGGATGAATGTTCCGAAGGGGAAGATATTGTAATACCCACTTGGGATTTTAAACAAAAAGCAACAGGAAATCTAAGACTTCTTCTCAAGACGACTCATGGTACAAGACGTAGGTGGTTCTAATGATCCATTGGTTGTGCCCATAGTGAGAAGCTGCAGAATTGGATTTGGGAGTAAAGGGTCTAGGAATAACCCATCCTTTGATGTAACGAGTCATTGTGAGTGGGTCATTGTGAAGGTGTTCTTGGTCATAAAAGGCTGGCATGAGTTATGGGACGACTCGTTGTTGGGAACAATGAGTCGTTGTAAGTGTCTGTTGGGAGGAACTCCAGGATATGAGCAATGGTGACGATGGCTGGCAACAATGAGTCGTTGGAGCTTGTAACGACTCATCCTGTCCGTTCATGGTAGAAGACCTGAGATAGAAAATAGGGATGAGACAACGTGTGATGTAACGGGTTGTGGGAACAAGGGAAGACCCGTCGTGTTGGTCGTTGGTTCGAACAGTGAATAATTTCCTGTGAGTTTAGTAAGGGCAAATCCGTAACTTCTAAGCCCCTAAGTCTTATACTACATTGTTTTAAGCTTAGAAAAGGGTGTTTTAAGAATATTAAACTTATTCAAAACCCATTCTCTTCCATGCATGCAACCTAGAGGTTTTCTAAAGGTGATCAAGCTTAGGAATCATCAAGTACTTCCCCAAAATCCATTTGGATTTCTAGAGGGTTGGTGAAATCAGATTCTTCAAGGCATGTAAGGCTATGAATAGATGTATCCATCCACACCCATTCCTAATCCCTCTTTAATTCATGAAAATTTTAGTTGATGAATCTATGGGGTTTTAATCGAACATGTGAATTCTCTAAGTATCAATCATGGGTATGATCTAAGTATGTCTCAAATGTTGAATTATGATTAAGGGACATATTTTACAATGTTTTTAATTACAAATTATGTTTTTAAGTCTTATAACTTATGATGACCATCCATGAAAACTCATGAAAGTTGAGATCTATGAATTATGTATTTAAGCATGATGAGATGTATATGAAGAAAGTATTATTTCGAATTACCCATGTCTATGTTCATGTTTTCGATGATCAAGTTAGGTCAAGAATTTTTAAGTATTGGGCAAGCCTATTTGATCAAGTATGTTTTATGATTTATTCAAACTTCATGTATTACCTTACCACATGGATTTTGGAGTCTAGACTCCCACTATTTTAAGCTTGTGGTATGGTTTGAGCCCAAGGCTCCTCATGTTATGATTTCATAATTATGCATGTATGTTATGAGTTAGCTTCATCACTAGACGATAGTTCAGCTTCGTTGAAAAATGATAGAGAAAGCATATGCATATTTTTGGGAGTAGTGTCTAGCAAAGAGTAGCTAAGGGTCAGTCAACCCTATGCCTCAGAACTATGTGCCAATGTAGGTATGTTCAGATTATTTGAGACCTCCCTTGTGAGCTTCCCCTGCCCCAAGGGGCCTTCAACTTGGTATTGATATCATGGTAGCGTCCCTAGCCCTGTCAAGGCTTTGGACGACTCTGCCCACTTGAGTATAATAGTCGGGACCACGTAAGCTCTATCGTGGTAATGTCCAGTTATATGACAAGTGTCCTATTGTTCCTCGTGATTTTAGTCATGCATGTTGATCAGTCATGTTATCATGTTTTCAGCAGGTTTGACCCAATGTTTAGTTTTACTTATGATTATTGCTTTTTAGCTTTGGTTAATTTGATTCAGTTAAGATATTTAGTTATGTTCAGATCATGATTTTAAAAAATAGCATGCAAGCACTACTCTCAGAATCTTATCTTAATTAAGTTTTATAATATGCATGACTTATGATTTTACTTACGTAGTAGTTTTACTTACCTTACATACTTGGTACATTTCACGTACTGACTATATACTCTATGTTGTATCGTTTCTTGATACAAGCTTGGATATCCAGGCTCACCCTGCCATTAGTCAGACTCTTAGCATCAGTGTCTCCCAGTCTCAGTTGGTGAGTCCTCATCTTTTGAGGGCCCTTCTTTTCAGTCGTATTTGTATTTGCAGTTTCAGACTATAGTGAGTTAGTTGGGGTCTTGTCCCATCAATTCGTCAGTAGTAGAGGCTCTTCATACATAGAATGTAATTAGCTTCGAACTTGAGTTGTGTACTCTGATATTATGAGATTATCAGACTTCCGCTATATTAATTATGTTGATCTTCTTCTTTATTATGATTGAGTTAGATGTTATGTTCATGTCATTGCTCGATTTGGAGCCTCTCAGGGTTCCTTATCCCGTGTCTCGATCCGGGCCTATGTTCGGGTCGTGACAGCTCAATTTCCTTATCAGTGTTTTTGGTGGCAACATCGCCACTCTCTCATTTAAGTTAGAACCAAAGCCAACTGAACTAGATCCATTTGATGAAGACTTGCTTCCCTTATCAAACCGAGGAGTGGTAGGTTGTTATCTAATAATGGACCTAGTAAGGTAGGCGGAGGTTGCTACCTTAGTTCCACCCTGTTAAGCTTCATTTTTAGAGGCAGTAGCTTCATCTCCAAGCTTACGAGGATTCTCTGCTCTTTTATTTCTTCTTTGAGATCCACCACGGGTAGTTTGCAATTTGGGTGCCATAAGTACCTGTGAATGGGATGTTAATACCAACTTTAATTGATAAACACATAAGGAAAAACAGGAATTTGACTATTTATTGAGCATTTGATGAGATAGTTTATAGGCCGTCACATGAGTGATGAATCGTTAACTATGTCATCTCTACTAAACAGTGCACAGTCTTGTGGGTGACAATCAATGTGACGGTCCGTCACATATATGATAAGCCTTCACTTCCCCCATCACCTTTATCCAGTGTTCAAGTAAAGAATTATGTAGGTGACGATGAATTTGATGATCCGTCATTTAAGTGACGATCCATCATTCATCCCATCATCCCAAAATAATTCCAGTCCATTAATGATTGGCACTCAGATTTCTGTCACGCCCTTAGCTTACAGCCTGGACGTAACATGGTACTTGAAGTAACAAGTGACCCCAGTCAACCCCTGGTCTATCATACATTGGTATTCTGAGTAGAACATGCACAACGAAAATTTTGAAGTAATAACATAAAAGCATTTTTTATTAAATTTAAGACAAAACTTAAAACATGAAATCTAAATACCTGCAGTCTGAAAGCCTTCTAACTGAGAGTTACTGAGACAAGCCCCCAACTAACTCTAACTATAAAAAGATTGTAATCTAACTGTAAGAAAATGAAATAAGGACCTCGAATGAAGAGGACTCACACTTCAACTGCAGTTGAGGAGGATCTGAATCGTAGCGACTAACATTGCTGAATCTGGGAACCTACAGCTATATCATGAAACGATACAGCATCAAAGTATGCGTCAGAACTTTCAATGTACTAAATAGGTGGGAGAAAGCATAACTGAATACAAAGTCTGAACTGAAATGGCATGCAATGACCAACAAGTAGACTGAACTGAACTACTGATGTAAACTAAAATGGTCAAGATGACCCTGTCTGATGGTCAAAGACATGCCCCGAGTCTGAAAATTCTGAGTCTGAGATACTAGACTGAACTGAGCTAAACTGATAGAACTAGAACTGAGTTGAGTTGTTTATCGTAGACTGGATAGGACTGACTAGTGGGAGAGTCTATAACCGACATATAACCACGTGAGCTAGATGTGGAGTCTGATGTATACACCCCACCGATAGGACCTAATATACCTTGTCAGGGTATAAAGGCATGAACTGGGTGATCACAAATGTCTGGGGCCAATCAGCCCAAGTAATACTATAACCTATGCTAAAAACGTAGTTCTGGGAACCTGGGTGCGCTGGAACCCCGGCCGCCTCGGTGCTAAGTCCTACTCCCACTAGAAAACCTAAACATAAGTACTATGATAATAGCTCAAAACTGGGGTCCAAGACTAGTCCGGGACATATAACTGAAAGTACCCTGAGAGTCTTATCGGACCAGATTCTGAAACTGGGTGCTAGACTAGTAAGAGCTACTTATCTAAAAGCATCGTAACCTTCTAAGAATAATCTGTAAACAAAACTGGGGTCTTGGGGCTGGTTAGACCTATATACCAAAAATGTCATAACCTCCTAATGGACCAAAAAACTGGATGCTGAGTCTGATTCTGATAACTGGGAGGCACCACTGACACCTCGGGAAAATACTGAAGTCAAACTGATCAGTTGACAAATTTTGAATAGTTCTAAAGAGATTCTACATTCTAATTGAGCTGAATTATTAAGCAGCTAATAGAGAACTCAACTCATTCCAACGACACGGGAAATCCCTAATTTGGCAAAATCTCAAGAATTAAAGAAATCTCATCTGACAAAGCTAAAATATTCTTATCAATGGAATATTTTCACATCATATATATAATAAGAATTACAAAGAATTTCATCCCAAAACATACTTCATTCACTAAATGGGGAATTAACAAGGAAACAATTTTCATGCGAGCATTTTGGGCTTCAATTCACTTTTGTATGAACATTGGCATTTTAATTAGGAACTGATGAAGATAATATGAACAATCAACATGGATATTATTCCAGGTGAAATAAATGAAACACAACACGAAATTTACTCATATTCAAAAACTCAGGGCTAAACTGATGGGGAAATTATGGAAGGATTTTGGGGGACACAAGGGAAGAACAATTCCCTTGTTGAATTCCCACATGCCTGAATAAATTTCCCTGGAGAAAGAAGCTTGAATGGTTTCAATTGGTGAGGAACCCTAGACCTTTCTTGAGAGCTCTTTGGAGAAGACTTATGCAAAATTTTCTGAAAATCTGAGTGGGAATGAGGGGAAAACCGTTTAACCCCTCTAAATCCCCTCAAAATAATCCTAAAACGATGTAGTTTAGAGTCTAGGAGAATAGGAAATTACTAAATATCCCTTAGAAAATTGCTAGGAAAAATTATCAGGTGACCCTAACGGGGGTGACTAACCACGACTCGTGGTCACACCCGCAGGGTATACTGCCTATGTCCCTCTGTAGGTCACCACGAGGGGCTAACGAGTCATTATAGGTGCCACGATTCTTGGTCATAATCCACCAAGTACACTGCCAACTTAATAAAAACCTGACTCAGGCTTGAACACGAGAGACCTAACGGGTCGTGGTCAGTGACCACGACACGTGGAGTCTCTCGTTGGGTACACTGCTTCTCACTTTACACTTCTGTTTCACCCTTCCAATGACTGACCTAATGATTCATTGGCTCTCATAATGATTGTTTCACTCCAATGCACACACAAGCGTATGCGTCGTACAAGTAATACAGTGGCCCTTTTTAAGAGCCGGATGTCGAACCCACAGGGAATGGACCAATTTAGCAAATTATGAAGTTCAAGTGTAAGATAACCTTCACAAGTGTTGATTAGAGAAGTTTTCGGTAAATTATAATTAAGTTTTGGGGTTGTCACAAAACAATCTGGAAACAATATAAGAAGCAACTAGAGCTAAGGCTGGATAATCATGCAATGCTACACTTTGTAATGGTGCACGTATGAAATTATCAAATGTTGTCTCACATAGTTGGAAATGTGATGTTCATGGTCTGTCGAGCCTCTAAACACGACAAACTAGCCTCACAACTACATCGTTGAGCGTGGATGTGACATCCTAATTCGTGGGCAATTCAACTACGTGGATATTGTTTACAGGGTTTGTGCTCTTGATTAGGGACTTTTGTACCTCTAATCATTTAACCTAACTTTGCTTCACAACTACTTCTACGAGTGGTGGAGTGACAATTCTAAGTCGGTGCCTTGCTATCATCCTGTTTTATCAACCAAGCAAGGTGATGCAGGTATAATTTCTATCCAAACCGCGAATCCTATCGTAAGATAAGAACTTTCTCCCTACATTCCTATGTTCTTACCTAGGGTTACTCTTTCAATCTTTTACCTAACTTAACATGTATGTTTTCATGGTGATCAAGCATAAAAACAACCATAATTAATAATGTAAGACAAAACAACAATTAATAACTCAAACCAAAACGAATTCATGCATTACAATCATATCACGTGGCCTCAACCCTAGGGGAAGGGTTTTAGCCACTCATGTTCGTACACTAACTTCAAAACATCATTAAAGTAGAGTAATTACAAGAATAGGTAAAAGAGAATGTAAAATTAGTGAACCCTAGGTGAGTTCTTCACTTCTCCCTTTGCTCCTCTATGGTTTTCAGAAAATATTTTGTGACCAATGATTTTAGAAGGCAAGGGTTTAATTTATAGTAAATAAGGAATTTTCGATTTTTTTCCTGTCATGGAATGGCTCCGTGGAACGTAGGTAACGCGGAGGCTCAATGGAAATTTCACTTTGATGTAGCTTCGCCAAGGCATGGCGCGACAACCGGTATGGCACGGTGTAGGTCCTGCGTGATGGTCAGCGTGACACGGCCTGTAGCGCGCAGCAGTGCCTGGCGTGGCACAGTCGTTGGCGCGCAGGAACCTTGGAGTGACAGATCTCGCGTGCATGGCCTTGACGTGGCATGGCGCTGGGCGCGGCACACGCACAGCGTGGCACGCTGCCTGGAGCGGCCAGCCTTGCCATGGCATGTTTTCTTGCCATCTTTTGCAATTCACTTCCAACTCCATTCCTTCACTTCACCTATCATTATTTAGTACTTCATATGCTTTTTTCACCTACAAAACAAGGACTAATCACGTTGGTTAGTTCATACCCAAATTTACAAAAAATTGCATAAGAATGTAAGTGTATAATTAGACAAACATGACTAAATTAAGCTATAAAATATCGCTTGGGCAAGCAATTATGCCCAAGATCACTACCCCACACTTAAAGCCTTGTTCATCATCGTACAACTCTTTTACATCTCATGCACATGAAGACTCCCACATAGCTAATTGAGCAAGAAAATTCAAGCTACAGCTATAACGATTGTTTTTAGATAGCAAGTTAAAAATATTGCATGCATGGTGTAACCATCAAAAGCAAATCTACTATGTCAAGACTTCCTCACCTCAAGAATCTACTCTCAATCTCAACAAACTCATGCAAATCAACTAATCAAGAAATCCGACATGAAATTTATCCTTCATTAAACATGTGACCTCACAACAAGAGAGTTACCCATTTTTACTCATAAATTTTCTAATTATAACGTGTATGGGTATATGCATAAGAATTAAGCTCACTCTCACAAAGACTTCACATGCCACGTGTATTGACCCATAAGCTTGCCCTTAGTGTTTTACTCCACTAATTTAAGAATGTTAGAAGTAAGATCAAATAGGACTTATCAGGTTGCAATGTTAGCTAAGGGCAGGTAGGTACTCTTATGGACAGTAATAGTGGCTATGTTCCCCAAGCACTTTTAATCCATCACACATTCATTATGGACATCTCTTCTCTTACTTCACCTTCATTCTTTTCAATCTTAAATTTCCTCTTCTGTTTCCTATTTCTTTAAGCACACTTAGCATATTAGTAAGGAGTACTTAAGCAAATTTTTTATTCATTTGTTTTCTTACTCCCTTCCAATACTCAAGCATTTTAAAACAAGTGCACCTCTAACCTTTTCCTCAAATCCCACAACCGTTATTGTTCCTTCTTTTCACGATTCTCACTCCTTTACTCTTTTAGATTTTTAACTTAAGCGCTTAGGAGTTTTGGAGCAACTTCAGGGCTATTGAAAGGAAAGGATTAAGCTTATGTTGCAGCTATCAAATAATAGGCTTAAAGCTCAATGGGGCTAACTAGGATTAGACATTCAAGGTAGGTAAAGCGAGGGATACAAATTAGGCTCATTCAAACAAGTGCCTAAATCATCTCCTACAATCGACATCCCTCATTTCGTTTTGTATACACACCAGGAAAGTTCTAGACACTACACAATAGTATGGAATATTCGAAAACCCTACACACATAGCACATGCTCAATTGAAGACAAATTCAGCAGACTCTTAACTCAGCTAATCACATGAATTCAAAATTAAGCTTTAAGCACATAGAGTCACATTCAAGAGCCTAGGTGTCTCAAACAGAGTTATATAACTTCTCACAAGCTTGAACACTAACCACACTTGCATCTCACAATCATGTATAGCACATAACAAGAACATCAAGCCATCAATTAGCTACGGGTTCAAAAACCAAAACCTATTGACTAATTTTCCCTCAAGACGGTCGTCATCCATCTATCTTCGGGAATAGTCCCTAACTATGACTAAGAACACTCTGTATAGACAAAGAAAATTTTTATTCTTCGGTTCAAAGTGCCCCCCGTCGGAAAAGAACCGAAAAGAAAAACCAACGGGTGGGGAATCATTCTCAACTCAAAAGTTTTCCTCAACCAATACCTATCAAGCACTAAATTCACCTGAAATCATTAAGCACAAAATTTTGCAATTTCCCTCACCCCACATTTGAATCATGCTATGTCCCCAAAGCATCCAATTAAAATTCAAAAAGGGTGATAAATACTCCCTGGGGCCTCTAGGTCTATATAACAGCATGTTTTTCTTCATTTTTGAGCAAGTGGGTATTCGACCCCACACATTCCCTCTTTCATGCTTCTTAGCTTCCTCCTCCAAAGGTACTCAGACTTCCCCCCATCTGTGCTTAATTCTCCACCAAAAACAACAACAGGATGAAAATAAACAAAATCAACACAAATGAAAAAAATTAAAATTGTACCTGTGGTACCCTTGGGTTGCCGCCCAAGCAGCACCTAATTTTACGTCGCGGCACGATGTGGACTATCCTTTACAGGAAATCCTCGTACCTGTGTTCCCTTTCGAGAACCATCTTCTTCTCTTTTTGTTTTTCGAGGGAACAACCACCACTCTTTCCCTCTCTTCCTCCAACTCCTTCTCTAACGGAAGCCCTCCATCAGATTCGGGCTGAAAAGTAATCATCTCCTTTGGCCGTGCACCTATGGAATCTGCAGCCCACCCTTAGCCTCTGATAACACACTGACCTTTACAAAGGTCTCTGTAACGTGTGGGTGGGTTAATCACTTGATAGACCCGCAAGACTTTTTCTTCATCATCGACCCTCATTTTCAAGGTCCCTTCTCTTACATTAATAATCGCTCCTCCAGTGGCCAAGAATGGTCGTCCCAACACCAGGGGTACCTTGTCATCAACTTGAAAATCCAATATAATAAAATCAGCGGGTATAATGAACTTACCCACTTTGATGAGAAGGTCCTCAATTATTCCATTTGGTGCCACTAGCGACTTGTCTGCTAGCTGCAGCATCAATTGTGTTGGTCTCGGTTGACCCAACCCCAAGGTGTTAAACAAAGATAGGTGCATTAGATTAACTTCTTCCCTTAAATCACATAGAGCTCTTATCACCTCAGCTTAACCAATTTGTATAGGGAGGGTATATCTCCCTGGGTCTTTGAGCTTTTTAGGTATCTTGCTCATTATCCTGTGGTTGCGCTCCTCAGTCAGTGCTACTGTATGAACATCCACCAATCTGACTTTGTTGGCCACCACATCTTTCAAGTACTTAGCATACTTGGGCATTCCCTGCAAAACATCAAGCAAAGGCAAATTTATGTGAAGTTCTTTGAAAATATCAAAGAACTTTCTAAAGCATTCCTCCTCCTTACTCTTTTTGAGTCTTTGCGAAAATGGTGGTGATGGTCTCTGTGCTAGCTGCAATGATGATTGTGCATTTTGTTGCACAAAACTCTGATTCTCTCCCTTGCCATGACATGTTTTCTTTCCATCTTTTGCAATTCACTTCCAACTCCATTCCTTCACTTCACCCATCATTATTTAGTCCTTCATATGCATTTTTCACCTACAAAACAAGGACTAATCACGTTGGTTAGTGCATACCCAAATTTACACAAAATCGCATAACAATGTATGTGTATAATTAGACAAACATGACTAAATTAAGCTATAAAATAGCACTTGGGAAAACAATTATGCCCAAGATCAATGACCCATTAGGTGGGTCGTCCTATAGCATTTCTCCAGATTTTTCAAATTTTCTGATTTAAGTCCCGGATCTAGTCTTTGAGTTTCCGGGGCATTACAATATCTCCCCCTTGGAAACATTCATCCTCGAATGTTAGAAAGCACATAGGAAAGCAGAGAATGACAATCATAACTTCCAAATACCTTTCACTTAACTCCAAAACTGTTAGAATGACTACCTCCATTTCAAAATACATGATTGAACTGAATTTACCTTTCATACATACATTAAAAAACATAAAAGATACTTAAACACTTGAACTGAATCATGAATGCTAAATTGAGTTCTAGGGTCAAAACTAATATCTCAAGTTGTGATAGAGACGGTAGAGAACAAATGCGGGTATTTGGCCACCTTATCTACTTCAGCCTCCCACATAGCTCCTTCAACCTGTTGATTTCTCCATAAGACCTTGACTTAAGCTATTTCCTTATTTCTTAGCTTACGAACCTGCCAGTCAAGGATCTGGACTAGCACCTCCTTATATGATAGACTACCCTTTATCCTCACACTGTCCAATGGCATAACTGAGGTTTGATCTCCGATTCACTTATTCAAAAGTGACACATGAAAAATTGGGTGTACAACTTCTAGTTCTGAAGGTAATTCTAAATCATAGGCTACATTGTCGATCTGCCTCAAAATCCTATAGGGTCCCACATACCTCGGACTGAGCTTTCCCTTCTTTCCAAATCTCATCACCCCTTTCATGGGCAAAATTTTTAGGTAAACCCAGTCATCAACTACAAACTCCAACTCTCTTCTTAGCACATCAGCATAAGATTTCTGACGGCCTGAGCTGTTTTCAACCTTTCTCGGATGAGCTGAACTTTATACATTGCCTCGTGAACTGAGTCTGGCCCTATCAAGGTAGCTTCACCAACCTCGAACCACCCAGCAAGAGATCTATACCTTCTCCCATATAATGCTTCAAAGGGGCCATCTGAATGCTAGATGGTAGTTGTTGTTGTACACAAACTCGATAAGAGGTAAATGATCATCCCAATTACACTTAAAATTGATCGCAACATGCTCTTAGCATATCTTCTAGGCTATGAATAGTCTGCTCAGCTTGCCCATCTCTCTGCGGGTGAAAAGCGGTGTTGAGCTTGACCTGAGTGCCTAATCCCTTTTGAAAGGACTTCCATAAGTGTGAGGTGAAATGTGCTCCTCTGTCTGAAATGATAGCCAAAGGCACCCCATGGAGTCTGACTAACTCTCAGATGTAAAGTTTAGCATAGTCCTCAACTTAGTTTGTGGTTTTAACTAGGAGGAAATGAGTTGACTTAATCATCCGATCTACTACTACCCAGATTGAGTCATGCTACCGGCGAGTTCGAGGTAGACCCATAATGAAATCCATATTTACTTCCTCCCACTTCCATATAGGTATACTGATATCTTAAGTCATGCCTCCTGGTCTTTGATGCTCCACCTTGACTTTCTGGCAGTTCGGGCACTTAGCTACAAATTCAGCAATTTCTCTTTCCATGTTGTTCCACCAGTAAATATCCCGCAGATCGCGGTACATTTTAGTAGCACGAGGGTGAAGGGAGTATCTCGAGCTATGTGCCTCAGCTAGTATCTGCTGTCTCAACTCACCAACATCTAGTACACACAATCTTCCCTGATAATGGAGCACACCATCTCCCCCTTTGGAGAAAGCCTCAGCCTCCTTCCTGAGAACTGCTTCATTAAGTTTACGTAGGACTGGATCTTCATTTGGTCTGGACTTAACTCCAACTACCAAAGATGAATCCGACCCACTTTGCATTACCACACTACCTTCAGCTGAATCCACCAACTGCACCCCTAACTAAGCTAGTCTGTGAAAATCCCTTGCTAACTCCTTTTTGTCTTCCTCAATATGAGCTACACTCCCATAGACCGTCTGCTTAGGGCGTCGACCACCACATTGGCTTTGCCCGGGTGATACAGCACACTCATGTCAGAGTATTTTAGCAACTCCAACCACCTTCTATGACGCAGGTTTAGGTCCTTCTGACTTAGCACGTACTAAAGACTCTTATGATCTGTAAACACATCCTCGTGAGCTCCATCTAAGTAATGCATCCATATCTTTAGCACAAAAACCACGCTGCCAGTTACAAATCATGAGTTAGATAGTTCTTCGCATGAACTTTGAGTTGTCTGGAGGCATAGGCTATCACTCTACCCCACTGCATTAGAACGTATCGGAGTCCTACTCTGGAAGCATCACAATAAACAACCAATCCATCTGTTCCTTCTGGCAAGGTCACAACTAGAGCAGTAGTGAGTCGAGTCTTTAACTCCTGGAAACTCTTCTCACACTCATCCTACCACCGAAATTTCACCTTCTTCTGAGTTAACTTAGTCAGAGGAGATGCTATGGAGGAGAAGACTTCCACAAACAATCGGTAATAACTGGATAAGCCCAAGAAAGTCCTGATTTCAATAGGAGAGGTAGGTCTGGGCCAATCTTTCACTACTGCTATCTTTTGAGGATCTACTTGTATCCCTTCACATGAGACCACATGACCTACAAACGTCACGGACTTTAACCAGAATTTGCACTTCCTGAACTTGGCGAACAACTGGCGGTCCTTGAGTGTCTGTAATACTAATCTTAAGTGCTTGGCATGCTCTTCCTCATTTTTGGAGTATACTAGAATGTCGTCGATAAATACAATGCGAACATATCTAGGTACTGCTTGAAGACCCTGTTCATCAAATCCATGGAGGCTGTTGGGGTGTTTGTTATCCTAAAGGACATCACCACAAACTCGTAGTGACCATACCGAGTTCTGAATGTTATTTTCAGTATGTCACATTCTCTAAGCCTTAGCTGATGGTACCCTGACTTGAGATTGATTTTGAGAAATAACTGGCTCCCTAAAGTTGGTCAAACAGGTCGTCAATTCTAGGCAGGGGATACCTATTCCTAACTGTGACCATGTTCAGCTGACGGTAATCTATGCACATTCTGAGGGTACCGTCTTTCTTATGTACGAATAGCATTGGAGCACCCCAGGGAGAGATGCTGGGTCTAATAAAACCCTTGTCAGAAGATCTTTCAGTTGCTCCTTCAACTCCTTAAGCTCATCTGAAGCCATTCCATAAGGAGGGATGGAGATGGGCTGAGTATTTGGGAGGAGATATATTCTGAAATCTATTTCCTGCTCTGGGGGAACTTCAGGAAGTTCCTCCGAAACAACATCTGCGAACTCGCTAACTACAGGGACTGACTGGATAGTCGGGCGTCTCAGAGTTGAAATCCTTGACCCGAACTAGATTATAAATACATCCCTTGGAGAGGAGTTTCTAGGCCTTAAGGTAGCAAATAAACCAACCCTTAGGCACTAAACTGCTGCCCAGTTGGAAACTGGAACTTGACAACTCTAGTTCTGCAATCAACTGAGGCATAGTAGGAGTGTAACCAATCCATGCCGAGAATAAGGTCAAAGTCGACCATGTCTAACTCTACGAAATCAGCTGGAATGACTTTATTCAGGATTGAGACTGGGCAATTTCTATACACCTGGCTGGCTCTTACTGACTCGCCAACTGGGGTGGAGATGGAGAATGGTTCTGAGATGACCTATGGACTGATGTTGAACAGGACTGCTATATATAGGGAGTCATGAATGAAAGAGTGGCTCCTGGATCTAGGAGGGCATACATATCTAGGTGAAAGAGACATAACATACCCATAACTACGTCAGGTGAGCTTTCCTGATACTGACGGGAAGATAGAGCATAGAAATGATTTTGGCACTGACCGCTATCTGTACCTGATGTGTTGGCCTACTGGGTTGGTTGCCCTGCTAGAGCTGATGATGTGGTAGATTGTGATCTCCCTCTCCTTGCTAACGGGCACTCCCTAAGCCGGTGTCCAAGCTATCCACACCCAAAACGACCCTCTTATCCTTGAAGGCACTCTTCCGGGTGGTTCCTACTACACTTGGGGCAAGCTGTATACCTGTTTCCAATATTGTGAGTCTAAGTTTGAGTGCCAAATGACCCACCCCTCCGATCCTGGAGAGACGAAAAGGTTGGGGCGCTGGCTGAACTGGGTGCTGGGGCTCTCTACTACTGTTGTTGTTGCTGTTGCTGCTGTGGGCGACTACTATCGCTAGACCTCTAACGGCCGACATCTGACTGGCCAGTTCTTTCCATTTTGTTCTTACACTCCATACCCTTCAACTTTTCGGCCACAATCTGCTGGGAATAGACAATCAAGCTAGAGAGGTCCATATCCTTAATCATCATCGCTATCCTGCACTCCTTGAGGACCATATTTGACACACTGTTCACAAATTTCAACATGCGTGCCCTCGATTCAGCTACCATCTCTGGAGCATACTTAGACAGCCCAGTAAACTCCAGAGCATACTCCTGCACAGTTCTGTTGCCCTGTCTCAAGTTCATAAACTTCGCTATCTTTGCCTCCCTCAGCTCCCGAGGGAAAAACCTGTCCATGAAAGCTGTGTGAAATTCTTCCCACTCCACTGGTCCTGCTCCCGCTAGTCTCCCCTCTTTCCAATGGTCATGCCAGACCTAAGCTACCCCTTTTAACTAGTAGGCAGCCAGGTCAGCACTTTCAGAAGAGCTAACACCCATAATGCGAGTGATCTTCCTGACCTCATCCACGAACTCTTAGGGATCCTCCCCTACTTTGGATCCCTAAAATTATGGAAGGTTCGTATGGGTGAAGTCGGGCACCCTCGCATTTGCTGCAGTCCCGTTTGTAGCTACCAGAACCACCTGCTGGTTCACCAGGTTGGTGACTGTTTGGGCCAGTAGTTGAATGGCCGCCCGAAATTCGGCGGTAGATATCGAATCATCTTGAGGAGCTTCCGGGGCTGGTGGGGCAGGTCTATTGACGTTACCGACACTTCTTCCATTTCCACGACTGGGAGGCATGGTTCACTAAAATAAAACAAAGCACGAATTATAAGGGCATTTCTGGGATTCAACTTTAACGCACGATAAAGAGTATGAACAAAAGGGAGTTTTTCCTAATAACATCTTGTAGCCTCCTCATCATAAGTGTAGCGCGCTTCACACCCATGAAAAGGACTCTACTCGATGCTGCTTGCAAACATTTCGAGGATACTCTAAACCTAGTGCTATGATACCAAGTTTGTCATGCCTTGAGCCTACACCCTGGACGTAATGCGGTACTTGAAGTCAAAAGTGACCCAAGTCAACCCTTGGTCTATCATACACTGGTATTTTGAGTAAAACGTGCACAACAGAAATTTTGAAGTAATAACATATAAGCATAATTTTATGAAATTTAAGATAAAACTTAAAACATGAAATCTGAACACCTGCAGTCAGAAAGACTTCTAACTGATGAGTTACTAGGACAATCCCCCAGCTAACTCAAAGTCTAAATAAAAACTGTAATATAACTGTAAGAAAATGAAATAAGTCCCTCGAATGATGAGGACTCACACTTTGACTGCGGCTGAGGAGGATTTGAATTGTGGCGGCTGACACTGTTGAGCCTGCGAATATGCAGTTGTATCATGAAATGATACAACATCAAAGTATGCGTCAGTACTTTGAATGTACTGAGTAGGTGGGAGAAAACATAACTTAAATACAAAGTCTGAACTGAAATGACATGCAATGACCAACAAGTAAACTGAACTGAACTACTGATGTAAACTGAAATGGTCAAGATGACCCTGCCTGATGGTCAAAGACATGCCCTAAGTTTGAAAATTCTGAGTCTGAGATACTGGATTGAACTGAGCTAAACTGGTGGAATTGGAACTGAACTGAGTTGTTTTTTCTAGACTGGACATATAACCACGAACTAGACGTGGAGTCCGATGTATACACCCCACCAGTAGGACCCAATATACCTTGTCAGGGTATAAAGACATGACCTGGGTGAGCACAAATATCTGGGGCCAATCAGCCAAGTAATATTGTAACCTACGCTGGCAACGTAGTTCTAGGAACCTGGATGCGCTGGAACTCCGGCCCTCTTGGTGCTAAGTCCTACTCCCATTGGAAAACCTAAACTGAAATACTAGGCTAATAGCTCGAAACCGGGGTTCAAGACTAGTCAGGGACATATAACTGAAAGTACCCTAAGATTCTTATCGGACCAGATTCTAAAACTAGATTCTAGACTGATCAGAGCTGCTTATTTGGAAGCATCGTACCCATCTAAGAACAATCAGTAAGCTGAACTGGGGTCCTAGGGATGGTCAGAGCTATATACCTAAAATGTCATGACCACCTAATGGACTAATAAACTAGATGTTGAGTATGATTCTTATAACTGGGAGGCACCACTAACACCTCGGGAAAAGACTGAAGTCAAACTGATCAGTTGACAAATTTTGAATAGTTCTAAAGAGATTCTACGTTCTAATTGAACTGAACTATTAAGCAGCTAATAGAGAACTCAACTCATTCCAACGACACAGGAAATCCCTAATATGGAAAAATCTAAAAAATAAAAGAAATCTCATCTGACAAAGCTAAATCATTCTTATCAATGGAACATTTTCTCATCATATATAAAATAAGAATTATAAGGAATTTCAGCCCAAAACATACTTCATTCACTAAATGGGGAATTAACAAGAAAACAATTTTCATGTGAGAATTTAGGGATTTGATTCATTTTTGTACGAACGTTGGCAATTTAATTAGGAACTGATGAATATAATATGAACAATCAACATGGATATTATTCCAGGTGAAATTAACGAAACATAACACAAAATTTACTCGTATTCGAAAACTCAAGGTTAAACTGATAGGGAAGTTATAGGAGGATTTTGGGGGAAACAAGGGAAGAACAAGTCCCTTATTGAATTTCAACATACCTGACTAAATTTCCTTGGAGAAAGAAGCTTGAATGGTTGCAATTGGTGAGGAACCCTAGACCTTTCTTTAGAGCTCTTGAAAGAAGACTTACGCAAATATTTTTGAAAATCTGAGTGGGAATGAGGGAAAAACCATTTAACCCCTCTAAATCCCCTCAAAATAATCCCAAAAAGACATAGTTTAGAGTCTAGGAGATAGGAAATTACTAAATAGCCCTTAAAAATTGCTGTAAAAAACTACCAGGTGACCCTAACGGGTCGTGGTGACTGACTACGACTCGTTGTCACACCCGTTAGGTATACTACCCAGGTCCCTCTATAGGTCACCACGAGGTACCTAACGAGTCGTTACAGGTGACCACAATTCGTGGTCACAATCCACCAAGTACACTGCCCACTTAATAAAAACCTGACTCAAGCTTGACCATGAGAGACCTAACATGTCGTGGTCAGTGACCACGACTCGTGCAGTCTCTCGTCAGGTACACTGCTTCTCACTTTACACTTCTTTTTCCCCCTTCCCATGACTGACCTAAGGAGTCGTTGGGTCTCATAACGGCCCGTTAGGTGAGTCCTGTAGCATTTCTACAGATTTTTCAAATTTTCTGATTTAAGTCCTGGATCTAGTCTTTGATTTTCCGGGGCATTACACGCACTATCATATACACACAGATCTACTTCCAATCATAGTCGATGATAACATCACTGTGCCTATCACTATTAAAGAACTGTATGTGAGATTTTCACCTCATATAGCTCCTTCTAGTCCATTAATGATTGGTACTCAAATTTCCCACTATCATAGACACACAGATCTACTTCCAACACCCAAATGACAATTTCCATTAAGAATTTCATCACACAATTTATTATAGGGAAAAGTCACTCAACACTACTTAAAGAATAAACAAGAGTAAAAATGAGATAACAGCAATCATAACAACAAAAACAAACCTGACAAGGGCACAAGTACACATATGAGTTAAAAGTTCAATAATCAAACACAGCAGCCAAGCAAGGAAAATTATAATCCATTTCCAATTAAAAATAAGGTTACTCAAACTTCACCCTTTGTGCTAATCATCCCTCCTCTAAGTTGAGTTGGTGGGAAACACAATTATCACTAGAATTCCATTTTGGAGATTCAAAAATCATGTCACCCTCTTAATCATTGAGTGATATCACTCACCATTTACATCAAGATAAAAGGTAGAATCTATAAGCTAACACTAAAATGAAGCATACCTTTTTGAAGATTAGGTGATGAATGAAATTGCAAAATTTGCGCTAATAGATGAGATCAAATAAACCAAGGGATGTTGAGTGAATGGATGCTTAGGACATTAGTGCACTTGGAGTTATGGGAGATGAAAAAAAGATAGAAGAAAGAGGAGAGGTTTATGGTTAATGAATGTGGGGGTATTAAAGGCCAGTTCGAATATTTGAACATTCTTATTTTAAAGGATCCTAGGATTTTGGGTCAGATTGGGCGGAGGGTGGGTTGATTGGGTTGGGGTTTTTAATAAAACTTACCTGGAAGGTAATGAAGGGGATGGCAGCCTGTTAGAGACTCGATGGTCCTCTAACTTAGTTGTCATACTTAAAAAGAATGTTGCTCCCTTATTACCACCACTGACGAAGAAAATGACGGCTCATCACAAGAGGGACGACTCATTAAACCCGTCATCGTCCTTATCCAAACTCTTGCTCCCTTATTACCACTATTGATGGAGAAAATGATTTCTCGACACAAGTGCGACGAATCATCAACCCAGTGTAATCCTTATTCAAAATTCTAATGTTTGTTCCTCATATATGACAGCTAGAGTGACGGTCCGTTAAGTACATAACGACTCAGCATTTGACCCGTCGTCCTTATCTAGAATCTGCTTCTTTCCAGAATATGTACCTTCACACTTAACTCCTCTTTCCAACATATCTACACACAAAACAAACAAAAATAATTACATGTATAACAATTATGGGTTACCTCCCAAATAACATCTAATTTAACATCGCGACATGACTCAAGTACCCTGATAACCCTCCCAAATAACATCTAATTTAACATCGCTACACGACTCAAGTACCGTGATTACTCAGATTTCATCATGATACATAAATTCCAACACCTTTACCTCTTCTGGTACTCTAAAGTATTGCTTCACACATTCACCATTAACTTTTAAGTGTTTCCCCTTTTGGTTTTCTAGCTCAATAGCTCTAGACAGGAAAACTTATATCTCTTTGAACTGCCCAGACCATTTGGATCTAGGTTTTCCCAGAAAGAATTGGAGCCTAGAGTTGAACAATAGTATAAGGTATCAGGGACTGAATTCACTCTTTTTGATCCTCTGATCATGATACATCTTCATCCTTTGTTTATAGAGGGCTACCCTCTCGCATGTTATCAACCAAAACTCATCTATTTCATTGATTTGATCAAGCCTCAGATTCATGGGATTGCTCTAGCTCAAGTTGAGCTTCTTAAGTTCCCACAAGGTCTTATTCTCAAGCATGAGTGGAAAATGGTAAGCTTTACCAAACATTAACTGATATAGGGACATACCAATGGGAATTTTAAACGACATTCGATATGCCCATAATGCATCATCAATCTTTCGAGCCCAGTCAGTTCAATTAGCATTCATAGTCTTTGTAATAATGGTTTTATTTCTTGATTTGACACTTCCACTTAGCCACTCGATTGCGGATGATAAGGGGTCTCCACTTTGTGTTGCTTAACTACATACTTTGCTGACAGAACACAGAAGGTTTTGTTGCAAAAGTGAGAACCCCCATCACTAATAGTAGTTCTTAGAGTATAAAATCTTGAAAAGATGTTCTCCTTCAAGAATGCAATAATGCTCTTACTATAATTATATGATAGTGCCATCACTTCTACCCATTTTGAGACATAGTCCACTGCCACCAAAATATATTTCTAGCAATAAGAGCTTATGAAAGGACCCATGAAGTCTATGTCCATATATCAAACAAGTCAACCCCAAGACTAGGAGCATGGGCAACTCATGTCTCCACGATAGAGCTCCATGTTGTTGGCATTGATCACAGGCCTACATGAAATCATGTGCAACTTGGTGGATTGTGGGCCAATAATACCCACATCATAGGACTTTCTGAGTTGTACAAGCACCATCATGATGTCCCCCCATAGGAGATGATGACATGCTTCCAAAACACTCAACATCTCCACCTTCGGGACATCTTCTTATTAGGGTGTTAGCACAGAGCCAAAATAAATGTGGCTCAACCCAGAAATAATTATTCACATCATGGAGAAATTTCTTCTCTAATGAAAGGTGAAGTTATTCGGCATCATGTCGTTGATAAGATATCCAACAAACTCAGTAAACCAAGGAATAAGATCAAGAGATGCAACTAATACCTGCTCGTCTGGGCAAAAGTCATCAAACTCTATTCATCTGCTACTCTTCCCTCATCCTCAAGTCTCAACAAATGATTTGTTACCTCATCTTCACATCCTTTGTGATCTTTGAGCTCAAAGTCAAATTCTTGTGGGAGAAGCACCCATTTTATCAACTGTAACTCCTTAGACTTTTTTGGTATGTTTGATCCATTCTAGGTATGTGGATAGACCCGAACACAATAAATTTTATGAAAACTAAGTGTTAATATCAATTATTAGGTGTGATAAGTGAACTGGATATAAATTAAGGTCACAAGGAAACTCTAGCATAAATTTGAGTTAAGAGTCTTCTTAGTGATTGAGTTTTCGTATAAGTTCTTATAAAGGTTAATTTCAAATGACCATGACTGCCACTTTACGAAGTTTGCAATCTAAATTTTTGGTAAATTTGTTTTTTTGTGTTGTTCGCTGGGTTGATCCTGATTGTGGAGGTGGTTTCGTTGAAAAGAGGAATATAACGAACAATTGTGCTATGATGACTAGTTGGGAAATGAACAATTAAATCAAGCGTAGTTTACTACAGTTTTTGGAAGATATTAGAGCATCTATAATTAATGAGGCATTGAGAAATAAAGGTTGCCAGCAAAGTCGAGCTACTGCCTAGAGTACTACCGACAGAGTGGTAGAATTCCTATTGCAGCGAAACCGCAGTAACGGTCCAGTTACTACTGCACCGAGGCTTAAATGGTGTGCAGGCCAGACTTGTGGCTAAATATGGGGTAAGAATGTTTGAGGTATTGCTAAATGAGGAGAGTATATAAAAGGAATGTAATTAGATCGATAACATATGAACTATTGTTAAACTTGATGGATTGATTGCATTTTAATTTTATACTATTGCGTGAACTAATTTTAGTCGGCCGATGATGCTTATCAGTATGTATGGTGTACTGATACTAACTTGCTACATCTTTTTTGGTGTAGTTTATGGCAGGTGATTTGTAGTTTCATGATTGACGTGATGATACTCAGCATCAGATTCTACATTCTCTCCGCAGGCGAAGCTATGTCTTTTCTTTGTTGTCCAATATTTCTGAATAGAGCTCTTGTACACGTTCGACTAGATCTTTGGGAAGATTCAATTTTGGGGAATCTTTTTATGAGTTATTATATCAGTCAATTGAAAGTATTTATAAATTGATGATTTTGTTGGAATAAAGATCCATTATATGTTATTGACTCTATTATCATATTAGAAACTATGTTTTATAAAGGGGTTCTCCTGTGAACTAGAGTCGAGTAGGTGCCTGCACGACCTGCCCATTTAGGGTCGTGCCCCTAAAATTCTTCCTTGGCCTACAGATTCAATAGTTGTCTTAAGGAACCTTCATAAGCCAAACCAAATACACAAAAGAGTTGATAAAAAGTTTGGTCTTAAAAAGGGAAAAGCAACTGCTACTCCCATGAGTCCCTTAGTACTTTTTAAAATGACATATCAAGGAAAGATGTAGATGAGAAACTATATCATGGTATAATTAGATCGTCTATCTTACAACCAGTCGGCTAGACATTATATTCAGCATATGCAAATGTGCTTGCTTAATGTCGACTCCCAAAAAGTCTCGTCTAACTGGCTTTAAAAGAATTATTCGATATGTTATTGAGACTCAAAACTTTGAATTATGATATCTTCAACATGACCATTGGCTATTCAAATGCAGACTTACAAGTGATAAAATTGATCAAAAAAGCACAAGTGGGACATGCCAAAATATTATAGAAGCTATCACATCCTTGCATAGCAAGAAACAAAGTTTTGTGGCCCTTTCAACCATTGAAGTTAAATATCTGGCTCTTGATAGTTGTGGTACTCAATTATTATGGATGAAACATCAACTACTTAATTGTAATTTAAATTATAAATGTCAGCCTATTCTATGCAATAATACTAGTGCTATAAGTCTTTCAAAATATGTTGTGCATCATTCTAGTGCTAAACATATTGACATCAAGCATCATTCTATTAGAGATCATATTGAAAATAATGATTTTTCTGTAAAATTTGTAGATTCTAAAAATCAACTAGAGGATATTTTGTTAGGCCCTTATTGGAAGAACAATTTCATTTTTTAAGAAATTATTTAGGAGTTATTTTATTTCCTTAATTAATGTAGGTTATTTATGCTTTCTATGTACTATTTCTTTTCATAATTAGTACGACTTTTCATGCCTCATAAATAGTACATTATTTCATTCTGTCTCTCAATATTCCCTCTCTTTATTTTCTACAACCGTCATTTCCTTTCATCTTCTTCCCTCCAATTTATTCTCCCTCATACGCCCCTTCTTCTCTATCTTTCTTTGTCTCACTCTTTCTCTCCACGGCTAAATCTTGTAACACCCCGAATACTTCTAAGATCAGATTCCAGGCATAAGGAGAGAATTCAGGCAGAAAATGGAAGTTTGGTGCAGAACGAGTCAGGGGATGACTCATTAGGAGCCCCCACGAGTCGTGGTCAGACCCGTGTGGAAGCAGTTCTAAGGTATGGTCAAGTCCAGTGGTAATGGACGACTTGATGAGTCATCTTTCCTGGAAACAACTCGTTAGGTTGGTCATTCGGTGGAGGCTAGTGTTCCTGGATAAGGTCTCAGGCAGTGGAGGTGACGGATTGTAGGCCACGAGTCATCATGGCAGACCACAACTCGTGAAGTAAGTTGTGGGTTGTGTTGGGGTAATTTTGAGGAGTTGGAAAGTGTACTCCACGACCCAGTCTGTCACACCCCACCCAGGGAGGCATTACTGGCACCTGGTGCCCTACGAAGACCTAAACTGCTGGACTAGCGGAGCCTAAGCACTTCTGGTGCCAGGCTGGCTCTAACTCTGGATTCAAGAAAACGACGGGCTATATAACGGCTGTAAATACAGCCTCCGGCCGACTAGGCCTATAGCCACCTGTAGAAACAACAACTACTCAGAACAACTGAATCAATAGGGAACCTATGTGGGCCGACAAGGCCACCATGCTGTCTAGTTACTTCTGAATCAAGAAAACAGGTGCTAAACTGCTACGTGACTAGAAAGGTCACCACTACCAAATGAATAAGACCCCACACGACCATCATAAACAAACCAAAACATACACACGGCCTCACACGACTGGTATAGCTAACCACAGGGAATATAAAATCTACAAGCCTCTAAGAATACTGATAAGATGGTCGGGACATGGCCCCGACCTACCCATACTGTACAACAAAAGAAAGTAATAAACCTCTAGCTGTCTAGCTCCGGATGACAGGAGCTGATGACTCTGTGTGCTGGATGGAATTACGAGGGATCGACTCCTCGTCTATGAGTACCTGCAGGCAAGTAATGCAGCGCCCCCAAATGGGCGTCAGTACCACTGGTACTGAGTACGCAAAGAAAACTAAATATAATTGAAGATAAACGGTAAATTGGTAGTTACTGAAATGACAGAGGATGGCTAAAACTGTCTGAAATAGTAGAATCTGCACCGAGCTTAACTGTACTGGAAAGAAGATAAGAATCATACCTGCAGATGCGGCGTCCTGCTATTATCAACTTAATAAATAACATATATATATATATAGCATACAAGAACCTATACCATCCCCCATAAGCCGGAAGGTGCCAATCAACACGCAATCTATATACCCCTACCCGGGTCAAACCATCCAAAAATAAATTCACTCCACTCACCTAATAACTACAAGCACCCCGTCGGCCCCCTTGGTATGCATCTTGGGCTCTTAGGGCCCCTGACTATAACTGTATCTCAGTCCGAAGGACTCCTGTAACTATAATCTGAGATCTGTATCTGTATTCTATAATATGTGCCTTGGGCGCAAGCGCTCGACAGGGTATGCTATAATGCTGATCAGCCTGCTATAGAGAATGCTGCATCCCATCTTCATCCTATTGCGGACGGCATGCCACTCCTTGGAGTGACGTATCCTCACCCTCTGGCGGGCGAGTGGATGCAGCTATTAACCCTGGGGTGACAAGGAAGCTCTAAGGGTGCCCACATAACACAATCAGGTCTCAACAAACAACAATAATCACATATAACATGTATAATAAATCTAATATTACTGTTAATGTTTTGATATTCTATTCTGATTCTCTGGCTGAATTAAACTGAATCTGGTATTGACTCTGAAATAATATCTCGCGGTTTAATACTGATTTACTGACTTTTATTCTGAATATGACATAAAAGTACAAAACATATTTACTGATTTCACACTGAGCTTAATACTCGGCTTCTGAAACTTTCTTCTAGAATTTATTCTATTTCACTATACGAGAATTGCTAACTTGCCGAAGAAACTGGCTTTACATACCTCAGTTGCCGAATTTCTAACTAACTGACGTAGCTCGGCCAATATCCAGCTATTTCTTCCAACTGCATTCATATTCATAGCAAAAATATCTAAATCCATCAATATTCCAGAAGAAAACACTACTTTGAATATATATATATAGCCCAAACTTTAACTTATCGAAAAACAACTGAAAACTCACTATTTCTCAGAAGTCCAAAAGGGAGAAATACTCACTTTAGGGCTAGGAGTATATCGACAACAATTTGGAGCAATTCCACTTACCTTAGCTCGGTAGGATGACGATTTGCCGGTCGAATTTCACAAAACTAACTCCGCAGGAATGCTCCCGGCAGCTTAATACTTCACTACCCAAGATTAATCGAGTTTGGACTGTGTTTAATAGCGTAAACGGATGAAATTTCATCAAAATCCCTCGTGCCCCCTGTTTTCTGTTTACTCTCTGGAAATTTGAATTAAAATGAGACAAAACCGAAGTGGAGGGGTTTATATAATTGGACCTGAACCCCCCCCCCCCCCGCCCCGTGGCTCGCTGGCCATCGCGGAGGGGAAGCCTCTGTGACACGCTGCCTGTCGCGGAGGGGCTTTGCCCGACTTCCTCTTTGAGTTGCATTTGTCTAATGCGATTTATAAGTCGCATTTGTCGAATGCGATTTATAAGTCGCATTTGCCTTGCGATGCTCCGACTTGGCGCTTGTCTGGTCTTCCCCTGGGCCTTTTCCTAGCATGTATGGCATCCTAAAACTCTTAACCAATATGCGAGCATGTCATCTAAATGTCAAGAATTTATGGGGTATAACATCCTCCCCCCTTAAGAACATTCGTCCTCGAATGTTAACTTCTGCTTTTAAGAATCTTAACTTGCTCTGCTTATACTGGAAAAATTTCGGCAGAGTTTTCCCTGTAATATGGACTATCTCAAAAATCCTGAAATGCAAAAAAGTCCAATACATGTACTCCACACAGTACTATAGCATTCATTTCATAATAAACTGAAGTCAACATCTCACTTATACACATGAATATAAAGCAACTGATAAAACAACAATATCAACATACCTCTGGCTGACTAAATCTGAAATAAATGAGGATATTTGACTTTCAGATCCTCTTCTGCTTCCCAAGTCATCTCCTCTCGGTTCCTATTACGCCATAATAGTTTGACAGAAGCAACATCTTTAGTCCTTAATTTGCGGATCTGCCGGTCTAGTATGGCTACTGGAACTTCTTCATAGGCCAACTCTTCTGTAACCTGAATATCATGGACTGGGACAATTCTGGAGGAATCTCCTATGTACTTTCTCAACATTGATACGTGGAAAACAGGGTGGACAAATTCTAACTCTGGAGGTAATTTTAACTCATATGCCACTTGGCCTATTCTGCGCCACACGTCAGCATATGATTTCTGGTGGCTCTAAGCAGTCAGTAAACGTTCTCTAATAAGCTTTACTTTTTCTTCTGACTGATGAATGATCTCTATCCCAATCAATGTTGATTCTCCTACTTCAAACCAACCGACTGGAGATCTACACTTTTGCCCATACAACACTTCATAAGGTGCCATCTGAATTGCTGAATGATAATTGTTATTATACGCGAACTCAATGAGAGGCATATGTTCATCCCAGCTACCTCCAAAATCGAACACACATGCTCGCAACATATCCTCGAGCGTCTGAATGGTGCGTTCTGCCTGCCCATCTGTCTGAGGATGAAAAACTGTGCTCAAATTAATCTGTGTTCCCAGGCCCCTCTGAAATGATTGCCAAAATTTAGCTGTAAATTGCGCCCCTATGTCAGAGATAATGGATACTGGAGCACCGTGTAGTCTGACTATTTCTCTGATACAGCATAATCTTCAGCAGAGAAAGTAGCCCTTACTAGCAGAAAATGGGCTGATTTTGTCAGTCTGTCAACAATTTACCCAAATCGAGTCATTCCTATGCCTGGTACGGAGTAATCCTGCTGCAAAATCCATATTTACTACTTCCCACTTCCAAAAAGGCACAACTATGTCTTGAGTCAATCCGCCTGGTTTCTGGTCTTTAGCTTTTACTTGCTGGCAGTTAGGGCACTAAGCTATAAATTCTGCTATTCTCTTCTTCATTCCTGGCTATCGGTAGATTTCTTTCATATCATGGTACATTTTAGTCGAACCTAGATGGAGGGAATGACGAGCATAGTGTACCTTGCCCATAATCTACTAGCGAAGTCTTGCAATGTCTGGAATGCAAAGGCGATCTTTATATCTCAACACTCCATCCTCGGTTACCTAAAAACTCTGCTCGCATGCCTCAGTATACTGGAACTTTGTTGTTTCCTACGTCAGTTTAGTCAGAGGTGCTGCAAAAGTGGAAAATCCTTCCACGCACCTTCTGGAATACCCGGCTAACCCCAGGAAATTGCATGCCTTGGTCGGAGTGGTAGGTCTGGGCCATGTTTTCACTACTTCTATTTTCTGTGTATCTATTTGTATACCAACCTCCGACACAATGTGACCAAAAAGAATACTAAATTAAGCCAGATTAACCTTTAGAGAAATTGGCATGTAATTGACGATTATACTGATTTATCATACCGGAGAAACTGACAAGTAATCTCTCTGTATAGTTAGAGCATATCTGGCCTTATGGCCCACATGCTAATTCCACTCACTGCTGGGATAATCTGTATGATTGTGTGCACACCAGGTGCATGTATCAGATTAGAGGATCCTGATAGTGATCATGATCTCTAATAATCTGGCGGAATAACTGAATGGTTAGGATGAAGGACCCGAATGCTGAAGTAGTCTAACATGCTCTAAATGTCCTACTCGGACATCTGTAGCTCATGCATAACTATAGACTTGTGGACAGCTAACTACTTTGTTCTTCTAATTGAACAACTGTAGAGCAGGGCTTAATCGGACTTACTCTCAGGCGATCAGTCCCTAGATCTTCATAGGGAACCTACCAATTTCCTAGTCTTAGTAAGCACTGTGCTAGCGAGTACTACTGATTCCTTATGCCTTCTTCGTATTCACTCAGATCTATACTGTTGTTCTGGGAAATTCTCGATCTTATGAGCAGTTCCGTAAAGACTGACCTTCTCCTAGGAATCTGTATCTGAATATCTTATGAGAACTGGCTGAGGTACTAGTCCGTTACTGCTACTGATGTGGACCCCTCCTTGGGGTACCCACGGTTTTGTCTGACTGGGACGGCTGGCTTACTTGCGGGGTGTTCTACATGATAGCTGCTAGGTCGACTAAGGCTGACTCTCACCTACAAGGCTGGAAAAACAATGTACGACCACTTAACATACCGGAGAATTCTGGTGTTGCTAACCTCTGGAATATGCTTAGTCAGTCTCTATTTCTGGTTCTGGCATATGCGATAACGTTACTGGTCTTTAGGGATGCTTCCCTGCTAATACAGGCGCTAGTTGGTTGTTAGACCGTCTAATTGTGCCCGTATCATCTAACCCCCTGATTCAGGCTACTAACTCTTATGAGCTTTTGAAGTCTAGATCTGGCAACAAGAATATAAGTCCATTAACTCAATAAACTGAGAACTGAGGAAGTTTCTATAGCTTCATACGTGAATCACACTTAACCTGCCCCCTCTTTGGCGAGGGATCCTGCAGTACAATCTGTATATACTTCCTAGCAGCTAACCAAAATCTGTGTGACTGTAACCCGTATTGGCAGCTACTCACAGCATATCTGATATCTGTATATATATATATATATATCAACAACTACGTTCAATACATACTGAATTCTTGTAGTAATACGTAATCTCTGACACGCTTTACTGAATTTCATACTACACATGATATACTACTTCTATAGTCTAATGATATCTCCTGTCCTCTCGTACCATTTCATTGGATTTTCGTCCCATTCTGGAAGCAACAAACACATGTACTTTAGCTATGATCTGCTATTTGAAATTTTGCCACTCTTACAACGTGGGGTCAACATCCGAACCTTGTGGTCTTACTTGGCATTATATTAAGGACCCATGACTGTCTGTTGAACCTTGTCTCTAGGCCACACTAGACTAAAGTTTCTGGGTCGGCACCCTCTTACCTTCTCCTTAAGCGAACATACCGCAACATTCTAAACTACAATCTTACTGTCTCTTAACTGTCAGTCCGAGGCTCAGTCCTTAATACACGATGTTCTATCAATTTGGAGGTCATTCTAATTTCCCCTCAAAATATGGTATTCATGCTTTTTCCCCTTATCTTGCTTAAACTGAGCCTTGGGGTTCACGGTACCTGCCTTACATTTTTAATAAGGTTACTGGTCAAGTCTCAGCCTATACTTCTTCTGGCTTGCAGTCGGACCCATCTGATTCATATGACCTTCCTACCTTCGATATCACAACTGAAATCATAATTGTTATCTTGCAGGTATATCCTGCCGTTGTTAGCGTGTCATGGCGGACTTAGCTATTTTCCGGCTCGACCTTAATTATTATTGGGAGTTCATTACTGACAAGTCTTTTACACCCACTTCGAGTAAGCTAGTAGTCTTACTCGCTCTTCTGACTTATTACCGTGAGGGTCTGCACAACTTATGTAATCATAGGGGCTCTTTACGCTTTCTAACACTTTCTAGAATCAACCAATCCATCTTCACTTACAGCTTACTTTGGGCAACATCGCCTCAATCCTTATGCCCTTTTCTATACTGGAATCAAAACTAAGAGGTAGGAACAACCTTTTCTTACTGCAATGAAACGGAAACATGGAAATGTACCACATCTGAAAGGATGGAGGTGGGAATCCTGCATTTCCCTCTCTTTCTCACATCTATCCGATAATCTAATATTATCTGTCATCTTAATCAGATCTTGTATATCTAACAAATAAATCAACTAGTATATACGCTATGCTTCTGACTTCCTATTCTAAAGTTATAGAAATATACTGGGGATGGTACCGATAAAGGTATCACATTGGGAGGTCCCTAATACCTCCTCCTGTTGCTGTAGTTACCCTACAACTGGCTGGTACCCTCTCCTGCTGCTATATCTGATCTTCTGCATATGATATTGTATCGCTGATCTGTCTCATATCTGTATTCAAAGAGTATGATAAATTTTAGGGACTCAACCCTATATTGTACCGCTCTACAGGACAACTGAATCGAAAGAAAAAGTAACCATCCTATCATGCCTTGCAGCCTCCTGCCTATAGTATGTGGTGCACAACACATCCATAGACAAGACTCTACTTAGCACAGCTCGCAGACTCCCTGGGATACGACCTCCTATGATACCAAGTTTGTCACGCCCCACCCTGGGAGGCATGACGGGCACCTGGTGCCCTACTAAGACCTGAACTGCTGGACTATCTGAGCCTAAGCACTTCTAGTGCTAGGCTGGCTCTAACACTAGATTCAAGAAAACGACGGGCTATATAATGGCTGTAAATACAACTTCCGGCTGACTAGGCCAATAGCCACCTGTAGAAACAACATCTACTTAGAACAACTGAATCAATAGGGAACCTATGCGGGCCGACAAGGCCACCATGCTATCTAGTTACTTCTAAATCAAGAAACAGGTGCTAAACTGCTACGTGACCGGAAAGGTCACCACTACCAACTGAATAAGACCCCACACGACCATCATAAACAAACCAAAACATACACACGGCCTCACACGACCGGTACAGCTAACCACAGGGAATATAAAATCTACAACCCTCTAAGAATACTGATAAGATGGTTGGGACATGGCCCCGACCTACCCATACTGTACAACAAAAGAAAGTAATAAACCTCTAGCTGTCTAGCTCCAGATGACAGGAGTTGATGACTCTGTGTGCTGGATGAAATTACGAGGGATCGGCTCCTCGTCTATGAGTACCTGCAGGCAAGTAATGCAGCGCCCCCAAACGAGCGTCAGTACCCCTAGTACCGAGTATGCAAAGAAAAATAAACATAATTGAAGATAAACAGTAAATTGGTAGTTACTGAAATGACAGAGGATAGCTAAAACTGTCTGGATTAGTAGAATCTGTACCGAGCTTAACTGTACTAGAAAGAAGATAAGAATCATACCTACCGATGCGGCGTCCTACTATTTATCAACTTAATAAATAACACACACTCACATATATATATATAGCATACAAGAACCTATATCATCCCCCATAAGCCGGAAGGTGCCAATCAACATGCAATCTATATACCCCTACCCGGGTCAAACCATCCAAAAATAAATTCACTCCACTCACCAAATAACTACGAGCACCCCGCCAGACCCCTGGGTATGCAACTTGGGCTCTCAGGGCCCCTGACTATAACTGTATCTGAGTTCGGAGGACTCCTGTAACTGTAATCTGAGATCTGTGTCTGTAATCTATAATCTGTGCCCTGGGCGCAAGCACTCGACAGGGTATGCTATAATGCTGATCAGCCTGCTATGGGGAATACTGCATCCCATCTTCGTCCTACTGCGGACGGCATGCCACTCCTTGGAGTGACGTATCCTCACCCTCTGGCGGGCGAGTCGACACAGCTATTAACCTGGGGCGACAAGGGAGCTCTAAGGGTGCCCATATAACACAATCAGGTCTCAACAAACAACAAATATCACATATAACATGTATAATAAATCTGATATTACAGTAAATGTTTTGATATTCAATTCTGACTCTCTGGGTGAGTTAAACTGAATCTGATACTGAGTCTGAAATAATATCTCGCGGTTTAATACTGATTTACTGACTTTTATTCTGAATACGGCATAATAATACAAAACATATTTACTGAATTCACACTAAGCTTAATACTCGGCTTCTGAAACTTTCTTCTAGAATTTATTCTATTTTACTATACGAGAATTACTAACTTGCCGAAGAAATTGGCTTTACATACCTCAGTTGCCGACTTTCTGACTAACTGATGTAGCTCGGCCAATATCCAACTATTTCTTCCAACTGCATTCATATTCATAGCTAAAAGAACTAGATCCATCAATATTCTGGAAGAAAACACTACTTTGAATAAATATATATAGCCCAAACTTTAACTTATTGGAAAACAGCCGAGAACTCGCTATTTATCGAAAGTCCAAAAGGAAGAAATACTCACTTTAGGGATAGGAGTATATCGACACTAATTTGGAGCAATTCCACTTACCTTAGCTCACTAGGATGATGATTCGCCGGTCGAATTTCACGAAACTAACTCCGCAGGAATGCTCCCGGCAGCTTAATACTTCACTACCCAAGATTAATTCGAGTTTGGACCGCGTTTAATAGCGTAAACGGACGGAATTTCATCAAAATACCTCGTGCCCCCTATATTTTGTTTACTCTCTGGAAATTATGAATTAAAATGAGACAAAACCGAAGTGGAGGGGTTTATATACTTGGACCTGAACCCCCTCCCCCTCCGTGGCATGCTGGCCATCGCGGAGGGGAAGCCTCCGTGACACGCTGCCTGTCGCGGAGGGGCTTTGCCCGACTTCCTCTTTAAGTTGCATTTGTCGAATGCGATTTATAAGTCGCATTTGTCGAATGCAATTTATAAGTCGCATTTTCCTTGCGATACTCTGACTTGGCGCTTGTCCAGTATTCCCCCGGGCCTTTTCCTAGCATGTACGGCATTCTAAAACTCTTAACCAACATGCCAGTAGGCCATCTAAATGTCAAGAATTTACGGGTTGTAACACAGTCCCCACGAGTCGTTACCTAACCCCACGACTCGTAGGGTGCCTCGTGGGGGCCTGACAGGGTGATTTTGCCTGTGTTTTTTCAGGAGCATTTTCATAAAGTCTTATGTTCTTAACTTCTAAATTACATCATTTTTAGTATTATTTGGGACGTTTTTAAGGGTTTCTCTTAGTCTAATCTCTCATTGATAGACATGTTGAGAAGAAATTAGATCTTATGGGCTTTAATAATTGAAGGTAAAATATGCATGTCCCTTATGCTTTTGATGGAATTGATTGGGTATGAGGTAAATTATGGTAAAGGCCAAATTGATGCATCCTTTTCATAAATTGGAGTAAATCTCGAAATGGGTTCTATGAAATAACAATGTATGCTTCTTCCATAATCTTGTTGTAGATGTATAAGTTATAGGTTAAGTATATAGCTTCCCGTAAGTCTAGAATATGTGAATCAATTTATGCATGTTAAGATTCGAATTTGATCTATGGATCATGAATGACGTATGATACAAGTTGAATGATATGAAGCCAAAACTTAATGAGGTGGAAGTATAATGCATGATGTGAATCTATAGACACTCACTAATGTAAGATGTTTGAAGAAAAATTGATGTGGCTTTATGATGATAAAGCATGAGAATGCTGTTTTCAGAATGTTGGGCTTGTTGTTAGTAGAAAGCAGCCCTAACCCCTTTTAAATGAATGTTGTATTATGAAAGCAGTGTATGATATGTTCTGACTAGCTGTAGTAGCATAGACCAGATACACAATGTCAGACCAGTGTTCCTCATGTTCTAGTCAGCTAGGGACTCTCCATATTCGAGAATGTTTCCCTTGGTCAGCTCGGGATACCCCGTAGCAGAGAGTGACTCCTTAGTTTAGTCGGGATCCTCTGTAGCAGAGAGTGAATCCTTAGTTCAGTCAGGATCCTCCATAGTAGAGAGTGACTCCCTAGTCAGTCGGGATCCTCTATAGCAGAGAGTGACTCACTAGCTCAGTCAGGATCCTCCATAGCATAGAGTGACTCCCTAGCTCAGGTGGGTTTCTCCCTAGTAAAGAATGATTCCCTTAGTTAAGTTATCAGCATGATTCAGTTCTGTATGAGTCGGATTTCAGATTATGAAAGATTTAAAATAATGAGAATTAGGTTTAGTTATCAGTAGTGATCCATACAGTGTGTGATGCTAGTTTTAGATTCAGCTTTTATTAAACGTTCAGAACTTGACCCTTATGCATACGTTCGATAATGTTTCATAAAATGAGATCCAAAGAAAGTTTATGTAAACCAATGTATATGTGAATCATAAGAGGATAGTGGCATGTTAAATCAGTTATGCTGATGTACTTGGTTATTTTCTTATTGTATATTTGTATATTTAATTATCTATTTTATCCCATATGCTCAGTACATTCCAAGTACTGACCACACGGCTTTTGTGTTATATCGTTTCATGATATAGATTCAGGTCTCCGGACTCAGCCTCGTGGTTAGATACGCTTCGTTCCCTCTCAGCCTCCAGTGATGAGTCCTCATCTCCCGAGGACGTTATTTATGTTTCTGTTTTCTTTATGTTTTAGTTTCATATTTTAGGAGTTAGCCGGGGTCTTTTCCCAGCAACTCATCAGTTTAGTTGAAGGCTTTCAGACTTGTCTAGATAGACGCAGCATTGTATCAGGTGTAGTTACAATCGTCCTTATGGTTTATGTTAGAATATTGCAGTTAGCTTTTGCCTATGATTGTTATTAGTCACTTTTATTGTCAAGTGATACGTCATGATTATGCCATAGGTTGACTTGGAGCCTTTCGGGGTTCCTTGTCCTGTGTTACGACTAGGGTGTGAACTCGGATCATGACAAACTTGGTATCAGAGCAAAGGTTTAGAGTGTCCTAGGGTGTCTGAAAGTCGCGTTACGTAGAGTCTTCTTCATGGGCGCGAAACGCGCCACACTTATAACGAAGAGGATACGAGACTCTTTAGGAATGTTCCCTTTCTTTATGATTCTTATCGTGCGTAGAGTATGAATCTCTAAGCAGTTCCTTCCCTAACTCATGCTTTACGTGCTTGCATATAATGCCTCCTAGACGTGCAAATGAAAGGAGAAATGGTAATGATCGCCAACAAGCACCACCAACCCTGGCGAACTCGATGGACGACCATGTTACCCATGTCGAGTTTCAGGAAATTCTTAATATGTTGGCATGGGCCGTGACCGCCCAGATTAACCAGCAAACTATGGATCGTATCCCCCAGAATGGGAATGTAGTGGCAACAAGAGTAAGATATTTTCTCCGAATGAACCCACTCGAGTTCTTCGGATCAAAAGTAGACAAGGACCCGTATGAGTTCTGGGAAGAGATTCAGAAGATTACTCACATCATGGGAGTGACAGGAATTGAGAGCACAGACATAGCCCCGTAGGTTGGGATAAATTTAAGATCGCGTTCCTGGACAGGTTTTTCCCTAGAGAGTTGAGAGAGGCTAAGGCGAAAGAGTTCATTAACCTGAAATAGAATGACATGACAGTTCAAGAGTACGCGTTGGAATTTACCTGGCTATCCAAGTATGCCCCGAAGATGGTAGCGGACTAGTGGGCTAGAGTGAGAAGGTTCGTGAATGGAGTGTCAGACTCCTTTCTTAAAGAGTGCAGGAGTGCTATGTTGCACAGGGATATAGACTTTTCACGTTTGGTGATATTCACATAACAAATAGAGGCGGATCAAGTGAAGGAAAAGAGAGAAAGGACAAGAGGGCCCGGAAAGGAGATTCAGAGTCCTCTTCGCTAAGGATGAGTGGTAGATACGTACCAGTTGTGGAAAGGACCACTTGGGAGAATGTATGGCTGGATCGGATGTTTGTTTTTGGTGCGGCCAGTCAGGCCATAAGCACCGAGATTGTGCAACAGCAAAGCAAGGTGAGAATAGATCATCGGCCATTTCTTTAGTAGCATCGATATCCCGTTCATTTTAGCAAGGTGTGTCATCTAGCTTGGGTGGCGGACGTCGTCAAAATCGCTCCTATGCCATGACAACACACCAGGATAAGGGCTAGTCGCCAATAGTGGCCACAAGTATGTTGTGAATCTTGCATAACTCTTTGTATGTTACTAGCCCCAGAACCCTAGTACTAAATAAGGAGATTATAGTTGTTGTTGAGAAGAGGTTATTGATGTGTGATGTGAATAGCTGTTAATGTGAGATTGGCCGTGATGGTTAGAGGTGAAAGGGGGATTTACGATCAGCCATGGACTCTCCACAGTCGAAAATGTTTCCCTTGGTCAGCTCGAGATCCTCCGTAGCAGAGAGTGACTCCCTAGTTCAGTTGGGATCCTCCATAGAAGAGAGTGACTCCCTAGTTCAGTCAGGATCCTCCATAGCAAAGAGTGACTCCCTAGTTCAGTCGGGATCCTCTATAGTAAAGAGTGACTCCCTAGCTCAATCAGGATCCTCCATAAAAGAGAGTGACTCCCTAGCTCAGTTGGGTTTCTCCCTAGTAGAGAATGATTCACTTAGTAATGTTATCAACATGATTCAGTTCTGTATGAGACAGATTTCAGATTATGACCGATTTAAAATAATGAGAATTAGGCTTAGTTATCAACAGTGATCCATACAGTGTGTGATGCTAGTTTTAGATTCAGCTTTTATTAAACGTTCAGAACTTGACCCTTATGCATAAGTTTGATGATGTTGCATAAAATGATATCCAAAGGAAAGTTTCATGTATACCTATGTGTATGTGAATCATAAGAAGATAGTGGCATTTAAATCAGTTATGCTGATGTACTTGGTTATTTCCTTATTGTATATTTGTATATTTAATTATCTATGTTATCCCACATGCTCAGTACATTCCAAGTACTGACCGCACACCTTTTGTGTTATATCGTTTCATGATATAAATTCAGGTCTCTAAACTCAGCCTCGTGGTTAGATACGCTTCGTTCCCTCTTAGCCGCCAATAGTGAGTCCACATCTCCCAAGGACGTGATTTATGTTTATGTTTTCTTTATGTTTCAGTTTCAGATTTTAGGAGTTAGTTGGGGGTTTTCCCAGCAACTCATCAGTTTAGTTGAAGGTTTTCAAACTTGTCTATATTGACGCAGCATTGTATCAAGTGTTTTTACAATCGTCCTTATGGTTTATGTTAGACTATTGCAGTTAGTTTTTGCCTATGTTTGTTATTGGTCGCTTTTATTGTCAAGTGATATGCCATGATTATGCCATCGGTCGACTTGGAGCCTTTCGGGGTTCCTTGTCCCATGTTACAACTAGGGTGTGAACTCGGGTTGTGAAAAAATCTCTGCAAACACCCTCTGATGCTCTAGCAAGCATCTCAAAAGCCCCTCTATTTCTTCATCTCCTATGGAAATATGGAACTCCTCTAATGATGATTTTCCTAAATCATCCTGTTCCAAATCTAAAAAATTTTCTCTCAAAAAGCCTAAAACCGTTTCATTAATTGATTGCAACCCTGAAGATATGCAACTCTTCTGGAATAGTGCAGAAAAGTCCAAATTCATGGCATTCAAGAATAGACCTTCTGCACCTGATAAAATAATTTGTCTTGAGCAATTGGAGAACTCACATTGTTCTGTCAGTAAGTACTTCTTTTTCCAGAAATTAGATACTATGTTCTTGTTGTATGATGTTGGGCATATTTTATGCCCATTTTCCATATTTTACCTATGTTTTGCATTATTTTAAGATCATAATCCCTATGAAATGTATGAATTCTTATTCTCGTGTGTCTTCTGAGCTAATGAATGTTTGTAGATGCTTTGAGCAGGAAACCAAGGAAAAGGACTCAAAAATAACTCAAGGTGTGAAGAAGAAGAGTTTGCGGAAGTCTACCTGGGGCTATGGCTGGCGTGGCGCGCCCAACAGTTGTGTTACAGAGAAAATGCACCAAAGTTGGTGTTATGAATGGTGTTGGGTGCTAGGTACCTTAGCTTCAGAAACGAGAATTTTACTAACATCTTGGCTAGATGGATAGCGTGGAGGCCCAAAAGCACTCTAGACTTAGGAAATTTTCCTAACATTCTGGTGATATGATGAGAGTGGGGCGCCAGAAGGGTCTTGAAGTTCACAATTTTGACTAACATTCTAGTCTATGGTGAGAGTAGGGCATTAGAGGTTTTCAAAAGTGCAAAAATTTGGCTAAGTCCTTGGTTATATGGTGAGAGTGAGGTGCCAAAGGAATTTCTTCAGTGGAATTTGACTAACTTTGTGCTGCTATACATTGGGCGGCATGCCAGACCCTCCTCGATGGTATTTTACTAATTTTTAAGTCGAACACTTAAGGGAAAAAGCATCATTTAAAGGTTCACCTATATATATAACATCTAGGGCATTTTTAGCACATCAGACTTCATTTTGTTTGACCGTAGAAGGTTGTAAACGCATATTTTTAAGGAGAGACAAGTTTCTACTTAGTTTTCTTCTTTACTTTCTTATATTATTGAGAATGATGATGATTTCTATGTTTTTTAACTTGTCTATGAGTGGCTAAACGCCCCTCTAGGATTTTGGCCACAGTTGATGGTTGAAGTTTTAAAGACTATTGATTGTTAGTTTTGATTCTTAATAAAGGTTGTTTATATTTACTTGTTTATAATTGTTTATTCACTAGCCTGATCAACTTGTGAGTAATTCCATTGGCTTTAGATTGAAATTGGGAAAGGAAACCAAAAGGGTTAAAAGTAAATATAAAATAGGAATTCGAAGATCCTTTAGCCCATTGGTTGGAAGTTAGAAGTTGTTGAGGACAGGGATATACCCTTCAACCCTGTTTAGTTGAAATACAAGTAGCCATAATCGTTGTTTCATGTTTCTCTTGCTATCATAAGGATATAGGCGTTAGGGTTTATGAGATAGTTCTTGGATGCTCGGGAGAATAGCAAGAAATGGGATAGTAACTTGCAGCTAGCAATCTTAGGAGAAATCAATTTAACTAATCATGTCTTGAGAACTCAACCTGATATGAAAGTGCCAATTCTCTAGATTTCCATCATCATTTGAAATACAAACAAGTCTGCAACAATCTTTGCTCTCTAGTTTAAGTTTACATTTAAGTCTTTAGTAGTTTAATTTTCCAAACCAATTCCCCAATTATATTTGTCTTGTTAGAATAGCGAAGTGAAGAATTAACCTTAAAATAATTGATTTGACAAGACTCTAAGGGATCGATAATCGAGACTTTTAGTCCTATATTACTTGATGTGCTTGCATGCGTTTGGGCGGCATCACTATATAAAAATGAAGTGTTTGAAGAATCAGTCAGACTGTTCTTGTAAATATGAGGGTTTCTAATAATAGCGGTAAACTCGAAACCCTAATTTTGGGTAGTCGAATTGTGTTAAGTCAATTTCTATTTGAAAAAGTCTTCAATACAAAATTTTCTAGTTATGTATCCTTTTTTATTGGGTTGTAGCCTGATGATTTTGAGGTTTCTCTGGATGAAGCCAAGTCATTTATTGCTGAAGAAGGAACAAATCTCGCAGACTTTGGCCCCTCTACTATTTGTTTTGAAAACTGCATCATTGCTTACATTGTTGCTACCACCTCGCTCCCCCGAAAAGGATCTCTGAGCTCTTTATTTGGTAGAGACATCTTTATGGTTTACTATTTTCTCAAAAATGTGAGAATCAACTAGGCTGTCTGGTTCCTTAGCAACATGATGGAGAGTTGCAAAGATACTGGAGGAAACAACAATCTACCCCATGGAATGATAAGCTCTCGCATCCTGAAGGTCATTGGCATTGATCTGACAAAATATCCTGCCAAAACAATTTCTTCCACTTATGACAATCGGGCATTTGCCAGCACGGGGTATGTTTTCTCTAAAGGGAAGTGGCACAAAAATGTTGGATGCAAACCTAAGCTTAAAATGGTCGTTGAAGAAATCCCATCCAGGATCGACTCTAGTGATGCTCTGAATGTCTCTATAGATAGTCCCCTAAAAGATGCTCCAAAAATCAAGTAAAACTTGGATATAGTGGTAGATGACCTGCACAAAATCAAACCTCTTTATATCAGGTAGCTTCAGCAACAGCCAACACTGGCGAGGAATGAGTCAAGATGAGGAGTCAGGTTACTCTTTTGCAGCATGAGGGAGTGAAATCCTTCAACTTGGTACAGAAGCAAGTTGAATCTGGTGCTGCTTGAGCTGAACTCTCCAACAATGAACTCATTGTATCCGTCCAGAACTCCTATTACATCCCTCTCCAAAAGTGCTGAAAAGTCTAATCACACTTTCTCCAAGCGCATTATCAATACCCTCAAGCAGTTTTGGGGAAGATCTTAACTGTTTTTTCTCTTATGTGGTCTCCAAAATTATTTACCCCTGTTGTGGACATCCTCTCTCTCCTTTCTAGTTTTTGTTCAAAACACTTCTCCCTTTTTTATGCTGAAGGGGGAGAATTATGAATGTTCTATCTTCCTGCCTACTTTTTCCTCTGGTTGTTAATGAATGATTTCTATTGGTGGGTGGTTATTTTATAGGTGGATGGTTGCTTACCAAATTCAGTTATTGTTGATTAGTTTAATGATACTCTTTGCTCGTATAGTATGTTGATTACTATGCTTCACTAACTAGCTCATTACAGTTAGTCAGAGTGTGTTTTCTTTTTAGAACTCTCTAGATCATTAAGATAAGGGGACCATCTCTAAATGAGGGGGAGCCTACTCAAAATAAATCATCTCACTATACTCGGGGAAGTAAAAACCTCTGTAACTCAAAATTTTCATCATCAAAAAAGGGGAGATTGTTAATTTTAATGCTCGTTATCTTAATGATGACAAGGATTCATAATGCAAGAATCAAGAATATGTTGCAACACTATAATCGAGCAAGATTCAGTTTTAGAACAGAAGTAGTAGCAATCAATCAAATCTATTCTAAATATAGAACAAATTAAGAAAAAGAACAAAAAATCAGAAGAGCAAATCAACTAGAAGATTCTATCAACTTCCCGTATGGAAAGCCAACTCAGCAAGGATCAAGACGCGCACATTAGCAAGGAAGTTAAATGGAAAAACATCAAGAAAGGAAAGCAGATCCCTCGTTAAAGACATACAAGGAAGGATGACCTCAGACGCGTGATCAGATCCAATCCACTTAAGTAAAATGTCTATTCAAAGGAAAGAAAGCCATCTGTCATCCCTACTATACATGGAAGGAAGACACCAAACATATCTTTCATTTATTGAAGACTGCAAATCAATTTTCATCAAGATCTTAATCATATACTCTCATTAAATGTGATTGAGAAAAATTTCTTAGGTTACCCTAAAGAGCTTATCAATAAAGATCAAAGGAATTGATCCCCCTGCCTTTCAAGACCTTTTCAAGACACTACAAAACTCTAGAAAGACTCATAAGAAAAGAGCCTAACTTCACTTGGACAAGTCTGACATCTCTACTTCTTACAAAATCACTGTAATCTGTAATAGTTATTAGTGAGAACAAAAGAAAGAATAGTTAGGTAGATATACGACTAGAGGCTGTGACAAAATCTATTAGAACTAAATCCAACTCAGTTAACTCTATTTGATCACGAAACCTCTTCTTGTACATACATCTTCAAAGAGCTCTAAGGGAACCCTTGTAATCCAAGGGAACTGGACCAAGCACCAACCCTAGTGATCTGAAGTAGTATAAATTGTTTTTATTTTTATGCTTGATTACTTATCACTATTTTTTATTGTTGGTCAATTTTTTTACAGGATCACAGTTAACTTAAAGTGTTCGACAGTTGACAAACTGTCTTCATTTTGGAAAAAGTTAAACCCCCCCTCTTTATTATCAGTTTTATATAACAACATGTTAGAATTTCCTATTTAATAACGTATAGGTAAAAATAATTTGATTCTATCTTGGAAAGATTTTTTTATATTAGTTAGACTTAGATAGTTTAATGACTACTTCTAAATAGTAAGAAATTAATTAAATAACTATTCTTAAATATATTAAGAGAATAATGAAATTACAATTTTGTGCAATGTGAACTTTATTTTAAAGGGGTAAAAAACTCAATCAATATTTTTTTAAGGATCTTCATGTCTTTAATATAGTTGAAATAAGAAAATATTTAAGAAATAAAATTTTAATCAATTTTCAAAACTAAATATTTAGGAGTTCTTACCTCTAAAAAATAAGTAAAGATTAAATAACTATAAGGATAATAATTAAGTAATAATTAATTTAGAAAAATAGTAAATGATAACTTTATCTACTGTAAAGTCTTTTAATGAAAGACAAGAAATTAACTCGACATGTTTAAGGACCTTCGTACTTTTAATATAGCAAATACTAATTTCTACAAATGTGTGCTACACGTTAATATCATAGTTATTAATAACCTACATGCAGGAAGAAAGAATGTTTTCAAAAATAATTGATGTTATTACATTAAATAATCAGAAAATATTTTATGTACAAATGATACTTTGTATAAATTTAAGTGAATAATTAAGAGGTAAGTGGTAACCTAAGCACATTTGTTTTTTTACCAATAACTCAATTATAGTTATGATACTTAAAATCATTGCAAGCCCAATTCCTTAGGAACTTTTTCAAAACTTGAAGAATCGAATTAAATATATCATTTTCAGGATCATTAAATTATATTTCACTAGTCAGACAGTGTAATCACATATAAAGACGAACTACACCGTACAAAGTCACAGTCTAAAATAATACCTTGTTACAGCTGTAACAACTCCAGAGAAGTTGTAATACTCTGGAAGTTCCTAAGACTAGACTCGGGAATTTAAAATGAGAACAGTAGAAAAATATGAATTATGACTCAGAACAAGTCGTGGGAAGGAGTAACGAGCCGTAGGAACCACTCGTGGTCAGAATCCTCAACAGGAGGCTCAATAGTAACGAGTTCAGGCATGACCCATTAGGTAATGTAATGGGTCGTAGTTTGAGGTCGCCGTTTGTCTCTGAGATACCAGGGTTGGATGGTACGAGTCTTGGTACGACTCGTTATAAGGAACAATGAGTCATGGTAAGCACTCATGAGGAGCTATAATGAAAAGTAGCACAGAGGCAAGGATGGGTCCAATGACCTATGGTTTGAAGATATGAATCGTTGGTTGACTCATTGTAGGAGTTTTAGAAACTGTACATGTGGAGTCAGTGCTGACGGCAAGAAGAGACAACGGGTAGTTGTGTCGAGTAATGACTCATCCTGTCGAGTCGTCATTTGAAGGTCTAAGAATTGAGGAAATTTTGGAAGAAAGCAACGGATGGTAACCACGAGTCGTGGGAATGAGGTATAACTTGTGGTATAAGTCGTGGTCACTAGAAGTGTTCCATTTTCAAATTTTTCATTAAGAGTATTTTCATAAATCTAAGCTCTGAGGTCCTAAATTATGTCATTTTAAGCTTAGTTAGGAGAGTTTTAAGGGTGATTAACCTATTCTAACCCATTCCCTCCCTATGTATGCAAACTAGAGGATTTCTAAGGGAAGATCAAGCCTAGAACTTCCCAATTTCTTCTCCAATTCCTTTGGGCTTTCAAAGGAGAGTGTAAGATCAGATTACCCAGGTGTGTAGGGTTGTAAATGAGAGTCCCTCTTCACTCTCATGCCCAATTTCCCTCTATGTTTATGAATTCAAGTATTAAAGTAAATTTGATGATCTTATGGGGTTTTAACCCCAAATTCATGAAATTCTCCTTAATTTTATTATGGGTCAATTCCCTTCATGTTCTAAATTTTGTTCTAAGATCTATGGACAGTTTTTATATTTAAATTATGTATTTATTTTATGGTCCCAAATCTCAATCAATCTATGCACAATTATGCAAAGTTTCATAAAAACTTAAGTTATGATTCTATTATGATTTTGATCTTCCTAAGCATAAGTTATGATTTATGCTTCATGTTATGATTTCTCTTCAAATACTCTTAATGGATTTATGAATATCAAGTATATGAATATTCAGAAGTATGCATGGTCTTCCTGATTTATGAAATGATTTTTAGCCGACTCACGAGCCCTTAATTCATGGCTAATCATGTATTACAAGTATGATCAAGTATGTTATGATTTATTTATCCATGAAATTTATGAATGGTTTCACAATTATGATATGAGCCCTCATGTGCATGTTTTTGAGAGTAGTGTCTAGCACTGAGTAGAACCGCCATTCAGGTAAACCCTGTGGTCTCAGAATAACGTGCCACCGTAAGTATATACATATATTTTTGGATCCCCTATGATATAACATTATGCACTTTCCTTGCCTGGAAAGCTTGGGATGGCTCTGCCCACTTGAGCAAAATAGTTAGGGCATCATGTAAGCTCTATATGATGGTGTCGGTTAAGATGAGTTCTCCTAGTGTTTCTTATGATTTATGCATTGTTAACTTTATGTTACTTTGGCTCAAGTTATGTTTTTATAAGGTTTCTCTTATGACTATGAATATGACTAGATTATGAATGGTTTGAAAACCTAAAGCCCTCATGTTTATATTATGATATTTACTTCATGTTCATGTTGTCCTACTCATATGAACTCTTATGTATTTTTAACTATCCATTTTACTTACCTTGCATATTTAGTACATTCCAAGTACTGACCACATACTCTATGCTATATCATTTCATGATATAGGTCCGAGGGATCAGTCTCAGCCACATCATTAGTCTTGCTTTTCTTTCAGACGATTTTAGCCAGTATTGTTGTGTCCTCATCCTTCGAGGACATTCAGTTATCCATTGTTATGCTATTTCAATTACAGACCTTTTTCTAGCTAGTTGGGGATGTTGTCCCATCAGCTCATTAGTTATGCTAGAGGCTATTCAGACAATATGTAGAAAATCATCTTGTAAGTGTTAATTATGTTTTAGATTGATATATATGTAGATTTCCGCTTAAGCATGATTTATTATTTCAGTTTCCACTTGTTGTATGCTCTTAGTTGCTATGTTCATGTCATGGGTCAACTTGGAGCCTCTCGGGGTTCCTTGTCCCGTGTCTCTATCTGGGCCTATGTTCGGGTCGTGAAAAACTTGGTATCAGAGCATTAGGTTTTGAAGTGTCCTAGGGTGTCTGGAAGCCACGTTAAGTAGAGTCTTTTCATGGGTGTGAAGTGCACCACACTTATGATATAGATGCTATGAAATATTTTAGGAAATTTCCCTTCTTTCATGATTCTACCTCGTGCTATGAGTTCAACTCTCTCCATTCCTTTACCTTGTGTTATATGCATGTGCAGATATATGTCTCCTCAAAGAACCAACAGGAGTCAGCCATCTCCACCAACTCCAACGAATTCCTTGTTCGAGCAAGTTATGGATGCAGAGCTCGGGCCGCTTTTAGAATGTTGATATAGGCTGCAACCACTCAGTTTAATGTTAATTAGCCGACAATCGCATCTGTGGATCCTATTGAAAAGATGGAGGGAAACTTGGGCTTGGGACTTCACGGGAAAAAGTCTGTTTGAGTTTGGGGGTTCGAGTATGGATGGAGAGTTCAAAGGGGGTGAAAAAGGAAACAAAAGGCCCTGGACTGAATACTTTGAGAGTTCCCAGCAAGGGTCAAGTAGTGGAAGTCACTCTTAGGCCCCCCAGAAGTCTTGCTCTCTAGTTTGGGGGAGCAAGCCTAGGGTAAGGGAGGTTACATACCTAGCATGCAGAAGATGTGGGAAGAACCACCTAGGGAAGTGCTTGATAGGCTTAGAAGATTGCTTTTGGTGTTGCCATCCCGGTCATAAACTCAGAGGTTGCTGGTCGGCTAAGTAGAGTGGCCAGGGAGGATGTGCCCCGACCACCCCTCCATCAGCCCTATCTGTTCGATCTGTTTCGCAACTACACACAAGTGCACATGGTCGAACAAGTAGTAAAATGTCTAAAGTAAGCCAAGTATCGATCCCACTTGGACTGAACCAAGATAATAATCAAATTAAGTATTAATGAACTCTAACTCTAAAAATGCAGACAACAATTTTAAAGAGGATTTTGAGAGTTTGTTTCGTAAGTTATACTAATCTAAAACAAAATGATAAAATGAGTATGAACTATAGTAATGAGCAAGCTGAGGCCAAACGAACATGCAGGGAAGTAATTTATCGATACAATTCGGTTAATCTTTCCTTCGGTTGCTAGTCAAGAATTATTGCCTGTGGAGAGAAACTTTTGTATTCTACCCAACTTAAGAATCATGAACCTTCAACCTACATTTCTGTGATAAAAGAATTTCATTTTCTAGCCATACGACACCGATTCCTTAATTGACTAATACAACTTTCAGATATATTTCTATTCTGAAGGTAAATCAATTCTCAATTTTCCCAAACTAAGAAGAGATCATATCCTACCAATTCACAACTTTCCAATTTCTTTCCTTTTCAAGATAAAATTGGATTTTTTAGATATACATTAACATTGGCCAGACATTAATGCAGTAAGAACAAGAATTGATAGAACAACCATGAAAGAAAAGATGAAAAACCAAAATGATCAACAATTACATTCCACTACAAATGTTCAAACCTCAGAAAGAAGTGAATTTAGCCACTCATTTGTCGATTAAACATCATCAAATGAGTATAAATCATACAATCAATTGAAATAAAGGAGAAAGAGTTAGAGAAGAACCTTAAGAATTTCGTCCCCTCAACTGCCTGTAACCCACGTCCTTGCTCAACTAAGTCAGAATTATTAAAAATAAACCTAAGTGTGCTATTTGAATTGTAAAGCTCCCAGGGTCCTTGAGCTTTGTTGGCAACCTGTTCTGTATCCGGGAAGTGCACTCCTCAGTAAGCGCCATCGTAGCGTACTTCGTCAGCCTGCTTTTGTTCGCCACGATGTCCTTGATATACTTTGCATACTTCGGCACTCCCTGCAAAACATCAACAAGAGGTAAATTAATGTGTACCTGTTTAAGCACCTCCATGAACTTTTTGAAACACGCTTCCTCTTTCTGTTTCTTTAATCTTTGAGGGAACGAGAGTGGTGGTCTTTCTGCTTCAGCTGCCTTCTCCTTCCCCCTCTCATCATTTTGTTCCCTTTCTTTCTCCACTGCTCCTGACTGCTGAGGTGGTCTTTCTGGTTCCACCTCCTTGAGTTGTAAACCACTCCTTGTGGTCACTGCATTTACTTGCTTGGGATTCAAGTCAGTGTCACTCGGTAGTCCTCCTCTTGGCCTGGTGTTTTGAGCTCCAGCTAGTTTCCCAAACTGGTACTCCAACGCCTTTGTAGCTAACTGATTGTTCTTTACATCTGCCGCCAATGTCACATAGTCAGCCTGTAATTGAGCTTGGTTAGCTATCATTGTTTTAAACATCTCCTCAATGCTGGGTGGTGGTGGAGGAGGAGGTGCATTGTTTCTTCTGTATTGAGTCTGATAGTTTTGCTGCGCTCCTTGATTTCTCTACACACCTTGATTCGAACTCTGCCCTTGATGGCTGCTACTACCCCAGGAGAAATTCGGATGACTCCTCCAATTAGAGTTGTAGCTATTGCCATACTGTTGGTGATTATTTCTCTGTACATTACAAACAAAGTTCACTAAATATGGATTTGCACCACAACACTCAGCTGAGTGTTCATTACTACCGCATACTTCACACCAAATCTGTTGCACTACATTAACTGGGGCTTGAGGTTGATTCAAGCTCATATTGCTGAAGTGGGTATTGAGTTGATTCTGTAACGCAGCTATCTATGCAGCGATAGCTGTAAAACCATCCACTTCCAAGACTCCTGCCGCTTTCCTTGTTCCTCCTCTAGAAGAGTCCGCATTCCACTCTAGATTTCCCTGCGAAATACGATTTAACAAAGTATACAACTCCTCATAAGTCTTTTCTAATGCTTGTCCCCCAGCTGCTGAGTCTAGCAAAATTTTTGTGTGGGGTTCCAAACCCTCTATGAAAGTATGCACTAGCACATCATTGCACTGGTGATGGTGAGGACAATCCCGTAAAATGGATTTGAATCTTTCCCAAGCTTGATATAGATTCTCCCCCTCTCTTTGTTTAAAACTTAGAATATGACTTTTAAGTCTTCCTGTTTTCCCGGGTGGAAAGAACCATATCAAAAATTTTCTTGCAAGATCATCCCAAGTGGTGATGGAATTAGGTGGCTCAGCTTTCAACCACCTCTTTGTTTCTCCCAATAGTGAAAATGGGAACAATGTAAGCCTTACATAATCAGATGATACTCCATCGGGGATGTAAGTGTCACTTATCTCCAAAAAGTTTTGGAGATGTTGTTGTGGATCCTCGTGAGGGAGACCTGTGAATTGCCCGCTGGTGTGCAGCAATTGCACCATATTCTGTTTAAGCTCAAACCTCCCTCCTGGCTCGGGTTTGCGAATACTTGATGTAACATTGTTAGTATGTGGGATTGCCACTTCACGAACCGGCCTAGCTGCCATTTCCTCGGGCACTAGCACTGCCCTTACAAGTGGTGGATTTTGTTGTTTCTCCAGGATTGTTTGTCTGAGCAACTGCAGCTTCTTCTCTAGAGCTTCTCTTCTTTGATGATGAAATTGTCTTTTTGGCTCTAAGTATGAATCCACCAGCTCCTTGTCTCTTGCCAGTGTTCAACAGAATTCAATATCCGCAAAAGACAGGATAAGATCAAGTTGTCAACACTAATATAGAAATCGTAAACTAACACTTAAGAAAACAATTTTACCAATTGTCAGTCCCCGGCAACGACGCCAAAAACTTGTTCGATCTGTTTCGCAACTACACGCAAGTGCACGTGGTCGAACAAGTAGTAAAATGGCTAAAGTAAGCCAAGTATCGATCCCGCAGGGACTGAACCAAGATAATAATCGAATTGAGTATTAATGAACTCTAACTCTAAAAATGCAGACAACAATTTTAAAGAGGATTTTGAGAGTTTGTTTCCTAAGTTATACTAATCTGAAACAAAACGATAAAATGAGTTTGAACTATAGTAATGAGCAAGCTGAGGTCAAACGAACATGCAGGGAAGTAATTTATCAATACAATTCGGTTAATCTTTCGTTCGGTTGCTAGTCAAGAATTATTGCCTATGGAGAGAAACTTTCGTATTCTACCCAACTTAAGAATCATGAACCTTCAACCTACATTTCTGTGATAAAAGAATTTCATGTTCTAGCCATACGAAACCGATTCTTTAATTGACTAATACGACTTTCAGATATATTTCTATCCTGAAGGTAAACAATTCTCAATTTTTCCAAACTAAGAAGAGATCATATCCTACCAATTCACAACTTTCCAATTTCTTTCCTTTTTAAGATAAAATTGGATTTTTTAGATATACATTAACATTGGTCTGACATTAATGCAGTAAGAACAAGAATTGATAGAACAACCATGGAAGAAAAGATGAAAAACCAAAATGATCAACAATTACATTCCACTACAAATGTTCTTAACCTCAGCAAGAAGTGAATTTAGCCACTCATTTGTGGATTAAACATCATCAAATGAGTATAAATCATACAAACAATTGAAATAAAGGAGAAAGAGTTAGAGAAGAACCCTAAGAATTTCGTCCCCTCAACTGCCTGTAACCTACGTCCTTGCTCAACTAAGTCAGAATTATTAAAAATAAACCTACGTGTGCTATTTATAGTGGGAATTTTTCCCGGAATAACAAGCAACGTGTCACAGAGTACATCGCAGAGCACTGCCTTTGTGACACGGTGCAAACACGGACCCTCACTGGAAATTTATGTTCCAGGTAAATATAAGCAACGTGCCACAGCATGTAACGTGGGGCTCGGCCAACGTGCCACGGCACCGTCGCGAACCTTCACTGGAAATTTGCCAAAATAAATCATTCGAGGCAGACTGCCTCCGCGATGGCAGCGTGACACGGCTCCATCGCGGAGCCCCTATATTTGCTGCTTTTCCTTGACCTTTTCCACTGCTCGCTTCTGAGTCCATTCCCGATTTTCACCAACATGCAACTTAGCTTCCTAAAATTACATTTTTCCTGCAAAACAACACTAATCATGTTGGTGAGTATAAATTCATATTTTAACTACAAATCACATGAGAATGTACAAATAACGTTAGATAAACAAGACGAAATAGAGCATTTGAGCATCACTTGGGCATATAAATCTGCCCAAGATCACTTACCCCACACTTAAAACCTTGTTCGTCCTCGAACAATACTCTCGCATCTCATGCAATTGACACCCATGTATAGCTACTTTGGCTCGACAATTCAAGCTATGGTTATACCGATTATTTTAATATAGTAAATCATCACGAAAACATGCATAGTCCCATCAATACCATGACATTCACCATATCAAGACCTCCTATACTCAAGAATCGACTCTTGATCTCGGCAAACTCATGCAAATCAACTGATCAAGACATCGGAAACGAAATTCAATCTCTCGTCAAGCATGTGCCCTCACAACACAAAAGAATTTCCCCCTTTTCAATAATACGATCTCAAAGCATTACACTTCAAGGTATATGAACACAATTTCGCTCTCTCTCCCAAAGAATTCGCATGCATCATGTCATGAACCATAGGCTTGCCTCTAGTGTATTACTCCACTAATATAAGGAAGCGTGATGTAAGATCACGTAGGACTTAACAGGTTGTACTGTAAGCTAAGGAACTAGTAAATACTGGGATAACCAATAATATCATCCAGCCTCCTTAAGCGCTTTTCAATACATCCTACCATTATTATGGGCATTGTTTCTTCCTTCATCCTCCCACTCTTGAAGTCTTTCTTTATTTTTGTTCCCATTTCTTTAAGCACACTCGACTTAATAACAATGATTAGTTATACATCTTCATTTTATTTAAATTCGGCAAGTGCACCTTTGACCTTATCTTTACTTTCACCACTTCCACTTTTCCTTTCTTTTCACACTTTTCACTCCTTGACACTGTGGGAAAATTATTTTCCTTGAGAGCTTAAGAGTTTTGGATCAAATTCACAGATAATGAAAAGAAGGGATTAAGCTTGGTTTCTACCTCTTCAACGAAAGAAAAAAATAGGCTAAAGGCTCAATGGGGCTAACTAGGATGTATTCAAGGTAGGTATGATAATGGAAAAACTTTCGGTTAAATCAAAGAAATGCCTACATCCTTTCCTACACTACACATCCTTCATTTCGTTTCGTACACACACCAGGAAAGTTCTAGTCAATTCACAATAGCATGGAAGAATCGAAAGCTCACCTCACACTCATTGCACATGCTCAACTCAAGACTTATTCACAGACTCTTCAATCAGCTAATTACAAGAATTCAATATTAAGCCTCAATCACACCAAATCGAACTCTATGGCCTAGGTATCTCAACATGTTTCACATTTGCATGCTTTCATACAAATCATCTTTGCATCTCAATATCATGTACAAAACGCAACAAGAATTCTGAACCATGAAGTAGCGACACGATTGGGAAACAAACAAAAGAATGAAAATAAAAGAAAAGAACAAAACTACTCCTATCGACTATATTTCCCTTTAAGACGGTCGTCATCCATCCATCATAGGGAACGGTCACTATTTACGACTTCAGTTCAATGGGACTATTCTTGGTAAAAGCACCGAAAACAAAGGTCGTTTAAAAATATCGATAATTTCAATAGAGAAAAAAATATTTACACAACCAGCTAACAACAACTCAACACAGCACACACAGCTTAACATTCATTACAACACCGAATTTCATTACAGAATATGCAACACAAAATCACAGGGTCATATTTTTCATTTTTCACAGGCACAACAACACAAGACATAAACAAAAACAGAAACCACAAAGAAACATACAGGACCTAACTACTCCCACCCCACACTTAAACCGAACATTGTCCCCAGTGTTCACAAAATTCAACTTATCACAAAGGTGGGTGGTGAAACTCCCTGATCAATCAAAGTATTCCACTTCTTCATTAGGTGTCGTTGCCTCGTCTCCCATATCCGAATCGCCTTCGTTGTCCTCATCTGACTCAACATCTGAGTCATTGCGGCGTGTCTCCTCATCAGTAGGGACATCATCATCTACAGGCTCCACAAAATCTAGCCCCACTCGACATGGAGCCCGGGCATTTTCTTCAAAGGGGTAATCTAGCTCGAGCTGCCATAGCTCATCTTCTGTTGCTGGCCTCCCGCCTATGCGCAAATACAGCATCTGTATCCCGTACATGCGGGCCATATACTGATCATCCCGAGCATGGCGCTCGGCTAGTGTGAGAACTGGTTCGTGAGTGGTGTCGGGTGCCTTGGTTTTGGTGACGTCCAAGGCACGCCTATCCATTTGCGGGATGTAGTCTAAGGCCTCCTCCTCGATGTCTAGGCCCCTCAGAAACGTAGTCAGCAAACCACCAAACCCGTACCTGTGCCCTTGATGCAAACGGGCGCTCTTCATGGCGGAGATAATCACTGCCCCAACATTTATCTCAAGTCCTTTCATCAGGGCATAAACAAAGCACACTCAATCCCGGGTGACATCTGTCATGTGCACCCCCGGGATCTGGCAGGAACACACAATTTTAAGCCAAATTCTGGCTTCCCTGTTCATTTGAGAGTAAGGTAGTGTCTGATGGTAGCCCCTCTCCTTGTGGCTGCTCCACCATGCTGCCGAACGGGCTCCACACAGAGTGCGTCTGCTATCCGCATAGGGTGGAGTTATGTTCAGCTGCCGGAGTACATGGGCGTCTGTGTCCCGCGCCCCCAATATGGCATTCAAGTGATGGGGCTCAAAGGTGACAACCTGCCCCCTTATCTTGATGGTGTGACTGCGGAGTGTCGGGTTCCAGTTTGCATAGAACTCCCGAATCAAATGGAGATTGCACTCCTTGGGCTCTTCAAAGATGAAGTTCAGCCCGGCAGTGTCAATCTGGTGTACGATTCTGGGGAATTCATATGCAAGTGGCTCCCTTGCAATGTGCTCCTTAGGGAAGTATTTGGTCTCCTTATGTTTTGCATACCATTTCTTCCCTTCGTCCATTACCCATCGGGTTCCGTATTGACGGCGTTGGCCACATGGAACCGCTGGTACTGCTGGAACTATTGTTCCCAGTCTAATCCTCTTTCTCCTGGTGCCTAATGTAAATGTGCCCTTTCCTTTGTGTTGCCTGCTTGACATCGTTCCTGTCAAATCAAACAGACAGTCCCAATGTTATTCAAGTCAAAAATTAACTTCGAATAAGGTTGGGTTGAGTTAGGCCACCCCACACTTAGTCTTTAGCCCCAATTAAAACTATTTGGCAAGACACTCATGCTTTCCCAATTTTTATAATCAACGTGCCTCGTGCATTCAGATCAGTCGATGGAATAATTACTAAGTACTACTCAGACTTCGTACAATACATAACAATATCACCATCGATTCCATTTTATCACATAGTACTTAGCTAAAAAAAACTTTTCTCAACATTAACCAATGCAATTCACCAATTTCAATTTCCCGAAAATTCCCTTGTTTACTTTGCATATTCATCTATATTCACAACATTATTTACATCACCCAACATGCACAACCCAATTATTTTCACATTTTCAACCAAATTTAGTTTCTTCCCATTCAAAATCTAACCCTAGCTACCAATTTTGCACAAATTCAATTATACATGCATTCATTGAGTTCATGTACTCACAACGAAATTATGAACATCAATCAATCGTAATTTAAGTGAATTCAAACTTAATTTACACTTAGGGCAAGCTTTACTCACCTCACATTCTCAAAAATTGAAAATTTTGTAAAAATTAAGGTTAAGTTCAAGAACATACCTTTAATTCGATGATATCGAAGAAAAGTTGGAGAAATTTCGATCCTAGGTCCGTGTCACGTTGGGGAAGGAGGGATTTTTGGGGGTTTGTCGCGGAGGGGAGTGAGAAATGGGAAAAATGAGGGGTTTTTGGGGTTAAAAAGAGGTTTTTTCGCGCGGGTCACCCGGCGACCCGGTGTGACCTGACGCAAATAACACTTCAACGTGTCACGGAGGGTAACGCGGAGCACCCCCTCCATGACACGGAGCCATCGCGTAGGTGTTCTGGAATTTGTGAAAATTCCAGAATACCTTCAACGTGTCACGGAGGATAATGTGGAGGCCCTCCTCCGTGACACGGAGCCATCGCGCAGGCTCACTCTCTTGCCACTTTTTAATTTTTTCTCACCTCAATTTTTTCCTTTGCGATCCTTTACATTTTTGCCCTCCGTTCCACCTGAAAATCATCTAACAACAAGAAATCGGTTAGAATTTATAGGTTTCAAACATGAACACAATTTTTGGTTTTATTTTTAATTTTTCTCTTTTTTTTTACTAATTCTACTCATCTATTACAACAATTTCACGGGTTGCCTCCCGTGCAGCGCCTGGTTTACCGTTGCGGCTCGATGTCATTAAAGCTCAATCATCCTCTAGAGTGACGGATGTTTTCTCTCGAATAACGTCCTCACCCCAGTAATGCTTACACCACTGCCCATTAACCAAGAACGTGGCACTTCGATCTTCTTGCCACAGCTCCAATTTTGGGGTGTCCTAATCGGTAGTTTTCCTACAGGATCTCAAGAATCAACAATCTGAACAATATCTGCTTGATTTAGCACGTTGATTGCTAAAAGCTCCTCATATATGGCCGGAAGCTTCGTGCCCTTGTACACATCAAATACCTCTACCTTGTCATGCGCCCGCATGGTTAGCTTCCCTGCAGCTATATCAATCAAAGCTCTCCCGGTTGCCAAGAAAGGACGTCCCAAAATAAATGGGACTTCCGCATCTGGACCAAAATCCAGAATAATAAAATCTATCGGGAAGATAAGGGAGCCCACTTGCACCATCACATCCTCCAAAATGCCATCTGTTTTGGCCAAAGAACGATCCGCTAACTGCAAGATCACTGTAGTTGGTCTAGGACTGCCCAGCCCCAACTTCTTGAATACCGATGTCAGCATCAAGTTAATACTCGCATCCAAATCGCATAGTCCACAAGCTTGGATACTTTTCCCAATTATGATTTGAATTGTAAAGCTCCCAGGGTCCTTGAGCTTTGTTGGCAACCTGTTCTGTATCAGGGAAGTGCACTCCTCAGTAAGCGCCATCGTAGCGTACTCCGTCAGCCTGCTTTTGTTCACCACGATGTCCTTGATATACTTTGCATACTTCGGCACTCCCTACAGAACACCAACAAGAGGTAAATTAATGTGTACCTATTTAAGCACCTCCATGAACTTTTTGAAACACGCTTCCTCTTTGTGTTTCTTTAATCTTTGAGGGAATGGGGTGGTGGTCTTTTTGCTTCAGCTGCCTTCTCCTTCCCCCTCTTATCACTCTGTTCCCATTCTTTCTCTACTACTCCTGACTGCTGAGGTGGTCTTTCTGGTTCCACCTCCTTGAGTTGTAAACCACTCCTTGTGGTCACTGCATTTACTTGCTTGGGATTCAAGTCAGTGTCACTCGGTAGTCCTCCTCTTGGCCTGGTGTTTTGAGCTCCAGCTAGTTGCCCAAACTGGTACTCCAATGCCTTTGTAGCTAACCGATTGTTCTTTACATTTGCCGCCAATTTCACATAGTCAGCCTGTAATTGAGCTTGGTTAGCTATCATTGTTTTAAACATTTCCTCAATGTTGGGTGGTGGTGGTGGAGGAGGTGCATTGTTGCTTCTGTATTGAGTCTGATAGTTCTGCTGCCTTCCTTGATTTCTCTGCGCACCTTGATTCGAACTCTGCCCTTGATGGCTGCTACTACCCCAGGAGAAATTCGGATGATTCCTCCAATTAGAGTTGTAGTTATTGTCATACTGTTGGTGATTATTTCTCTGTACATTACCAACAAAGTTCACTGAATCTGGATTTGCACCACAACACTCAGCTGAGTGTTCATTACTACTGCATACTTCACACCAAATCTGTTGCACTACATTAACTGGGGCTTGAGGTTGATTCAAGCTCATATTGCTGAAGTGGGTATTGAGTTGATTCTGTAACGCAGCTATCTGTGCAACGATAGCTGTAAAACCATCCACTTCCAAGACTCCTGCCGCTTTCCTTGTTCCTCCTCTAGAAGAGTCCGCATTCCACTCTGGATTTCCCTGCGAAATACAATTTAACAAAGTATACAACTCCTCATAAGTCTTTTCTAATGCTTGTCCCCCAACTGCTGAGTCTAGCAAATTTTTGTGTGGGGTTCCAAACCCTCTATGAAAGTATGCACCAGTACATCATTGGACTGGTGATGGTGAGGACAATCCCGTAACATGGATTTGAATCTTTCCCAAGCTTGATACAGATTCTCCCCTCTCTTTGTTTAAAACTTAAAATCTGAGTTCTAAGTCTTGCTATTTTCCCGGATTGAAAGAACCGTATCAAAAATTTTCTTGCAAGATCATCCCAAGTGATGATGGAATTAGGTGGCTCAGCTTCCAACCAACTCTTTGTTTCTCCTAATAGTGAAAATCGGAACAATGTAAGCCTTACATAATCAGATGATACTCCAGCGGGGATGTAAGTGTCACTTATCTCCAAAAAGTTTTGGAGATGTTGTTGTAGATCCTCGTGAGGGAGACCTGTGAATTGCCTGCTGGAGTGCAGCAATTGCACCATATTCTATTTAAGCTCAAACCTCCCTCCTAGCTCGGGTTTGCGAATGCTTGATGTAACATTGTTAGCATGTGGGATTGCCACTTCGCAAACCGGCCTAGCTGCCACTTCCTCGGGCACTAACACTGCCCTTACAAGTGGTGGATTCTGTTGTTACTCCAAGATTGTTTGTCTGAGCAACTGCAGCTTCTTCTCTAGAGCTTCTCTTCTTTGATGATGAAATTGTCTTTCTGGCTCTATGTATGAATCCACCAGCTCCTTGTCTCTTACCAGTGTTCAACAAAATTCAATATCCACAAAAGATTGGCTAAGATCAAGTTGTCAACACTAATATAGAAATCGTAAACTGACACTTAAGAAAACAATTTTACCAATTGCCAGTCCCCGGCAATGGCGCCAAAAACTTGTTCAATCTGTTTCGCAACTACACGCAAGTGCACGTGGTCGAACAAGTAGTAAAATGGCTAAAGTAAGCCAAGTGTCGATCCCACAGGGACTGAACCAAGATAATAATCGAATTAAGTATTAATGAACTCTAACTCTAAAAATGCAGACAACAATTTTAAAGAGGATTTTGAGAGTTTGTTTCCTAAGTTATACTAATCTAAAACAAAATGATAAAATGAGTTTGAACTATAGTAATGAGCAAGCTGAGGCCAAACAAACATGCAGGGAAGTAATTTATCGATACAGTAGTTCTCGGGACTAGCAATATGTACGGTTCAATACAAACAAACATGCAGGGAAGTAATTTATCGATACAATTCGGTTAATCTTTCCTTCGGTTGCTAGTCAAGAATTATTGCCTATGGAGAGAAACTTTCGTATTCTACCAAACTTAAGAATCATGAACCTTCAACCTACATTTCTGTGATAAAGGAATTTCATAATCTAGCCATACGAAACCGATTCCTTAATTGACTAATACGACTTTTAGATATATTTCTATTCTGAAGGTGAATCAATTCTCAATTTTCGTAAACTAAGAAGAGATCATATCCTACCAATTCACAACTTTCCAATTTCTTTCCTTTTCAAGATAAAATTGGATTTTTTAGATATACATTAACATTGGCCAAACATTAATGCAGTAAGAACAAGAATTGATAGAACAACCATGGAAGAAAAGATGAAAAACCAAAATGATCAACAATTACATTCCACTAAAAATGTTCTAACCTCAGCAAGAAGTGAATTTAGCCACTCATTTGTGGATTAAACATCATCAAATGAGTATAAATCATACAAACAATTGAAATAAAGGAGAAAGAGTTAGAGAAGAACCCTAAGAATTTCGTCCCCTCAACTGCCTGTAACCTACGTCCTTCCTCAACTAAGTCAGAATTATTAAAAATAAACCTACGTGTGCTATTTATAGTGGGAATTTTTCCCGGAATAACAAGCAACGTGTCACAGAGTACATCGCAGAGCACTGCCTCTGTGACACGGTGCAAACGCGGACCCTCACTGGAAATTTATGTTCCAGGTAAATATAAGCAACGTGCCACAGCATGTAACGTGGGGCTCGGCCAACGTGCCACGGCACCGTCGCGAACCTTCACTGGAAATTTGCCAAAATAAATCATTCGAGGCAGACTGCCTCCGCGATGGCAGCGTGACACGGCTCCATCGCGGAGCCCCTATATTTGCTTCTTTTCCTTGACCTTTTCCAGTGCTCTCTTCCGAGTCCATTCCCGATTTTCACCAACATGCAACTTAGCTTCCTAAAATTACATTTTTCCTGCAAAACAACACTAATCATGTTGGTTAGTATAAATTCATATTTTAACCAGCAATCACATGAGAATGTACAAATAATGATAGATAAACAAGATGAAATAGAGCATTTGAGCATCACTTGGGCATATAAATCTGCCCAAGATCACTATCTAGTCGGTCAGCATGCCTAAAGTACGGTGGAAAACACTCAGGAAAGTGTTTGGTTGGTCAGGGTGTTTGTTATGGGTGTGAAAATCCCAGACACACGTGCAAGGATTGCCCATTGGCTAAGTAGGGCAAGGGTAGAGCTAGTGCTCCAACCACTAGATCAACAACTCTAGCAAATCGTCCATCTTAGCGGAGCAGGTTACCTAGTGCAGGTGGCAGCCTACATCAGATATTGTCACAGGCATGTTATGAGTTTTCATATTGAACCATACATATTGCTAGTCCCGAGAACTATTGTATAAGGTACAACATCCCTTTTTGCATTTTAGTATGAGATTTATTTTTTGGAGCGTGTGGAATGGTTATAAGTATGAAGCCATTAGTGATAACCTTAAAGGCGAATGGAAAGTCACGAGTTAGTGGTTTAGCCTGACCTTAAGAAAGATTTAAGAGCCTTAGAAGGATGGCTTTGAGCTAAGGAGGAGATGATAAGTCAATGAGCAAAGTCATATTTTGAGTTTCCTAATAGAGGAGTATCAACACTAATAGTTATGGAATGCCAATCTCTTCAGGTTTCAATGATTTCTCTTATGCTTAGTTAAAGTTCCGCTCTATCCAATCTTATGTATAGACCCCTGGGATTCTAAATGACTGCTTCAGATAAAGATCCCAATCTTACTCTGCCAATTTCTAAGTCTCGACCTTATGTCATAAACTCGATATGTATGTTAACTCATGTCTCAATATGTCCGACTCATAAGATTGTGCCATATTGTATGCTCAGCTTAGATCTCTTGAATGATTTGTTCTTGCAATTTTCTTTTATAAGCCCTATGTAAGTTTCCCCATGATGGAAATGATGGCTACAACGTGTACATTCAGGATAACTCCCTATTCATGCCATAGGTATCAGGTATGCAGCAGTTCATGAAGCACGGTTATTAGCCAAGCCTGGGAGATAGGAGAATTTTTGAATAGCGTCAGTGGAAAGGAGACATGGGATAATCATAAGTAATATACTTGTATGAGGAGGTGCAGGTAGACTATGACAGGGTGTGACTAATGGCTTCTTGGCCGGAACTCGACAGATGGTGGTGTCATTGTTCAGGGTGGACAAGAATCTTCTTTGGTGGCCAAAGCCATGGATCAGAAATAAAAGTACCCTATTTTGGTAAAGTTGAAGGAGACGGTTCAGAATCAGAAGGTGGAGGTTTCTCCTAAGGGGGAGGTGGTGTACTACAATATCAGGGTCGTTTGTGTTATACCCCGTAGGATTCCCGGCACCTAGATGACCTATTCGCACGTTGGTTAAGCATATTTGAAGGCCATACGTGCTAGAGAAAGGCTCGGGAAAAGATCGGACGAGAAACCTGTCGAACCATCGCGGAAGGAGCCGAGGCAGAGCCCCTCCGTGATGGCAGCGTGTCACGGAGGTGGAGCCTCCGCGTTGGCTCCGTGACACTTTGGCCTTTTCCAGGCCCAAGTATATAAAGCCCCACTTCGGTTTATTTTGGAATTAAACCATAAAAACTCCAGAAAACAGAGAGGAAACAGCAGAGAAGGAAAAAGGAACGAAGAAGTAATATAATTTTCATCCGATTACGCTGCTAAACGTTGTCCAAACTCAAATTAACCTCAGATACCGAAGTATTTAGCGGCAGAGAGCATTCCTACGGATTTAGTTTCGTGAAATACGACCGAAGAATTGTCGAGCTACCGAGCTAAGGTAAGTGGAATTGCTCTAAACTAATGTCTATGTGTTCCTAGCTGTGAAGTGAGTATTTCTCCCTTCTGGACCTCTAAAAAATAGCAAGTTTTCGACCGTCTTTCGATAAGCCTAAGTTTAGGCTATAAACTATATCGAAAGTGACGTTGCTCTTTAAAATAAAGCTGTATTTAGTATTAATTGACATATTCATGAATGCAGTTGGGAGAAAATAGTTGAAGTACCGGCTGAGCCTCGTCCGACAGACGGATAGTTCGAGGATAAGGTATGTAAAGGTAGTTTCCTCAGCAAGTTAGTAATTTTGGGACAGTACAGTAATTTAAAGGCCAGTAGAATGTTCAGAAGTCATGTGTTATGTTTATTACGAATGTTGGTACGATATTAGAAGCATCATGTTGTATTTAGCGCGAAACTTGTTAGCACGATATAGATTCTAATATAAGTGTTAGGAACTGCACAGCATGCTCAGTATGTGATGTGACACAGAATGTTAGGATATCATTGTATTCAGTTGAAACCAAGTAAAGCAATGTAATATCTGTAAGACATCTCAGAAGTAGAATGATAAGTTAAAATGAAGTTAGAAAGCATGTTAGGAATAGTAAATCATGTTACTATAGAAACTCAGCATACAACATAGTTTTCAGCAGAAAGACCATATCTTGTTTAGCATTAGACCCAGTACAGTATGGCAGAAGACTATATTTATACGTATATACTATTACCAAACTCAGCATGTATTAAGTACGTACATATTACTATCACTAGCTCAGCATGTAGTATATACAAATACTTTACCACTATTAGCTTCAGTATGTGGGACATGCAGATAGTATTACAAGTTGAGACTGTTGTATTGTTTGGGGTTGGATTACCTAGCATCCATGACCGCCCCAGGGTTAATAGCTGTATCGACTCGTCCGCCAGAGGACGAGGATACGTCGCTCTACGGTGTGGCATGCCGTCCCACAGGGGACGAAGATGGGATGCCAGTTTTCCCCATATTGTTCCTTGGTCGGCCCTTATACACCCCCGTCGAGCGGGTACGCCCGGGGTGTTGATTTAGGAGTCCTCCGGACTTAGGTACAGTTATAGTTAGGGGCTCAGCGAGCCCAAGTGCATACCCAGGGGACCGGCAGGATGCTTACAATTATTATAGGAGACGGGACGATCGGGGTAGGGGTATAGATTGCGTGTTGGTTGTACCTCCCGGCTTATGGGGGCCGGGTAAGGTTTGTGTGTGCTATGTATGTTATGATATGTTGTGCCGTGTTATAATAGATACGAGTAGATCGACAGTAGAACGATAAATTTCCAGGTATGACTCCTACTCCTTCCAGTATAATTAAAAGAAGGTATGATTTATATTATCAGACAGTTAATCCATTCCTTTCTACTTCAGTTTCATCAGTTGTATTGTTATTTTCAGATATTTCTTTCAGTTATTGCTTTACATACTCAGTACCAGCGGTACTGATGCCCGGTGGGGCGCTGCATTACTTGCCTGCAGATACTCATAGACGAGCAGGCGATACCACGTGATTCTTGTCAGCGATCGAGCATTCAGCTCCTGTCATCCGGAGACTGAATCCCAGAGGTGTATTCCATTTTCTTTTGTTGTACAGTACGGGTAGGTCGGGGCCCTGTCCCGATCATTTATATTGCTATTCCTAGAGGCTTGCAGTCTGTATGTATATTACCCTGTGGTCAGATGAGCCGGTCGTGTGAGGCCGTGCAGTTGTATAGCTGTTAGTACTTTTTTTTCCTTTATGTTGGTCGTGTGGGGCCATAGTTCGACAGTAGTGGTGACCTTGCCGGTCACGTAGCTATCCAGTACTTCAGGGTTGAGTTATAGATAACTAGACAGCATGGTGGCCTTGTCGGCCCGCATAGGTTTCCTTATAGTTGCTTGTTTCTGGTTAGCTGTTATTACAGGTACAGGAGGCTATAGGCCAATGGGCCGAGGGCTGTGTTTACAGCCATTATATAGCCTTTGTTTCCAGAAATGTGAGTTAGAGCCAGCCAGGCACCAGATGTGCCCAGGCTCAGCAGTCTAGTTGTTCAGGTCCTAATAGGGCACCAGGTGCCAGTCATACCCCCCAAGGCGAGGTGTGACAAACTTGGTATCAGAGCAGGTCGTGTCCCAGGGAGTCTGCAAGCCATGCTAAGTAGAGTTTTTTCTATGGATGTGTTGTGCACCACATACTATAGGCAGGAGGCTGCGAGGCATGATAGGATGGATACCCTTCCTTCTCAGTCAGTCGTGCTTTAGAGCGGTACAGTATAGGGTGGAGTCTCTAAAAACTTACCGTATTCTTTGATTACAGATACAAAGGCAGATCAGCATTACCCTATTACAGGTAGAAGATCAGATATAGCAATAAAAGAAGGCATCAGCCAGTTACATGATAACTACAGCAGCAGGAGGAGGTACCCGAGACCTCCCCGCATGATACCTTTATCGGTACTATCCCCAGTATATGTCGATAACTTCAGAATAGGAAGTCATAAGCATAACGTATAAATGAGTCGATTTATTTGTTAGATATATATATATATATAAGACCTGATTAAGATAGTAGATAATATTAGATTATCATATAAGTGTGAGAAAGAGAGGGAAATGTAGGATTCCCACCTCCATTCCTTCAGGTGTGGTACAGTTCCATGTCTTCGTTTCGTTGCAGTAAGAGAAAGTTATTCCTACCCCCTTAGTTTCGATCCCAGTGTAGTAAAGGGCATAAGGATTGAGATGATGTTGCCCAAAGCAGGCAGTAAGTGAAAGGTGGATTGGTTGATTCCAGAAAGTGTTAGAAAGAGTAAGGAGCCCTTATGATTATGTAAGTTGTGCAGACCCTCACGGTAATAAGTCAGAAGAGCAAGTAAGACTACTAGCTTACTCGAAGTGGGTGTAAATGATGGACTCCCCGTAAGAGTCAAGTTCAAGTCAGGAAAGGGTTGAATCCGCCGTGGCATGCTAACAACGGCAGGGTATGTCTGCAAGATAATAGTTATAATCTTAGCTGTGATATCAAAAGACAGGGAGATTATATGAATAAGATGGGTCCGACTGCAAGACAGAAGAAGTATAGGCCGAGGCTTGATCAGTAATCTCATTAACAACGAAAGGCAGGTACTTTGAACCCCAGAGTTCAGCTTAAGCAAGATGAGAGGAAGAAGCAGGAGTGTCAGATGTTGTGGGGAAATTAGGATTACCCCTGAATTGATAAAATACCGTATTAAGGATTAAGCCTCGGGCTGACAGTAAGATTGCGGTCCAGAATACTGCAGTATGTTCACTTATGGGGAAGTTGAGAAATTGCCGACACAGCGAATTTAATCTAGTGTGGCCTAGAGATAAGGCCCAGCAGACAGTCATGGACTCTCAATATATGCCTAGTAAGGCCACAAGATTCGAACGTTGACCCCACATCGCAAAGAGTGGCGGAATTTCAAACAGCAGACAATAACTAAAGTGTTTATGTTTGTTACTTTCAGAATGGGGTGACAATACAATGAAATGATAAGTCAGGGCAAGAGATATTATTAGGCCGTAGAAGTAGTGTATCATGTACGGTATGAGACTCAGCAGAGCATGTCAGAGATTATGTATTACCGCAGAATTCAGTACATATTGTACGTAGCTATTGATATATATATAGATAGATAGATAGATAGATAGATAATAGATATGCTGTGAGTAGCTGCCTATAAGGGGTAAAATCATAGATGCTGATTAGTAATAGAAAGCATGTACAAATTGCATTACAGGACCCCCCCCCCTTGCCAAAAAAAAAGGGGAGAAGAAAGAAAGAAAAGGAGAGAAGAAAGGAGAAAGGGAAAGGAGAAGAGAAAGGGCAGATTAAGTGTGAATTACGTATGAAGTCATAGAAACTATCTCAGTTCTCAGTTATTAAGTTAGTAGACTTATGTGTTGTTGCCAAATCTAGGCTCTAGGAGCTTACCAGAGTTAATGACCTAAACCAGATGGCTAGATGATAAGGGCGCAGTTAGACGGTCTACCGACCAGCTGGCGCCTGCATTAGCAGGGAAGCATCCCTGAAGATCGGTAACATTAGTGCATGTGCTAGAACCAGGATTAGAGGCCTATAGGCAAATTTCAGAGATTAGCAATACCAGAATTATTCTAGTATGTTAAGTGGTCGTACGTCATTTTCCCAGCCTTGTAGGTGAGAGTCGGCCTTAGTCAACCTAGCAGTTATTATGTGGAACACCCCATAAGTCAGCCGGCTGTCCCAGTCAGAATACCTGTGGGTACCCCAAGGAAGGGTCCACATCAGTAGTCAGCGACAGACTAGTACTTCAGCTGGTTCTCGTAAGATATTTAGATACAAAGCCCTAGCAGAAGGCCAGTATTTACAGAATAGCTCATAAGACTGAGAATTCCCCAGAATAGCAGTATAAATCCAAGTGGATACACACAAGGCGTAAGAAATTGATAGTACCCTACTAGCACAGTGTTTACTAAGACCAAGGGATCAGTAGACTCCCCGTGAAGATCCAGAGATTGATCGCCTGGGAGTAAGTTTGATTAAGCCTAGCCTTACAGTGGTTTAAGCAAAATAACAGAGCAATTAGATGCCCACAAGTCTGCGGTTATGCACGAACTATAAGCACTCAAGTAGAATAGTTAGAGCATTGTTAGACTACTGCCACATTCGGGTCATTCAACCCGACTATTCAGTTATTTAAGGTTATGCAGCCAGATCATTGGAGGTCATGGTTGATATCAGGACCCTCTGATCAGATAAAGGCACAAGGTGCGCGGACGGTCGTTCAGGCTATTCCAGCAGCAACTAGCCTTAGCATATGGCCGGAGGGCCACATAAGCTCTAGCTACGCCTGTAAACTACCTGTCGATCTCTTCGGCAAGACAAGTCAGTATAACCGTCAATTATATGCCGATCTCTCTAAGTATGAAAATGTTACATCAGCCAAGAAGAGGTAATGGAGCAACAACCGCTCTTAGTGATAGATCTATTAGAAGTGTGGTGTATGGGCAGCCCGAGCAATGGGAGTTGGTCAGAAAGATACATCAATTGGTCAATTTAGCCGTTCGTGTAATAGAAATGAAGGACAACAGAGCTGTAATCGAGAACACCGCCGTGTCGTCATTAGTTGTGAAAATAAAAAGAACGGTAGTATAAGAATCCTGACCTGGTTAGCAGGGGAAAACGCCAGGTTTTCAGGTAACAGAGGGTGGAGTGCTGCATTGTAAAGGCCGTCTATATGTTCTAGATGTTTCAGGGCCCCACCAGCAGATTCTGAACGAGGTACATTACGCCCGTTATTCTCTTCACCCCGGTATGACAAAAATGTACCATGACATCAAAGAAAACTACTGTTGGCCAAGTATGAAAAGGGAAATTGCTGAGTTTGTAGCCCAGTATCCTAACTGCCAGCGGGTAAAAGCAGAACATCAGAAACCAGGCGGTGATTCAGGACATAACTGTACCTCTCTGAAAATGGGAAGCAGTAAATATGGATTTTGTGGTAGGATCACCCCGTACTAAACATGGATATGATTCCATTTGGGTAATAGTTGATAGGCTGACAAAATCAGCTCATTTCCTGCCAGTGAGGGCTACCTTCTCGGCTGAGAATTATGCCGAATTATATATCAGAGAAATAGTTAGATTGCATGGAGTGCCGGTATCCATTATTTCAGATAGGGGAGCACAGTTTACAGCTAGATTCTGGCAGTCATACCAGAGGGGTCTGGAAACGCAGATTAATTTAAGCACAACATTCTATCCTCAGACAGATGAGCAGGTTGAGCGCACAATTCAGACGCTCAAAGACATGTTGCGAGCGTGTGTGCTAGATTTCGGTAGTAGCCAAAGTGAGCATTTACCGTTAATTGAATTTGCCTACAATAATAGCTATCATTCAGCCATCCAGATGGCGCCTTTTGAGGCATTATACGAGCGAAAATGCAGATCGCCGAATGGTTGGTTTGAAATCGGAGAGTCAGTGTTGGTTGGCCCAGACATTGTTCAGCAGTCAAAGGAAAAGGTAAAGCTTATTCGAAGAATGCTTACTGACTACACAGAGCCGCCAGAAATCATATGCAGATGTGCAGCGTAGAAAATTGGAGTTTGATGTGTATGACTGGGTATTTCTGAAGTATCCCCGATGAAAGAGGTAATGAGGTACGGCAAGAAAGGTAAGCTCAGCGCAAGGTTTGTTGGGCCTTATCGGATTCGTCGAAGGACAGGCCGAGTAGCATATGAGTTGAATTTGCCTCCAGAATTAGAATCCGTTCATTCGGTCTTTCATGTATCTATGCTGAGGAAATGCATAGGAGACCCGTCCAGAGCAGTCCCAGTCCAGAATATCCAGGTTATGAAAAAGCTGGCCTATGAAGAGGTTCCAATAACTATCTTAAACAGACAGATTCGCAGATTGAGAACTAAAGATATTACGTCTATCAAGGTATTGAGGCGTAACAGGAACTGAGAGGAGATGACTTGGGAAGCGGAGGAAGATATGAGGACCAGATATCCTCACCTATTCCAGGCCTAGTCAGGCGACAGGTATGTCCGTATTATTTCTTATGTAGTATCTTATGGTTGTATATGTATAAGTGAGGAAAATTGATACGTTGCCATCTAGTGAATCCTACAGTATTGTGTACAGTACCTGTATTGGACTTTTCTGCATTTCAGGTTTTTGGTATAGTCCATATTAGAGGGGAGACTCTGACGAAATTTTTTCTAAACAAGTAAGTTAAGTAGTCCTCTAGATAGCAGTATACATTCGAGGACGAATGCTCTTAAGGGGGGGAGAATGTTATACCCCTTAGGATTCCCGGCACCTAAATGACCTATTCGCACGTTGGTTAAGCATATTTGAAGGCCATACGTGCTAGAGAAAGGCCCGGGAAAAGATCGGACGAGAAACCTGTCGAACCATCGCGGAAGGAGCCGAGGCAGAGCCCCTCCGCGATGGCAGCGTGTCACGGAGGTGGAGCCTCCGCGTTGGCTCCGTGACATGTTGGCCTTGTCTAGGCCCAAGTATATAAAGCCCCACTTCGGTTTATTTTGGAATTAAGCCATAAAAACTCCAGAAAAAAGAGAGGAAACAGCAGAGAAGAAAAAAGGAACGAAGAAGTAATATAATTTTCATCCGATTATGCTGCTAAACGTTGTCCAAACTCAAATTAACCTCAGATACCGAGGTATTTAGCGGCAGAGAGCATTCCTACGGATTTAGTTTTGTGAAATACGGCCGACGAATCGTCGAGCTACCGAGCTAAGGTAAGTGGAATTGCTCTAAACTAATGTCTATGTGTTCCTAGCTGTGAAGTGAGTATTTCTCCCTTCTGGACCACTGAAAAATAGCGAGTTTTCGACCGTCTTTCGATAAGCCTAAGTTTAGGCTATAAACTATATTGAAAGTGACGTTGCTCTTTAAAATAAAGCTGTATTTAGTATTAATAGACATATTTATGAATGCAGTTGGGAGAAAATAGTTGAAGTACCGGCCGAGCCTCGTCCGACAGACGGATAGTTCGAGGATAAGGTATGTAAAGCTAGTTTCCTCGGCAAGTTAGTAATCTCGGGACAGTACAGTAATTTAAAGGCCAGTAGAATGTTCAGAAGTCATGTGTTATGTTTATTACGAATGTTGGTACGATATTAGAAGCATCATGTTGTATTTAGCGCGAAACTTGTTAGCACGATATAGATTCTAATATAAGTGTTAGGAACTGCACAGCATGCTCAGTATGTGATGTGACACAGAATGTTAGGATATCATTGTATTCAGTTGAAACCCAGTAAAGCAATGTAATATCTGTAAGAAATCTCAGAAGTAGAATGATAAGTTAAAATGAAGTTAGAAAGCATGTTAGGAATAGTAAATCATGTTACTATAGAAACTCAGCATACAACATAGTTTTCAGCAGAAAGACCATATCTTGTTCAGCATTAGACCCAGTACAGTCTGGAAGAAGACTATATTTATACGTATATACTATTACCAGCCTCAGCATGTATTAAGTACGTACATATTACTATCACTAGCTCAGCATATAGTATATACAAATACTTTACCACTATTAGCTTCAGTATGTGGGACATGCAGATAGTATTACTAGTTGAGACTGTTGTATTGTTTGGGGTTGGATTACCCAGCATCCATGACCTCCCCAGGGTTAATAGCTGTATCGACTCATCCACCATAGGACGAGGATACGTCACTCTACGGAGTGGCATTCCGTCCCACAGGGGACGAAGATGGGATGCCAGTTTTCCCCATATTGTGCCTTGGTCGGCCCTTATACACCCCCGTCGAGCGGATACGCCCAGGGTGTTGATTCAGGAGTCCTCCGGACTCAGGTACAGTTATAGTCAGGGGCTCAGCGAGCCCAAGTGCATACCCAGGGGACCGGCATAAGTGCATACCTAGGGGACCGGCAGGATGCTTACAATTATTATAGGAGATGGGACGACCGGGGTAGGGGTATAGATTGCGTGTTGGTTGTACCTCCCGGCTTATGGGGGCCGGGTAAGGTTTGTGTGTGGTATGTATGTTATGATATGTTGTGCCGTGTTATAATAGATACGAGTAGATCGACAGTAGAACGATAAATCTCCAGGTATGACTCCTACTCCTTCCAGTATAATTAAAAGAAGGTATGATTTACATTATCAGACAGTTAATCCATTCCTTTCTACTTCAGTTTCATCAGTTGTATTGTTATTTTTAGATATTTCTTTCAGTTATTGCTTTACATACTCAGTACCAGCGGTACTGACGCCCGGTGGGGCGCTGCATTACTTGCCTGCAGGTACTCATAGACGAGCAGGCGATACCACGTGATTCTTGTCAGCGATCGAGCATTCAGCTCCTGTCATCCGGAGACTTAATCCCAGAGGTGTATTCCGTTTTCTTTTGTTGTACAGTACGGGTAGGTTGGGGCCCTGTCCTAATCATTTCTATTGCTATTCCTAGAGGCTTGCAGTCTGTATGTATATTACCCTGTGGTCAGATGAGCCGGTCGTGTGAGGTCATGCAGTTGTATAGCTGTTAGTACTTTTGTTTCCTTTATGTTGGCCATGTGGGGCCATAGTTCAACAGTAGTGGTGACGTTGCCGGTCACGAAGCTATCCAATACTTCAGGGTTGAGTTATAGATAACTAGACAGCATGGTGGCCTTGTCGGCCCGCATAGGTTTCCTTATAGTTTCTTGTTTCTGGTTAGCTGTTATTACAAGTACAGGAGGCTATAGGCCAATGGGCCGGGGGCTGTGTTTACAGCCGTTATATAGCCCTTTGTTTTCAGAAATGTGAGTTAGAGCCAGCCAGGCACCAGATGTGCCCAGGCTCAGCAGTCTAGTAGTTCAGGTCCTAGTAGGGCACCAGGTGCCAGTCATACCCCCCAAGGCGGGGTGTGACAGTTTGTGTGTTCCAGTGTTGATGACTTGAGGGAGCGAATGTTGCATGAGGCTCATGGTTCTAGATATTCTATACATCCAGGTGCCATCAAGATGTACTGTGACCTATGGAAAGTCTATTGGTGGAATGGAATGTAGAAGGACATAGCAGAGTTTGTGGCAAAGTGTCCGAATTGTCAACACGTGAAAGTTGAGCATCAAAGACCTGGAGGTGTGCTTTAAGACATCAGTATCCCTACTTGAAAGTGGGACAAAATCAATGTGGACTTCATTACATGGTTTCCTCATACTCATTGATAGTATGACTCCATATGGGTGATTGTGAACAGGTTGACCAAAGCAACTCATTTTCTACCGGTCAAGACTAACAACTCAGTGGAGGATTTTGCTAAATTGTATATTCGAGAGTTAGTTTGATTGCATGGAGTTCCCTTGTCCATCATATCATATAGAGGTACTCAGTTTACCTCCCAATTTTGGAGATTGTTTCAAAAATGAATTAGTACTCAGGTCAAGCTTAGTACAACATTTGGTCAGGCTGAACGAACCATTCAAACTTTTGAGGATATGTCGAGAGTGTTTGTGATTGATTTCAAGGGTAGTTGGGATGGTCATTTACCTCTCATCAAATTCTCATATAACAACAATTACCATTCCAGCATTCAGACGGCTCAATTTGAGGCTCTTTGTGAACGAAGGTGTAGATTGCCTATTGGTTGGTTCTGAATAGGTGAAGCTACTTTGATAGGACCATATTCAGTTTATGAGGATATGGAGAAAGTTCAGCTTATAAGGGAAAGGTTGAGAATAGCTTAGAGTTGCCAATGGTCCTATGCGTATGTGAGGAGGAGAGAACTTGAGTTTGAAGTTGATGATTGGGTGTTTTTGAAGGCGTCTTCCTAGAAGGGAGCGATGAGGTTTGGAAAGAAGGGGAAACTTAGTCCCCGTTATGTTGGCCCATACAGGATCGTGAGACATGTTGGCAAGATGGCTTATGAGTTGGAATTACCCTCAGAATTGGCTTCAATACATCCAGTTTTCAATGTATTTCTTTTGAAGAAGTGCATGGGTGATCCGGCTATAGTTGTTCCAGTGGAGAGCGTAGGTGTGAAGGATGGCCTTAGCTACGAAGAGGTTCTGGTTGAAATACTTGATCATCAGGTTCGAAAGTTAAAAAATAAATAAGTAGCCTCAATAAAAGTTTTTTGGAGAAATCAACATGTTAAGGGAGCTATGTGGGAAGCCAAACCATATATGGTGTCTAAATACCCGCATATATTTCCTTCCAGATCAGTCCCATCTTGAGGTACTAGTTTCCTCCTTAGTACTCTATTGGTTTCATGTTCAGGTCATGTGTCCCAGTTTCTTTCATGTCAATGTATATATGTGTGATTTATGAATTTATTTTAGTCATGTATTTCAGTCCAGAATCAGACACTCCGTTTGTATTCAGCTTTAGATGTTCAGTATATGGGATGATAGGTTGTACCTTGGTGATTCAGTATGTTTACCCCACATTCGAGGATGAATGTCCTGATAGCATCCATGGCAGCTCAATGTCATTAAAATACATGGATAAGGATTTGAAAAGCTTCATCAAATAAGAAATTTCAAGACAAGGGCTGCAATTAGCTATTGAAAAGTGTCTTGTGATGGAAGAAGACCTCAAGCCCAATGAAGATATTTTCTTCAACTCTTACATATATTGGGAGGCCCAAATTAAAGTTCCAAAGGAGGTGGAATGGGGCCCAAATAAGCCCCCAATAGGAGAAAATATTGCAGTAATTTTTAATTAGCTTCTAGAATATTTAAGAGTTGTTTTATAGATGTTGACTTTCTAGGACTTTGTGTGTGGTGATCTTGGGCAAATTTATATGCCCAAGTGATACTCAAATGTGTCATTTTAGCCTTATTTATCTATCAATGTTTATACATTCTCATGTGATTGGTAATAAAATGTGAATTTATACTAACCAACATGATTAACATTGTTTTGCAGGTAAATTGTGATTTTGGGAAGCTAAAATGCATGTTTGAATAGATCGGGGTTCGACTCGGATGTGAGCAAGGGACAACGCATTGGAAGGCACAAAATAAAGAGGCTCCGTGATGGAGCCGTGTCACGCTGCCATCGCGGAGGCCTTATGCCTGGATAGGGAATTTTCGCCCAATTTCCAGAGAGGGTTCGCGTTGGGTCCGTGGCATGGTGGCCTGGCTCCGTGTTGCACGCCGTGCCACGTTGAGCCTGATTACCTGGACCCCCAACTTCCAGTGAGGGTCCGCGTTGGTGGCGAGTCACGGAGGCAGTGCTCCGCGATGCACTCCGTGACAAGTTGCTTGTTATTCCGGGAAAAATTCCCACTAGTATAAATAGAACACTTAGGTTCATTTTTCAATATTCTGACTTGGTGGAGAGAGAACGTGGCTTACAGGCAGTTGAGGGGACGAAATTATCAGGGTTTTTCTCTCTTTCCTTCTCCTTGAATTCAATTGCTTGTATGTTTAACACTCATTTAATGATGTTTAATTTACAAATGAGTAGCTAATTCCTCTTCTTGCTGAGGTTAAGAACAATTGTTTTGAAATGTGATTGTTAATCAATTTGGTTTTTCATCTTTTCTTCCATGGTTGTTCTATTGATTCTTGTTCTTACTGCATTAATGTGTGGCCTATATTAATGTACATCTAAAAAGTCCGGTTTCACTCGAGAGAGCAAGAAATTGGAAAGTTGTGAATTAATAGGATATGATCCTTTCTTAGTTTGGGAAAATTGAGAATTGATTTACCTTCAAGATAGAAATATACCAGAAAGTCATATTAGTCAATTTAGGAACCGGGTTTGTATGGCTAGAACATGAATTTTAGTTTAATCACAGAAATGTAGGTGGACGGTTCATGATTCTTAAGTTGGGTTAAATACGAGATTTTTAATCCATTGGCATTAGTTCTTGACTAGCAGCCGGAGGAAAGGTTAACCAAAATATATCGATAATTAATTTCTTTACATGTTCAATTAACCTCAACATGCTCACATTCATAGTTCAGACTCAAATTTTATAATCTTGCTAGACTTAGCATAAAAATTAGAAATCCAAAAATATCAACTCTTGGTTACACTGTTGTCTTCATTGTTAAACTGAAAATATAGTAACACTTGATTAATTGTTACCTTATCCCAGTCCCTGTGGGATCGATACTTGGCTTACTTGAGCCACTTTACTACTTGTTCGACCACGTGCACTTGCGTGTAGTTATATACCCATATAACAAATAGACCGAACAAGTTTTTGGCGTCGTTGCCGGGGACTGGCAATTGGTGAAATTTTGTTAAGTGTTAATTTACTATATTTTTATTTTCTTAGTGTTGACAACTTGGTCTCAGCGTGTATTTTGCAGATTTAATCTCTGTTGAACACTGGCAAGAGACAAGGAGCTGGTGGACTAGTATTTAGAGCCAGAAAGATTATTTCATCCTCAGCGGACAGAAGATCTAGAGAGAAAGCTGCAGTTGCTCAGACAAACACTTATGGAGCAACAACAGAATCCACTAGTAGTACGGGCAATGTTAGTGCCCGAAGAAGTAGCAGCTCGGCTGGTTCTCGAGGTGGCAATCCCACATGCTAATAATGTTACATCTAGCATCCGCAAACCTGAGCCAGGAGGGAGGTTCGAGCTAAAACAAAAAATGGTGCAATTACTGCACACTAGCGGGCAGTTTACAGGTCTCCCTCATGAAGATCCACAGTAGCATCTCCAAAATTCTTGGAGATAAGTGACACTTACATCCCTGCTGGAGTGTCATCAGATTATGTCCGGCTTACATTGTTCCCATTTTCACTATTGGGAGAAGCCAAGAGGTGGTTGAAAGCTGAGCCACCTAACTCTATTTCTACGTGTGATGATCTTGCAAGGAAATTCTTGATACGATTTTTTCCCTCCGGTAAAACAGCAAGACTTAGAAGTCAAATTCTAAGTTTTAAACAGAGAGAGGGAGAGAATCTATATCAGGCTTGGGAGAGATTCAAGTCCATGTTGCGAGATTGTCCTCCTCATCATCAATCCAATGATGTGCTGGTGCACACTTTTATAGAGAGTTTGGAACCCCATACAAAAATATTGCTAGACTCAGCAGCTGGGGGACAAGCGCTGGAGAAAACTTATGAGGAGCTATATACCTTGTTGAACCATATTTCGCAGGGCAATTCGGAGTGGAATGCTGATTCATCGAGAGGAGTGACAAGGAAAGCAGCAGGAGTTCTAGAAGTGGATGGTTTTACAGCTATTGTTGCACAGATAGCTACCTTACAGAATCAACTCAACACCCACTTCAGTAACATGACAATGAACCAGCCTCAAGTCCCAGTGAATGCAGTGCAGCAGATTTGGTGTGAAGTGTGCGGGAGCTGTGAGCACTCAGCTGAGTGTTGTGGAGCAAATCCGGACTCGGTGAACTTTGTGGGAAATGTACAAAGAAACAACCACCAACAGTATGGCAACAGCTACAATGCCAATTGGAGGAATCATCCGAATTTCTCCTGGGGTAGCAACAACCATCAGGGGAAAAGTTCGAGTCAGGGTGTGCAAAGGAACCAAGGAGGGCAGCAGAATTATCAAGCACAATTTAGAAACAACAATGCACCTCCTCCACCACCATCACCCAGCATTGAGGAGATGTTCAAGACGATGATAGCTAACCAAGCGCAATTGCAGGCTGACTATGTGAAATTGGCAGCCGAGGTGAAAAACAACCAGTTAGCTACCAAGGCACTTGAATATCAATTTGGGAAATTTGCTGGAGCCCAAAATACCATGCCTAGAGGAGGACTTCCGAGTGACACAAATCCCAACCCCAAGCAGGTGAATGCGGTGACCACAAGGAGTGGTTTGCAGCTGAAAGAGGTGGAACCAGAAAGACCACCTCAACAATCGGGAGCAGTAGAAGTCGAGAGGGAGCAAGGTGATGAGAGGGGGAAGACTAAGGAAGCTGAATCAGAAACACCACCACCCCCGTTCCCTCAACGATTAAAGAAACACAAGGAGGAAGCGTGTTTCAAAAAATTCATGGAGGTGCTGAAACAGGTACATATTAACTTACCTCTTGTTGATGTTTTGCAGGGAGTGCCGAAGTATGCCAACTATATAAAGGACATCGTGGCAAACAAAAGTCGGTTGACTGAGTATGCTATGGTGGCTCTTACAGAGGAATGCACTTCCCGGATACAAAACTGACTGCCCACAAAGCTCAAAGATCCTGGGAGCTTTACTATATAGATTACTATTGGGCAGAGTATTCGAGCTCATGGATTATGTGATTTGGGAGCGAGCATAAATTTGATGCCGTCATCGGTATTCAAAAAGCTGGGTCTAGGAAGTCCTAGACCCACAACAGTGATCTTGCAATTGGCGGATCTATCCTTAGCCAGACCTGATGGCATTGTGGAGGACGTTCTGGTGCAAGTTGGCTCCCTGATCTTCCCGGTAGATTTTGTCGTGCTGGATTTTGACCCAGACGCAGAAGTCCCATTTATTTTGGGACGTCCTTTCTTGGCGACTGGGAAAGCGCTGATTGATGTAGCTGCGGGGCAGCTAACAATGCGGGCACACGACAAGGTGGAAGTGTTCGATGTGTACAAGGCACCCAAGCTCCTGATTGTGTACGAGGAACTCTCGGTGATCAATGTGATTGATCAAGTTGATGATGAGCAGATAAAGGATTCACGAGAGTTATTGGGGAAACCACCAGAACGGTGTAAGCACTACTGGGGGGAGGACGGTTTTCGAGAGAAAACGTCCATCACCCTAAAGACAACTGAGCTGAATGACATCGAGCCGCGACAGTAAACAAGGCGCTGCACGGGAGGAAACCCGTGAAATTTTTCTTTGAAAATTGTGAATAGATTTATTTATTTATTTATTTTTATTCATTTTCTTTTCTTTTCTTGATTAACAACAAAATTTTTAGTTTTTATTTTTATTTTTATTTTTATTTTGAGTGAAACCTATAATTCTAACCAATTTCTTGTAGTAGAATGAATTTCAGGTCGAACGGAGAGAAAATATACAAGGAATCGCAAAGGAAAATTCGAGGTATGAAAATCAAGAAAAAGTGGCAAAACAGTGAGCTAGGGCGATAGCTCCGTGTCACGGAGGAGTGCTCCGTGATGCACTCTGTGACACATTGAGGTGTAAATCCGGAATTTTAAAAGAATTCCAGAACACCCTCGCATCAGCTCCATGTCATGGAGGCAGTGCTCTGTGATGCACTCTGTGACACGTTGCTGTGTATATCACGATGGGTCACACCGGGTCGCCGGGTGACCCGCGCGATTTTCCCACTTTTAAACCCCGAATCCCCCTCAATTTTCCTTATTTCTCACACACTCCACGACCAATCCCCCTAGAATCCCTCCCCCTTCAACGTGACACGGAATACGCCAAGGATTTCATTGAGTTTTCTTCAATTCTTCGAATTCAAAGAACAATGGCAAGCAGGCAAGAAAAAGGGAAAGGCGCATCAACATCTGGCGCCGGAAGAAAGAGAATCAGACTGGGCACAGCAGTCCCAGCAGCACCAGTGGTTCCACGCGGCCAATGCCGCCAATACGAAACCAGGTGGGTGACGGAAGAGGGGAAGAAGTGGTATGCAAAGCACAAGGAGAGCAAGTACTTCCCCGAGGAACACATAGCACGGGAACCGTTGGCACAGGAGTTCCCTAGGATTGTCCACAGGATCGAGGCAGCTGGGCTCAAATTCATCTTTGAAGAGCCCAAGGAATGCAACTTACACCTGATTTGGGAATTCTATGCCAATTGGAACCCGACTCTCAGATGTCACACCATCAAAATAAGAGGGCAAATAGTCACCTTTGAGCCCCACCACCTCAATGCTATCCTAGGGGCGCGGGACACAGACGCCCACGTGCTTCAATAGCTAAACATCACTCCACCATATGCGGACAACAGACGCACTTTGTGTGGAACCCGATCGACATCTAGATGGAGCAGACACAAGAAGAGGGGCTACCATCAGACTTTGCCCTATTCACAAATGAACAGGGAAGCTAGGATATGGCTTAAGATCGTCTGTTCCTGCCTAATCCCGAGGGTACATATGACGGATGTAACCCGGGATCGTGTATGCCTGGTGTACACCCTGATGAAAGGTTTGGAGATCAACGTGGGGGCGGTGATTATCTCCGCCATGAAGAGAGCCCGGTTGCATCAGGGGCACATATACGGATTTAGTGGGCTACTCACCACATTCCTGAGGGGCCTAGATGTTGAGGAAGAGGCCCTTGAGAAAAGCAGAGTGATGGAAGAAAAGAAAAGGGTGAAGGTGCACTTGCTATAAATAAACTATAATGAAGGTGCATGATTAATCTTTGTTGTTGTGTCAAGTGTGCTTAATAAGATGGGACAAACTAAAGAAATACTTCAAGAATGGGAGGATGAAGAAAGAAACAATGCCAATGAGTTTGATGGGATGTATTAAAAAGGCGCTTAAGGATACTAGTGGCTATTATTGGCTAGCCCAATATTTACTAGTTCCGTAGCTTACATTACAACCCGTTAAAGTCCTACGTGATCCTACATCACACTTCTTTATATTAGTGGAGTAATACATTAAAGGCAAGCTTATGGGTCATGACATGATGCATGTGAATTCTTTTGGGAGAGAGAGCGAAATTGTGTTTTTATGCCCCTGCTTGAAATTTTGTGAGTTCATATGATCAAAAAGGGGAAAATTCTCTTGTGTTGTGAGGGCACATGCTTGATGAAAGATTAATTTTCGTGTCGGATGTCTTGATCAGCTGATTTGCATGAGTTTTCCAATATCGAGAGTCGATTCTTAAGTCTAGGAGGTCTTGATGTATTGAAGGTCATTGCATTGATAGGACCATGCATGTTTTCTTGATGATTTGCTGTATTGAATAATTGGTATGACCGTAACCTAAATTGTCAAACCAAAGTAGCGAGGTTTGGGTGTAAATTGCATGAGGTGTAAGATTGTTGTTCGAGGACGAACAAGGACTTAGGTGTGGGGTAAGTGATCTTGGGCAAATTTATATGCCCAAGTGATACTCAAATGTGTCATTTTAGCCTTGTTTATCTATCAATGTTTATACATTCTCATGTGATCAGTAATAAAATGTGAATTTATACTAACCAATGATTAGCATTGTTTTGCAGGTAAAATGTGATTTTGGGAAGCTAAAATGCATGTTGGAATAGATCGGTGTTGGACTCGGATGTGAGCAAAGGACAAGGCATTGGAAGGCACAAAATAAAGAGGCTCCGCGATGGAGCCGTGTCACGCTGCCATCGCGGAGGCCTTCTGCCTGGATAGGGAATTTTCGCCCAATTTCCAGAGAGGGTTCGCGTTGGGTCCATGGCACGGTGGCCTGGCTCCGCGTTGCACGTCGTGCCACGTTGAGCCTGATTACCTGGACCCCCAACTTACAGTGAGGGTCCGTGTCGGTGGTGTGTCACGGAGGCAGTGCTCCGCGATGTACTCCGTGACACGTTGCTTGTTATTTCGGGAAAAATTCCCACTAGTATAAATAGAACACTTAGGTTCATTTTTCAATATTCTGACTTGGTGGAGCAAGAACGTGGGTTACAGGCAGTTGAGGGGACGAAATTATCAGGGTTTTTCTCTCTTTCCTTCTCCTTGAATTCAATTGCTTGTATGTTTAACACTCATTTAACGATGTTTAATCCACAAATGAGTGGCTAATTCCTCTTCTTACTGAGGTTAAGAACAATTGTATTGAAATGTGATTGTTAATCAATTTGGTTTTTCATCTTTTCTTCCATGGTTGTTCTATTGTTTCTTGTTCTTACTGCATTAATGTATGGCCTATATTAATGTACATCTAAAAAGTCCGGTTTCACTCGAGAGAGTAAGAAATTGGAAAGTTGTGAATTAATAGGATATGATCCTTTCTTAGTTTGGGAAAATTGAGAATTGATTTACCTTCAGGATAGAAATATACCTGAAAGTCGTATTAGTCAATTTAGGAACCAGGTTTGTATGGCTAGAACATGAATTTTCATTTAATCACAGAAATGTAGGTGGACAGTTCATGATTCTTAAGTTGGGTTAAATACGAGAGTTTTAATCCATTGGCATTAGTTCTTGACTAGCAACCGGAGGAAAGGTTAACCAAATTATATCGATAATTAATTTCTTTACATGTTCAATTAACCTCAGCATGCTCACATTCATAGTTCAGACTCAAATTTTATAATCTTGGTAGACTTAGAATAAAAATTAGAAATCCAAAAATATCAACTCTTGGTTACACTGTTGTCTTCATTGTTAAACTGAAAATATAGTAACACTTGATTAATTGTTACCTTATCCCAGTCCCTGTCGGATCGATACTTGGCTTACTTGAGTCACTTTACTACTTGTTCGACCACGTGCACTTGAGTGTAGTTATATACCCATATAACATACAGACCGAACATGTGGCAGCTTCCAATGCCATTTAGTGTTTTGTTTTAATCTATTTTGACTACATTAGTCTATGTGTGGATAGCCTTTTATGTCCCTAGGGAACATAATTTCTTTATTTGAGTCTTTGATCAGCCTCTTCTAGGATTTTATATAAAGGGGGTTTTTTCTCTTCGTTGTAACTAAGTTTGATTTAATATATTAGTAGCAGCCTTGTGGCTTGTGGAGACCTTTGTAGGTTCTCTTTGGGTTATGCCCTCTTTGTTCTACTTTGAACCATAACTTGGATTTCTTCAATTGTAAGATTCCTTGCTTAAGTTCCCTCCCCCTTTTTCTTCTTCTACTTCTTCTTAATTGATTCACTATTTCTTATTTCTTCTCAATCAAGAATAAAATCCTTCCCTCTTTCTAATATTCTAATTTCTAGAGTCTTTTGTTGTCCGTGTCATTATCATGTTCCCAAGGGAAAGATATTGTAATACCCCGGAAGTGCCTAAGACTAGACTCAGGAATTTGAAATGAGAACAACAGAAAAATATGAGATTATGACTCAAAAATGACTCATGGTACGAGTCGTGGGAAGGAGTAACGAGCCGGAGGAACCACCCATGGTTAGAATCCTCAGCAGGAGACTCAGTAGTAATGAGTCCAGGGATGACCCGTTGGGTGATGTAATGGGCCATGGTTTGAGGTCTTTGTTTGTCTCTGAGGTACTAGGGATGGATGGTACGAGTCTTGGTACGACTTGTTGTAAGGAACAATGAGTCATGGTATGCACACGTGAGGAGCTACAGTGAAAAGTAGCACAGAGTAAATGGATGGGTCCAACGACCCATGGTTTGGTGGTAAGAATCATTGGTTGACTCGTGCTGGGGTTTCAGAAACTGTACTTATGGAGTCAATGGTCACGACAAGAGGAGACAAAGGTTCGTTGTGTCGAGTAACGACTCATACTGTCAAGTCGTCATTTGAAAGTCTAAGAACTAAGGAAATTTTTGAAGTAATGGATGGTAACCATGATCCGTGGTAATGAAGTACGACTCATGGTATGAGTCGTGGTCACTGGTAGTGTTCAATTTCCATATTTTTCATTAAGGCTACTTTCGTAAATCCTAAGCTCTAAGGTCATAAACTACGTTGTTTTAAGCTCAGTTAGGAGAGTTTTAAAGGTGCTTAACCTATTCTAACCCATTCCCTCCCCATGCTTGCAAACTAGAGGATTTCTAAGGGAAGATCAAGCCTAGAATGCCCCAATTTCTTCTCCAAATCCTTTGGGCTTTCAAGTGAGAGTGTAAGATCAGATTACCCAGGTATGTAGGGTTGTGAATGAGAGTCCCTCTTCACTCTCATGTCCCAATTTCCCTCTATATTTATGGATTCATGTATTAAAGTAAATTTGATGATGTTATGGAGTTTTAACCCCAAATTTATGGTTCTCCTTGATTTGATTATGGGTCAATTCCCTTCATGTTCTAAATGTTGTGTTAAGATCTATGGGTAGATTTTATATTTAAATTATTTATTTATTTCATGATTGTAAATCTCAATCAATCTATGCCCAATTATGCAAAGTTTCATGAAAAGTCAAGTTATGATTCTATTATGATTTTTATCTTACCAAGCATAAATTATGATTTATGATTCATGTTATGATTTCTCTTCAGGTACTCTTCATGGATTTATGAATATCAAGTATATGAATTTTCACAAGTATGCATGGTCTTCCTGATTTATGAACTTATGATTTTTGGTTGACTCACGGGCCCTTAATTCATGGCTAATCATGTTTTTCAAGTATGATAAAGTATGTTATGGTTTATTTGGCCATAAACTTTATGAACGAATTCACGATTATGATATGATCCCTCATGTGCATGCTTTTGGGAGTAGTGCCTAGCGCCGAATAGACCCGCGTTCAGGTAAACCCCGTGGTCTCAGAACTACATGCCACCATAGGTATATACATATATTTATGGATCCCCTGTGATATCACACTATGCACGTCTCTTTCCTGGCAAACCAGGGACGACTCTGCCCACTTGAGCAAAATAGTTGGGGCATCATGTAAACTCTATCATGATGGTGTCGGTTAAGACTAGTTCTCCCAGTGTTCCTCGTGATTTATGCATTGTTACGTTTATGTTACTTTGGCTGAAGTTATGCTTTTATAAGGTTTCTCTTATGGCTATGATTATGACTAGATTATGAATGGTTTGAAAACCTTAAGCCCTCATGTTTATAATATGATATTTATTTCATGTTCCTGTTGTCCTACTCTTATGAACTCTTATGTATTTTTTACTATCTTTTTTGCTTACCTTGCATGCTTAATACATTCGAAATACTGACCGTATACTCTATGTTGTATCGTTTCATGATACATGTCTGAGGGATTAGTCTCAGCCGCATCATTAGTCGGGCTTTCCTTTCAGACCGGTTTTAGCCAGTGTTGGTGAGTCCTCATCCTTCTAGGACATTCAGTTATCCATTGATATTCTTTTTCAGTTACAGACTTTTGTCAAGCTAGTTGGGATGTTGTCGAATCAGCTTATCAGTTATGTTAGAGGCTTTTCAAACAATATGTAGAAAATTATCTTGTTAGTTTTGATTATTTTTTAGATTGATATGTATGCAAACTTCCTCTTAATCATGTTTTATTATTTTAGTTTCTTCTTGTTGTATGCTCTTAGTTGCTATGTTCATGTCGTGGGTCGACTTGGAGCCTCTCGAGGTTCCTTGTCCCGTGTCTCTATCCGGGCCTATGTTCGGGTCATGATAGAAGAAGTCTTCACAAGAATCTTCAAGGAACTTTATAAGAATTGAATAGGAAAGAAGAAGAAGAAGAAGAAGAAGAAGAAGAAGAAGAAGAAGAAGAAGAAGAAGAAGAAGAAGAAGAAGTTTCTCTGTCTGTTGTTTTGTCTATGTGCGTACGAAGAACATAGAGACTCCACTCTTATTTAAGAACAAAAGACACCGGTTCAGGAGGAGTCCTAACCATTGTGTCTTTTCATTCTTTTAATATAATTTCATATATATATATATATATATATATAAATACACACACACACAAACATATATATACACTATTTATATGGGTTCGGGTTGACCCATATGGATGACCCAAATCTAATTCCTTCATCTCCCACTCACACATAGTGGGTCAACTCTCATTCCTATTCTGTAACTTTCATACACTATGACTATACCATGTAACTAGTGCATACTTTGAGAGCTTCATTTCTATACATCTATTTGGAATATATAACTTATAATTTTCAGGGCTTCACATGATAATAAGTAGAGATTTAAACTTGTATCTCCCTTATGGTTCATCATATGCGTACATGATATGAAACATATACCACAGTATCAACTCATTTCCCATGGATCGTATGTCTTTTAAAATTAAATAACATGCATATGGTATGTGATACTGCAAAACTTTTCTAGACCAGACTCAGGCATTTCAAGAAAGTCCAGAAGAAAAACCAGAAATTTTATTGCAGAACGACCCAGACAACAAATCGTGGGAAGCTCCAACAGGTCATTGTTTGAGTCATTTTCAGCGTAGTAGTTTTCCTTCAGGGGAAACAATGAGGCATAATATGACTTGTTGGTTGAACCAACGAGCCGTCCTATCATCCGTTGGATCAAAAATTCAGAATTCTAGCAGACCCTTCCTTGAGGAAACAAGAGGAGCCAATGGCTCGTGGTTCCTACCAACGAGCCATTTCTACCACCCGTTGCCCAGTCCCAGGACTTAGTAGTGTGGACCACAAGTCGATTCAACAACCCATTGGTCCTACCAACGAGTCATTGTGTTGATCGTGGCCTCAAGGGCCAGTTTTCCTACCAGTAATAACAAGAGGTACCAACTGCCCATCTGTAGTTCCAACAAGTCGTGGTATCCTCCCATGGCCCCTTTCCAGTGAGTATGGTTTCTGGACCCAGAACCAACAGTGGGTTCCAACAGGTCGTGGTTTCAACCAACAACCCGTTCTGAGGCCCGTTGGTCCGTGTTGGCCAGTTTTTAGTTCCTTCTTCCAAGGGTAGGATGGTAATTTTCCAACTTTTTAATGATTAAACCCCGTCATTTTGGGCTTTTTTAGGATGGAGATAAAGGGATAGAACGACCTTTTCCCCTTTCTTTCACCCTCTTTCTCTCAAGCCTAAGCGTAGAATAGGCGAGAAGTTCAGAGCAGAAGCTAGGGCAGGCGTTGTCCTCTCAGAATTTTTCTCAAGGATTTTTCTCCAGAAATTCTTAGCCATGTATGTGCGAATTCAACAAGGGAATAGTTCTTCCCTTAAGTTTCCAAAATCCTACTTTATTTTCTCTATCAGTTCTAGCCCTGAGACTTTCGAATGTGATGAAATTATCTTTCAAACCTCGTTAAATAATGTGGAATATCATTTATGTTAAATGTTGATGTTTATCCACCAATTTGTATCTATGTTGTTGCTTGTTCTTGTAACGTGAAATCTAGCCCTAGTCTTAAATACAGAAAAACTAGAATCTTGCAATAATGTTTACATATTGAAATTTTGCTCGATTCTATCAGTGTTGGGGACTCCCATGTTGTAATTGTATTGAAAATCAGTCAGAATATTGTCAGTTTAGTTTCAGTCAAAAGGTTAGAATATCCAGTGTTAGTCAAAAATATCAGCTGATTAGTTTGACTACAAAAATTTCCAAGGTAATAGTAATGCCTCCCAGTTATCAGAGTTAGACTTAGTATTAGCTTAGTGGTTCTTTAGGCGGCCATGACACTTTCAGATAAGAAGCTCTGACCAGTCTTAGGATCCCATCTTCAAAATTTTAGTTTGTTCTTTAGACGGTCACGACACTTCCAGATAAGCAACTCTGACTTGTCTTAGAACTCAACTACAGAATCCGGTCCAATAAGACTCTTAGGGTGCTTCTAGATAGGTATTCCTGACTAGTTTTGAGTCCCAGTTTCAAGATATCAACTTAGTAGTAAGTCTAGAAATATCCTGTGGGAGCAGGGCTTAGCACCGAGAGGACCGGGTTTCAGCCCATCCAAGTTCCCAGAACTATGTTGCCGCCGTAGGTTATAGTTTTATTATCCTCATAGCCCCAGATTTGTGATCACCCAGTTCATGACTTTATACCCTAGAAAGGTATATTAGGTCCTACCGATAGGGTGTATACATCAGACTCCACGTGTAGTTCACGTGGTTATATGTCAGTTATAGACTCTCCCACTAATCAGCCTAGTTCAGTCTCATATCAGTTCAGTATAGTATTTTAGACTCAGTATCTCAGATTTAGGGCATGTCTTTGACCATCAGACAAGGTCATCTTGACTATTTCAGTATATTTCAGTTATTTCAGTTCAGTATATCAGTTAGTCATTGCATGTCATTTCAATTCAGTTGTTATATCCAGTGTTATGTTTTCTCTTTCTTACTAAGTACATTCAAAGTACTGACGCATACCTTTTATGTTGTATCTTCTTATGATACAGCTGCAGGATCTCAGTTACAGCCTCGTTAGCATATCATTCTCAGAAGATCCCAGTTGTACCATTGGTGAGTCCTCATCCTTCGAGGAGAAAATCATTTCATTCAGTTATATTTTCCTTATTTAGACTTGGAGTTAGCTGGGGGCTTTTCCTAGCAACTCATCAACTGTAGTAGCTTTCAGACACAAACTTGGTTTTTTTCAGACTTGTAGTTTCACTCAGATATTATTAAAACTTTATGATTCAGCTTCATTATAATTAATGTTTTAAATTTTACATTAAAGCTTCCGATACATTTATGTGTTTACTCAGAATGCCAGTGTATGACAGACCAGGCGTTTACTTGGGGTTACTTGTAACTCCAAGTACCGTGTTGCGTCTAAGGTGTAGACTCAGGGCGTGAAAAATTTGGTATCATATCACTAGGTTTAGAGTATCCTCAGATATCTGAAAGGCACATCAAGTAGAGTCCTTTTCATGGGTGTGAAGCGTGCCACACTTATGATGGGGAGGCTTTGAGCTATTATTAGGAAAAATCCCTTTGTTCATACTCTTTATCATGCGTTGAAATTCAATATCAGAATTATTCTCCTAATTGGTGCTTTGTTTCATTTCAGTGCATTATGCCTCTGGGACGTGGTAATGGAAGAAGGCCCAATAACGCTCACTGACCTGCCCCACCAGCTCCAACAGCCCCCCAGGATGACTCAGTGTCCACTACGGAATTCAGGGTGACTATCCAGCTGGTCGCTCAGAAACCAGGTAAACTAGCAGGTTGGTTCTGATCAACACTAATGGGTATGCAACAACTGCTCGAGTGCGAGATTCACTCCGATGAACCCTCCATATTTTTAGGGATCTAAGGTGGGAGAGGACCCACAGGAGTTTGTTGAAGAGATTAGAAAGATCACCTCGGAGAGTGCCGACTTGGCTGCCTACTAGTTAAAAGGAGTAACCCAGATCTGGTACAAGCAATGGAAGGAGGAGAGATCAGCAAGAGCAGGACCAGTGGAATGGGAGGAGTTCATTACAACTTTCCTAGACAGATTCTTCCCTTGGGAGCTCAGGGAGGCAAAAGTAGCGGAGTTCATGAATCTGAGACAGAATGTGCATCCATTACCATCAGTTGAACAAGGTCACAGTCAAGAATAGGTATCCCCTACCCAGAATTTGTGACTTATTCAACCAACTTCAGGGATCTAGTTGTTTCTCCAAAATAGATCTCAAGTAGGGGTATCATCAGCTAAGGTTCAGAGAGTGTGACATACTGAAAATAGCTTTCAAGACTCGATATGGTCACTATGAGTTTGTGGTTATGTCCTTTGGACTCACAAATGCCCTTGCAGCCTTTATGGACTTGATGAACGGAGTCTTCAAGCAATATCTGGATATGTTCTTCATTGTATTTATTGATGATATTTTGGTATACTCCAGAAATGAGGAAGAGCATGCTAATCACCTAAGGATAGTGCTTCAGACACTCAGAGACCGTCAGTTGTTCGCCAAGTTCAGCAAATGCAAATTTTGGTTGAAGTCTATGACTTTCCTGGGTCATGTGATCTCGGGTGAAGGTATTCAGGTTGATCCTCAAAAGATAGCAACGGTGAAAGACTATCACAAACCTACCTCCCCAACAGAAATTAGAAATTTCTTGGGTCTAGCCAGTTATTACAGATGCTTTGTGGAAGGCTTTTCTTCTATAGCATCCCCTCTAACTAGGCTGACTCAGAAGAAAGTAAAATTCCAATGGTCAGATGCGTGTGAGAGGAGTTTCCAGGAGTTAAAGACTCGAATCACTACCACTCGAGTGTTGACCTTACCGAAAGGATCAGATGGGTTTGTAGTGTATTGTTATGCTTCCAGAGTTAGAATCGATTGCGTTTTGATGCAGTGGGGCAAGGTGATAGCCTACGCCTCCAGACAGCTCAAAGTTCATGAAAAGAATTATCCGACTCATGACCTGGAGTTGGCAGCAGTGGTGTTTGCATTGAAACCTATACGGGGCCGATGTGGATGTTTTCACTGATCACAAGAGCCTTCAGTATGTGTTCAGTAAGAAGGATCTAAATCTTCGCCAGAGAAGGTGGTTAGAGCTATGGAAGTATTATGACATAAGCGTACTGTATCCCCCAGGCAAAGCCAATGTGGTGGCTGATGCCCTGAGTAGAGTGTCTATAGGGAGTGTGGCTCATGTCGAGGAAGGCAAAAAGGAGCTGTCAAAGGATATCCACATATTAGCTCGGTTGGGAATACATTGGTTGGAACAGCTAAGGGAGGAGTAGTTGTGCAGAGTGGATCAGATTCTTCGGTAGTAGTTGAAGTTAAGTCAAGGCAAGATGAAGGCCCAATACTGCTTAAATTGAAGGAGGCGGTTCTTAGAAGGGAAGTGGAGGCTTTCTCCCATGGGAAGATGTCTTACCAAGGTAGATTGTGCGTACCGGATGTGGGTGATTTGAGACATCACATACTGGCCGAAGCGCACAGCTTGAGATATTCCATCCACCCTGGTGCTACTAAGATGTACCGTGATTTACGGGATATCTACTGGTGGAACGACATGAAAAGAGAAATCTCAGAATTTGTAGCTAAATGCCGAAACTGCCAGCAGGTCAAAGTAGAACACCAGAGACTGGGAGGTACGACCCAGGATATCAGCATACCCACGTGAAAGTGGGAAGAAGTAAATATGGGCTTTATTACGGGTCTACCTCGGACTCATCGGCAACATGATTCAATTTGGCTAATAGTAGACCGGATGACTAAGTCAGCACACTTCCTCCCAGTTAAAACTACAGATTTAGCTAAGGACTATGCTAGGCTTTATATCCAAGAGTTGGTCAGACTCATGGTTTGCCCTTATCCATAATCTCAAACAGAGGTACCCAGTTCCCTCTCACTTTTGGAAGTCCATTCAGAAGGGACTTGGTACCCAAGTCAAACTCAGTATAACTTTTCACCCGCAGACTATTTAGACTCTAGAAGATATGTTAAGGGCGTGCGTGCTCGATTTCAAAGGGAAGTTGGGATTATCACTTGCCTCTCATTGAATTTGCATACGACAACAGCTACCACTCCAGTATCCAAATGGCCTAATTTGAGGCATTGTATGGTAGGAGGTGCAGATTTCCTATCGAGTGGTTTGAGGTTGGTGAAGCTACTTTAATCGGGCCAGACTTGGTTCATGAAAGCTATGCAGAAAGTACAGCTCATCAGAGAAACATTGAAAACAACTTAGAGCCATCAGAAATCTTATGTCGATGTGAGGAGAAAAGAATTAGAGTTTGCAGTGGATGACTGGGTTTATTTGAAAATTTTACCTATGAAAAGGGTGATGAGATTTGGGAAGAAAGAAAAGCTCGATTTGAGATATGTGGGACCCTAAAATATTCTAAAACAAATTGGCAAGGTAGCTTATGGGGTGGAATTACCTTCAGAGTTGGCATCTGTGCACCCAGTGTTCCATGTGTCACTATTGAAGAAGTGCATCGGTGATCTAACTTCAGTTGTGCCGCTGGATAGAGTGGGAGTGAAAGATAGTCTCTCATACGAAGAGGTCCCGGTTCAGATCCTTGACCGTCAAGTTTTGAAGTTGAGGAACAAGGAGGTAGCTTCAGTCAAGGTCTTATGGAGAAATCAGCATGTAGAAGGAGCTACGTGGGAAGCCGAAGCAGATATGATGGCTAAATACCCACACTTGTTCCCTTCCAATTCAGTTCCGACATCAAGTACTAAATTCCTCCCCAATACTCTATTCAATTACGTGCTCATCAGCTTTATTTAGACTTTCTATGTGCATTCTAATTGCATCAGCTCTGTTAGTACGGTTAAGTTAGTCCGGAGTCAGTTACTCCTTTAGAAATCAGCTCATAGCCTCAGTCTAGAAATCTCAGCTCTTTTCCTAAGTTTACTATAGTTTAGTCTTCATTCAAGGACAAATGATCCCAAGGGGGAGATATTGTAACACCCCAAAACTTTTCCATACCAGACTCAGGCATTTCAAGAAAGTCTAGAAGAAAAACCTGAAATTTTATTGTAGAACAACCCAAAAAACATGTCATTGTCTGAATCATTGTCAGCGTAGCAGTATTCCTTCGGGGGAAACAATAAGGCATAGGATGACTCATTGGTTGAACTAACGAGCCATCCTGTTGTCCGTTGGATCCCAATTTCAGAATCCTAGCGGACCCTTCCCTGAGGAAACGAGAGGAACCAATGGCTCATGGTTCCTACCAACGAGCCATTGCGACCGCTCGTTGCCCAATCCCAAGCCCTAGTAGTATGGACCACGAGTGGATGCAATGATCCATTGGTCCTACCAACAAGTCATTGTGTTGATCGTTGCCTCAAGGCCCAGTTTTCCTACCTGTAATAACGAGAGGTACCAATGACCTGTCTGTAGTTCCAATGAGTAGTGGTATCCTCCTGTGGCCCCTTTCCAATGAGTATGGTTTCTAGACCCGGAACAAATGGTGGGTTCCAATGGGTGGTGGTTTCAACCAACGACCATTCTGAGGATCGTTGGTTCGTGTTGGCCAGTTTTCAGTTCCTTCTTCCAAGGGTATGCTGGTAATTTCCCAGCTTTTTAATGCTTAAACCCCGTCATTTTGGTCTCGTTCATGAGGGAGTTAAAGGGGTAGGACGACCTTTTCCCCTTTATTTCACCCTATTTCTCTCAAGCCTAAGCGTAGAACAGACGAGAAGTTCAGAGCAGAAGCTAGGGAAGGCGTTGTTTTCTCAGAATTTTTCTCAGGGATTTTTCTCTAGAAAGTCCTAGCCAGGTATGTGGGAATTTAACAAGAGAATAGTTCTTCCCTTGTGTCCCCAAAATCCTTCTTTATATTCTCTATCAGTTCTAGCCCTGAGACTTTCGAATGTGATGAAATTATCTGTCAAACCTCGTTAAATCATGTGGAATATCATTTATGTTAAATGTTGATTTTTATCCACCAGTTTGTGACTATGTTGTTGCTTGTTCCTGTAATGTGAAATCTAGCCCTAGTCTTGAATACAAAAAAACTAGAATCTCACAATAGTGTTTACATATTAAAATTTTGCTTGATTCTATCAACGTTGGGGACTCCCATATTGTAATTTTATAGAAAATCAGTCAGACTATTGTCAGTTCAGTTTCAGTCAAAATGTTAGAATATCCAGTGTTAGTCAGAAATGTCAAATGATCAGTTTGACTACAGAAATTCCCAAGGTGTCAGTAGTGCCTCCCATTTATCAGAGTTAGACTCAGTATCAGTTTTAGTGGTTCTTTAGGTGGTCATGACACTTTCAGATAAGAAGCTCTGACCAGTCTTAGGATCCCAGCTTCAGAATTTGAGTTTGTTCTTTAGACGGTCACGACACTTCCAGATAAGCAGCTCTGACATGTCTTAGAACCCAGCTACAGAATCCAGTCCAATAAGACTCTCAGGGTGCTTCCAGATAGGTATTCCTGACTAGTCTTGGGCCCCAATTTCGAGCTATCAGCTTAGTAGTCAGTCTAGAAATATCCAGTGGGAGAAGGACTTAGCACCGAGCAGACCGGAGTTTCAGTGCACCCAGGTTCCCAGATCTACATTGACACCGTAGGTTACAGTTTTATTAGCCTCATGGCCCCAGATTTGTAATCACCTAGTTCATGCCTTTATACCCTGGCAGGGTATATTGGGTCCTGCTGATGGGGTGTATACATCGGGCTCCATGTCTAGCTCACATGGTTATATGTGGGTTATAAACTCTCTAAGTTCAGTCTCAGATCAGTTCAGTGCGGTATTTCAGACTCAGTATCTCATATTTAAGGCATGCTTTTGACCATTAGACAGGGTCATCTTGACCATTTCAGTATATTTCAGTTATTTCATTGCATGTCATTTCAGTTCAGTTGTTATATCCAATGTTATGTATTCTCCTACTTACTTAGTACATTCTAAGTATTGACGCATACCTTTTATGTTGTATTGTCTTATGATACAGCTTCAGGATCTCAGTTATAACCTCGTTAGCAGATCATTCTCAGAAGATCCGGGTTGTATCGTTGGTGAGTCCTCATCCTTCGAGGAGAAGATCATTTCATTCAATTACATTTTCCTTATTTAGACTTGGAGTTAGCTGGAGGCTTTTCCCAACAACTCATCAGTTGTAGTGGCTTTCAGAAACAGACTTGGTTTTTTTCACACTTGTAGTTTCATTTAGATGTTTTTAAAACTTTATGATTCAGCTTCATTATCATTAATGTTTTATATTTTACCTTAAAGCTTCCTCTACATTTATGTGTTTACTCAAAATGCCAGTGTATGATAGACCAGGGGTTGACTTGGGGTTACTTGTAACTCCAAGTACCGTGTTCCGTCCAGGGTGTAGACTCAGGGCGTGATATGATAGTTGAGATAAATCATGTCTAACTTTAAGTTCATAAATCTACTCATTTATTTTATTCATTAAAAACTTACATCTGGCATTAGGAACAGACTAACTCATTTTAATAACACATGATTAAATACAATACAAACATCTTTCTTTTTATAAACATTCGGCTCTCTTTTATCATCACTTCCGACAATAATTAGTTTATAATTGTCTCACCTCTATCTATCCCTTAGTCGATAGAAGCGATTTCCTATGTCAATAGGCCAATCTTTTGGTTTGCCCGACATACTTCTTATACTAGGAATTTACCTACTATGCATAAAATATTATATGTATATGAACCGACAAGTATGGATAATTAGGCATAAACTTACATTAACTTCAATAATGTGAATTTACATGAACATGATTGGGAAAAATATACATACATTAGCATCAACGCAAACCCAATGACTTCATATGTCTTTCATAAGAATCACATGCTATGGGTTTCTTTAAGGGATCTACTATAATTTGATGCGTAGATATGTATTTCACGTTCACTTCCTTTTATACAATCATGTCTCTAACAAAATTAAACTTAATATCAATATGTTTAGTTTTCCATGGTACTTGTGATCCTTTGTATAGGCTATTACGTCTTGACTATCATAATTGATGGTCACTAACTCAATAGTGTTATTATTCATGACCAAGTATCCCATAAAACATTTAATCCAAACAGCTTCTTGCACAGCTGCTGAAGGTGCTACAAGTTTGTCATGACCCGAACATAGGCCCAGATCGAGACACGGGACCTAGAACCATGAATGGCTCCAAGTCAATCCATGACATGAACATGGCAACTATAGAGCATACATCAAGTGGAAACCGATATACTAAACATGAATAAGCAGAATTCTGAATAGAATAACAATCATAAACAGATTCAATACTTGACAAAGCTAGAAGTCTACGTAAGGCTAATAAGCCTCTAACTGTCTGATGAGCTGATGGGAAAACACCCCCAACTAGCTCGGTAAAGTCTGAAAACTGAAATAACGTAATCAAATACTGAGTTGAAGGTCCTCTGAAGATGAGGACTCACCAACAGCGGAATCTATATTAGATTGAGGAGAAGCTGAACTAACGGCGGAACTGAGCTGATCGCTAGGACCTGCATCATAAAACGATACAGCATAGAGTATATGGTTAGTACTTAGAATGTACTAAGTATTCAAGGTAAGTAAAACATGCTGAGTAAGTATAAGTTGAAGTCATGCATATAAACATAAATCATAAGATCACGAGAGTAATGACTGCATGCTGATATCTGAAAACATATACAGTCATAAACTGAATCTCCTATCTGAATTGAATGACCCAAAGTTGAAACTAGAATTGTATGGCTTTCCATAACTAAAATCATTAGTAAAAGTTTACAAACTAATCATTGGGTCAAACCTGCTGAACATATAATATCATAAGTAATAAACATGCATAACTGAAATCATGAGGGACAATGGGAGACTCGTCTTAATGGACAACCACTATGTATGAGCACATGATGATCCCACATCTTGCCTACATGGAGGAGGGCCATCCTAAGCCTTGCCAAGGCAAAGGATAAGTAAGGTGTGATATCACGATGTTCCCTTTGGCAGGGAAATGCTCTCTTGGCAGGTCCCAAAATTTATACCTATGTTGGCGCGTAGTTTATGAGATCGGTGAACCTTGGAACCCCAAGCCTACTCAATGCTCGATACTACTCCCAAAACATGCATAGTGCTCATATAATCATATTCTAAAAACACAACTTGAATTTGAACATATGGGAGTCTTGACTCCAAAATATACATCTATCAACTGATTTTATTAAGCTTGGCCAAATCATGAAACATATTTAACTTGTGTGGGCTTGCCCAAACCTTAAAATTATGCATACTTGAAATAGACTTCATAAAGAGAATCATGGATTCATACATAAGTAATTTTTAATCATTCATTCATGCTAGATATCTCATCATACTTGAAATCATAAATCATAAACTTGACTTTTCATGAAACTTGCATAATTTGGCATAATTTTCTAAAACTTGAAATCGTGAATTTGTAATAAAAATAGGTATAAAATCTGCCCATGAATCTTCAAACATACTTTCAAACATAGAGGGGATTGACCCATAAATAATTTATAGAGGATTTCATAAAATTGGGTTAAAACCCCATAAGATCATGGATTTGATATAGAACTTGAATTCATAGAGTTGAGGAGAAATTTGATCATGAGAATGAAAGGAACTCTCATTCATGTCCCTACATATTTGGAGAAGAAATTGAAGAATTCTATGCTAGATCTTCAAAGGAGAGATTTTAATCTTGCATGCATGGGAGGGGAATGACTTAGAATAGGTTTAACTCCTTTAAAACGCCTCTTTCAGAGATTAAAACAATATAGTTTAGGGATTAGGAGCTTAGGATTTATGAAACACCCTTACTAAATTCGTAGAAAATTTCACACTGCCAGGATTCACGACTAACACCATGAGTCATACCTCAATACTATGACTCGTGGTTGGCTCTTGTAGTCAGCACTGTTTCACCTGACTTCTGAAGTTTCCCATGGATCAAACAACGAATCATACCATAAAATGACAGGTCGTTAGACCCATCCATTACCACTTCTGCTGAAATCCCTACCCTTTTCTATGAGTGCAAGCCACGACTCATTGTTCGTCACAATGAGTTGTACCATGATCTGTACCTTCCAGCCCTGATACTCCTGAATCGACCAACGACTCCCTACCAAGATTCATTGTTTTCCACAATGAGTCATACCAAGAGTCGTGCCTTCCAAACTTGACACAAAGTAATTTCCCACGACTCCTACCAACAAATCGTTACATGATCTCATGAGCCGTACCTTGACTCATTGCCACTGAACTCCTCAAGAAGGATCTGACCACGAACACTTCCCACGAGTCGTACCTTCTCATCACAACTCATACCATGAGTTGTCCTATGAAAACTTTTCCTCTTTTTCTGTTGAGCACATTTCAAATCTCAAGACTAGCCATAGAACCTTTTGGAGTATTAAAATATCTCCCCCTGGGAACATTCATTCTTGAATGTCGGTTAAACACACTAAAAGGCTGGGGAAGGAATTGCAACCCCAATTACTGAACATCTAAAACTGAAAACTGATGGAGTGACTGACTCCGGACTGATACACATGACTGAACTGAATTCATGAATCATACATACATGCTAAAATATGAGAGGAACTGAGAGACTTGAACTTGACATGAAATTGAGTAGAGTATTAAAAAGGAAACTGATACCTCATGCTGGAACAAAGCTCAAAGGAAATAAATGCGGGTATTTAGCCATCATATCTGCTTGGGGCTCCTATGTAGCTCCTTAAATGAGTTGTTCCTCCACAAGACTTTCTCTGAAGCTACTTCTTTGTTCCTCAACTTCCAAACCTGACGATTAAGGATCTCAACGGGTACTTCCTCATTGGTAAGGCTATCCTTCACACCTATGACTGGGTCACCAGTGCACTTCTTCAATAATACTACATGGAAAAATGGATGCACTTAAGCTAACTTCGCTGGTAGCTCCAACTCATAGGCCATCTTGCCAACACGTCTCGTAATCCTGTATGGGCCAACATATCGGGGAGTAAGCTTCCCTTTCTTTTCGAAACTCAGCACTCCTTTCATGGAAGATACCTTCAGAACACCTAATCATCAACATCATACTCGAGTTCTCTCTGCATAACATTCGAATAAGACTTTTGATGACTTTGAGTTATTTTCAGCCTTTCCCTTATCAGCTAAACTTTCTCCATAGCCTCATCCTCATGAATAGAATTTGGCCTTATCAACATAGCTTCACCTACCTCAAACCATACCAATAGGTGATCTACATCTCACGCCTATAGAGAGCCTCAAATGGAGCCATTTGGATAGTAGAGTGGTAACTGTTCTTATAAGCAAACTCGATAATAGGCAAATGATCATCCCAACTACCTTTGAAGTCAATCACACATTCTCTCAACATATCCTCAATAGTCTGAATGGTCCGCTTGTCCTAAATCTATTTTTGGGTGGGAAATCATGCTAATCTTGACCTGAGTATCAAGTCCCTTCTGAAATGACCTCCAAAACTAAGAGGTGAACTGAGTACCTCTATCTGAAATGATGGAAAAAGGAATCCCGTGCAAGTAAACCAACTTTCAAATGTACAATCTAACATAGTCCTCAGCTAAAATGGTAGTTTTGATCGATAAGAAATGTGTTGCCATGTTTAAACTGTCTACAATCACGCAAATAGAGCCATATTGTCGGTGAGTGCGAGGCAACCCTGTGATGAAGTCTATATTGATTTCCTCCCACGTCTAAGTAGGTATACTAATATCCTTTAGCACACCTCTAGGTCTTTGAATCTCAACTTTCACTTATTGACAGTTCGAATACTTAGCCACAAACTCTGCTATGTCCTTCTTCATGTCATTCCACCAATAGACCTATTGTAGGTCACAGTATATCTTGGTGGAACCTGGATGTATAGAATATCGGGAACCATGAGCCTCATGCAACATCTGCTCTCTCAAATCATCAACACCCAAAACACATAAATGACCTTGATAACGAAGCAAACCTTCTCCCCTTTGGGAGAAGACCTCCACCTTCTGATTTTGAACCGCTTCTTTCAACTTCACCAATATAGGATCCTCATCTTGCCTAGCCTTGACCCTCAACAAAGCAAGATAACCAAAATCAAGAAACAATAATGAGCAAAGGCCAAAGGTGTGGTGTAGATGGGATGCCAATCGAATCGGGATTTACTAAACTATCAAGTTATTACTAATATGTGTAAGTAACCTTGGAAAAGATGGCGCCCAATGCTTTTCAACCACTTGGGCGCCTTATCCTCAAGTTCTCTCAAACCTCAAGGTGCAATTCAACTATTCCAATATGGTTTGGGTTAGGGGATGAGCTATTTCTAGCCATCAACCTCTAAAGGGATTATGACCATTGGTTTTGGCTATTTCTAGCCCAACCCCACATAATGAAATACCAATCCACTATTAAGTTCTCCCCCATTACTTAATTCTTCTTTTTCAAGCCAAAATTAAGTAAGAAAACAGTACCCATATTTGCAACTATGAGTAATCAACTACAATTTGAGGAGACTTCAATAGATTTACAGTAATTGAGTAATAATAAGATAAATCTAGACATACCCAATTAAATTAAACACCCATCATCGCACACCTCTAGATATAGATTTAGTTACTCATAATTGAGAAACACAAGACCATATTTATCAATAAACTCAACAATTTCATCATTAAGAGTAAGAACAATCAAGCTCAAAATATCTCTACAATGGTTGCTATACCTTGCTGAAGAAGATAAAGATGAAAAAGTAATATTCAAATATTTCTTCTCTTTTCCAATGGAGTTCTCTTACTCTCAAAAGTAATGGGAATAATCAATAATAGGTTCAGAGTACTTCTTATAGAATATGTACAAAAGTAGGTCATAACATTCTCCTTTTTTTTAGGGATGGACGTTTTTGCCCTTCGCATGTGTCTTTCACTTGCCATAGAACCGGCGGTTCACTAGTGTCTATCAGTGAACCACCGATTGGTTGAGGTTAGTGTCCAGTGTAGACTAGGGAAGTTTGACGTTTGGTACCACCAGTACGTTGAATGCGGTTCCGCGAGCCGCCGGTTGCATTTGTTCTTCATTCCAGTGGATACCTGCGATCAGCTGGCATTTCGCTAGTGTCCTCCAGTGGAGCACTAGTTTCCACCTGAAGTTCTTCCTTTTTGCTCAATTTCATGCTACTTTTTTGCAAGTTAGATACCTACAACATCCAAAGGAAAAAGCGCATAAAAGCCAACTAAAATACTTGAAAACTAAGATAAAACTAATGTTTAATAGACAAATGAGTTAGTAAATTACCAACTCATCACTACTGTAACACCCTAAAATTTTCCTAGACCAAACTCAGACTCAGCTGAAAGAAGTAGAAATTTTTATCTCAAAACGACCAAGACTACGAGTCGTTGTCAACAGTAATGACCTATTTTCTAGGTTGTGTTCAGCCCTGTCAATTGACTTTAATAACAAACGAGACATGGGATGACCCGTCAGAGGTAGTAAAGAATCATCCTGTCACTCGTTGTATCCCCCAGCTCAGAAATCTATTGGACCCTTCTTAGGAAACCACAAATCAGATGATGAGTCATTGTTTGGTGTAACAACTCGTGAGTTCACTCATTAGTTGGAGCCCCAAAGTGTTGTTGAAAATCTCTTCCAGTGACAATGAGCAGCAACAATGATCCATTGTATCACACGATGAGTTTTTATGTCCACCAACAACTCATTGTGTGACCCATTGGATCTCGACGGATAGTTTTCAGAATTTTATCTCAAGGGCATTTTTGTAACTTTTCATCTTTTTAATCCCTAAACTACATCATTTTGGGCACTTTTAGAAGGGAATTAAAGGGTTGATCGATGTATCCCTCTCATTCTCTGTCTCAACTCTTAGACTTAGTGCGAAGAAGTTCCAGACAAGCATATCAGAGCTAAGCTAGGGCTTTCAATCTTCCTTCAGATTTCTTTAGACTTCTCTCAAGTATTCTACTCTAGGTATGTGGGAATTCAACAAGGGACGTGCTCTTCCCTTGTGTCCCAAAACCCTCCTGAATTTCTTTAACAGTTCTAGCCTTAAAGATCAGAATTAGGGTAAACTTTCAGTTAGCTTTTGATTTAATTCTTATGGTTCATAGTTCATATGAGTTCTTGCTATGTTTCCACTACTTAATAGACTTGTTGCTATTTTCTTCATGTGATATTGTTTTAGCCCTAGTTCTACGAATGTAGTAAAAGGTTGGTGTTGCATAGTTGACTTGATACAATTATTGCTTGATTTTGTTAGTTCTTGAATTTCCATGTTATTACCATCATGTGAGTTCACAGTCAGTTTGCATGCTAGTTCAGTCTCAATTAGAAATTAGCATTTTCAGTATCTTATAGTAAGTCAGCTGATCAGTTTGACGATAGTCATTTCTTGAAGGAGTTCAGTTATAGTCCCTAGCTTCAGTTATTAGATTGTTCTTTAGAAGGTTAAGACGCTTCCAGATAAGAAGCTCTGGCCAATCTTAAAACACCTGTTTTCAATTATTAGGTCCTATTGACTCTCAACTTACTTCCAAATAAGTATTCCTGACTTAATCTAGGGCATTCGTTTTGAGTTATCAGTTTAGTAGTCAACTTAGGACTATCCCATGGGAGTAGGACTTAACATCGAGCTGGCCGAGGTTCAGCGCACACAGCTTCCCAGAACTACGTTGCCACCATAGTTTTTAGCCCGAACGAGCCTCAGACTTATGATCACCCAGCTCAGCCACTATACCCTAGCAAGGTACAGTGGGCTCTCACCTATGGGGTGTATACATCAGACTCCACGTCTAGGTCACGTGGTTATATATCGGTTATAGACTCTCCCACTTGTCAATACAGTTTAGTCACTCAGTTCTAGGAAATGTTTATGACATCAGTCAGGATCTTTATTGATCTTATCACAGTTATAGCTCAGCTTCTATCAGTACTCAGTATCAGTTGATCATTTTATGTTATTTCAGTTCAGTTGCTTATTTTCATGTTTTATGTATTTCTCACTTACTTAGTACATTCAAATTATTGACGCATACTTTCTATGATGTATCATATTACGATATAGGTGCAGGTTGTCAGTCTCAGCATCGCTGGTAGTTCCTCCCGATGATTTCAGCAGCAGCCCTATTGGTGTGTCCTCATCTTCCAAGGATGATGTTTTTCTTTCAGTCAGTTCTTTATCTAGTCAGACTTTAGAGTTAGCTGGGGGCTTGTCCCACAACTCGCCAGTTAGTAGATGGATTTCAAACACAGTTGTTCAGTATTCATTTCAGTTATATTTACCCTTTTCAAAACTGTATTATTTGAATAATTATTTTTCCATAGCTTTCGATTACGTTTAAATCAATATACCACTATGATGTTAAACTATGGGTTCGTTTGGGGTCACTTGTGGCTCCAAGTACCATGTCTCATCCAGGGTATAGACTTGGGTCATGACAAACTTGGTATCAGAGCCCTAGGTTTAGAGTATCCTAGGATGTCAGAAAGCTGCATCAAGTAGAGTCCTTTTCATGGGTGTGAAGCGTGCCACACTTATGATGGGGATGCTACAAGACGTTATTATGAAAATTCCCTTTTGTTCATACTCCTTATCATATGTTGAAGTTTAATCCCAAAAATGTCCTCCTAACTCGTGCTTTATTTTTTTTAGTTGAAATATGCCTCCAAAATAAAGAAATGGAAGGAGGACTGGCAATGCCAATCAACCTGCTCCACCAGCTCCACCAGCCCCTTAGGACGATTAAGTGTCCTCGAAAGAATTTCGAGCGGCAATTCTGCTGTTGGCTCAGACTGTGACCAACCAAGTGAACCACCAGGTGGTTACGATGAATTAAATGGGTCTACAGCTTTCAAGGTTTGGGACTTCACCCGAATAAAGCTTCTAGCTTTTCATCGATCCAAGGTAGGAGAGGGCCTGCAGGAGTTTATGGATGAGATGTAAAATATCACCCAGATTATGGGTGTTAGTTTTGTGGAGAGTGCTGATCTGGCTACCTACTAGTTGAAAGGGGTGGCTCAGATTTGGTACAACCAGAGGAAGGAAAGGAGGCCAGCTGAAGCAGGATCAGTAGAGTGGAATAAGTTCTTTATGGTGTTTCTAGAAAAATTCTTTCCTCAGGAATTGAGGGAGGCCAAGGTCGCTGAATTCATGAATTTGAGGTAGGGTAACTGAACAGTGGGAGAAACTTTAGAGGTATGCTCCAGATATGGTTGCCGAGCCAAGGCCTACATGCTCAAATTCATCATTGCAGTGTTAGATTTGGTACTTAAGGAGTGCATAACTGCAATGCTCATCAAGGACATCGACCTCTCTAGCCTCATCATTCAAGCCCACCAAATTGAGGCAGAGAAGTTGAAGGATATTGATTGGGAGAACAAGCAGGCCAGAATAGGTCAGTCTAATTATGGCCAACAGAGGTCCGGTGGCAGTAGTCGCCCACAGAAGTAGTAGCAGAGACGCCCAACACTTATATAGCTAGTGCTCCTTCTTTTCGATCCTGCAAGGTTTGAACGGGTGGAGTATCAGGTTCCCAGTCTCAGAGTCACGTTTTCATCAACTTATACCCAGCTTGTCCTAAATGTGGAAAGAACCATCCGGGGAGTGCCACATGGGAAAGGAGAGTTATTTCTGATGTGGGCAACTGGGTCACAGGCTAAAGGAGTGTCTGCCAGTAGGACGGGGAAAAACTCAGTCTACTACTTCAACAGCCCCTGCAGGTGATCCATCTCAGCAAGGTACTACTTTAGGTACATATGGCAGTTAGCTCCAAAACCATTTTTATGCTTTGTCCTCTCGTCAGGATCAGGAGAGCTCACCTGACGTGGTCAGGGGTATGTTACATCTTTTCCATCTAGATGTATATGCCCTACTAGATCCAGGAGCCATACTACCATTCATGACTCCTTACATAGCCATTCAGTTTGATATTAAGCCAGAAGTCCTCTCAGAATCGTTCTCGGTCTCTACCCTTGTTGGTGAGTTAGTTAGAGCCAACCGGGTATATAAAAACTGCCCAGTCTCATTATTGAGTAAAGTTATTCCAACTGATCTAGTAGAGCTAGACATGGTCGATTTTGACCTCATACTTGGCATGGGTTGGTTATATTCCGGTTATGCCTAAGTCGACTGTAGAACTAGAGTCATCAGGTTTCAGTTTTCCAACAAGCCATTCTAAGAATGGATGGGTAGTGTTTAAGATCCTAAGGGTCGGTTTATTTTCTACCTTGAGGCAAGGAAGATGATTTCAAAAGGATACTAATATCACCTAGTTCAGGTCAAATATTCTAGCTTCGAGACCCCAATGATTCCATTAGTTCTAGTTTCCAGCGAATTCCCTGACGTGTTTCCAGAAGATCTTCCTGAAGTCCCACCCAGTGGGAAATAGACTTCGGCATAGACCTTCTTCCAGACACTCAGCCCATGTCTATTCCTCCTTATAGAATAACTCTAGCTGAGCTTAAGGAGTTGAAGGAACAACTTAAGGACCTTCTAGAAAAGGGTTTTATCAGGCGCAGCATCTCTCCATGGGGTGCTCCATTGTTGTTCGTGCAAAAGAATGACAGTACTCTCATAATGTGCATTGACTACCATCAACTGAACAAAGTTACAATTAAGAATAGGTATCCCCTACCTAGGATTGATGACTTGTTCAATCAGCTTTAGGGAGCCAATTGTTTTCCAAGTTAGATCTCAAGTCGGGATATCATCAACTTAGAGTTAGGGAATATGACATACTGAAAATAGCCTTCAGAACTAGGTATGGTCACTATGAATTTGTGGTTATACTATTTGGACTAACCAATGCCCCTGCAGCTTTTATGGTTCTGATGAACAGGGTATTCAAACCGTACCTAAACATATTCATTATTGTGTTCATAGAAGACATTTTGGTATACTCCAGGAGTGAGGATCATGCTAACAATCTGAGGATAGTGTTGCAGACTCTTAGAGACTGCCAGTTGTTCCCTAAATTCAGTAAATGTGAATTTTCACTGAAGTCAATAGCCTTCCTCGATCATGTGGTTTTAGGTGAGGGTATTCATGTAGATCCTCAAAAAATAGCAACGGTAAAAGACTTGCCAAGACCCATTTCTCCAACAGATATCAGGAGCTTCCTGGGTCTAGCAGGTTATTATCGACGGTTTGTAGAAGGGCTACCTTTTATCGTGTCTCCTCTGACTAAGCTAACTCAGAAAAGGTTGAAGTTTTAGTAGTCAAATGCATGTGAGAAGAATTTCCAAGAGTTGAAGACTCAACTCACTACAACTCCAGTTTTGACCTTACCAGAAGGAACATATTGGTTCGTATTCTATTGTGATGCTTCCGAGTTGGCCTCATTTGCATTCTGATGTAGAAGGGTGCCTCCAAATAGCTTAAGGTTCATGAGAAGAACTATCCGAGTCATGATCTTAAATTGGCAGTAGTGGTGTTTGCTATGAAAATTTGGAGGCATTACGTGTATGGGGTTAACGTGGATGTTTTCACCGACCATAAGAGCCTTCAATACATGTTCAATCAGAAGGATTTTGAACCTTCGTCAGAGAAGGTGGCTGGAATTATTGAAAGATTATGACATGAGTGTGTTATACCCCTGGGGCAAAGCAAATATGGTGGCGGATGCCTTAAGCAGGATGTCCATGGGGAGCGTTGCTCATGTTGAATAGGGAAGAAAGAGCTGGCAAAGGATATTCACTGGTTAGCTCGGTTGGGAGTGCAGTTGGTAGATTCAGCTAAGGGCGGAGTAGTACTGTAAAGTGGGTTAGAATCCTCATTAGTTGTTGAGGTTAAGTCAAAGCATGATGAAGATCCCATACTTCTCAAGCTGAAACAAGCAGTGTTAAGAAAATAGGTGAGGGCCTTCTCCAATTGGGGAGATGTATGCTTCGTTACCAGGGCAGACTATGTGTTCTGGTCGTAGATGACTTGAGACAGCTAATACATGCAGAAGCACACAACTTCAAATATTCTATCTACCAGGTGCCACTAAGATGTATCGTTACCTACGAAAATCTACTGGTGGAATGGCATGAAGAGGGACATTGCAGAGTTTGTGGCTAAGTGCCAAACTTCCAATAGGTTAAAGTTGAACATCAAAGACCTGGGGGTATGACTCAAGATATTAGTATGCCTACGTGGAAGTGGGAAGAAGTGAATATGGACTTTATTACAAGTCTACCTCATACATGTCGACAGCATGATTCCATTTGGGTAATAGTAGATTGGATGACTAAGTCAGCACACTTCCTCCCAGTTAAAACTATAGACTCAGTTGAGGATTATGCAAAACTGTACATCCAGGAGTTTTTCATACTACATGGGGTTCCCTTGTCCATCATTTCAGATAGAGGTACCCAGTTCACCTCGCATTTCTGGAAGTCAATTCAAGAAAGACTTGGTACTTAGATTAAGCTCAGTAGAGCTTTTCACCCTCAGACAGATAGACAAGAGGAGCAGACTATTCAGACCTTAGAAGACATGCTGAGAGCTTGTGTGATCGACTTCAAAGGCAGTTGGAATGATCACCTACCTCTCATCGAGTTTGCATATATAACAGCTAACACTCCAGTATTCAGATGGCCCCGTTTGAGGCATTATATTGGTAGGAGGTGTAGCTCTCCTATATGGTGGTTTAAGGTTGGCGAAGCCACTTTGATAGGACCAGATTCAGTTCATGAGGCCATACAGAAAGTACAACTAATAAGGGAGAGGTTGGAAACAGCTCACAACCGACAAAAATCTTATGCAGATGTCGAAAGAAGATAACTAGAGTTTGATGTAGATGATTGGGTTTATCTGAAGATTTCACCTATGAAAGGGGTGATGAGGTTTGGAAATAACGGGAAACTCAGACCGAGGTATGTAGGACCCTATAGGATTCTGGGGTGAATTGGCAATTTGGCCTATGAGCTAGAATTACCTTCATAGTTAGCATCAATGCGCCCAGTTTTTCATGTATCACTATTGAAGAAGTGCATCAGTAATCCGACCTCAGTTGTGCCACTAGACAGTGTGGATGTGAAAGATAGTCTCTCATATGAAGAATTCCCAGTTCAGATCCTAGATCATCATGTTCATAAGCTCAAAAACAAGGAGGTCACTTCAGTAAAAGTTTTGTGGAGGAACTAGCTGGTTGAGGGAGACACATGGGAGGCAGAAGCAGACATGGTGGCAAAGTACCCTCATTTATTCCCTTCCAGTTCAGTTTTAGCATCAGGTATTAAATTCCTCCTCAGTACTTTATTCAGTTCCGTACTCATCAGCTCCATTCATGTTTAAATATGCACCCTAGTTGTGTCAACTCAGTTAGTATGCCTATTCCAGTTAGGAGTCAGTGACTCAATCAGAAATCAGTTTATAGTTCCAGTTTGCAAATTGCAACTCTTTTCCCAATTTTCCAGCATTTTTAGCATTCATTCAAGGACGAATGATTCCAAGAGGGAGATATTGTAACACCCCAAAATGTTTATAGACCAAAAATCAGACTCAGTCAAAAGAAATAGAAATTTTTATCTTAAAATGACTGAGACAACAATTCACTGTCAGTAGTAATGACCCATTGTCTTGGTTGTGGTCAGCCTTGATGGTTGCCTTCAGGAACCAACGAGACATGGGACAACCCGTCAGAGGTAGTAACAAGTCGTCCTGTCACTCGTTGTACCCCCCAGCTCAGAAATCTGTTAGACCCTTCCCAGGAACCCACGAGTTAGACGACGAGTTGTTGTGTGCTGTAATGACTCGTGGGGTGAATAGTTAGTTGGAGCCCAAAAATGTTGTTAAAAATCTCTTCTAGTGACAACGAGCGGCAATAACAGCTCGTTGTATTACACGACGTGTCGTTGTGCCCACCCATGGTGTCAAGTCCAGAAATCCTTCAGAATTCCAATAGCAAGGACGAGAGGTGACAACAACCCGTTTTGACCAACGAGTCATGGTGTCTTCTGTTAGATGGGGCCCAGTGTTTTGTTTGAAATCCTGCCAGGACCAACGACTAGTGCCACGAGTAATGGTGTCAACCAACGACTCGTTGTGTGACCCATTGGATCCCGACGGGCAATTTTCAGATTGTAACTTTTCATCTTTTTAATTCCTAAACTATGTTGTTTTTGGAACGTTTAGGAGGGAATTAAAGGAGTTGATTGACATATCCCTCTCTTTCTTTCTCTCAACTCTTAGATTCAATGCGAAGAAGTTCCAGACAAGCATCTCAGAGCTAAGCTAGGGCTTTCAATCTTCCTTTAGATTTCTTCAAACTTCTCTCAAGTATTCTACTACAAGTAGGTGGAAATTCAACATGGAAATTGCTCTTCCCTTGTGCCTCAAAACCCTCCTGAATTTCTTTATCAATTCTAGCCCTGAAGATCAGAATTAGGGTAAACTTTCAGTTAGCTTCTGATTTAATTGTTGTGGTTCGTAGTTCATATGAGTTCTTGCTATGTTTCCACTACTTAATAGACTTGTTGCTATTTTATTCATGTGATATTATTTTATCCCTAGTTCCATGAATGTAGTAAAAGGTTGGTTTTGAATAGTTAACTAGATATAATTGTTGTTTGACTCTGTTAGTTCTTGAATTTTCATGTTATTATCATCATGTGAGTTCACAGTCAGTTTGCATGCTAGTTCAGTCTCAGTCAAAAATTAGCATTTTTAGTATCTTATAGTAAGTCAGCTGATCAATTTGATGATAGTCAGTTCTTGAGGATTTCAGTTATACTCCCTAGCTTCAGTTATCAGATTGTTCTTTAGACGGTTACGACGCTTCCAGATAAGCAGCTCTGGCCAGTCTTAGAACACCAGTTTTCAGTTATTAGGCCCTATAGACTCTCAGGTTACTTCTAGATAAGTATTCTTGACAGTATAAGGCATCAGTTTCGAGTTGTCAGTTTAGTAGTCAATTTAGGACTATCTAGTGGGAGTAGGACTTAGCACCGATGGGGCAGGGTTCAGTGCACCCATGTTACCAGAACTACATTGCCACCATAGGCTTTAGCCCAAATGGGCCTCAGACTTTTGATCACCCAGCTCAGCTACTATACCCTGGCAAGGTACAGTGGGCTCTCACCGATGGGGTGTATATATCAGACTTTACATCTAGATCAACTGATTATATGTCGGTTATAGACTTCCCACCTGTTAGTATAGTTTAGTTCATCTCAGTCTCAGTTTAACTCAGTTACATGACATGTTTATGATGTCATTCAGGATCTTTATTGATCTTATCACAATTATAGCTCAGCTTCTATCAGTACTCAGTATCAGTTGGTCATTTCATGTTATTTTAGTTCAGTTTCTTATTTTCATGCTTTATGTATTTCTCACTCAGTACATTCAAAGTACTAACGCATACTTTCTGTGTTGTATCATATTATGATACAGGCGCAGGTTCTCAGTCTCAGCATCGTGAGTAGTTCCTCTCGGCGATTTCAGCAGCAACCCTATTGGTGAGTCCTCATCTTTCGAGGAAGATATTTTCCTTTCAGTCAGTTCTTTATCTAGTCAGACTTTAGAGTTAGCTGGTGGTTTGTCCCAGCAACTCGCCAATTAGTAGATAGTTTTCAGACAGTTATTTAGTATTCATTTTAGTTATGTTTACCCTTTTTAGAATAGTATTATTTAAATAATTATTTTTGCATAGCTTCCACTTATGTTTAAATCAGTATACCAGTGTGATGTTAAACCATGGGTTCGCTTGGGGTCACTTGTGGCTCCAAGTATCGTGTCTCATCCAGGGTGTAGACTTGGGTCATGACAACTGCAAAATGGATGAAAACCCTTCAACAAACCTCATGTAATAGCCAGCTAAACCCAAGAAGCTCCTGATCTCTGGATTAATTGGTCTAGGCCCATTCTTCACCGCTTCTATCTTTGGGAGTCCACCTTAACACCCTCGCTTAACAGCACATGGCCCAAAAATGCTACTGAATCCAACCAAAACTCACACTTGCAAAATTTAGCAAATAGCTGGCGATCCTTGAGAGTCTGTAACACAATCCTCAAATGTGCAACATGCTCCTCCTCACTCTGAGAGTATATGAGAATGTCGTCTATGAAGACAATCACGCACATGTCCAAATATGGCTTGAACACTCTATTCATCAAGTCCGTAAAAGCTACAGGAGCATTCGTTAGTCCAATAGACATAACTACAAACTCATAGTGGACATACCGAGCCCGAAAAACTGTCTTTGGGATGTCATTCTCCCTAACTCTGAGCTGGTGATAACCGGATCTGAGGTCTATCTTTTAGAAGCACTTAGCACCCAAAGTTTGTCAAACAAGTCATCAATTCTAGGGAGAGAATACTTGTTCTTGATGGTAACCTTGTTCAACTATCGATAGTCAATGCATATATGAAGAGACCCATCCTTCTTTTGAACAAAGAGAATTGGTGCACCCCACAGGGATTTGCTAGGTTTGATGAAGCCCTTAACCAAGAGATCCTTCAACTGCTCTTTCAATTCCTTTCGCTCAACTAGAGCCATTTTGTAAGGAGGAATAGATATAGGTTGCATGTGGGAAGAAGGTCAATATCAAAGTCAATCTCCCGCTCAGGAGGGACTCCTGGTAGGTCATCTGGGAAACCTCCAGATATTTACATAAAATAGGGAAAGACTAGAGAGTCAGGGTCTCAAAAGTAGAATCCTTAACCCAAACTATTTGGTACATGCAACCCTTGGAAATCATCTTTCTTGCCTTAAGATAGGAAACAAAGTAACCTACAGGCACAACTGAACTACCCTTCCATTCTAGGATTGGCTCACCCGAAAATCGAAATTCTGTCGTATGAATTCTATTATTCACTGGGGCATAACATGCATGCAACCAATCATACCAAAGATATCATCGAAATTAGCCATGTCTAACTCTACTAAATTAGCTGAGGTGATTTTCTGAAGGACTGTGACAGGGCAATTTTTGTATACCCATCGAGCTATAACTGATTCATCAATTGGAGTACAGACTAAGAAGAGTTCTGATAAGATTTTAGGACTGACGCTGAAACTAACAGAAACATAAAGAGTCACATAAGATAAGGTAGCCTCTGGCTCTAACAATGCATACACATCCAAATGAAATATTAGTAACATATCAGTGACTACATCTGGAGTGACCTCCTGCTCCTAACGAGATGAGAGGGCATAAAGTCTGTTTTGACGCTGATCACCACCTGCACTAGTGGATGCACCCTACTGAGTAGAGCATATTGGTAGAGCTACTAAACTAGTGGCTAGGTCATGGCCTCTACTATGACCCTGTCTGGCTGAAGGGAAATCTCTAAGCAGATGTCCGGGCTCCCCATACCCAAAACACACACCTGACCCTGCTAGGCACTCTCTGGGGTGCTTTCTGCCACACTTCTTGCAAACTGGCACATTGGGATTTTATGACATGCTCCCCTGTATTCTAAAGCCTGATGTCCTTCCCCACTGATCACACCTAGATCTAGATAGCACACTGGCTGATGACGGCACTGGGGCTGATGGTCGCTGGTGGGACTGTTGACGATGTCTGCCACTGGACCTTCACTAGGAAAATCCAAAGTTGCCTGTCCTGGTCCTTTTGGATTCTCTCTCCCTTTCCTTCATCTGATCTACCTCTATCTGTTGGACATGTTTAACCAATCTAGAGAAGTCTAGGTCACTATTTAGCATTGCAGTCCTACACTCCTTGACTAGTGAATCTGATAGTCCATACACAAATCTGTTCATGCTGGATCTCTGATCAGCAACCATCTCCTGTGCATACTTGGACAGCCGGGTGATCTCCATGGTGTACTCTTGCACAGCCATATTGTCTTCCTCAAGTTGATGAACTCTGCCGCCTTTGCCTACCTCAACTCCCTAGGGAAGAATCTATCTAAGAAGTAGTCATTAACTCATCCCAGCTGACGGAAATTGCGCCCACTGCTCTACCGACCCTCTACTAACGATACCAAATATAAGCAACCCCTTTCATTTAGTAGGAGGCTAAGTCTACGCTCTCTTCTTCCATCACCCCTATAATCTGGGTGATCTTCTGTATCTCCTCAAGAAACTCATGTGGGTCCTCATCAGCTTTTGACCCTAGAAACTCAGGTAGGTTCATCTTGAGAAAGTCCCATACTTGAGTTTTCATTGCATTCTCGTTGTAAGGGATATGGGACACCTCCTAATGGTTGACCTGAGTGGCCAAAGCCTGCGCCATCATCTGAAAAGCCACTCTAAACTCCGCATGAGAGACCTACTCTAGCAAAGGACCTGCTGGTGTAGGTAGGGCTTGCTGGTGCCCATCTTCATTGCCATCTTCACGGCCATATCTATTTCCATTCCTTCTACCATTTACTCGGTGTGGGCATGATTCTGCAAATGTGTATAGCACAAGTTATAAGGATAGAAAGATACTTTGTCGCATGACGTAGATCGTGAAAGAAGGGAAATTTCCTAAAACATTTTGTAGCCTCTCCCCCATAAGTGTGGTGTGCTTCACACCTATGGCAAAGACTACTCAACGCGGCTTCTAGACATCCTAGGACACTCTAAACCTTTGCTCTGATACCAAGTTTGTCACGACCCAAACATATGCCCAAATTGATACACGGGATGTAGAACCACAAATGGCTCTAAGTCGACCCATGGCATGAACATGGCAGCTAAACAACATACATCAAGCGGAAACTAATATTTAAAATATGAATAAGCGGAAGTCTGAATAGCATAACAATCATAAACAGAGTAAATACAAAGTTGGAAGTCTACGTAAGGTTTAATAAGCCTCTAGCTCTCTGATGAGCTGATCGGACAACACCCCCAACTAGCTCGCTAAGGTCTGAAAACTAAAATAATATAATTGGATACTGAGCTGAAGGTCCTCAGAAGATAAGGACTCACCAACAGAGGAATCTGAACTGGACTCAGGGTAAGCTAAATTAATGGCGGAACTGAGCATGATTGCTACGACCTATATCATGAAATGATACAGCATAGAGTATGTGGTCAGTACTTGGAATGTACTGAGTATGCAAGGTAAGTTAAATATGTTGAGTAAGTATAAGCTAAGGTTATGCATATAATCATAAATCATTAGATCACGAGACTAAGAATTGCATGATGATATCTAAAAACATGTATACTCATAAACTGAATCTCATATCTGAATTGAATGACCCAAAGTTCAAACTATAATCATATGGCTTGCCATAACTGAAATCATTAGTAAAAGCTTACAAATTGATCATTGGGTCAAACTTGCTAAACATATAATATCATAAGTCATAAACATGCATAACTGGAATTATAAGAAATAATGAGAGACTCATCTTAACCGACAACCACCATGTATGAGCGCATGATGATCCCATGTCTTGCCCACGTGGAGGAGAGACATCCTAAGCCTTTCCAAGGCGAAGGATAAGTAAGGTGTGATATCACGGTGTGCCCTTAGGCGCGGAAACTCTCTCTTGAGAGGTCCCAAAACGTATACCTATGTTGGCGCATAGTTTCTAAGACCGGGACCTTGGAACCCCAAGCCTACTCGGTGCTAGACACTTTGTCCAAAACCTACATGGTGCTCATATAATTATATTCTCAAAAGATAACTTGAATTTGAAAATTGGGGACTCTTGACTCCAAAATATAAATCTATCAACGGATCTTATTAACCTTGGCCAAATCATGAAACCTACATAACTTGTGTGGGCTTGCTCAAACCTTAAAATTATTCATACTTGAAATAGACTTCATAAAGAAAATTATGGATTCATACATGGGTAATTTGTAAATATTCATTCATGCTAGATATCTCGTCATACTTGAAATCATATATCATAAACTTGACTTTTCATGAAACTTGCTTAATTAGGCATAATTTTCTAAAACTTGAAATCATGAATTTATGATTAAACTAGGTAGAAAATCTTTCCATGAATCTTCAAACATACTTTGAAATATAGAGGGGATTGACCCATAAATAATTTATAGAAAATTTCATAAAATTAGGTTAAAACCCCATAAGATCATGGATTTGATCTAGAACTTGAATTCATAGAGTTGAGAAAATTTTTGAGTATGAGAGTGAAGGAACTCTCATCCATAGCTCTACATACCTGGGTGAGTTGAATCTACATTTGGCTTTGAAATCCCAAGAGATTTGGAGAAGAAATTGAAGAATTCTAAGCTTGATCTTCAAAAGAGAGACTTTAATCTTGCATGTAAGGGAGGAAAATGACTTAGAATAGGTTTAACCCTTTTGAAACACCTCTTTCAGAGCTTAAAATGACATAATTTGGAGCTTAGGATCTTAGGATTTATGAAAACACCCTTACTAAATTCACAGAACATTTCACACTGTCAGGAGTCATGACTAACGCCATGAGTCATACCTCAATACCATGACTCGTGGTTGGATCTCATAGTCACCACTATATCACTTGACTTTTGATGTTTCCACGGATCAAACCACGAATCACACCATTAAATGACGGGTCGTTAGACCCATCCGTTACCACTTTTGACAAAATCTCTACCCTTTCCTATGAGTGTGAGCCACGACTCATTGTTCGTCATGATGAGTCATACCATGACCCATACCTTCCAACCCTGACACTCCTGAACCAACCAATGACTCCCTTCCATGATTCATTGTTTTCCACAATGAGTCATACCAAGAGTCATACCTTCCATACCTAACACAAAGTAGTTTCCCATGACTCCTAACAATGACTCGTTACATGATCTAATGAGTCGTACCTTGACTCATTTCCATTGAACTCTGCAAACAGGTTCTGACCACGAACACTTCCCACGAGTCATACCTTCTTATCACGAATCGTACCACGAGTCATCTTGTGAAAAGTTTTCCTTTTTTTCTGTTAAACACATTTCAAATCTCGAGACTAGACTTAGAAACTTTCGGGGTATTACAGAATTTAGCTTTCATTATTGATAAGGCTATTCATGACTGCTTCTTGCTACTCCATGATATGGCACCATTGCTAAGTAAGAATATATATCTAGAGGTGGATTTTCTCTTATCTAAATCTCCTCCCCAATCAGCATCAGTGTAGCCTTTGAGTTGTAGATCATTCCCTTAATAATATAAGGAACAATCAATTGTGCCTTTAAGATATCTCAATATCCTTTTAAATGCTTTCCAATGTTGTTATCCTGGGTCAGACTGATATTTGCTAACTAACCCAACAGCATAATAGATATCAGGACTAGTACATATCATGCATACATTAATTTTCTGATTAAATTAGCATAAGGAACCTTTCCCATTTATTCCTTCTCTTGTCGAGTTTGAGGGCACAACATTATACTTAAAGCTTTACTTTTAGAAATAGGAGTGTTTATGGGTTTGCAATCTTGCATGTTAAAATGTTCAACAACTTTCTTAATGTAGGGTTCTTGTGAAAGAGATAACAATCTTTTTGACCAATCTCTTAAAATCTTAACTCCACGAATATATGATGCTTCACCCATGTCTTTCATCTCAAATGTAGTTGATAACCACTCTTTTATTTCTTTCACATACTCAATGTCACTTACAACTATAAGTATGTCATCTACATACACCGATAAGATCACAAACTTATCTTTAGATCTTTGGATATACACACAATGGTCTTCATGAACCATAATAAAATCATATGATATGATTGTATTATGAAAACATAAACGCCATCATCTAGAAGATTGCTTAAGTCCATAAATCGATCTATGAAGTTGACATACTTTATGCTCTTTGCCTTTCTTCACAAAACCTAAAGGTTGTTCCACGTAAATTTTTTCTTCTAGTTCTCCATCGAGAAAAGATACTTTTACATCCATTTGATGCAATTCAAGACCAAATTAGCCACTATTGACAAAATTATCCTTATTGAAGCAAATCGTACAACAGGTGAAAAGGTATCTTCATAATCAATTCCTTCCTTTTGTTTGTATCCCTTAGCTACTAGGTGAGCTTTAAATCTCTCGATACTACCATCAGCCTTACGCTTGATTTTGAGAACCCACTTGTTTCCAATAACTTTATGACTCATAGGTAGATCAACAAATTTCCTTACATGGTTTGATTTCATTCACTCCATTTCCTCCTCTATTGCTTTTAATCATCTTCCCTTATCAGGGCATGTAAGAGCCTCATTTATATTTGGTGGCTCTTCTTCATCTTGTGGAGTAACTATAAATGCTTCCCCTTTGATCTCAAAACGACGATGGAGAATTTTTGGATGACTCATTCGGCAAGGTTGAGATTGATAAATTGAATTATCAATTGGTAAGTGACTCCCCCTCGAGCCAACAATATCCATAGGATTTGATTTAGATTGTGTATCTGTGGGAATAGGAAAGGATCCATTGCCATCAAACTGACTCCCACTCAAATCCATTTGAATGTCTACAGTGGAAGCGGTCTGGTTCGTAGTTTCATAAAGAGACAAGTCTTGACCTGTCACGCCCCACCTTGGGGGGTATGACTGGCACCTGGTGCCCTACTAGGACCTGACCTGCTGAACTGCTAAGCTTGGGCGCATCTGGCGCCTGGCTGGCTCTAACTCAAATTTTTGGAAACAAAGGGCTATATAACGGCTGTAAATACAGCCTCCGGCCCCTTGGCCTATAGCCTCTTGTACCTGTATTACAGCTGACCAGAAACAAGGTAATTCAGGGGAACCTATGCGGGCCGACAAGGCCACCATGCTGTCTAGTTATCTGTAACTCAAGCATAACATACTGAAAATCTACGTGACCGGCAAGGTCACCACTACTGGCAAACTATGGCCCCACACGGCCATCACAAAAGATAGAAAGAGTAAAGGCAACTATACAACTGCACGGCCTCACACGACCGGCTTATCTGACCACAGGGAATATAAACAGACTGCAAGCCTCTAAGAAGGATAATAGAAATGATCGGGACAGGGCCCCGACCTACCCGTACTGTACAACAAAAGGAACTGAACTACACCTCTAGAAATTCAGTCTCCGAATGACAGGAGCTGAATATTCGACCGCTGATGGGGATCACGTGGTATCGCCTGCTCGTCTATGGGTACCTGCAGGCAAGTAATGCAGCGCCCCACTGGGCGTCAGTACCGCTGGTACTGAGTATGTAAAGCAAACTGAATACAGCTGAATACAAGTAATATAACTAAAAATTCTGAATAGTAGGAGCTAACTGAATCTGTAAGAACTGAAGGGATATCTGAAATCAATAACATAACTGTCAAAACTGAAATAAGAAGGAGTAGATAACTGTCTGATAGTGTAGATCGTACCTGTTCTTAATCATACTGAAGGGGGTAGGAATCATACCTGGAGACGTATCATTCTACTACTAATCTGCTCGTATTTACTGTAATATAGCATAACATACATAACATAACATGGCATACACAACCTTACCCGGCCCCCACAAGCCGGGAGGTACAATCAACACAGAATCTATACCCCTACCCCGGTCAACCCATCTCCTATACTGGCTGTAAGCATCCTGCCGGTCCCCTGGGTATGCACTTGGGCTCGCTGAGCCCCTGACTATAACTGTATCTGAGTCCGGAGGACTCCTGAATCTGCACCCGGGCGTATCCGCTCGACTGGGGTGTGTAAGGCCGATCAAGGCACAAATATGGGGAAAAACTGGCATCCCATCTTCGTCCCCTGGTGGGACGGCATGCCACTCCGTAGAGTGACGTATCCTCGTCCTCTGGTGGACGAGTCGATACAGCTATTAACCCTGGGGCGGTCATGGATGCTAGGTAATCCAACCCCAAACAATACAACGGTCTTGACTGGTAATACAATCTCTGTATCTCACATGCTGAGGCTACTAAGGGTAAAGTATCATATATATTACATGCTGGGCTAATGATAGAAATCTGTACGTATTTAATACGTGCTGAGGCAGGTAAAGATGTATAAATATGAACATAGTCTCCTGCCGGGCTGTACTGAGCAAAAGCTATAAGGTAATGTTTCTGCTGAAAATTCTGCTATTTACTAAGTTTCTGTATACACTATATGCTGGACTAATGATAGAAATAAGTACATACTTAATACATGTTTAGGCTGGAAGTACTATATATGTATGTACGAACATAATCTTTCTGCTAGACTACGCTGTATACTAACTTTCTATAGTAACAGGATTTACTAATCCTGACATGCTTTCTGAACTTCATTTTAGTCTGCTATTCTATTTCTGAAGTGCTTTACGGATACTGTACTACTTCACGGGGTTTCAGCTGAATACAACAATATCTTAACATGGCATATTACATCATACACTGAATATACTGGGTAATCTCTAACGCTTGCGTTAGAATCTATTTCATACCGTTAGGTTTCATACACATTACAACCCAATGTTTCTCACATCGTACCACCATTCATAATAACGCAATACTCGACCTCTGAACATTCTACTGGTCTGTAATTTGTTACGCTATACTGATATTACTTAACTTGCCGAAGGAAACTAACTTTACATACCTTATCTTCGACTATTCATCCGTTGGACGAGGCTCGGCCGGTACTTCAACTATTTTCTCCCAACTGCATTCATAAATACGTCAATCAATACTAAATACAACATTATTGTAAAGAGCGACGTTACTTTCGATTTAATTTATAGCCTAAACTTAGGCTTATCGAAAGACGGTCAAAAACTCGCTGTTTTCCAGCGGCCCAGAAGGGAGAATTATTTACTTCTCAGTTAGGAACACATAGACATTAATTTAGAGCAATTTTACTTACTTTAGTTCGGCGGCTCGCCGATTCGTCGGTCGTTTTTCGCAAAACTAACTCCGTAGAAATGCTCTCTGCTGCTAAATACCTTGGTATCTAGGATTAATTTGGGTTTGGGCAGCGTTTGGCAGCGTAATCGGACGAAAATATTTAATTTTCTTCGTCTTCTCTCTGTTTACAGCGTTTCTGGAATTTGGTAAGTGAGGGAAATGATTTTAACTCGAAGTGGGGGCTTTATATACTTGGGCTGGGACAAGGGCAACGTGTCACGGAGCCATCGCGGAGGCTTCACCTCCGTGACACGCTGCCATCGCGGAGGGGCTCTGCCTCGGCTCCTCCCGCGATGGTTCGACAGGTTTCTCGTCCGATCTCTTCCCGGGCCTTTCCCTAGCACGTATGGCTTTCAAATATGCTTAACCAACGTGCGAATAGGTCATCTAAGTGCCGGGAATTCTACGGGGTATAACATTCTCTCCCCCTTAAGAACATTCGTCCTCGAATGTATACTGCTATCTAGAGGACTGCTTACTCTAGTCTCTGGAAAACTTTCGGCAGAGTTTTCCCTGTAATATGGACTATCGCAAAGACCTGAAACGCAGAAAAAGTCCAATACAGGCACTGCACACAATATTCTACAATCCACTGGACAACTAAATATCACTTCTTTCTTTATCATTTACAACATACATACCATAAAGTACTGTGTAAATAATGATACGGACATACCTGTCGTCTGACTAGGCCTGAAATAAGTGAGGGTATCTGGTTTTCATATCTTCTTCAGCCTCCCACGTCAGTTCTTCCCGATTTCTGTTACGCCACACTACCTTGACAGATGCAACATCTTTAGTTCTCAGCCTGCGAATCTGTCTGTCTAAGATAGCTACGGGAACCTCTTCATAGGCTAACTCCTCTGTGACCTGAACATCCTGGACTGGAACTACTGTAGAAGGGTCCCCTACGAACTTTCTTAACATAGAAACATGGAATACTGGGTGAATCGACGCTAACTCTGGAGGCAAGTTCAACTCGTATGCCACGCGGCCTATTCTTCGCCGAACCTGATACGGCCCAATGAATCTTGGGCTAAGCTTGCCCTTCTTTCCAAACCTCATTACCCCTTTCATCGGGGACACTTTCAGATATACCCAATCGTTTACCGAAAATTCTAGATTTCTGCGCCGCCTATCTGCGTATGATTTCTGGCGGCTCTGAGCGGTCAGTAAACGTTCCCGGATAAGCTTTATCTTTTCTTCGGACTGCCGAATAATGTCTGGGCCAACTAATGCTGATTCTCCTATCTCAAACCATCCCACCGGCGATCTACATTTTCGCCCGTATAATGCCTCGAAAGGCGCCATCTGAATAGCTGAATGGTAGCTGTTATTATAAGCAAATTCAATTAACGAAAGATGTTCATCCCAGCTACCCCCAAAATCTAACACACACGCTCGTAGCATATCTTCGAGCGTCTGAATTGTACGTTCAGCCTGCCCATTTGTTTGAGGATGGAATGCTGTGCTCAAATTAATCTGCGTCCCCAAACCTTTCTGAAACGATTGCCAGAATCTAGCTGTAAACTGTGCTCCCCTGTCTGAAATGATAGATACCGGCACTCCATGCAATCTAACTATTTCTCTGATATACAATTCGGCATAATCCTCAGCTGAGAAGGTAGCCCTTACTGGCAGGAAATGAGCTGATTTTGTCAGCCTGTCAACTATTACCCAAATGGAATCATTTCTGCGTCTAGTACGGGGTAACCCTGTTACAAAATCCATGTTTATTACTTCCCATTTCCACATAGGTATTATTATCTCCTGAGTCAAACCACCCGACTTCTGGTGCTCTGCTTTTACCTGCTGACAATTAGCACATCTAGATACAAATTCAGCTACCTCAGTTTTCATACCTGACCACCAGTAGATGTCTCTGATGTCGTGGTACATTTTCGTTGCCCCTGGGTGAAGGGAATAGCGAGTGTAGTGTACCTTATGCATGATCTGCCCACGAAGTCCTGCGACATTCGGGACACAAAGGCGGCCCTTACAATGTAGCACACCATCCTCAGTTATCTGAAAATCTAGCTCCTTACCCTTCTGAACTCTATCTCTGAGCTGGACTAAATCGGGATCCTCATACTGCCGTTCTGTTACCTCTGTAACTAACGATGACACTGCAGAATTCTGAATTACTGGTCCATTATTTTCTGTTTCTATTACTTGAATGGCTAGGCCAGCTAACTGATGAATCTCCTTAGCTAATTTCGGTTTCTCAGGTCGCAAATACGCCAAACTCCCCATTGACTTACGGCTCAGGGCATCTGCTACAACATTAGCTTTCCCGGGGTGGTATAGAATATTCACATCATAGTCTTTCAACAATTCTAACCAGCGGCGTTGCCGCAGATTCAACTCCCTCTGGGTGAAAATGTACTGTAAGCTCTTATGATCTGTATAAATGTCAACATGGACGTCGTACAAATAATGCCTCCACATCTTCAAGGCATGAATTACTGCGGCCAATTCCAGGTCATGGGTAGGGTAATTCTTTTCGTGTTTTCTCAGCTGTCTGGAGGCATATGCAATTACTCTACCATGCTGCATCAACACACAACCCAATCCGACACCTGACGCGTCGCAATAAACTGAATAACCTTCTGTGCCTTCCGGCAATGCTAATACTGGGGCGGAGGTTAACCTGTCTTTCAATTCCTGGAAACTCTGCTCACATGCCTCCGTCCACTGAAACTTTGCTGCTTTCTGTGTCAATTTAGTTAAAGGTGCTGCAATGGTTGTGAATCCCTCAACGAATCTCCGATAATACCCTGCTAACCCCAGAAAACTACGAACTTCAGTCGGGGTAGTAGGCCTAGGCCATGACTTAACTGCTTCTATCTTCTGCTTGTCTACCTGTATACCAGCGTCTGAGACAATATGCCCTAAAAAGGCCACTGAGTTAAGCCAGAATTCACACTTCGAAAATTTAGCATACAACTGGCGGTCCCTGAGAATCTGGAGCACTGTTCGCAAATGAGTCCGGTGATCTGCTTCAGAGCGAGAATACACCAGAATGTCATCAATGAATACTATCACGAACAAGTCCAGGAAGGGTCTGAAAATACTGTTCATCAGATCCATAAAGACTGCTGGGGCATTTGTTAGCCCGAAGGACATAACCAGGAATTCAAAATGTCTATATCGGGTCCTGAATGCTGTCTTAGGGATGTCCCTCTCACGTACTCGGACCTGGTGATATCCGGACCGCAAGTCAATATTAGAAAAGTATCTGGCTCCCTGTAGCTGATCAAATAAGTCATCAATTCTGGGAAGCGGATACTTGTTCTTTACTGTAACTTTGTTTAGCTGCCGATAATCTATGCACATTCGGAGCGAGCCATCTTTCTTTCTCACAAACAAGACTGGCGCACCCCACGGGGAAGTACTCGGCCTGATAAAACCTTTATCTAACAGGTTTTTCAACTGCTCCTTTAATTCTCTGAGTTCTGCAGGAGCCATACGATAAGGAGGTATTGATATTGGTTGGGTGCCTGGTAGCAAGTCAATAGCGAAGTCTATTTCCCTTTCTGGGGGAAGACCAGGTAACTCATCAGGGAATACATCTGGGAATTCATTTACCACTGGAACAGACTGGAGTGTCGGAGATTCTGCTTGGACATCCTGAACTCTGACAAGATGGTAAATGCACCCCTTAGATATCAACTTCCTCGCTCGAAGGTAGGAAATAAACCTACCTTTTGGCGTCACGGTGCTGCCCTTCAACTCCCGTACTGCTTCCCCCGGGAAGTGGAATCAGACCATTTTGGTCCAACATTCAACATTGGCAAAGCATGGCACTAACCAGTCCATACCCATTATGGCATCGAAATCTATCATTTCTAACTCGACCAGATCTACTGTGGTCTGACGGTCAACAATCTCTACTGTACACCCGCGGTAGATTCGGCTAGCTGTGATAGAGTCACCGACGGGCGTAGATACCAGGAAGGGTTGCCGTAATGATTCTGGTACAATACTAAACTTCCGTGCCACAAATGGAGTAATATAGGACAAAGTAGACCCTGGATCAATTAGCACATAAGCAGGCTGTGAGCAGATAGTTAGCATACCTGTCACGACATCAGGCGATGCCTCTGAATCTTGCCTCCCTGGTAAGGCATATGTGCGACTTGGACCCGCACCTGTACTGGAGGCCCCTGATCTGCCTCGACCCCTGCCTGCTGAAACTGGGGGCCTACGCCCAGTCGAGGATGCTGTAGCTCGTGATCCTGTTGATGCCCTATCCTGTCTGACCCGGTCCTCACGACCTCTGGCTGGGCAGTCTTTCATCAAATGGCCTTCTTGGCCACAATTATAACATGCAGTGGAGCCATATCTGCATGCTCCAAGATGGCGTCGACTGCATATAGGGCAAAGTGGTAGGGTATACCTGCTCTGTTCTGCCCTCCTCTGTGATGGTGAATCTGCCATCTGTGAGCCTCTACCAGTCCCTGACTGCCCCCTGCGGCTGAATCTACCCCCCTGTGACTGTGACGGAGGCGGGGGCCTGGGCGGCCTGTCTGACATTTGGGGCCTGGGTCCTCCCCGGGCCTCTCCCTGTAATTCAACTGGCCTGTCCCGGCGACGCTGTTCCTGATTAACCCTTCTGACCTCTCGTTGCCGCTGTCTGATGCCCTCAATATTCTGAGCAAATGCCTGAATACGAGCAATATCCATGTCCTCTCGCAGTGTAGCTGTAGTACAAATCTCAACATATTCTGGATTCAAGCCCGTAATGAAGCGATGCACTCTGGATGCCATGGTATCAACGAAGGCCGGTGCATATCGGGCTAGAGAATCAAACTGCAAAGAATATTCCCGAACACTCATGGGCCCTTGTTCTAGATGTAGGAACTGGTCTACCCGGGCCTGTCGAATCTCCCGCGGCAAATAATGATCCAAAAAGGCCCTTGAAAAGCTGGACCTGGTGGGAGGGGAAGCATCTCTCCCTCGGGACCTTTCCCAACTTTCGTACCATAACACCGCAATATCCCGTAACCGGAATGCGGCCAACTCAACTGACTCGATAGACGTGGCATGCATAACCCTGAAGATTCCCTGCATTTGATCCAGAAAATCCTGGGGGTCCTCTGTTCGGTCCGTGCCTGTGAACTGTGGGGGATTCAGGGCTAAGAATTCTCGGACCCTCGAACTACCGGGCCCTCCTGATGATTCTGCATCTGTAGATGGCATTGGCTGACGCTGAGCAGCCATCATCTATGCTAACAAAACTACAGCACTCCTAACCTCCTGATCAGAAGGAGTCAATATAGGGGCTGCTGAAGGTAATGTCGCCCCAAGTGACTCCTGACGTGGTGGAGACTGCTGAGGAGGCTGAGATGAAGCCTCTGTAGGGCCCTCTGATCGGGCTGTCTCCAAATGAGGGGGAGGCATTCTGCTAGTGCCTTCTCCTGCTGCAATGTCTAAGTTCCGACCGGTAATAGGATGGCGCTGGTCTGACATTATCTGTAACCAAAGAATATGGTAAGATTTTTGGAATTCAACACTATATTGTACAGCTCTATAGCACGACTGAATCAGAATAAAAGAACACCATCCTATCATGCCTTGCAGCCTCCTACCCATAGTATGTGGTGCACAACACATCCATGGACAGGACTCTACTTAGCACGGCTTGCAGACTCCCTGGGATACGACCTGCTCCGATACCAAGTTTTTCACGCCCCACCTTGGGGGGTATGACTGGCACCTGGTGCCCTACTAGGACCTGACCTGCTGAACTGCTAAGCCTGGGCGCATCTGGCGCCTGGCTGGCTCTAACTCAAATTTCTGGAAACAAAGGGCTATATAACGGCTGTAAATACAGCCTCCGGCCCCTTGGCCTATAGCCTCTTGTACCTGTATTACAGCTGACCAGAAACAAGGTAATTCAGGGGAACCTATGCGGGCCGACAAGGCCACCATGCTGTCTAGTTATCTGTAACTCAAGCATAACATACTGAAAATCTACGTGACCGGCAAGGTCACCACTACTGGCAAACTATGGCCCCACACGGCCATCACAAAAGAAAGAAAGAGTAAAGGCAACTATACAACTGCACGGCCTCACACGACCAGCTTATCTGACCACAGGGAATATAAACAGACTGCAAGCCTCTAAGAAGGATAATAGAAATGATCGGGACAGGACCCCGACCTACCCGTACTATACAACAAAAGGAACTGAACTACACCTCTAGAAATTCAGTATCCGGATGACAGGAGCTGAATATTCGACCGCTGATGGGGATCACGTGGTATCGCCTGCTCGTCTATGGGTACCTGCAGGCAAGTAATGCAGCGCCCCACTGGGCGTCAGTACCGCTGGTACTGAGTATGTAAAGCAAACTGAATACAGTTGAATACAAGTAATATAACTAAAAATTCTGAATAGTAGGAGCTAACTGAATCTGTAAGAACTGAAGGGATATCTGAAATCAATAACATAACTGTCAAAACTGAAATAAGAAGGAGTAGATAATTGTCTGATAGTGTAGATCGTACCTGTTCTTAATCATACTGAAGGGGGTAGGAATCATACCTGGAGACGTATCATTCTACTACAAATCTGCTCGTATTTACTGTAATATAGCATAACATACATAACATAACATGGCATACACAACCTTACCCGGCCCCCATAAGCCGGGAGGTACAATTAACACAGAATCTATACCCCTACCCCGGTCAACCCATCTCCTATACTGGCTGTAAGCATCCTGCCGGTCCCCTGGGTATGCACTTGGGCTCGCTGAGCCCCTGACTATAACTGTATCTGAGTCCGGAGGACTCTTGAATCTGCACCCGGGCGTATCCGCTCGACTGGGGTGTGTAAGGCCGATCAAGGCACAAATATGGGGAAAAACTGGCATCCCATCTTCGTCCCCTGGCGGGACGGCATGCCACTCCGTAGAGTGATGTATCCTCGTCCTCTGGTGGACGAGTCGATACAGCTATTAACCCTGGGGCGGTCATGGATGCTAGGTAATCCAACCCCAAACAATACAACGGTCTCGACTGGTAATACAATCTGTGTATCTCACATGCTGAGGCTACTAAGGGTAAAGTATCATATATATTACATGCTGGGCTAATGATAGAAATCTGTACGTATTTAATACGTGCTGAGGCAGGTAAAGATGTATAAATATGAACATAGTCTCCTGCCGGGCTGTACTGAGCAAAAGCTATAAGGTAATGTTTCTGCTGAAAATTCTGCTGTTTACTAAGTTTCTGTATACACTATATGCTGGACTAATGATAGAAATAAGTACATACTTAATACATGCTGAGGCTGGAAGTACTATATATGTATGTACGAACATAATCTTTCTGCTAGACTACGCTGTATACTAACTTTCTATAGTAACAGGATTTACTAATCCTGACATGCTTTCTGAACTTCATTTTAGTCTGCTATTCTATTTCTGAAGTGCTTTACGGATACTGTACTACTTCACGGGGTTTCAGCTGAACACAACAATATCTTAACATGGCATATTACATCATACACTGAATATACTGGTAATCTCTAACGCTTGCGTTAGAATCTATTTCATACCGTTAGGTTTCATACACATTACAACCCAATGTTTCTCACATCGTACCACCATTCATAATAACGCAATACTCGACTTTTGAACATTCTACTGGTCCGTAATTTGTTACGCTATACTGATATTACTTAACTTGCCGAAGGAAACTAACTTTACATACCTTATCTTCGACTATTCGTCCGTCGGACGAGGCTCGGCCGGTACTTCAACTATTTTCTCCCAACTGCATTCATAAATACGTCAATCAATACTAATTACAACATTATTGTAAAGAGCGACGTTACTTTCGATTTAATTTATAGCCTAAACTTAGGCTTATCGAAAGACGGTCAAAAACTCGCTGTTTTCCAGCGGCCCAGAAGGGAGAATTATTTACTTCTCAGCTAGGAACACATAGACATTAATTTAGAGCAATTTTACTTACTTTAGTTCGGCGGCTCGCCGATTCGTCGGCCGTTTTTCGCAAAACTAACTCCGTAGAAATGCTCTCTGCTGCTAAATACCTTGGTATCTAGGATTAATTTGGGTTTGGGCAGCGTTTGGCAGCGTAATCGGACGAAAATATTTAATTTTCTTCGTCTTCTCTCTGTTTACAGCGTTTCTGGAATTTGTAAGTGAGGGAAATGATTTTAACCCGAAGTGGGGCCTTTATATACTTGGGCTGGGACAAGGGCAACGTGTCACGGAGCCATCGCGGAGGCTTCACCTCCGTGACACGCTGCCATCGCGGAGGGGCTCTGCCTCGGCTCCTCCCGCGATGGTTCGACAGGTTTCTCGTCCGATCTCTTCCCGGGCCTTTCCCTAGCACGTATGGCTTTCAAATATGCTTAACCAACGTGCGAATAGGTCATCTAAGTGCCGGGAATTCTACAGGGTATAACATGACCTAGCTCGCGCTATTTAGAAATATCATTCTCTATGAATATAACATTGCGTGATTCAACTTCAGTTACTGTGTCACTATCTTGTTCATCTATGAACACATAACCCTTAGATTATTCAGAGTATTGTATAAATATACATTTCCTTCCCCTTGGACCTAATTTTCCATGTCAGGAAAAAGGATTATGATCAAATGCAACACAACCCCAAGGCATCAAAATTCTCAAATAGGGATTTAGTTTAGTCTATAACTCACATGGAGTAGATCTAATTGATTTAGAAGGGACACGATTAAGTATAAATGCAACAATGAGCAAAGAATCACCCCAATAAGTGATAGGTAATTTTTCATGTGTCATCATTGACCTAACCATTTCTAACAAAGTTCTGTTTCTTCACTCCGCAACACCATTTTGTTGCAGGGTGTAGGGAATAGTCAATTGTCTTTGAATTCCCTTTTCATCACACAAATTGTTTGAACTCATCAGATAAATATTCTCTCCTCTGATCATTTCTTAAAACTTTAATTTTTCTATGAAGTTGATTCTCAACTAAGTTCATGAACTTAACAAAGCAACTAAAAGTTTCATATTCATGAGAAATCAAATAGACATAACCATATCGAGTAAAGTCATCAATAAATGTAATGAAATAAACAGAACCACGTCTTTCCCTTACGTTTATTGGAGCATAAATGTCGGAATAAATTAATTGCAATGGAGTTTCGATTCTCGTACCTTTTCCAAATGGTTTTCTTGCAACTTTTCTAGCTAGGCATATTTGCAAATATAAAAAATTATTTTGTCTATAGAGCCAATCTAAGCGATTCATTCTTTGCTGACCAAAATGGCCAATCCTAGCATGCCATGTATTGACATCATTTTTACAATTAGAAGTACATGTAAATAAGAAAAAATAAATATTATTATTATTGGAACTCTAAACAACATCCGATACAAAAAAAAACTGATCCCAAAAGTAACCAGTGCCATATTTTGTCTTGGCCAAATACATATCTAAACCATGTTTATGAAAGAAAAAATTAAATCCTAACTTAATCAACATTCTGATAGAGAATAGATTTCAACGAATTGACAGAGCAAATAATACATCATGTAGAAACAGAGTTCGACCACCACGCATTTCAAGTTTTCAGGTGCCAATCCCTTTGACCTCCCCTTTGGAGTTATTTCCTACATAAACCCATTTGATTCCTCATGAAATTCGTCAAAAATCTATGAAAGCATCTCTTTCCATCGTTTTATGTTTGGTGGCTCCTGAGTCTACAATCCACATAAGAAATGATTTATTTAAATAAGTAGAACAAGAAATATTTACATCACTAAAATTATTAATAAGGATATGTACCTTTTTTGGCTCAAGACAATCATGAGCAAAGTGTCCCTTTTTCTCATAGTTGTAGCAGTTGAGCTTAGCCATGTTCAGCTTTTTCTTAGGAGCAGAAATATCTTTCTCTCTTCGTTGATTAATCTTAGGCTTGTTTGAGGTTTTTTCTTTCCCCTTTTTTGAGAAAATATACCATACTTGCATTTTTTACCATATCCCTATTTTGGATCAGAACTAGTCATATATGCATTTGTAGTGGCATTGTCAATCTCGAGGTGTTCTTCCTCGAGTTTCAAATGACGCTTAGCATCTTCCATAGTTTTGATGTTGATATTATGGGTCAAGTGCATTTTCATATTTTCCCATCTTTGGGATAGGGATCAAATCTTAGCTTGGATTTGTTGCTCTTCGGTCAATACATGACCGACATCTTTCAGTTCATTCACCATATTCGACATACGGTGCAAATGCTTATGCATAGTATGATCAAGAAATTTCTTATAAGTATCAAACTTAATAGTAAGCGCCCTTAACATGGCAACTGAAGTATGACCAAACTTTTCTTCTAATGAAGACCACATGTCCTTAGTATCGTCATACTATCGGAACTCTCTCATGATATCATTATCCATGACGCTCAGCAACATTATGCGAGCAAGAGAATTTTTCTTTTTCTAAGCTTAATAAACCTCAAGATCTCTTGCATGTTGGAGTATATTTTCACTTTCAATAAGTGCCATAGACACATTAAGAACCTCAAGAGCATCCTGCTCTTCCAGGACTAACTGAATTTTCATGCGTCATATTTCATAATTATCATCGTTAAGTGTAACACCTCAAAAATTTCTTAGACCAAACTCATACTTGGAATGAAAAATCATAAAATTTATGTCTCAAAACAACTCAACCAACGAGTAATTATCAGTAACAACGACCCATTGTCTGAGTCATTATCAGCCCTGCAGCTTTCAATCTCCAGACTTAACGGGCGGTACAATGACTTGTCGTTGACAACAACGAGTCGTTGTGTTGGCTCTCCTATCAATCTCAGGATGTGATCAAAATATTCTCCCAAAATATGATCTAGATGATGAGTCGTTGTTAGATATAACAACTCATCGTAGGGAACCATTGGAAGAAATCCTTAAAGGTTTAGAAATCTCCTCCAGTAACAACGGTTGGGAACAACGACCCGTTGTTTCAGACGATGGGTCATTATGTCCATTCGTTAGGGAATATCTAGAAGTTGTTCAAAACTCTTCCAATGATAATGAGTGGAAACAACAACCTATTGCCCTATCCAACGAGTCATTATTCTTGTCCGTTGGTCAAGCCCAGAAATCATTCAGAATTTCCAGTAGCTAGGACGAGTAGTGACAATGACCTATTATTTCAACCAACTAGTCGTTGTGTCTTCCAATGTGAGGGTCCTGAAAAGGGAAATCTCCATACCAGAGACAACGATTGGCACCAATGATTCATTGTGAGGCCCGTTGGATCTGGACAGTCAGTTTTTGAAATGGCTATTAGGGGTATTTTTGTCAAATCCTAAGCTCTAAGCACCTAAACTACGTTATTTTAGAGTATATTATCAGGGGATTAAGAAGGTTAGTCGATCTTCCTCCCTCATTTCTCATCAGTATGTAGAAGACTCAGACAGACTTCTCAAGGCAAGAGTTAGGGTTACGATTTCCTCTCCAGATTCCAAGAGCTTCTTCTGAGAAATTCTCCTTTAGGTATGTGGAACTTCAACAAGGGTTTTCTTTCCCATTGTGTCCCAAATTATTTTTAGAAAACTTTCTAAATTCTAGTACTGTAGAAGATTAGAAGTTAGATTTTTCAATCAGTTAAAGAATTCTTTAAATCTTGTTAATTCTCTAAATTTACATGATCATTCCTAGCTGAAATTCATGTCTTAGCTTTAGCTGTACAGTATGCTTTCTTAACCCCAATCCTTAGCATGATTTTGAACTCTGACATGAATGTTGTATTATCATGATACTTTCACCTGAAATATGAATGCTAGCACATATGCCTGAATGGAAAGTCAGTACTTTAGTATGTTCAGTCTCAGAAATATTGTCATTACTCAGAATATTCAGTAAATATTAGTTTATCAATATGATTGTCATTCTTAGACTATCATGATACTTTCAGATAAAGCAGCTCTGATAAGTCTTATAATATAGTTTCTTTCAAGTCCTTAGGCTCTCAAAACATTTCCAGATAAGTAGTTCTGACTTAGTCTCAAGACACCAGTTTCGAGCTATCAGTACAGTTAGTTACAATTAGGTTTTCAGTTGGAGTAGTACTTAGCATTGAGCCTGCCGAAGTTCAGCGCACTCAAGTTTTCAGAACTACGTGTTACCATAGGTTATTAGTCGAATGGCCCCAGACAGTGATCACATAGTTCAGCCACTATACCCTGGCAAGTATGGTGGGCTCTTTTCAATAAGGTGTATACATCGAACTCCACGTATAGCTCACATAATTATATGTCGGTTATAGGCTCTCTCATAGTCCAGTACAGTCAAGGCTCTCAGTTCAGTCCAGACTTTCAGATTTCAGTCTATTTTTGCAGTATTACAGTTCGGCTTACTAGTATTCAGTTTATGCATATTTTAGTTACATCTCAATATACTCAGTACAAATCAACGTACTGATCGCATATTTCTATGTGCTATATCGTTTTATAATATAGGCTCAAGTACCCAGCCTCAGCATCACAGCTAGTCTTCTCTCACGATTCCCTAGCAGCTTCAGTGTGAGTCCTCATCTGTTGAGGGCCAGAGTTTCCATTTCAATATATTATATTTAGTTTAGTTTTCAAATATTTGAGTTATCTAGGTATTTGTCTCACCAACTCGTCAATTCTCTTTAGAAGGCTTTTAAACAGTATTTATAGATTCAGCTTGAGTTCTAGTGTTTATTCAAATCTCTGTTATTATTCAGTATTTATGTATTTCTTTAGCCAGCTTTTGCTTAATAGCATTTCAACAATTCAGTCTTTATAAAATTATGTTATACCATGAATTTGCTTAGGGTCACTTATGATCCTAAGTACCGTGTCGCGTCCATACTACAGCAGTAAACATACTGATTTTAAGGAAAAGTACAAACTATCATGAGACAACTATGTACAATTATTGTAGCCTAAATTCATATACATAATAATTTTTAAAATATTTAACTATGTCAATATTTATTTCATATCAGGTTCAAAATCGAAAGTTCACTAAGTTCCCAATCATCATCTGAATTCTAATATGTTGTAAGTCTAACATAATTAATCATTTAAGAAACACTTATATTAAATCACATAAATTCAAGATTAATTAAAATATAAATTCTATAAAAATATAGAAACGCTAAATAACAGCAATAATCTAAATAATTAAATTCTACAACATATTTAAAAATATTGAATAACAAAATAATCTAAAGAATTAAATTATATAACAAATATAGAAATGTTAAATAACAAAAGATAATCTAAAGAATTAAATTATAAATTCATACAAGTCATATCACATATAAACAATCGTTGTACAAAATAAATACACATTTTCACATTATATTTTTTTCATGTGAACTGGAATAGGTTTAATAAAATCATGCCACAAGTCTTTAGGCAATAATTATATCCCTCTTGGAACTATGAGTTTTACTAGTTTTGACCTATTGTTATTTCTTATAGGCAACCTAAGAGAACGACACATTCTTCCGAAACTTCAAGTCATTGTACTTATTCACAAGACCTTGAACTAACGTCTTATAAGATTCCAACATATGATGATCAAACTTATGCCACAATATTTCAAGCAACTCTTTGAAAATCATTAGACAAGGCAGACCACAAAGTCATGTGTTTATTTTCAACACTTAATAAATGTCCGGCCCAAATTAAGGCACAGTTTCTGCTCGTAAATTTACCAAAAACACAAAAAATACAACCCACATAATTTGTTCCTTTTTTTTCTCAGCTGGTGCTAAAGAAAACAATAAGTTATATGCTATTATTTTGTTTTATCACTAAAGAATAGGCTTAAATTTTTATTTACATAAATTCACAATTAGAAGCCTTTTCTATTCGAGTGAAGCCAAGTAAAATAAAATATGAAAGAATATGTGAAGACGTGAGAAATACTCTTTTCTTCTAAAAGAAACAACAAAAGCTTGCAACAAAAGAATTGTAGAGAATAGAAAAAACTTTTATGTTCCTTTTCCAACTGTATAGGACTGTGAGATTCCTTTTTTTTTGACAATCCAAGTTAAAGACCGGAGAAAACAGTAACCTTTAATTACCATCATGGAAACGTTTTTAAGGAAAAAAAAGCATTTACCAAATCACCAAACATTAACAATGCATAGACTAAGAAACCCAAATTTAACCTTTTTCTGATGCCAACGAAGAATCGAATCAAACACATAGTTTGCAGGATCATTAAATTATATTTCACTAGTCAGACAGCGTAATCACATACAAAGACGAACCATACCGTATAAAATCATGATCATAAATCATATCTTATTACAGTTGTTCCAACTCTTTTCGAGGAAGAAGTCTTCACAAGAAAACTTTTAACGCAAAACATAAAAGAATTGCTAGAAGAATTACCATGTAAAATTTTTTAACACATTTCGAGCATTTTGAGTTTTAAATGAATTTTATTTTGTTGATGCTTTTATTTTACTAACAAAGGATGTAGATTCATCAATCTATAGCTCAAGGTTAAACTTCTTCTATAAATTGGGCGTTGAATGGTCGTTGCATTACATACATGAATGTGAAGATTCTCTTTATCAATCAAAACCAATTTCTCCTTACAATTATGAATCTACAAGAGCATAATTTTTAATTAATAATAAAAACTTCTTCTCGACCAACGCAACCTTCAAAATAGTTATTAATAGAAAAAAACTCAACGAATATCTTAAAATCGAGAAAATTCATAGGAATTGTGCCACCTTTAGAAAAATTCTCAAAAACATATAAATTAAGAAGTCAAAAGACAAATCTTAGAGCTTGAATAATTTGTAGGAGTTGAGAATTATCACAAAAACTAAGTTTTACCTAATTAGTTCGAAACATAATTGAAGTCTGAAACACATTCAATATTAATATACCGCAAGATTCATATATATATATATATATATATAAAGATACATATACACACGTGATTTCATCAATTAATGCAGTAAGCAACTATCAAGTGGTCATATCAATATCAGTTGTCTTGAACTTACTGTTAGATACTAAAATGAACCGCAAGTATTTCAAAAAAAAAGTATTTCTTATCTCGTGCGGCAGACATGAATATAGAATAATAGAAAAGTCGGGCCTTATTGAAGGTTCTGGTCCTTCTTCCTTCATATTCTTACATGTTGGATAGCTATTATTGTGATTTCACGTGTCAACGGATTGAGACGACACATGAGTAGTTCAAGATGCTTCACCTCAAATCTTTTCAAAAATTGATATCAATGCTTAATGAAATATATTTTCAATTTTTACTATTTACTGTTATTTATAGGTAGGATTTTTATGTTATTAGAACTTCAAAGTTCAAGATGTTTCACCTCAAATTTTATCAAAATTGATCTCCATATAAAATATATCTTCAACTTTTGTTGTTTATTGCAATTGTATATAGGTAGGATTTTATGTTAATTATTAGAACTTCAATTTCCAATATAAATTTTTTTAAAGAACTATATTATTAATTACAAATAAAATAAAAGAAATAAATCAAGAACTTTGCAGAGAGGAGAAAAAATTATATTATATCTTCTTTTAGTGTGTATAATAAATAAAAGCATTCTCCTTTTTAAAGGAGTGCAGCGCGTATTTTACTCTCCCTAATGAAAAAAATTACTTTATTTCTCAAAGGCGATGCATTTCAATCTTGTATACCAACTTCTCAAATGTTGATATTGGTAAGGTTTTAGTAATCTGTCAAGTCATTTGTGGAACGAACTTGTTAAACATCCACCGCATTATTATGTTGGAGTTCATACATAAAAAGAACTTTGGTAAAATATGATTTATTTTATCTCCTTTGATGTATCTTTTCTTCAGTTGAACTTACAAGCAACATTATTTTCATACAACATTGAAACCTTTAATTCAAATAAGAATAACACATCTCCTATGTGTTGAGTCACTTGCTATATAAGTTATGTGTATCTTTGCACGAGGTGAATAAATATCAATGGCTGATTGTCATGTGGAATATGATAGTATCCTCACATGCAAATAGATAACTTTCATGCGATCAAATGTTATGTAGATCAAATAATCTTCTGACATTTGCATAACGTACAATTCATTTACAATATTAGTTAGAATGATAAATCCATACTAATGTTTAATTTCACTAAAATATTCTTCACATAAAAGTGAAATCACATCTTGCCTACACATTAATAAAACTATTATCTCATGAATAATAATAGCAGGATACATAAGTGCACCAATTGCACTGAAACATGGTACTTTCTTATCATTTTCAATAGATCGAGATTGATCTTTCTTTATGTTAAGCGATGTCACAATCGTTAGGGTACTCAATGGAATAAATTTAATTTATGTAGGGGCTGTTTGGTAGGAAAATAAATAATTTTTGGATAACTAATTCTGGGATGAATGACTCGGGATTATTATCCTACCTTTAATGAGGGAATAAGGAATAAATAGTCGGGGGATTAATGTTTGAATGATTTATCTCTCGTTTGGCTAGGATAAAATCTCCGGATAAACTATCCTAGGATTAGTTGTCCCGAATTTATAGTGTTATTTTTATCCCATCCTAAATTTGGTATAACTAATTCAGAGATAACTAATCTCGAGATTAGTTATTTTAAGATTTTATTCCAATCAAACATGGATAAATCATCCAAAAATTAATCTCAAGCCTATTTATTTCTTATTCCTCGTTGAAGCTAGGATAACAATCTCGGGTTATTCCAACTCAGGATTAGTTATCCCGAAATTATTTATTTTCCTACCAAACGATCCCGTAAATTTTTTGTTGAAGCTTTATGTAAAAAATTTCCACAAATCTTTTTGTGCTTCTGAACAATTTAAATCCTTCAAGGATTTAATAATTTCATTTTCTACCTACATAGAAATTATTCATTATACACATTCAAGTTTTGCATGTATTGTCAGACTGAAAGAAACCTCATTTCATCCACCACAGAAGAATACATCTCTATACAATTATGTTTGGACTTTTGCGAAAGGTTCTTATGCCACAACGCACAAACTATACTTTATATCTTACAGATTTTACTTTTTTCACAACACTCATTTGTACTCCATTGATATTACACCTTGATGTCTTTGGATTACAAATTCAAAACCTTAATTTTTCAATTAAAATAAAATATACTTAAATTGACTATTTTATTTGGCCAATCATTTATCTTTTCACATTGTTTGACATATTTGAATTCAAGATCCTTGTTACCACTTATAATGTTGAATGCTACATTATGTCAAAGATACCATTGACGGTCATTTTGATATCGGTTCCAATACGATATAACTTATCAAGATCTCTTCATTTTTTATCATTTTAGGTACCTAAACCTTTGCCAAGATTTTATGAAATATTATGTCATATTGCTCTTTTAAAGCACCCCTCATTATTATGACCATCTTGATCATCTTCTCCTCTCCTTCTTTAAGGAATTTTATTTTTGAAACTAATTGATCTATCACGCTTCAGGCATATCATAAATCCTTCAAGAATTTTAATTTTCATTGGAGCATTTACGGTTGGATTATGACATAAGGTCAGCAAATATATTTGAAAATTGATTTGAAATATTTTACAAATGAATTATCTATTGAACTTCAAGTACACTTTTTTTAGGAGGAGCTAGATAACTCATTCCACGGATAAATTTTCAGCTGCTAATCATTTCTCCTCTAATGTTATAAAATCTAACATTTACCCTCAACCTCATTTAGGGAGCCATCTTTGTGAGTGTGGAGCAATTGAATCATATACCACACATTTAAATTTTTAGATGAAAATTTATTTAGTTTCTGTCCTTGAACCAATTATGATAGGGGAATTTTGTTGGCTTCATACGTACAAGTATTGCTACATGTTAAATAAACACATCTCATATCAAATTTTATTTGAGAGTTTTGTTCTCATAACTAACATTTAGCTATAATTGGAGGCATACAATTTCTGCTAAATAAACATGGATATAAATCAACATTATCGACATAATTTTAAATTTAGAATGATGCTTTTAATTTAACGATTTGAGCAAACAACTATGCAAAATCAAATTGTAAGTTGATATTAAAGCACATGTGGCCATACCATAGATGCATATATTACAATCATCTAATAACAAATGGTCCACATGGTAGGTGAACGGGCCCATGTTCACCATTTTCGACATTCCAGAATTCAGGGGATAGAATCCTAACTTTATCTTGTATAGTGATAATTTTCTCATGAGAACAAGCAACAAGAGAATTCTTGAAGAATCTTTTATTTATTTAACATATAGTTGTGTGAATGCTCAATTATTTTTGCATCACTTGAACTGGGATGGCTATCTGATTATAATTTCAGTAAACTTCTAGTTTACTTTCACATGTGATTCCTTCATCATGCACATATTTTTGTACTACAAACAAGAGGAAAAGGCGGGTAACCTTTTGCATAAATTTTTATAACCCGTTTTAATTATAGTAATATGAAAATATTAAATCTTCCTATAATTTATAGTCTCAATATAATTTATTCTTGACCAACGTATTTGAAACTTAATAAGTTTTTTTTGAGGCTTACTATAATACCAATATTATAAATAATTTTATTTATCCGAGTAGTAACATATTAGCTCTTCCGGAACTTTCACATTATTTTGTACAACCACATATTTCATACAACCATCTATATGGTGAATATCTCCTTTTAGGGATAAAATTATATTATTATTGTCATGGTCAAAATCATGCTCATTTCTTGATTGCCTTTAATACCTTTTCTTTTCCTTTTTAAAAAAAAAAGATTTGACAAAATATTCTAACATACCATAGGTACGCAACTAATGACAAAATTCATGCAGTCATACAATAATATTCATTCTGGTCAAAACCTTTATAGACAAGAATTATTTCTTAATTTTACCCTTCAGTAGTTCGTGATAGAGCATACTACAATATTCGTGATGTACTAAACGTACATGATCAATGATCTTTGTGCCAAGATCGAAATAATTAAGGCGTCGTGCGAAAGTTAATATTTGCAAATCTTGATAGCGATAAATCAGATGACAAGGAAAAACTAATAAGAAAAAGGACCTTATAATATGTGTTTGGTCAATTGACCTATATATGGAAATTGTTAATACAAAAAATATTCTAAAATTATTCGACACGACTCAAATGGGGGAGTCGTTCATGCATCTACTTGACTCTAGTTCGCAGGAGAACCCCTTCATCAAACACCATTTTTAATATGATAAGAGAGTCAATAACATATAACAGATCTTTATTCCAACAGAATCATCAATTCGTAAATTTGTTCAATTGACTCAACATAATAAATCATAAAAAGATTTTTCAAAATTGACTCTTCCCAAAGATCTAGTCTAGAAAGGTACAAGAGTTCTATTCAGAAATACTGGACAACAAAGAAAAGACATAGTTTCACTGCGGAGAGAATGCAGAAGCTAATGTTGAGTATCGTAACGTCAATCATGAGACTCCAAATCATCTGCCACAACTAACACACAAAAAAAGATTTAGCGAGATAGTATTAGTACACCACACGTACCGATAGGCATCATCAACCGACTAGAATTAGTTCACGCAACAGTATAAATTAATATGCAATCAATCCAATAATTTTAACAACAATTCAACATATTATTGATCCAATTACATTCCTTTTTATCTATTCGCCTCAATTAACTATACCCACGTACTTCCTTACCTAATAATTATCCATAAGGTTGGCCTGCACACTATTTAGGCCTCGCTTCAGTAGCCACAAGGTTGGCCTACACACTATCTAGCCATCATATCTGCTTCGACTTCCCACATAGCTCCCTCAATAAGTTGATTCCTCCACAGAACCTTCACGGAAGCTACTTCCTTGTTTCTCAACTTTTGAACATGATGATCAAGGATTTCCACAAGAACCTCCTTATAGGAAAGGCTATCTTTCACGCTAATGCTCTCCACTGGAACAACCAAGGCTGGATTGCCAATGCACTTCTTCAGCAGAGATATATGGAAAACTGGATGTACCGAAGCTAACTCCACTAGTAACTCTAACTCATAAGCCACTTTGTCAACTCGCCTTAAAATACTATATGGACCAATATATCGGGGACTAAGTTTTCTTTCTTTTTGAACCTCATCACTTCCTTCATGGGAGACACCTTCAAAAACACCCAATCATCAACTCCATACTCAAGCTCTCTCCGTCTAACATTTGCATAAGATTTTTCATGACATTGAGCTGTTTTTAGCCTTTCTCTAATAAGCTGGACTTTTCCCATGGCCTCATGAACCGATTGTATCCCTATCAATGCAGTCTCACCTACCTCGAACCATCCAATAGGTGATCTACATCTCTGCCCATAAAGAGCCTCAAACGGAGCCATCTGAATGCTGGAGTGGTAGCTATTATTGTAATAAAACTCAATGAAAGGTAAATGATCATCCCAACTACCATTGAAGTCAATCACACATGCTCTCAACATATCCTCGAGAGTTTGAATGGTCCACTTGGCTTGACCATCTGTCTGTGGGTGAAAAGTTGTGCTAAGCTTGACCTGAGTACCAAGGACCTTCTGAAACAATCTCCAAAACTATGAGGTAAACTGAGTACCTCTATCTAAGATGATGAAAAAGGGAATTCCATGCAATTGAACTAACTCTAGAATATATAATCTAGCATAGTTCTCAGCCGAAACAATAGTTTTAATTAGTAGAAAATGTGTTGCCTTGATCAATCTATTTACGACCACCCATATAGAGTCATACTATATGCGTGTATAAGGCAACCCTGTAATGAATTCCATATTGATATCTTCACACTTTCAAGTAGGGATACTAATGTCTTGTAGCATACCTCCAGGTCCTTGATGCTCAAATTTCACTTGTTGACAATTTGGACACTTATCCACAAACTCCACTATGTCCTTCATGCCATTCCACCAATAGACTTCTCGTAGGTCATGGTACATCCTGGTGGCACCTAGATGGATAGAATATCGGGAACCATGAGCCTCATTTAATATCCGCTCTCTCAAGTCATCAACACCCAAAACACATAAATGACCCTGATAATGAAGCACACTATCTCTCCCTTGGGAGAAGACCTCCACCTTGTAATTCTGGACAACTTTCTTCAGCTTTACCAAGATAGGATCCTCGTCTCTCCTGGCCTTGACCTCAATCACCAATGAATATTTCGACCCATTCTGAATAATGACACCACCACCTGTTGTCAACAAAACAAACCCCTAAATAAGCAAGCCGACGTACATTCTTCATCGACTCCTTCCTTCCCTCCTCAATGTGAGACACACTCTCCATGAATAGCCTACTAATAGCATCCGCCACTATATTGTCCTTGTCCGAATGATAAAGGACACTCATGTCATAATTTTTTAGAAGCTCTAGCCACCTCCTTTGTCGCAAATTCACGTCCTTCTGAGTGATCACCTACTGAAGGCTCTTATGGTCCGCGAACACATCCACATGTATCCCATACAAGTAATGCCTCCAAATCTTTAATGCAAACATCATTCTTGCCAATTCTAGGTCATGCGTCAAGTAATTCTTCTCAAGATTCTTAAGCTGCCTAGAGGCATACGCAATGACCTTACCATGTTGCATCAACACACAACCAAGGACAACCCTAGAGGAATCACAATACACAATAAAACCATCCATGCCCTCTAGTAGATTCAATACTAGGGTAGATGTGAGTCGAGTCTTTAGCTCCTGAAAAATCTTCTCACAGGCATCTGACTACTGAAATTTAACTTTCTTCTGGGTCAAATTAGTCGATGATATTTCAATGGATGAAAATCCTTCAATAAACCTCCTGAAATAGCCAGCTAAACCCAAGAAACTCCTGATACCCAAAGGACTAACTGGTCTAGGCCAATTTATCACTTCCTCTATCTTTTGAGAGTCCTCCTGCACACCCTCACTAGACACCACATGGTCCAAAAAGGCTACTGAGTTTAACCAAAACTTACACTTGCTGAATTTGGCAAATAGTTGTTGATCCTTTAGAGTCTGTAGCGCAATCCTCAAATGAGCGGCATTCTCCTCCTCGCTCTGAGAGCATTTAGAATATCATCTATGAAGACAATCATGAATATATCCATATATTATTTGAATACCCTATTTATCAAGTCTATAAAAGTTGCAGGAGCATTTGTTGGTCTGAACTCATAGTGACCATACCGAGTCCTGAAGGCTGTCTTCAGAATGTCACTCTCTCTAACCCTGAGCTGATGATAGCTAGATCTGAGATTTATCTTCGAGAAGCACTTATCACCTTGAAGTTAGTCAAACAAGTCATCAGTCCTAGGGAGGGAAAACTTCTTCTTGATTTTGACCTTGTTCAACTATCGATAATCAATGCACATTCGAAGGGAACCATCCTTCTTTCAAATAAAGAAAATCGAAGCACCCCATGGGGATTTACTAGGCCTGATGAAACCCTTATCTAGGAGATCTTTCAACTGCTCTTTCAACTCCTTTAGCTCGTCTAGAGCCATTCTATAAGGAGGAATGGATATAGGCTGCGTATTAGGGAGAAGGTCGACACTAAAGTCAATCTCCCGTTCGGGAGGAACTCCTGGTAGATCATACACCTCCGGATACTCACACACTATAGGAATTGACTGAAGAGTCGGGGTCTCGGACATAACATCCTTAACCCAAACTAGATGGTATATACAACATTTAGGAATCATCTTCCTAGCCCTAAGGAAGGAAACAAAGCAACCCACAGGCATAGTTGAACTACCTTTCCATTCTAGGAATGGCTCACCCAGAAGCCAAAATTCTACCGTATGGATTCTACAATTCACTGAGGCGTAACATGCATGAAACCAATCCATACCGAAGATAACATCAAAAGCGGTCATGTCTAACTCTACTAGATCGGATGAGGTGACTTTCTGAAGGACTATGATAGGGCAATTCCTGTATACCCGCCGAGTTATAACTAAGTCACCGACTGGAGTAGAGATTGAGAAGGGTTCATATAGGATTTCGGGATTGACTCCAAAACTAATAGCAATGTAAAGAGTCAAAAATATGAGGTATCCCTTGGATCTAACAATGCATACACATCAAGATGAAATACTGGTAACATACCAGTGACCACATCTAGAGAGACCTCCTGCTCCTGTCGAGATAAGAGGGCATAGAATCTGTTCTGGTGCTGACCACCACCTGCACTAGTGGATGCACCCTGCTGAGCTGATGTGCTGGTGGAGCTGCTGAACTGGTGGCTAGTTCACGGCCTCTACTATGGCCCTTCCTGGCTGAAGGGCAGTCTCTGAACAGATGTCCAAGCTTCCCACACCTGAACCTGCTAGACACTCACTGGGGTGCCTCCTGCCACACTTGCCACAAATTGGCAAGTTGGGCTCTCTTGACCTGCTCCCCTGACCTCAAGGGCTTGAGGCCCCACCCCTACAGTCATGCCTAGGTCTAGACGTAACACTAGCTAATGATGGTGTTGGGGCTGATGACCTCTAATGAGACTTCTGATGATGTCCTCCACCAGACCTCTGTTGATCCTGGCCATAACTCCCGGTCCTGGCCCTCTTGACCTCTCTTTCCTTCTCCTTCATCTAATCCACCTCTATATGTTAGGTGTATATGACTAATTGCAAGAAGTCTAGAACACTATTCAGCATAGCGGTCCTACACTCCTTGATCAGTGAGTCTGATACTCCGTCGCAAACCTACTTATACGAGCCCTCTAATCTGCAACCATCTCCAACGCATACTTGAACAGCCAGGTAAACTCCAAGGCATACTCTTGGGCAGTCCTATGGTGCTGCTTCAAGTTGACGAACTCTTCCGCCTTTAATTCCCTCAACTCTCTAGGGAAGAACCCGTCTAAGAAAGCAGTCATGAACTCATCCCAACTCACGAGAGTCGCTGCCACTGCTCTACCATCCTTCCACTGGCGGTACCATATGTAAGCAACCCCCTTCAACTAGTTGGAGGCTAGGTCTGCACTCCGTCCCGGTCACCCCCATAATCTAGGTGATCTTTTGCACCTCCTTGATAAACTCATAAGGGTCCTTATCCACCTTTGACCCTAGAAACTCAAGTGGGTGCATCCTGAGGAAGTCCCGAACTCTAGTCGTCACTGTATTCCCATTCTAAGGAACATGAGTCACTGCCCGCTGATTGACTTGAATGGTTATCTCCTGTGCCAACATCAGAAATGTTGCTCTAAACTCAGCATGAGTGACCTTCTAGTGTATAGAATCTGGTGGTGCTAGCGGGGCTTGCTGATGCTCGGCTTGCTGATGCTCATCTTCATTATCGTTGGCATGGCTATTTCCATTGCCATTCCTTCTACCATTCACTCGGTGTGGAGGCATATTTCTGCAAATGCATATAGAACGAGTTAGAAGGATAGAGAGATACTTTATCCCACGACATAAATCATGAAAGGAGGAAAATTTCCTAAACTAAACATGAATAAGCAAAAGTATGAATAACATAACAAATATATTACTAAGTCAACACTCGACAAAGATGAAAGTCTACATAAACTGAAATGACATAATCAAGTACTGAGCTCAAGGTCCTTGGAAGATGAGGACTCACCAACAATGAGAATTGAACTAGGCTGCGGGAAGCTGGACTAATGGTAGAATTGAGTCTGATCACTCGAACCTGTATCATAAAACGATACAGCATAGAGTATGTGGTCAGTACTTGAAATGTACTAAGTATGCAAGGTAAGTAAAACATGCTTAGTAACTATAACTGAAATCATGCATATAAACATTAATCATAGGATCACAAGAGTACAGACTACATGCTGAAATTTGAAACATGTATAGTAATAAGCTAAATATCATATATAAATAGAATGACCCAAAGCTAAAAATAGAAATCATATGACTTGTCATAGTTGAAATCATAAGTGAAAGCTCGTAAATGGATCATTGGGTCAAACCTGTTGTAAAACATAATATCATAAGTCATGAACATAAATAACGGGAATCATGAGGAACAGTGAGAGACTCATTATAACTGATAACCACCATGTATGAATGCATGATGATCCCACGTCTTTCCCACGTGGATTAGAGTCATCCTAAGCCTTGCTAAGGCAAAGGACAAGTAAGGTGTGATATGACGGTATGCCCTTGGGCAGGGGAAATTACTCTCTTGAGAGGTTCCAGAATATATCCCTACGTTGGCGTGTAGTTTATAAGACCGGGAAACCTCGGAACCCCTAGTATACTCGGTGTTATACACTATTCTCAAAACATGTATAATGCTCATATAATCATATTCTATCAACATAGCTTGAATCTGAACATTGGGGAGTCTTGACTCCAAAATATATATATCATAACTGATCTTGTTAGCCTTGACTAAATCATCAAAACATACTTAAATTGTGTGGGCTTGCCCAAATCTTAAAATAATGCATACTTGAAATAGATTTCATAAGGAAAATCATGGGTTCATACACAGGTAATTTATAAATATTCAATCATGCTAGATATCTCATCATATTTGAAATCATGAATCATAAATTTCACTTTTCATGAAACTTGCATAATAGGGCATGATTTTCTAAAACTTGAAATCATGAATTTATAATCAATTTATATATATAATATGCACATGAATCTTAAAAAATGCTTTGAAATATGAAAGGAATTGACCCATAAACAAATCACAGAGGATTTCATAAAATTAGGTTAAAACCCCATAAGATCATATACTTAAATTCATGAACTTGAGGAGAAATTTAGGCATGAGAATGAAAGAAAACTCTAATTCATAGCCCTACATACCTGGGTAAACTGAATCTCAACTTGACTTTGAAAGTCCAAGAGATTTGGGAAAGAATTTGAAGGATTCAAGCTTGATTTTCAAAGGGAAACTTCTAAACTTGCATGCAGGGGATTTGAATGAATTAGAATAGGTTAAACTGCCTTAATACACTTCTTTCAGAGCTTAAAATAATGTAGTTAAGGACATAGGAGGTTAGAAATTATGAAAATACCTTTACTAATTTCGCAGGGAAAATCACACTGCCATGTGCCACGACTTATACAACGAGTCATTGTTCAGAACCACGACTCATTATGTTGCTCGTTACAGCCCTCCACTTTTTCCCCCACTCTCTGATCTTCAAGAAATGACCGGACAAGAAGAGTCGTTACAAGCCACAATGACACGTTACTTCCTATTCTCATCACCACTATCCTTATATAGTTAGCTTTTGGAATTTCCCCAATGGGTACCAACCATGAGTCGTTACTCATCACAATGGGTCGCTGGACCATCCATTGTCGCTGCATCTTCTCACAAGTACCAACCACGACTTATTGTTCCTTACAGTGAGTCATACCACGACTTGTACCATCCACCCTAAAAACAAGGAACCAAATGACAACTCCAACCCATGACCCGCTATAGGGACCCATGAGCCATTCCATGGCTCATTGTTCTTAGACGTATCAACCAAAATTTTACCACAAGTCAAACCTACGATCCATTACTGCTTCCCACAACTCATACCACTAGTCGTTCTGAGGCATTTTTTTGGACTTTTTTTGCTGATTACATTTCCAATCTCGAATCTAGTCCTAGGGAATTTTGGGGTAATACATCAAGTGTTTCTCTCCATTCTCTACGTGTTATGACCACCTTTAATGGAGTTCTTATGCTAAAAATGCTAGTATTTGGGTAGGGTGGTTGTTTGAACTTGTTCGAGCCCCTATGGTTTGAGGGAAGTATATATTGATTTGAAAATTAGTTGTGGGGCTTAAGATTACTCCCCATTGCCCGATCTATGCCTAAATTGTGAAAAAACAAAGGGGGAAAATCTGACCTCTATTATTGGGGTTGAAGGTCTGTTCGGGATGACGACTCCCGCTGTGGTGGGTCATTTATCACAGCAGCGGGCCCATCATAGTGATTCCTCACCGCCGTAACAAACTCATTGTAGTGGATTCCTCCTCACTGCGGCGGTTCCCCCTTAGGCAGAATACTGTCCTGGCCCTATCGTCCTTTTCTTGCATATTGGTCTAACAGTTTATTTTCTCCACATGATTCTATCATGTTTAGCAACGACAGTAGCCACACCTCTGGCTACATCAGTTTTGTGACCGACCAATGCCAATTTCGGCACCACGAGCAGTAGGCCAAGGGTTTATTGCACAAAGGGGGTTCATTGTGTAGGAAGTGGCAAAGAAGACGCCTAAATTCTATGCCTGGCTCCAGGAGATGGAGTGGGGCCCATTGGTCAAGGAGCCCTGCAAGGCCAATGAGAACTAGGTGAGGGAGTTCTATGCTAATCGGACCTAGTGGCCTATGTTCGAGAGATATAAATCAGCCTCAGCACCGCCGCGATGAACGTGACATTGGGTCTGCCTAATCCCCTTGAGGCCAAGCTAAAAGCCAGGGACATGGACGATAAGGGAAAGTGGCTAGTAAATACTCTAGTAGTGGAGGATCATAGGGCCTCATCTCACTGGGTTGTCACCCGCACTAGCATTAGGGACACCCACTTTACTGTTGAGTCCCTGAGGTGGCTTAACTTGGTGTCTCGGAGGATCCACCCGTCCACCAATGTTACCAACGTGACCTACTACCGGGCTTTGATGGTTGCCTGCATTTTGAGTGGGTGCTAGTGAATGTAGGGGCACAGATAGAAGAGGAGTGGAGGTACTTCCGCCCAAGAGTGTTATTAGCCTTCCCTTTCCCTCTCTCATTACTTTGCTCTACAAAAGGGTCAAGGTGAATAGGGAGGCCAGGGATGTCATAGTGTCATGCAATGTGCCCTTTGACCCCTTGAGGGTGAAAGGTGCATAAGGAGGGGCAAGAAGAAGAGGAAGGTGACTTCTAGCAATGAGGGTAGTGGGGTTGACCCTTCCAGTCTTGTTGGTTTATTCGATCGGATCGAGATAGAGATTGCCGCTATGCAGGAGCTATTGGGAGGGTTTCCCAGACCTCCCTCAAGTGATAGGCCATTCAGTATAGCTACTGCGGATCCATAGGGGGTGCAGGGATTGATTGCCTCCTTGGCCCAGGCTCATGTAGAGCTTCGGGAGGACCTGGAGAGGGAAGAGAAAGTGGCGATTCCGGGACAATCTCTTCGTTTGAATGTGGAAGGGGATCAAGAAGATCTTGAAGACCCTCTCTCCTAGATCTAAGACGCCCTGGGTGGCTATAGACGACATCCCAGAGTTCTCCTTCCTCAGTGAGTTCAAGGACGAGGTGGCCGATGATCTTTGCGGCGAAAGTGACGAGGCCTCTAATTAGTCATAACCACAGTGACCTCCCTTGCTTACTCCCTTTAGTTAATTTTATTTGGGTTGCCCCCATTTGGGGCATGTAAGACAATTGTCACTCTTCTTTTTACCTTTTTTGGATAATTCTTCTTATTTTCTATTGATGTACGGTTCCCATTTGACATCCTAATGACAATGGCCTTGTTCTAGGCCTTTTTATTATCATTACTAGCGGTTCTTATATCTATGTATCCACTTATCTTAGAGTTGGAAAATTTTCTAGAATAGGGGATTGGGTTCTGCCTAGCAGCTATCTACTGCAGCGATCACCTTCTCGCTATGGTGGTCCATTACTCATTGTAGCGAGTTTGTGAAAGCGAGACCCGCCTCACTGTAGTGAGAACTTGCTAAGCAGAATGCAATTTTCAGGCCACTGATCTCCCGGATCTACAGTTCCTAGTTCGTTATTTATTATCACTTACCCCTATTATCCCATTTTTGCATAAGAATCTGCAACGTTAGATACCAATTGAACCTTCGAGATATCAATTGGATTTTTATAGATACCAATAAAACTCAACCTACGCAAATGACACACTCAGACCACATGATAGGAGAGAAATAAGATGAGAACTTCCTAGATGTCTTGTAGCCTTCCGAAGATTAGATGTGGATGTTTGCATACCAATCCGCAAAACTTTACCCAACATTGCTCTTGTACTTGTGACATCAATAACCTAGATGCTTTGATACTAACCTTACACGACCCAAATGGGCGGATCGTGTGGGCACCTACTCGGATCTAGTTCGACAGGAGAACCCCTTTATAAAACACCATTTTTAATACGATAATAGAGTCAATAATATATAACGAATCTTTATTCTAACAAAATATCAATCTGTAAATTCATTTAATTGACTCAACATAATAAATCCTAAAAAATATTCCCTAAAAAGTGACTCTTCCCAAAGATCTAATCTCGAAAGGTACAAGAGCTCTATTCAGAAATACTGGACAACAAAGAAAAGATACAGCTTTACCTGTGGAGAGAATGTAGAAGCTGATGCTGAGTATCTTCACTTTAATCATGAGAATATAAATCACCTGCCACAACCTACACCTAAAAAAGGTGTAGTAAGGTAGTATCAATATATGACACGTACGGGTAGGCATCATCGGCCGATGAAAATTAGTTCATGCAACACTATAAAATAAATATGCAATAAATCCATCAATTTTAACAACAATTCAACATATTATAGATCCAATTACATTCCCTTTATCTATTCAACTCAATTAACAATACCCCTGAACTTCCTTACCTTATATTTAGCCACAAGGATGACCTGCACACTATTTAGGCCTTGCTGCAACAGTAACTCGACTGCTGCAGCGGTACTGCTCTAGGCAGTAGCTCAACTTTGTTGGCAACCTTTATTTCTCAATATCTCATTAATTATAGACTATCTAATATCTTCCAAAAACTGTAGCAAACTACACCTGATTTAATTATCAAGTTCCAACTAGTCATCACAGTATAATTATTCGTTATATTCCTCTTTTCAATGAAACCATCCCCACAGTCAGGATCAACACAATTTAGATTACAAATTAGATTGCAAACATGTTCACCAACAATTTAAATAGAAAATATTAATTTTTCAACAATAAACTCAGCAAACATCAAGGCTTACAAAATAAGTAAAACACAATTGTGCAGCAAATTCATGTGCACATAGGTGAATAGACCTGTCTCAACTATCTCCTATCATTGGATGTCTGTACACATTTCGGTATCATACCTGTCACTGATCTTTGTCACACAGTCGTGTGTATATTATAACATACTTGTACTGATCTCTGTCACACAGTCGTATGCATATCATAACATACCTGTATGGATCCCTGTCACACAGAACCAAACACATATGTATCACACACTGTACACATATGCCAGAGAGTCTTATTTCTGTCTTTCCAGTCATGACCTGTAAGGGACTCTAGAAATTCATGTATCGAATAGGCATGGTGCTCGCTTCCACTCATCTGCTCATCCAGATGCTCACCTCGGACATAAGCCATTCATATCATAACCGCTTGCCTAGATGCTCACTGATCACGGGCAAAAATAGCATGCCCGAGATACGCTTTATACCTTAATGTAGTCTTGTTTATCTAAGTTGGTGAAAGAAAGGAATGGAGTGGAAGCAATTGGCAAAAGTCAGCAAGGAGCATGCCTTGGCAAGGCTGACCGCGCCAGGCAGCGTGCCACGATGTGCGTGTGCCGCGCCCAGCGCCGTGCCACGCCTCTGCCAGGCGCACGAGAAAAGGCAGCAGCAGGCAGCAGTAGGCAGAAATCCAGCGCGCCAGCGCCGTGCCACGCTAGGCCAGCTGCGCTCCAGCAGCATGCCATCGCGCTGCATGAGCAGCGTGTCACGTTGGCCAGCGCGGTGACCCTCGGCAGCTTGGTTTCCCGAGTCACTTTCCAGAGAGCTTTCGCGTTGGCAGTGCTCCGCGATACACTCCGTGACACAGAGCCGTTCCATGGCAGGCTAAATTATGCACGTTTTCCATTTACTATAAATAGGACCCTTAGCTCCTAAAATCATTTGGTCACGATTTTATTCTGAAAAACCACCTAGGAGTGAAGGGAGAAGTGGGAGAACTCATCTAGGGCTTATCAAATTCCCTTCTCATCTACCAAATTCATGTAAGTATGTTAGTTTAGTATTAGTTAATTGTAGTTTTACGAACATGAATGGCAAGAACCCTTCCTATAGGGTTGAAGACATGAATTATGATTGTGCTTTTATGAATTTGTTTTGGAATTAAGTTGTTGATTGTTGTATTCGTCTTGCATTCTGGATTGTTGGTTGTTTTTATGATTGATCAGCACGAAAGCATATTTGTTAGCTTGAGTAATAGCTTGAGAAAGCATTACCTAGGTCAGGACATGAGAATGTATGGAGCATGTTCGTATCTCGGGAGAGATTTTTGTGTCAGGATAGAAATATACCTAACACCGTGCTTGGTTGACACACGGGGGTTATGAAAGACCAACTTGGGATGTCACATCACCACTCGAAGAAGTAGTTGTGAGGCTAAGTTGAGTTAAATGGTTAGACCCATGAAAGTCCCTAATCGTTTCCCCGTAAACCACAACATAATTGATAGCCCGCGACTAGAAAATTAAACTCCTTGCTCACAATGATGCAGTGAGGCTAGATTGCCGTGTTTAGAGGCTCGAAAGACCATAAACATGCAATTCTAATTATGTGAAATAACAATTGATAGTTCCATGCTTAACCCATTGCAAATCGTAGTATCGCATGATTAATTGGTTTTAACTCTATGTTGCTCCTAGAGTAATTTTAGAATACTTCGTTGACCCAAACTTAGACTTAATTAATCTCGATCGAAAATGTCTATAACCAACACTTGAGGTATTTAAGATCACACTAGAAATGGATAGTTAGAGGAATGGGTCCAGTCCCTGCGGGTTCGACAATCCGGTTCTTAAAAAGAGCCACTATATTACTTGCACGACCCGTACACTTGCGGACGCGCGAATCGGGCATGTCAAGTTTTTGGCGCCGTTGCCGGGGACTCGGCGAAGTTTTTATAATTTATCTATTTTTGTGTGATTTTTGAAATTTCCTTAAGTGTTGAAAAACTTGGTCTTAGTCTGTTTAATTGCAGGTGACAGGTTGTCCTGTCGAGCTGGCTAGAAATAGAGAGCTTGTGGAACCGTTGCTAGAACCTGAACGTCAAATCCATTTGCGAAGGAGAGTAGCTCTAGAGAAAAGGCTGAAGAGACTTCAAGAAAAGGTACAACAACAACCACCCGCGGGACAAGCACAATTGTCATCAGAAGCAATGGCAGCTAAACCAATTCGCGAAGTGGCAATCCCACTAGCGACGAATGTGACCTCTAGCATCCGTAAACCGGAGCCTGGAGGGCACTTTGAGCTTAAACAGAACATGGTGCAGCTGTTACATTCTAGTGGTCAATTCACTGGGATGGCACATGAGGACCTGCAACAGCACTTACAGAGCTTTTTAGAGATTAGTGACACGTTCGTCCCCACCGGAGTGTCCACAGATTATGTCCGAATGACCCTCTTCCCAGTTTCACTGTTGGGAGAGGCGAAAAAGTGGCTGAAGGCTGAGCCACCGAACTCCATAACTTCATGGAATGACTTGGCTAAGAAGTTCCTTATCAGATTCTTCCCCTCAGGCAAAACTGCAAAGTTGAGAAGTGAAATACTCAGTTTCAAGCAGAGGCCTGATGAGAACTTGTATATGGATTGGGAAAGATTCAAGTCATTGTTGAGAGACTGCCTCCATCATCAGCAATCAAATAAAGTGCTGGCTCATACCTTTGTAGAAAGTCTAGACCCACACACAAAAATATTACTAGACTCTGCATCGGGTGGGCAAGCCTTGGATAAGACATATGATGAGTTGTACACTTTGTTGAACAGAATAGCACAAGGAAATCCAGAGTGGCACAGCGAGTCATCGAGAGGGGCAGGAAAGAGACCAGGGTTGATAGAAGTAGATGGTTTGAATGCCTTGGTAGCACAGTTAGCTTCGTTCCAGCATCAAATGATGACTCAGTTCAATAAACTGAGTATGAACCAACACCAAGGCCAGGTTAATGCAGTTCAGCAAGCTCCGAGTTGGTGTGGAATTTGTGGTAATAATGGGCACAATGCAGAATCTTGTGGAGCCAATCCGGAATCAGTCAATTTTGTTGGTAATGTGCATAGGAATCAGAATTTTGGGAACAACTCCAACAGAAATTGGCAGGGCCACCCGAATTCTTCTTGGGGTGGAAACCAAAAGCAGAATTATATGCAACCTCAACAACAACAGTATCAGCAGAATAGGCAGAATGATGGGCAATTGAGTAGCAGCATTAGGGAAACACTGCAGAAAATTTTGGAGACCCAGAATCAGTTAGCGGAAAATCAGGCGAGGATGGCAACAGACTTAATGAATCAGCAAGTAGCCACCCGAAATCTTGAAAAACAAGTGGGTCAGATAGAAGCTGCTCAAAACATGAGATCACAAGGGGGATTACCAAGCGACATAGATCCTAACCCCCGGCAGATCAATGCCATCAGTCTGAGAAGCAGTAAGCAATTAGTTGATGCAGTGCCAAAAGAGCTGAGAAAGGGGTTGCAGCCGGAGTTGGTTAGACCGGAACCATCCATCAACATGGGAGATAATCAGAGTGCTGGGCAAAAAAAAAAAGCGCAACTTTCATTGCAGCCAGCACAAAGACCACCACCACCATTCCCTCAGAAATTCAGAAAGAGCAAGGAGGAGGAATGCTTCAAAAAGTTCTTTGAGAGCTTCAGAGAACTTCACATTAATTTGCCTCTTCTTGATGTTTTGCAGGGAATGCCCAAGTATGCTAAATACTTGAAGGATGTGATGGAACAAAGTGAGATTGGTGGATGTCTAGACTGTAGCACTGACTGAGGAGTGCAGTTATAGGGTATTGAGCCAAATGCCAAAGAAGCTCAAAGACCCAGGGAGTTTTACCCTCCCCATACAAATTGGTAAAGCTGAGGTGCTACGAGCTTTGTGTGACTTAGGGGCAGCAGTTAATCTAATCCCCCTATCCTTATTCAACACCCTGGGGTTGGGAAAACTGAGGCCGACAAGGTTGATGCTGCAGCTGGCTGACAAATCGCGAGTGACACCTGATGGAATAATAGAGGACCTTCTCATCAAAGTAGGTAAGTTCATTATACCTACTGATTTTATTGTCTTGGATTTTCAGGTTGATGACCAGGTACCCCTGATCTTGGGACGGCCATTCTTGGCCACTGGAGGAGCGGTGATTGATTTGAAAGTAGGGACCCTGAAAATGAGGGTTGAGGATGAAGAAGAAATCTTCCGCGTTTACCAAGAAATGAACACATCTGCACACTACAGAAACCTTTGTCAGGTTAGTGTGTTGGCAGAGGATAAGTATGGGGTGGAGGATTCCAAAGGTGCAGGGCCAAAGGCAATTACAAGTGTTCAGCCCGAGTCTGATAAAGGGCTTCAAATTGAGAAGAAGTTGGAGAAAGAGAGGAACAGAGTGGAGGCTGTTTCCTCTAAACAACAAAAGAAAAGGAGATGGTTCTCGAAAGAGAACCCAGGTATGAGGATGTCCTGAAAAGGATAGTCAACGTCGTGCCACGACGTAAAATAAGGCGCTGCTTGGGAGGCAACCCAAGGGTACCTCAGGTACTCTTTGTTAATTTTGGTTTTGTGTTGATTTTGTTATTTTTATTTTATTTGTATTTTTGGTGGAAAGTTAAGCACAGATGGCGGGAAGTCTGAGTACCGAGAAGGTGGAAGCTAAAGAGCATGGAATAGAAGAAGTGTGGGGTCAAACACCCATCTCTGGAACTTGAAAGGACAACATGCTTTTAGCTTGGCATAGAGGCTCAGGGAGTATTTCTCATCCTTTGAATGTTAACTTAATGCTATGAGGTCATAGCATGATTTAAGTGTGGGGTGAGAAAAATTTCGACATTTTTGTGCTTAACGATTTTTGGTGAATGTAATGCTTCAAAATTTGAAAATTTTGAAATTTTTTTTTGAATCAAGCATGACTTAATCACCCGTTGGTTTTTCTTGCCGGTTCTTTTCCGACGGGGGGTCTTTGAACCGAAGAATAAAAAATTTTCTTTTTCTTTCCTTTGTCTGTATATAGTGTTTTAGTCATAGTTAGGGACTGTTTCCGATGATGGATGGATGACGACCGTCTTGAGGAAAAATTAGTCGGTAGGTGATGGGTTTTTGAAACCATAACTATGTGGTGCTTGATGTTCTTGTTATGTGCTATACGTGATTGGAAGATACAAGTATGTTCAGTGTGAAGCATGCAATTGTATAACTTTGTTTGAGACACTTAAGCTCTTGAATTTGACTCAATATGATTGAAGCTTAATTCTGAATTCTTGTGATTAGCTGAGTAAGAGTCTGATGAATACGTCTTGATTTGAGCATGTGCCATGAGTGTAAGGTTTTTGAGTATTCTGCGCCATTGTGGAATGTCTAGAACTTGCCTGGTGTGTTTATAAAACGAAATGAAGGATGTGAATTGTAGGAAATGATATAGGCATTTCTTTGAATGAACCAAATTGTTATCCCTCATTTTACCTACCTTGAGAAATTAATCCTAGTTAGCCCCGTTGAGCCTTGAGCCTATTCTTTGACAGCTGCAACATAAGCTTAATCCTTTTTCTTTCAGTAGCCTTGTATTTGATCCAAAACTCCTAAGCGCTTGAGTGGAAAAATATGAAAGAGTAAAGGAGTGAAAAGAAAGGAAAAGTAGAAAGTTGTAGAAGTGAGAAAAGGACAAAGGTGCACATGCGTGAAAATGGTTGAGTATTAGTAAGGAGCAAGAAAACAAATTAATGAAAAATTATTTATAGAACTCCTTACTTATAAGTCAAAAGTGCCTAAAGAAATGGGGGAACATAAGAGGAACAAGAAAGATGAAAGGAGAAAAAGGTAAAGTAAGGGAAGGGAAGTTCGTAAGGAGGGCGTAATGTATTAAAAGCGCTTAGGAAAGATAGTCACTATTACTGGCCATAATAGTACCTACCTGTCCCTTAGCCTACATTACAACCCATTAAGTCCTACTTGATCTTACATTCACACATCCTTAAATGAGTGGAATCAAACACTAAGGGCGAGCTTATGGATCATTACATGATGCATGTGAATTCTTTGTGAGAGTGAGTGAAATTCTATTTATTTGCCCACACATGTTGTGATGTAAAAATGATTTTTGCGTGTGATTGGGTAACTCTCTTTCCGTGAGGGGCACATGTTGAATGAAGGATATAATTCATGTGTGATTTCTTAATTAGTTGATTTGCACGAGTTTTCTAAGATTGAGAGTCGATTCTTGAGGTTAAGAAGTCTTAGCATCGTTGTATTTCATCTCGGTGATTAAATTGTGTATGCTCTATCTTTAGCTTGTTATCTTACGTAAAAATTATAGCCATAGCTTGAATTATCTTGCCAAATTAGTTATGTGGGAGTCTCCATATGTATGATATGTAAAAGGTTGTTCGAGGACGAACAAGGCTTTAAAGTGTGGGGTTGTGATCACGGGAAAAAATAGCATGCCCGAGATACGCTTTATACCTTAATGTAGTCTTGTTTATCTAAGTTATTTTACATACTTTCATGTGATTTTATATAAATGTGAATATATGTGCTAACCAACATGATTAGTCTTTGTTTTGTAGGTTTCAAGGATTTTGAGGAACTAATTCACAAGTTGGTGAAACAAAGGAATGGAGTGGAAGCAATTGGCGAAAGTCGGCAAGGAGCATGCCTTGGCAAGGCTGGCCGCGCCAGGCAGCGTGCCACGCTGTGCGTGTGCCGCGCCCAGCGCCGTGCCACGCCTCTACCAGGCGCACGAGAAAAGGCAGCAGCAGGCAGCAGTAGGCAGAAATCCAGCACGCCAGCGCCGTGCCACGCTAGGCCAGCTGCGCGCCAGCAGCATGCCATCGCGCTGCATGAGCAGCGTGTCACGTTGGCCAGTGCGGTGACCCTCAGCAGCTTAGTTTCCGGAGGCACTTTCCAGAGAGCTTTCGCGTTGCCTCCGTGTCACGGAGGCAGTGCTCCGCGATACACTCCGTGACACGGAGCCGTTCCATGACAGGCTAAATTATGCACGTTTTCCATTTACTATAAATAGGACCCTTAGCTCCTAAAATCATTTGGTCACTATTTTATTCTGAAAAACCACCTAGGAGTGAAGGGAGAAGTGGGAGAACTCATCTAGGGTTTATCAAATTCCCTTCTCATCTACCAAATTCATGTAAGTATGTTAGTTTAGTATTAGTTAATTGTAGTTTTACGAACATGAATGGCAAGAACCCTTCCTCTAGGGTTGAAGCCATGAATTATGATTGTGCTTTTATGAATTTGTTTTGGAATTAAGTTATTGATTGTTGTTTTCGTCTTGCATTCTGGATTGTTGGTTGTCTTTATGATTGATCACCATGAAAGCATATTTGTTATCTTGAGTAATAACTTGAGAAAGCATTACCTAGGTCAGGACATGAGAATGTAAGGAGCATGTTTGTATCTCGGGAGAGATTTTTGTGTCAGGATAGAAATATACCTAACACCGTGCTTGGTTGACACACGGGGGTTATGAAAGACCAACTTGGGATGTCACATCACCACACGAAGAAGTAGTTGTGAGGCTAAGTTGAGTTAAATGGTTAGACGCACGAAAGTCCCTAATTGTTTCCCCGTAAACCACAACATAATTGATTGCCCGCGACTAGAAAATTAAACTCCTTGCTCACAATGATGCAGTGAGGCTAGATTGCCGTGTTTAGAGGCTCGAAAGACCATAAACATTCAATTCTAATTATGTGAAATAACAATTGATAGTTCCATGCTTAACCCATTGCAAATCGTAGTATCGCATGATTAATTGGTTTTAACTCTATGTTGCTCCTAGAGTAATTTTAGAATACTTCGTTGACCCAAACTTAGACTTAATTAATCTCGATCGAAAATGTCTATAACCAACACTTGAGGTATTTAAGATCACACTAGAAATGGATAGTTAGAGGAATGGGTCCAGTCCCTATGGGTTCGACAATCCGGTTCTTAAAAAGAGCCACTATATTACTTGCACGACCCGTACATTTGCGGACGCGCGAATCGGGCACGTCACTCACATTGGGCACGAGCCACTCATCTCCAAGTATCTATATGTACCCAATCAATCAAACTTTTTCTCGTCCAGATGTTCACCCTGGACATGAGCCACTCATCTCATGATAATAACTTATTACCCAATTTTCATCAATATATTCAATATGCTTATCAAATTAGCCACTTTATATAACAACTCAGGGTGATACATTATCCAATAGTTATCAGCATAACTTATCATGCATTCATTTAGTCAACTCATATAATAATTCATAAAGATATAAAAATCAACAATCATCAGCATAATTCAACATTCTATTAATTTAATCAAGACATATGACCCCACATAAGTACACATTGATTACTATAATTTCACGTAAGTTCACAACAACAAACAACATTCATTTACTCAGATTTCATTCACAGAACGTAACTAAATCATTATTACCTCTATCATGATCAGCGTCCGAAGACTAATTAATCATATTTAGCAATTCATGACCCGTCCAAATCCTTTATTAGAGTTGACTCCTCATGCTCATAACCTGCTATCTTTATAGTTATTTATAAATTAGCCAAGTCTCGCATCATCTATCACAATAATAACAAACACAAGGTAACCTTCATATTTTGTCGGTTCAACCTTTCCTACCCTTTTACCTAAGAAGCTATTGCACAATTAGGTTCTTTCAATATTACTTGTCATATTGTTCATATTAGTTGCCATTTCAAGACAATTTGCTCGGTCCCATCTTCGTCCCCTTAACATATTCAGTCCTAAAGAAAATTCATTAACGCATAATAATCCTTAGTTTACCCACCTTGCTACTACGGGTTCAAAAGTATCCATTCTTCTATCACCTTAGATTCGTCTTAAGCTAGTTAATTTATACTATCTACTTTACGTCTTCATTCATACAATTAAGTTACAATATCAAGCTCATATAACCAAATTAAGTCAGATCACCTCACTTCTTCCCTTTATTCGTACTATTACAATCATTCAACCAAGATCACACCACCAAAATTTACAATCAAGATCAACTACAAACACATGTAATCAAGAATATTTTGTCAAGAACATCACATCAAAAGTGCACCCCCTTATTAATTATCAACTAGGTTTTTCTTTCCCACATGTTCTCATACTTAGACTTAATCCTTCAATTTTTATAATTACGTTACTACCAATCTTTTATCATGTCATCATATTTTATGGCCCGTCTACCCTCATCAATTGTACATCAATAGTACACGTATATGTTTCACTAATTATAGTCTAACACAAAGGTAAGTCATAACCTACCTTGGCGCCAAACTACTGCCAAGAAAGTGATGGAGTTCCATTTCTAGCATCCAGTCTAACGTTTCTTGAAGAATTTCATTAGTGAGGATAGTGGAATCTTGCCTTTCTCTAGCCACCTTATTCTTTTTTCCCTACTAGAATAATCAAAATTTATTTTCAGAGCATTTTAATGACTACTCCTTGTTACAATAAGATCTGAATTTTAAAAGTGCAGAAAACACAGAGTTCTAGTTCATGTCTTCAGTTGCAGCAATGCTTGCTCCGCTGCTATGGTCCCGCCATGGCGAAGAGGTGCTCGTCATAGCGATCCTATTGCCAGGCCCATGAAATTTTTATTTCTACCCCTTTAAATAAAATAGCCATTACTTCTAACATTAACCGAAATAGACCAGGCCTGTAGAAAGAGTTTCAAATTCCCGCGTCGATGTCATCATGGTACTATAATAGTCGAACAGATCGTTACATATTGAGAGAATAAATCTCCTCCCAAATAAAACTCTCTAATGACTATACTGTGGATACTATTGTGTTGTGTATGACAAGAAAGATTTTATATTTATAGAAGTTTGAATCTTCTTCTGCAAAAAAATGATAGCTTTAGAAGAGTTCTTTTCTACCAAGAAAACCTTTTTAAAGTAAAAGACAATTGTGGTAGAATCCAAATAATGCAGGAAATTTAGGGCAAACCCTAACACTTTGGGCAAACATAATTGTCTTTATTTCTCTCAAACCTCCCTTAGATGTGAATTGTGATATTTATCCAACCATACATAAGCACGTCCTTATCCATAACTTTTATCACATAATGAAACATTCACTTTCAAGAGAGGCTGAGCATTCACGATGCTTATCATAAGTCACATTCTCTTCAAGAATGGAGTAATTATTGTTTGTACTTTATAAATTTTATTATAAGCTCATGTCATGCCTTAGAGTTTATCATACTTATATAACACAACTCAACATCACTTTGAAAGGTCAAGTGCACCACCACTTTATATCTCTTTATTTTGATGGAGGATTTGTAAATTTTATCAAATCAGGTCGCACAACAATTGCGTGCCAATGACCTTTCATACCATATTTATTTATGAAAAAATTACCTTCACCTTTTGAAGGACCATTTTGAGAACCTATAATGTTTTTATAATTATCATAATGATGAATATTTTAATTTTATCTCATTTTTATATTCATGTGTATTCATTCACTGACTTGTCTTTTTACAGACATATTATGCACTGTTATCACATTCACATCAGGGAATGGAGCAAAGCCAATAGGATAGGTTTCATAATTATTTTTTTCATCAAAAGGGTGCTATATTAATTAGCCACCAAAAGGCATCATAATATTTTATAACTGTATTTTCGTTGTAACACTATATTTGAGACATGAAAAGTAAATGAAGTCTTTCCAACAAGTCCTCATTTTTTCATATAGGTTCACCACATAATTTCAATTGTGAACTTATTTTGAAAACAATAGAATTGTATTCAATTACAGTTTTAAGATCTTGTAATCGTAAGTGAATCCACTCATAACAAGATTTTGACAATATTACTGCCCTAAGGTTGTCATAATTTTTTAATTTTTTAACAATTCAACTAGATCTTTTATAGTTAAATGCAGTTCTCAACTCTTCATTAAGATGATGTCGAAAAGTTATGGCTTTCACATTGTCCTAATTTCATGTTTGCTTTCTTTCTATTTTAATATCAACAATACCTTTAGCCTCAAGATAAATTTCACCATCAGGTAACCATGAAAAATAACTCTTTCCAGAAATATCAAGAGCCACAAACTCAAACTTTGATAAGTTTACATAGTGAAAACTATCACAAGAAAAATACTTGAGTTAATACCATGAATAATAAGACAACAATAATAATTACTGTTTCAAGAACCTCACGGAAACCAACATCTGTTAATTCTAATAAACTTTGTAATCATTTCTTTAAACAAAATTTCACATGTATAAGATATGAAAAATTCAAACACATAATCATAAATGCTTAAAGTTAACCCGTCAGTGATCATTTTATTCATGAATATGATAAATATATATAGTGAAATATTTTGTGATTGACATGATCATTACGAAAAGATGAAAAATCATTATGTTACTTCTTGGAATTGATAAAGTAAGATGACACCAATTTATGTAAATAGGCAATATAATATATTATCTAATTGTATGTTAGTCAAGTATGAACCAAAATTAATAAAGTGATTAACTTATACTTTAGGACATAACCAGATAGTGTCTATTAAAACTTGATATCAATAAGTATTAGTGAATATATTGGCAATAATATGAGATATAAGAATCATTGTTAATGCCAAAAAAATTTACCTTAACACAGTATATAAAAACTAAGACAATGAAATATAAAAAAGAATCAACCGTTAACTGATACCTTAAATTAGGGATAAAATTTAAGAATATGATCTATTTTGGTGAAGACGGTCAGAGACTCGTGCTGATAACGTGTTATAAAAGCTATAGAGTTGTAAACAAAATATAAAAGAAACAAACCAAGAAGTTTGTAGAGAGGAGGAGAAATTGTATTATATCTTCTCATAGTGCGTATAATAGATGAAAACATTCCTCTTTTTATGGAGAAAAACTTCTTGGTCACCGAGTAACTAAACTTAGTTACTATATTGGTTCTAACTAGTTCCAGTAACTAGTTCTTGCTCAAGTACTTATATAAAAATTAACAAACTGTCTCCGCTAGAATTTGAACCTGAGATCTCATGGTTTTCAACCACTTCATTGACCATTAGGCCATACCCTTGAGTGCATACTAATTTATATTATAATTAATATAAAAGTGTATAAAAGTCGTTCAATATTTAAAGAGTATTTTAATTTACCAACATTTATATTAGTGTTTTTATAATAATTATATTTACATATTTCTTTCTTTCTTTTTGGCATAAAGTTAATACTAATATACACGTTATGCCTAATTAATAGGCGTTCAACATAAAATGAAGTTTGACATAGTTTAACAGGAAAAGAAATATATTACCTATCTAGATGGTGCTAAGAAAAATAAGGTAGTGAGCAAAATAAGCCAAGAAAGAGGATAATAACTTTTAAAGGGAAAAACATGATTTAAAGAAGAAAGAAAGCTCAAAGGACAGACCATCACATTAAACATTCCACCTTATTTGGTGATAACATTTGTACAAATACAATCTCCAATAATAATTGAAAGATGAACAATTCTTCATATTTATACCATTTAATGTAAGATAAAATTATCATTTAATAAAATAATTTTCTGAGAAGAATAAAATTGTCAATTAATTTTGATGGAAGTTTTCGTAATTCAGTTTTAAATTTGAAGGGTTTTCAAATTTAAAATTGAATTACAGAAAATTTCATCAAAAATAGATTGACAATTTTATTTTTTATAAAAAGACTACTAAACACACATACCGAAATATATAATTAATTTCATAAAAGAAAATATCTGATCAGTAGTTAGCAAACTTCTAACAAAGTTATTAATTATTATTTTGAAGCAAAAAAAATTATAAACTTATGATAATAAAAAATTTATATAAAATACAAACTAAAGAGAGATCATATCGAGAACATTGGAAAAAATAAATGATGAAGAAAATGCAATGTCATTCTCACAGTTTTAATCATCAAAAAGCAAATAAAAACCAGTCATAAGTATACTACACAAGCAGGGATCAATATTAAAGAATAAACATGAATCTAAAGGCCAATAGAAGTAAAAAATACGAAATTTATGCACAATTTTTTTAATTTTTGTTGACATTCACTTTCACAAACTGATCGTCATTCAATAACCTTCATCTTATTTTTCAAATCAAACTAAAACATAAATATAATAATGCAATAAATATAACAACATTACTACTTGAAATATGCAATGAAATAATACCCTTAGATAAGGCACTTTTACAAAACAAAAAATTTTACAATATCTAATGCTCAAGAAGAGCGACTCTTTATTTTTTGAAAGGTAGCAGTTGATTAACTGATATTGCTTTCAATATATGTATGTGTAAATGTACAGAGACTGATACTTCTTAAGGACTACCTTTTATCAAAATAGGACTTCCCATTATCAAAAGCTTGAAACTGATACTACTAAAGAACAGAAAAAGTAACTATATCCGAGAAAATATTAAAGAGAATTCATACTGACAGTGACCGTAAATACTGAAATATAATAATTTAAAAAATTAATATGATCATTTTTACTGAGTTTAATAATATCTTTATTAAAAAGACTATAACATGAAATACTCAATAATGTCATAAACATGATTAATAATAATTTTAAGGTGTTATAATAATAAAAATTTATAAGAGTAATGAAAAAAAGATCATTTAAATTTTACATTATAGAATATAAATAAATGGTTAATTGGCATATTTGTTCTTGTATATAAAAAGTAAAGAAGAAAGAAAATTATCAAAGAAAATAAGAAAAAAATAAATAGAATTCTCAGCCAAAAATTATAATAAAGATGGGAAGCTCAAGAAACTCAAGCTAATATTGGGTAGATTTTTAGTGTTATTTAAACTTATAATGAAGGATTTCCAATTGAAAATTCATGAAAAATATGTATATCTAGACATTTTTAAGGAAGAAAAGAAGAAAAAGATAATCATGTTTCTTGACCAGGGTGAGGTGCCTCGTCACCTTATTCATGATAATATGTGATACTCCCTTTGTCTCAATTCAAGTGTTTTACTTTTTTATTTGTTTGTTTAAAAAAGAATGACTCTTTTTATATTTAATAAGTTCTCCAATTCGAACATCTTATATGATAAATATATGATCACAAAATTTATAAGACTAGACTCATCTTTAATTTAAAATCACAAAATTCACAAGTATTCGCTTATTTTGTAACTTCGTCAACAATCAAACTATAATTAGCATGTTTGGCCAAGATTTTGTAAGGTCTAACGTGCATATTTTTTCTTTCAAGAAGTGTTTATTTTTAAAAAGTAAGGTGTTTGATAAAAAAACTATCATGACCTAAAATTGAAATCTGTGATGACACTTATCCTAATTCCACTGATAGGTAAGCCAACCCCTCAATGCACCAGTCAACGATTACATGACGAGAAAATGAAGATAAACAATTAAATTAAATATTCAAAAGAGATATTTCATCAACCAATTAAAAGAACTAGGATCCAACAACAACACCCAAAAATCTGCTAACACGAATACAAGCCTATAAGAATAACAAAGTGGCGGAATATGAGAAATACACTGTATGGAAATACATAGAGATAGAAAATAAAAGTAATTTAAGAAATATAAAATGTTGCAGAACAACAAGACAAACTATCTCCAAGACCTGGAGTAGACTCTGATCTATCACAAGGGATCACCTATTGCTAAAACCAAGCTCAGAACCTACAAAAAGTGCAGAAAAGAAATGGTGAGTACGATGAACATGTGTACTTAGTAGCAACATCGACTGACCCTAAATTGGAGAGATGACGAGGCCAATCATATACTCGTTGTCTCAAACCTTTTTTATCACAATGCCTGCATAAATATCTCACACCAAAGTACAACAATGTCAGAGAATACATAAGTAATTTCATAATTATAATGGTTGGAAACAACGACCCATTCTTTCAGACGATGGGTCATTCTGACCATCCATTGGGGAATATCCAGAAGCTGTTCAAAACTCTCCCAGTAACAATAAGTGGAATCAATGTCTTGTTGTCCCACCTAACGAGTCATTGGTCAAAGTCCAGAACCTATTCAGAAAGTACAATAGTGATGATGAGTCGTGACAATGACCCATTATTCCAACCAACGAATCGTTGTGTCATCTGTCGTGAGATCTTAGAAGAGGGAAATTTCCATATCAGAGACGACGACTGGAACCAACGAGTCGTGGTCTCAACCAATGGCATATTGTGAAGCCCGTTGGATCTGGATAGTCAGATTTTGAAACGGTTATCCAGGGACATATTTGTCAAATTTTAGGTTTTTAATACCTAAACTACGTCATTTTGGGATGAAATCAGAGGGGAACTAAAGGGAAGGATTGACTCTTTCCTCTCATCCTCTCCCAAACTCACATACTTAGTACGTAGAATCTCAGAAGGCTTTTTTTCCAAGCAAGAGCTACGACTTCTTTTCTTCCTCAGAGTTTAGGTGGTTTTTCTTAGAGAATTCTTCTTCAGGTATGTGGGACTTCAATAAGAAATTTTCTTTCACCCTTGTGTCTCAAATCATTTACAAAAATCTTATTAGTTTCGGCCCTGTAGAAGATTAAAAACTAGGGTTTCTTCGGTCAGCTTATGAATTTCTCCTTTTTGATACTTATTTAAGTTTTCCTAGACTATTATATTATTAGTTGTGAATCATGCTTTGGTTTAATTTATATAGTATGTATTCTAGCCCTAGTCCTGAGCGTGATTTTTGAATAAAACTAGCATGTTCTAGAACTCAGAAATAAATACTATATTATCATGATATTTTGTTTGAATTATGAATGCTAGCACATATGCTTGAATAGAAAGTAAATGCTTTTAGAATATTCAGTCTCAATAATATTATCGGTACTCAGTATATTCAATAGTATCAATTTATCAACATGTTCGTTGTTCTGTAGACTATCACGACTTTCAGATAAAGCAACTCTGACAAGTCTTAGAACCCAATTTCTTTCAGGTCCTTAGACTCTCAAAACACTTCCAGATAAGTAGTTCTGACTTAGTCTTAGGACATTAATTTCGAACTATCAACACAGCTAGATATAAATAGGGTTTTTAGTGGGAGTAGTGATGTGTTGTGAGTTTACAACACTTTCGAGACTTAAAACTGAGAAAATAGCATGGAGTTAGGTATGTTTATACGGGCATGAGATGTTTTTACTTTGTTCTCACGGAAAATAGGTGTTGGAACAAAAATGTGCAAAAGATGCATAAAAGTGCAGAAAATCAGCCAACTACCAATCTCAGTACGTATTGTACCTAGATTGTACGAGCCATACTGAGACTCATGGAAAAAACTCAGAAGGCTAAAACAATTACGACTCTTAGTATGAGCCATACCAAGATGGTACGAGCCGTAACTGGAGTCGTGGAAAACTTCAGAAAAAATTTGCACAAGCAGTCTCTTGGTACGAGTGGAACCCACGGATCATAACATCTATTTACGGCTCATGGTAGCTCTAGTGATTCTTAAAGACATGGAAGAACTCTAGATGCAACAAGCAATAACGAGTCATAGGAGGAAGGTACTAGGCATACCACAACACTCGTAAAAAAACTTCAGAAGATGTAAAAGTTCTCAGGGCCAAGCCACATATGGATTGTATGACTCGGAGGACCATGGTAACGTGCCAACATCTAGTCAATTCTGCAGCATTCAAGGAACGTATGAGAGCAAGGTATGACCCGTACCATCCTATTACAGGTCATATGACCAGTCATAGGACGTGTCAACACCAGATATGAAAAAATCCCTGTTAGCTTAGGAAAAGGTTTCTGATGTCTGCATAAATACCGTTTATGTTTTTTTTAGTGAGAAAGAGATTAGTAGATGTATGATTATATTGAGAGAAGATTTTTAGTTAATTGTTTGTAAATTATTATCAAGTTTTGGAGAGCAACTCTTGAGATCAATATTTGGTTTTCTACATAATTCTTGATTTTGTTAATCAATATTCAAAGCAGGTTTACTTGCAATTATTGTTGTAAGTATTTAATTATGTGTTTATATATGAATACTAATAACAATCTTACAATCATGAGAGGCTAAAACCTCCACAACTAGGATTGTGCGAACTATGATGAATTAACGAAATAGGGTTACACAAAGTGATTGAAAACCAATGCTAAACACTTGTATTATATTCTCTTCATCTATAAAAGTTTCTTAACAGAGCACAACGTTAGGACTTTCCTGAATTCTTTACGTTCTTGAACCTAGAGAAGTAGAGATTAGGAAAAGAGAATTGCAACAAAGCCTTGATTTTTATGATCATTGTATGACTTGATCTGTGGTGGCAGAAAATTTAATTTGGAACATATTGATAACGGTTAGTTTGAAATCACTCATGAGACCCGACCCAATGATTGGGTATAGTCATCCAATAGGGATGAACCAAACATTTGAATGAACCCTACTTATTAGTCTAAAGTAGATTGGGATTAATCACGTGTGTATACCCAAAGTAGTTATGAACCCATGGGGAACATTTACCCTAGTTATTTGCAAATCTTGATAACAACCACAATTGCGATCTTGTTTTATTATTGTTTTTCTTTAACCCCCCAATTTAGAGATAACTTACCAACAAGTTTAAGTACCAGCATTAGTCTAGTTTTTACATTATTCCTTGTGGGTTCGACCCAAGCCTCTTTGTTGGGTTCTTTATTGACAACGTCCGCTTCATACTTTTTCAGAAAGTGTGAGTTTCAGCGTTATCAAAAAGTAGCGCCATTTTTGAGGAATACGGCTAAGATTAGATTAATTGTTTGTATTTAACTTTTGGTTGTTATTTCCTTAATTACATTTTGTTTTTGTTTTTGGACACCCATAGGTTGTTGCTTGGTGAATGCCAAGTACTCGACGGAGTGGAAATCCCCTGATTCCTTTGGATCTTGAACTTGAAAGAACATTGCAAAGGATGGAGAACCAAGAGCAAAGAGATGCACATCTTGCTGAAGAAGCTAGGAAAGCCGAGCTAGCTCAGCAAGCTGCACTTCAGGAAGCCGATGACGCTTGAGATGAGGTTTTCAACATTGGTCTCCTTGGAAGGGGCAATAGAGGCCAGAGATATGCCCCTCAATTCTTTGATGAGGATGACCCAGACATTGATGAAGTCGGATCAACCGGAGCTACTGTACCACCACCTTTGCCTGCTGGGCAAAATTTGACATCACTAGCACCATGATTCAATTGTTGAACATGAAGGAGCTGTTTAGTGGTCGCGCAGCTGATGATGCCAACCTGCACTTAATGAACTTTATCGGAATATGCAAGGCGTACATGTTGCGTGGAGTCAGCCAAGATGCAATAAGACTAAGACTCTTCCCATTCTCTCTGTCTGGGAAAGCCACTTTATGGTTATTGGAGTTGCCCAACGACTCCATTGACAACTGGAGGGAGCTCAAACAAGATTTTTCTAGAGAGATTCTTTCCACCCTCCAGGATGCTGTGACTTAAGGATGAAATATATAATTTCTGATAATTGAAGATAGAGGCACTTCATTAAACCTGGTTAAGATTCAAGAAAAAGTTGACTAAGTGCCCAAACCACAAAATTCCTGATGACAGTTTGTTGGAGATTTTCTATAGATCACTGAATAACAGTACTAAAGTTGTAGCAGAAACAGTGGTAGGAGGAGCACTGATGAGCCACACCTAGGAGCAAGCTTCCACTATTCTAGACAAAGTCACGAAAACAAACAAAGCATGGCATACCCAAAAAGCGGAAGCTGCTGCTGATACATATGATGTTGGTTTGACTGCAGACCAACGAAGGAAGGAGGTAGAATGTGACCAGGAATTGGCCCATATGCGCACATCATTGGACCGACTCACGAGGCATGTCATGGGTGTTAGATCTAGAAAAGTTAATGCAGTGGGAACACAGGGACATGAACCAGGGCCTTAGAACTCAGATTTCGAGGAGGAGGCAAACTTCTTGGACAACTAGGTTGCGGGTTTCCGAGCGAACGCGCAAGGGTATGGACAAGACACTTGGTGCCAAGGTTCTGTAAATCAAGGTCAAAACCAATACAGAGACAATTCCAACCGAAATAGCTATAGAGATTGAAGCCTAGGTCGTGAGCGAGAGGGAGAATGGAGAAGGAATGATGGTTATCGCAGTGACTGAGCAGGATTGTACGTGCCTCCTAATGCACGTGAGGGGGAGGCTGGACAGTCAAAGTTTGAGAGCATGATGGCTGAGATGCTAAAGAAGGTTAGATCCACAGATAATTAGCTAAAAGACATCTGTGGAGATATATCTAGCATGGGTCAGAGAGTTGAGTCACATGCCATGGCTATCAAGCAGATTGAACTGCAACTGGGTCAACTGTCAGCATCTATGAACCCAAGGCAAAAGGGTACACTACCTAGCAACACGGTCCAAAATTCAAAGAATGATGGTCGCTGCATGCTGTGATGAATAGGAGTGGAAAGACCACGGTTGATCCCCCTTCGATGGTTGTAGTTGAGCTTCAAAGGAAGAAAGAAAGTATAAATGATGACAAGGAAGAGGTTGCTGAGAATGAGCATGATGGGGATGCTGAGTTGATTGAGGCTCCAGTTGTTAAGAAGGACCTGAGGCTGAACAAGGAGAGAAACAAGGGGCCATATAGATTTATAAGGCTATCCCATGACCACCGCCACCATTCCCTCAAAGAATGAATAAGAAGGCGAAGAATGATAAGTTTCATAGATTTCTATCAATGCTAAAACAATTATTTGTAAACATACCATTGGTCGAGGCAATAGAGCAGATGTTGGGATACGCCAAGTTTATGAAGGAACTTGTTATTAAGAAAAGGTTTGTAAGCTATGAGCCCGTGGATAATGTGTATCATTGTAGCGCTATAGCCTCATGGGTCCTTGCCCGGAAAAAGGAGGATCCAAGTGCCTTCATCATTCCATGTACTATTGGTGATGTTGAGTTCGCGAGGGCACTCTGTGACTTGGGAGCAAGCATAAATCTGATGCCTTTAGCTGTGTTTAAGCAGCTGGGCTTAGGAGCCCCCACACCAACTACTATGTGATTGCTGATGGCCAACCGAACAGTGAAAAAGCCTGTGGGGATCCTGTTTAATGTGCTTGTTAAAGTGGAAAAATTCATATTCCCTACGAACTTCATGATCCTTGATTGCGAGGTTGATTTTGAGGTCCCCATCATTTTGGGGAGACCATTCCTTGCCACTGGAGGGCTTTAGTAGATGTGTAGACTGGCCAGTTAAAATTCAAACTTAATAAAGAAGTGGTCACCTTCAATGTCTGTCAGTCAATGAAGCAACCAAAGGAGTATAGAGTGGTCTCAGCAATTGAGGATGAGTCTGAGTTCATTGACAAAGTCTAAGTAGTCAAGATACTTGTGTCATTTTGTGACGTTAAATCAGGCGCTTCTTGGGAGGCAACCCATGAGGTGGTTTGGTGAATTTTGAGTAATCGACCACCTGCTTTGTGCCACAACGTTAAATGAAGCACTTTTTGGGAGGCAACCCAAGTTTATTGACTTATGTATGGTTAGTGTGTAGGAGAAACAAAAACAGGTGACATAAAAATTGCAGAACAGACTGGTGCTACGGGTCTCGGTATGACTCATATGAGGAATGTACGAGCTGTAATACAAGTCGTGGTGAGAAGCAGAGATGTATCTTAAAGCATAAGTTCAAGGTATGGTTAGTCCTATGACTCGTAAATTCATTGTATGGGTCGTAGTACTCACTGTAGTTATGAACTATGCAAGGCATGGACCTCCAATTAAGAGTGACCTACGAGTCATGGTACGGGTCGTTCCTTCGTGGTATGAGTCGTGGGATGTGCTCGTAGGTCTACAGGTAAGTTTTCTTAACATCTTTGTTAAAAGTCCTAGGGACGAGTCGTAGGTCCTTCCTACGACTCGTGGTATGGGTCATGACAGGTCAAATTGCTTAAAATAACCCGACTCGGCCCAGATTTCTTAAATATGCCCTAAAACTATTTAAACTTCAAAATTGTCAGACCCTTCTCCCACGCACTAAAACTTGAACCCACGACCATTCCTACGACTTCGCTCACACCCATAACTCAAGAACAAAATCAATTGAGCAAGATTTTTGCTTGAATAAATTGCTAAAGTCAGCTAAACCCTAGTCGCTAAACACGCATGAAGTGAGCAAGATTTTGCATCATTCAAGTAAGTTATTATGCTTTGAATCGGGTAAAGAGACTTTTGTGTTTGTGCAAACTTGTTTACTAACTGGGAGTCCTCAAAATGCATGTAAAATAGAAAAGGAAAATGATCAGTGATGTGCAAATTAAATGTGTGACTAGGTAGGATTCGAACATGTTAAAAATTGAATATGAACTGCTATAAATTGAGTTACGGGTTGTGAATAAAAAGGGGAGGAATGGGTAATTGTAAAAACATGAAGAACACATGCCTAGACTTGGGAAGTTCTGAATACCCAACACAAAAATGAATTCACCTGCAAACTGACATGAAAATAAGGCAAGGACAGACTTCACAAGCCTTTTTATGACTCGTGGTTTCACACTACGACTCGTAAGATGGCTCATTGTGACTGTCCTAAGAAAAATGTATAAAAAGTAAGAGGTACGAAACCTAGTATGGCCCGTCGTATCCTACTACGAGTCGTACCTGGTAATCGTATGAGGAGTCTGAAAAGGGTTAAGCCCAAAAGTGACAGTACGATGCTTCCTACGACTCATGGAATCGACTTACAAGTCGTACCATGAGTCGTGGAAAAATACAGAACATTGGTTTTCAAGGGGCATCCTCATACAACCGTGGTATGAATCGTACCTTCATGGTATGAGTCGTATCTTAGAGTCGTAACCTTGATCTGATACATTATGAGTCTCAGTACGGATCGTACCTCCAAGGTACAACTAGTATGTAGACTTGTGAAAATTATAGAGGAATTTTTTCTTACTTTCTTTTTCTCAAATTTGGAATTCTAACCCTTTTTCTCCACAGGTACAATGACTCAGAAGAGGAAAGTATGCAAAGCAACTGCTCAAAGGGCATTGATATATGAAACCTCCGAATCTAAAAAAAGGGGCAACACACCTAGTGGTTTATTGGAGGAATATAGGGCCAAAACATCTGACACTGAAGGGAACCAAACCATTAGGGCAAAAGCTAAATCCCAGGTCGAGGCGACCACTACCACATCTGCTGGTGCTCCCTAGTCTGAGGAGGGAGCTGAGCAAAGAGCCCAAGAGTCCAGAAATGGCTCTAATGATGATGAAGGGTTTAAGGAGGCCCAATCCAATGATGGAGACAGTAAGTCTGTATTTGAGGAGGAGGCAGCCAATGTCGAGCAGGAGCAGACTCCGCCTAGGGAGAACCGTACCATTTGATAAAGAGTACCAGGAGCACAGGAGATCTATGAAAAGGGTCTTTCTCTCACCATCAAGAACAAACCTAGGCGAAGTATTCAATAAGAGTCGCGGATCCCCACCAATGCACTGAATGAGGTAGAGGAGATGAAGAAAATATTCAGCTATTATGTGTTCGATTGGATGGCTTGAACCCCGGATCGATACACTTTAGAGATCTTCCAGGAGTTTTATGCCAATTATTTGGCGAGCATGGAGCAGAAAGCAAAGGAAGGGTAAAGTTGAAAGATCAGCCCAAATTGGAGAGCGTCATGGTACGAGGCCGCACTATTGATATATCCAAGTGCACTATTGCTCGGGTGTTATATGGGCCCCAATTCATACCACTACACACTACACTAGAGTATGACTACCAGGTGGACTCCATGAAAAATATTAAGTAGTTAAGCATTGACAAGAGGCAAAGGCAGATTCAGTGGTTGTCTGGGTTATTGCTGAGGACAAGGAGGAAGCAGCATGAGTCACTAGTGGAACACAGGTCACCAAGAATTCATTAAAATTCATAGAAAAATCCTGTCGGATGTTAGTTCACGACCAGTTGGCCCTGACCGTGAATTACAATACCCTCAGCACAGACACAGCAACATTGTGGCGTGTATCATGTACAGATACCCCATCAACATCCCGAGGATCATTGTGGAGGAGATTCGGTATCGGGCTATTGGATTGAGCACTACCATCCCATTCTCAAGTCTCATATTCAGGTTGTGCACAGAGGCAGGTATCAAGGTGTGTCGTGGTGAGTAGCGGTTGATCGAACGACAGCGAATAGTAGATATTAGCTTAATCCGGGATGAAATGAATATGGTAAGTTGAGCATGACTTTCTACCGCAGTCCCAGTACCACGGATAATTGGGGGTGAGCAAGTGAATGCCCCCACCTCATAGGAGTAGGATGAGACACTAGCTACAAACAAGTCATTAAGTGACTCATGGTGAAAAGTGTTGACTTACCTGGAAATTTCAGAGTTGGGGCGACCACGGGTATGACCACGAGTCATGGTCAACACCACGAGTCGTCAGGTCACCCGTGGTCAAGGGAAATTGGAAGGAAAAGGTTGAAGTGATAGCTTACCCTACAATTTGACACCACGAGTAATGGTCAGACACCATGATTCGTCTGGTGAGTCATGCTCAGCTTTTGGATGAATTACTTAAGGTTGTGGCAGTGGAGGTAACGAGTGGCGACCACGAGTCGTGGTCACCAGTAACGAGTCCTTAAGTCTCTCATGGGAATCCTTTGAGTAAAAATGGCAGTGGACTTCACGAAAGCAGACGATGACTCATTTCCCCTGGTAATGACTTGTCCAGTCCCTCATGGGGACTGACAGTCAGTTATTTTCTGCGAATTTAGTAAGGGCTTATCCATAATTCCTATGATCCTAAGGCCTAAACTACCTCATTTTAAGCTATGAATAGTGAAGTTTAGTAGGGGTAAGTTCATTCTAGGCTATTCTTATTCATGCATGCAAGAGTAAGGGTCTAGAGAGGTGATCAAGCTCAATTTCCTTCAAGTTTTCATCAAATCTTCCTTGGGTAATCAGAGAAATTATAGAATCAGATCCTCCCAGGTATGTAGGGCGATGAATGGGTGAATTTGTTCATACCCATGCCTAATCCTCTCCAATTCATGAAAATCTATGTGTTGATTCTATGGGGTTTTAACCCAATGCATGAATTTCCTATGTTTCTACCATGTGTATGACCTAAGCATGTTTCTATTATTGAATTATGATTCATGGGCAAGTTTTACATTATTTTCGGTTATAATGATGTTTTCAAGCTTTACAAACTATAATTTCCATCCATGAGAAGTTCATGAAAGATGAGATTTATGATGTATGTTCAAGTATGATGAGATATTTATGATGAAAAGAATGTGTTTAAGTTACCCATGTCTATGATCATATTTTTAAGTGAATCAAGTATTTTTAAGCATGTTTAAGTATTGGGAAAGCCCATATTTTCAAGTATGATGTATGATTTCAAGTTAATTAGCTTACCACATGGTTTTGGAGTCGAGACACCCAATTATGTTCAGCTTGTGGTATGGTTTGAGCCAAGGCTCCTCGTGTATGATTCAGATTTATAAAAATTCATGATTGTTCAGCTTCATCAATGGACGATGGTCAGCTTCATTGAAAAATGATGGATAGCATATGCATGTTTTTGGGAGTAGTGTCTAGCATCGAGTAGGCTAAGGGTCAGTCAACCCTATGCCTCAGAATTATGCGTCAACGTAGGTATGAGTAGATTATTTTTGGGACCTCCTATGTGAGCTTTCCCCTGCCCCAAGGGGCCTTGATCTTGATATCGATATCATGTCAGCGTCCTTATCCCTGTCAAGGCTTTGGACAACTTCGCCCACTTGAGTATGATAGTCGGGACCACATAAGCTCTATCGTGGTAATGCCGGTTACATGATGAGTCTCCCATTATTTCACATGATTTCAGTTATGCATGTTATCATACATGATATATGTGTGTGTGTGTGTGTTCTAAATAATGTTTGACCTAATGTACAGTTCTACTTATGATTATCATATCTCAACTTTGGGTCATTCAATTCAGTATGATATTCGGTTATGTTTAGATCATGATTTCAAAAAATGGCATTCAAGCCCTACTCTCAGATTCTTATCTTGATGTTGTTTTATACTATGCATGTTTTAAATGATTTTATTTATTTAAGTGATTTTATTTACCTTGCATACTCAGTATATTCCACGTACTGACCTCATACTCATACATGCTCCGATCTCCAGACTCAGCCCCATCATTAGCCAGCTTCCGGAGTCTGCACCTAGTATCTATTGGTGAGTCCTCATATGTCGAGGGTCCCTCTTCCATTCAGTTATGTTTATGTATTTTTAGTTTCATACTTAGAGAGTTAGTTAGGATCTTGTCCCATCAACTCAATCAGAATTGGAGGCTTTTCAGACAATACAGTGTATTCAGCTTCATATTTGGGTTGTGTATTCATATTGTTATGCTATGTTCGGATTTACTCCATGTTTACTATGTTCAGTCTTTCACTTTACTTGATTGAGTTAGATGTATATTCATGCCATTGGTCGACTTGGAGTCTCTCAAGGCTCCTTGTCCCATGTCTCAATCCAGTCCCATGTTCGGGTCGTGACAAACTTGGTATTAGAGCAATAGGTTTGAAGTGTTCTAGGGTGTCTGAAAGACGCATTAATTAGAGTCTTTTCCATGGGTGTGAAGCGCGCCACAATTATGACGAAGAGGCTTCAAGACGTTTAGGAAATGTTCCCTTCTTTCATGATTTATGTCGTGCGGTGAAATGTCTTTCTATCTTTCTAACTTGTGCTATTCGCGATTGCAGAATCATGCTTCCCCGCAAAGTTAACGGTAGAAGGAATCGAAATGGAAATGGCCACGAGGATGGTAATGGGGACGGGCACCAACAGGCCCCACCAGTCCATGAGCACCATGCACCGAAGCCGGTTGCCATGCCGAATTCAGGGCAGCCATTTAGATGCTAGTGCGGGCCATGACCGCCCAGGTCAACCAGCAGGAAATTGCACATGTCCCGCAGAATGGGAATGCGGCGGTAGCACGAGTTAGAGATTTCCTAAGGATAAACCCATCAGAGTTTCATGGGTCAAAGGTGGATGAGGATCCACATGAGTTTATTGAAGAGATTTTGAAGATCACCCAGGTCATAGGGGTGAATAGAAAGGAGTGTGCTGATTTGGCCTCATATCAGTTGAAGGGGGTCGCACACATTTGTTTATACAGTGGAAGGATAGTAGGGCATTTAGAGCAGGCCCTATCAGTTGGGAGGAGTTTCACGTCACTTTTCTTAATCGGTTCTTCCCTCATGAGGTGAGGGAGCTGAAGGAGGCCGAGTTCGTGAATCTAAAACAAGGAAAGATGACAGTGCAAGAATATGCCCTAGAGTTCACTCATCTATCAAAGTAAGCCCAGAGTTAGTGGTTGATCAGAGGGCGTGCATGAGCAAGTTTGTTCATAAGGTGGCAGACTATCTAGACAAGGATTGCAGAACCGCCATGATCCATCAGGATATGGATTTCCCTCGGATAGTTTTATACGCCCATCAGATAGAGGCGGTGCATCTAAGGGAGAGGGAGGACAAGAGGGCCAGGGCAGAAAGCTATAGGTTCTCTCAACCGAGGCCAGGTGGTGGGCACCGTCAGTAGTCCCACTAGAGATCTTCAGCCCCAACATCTTCGGTGATGAGTGTGCCATCCAGATCTAGGCACGACCAGAGAGGACGAGCAACAGGCTCTAGGGATCAGAGCAGCAGGCCCTTGGACTCCAGTATTCTGGTTTGCGACAGGGGTGGTCGGAGGCACACGGGTTAGTGTTTGGCAGGTATAGGTGCTTGCTTTGGGTGAGGAAAGCCCAGACACATGCTCAAAGATTGCCAGAAGCTAGATAGGGCCATGATAGGGGCCGAGGCGCAGCTTCCATTTCAGCAGCTCCACCAGCCCGCCCATCTCAGCAGGGTGCATCTACTAGAACAGGTGGCGGTCAGTGCCAAAACAAATTCTATGCCTTAGCATCCCTCCAGGAGCAGGAGGTTTCCCAGATGTAGTCACTAGTATATTGCGAGTTTTCCATCTTGATGTATATGCTTTGTTAGATCCAAGGGCTACCTTGTCTTTTATGAAACCTTATGTGGCTAGTAGTTTCAGAGTCAGTCTCAAAATCTTGTCAGAACCCTTCTCAGTCTCTACTCTAGTATGTGATTCAGTTGTAGCTAGATGGGTGTATAGAAGTTTTCTGGTCACAGCCCTTTAGAGAGTCACCTCAGCACATCTAGTAGAGTTGGCCATGATCGATTTTGTTGTTATCCTCAGCATGGATTGGCTATTTTCATGCTATGCCTCAGTTAATTGTAGAACTCGGGCAGTAGAGTTCAGATTTTTGGGTAAGCCAGTCATAGAATTGAAGGGTAGTTCAACTGTGCCTGTAGGTCATTTCATTTCCTATATTAAGGCCAGAAAGATGATCTCCAAGGGTTGCATGTACCATTTAGTTAGGGTTAAGGATTCCACATCTGAGAACCTGACTATCCAGTCAGTCCTTGTAGTGTGCGAGTATCCATAAGTCTTCCCAGATGATTTATCAGGAATCCCTCCTGAGGGGGAGATTGATTTTGGTATTGATCTTCTTCCCAATACGCAACTTATATCTATTCCTCCTTACATAATGGCTCCAGCCGAGCTAAAGGAGTTAAAGGAGAAATTGATGGACATGTAAGATAAAGGGGTTCATTAGACCGAGCAAATCCACATTGGGTGCACCAGTTCTCTTTGTCCGAAAGAAAGATGGTTCTCTTCATATATGTATTGATTATCAACAATTTAACAAGGTCACTATCAAGAAAAAGTATCCTCTTCCTAGGATTGAGGATTTGTTTGACCAGCTTCAGGGTGCTAGGTACTTTTTGAAGATAGATCTCATGTTCGGATACCATTAGCTCAGGGTTCGGGAGAGTGACATCCCGAAGACAGCCTTCAGGAAGCGGTATGGTCATTATGAGTTTGTAGTAATGTCTTTTGGACTAACGAATGCTTCTGCAGATTTTATTGACTTGACAAAGAGGGTGTTCAAGCCATACTTGGATATGTTCGTAATCATGTTTATTGATGATATCCTGATATACTCTCGGAGTAAGGAAGAGCATGCCGCTCATTTGAGGGTGGTACTGCAGACTCTCAAGGATCGCCAACTATATGCTAAATTCAGCAAGAGCGAGTTTTGCTTGAGCTCGGTGGCATTTTTGGGTCATATGGTGTCGAGTGAGGGCATAAAGGTGGACTCTTAGAAAATAGAAGCGGTAAAGAATTGGCCAAGACCGGTAAATCCTTCCAATATCAAGAGCTTCTTGGGTTTAGTTGGGTACTATCGGAGATTTGTTGAGGGTTTTTCATCTATTATAGCGCCAGTGACCAAATTGACCTAGAAGAAAGCGAAATTCCAATGGTCGGATGCTTGTGAAAGGAGCTTTAAAGAGTTGAAGACTCAACTTACCTCAGCACCGGTGTTAACCCTACCGGAGGGTACCAATGGGTTTGTGGTGTTTTGCGATGCTTCTAGAATCATCCTTGGTTGAGTTTTTTGATGCAGCATGGTAAGGTTATGCATACGCATCCAGACAGCTGAAAGTTCATGAGAAAAATTTCCCAACCCATGATCTTGAATTTGCAGCGATAGTATTTGCATTGAAAATTTGGGGACACTATTTGTATGGGGTCCATGTAGATGTGTTTAGGGACCACAAAAGTCTACAATTTATGTTTACACAAAAGGATTTGAATCTTCATCAAATGAGGCATTGGAGCTACTAAAGGATAATGATATGAGTGTCCTTTACCTTCCAGGAAAGGCTAATGTAGTAGTAGATGCACTTAGAAGACTCTCTATGGAGAGTGTGTCCTATGTAGATGAAGGAAAGAAGGAGCTAGTGAAGGATGTGAATCGACTTGCACGATTGGGAGTTCATTTGGTTGAATCGATTTATGGTGGTGTTATAGTTCAGAACGGGTCAAAATCATCCTTGGTGACTGATGTGAAAGCTACACAAGATGAGGACCCTATTTTGGTAAAGTTAAAGGAGGTCGTTCAGAATCAGAAGGTAGAGGTCTTCTCCAAAAGGGGGAGATGATGTGCTTCAATATCAGAGTCATTTGTGTGTCCCGAACATTGATGATTTGAGAAATTGAATGTTGCAAAAGGCTCACGGTTCCACATATTCGATACATCCAAGTGCCACCAAGATGTACCGTGACCTACGGGAAATCTGTTGGTGGAATGGCATGAAGAAGGACATCGCAGAATTTATAGCTAAGTGTCCAAATTGCTGGCAAGTGAAGGTTGAGCACTAGAGATCAGGAGGTGTTCTTCAGGACATCAACATTCCTACTTGGAAGTAGGAAGAAATCAATATGGACTTAATCACAGGGTTGCCTTGCACTCATCGGCAGTATGATTTGGGTGGTCATGGACAGGTTGACCAAAGCCGCTCATTTTCTACCAGTCAAAACCACTATTCCAGTGGAGGATTATGCCAAACTATACATCTGAGAGCTAGTTCGATTGCATGGAGCGCCCTTGTCCATCATATCAGACAGAGGTACTCAGTTTTCCTCTCAATTGTGGAGATCGTTTCAAAAAGGACTTGGTACTTAGGTCAAGCTCAGTACAACATTTCATCTGCAAACAGATGGTCAAGTGGAGCGGATAATTCAAGCTCTCGAGGACATGTTGAGAGCATGTGTGATTGACTTCAAGTGTAGCTGGGACGACCATTTGCCTCTTATTAAGTTTGCCTATAGCAACAACTACCATTCCAACATCCAGATGGCTCCGTTTGAGGCTCTCTATGGGCGGAGGTGTAGGTCACCTATTGGCTGGTTTGAAGTCGGTGAGGCTACATTGGTCGGACCAGATTCAATTCACGAGGCCATAGAGAAAGTTTAGCTCATACGGGATAGGTTGAAAATAGCTCAAAGTCTCCAAAAGTCCTATGCTGATGTGAGAAGGAGAGAACTTGAGTTCGAAGTTGATGATTGGGTGTTTCTAAAGATGTCTCCCTTGAAGGGAGTGATGAGGTTCGGGAAGAAAGGAAAACTTAGTCCCTGTTATGTTGGCCCATACCAAATTGTGAAACAGGTTGGCAAGGTGGCATACTAATTGGAGGTTCTCTCAGAATTAGCTTCTATTCATCCTTTTTTTCATGTATCGCTCTTAAAGAGGTTTTTGGGGGATTCGGCTCTAGTTGTTTCGGTGGAAAGTGTCGATGTGAAAGACAAGCGTAGTTATGAGGAGGTTCTGGTGGAAATACTGGATCATTAGGTTCGAAGGCTAAGAAATAAGAAAGTAGCTTTAGTTAAAGTTTTATGGAGGAATTAGCATGTTGAGGGAGCTATATGGGAAGTCAAAGCAGATATGATGGCTAGATACCCATATTTCTACCCTACCGACTTAGTTCTAGCTTGAGTTATCAGTTTCTACCCTAAAACTCTATTCAGTTTCATGATCAGCTCATGTGCCCCAGTTTCTATCATGTATATGGATGTATGTGTGATTCATGAATTCAGTTCAGTCATGTAGTTTAAATCGGAGTTAGTCATTCCGTCAGTTTTAGGCTTATATGGAAAATATTTGAATATGATGATTGTATTTCTCTGCTTTTCTGTCTGATTTTCAACTTTCGAGGATAAATATTCTCAAGGGGGAGATATTGTTATATCTCGAAATCCCTAAGGTCAGATCCAGGAGTTGAAATGGAGAAAAACGGAATTTTCTACACCAGGTCACAGAATGGGTCGTCATGTGACCCGTCAGGTTAACAACGAGTCGTTAAGTGACTTGTTGTGATGGGTGTTGACTTACTTGGAAAATTTAGAGTTGAGGTGACCATAGGTGTGACCTCGAGTCGTGGTTAGCACCATGAGTCGTCAGGTCACCCGTGGTCAAGGGAAATTAGAAGGAGAAGGTTGAAGTGGCAGTGTACCGTACGGTTTGACACCACGAGTCGTGGTCAGACACCACGATTCGTCTAGTGAGCCGTGCTCAGCTTTTGGATGAATGACTTAAGGTTGTGGAAGTGAAGGTAACGAGTGGTGACCACGAGTCGTGGTCACTAGTAACTAGTCATTAAGTCCCTCGTGGGGACCCTTTAAGTAAAAATAAAAGTGGACTTCACGGTAGCAGACGACGGCTCGTTTCCCCTGGTAACGACTCGTCCAGTCCCTTGTGGGGACTGGTAGTCAGTTATTTTTTGCGAATTTAGTAAGGGCTTATCCGTAATTCCTATGATCCTAAGGCCTAAACTACGTTGTTTTCAACTATGAATAGTGAAGTTTAAGAGGGGTAAGTTCATCCTAGGCTATTCTTATTCATGCATGCAAGATTAAGGGTCTAGAGAGATGATCAAACTCAATTTCCTTTAAGTTTTCATCAATTCTTCCTTGGGCAATCAGAGAAATTATATAATCAGATCCTCCGAGGTATGTAGGGTTATGAATGGGTGAATTTGTTCATACCCATGCCGAATCCCTCTCTAATTCATGAAAATCTATGTGTTGAACCTATGGAATTTCCACCCAATGCATGAATTTCCTAAATTTCTACCATGGGTATGATCTAAGCATGTTTCTATTATTTAATTATGATTCATGGGCAAGTTTTACATTGTTTTTTATTATAATAATATTTTCAAGCTTTATAAACTATAATTCCCGTCCATGATAAGTTCATGAAAGATGAAATTTATAATGTATGTTCAAGAATGATGAGATATTTATGATGAAAAGCTTGTTTTCAAGTTACCCATGTCTATGATCATGTTTTCAAGTGAATCAAGTATTTTTAAACATGTTTAAGTATTGGGAAAGCCCATATTTTCTAGTATGATGTATGATTTCAAGTTAATTAGCTTACCATATGGTTTTGGAGTCAAGACTCCCAATTATGTTCAGCTTGTGGTATGGTTTGAGCCAAGGCTCCTCATGTATGATTTCGATTTATATATATTCATGATTATTCAGCTTTGTCAATAGACGATGGTCAGCTTCATTGAAAAATGATGGAGAGCATATGCATATTTGAGAGTAGTGTCTAGCACCGAGTAGGCTAAAGGTCAGTCAACCCTATGCCTTAGAACTATGCGCCAACATTGGTATGAGAAAATTATTTTTGGGACCTCCTATGTGAGTTTTACCCTTCTCCAAGGGGCCTTGAGCTTGATGTCGATATCATTGTAGCGTCCTTAGCCCTTCTAAGGCTTTGGACGGCTCTGCCCACTTGAGTGTGATAGTCGAGACCACGTAAGCTATATCGTGGTAATGTTGGTTACTTGACGAGTCTCCCATTGTTCCTCATGATTTCAATTATGCATGTTATCATTCATGATATATATATATATATATATATATATATATATATATATATATATGTTCTAAAGCAGGTTTGACCTAATGTATAGTTTTACTTATGATTATCAGATTTCAGCTTTGGGTCATTCGATTTAGTATGATGTTCATCTATGTTCAGATCATTATTTCAGAAAATGGCATGCAAGCCCTAGTCTCAAATTCTTATCTTGATGTTGTTTTATACTATGCATGTTTTAAATGATTTTATTTATTTAAGCGGTTTTACTTACCTTGCATACTCGGTACATTTCATGCATTGACCGCATATGCTATGTTGTATTATTTTATGATACAGGCTCTGATCTCCAGACTCAGCCCCGTCATTAGCCAGCTTCCGGAGTCTGCCCCTAGTCTTTATTGGTGAGTCCTCGTTTGTCAAGGGCCCCTCTTCCATTCAGTTATGTTTATATATTTTCATTTTCAGACTTAGAGAGTTAGGTGGGGACTTGTCCTATCAACTCATTAGAATTAGAGGCTTTTCATACAATAGAGTGTATTCAGCTTCAAATTTGGGTTGTCTTTCATATTGTTATGCTATGTTCGGATTTCCACCATGTTTACTATGTTCAGTCTTCCACTTTACTTGATTGAGTTAGATGTATGTTCATTCCATGGGTCGACTTAGAGTCTCTCAGGGCTCCTTGTCCCGTGTATCGATCCGGGCCTATATTCGGGTTGTGATAGTTGGAGACGAGACCCTAAAGAAGAAGAGAAAGAAAGAAAAGAAAGAGCACAAGCGGGTGAGATTGGAGAGCCAGCAAACTCACGACAAGCATAGGTCGGAGCTACTTGAGAGAGCTAGAGGAGCGGGTAGCTCCACCATTGCCCATGCCGAGCTTGCGGGTGGCCAGGACCCTTCGGGGGAGCCACATTCAACCCCAGTAATTTCATAGGTCGTAGAAGCGACCGCTACTGCCGAAGGGGTAACCATTCCCCCTATTGATACACCATTGAGTGCGTCGGCCACCGCTAGCGCCGGGACTACAACGGAGGTACTACCTCTGTAGGATGACAGAAGTGCTTAGTGTGCCACAGGTATGTTCCCTTCCTTTTGTTTTATATTCTATGCTTTGGGGATGAAGCATACTTTTTAAAAAGGGAGGGGGTGTACTTGTATTTTTGGGATTTTTGGATTCGTCCGAGGGTTTTTCTTGCAGTGTTTCTTTTCCCTCGGGCATGCTATGTAGTAGAACTGGCATCTTTAGGATATTCTTGTTTAATTAGAAAGTAGCTTAGAATTACTCAGCCAATGAATTGCACTAGTTTTGAAGTTTTGAAAAATTGACCCCATTTAAAGTATTGATGGTTAGCTATGTATTTGTTGATCGCAAAGCATGATTTCTGTGGATCTTTTTGTGTCATTTAGTGTATTAGCATGAGTAGTTCTAGTTAGCCATGTATAAACTAGACAGGTAGAATGAATGCAAAACATGTACCATGAGCGAGTGAGGTCTATACCTAGTTTAATATTGCGTAGAGGATCTAGAACTTGCCCGGTTGGTCTTTACATAGGTTTTAGGATGGTTAGTTAGGAAAGGATCGTAGGTCATTTTTGTTTAGCCCATTTTAGCTTTAAGTACTCTACCATAATAATATGATTCCCTTGATCCCGATTTTGAGCCTTAAATGAACTATTTTTCTTTGATTAACCGATTAGCCGTACCCAATTTTTATAATGAACCTATTTTGGCCTGCTCCCTCCTTGGACATTATGAACATCAACCTAGGAAAAATGTCTAAGTTGAGGGTGGCTAGAGTAGGGGTGCATAGATCTTGAGGAGGTGAAAAAGGAAGAGAAAAGAAAGGGTTAAAAATGAGGTATGGTGTGACAATAAAAAAAAAAGAAAAAGAAAAATTGAAAAGAAGATACAAAAAGAGAAAAATGAATGAAAATTTGAAAACACACCACACCCATACAATTGCATAAAAATGGTGAAAAGGGAGGAAAAAGTTGAAAAAGGGAAAAGGGTGGAAAAAAAGTAAAAAGTGGAGCCACGTGTATGTAGTACCAAAGAGGGTTTAGTCACCAAAAAAAGATTTCATATCTATCATACCCAGCCCAAAATCCTATATTAAGACGAATCAAGTCCTATAGTGATCCTAGCCTGACCATCTGAAGAGCCAAAGTAGAGAAAATAAGGGCAAGCCTATGGTAACTGATGTGCAGTATTTGGAACTTCCTTGTGAGGGTAAGATTCTTACTTGTTCAGTCCCATGTTTCATATTTTATATATCTATGAGTGGGAGACTTTATTTGTTATGAGGGTACTTGGTTTGTGTTTTATTTTGCCTGTTGTCCATGTGAAAAGCATTGGTGATGACTTGACTATCTGCTAATAGCCAGATGACATATCTTGATCCCTGTTTATCATGGTTTGAGGTTACACTTGATGTGCATATGCTGATTTGGTTTACCAGGAAAAGGGTCAAAAGTTTTTTGGGTTTATGGTGCAAATTTTGATTGATGTTGGTTGTAGTACCCTAGGATTATTTTCTAGTTAAGCGTCATTATTAGTTTTTTTTTGTTTTCTTTGCTTGAGGACATGCAAAAGTCTTAAGTTGAGGGTGTTGATGTGTTGTGAGTTTACAGCACTTCCGATACTTAAAACTGAGAAAGTAGCATGGACTTAGGTATGTTTATACGGATATGAGGTGCTTTTACTTTGTTTTTAGGGAAAATAGGTGTTGGAGAAAAATGAGGAAAAGATGCATAAAAATGCAGAAAATTAGCCAAGTACCAATCCAATACGAGTTGTACTGAGTCTCATGGAAAAAACTCAGCAGGCTGAAACAATGTGAACGCAAAGTACGACTCTCAGTACGAGTCGTACAAAGATGGTACGAGCCGTAATTGGAGTCATGGAAAACTTCAGAGAAAATTTGCACAAGCAGTCTCTTGGTACGAGTGGAACCCACAGATCATAACATCTACCAGTAGTAGGACGAGTCGACATCAGATATAGAAATTTCCCTATTAGCTTAGGAAAAGATTTCTGATGTCTGTATAAATACCTTTTATGTTTTTTTATTAGCGAGAGGAGAGATCAATAAACGTATGATTACATTGAGAGAATATTTTTAGTTAATTGTTTACGAATTATTATCAAGTTTTAGAGAGCAATTCTTAAGATCAACACTTGGTTTTCTCAATTGTTCTTGATTTTATTCATCAATATTCAAAGTAGGTTTTCTTTCAATTATTGTTGTAAGTACTTAATTATGTGTTTGTCTATGAATACTAATTACAATTTTACAATCATGAGAGGCTAAAACCTCCACAATTAGGGTTGTGGGAACCATGGTGAACTAACGAAATAGGGTTACACAAAGTGATTTAAAACCAATGCTAAACACTTGTATTGTATTCTCTTCATCTTAAACATTTCTTAATGGAGCGCAATGTTAGATATTGCCTGAATTCTTTTCTTGCTTGAACCTAGAGAAGTATCCTTGATTTTTATGATCATTGTATGACTTGAGCTGCGGTGGAAGGAAAGTTAATTTGTAACATATTGACAACGGTTAGTTTGAAATCACTCATGACACCTGACCCGATGATTGAGTATAGTCATCCAATAGGGACGAACCAGTCGTTTGGATGAACCCTAGTTATCAGTTCTACAAGCATTGGGATTGATCACGTGTGTATACCCGAAGTAGTTATGAACCCATAGGGAACACTTACCCTAGTTATTTGCAAATCTTGATAACAACCACAATTGCAATCTATTTTATTATTTTTTTATTTAAACCCCCCAATTTGGAGATAATTTACCAACAAGTTTAAGTACAGGTGTTTGTCTAGTTCTTACCTTATTCCCCGTGAGTTCGACCCAACCTCTTTGTTGGGTTTTTTATTGGTAACATCTGCTTCATACTTTGCCAGAAAGTGTGAGTTTGAGTGTTATCAAGTAGTACCTAGAACCTAGTGCACCAGGGTTAAACACACGCAGGTTCCCAAAACTATGTGCCACCATAGATTATTAGCCTGAATAGCCCCAAATAATGATCATACAGTTCAGCCACTATACCCTAGCAAGGTACAACGGGCTCTCCTTGATAGGGTGTATACATCGAACTCCACGTGTAGCTGACGTGGTTATATGTCAGTTATAGGCTATCCTACAGTCCAGTACAGTCAGGGTTCTCAGGCCAGTCCAGATTTTCAGATTTCAGTCTATTTTGCAGTATTACAATTCAACTTACAAGTATTCAGTATATGTACGTATTAGTTACATCTCACATACTCAGTACATTCAAAGTATTGATCACTTATTTCTATGTGCTATATAGTTTTATGATATAAGCTCAGGTACCCAGCCTCAGCACCACAGCTAGATTCTCTCGGTTATTCTCCAGCAGCTTTCAGTGATGAGTCCTCATTTGCCGAGGGTCGGAGTTCCATTTTCAGTACATTATTTTCAGTTTAGTTTTCATATATTAGAGTTAGGTAGGGGTTTGTCCCAACAATTCATCAATTTATTTAGAAGGCATTCAGATAGCATATGTTAGATTCAACTTGAGTTTCAGTGTTTGCTCATGTCACGACCTGAGACTATACCCTGGACGAGACACGGTACTTGATGCCACAAGTGACCCAAAGATAAACCATGGTCTATCATTACACTGGTAAACTGAGTAAACATAAGTGGAAGATTTAAAAATACAATCATTCAAGAATTACTGATTTGAAAAGAGTCAATATATCAAAAGAACCAATACTGCATAACTGTGTCTGAAAGCCAACTACTAACTGACGAGTTGCTGAGACAAGCCCCATACTCTAAAATTTGTATAAATAATAACTAACTAAAAAAAATATCATCCTCGGAAGATGAGGACTCACCAAACACTGTTGCTGATATTGTCTGAGGAAACTACGGACGATGCTGGGACTGAGAACCTGTGCCTGTATCATAATATGATACAACATGAAAAGTATACGTCAGTACTTTAAATTTACTGAGTAAGTGAGAGATAACAACAAATATGAAAGAATAAGTACTTAATCTACAATAACATGAAATGACCACTGAAATATTATAAACTAGTAAAACTGAACTATAACTAATATGGTCAATAATAATCCTGGATGATGGTCATAAAAATGTCTTGGAACTGAAATACTGAGTTGAGCTAAACTGATCTAAACTAAACTGACACTATACTGACAAGTGGGAGATTCTATAACCGACATATAACCACGTGAGCTAAACATGGAGTTCGATATATATTCCCCATCGATAGGACCCAATATAGCTTTCTAGGGTATAAAGGCATGAACTGTGAGATCACTGTCTAGGCCCATTTGGGCTAATAACCTACGGTGGCAATGTAGTTTTGGGAACCTGGGTGCATTGGAACCTCGGTCCTCTCGGTGCTAAGTCTTGCTCCTATTGGATAGTCCTAATCTAACGACTAAGCTGATAGCTCGAAGTTGGGGTCCAAGACTAGATCAGGGATGCTTATCTGGAAGTACCCTCAGAGTCTTATCGGACTAGATAACTAAAACAGGTGTCCTAAGATTGGACAGAGCTGCTTATCTAGAAGCGTCTTAATCATCTAAAGAACCAACTGCTAACTGATAACTGATAACTGGGAGGCATGACTGAAACCTCAAGAAACTAACTATAGTCAAACTGATCAGTTGACATTACTGAAAGATACTGAAGATACTAACATTTTTGACTAAGATTGAACTAGCATGCAACTGACTGAGAATTCAGGTGATAGTAATAAAATAGAATTTCCAACACTAATAGAGTCAAGCAACATCATTGTCTGATCATCTATGCAAGACCCAAATTACTGCATTCAAGAACTAGGGCTAAAATCATTTTACTAGTAACAAGTATCAACATAATCACTAAATAGTGGAAATATAGCAACAAATAATACGAACAACATTCCACATGAATTAATCAGAATTTGACTGAAAATTTACTCTAATTCAAAATCTCAGGGATAGAACTAATAGGAGATTATGGAAGGGTTTTGGGAAACAAGGGAAGAATAATTCCCTTGTTGAATTCCCACATACCTGGTGAACAATTCCCAGAGAAAACCCTTGAGATTTTGAGAAGAAAAATTCGAAACCCTTGCCCCTCTCTATGCTTCCTAACTAAGTCATCATGTTCTGACTTTGAGGGAATAAGGGGAATTAGAGCAATGAAGACAAAACATCGATTACCTCTCTAAATCCCCTAATATAACTCAAACCGACGTAGTTTAAAATTTAGGAGTTTAGGAAATTATGGAAAAGCCCTTAAAAAATTTTGCAGGAAAATCACACTGCTAGTCCCAACGAGGGATTGGGCGATTCGTCACCACTGACCATGACTCGTGGTCTAAACTCGTCGCCAGCACTAGAAATTCATCATCTTAGGTAACCACGAGGGAATCTGTCACGCCCCACCTTGGGAGGCATGACTGGCACCTGGTGCCCTACTAGGACCTAGACTGCTGGGCTAGCTGAGCCTAAACACTTCTGGTACCAAGCTGTCTCTAACTCTGGATTCAAGAAAATGACGTGCTAAATAACGACTGCTAAACGGCTAACCATAGGGAATGTACGATCTACAAGCCTCTAAGAATACTGATAAGATGGTCGGGACAGGGCCCCGGCCTACCCATACTGTACAACAAAAGAAAAGAAATAAACCTCTAGCTGTCTAGCTTCGGATGACAGGAGCTGATGACTTTGTGGCTGGCTGGAATCATGAGGGATCGGCTCCTCGTCTATGAGTACCTATAGCCAAGTAACGCAGCGCCCCAAACGGGCGTCAGTACCGCTGGTACTGAAGTATGCAAAGCAACAATCGAAAAATAACTGAAGATAAGCAATATAACTGATAGAACTGAAATAGAAAGAAATAGATTGTCCTCAACTATGCTGAAAGGAGTAGGAGTCATACCTGGGAACATAGCGTTCTACTATCGATCTATTCATATCTAACGTAACATGGCATAATATAACATAGCATAGCATACATAAACCTTACTCGGCCCCCATAAGGCGGGAGGTACAACCAACACGCAATCTATACCCCTACCCCGGTCATCCCATCTCCCCTAGTAACTATAAGCATCCTGCCGGTCCGCTAGGTATGCACTTGAGCCCACTGAGCCCCTGATTATAACTGTACCTGAGTCTAGAGGACTCCTGAATCAACACCCCGGGCGTACCCGCTCGACGGGGGTGTATAAAATCCGACTAAGGCAAAATATGGGGAAACTGGCATCCCATCTTCGTCTTCTAGGGGATGGCATGCCACTCCGTAGAGTGACGTATCCTCGCCCTCTGGCGGATGAGTCGATACAGCTATTAACCCTGGGGCAATCATGAATGCTAGGTGATCCAGCCCAAAACAATACAATCAAGTCTCAACTAGTAATACTAACTGCGTATACTACATGCGAAACTAGTGATAATAATGTGTATGTATACATTACAAGCTAAAACTAATGATAGCAACATGTATGTATTTAATACATATTGAAACTAATGATAGTGATTTATACATATATAATACATGCTGACACTGATAATGGTATATATATATAACTCCAGTCATACTATGTTGAATCTAATATTGAAACAAGATATAATATTCTGCTGAGAGTCATGTTGTGTAACTAAGTTTCATGGTAGATATGATTTACTATTTCTAACATGCTTCCTAAAATTCATATTAAGCTACTATTCTATTTCTGGAATATTTTACGGGAACTTATATTGCTTTACTAAGTTTCGGCTGAACACGATAATATCCTAACATATTTTACTAAATTACATACTGGACATGTTGTACTATTTCTGAAACTTCCTACTGGAATTTTTATCGTGCTAGTAGGTTTCATGCTACACATAACATGATGGTTCTAACATTATACTAAAATTCATACTAAAATATAATATGCGGCTTCTGAAACATTCTACTGGAACTTGAACTATTTGACTATACCGGAACTGCTAGCTTACTAAAGAAACTAGCTTAACATACCTTATCCGTTAACTTTCTGAGTATCTGGCGTAACTCGGCTAATTTTTCAGCTATTTCTTCCAACTGCATTCATATTCATAGCAATTAGAACTAAATTCATCGATATTCTGGAAGAAAATACTACTTTGAGTATATATATATATATCCCAAACTTTGACATATCGAAAACTCGCTATTTCTTGGAAGTCCAAAAGGAAGAAATACTCACTTTAGGACTAGGAGTATATTGACACTAATTTGGAGCAATTCCACTTACCTTAGCTCGGTAGGATGACGGTTCGCTGGCCGAATTTCATGAAACTAACTCCGTAGAAATGTTCTCTGCAGCTTAATACTTCACTACCTAAGATTAATTCTAGTTTGGACTGTGTTTGACGGCGTAATCGAATGAAATTTATATTAAACCCTCGTCTCCCTCTTCTCTTTGGTCGTTTTCTGGAAATTAAGAGTGCAAATGAAATAAAAAAATGAAGTGGGGCTTTATATACTTGGGCCTGGACACCCCCGTCTATGGCACGTTGGCCATCGCAGAGGGGCTTCCTCCGTGGCACGCTGCCATCGCGGAGGGGGTTTGCCCAGCCTCTCCTGCGATGGTTCGATGTGACGCTCATCCGGTCTTTCCCCGGGCCTTTTTCTAGCATGTATGGCATTCTAAAACTCTTAACCAACATGCGAGTAGGCCATCTACATGTCAAGAATTTACGGGGTGTAACATCCTCCCCCCTTAAGAACATTCGTCCTAGAATGTGAACTTCTACTTACAAGAATTTCAACTTACTTGATTTATTTCTAGAAAAAATTTGGAAGAGTTTCCTCTGTAATATGGACTATCCTAAAAACCCTGAAACTCAGAAAAGTCCAATACAAACACTTCATGTAATGCTATAACATTCATTTCATTAAACTGAAGTCAACATCTCACTTTTGCACGTGAATATAAAGCAACAGTAATAACAACATACCTCTGGCTGACTAGTCCTGAAATAACTGAGGATATCTAACTTTTATATCTTCCTCTGCTTCCCAAATCATTTCCTCTCGGTTCATGTTACGCCATAATACTTTGACAGAAGCAATATCCTTAGTTCTCAACCTGCGAATCTGCCTGTCCAGTATGGCTACTGGAACCTCTTCATAAGCCAGCTCCTCCGTAACCTGGACATCCTGAACTGGGACAACTCTGGAGGGGTCTCCTATATACTTTCTCAGCATGGACACGTGGAAAACTAGATGGACGGACTCTAATTCTGGAGGCAAGTTCAACTCGTGTGCCACATGGCCTATTCTTCGGTGGATCTGATAAGGCCCAACAAATCTTGGGCTGAGCTTACCTTTCTTGCCGAATCTCATCACCCCTTTCATAGGAGAAACTTTCAAAAACACCCAGTCATTCACATTAAATTCCAGGTTTCTGCGCCGTACATCAGCATATGATTTCTGGTGGCTCTGAGCAGTCAGTAGGTGTTCTCTGATAAGCTTTACCTTTTCTTCTGACTGATGAATAATATCCAGCCCAATCAGCACTGACGCTCCTACTTCGAACCAGCCAATCGGGGATCTGCATTTTCGCCCATACAAAGCCTCATAGGGCTCCATCTGGATAGCTGAGTGGTAACTATTGTTATGAGAAAACTCAATAAGTGGTGAATGCTCATCCCAGCTACCTCCAAAGTCCAACACACACGCTCGCAACATATCCTCGAGCGTCTGAATAGTGCGTTCTGCCTGCCCATCTGTATGAGGGTGGAATTTGTGCTCATATTAATCTATGTTCCCAGGCCTCTCTGAAATGATTTCTAAAATTTAGCTATAAATTGTGCCCCTCTGTCAGAGATGATGGATTTGGAACACCGTGCAGTCTATCTATTTCTCTGATGTATAACTCAGCATAATCTTTGGCAGAGAAAGTAGCCCTTACTAACAGAAAGTAGGCTAATTTTGTCAGTCTGTCAACAATTACCCAAATCGAGTCATTTCTATCTCTGGTATGGGGTAATCCTGCTACAAAATCCATATTTACTGCTTCCCACTTCCAAAGAGGCACAACTATGTCTTGAGTTAATCCTCCCGGTTTTTGGTGTTCCGCTTTTACTTGCTGGCAGTTAGGACACTGGGCTACGAATTCTACTATTTCCCTTTTCATACCTGGCCACCATTAGATTTCTTTAATATCATGGTACATTTTCATCGCGCCTGGGTGGAGAGAATAGCGGGCGTAATGTGCCGCGCTCATAATCTGCTGGCGAAGCCCTGAGATATCTGGAACACAAAGGCGGCCTTTACATCGCAACACTTCATCCTCAGTTGCCTGAAAATCCAATGTTTTTCCTTGTTGAACTCTGTCCTTTAGCTGAACTAGGTCAGGATCTTCATACTGCCGTTCCTTTACCTCCACAACTAATGACAACACTGTGGTGTTCTGAACCTACACGAATGGCTAAACTGGCTAACTGGTGTATTTCTCGGGCCAATTCCCGTTGCTCGGGCTGCAAGTACGCCAAACTCCCCATAGACTTATGGCTAAGGGCATCTGCTACTACGTTGGCTCTGCCTGGGTGATACAAAATATTTACATCATAATCTTTCAACAATTCAAACCAGCGACGCTGTCGTAAGTTCAACTCTCTCTGGGTGAAGATATACTGCAGGCTCTTATGGTCGGTGAAAATATCCACATGAACGCCATACAAGTAATGTCTCCATATCTTTAGGGCGTGAATCACTGCGGCTAGTTCTAGGTCATGGGTAGGATAATTCTTTTCGTGTTTTCTCAGCTGTCTGGAAGCATAAGCAATCACTTTACCATGCTACATCAACACACATCCTAACCCGATACCCGAAGCATCACATAAACTGCATAACCCTCTGTACCTTCTGGCAATGCTAACACTGCGGCAGAGGTCAACCTTTCTTTCAATTCCTGGAAACTCTGCTCACATGCCTCCGTCCATTGAAACTTTACTGCTTTTTGCGTCAACTTAGTCAGAGGTGCTGCTATGGTGGAGAATCCTTCAATAAATCTTCTGTAGTACCCTGCTAATCCCAGAAAACTGCGGACTTCGGTCGGACTGGTAGGTCTGGTCCATGTTTTTACTGCCTCTATTTTCTGCTTGCCTACCTATTTACCAGCATCCGACACGATGTGTCCCAAGAAAGCTATTGAATTCAGCCAAAATTCACATTTAGAGAACTTGGCATACAACTGAAGGTCCTTGAGAATCTGGAGCACTGTCCGTAAATGAGCCTGGTGGTCTGCCTCTGAGAGAGAATATACCAGGATATCTTCAATAAACACTATGACGAACAGGTCCAGATATGGTCTGAAGATGCTGTTCATCAGGTCCATAAATACTGTTGGGGCATTCGTCAGCCCAAAGGACATGACTAGGATTTCAAAATGGTCGTATCTGGTCCTGAAAGCAGTCTTTGGAATGTCCCTTTCACGAACTCGAACTTGATGGTATCCGGACTGAAAGTCAATCTTGGAGAAATATCTGGCCCCCTGTAACTGATCAAACAAATCATCTATTCTGGGGAGCGTATATTTATTCTTGACTGTAACCTTATTCAATTGTCGGTAGTCTATACACATGCGGAGTGAGCCGTGCTTATTTCTCACAAATAGATCTGGTGCACCCCAAGGTGAAGTACTCGGCCTAATAAAGCCCTTATCTAACAGATCTTTCAACTGCTCCTTTAATTCTCTAAGTTCAGCAGGAGCCATACGATACGAAGGAATTGATATGGGTTGAGTTCCTGGTAGTAAATCAATTGCAAAATCTATTTCCCTTTCTGGGGGAATACCAGGTAACTCATCTGGAAATACATCTGGGAATTCATTCACCACTGGAACAGACTGGAGAGTCGGAGGCTCTACTCAAACATCCTGAACTCTAACAATGTGGTAAATGCACCTCTTAGCTATCAACTTTAATAAACCTACTTTTTGGCGTAGTTGTACTGCCCTTCCGCTCTCGTACTGCCTCCCCCGGAAAGTGGAATCGCACTGTCTTGGTCTAGCATTCTACCTTTGCATAGCACGGAGCCAACCAATCCATACCCATAATAGCGTCGAAATCAACCATCTCTAATTCTACCAGATCTACTGTGGTCTGACAATCAGCAACCTTTACTGTACACCCTCGATAGACCCTTCTGGATATAATGGAGTCACCAACGGGTGTGGATACTGAAAAGGGTTGCGGAAGCAACTCTGGTGCAACACTAAACTTTCGAGCCACAAATGGAGTAACGCAGGACAAAGTAGATCTCGGATCAATCAATACATAAGCAGGGTATGAGCAGATAGTCATCATACCTGTCACAATATTAGGTGACGCTACTAAATCCGGCCTCCCTGGTAAGGCATATGTGCGGCTTGGACCCGCACCTACACTGGAGGCCCCTGATCTACCCCGGCCTCTGCCTGATGAAACTGAGGGCCTACGCCCTGCCGAGGATACTGAAGCTCGTGACCCTGCAGATGCCCTATCTTGTCGATCGCGGTCCTTCTGACCTCTGGCTGGAGAATCTCTCATCAGATGACCCTCTTGGCCACAAATATAACATCCGGTGGAGCCATACCTGCAGGCTCAAGAATGGCGTCGACTGCATATATGGAAAAGTGGTAGGGTATACCTACTCTGCTCCGCCCTCCTCTGTAGTGGTGAATCTGCAGTCTGCGAGGTACAACCAACATGCAATAAGCCAGGAGGTACAACCAACACGCAATCTATACCCCTACCCCAGTCATCCCATCTTCCCTAGTAACTATAAGCATCCTGCCGGTCCCCTGGGTATGCACTTGGGCTCGCTGAGCCCCTGACTATAACTGTACCTGAGTTCGGAGGACTCCTAAATCAACACCCCGGGCATACCCGCTCAACGGGGGTGTATAAACGTCAACCAAGGCAAAATATGGGGAAACTGGCATCCCATCTTCGTCCCCTAGGGGACGGCATGCCACTCCGTAGAGTGATGTATCCTCGCCCTCTGGCGGATGAATCGATATAGCTATTAACCCTGGGGCGGTCATGAATTCTAGGTGATCCAGCCCAAAACAATACAATCAAGTCTCAACTAGTAATACTAATTGCATATACTACATGCTGAAACTAGTGATAATAATGTGTATGTATACACTACATGTTGAAACTAATGATAGCAACATGTATGTATTTAATACATATTGAAACCAATGATAGTGATTTATACATATATAATACATGCTGACACTAATAATGGTATATATATATATAACTCCTGTCATACTGTGCTGAATCTGATACTGAAACAAGATATAAAATTTCTACTGAGAATCATGCTGTGTAACTAAGTTTCATGTTAGATATGATTTACTATTTCTAACATGCTTCCTAAAATTCATATTAAGCTACTATTCTATTTCTGGAATATTTTACGGGAACTTATATTGCTTTACTAAGTTTCGGCTGAACACGATAATATCCTGACATATTTTACCAAATTACATACTGGACATGCTGTACTATTTCTGAAACTTCCTACTGGAATTTATATCGTGCTAGTAAGTTTCATGCTACACATAACATGATGGTTCTAACATTATACTAAAATTCATACTAAAACATAATATGCGGCTTCTGAAACATTCTACTGGCACTTGAACTATTTGACTATACCGGAACTGCTAGCTTGCCGAAGAAACTAGCTTAACATACCTTATCCGTTAACTTTCTGAGTATCTAGCGTAACTCGGCTAATTTTCAGCTATTTCTTCCAACTACATTCATATTCATAGCAATTAGAACTAAATTCATCGATATTCTGGAAGAAAATACTACTTTGAGTATATATATATCCCAAACTTTGACTTATCGAAAAACAGTCGAAAACTCGCTATTTCTCGGAAGTCCAGAAGGGAGAAATACTCACTTTAGGATTAGGAGTATATTGACACTAATTTAGAGCAATTACACTTACCTTAGCTCGGTAGGACGATGGTTCCCCGACCAAATTTCATGAAACTAACTCCGTAGAAATGTTCTCTGCAGCTTAATACTTCGCTATCCAAGATTAATTCGAGTTTGGACTGCGTTTGATGACGTAATCGACATGAAATTTATATTAAACCCTCGTCTCCCTCTTCTCTCTGGTCATTTTCTTGAAATTAAGAGTGCAAATGAAATAAAAATAATGAACTGGGGCTTTATATACTTAGGCCTGGACACCCCCTTCCGTGGCACGTTGGCCATCGCTGAGGGGCTTCCTCCGTGGCACACTGCCATCGCTGAGGGGGTTTGCCCGGCCTCTTCCTGTGATGGTTCGATGCGACGCTCGTCCGGTATTTCCCCGGGCCTTTTTCTAGCACGTATGGCATTCTAAAACTCTTAACCAACATGCGAGTAGGCCATCTACATATCAAGAATGTACGGGGTGTAACAGAATCGATGACTCGCGGTGACTAATCATTATGTACACTGCCAAAACCTTTGACCTTCAAGCCAACCACTGACCACGAGTGACTTAACAACTCGTGGTCTTTGCCACGATTCATGGTCTCTCCCGTGGTCAACCCTTTGACCAAAAATCCAACCAAGTTCACCCTCCACTCCACGAGTCACCTAACGACTTGTGGTGCACCTCAAAAGTCACTAGACGACTCATTCTGTGACTTGATGCAGAAAAAAAAATTTATCCGTTTTAACCCTCGGGTATAATTTTAGGGATTTTGGGGTATTACAATATCTCCCTCTTGGGAACATTCATCCCTGAATGTAGGTAAACACACTGAAAAACTGGGAAATGCAATCAAAATATCAAATACTAAACCATTTAAGCTGGAAACTGATGGAGTAATTGACTCCGGACTGAACTACATGGCTGGATTGAATTCATGAACCTCACATACAAATACTGACATGAAAAAAACTAGGGGACATGAACTAAACATGAAACTGAATAGGGTACTAAGGAGGAATTTCGTACGTGATGTTGAAGCTGAAATAGAAGGGAATAAATGTGGATATTTTGCCATCATGTCTGCTTCTACCTCCAATGTGGCTCCCTCAACTAGCTGGTTCCTCCACAAGACTTTCACTGAAGCGATTTCCTTATTTCTCAGCTTATGAACCTGACGGTCTAGGATCTGCACTGGAACTTCTTCGTAAGAGAGGCTATCCTTCACTCCCACACTGTCTAATGGCACAACTGAGCTCGGATCACCAATTCACTTCTTTAATAGTGACACATGGAAGACTGGTTGCACATATGCTAACTCTGAAGGTAATTCTAACTCGTAGGCCACACTGCCAATTCGCCTCATAATCCTGTAGGGTCCTACATACCTCAGACTGAGTTTCCCTTTCTTTACAAACCTAATCACCCCTTTCATGGGTGAAATTTTAAGATAAACCCAATCATCTACAACAAATTCTATCTCTTTTCCTCACATCAGCATATGATTTCTGTCAGCTCTGAGCTGTCTTCAACCTTTCCTTGATAAGTTGCACTTTCTGTGTAGCTTCATGAACTAAGTCTTGTCCTGTCAAGGTAGCTTCTCCAACTTCAAACCAACCTATAGGAGACCTACACCTTCTACCACATAATGCCTCAATTGGGACCATCTGAATACTGGAGTGGTAGTTGTTGTTGTATGAAAACTCGATGAGAGGTAGGTGATCATCCCAACTTCCCTTGAAGTCGATCACACAAGCTCTCAGCATATCTTCTAAGGTCTGAATAGTCTGCTAAGCTTGTCCAACTGTCTGAGGGTGAAAAGCAGTGCTAAGTTTGACCTGAGTACCAAATCCTATTTGAAATAACTTCCAAAAATGCGAGGTGAATTGGGTACCTCTATCTGAAATGATGGACAAGGGAACTCCATGTAGTCTAACCAACTCCTGGATGTATAGTCTAGCATAATCCTCAGCTGAGTATGTGGTTTTAACTAGGAGGAAAACGTGCTAACTTGGTCATCTAATCTACTATCACCCAAATTGAATCATGCTTCCTACGAGTGAGGCCTGTAATAAAGTCCATATTCACTTCTTCCCACTTCCATGTGGGTATGATGATATCTAGGGTCATACCTCTAGGTCTTTGATGTTCCACCTTAACCTGCTAGCAGTTCGGGCACTTAGCCACAAATTCTGCAATATCTCTCTTCATGTTGTTCCACCAGTAGATTTCTAGTAGGTTACAATACATCTTATTGGAACCTAGGTGGATAGAATATCTGGTGCTACGGGCTTCTACCAGTATTTGCTGCCTCAAGTCATGTTATACCCTGGGAACCCAAGGATCAGACCCGAGAGTCAAATGGGGAAAATTTGGGAAAATGTTACAGCAGTGTAGGACGAGTCAGTAGACGACTCGTGAGGAGACCCCACGAGTCTTCAGGTGGCTCGTGGGGAGGCTGGAATGGGATGAGGAGCTGAGGTCCCCACGGGTGTGGGAATGACTCGTGGTCAGCTACCACGAGTTGTCAGGTCTCCCATAGGGTGAGGTTAAGGGTTACCTGGGAGGTTTGACCAGTGTACCAAACGGATGGGACCCTACGAGTCGTAGTCAGTCCCAATGACTCGTGAGGTGGGTCGTGAGCAAGCCTATGGAAATTTATTAAGGATAAGGTAGTGTACTTGACGGAAGGTGACCACGACTCATGGTCACTTGTGACGAGTCGTTGAATCACCAGTTACGAGCCTAGCCGACTTGGTATCCAGTGTACTTGACGGGTGACACGACGAGTCCTTGCCCGTCCTAACGTGTCATCAGGTCACCCATTAGGGTCACTTGGCAGTTATTTCCTGTGATTTAGTAAGGGCCTTCTCATAATTTCCTACACTCCTAAGGCCCAAACAATGTCGTTTTGAGGTCGGGACAGAGTCCTTTAAGGGGAAATAATTCATGTTAAGTCTCATTTGATGCTTGCAAGAGTTAGAGAAGGGAGTAGGAGGTGATCCTAGGGTTCTTCTTCAAATTCTCCGAATTTTTTCATCTTGGGCTTTTCAAAGGAGTTAAGAATCAAGTAATTCCAGGTATGTGGGGTTTTGAATTGGTGGTTTAGTCCCTACCCATTCCCAATCCTTCCCAAATGCCATGTTTAAAGTTACTGAATCTTTATGGGTCTTAACCCAAATGCATAATTCCTCAAAAATTGATATGAGCTTGTTGTAGTATGTCTAAATTATGGGTTGCAAATTATTGGGCTGTTTTCACTTATTTTATTCAATGATTGATGATCTAATCCCTAAAGCATAGGTTCCCAAATCATGTTTGGTAAAGTTCATGGTTATGGCGATTCCTCAAGCATGATATGAATTTATGAATTTTAAGCATGTTTTCAATCCTTCATGTTATTATGATCATGTTTTCTATAAAATTTAAGCATTTCAAGGATGTTGAAAATATGGGCAATGCGCACATGTAGCTTATGGTTCATGAACTATGATTTTGGCCGATCGACGGGCCTGATTTTATGGATAATATTACGAATTCTCAAGCATGTTATGATTATCACGATTTAACTAGCCATGCATGTCATGTATGAATTTCTATGAGCACATTGCATGTTTTGGGAGTAGTATTTAACACCGAGTAGGTTCGGGGCCCAGGTTATGCCCCGAATCTCAGAACTACGTGCCACCGTAGGTTATGTTTGGGACCTCCTCAGTGACCGTCCCCAATGCCCTACGGGGCATTCATGAGTGATATCACGCCTTTCATGGTTCTACCCTTGGCAAGGTATGAATGGCCTCCCGATTAGGCTTACAGGTCGGGCTCCATGTGTCCTCATATAGGGTATGTCGGTTATAGAAATCTCCCACTGTTCCTCATTATTTTAATGCATGCATGATTATGTTTTTTGGCTCAAGTCATGTTTTATGAAATGTTTTTCTCTTATGTTATGATGACTATAGGTTTACGAATGCTTTTGGGAAACCTTGAGCCTTTCAATATATTTATGATTTCAGTTTTTATGATCATGATATCCCACTCCTATAACTCTTGTGCTTTTAAGTATTTTTTTACACACCTTGCATACTCGGTACATTTCAAGTACTAACCCACATATTTTCTATGTTGTATTGTTTCATGATACAGGATTCAGATTCCAGGTTCAGCATCGCTCCTAGCTTGCTCTCAGTTCTCCTTGGTGAGTCCTCATGATTCGAGGGCTTTATGTTCAGATCTTGGCTATCTTTTGTTTCAGAATGTTGGGGTTAGTTGGGGTCTTGTCCCTTCAACCCATCTATTATGATTAGAGGCTTTCAGACCTAATTGTACTATTTAGCTGTTTATGCTTGGATCATGTTTTGTTGTTTCTTATATTTCATGTGTCAGTTTTCTTTTAGTTCATGATCATTAAGCTAATTCTTTCGCCTTAGGTGAATGGTTTAGTTATAAGCTCATGCCATGGGTTGACTTGGGGTCCCTTGGGACTCCTTGTCCCGTGTTTACGATCCGGGTGTACTCTTAGGTCGTGACAAACTTGGTATCAAAGCCATGGTTTGAAGTGTCCTAGGGTGTCTGAAAGCCGCGTTAAGTAGAGTCTTTTTCATGGGTGTGAAGCGCGCCACACTTATGACGAAGAGGCTACTAAACGTTTTAGGAAATGTTCCCTTCTTTCATGATCCATGTAGTGTGATGAAAAGTCTCTCTATCCTTCTAATTCGTGCTATTCGCCATTATAGAAAATTATGGCTCCCAGAAGAATAAATGAAAGGAGGAACAGAAGTGATGAAGGCCACGGAAGTGGCAATGATCATAGGAGTCAGCAAGCCCCACCTGTCCAGGAGCCCCAGGCACCAGAGCCAGCGTCCCACGCTGAGTTTCGGGTGGCTACTCATATGTTGGCGTAGACCTGGACCGCTCAGGTCAACCCGCAGGTTTTTTTGCATGTCCCACAGAATGGCAACGTAGTGGCGGCTCAGATTAGAGACTTTTTGAGGATGACCCCTACCGAGTTCACGGGATCAAAGGTGGATGAGGATCCATACGAGTTCATTGAAGGGATCTTGAAGGTCACTCAGGTTATGGGGGTGACAAATGAGGAGTGTGTTGATTTGGCCTCTTATCAGCTAAAGGAAGTCTCTTATATTTGGTACAAGCAATGGAAGGATAGTAGGGCAGTGGGTGTTCGGACTTCTGTGGTAACTACACTCAAGTGCACGTGGTCGAACAAGTAGTAATGTGGCTTAAGTAAAGTCAAGTATCGATCCCACAGGGACTAAGCTACGGTAATAATTAACTTAAGTGTTAATGAACTATATCTTTAAGAATGCAGACAACCGAACAACTAATATTTTGAGAATTTGAGTTACTAATTTATAAGAATCTAAGGCAAAATTATAAAGTGAGTCTGAACAATAGTAATGAGCAAGCTGAGGTTAAAACGAACATGCAGGGAATTAATTTATAGATATAATTCAGTTAATCTTTCCTTCGGTTGCTAGTCAAGAATTATTGCCTATGGATTGGAACTTTCAAATCCTGCCCAACTTAAGAATCATGAGTCTTAATCTACATTTCTGTGATAAAAGAATTTCATGTTCTAGCCATACATTCCCGATTCCTTAATTGACTAATAAGACTTTCAGATATATTTCTATTCTGAATGTAAATCAATTCTCAATTTTCCAAATTAAGAAGAGATCATATCCTACTAATTCACATCTTTCCAATTTCTTTCCTTTTCAAAATTAAAATTGGATATTTTAGATATACATTAACATTGGCCAAACATTAATGCAGCAAGAACAAGAATTGATAGAACAACCATTGAAAAAAAAGATGAAAACTGAAATGATTAACAATTACATTCCACTACAATTGTTCTTAACCTCAGCAAGAAGTGAATTTAGCCACTCATTTGTGGATTAAACATCATCAAATAAGTGTAATTCACAGAAACAATTGAGATAAAAGAGAAAGAGACAGAGAAGAACCCTAGAATTTTCATCCCCTCAACTGCTTGTAACGTTCTTGCTCAACCAAGTCAGAATGTTTAAAATAAAACCTAAGTGTACTATTTATACTATTGAGAATTTTTCCCGAAATAACAAGCAACATGGCGCGGAGTGTATCCTGGAGCACTCCCTCCATGCCACGGAGGTATCACGGACCCTCACTGGAAGTCGGCCCCCAGGCAATTTAACCTCAACGTGCCACCGCCTGCATCACGGAGCTTGGCCAATGTGACATGGTGCTATCGCGCACCTTCACTGGAAATTGCCAAATTTATTTCCTCTGAGGCAGAGTGCCTCCGCGATGGCAACATGACATGGCTCCATGCTGGAGCCCTTATTTTTGCTGATCTTCCATGTTCTTTTTCACTCCTTGTTTCCAAGTCCATTCTCGATTTTACCAACATGTATCTTAGCTTTCCAAAATTCCATTTTACCTGCAAAACAACACTAATCATGTTGGTTAGTATAAATTCACATTTTTTAACTACAAATCACATGAGAATGTACACAATAATGATATACAAACAAGTCGAAATGAAGCTTTTGAGCATCACTTGGGCATAAAATTCTGCCCAAGATCAGTGGGAGCAGGTCCTATCAACTGGGATGAGTTCCACATGGCCTTTCTCGACAGGTTCTTCCCTCGGGAGATGAGGGAATTGAAAGTAGTTGAGTTTGCTAATCTCAAACAGGGAAAGATGACAGTGTTAAAATATTCACTTGAATTCACTCGCCTATCAAAGTATCCCTAGAGTTAGTGATTGACCAGTGGGCGCGGGTGAGCAGATTTTTGTAGGGAGTAGCCGAGTATCTGCAAAAAGGACTATAGAACAGCCATGCTTCATCAAGATATGGACTACCCACGGATAGTCCTTTATGCCCAACCGATGGAGGCAGCTCATATGAGGCAGAGAGAGGCCAAGAGGGCCAGAACTGATAGCTACAGGTCCTCCCAGCCGAGGCCAGGAGGTGGGCCTCACCAGCAGTCCCAGCACAGGTCTATTACACCAGCACCATCTTCAGCCAGTACCCCATCCATGTCTCGAGATGATCATAGGAGCAGGGCCTCAGGTTTGAGGGGTCAGAATAGCATGCACACAAAGCACACATTCCCATATTGTGCTAGTTATGGCAAGAACCACCCAGGGAGATATTTGGTGGGCTCAGATGCTTGTTTCGGGTGTGGAAAATTCGAACACAGACTTAGGAATTGCCCCACAACCAGGTCAGGGGGTGGTGGAGCCCACACTCTAGCAGCTCCAGTGGCACATCCTACTAAGCAGGGTGCTTCAACTAGTCCAGCCAGCGGCCAGCGCTACAACCGTTTTATGCACTTGGCTCTTGATAGGATTAGGAGACTTCTCCCAATGTGGTTACGGGTATGTTGCGAGTCTTTCATATTGATGCTTATGCTTTGTTAGATCCGGGAGCTACATTGTCTTTTGTGACACCTTACATTGCTAGTAACTTTGGGGTCAGTCCTGAAATTTTGTCAGAACCATTTTCTGTATCTACTCTGGTTGGTGATTCAGTCGTAGTGAGACGGGTATATGAGGTTTCCCCATTACAGTATAGCATAAGGTTACCTTCGCAGACTTAATATAATTGGCTATGACTGATTTTGACATTATTTTGGGCATGGATTGGTTGTTTTCATGTTATGCTTCTATTAACTGTAGAACCCGAGCGGTGGAGTTCCAGTTTCTAGGTGAACCAGTATTAGAATGGAGGGATAGTTTAGCGGTACCTGTAGGCTGCTTTATCTCCTCTCTCAAGGCCGGGAAAATGATTTCTAAGGGTTGTATTTACCATTTGGTTAGGGTTAAGGATGCCATGTCCGAGACCCCAACCATTCAGTCAGTCCTCATGTTATATGAGTATCCTGAGCGATTTCCAGATGACCTACCAGGTGCTCCTCCAAAGATGGAGATTGATCTTTTACCCGACACATAGCCCATATCGATTCCTCCCTACCGAATGGCCTCAGCCGAGCTAAAAGAGTTAAAGGAGCAATTGAAGGATTTTCTGGATAAGGTTTCATCAGACCGAGTAAGTCTCTATGGGGTGCCCCAGTATTGTTCGTCCGGAAAAAAGATGGTTCTCTTCGGATGTGTATTGACTATAGGTAGTTGAACAAGGTCACCATCAAGAATAGGTACCCTTTACCCAGGATTGATGACCTATTTGATCAGCTTCAGGGTGCCAAATGTTTCTCCATGATAGATCTCAAGTCCGGTATCACCAGCTCAGGGTTCGGAAGAACGACATCCCGAAAACTGTTTTCAGGACTCTGTATGGCCATTATGAATTCGTTGTTATGTCCTTTGGACTAAACAATGGCCTTGCAGCTTTTATAGATCTAATGAATAGGGTATTCAAGGCATATCTGGACATGTTCATGATAGTGTTCATCGACGACATATTGATATACTCCAGGAGCGAGGAGGAGCATATCGCACACCTGAGGATGGTACTCCAGACCCTCAAGGATAGCCATCTATACACCAAGTTCATCAAATGTGAGTTCTATATGAACTCAGTTGCATTCTTGGGACATGTAGTATTAGGCGAAGGTATAAGGGTAGATTCCCGGAAAATAGAGGCAGTAAAGAATTGGCCCAAACCTATAAACCCTTCAGAGATCAGGAACTTTTTGGGCTTAGCGGGTTATTATCGGAGGTTCGTGGAAGGTTTCTTATCCATTGAAGCCCCATTGACTAGATTGACTCAGAAAAAGGTGAAGTTCCTATGGTCGGAGGCTTGTGAGAAGATCTTCCAAGAATTGAAGGCCCGACTCACTTCAGCACTAGTGTTGACTTTATCGGAGGGCACCAATGGCTTTGTTGTATATTGTGATTCTTTGAGATTCGTACTAGGATGTGTGTTGATTCAGCACGGAAAAGTCAGAGCATATGCTTCCAGACAGCTGAAAATTCATGAGAAGAATTACCCGACCCATGATCTTGAGTTGGCTGCGGTGATGTTTGCCTTGAAGATATGGCGACACTACTTTTATGGGGTTCATGATGTATTCACGGACCACAAGATCTTATAATATGTGTCACGCAGAAGGATCTCAATCTTCGGCAGCGGAGGTTGTTGGAGCTACTTAAGGACTATGACATGAGTGTCCTTTACCACCCGGGTAAGGCCAACGTGGTAGAGGATGCCCTTAGTAGGCTATTTATGGAGAGTGTGTCTCATGTGAGTGAAGGTAAGAAGGAGCTGGTGAAGGAGGTATATCGACTTGCACGGTTGGGAGTTAGATTAGTTGGCTTGACCGATGGTGGTGTAGTTTTTCAGAACAAATTAGAGTCGTCCTTGGTAACAGAGGTGAAGGCTAAACAAGATAAAGATCCAACATTGGTAAAGTTGAAAGATTTTGTACAAAATTAGAAGGTAGAAGTTTTCTCCAATGGGGGAGATGGTGTGCTTCGGTACCAGGGTCGCTTATGTGTTCCGAATGTGGGTGATTTGAGGAGCCCGATGTTTCATGAGGCTCATGGATCCAGATATTCTATCCATCCAGGTGCCACCAATATGTATCATGCCTTACGAGAAATCTACTGGTGGAATGGTATGAAGAGGGATATTGCAAAATTTGTAGCCAAGTGTCCGAATTGCCAACAAGTGAAAGTTGAGCATCAGAGACTGGGAGGTGTACTTCAGGATATCATCATTCCTACTTGGAACTGGGAAGAAATCAACATGGACTTCATAATAGGTTTATCCCACACTCATAGGTAGTACAACTCCATTTGGGTTGTGGTGGGCAGATTGACAAGGCTGCTCATTTTCTACCTGTCAAAACTACTGATTCAACGGAAGATTATGCCAAATTATACATCCGAGAGCTGGTTAGGTTGCATGGAGTGCCCTTGTCCATCATATAGGATAGAGGTACTTAGTTCATCTCTCAGTTTTGGAGATCTTTCCAAAAGGGACTTGGTCCCAGGTTAAGCTTAGCACGGCATTTCATCTGCAAATAGATGGTCAGGCGGAGCGGACTATCCAGACTCTCGAGGACATGTTGAGAGCTTGCGTTACTGATTTCAAGGGTAGTTGGGATGAGCATTTGCCTCTTATTGAGTTTGCCTACAACAACAACTATCACTCTACATCCAAATGGCACCATTCGAGGCTCTTTACGGGCGAAGGTGTAGATCGCCCGTTGGGTGGTTTTAAGTCGGTGAAGCTTCATTGGTGGGTCCAGATTCAGTCCATGAGGCTATAGAGAAAGTTCAGTTGATAAGAGAAAGTCTAAAAATGGCTCAAAGTTGCCAAAAGTCTTATGCGGATGTGAGGAGAAGAGAGCTTGAGTTCGAGATCGATGATTGGGTGTTTTTTAAGGTATCTCCCATGAATGGAGTAATGAGATTCAGAAAGAAAGGGAAACTCAGCCCCCGCTATATTGGCCCCTACCAAATTGTGAGACGAGTGGGTAAAGTAGCTTATGAGTTAGAGTTAGCTTCAGTTCATCCCGTATTTCATGTATCGCTCTTGAAAAAGTGCTTGGGAGATCAAGCCTTAGTGGTTCCGGTGGAAAGTGTTGGGGTGAAGGATAGCCTCAGTTATGAGGAAATTCCCGTTGCAATCTTGGATCTTCAGGTTCGAAGGCTGAGGATCAAGGAAGTAGCTTCAATAAAGGTGTTGTGGAGAAATCATTATGATGAGGGAGCTACGTGGGAAGCTGAAGCGGATATGATGGCTACATACCCCCATTTGTTCCCTACCAACTTAGTTTCAGTTTGAGGTATCAGTTTTTTCCCTAAACCTCTAATCAGTTTTTCATGTTCCATTCATGCGTTCAAGTTTGTTTTATGATATGATATATGTATGTGATGTCAGAATTCAGTCCAGCTATGTAGTTCTTTTTAGGGGTAGTCGTTCCATCAGTTTTCAACTTAAATGATCAGTATTTTCATATGGTTATTGTTTGTTCCTGAGTTTTCTGCATGTTTCTAATATTTGAGGATGAATGTTCCCAAGGGGGAGATATTATTATACCTCGGGAACCCAAGGATCGGACTCGGGAGTCAAACGGGGAAAATTTGGGAAAATATTGCAGCAGTGCAGGACGAGTCACTAGACGACTCGTGAGGAGACCCCACGAGTTGTCAGGTGGCTCGTGGAGAGGCTGGAACGGGTTGAGGACTGAGGTGCCCACGGGCATAGGAACGACTCGTGGTCAGCTACCACGAGTCGTCAGGTCTCCCGTGGGGTGAGGTTAAGGGTTACCTAGGAGGTTTGACCAGTGTACCTAATGGATGGGACCCCGCGAGTCATAGCCAGTCCCAACTACTCGTGAGGTGGGTCGTGAGCAAGCCTGTGGAAATTTATTAAGGATGAAGCAGTGTACTTGATAGAAAGTGACCACGACTCATGGTCACTTGTGATGAGTCGTTGAGTCACCAATTATGAGCCCAGCCGACCTGGTATTCAGTGTACTTGACAGACAACACAATGAGTCGTTGCCTGTCCTAACGTGTCGTTAGGTCACCCATTAGGGTCACCTAGCAGTTATTTCCTGCGATTTAGTAAGGGCCTTCTTGTAATTTCCTACACTCCTAAGGCCCAAACTATGTCAGCTTGAGGTCGGGACAGGGTCTTTTAAGGGGAAATAATTCATGTTAAGTCTCATTTGATGCTTTCAAGAGTTAGAGAAGTAGTAGGAGGTGATCCTAGGGTTCTTCTTCATCTTGGGCTTTTCAAGGGAGTTAAGAATCAAGTAATTTCAGGTATGTGGGGTTTTGAATGGGTGGTTTAGTCCCTACCCATGCCCAATCCTTCCCAAATGCTATGTTTAAAGTTACTGAATCCTTATGGGTCTTAACCCAAATGCATGATTCCTCAAAAATTAATATAAGTTTGTTGTAGTATGTCTAAATCATGGGTTACAAATTATTGGGTTGTTTCACTTATTTTATTCAACGATTGATGATCTAATCTCTAAAAGCATAGATTCCCAAATCGTGAGGATTTTTGGTAAAGTTCATGGTTATGGCGATTCCTCAAGCATGATATGAAATTATGAATTTTAAGCATGTCTTCAATATTTCATGTTATTATGATCATGTTTTCTACAAAATTTAAGCATTTCAAGGATGTTGAAAATATTGGCAATGCCCACATGTAGCTTATGGTTCATGAACTATGATTTTGGCCGATCTACGGGCCCGATTTTATGGCTAGTATTACGAATTCTCAAGCATGTTATGATTATCATGATTTAACTAGTCATGCATGTCATGTATGAATTTCTATGAGCATGTTGTATGTTTTGGGAGTAGTACTTAACACCGAGTAGGTTTGGGGCCCAGGTTACGCCCCGAATCTAAGAACTACGTGCCACCGTAGGTTATGTTTGGGACCTCCTCAGTGACCGTCCCCAATGCCCTACGGGGCATTCATGAGTGTTATCACGCCTTTCATGGTTCTATCCTTGGCAAGAAATGAACGGCCTCCCGACTAGGCTTACAAGTCAAGTTCCATGTGTGCTCATATGGCGTATGTCAGTTATAGAAATCCCCACTGTTCCTCATTGTTTTAATTCATGAATGATTATGTTCTTTGGCTCAAGTTATGTTTTATGAAATATTTTTCTCTTATGTTGTGACTATGAAAGGTTTACGAATGCTTTTGGGAAACCTTGAGCCTTACGATATATTTATGATTTCAGTCTTTATGATCATGATGTCCCACTCCTAAAACTCTTATGTTTTTAAGTATTTTTTTACACACCTTGCATACTCAATACATTCCAAGTACTGACCCACATATTTTCTATGATGTATCATTTCATGATACAAGATCTGGATCCCAGGTTCAGCGTCGCTCCTAGCTTGCTCTCAGATCTGCTCTCAGTTCTCCTTGGTGAGTCCTCATGATTCGATTGCTTTATGTTTAGATCTTGGCTATATTTTGTTTCAGTATGTTTGGGTTAGTTGGGGTCTTGTCCCTTCAACCCGTCTATTATGATTAGAGAGGCTTTCAGGCCTATTTGTAGTATTTAGTTGTTTATGCTTGGATCGTGTTTTGTTGTTTCTTATATTTCATGTCTCGGTTTTCTTTCAGTTCATGATCATTAAGCTAATTCTTCCACCTTAGTTGAATGGTTTAGTTATTTGCTCATGCCAAGGGTTGACTTGGGGTCCCTCGGGGCTCCTTGTTCCGTGTTTATGATCCGAGTGTACTCTCGGGTCGTGACATGTCACCTACGTCTAGAATATATAGTCTGCCCTGGTAATGAAGCAACCATTTTCCTCTTTGGAGAGGCCTTCTTTTCTTCAAACTGTTTCTTTCAGCTTAAGTAGTATGGGATCTTCATCCTGCTTTGACTTAACTTCAACAACTAACGAGGATTCTGACCCACTCTGAAGTACAACTCCGCCCTCAACTGAACCAACCAACTGAACTCCCAACCGAGCTAACCTGTGAATATCTTTTGCTAACTCCTTTCTTCCCTCTTCAACATGAGCAACACTGCCCATGGACATTTTTCTTAAGGAGTCATCCATCACATTGGCCTTGCCTGGGTTATATAGTACGCTCATGTCATAATCCTTCAACAACTCCAACCACTTTCTCTGACGAAGGTTCAAATCCTTCTGACTGAATACGTACTGAAGACTCTTGTGGTCGGTGAAAACATCTACATGAACCCCATAAAGATACTGTCTCCATATCTTTAACGCAAACATCACCGCTGCGAATTCAAGGTCATGAGTTGGATAGTTCTTCTCATAAATTTTGAGCTATCTAGAGGCATATGCTATCACCTTACCCCGTTGCATCAGAACACAATCGATACCAACTCTGGAAGCATCACAATATACTACAAACCCATTTGTTCCTTCTGGTAAGGTCAAAACTAGAGTTGTTGTGAGTCGAGTCTTCAACTCTTGGAAGCTCTTCTCCCATGCATCTGACCACTGAAACTTCACCTTTTTCTGAGTTAGCTTAGTCAGAGGAAATGCAATAGAGGAAAATCCTTCTACATACCGTCGGTAATAACCTGCTATACCCAGGAAACTTCTGATATCTGTTGGGAAAGTAGGCCTTGGTCAGTCTTTCACCTCTGCTATCTTTTAAGAATCTACTTGAATACCCTTACTTAAGACCACATGACCAAAGAAAGTCACAGACTTCAGCCAAAATTCATATTTGCTGAATTTAGCAAACAGCTGACGGTCTCTAAGAGTCTATAACACTATCCTCAAATGGTTATCATGCTACTGCTCATTTCTAGGGTACACCAAAATGTTTTCTATGAACACAATGATAAACATGTCTAGATACTGCTTGAATGCTCTATTCATTAGGTCCATGAAAGCTTCAGGGGGATTAGTTAGGCCAAAGGACATAACCACAAATTCATGGTAATAATACCGAGTTCTGAACGCTATTTTCGATATGTCAGATTACTTGACTCTAAGCTGATGATATCCCGACCTGAGGTCTACCTTGGAGAAACAACTGGCTCCTTGAAGCTAATGGAAAAATTCGTCAATCCTGGATAGGATATACCTGTTCTTAATTGTAACCTTATTTAGTTGACGATAGTCAATACACATTCTGAGAGTACCGTCTTTCTTAAGCACGAACAACACTGGAGCACCCCATGGGTAGATGCTGAGCCTGATGAAACCCTTGTCAAAAAGGTCTTTTAGTTGTTCCTTCAGCTCCTTATTCTCAGTTGGAGCCATTCTATAAGGAGGAATAGAGATGGGTTGAGTGTTTGGAAGAAGGTCTATGTCGAAGTCTATTTCCTGCTCGGGAGAGACTCTGGGAAGATCTTCGAGAAATGCACACGAAATTCGCTAACAAATGGATAGTTGGGGTCTCGGAGCTGGAAACTTTGACCCAAACTAGGTGATAGATTCACCCTTTCGAAATAAGCTTCCTTGCCTTAAGGTAGGAAATAAACCGACCCTTCGGCACGGAGCTACTACCCATCCATTCTAGAACTGGCTTATTTGGAAACTGAAATATGACGACTCTAGTTCTATAGTTGACTGAGGCATAATTGGAGTGTATCCAATCCATGCCAAGAATGAGGTCAAAATCGACCATGTCTAGCTCTACTAGATCAACTAGAATTACTTAACTCAATACTAAGACTGGGCAGTTCCTATATACCTGGCTGGCTCTAACTGACTCACCAACGGGGGTAGAGACTGAGAATGGTTCTAAGAGGACTTCTAGACTAATTTCAAACTGAACAGCAACATAGGGAGTCACGAATGATAGTGTGGCTCCTAGATCTAGTAGGGCATAAACATCTAGAAGGAAGAGACGTAACATACCCGTGACCACGTTAGGTGAGCTCTCTTGGTCCGGACGAGAGGACAAAGCACAAAAGTGATTTTGGCGCTGACTGCCATCCATATCTGAAGTGTTTCCCTATTGATTTGGACGACCTGTTGGGGATGCTGAAGTGGTAGACTGTGATTTCCTGTCCTGTTGACGGACACTCCTTCAGCTGGTGACCTAGTTGTCCACATCCAAAGCAACCCTCTTTGCTCAGGAGGCATTCACCTGGATGGTTCTTGTCATACTGGGGACAGGCTGGGTAATGATTTCTGGCACTAAAACTCTGGGACTGAGAGCCAGATTCTCCACCTTTCCAATCCTTGCGGGATCGGAAAGAAGGGGCGCTGGTTGTGGTTGGTTTTGGAGTCCTCTATTGTTGCTGTTGTGGGTGGTGTTACACCCCGTAAATTCTTGACATTTAGATGGCCTATTTGCATGTTGGTTAAGAGTTTTATAATTCCATACGTGCTAGAAAAAGGGCCCGGGGAGAGACCGGACAAGCGCCAAGTCGGAGTGTCGCAAGGCAAATGTGACTTATAAATTGCATTCGACAAATGCGACTTATAAATCGCATTCGACAAATGCGACTTAAAGGCCCCAAGTATATAAGGCCTCCCACCTTGTCTTAAATCATTTCCTCTTCATTTTATTCCTGAGAACGAACAAAAATAGTAAGGGACGAAGGGTCTGATTAAATATTCATTCGATTACACCGTCAAACACCGTCCAAACTCAAATTAACTTTGGGTAGCGAAGTATAAAGCTGCAGGGAACATTCCTACGGAGTTAGTTTCGCGAAATTCGGCCAGCGAATCATCATCACGCCGAGCCAAGGTAAGTGGAATTTCTCCAAACTAGTGTTAATATACTTCTAGCAAAGTGAGTATTTCTCCCTTCTAGACTTCCGAGAAATAGCGAGTTTTTGGCCGTTCTTCGATAAGTCGAAGAACAGGCAGTAGGTATACCCCTAAATATGGTTTCTTTCCAAATAATAGTAGAATTAATCCTATTCTTTCATGAATATAAATACAGTTGGAAGAAATAGCTGAACATTAGCTGAGCTGTGCCAGTTAATTAGAAAGTCGCCAAGCGAGGTATGTAAACCCAGTTTCTTCGACAAGATAGTAATTCTAGTATAGTAAAATAGAATAAATTCCAGAAGAACGTTTCAAAGCCGAGTATTATGCCCAGTGTGAATTCAGTAAGCATGCTTGAATAATTATTATGTCATATTCAGAATAAAAGTCGGTAAATTAGTATCAGACAGCCAGATATTATTCCAGACTCAGTATAACTCAGTATCAGATTTAGTATAATTCAGCAAGGGATTCAGAATAGAATATCAGAACATGGAAAGTATTATCAGATTTAATATATATGTTATATGTGATTATTGTTATTTGTAGAGACCTGATTGTTCTAGTTGGGCACCTTTAGAGCTTCCTTGCCGCCCCAGGGTTAATAGCTGTGTCGAATCGCCCGCCAGAGGGTGAGGATACGTCATTCCAAGGAGTGGCATGTCGTCCACCAGAGGACGAAGATGGGATACAGCATTCCCCATAGCAGGCTGATCAACATTATAGCATATCCCTGTCGAGCACTTGCGCCCAGGGCACAGATTACAGATTACAGAAGATCTCAGATTACAGTTTACAAGAGTCCTCCAGATTCAGATACAGCTATAGTTAGGGGCCCAGAGAGCCCAAGTTGCATACCCAGGGGGTCGGCAGGATGCTCATAGTTACTAGATGAGTGGAGTGAATTATTTTTTTTGGATGGCGACCCCGGTAGGGGTATATAGATTGCATGTTGATTGGTACCTTCCGGCTTATGGGGGCTGGTATAGGTTCTTGTATGCTATATGTGTTATTTATTAAATTGATAGATAGAAGGACGCCGCGTTGACAGGTATGATTCTCACCTTCTCTTCAGTACAGTTAAGCTTAGTTTAGATTCTGCCATCCCAAACAGTCTTAGCCATCTTCTGTTATTCAGTAACTATCATTTACTGTCTATTTTCAGTTATGTTAAGTTATTTCTTTGCATACTCGGTACCAGTGGTACTGACGCCCGTTTGGGGGTGCTGCATTACTTGCCTGCAGGTACTCATAGACGAGGATCCGATCCCTCGTAATTCCAGCCAGCACACAGAGTCATCAGCTCCTGTCATCCGGAGCTTGACAGCTAGAGGTTTATTTCTTTTCTTTTGTTGTACAGTACGGGTAGGTTGTGGCCCTGTCCCGACCATTTTATCAGTATTTTTAGAGGCTTGCAGATTGTATATTCCCTGTGGTTAGTTGTACCGGTCGTGTGAGGCGGTGTCTATGTTTTAGTTTGTTTATGATGGCCGTGTGGGGCCTTATTCAGTTAATAGTTGGTGACCATGCCGGTCACAGAGTAGTTTAGCATTTGATTCAGCATTTCAGTGAAACTAGTCAGCATGGTGGCCTTGTCGACCCGCATAAATTCCTTTATACTACTGTTGTTCTGGTTAGCTGTTGTCGTCTTACAGGTGGCTATAGGCTTAGTCGACCGGAGGCTGTATTTACAGTCGTTATATAGCCTGTTGGTTCCATGAACCTAGAGTTAGAGCCAACCTGGCACCAGAAGTGCTTAGGCTTAGTAGTCCAGCAGTCCAGGTCTTAGTAGGGCACCAGGTTCCAGTCATGCCTCCCAAGGTGGGGTGTAACAATCTTGGTATCAGAGCAGGTCGTATCCCAGAGAGTCTGCAAGCCGTTCTAAGTATCGTCTTGTCTATGGATGTGTTGTGCACCACATACCATAGGTAGGAGGTTGCAAGGCATGATAGGATGGTTACTCTTTCTTCATAATTAGTCGTGCCATAGAGCAGTACAGTATAGGGTTGAGTCCCTAAAACTTATCATACTCTTTGTTTACAGATAAAATGGCAGACCAGCAACATCCTGTCACTGGTAGAAGACTGGATACCGCAGTAGGAGAAGGCACCAGCAGGATGCCTCAGCCTCACTTAGAATCAGCCCGATCTGAGGGCGATATAGAGGCGTCATCTCGACCTTCACAGCAGTCCCCACCCCACCAAGAGCCACTCGGGACGACATTACCTCTGACAGTTCCTGTACCTACACCATCCAGCCAGGAAATTCAAAGTGCAGTAGTTATGTTGGCACAAATAATGGCTACTCAGCGCCAGTCAATGCCACCCGTAACAGTAGAGTCATCAGGTGGGCTTGGCAGTTCGAGGGTCCGAGAATTTTTGGCACTAGGTCCCCCACAATTCATAGGGTCGGATCAAGCAGAGGACCCCCAAGACTTCCTAGATCAGATGCAGAGAATCTTTCGAGTCATGCATGTGACATCTACAGAGTCGGTTGAGTTAGCAGCATTCCGGCTGCAGGATATTGTTGTGTTGTGGTATGAGAGTTGGGAAAGGTCATGAGGGAGAGATGTTGCCCCTCGACCTGGTCCAGCTTTTCAGAGGCTTTCCTGGACCGTTATCTTCCACGAGAAAGCCGACAGGCTCGGATGGACCAGTTTTTGCACTTGGAGCAGGGGGCGAGAAGTGTATGAGAGTATGCCTTGTAGTTCGATTCCTTGGCCCGCTATGCTCCAGCCTTTGTGGATACCATGCCATCTAGTGTCCACCGGTTTATTATGGGTCTGAAGCCATAATATATTGAGGCATGCATGACAGCTACGCTGCGGGAAGATATGGATATTGCTCGGGTGCAGGCCTTTGCCCAGACTATTGAGGGTCTTAAACAGCGACAATAGGATAGCAGACAAATAAATCAGTAATAGCACCATAAGGATAGATCATATGAGATACAGGGGAAGATTTGGAGAGGGCCAAGGCCACGGTTGTAAGATAGACCACCTAGATCCCCGCTTCCATCACAGCAGCAGAGGGGTAGATTTGGTCGCCAGGGACAGACAGAGTCCGGCGGGAGTTCTCGAATGGTAGATTCACCCCAGTAGAGGAGGGCAGAGCAGAGCAGGTACACACCCCCACCTTGCCCTATTTACAGCCGACCCCATACTGGAGCTTGCAGATATGGCTCCACAGGGTGTTATATATGCGGGCAGTGTGATGAGAGACTATCCAGCCAGGGTCAGGGTAACCGAGATAGACAGGACAGGGCGTCAGCAGGGCCGCGAGCTCCAGCAGCCTCTATTGGGCGTAGGCCCTCAGTCCCAGCAGGTAGGGACCGAGGCAGATCAGGGGCCTCGAGTTCAGGTATGGGCCCAAGCCGTACCTATGCATTACCAGGGAGGCAGGACTCAGAGGTGTCTCCAGATGTGGTAACAGGTATGATGACTATTTGCTCTCACCCTGCTTATGTATTGATTGATCCAGGATCTACTTTGTCCTACGTTACCCCATTTGTGGCTCGAAAGTTTAGTGTTGTACCAGAGTTGCTTCAGCAACCCTTTTCAGTATCTACACCAGTCGGTGACTCCATCATAGCTAGAAGGGTGTATCGAGGGTGTACAGTAGAGGTTTTTGATCGTCAGACCATAGTAGATCTAGTAGAATTAGAGATGATTGATTTCGATGCCATTATGGGTATGGATTGGTTAGTGTCGTACTATGCCAATGTAGAATGTTGGACCAAGACGGTCCAATTCCACTTTCCAAGGGAGGCAGTACGAGAATGGAAGGGCAGTACAGCTACGCCAAAAGGTAGGTTTATTTCCTACCTTCAGGCAAGGAAGTTGATAGCCAAGGGATACATTTTCCACATAGTCAGAGTCCAAGATGTGCGGGTAGAGCCTCCGACTCTCCAGTCTATTCCAGTGGTTAATGAATTCCTCGACGTATTCCCAGATGAGCTACTTGGTATTCCCCCAGAAATAGAAATAGATTTGCAATTGATTTGCTACCAGGAACTCAGCCCATATCGATCCCTCCGTATCGTATGGCTCCTGCTGAACTCAAAGAACTAAAGGAGAAACTGAAGGATCTTTTAGATAAGGGCTTTATTAGGCCGAGTACTTCACCTTGGGGTGCAACGGTTCTGTTTGTGAGAAAGAAGGATGGCTCCCTCAGCATGTATATAGACTATCGGCAGTTGAACAAGGTTACAGTCAAGAATTAGTATCCGCTTCCCAGAATAGATGATTTGTTTGATCAGTTACAGGTGGCCAAATATTTCTCCAAGATTGACTTACGTTAATCTATATTTTATAAATTTAACTATTTTTGCAAACATAATATTTTTTTCATCAAACAGTTTGGAACCATTTATGGGGATAGGAAATTATGACATTATTTTGATTTGTTGTTTCAACTCTTTGCTGGGTCATCAGATCTTACCTACTGAAAAATCACTACCATGTTTGGAACACTACATAATAGCCCAGCCATCGACGATCGACACAATAACATGTTTGCTACAGGTTTGCCTAATCTTTGGTACCATTGAACTTGCAGGTCCTAGAGCACTCAGAGGAGCATGAACGTGGGAGAGCGGATAATCAGATCTCCTCACAAGAAGATATCAAAAGAGAATATGCAAGAGGATATCAAACTCCAAACAAAGAAAGCAATATTGATGATGGGTACCATAGAAATCGGTACCGCCCACAAAGGGGCCAATGCCATCACCCAAGAGTAATGGGGCGTATCAAAGAAAAGGTTTTGTGCTAAAGGAAGCTATGGTAGGGATGATAAATGCTCAGAACGCCTTCTTGACATAGATGGAAGACACTATTGGGACCTTTACTGACAACGTTACTGGAGCTAACGCACCATCTAGACGAAAAGCGACTGGAACACCAATGAACATCTCAGCCAACTCGGTGGGATGGGGTTCCTCGATAATTTGAGTGATGGCATAAATAGGTCAGGAGCAACGTAGGAGCTGGTAAACCCATTCAGGGTGAATATTATTAGCTCCATTCACGAGGTCCACTTCATAATGGATTAGATTCAGGGACCCTACTAATCTTCAGGAGGATATATACTAAGAAATAATCTTATCTACCCTTCAATCCAAGTGTGGCTACAACACTAACCCCAACTATTCAAGATTTTGAGTCTCCCAAAATAAGGTGGAACTATAGATCCACGGTGGCATATAAGACTTGCATAATCAGTATCAACAAGAACGATTTGCTGCCAGGCTAGATTGAATTTGTGATGCTCAAGAAGTTTGGTCAAATACTAAAAAAGGGAGAATTAACTTGGTATGCTTTACCAACCTGAAAATTCTATTCACTCTTATGCTATGCTTACTCATAAAGGCTCATGCTTAAGCGACAAAGGTTGAAACTCACGAAAAGGATGGAATCAAGATAAAGCAATGTGAGGGAGAATCATTCCGAATCTTTGTAGAAAGATTCCAATGAGAGAGAATGATGTTGCCTACCATAATGTAAGATTTGGATGTAACCACATTTACTAACGACTTGAACACAAACATAGCTGACACTTTTTGTAAACTAAAGGAGAGCCTAAGGGAGTTTCCGGCTAAAATTTGAAACGAGGTACATTAAAGGTGCATGGCCAAAAAGAGGGTCAAGGAAGACAGAAAGATTTTAGAACCAGTTGAAGTTAAGGTCGTATCCAGGATAGTCGTAGAAATGTCAAGGATTTCAGTTAAAGGAATTAAAGGGACCGGTCGAACCATATTCATCCTACTATCAAATAGGAGGAAGATATGGGTTGAGTTGAGTAGAAGTAACCAAGTATTGGTAAAGAAAGATGTGGCAGGATCTTTCAGGGAAACATCGAGGGATCAGGGGGTATCAAAACACTCTGCGTAAACTACAACATCAAACTCGTCGACCTTGTCTTGGCCTTTAAAAAATATTAAAGAAACTCATTTTCCTAAAGAGATTCATTCTGAACTGAGCATGAGATATATGGACTTATGGTGTGACTACCATAACACCCTCGGGCATTCTACCAGTAATTACAAGCATTTGCAAATTGAAGTTGCACGATTTCTCAGGGATAGGTACTTTGAGGAGTTCCTTGGTGATCGGGCCAAGCTTAACCTCAACAAGAACTAGGAGGCAAAACATCAAAAAATTCACCATCTGCTGATACAATTCACATAATCTTTGGGGGAGAAACAACCGGTGATGTCACTTACTCGGTGACCAAAAAGGCTAAAGTCTTTGTCTCCACTGGTAAGAGGGTCAATGAATATCAAAAATATGATTCAATCAACTTTGCCGGGAAGGATTGTGATGGCCTCACATTTTCTCATAATGACGCACTAGTAATATATCTTCATGTATTAATCCAGGTAGCTAGACCAATATCATCTAAATATGGGTCCTAATGCAACTGACAAACAAAATAAACCCCATCATGAAACTATTGGCCGACTTCAACATGTTTAGTGAATTAACCCAAAGAAAGATCAAATTAACGACTCACACTGAGAGAGTCATCCAAGAAACACTGTTTTGACATCACGACTAGAGATATGTCATGTAACATCATCTTAGGGAGATCCTAGATACACTATATGCGGGCGGTCCTTCTAACTTCTCACTAGGTTATAAGATTTCCCACCTCTTAAAGGGTAAGGGAAATTGAAGGAGACTCACCCATAGTTTGGGAGATGAATGCCCTGGCCATAGAAACCAAGAACAATAAAATAAACCTTAAAGTTAAATAGTAAGAACTTCTGCGTATGGATGAACTAGAATAAGAAATAGAGCAATCGTATAAAACAAATTCAAAGAATAAGAACAAGAACAACTGCATGTGTCAATAGTGTTCAAAGCTCCAAAAGATGTAGACATCGCCAAAACAATGATAGAGGAACTTGAGGAAGTCATCCTCTTTGTAGACTTCTCAAAGAAAAAGTTATATATGAGTTTGGATCTCGCCTCTGAACTCAAACTCAAACTCAAACTTAATGAATTTTTGAAAGCTAATGTGAATTGTTTTGCTTGGTCCTATTTAGACATAAGAGGTATACTGCTTGAAGTATCAATCCACAAGATTCGTGTGGATCCAAACCATCCTCTAGTGAAGAAAAGAAAGCAACCGCTCTCCTTTGCCCGCAACCAATTCATCAAGGAGGAGGTAAATAAATTGCTTAAATTAGGATCCATTCAAAAAATGCGATACTCGAATTGGATAGCTAATATACTAGTTGTACTTACAAATCTTAAAAAACTTAGGATGTGAATAGATTTCAAAGATCTAAATAAGGAATTTCCAAAAGACTATTCCCCCTGTCCCATTAATCAAACGATTGATGATATGATAGAGCACAAGTTATTCGGCTTTTTAGACGCCTACTCTGAGTGTAATCCAATTAAGTTGGACTCGAGGATCAGGACAAAACTTTGTTTGTTATGGAGTACAACACCTACTATTATAATGTCATGCCTTTTGGGCTAAAAAATGTTAGAGCTACTTATCAGAGGCTAGTGACTAAAATGTTTGAGAAACAAATAAGTAATATGGAGGTTTACATTGATGACATGCTTGTTAAGTCTCAAAAAATAGAGAACCATTTGGAACACTTGTAGAAAACCTTTGACATACTATGAAAGTACAATATAAAATTAAACCCGGAGAAATGCATTTTTGGGGTTGGGTTAGGGAAGATTTTTGGGTTCTTAATTTCAAATAGGAGAATCAAAGTAAATTCAGATAAGATGAAAGGAATTAAAGAGATACCAGCCGTACTCGGGAACCCAAAGGCACCGAGAGATTGGCCATATTAGGAAGGTCGATAGTAAGGTCCTCAAAATGAAGTCATAGATTCTTCAACCAATTAAATAAAAAGAACAACTTCGAATTAATGTCAGAAAGACAATAAGAATTAAGGGACCTCAAAAAATATTTATCAATCTCCTCTTCATGGCAAAACCAAAAATTGGGGAGCAACTACTCCTATACCTGCCCGAGGCCGAGGTTGTAGTAAGTGTTGTATTGGTTCATAAAGAAAAAATGTATGCAATCTCCTATTGACGTATATCAGTAAAATAATTCTGGATGCTGAGACTTGGTACTCACATCTGAAAAAGTTGGCCTTAGCACTCGTCACGATCGCTCGTAAGCTCAAATATATTTCGAATGTCATCCAGTTAGCATCGTGTCAATTTTCCCACTGAGGAGCATCTTAGATGAGTCAAAGCTCTCAGGGCTACTGGCCAAGTGGTCAGTAGAAATAAGTGAGTATGACATAACATATCGCCACTGGACTTGCCATCAAGTCGCAAGTCTTAGCTGACTTTGAGGTGATTTTAGCCCGAGCATGTTCCCAGATGCAGAGAAAGAGGTAATATTGGCCTCTAGGACCGCCTAGGATATAGACCCTATATATATATATATATATATATATATATATATATATATATATATATACACCGGATGAATTGCCGAGTAAATAGATCAGATCCGGACGCGGCTGTTGCTCCGCGGCGATACGGACTCGACCCGCTCCTACCCACTCCGGGGTACCAAGTAGCTCCCCGGGGGAACGAAGCTGGTCCATCGAATCAGCCGTACTCAAAGGCGAGGGGCTCCAAAAGTGGATGTGATCGGCCTTTTACGGCTTGGAATTCCTATTGTATAGAATAAATGTATTTATATATATATATATATATATATATATATATATATATATATATATAGTTCTTCTAATATAAAAGGTACCGATTTTGGTATAGTCTAGGTCACTCCATCCATTGAGACAATCGAGAATGTTATAAATGTATTTCTTTAACTAACAATGAGTCCGTGATTATAGGTATGAAGTAGGCACGTGGACTTGAATCCAAGATTGTGGAGGTGATAAGTGACACAAAACTTGTGGTCAACCAAGTCTATGGTATTATGAGCTAAGGATGAACGAATGCAGAGGTATCAGATCAAGGTTAGAACCTTATTATCTCGATACAAAATTAGAAGTTGAGATAGATCCCCCTAGAAAAAAATATGGAAGAAGGCGCTCTAGCTGACCTCAGATCTTCAACTGTGGTTTCAGGGTTAGGAACGGATGTTATCATACAACTTCTTAACTCCGCCCAGGACTCAAGTCCAACTGAGGTAAACTCCACAAGTCTAACTTGGAACTGATATAATGACATTATGGACTATTTGCATAATGGTACCTTTCCCAAAGATAGCAAAGTATCTCAGGCCCACAGAACTACAGCAACGCGTTATTTCCTAGTCAAAGGACAATTATACTAGAGGTCTTCTCTGTCATGCCCCATCTTGGGAGGCATGACTGACACCTAGTGCAACACTAGGACCTGGGCTGACCTAGATGGGCATAAGCACCTCTGGTGCCTGCCAGTTACACAGAATCAAGAAAACAAGCAGCTATATCTCGGCTCTAAAACATAGCCTCGGGCCGACAATGCCATGCCCCACACTGGGAGGCATGACTGACACCTAGTGTCACACTAGGTCTGAACTAGTCTAACTAGACTGGTGCACTACCGGTGTACATCGACACTCAATTCAAGAAACCAACGAGCTATATCTCGGCTGTAACTACAGCCCTGGCCGACAAGGCCACCTATAGAAGAAGACAGCTAACTAGAACAACACAATAACAGGGATCCTATGCGGGCCGACAAGACCATCATGTTGTCTAGTTATAACCAAAATGTAAATCAGGCGCTAAACTACGCTATGGCCGACAAGGCCACTATATAACAGCTAAGCAAGGCCCCACACGACCATCACAGGAAATAAAGCACACATGGTCCCCACACGGCCAATAGCAAACTAACCACAACAAATATGCAATAGTCTGCAAGCCTCTAGGAATGGTATAATGGCCGGGATAGGGCCCCGACCTATCCAAAATCTATACATCAAAAGTGAACCTCGTCTAACTTTCAACTCTGGAGGGAAGAAGCTGAATAAACTATTGACCTCAACTGAAGGCTAGGAACATCCCGAACCATGTCTATCTGCACCTGCAGGCAAGTAATGCGGCGCCCCGAGTGGGAGCCAGTACAACATGTGCCTAATATATAAGGCAAGAAGACAATAACTGACTGAAAGCGAGTAAAACCGTAGTAATCAAAGAAGAGAGTAAGAGTTTAACCTGAGTACCTTCCTTTTCTGAAATATTTAAACAATAAGTCTACCTATATGCAAACAAGAACCTAACCGAGCCCCCATAAGCCTAGAAGGTACAAACAACATAGAAAAACCTACCTTGGCCCCCATAAGCCTCGGCAGGTACAAACAAGGTATACTTCTACTGATTGGCTACTAAAACTAAAAGCAAACTATAACTCTGGGCTACTCGTTCTCTAAATACACGTCTGAGCCTAATAGGCTGCAGCGGCTGTATTTGTGTTTGAACTGTTTGGCAGTGTGACTAGACCCCGAGCCTTGGCTCGATTATGTGTCATAATGTAACCACTGATAGCTGGACCCTGGGCCTTGGCACGACTATGGGTCGTAATGCAACTGTTGTATCTGGATCTCGAGCCTTGGCTCGACTATGGATCACGATATGACTACTGTAACTGTGCCCTGATCCTTTGCTCGACTATGGGCTGTAATGTAATCTCTAGTAACTGGACCTCGGGCCTTGGCCCGACTGTGGGTCATAATGGAACTACTATGACTAGGCCCCGAGCCTTGGCTCGACTATGGGCCATAATGTAAGCTCTGAAACTGGATATGGTCCTCACGGCCTTACTCTGGTCCCTTGGACATCATACTTCTTTTGTGAATATAACTCTATAGGCAACAACACTCAAACCCCAAATACGATACACTACAAGCGAACTGACTAGGGTTGACAGAAGTTACTATTTATCATTACTAACTCAATTTATTCATAACAGCTAACCCTAATAGGTGTACTCGGTAATACTATAGGAATACGTGTCGTACTAACTTTACGACGAACATAACTTTTCGAAAGAATAGCCTTACATACCTCGAGTATTGATTTCCTGTCTAACTGGCGAGTTTTAATCCGTATTCAACAGCCCTTTCCAACTGTAATCGTATTACTGGGAGAATAAGACTAATTTCAGTACTAAATTTGGCGAAAACGATAACTTTACATATAAATATGAACTATATTTCAACTTAATAGAACACGGTCAAAAACTCATAATTTCTCGAAAGTCTAGAAGGGAGAAATGCTTACTTGAAGCCTGTGATCGTATAGAAATTAGTTTGGAGCAATACCAATAACTTTGGCTCGGCAGTGTTACGATTTGTCGGGCGAATTTCGTGAAAATAACTCTATAGCAATGCTCCCTGTAGCCTTAAACTTCAATACCCAAAGTTAATTTCAATTCAAGTGGCGTTTGCTAGCGTAATCGTACGAAAACTCACTAATCTCTTCGTTCTCTCTCAAGTCTGGCCGTGGAAATATTTGAAAATGTGATTTCAATTGAATAGAGGACCTTATATGTATATACTAGGGTGGTGGTAGGGAGGTGCCTCGTTCCACTCAACGCGGCATCCTTGCCCTGCGTCGCGCCCCTCAACGCTCCAAGGGGCCGGCACGCCGCGCTGCCCAAAGCTCTAGGGTGCTGGCACGTCACGCTGGCCCTTGCGGCCTAGCCTCGTCGACCTGACTTTCGGGGTTTCCTACACGCATCGCATATTCCTTATTTATCATAATTCCATGCGTACGTTTATGAGTTACTAACTTTTACGGGGTGGAACATCCTTCCCCTCTTAGGAAAATTCGTCCTCGATTGTTTGCTCCAACTTGTAGGAGTTTAACTTTTTTAACTTTTATTCTGGAAAAATTTCGACAGAGTCTCCCCTATAATATGGACTACCGAAAAACCCTAAAACACAGAAAAGTCCAATACAGGTAGAACACATGAGACTATAGCAACTCTTTCTTAACAGAATGGCAGTTAACTGAACAGTATCAATAACATGAATCATAAACAACGGCTGAATCAACAACCCTACCTTAACTACATAATCGGAACTAATCCCAGAATAGATGAGAATATCTAGATCTCACGTCGTCCTTAGCTTCCCAGGTCATTTCTTCTTTATTTCTATTTCTCCACAATAATTTAACTGAGGTAACATCTTTGGTTCTCAACTTGAGAACTTGCTGATCTAATATGGTTATAGGAACCTATTCATAGGCTAGTTTCTCAGTGACCTGGACGTCCTCAACTGGCACAACACGGGATGGATCCCCTATACACTTCCACAACATCGATACATGAAAGACCGGGTGAACAGATTCCAACTCTAAAGGCAAATCTAACTGGTATGCCACCTGGCCTATTCTCCGGAGGATTTGATATGGCCTAATAAATCTTGAGCTAAGCTTACCTTTCTTGCCAAATCTCATTACGCCTTTCATCGGCGATACCTGGAGGAATGCCCATTCACCAACATCAAATTCTAAGTATCTACGATGGACATCAGAATAGGACTTTTGACGACTCTGCGCTGCCAACAAGCATTCTCTGATAAGTTTTACCTTCTCCTCTAATTGGTGGATCATGTCTGGCCCAATTAGTTCTGATTCTCCTACCTCAAACCAACCAACTAGGGACTTACACTCTTGCCCATATAAAGCCTCGTACGATGCCATCTGAATTGCCAAGTGATAACTATTATTATAAGCAAACTCAATAAGCGGTAAATGTACATCCCAGCTACCCCCGAAGTCGAGCACATACGCCTGTTGCATATCCTCGAGCGACTAAATTGTATGTTCTGCCTGCTCATCTGTTTGAGGATGGAATGCTGTACTCAAATTGACTTGTGTTCCCAATCCTTTCTGGAATGACTGCCAGAATCTAGCTGTAAATTGTGCTCCTCTGTCAGAAATAATAGATATTGGAACACCATGTAGTCTAACTATTTCTCTAATATATAACTCGGCATAGTCCTTGGCTGAAAAAGTAGTCCTGACTGGCAGAAAATGAGCTGACTTTGTTAACTATCGACAATCACCCAGATGGAGTCAAACCTGAGCCTGGTGCGAGGTAGTCCTGTCACAAAGTCCATATTAATTTCCTCCCACTTCCACATAGGTATAGCTATTTCCTGAGTTAGGCTGCCGGGTTTCTGATTCTCGGCCTTCACCTTTTGGCAATTAGGGCACTGCGCTACAAATTTGACTATAACTTTCTTCATTCCAGGCCACCAATATATATCCTTTATGTCGTGGTACATCTTTATCGAACCTGGATGAAGAGAATAACAAGATTAGTGCACCTATGCAATAATCTACTGGCGGAGTCCTGCTACGTCCGGGATGCAGAGATGACCACTGTATCTCAAAACTCCATCTCCGACTATCTCAAAAACTAATACTTCACCTTGCTAAACTTTATCTCTGAGTTGTGCTGAGTGAGAATCTTCATATTTCCTCTCTTTTACCTCTACTACTAGGGACGACACTGTTGTATTCTGAATTATGGCTCCTTTATCCTCTGTATCAACTACTCGAACCGCTAAACTGGCTAGCCGGTGCAACTCTCGGGCCATTTCCCATTGTTCCGGCCTCGAATATGCCAAACTGCCCATAGATCGGTGGCTAAGGGCATCTGCCAAAATATTAGCAAGATGTTCACATCATAATCTTCCAACAATTCGAACCAACGGCGTTGTCGCAAATTCAACTCTTTCTATGTGAAAATGTACTGAAGGATTTTGTGGTCAGTAAAAATATCCACATGCACCCTATATAAGTAATGTCTCCATATCTTTAAAGCATGAACCACTGCAGCTAACTCCAGATCGTGGGTGGGATAGTTCTTCTCATGTTTACTCAACTGCCTCGAAGCATAAGCAATTACCTTATCATGCTGCATCAGAACACATCCTAACCCAATGCCTGAAGTGTTACAATACACCGCATAACCCTCTGAACCTTCTGGCAAAGCTAACACTGGTGTTGATGTTAATCTGTTTTTCAATTCCTGGAAACTTTACTCATAGGCTTCAGTCCACTGAAACTTGGCTGCTTTCTGAGTCAATTTAGTCAATGGTGTTGACAGAGTAGAAAACCCTTCCACGAACCTTTTGTAATATTTGGCTAACCCCAAGAAACTGTGAACCTCTATTGGGGTCGTGGGCCTAGGCTATGTTTTCACTGCGTCAATTTTCTGCGAATCGACCTGGATACCGGCCTCTGATACAATGTGACCCAAGAAAGCTATAGAATTCAACCAGAACTCACATTTAGAGAAGTTTGCGTACAACTGGTGGTCTCTGAGGATTTGGAGTATTGTTCCTTAATGACCTTTATGCTTTGTTTCTAAGCACGAGTAGACTAAAATATCATCAATGAACACTATTACAAATATGTCCAAATACGGCTTGAAGATGCTATTCATTAGGTCCATGAACACTACTGACACGTTAGTCAATCCGAAGGACATAACAAGAAATCAAAGTGGCCATACCTGGTTCTGAAAGCTATCTTCGAGATATCTTTCTCCCAAACTCAAACCTGGTGGTACCCGAATCTTAAATCAATTTTAGAAAAGTATTTCTCCCCTTGCAGCTGGTCAAACAAATCATCTATTCTTGAAGGAGGATATTTATTCTTAACAGTAACTTTATTCAATTGCCAGTAGTCTATGCACACGCGTAGGGAACCATCTTTCTTTCTTACAAACAAAATTGGCGCACCCGACGGTGACGTACTGAATCTGATGAAACCTTTGTCTAATAGATCTTTCAGCTGTTCTTTCAATTCTCTAAGCTCTGCAGGTGCCATTCTATACGGGGGGATAGATATCGGATGAGTATCTGGTAGAAAATCTATAAAGAAGTCTATTTCCCGTTCTTGGGGAATATCAGAAAGTTCATCCGGAAACACATCTGGGAAATCATTAACAAATGGGATAGACTGGAGAGTCGGGGATTCTACTTGCACATCCCAAACCCTGATAATATGGTAAATACAACCCTTTGCTATTGTTATACCCCGTAGGTTTCTAGCATTTAGTCGACCTATTCGCATGTTGGTTGAGAGTTTTAGAATGTCATACATGCGAGAAAAGGGCCCGAGGAAAGGCAGAACAAGTGCCAAGTTGGAATTTCGCAAGAGGAGGCCGAACTGCGCTGCCCAAAAGGGTAAAGTGGCACGGAGCTGGGGCCTCCGCGTTAGCCAATGTGGCACGTAGCCAAAACGGCGTGTTGGCCAGCGTGCCACGTTGCCATGTATTTTGTTGCAAGTATATAAAGGGCCTCACCTTCAACTTTAAGTCATTTGTCCATGTTTAAACGACCAGAGAGGGAGAGAGACGAAGGGTTCCTATAAATATTCGTTCGATTACGCCGTCAAATGCAGTCCAAACTCGAAATAACTTCGAGTAGCGAGGTATTGAGCTGCAGGGAGCATTCCTACGGAGTTAGTTTCGTGAAATTCGACCGGCGAATCGCCGTCTCACCGAGCTAAGGTAAGTGGAATTGCTCCAAATTAGTGTCAATATACTCCTATCCCCAAAGTAAGTATTTCTCCCTTCTGGACTTCCAAGAAATAGCGAGTTTTCGGTTGTTGTTCGATAAGTAAAAGTTTGGGCTATATAGATATTCAAGTAGTGTTTTCTTCTAGAATATTGATGAATTTAGTTCTAATTGCTATAAATATGAATGCAGTTGGAAGAAATAGCTGGATATTGGCCGAGCTACACCAGTTAGCCAAGGAGTCAATAACTGAGGTATGTAAAGCTAGTTTCTTCGGCAAATTAGTAATTCTAGCATAGTAAAATAGAGTAATTCCAGAAGAAAGTTTCATAAGTCGAGTATTATGCCCAGTGTGAATTCAGTAAGCATGTCTGAGTTATTATACCATATGCAGAATAAAAGTCAGTAAATTAGTAGCAGACAGCGAGATATCATTCCAGACTTAGTATAACTCAGTATCAGATTCAGTTTAATACAGCAAGAGATTCAGAATAGAATATCAAGATCACGAACATTATTATCAGATTTATTATACATGTTATATGTGATTGTTGTTGCTAGTAGAGACATGATTATTTTATGTGGGAACCCTTAGAGCTTCCTTGCCGCCCCAGGGTTAATAGTTGTGTCAAATCGCTCTCCAGAGGGTGAGGATACGTCACTCCAAGGAGTGACATGCCGTCCGCTAGAGGACGAAGATGGGATGCAGCATTCCCTATAGCAGGCTGATCAGCATTATAGCATACCCCTGTCGATCGCTTGCGCCCAGGGCATAAATTACAGATTACAGATCACAGATTTCAGATTACAGTTTACAGGAGTCCTTTGGACTCAGATACAGCTATAGTCAGGGGCCCAGAGAGCCCAAGTTGCATACCTAGGGGGGCGGTGGGATGCTCATAGTTACTAGATGGCCCAGAGATCCCAAGTTGTATGCTATATGTGTTATTTATTAAATTGATAGATAGAAGGATGTCGCATTGACAGGTATGATTCTCACCTTCTCTCCAGTACAGTTAAGCTTAGTTTAGATTCTGCCATCCCAGACAGTCTTAGCCATTTTCTATTATTCAGTAACTATCAGTATTACTATCTATTTTCAGTTATGTTTAGTTATTGCTTTGCATACTCAGTACCAGTGGTACTGAAACCCGTTTGGGGGCGCTGTATTACTTGCCTGCAGGTACTCATAGACGAGGAACCGATCCCTCATAATTCCAGCCAGCACACAAAGTCTTCAGCTCCTGTCATCCGGAGCTTGACAGCTAGAGGTTTATTCCTTTTCTTTTGTTGTACAGTACAGGTAGGTCGGGGTCCTGTCCTGACCATCTTATCAGTATTTTTAGAGGCTTGCAAATTGTATATTCCCTGTGGTTAGTTGTACCGGTCGTGTGAGGTCGTGTCTATGTTTTAGTTTATTTATGATGGTCGTGTGGGGCCTTATTCAGTTAATAGTTGGTGAACTTGCCGGTCACAGAGTAGTTTAGCATTTGATTCAGCGTTTCAGTGAAACTAGTCAGCATGGTGGCCTTGTCGGTCCGCATAGGTTCCTTTATACTACTATTGTTCTGGTTAGGTGTTGTTGTCTTACAGGTGGCTATAGGCCTAGTCAGCTGGAGGCTGTATTTATAGCGTTTATATAGCCCGTTGGTTCCATGAACCCAGAGTTAGAGCCAGCCTGGCACCAGAAGTGCTTAGGCTCAGTAGTCCAGCAGTCCAGGTCTTAGTAGGGCACCGAGTGCCAGTCATGCCTCCCAAGGCAGGGCGTGACAGGTGGCTACTATCGCCAGACCTTTGGTGGCCATAATCAGATTGACCCTTTCTAGCCCGCTTGTGCTCCCACTCCATATCCTTCAACTTTTCTACCTCAATCTACTGGGCGTGAATGATGAGGCTGGAGAGGTCAATGTCCTTAATGAGCATCGCAGTCCTACACTCCTTAAGTACTAGGTTTGATACTCCATTGACAAATTTGAGCATGAGAACCCTTGGCTCGTCTACCATCTCCAGAGCATACCTCGACAACCGAGTGAACCCCAACGCATACTCCTCCACCGTTCGGTTACCCTGCTTTAAGTTCATGAACTCTGCGATCTTCTCCTCCCTCAACTCCCAAGGGAAAAATCTGTCTAGAAATGTTGTGGAATACTCATCCCACTCTACTGGTTCTGCTCCTACTGGTCCCCTTCCTTTCATTGGTCATACCAAATCTGAGCCACCCCTTTCAACTGGTAGGCAGCCAGATCAGCACTCTACGCGGAACTAACACCCATAATCTGGGTGATCTTCCGCACCTCATCCACAAACTCCTGCTGGTCCTCTCCCACCTTGGATCCATGAAAATCTAGAGGGTTCATTCGGGTAAAGTCTCGAACCCTAGCAACTGCTGCGGACCCATTTGTATTCATCGAAACCACCTGCTGCTTCACTTGGTTAGTCACCATCTGAGCCAGCAGCTGAGTTGCTGCTCAGAATTCTGTTGAGGACACTTGGTTGTCCATAGAGGGTACTGGAGTTGGTGGGGCAGGTCGCCAGCCCTCCTTCTATTTCCTCATTTTGGAGGCATAGTTTCACTGAAACAAATAGAGCATGAGTTAGGAGAACGTTTTTGGGATTAAACCTCAACGCACGATAAGGAGTATGAATAAAGGGGAGTTTTTATAATAACGTCTTGCAGCCTCCCCATCATAAGTGTGGCGCACTTCACACCCATGAAAAGGACTTTACTCAACGCAGCTTTCAGACATCCTAGGATACACTAAACCTAGTGCTCTGATATCAAGTTTGTCACGACCCGAGTTTATACCCTGGACGAGACATGGTACTTAGTGCCACAAGTAACCCCAAGATGACCCATTGTCTAACATTACACGGGTAAAGTGAGTAAACATAAGAAGAAGCTTTAAAAATACAATAATTCAAGAATTACTTATTAGACAAGAGTCAATATATCAAAAGAACCAATACTACATAACTGTGTCTGAAAGCCAACTACTAACTGACAAGTTGCTAGTACAAGCCCCTAGCTAACTCTAAAATCTGTATAAATAATAACTAACTGAAAACAAATATCGTCTTCAAAAGATGAGGACTTACTAAACACTTCTACTAATATCATCTGAGGAAACTACGGACGATGTTGGGACTGAGAACCTGTGTCTGTATCATAATATGATACATCATGAAAAGTATGCATCAGTACTTCAAATGTACTGAGTAAGTGAGAGATAAAAATAAATATGAAAGAATAAGTAACTAAACTACAATAACATGAAATGACCATTGAAATACTATAAGCTGGTAAAACTGAACTATAATTGATATGGTCAATAATAACCCTGGCCGATGGTCATAAACGTGTCTTGGAACTGGAATACTAAGCTAAGCTAAACTGATCTGAACTGAACTGAGACTGTACTGGCAAATGGGAGAGCCTATAACTGACATATAACCACGTCAGCTAAACATGGAGTTCGATGTATACGCCCCATCGATAGGACCTAATATACCTTGCCAGGGTATAAAGGCATGAACTGTAAGATCACTGTCTGGGCCTATTTGGGCTAATAACCTACGGTGGTAATGTAGTTTTGGTAACCTGGGTGCACTGGAACCCCGTTCCTTTCGGTGCTAAGTCCTACTCCCACTAGATAGTCCTAATCTAACGACTAAGCTGATAGCTCAAAGCTGGGGTCAGAGACTAGATCAGCGATACTTATCTGGAAGTACTCTGAGAGTCTTGGCGGACCAGATAATTGAAACTTGTGTCCTAAGACTAGCCAGAGATGCTTATGTGAAAACGTCGTAACCGTCTAAAGAACCAACTGCTAACTGATAACTGATAACTGGGAGGCATGACTAACACCTCAAGAAATTAACTATAGTCAATCTGATCAGCTAACAATACTAAAATATACTGAAGATACAAATATTTTTGACTAAGACTGAACTAGCATGCAATTGACTGAGAATTCATGCGATAGTAATAACATAGAATTTCCAACACTAACAGAGTCAAGCAACATTAATGTTTGATCATCTATGCAAGACCCAAATTACAGCATTCAAGAACTAGGGCTAAAACCATTTTACAAGAAATAAGTATCAACACAATCACTAAATAGTGGAAATATAGAAAAAAATAATATGAACAACATTCCACATGAATTAATCGGAATTTGATTAAAAATTTACTCTAATTCAAAATCTCAGGGCTAGAATTGATAGGAGATTGTAAAAGGGTTTCGGGACACAAGGGAAGAACAATTCCCTTGTTGAATTCCCACATACCTGGTGAAGGATTCCCAGAGAAAACCCTTGGATTTTGAGAAGAAAAAGTCAAAACCCTTGCCCTGCTCTATGCTTCCTGACTGAGTCTTTACTTTTTGAATTTGAGGGAATGAGAGGAATGAAGAGGGAACGTCGATTACCTCTCAAAATCTCCTAAATATAACTCAAAACGACGTAGTTTAGAGTTTAAGAGTTTAGGAAATTATAGAAAAGCCCTTAAAAATTTTGCAGGAAAATCACATTGCCAGTCCCAATGAGGGACTGGATGATTCTTCGTTACTGACCACGACTTGTGGTCTGAACTCATCGCCAGCACTAGAAATTCATCATCATGGGTCACCACGAGGGACACCATGACTCTTGGTGACTAATCGTTAGGGACACTACCAAAACCTTCGACCTTCAAGCCAACCATTGACCACGAGTGACTTAACAACTCGTTGTCCTGACCATAATTCGCGGTCTCTCCCGTTGGTCAACCCTTTAACCAAAAATCCAACCAAGTTCACCCTCCCTCCATGATTTGCCTAACAACACGTGGTGCACCACACAGGTCACTGGACGGCTCGTCCTGTCACCTGGTGCAGAAAATCCTATTTTCTCCATTTCAAACCTCGGTCTGATATTAGGGCTTTCGTGGTATTACAATTTAGATATTTGTATTATTCATTATCTATTTATTTCTTTAATCATCTATCGCTTAATATTATTTTCAGCAAATCAGTTTTAATAGAATTATGTTTTACCATGGATTTGCTTGGGGTCACTTGTGATCCTAAGTACCGTGTTTCGTCCAGGTGTAAACTCGGGTCGTGATAAACTTGGTATCAGATCATCAAGTTTAGAGTGTTCTAGGATGTCCAAAAGCCATATCTAGTAGAGTCCTTTTCATGGGTGTGAAGCTCGCTACACTTATGAGGGGGAGGCTACTAGGCATTTTTAGGAAAATTCCCTTTCTTCATGATTCTTATCATGCATAGAGTTTTAGTGTCTAAAATGTCCTCCTAAATCGTGCTCTGTCCTTTTTAATTGAAGATGCCTCCAAAAGTGTGAATGGAAGAAGGGATAGCAATGCCAATCAGCAAGCCCCACCAGCTCTAGCAGCCCCTCAGGACGATCAGGTGTTACCTTCTAAATTAAGGACTACTATTCAGATGCTGGCCAAAGCAGTGATCGGCTAGGTCAACCAGCAAGTTGTCGTACCTGAAAATGCTAGTGGGTTTACAGCTACTGCCACAGTCCAGGATTTACTTGGATGAACCATCCAGCATTTCACGGGTCTAAGGTAGATGAGGACCCACAGGAATTCATTGATGAGGTTCAGAAGATCACCCAAATCATAGGTGTTACTTTTGTGGAAAGTGCAGATTTGGCTGCTTATTATTAAAAAAGAGTGGCACAAATATGGTATAAGTAGTGGAAGGAAGGGAGACGAGTTGGAGCAGGCCCAGTGAAGTGGAACGAGTTTGTGACTACGTCCCTGGATAGATTCTTTCCCCAAGAGATGAGGGAAGCTAAGCCCACTGAGTTTGTGAACTTGAAGCAGAATGACATGACAATGTAGGAGTATGCCTTGAAGTTCACCCAACTGTCAAGGTATGCTCCATAAATGGTTGTTGAGCCGACGGCTCCCATGCTCAAGTTCATGAATGTCTTAGACCTAGTAGTCAAGGAGTGCTGGACTACCATGCTTATCAATGACATGCACATCTCCATACTCATTATTCACGCACAGCAGATTGAGGTAGAGAAATTGAAGGAGATAGAAAGGGAGAGTAAGTGGGTCAGAACAAGTCAGTTTGAGTACTCCCAATAGAGGTCAAGTTGAGGTAGTCACCCCCAGAAGCAACAGGACCTCCAGTACCCTCATAAACTAGTGCTCCTTTCTCCAGGCCCTGCGAGGATCAGAGGGGTGGAGCATCAGGCTCCCAGGCTTAGAGTCATGAATCCAGCAACCACACTTTTTCAGCATGTCCTAAGTATGGAAAGAACCATCTGGGAGTGCCGTCTAGGCAAGGATGGTTGTTTTAGTTGTGGCCAGCTGGGTCACCAATTGAGAGATTTCCTGTTAGCAGGGCGAGGGAAGGCACAGTCCACCACATCAGCAGCTCCACCAGGTCGTTCAGCTCAGCATGGTACTACTTTAAGTATAGGTGGTAGTCAGCGCCAAAACCACTTCTATGCTTTATCCTCCCGTCAGGACCAGGAGAATTCACCTGACATGGTGACTAGTATGTTACGCCTCTTTCAAATGGATATATATGCTTTACTAGATCCAGGAGCCACACTTTCTTTCATGACTCCTTATATTGTTGTCCAATTTGATATTAATCCAGAAATCATCTCAAAGCCATTTTTAGTCTCTACTCTGATTGGTGAGTCAGTTAAGGCCAGCCAGGTGTATAGGGATTGGTCGGTCAGAGTGTTGCATAACGTCACCATAATTGATCTAGTAGAGTTAGATATGGTCGACTTCGACCTCATTCTTTGCATGAACTGTTTACATTCTTTCTATGCTTCAGTTGACTGCAAAACTAGGGTCGTTAGATTCTAATTTCCTAACAAACCATTCCTAGAGTGGGAGGGTAGTACTTCAACTTCTAAGACTCGGTTCATTTCATACCTTAAGGCTAGGAATATGATCGCTAAGTGGTACATCTATCACTTGGTTAGGGTCAAAGATTCTAGTTTTGAGACCTTGATACTTCAGTCAGTTCCAATTGTAAATGAGTTTCCTGATGTGTTTCCCAAAGATCTCCCCAAAGTCCCTCCCAAGAAAGGAAATAGACTTTGGCATAGACCTCTTCCCAAATACCCAGCCTATTTCTATTCCTCCTTATAGAATGGCTCCAGCTAAGCTTAAGAAGTTGAAGGAATAGCTAAAGAACCTTCTAGATAAGGGTTTCATCAGACCCAGCACTCTCCATGTGGTGCCCCAATACTATTCGTGTAAAAGAAACATGGTACACTCAGAATGTGCATCGACTACCGTCAGTTGAATAAGGTTACAGTTAAGAATAGGTATCCTCTACCTAGGATTGATGATTTGTTCGATCAACTTCAGGGAGCTAGTTATTCTTACAAGGTAGATCTCAGATCAGGATACCACCAGCTTAGGGTTAGAGAATGTGACATGCCGAAAATAGCTTTCAAAACTCGGTATGGTCACTATGAATTCGTATTTATGTCTTTTGGACTAACCAATGCTCCTGCAGCTTTTATGTATTTGATGAACAAGGTATTCAAGTCATACCCGGACACATTCATTATTGTCTTTATATATGATATTCTGGTTTACTCTAGAACAGAGAAGGAGCATGCAAACCATTTAAGGATAGTGTTTCAATCTCTCAAGGACCGCCAGTTGTTCGCTAAATTTAGTAACTGTGAATTTTGGCTGAAATCAGTTGCCTTCCTCAGCCATGCGTCTCTAGTGAGGGTATTCAGGTGATCCTCATAAGATAATGGCAGTCAAGGACTGGCTAAGCCCTACCACTCCATTAGATATCAAGAGTTTCTTGGGTCTAGCTAGTTATTACAGATGGTTCATCAAAGGTTTCTCCTCCATTGCCTCCTGATCTTGGGCAGATTTATATGCCCAAGTGATACTCAAATGTGTCATTTTGTCTTGTTTATCTATCGATGTTTGTACATTCTCATGTGAATTGTAATAAAATGTGAATTTATACTAACCAACATGATTAGCGTGGTTTTGCAGGAAAAATATAATTTTACGAAGCTAAGATGCATGTTGGCAGAAATCGGGATTGGACTCGGATGCTAGCAAGAGAAAAGCACAAGGAAAGTTCGAATTAAAGGGGCTCCGCGATGGAGTCGTGTCACGCTGCCATCGCGGATGCATTCTGCCTCGATGCTGGAAATATGCCGAATTCCAGTGAAGGTGCGCGTTGGGGCCGTGGCACGTTGGCCTAGCTCCGCGTTGCACGCCGTGCCACATTGGGCTTTAATACCTGGACGACCGGATTCCACTAAGGGTCCGCGTTGGTGGCATGTCACGGAGGCAGTGCTCCGCGATGCACTCCGTGACACGTTGCTTGTTATTCCGGGAAAAATTCCCGCTAGTATAAATAGAACACTTAGATTCATTTTTAATTTTTCTGACTTGGTGGAGCAAGAACGTGGGTTACAGGCAGTTGAGGGGACAAAAATCTCAAGGTTCTTCTCTATCTCCTTCTTCTTTATTTCAATTGCTTGTATGATTAACACTCATTTAACGATGTTTACTCCACAAATGAGTGGCTAAATTCCCTTCTTGTTGAGGTTAAGAACATTTGTATTGAAATGTAATTATTGATAAATTGGTTTTTCATCTTTTCTTCGATGGTTGTTCTATTGATTCTTGTTCTTACAGCGTTAATGTGTGGCCAACGTTAATGTATATCTAAAAAGTCCGGTTTCACTCGAGAGAGCAAGAAATTGGAAAGTTGTGAATTGATAGGATATGATCTTTTCTTAGTTTGGGAAAATTGAGAATTGATTTACCTTCGGGATAGAGATATACCTGAAAGTCGTATTAGTCAATTAAGGAATTGGTTTTGTATGGCTAGAACATGAATTTCTTTTTATCACATAGATGTAGGAGAAAGGTTCATGATTCTTAAGTTGGGTTAAATACGAGAGTTTTAATCCATAGGCAATAATTCTTGACTAGCAACCGGAGGAAAGATTAATCAAATTGTATCGATAATTTATTTCTCTACATGTTCATTTTAGCCTCAGCATGCTCATACTTACAGTTCAGACTCAAATTGTATATTCATTTTAGACTTACTATAAAATTAGGAAACAAAATATCAAAATCTTCTTCACACTGTTGTCTGCAGTTTAGAGTTAAAGTTTATTGACACTTGATTAGATTGATACCTTAGTCCAGTCCCTGTGGGACCAATACTTGGCTTACTTGAGCCACTTTACTACTTGTTCGACCACGTGCACTTGCATGTAGTTATTCCAAGCAGCCGAACAAGTTTTTGGCGCCGTTGTAGGGGACTGGCAATTGGTAAAATTTTCTTAAGTGTTAATTTACTATTTCCTCTTAGTGTTGACAACTTGGTCTTAGCCTGTATTTTGCAGATACTAAGTTCTGTTGAACACTGGCTAGAGACAAGGAGCTGGTGGACTCATCTTTAGAGCCGGAAAGACAATTCCATTGTCAAAGGAGAGAAGCTCTAGAGAAAAGGCTACAGTTGCTCAGACAACAATCCTGGAGCAACAACAGAATCCACCTGTTGTAAGGGAAATGTTAGTGCCCGAGGAAATGGCAGCTAGGCCGGTTCGCGAGGTGGCAATCCCACATGCTAACAATGTCACATCTAGCATCCGCAAACCTGAGCCAGGAGGGAGGTTCGAGCTTAAACAGAACATGGTGCAATTGCTGCACACCAGCGGGCAGTTCACAGGTCTCCCTCATGAGGATCCACAGCAACATCTCCAAAATTTTTTGGAGATAAGTGACACTTACATCCCCGCTGGAGTGTCATCAGATTATGTCAGGCTTACATTGTTCCCATTTTCACTTTTGGGAGAAGCTAAGAGGTGGTTGAAAGCTAAGCCACCTAATTCCATCACCACGTGGGATGATCTTGCAAAGAGATTCTTGATACGGTTCTTTCATCCGGTAAAACAGCGAGACTTAGAAGTCAAATTCTATGTTTTAAACAGAGAGAGGGAGAGAATCTGTATCAGGCCTGGGAGAGATTCAAATCTATGTTGCGGGATTGTCCTCATCATCACCAATCCAATGATGTGATGGTGCATACTTTCATAGAGGGTTTGCAACCCCACACAAAAATCTTGCTAGACTCAGCAGCTGGGGGACAAGCATTAGAGAAGACTTATGAGGAGCTGTATACCTTGTTAAATCGTATTTCGCAGGGGAATCTGGAGTGGAATGTGGACTCGTCAAGAGGAGGAACAAGGAAAGCAGCAGGAGTCTTAGAAGTGGATGGTTTTACAGTTATTGCTGCACAAATAGCTGCGTTACAGAATCAACTCAACACCCACTTCAGTAACATGAGCATGAACCAGTCTCAAGCCCCAGTGAATGTAGTGCAGCAGATTTGGTGTGAAGTGTGCAGGAGTAATGAACACTCAGCTGAGTGTTGCGGAGCAAACCCTGATTCGGTGAACTTTGTTGGTAATGTACAGAGAAATAACCACCTACAGTATGGCGACAGCTACAATTCCAACTGGAGGAATCACCTGAATTTCTCTTGGGGTAGCAACAACCATCTAGCGTAAAGTTCGAGTCAGGGGGCGCAGAGAAATCAAGGAGGGCAGCAGAACTATCAGTCGTAATACAAAAGCAACAATGCACCTCCTCCACCACCATCACCCAGCATTGAGGAGATGTTCAAGACAATGATAGCTAACCAAGCTTAATTGCAGGCTGATTACGTGAAATTGGCAGCAGATGTAAAGAACAATCAGTTAGCTACAAAGGCGCTGGAGTACCAGTTTGGGCAATTTGCTGGAGCTCAAAACACCAGGCCGAGAGGAGGACTTCCAAGTGACACTGACCCCAACCCCAAGCAAGTAAATGTAGTGACCACGAGGAGGGGTTTTCAACTCAAGGAGGTGGAACCAGAAAGACCACCACAGCAGTCGGGAGCAGTGGAGAAGGAGAGGGAGCACAATGATGATAGGGGGAAGGAGAAGGAAGCTGAACCAGAAAGACCACCACCCCCGTTCCCTCAAAGACTAAGGAAACACAAGGAGGAAGCGTGTTTCAAAAAGTTCATGGAGGTGCTTAAGCAGGTACACATTAATTTACCTCTTGTTGATGTTTTGCAGGGAGTCCGAAGTACGAAAAATATATCAAGGACATCGTGGCGAATAAAAGTAGGTTGACGGAGTATGCTACTATGGCGCTTACGGAGGAGTGCACTTCACGGATACAAAATAGGTTGCCCACAAAGCTCAAAGACCCTGGGAGCTTTACGATTCAACTCACAATTGGGCAGAGTATCCGAGCTCGTGGATTATGTGATTTGGGAGCGAGCATTAACTTGATGCTGACATCGGTATTCAAGAAATTGGAGCTAGGCAGTCCTAGACTGACAACAGTGATCTTGCAACTAGCGGATCATTCTTTGGCAAGACCAGATGGCATTGTGGAGGACGTGCCGATGCAAGTGGGCTCCCTTATTTTCCCGGTTGACTTTATTGTGCTGGATTTTGAGCCGGACGCGGAAGTTCCATTTATTTTGGGACGTCCTTTCTTGGCAACTGGGAAAGCACTTATTGATGTAGCTGCAGGGCAACTAACTATGTGGGCACACGACAAAGTTGAAGTATTTGATGTGTACAAGGCCACAAAGCTTCCGGACGTGTATGAGGAACTCTCAGTGATCAACGTGCGTGATCGAGCAGATAATGCTGAAAGTGTTGGTTCGTGAGAGCCTATGGGAAAACACCCGGTGAAGGACCCCCCAAAAAGGGAATCGTGGCAAGAAGATGGAAGTGCCACGTTCTTAGTCAAGGGGCAGCGATGTAAGCATTACTGGGGTGAGGACGGTAGTCGAGAAAAAACTTCCGTCACCCTAGAGGATGATTGAGATTAATGATGTCGAGCCGCGACGGTAAGCCAGGCGCTGCACGGGAGGCAAGCCGTGAAATTTTTGTAATATGTGAATAGATTTCGTAGAAGAAGAAAAAGAAATGAGAAAAATAAAAATAAAAACAACAAAAAATTGTATTTTATGTGAAACCTATAAATTCTAACCAATTTCTTGTTGTGAGATGAATTTCAAGTTGAACGGAGGGTAAAAATGCAAAGGATCGCAAAGGAAAAATCGAGGTGAGAAAAATAATAAAAAGTGATAAAACAGTGAGCCTGCACGATGGCTCCGTGTCACGGAGGAGGGCCTCTGCGTTACCCTCCGTGACACGTTGAAGGTGTTTTGGAACTTTTTACAAATTCCAGAACCCCTGCGTGATGGCTCAGTGTCACGGAGGGTGTGCTCCACGTTACCCTCCGTGACACGTTGAAGTGTTATTCGTGACGAGTCACACCGGGTCACCAGGTGACCCGCGCGAAAAACCTTCTTTTAAACCCCGAAAACACCCAATTTTTCCCATTTTTTCACTCCTCTCAGCGACAAACAACCCAAAATCCCCCCTCCCCCAACGTGACACGGACCTAGGATCAAATTTTCTTCAACTTTTCTTCAAGTTCAACGAATTAAAGGTATGTTCTTGAACTTAACCTCAATTTTGGCCGAAATTGTCAATTTTTGAGCATGTGAGGTAACTAAAGCGTGCCCTAAGTGTAAATTGAGCATGAATTCATTTAAGTTATTGTTGATTGATGTTCGTAGTATTGTTATGATTGTATGAACTCGATAAATACATGTTTGATTGAATTTGTGTGAAATTGGTAGCTAGGGTTGGAATTTGAATAGGAAGAAGCTAAATTTGGTTGAAAATTTGAAAATGATTGGGTTGTTCATGTTGGGTACGGTGAATTATGTTGTGCTTGTTATGAATATTGTAAGTAAACGATGGATTTTTGGGAGAATGAAATTGTGAATTGCATAGAACTTGGTGGGTTGCATAGGTTATGTTAAGAGTTTTTCTGTGCTAAGTGCTATGGGATGAAATGGTATTGATGGGCATATGTTGAATAACTGTACGAAGTCTGAGTAGTATGTACAATATATTCCATCGAATTCTCTGAATGCACAAGGCATGTTGTTGTTTCTTGTTGTAAATTGGGAAGTGAGAATTGTCTTGCCGTAATGTTGTGATTGTGGCTAAAGACTAAGTGTGGGGTGGCCTAGCTTAACCCAACCTTAGTCGAAGCTAATTTTAATTTGATTAACGTTGGGACTGTCTGCTTGATTTGACAGGAACAATGGCAAGCAGGCAAGATAAAGGAAAAGGCGCATCTACATCGGGCGCCGGAAGGAAAAGAATCAGACTGGGAACAGCAATCCCAGCAGCACCAGCGGTTCCGCACGGCCAACGTCATCAATACGGAACCCGATGGGTGACAGAGGAAGGGAAGAAATGGTACACAAAGCATAAGGAAAGCAAGTACTTCCCTGAGGAACATATTGCAAGGGAGCCGTTGGCACAAGAATTCCCCAGAATTGTCCACAGGATTGATGCAGCCGGGCTGAACTTAATCTTTGAAGAGCCCAAATAGTGCAATTTTCACTTGATTCGGGAGTTCTACACCAACTGGAACCTGACACTCAGAAGTCACACCATAAAGATAAGGGGGCAGGTAGTCACTTTTGAGCCCCATCACCTTAATGCCATCTTGGGGGCGCGGGACACAGACGCCCATGTACTCCGGCAGCTGAATATCACTCCACCATATGCGGACATCAGACGCACTCTGTGTGGAGCCCAGTCTATAGCACGGTGGAGCAGGCATAAGGAGAGGGGCTACCATCAGACATTGCCCTACTCACAGATGAACAGGGAAGCCAGGATATGGCTTAAAATTGTTTGTTCCTGCCTGATCCCGGGGGTGCATATGACAGATATCACCCTGGATCGTGTGTGCTTGGTCTATGCCTTGATGAAAGGGCTGGAGATCAATGTTGGGGCGGTGATTATCTCCGCCATGAAGAGAGCCCGTTTGCATCAAGGGCACAGGTACGGCTTTGGTGGCTTACTAACCACGTTCCTGAGGGGCCTGGATATTGAGGAGGAGGCCCTTGACTACATCCCACAGATGGAGAGGCAAGCCTTAGACGTCACCAAAACTAAGGCACCCGACACCACTCACGAGCCAGTTCTTACACTAGCCAAGCGACATGCTCGGGATGATCAGTACATGGCCCGCATGTTCAGGATGCAGATGCTCCAGCTGCGCATAGGCAGGAGGCAGGCAACAGAAGATGAGCTGTGGCAACTCGAGCTAGACTACCCTTTTGGCGAAAATGCCAAGGCTCTATGCCGAGTGATGATGATGTACCCACAGATAAGAAGACATATCGTGATGACTCCGATATTGAGTCAGAGGAGGACGACGGGGGCGATTCAGACATGGGAGACGAGGCAGCAGCACCTGACGAAGAAGTTGAATACTTCGATTGATCAGGGAGTTTCACCAACCACTTTTGTGCTACGCTAAATTTTATGAACACTGGGGATAGTGTTCGATTTAAGTGTGGGGTGGGAGTAGTTAGGAGTTGGTTGTTTTGTTGTATTATGTTTCTATTCTGTTGTTGTGGTAAACTTGTGACCTTGTGATTTTTGTGTATGTTCGGTATTGTAGTTAATGTGAAGCTGTTGTGTGAAGCTGGTGTGTGCTGTTGAATGTTGTTAGCTGGTTGTGTAAATATTTTTTTTTAAATTTTTTATCGAAATCATCGATATTTTTAAAAAAAATTTATATATTTTTTTGTTTCTTTTTCATTTAATTATTTTTATGATTGGGTTTCTCGGCGTTTGTTTTTGGTTCTTTTACCGAGAATAGTCCCATTGAACCGAAGTCGTAATTAGTGATCGTTCCCTATGATGGATGGATGACGACCATCTTAAGGGAAATGTAGTCGATAGGAGTAGTTTTTGTCTTTTAATTTTTCCTTTGTTTGCTTGTATCCCAAACGTGTTGTTACTTTATGGTTGTGAAATTCTTGTTGTGTGTTGTACATGATATTTAAAATGCAAAGGTGATTCGTATGAAAGCATGCAACTTAGTAAATATATTGAGATACCTAGGCCATAGAGTTCGATTCGATGTGATTGAGGCTTAATGTTTGAATTCTTGTAATTAGCTGATTGAAGAGTCTGTGAATATGTCTTAAGTTGAGCATGTGCAATGAGTGTGTGGTGAGGTTTCGTTTCTTCCATGCTATTGTGAAGTGTCTGGAACTTGCCTGGTGTGTGTACGAAACGAAATGAAGGATGTGTGTTGTAGGAAAGGATGTAGGCATTTCTTTGCTTTAACCGAAAGTTTTTTTTCATTATCGTACCTACCTTGAATGTACATCCTAGTTAGCCCATTGAGCCTTTAGACTATTTTTTTTCTTTTGTCAAAAAGGTGTAAACCGAGCTTAACCCCTTCTTTTCATTATCCATGAATTTGATCCAAAATTCTTAAGCTCTCAAGAAAAAATAATTTTCCCACAGTGTCAAGGAGTGAGAATTGTGAAAAGAAAAGAAAAAGCAAAGTGATGAAAGGAAAGAAAAGGTCAAAGGTGCACTCGCTATAAAGTAAATATAATGAAGACGTATAACTAATCTTTATTATTAAGTCGAGTTGATTAAAGATATGGGAACAAAAATAAAGACAGACTTCAAGAATGGGAGGATGAAGGAAGAATCAATGCCCACAAGCTTGATGGGATGTATTGAAAAAGCGCTTAAGGAGGCTAGTTGTTATTATTGGTTAGCCTAGTATTTGCTAGTTCCATAGCTTACATTACAACCTGTTAAGTCCTACGTGATCTTACATCACGCGTCCTTATATTAGTGGAGTAATACACTAAAGGCAAGCTTATGGTTCATGACATGATGCATGTGAATTCTTTTGGGAGAGAGAGCCAAATCGTGTTTATATGCCCCTGCATGTAATGTCTTCGAGTTCATGTGATTAAAAAGGGGAAAATTCTCTTGTGTTGTGAGGGCACATGCTCGACGAGAGATTGAATTTCGTGTCGGATATCTTGATCAGCTGATTTGCATGAGTTTGCCAATATCGAGAGTCGATTCTTGAGTCTAAGAGGTTTTAATGTGTTGAAGGTCATTGTATTGATAAGACTATGCATGTTTTCTTGATGATTTGCTATATTAAATAATCGGTATAACCGTAGCTTGAATTGTCGAGCCAAAGTAGCCAGGATTAGGTGTCAATCGCATGAGGTGTAAGATTATTGATCGGGGACGAACAAGGATTTAAGTGTGGGGTAAGTGATCTTGGGCAGATTTATATGCCCAATTGATACTCAAATGTGTCATTTTGTCTTGTTTATCTATCGATGTTTGTACATTCTCATGTGAATTGTAATAAAATGTGAATTTATACTAACCAACATGATTAGCGTGGTTTTGCAGGAAAAATATAATTTTATGAAGCTAAGATGCATGTTGGCAGAAATCGGGATTGGACTCGGAAGCAAGCAAGGAAAAAGCACAAGGAAATCAGGAATTAAAGGGGCTCCGCGATGGAGTCGTGTCACGCTTCCATCGCGGATGCATTCTGCCTGGATGCTGGAAATATGCCAAATTCCAGTGAAGGTGCGCATTGGGGCTGTGGCACGTTGGCCTAGCTCCGCGTTGCACGCCGTGCCACGTTGGGCTTTAATACCTGGACGACCGGATTCCAGTGAGGGTCCACGTTGGTGGCATGTCATGGAGGTAGTGCTCCGCGATGCACTCCGTGACACGTTGCTTGTTATTCCGGGAAAAATTCCCACTAGTATAAATAGAACACTTAGATTCATTTTTAATTTTTCTGATTTGGTGGAGCAAGAACGTGGGTTACAGGCAGTTCAGGGGACAAAAATCTCAGGGTTCTTCTCTATCTCCTTCTTCTTTATTTCAATTGCTTGTATGATTAACACTCATTTAACGATGTTTAATCCACAAATGAGTGGCTAAATTCCCTTCTTGCTCAGGTTAAGAACATTTGTATTGAAATGTAATTATTGATAAATTGATTTTTCATCTTTTCTTCCATGGTTGTTCTATTGATTCTTGTTCTTACAGCGTTAATGTGTGGCCAACGTTAATGTATATCTAAAAAGTCCGGTTTCACTCGAGAGAGCAAGAAATTGGAAAGTTGTGAATTGATAGGATATGATCTTTTCTTAGTTTGGGAAAATTGAGAATTGATTTACCTTTAGGATAGAGATATACCTGAAAGTCGTATTAGTCAATTAAGGAATCGGTTTTGTATGGCTAGAAAATGAATTTCTTTTTATCACAGAGATGTAGGTGGAAGGTTCATGATTCTTAAGTTGGGTTAAATACGAGAGTTTTAATCCATAGGCAATAATTCTTGACTAGCAACCGGAGGAAAGATTAATCAAATTGTATCGATAATTTATTTCTCTACATGTTCATTTTAGCCTCGGCATGCTCATACTTATAGTTCAGACTCAAATTGTATATTCGTTTTAGACTTAGTATAAAATTAGGAAACAAAATATCAAAATCTTCTTCACACTGTTGTCTGCAGTTTAGAGTTAAAGTTTATTGACACTTGATTAGATTCATACCTTAGTCCAGTCCCTGTGGGATCGATACTTGGCTTACTTGAGCCACTTTACTACTTGTTCGACCACGTGCACTTACGTGTAGTTATCCAAACAGCCGAACACCTCCCCTTTTACCAAACTAACTCAAAAGAAGGTGAAGTTTCAATTGTCTTATGTATGTGAGAAGAGCTTTTAAGAGTTGAAGACTCGACTCACTATAGCCCCAATTTTGCCTCTGCCAAAAGGTTTAGATGGGTTCATGATCTATTGTGATGCATCTAGAGTTGGCCTTGGTTATGTTCTGATGCAGCATGGTAAGGTGATAGCTTATGCCTCCAAACAAGTTAAGGTTCATGAGAATAACTATCCAACTCGCGATCTTGAACTGACAGCGGTAGTATTTGCCTTGAATTTTGGAGACACTATCTTTATGTGGTTTATGTGGATTCTTTTACTAACCACAAGAGCCTACAGTATGTATTCAGTTCAAAGGACCTGAATCTGCATCAGAGAAGGTGGTTAGAGTTTTTGAAAGATTACGACATGAGCATCTTGTATCACCCGGGTAAGGCCAATATAGTGGCTGATGCCCTCGGTAGATTATCTATGGGGAGTGTTGCTCATGTTGAGGATGATAAGAAAGATCTACTTAGAGATGTTCACAGACTGGCTCAGTTAGGGGTCCAATTAGTTGACTCAGCAGAAGGTGGAGTTGTAGTCCAGAGTGGGTCAGAATTCTCCCTGGTGTTAGATGTTAAATCAAAGCAGGATGAAGATCCAATTCTACTTAAGTTGACGGAAGCAGTCCTAAGGAAAGAGGTGGAAGCATTCTCTAAATAGGGAGATGGTTTTGCTCTACTACTAGGGCAGGTTATGTGTCCCAGATATAGATGACTTGAGGCAGCTGATACTAATGGAAGCTCACAGTACCAGGATCTCTATCCATCTAGGTGCCACTAAGATGTACCTTGATCTATGGGAAGTCTACTAGTGGAATAGCATGAAGAAGGACATTGTAGAGTTTGTGGCTAAGTGTCCAAATTGCAAACAGGTCAAAGTTGAACATCAGAGACCTAGGGGTTGACTCAAGATATTAGCATTCCTACTTGGAAGTGGGAAGAAGTCAACATGGACTTCATTATAGGTCTACCTCACACTCACCAACAACATGACTCAATTTGGGTGCTTGTAGATTGGATGACTAAGTCAGCACATTTCCTACCACTTTAGACCATATACTTAGCAGAGGATTATGAAAGACTGTACATCTAGGAGTTAGTCAGACTACACAGGGTTCCCTTGTCCGTCATTTCAAAAGGGGAACTCAGTTCACCTCGCACTTCTGAAAGTCTTTTTAGAAGGGACTTGGTACTCAAGTCAAGCTCAGCACAGCTTTTCACCCACAGACAGATGGTTAGGATGACGGACTATTCAGACCCTGGAGGATATGTTGAGGGCTTGCATGATTTATTTCAAGGGCATCTGGGATGATCACCTACCTCTCATCGAGTTTGCATAAAAAATAGCTACCACTCCAGTATTCAAATGGCTAGGTTCGAGGCATTATATGGTAGGAGGTGTAGATCTCCTATAGGGTTTTTTAAGGTTGGTGAAGCTACCTTGATAGGACCTGATTCCATACTTGAGGCCATGTAAAAGGTTCGCCTTATCATGGAATGACTGAAAATAGCTCAAAGCTGACAAAAATCATATACAGATCTAAGGAGAACGGAGCTGGAGTTTGTTGTGGATGATTGGATATATAAAAAGATTTCACCTATGAAAGGAGTGATGAGGTTTGGGAAGAAAGGAAATCTCAGTCCTAGGTATGTTGGTCCTTACAGAATCCTAAGACACATTGGCAATGTGGCTTATAAGCTAGATTTTCCGGCGGAGTTAGCATCAGTGCATCCAGTCTTCCATGTGTCCTTGTTGAAGAAATGCATTGGTGATCTGACCTCAGTAGTGCCTATAAAGAGTGTTGGTGAAAAGGACAATCTCTCTTATGAAAAATTTCCAATTCAGATCCTAGACCGCCAGGTTCATAAGTTGAGAAATAAGGAGGTCACTTCAGTAAAGGTTTTATGGAGGAACCAGCTAGTTGAGGGATCTTTATGGGAAGCAGAAGTAGATATGATGGCCAAATAACCTCACTTATTCCCTTCCATCTCATCTTCAGCATCAGGCACTAAATTCCTCCTCAATACTCTATTCAGTTCCATACTTATCAATTCTATTCAGTTTTAGTGTGCACTCTAGTTGCATAACTCAGTCAGTATATCTATCTTAGTTTGGAATCAGACACTCCTTCAGTTATAGTTCTCAGTTTGGGATTTCAGCTCTTTCCCCAGTCTTTCAACTTACTTAGTCTTTATTTGAGGATGAATGTCCCCAAAGGGAGATATTGTAGAACCCCAAAAGTTCCTTAGACCAAACCCAGACGTGAAATGAGGAACCAAAAAATTCAGCCACAACGACCCATCAAAAGAGTCGTTGTAAGCCTTTCTAAATGTTTTACCTGATACAACAAACCATACATTGATCCGTTGTTAGAAGCAATGGGCCATTGCATTTCTCCATTAGTACTTAGTCTAGAAGCCTGTCAAATTGTCCTCCAAACAATGGGACAGATGACAAGTCATTGTCTGATATAACGACTCATCCTAGGGAGCCTTTACAGGAGATCTAGAAAATGCTAGACTTCTCCCAGCAACAACGGTTGGAAATAACGACCCGCTCTTTCAGACGATGGGTCACTCTGACCATCTGTTGTGGGATATCCAGAAATCATTCAAAACTCTCTCAGTAACAATGAGTGGAACCAATGGCTCGTTGTCCCACCAAACGATTTGTTGTTCCTGTCAGTAGGTCAAAGTCCAGAACCTGTTTAGAATGTACAATAGTGACAATAAGTAGTCACAATGACCCATTCTTAGAACCAATGAGTTGTTGTGTCGTCCGTCATGAGATTCCAGAAGATGGAAATTTCCAATCAGAGACGATGACTGGCACCAACGAGTCGTGGTCTCAACCAATGACGCATTGTGAGGCCCGTTAGATCTGGATGGTCGATTTTGAAACAGTTACCCAGGAGCATTTTTGTCAAATTTTAAGTTCCTATCACCTAAACTACGTTGTTTTGGGATGTGGGGAGAGATGAATTAAAGGGAAAGATTGACTTTTTCCTCTCATCCTCTCCCAAACTCACAGGCATAGTACGTAGAAACTCATAAAGTTATTTTTCCAAGCAAGAGCTAGGCTTCTTTTTTTCCCCAAAGTTCAAGTGGTTTTTCTCAGAGAATTCTTCTTCAGGTATGTGGGACTTTAATACGGAATATCCTTTTACCTTTGTGTCCTAAATCATTTACAGAAATCTTAGTTCCAGCTCCGTAGAAGATTAAAATCTAGGGTTACTTCGGTCAGCTTATGAATTTCTCCTTTTTTACAATTCTTTAAGTTTTACAAGACTATTACTAGTTGTAAATCATGCTTTGGTTTCTTTTATACAGTATTTATTCTACCCCTGGTCCTGATCGTGATTTTTGAATAAAACTAGCATGATCTAGAACTCATATATAAATACTATATTATCATGATATTTTGTTTGAATTATGAATGCTAGCACATATGCTTGAATAGAAAGTAAATGCTTTTAGTATGTTCAGTCTCAGTAGTATTATCAGTACTCTGAATATTCAGTAGTATCAGTTTATCAGCATGCTCGTTGTTCTGTAGACCGTCATACAGCTCTGACAAGTCTTAGAACCCAGTTTCTTTCAGATCCTTAAACTCTCAGAACACTTCCAGATAAGTAATTCTGACTTAATCTTAGGATATCAGTTTCAAACTATCAGCAAAACTAGATATAAATAGGGTTTTCAGTGGAAGTAATACTTAGCACCCAGCAGGCTAGAATTCAACACACCCAGGTTCCCAAAACGTGCCACCATAGGTTATTAGCCCGAATGGGCCCCAGATAATGATCACACGATTCAGCCACTATACCCTAGCAAGGTATAGTAGACTCTCTTCAATGAGGTGTATACATCGAAATCCACGTCTAGCTCACGTGGTTATATATCGGTTATAGGCTCTCCTACAATCCAGTACAGTCAGGGTTCTCAGTCCAGTTTAGACTTTTAGATTTCAATACATTTTGCATTAATACAGTTCAGCTTACTAGTATACAGTATATGTATGGATTAGTTACATCTCACATACTCAGTACATTCAAAATACTGATCGCATATTTCTATGTGCTATATCATTTTATAATATAGGCTCAAGTACCCAGCCTCAACACCGCAACTAGATTCTCTCGGCGATCTCCAACAGCTTTCAGTGGTGAGTCCTCATTTGTTGAGGGTCGAAGTTTCATTTTCAGTATATTATTTTCAATTTAGTTTTTAGACATTAGAGTTAGCTGGGGGTTTGTCCCAGCAACTCATCAATTCATTTAGAAGACTTTCAGACAGCATATGTTAGATTCAACTTGAGTTCCAGTGTTTGTTTAGATCTTTATATAATTCAATATTTGTTTGTTTCTTTCGTCAACTTTCGCTTCATATTATTTTCAGTAGATCAGTTCTAATAGAATTATGCTTTATCGTGGATTTTCTTGGGGTCACTTGTGATCCTAACTCCCGTGTCGCTTCTGGAGTGTAAACTCGGGTCTTGACAATTTGTAATTGAAAATTCAAGAAAAAAAATATATTTTTACATTTTTAAGAAAGAAAAAGACCAAAAAAGAAGGGAAAAAATTATATTTCTTGGCCATAGTGAGGTGCCTCATCACCTTATCCATGATAATATGTGATACTCCCTTTGTCTCAACTCAAGTGTTATACTTTTTTCTTTTTTTGGTTTGTCTCAAAAGAGTGATTCTTTTTATATTTAATAACTTTTTCAATTCAAACATCCTACCTGACAAATTTAAGACTACAAAACTTATAAGAATACACACGACTTTAATTTAAGATCACAAAATTCATAAGCATCCCTCTATTGTTTAACTTCGTCACAAACCAATCTGCAATAGCCTGTTCGGCCAAGCTTTTGCAAGGTTAAACGTGCATATTTTTTTTCCAAAACTATTTATTTTAAAAAGTAAGGTTTTTGACCAAGTTTTTGAGAGAAACTATCACGATCCAAAATTGAAATCTATAATGACACTTATCCTAATCTCACTGATAGGTAAGACAACCCCTCTATGCACCAATCAGTGATTACATGACGAGCAAATGAAGATAAATACGTAGAAGTAAATCTTGAAAGGAAATATTTCATCAACCAAGTTAAAAAATCAGGATCAAACAAAAACACCCCAAAATCCAGTGACACGAATACAAGCCTCTAAGAATATCAAAGTGGCGGAATATGAAAAATACATTGTATGAAAATACATAAAGATAGAAAATAAAAGAAAAGTAAGAAATTTGAAATGTTGCAGAACAACCAAACAACTACCTCCAAGATCTCGAGCAGACTCTGATCTATCACAAAGGATCACCTACTGTTAGTATCGGGCTCAGAACCTACAAAAAGTGCAGAAAAGTAAGGGTGTACAATGAGCACGTGTATTTAGCAGTAGAATCCACTAACCCTAAATTGGAGTAATGATGAGGCCAACCCTATACCTGTTGTCTCAAACCTTTTCTATCATAATGCCTTCATAAATATCTCACATCAAGATACAATAAAGTCAGAAAAATAAATAAATTAAGTCATAATTACAATTTACGAAAATGTCAGGATATCATAATAACAATCCACCTCAACAAACATGAGCAAATTCAATTTCAATGCAATAAGCAAACAACGCATATAATACCAGAACCCAACAATACTATTGAAAATGTCTCACTATGTCTCAACTGTTACCATCTCAACTTTACCACTGAAAATCCACAATGTCTCAATGTGCTGATATCCCTTTCTATAATCATGCCAACACCATGATAATAAAAGACAATAAATCTGCATGTCACAAGCATGTCTGCCAGAAGTAATCCATACACACCCAAATCATATCATCAGACAAATGGGACCAATAAGGGACTCACGAGGTCCATATACACATTTGTACCGAGTAAACCCTCCTGGGAATGTACTCTGGATAACCTTTTATCGAAGTTTTATCATACACCTAATACGGAATAAGCCCTAGGCATAAAAAATATTCTAGATGACCCTTTACCAAAATTTTATCCTACATCCGATATCGAATAACCCTATACATCGAAATATTTTGGATGCCAAATCTGATACCAAATAACCCTAGATACTAAAAATATTTTGGATGATCCTTTTTTTGGAATTTTACAACCTTTCATGTACTCAATATCTATTCGAATTCCACTTACAGCACAACAATCACAAGTCATTTCAAGGAACAACTAACACAAGATATGATAATGAAGGAGTACTCAAATAAGCATTTCATAAAGAACTTTTAATTTAAAATTCATGTATATCAATGTCAAGAATTCAATGTCAAATGAACAATATTGCATTCATTCGATGCCACAACTAGAATCATTCTCATAAAGTCATATAATATATTAATTTAAAGAGATAGTTTCTAAATTTCTATAACAAAATACTAGTATCCTCATAAATACTTGTCATCTCATTTATACGAGACCCTCATTATCCATTAATCCCCTCGTTTATATACTAAGATACTAACACTTCATAAAGAGTGAAAGAACAGTCTCAATTTGCCTTAATCGGAGTCTGGAAAATTAGATTATGGTCTTTACCTTTCGCAATGCCTTAGAAATATCTCAATTTGGTCAAATATGAAATTCCCATTAGTATACGAGTCTGTAGGCACCCGTAATTCATATTACTATAAAAAGAATTGGCTTATTTGGGTCAAAATGTCAACCATAAGGATCAATGTTAAATCTAAAAAATTCATTCAAATTAGATAAATCCATAAATTGAAAAGCTTATGCACCTAAAATCAACTATAATAAGTCGTTAATCAACCCCCAAATTGAGAAATCTCAAAAATTCCACCTTAGGGCATAACCCTCAATTAATTCCACCCATTAAGACACTAATTCAATAATAAATTTATGGGGGAAAAGTAATACGGAGGTTACAATCTTACCCACGAAGAGAACGAGTGAAATCCATCCAAGATTGCCCAAAAACGAGGTTCAAAGCTCCAAAATGAGATAAAGCTCCAAAATGAGATAAAAACGACCTTTGTAAAGCCCCGAAAACTTAAAGACTAGACCTGATAATTAAATCGGAGAAAACTTAAAGATTCGTTCTGTGACTCGTGAGAGGTGACCACGAGTCGTTAAGTGACTCATGGTGAGGCCTGGGTTTGAGTTAAAGGCATTGTGGAGAGGAGTCATCACGGGCATGACCATGAGTCGTGGCCAGGCCCCACGACTCGTCAGGTTAGCCATGGCCAGAGATATTAAAAAGGGAAAAAAATAAGGTAGTGCACCTAACGAAAGGACCCCACGAGTCGTGGTCAATCACCACGATTCGTGGGATGGGTCGTGGTCAGCCAGATGGAATTTATGTAAAATTGAGGTAGTGCATGTGATTAGTGGTGACCATGAGTCGTGGTCACTTATAATGATTCATGATGTCCCTCATGACAAACCCAGATGATTAGTTAGGCAGTGCACTTGATGGACGATCCCACGATCGTAGCCTAAAGTGATGAGTTGTTAGATCCCTCGTGGGGGAGCCTACCAGTCAGTTTTCCTGCGAATTTCCAAAGGGTCTTTCAATAATATCCTACCTCCTAGACTCTAAATTATGTTGTTTTAAGCATATTTCAGATTATTTGAGGGGTTAAACGGTTTCTTTCCTCATTTTCCCCATCAGGCTCACAGAAAACAACGTAGGAGTTCTCTCATAGCATTTCCAAGCAAGAACAAGGACAGTCTATTTCTCCTCAATTTCTCAAGAAAATTCATCGGGCATCTTCACCAAGTATGTCAGAATTCAACAAGGGAATAATTCTTTCCTTGTGTCCCCAAATTCCTCCCTACTTTTCTCTATCAATTCTAGCCCTGGAATTTTTTATTGTTAAGAAATTATAGTCATACTTCGTCTAATTCATGTGGAATGTTATTTCATGTTAGTTATAGATATTTTCCACCAGTTTGTGACTAAAATGATGTTTGTTCTTGCAAAGTGAAACTTAGCCCTATTTCTTGAATGTAGAAAATCTTGAATCTTGCAATAGTGTTTTAATATCAAAATTTTGCTTGATTTTATCAGTGTTGGGGACTCCCACATGTTAGTAGCATTGAAAATCAATCAAATTATTATCTGTTCAATTTTAGCCAAAAGGTTAGAATTCTCAGTGTCAGTCAGAAATGTCAGTTTATCAATTTGACTACAGAAATTCCCGAGGTGTCAGTAGTACCTCCCAGTTATCAAAATCTGATTCAGAACTCAGTTTTAGTGGTCCACTAGGCTGTCATGAAACTTTAGATAAAAAGCTTTTACTAGCCTTAGGACCCCAGCTTCAGATTACAGTTTGTTCTTTAGACGATTACTATGTTTCCAGATAAGTAGCTCTAACCAGTCTTAGAACTCAGTCCTGGAATCTAGTCCGATAAGGCTCTCAGGGTGCTATCAGATATGTATCCCTGACTAGTCTTGGGCCGCAGTTTTGAGCTATCAGCTTAGAATTCAGTCTAGGACTATACCGTGGGAGTAGGACTTAGCACCAAGCGGACGGAGGTTCCAGCGCACCCAAGTTCCCAGAACTACGTTGCTTATCGTAGTTTATAGTTTTATTGGCCTCATGACCCCAGACTCTTGTGATCACCCAATTCATGCCTTTATACCCTGGCAAAGTATATTGGGTCCTACCGATGAGGTGTATATATCGGACTCCACGTCTAGCTCACGTGGTTATATGTCGGTTATAGACTCTCCCACTAGTTAGCTCATACTAGTTTCAGATCAGTTCAGATCAGTACTTCAGATTTAGAACATGTTCTTGACCGTCAGACAGGGTCTTTTAGGTCGTTTCAGTTATTTCAGTTATCTAGTACTGTAGCTTCAGTTGGTCATTGCATGCCTTTTCAGTTCAGCACTTTTATTCATTGTGTATGGTTTCCCTCACTTACTCAGTACATTCAAAGTACTGACGCGTACTTTTATGTTGTATCATTTTATGATACAGCTGCAGGATCTCAGTCTCAGCCTCGCTATAGCCGATCATTCTTCGAAGACTTCAGTTGTTCTAGTTGGTGAGTCCTCATTCTTCGAGGATGAAGATTATTTAATTCAGTTACATTTTGTTTCCTTTTATTTAGATTTGGAGTTAATTGGGGACTTGTCCCAGCACTCATCAGTTGTGTCTTTCAGACACAGATTTGGTTTTTTCAGACTTGTAGTTTTGCTCAAATAAATACAAACATTATGAATCAGCTCTATCCTCTCAACTGTTTGTATTTTTGCTTTAAGCTTCCACTTTATGTATTTTTATGTGTTTACTCAGAATGCCAGTGTATGATAGACCAGGGGTTGAATTGGGGTTACCTTGACTCCAAGTACCGTGTTCCATCCAGGATGTAAGCTCGGGGCATGACAAACTTGATATCAGAGCACTAGGTTTAGAGTATCCTCAGATGTCTAAAAGCCGCATCTAGTAGAGTCCTCTTCATAGGTGTGAAGCACGCCACACTTATGATGGGGAGGCTACGAGATGTTATTAGGAAAATTCCCTTTATTTCATGCTCTTTATCGTGCATTGAAATTCAGTTCCAGAATCATCCTCCTAACTCATGCTCTGTTTTATTTCAGCAAATCATTCTTCTACGACGTGGTAATGGAAGAAGGGCCGGTAATGCTCACCGACCTGCCCCGGCAGCCCCTCAAGATGATTCAGTGTCTATCGCAGAATCCAGGACGGCCATTCAGCTACTCGCTCAAACTGTTACCAACCAGGTGAACCAACATGTGGTTCTAAATAACAACAATGGTCCGCAGCAGCTGCTCGAGTGCGGGACTTCACCTGAAAGAATCCTCCGAATTTTCAAGGATCTAAGGTAGGAGAGGACCCACAAGGATTTGTGGACGAGATTAAAAAAATCACTCAAATTATGGGTGTCAGTCCCTCAAAGAGCGCCGACTTGGCTGCCTACCAGCTGAAAGGGGTTGCCCAAGTCTGGTACGAGCAGTGGAAGGAGGGGAGGCTAGAGGAGGAAGGACCGGTGGAATGGGAGGAGTTCACTACAGCCTTCCTGGACAGATTCTTCCCTGGGGAGCTTAGGGAGGCCAAAGTAGCGGAGTTCATGAATCTAAGACAGGGAAACCGGATAGCATAAGAGTATGCTCTAGAGTTCACCAGGTTGTCCAAATATGCTCCAGAGATGGTGGCCGAGCCAAGGGCTCGCATGCTGAAGTTTGTTAATGGGGTTTCGAACTTGGTCCTCAAAGAGTGTAGGACAGCGATGCTGATAAAGGATATCGACCTCTCCAACCTGATTATCTATGCCCAGTAGATTGAGGCAGAAAAACTAAGGGACATGGAGAGAAAGAACAAGCGGGCAAGGACTGGCCAATCAGACTATGGCCACTAGAGGTCTGGCGATAGCAGCCGCCCACAACAGCAGCAACAGCAGCAGAGGGCTCCAACACCTAACTCAGCCAGCGCCCTTACAATCCCGCTAGGATCGGAGGGGTGGAGCATCCGGCTCTCAGTCCCAGAGCTACAGTGCCAGCAACAGATATCCATCTTGCCCTAAGTGTGGAAAGAATCACCCAGGAGAGTATCTTTAGGGTCGAGAGGGTTGTTTTGGTTGTGAACAGCTTGGTTATCGGCTTAAAGAATGCCCATCAGCAGGACGGGAAAGGTCACAATCCGCTACCTCAGCAACTCTAGAAGGCCGACCACTCAGCAGGCTAATACATCCGGTACATAGGGCAGTCAGTGCTAAAACTATTTTTATGCATTATCATCTCGTCAGGATTAGGAGAACTCACCGGATATGGTCACGGGTATATTACATCTTTTCCACCTAGATGTATATGCCCTACTAGATCCAGGGGCCACACTATCGTTCTTGACTCCATACATAGCTGTTTAGTTTAATATCAGTCCAGAGGTCCTCTTAGAACCAGTTTTAGTCTCCACCCCAGTTGGCGAGTCAGTTAGATCCAGTCAGGTGTATAGGAACTGCCCAATCTCAGTCTTCAATAAAGTCATTCCAGCTGACTTTGTAGAGTCATACATGGTCGACTTTGTCCTCATTCTTGGCATGGATTGGTTATACCTTGGTTATGCCTCAGTCAACTGCAGAACTAGGGTCGTCAGGTTTCAGTTCCCTAATGAGCCAGCTCTAGAATGGTCGGGCGGTAGTTCAGCGCCTAAGGGTAGTTTTATTTCCTATCTTAGGACTAGGAAGCTTATTTCTAAGGGATGTATCTACCATCTAGTTCGGGTACAAGATTCCAACTCTGAGACCCCAACTATCTAGTTAATCCCTGTTGTCAATGAATTTCCATATGTGTTCCTCGAAGATCTTCCTGGAGTTCCTCCTAAATGGGAAATCGACTTCAGTATAGACCTTCTCCCAGATACTCCGCCCATCTCCATCCCTCCTTATAGAATGGCTCCAGCTGAACTTAAGGAGTTGAAGGAGCAGCTAAAAGATCTTCTTGATAAGGGTTTTATCTGACCTAGCATCTCTCCTGAGTGCTCCAGTGTTGTTCGTGCGAAAGAAAGACGGTACCTTCAGAATGTGCGTTGATTACCGTCAGTTGAATAAGGTCACAATCAAGAATAGGTATCCCCTACCTAGAATTGATGACCTGTTCGACAAACTTCAGGGAGCCAGTTGTTTCTCCAAAATAGATCTCAGGCTGGGGTATCATCAGCTAAGAGTCAGAGAGTGTGACATACAGAAAATATCTTTCAAGACTCGGTATGGTCACTATGAGTTTGTGGTTATGTCCTCCGGACTAACAAATGCCCCTGCAGCCTTTATGGACCTAATGAATAGGGTCTTCAAGCAATATTTGGATATGTTCCTTATTGTGTTTATCGACGACATTCTGGTATACTCCAAAAACAAGGTAGAGCATGCTAATCACCTGAGGATAGTGCTTCATACACTCAGGGATCGCCAGTAGTTCACCAAGTTCAGCAAATGTGAATTCTAGCTAGAATATGTGACTTTCTTAGGTCATGTTGTCTCGGGTGAGGGTATTCAAGTTGATCCTCAAAAGATAGCAACGGTGAAAGACTGGCCTAGGCCTACCTCCCCAACCAAAATCAGAAGTTTCTTAGGTCTAGCCAATTATTACCGACATTTTGTGGAAGGCTTTTCCTTTATAGCATCCCTTCTGACTAGGCTGACACAGAAGATGGTGAAGTTTTAGTGGTCGGATGCATGTGAGAAGAGTTGCTAGGAGTTAAAAACTCGACTTACTACCGCTCCAGTGTTGACCCTACCAGAAGGATCAGATGGGTTTGTAGTCTACTGCGACGCTTCTAGAGTTGGACTTGGTTGCTCTTTAATGCAGAGGGGCAAGGTGATAGCATATGCCTCCAGACAGCTCAAAATTTAAGAAAAGAATTATCTGACTCATAACTTGGAGTTGGCAGCGATGGTGTTTGTATTGAAAATATGGAGGCACTATCTGTATGGGGCTCACATGGATTTTTTCACCGATCAAAAGAGCCTTTAGTATCTATTCAGTCAGAAGGACCAAAATCTTCATCAGAGAAGGTTGTTAGAGCTCCTGAAGGATTATGACATGAGCGTGCTATATCACTTGGGCAAAGCCAATGTAGTGGTTGATGCCCTAAGTAGAGTATCCATGGGGAGCATAACTCATGTTGAGGCGGGCAAAAAGGAGCTGGCAAAGGATATCCACAGATTGGCTCGGTTGGGAGTATAATTAGTTGATACAGCTTAGGGTGGAGTAGTTGTGCAGAGTGGGTCATATTCCTCATTGGTTGTTGAAGTTAAGTCCAGACAGGATGAAGATCCCATCTTACTCAAGCTTAAGGAAGAAATTCTTAGGAAAGAGGTTGAGGCTTTTTCCAAAGGGGAGATGGTGTGCTTCGTTACCAGGGCAGATTGTGTGTACCGGACGTTGGTGATTTGAGACAGAAGATACTAGCTGAATCACACAGCTCGAGATACTCCATCCACTATAGTGCTACTAAAATGTACCACGATTTGCGGGATATTTACTAGTGGAATGGCATGAAGAAAGACATGTTGAATTCGTAGCTAAGTGCCCGAACTGCTAGCAAGTCAAGGTAGAGCACCAGAAACCGGGAGGTATGACTCGGGATATCAGCATGCCCACTTGGAAGTGGGAAGAAGTGAATATGGATTTTATTACGAGTCTGCCTCGAACTCGTTGACAACATAATTCTATTGGGGTAGTAGTAGATCGGATGACTATCAGCACATTTCCTTCCAATCAAAACTACACATTCAATTGAGGAATATGCTAGGCTTTATATCGGGGAGTTGGTCAGGCTTTATGGTGTACCATTATCTATTATCTCAGACAGAGGTACCTATTTTACCTCGCTTTTCTAAAAGTCTTTTCAGAAGGGACTTGATACCCAGGTCAAGCTCAGCACAGCTTTTCACCCCCAGACAGATAGGCAAGCTGAGCGGACTGTTCATACCCTAGAAGATATGTTGAGAGCATGCGTAATCGACTTCAAGGGCAGTTGGGATGACCACTTGCCTCTTATCGAGTTTGTGTACAACAAAAGCTACCACTCCAGTATCCAGATGGCCCCGTTTGAGGCATTGTTGGTAGGAGGTGAAGATCTCCTATTGGGTGGTTTGAGGTTGGTGAAGCTATCATAATCGGGACAGACTCGGTTCATGAAGCTATGAAAAAGGTATAGCTCATTAGAGAAAGATTGAGAACAACTCAGAGCCATCAAAAATCTTCTGCTGATGTGAGGGGAAGAGAATTGGAGTTTGTTGTGGATGACTGGGTCTATCTGAAAATTTCACCCATGAAAGGGGTGATGAGATTTGGGAAGAAGAGAAAGCTCAGTCCAAAATATATGAGACCCTACAGAATTCTGAGTCGAATTGGCAAAGTAGGTTGTGAGATAGAATTACCTTCAGAATTGGCATATCTGCACCCAGTATTCCATGTGTCACTATTGAAGAAGTGCATCAGTGATCCAACTTCAATTGTGCCATTGGACAGTGTGGGAGTGAAAGATATTCTTTCATACGAGGAGGTCCCAGTCCAGATCCTTGACCGTCAGGTTCGTAAGATGAGGAACAAGGAGGTAGCTTCGGTCAAAGTCTTGTGGAGGAATCAGCAGGTTGAGGGAGCTACGTGGGAGGCCGAAGCAGATATGATGGCTAGATACCCCCATTTGTTCCCTTTTGACTCAGTTTAAGCTTAAGGTATCAATTTCCTCCCAAAAACTGCTTTTAGTTCATATGTTTCAGTTTCTTTCATGTAAATGAGAAGATGCATGGTTAGTGAATTCAGTTCAAAATTATGATCCAGTTCAGAGGTAGTCACTCCGCTAGTTTCAGCTTTCATGATCAGTACTTGTGTATAAATATTGCCATTCTCTGTTTTTCTGTGTGTTTTCCAACATTCGAGGATGAATGTTTCCAAGGGGGATATATTTTAATGCCCCGAAAACTTAAAGACTAAACCTAGGACTTAAATCAGAAAAAATTGGAAAATCTGCACCAGGTCACAGAACAAGTCGTTCTGTGACCCGTGAGAGGTGACTACGAGTCGTTAAGTGACTCATGGTGAGACCTGGGTTTGAGTTAAAGGCATTGTGGAGAGGAGTCATCACGGGCACGACCACGAGTCGCGGTCAGACCCCACGACTCGTTAGGTCAGTCGTGGCCAGAGGAATTAAAAAGGGAAAAAAAATAAGCAGTGCACCTTACGGAAGGACCCCACGAGTCGTGGTCAGTCACCATGATTCGAGGGATGGGTCATGGTCAACCGGATGGAATTTATGTGAAATTAAGGCAGTGCATGTGACGAGTGGTGACCACGAGTTATCGGCATTTATAACAATTTGTGGTGTCCCTCATGACGAACCCAGATGATTATTTAGGTAGTGCACTTGACGGAAGATCCCACGAGTCGTGGCCTAAAGTGACGAGTCGTTATGTCCCTCATAGGGGAGCCTGACAGTTAGTTTTCTTGTAAATTTTCTAAGAGTCTTTTAGTAATTTCTGACCTCCTAGACTCTAAACTACATCGTTTAAAGCATATTTTCAAATTATTTGAGGGGTTAAATGGTTTCTTTCCTCATTCTCCCTATTCAGACTCATAGAAAACAACGTAGGAGTTCTCTTATAGCATATCCAAGCAAGAACTAGGGCAGTCCATTTCTCCTAGATTTCTCAAGGAAATTCTTCGGGCTTCTTCACCAGGTATGTGGAAATTCAACAAGGGAATAATTCTTCCCTTGTGTCCCAAAATTCCTCCCTACTTTTCTCTATCGGTTCTAGCCCTGGAATTTTCTATTGTTAAGAAATTTTAGCCATACTTTGTCTAATTCATGTGGAATGTTATTTCACGTTAGTTATAGATATTTTCCACCAGTTTGTGACTGAAATGATGTTTATTCTTGTGACGTGAAATTTAGCCTTATTTCTTGAATGTAGAAAATCTTGAATCTTAATAGTGTTTGAATATCAAAATTTTGTTTGATTTTATCAATGTTGGGGACTCCCATGTGTTAGTAGCATTGAAACTCAATCAGATTATTGTCAATTTAGTTTTAGCCAAAAGGTTAGAATTCTCAGTGTTAGTCAAAAATGTCAGCTGATCAGTTTAACTACAAAAATTCCTAAGGTGTCAGTAGTACCTCCCAGTTATTAGAATTAGATTCAGAACTCAGTTTTAGTGGTCCACTAGGCAGTCATGACACTTTAGATAAGTAGCTCAGACTATCCTTAGAACCTCAGCTTCAAATTACAGTTTGTTCTTTAGATGGTTACAACACTTCTAGATAAGCAGCTCTGACTAGTCTTAGAACTCAGTCCTAGAATCCGGTTCGATAAGGCTCTCAGGGTGCAATCAGATATGTATCTTTGACTATTCTTCGGCCCCAGTTTTGAGCTATCAACTTAGAATTCAGTCAAAGACTATCCCGTGGGAGGAGGACTTAGCACCGAGCGGACCGGGGTTCCAGCGCACCCAGATTCCCAAAACTACGCTGCCACTGTAGGTTACAGTTTTATTGGCCTCATGGACCCAGACTCTTGTGATCACCTAATTCATGCCTTTATATTCTGGCAAGGTATATTGGGTCCTACCGATGGCGTGTATATATCGGACTCCACGTCTATCTCACGTGATTATATGTCAGTTATAGACTCTCCCACTAGTCAGCTCAGTCAAGTTTTAGATCAATTCAGATCAGTACTTCAGATTTAAAACATGTCCTTGATCATCAGACAGGGTCTTTTAGACCATTTCAGTTATCCAGTATAGTAGCTTCAGTTGGTCATTGCATGTCTGTTTAGTTTAGCACTTTTATTCATTCTATATGGTTTCCCTCACTTACTCAGTACATTCAAAGTACTGACACATACTTTTATGTTGTATCGTTTTATGATACAGCTGTAGGATCTCAGTCTCAGCCTCGCTAGCCGATCATTCTCCAAAGACTTCAGCTATTCTAGTTGGTGAATTCTCATTCTTCGATGATGGAGATTATTTAATTCAGTTACATTTTCTTTCTTTTTATTTAGATTTGGAGTTAGCTGGGGGCTTGTCCCAGCAACTCATCAGTTGTAGTGGCTTTCAGACACAAATTTGATTTTTTAGACTTGTAGTTTTGCTCAAATAATTACAAATATTATGAATCAACTTTATCCTCTCAAGTGTTTGTATTTTTTCTTTAAACTTATGCTTTATGTATTTATATGTGTTTACTCAGAATGCCAGTGTATGATAGGGGTTGACTTCGGGTTACCTGTGACTTCAAATACCGTGTTCCGTCCAGGGTGTAAGCTCGAGGCATGACAACCTCACAAGTCTGAAATTTCAAATTTAGAACTACCAGGGGACTTTGCAATTGCAATGGGTCATCGCAATTGCGAACAATCCAACTCAAGCTGCCCCTATGATGTTGTAATTGCAAACTCCATATGCCACAATTGCGAACCTGCCTTGTCACTAACAGACCTCGCAAATGCAGAACCCAAATGTCACAAATGTAACTCAATAGTCAACTCTCTGATGTTGCAAATGCAAACCCAATTATCACAAATGTGACTTCCACCACAATTGCCAGACTTCGCAATTGTAATGCCAAATCTCGCAATTGCGACTTTTCCCCAAAATATTGGGACTTCGTAATTGCGAACTGCACCAGATACAACAGCACTAACAAATTCTAAATTCAACTCAAACTCTGAATAGACCCTTGGAATTTGTTCAAGACCTATGGAAACAAACCAAATATACAGATTACTAAACCACATTCTAGACCTGTTGGAATTATCAAATCTTTGATCCTGGATTGTCTTAACTAAAAGTTGACTGTGGTCAAACATAGCTTTCTTAAAACTCAAAAATTCAACCAAAGGCTCAAATCCCTTCTGCACATCTCAAGATCCATGCAAATCATCCAACTAACTCAAAAATAACCCTTCGAACTTAAAGAAATTGTCAGAATTTGAATTTGAGTTCATTAACCTAGAATATTGACTTTGGTCAAACTTCTCAAACTTCAAACCTTCAAAAATGAAAATCTCATTCAATCTTCATCTGATCATCTCAGAAATCATGTCACCTATCACCATAAGTCATAAATAACATAATAAATTCATAGAAAGGGTCAAACTAGGGAAATGAGTTGAAATATATAAACAACCATGCGGGCCATTACAAAAACTAAGTATTTTTAAAAAGTAGCAAAAACTATTTTTAGAAACTAAAATAAAGTTGTTTTTAACCAAAAACACTTTTAAAAAAAGTAATTTTGAGAAAAATACTCTTATAATACCTTTTGAAAGCTTGATTAAATACCAATTACTGCTCACAAATATTTTTTAAATTTATTAGTCAAATACAAACGTTCTTATAATTTTTTTTATTTTAAAATTTTGACCAAACAAGCTACAAGATATTTAAATGTGCACATGATATGGATGATAATATGATAGTACTATAATGATGTCGTAAAGGGGATTCTTGTAAGGCCAAATACATAGATAATCCTTTTAACTTGTCTCTGTTTTTTGTTTTCGCACTCTATCTTCGTCTTGTTTCATTTTTACCTTCTAGCTTTATTTTTAATGTACCATTAAACACGTAATACTAATTTTATGTTTTTATTACTTTTATTTATATTCTTCAACTGCATTTTTACACTTTAAAACTCGATGTTTCTCCGATAGTTTTTATTAAAAACATTAAAATCGACATTCGCCCGTCAATTTTTTTAAGAAAATAAAATTATTTTGACAGTTTTATGCATTTTTACACAAAAAAAAGTTACCAAAAAAAGTACATTTTTTTTGTTGAACCACTAAGAGAGTCTTAGTAGGATATTTATTAATAATAAAGTAATAATAAAGTTAATACAAAGTAGATAAGAATGGTCTAGAAGGCCATAGACCCTCTTCAGACATCTTATCGATACTCTCCATGTTCCTCTCTGAACCTATACTCTACACACCATCCCGACTGCATCAATCATTGGTAACCGATGATTTTCAAAGCAAAGCTTTTCTTGTCCACTAGTAAAGGCTTCTTCAATGGATTCTCATTGGATCACTCGGGTGATTTGCAAGGAAGAGTTCCATCTTTCCGATGTATCTCAAACCCAGGTACTCTCTTTCCCCAATCTTCGTAGCTCTTCCTTACCTTAGATCTTGTGAATTGCAAATCTTGTGTTCTTTCTACAACTGAGCTTGAATTGGACTGTGTAAACCCCACAATAAAATCCAGCCTTCCTAACATTCGTCTCTCTAAAATAAGTCTCATTTTTTGTAGGTAGTATTTTGATATGCCCCTCAAAGCTCTCATCAGGGACATGGATAACAACCAAACAGAGTATATCTCCAAGCTCAAGAATAAATTAAGTATCATAAAAATGTACCTTCTAGATTTATAGAGATATTGGGGGTCTAGATCTTATGAGGACTCTATCAGTATAAAAAGTCTCACCAATGAGATGTTTTCTATATCTATCCCCCAGATATTATTCAGTTTCAATAGGTTGAGCCGAGACTAATACCACACATTGAAGCCTTAACAATACCTAGTTGATAGTATCAAATACATTCTCCTTTGTTTTCTTTATATCTGGTCCTCAGTTTAGGAATTTGTTACTTATCCAAGTTTAGAATTCTTCTCCCTGCACAAGGAAGTTCTGCAATTGTGTTAAGATCTGTTGTACCTGTAAAATAAAAGCTACATTAGTTAAAAATTTGCCAAGTTGTTTCCTTCTCTATACACATGTTGTATTATCACATTGAAGTTTCCTTTCGTCTTCTTTATTCTCTCCACTTCTGTGATTATACTCCATGGTATCTCCTAAACTCCCTCCACCACATTCTTTGTAAGTAAGGAATTTATCTCCAATATCAGTGGATGTATCTCCTTTTCCATACAATATGATAATCCCTCCAACATAGCTCTTGCTTTTGCTACTACATTTATAGTCACTCCAATTTTCCCACATTGAGCATACACCATGTCTCCTTACCAATTCCTCACACAGAATCCATATTAGCTAGGTTTAGGATTACCTCTTGATGTCCTATATGTATTGTATTTAAGCTACCTCTCATATGGGAGCTTCTAGTACACAGTTGAGGTGGTTAGTGTAGGCTGAATTCCTTCTGAAAAGGATATAGTGTCTGGCCACAGTAATGGAATATTCTTTGTCCAAGGATATTTGACCTTTGTAAGATAGTATATGTTGTTGTTGATCTCATGTATCACCCTTTTAAAACTCGCCTTACCTCCATGTTTAACTGTATTCCTCCTTTCTATAGTTTCCAAGTTATCATTATTGGTACTAATTGGATAATAGGTTTGAACTTCTCTCCACATTTTGCTCCTCACCATAATCTGATAACTTGATGTAGTTGTATTAGATGCACTTGTATTCCTGTTGCATTTATAAAGTTCTTCCACACTTATGTTGCAAAATTCCCAGTTAGAAATAGATGTTGCCTTGTTTCTTGCTGGGGAATCTACAACAATAGCACCTGGATACCACTGCTATCCTTATTTTCATAAGGTTGTCATCTGTTGGAACCTTATTCTTCCATAATATCCACAAAAAGAATGATATTTTAAAAGGAATGCCCCTAATCCACAACTGTTTGAGTCTTCCTGTACTTCCCCCTTATGCCTTAGTATGTCCCACGCACTATTGATTGTAATTTCCCTGTATTGGTAGGCATCCACCAAGGTCTGTCTCCTATTCCTTGTAATGGTTCTATGTAAATTTCTTTTTTAACATCTTCCATTATATCTTCTGGGAAGGATTGTTGTAGCAATTATTCTTTGCATCTTCCATCTTCTATCAATTCTGCCACATCTTTCAAATTCTCATTGATCTGATATTCTTCTAGAACCATATAATTAAATGCTTCTAGTTTTGTCCAGTTTTCATACTAGACATTGGTTGTTCCTCCTTTGATCTCCCATCATATTTCATGCTTCACTCTTTATCTAGCCTCCAATATATTCTTCCATACATGTGTCCCTCCCTTTCTCTAAACAAAGGTTGGGATCACCTTCTTGCAATATTTATTCCATATATAATTGGATTAAAAAGTAGTTATGGTTCAAAATCTCAACCATAGTTTGGAAAATAGAGCATCTGAAATGTCAAAAAAGTGATTAAAGCCCAGTCCTCCTTCCTGTGTTGGTAGACATATCTCCTGCCAAGGTGTCCAATGTATGCTCCTTCCTTCCTCTTTGTTACTCCAAAAGTATCTTGCAAAGATATTATGTAATTTATGTATTACATATTTTAGGGGTGCTAGTACAGACAACAAATGGATTGGCATTATTTGAAGAACACTCTTGATTAAAGCAGCCTTGCCTCCAAAGGATAACAATTTACCTTTCCAAGCCTGCAATCTCCCCTTCACCTTCTTGATTAAGTCAATATAGTATACCTTCTTCTTCCTTGTGTGAAAAATAGGACAACCCAAGCAAGTAAGAGGGAGTTGTCTCTTATTAAAACTTGTAATCTCCCCTATTGTCTCCATTAGTGCATTCCCAACTTTAGAATACATGTAATATGAACTTTTCTCCTTGTTCATTAGTTGTCCTGATACTTGCTCATATTTTCTTAATATTTCTATGACCTTCTTCAAAGACTCTGTATGTATTGATGTGAATATGACGGTGTCATCAGCATATGCCAAATGGTTCAAGGGTTTTGACCACTTTGGCATACCATATTCAATGTAGTCATATTCTTCTCAAAGGATGTTTAAGTCCCTTGATAGTACATCTACAGTGAGTAAAAACAAAGTAGGGGACAACGGATCATCTTGTTTTACTCCTCTTGTGGACTGGAAGAACCCTTAGCTTGACCATTTACTAATACCGAGTACTAATTATTGGCTATCAGATTTCAGATAAGATTGATAAAGTTCTCTACAAGTCCCACTTTCCTGAGAACATGCGTCAGAAACTTCCAAGATACTCTATCATAGGCCTTTTCCATGTCTAATTTAATCACTACATTAGCAGGCTTGCCTCTGAGTCTTATATCTGATACCAATTCTTGTGTAAGCAGGCTATTCTCAAAAATACTTCTTCCTTTTATAAAACCTGACTGATTAGTAGAAATTAGGTTGAACATCAGTCTTTCCATTCTTCCATGAATCACTCTAGATATCACCTTGTTGATGAAGTTGGATAGACTAATAGGTCTCATATCTTTAAAATGCTGAGCATTTGACTTCTCTGGGATAAGCACTAGGTTAGTATGTATGATGGATTTAGGAAGGTCTAATCCATCAAATAAAGACAATGTAACAACATGCACATCTTCCTCTATAATGTCCCAACTATGTTGATAAAAGATATCTATAGAACCATCAGGGCCACTAGCATTATCTCCTCTAAGTGCAAAAATAACTTGTTTTACTTCATCTTTTGAGAGATATTTACATAACTCCACATTCTGCTCACTAGTGATATTTATAGGAATATGTTTTAGCAACTCAAAATTTCTATTATCATCATCCTGTGTGAACTGGTTCTTATAAAACTTCACTGCCTCTCCTGGTATTTCTTCCCTTGATTCCAACTAGTTCCCACTACCATCAAATATTCCTTTCAGCTGCAGTCTTCTCCTTTTTCCATTAAGATAATTATGGAAGAAGCCCGTATTTCTGTCTCCTTCAGTGTACCAAATGAACCCTACCTTTTGTTTCCAATATTGCTCCTCTATGCCATATTTCTTCAATTCATCTTGTGCTTTTTGCACTATCATTCTATTGACAATGCTGGGTACTCCTCAAATAAAGCTTCTTTCACCTTTGCCACCTCCTCCCTTATTGCTATTTGTTGTAAAATGTCCCTAAATATCTTCCTGCTCCACTTAGATAGAACTTTTTTGAGATTTTCCAGCCTCTATTTGAAGATCAGATATGGGGTCTCTGCATAACCTGTCTGCTAGTTTTATTTCACCATATCCAAAAATGACTCATGTTGAGTAAAAAAATTCAAAAATTTAAATGGCTTAATAATATTTAGGGGTTCTTCTCCATAGGCTAGTAGTAGAGGGTTATGATCTCATCCGGTTTTAGCTAGGTGTTCCACCACAATATTATGGAATACTTCCTGGAAATTGAAATTAGCAATTATCCTATCAAGTCTTTTAAATATAAAGTCTTCAGCAGCTCTTTCATTCCACCAAGTGAATGGACTTCCTTTAAAACCCATATTAGATAAGCCAAAAGAGTTTATACAGTAAGCAAAATCTTCACATTCATTTAATGTGACTAGAAATCCTCCTAACTTCTCTTCTTATGATAAGATAACATTGAAATCTCCTCTGACCATCCAAGGTAATTCTGTTTGTACATGCCAGTTGATATAAGTTCTCCTATAAACCTTGTCTTTCCTCTCCATTACACTTAGCATATACAATAGTAGTCATAATGTCTTTGCCAATATCTTGATGAAAAATCTTCAAAGTAATTTGTTTGTCAGTGTCCATCAATATCTCCTATTATACCATGGCATCCATGAACACCTAAATCTTACCATTCATATTTGCAATAGCAGTTTCCATCCCTAATTTTTTTTTTGCAGATGTCTACAATTATGAAATGGCTTCATTAGTGCAACCAGATAGCACTTATGTTGTCTTTGTAAATTGATTAACCTTTGAAAAGCATGTTGAGTATTAACAGATCTGATATTCCATATAAGGGCCTTGATAATCATTTACTTTTAGTTGTTTTTGTTCTCTTTGGTACTGTCTTCTTAGGCAACATTTCATCTTGGCTCTTAGTCTTCCTTCAATTCTTGCTAATAGTTTTTGTAGATGAATTAACTTCTCCGGTCTTTTTGGGATCACTTCCTTCTCTTTTCTGCTGTTGTAATGCCACCTACACTTCTATTTCTGCTACTTTATGGGCAACTATGTCCTGAAGATTTTTATTTGGAGACCTTTGCATATTTTGGTCTTGTTTCTGTTCTGTCCCTTCTCCACTTTGTACTTCCTCTTCCTCTTTGTCCCCTACATGTTTCGATCCTTCTTGTCTATTAGGTGGTTTCTCCCTCTTGTCTGCCGTTTTGTCCTTGTGATTTGATTTTTGAATCTCTAATGTGTTCTCCTTCTCTTCTTCAGCATTCTCCTCTTCCCCATTATGAGATCCACAACTATCCCCCACCTTGTCTTATATCTCTTGACTTCCCTTTTCTCCTTCACTTTCTACCTTTTCTATTCTATCCCTCCACTTTCTTTTAATCTCCTTATGTTTTTTACTGTTTTCTTCTTTTGCTTGCTCCACTATCTTCTCTTTGTTAGTCTCAATTGAATCATTTTTCCAATCCTTAGTGCTTTGCTGATCGCTAAGTTTTCTTTCTTTTTCTTTGTTCTGCCCCTTTTCCTCATTCTCACTTTCTCCTTTTTTTCTGGAATGGTCTTATCTACCTTTTCTGCATGTGTTCCTCTTCCTTATGTTGCTTTTTTGTGCTAATAAATCATATTGATTGCTTATTTATATTCTTGTTGGTGTTTACTTTCCTGCTTGTATGTTTTGCTTCTCTGTGGTATAATCATTCTATTGTCCTTTATTGGATTCCAATTACCTGGGTTGCCAATAACTTTGCCACTTGCTAACATTCCTGCTGAGTGTTTTACAGAATTGTATTTTCCCTTATTCTCCAATCCTCCTTTACTGATCCATGTTTCCATCTGTAGGATTTATTTTCCTTTATCCTTCTCCTCCTTGCTTATCATTTTTCCTTCTTCTTTCCTTATTCTCTACTGAATTTATTGTCCTTCTTCTTGTTTGGCCTGCTGATCTTGGGCAGAATTGCATGCCCAAGTGATACTCAAATGCTTCATTTCGACTTGTTTATCTATCGTTATGTGTACATTATCATGTGATTTTTAGTAGAAATGTGAATTTATACTAACCAACATGATTAGTGTTGTTTTGCAGGTAAAAGGAAATTTTGGAAGCTAATATACTTGTTGGTGAAGATCGGGAATGAACTTGGAAACAAGGAGTGGAAAATGACAAGGGAGAGCAGCAAAAATAGAGGCTCCGCGATGGAGCCGTGTCACGCTGCCATCGCGGAGGCACTCTGCATCAGATGAAATAATTTTGGCAATTTCCAGCGAAGGTGCGTGATAGCACCATGTCACGTTGGCCAGGCTCCGCGATGCAAGTCGTGCCACGTTGAGGTGAAATTGCCTGGGGAGCCGACTTCCAGCGAGGGTCCGCAATACTCCGTGGCACGGAGGGAGTGCTTCGCGATACACTCCGTGCCACGTTGCTTGTTATTCCGGGAAAAATTCTCAAGAGTATAAATAGCACACTTAGGTTTTATTTTAAACATTCTGACTTGGTTGAGCAAGAACGTGGGTTACAGGCAGTTGAGAGGACGAAAATTCTAGGGTTCTTCTCTATCTCTTTCTCTTTTATCTCAATTGTTTGTATGAATTCTACTTATTTGATGATGTTAAATCCAAGAATGAGTGGCTAATTCACTTCTTGCTGAGGTTAAGAACAATTGTAGTGGAATGTAGTTGTTAATCATTTCAGTTTTCATCTTTTCTTCAATGGTTGTTCTATCAATTCTTGTTTTTACTGCATTAATGTTTGGCCAATGTTAATGTATATCTAAAAATCCAATTTTGATTTTGAAAAGGAAAGAAATTGGAAAGATGTGAATTGGTAGGATATGATCTCTTCTTAGTTTAGAAAATTGAGAATTGATTTACATTCAGAATAGAAATATATCTGAAAGTCTTATTAGTCAATTAAGGAATCGGTTATGTATGGATATAGCATGAAATTCTTTTATCAGAGAAATGTAGATTAAGATTCATGATTCTTAAATTGGATAGGAGTCGAAAGATTCAATCCATGGGCAATAATTCTTGACTAGCAACCAAAGAAAAGATTAGCTGAATTGTATTGATAAATTACTTCCTTGCATGTTCGTTTTAACCTCAGCTTGCTCATTACTATTGTTCAGACTCAAATTATAATCTTAACTTAGATTTTTATAAATTAGTAAACTTAAACTCCCAAAATATTATTTATTTGGTTGTCTGCATTCTTAAAGGTATAGTTCACTGACACTTAAGTAATTAGTACCGTAGCTCAGTCCCTATGGGATCGATACTTGGCTTTAATTAAGCCACTTTACTACTTGTTCGACCACGTGCACTTGCGTGTAGCATCACCACAAGCCGAACATCTGCTCTTCTTCTTTATATGCTAATTCTGGATTTATTACTCTACAATTCAGTTCATTGTGCCCCTATAGTCTACATTTCTTGCAATACTTAGAAAGGTAATCATATTGGACTTTCACTTTTGCTGTCCTTACTGCTCCTGTATTTTCATCCTCAATGTCCATCCTGATCGAACTGGGAAAATCTGCCAATAGGTCAACTAAAACTTAGACCCTAGCATAGCTAGGTCTTGTTTGTTAATAGTAGCCATATCTAAATATAAAGGTTTCCCTACAGTAGATGCTGTAGAGAATAGTGTCTCCTTTACATAATATGTGGATAAAAGGTTTGGAAATGAGATCCATGTCATAACTTTTGAAGTTTCCTCATCAATTTTGAACTTTGAATCATATATGAATGGCCTCATCTGATAATAATAACCTTCTTTATATGTGATGTAGTATGCAGCCTTTGAGGTTAAATTCACAAAGTCTTCGAACAGAGTCAATCTTCTTAGGACGTGTCTACTTCTAAAAAATTTGACCTGGCATTCACCTTTGATTCCACATTGAGCGGCGATCACCTTTCGTAGTTGCTTTATATCAGGCCATCCGTATGAAAACTTGCCTACCACTACATGTTGCAAGTTCTCAATAGCATCCATACGTGCTACTTCATCTTCAGTCCACTTGATGTAAGGTTCCCCATGGAGGAAGGACACTGGTTTGATTGGGATTCCTTGTCCTCGATTTTGTTGGGGTATATTCATGTTTGTTAGCTTTATATAATTGCAAATTGTATTTTCTTGGTCTGTGAGGTTGCTTCTATTTGCTGAGAATTCAAATTTTTCTGTTGACCCATCCCAGCATAGGATTGACCAGCCCCCATGGAGGTCATGGATCACAACTTGAAGCTTCTTGCTAAGGTTTGCATAAAAATAGGAAGAGAGAGAAGAGAGCTTTTTTGTGTTGATAATTAGAATAACTTCTCTATAATTCCAATAAAAGTACGTCAGTTTTGTTTCAAAAAAATAATTGACAATCCAATAAAGTCCATTGTATTTTGGAGTTTTTTAGTAGTGTTATTAGCAATGAACCAGAGTCTCTTTTTTATCCGTATTAAAGATGGTTGTTTTACTTGTATTGGAGTTAAGTTAAAACTTAGAAAGTGAGTATTAGGATTAAATTCAAATGACCCGAATGGCATAAAAAAGTATGTGGCGTTATTTTATAAATATTTCGTATATTTATTTTATGTTTATTAACATGCGTTATAAGTTTACATTGGATAATGATTTTTGTGCTTAAAATAGAACAAGACTGAGATGAAATGCTAAAATAAAAAATAGGGCCAAATTAGAGCGGTCAATATCACAGATGCCTTTATTTTGAGGTGATCTTTAATTTTTTCTCCACAAATTTGTGGTCTTTAATTTTTATCCTTTGATACTTTAAGTGACAAAAAAGTGATAAAAATGCTAATAATAAAGAAAAAAAATATCAAAAGGCAAAAAAAATTGCAAGGCATAAGTTATGCCTCAGGCATAAGTTTACATAGTTTATGCCTCAGGGACATAAGTTCAGTAGCATGACATAAGTTCAGTAACATGAATTTATGCCTTGAGGCAGTGAAGAATCCAGGATTTTCACTCGGAGGGTTCAAAAAATAAAAATATAAAATGTGCAATAAGCCAATAAAATATAATTTCATTGATACAATAGTATATAGTCTATAGATACAAAATACTTAAAATTAAATAAGAGTAATTATAGTAAAGCAAAAAGTTAGCCTTTTACAATGCGTCAACTAGAACTAGGGTGCTAAGTAGAGCAAAAAATTGGCCTTACACAATATATTAATTTAGAATTTTGTTGAACTAGAGTACAAAGTACATACTCCAGAAAAGAGATCACTGCTAATACTTCTCAAGCACATTTACAATACTACTCGACGAGGTTTTATTGCTTGAAAAGACAGAATTATATCATCAGTTAAAACATTATTAAACACATCTCTTTCCATAAGAGGAACCATGTAACCGCTCAAGAATTCATCATTCATTCTACTCCGCTACTCATTCTTAATAAACTTCATTGTCGAAAAAGTTCTTTCAACAGATGCAGTGGAAACTGGAAGAAGCAAAACAAATTTCACCAAACGAAATACAAGAGGATAACATGAATGTTTTTTCGTCTCAACCAATCTTTTTGAAAGATCACAAAACCCATTTAAATTGGAGAATTTTTTATCGATGTCACAGATATTAATAATATTATTTGCAAGCTAATTATCGAGTGCACACATACTAAGTTCATCAAAGTCATCAGGATATAATTAATTCATTCTCATTATTTTCTGGATGTCAAAATTTGAAAATGAGTTTACCGGATTCAAACAAGCACACAATAAAGCAATTCAATTGTCACCTCATCAAAATGGTCATTAAGTTCTTGAAATTACCAATCAATTACTTTATAAAATATTTCAATAAAATAATAATGAAAGGAAGTACAATCAGCAAGTTTATGTCGTGATCTTCCAGAGTTAACATACAACTCATCAAAACTAGGTACCAAAATATTATGCTTGATACAAAATATAGACACCTCAGAAACAAACAAATTTCATTTTTTTTTAATCTTCCCTCAACTCTTGCAATCTTCTATTGGCTACTTATTTGCAATATCTTGATCTGATTTTTGTAAGCATGTACTAAGATCATTTGTAATTCCTAAAATTTTTTTCATCAAATGCAATATGGATGCAACCTTATATGTTTGAGCAATCTAATATATCCTGTAGCCTGGATCTTTCATCCAAAGAATGTGCAGTTTCAATAACATTATCAAGTATTTTCATAATTGTATCAAACTTAAGAATAAAATAATTAAAAGATTTGAAGTGAGCTCCCAACGAGTATCACAAGCTCTAAAAATACCAAGTTCTTAATGCAAGCCCCAACCAGTTTTAAGTTTACCCATATCAAAAGCCTCTTGAATTTTATTTTTTGAGATTCTCGATATTCATCCATACATTTTTAAGAAGCTCCCAGCACATAAAAAATATTTGAAACCAAGTGTAAAAGTTCTCCCACTTGAAGACGTCTTTTAGAAATACCAACAAGAGTCAATTGAAGTTGATGAGTAAAACAATGAGTGAAATAAGCTGATCTACTTTCTTTCTTAATCAACATCTTAAGGCCGTTGATATCACCTTGCATATTGCTTACTGCATCATAGCATTATCCACGCACATAAGATAAACTCAAGGAATATTGAGAAAGTAAATTGAAAATTGCATCTTTTAGAGATAAAGTACTAGTACTTTTTATATGAATAATATCAAGAAGTCTCTTCATCACAAATCCTCTTCCATCAACATATCGTAAAACAACTGTCATTTTCTCCTTGCATGAAACATTAAAAGATTCATCAACAAAAAAAGAGTAGTCACCACTTAGTTCCTTTATGATACCCTTAATTGTTTCAATTTTGCAAGCAATCCCAATTTTTTTTTAATTCTTGGACAAGTCATTTGATCATTTTGAGGAGCCTTTTACAACACAAAACTATGAATTTCATCACACTTTTGTGCATAAAATGAAAGAATTCAAGAAAATTACCTCTGTTAAGCAATGTCTTAGACTCATCATGACCCCGAAATGTCAACCCTTGTTTCAGAAGCCTTACTACATCATTCACAGCTGCTAATCAAATTCGATATGCATGCTTATCTTTATTAGATTGTTTCTTAAATGAAGCATGAATAGATTGTTGTTGCCACATTAGATCCTCACATGTCCTTTTTGCTTGATTATGAATGTTATTAATTCCACCAATATGTATCTCTAAACTAGCCTTTTTGTTCCAACTCCTAAACACATACTCGGAAACACCTTACCTCTACCTTGACGATTGTTATTTTCCTTGAATAAATAACAACACGAACAATAAGCTACATCTTTACTTTCACTATACTCTAACCAGTTAGGAATTTCTTCATACCATTTATGATTAAAATGATGCATATCTCCAGAAATCTCCGTTTGAGGAAACTCTTGTAGTTGAGGTTGAAAAGGTTTTTCTATAGATAAGCTCTTCTAATCGTGTCATGATCATTGGGAAGAAATATTTCTATTGGAGTTCTTTCACCCGGATCAGCCTTTAAAGAGCTTAAATCGAATTTTTGAGAAGAATATGATGGTACTCCTAATTGATTCACATTTTCTTCCCGATTAGGTTGACTATGAGCGATAGAACTCGAATTTGATATTTCAGAAAATACCTCTTCATTGACTCTTGAATGAAAAGCAGCAATGGTAACTGCAAGAGTGACTTTATTTTCAAGAAAATTGGAAGAAGAAAAAGAAGGGAAAAGGGATTTTACTTATTTTGGTGTTTTTTTGGAATTTAGCTTTGGAAATTTCCAAATCCCTAATCAGCGCTTTTTTTTCAAATTGAGATTTAGGTTTTTTAATTTTGAGGAAAAGGGAAAAGGGTTTTAACTTATTCTAGCATTTTTTTAAAATAGTTGTTTTTCTTTTTTTGGATTTAGATTTTTTAATTTTGGGAAAAAGAGAAATAGTTGTTGTTCTTTTTTGGGGATTTAGGTTTTTAAATTTTGGGAAAAAGAAAAAAGGGTTTTTATTTATTTTAGCCTTTTTTTAAACAAAATAGTTGCTGACTTGCTACACAGACAAGAGGATTAAATCTTAAAAAAAGAATTAAGAGTAGTTATGCCCAGCAGGATTTGAACTTGAGAAGTGGGGCTCAGTAGCACAACCCTATACCACTAGGCTATTTCTCATCTTTTGCTCAGGAGGTTCAAAAGTAATATATGTATAGAAATATAGAAAATCTACCCTATATATATAATGTAATTTTTTACCGAGAGGGTTCGGGCGACCCCCTTGGCACCCACCTAGGTTCGCCCCTGCCTTAGGGTATAAACTCAACAGCATGAACTTGAACCTAAGGAGCAGAAGTTTAGCAGCATGAACTTGTGTCTGGACAGAAGTTCAGTAATATAAATTTGTGCCTTTAGGCATAAGTTCTAGCAAAATAAACTTGTGCCTAAGGGGCATAAGTTCTAGTAGAATGAACTTTTGCCCGGACGGAAGAAGTTCAACAACATGATATCAGTTCAAAAACATAAATTTGTGCCTTAAGGCATAAGTTCAATGATAACTTTCAATACAACTCTCCCCATTTAAAAGGAGGTGGCTATGGTTGTTGACAAAAATAAATTCCCAATGAGTGTCGGGGTCGAATCCCATAGAGATTGAGGATAGATAATCCAAATATCGTAAATCAACTCAAACTAGTTAGCATCATATCTAAATAATGTAAATTGAATATTGGGGGGAAAAGAAAACAAGTATCGATTTCAAATTGTAAAACAAAATAGGGGCACACGACTTGTTGCAATCAATGAGAGAGACTAGTGGTGTGCATTTGATGGGGCGTCGACTTGATAGGGGTTGATTAAAATGTCTTAGATTCGATCAAAGCATGGAGAGCGATGGTTATGGCTACACCTTATGTTTCTCAACCAAAAGGATGTGTTTACCTTGGGTTTCTCAAACCCCAAAGCCAATCAACAAACCAACCAACAAAGCTTGAGGAAGGGTTAAACTATATTTAGCCTTAACTCTTTAATGGAGCATGAATATGGTTCCTGACTATCTCTAGCTCAAGTCCAAGCATCACACACCCAATTCCTCACTATTGAATCCTCACCCAAACCTTCCCTCTTTCAAGCAAAAGCAATATAAAAAGCTAAATCAATATTTGCAACCATCAATTATAAAATTAAAACTTGGAGGAAATAATAGATCTATGCTTACTACTCAAATCTAAGAACAATTCGTCGACACCCAATCAAATCTAGACACCATCATGCACATACCTCCATAGCAAGAAATTTAGCTACTCATAGTTAAAGAGAGAGAAATTATACCCATAAAAAATGTCTTCAAATTCATCATATTAAGTAATTAATTTCAAGCTCAATGTCTGCAACAATGGAGTTTTTCCCAATGGAAAGGGAAGAAGAAAAGAAAATTGTACTCTCTTTCTATATCTATGATGTTCTTCTCTCTACAATTTTCTCTAATCACATGTGTATGTATAATTAGGGTAAGAATCTGTGAAATTCTTTTTCCACAGCTCTCAAAATTGCCCTTGGAAGCTTCTAAAGGACACTCGTGCATTTCTTGGACGAGATTGCCCTTCAACAGTGACGCGACTGACTTGTGTGGCACCTGCGAAATGCGGCACCTGGGAAATGCGGCTGGCAGATCCTCTCTCAGGATTAATCAGTGACCCTTTCATGTTTTCTAGCATCTGCAGTTCGCAGGTCAAGTTCACCCAATATTCCAATGTCATTTGCTTGGCACCTGCGAAAATATGCGACACGCATGTCCCTTTTCTTCCATCAGATTGCTTTTCGTTCAATTCTTTCATTTTCTTTGTCTAAGTTGAATGTCTACACAAAAGAAGAGAAAAAGCATAAAACCTTCCTAATCATTTGAAAACAAAGAATAGCTCATGCTTAAAAGCCAAATGAGTTGGTAGATTACCAACTCATCATTCAGCATCATCAACTTGTGCCTAGGGGCAGAAGTTCAGCAGCATGAATTTGTGTATGTAGCAGTAATTTAGTAGCCAATTTGTGCCTTGGGGCATAGGGATGTGCAAAATCCAATTTAACCGATAAACTAACCCGAAAAAAATATTATCGGTTTATCGATATCGGGTTATTGGGCTAATGGTTTTTATATGGTTTTGTAATTTTTTTATTGGGATATCGGTTTGGTTTTCGATTTTAAGATTTTAGTTAATGGTTAAATAAATAACCCAATAATATTACACTAAAACTATCTTTTTATCCCTAATTACAAAATAGTGACATTAGATTTTAAATACAAACCTTATTTTCTTTTGCATCTTATAGTTATTGGTCTTGGTGCCACTATTTCCTTTCCGAAGTAGTTTGCTTGGTTGAGTTCTACCAATCAGTGTGAACTGATCTTATTTTTTTTTCGAGATTGCTACCGTACTACTACACCTAAGTTTGCTACTTAAATAGAAAGAAAACAAATTTATTTTAGCAGTAACTTATTTTAATATGTTTCTACTTATAATTTGTGTAGACTTTTATGCATGAAAGTAGTATATATATAAACAAATGAAAATAAGAGAAAGCAGAAAAAAATTAGAGGAGTATTTTCTTATTGGTTAAACCGAAAATCGAACCGTTAACGATCAAAAACTGATTAATTGAAACCGATAACGAATATCTTATTGGTTTGGTTATCGGTTTAACATATTTACAAATTGAAAATCGATAAACCAAATCGGTATTACTCTTAACTGAATCGAGCCAACTGATAAGCGCCCTTATTGGGGCATAAGTTCAACAAAATTAACTTGTGCCTTTTAGGGCTAGCCTGTGTCTAAGGAATTATTAGTTTATAATATTAAGGTTAAAGATATGCTTTATGAATTAAATAATACTTAATTTATGTCTCTAGTTAAATATTTTCTATTAAGATTTATTTAATAAACTTAAATTATAATTACATATATTTAAATATAAAATTTTTATTGAAAAAACTATAAGGATAAAAGCTACCGAGTTAAAGACGCAAAATTAAACATCAGCCCGAAAGAGAACAGTCCGTGCAAAAACAAACTTGAATTAGAGGTTCTCCATGTATTAGGCCACTTATAAAGTTTGCATTGACGTCCACTTCCAACCCGTTTTAACGGCAGCCTCTACCAGATGCTTCCAAAATTGTTAAGGACACCCATATTTTTGTTTTAGTTTTAAAAAGTGGCATCTTCTCCTCCGTAAGCCATGACGCTAGCAGTTCCAACATTGTTGTTTAGACCCTTTTCAGATTCTCTGTTGGACTCTACTTTCTTTCTTTTATTGTGTCTTTATTTCTGCTATTTCTGTCTTCATTTATTGCCACTGGATTGTTCCTGCTGCAGATGGTCATTTTCCTATGCCGCCAAGTTCAGTGTTTCAGTTGGAGAGGTACTACTGTTAAACTCCGCCATTTCATACTTCTTTATCCTTTTATGCCTTGTTGTTTGAAAATTCTTACTAATTAAAAGAAAACTCCTGGTTGTTCTCATAGTTTAGGATGTTGACACTTAAACGTTGCTTAATTATCTCAATTTGCAGTTACCTATTCAAATTTTACAAGAATTTTGGGGCTACTGTCACTATGCCTAAGTCAATGTCGTGGTATTTATAAATATTCAGTTTAACTAAGTCTGGTTTTGTTAGATCACTAAGTATAGAATTCTTCCTCTCATTATTAAATCATCTGAATATGGGTGCCTTTGTTTCCATGTAGGAATACAGTGCTCATCCGGATGTAATTTTTTTCCTGTCTTCTGTTGTTTTGTTTCTTTGGTCATTGTCTACCTTCTGGCTGTTACCTTTCTCATCCTTCCCCCTTTTTTTTGAAAGCTACAACTTTCTGGACTTTCTTTCATAAGCATTGGTGTGATTTTCCACGCCTTGGTTGCTCCGCATTTAGTTAATGGCTGGCGTATGTTTTTTCTTTAATTGCAGTAATTTGTTACACACAACTATGAGCAATTCTGGTTGATTGAAAAGGATGAAGGTTTGAATATGCACAGACCTTAGTGCACTCAAGATTATTCATTGGCATACAGAGGACCACTGTTTATAGCTAACCCTACTTGCTTGGAATTGAGGCTTGTTGTTTTTGTTGTACAGTACAGTGGACCTCTATTGTGGTGAAAGTTTAGTAGAATAGTTACAGAAAATGAGTTTCAATGCACTAGTTTGGTATTGCAAGCCGGTGGCAAATGAGATATGGGCCAAAGAGACTGACAGTGGTTTTGGTGCTTATACACCTTGTGCTATTGAATCAGCTACTTGCATATCTTATGTGGTTCTTTTTGTGTTGAGCGCGTATCGCTTATGGCTGGTCAGGATGGACCACAAAGTTGGGCGATTCCAGTTGAGGTCGAAATACTACAATTACATATTGATTGTCTTGGGAATTTGTTGTGCCGCTGAGCCCTTGCTCGGATTGCTTATGGGTATTTCAATTTTCAATATGGATGCAGAAACTGACCTTGCTCCTTTTGAGGTTCTATCTACTTCGTGTTATAGTTTTTGAGTTTTCATATTTCTCCCATGGACTTCTGACATCAGCATTTCCTTCCGTTTATATAAAACTCATCTTGTTTTCATCCTCTTAGCACCTATTCGAAAAAAAAAAGTACTCTTGCCAACCTGTATCTTCTATGGCATGTACCTATCAGAAATAAAGAAACCTGCAATTGGCATGTATAATCATGGCTCAATTATGCACAACTTTTCCTTTCAAAGAAATTAAATCATTTTCACGTTCATTTCTTAGGTATTTGGTAGGTGAATTATTGTTGTACTGTGTAATTTAACTGTCTTCAGTAATTTACTTTTAAAGTACTTGTCCTAGTGATTCTTCAATTTCCTTATTGATCAGAATCACCCCAAAGGACTAATAATGTAAACTATAAACTAATCCAGTATGTGCGAACCCCAATGTAGTTGACTAGTTGGTGTCGGAGATATGAGTTCTCTGTTTAGACTGCTCTTCAGTTCTTTTTAATTCCGAGTGATAAAGTAATTTGTTTCCTAAAGCAAGTTAGGAGTTCCCGAAAGCTACAGGTTCTCTACATCTCATACCATTGTTGGGTAAGTTTTGTCTACCAGACAACTTTTGCATAGGTGACTGAGTCTCATATTCATTACACAGTGGACAGTGTCAATAAAGTCACTATGATTTAGTCAGTTCCGTAATTGTATATCTTACCATATAAAAAAACATATGTACTTATGTAGTCTTTGGAAGTTCATCTTGCAATTTTACTCTCCATTCCTTCTTCTTGTATCGTTCGGAGTGGGTGACGGTAGTGAAGTTTGGTTTAGGGCGACAGGTGGATAGGTGACATTCCTCTCTTTGTTACTTATTTACATGATTCTCCACTCTCATCATTTTTGTATCTCTGAAGGTAAATCATTGTCTTGAAACTTTCATCTTTTCCATAGCATTGATGTTTAGAGAGGCATTTGATCTTGCTATTCGCATAGATTTGCTTCCAATTAAGATGTCTAGATCTCCTAATACTGTAGCTTTCTGAATAGAGGCTTAAGTCTTCACTTTGCAAAACTTGCTTCGTTCAATCTAGAATCCAAATGGGAGGCAAAGATAACTTTAAAGAGAGAAATATTTTATACACAATCCCAGACACACATCCCAATGTGAGTCTTTTCTGGCTATCTTCACCAGTAAATGGTCTCCCTTTAATATCTACAGGTTTTCTGACGAAATGTTTTCTACCCTGCAACTCGCCTACTGTGTTTGATCACAAGTCTGTTTTGGTGATTTTTTCCCTTTAACTCTGTCAAACAACATAAGCTTTTAGATGAGATAGTCACACACGTCAACAGAAAGAAAGCTATAGGATATGCACATTCTTTTGATAATATTGATACAAAGACGCTTGGACCATCTTTTGCTGGTTATTCAAGTATTGATGCTCATGCCTCTTGGAAACATCAAACAGTCAAGACAGTTGGTCATTAGTTTTATGATTAGTAGGTATGGACTGTGGAAAAGAAAAGAGTTGCATGAGAACTTACATGTTCATCCAAGATCTGATCAGTTCCTTGCATTTAGTTATACAGAGAAATAGCAATTTTGATTATTCCTACTTGTGGACCAGTCTAGTGAGATTTTTGCTTCATATATCTAGTCAACTGATATATGTACTCTTTCCTTCCAGATGGTTGCTTTGAGCATTCAGGCACTTGCTTGGATTTCCATTGTTGTTATGAATCTAGTGGAAACTAAAGTCTATATCAAAGAGTTCCGATGGTATGTCAGATTCGGAGTAATCTATGTTTTGGTAGGTGAACTTGTGATCCTCAGCTTCCTTCTTTCAATGCAGAGTTTCTACTCAAGGTGAGTTTGATATTATTATTTTTGGTCAAATCAGCTATCTGAAGTAGCTTCCCTTCCCAAGGTTTATTAATGAAGTCAAGTCATCTGGTCAACTTCATGAATGTTGTATGACCGATGCAAGGGCTTTCCTATTAAGGAAAAAGAAATTATAAACCAATATGTCAGTATAACTAACTGCGGTTGGATAATATTATACTCCCCATTGATTTTGTGAATTTGATTAATGAGAGTGGCTGTAAGAAGTAAAATACGAAGGATCTCCTACAATTTCAAAGGCTAAATGAGTTTGAGCAATCAACAAAACTCGACACCTAGTAAAATATGAAGGATCCCCTACAATTTCAAAGGCTAAATGAGTTTGAGCAATCAACAAACTCTCCACCAATCTTCCCTGAAGAGCAGACAAGAGTGCATACCAAACTTTAAAAAAAAAGCACTCAGGAGATGGATCTCATGGTATGAAATATAGCTCCTGTATATGCAAGAGAACTCTGCATCTTGTCAGATAGTTCTCCCGAGAAAAACACTAGAAAGAGCTGAAACATGTGAAATCCTTGGAATTATATTCTAGGAAGCAACAATTGAGAAGTCAGATGGTAAGAAAACAATAAAACAAGCTAGGTGTCTTTTTGGAGCCTTGGCACATATTTAAACTTCTGAAAACATGCCTATCTGAAGTAGAAATAAATGGTGCTCTTAATTAATAATAATTTAGAGGAGTTGAAAGCCAGGATAAGACCGCGTACAATAGACCCTTGTGGTCCAGCTCTTCTCCAGACCCCATGCATAGCAGGAGCTGAGTGCATCGGGCTGCCCTTTTATTGAATTTTCTCATATTTTGCCTTCAATTCCTCAAAGAAAGCAAGCAGCAAGTCAGTCTGCGCATAGCATACTCTCTTTTATTAACTATTTCACTGTTTAAGATGATGGAAAATAGAATATCCAGCCACATATTGCCAAGCCCAGTAGATATTAACCTGCTGATTTTCAGTTTTGTTTGCTGAATCTCACAAATTTAGTAGCTGATTTACTTCTGTACAGACTTAGTCAGATATTGTAAATCTGGAAAATTTTACTCTTGAGGTTAGGTTCGTAGCATCGATATCCCTCTTTCACTCTTGAGTAATCTAGAAATAGATACTTACAACCATGAGGGGCTAACTTGTCTTTTCCCGAAGTGTGAGAAAGCACGGGAAAATATTATTAAGATGCATTGACTACATTATTAGACTGAGCCCTATTTATAGGCACTACATTGCAATCCTTTTCCATGTAGGAGACTGTATACAGTCCTATTCCTATTCCTATTCTAACATTCCTTCACAAGCTGGTGCATACAAGTCATATGTAGCGAGTTTGTTACAAATGTAACTAGCAGAGTGGAAGAATAGGAACCTCATTGAGATTGCTCGCACTCTTCTCATTCGATCCCATGTTCCCGCTATGTTTTGGGAAACGGCCTTTCTCACGTCATGTTATTTAATTAATCGGATGCCCTCATCTTTCATTCAAAATCAGATTTCTTATTTAGTATTGTCAATCATCTCTATACTCCCTTTCCCTCGTGTCTTTGGGAGCACATGTTTTGTTCATAACTTAGCCTTTGGGATAGATAAATTAAGCCCTCTTGCTCTTAAATGTGTCTTTCTTAGTCATTCTCGGGTTCAAAAGGGGTAGCATTGCTACTCTCCTGGCCTTTGTTGGTACCTTATGATAGGTGATGTCATATTTTTGAGTGTCAACCTTACTTTACATATGATCATCCTGATATCTCTGAGGTCTTACCTATGTCAACTTTTGAGGAATCTCCGGTTTCTTCTACATCTCCAGCCACAATACCACCACTCCTGACTTACATCGTCGTCCATGTCTAGCATCAAGCCCAGATGATTCGTGTCCTGGAGCTAACCCTGCACCTACGCGGACTCAAGTGTTATCAAAAGTTGCGCTTCATTGCTTTAAGCGATAAGTGAGGTGCAACACATGCCTTGTGTTTTTTGCTGAGAAGCGTGACCATGGAAAAAAGGCGCACGCTTTTGGTTGAAAAGCGAGAAGTGACTTAGCGACAAAAGCAAGATGCGTGCACTTAAGCGATATCTATATATTTTTTTAATTTGTAAAAACTTAAATACAACTTCTTTGTATCCTTTTCGACTACTACGTCTCTTGAATGTAAGTTCTCTGCTTCTTCTTCCTCTCCTTCTCCTCTTCCTTTTCTATTCTTCTTTTCTCTGCTGCTACGTACTCGGCCTCACTACTGGGGCTGGTTTACTGTTTTTTCTCTTCATTTCTATTTTCTCTCGTTCCTAGACGTGCTGCAATTATTTTGTATGTTTTGCTCTGTCTTTATCTTAGTTCTGCAATTTTTTTCCTTTGTTCTGTGTTTCTTACACTGTTGGGCCTTGTTTTTTGGTCTGTGTTCTGCTTTCTCTGTTTTGTAATTGTTTTCTCGGTTCTTTAGCTGTATTGCTGTTCTGCTGCTGCAATTTTAATTTAAGAATTGAAAGATTTATTTAATATGTTATTTCTATTGAGTTCTTGGTTATTTATCTATGCAAATTTAATTATTTGTTTAATTTTTGTATTAAATTGTGTTTCAAAAGAAAAAAGCGCGCGCTTCACTTCAAGCTTCTTGCTTTGGTGAAGCAGAGCTCTCGTCGTTTTTTTCCACTTCTTGCTTCCAAAACACTGCACAGACTTGTCTCCTCCTGGTTAATCAATTGCACTTTGAAAAGGTATACGGTCCACTCGTAATACTAATCATGATTAGACCTTTTTAAGTTATCATCCTATATCATCACCCATTATGCCTTTATATCATCTTTGTCCTCGGTTTCCATCCCTAAGTCTACAGGTGAAGCACTTTCTCAACCAAGATGGTGACAAGCTATGATTGACGAGATGTCTACTTTACATGCAAGTGGTATTTGGGAGCTTGCTCCTCTTACTCAGGTAAATCTACTGTTGATTATCATTGGATTTATGCAGTTAAAGTTGGTCCGAATGACAAGTTGATCGGCTTAAGGCTTGCCTTGTTGCCAAGGTATACACAGATATTGGGGATTTGATTACAATGATATTTTCTCTCCGTGTCTAGAATTGCATCTGTCTATCATCCATCGTGCTGTCTGCCATTGACCTCTTTATCAGTTGGATATTAAGAATGCTTTCTCCATGGTGACCTTGAGGAGGAAGTTTATACGGAGAAACCATCTGGTTTTGTTGCTTAGGGGGAATTCTAGTATCCTGGTATGTCAATTGTGCCTGTCCCTCTATTGTCTAAATCAATCTCCTCGAGCTTAGTTTGGGAAGTTCAACATAGTAATTTAGGAATTCAACATGATTCATAGTGAAACTGATCACTCTATGTTTTATTCGTCTTCTGTTCCAAATCTGTGTATTTATTTGGTGGTTTATGTTGACAAAAACATTATCACCGGCAATGATTAGGATGCATCACTAATTTAAAGCAACATCTCTTTCAACATTTCCAGTAAAAATCTCGGCAAACTGAAGTATTTTCTTGGTATTAAGGTTGCTTAGTCTAGATTAGGTATTGTTATTTCACAACAAAAGTATGCCTTAGACATTCTTGAGGAGATGGGACTGATGATGTAAACCCATTGACACTCTTATGGATCCGAATGCTAAACTCCTGCTAGGATAGGGGCATTCAGTGTTTCTAGAAGATATAGGCGTCTTCGAGGAGACTAGTTGACAAGTTGAATTATCTCACATGACTAGATCCGATATTTCTTTTCTTTCAAGTGTTGTACGCCAGTTTATGGATTCTCTATATGATAGTCATTGGGATGCAGTTGTCCGTATTTTACAATATATAAAGTAAGTTTTAGGCAAAGGGCTACTCTTTGAGGATCGAGTCATTTGCAGATTGTTGGATGTACAGATGTTGATTGGGAAGGATCACCTTCTGATAAACATTCTGCATCTTGATATTGTGTTTTAGTTGGTGGTAATTCATATCCTGGAAGAGTAAAAAACATAATGTGGTTGCTCAATATAGTGCAAAAACAGAATATCGAGCAACAACAGTAGTAGCAACTTGTGAGCTAGTTTCGATCAAATAGTTGCTCATAGAATTAAAATTGGAGAAATCAATATGATGGAACTTGTGTATGATAATCAAATGACCATTAATATTGCATCAAATCCGGTATTTCGTGAGAAGACTAAGCACATTGAAATTGACTGTCACTTAGTCAGAGAAAAGATACTTTCAGGAGATATTGTTACAAAATTTTTGAAGTCAAAGTGATCAGCTTGCGGAATTTTCACCAAGTCCCTCACCAGTCCTCGTATTAGTTACATGTGTAACAAGCTTAATACATATGACTTATACGCACTAGCTTGATGGAGAGTGTTAAAATAGGAATAGGATTGTACTCTCCTACATGGAAAATGATTAATATAGTGTCTATAAATAGGGCTAGTGTAATAATGTATCCAATGCATCTTAATAACATTTTTCCGGAAGGCGCTGGTATTTTTGCATAGTGATATTACACTGAACCCTATTTATAGATACTACATTACAATATTTTTCCATGTAGGAGACTATATACAATCCTATTCCTGTTTTAATAGTAAGGTTATGGGCAAAATATGGGCTCCCAAAGAACACGAGATAGAAGAGAGAACAAAGGTGAGTGAGGGAACTAAACATAGTATGAGACTTAATTTTTGATAGCTAAGGAAGGCATGCTGTTAATAAGATAACATGATGTGAGAACTGCATCCCCCGAAAACGCAACAAAACATGATAGTATGTGACTAGGATGCGAACAATCTCATAAAATGCCTATTCCTCCTTTCAGTTACTCCATTTTGTTGTGATATATAAGGACAAGATGTTTGATGAATGAACCTGTGAGAAATAAACACTCAGAAAATATTATTAAGATGCGTTGGCTACATTATTACATTGAGCCCTATTTATAGACACTACATTACAATCTTTTTCCATATATGTGACTATGTACAATCTTATTTCCATTCTAACTCTCTCCCTCAAGCTGGTGCATATAAGTCACATGTACCGAGCTTGTTACAGATGTAACTAATACAAGTACCAATGAGGGACTTGGTGAAAATATCTGCGAGGTGATTACTAGATTTGTCAAATTTGCAACAATATCGCCTTAAAGTATTTTTTCTCTAACAAAGTAACAGTAAATCTCAATGTGATTAGTTCTTTCGTGGAATATTGGATTTGATGCAATACTGCTTGATTATTACACACAAGTTTCATCAGATTGATTTCTCCAAATTTTAATTTTGTGAGCAACTATTTGATCCAAACTAGCTCATAAGTTGGTACGGCCATTGCTCGATATTCTTCTTTTGCACTAGATCAAACAATCACGTTCTGTTTCTTATTCTTCTAGGACACCAAATTACCTCCTACTAAAACACAATATCCATTTTAGGATGCCTATCAAAAGGTGATCTTCTCCAAGAAACATCTGTATATCCAACGATCTGATCGTGGTCTCGGTCCTCGAAGAGTCGTCCTTTGCCTACAACTAACTACAAATTTTCCTCCCACAACCAATGTGGAACTTAAAACTTCCTCTCATGTCGAGGACCGGATATTTGGTGCATGGACAATATATGACGGGGGCCAACATCGGTTGAAACAAGACTTGGATGGGTCTGCTCTGATACCATGTGAGAAATAAATACTCAGAAAATATTATTAAGATGCATTGACTACATTATTACATCGAGCGCTATTTATAGGCACTACATTATAATCCTTTTTCATTTTTTTTCATGTATGGGACTATGTACAATCTTATTCCTATTCCTCTCCCTATTCTAACAGGTCCCATGAGAATTCATGTACCACTGAAATGGAGTGGATAACTTTTTGGTGCACTATGCAGACGTCCGATATAATTGGAATGAAATGTGCAAATAGAACTGTTATACCCCGTAGAATTCCCGGCATCTAGACGACCTATTCGCACGTTGGTTAAGCATATTAGAAGGTCATACGTGCTAGAGAAAGGCCGGGAAAAAGATCGGACGAGAAACCCGTCGAACCATCGCGGGAGGAGCCGAGGCAGAGCCCCTCCGCGATGGCAGCGTGTCACGGAGGTGAGGCCTCCGCGATGGCTCCGTGACACGTTGCCCAGGTTCAGGCTCAAGTATATAAGCCCCACTTCGGTTTAAATTCATTTTAATCAAAGGAAATATCAGAAAACAGAGGCTACGACAGAGAGAAGTAAGAACGAAGGAAATTATATAATTTTCGTCCGATTACGCTGCTAAACGCTGCCCAAATTCAAATTAACCCCAGATACTGAGGTATTTAGCAGCAGAGAGCATTCTTACGGATTTAGTTTCGTGAAAAACGGCCGAAGAATCGGCGAGCCACCGAACTAAGGTAAGTAGAATTGCTCTAAATTAATGTCTATGTGTTCCTAGCTGAGAAGTGAATATTTCTCCCTTCTGGACCGCTGAAAAATAACGAGTTTTCGACCGTTTTCCGAAAGGTTAAAGTTGGGATAAATATATATATCAAAAGTGACAATTTCTCCCGAATATTAATGTATTTAGTTCTAATTGACGTGTATATGAATGTAGTTGGGAGAAACAGCAGAAGTACCGACGGAAATCACATTGGTCAGTCGGGTACTCAGAAACCAGGTATGTAAAGTTATTCTTTCGGCAAGCCAGGAAGTACAGGGTAGAAAATAAATAGAATAAACGCTATTAGCAGATACCTAGCGTACAGGAACGATTTTAGTACAAATTCCAGCAAGCATGCTAGTATATTCTTACGTATCATGCGATAATCAGAATAATAGATATTTAGGCAATACGTATTTCATCTGTTGAGATTGTATCCAGTGGTAGATGGTACATTTTATATCATTGAGCTATATTCAGTTATAGGTGGCATGTACTATGTTATTGAGTTATATTCAGATATAATTAGATAGACAGATAAAGGCCAGGTAGCAGTAAGTCCAGCAGCCAGAAACAGTGTAAGACAACATATAGCATCAGTTATTTAATACAGATTAGCCTCGAAACAAAAGAAGAGAATATGATTAGTATTTTTCATTTGAGCATGCTTGCTGTGTATGTGCTTGTATGTTGAGACTTGTTGTGGCATGAGGGCACCCTTTAGCATCCCCACCGCCCCTGGGTTATAGCTGTGTCGATACCAGATTCAGATGCCGCCACCAGCTGGGCGATGCCGTCCGACTAAAGGACGATGATGGCCGACCACCATGATAATACGGTCCAGACCACCCTGCTTGCAGGGGTAGTTCAGTTTACTCTGCGCAGAACTAGCACACCCTGTTTACAGGGGCAGACCACTCTGTGTGCGCACCTGCGCCCAGAGGCAGAAGTCTTCGGACTCAGACACAGTTTATTGTCAGAGGCCAAGGCCTGAGCTACGTACCCAAGGGGGCCGGTAGGAGGAGCTCACAGTTATCAGATGAGTGGAGTGACTTGTTTTTGGTTGGTTTAGACCCGGGTAGGGGTAAATAGATTGCTTGCTTGGTTGGCACCTTCCAACTTATGGGGGTCGGTCAGGTATTGTGTGTGTTACTATGTATATTGATATGTGCTATTAGATACTGATAGACAGAAGGACGACACGTCTTCAGGTACGCTCAGTTAGTTACAGAATGTACAAACTCTCCCCAGTTATCCTCAGCTAGATAGACTCAGCTACTTCTTGCTTAAATGTCATGTTATTGTTGCTATTCGTTTCAGTTGCATATTTCAGTTTGCTTTACATGCTCGGTACCTGTGGTACTGACGCCCAGCGGGGCGCTGTATTGCTTGCCTACAGGTACTCACGGACGAGGAGCCGATCCCTCGTGATTCCAGCCAGCTAGTGAGTCATCAGCTCCTGTCATCCGGAGTCTGATCCCCAGAGGTGTAGCTCCTTTTCTTTTGTTATGCAGTATGGGTAGGTCGGGGCCCTGTCCCGATCATTTCTATTAATTTCTTACAGTATTCGTAGAGGCTTGCAGTCTGTATATATCTCCCTGTGGTCAGATGAGCCGGTCGGGTGAGGCCGTGCAGTTGTATAGCTGTTAGTACTCTTTCTTTCTTTTATGATGGCCGTGTGGGGCCGTAGTTACTAGTAGTGGTGACCTTGCCGGTCACGTAGCTTTTGAGTGCTTCATGATTGAGTTGCAAATAACTAGACAGCATGGTGACCTTGTCGGCCCGCATAGGCTCCCTTATATCGGCATGTTTCTGGTTAGCTGTTGTTACAGGTGCAGATGGCTACAGGCCAGTTGGCCGGAGGCTGTATTTACAGCCGTTATATAGCCGGTTTGTTTCTTGAAATAGAGCCAAAGCCAGCCAAAGCACCAGATGTGCTCAGGCTGGACCATTTAGCAGTCTAGAGTCTAGCAGGCACCAGGTGCCCGTCATACCCCCCAAGGTGGGGTGTGACAAGAACCCCATTTATTTTGGGTTTCAACACGGAAAGTCTGGAAAACGGAAACCAACTCAGAATGATATGTCATTAAGAAAATTTAGGTGCAGTTGGAATAATCATAAATGAAACTGACAAAGTTACCGAATCACAAGGTGGTGCACTATGCAGACGTCCGATATAATTGGAATGAAATGTGCAGATAGAACCCCATTTATTTTGGGTTTCAACACGGAAAGTCTGGAAAACGGAAACCAACTCAGAATGATATGTCATTAAGAAAATTTAGGTGCAGTTGGAATAATCATAAATGAAACTGACAAAGTTACCGAATCACAAGGTATAACTAATCCGACTAGGACCCCAACCATCTGAATGAACCAAAATGGAAGGAGACTCTGTACCACTATCAAGATGGCGAAGGAAAGTGGAATGAGTATGCTTATTGAGTTGACATGATTCACACTCTAAAGTAGATAAGTGAGACAAGCCTGCCTTTGATAAACTAGGATATTCCTATCTATGTAATAGATCAGGTGAATCAATAACAGGATAAGCTGTGGGGGGAGGACAATCTGTGAGCGATTTATTAAGGATAAGGTAATAAAATCCATGTTGTTCACACTTGGTGCCAATTGTCCCTCTGTTACTGCTTTCTTGTATGACAACAAAGTTATTGAAGAATGTCACTTAGCAGTCAAGAATTTGGGATGAGCTACTAATAGATGTGAGATTAAGAGAACAACCAAGAATATAAAGAACTGAATTCAAAGTTAATGAAGGAAGTGGGCTATCTTGACCTATTCTAGCCATGATTGAGATCCATTGGCCATTATAACTGGCAGAAGAGATTGAGAATATGAAATCTTTACCAAGAAAAAGAGATTGAGAATATGAAATGTAGACTAGATATGTGACTTGATGGACCTGAATCAATGACACAGAAATTAAGAGAAGAATATTGAGTGATAACAGCTATGATATTGCTTGTCTGAACAACAAAAGATATCTCAAAGGATGTCTGCTTATATATTTTGAGTGGAGGGACTCACTATAATTGGGTAAAGATACCATCCGATTATCAAAGTGTTGGATCCCATTTTTCTACAACCAATTTCTCATATTCCAGGATGAAACTTATATGGAACTTTGGAATATCAAATCAGACTTAGAAAAGATTGGAAAACTGAAAGCTTTTCGCCTGAAATCACGTTTACTTCTAGCAGAATTTGAAACAATTCAGAAACCTTAGGTCGGTGGCTGAATCTTGTGATTTTCAGTTGGATGGGATCAGAAAAAAGAAGACAACCTCTGAAGAACCAAGATCTTCAGTGGAAGTGATTGGAAAAGTTGGTTGCGCTTGTCAGAACCTTAATCCAGTGGTTGGAGCCTGCATAGCCCCAGATGAATCGAGTCAGAATGTGGAGAGAACCAAGCTTTCTCACCGAAACAAGTCCAGAAGCGGTGCATACGCTTGATGCGTGAAGAATCTATTGATAGAAAAACTAGGATCTGATCGTCCATATAGGTGTGTGATCTCTGTTTCCCGTGTGGCTTGTCGGATTTTGCTTGCCAAAGAATGCTGGGTCTAATGTTGGTTTCGGATATTTCACAACACCAACAAAAGGAAAGTTAGATGCTGACAGTTGCTGGAGAATACTGGGACAACTTTTACAGTCTTCGGAAAATACACGAAAAGAATATTTTGTCTTCCACACGTCACTGGTAAATGTGCAATGGTATGTTACTTCTCTTGCTTTAATGTGGGTCATTTGGAAGGAGAGAAGTAGGAGAGTTTCTGAAGGGTTGGAGATGAGCTTTGCTCAACTAAGTCATAGTGTCCGATCTCTTTTTCTTTTTTTTTTTTTGGTGCACCCATGTAGTTCCTGTTTGTACACAGGATTTGGGTGGCGTGCAACAAGGACTTTTTAATTCTAAAAATCCACCAATTTTTAGAGGCAAAACTGTCATAGAAGCTTTGAATGGACCTAAAATCAGCCCCACCTTCATTGGTAGGAAAGCAAATCCCATGCCATCCAATGATATTTTATTTTACCATCCCCCTCACCCCAATAAAATTAGCAATGCCCATTTTCATCTGTTTGAGAGTGGCTTTGGGAGGTTGTAAGACAGAAAGGATATGCAGAGGGAGAGAGGCTAAAACAAACTTGATGAGTACAACTTTACCTCCAAAGGAGAGGGATTTATTATACCAACTAGAGACCTTGTTAGATGTTCTAACAACCATATCATTAATATAAGGCATCCTTTTCCTCCCAATATAAACTGGACAACCCAAATAAATGAAAGAAAAATTTTGATGTCCAAAATCAGTGATATTCATGAGATCTCTTGTATAAAACCAACAGAAGCTTTGGGATGAACTAAGAAGCCAGATTTTCTTTTATTGACCATTTGGCCAGATAGTTGCTCAGAGTGCATTAGCTTTTGGATCATAGTGGTAATAGAGTTAGAATCCCCAGAGAAAAAGAGGATGGTATCATGAATCAGCATAAGATAAATAAGTAATGATAGGGCCACTCTTAGCAGTAGCAAAAGGAATAAAAGCCTTAAATTCACTAGATTGTTCATCATAATAGAAAGTTATTTCAGCTCCTTTGACAAAAAGTGATGGAGATAAAGGATCCCCCTGCTTGAGACCCCTAATCGATTTGAAAAAACCATATCTTGTACCATTTAGGTTATAGAATACCAGTTATTGGAGAGAAGTCTCCAAACCATATCAATCCAAGGTTCAGAGAACCCCATTTGCCTGAGAACTTGACATAAGTAAGGCCAGGGGACTCCGTCTAAGCTTTGGCCATATCCAATTTCAATGCTACATTAGAATCAGGAGCAGCCTTTTTCATGTTATGAATCATCTCTTGAGTCAAAGTAATATTCTCAGTAATAGACCTTCCTCTCATTTTATTATCAATGAAAACTTTTACCTGATCAAAAAAATATCATGTGAGAAAATTGAGAAGAACTCTGGATCATATTCCTTCGATACATATCCTAAAAAGGAAAGGAAAATCAGTGATGTCCTAATTCATGAAGAAATCACCCTAATTGATTTACAGAATATTTACACAATCTTAAGTTTCTTTCCTAGATTAGAAAAAACCCTACTAATAGTACCAATAGTATGTGTAATGTTCGGCCTAGTGCAAACAATGGCAATCATCCAGCTACAAACTGCTTCCTTCTTTTCTTCATCAGTAGATGAACTCTGATTGGTACTCAATTTAAAGTGTTCAGCAAGAGGAGTACGAAACACTTTATATGTCATGTTGAACCTTATGAGTACTTTTTCAGTATAGTGTTTCTGGGATAAATACAACTCTATTTTCTCTCTGGATAGTGGATTTGTACGCTGAAAATCTATGCTGAGCTAAACTGCTTCTTAAGATCTGTAATCCTGTAGGTTTGTGAGTGTATTGGTACCATGAAGCGGAAAAGTGTTGCTTTCCATGGTAACGGTTGGCTTATTTTTCAAAACCAAGAAGTGAAATTGCAAGCTTCTCTAAGAGAATAGGAATAACTGAATATATTCTGCTCAAAAGAAGAGTGTGGGTAACCTGAGACAGATGGAATGCAAGAATTTGACTGTTCTCTGTACTGGAGGATTTGTAATCTCGACTCACAACTTGTCTTCATTCATTCAATAGATTTATAAGAAAACCTTTTTGATTGCGTTGAAAGATGTTTGTCTGTATGTGGACTTATGCTATCTAAGGAATCAGCACTGTACTCATAGCTTTTACTAAATTGTGCAGGTTAACATTGTACATCTATTACAGTTCAGTCATCTGTCAGGTATTTGTCATGTCCTTATCATCTGTTAACTTTTGCTGGTTGCATTTTGCATGTTTTCAAGCTTTAAAAATTAATCAGTCATATAATTCTTCAAGAGGATTTGCCCAGGATTACAGCTGACTTACCTTGATGAAAAGATATATAGATTTTGCATGAGGTTTAGAAGTATTTCTTGGCTGTAATAATATTGTTCCTTGAATATCAGTCTATGTAAGACTACATTCAAGTAGTTTGATGTTATAAAATGAATTTACATAGTTGAAGAAACGGAAAAATCTTGACCATATTTTGTTGTAGAGGAAATTGTGCCTTGTATCAGGCTGCAGTTGCAACAAAATTCTGGTACCCAAATGCATGGGAAACTAACAGATGTATGTTTGAGTTCTACAGAACAAAACCATATAAACTGAAGTTTATATCGTAACTACCTACATTTTGTTCCATTAGAGATTGGACTACAAAATCTGAAATGTCTTATGCAGATTTTATTTGGGGCCCTGCTTCTTGTTCATCTTCCTCATTTGGATCCTTTCCCCGGCTATGTTCCATTAAGGAGTGAGTCCATTGATGACAATGATGATGAAACAATCCTTGGAGCAGACCATATTTTCCCTGAGAGATATGCAAGCATTTTGTCAAGTCAGTGGGTTCTGCTTATTAATTTTAACCCTGGCCACTTAATCCTGAAATGGTTTCATACTTCCATTTGGTTCGTTATAATATAAGAAAGTTTGTAGAAACTATATCACTGATTTGCATTTATGGACTTTGAATACTTCACTTGTTGATTCTTTCAGAGTACTATGACTTTATGCCTTCTATATTTAATGGACTTGAATCTAATTTTCTTATGACTTTTCATTACAACTGGTTCACTAGAACCACCCCTTTTCTGGATCCACCTCACATCAATAACCTGACCTCTGCCACCTATAGGTAATTTTAGACAAGTTTCTTTTGAAGTAGATACCTAAACCAAGTATAGCTCGTAACAATCTGTCTTCCAGGGCATACAATGATTCTTTCACGACCTGGGGTGTTAATTTACCTACTAAAATATCACCCGTCTCTACCCTAGATCCCAGCATCACAATTCCATTTTTGTCTAAATTGTGGAGTAAATGGGCTCCTGCGGGACATTGCACTATCTGCTTTCAATAGCTAAATGATAATTGGAGTTTCTTAACTGTGGTAGGGATCTCTTTTGGATGGATAACTCCCCTCTTGCGACGAGGCTATAACAGACCAATCACTGAAAAGGATGTTTGGAAGTTAGACTCGTGGGATAAGACTGAGACACTGAGTGCAAGGTTGTAATTGGTGTAACTTTCTCCCTCACTATTCACATAATCAACTGCAAGAAAGCATTGTCACACTTTATCCATTTCAACTCTTTCAGATTCCAAAAATGTTGGGGTGAAGAATCTCAGAGGAAAAAACCATGGCTTCTACGCGCTTTGAATTGCAGTCTTGGAGGCAGGTATGACTTTTTCAACATTCTATTCACAAGTCTTCTTTTGCCTATGTTGTGAGAGCCAACTATATCCATGCTTCTTTTTCCAACTGTATGTTCTCTTATATCTCTCTGCAATTTTCTACAGGTTCTGGTATGGAGGTCTCTTCAAAGTAATGTGCTTATTCCCTGGATTTTCATAGGATCTAGTTAGCTTTTCCTTTAATGTTTAGTTTTTCTACCAGATGTTAAAAGTTATTTGGAGAGACCATTATTTCCTTCTGATAGCATTGGCAATATATCTTTGAGTTCTTATAACTGCTCGTAGTGTAGTTAACTAGTCACAAGTCTTTCTTCATATTATCAATTTGCATGTCATCTAAGGTGCTGACAAACTGATAGAAAGCTAAAGTCTCTCCTGCTTCTTAGGGGTGCAGAACACTTCTTCCGATGACTCTTCAGCCAGAAAGAAAAAAGAACCTTTCTTTGTCTTCTCACTCTAAGCTACCACCTTCTATGGTAATTGCCAGCCTTTTCTTTTCCTGTTTCGATGTATCAGCGTTTTCACTCCGGCAACCAGCCAAATAGGTATCAAATTATATTTCCGGGTGGGGGATAAATCATATGAAATCACTGAGAGCTATTCCTCTTCAGAATTCTGGTATCATTGGGTCGAAAGGAGTAGGTTATCATTAAGAACCATGATTTAAAGCAAGAAAGTTTTCTTTGGTTATGTCATTTATTGTGTTTGGCGTGCAAAGCCAGCGGTAACAGAGTCAATAGATGGAGAATGAAAGATCAATCTTCCAACTACTTTTGTTCTCGGAAATTTAATAAGGCAGGAAGATTCATAAGCATCCTAGCAGTCCAGGGTCAAGGAAGATCCATCATTATTATCCCAGAGTCTGTATTTAATGGGGGTTGGGATATGTTGGCACAGAAAATTGAAGCGTTCATTAATAGGAGGGGTTCCCCAACACAGAAGGGAATTTTACAACAACCAAATATTAGCTCAACCTTTGCAGAAACTGTCACAAGACACAGATGGCTGACAAAAAATGGGAATCTGTAAATCTCAAACTACGAAAACAGATGCATCAAGATTGTTGGTTTTTCTGGTCTTTAGGAGAAGGACATTCTCAATAGATGTTTAATGGGATGCTTTTCTGGTGATTTCTATCTTGTCTCCACCATAGCATAAGTGAGAAGATGGGTATCGAGCAAATTGGGTAACACAGTTGGTGTCTTCGACATGAATAGGTTTCAATTTCTTTTCGAGTTTCCTTCTTGATCCTTAACGGAGCAAGTCAAGCTTGGTCAGTGGAGTTTGCAGCAAACTACACTAGACCTTTCATGGTGGATGCCAGCTTCTGAGTGTCGATGAGAGGCAAGGCAAGTGTTTGAATTTCAAACACCTCTCACGTGGAGAACATAGCAGGCACATGCGTACTTAAAGAAGTTCAATTGGGTCTGACAGTTTCCGCCGTTGGGCCAGTTTTATTAATGTGAATTGGAAGAGAAATAAGAGAAAACTCAACTTGATTATTCCCTCAAGCTATTGGGTTTAAATAGCTAAGTTTACATGTCCTAAAAGGAAAGGAAATCAGTATAAATTAAAACCTAATCAATACAAATCAATACCTAATCAATTCCTAATTATAATCAGAGTAAATCAAGCTACTTGCTATATTTACATATATTCTATAGGATATTCTTAAGATTCTAACACTCCCCCTCAAGCCGGTGCATACAAATTTTATGTACCAAGCTTGTTACATAAATAACTCGTTTTGAGACCGGCTAGGGACTTGGTGAATATGTCTGCAAGTTGATCACTTGAACGCACGAACTTTGTGACGATGTCTCCTGAGAGTAACTTTTATCTGACAAAATGACAATCAATCTCTATATGTTTGGTCTTCTCGTGAAACACTGGATTCGATGCAATGTGAAGTGCAACTTCATTATCGCACACAAGCTCCATTTCTTTAGTATCTCCAAATTTTAGTAGCTTGATCCATATGAGTTCACATGTTGCCATTGTCATAGCCCGATATTCTGCTTCTGCACTAGATCTAACAACCACATTTGTTTCTTGCTTTTCCAAGACACCAAATTTCCCCCAACTAGAACACAATATTCAGAAGTGGGTTGTTTGTCAGAGGGTGACCCTGCATAATCTGCATCTGAATATCCAACAATTTTCTCATGTCCTTGGTCTTCGTAAAGTAGTCCTTTCCCTGGAGCAGATTTTATATATTGAAGAATACGAATAACTGCATTCCAGTGACTATCACAAGGAGAATTCAAGAACTGACTTACAACACTAACTGGGAAGGTAATGTCAAGTCGAGTCACAGTCAGATAATTCAACTTTCCTATTAGCCTTCTATATCTTCCAGGATCACTTAGAGGCTCCCCTTGACCTAGTAGGAGCTTAACATTCGAACCCATTGGAGAATCAATAGGCCTATAATCTGTCATTCCTGTCTCCTCAAGAATATCAAGTGCATACTTCCTCTGTGAAATAGCTATTCCTGATTTGGATTGAGTAGCCTCAATGCCCAAGAAGTACTTCAATCAACCAAGATCCTTAGTCTGAAAGTGCTGGAAAAGGTGATGTTTCAATTTGGTAATTCCCTTATCATCATTACCTGTGATAGCTATGTCATCAACGTACACCACCAAATATAGCACAAACCTGGAACAGAGTGATAATAAAACACAGAATGGTCAGCTTCACTTTGTACCATGCCAAACTCCTGAATAACCATGCTAAACTTCCCAAACCATGCTCGAGGAGACTGCTTCAGGCCATAGAGTGCTCGTCGTAGTCTACACACCATGTTACTGGACTCCCCCTGAGCAACAAAGCCAGGTGGTTGCTCCATATATACCTCATTTTCGAGATCTCCATGAAGAAAGACATTTTTAATATCCAACTGGTAGAGAGGCCAATGGCGAACAGCAACCATGGATAAAAAGAGATGAACTGAAGCATTCTTAGCCACAAGAGAGAAGGTATCACCATAGTCAAGACCAAAAATCTGTGTATAACCTTTGGCCACTAGTCGAGCCTTTAGGCGATCAATTTGTCCATCGGGGCGAACCTTCACTTTATGTACCCAAGGACAACCAACTGTAGACTTACCTGGAGGTAGAAAAACAAGCTCCCAAGTATCACTAGAGTGTAAGGCAGACATCTCCTCAGTCATATCTTGTTGCTAGCCTGGATGAGAAAGAGCTTCTCATGTAGTCTTAGGAATAGACATAGATGATAGTAACGATACAAAGGCAGAAGGTCGGTGACAAACATTGATAACTTAAACAAGTATATATAGGGTGAGGGTTACGAGTAGAGCGATTACTTTTTCGAGTGGCGATGGAAGGACTCTGTGTAAACAAGTCCTCAGCAGGCAAGGATTCTGGTGGCGGACGTGAATCATCTGGACGTGGATGATGATGATAAGTCAATAGCGGTGGAGGTGCAGCGGTGGAAGATGGAGCTGTAGGAGGTGATGTGGAAGGATAGACTATGGTGGGATCCCCAAAAGATGGAACTGGTAGAACCTCAAAAATGCCTCATTGTTCAGTTGGAGAGGATGTAAAATAGGGTTGACCTTCAAAGAAAGTAACATCAACAGATATAAGGTATCTAGGTGAGTGAAAAGCACCGATATCCGTTTTGTACCCTTGAATAACCAAGAAAGACACATATAAAAGCACGAGGAGCCAATTTGTTGTTTCCTAGAGTGAGTATATGGACAAAACATGTGCTCCCAAAGACACGTGGTGGAAGAGAAAACAAGGTTAACTTAGGAAACAAAACAGAGTGTGAAACCTGATTTTGAATAGCAGAGGAAGGCATACGGTTAATCAGATAACAAGAGGTGAGCTCTGCATCCCCCCAAAAACGCAATGGAACATTTGCTTGTATAAGAAGGGTGCGTGTAGTTGAATGTTTCAACAATATGCCTATTTTTCCTTTCCACTACCCCATTTCGTTGAGCAGTGTAAGGACAAGATGTCTAATGAATAATGCCATGGGAAGACATAAACTATTGAAATTGAGAAGATAAGTATTTACGTGCATGTTCACTACAAAAAGTGCGAATCAAAACACCAAATTGAATTTGTATTTCTGCACAAAAAGTTTGAAATATGGAAAATAATTCAGAATGATCTTTCATTAAGAAAATCCAAGTACACCTTGAGTAATCATCAATGAAAGTAACAAAATACTTAAAACCCAACGTAGAACTAACCCTACTAGGACCCTAAATATCAGAATGAACTAAATTAAAAAGAGACTCTGCACAATTATTAGGACTACGTGGAAAAGTAGCTTGGATGTGCTTCCCAAGTTGACACGACTCACAATCTAAGTTAGACAATTTTGACAAACTAGGTACCATCTTATGAAGTTTAGATAAATTAGGATGTCCCAATCGTCCCAATCGTATTAGATTATGTGCAAAACACAAAGCCCCTAGTCCCGGTGGCTATTCAATGGGATTTCTCAATGCTTGTTGGGACTTTTTGAAGGTTGATACTCGCTGAAAAAGGAAAATTTTCACTCTCATGCATTTTTTCAGAAAAGTCTTAATGCTACATGTAGCTCTTATTCTCGAAGAAAAAAAAAGGGGACAAAGAATTGAGAGATTATAGGCTAATTAGTCTGATTAGCAGTATTTACAAGATTATCTCCAAGACTCTAGCTGAAAGAATGAAAAGGTGATCGAGAAGATTGTGAACAAATACCGGATGATCTTCCTTAAGGGTAGAAAAATTATTGATGTTTTCCTTATTGCAACTGAAAGGAGGCTTGCAAGATGAAAAACCTTATACTTATCATTAGGGTGTAGGGTCATTGTGGTCAATAGTGGTTTGGACTCTCATCCCACCTATGGAATGTCTCTTTTCTCTATTCAGACAATGTGAGAAAAAGCATGGATAAGCTGAAGAGAATTATTTGGGAGGGAACAGGGAACAGATGCTTGAGTCTAGTCAAGTGGAAGATTTTGATTTCTAAGAAGGTGGGAGGACTAGGAATCAAAAATCTCAGAATACAATATATGAGCCTATTATTGAAGTGGCTTTAGAGGTATAACACTGAGGAGCAAGCATTATGGAGACAAGTTATATAGTGCAGACATGAATAAATGGGTCACTAGACTACCAAACCAGTGTTATCTACCTTTGGAGCGGGCAATTGAAAATCCATCAATAACTTAATGGAGATGTTTATAGCAAATACAAGGGTCAGGATAGGCTATGGGACAAAAAATCTCCTTCGGAGAGATGACTGGTTAGGGAATGGGCCTTTAAAAGAGCAATTCCATGATCGGTTCATTTTGTCATTCTCTTCTAATGCTACAGTTGAAGTGCTTTGGACTCCAAAAGGATGGAATATTTTCTTCAGAAGACTCCTTAATGATTGGGAGATTTCTAGAGTTACTGATTTCCTCAGTAAACTTGAAGGTTTTTCAGGCCTAAAGGAGGAGGAGGATTCTCTCACTTGGAAAGGTGGCACAAAGTCTGTTTTCTCAGTCAAAGCAGCTTACAACTACTTAACTGATTTAGAGCAGTTCAATGACCCATGGCCATGGAAAGAGATAAGGAAGGCAAAAGTTCCTTTCAAAGTGGTATGTTTTACTTGGTTAGTAGTAAGGAAAGCTTGTCTCACTCATGATAAACTTCAAAGAAGGGGTTTTCATCTCTATTCTAGGTGCTTTCTGTGCCAACAGGAAGCTGAAACCAATGGGCATATTTCTTGCATTGTTCAATTACCAGACAACTATGTAAACTTTTTGCAGCTCTAGCTCGAATTATTTCGGTGATGCCCCAGAGTACTTTTGACCTAATATGTAATTGGAACAATATACAAAGAGAAACTTGTCACAAAGAGCGTTGGAAGATTGTTCCAGCTTCATATGGTGGACAATTTGGAAAGAGAGGAATGCAAGATGTTTTGACAGCAGGAACAGTTCAATTGAGAACATCAAGAGTTCCTACATTTCTCTTTTTTATTTTTGGTGTAAAGAACCGTTAGTAGATGATGCTGAATCATTACTAGACTTTTTGGCCTCCCTTGTAAGTTTTGTCAGGGGCTGTATCTGTAAATATGATATACCAGGCCTTTTTTGGGGGCTGACGCATAAAACATGTTACCAATTCAAAAAAAAAGGTGCTGACATCAAATGGTGCTGACTTGTTTTCTATGATGGTAACTGTAACTTTGATTATTTCTTTTTAAGTTTGTGCTGTTAGCAAAAATCGAACCGTTTAGCAAAGTGAGTCTCATTGCCACAATTTTATCTGCGCCTATCATGTTTTGCCACAAGTGCATGACATATGCCATTATTTGGAAATTGACTTTTCTGGTGTAAAGAAGACTTTAGAATGCTACAAGGAGGTAGGGATGCTGTTCTTGTTTGGTTTGCAAAAAAATGAAACAGGAAGAGGACGAGGATGCAGATGCTTGCAAGATGAAAAGATAAACGGAAGATGAGGAAAATTGCACAGAGCAAGATACTTGTGGTTCAGGGAGGGGAATGGAGAGAAACGTATAACCTGCTGGCTGAGACCTGTAGAAATCAGTTCCACAAGTGTGAATCTCTTTTCTTGTCAAGTGAATGCATGGGAGGAGTTCCCTTTTCTTCATCTTCTTGTGGTCTTGGGTGCGGGGTTAGAACCTTTTTTAGGGAAACAGTTCCCTTTCCTGATGTACAAACCGCAAGGTAGCTATAAAGATATCTGACAAGGTAAAGTATTGTGTATTGAGGGAGATGATTTTCAAGTTAAGGGTAAAGATAAAATGCGATAACAGAACTAATCAAATGGTTCTAATGCTTGTTTGACTAGAGATGCAATGGAAAGCAGGCATGTACAGCTTGCGATGCATGAAGGGTGAACAGAGGAGAGAAAAAGATGAGACACAAGGCAGATCTTCCACCTATGCTATTTAAATCAAACCGACGGAGAAAAGTTCTGTTATGCATAGTTCTGTTGTAGGTCAATTTGGGGGGCTCTAGAACTTCGTATTTGCTGGTTTTTCTGGACAAGTCGAGTGTAGCAGAGACCGTCTTTGTATAGTGTCCCTCCCTCTTATATAGACTCTGGACTCTCTACAATGCAAATTTAGTAATAGGGAAGAAAGTTTTCTCTCTGATAAAACTAATTTTCTTTCTTCCTTGTTTTGACTTCAGGCTCCTTTCCATCACTCCATCTATAAAAAATGCATGCTGGATTCTTCTCTGTGGTTACCTATAATTTCGATCACCATGACAAGATATCTTAGGCTTACATTTTCCCATTTGGAACTGAAATTTCTTTATTTGAAGTCATCTTTTAACCTTCTATCGTTTCTGAATTTTAAGTTCCTTGTGAATATTTTATTTTCTTATGCCAATTTGCAGGTTGGTAGTGATCTTTGCCAGTTTGTGGGACCACTACTACTTAATCGTCTCTTAGAGGTAACTTTTGGTTGTTGGGATTTGTTTACTTTGATCTCCTTTAATCCAATGTTTTGTGCATTTAGACTTGCAATTTTCTCATAATTAGTACACACTCAACATACATAAGAAAAGTTGCTGATTCTTATTTTGTAACCATTGTTATGTTGTTTGACAAGTAACAAATATGAAATTGAATAATATATGTCGATGACTGATTAATAATGAATACAAAAGTCTATACTTGTGATACATTCTCAATGAGGGAATCTAATTAGTGTGACATGTTATATCCATCAGCTTATCAATCTTTACCTTTGAATGTTTTTCAACCACTAATAATGTAATATGCACATCATATTCAAATATATCTTCCCGAACTTCAAATGGGACAATGGTGTAATTACATGTTAAAGACATAATATACTGGGGCAGAGTAGTGTTATTGTTATGGGTTCATACGAACCTAGTAGGTTTGGCTTAGACTTCATATATGTATTAAAAATTCAAAATAATTACACATAAAGATTTTGAACCTTGTAAATCAAATGAGATGTGGTAGATTCCCGAACTTGAACATATAAAGTTCAAATCCTGGATTTGCCTATGATATTATGGTAGAGAGTGCACTTTGTTTGATGGCGGATTTGTTTATTAACCATCTAATCTTAATATTGAGATTCAATCTACTATGTCTTCACTAGATATAGACATAAGAACAAGTGATGTTAAAAAGATTACATATATAATAAATTGTGATAGAGAGCCTATAGGAGAGAATAATCCCATTCTATGTTTCCTCCTCTTAGAGCTGTTACCTTCCTGATTCTGGTATGCCATAGTTGTTTTGCTTTTCATATTATGCAGGGAAGTAGTGCACTCTTCTGTGTTTTCTGATATTATATCTCCTCATTATTAACTTGATATTGCTTACAGTCTTTGGAACGAGGCGATCCAGCTTGGGTTGGCCACTTATATGCTTTTCTGATTTTTGTTGGGGTGGTAAGATTCGATCTTCATCATATTAGAAACATATATTTCAATGCTTTCATGACAATCGCTCCAAGATGTACCAAATTACTATGTGTATGATTTAGCATGGAGCTTAGAAGATCGACAGTCATTTACTCAGAGAATTCAAATAGGAAGGAAATAAAAAATAAAGGAACAAGTTATGCTATAGGATAGATCTTGATATACTTTAGTGCTCATCTATTGTCAATCTGTGTCGACCTAGAATGACAAAGTGGATCACTTTTTGTCTGCTTTCCTTAATCTTTTGTAGCTTCCAATTTGCCTGAGTCTGCTCTTGTCTTTGCTAATGCCATGAACACAATGAAGAGCAAAAACTCATAATTCACACGAAAAGGGCAGTGTAAAAGTAGATAGGCCACATTCTTGTCTTTTGCAGTTAAGTCTAACGCACATAAATTGAGTTTCTTTTCAAAAGGTTGCCAGAAATTATTACTGCATTTTTGGTCAACCAACCAAAAGAGAAAAAGAAGAGGCCTCCCGTTTTTTCTTCTCAATGGGCATCTGGAAAGCTCACCTGTCCCCTCTTTTAAAGATGTCTGTAGAACGATTCGACTGAAATACACCTTTTCTCAAGTTTTTCAAAAGCTACTTATTCTGTTTATCTTAAAATGTGTTTGATTTGTATGTCTTCAGACAAATCTGCAGCTTCTTCTTACTCCTATCACTGAGGAAGCTTCTAAAACATTTATTTCAGACCATTCCCGAATGATCACATTTAAAGGGCCAGTAGCAGTTGCATATGCTATTATAAACATATGGTAAAATGCATCTTTTGTGTGAAGCACCATACCACAGATCTAACCAGAAAAGGATATGATTAGTGTTTGTTAACTACATAACCCATGAATTTTAAGGACTTTTTCTGTCCTTTCATACCTTCCTCACCCCATGTGAACTTGTGGCTTCCTCTGATAACACTCCATTTCTGAAACATCCCTATTTTGCTATTCTGGCAAAAAACGTCTTCATGAGCAAACTTCGACAACCACTTATGCATTAGAGCTTGGTTGAATAAGGGTTATCTGCTAATAAGCAGTCAAGCACAAGGTAAAGGAGCTTTCCCCTTTTTGCACGTAGATCATTATTCTCCATTGGCTCTTTCCCTTAAAGTTCATTCATTAGTTTATCTGGTTTCTTGGCAAGGTAATTGATAGGAGTGGTTGAAATAGTACTTTATCAGAGCCCCAATTTAAGTAGATATTGCTTGTTCTATCCTTCTAGTCTCTTCTCAAATATCTGAATGATTTTTTTTACAAGTTAATTTGAATATTTCCAGTGTTACCAAATAGTTTGTTGAGACTGAAGCACTGTGACATTAAAGGATTTAGGCTGATCTGTGCCCATAATGAACTTCCATATTGAGAGTAATTTGCACTTCATCCTATCAATGTGTGTCCCATAGATTGCCTCAAACCAAACTAGGAGGACTGTTTGACATGGGCTAGAATATGAGTGTTCTATCTATGAATAATTGATGTAAAACAGAGATGATCCAAATTTATTCTTCACCTATAATCTACTGACAAACCCTCCAATAACATAACTCTCCATAAGCTTAATAAAAGCTTGAATGACTAAAATAAAAAGCAATAGTGAAAATGGAATCCCTTACCTAATCCTTTTGCTACTACCAAAGAAATTCACTACTGTTCTATTATCTTAACAGGAATTTTCCCGCTGGATATCCAGAAGGAAATGCACTGTCTTCACTTTACCCCAAAACCCTTTCTTTCAATTGAGTAGAATGAGTAAATTTTAGTTCACATAATCATAAGCTTTCTCGTCATTTAACTTTTAGTTCCATATCCACCCTCACATTAGCAATTAGAAACTGCATCCAAAACCTGTTTGTCTCGATCAAAAGCATCTTGAGATTTTGAAATGAGACTTCTGATTATGACTTTCTGCCTTATTATGAAGAACACCCTTGCAATGATGTTTTACACGTTTGGCAAGGGATAGAGTAGAAATATTAGATTGTAAGGTTGTGGGTTTATACCAACAGAGAACCTTAATCCTTAATGAGATTGGTGAGTTTTCTCATGTCTTAAATGTAACTTCCACACTGAAAGTATCCCCTATAGTAGAAATCTTCTTCCTTGTGAAAACAACAAGGGGCAAGCTATATGTATGGTTGTGTACTGCCGGAATTGAGCAGGGTATTTGGGTGCTATTTTAATATGATTCATTTATCTGGAAGGAAATATATACACATATATATGAATGTCATTTGATATTCCCAAACTTAACTCTGTAGAAGTCTAAAAACTTGTTTGATGCTTAGAGAAAACCTTGAACTAAGTCATATTATCTAAATTATGTATTGGTGATCACGTAGTTTTCTTCTTGCTCACCACTGGATAGTTCAGAACTTGAATATCTGGGCATTACATTAACTGTGTACTTAAAGAATTTTGTTCAATCTAACCGCGTATATATATATTCTTTTTCAATTGTACTTTTTTTTTTTGGTCCAGTCATTTGGAGTATTATGTGAAGCTCAGTACTTTCAGAATGTCATGCGTGTTGGTTTCAGGATGAGATCAACTCTGGTAATATCTTTCTTAATATTATAGTGCATGTCTGCTTATTTTTGGATTTATCCTCCAGTCACTTCTGTTTTTAGATAATTCTATACAACTTAAGCACATGCCCCACATGATTAATTTTGATGATATTTGTTTTTACCTTATTCTTTACTTCAATGCCCAGATAAATCATTGATAAAACCAATTTCTTTTTTTTCCCTTCTTTTTATGTACGGTTAAATTTCCCACGTTGCAACAACGCTGACAATATGGCTATGAACACCATAAAACGTCCATCATGACTTGGTTATCAAAAGAAAAACGTCCATTATGACTCTACGACCCAAAATTATGCTCTTTGGTAAATGTAGCGTAAAAAAGTATAGCATAAAACAGAACTTTAGTATACTTTGTTTGACAATCATAATTTATGTGGAGACAAAAGATAAGCAGTTCACCTTCCACCTTTTGTGCAAATACATTACCAGTCAATATCCTTATTTTCCTGTATTTTTTCATCGTATATGTTGAATGAATATTCACTGTGACAATTCTAGAAGCTGTTTCTTAGTTTGAAGGAATTGCTTATAAACTATTAAGCTGTATATCTTAATTGTGTAGCGGATCACATCATAATCTGTTTTTGGAAGTCTCGTGAGTCGGTTAACAAAAGTCATTTTTTCCTGCGATTAGGTTGCTGCCATATTCCGCAAATCTGTAAGATTAACACTTGAGGGCCGTAAGCAGTTTCCATCTGGAAAAATTACAAATATGATCACAACAGATGCTAATGCACTTCAGGTATGCATGGAGCAACAATCTCTTATGTCTTGATCCCCCCTTTAAAGTGTACACTGTTGCCACATGATAGAAAATTTAGATAAGACATGAAAGAAGAGTTCAGTTTACTAGTAATTTAGTGTGAGACCATATAATAGCAGTGCAAAATATGAGTGACATCCGAGATAAGTTCGGATTTACATATTCGACTAAATGTTCCATGTTGAAATTGAAACAAGCACTCCCTATATCCCATGTTATGTTATGCTTTTTATTTGGGAACATCACAACTATCCAACACTTTTTCAGTACAATCATTCTGTATAACTTTCACAAGTTTCAAGAATTGAAATTCATTCAATTCAATGTTGTAAATAATATACATTTTTTTCAATCACATATATTATTCAACAGCTATTGCAATATTGTTCTTTATGCAAGTCAAAGGTGTCCATTAGTCTCAGCAACCAGTCAATGATCCGACGCTCACACATCTTCAATGTTTAACTTACTGTTACAATGATCTATGCGATTATATCTTAAAATGATATATCGGCTTTATTTAACACCCGGAATGATGGACTACAATATGAAACAGATGCCTCCAAATCGTTTATTAGCAATTAATGCAATCCAAGGGTCTTAGTTGCAGTAATTTAGAAATAGATTTTGTAACTTTTGAGTACAAGCATTCTTCAAATTGTTTATTAGCAATGTTGCTTGTGGCTTTTGTGTATCCAGTGGAGGCTCTTAGACAAGATTATATGACTACTTATTTTACATGTATTATAGATGACTAGCAAAAACAGTGGCTTTATCATAGAGTTTAATCACTTCTTATTGATAACAGCTAATATGATTCTTAATTTGTTCAGCAAGTATGCCAGCAGCTTCATGTTTTATGGTCAGCTCCATTTCGGATTGTCATTGCCATGGTTCTACTTTACCAGCAACTAGGTCTGGCTTCACTTCTGGGTGCTCTTATGCTAGTATTGGTGATCCCAATGCAGGTGGTCTATTCTTTCTCCAAGTCTGAGTTATTACTCGCCGCTAGTGGTTTCATCATCTAATCTTTACTTAAAATGGCTTTTTGTAGTGGAGTGCTCATTAAAACTATCTTCCTGTTAGAGTCTTGCCACTACACTTCTGCATCATTTTAATATTGAAAACAGAAGTTTTCTTTTATTTGCACATTGGAAATTGTAATGAAAGATCTTGCTATAAAAAAGTTACCCCGATAAGAAAAGAAAAGAAAGAAGAGGACAGCTTCTTGCCTCAAAAACCCAAAAATGCGCTCAATGCATCATGTTTTTCTAATCTTTTTGGAGACCTGTCAAAGGGATGTCATTAAAGGGACTCTTAATTTCTGTGCTGTGCTGTAACCCATTTGTTCTTTTTGGATACCGAAGGTTCTGAACTACATAATCACCAATGGCTTGCTACCTTGTATACAACTAGACAAAGGAGACTCTAAAAAGGTGATATGAAAAATGTTATAAACACTAATATTGAGATATGCAAAGTCCCACATTGGGTATACAGGGGCACCTAATGGAGTTCATTAAGCTCTTGAGCTACTCCACTCTTTACCATAAGGTTCTGATTTAGATGCTTAAATTCTTCCACATGGTATTTGTTGAAGACATAATTAAGTAAATAAAAGTGTGCTCTCTCTAGCAACTTAAGTATTTAGATGAGATGGTCACACACTTCAACATGATATCAAAGAGCCAGACTCATCCATTTTATTGTGTGTTCTAGTGTTATATTGTGTTGTTTATACTCCAGTTGGCATGCCTGAGTGTGTGGGGAGGGGGTGGTGGTTGTTAAGTGTCACGCATTGATAGAAGGATGAGTTGTTTGTCTCTTTATATGGTTTTGAAAATGCTCACCTCGTGAGCTAGGTTTCGGGATTGAGTTAGGCCCAAGGTTCATTTATTTAAAGTAGCAATGAAGCTATAGTTAAGGCGCACAGGGTCTTGCTGGCTAGCTTTTGGTACTTTGTATCTTCAAGGAGTATTCAGTTCCACCAGGTTCATACCGGGAAGTGTTGATTTTTCTATACGGAAACAGAGACAGGGGAGAGGGAGTTGGTTGTAATTGACACACGTTTTTTGGATGGACAATATTGATTTTCTTTCCGAGGTAATTAACTACCTTTTCTTGAGAGGCAGATGATTCAGAATCCACTGGCTTGCCAATCTTTGTCATGTTTACTCTCACACTTGTAAATTTGCATTAACTGAAATGTCTTCTACTGCTCCTAACATTTCAGTCTTCGAGATGGAAATTCTCTGCGAACTGCTCACCTTTTAATTGCGATTTATGTTACTTCACTCCAAACAGCGGTCAAGGTGCTCATTGACATTGGAGGAGCCTAGAATAACAGATAGCTCTCTTCATCCAAAACTTGTAATGAGTGTATATGAAAGGACTAATGTAATTTAATTAGAAATGAGGATCACCCACCCCAATAAGGGGTTTACTATACAAGGTCTTGTAGGGAAAAGGCATCTATCAATATATAATTGTGTAACTAATTAAACTTCTTAGATTATTCTACAAACAAAAGTCTCACCATGGGTAGAAATACCTAAATTAGGAGGACAAAGGAATGACAAGTTCAAATCTTTTTATTGAAAATTGTTAAAAGGGACTTGACTGACTCCTCAGTGTGATTGCAGAACAATGAGAAAGGTACATCTCTTAACATAAACAGCTTCATGAGGAGCCACCCTTACAGTCGAGAATCTAAGAAAAGAAAGAAAATCTACATTAGTCGGTGTTTCATGTGAAAGTGTGCAGAAGATGTGTTCATCAAATGTTACTCATCAGCCAGTGATACATTTGTGAGAAATAAAGACTCAGAAAATATTATTATGATGTGTAAGCTAATTACTCACTGAACCCTATTTATAGACAATACATTATAATATGTTTCCATGTAGGATACTATGTATAATCCTATACTACTCTTCCCCTCAAGCTGATGCATATAAGTCATATGTACCGAGCTTGTTACAGATGTAACTAATACGAGAACCAGTGAAGGACTTGGTGAAAATATCTGCAAGTTGATCACTCGACTTAAAAAATTTTGTAAAATTTTTTGTAACAATATCTCCTGAGAGTATCTTTTCTCAGACAAAGTGACAGTCAATCTCCATGTGCTTAGTCTTCTCATGAAATACCGGATTTGATGCGATATGAAGGGCCTCTTGTTATCACACACAAGTTCCATCTGACAGATTTCTCCAGATTTTAGTTCTCTGAGCAACTGTTTAGTCCAAACTAGCTCAAAAGTTTCTACATCCATTACTCAATATTCTGCTTCTGCACTAGATCAAGCAACCACACTTTGTTTCTTATTCTTTCTAGGCCACCAAATTACTTCCTATTAAAACACAATATCCAGGTGTAAAACATTATCTAAGGAGATCCTGCCCAATCAACTTCTGTATATCTAACGATCTGCTCATGACCTTGATCCTTGAAGAGTAGTCCTTTGCCTGGAGCGAACTTTATATATCACAGAATGCGGACAACTGCATCCCAATGACTATCACAAGGAGAATCAATAAATTGGCTTACAACACTTACGAGAAAAGAAATGTCAGGTCTAGTCACTGTAGATAATTCAAGTACCAACCAACCGTCTATATCTTCCAAGATTGCTAAGTAGCTCCCACTATCCTAGAAGGAGTTTAACATTCAGATTCATAGGCAATGGGTCTACATCCTGTCTCCTCAAGAATGTCTAAGGAATACTTTTATTGTGAAATAACAATACTTGGTCTGGACTGAGCAATATTGTTTGGGTTTTGGGTTTAGGATTCAGGGTTTAATAACTTTTGCTAATCAAATATTGACAAGTGTTCGAATGACATGGTTCAACCAATCTAATGCAAGTCATTGTGATAGACTTGATGACTCACATGAGTCGATCAGAATCAAGTAAGAGAGTTTATATGTAACGCGACTTTCTATCCCTGCAACTATAAATAGGGGTGTTAAACCATCAAAATAGTGATATTGTCCGGATCATTGCTGGTGATAACAATTTTGTTGACTTAAACCACTAAACAAAATACAAAGATTTGGAGCAGAATGCTGATAAAACACAGAGTGACTTCTATATGAGTCATGCCAAACTCCTGAATTACTGTGTTGAACTTCCCAAACCAGGGTTGAGGTGATTGTTTCGGAAGATTGACTGGTGCAATCGACATACAAGACTACTAGAATCCCCCCTGAGTAACTAAAACTTCTTCCTCAAAGTCACCATGGAGAAAAGCATTCGCTGCAATCCTATCTTACAAGTTGATTGAAGAAGTTTTATTTAATTGATAAAATTTCCTCTCTTTTTTTGTTTTGTCTGTCCACTGCTTTGTATATTATATGTAAAGGGGGTGGGTGTAGGGGTTTGAATGGGGTTTTAATTCCGGACGATGACGAAACTTATAGTGGTGTTGGTTTTTGCACAACACCAGAGATGATAGCTGCGAACAGTCACTGGGAAATTGCACAGTGACCTTTTATCTCCCATATATCACTTGTAAATTTCTCAGTGATTACTTTTCCAGTTCTAATACCATGTCAGTAATAATGACCAGGGAGAATATATTACTAATATATGTTCTCTACTTTATTGCGCTGAACCTTATTTATTCTTGTAATCTACACTAGTTTCCCCGCTGCAAAAGGTAGATACACCAAAGGTAGATATAATCAAGTAATTTGTATGGTTTAAAAATAACACTTAACAACATAATTTTATCAAGCTCTTAACAATATGTACCTATAAACTCTTCCAGAACATAATAAGTACAAGTTAATTTATAGCAAGATATCACCATTCCTGACAATTTGGCACTATAGCACAAAAGTAATTAATCCGACATATTTGTTGTCTTACATACTTTGAAACAACCTAGATATACCGAAGATAATGAAGTGTTAATGAGGAAAGTCAAACCCTTTCAAAGAGAATTATGTTCCTTTTTTGTAAATATTACAGTGAATACTAAAGTAGTTGAGTATATCGACTGTAGTTAGGAACCAACAATGGAATAGTAGTATCAACCATAGAAAGAAAATTATACCCAAAAACATACAGAACCATAAACTCAATTCATAATTTGTACCACATGGCTATAAATAACAACAGTAAATAGGGATGATTTTTATAACACTAAACAAAAATAAAATAGAAATTGCTGAATCAATTCATTATATATATTATATTTCCATACAAAATTGTAAATTGGGTGATGTTTTTTCTAAAAACAAGAAAATAGAAATCGTAGAGGGTACACTGAATGAGATAATTGAACCCAGAAGTGATTTCACCAGAAATAAAATTCATCAAGAATTTGGGCAGGCATATATATGCACAGAGCAATAGCAACGTCGAACATAAATAACAAAGAAGTAAAAAGAGTGAGAATAGCAGATGATCTTTAAACTGAGTAGAAATCTGACGGAAAAAATTAACTATTTAGCAGAAGTAGTGATCGGAGGCGAAATCTGGAGGCAAGAACAGAGAAATTAAAGCCTAAGTAGGAAAACCCATGGGAGAATTTATTTTTAAAGAGGTGGAAGGTAATTGGTGCCAATTCTTTATTAGAGCAATTGTAAGATGGCAACTCTTTGCAGAGCAACTGTAGTCAAGAGATAAGAGGCGTGATTGTGATCAGGCATCGTTTTATATATTAGACTTATTTTTTTTCTTCTTCTTATTTTATGTTAAATAGAATGGCTGTTTTAATCTTTGACTCTTTAAGTTTTGGACTTTCTGCTTTACTATTTTTAAATAGACGGTTTCATCTTTTGACCTTGCATTAAGAAACATAATTTTTCAATAATACACTTTTTTTTAATTAGGTAAAGGTATTTTATTCATAAACAAGGTCAAAACTATGACCATTTGCAAGAGTAACACCAAAAAGTAGAGAATCTACAAAAATACATGATGCTCTTCAAAGTCAACCCATTCTTCTATACAACAAGGCACTTTGTGATTACACCAAATGAAAATAAGGGACCGAACACTACTCCTAAGTTTGGTAAAACTAAACTCTAGCCCCTCAAAAGCTCTCCTATTTCTCTCTCTCCAAACAACCCACATAGCGCAAGAGGAATCAAGTTCTAGGCTCTACCTCTTCTCCTTCCTCTTCCGCTCCTCCAACAAAACATCAATTCTTTCACGGTTTTTGGAATTACCCAAGCCATTCTAAACCACCTAAACATATCCCACCATAGTCTCATTGTAAAATTACAGTGTAGGAGGAGATGATTGACTTCCTTGCCCTCTTCCTTGCACATGAAACACCAACTGATGCATATAATCTTTTGCTTTCTCAGGTTTTTCGCTGTCAAAATCGCCCCTCTAGCAGCCAGCTATGAGAAAAAATAGACCTTCCTCGGCACCTGTGGAACCCATACTGCACTATGCGGGAATTGAATCTCCCTCTCATCAGAAGTTTCTCATAAAAGGATTTTACAGAGAAACTCCATTGTTTCGGCCCTCCACCACAAACCATCAGGGTTATCAACCGGTATGACTTGCCTATGAAGCAAGGCCACCAACCTTTGAAACTCATTGACTTCCCAATCTTGGAAATCTCTTCTAAATCTCAGGTCCCAAAAGTTCTCTCCTCCTTGCGTCTCTCTAATTTGGTTTACCGTCAAATTATCTTTGACAAGAAATTCGGAACAAAGTTTGGAGTTCATCTTTCAGTAATATCTTCCCGCACCATCTATGGCTCCAGAAACTGACCCTTATCCCATTTCCTAACTTGAATGAGATATTAGTATTAAACTCATCCCATCCCTTCAAAATATTCCTCCACAGACTACACCCAATAGGCATATTGACATCTCTAGTTCTCCAACCCCCTTCTATCACCCCATACTTATCCACTATCACCCCTCTCCAAAAGGCTTGTACCTCCCTCCCGAATCTCCAAAGCCATTTTCTCAACAAAGCTTTGTTGAAGACCGCTAAGTCTTTAATGCCTAGACCTCCCCTTTTTTTTTGGAGAAGTGACGTTTTTCCACCACACAAGGTGAAACTTCCTAGCCCCATCTGCCGCATGGAAATTTCTTTAGCTTGACTGTGATCGAAGTTGGAGCATGAAACAAAGACATAAAATAAGTGGGAATACTCGATAAGGTGCTCTTGATAAGCACTTCCTTCCCGCCTTTGGACAAATATCTTTTTTGCCAACCTGCTATCTCTTCTCAACCCTCTGAAGAACCGGATTCCACACCCTTTGATCCTTATTTGCGCCTCCCGACGGTAATCCCAGATATGTAGTCGGAAGAGCCCCAACCATGAAATCCAAAACTTGAGCAAGCGCCAGAATGTTGTCCACCTCCCTGAATGGTATAATCTCAGACTTCCTCAAATTGATTTTGAGACCTGAAACCACTTGGAACCACAAGAGCACTTGACTTAAATAATCCATTTGGGATGCAACTGCATCACAAAAAACCAAGGTATCATCCGCAAACAACAAATGAGACAGAAATCGTCCCCCTGCCCCCGATTGCTGCATCAAAAACTTTTATGAAGCCTCCCTCGACAGCTCTGTTCATCATCCTGCTCAAAGCTTCCATGACTAAAATGAACAAACTCAGAGAAAGGGGATCTCCTTTTCTCAAACCCCTCGAACTCCCAAAGAAGCCACACGGATTACCATTTACTAACACTGAGAATTTCATTAAAGAGATGCAAAATCTGATCCATTTTCTCCATTTATCCCCAAATCCCATCTGAAACATTATGAAATCTAGGAAACTCCAATTCACATGGTCATAGGCCTTCTCAAGGTCAAGCTTGCACAATACACCCGACGCTCCTAGCTTTCTTCTTAAATCCACCACTTCATTCGCCACCAGAGCTGCATCTAAAATTTTGTGTACCCTCCACAAAAGCATTTTGTGAAGTAGAAACAGTCTCGTCCAGCACCTTCTTAAGTATGATGGAAAGCACCTTAGAAATGATCTTATAGATGCTTCCCACTAGACTAATAGGTCGTAATCCTTCATGCTCGAGGCCCCCTCCCACTTAGGAATAATGACAATAAACTAAGCATTTAAGCTCTTTTTGAATTCGCCACTTTCCTGGAACTCAGCAATAGTATCCATCACATCAGTTTTGACCGTACTCCAACACTACTGAAAAAAAAGACAAAGAGAAACCATCAGGACCAGGAGCTTTGTCTCCCGCAGAACTCTCCACTGCCCATTTCACCTCCTCCTCTTTAATAGTGCTCTCCAGCCACTCATGCTCCCCCTCTCCAATGTGACCGAAACCTACTCCCCCCAAAGCGGACCTCCACTCTGCTTCCTCTTTGAACAGGCGCTTGTAAAAATCTACAATCGCCCCCTCTACTTCCTCCTCTCCCGCATGCGCCACCCATTAACCTCCACCGACTCTATGAAGTTCTTTCTCCTATTAGCGACGGCTACTCTGTGAAAAAATTGTGTTGGAATCCCCCTCCTCTAACCATAATGCTCTCGATTTTTGCCTCCAACTTATCTCCTGGGCCAAAGCCAAATCAACTAACTCACTTTTTAACCCTTCTTTCCTAGACTTCTCCCTCTTTTCTAGCTCCCTCCCTACTTCCACCCTCTCTAACTCCCCCATTTCATGCATAATCTCCCTCATCTTCACCTCTACCCTCCCAAAAACCTCTTTATTCCATACTCTTAAATCTTGTTTAAGTAATTTCAGCTTCTTGGCAAGCCTATAAGACGGCTTCCCCTCCACTGCATAACTGCTCCACCAACCAGTCACTATCTCCGAAGTCCGCCACTCGCAACCACATGTTCTCGAATATGAAAGGAAATCTCGTTCGTCTTCCTCTGCTATCATCCAACAAGATAGGAGAATGGTCTGACACCAGTCTCGAGAGAGGAACCTGGATCGCATTGGGAGACAGCTCCTCCCATGAAGTAGACACTAGGAATCTATCCAGTCTCGATCTAGAAGAAGAGTCCTCCGACCTGGACCAGGTAAATGCTGGACCTGCCAAAGGTAAATCAATAAGACAATGGTTATCAATAAACTCCGAGAATTCCTCCATTGCCCTAGACCACACCCTGCACCCAATCCTGTCTTCCGGGAATCTAATGGTGTTAAAATCCCCTCCTAACACCCAAGGAATATCCCACCTTTGCATCCCAACTCCTATCTCATGCCAAAAATTCTCCTTTTGATCCCTCCCTTACAGGTCCATAGATACCCCGAAAACCCCATTCCAATCCACCGATATAGTTTCTAAAATGTACCCCTAGCTTAAACTCCCCCTTATTAGCCTCCAACCACTCTACCTTTCTGTCATCTCATAGTATAAGAAGTAGACACTAAGAATCTATCCGGTCTCGATCTAGAAGAAGAGTCCTCCGATCTGGACCAGGTGAATGTTGGACCTGCCAAAGGTAAATCAATAAGACAATAGTTATTAATAAACTTCGAGAATTCCATTGCCCTAGACCACACCCTGCACCCAATCCTGTCTTCCGGGAATCTAATGGTGTTAAAATCCCCTCCTAACACCCAAGGAATATCCCACCTTTGCATCCCAACTCCTATTTCATGCCAAAAATTCTCCTTTTGATCCCTTACAGGTCCATAGATACCCCGAAAACCCCATTCCAATCCACCGATATAGTTTCTAAAACGTACCCCTAGCTTAAACTCCCCCTTATTAGCCTCCAACCACTCTACCTTTCTGTCATCTCATAGTATAAGAAGTAGACACTAGGAATCTATCCAGTCTCGATCTAGAAGAAGAGTCCTCCGACCTGGACCAGGTAAATGCTGGACCTGCCAAAGGTAAATCAATAAGACAATGGTTATTAATAAACTCCGAGAATTCCTCCTTTGCCCTAGACCACACCCTGCACCCAATGTCTTCCGGGAATCTAATGGTGTTAAAATCCCCTCCTAACACCCAAGGAATATCCCACCTTTGCATCCCAACTCCTATCTCATGCCAAAAATTCTCCTTTTGATCCCTCCTTTACAGGTCCATAAATACCCCGAGAACCCCATTCCAATCCACCGATATAGTTTCTAAAACGTACCCCTAGCTTAAACTCCCCCTTATTAGCCTCCAACCACTCTACCTTTCTGTCATCTCATAGTATAAGAAGTAGACACTAGGAATCTATCCAGTCTCGATCTAGAAGAAGAGTCCTCCAACCTGGACCAGGTAAATGCTGGACCTGCCAAAGGTAAATCAATAAGACAATGGTTATTAATAAACTTCGAGAATTCCTCCATTGCCCTAGACCACACCCTGCACCCAATCCTGTCTTCCGGGAATCTAATGGTGTTAAAATCCCCTCCTAACACCTAAGGAATATCCCACCTTTGCATCCCAGCTCCTATCTCATGCCAAAAATTCTCTTTTTGATCCCTCCCTTACAGGTCCATAGATACCCTGAAAACCCCATTCCAATCCACCGATATAGTTTCTAAAACGTACCCCTTGCTTAAACTCCCCCTTATTAGCCTCCAACCACTCTACCTTTCTGTCATCTCATAGTAAAAGAATGCCTCCCGCACTTCCCCGAGCTGGGATGTAGTCATACTTCACCCACCTCCCCCCCCCCCCCAAATACTTTTAATGATGTTATCCGTCAAGATCTCCATCTTTGTTTCTTGAAAATATATCACATCTGCTCCCTATTCCCTAAGCCCTACTTTAATTGTGGCCCTCTTGTTTGGGTCATTTAACCCCCTCACATTCCATGAAACAATCTTAACTTCCATGGACAATTTTATTGAATCACCCCCACCCTTCTTCTCCCCCGAAGATCCCTTCCTTCCCTTGCTTCTACCTCTTCTCGCATACACCACCACTTTACCTTCTCCCTTCTTTACCTTCCCCGAACTCATTTTCGTCCCTTCTCTAGGATCGTTGCTCTCCTTTTCTCTAATCCCATTTGCTTCTTTTTCAATGTCTCTGAGAAGGTCTAACACCCTCTCCTCTTTCCCCTCAAAATAAACCCCCAACACCTCCCCAAATTTAAGAAATATTTCGCCCACCCAATTAGAAGGACCTTTTCCATGTTCAGCACCAGTTAAATTTCGAGCATCAGGTTCGTGAATGACCTCACCCCCACTAACAAAGTTTTTAATCTGCTCTAAATCTTGCAGAGCAGCCCCATCCCCTGTAGGAACATCATATTTGGAATTGCTACAACTCCTACGGACTCTTCCCCACGGCCTGTCAGAACAAGGTCACCCGAGCTCCCATGTACCCCAGCGGCCGTAATCCGTCCTAGACAGCCTTCACATAATGCTGTACCAGCAGGTTTCTTCTCGCCGGAGCAGCAGTTCTGGTTAGCTAGAGGAGGTGGAACCCCGGAACCTCCTTCATCTAACCCCTATTGCAGATAGTGAAGACCCATGGGAGTTGCAGGCCCTGCAACCTTTCCGAGCAATGCTGATGCCTTTGGATGGCCGAAACATCGATGTTCTATGTTTGGCCTGAGAAACGGCGTCGACTGTTCAGATTGGACCGTGAAGCATTGCTTTCCTTGCAGTTCGACCCATTAGAATAATTGAACCGGTTCAATCTATCCTTCCAACCCGGTTCACTAATCCAAGGGTAAGAATGTTTTTTCCCTTTTCTGGGGTTTTTTTTCCCTTTATCAAATTCAAAATAACCCTCGCTGCTCTTCTTCCTTTCTGTCATAGTAGACTCTCCCGCAACTTCCATCCCCGCAGGTTCTCGCATGTCCACCCTTCTTCTCCTCCCACCTCCAAAATCTCCTCCCCTCCTCCTACCTGAATCTATATTACCCTCCCTATCCTTCTGCAGAATCGAAGGACGAAACTCAATAGATAGCCACACTCTGTACCCCGAAACCCCATCTTCCACCACTGTCAAAACAGGGACCTTCCCTCCTTTTCTCACCAAGATTCTCACCGAATAGAAGTCGTGCAAGCTGCAGATGACATTCACGAATCCCCCGCAGAGATCCCCAACCTTTCATAAAGAGATCAATACACCAAAGGTGCACCGGAAGGCTGATCAAGTTTACTATCCTCGTGTTGCCTGAGGAACGAGAATCAACACAACCTACATTCTTCTTCCACCTCTCTAGATGCATAAAATTGTTATCAAACCACCTTCTACCTTCATTAAGGATCTTCATAGCTTGATCCTCGCTCACAAAACGAAACAAGAATTGGGTATCATTCAGCTGAGTAATCTACACTCCCTCAACCACTCCTCACTCCTCAGCTCCCCAATTCCTGATAGCTTCCGGAGAGCCAACCCATTTCACAAAGGACCCAACCAAGCAAGAATTCAAAAAGCTTTTTCTCTTCACAATGTGCTCCTCTGACAGCGAGAAGCTGGGTTCCTTTGAGGACTCCTTCTTGCGACATCTTCCACCTAAATCTAACGCAGGCCATGCTAAAACTTCCATGAAAGACATGCTCTCTCTCTTCCTAGACTCTAGAGAGAAAAAGGAGCTTCTCTCTCTAGACATGCTTCCAGTTATAAGAAGAGTACAAGACGAGAAAGTGGGGAAAAAAATTTCCGGTGGGTTAGAAATGGTGGGGAAAACTGAACCGGCGGTTGTAATGTGAAAAAACTGAAAAAAGTTGTCGGAGTTGGTGAAGAAATGGGAAGAAAAATTACTGAAAATAAAAGAAGTAAAAGGTGAAGAATTCTGGCGATTCATAGTTGGTCGGAACTCAGTCACCTACTGTACAGTGGAGAAAAAAGTTGGAAACATGGTCGCGGCAGGTCTCACGCGCCAGCGCGTGTGGCGCGTGACCTCAATGAGTGGTAGACTGTGGCAGCGCGTGCCGGAGCGTGAGGTAATTTCTGGGGATGGGTTTTCCGGTGATGGGTCACGCTAGGTTGACGGCGATAGTGGTGGGAAAAAATGGGAGAAAGGAGGTAAGATTAGGAAGATTCCGGTGATCAGAAGGACCATCGGTGGGGGTTTGGGCTGAAAAGGGTGTTTTAAAATTTACATTGGGATTGGTGCCTAAGAGAAGAGCTGGCCTGCTATTTTATCCAACACGTTTGTTAACTGTTAAAAGATGTTAATAACCACATAATACACTTATCTGTGATAAAAATTGTATATAGAGAGATCAGGAAAGAATTCCAAAAGACTGTTCAAAAGCAATAGTGAACCCAACTCCATTTCAGTCAACAATTTCCTGACATCAAATGCATTTGTATCAGAATGAATATCAGACACTCAACCATGTCATCCAACTCCAAAAACAAAGTCGATCAATGACATTAATGCAACATTAGCAAAATGCATAGCTATTCAACATAGTTGATTTTTTTCTTCTTCATTTTCGTTTCTAGAGGAATTGCTACTACTATCAATATTTAATTTGCAGAGACCCCCAACCACAAAATCAAAACCCACAATATAATCATCTTCTTCCAAATGTATACTACCACCCATGAAAGCTTATAATTCTTGCAAGTGGTGATGCCATGCAGTTGTAAATATGCTCGTGCATATTAACTGATATTATTTATCCTCCTAAGAATCCTTTTTCCATTAGCTTACTATTTATATTACCTTCCAAAAGTATTATTAGAAATATATCTTGATTCATCTGACCAATATCGTTAACCTCTGATTTAAAGAACCAAACTTATGAGCGTGTTAATTTATTTTTTTTACATTGCAATGTCGGAGTTGTGATTGATATGATATTTGCAGAAGTTAACTTTAAAAAAATTAAACGTGACATTGCATCATGTATTGTTTCTTTGTACATCAAAATATAACAAAAGTGAACTCCTATACTGAAGGTATTATATTTCCTTTGTATCTTTCAAACTTATGATATTTATTTTCAGATTGTCCGCAATATATTGCCCACTATACAGATGCACTGGATCAAAATAATTAAGAAAATCTCTTACTTGCCACTCACTATTCAATTTCACATTAATTTTTTCTTTCATACTTGTATTTTGTTGAATGTTGGACTTGTCTTTTAAAAATTCTTCCTATATTTATTTAAGCGATAATTTTATATGCCTTCAATTACTTAGTAAATTCACTTTTTTTTTAAAGCTCAAAACTTTATCTTGTGCATCAATTATTCAAAACCACAAAATGACTCTCCGCTCCTATCAACTATTAAAGCTATAGTTTGAGGAATGAAGAAATTCCACTAAAGGAGCAAAAGAGAGTAGATTAAAAGATATTTTACATCCATATAAAAGAGGTTTTTCACATTCTTATACAAACACTATCTTCCAATTCTACTTCAAACAAATTTTGATCAATAAATTTATTTTTCGCCTTCCTGATCATGTAACCAGACCAATGGTAGCCTAATCAAACTAAGTACCTAACCTTTTTTTCTTTTTATTTTTGCAGTGGGTAAAAAATAGAAGTAACACAAAAAAAATAGAAATCAATAGTTGGCAACCCAAACATTAAAAGGATATTAATAAAGAGAAAAACCGACATGTCTACAAGAATTTGGATCATATGCTTGAGGAATAAAGCTGAAAAAGTACCTGAAGAAACTCATGCCAAGAACAATTGAAAGGAAATTAATGCTAAAATTGAATGAAAAAAAGAAGAATAGAGAGTACCAAATTTGAATAATAAACCTATAAAAAAGTGATAATGATGAGAGAATCGAAGGGAACCAATTGCATTTCTGTATGAAGTGTCTCTTTGCTGGACCATTGTTAGGAACAGGGTTTCTTCAAAACAATTGAAACGTTGGCGTCCCTTTGTAAGCTTTTTCTTTAATAATTAAATTAGGTTTAGCTTTTTTAAATATAGAAAATTTAGGCTAAGAAAAAGAATTTACATAATTTAACTTTCAAGTTAGGAAGTTCACGCTTTTAATAATATAGATAGATAGTATATACTACACCTTTTCCTTGGTGGGACACTAAGTCTACTATATACATTAGGGGGTCGGTTTGGTGCTGGTTAGAGTTAACAGTAACTAATAATGTAGAGATTAGTTATGCAGGAATTAGTTATGTGCAATTTAGTTATTCACGTATTAGTTATTCCATCTTCCACCCTGCACAATTTTATATATAAATTCCCTCATAACTTATACATTTATATTTATGCGGTATTATAAATTGGTAACCAAACCACGGTACTTGGTATGTTGAAATTTATGCACAACAACTTAAATTCTACCAAACATAGTATTAGTTATGCTGATCTTAATACATCAAGAATTTACTTCTTAACCAGCAACCAAACGACCCGTAACTATCTAACAGTTGTGTTAAAGACATGCTATCTTCAAGAAAGTAGAAGAGGCTGCCAATAGAACTTTACTTTTTTAATTACATTTTTGGAACACCTATAAGCATAAATCATAGGGTGTTTTCATAGAGTCATGCTTTTGTATGAGATGCAATACTTTCTTTATGCATTTTTATGCCGGAATTTCCCTGTTCAATCAATAAATTTGATCACTTCATAAAAGAAGTCCACATCGCACTAATAAACTATAGGTTGGAAGCTTTCTTGTTTTACTCAATATAAGTCATTTAAACTGTTATCAACCATTATAACGTTATGCAATTTCCTTTTCCAGCTGGTCTCTAAAACATATGTGTTTACTTTTGACGCAGACAATTATCGTTAGCTATATGCGAAAACTATCCAAAGAAGGATTGCAACATACTGACAAAAGAGTTGGTCTAACTAATGAAATACTTGCTGCAATGGATGCAGTAAAGTATGGTTTTTTCTGCTTTATTTTTTTTTTCCTTCTTTTTCCCCTTTTTATTCAGAAAATTTTAAACTGGGTTTGATTTTCTGCCAATGGATATAGATGTTATGCATGGGAGAAGAGCTTCCAATCTAAAGTCCAACGAATGAGGAAAGATGAACTTTCTTGGTTCAGGAAAGCACAGTTATTGGCAGCGGTATGCTATAACCTGCTAGTGCATAGAATAAAACTATATTAGTCTCAAGAAAATTCTTTTGTTTTGGAGTGACACCTCAGTATTTGGTTCCTTACATGCTTCAGGTTTTCATTGGAACAATATGATCTAGTAATTGCCAAGGTTTTCCAGAAAGCCTGTTCTTTCAGAGAATTTTAACTTTGAAGATTTTTACGAGAGATTTTAATTAGGCATACTTCTGAAGCTATCTACAGGAAACAGAATCAGCACAAACCAAAAAATGAACCGGGAAATCAACTACTGGGTTAGCTATGTGAAAATTAGGACGTGGTAGAGGAATAATGAACGGGGGTAATCTCTTAGTGATGAGTTTAGGTTTTCTACAATGATGGTTTGGATTGTTTTCTACATGACTTGATAGGGGATCTTGACTCAAATGACTTTGCATATTTTGCTTAAGATGCGGATCATTCTTTTTCTCATTGTTTCTTTTTTTCCCCTCTCTATCAACAGTTCAACAATTTCATGCTGAACAGCATCCCAGTTCTCGTGACAGTGATTTCATTTGGAACTTTCACTTTGCTTGGTGGAAATTTGACAGCTTCCAGAGCTTTTACATCACTTTCCCTCTTTGCGATTCTGAGGTTCCCCTTGAACATGCTTCCAAACATAATAACTCAGGTTCTTTGTCTATGCTCACTAGTATTTTCCTTTCTTAAATATAGCTGCGTGGGGATTCTTTTCCTTAATATAGTATTCTTCATGTGTCTGGTTAATTCTAATGCAGTATATTCTCCCATCACTCTCGTGCATCTCCCTAAACATCATTTCCAAGTATTTCCCTCTGTGCTTTGTCTACAGCAATGTACTAACATTAACCACCATGAATAGAAGATTATGAAGAACAATATTCTCCTTATTGAGGAATACACTACACAGGTTCATGAGCCTTAATCTCACAGCATTCTACATGGAACTCATAAATCATCTAAAACTATTTCTTTGATATCAATGTCATATAAATAATGAGGAGAAAGTTCTTGAAGAATGTATGCAAGTGTTTGTTGACCGACTTGCTATGTATATCTGGGGACGTGGAAGACAAGATTATAATTGAATAAAAACAATTTCCAGCCTTAGGAAGCATTTTCTCTCACCTACCGTACTCCTTGTTACAGCTTGCATCCTTGAAGCTAGATGGCTCATCTATTATACTATTTATGCTGATATGATTCTTTTCAAATCCATCAAGTCAATCTAGGTTTCCTAACTTATATCACAAAATTTTGACAGCTTTACCATACTTGTCTAAAGGCTGTGTGTAAATTGACAATTCAAGTTGCTGACTTTTGAAGACAATACATGCTAACAAGTTGCATTTTTGAGTTTTATTAGAAGATAAGGTGCTTTATAGTGTCTGGCTTGTTTCGTTTAAATCCTCCACCATGGTGCTCATTTGTTCAAAGCATTCTCCTGAAGTTCCTTAACTCTTTAACTCTGAGAATAGTTTCAACACATGCTAACAAGTTGCATTTTTGGGTATTATTAGAAGATAAGGTGCTTTATAGTGTCTGGCTTGTTTCATTTAAATCCTTCACCACGGTTCACATTTGTTCAAGCATTCTCCTGAAGTTCTTTAACTCTTTAACTCTGAGAATAGTTTTCCTGTTGCTGTGAAAACTCCATCCGAAAGGTTTTAGCTAAAAACTGATAATGATCATATGCTAATATGGACAACCACTTATGGGTTAATGACAATTTGTTCAAGTACCGTACCAATAGACTCTTGAGAGACAAAGTCCTCCCTTTGTTTATACATAAACAATTGAATGAACTGGTGGGGGGCCTAGACAACTATCATATGTCTATCGTGGTTGACACTTATAAGTAGGTGAGTCTTTTATTAATCAAGGCATCGAGTAACCAATATATCTCTTCTCTAACTTATTTTATTACACTTGATATTGTTTCGTCTATTTTACATACAGGTTGTAAATTCAAATGTATCATTGCAGCGAATGGAGGAGTTGTTCTTAGCTGAAGAGAGAGTGCTCTCACCTAATCCACCACTTGAACCTGGGCTTCCTGCAATTTCAATCAGGGGCGGATTCTTTTCATGGGATTCTAAGGTCTACCTCTTCTGTATCTATCTGTAAATGAAGATTTCAAGAAGAAGAGAAAGTCTTCTTTGTATTTCTTAATGAATATACAGCCCATGAGAATGGATATTTATACAATGAGTTCTAAGACTAAATAAGGAAAGACAATATCACACAATCGATTCCTAATCAATTACATTTAATACAATATCATTCCACTCCTACAATTAAGCTATCAATATCAATCAACACTCCCCCTCAAGTTGGTGCAAAGATGTCGCACATGCCCTACTGCAAACCAGTATATGAAAAGTTCATTTGTTGAGGCTTTTGGTAAACACATCAACTAGCTGCTTTTTCGATGACACATGGAACAAACTCAAGACACCACTCAATAACTTTTTCTTAAATAAAGTGTCGATCAATTTCAACATGCTTTGTTTGGTCATGTTAGACGGGATTTTGAGCTATACTACTTGCAGCCTTGTCACAATACGAAGAAAGCTTCCTTTTTTAGGACAATCTCAATTCCTCCGGTAGCTTTTGTAACTGCAAAAGTTCAAAAACTCGCGTCCGTAGCTCTATATTCAGCCTCTGTACTTGATCTAGCAACTATACCTTGCTTCTTACTTTTCCAAGTGACCAGGTCCCTCCTACGAGTGTACAGTAACCAGATGTAGATCTTTTGTCATGAGCATGTTTGGAGGAAAGTAGACCTTTTCTGGGAGCAGACTTGCAAAATGTGAAAGACAACTTACATATGAGGATCTTGGGAATCATGCATGAACTGACTCACCAGACTAATCGAATAGGCTATGTCTGGTCTAGTGTGAGAGAGATAAAATGAGTCTTTCAACCAGCCTCGGATATCTCTCCTTATCAACTGACTCTCCAACTCCGCTCTATAAGTTGTGGTTTCTTTCAATGGGTCAACTGACTCTCCAACTCTATTCTATAAGTTGTGGTTTCTTTCAATGGGTCTGCTGGTTTGCAACCTGTCATACCAGTTTCTTTCAATAGGTCCAGAATATACTTCCTTTGAGAAAGAAAGATTCCTCTTTTTGATGTAGCAACCTAAATCCCAAGAAGTATTGCAGTTTTCTAAGATCCTTGATTTCAAATTCTTGTGCCAACTTCTTCAATTAGGCCATCTCCCGGTCTTTACTATGTCATCAACATAAACTATGAGAAGAGTGAGCTTATCCTTTTGATGTTTTCTGAGGAGGGTGTGATCAACATTGCTTTGTTGGTAATCGAAGGAGATCTTTTCTTTGCAGAATTTGTCAAACCAAGCTCTAGGAGATTGCTTCAGTCTGTACAAGGCTTTCTTCAGTCTGCATACTTTTCCTCGACTTTGTTCAGTACCAAGTACCAAATCCGAGGAATCTCCATGTACACATCTTCTAAGTCTCCATGAAGAAATGCATTCTTCACATCGAACTATTGTAAGTCACAATCAAGATTAGCTGCACAAGACAAAAGAATTCTAATAGTGTTCATTTTTGCAACAGGGGCAAACATCTCTTGATAATCCATTCCATAAGTCTCAGTGAATCCCTTAGCCACTAATCTTTCTTTGAATTTTCAATGAAACCATCAGCTTTATATTTTACCGCGAAGACCCATTTACAACTAACCAACTTCTTGAGTTGTGGTGATGCGACAAGTTCCCAACTCTCATTCTTTGGTAAGGTCTTCATTTCTTCAATCATAGCTTGCTTCCGTTTAGAATCTGCAAAAGCTTCCCTCCAATTCTAGGGAATAGACACAGAAGAAATAAACTTGACCTGAGTAGAACTTCGACTTGAGTTCCTCAAATGGTTCTTTCACTCTGGGATTTTCATTTTCCTTGATAGCTGTCATGAGGCTGGAGTTTTTTCTTTCTTTTTCAATTTTTATACATTCAAATTTAACCTCCTCCTTTTACAGCCTGAGCATCCCACGTTGTCAAATATTAATTTGGATGTACCAGTTGGTGAGCTAGTTGCAATTGTGGGCGGGACTGGAGAAGGAAAGACATCTCTGATTTCAGCAATTCTTGGGGAGCTTCCTCCCATAAGCAATGCTAGTGTCACTCTCAGAGGTTCTATTGCATATGTTCCTCAAGTTTCCTGGATTTTCAATGCTACTGTGAGCTTCAATTTATTCTCATTCCTTATTATGCCTGTAACATAAGTCTGTTTACATGGACATGCTATTTCGGGCAGTCTTTATAATATCTTGTAAAATGTGATAAATTATGTTTGTGTATTTATATGAAACAATGCAATTGCCTTTACTTTACTGGTTTTCAGGTACGTGAAAATATATTATTTGGTTCCAACTTTGAACCAACAAGATATTGGAAGGCAATAGATGTCACTGCATTGGATCATGATCTTGAGTTACTTCCAGTTAAGTACATTGATGGTAGTGTATTTGTGTCAGTATATCTTTGTGATGTGTGGAATTCTCCATTTACTAGTAATTCTACATAAAATGACATGTTCACACATCTAAAAATTCAGGGTCAGGACCTTACAGAAATCGGCGAAAGAGGAGTGAATATTAGCGGAGGACAAAAGCAAAGAGTGTCAATGGCTAGGGCTGTCTACAAAAATTCCGATGTCTATATTTTTGATGATCCCTTTAGTGCTCTAGATGCACATGTAGGCCAGCAGGTAATTATCTTGTATGAATGCCCGGGAAACATCATTTCAGCCTGGGAAAGGGGATATCAATATGTGGTTTCCTTATAAATATAGTTATTACCACCATCCTTCTTTTCTCTGAATGATTTTCTTCTCATTTGAGCATATTAACCATGGCACTCTCTGGGTTTAATTTAATTACTTAGAACTTATTCAGTCCATATTGATCAATAGATATAGGATGAGGAAACGGAAGCGAAAGAGGAAATGAGAAACTGAGTGGAAATAATGACTTAGTACTTAGCCATCTGAGTTTGTAAAATTCATGAAAAGCTTCGGTTGTTAGACATGACTGAAAAGCATTTTTTTTGTGTGGTACACACTTTGCAAATTGCTTAGACAGGGCGTGCAACTGAAGGATATTCCTGAAGTATCACTTATATCCTAAGAACTGCAGATATAGCTGAGGAGCACTGCCCTAGCAGAGTGTGATTAGCATTTCCAAGATAGGCTACTTACTACATACAACTCTATGTCTGCATCATCAATGCTGGTAAAACTGCATTATCTATCTACTAGCTAGTACCTCCTTGTTACCAACAGACTACACCCTCTACTCATGGCACAGCGCTACTTGAGAAGACTTTCCTTCAATATCCAATTCTCATATCCACCACCTGTGGATATTTTTCAAACTGACTAACCTCTTTTGTATACAGGACTAATTTGCAGCAATTGGTTGCTTGATAGAATTCACTGATTGCAATAGTTCCATCCTTCTCTTTGCAATTTGAAAGCATATATTAGATGCACTTTGGATCTAACTTGCAGTACAATGGGGTCTTTCAGGTTTTTAAAAACTGTATAAAGGAAGAATTGCAAGGAAAGACCAGGGTGCTTGTGACAAATCAGCTGCATTTTCTACCTCAGGTGGATCGGATCATTTTGGTCTCTGAAGGAATGGTGAAAGAGGATGGGACCTTCGAGGAGCTGTTGGGACATGGTACACTTTTTCCGAAGCTAATGGAAAATGCTGGGAAAATGGAAAGTTATGGTGTTGAAACTGAATACGACCCAAACATCGACTATGAGATTTCACAGTCTTCGAACATAAGGCATGAACTCCAAAAAGATATAACCTCTGTAACCAAAAGGAGAGCTGGTAAATCTGTTCTTATCAGGCAGGAAGAGCGAGAAACTGGTATTGTCAACTGGAATGTTTTGATGAGGTAATAAGTAAGAGTTTATACTTTGAGACATTTATCCTTGGAAATTTTAACCAACTCACTCATACAAGAATATACTGGTCATTCAACAAGTTTAGAATCCTATTTATTTTGCAGAATTTAGAAAACAAGAGTTACAACACTTACTTACCTGTCAATAGAAAAATTCTCGGCACAAACTTTTCTCACACACTCCCCTATGTTGTTCTCCTGCTTCTCCCATGGCATCTAGACACTGGTGGGGAGAAAATGTTATTTTCTACTGGTGTAATAGCTTCTAATATGGAAAAGAATATTGCATTTCATTTTTAGTGGTTTGTTCCCCCTTTAGGATCTCAATGTCATCGTTGAGGTTTATCCCACCTCCATACTAGGGGATATATCGGCTCCAATACCACCTGTAACGGCTAGGCCCAACTGTCAAGGTGTTGTCCTCTCTAACGCAACCTTTGAGGCCTAACTATTTTCTCCCCTTGGTCTTTAGCCTGAAAGGCATCCCCTTGCTAAGATTTGCCCCACCATCATACTAGTGGTGGTATCTACTTTGACATCACTCTGTCATGACCCAGGCTCAACTATCGAAATATTGTCTACTTCGGCCAATATTTAGGGCCTCACTGTTACGGTCTCCAACAAAAAAGTGTCTCAACTGTTGAATTCCTATATTGCCTTATATGGCCCCTATCATTCTCGTTCCATTCCAACGTAAGATTTGCCTAAGACAAGTTTCACAGTGAACTCCACTTTAGAGTTCAGCCATCAGTGGTCCGTGGGTTGTTCATCTAAGCTTACCTTACCAAAATCTCATATCAAAATACGAGAAGAAAGTTGGGGTTCATAAAAGGGAAACTTTAGGAAAATTTTTAGAGGTGTCTTCTTAGTTAAACCCATCGTGAGGCCCCAATAATCGGGCAAAAGTAGACAATACCTTAGCAGTTTGGATAGGTCATTGCAAGTTGTATCGGAGTCGGTACATGCCCTAGTACGCTGGTGGGCCAAACTTGAATCAAGGACTATGAGTCCTTAATGGGTGCGAGCGTAATAGCTTGCCGAGTTTTGATAGTTGAACCCAAAAAGTGGTTTGTAGTGAAGCTTTCCTTAGGCAAATCCCACATTAGAATGGGAAGGAAAAGTTTGGTACCATTGAGTTCATAATTCAACTGACAAAACCATTAGGCCCCCATAGGTGGGGCCAAAGTAGATGATATCTTGGTAGTTGGCTTTAGCCATTACATTTGCACTCTTCCAAGATGCTAAATTGCCTTCCACTATAATGCAATATTCAGAAGTAGATTGTTCGCCAAAGGGGATTTTCCCCGATTTTGCATTTGTATACCCTACCATCTTCTCATGTCCCCTATCCTCATAAAGTAGTTCTTCTCACGGGGTGAATTTTAAATACCAAAACATATCATCCCTTAGAGTATCACATGGACAATCTGGAAACTAACTTACGATGCTTATGGAAATAATACCAAATCAAATCAGCGTGAAATATATGAGGTTTTACCTATATCGACTTTTGAGGAAATATATGGTTACTTCTGCATCTCCATCCACAGTCACCAATCTCCCATACCAACCTTTGAGGAAGCTACAATTACTTCCACATCTCCATCCACAGTGCCACCACTCTTAACTTGTCATTGTCGTCCATGTTCAGCATCAGGCCCAGATTCTTGTCTTGCACCAGAACCTGCACCTAATGCGGGACTTGTCTCCTCCTAATCAACCGATTGCACTTTGAAAATGTATACAGTTTACTCGTAATACTAACCCCCATTATATCCTTTTAAGTTATCATCGTCTAATCATCATCCCATTATGCCTATATATCATCTTTATCCTCTGTCTCCATCCCTAAGTCTATAGGTGAAACACATTATCATCTAGGATGGTGACATGCTATGATTGACAAGATGTCTGTTTTACATGCAAATGGTATTTCGAAGCTTGTTCCTCTTCCTTCAGGTAAATCTACCGTTGGTTGTCCTTAGGTTTATGTAGTCAAAGTTGATCTACCGTTGGTTGTCGTTAGGTTTATGTAGTCAAAGTTAGTCCAAACGGCCAAGTTGATCGGCTCAAGGCTCGCCTTGTTGCCGAGGGGTGTACTCAAATATTTGGGCTTAATTATAGTGATACTTTCCTCCCGTGGCTAAAAGAGCATCTGTCCATATTTTTCTATACATGGTTGGGCCTGCCATTAGCCTCTTTATTAGTTGCGTGACCTTGAGAAGGAAGTTTATAAGGAGCAACCACCTAGTTTTGTTGCTCCGGGGGGAGTCTAGCTTGGTGTGTCGATTGCGCCGATCACTTTATGTCTGAAATAATCTCCTCAAGCCTGGTTTGGAAAGTTCAGCATAGCAATTTAGGAGTTTGGCATGACTCGTAGTGAAGCTGATCACTCTGTGTTTTATCTGCATTCTGCTCCAATGTGTGTATTTGGTGGTCTATGTTGATGATATTGTTACAACCGGCAATGTTTAGGATGATATCACTAATTTAAAGCAACATCTCTTTCAGTATTTTCAGACCAAAGACTTTGGCTGACTGAAGTATATTGAGGTTGCTTAGTCCAGATTAGGTATTGTTATTTCGCAAAGTAAATATGCCTTCGACATTCTTAAGGAGACAGGAATGATAGGATGTAGACCTATTGACACTCCTCTGGATCCGAATGCTAAACTCCTGCCAGGACAATGGGAACTACTCAGTGATCATGGAAGATATAAGAGGCTGGTTGGTAAATTGAATTATCTCACAGTGACTAGACCTGGCATATCTTTTCATGTGACTGTTGTAAGTCATTGGGATGCAGTTGTCCACATTCTGCGATATTGAAGTTAGCTCCAGGTAGAGGACTACTCTTCGAGGATTGGACAGATTCACCTTATCACAGGCGTTCTACATTCGGATATTGTGTTTTAGTAGGAGATAATTTGGTATCCTGGAAGAGTAAGAAATAGAGTGTGGTTGCTCAATCTAGTGTATGAAGCAGAATATCGAGCAATTGTTGTAACAACTTGTGAGCTAGTTTGGATTAAACAGTTCTAAAATTTAGACAAATCAGTCAGATGAGACTTGTATGTGATAACCTAGTGGCCCTACATATTGCATCAAATCCAGTATTTCATGAGAGGATTAAGCACATTGAGATTGACTATCACTTTGTTAGAGGAAAGATGCTCTCCGGAAATATTGTTACAAAATTTGTGAAGTCAAGTAATCAACTTGTAGATATTTTCATCAAGTCTCTCACTGGTCCTCGTATTAAGTACATATGTAACAAACTCGATATATATGACTTGCGTGCACCAACTTGAGGGGGAGTGTTAGAATAAGAATAGAAAAATAATTTGTATACAGTATCCTACGTGGAGAAAAATTGTAATGTAGTGTCTATAAATAGGAACCATTGTAACAATGTAGATACACAATTTAATAATACTTCTTTATTTTTCACAATGACTATGTTTATAATGGATACATGGGAGTTTTGACCATATCATCCTTGTAAAGATTACATTGCACTTGTTTAGATGATATAAAAGTAACAGAGAAATTCTCCAGTATTTCATTCACATCATAGGCTCAAGAAAAGATTCTTATTTAACTATGTTAATAGAAACCCTTAGCTAATGGTCTCAAATGTGCTTTTGTTCAGGTACAAAGATGCATTGGGAGGCTTATGGGTTGTCCTGATACTGTTTGTCTGCTACACATTGACTGAAATTCTTCGAGTTCTAGGTAGCACCTGGCTAAGTGTCTGGACAAAAGCAAGTTCCTCAAAGAGCAATGGAGCAGGATTTTATATTTTGGTGTATGCTATTTTGTCATTCAGTCAGGTGTGAGTGCACTTTTCCGCATTAATTAATTGCAATCATTGGTGATCATCCTTAATTATTCAAGTTGCTGTGCATATCTACTTTTGTTTCCTCTCTTCCTTACATCTAAAGATGGGCACCTAGCCCTATCTAAAGGAGAAAATTCCCTGCCATAGAATCTATATCTATATTATATTAAAAATGGGAGCCCCAAAATCGAAAAGTCAAATTACCTAAATACCCATTTCATAACCTAATTAAATATCCTATTTAAATACTAAAAAATAAAACCTAACGCATAAGAAAAGCCACCGCTTCAGTCATACGCCTGTTTCTAACATTGCCATTGTTTAGTTCCTTCTCTATTCATCATTTTGATATGATCTTTAGCCATCTCAACGAACAAGATTGTTGCCTTTCATGATGAAATATAGGGGCTGAAATACTATTTTAATTTTACACAAGTGAGTATCAAATGGACTTGAAAAGTGGATCACACATCCATTGGACAAATACCTTATGAAAAGCCACCCCGTCATTTGGTTGGCATTAGAAGTTTAACAACTTTGTAATTACCATGTCAAAGTGACCAAGTTGTCTGAATTCCTTCAAGACCAGGCCAGTATCATTCTTTTTGGTGTTGCTCAAAAGGTTGATGTAACTTCGCATATCTTATGTAGTTAAAATGAATACTTGAGCCAGTTCTAATTTAATGAAACATTTCAGATGGTGGAGAATTCTCCCCAAATGCTTGTCTTTGTTTCTACTGTACCTACGGCCGAATGGCATGTGATAATTGTGTTGGTGGATTTTGTGAATGAAATGACAATTTTTAAAATGTTTCTGTTCTATTTATGATTGTGAAATGATGTTCATGAAGTGTGCTAAAGAAATTTTAAAGTAATAACCTGTTATAACTGGTTAAATTGCATTATTAGAATAAAATATCTTTACACAATCAGTAGATATAACTTGAATCTTTTTTTTTGTTGTTGTTGTTGCAATTGTACGCTGGTTCAACTTTCCTGAACAGGTCATCTTTTATCAACAAAAAAGAAAGGAGAACAAATCATTTCATTTCTAACCATTGCATACCATTCACTTTATATTATTGTGTGTATCTGGTACATTACTAAGGCCTCATTTGTTTGCACTTAATGGAGGTCTGAATCTGAATGGTTCAAACCTTAAGCCATTGCACTATTACGGATATGAAAATAATGGTCAAAATCGGATTCAATTGTCATCTGCCCCTGAAGGAACACCTAAAGCGAAGGCAATTCTCTGGGTCCCCACCGATGCTGAGGTGCGAAAGCATGGGGAGCGAACAGGATTAGATACCCTGGTAGTCCATGCTGTAAACGATGAGTGTTCGCCCTTGGTCTACGCGGATCAAGGACCAGCTAAACACTTCTCCTAGGGAGTACGGTTGCAAGACTGAAACTCAAAGGAATTAACGGAGGCAGGGTGGGTGGAGTAAGTCGCTGAGCTATCGATTGCTAAGCTATCGCCCAGTTCAACCAACCATCCGTCCTGGTGCCTTTGCTACTGATTTGACCGCTTCTCATCGTTAATCCGAGTTTACCTTAGCCTGATCGAAACAACCTAGGAAAGGTTGTCAGCCTACATAACTAACTTCTCATACCAAGAAAGTTAGGTATCAGATCCCTGTAGTTCGAGCCTTAATCTAAGTAAATTGTAGTTTTGTTTCCACTTATTCTTTATTTATTTTCCCATCTATACTTATTTGTATCTATTTTATTGATTAGATTTGTAGTGTCAATCCAACACAAGTCCTGGTTTTTTAACCACAATATTATTTTAGATTCACAACTTGTTTCAAACAAGAGAAAGAAACAAGCATAAGATCTTCTTTATAAATATTCTAAATATGCTCCTTATGATAACTATATTCATAAATTATGGTCAATAAATAATGCGAGCCGCCTGATACATCAGCCCCCATGATTACCTTTCAAAACGAATCAGTCGACCTGGTCTAGGAATCTATTCTAATTATCAACGAATTTCGCTAATTTTAGATGGAATGGGTTACCTATTCTCATCCAAACCGGCCTAAAAAAGCGAAGCCCTTCCTTCCAATCCAAGCCGGTGAAGCCACCCTTTATCTAGCCACCGTTCACCCAGAATCGGACGTGAGAGTTTCTTCTCATCCAGCATCTCACGAATAAAAAGATTCTAGAAAATTCAATTTGAATTAAGCTAGAATAGTCAATCTCAAGTACTAAATATGCCCCTAGAAAGATCAGAAGTAGTCAAGAGTTGTAATCATTACAAATAAGATGTTGTTAAGTGCATTTGTTTTTCATTAAGATTTAAGCACTTATTGATGTGAATAAGTCTTAATCATTAAGATCTAAAACAAAGTCTTAATATTATTAAGAGGTATTTGTGTATGAATAATCTTCACCACCATTCTATCTAGAATCACCAGCCACCACCACTAACCACCTTTGTCATCACAACCACGAACACCATTGTCAACCACCATTACCGTCACCAGCCACCACCACCAACCACCTCTACCATCACAAACATCATTATCAACCACTACTGCTATTTTCTATCACACATACCACCTTTATCATTATAATTATATCCACTGCAATCATCGTTGCCGCACACCTCTACCACCACTATTAGTCACTACCACCACTCCGGCCAATCCTTACTACCAACTACTTCAACCATCTCAACTAGGCACCGTCGCTAACTACCACCAACACATCGTCAACCACCACACATTTTTCAGCCACCACCATCAATAGCGCCAACTACTAATATCAACCAACTTCACCATCATAATCACCACCACCAACCACTACCATCAAGCTAGTCACTACAATACCAACCACCACCTTTATGCCAATCACTACAACACCAACCACCTCCACATTCACAATTATCACCACCACCATTACTAGCAGCTAATACCAACCAGTACCACCACCGCCACTATAAACCATGTCCACCATCACTAGCGAGCATAAATATTTTAATTTTTAATCAAATAATAAGTTTATTCTATTAAATTTATATATTTTTAAATATTTTTATTACTTTTTTATTTGAATTGCATATTTATTATGTTTATAAATAAAGAAATTATGCACATTCAGATGTCGAAAAACAAACAGTCTTATTTATTCAGTGTTAAGATCTACAGACAACATTGTAATCATTCAGATGTGCATTCAGATTCAAACGTTTTAATCTTAATGAAAACAAATGAGGTCTAAGGGCGTAAGTGTAACCATTCTGTTAATTTGGAGGTTGAATTTTTTTTTATTTGCATGAAAAAGGCAAAGTGGAGTCAAATGATTTTATACACACTAATTGTAATAGGAAGGTCGTGTCAACAGAGGAGGCTCGTGAAAACACAATATTGTTTGATGATATACTTGAAAGAAGAGTAGTGCTGAAAAAGGTGACTTATGATATTATCATGGATATGTATTGTAAAATGGGAAACTTGGAGGAGACTTTAAAAATTGAGAGAGAAGAGGACAAATGCCAACGGGTAGCTTAATATTGTGACTTGATACATTGCTTACTTGACTTTATATGTTGGGGAAGATCGAGAAAGCTAACTGCATATTGGAGGAAATGAAGGGTTATGGATTGTAGCTGATGAGTTTATTATAATTATAATATACTTTTTGATGGGCTTACACAATGTTAGTTCCTCCTTATTGAATGAAGAAAATTGTTAATAAAGGGATGCAGAACTGCAGATAAATGTGTATACAATAGCATTTTGTCTAGTAGTTTGAGAAAGAAAGGTAAAATGGATAAGACTGCATAGATTTTGAAGAAGTTTAAGGAAAATGAGCTTATCCCTACACAAGTTTTTCTTAGTACTATTTCGAGTGGCTACCGCAAAGAAGGCAATTTGGATTATATATGGACAATATTGTATGAGAGGAATGACGACTAATGCTTTTGAATGTTCTGAGAAGTTGCTAGAAAGTAATACATCACCAATATTGGTTACAGACAATACTCTATTAAAATTTCACTTCTTGAAGATCATATTTGAACCAACATATGCCTAACAGTTCTTAACATCAATATTAAACGACTCAGTACTCATGCGCTTGTATTTTTACTTGCTCCAGCTTCCGAGACTGAAAAGAGGATGATACTAAATTAATGTAACTTTCTGACATCTTCTTCACAATTGTGCTGGTTTGTTTCTATTTTGTAGGTACTTCTTTTTCTTCACTTTTAAAATAACTGTGGATAGTAAATCCCACAATTCAAGAAGTTCAAGTTAACCTAGCCGTGCTTGTCATAGCTAGAGAAGTGTTGGAAGTACTAAATCTCAAATTCATTTTCTTTTTTATTTAATTTAATTTACGGAGTTGAAAAGCTTGGAATAAGAGAGGAGAAAACTCGATATCTTTTTATCTATGCACATGTTTGTATCTCATAAATCAAAATAAGCAAAAAAATCACATGTATATCTATTCAAACTTTCATCTTCATGGATTTAGATGATATTCAATCATCTTAACCTCGACAAACAAGTTACCATACTTGGTATAAACGTGCGATTGCACGTGCCGAGAAACTAGTTTATTTCAATAAGCATGAAGCCCAGTAATATATTTGTGTATCAGGGAGCTCCTCCATCAGCTTAGTGCTTTAGTTGTATTCAGTTAAAAATGAACACAAAGGAACAGAAAATTTTCTAAATGTCATGTTTCTTCAGAGGAGTGTTGTATAACTCTTAAGTCCATGAATATTATTTGAAGGTGGCTCATTCTAGATTCACTTTCTACAGGTGATTGTAACACTGGCAAATTCCTTCTGGTTGATTATCTCAAGCCTAAATGCAGCTAAAAGGATTCATGACTCCATGCTGCATTCTATACTTCGAGCCCCAATGGTATTCTTCCACACTAATCCATCTGGACGCATAATCAACAGATTTGCAAAGGATCTTGGAGATATTGATCGAAATGTGGCAAATATTGGTAATACGTGTCTCACCCAATTGTGGCAGCTTCTCTCGACTTTTGTTCTCATTGGAGTCGTCAGCACTATATCTCTGTGGGCCATAATGCCACTTCTAATCCTGTTTTATGCCGCCTATTTATATTATCAGGTTCACTAAGCTCCATATGTTTAGCTTTCCTTTATTTTCTCTCTTCCTCTGCATATGGTTTTCTTGGCTTGCATTGAACTCCATTTTAATTTTATGTTGAGTCCCACATTGGTGCTTTAAGGATGGGATGGGATGGTATGGTCTTGGGCGATTCTTCCGTCATGAGCTAGCTTATGGGGTTGAATTAGGCCAAAGATTCATTTCTTCATCATGGTATCAGAGCTAGGCCCATTCCAATTTATTGTTTGCTCGATGTTGGATCCCCATCTTGTTCATGCTTCAGATATTCAGCCCTGGACATAGGGGGGAGGGAGTGCTAAGTCCCACATTGGTGCTTTAGAGGTGGAGGATCGTCTCTTTATATGGTCTTGTGAATTCCCCCTCATGAGCTAGATTGTTGGGGTTGAGTTAGGCACAAGGTCCATTTCTTTATCAATTTTTGCTACTTAAAAAAACTCAAAAGAGGGCAGAAAGTTCCACCATTTAGAGAAGCAATACTACATTGATGTAATTCAACTTCCCAACTCATCTCCTGTTCCTCCTGAGATCACTGACATGCTCCCCTTGACCTGGCTAAAATTTGACGATTAGGAATATCGAAATCTACAGTTTGTCATCCCTGTCTCCTCAAGTATGCATACTTCCACTGTGAAATGACAATGTCTGATCTGAATTGAGCTGCTTCAATACCTAGGAAATATTGTAATTTACCTAGGCACTTACTGTGAAAATGCTGAAAGAGATACTTCAAGTTATTGATGCACTCTTGATCACTGTCGATATAATATCTTCTACATGGACTACCACATAGATGAACAAATCAGAGGCTGAGTATTAATAAAATACAGTGCGATCAGTTTCAGTATGTATGCTACTTTTAGTAAACTTTACTCAAAGAGACTGTTTTAAACCTTATAAAGATCGTCGTAATCAGCATTCAAGTTCACTAGACTCAGTTGGGTACAAAGCCCGATGGTTTCCCAATATACACCTCATCATCAAAATCACCATGAAGAAAAGCACTTTTGATATCCAATTGAAGAAGGGGCCAACAATGAACAACTGCCATGGATTAGAGAATCCGCGAAAAGACAATTCTAACATATAAAATAATGTATTGCGATAGTCAAGGACAAATATAGCTACCAGATGGACCTCATGTCGATCAATCTAACCATCTGGATGAACCTTCATTATATACCCTGGCAGCTTACAGTAGCTTTACTCGGAGCAGAGTACCAAGTTCCCAAGTACCACTAGAGTATAAAGCAGATCTTCTTAACCATAGTCTATCTCCATAATCTGAGATGGCAGAACAGAAGAACTCACTGATGGTGGGAGATCATTGTGTGACTAGGAGCAGTAAGACATAGTAAGCGAGAGAATGCTTAATCCATTGTCAGAATGGTCGGACTGACCAAAATCTGGTCTTGCACTGATTCAAGATCACTTAGAAGCCTGCAAGTGTAAGAAGAAGAATGTCCTTTGTTACTTTTTCAACTGTTTATCAATAATGGCAGAAACTGGCATCAACTTATCAAACAACTCCCTTAACTTATCCCAAATAAATAGACATGTTTAGCTCCTGCTTTTTCATGTCAGTCATTCTAGAAACAATTGAAAAATAAAATGTAAACATCATTAGTATATAAAGAAGGTTAATAGCCTAATTGACACCTCTACTTGTTTGGTTCTGACATCCTGCCCCTTTACTCTACGGTATTTCATCTGAATGCCTGAATTTGTTCAAAACTAGTATCTTAAACACCTCTGATTGTGAAAGTTTCACAATTGACGTGGATGACACATCAGATCCACATCATTTGCCAAATATTTTAGTCTCTATTCATTCTATAACATACCTAAAACATAAAAATTTAGGGACATACGACAAAATTAATTAGCATATTAAGAAAATATAGCTACTTTTCAGTCTCTCTCAAAGCCAACAAGAAATGAGAAATATTAAAGTGCTAAAATATTTTGGTTTTTGATGGTTAAAATATTAAATTTTATATGTCAAAGTAATTGTAAACTCGATGAAATGGCGTCTTACATGTTAATGGTATGACTAATGGAAATATTGAAGTCCTAAAATATTTTGGTTTTTGATTGTTAATATTAGATTTTGTATGTCAAAGTAACTGTAAACTTGATGAAATGGCATCTTACATGTTAATGGTTTGACCAGAAAGTGTTGAGCAAGTATCACGTAGCATTGCAAACCGAATAAAATGAATGCAAATTCCAACGGCATAATTTGCAGAGGAGGGTTAACAAGAATATATCAAAATACCCAGATTAATCCTTCTTTAATGATGTTAGTGTATGAGTAGTAAAAAATCAAATTCCAAATCTAAGGTCAAACTAGTTATGAAGGGGGTGCAAATTGTATAGTAGACCCACGTTGACTTCAAGTTATATATACTAATGATATAAAATGCTAATTGGGATGTAGGACAAACTCTTATGATGAAAATGTTAATTCGTTGCGATTATTGCTACTATTTAATACACTGTTTGGGTGAACTTCTGACAATTTTAGACAGATTTAAGGCCCAATGCTATGTGGGAAAACATCTCTTTAAGAAATTGTTGGAGACTACTGCATTTGTCTCTCATCAGTTGTGTAGAATTTACAAATGTGTTTATAATGTCCTAGGCTACTCCATTCATTACCTTAAGTTTTTGGGTTGAATGCTTATATTTTTTCACATGGTATTAGAGTTAATTGGCTTCTCCTCTCTCAACTGAGACAATAGAGCTACTCTAGGCTTATCTTTCAATTCAACCCATCGAGCTACTAGTATTGATCCAATCCCACCATTAGCCTATTGAGAGTAATCTCTTTTACTCTACTCCAGCCCCGCTCTTGTTGTGCGCTTCATCTCTCTCTACTTAGACCAAAAGGAGGTAAGTAAAAAGAAAAGAAAATCATATTCATGTGTAAACCTCATAATCGGGTTACACGTACAGGAGGGTATTAAAGAATGCTATATTGTCCCGTATCAGCTACCTAAGGGTTTCCAAAGGGATTTATAATGATACTAGGCTACTCCATCCATTAGTTCGAGGTTTTGGGTTAGATGCTCAGATTCTTCTTTAGAAATTAGTTTTGGAATTTGAGGCTTCCACTCCGTCTTAAGACAGATCAAAGAAGAGTGGGGAACCTCTCTGACATCAGGAAGTGTTCTGTACTCCATTTCAGCTTTCAGGACTGCATGTGAAAAGTGTGTCTTCTCTATAATAATAATTCACCTCATCTGTGCCTGTGGCTGTTGTTTTTGATGAAGCAGATACTTCTGTACCTTGTATTTCCTTTTCAGCTTTCAGGACTATGTCCTGAAAGGTTGTCTGTGCCTGTATGAATACTTAACCTCATAAATGATTGGGTGCCTCTGACTGTTGTTCTTGATTAAGCAGATACTGCTTCTGTCTTCTTCTCGTACTTCTAGACATATTACCCAATCATATGCACCATCCGTGATATTTATCTAACTGTTGATTTTACAATATTCTATAATGAGGATCAGATGATATAATACTACTAATGTATGTTTCACAGAATACATCCCGCGAAGTGAAACGTCTAGATTCCATTACCAGGTCCCCTGTGTATGCACAGTTTGGAGAAGCTATAAATGGTTTATCAACCATCCGTGCATATAAAGCACATGACCAGTTAGCTGCCATTAATGGGAAATCTATGGACAACAATGTCAGATTCACTCTTGCTAACACAAGTACGAACCGCTGGCTTACCATAAGGCTTGAGACACTAGGAGGCATAATGATCTGGTTGACTGCAACATTTGCCGTTATACAGAATGGGAGAGCAGACGACAAGGTTGCGGTTGCTGCTACTATGGGTCTGCTCCTAAGTTATTCTTTGAATATTACTACCTTACTCAGCAATACTCTGAGACAAGCGAGCAGAGCTGAAAATAGTTTAAATGCTGTTGAGCGCGTTGGTACATATATAGATTTGCCATCAGAGGCTCAAAATGTTGTTACCAGCCGGCCTCCTCCTGGCTGGCCATCATCAGGGTTCATCGACTTTGAAGATGTTGTCCTACGTTACAGACCTGGACTTCCTCCTGTCTTGCATGGTCTTTCATTCAAAATTTCTTCAGGTCAAAAAGTTGGCATTGTTGGAAGAACTGGTGCTGGAAAATCGAGCATGCTTAACGCTTTATTTCGAATTGTGGAACTTGAAAGAGGGAGAATATTGATTGATGATTGTGATGTTGCTAATATTGAACTGACAGATCTTCGAAGTGCTCTTAGTATCATACCCCAATCGCCAGTTCTTTTCTCCGGTACATAATTCTTTTTCAGTTATATTGGGTACTACATCACTCTTTCACGGCCCAGGATTGGCACGAGTTGAAAAAATATGATATGCCCCTCAAAATTGATGCATGCATACATTGATTTTGAATCTGTCTACTCAATCAATTTGGAATTATATTATGAGCAAACATGATAGTTTATGCTAGCTGCTGATGAATGAGTTTGTACCCCATGTTCTTTTCCTTCATACAGATTCACATGCTCTGGTAATTAGTACATAGTGGACTGGTTTATGTAGATTTCCATGACAACTTGTGAGGTGAAACTCTTACTGTGTTACAATCTTCTCCCTGAAAACCAATCTCTGAGGCACACAATCACATGTGAGGTGAAGTTCTCTCCAAACTTTTATCTGGGTTTATCCCGCATTTGGTAGAACAAGGTATTGGAAAGATAGGAATCCTTTATCTGGTTTTGGGGTATTAGTATATCCTGGGGATAGGAGTGATATTGCTACTCAGGATTAGATAAGCCTCAGAACTTCATAGTTCCTTTCATTTTCTCTTCTTCCTTCTCTTCTTTCAATTCCTTCTACCTTCATTCCCACTCCTTTACCTACTATAAAAAATAGACATACATGGGTGCTGATCTTGCTTACCTTGATATAATCTGGGTCTACCAAATCTTTCCCCAGATGAAGTGACCTTTAATTTATACTCAAATAGCTGCTGAAGTTATTGTTGCAGGACTACAGATTAGCCCTAAAATGTATTACTGTTATGTGTGTTTTTCTCATTAATTATCTTTTCATTTTCATTAGGTACTGTACGATTTAATCTTGATCCTTTTAGCGAACACAATGATGATGACTTATGGGAGGCATTAGAGAGGGCACACTTGAAGGATGTCATAAGCAGGAGTGCCTTCGGTCTAGATGCTGAGGTGAGCTCTTGTTCTTTCCATCAGCTTAAAGTTAAAGTTATTAGTGTTATAGTTATCGGTAGCTGTAGAAATTGCTTCTCTCGAGAACTAGCCCGAAAAGCAAGATTTCACTCTTTCCAGATGAAATTCTTATTTAGGTACCTAATAAGCCCTTGTAAAGTGGAGGCACATATCTTGCATGATCAAAGTTCTTGTAAGGCGGAGGCATAGGGATCTGCAAGAGGCTGAAAAGCCATAGTCCACTAGCACTAGCGAGTTAGGGAATAACTCAGTGTCTCTTTTTTTTTTTTTTTGCGCCGTTTTTTATTCCATTATGTTAAAAGGAAGTTAGGGTGGGTCATCATGAGGGAGGTTAACCTATAGTAGGAATTTGAATTGTGGAACAACGGTGATTCTATTCTTGGAAGGCCATTCTGACAGAAATGAGATTTAGGATGATAAAAACGTCTTGGACCATTTACAGTAAGTCATGGTGATTGGTGAATTATGTTCAAGATTAAGAATTTTTTTTCCATTTTTTCATACCACCGAAGAATTTTGTTCATCTTAAAGTACCATAATTTAACATTAGGTATAAGAGTAACATAGACTGGATTATGCATTTTAAAATAGTGAAATAAGAGTTTTCTGAGACACACACAAATATACTACTGTGGTATAATTATCATGCATGTATTTGTTTCGGTATGTTGTTTGTCGATGTATATTATTCTAATATAATATTCATCAGAATGCTTAATGTTGAAGTTGAGATGGTGTTTTAGTGAAGAAACATGGTCAGTCAGGATTCATGTAGCCGACCACAACTTAGTTTTGGATTGACGCATAGTTGTTTCTGTTGTTGTTCAGAATGCTTTACGTAATTCTTTGCAAATCAAATGAAGGATATTAAAAAGTTGTTTGGTGTATGCCTTACACATGTTGTGGTAGAAGAAAATGTTACGCTAACTAGACAAGTTCATGAAAAGTTTGTTTGGTAGAAAAACAACACGTTCTAGATTATATTTCAGTTGTTTAATGCATTTATTAGAATTTGTTTAATATGGATAGAATTTTTCTAGGAATGTGTCAAAAGTTTTGGGATGCTTTAGACCGAAAAAATGTATCGCATATTGAGATGGAAGGAGTGACAAAATGTTTCTTTGGTCATAATGTTGTTTTGGGCTATATCAAGGTTTCAGAAGGTGGCGAGAACTTTAGTGTTGGACAGAGACAACTTTTAAGTCTGGCTCGAGCAATACTGCGAAGGTCAAAGATCCTTGTTCTTGATGAAGCCACAGCAGCTGTTGATGTTAGCACTGATGCACTTATTCAAAGAACCATACGAAAAGAATTCAAAGCATGTACAATGCTCATTATTGCTCACCGTCTAAATACCATAATTGACACTGATTGTATCCTAGTGCTTGATGCTGGGCAGGTATATTCTTGCAAATCTTGTTCTTCCACTGTTCTTTCATTTTTCTTCATTTCCTACAATACTTTTTCTATTTTCCTTATTTCAAACATTTGCTACTTGCTTATATTAGGTTGTTGAGTATGATACTCCCGAGAACCTCCTGCTTAGCGAAAGAAGTATTTTCTCTACAATCGTTCAGAGCACAGGGGCTGCAAATGCCCAGTTTCTACGTAACTTAGTACTTAACAAAGAGAGAGATGACACGTTCATGGAAGAAGAACTCATGCATATAAATAGGAACAAGAGATGGAAGGTATCTTCCCAGTGGAATGTTGCTGCACAGTATGCTCTTGCTACAAATATTTCAGCTTCACTGAACGATTTTCAAGTGATGAAATGTCAAGATAGGAACAACATTCTTCATGCGACGAAGGAGGCAGTTGTAACTCTGAAGGATGTTTTGGAGGGAAAACATGATAAAGTTATTGAAGAGAAACTAAGTTGCTCTAAGGTTCCTCGAGAAAGATGGTGGTCATCTTTCCTTCATGTTATTGAAGGTACAATTTTTCTTTTGCTTCTACACTTCTCATTTTCCCCTTCTTCACTGTATTACTCCTAACTTGGTAGGTTCCTCACATTTCGCAAAAACATATATGAGCCCTAAGAAAATACTATAGAAACCATTCTGTGACTTGAGATGTGGTTTACTATTTCGGAGATATAGACTTCTATTTCACTAGAAATTTGATGCTTGGAACATGAAAAGCCAATGCAAGGTTGTAGTTACTGCTAGTCTTCCTGAGCATGCATGCCACACCCTCAACTGGAGTGATACAGAAATGCAAAGTCATGATTCCTTCAATTGAAGTTACTGCTAGTCTTGTCGTTCATACTCTTGATTTTCCAAAGAGTAAACTTCTCTTTATTTTCCAAAAAGAAACTTTAAACAGAAACATAAAAGTCAATGTGAAGTAGGGCTAATTTCTCTTCATTTTAGCAATGTAGTTTCGAGATTGACTAGTGAGATGCATATTTTCTTCTGGAGGAGAATTGACATGAGTGCAACTGGTATTGTCATATTCAGCAAATGTTTTATTTCAATTTACATGTTTCCAGTTTTCTTTAGTAACCAGTCATATTGATGTTGCATTTAATCATAACAGCTTTCCTCATTGGTGTTTATTCTCATTAAATCAAAATTCAGTATGACAAAGTTCATGCTTCTGTTTTGGTTCAGGTCTCGCTGTGATGAGCAGGTTAACACAGGACAAAGTTCTTCATCTTGGAGATGGTTTGGAAGAGGGATCAGAACATCAGAATCCTGAAAAAATGTAGCGAGATATTTTCCAGTTCTTTTTCCCCATTTCCATATCGTAGTTTTACTACACCGGAATTCAGCCTTTTATTTCCAGATCAAATTGGGATTTAGTAGTTCGGTTCAGGGCACGGAAATGATTTTGGTTTACGCTACCTTTCTTTGAGAGAGAGGTTAAGAGATACTAATAACCATCATTATCATATACACTTTGTCAGATTTTTTTTTTTTCTGCCAACCTTTGATGAACAACTGCCTTAAATAATCTCCAAATATTATTTCAAATATATGGAAGTTTTTTGATATTATACTTTCTATGATCACTTCATTAGAATTTTTCAGGCCTTGAGCAGTGACTTGCTTTCTTTTAGTATGATTGGTAAGACCAAGAATCAATTGAATAGAACTAGTCCTATCCCTTGTTTAAACCCCTTATATTTAGTATTTGCATCCCGTGTTCCGAGACTTTAAATAAATTGATATTGGAGTTTTTGGACTGGTTGGGATGATTTTGGTTGGTACTCAAGTGAATCGGGTTGGTTTCTGCTCCTTTGAAAATTTTCAGAAAAATGTAGGTCGTGCTCTGGTTCAACTGTCGTGTGCCCCACCACTAGGCCGTGCGTGGTAGGTCGTCCACTGCGCGGGCATCATGCAAGGTGCTGCGCTGGCTTGTATGCCGCGTGAGCTCCTATTGTCCATTAATCAATGGCACGAGGATCAAAATTATACATACATTTACCTACTATTGGATTTGAACTAATGACTCCCGTCATATGAAAACAGTACTCTAACTTCTGAGTTAAGTATAAGGTAAATATTCTATGAAATTCTGTAGTTATTTCCATTGATTTAGTGAGCGTTATAAAATCAAAACAGAGAATTGATCCAAGAAAGTTAATCTAGAACAACCAATCTTGGAGTTTTGATCTAGAACAACAAATCTTGGAGTTTTGCATTGAAATCGTCTTTACCTCTAAATTTTAGAAAAAGTACACAAAATGTTCTATAAAAGCGAGCAAATTATCTTGATCTGTACTTTCCTTGTTAATTTTGTCAATGCTCATTTAACTCTAAAATCTGCCCGACATCTCTTTTGCTTTGCACGTTGATTTATTATTTTATCTCTTTTCATTTATTATTTTATCCTTTTTTTTTAAGTTATTATTTTTATCCTTTTCTAATTTATTATATTTATTCTTTTGTATTTTTTATCCTTTTCCTTTGTTCTTTTGTTTATTACTTTTATCTTTTACTCGTTTGTGGTTTTAGGATCTCATTTTATTTTTTATTATAAATGTCAATTACAAGCTTATTTATTATTCATTTTTTCGTTTTTATTTTATTTTATTTTCTTCTTTTTTTTTTCTTTTAATTCTTTTGTCTTTTTCTTTTTTTGATCAATTTATCTTCTTCTTTTTTTGTTCCTATTTTTTATAAAGATAAAAGTATTAGTTAACTATTTTTTAGACTAATAAAATATAAATTATTAAATAATCAACCTATAACAAGAAATAATTGAAAAAAAATATGAAAATTCACTAAATTATTTATTAAAATTTAAATTAATAGAAAACATTTGTTTATAATTTATTTCTTTTTTACAAATATAAACAAAATTTGTATCTAAAATATAATTCTATTTTTTATAATTTATTTTTACAAATAGAACTTGCTAAAATTTGTATACCAAATGAATTTGTTTTCCTTTTTTTATAAAGGAGAAATTAGATATACTGTAATGGTATTATGAAATATCGAGGAGTGAAGGAGTGAAGTAGATCTCAATGATATCATGACAGTATAAAGATATACTATGATAGTATCATGGAGGACTGACGAGAGTCAGTATATATATATATATATATATGGAAGGTTGAGGAATGTCTTACTGAAGGATTGAAGTAATTCTCAATGATACTATGATTGTATATAGATATACTGCGATGATATTATTAAGAAGTGAAGCAAACCTCAATGATACCACGATAGTATCTAGATATATTGTGATGGTATTATGGAGAACTAAGGAGTGCCTCATTGAAGGACTGAAGTAGTCATCCATGATACCATAACAGCATATAGATATATTATGATGGTATCATGGAGGATTGAGGAACGTCTAACTGAAGGATGGAAGCAAGTCTCAATGAAAATCACCGGAAATTAAAAAAGAAGAATAAAGAAAAAGAGCAAAAAAAAAGTGAATGAAAATAGAATATGGAGAAAAAAATAAGAAAAAGAATTAAATGGAATTAGAAAAAATAAAAAAGGAAAAGAAAACAGGAAAATTAAAAAAAGAGGAACAAAAATTGAGTATGAAATTAGATTACGAAAAAAAGTACAGAATAATATGATTTGAGAAAATAAATAAATGAACCAAAAAGGTAAAGTATAAAGAAAAGATAAGAAAAAGGAAAAGGAGAAAAAGGGGTTTGGGTTGGGGGGGGGGGGGGAGATGGGAATCTTAAGAAAAATGAACAAGGGAAAAAAAATAAAGAAAAGAAAGGAGTCAAAAATGCGTATGAATTTAGATTATGGTGAAAGATATAAAGGATAATGATTTTTTTAAAAAAAACTATAAAATATTTTTTATTAATCTAATTTTAATAAATAAGCTAGTGATTTTAGTTTTCTTTTTTTAATTACTTCTTCTTATAGTTAAATTATTTTTTATATTTTTATTAGCCCAAAATAGTTAGTTACTATATTTTTATTTGTATATTTAAGAAGTAAAATAAAAAAGAAAAAGAAAAAGCCAAAAAAAAATAATAAAAACTTAATCTAACTTAAAAAGGAATAAATAAATTTAAAATATAAGGAAAAAAAAAGAAAAACTTACATAGTTACCCATAAAAAGCAAAGTATTTACATGGGTATACCTCTTTACTTTGATGTCTCCCAAAATAATTACACAAAATACTCCATTTTATTTGTTCTTTTCTGGGCTGACATCAACACTCTACACCTTTTTCTTTTCTGTCTCTTAGCTGTCACTATCATGATATTATTTTATTTCTTTTTCTCTCTCTTTCTTTAATTTATTCCTTTTTAAATTAATTTAAGTTTTTGTTACTATTTTTTAGTTTTTCTTTTTACTTTTTTATTAAAAAGTAAATAAATACAGTAGTTAATTACTAATAAAGATATAGAAAAATTAAATAATTTGATTACAATAAGAAATAATTTACAAAAAATACTAAAATCACTAGCTTATTTATTAAAATTAAAATTAATAAAAAATATATTTTTTTAAATTTTTTTTTTCAAATCGTTATTCTTATTTTTTTCACCATAATCTAATTTCATGCTCAAATTTGGCTCCTTTTTTTCATTGTTCAATTTTTTATTTCTCTACTCCTTTTTTTCTCGTTTTTCTTTATTCTTTCTCCTTTTTCCTCTTATTTTGTTAATTTTTTTCTCAAATTATATTTTTTTCACCGTAATCTAATCTCACTCTCAAATTTGGTTCCTTTCTCTTTTTTTTCTTTTTTTTCTTTTCTTTTTCATCTTATTTATTTCTTCTTCTTTTTTTAATCTAATTCTTTTTTTAGTTTTTTTCATAATCTAATTTCATTTTTTTGTCTTTTTTTATTTTTACTTTTTAAATTTTTTGTACCATTGAGGTATCCTCTAGTCCTCCAGTGAACACTCTTCGGTCCTCCATAATACCATCACATTATATTTATATACTAACATGGTATCATGGAGGACTACTTCAGTCTTGAAGCATTATTTAGTACTCCATAATACCATCACAGTATATCTATATACTGCATGGTATCATGGAGGACTGTTTCAATCCTTCAATAAGACACTCTTCAGTCCTCTATGATGCCATCATAGTATATCTATATACTAATATGGAATCATTAAAGTTAGCTTTAATCCTTTAAGGAGAAAATCCTCAGTCCTTAGTGATACAATCATAGTATGTCTATATATTGTCATGGTATCATTTAGGTATGTTTTAGTCCTCAATGATACCATTACATCTATATACTAGTGTGGTATCATTGAGGTTTGTTTCAATTCTTCAGTGAGACTCCTCATTTTTGCATGATGCCATCACAATATATCTATATACTGTCATGGTATCATTGAGGTCTGATTTAGTTCTTCAATGAGACACTCCTCAGCCCTTTATGATACCATCACAATATACCTATATAATATTGTGGTATCATTGAGGTCTTTTTCAGTCATTCAATGAGACACTCCTCAGTCCTCCATGATACCATCATAGTATATCTATATACTAGCATGATATCATTAACGTCTACTTCAGTCTTTCAGTGAGAAACTCTGTAGTCTTTAATGATACCATCACGGTATATCTATATACTATCATGGTATCATTGAGGTCTATTTCAGCTTCACTTATACCATCATAATATATCTATATGTCACCATGGTATCATTGAGACTTGCTTCAGTTCTTCAGTGAGACACTCCTCAATTCTCTATGATACTATCACAATATACCTATATGATGTCATGGTATCATTCAAGTCTATTTCAGTCTTTAATGATACCATCACAATATATCTATATACTGTTATAGTATCATTGAGGTCTTCTTTTGTCCTTTAGTGAGATACTCATTTGTCCCATCATAGTATATCTATAGAATAACATGATATCATTAAGGTCTGTTTCAGTCTTTTAGTAAGAAACTTCTCAATCTTCAATAATACTATCACAATATATTTATATATTGTCATGGTATCATTGAGATTTGTTTCTATCCTTCATTGAAACACTCCTCAGTCCTCTATGATACTATCACAACATATTTATATACTGATATGGTATCATTGAGGTTTGCTTCAGTACTTCATAAACATTATATTTGATTTTATTTAGTGTTTTGGAATTCTCATGCCAAAGAGAATCTAGTGGGGTCGTAATTCCATAATTTCAACTCGTGAATTAAAATTGACTTTTTGGATCAATCTTTGATTGAAATTTTAACTTGTGCTAAGATTTTAGGGATGTTTATTTAAAGAATTTTGACCATTCTAAACTCATCTGTGTGTAGTTTGAGATGATTTGGAGATTCGAGAGCGCGATTATGATTTATTGGAGTGAGCTTGATTGTGAGATTAAGGTAAATAAGACTTTAAATTTTTATGCTTGCTTTTCGAGAGACATGATTTAGTTCAACCTACTTTGGGGCATGGATATTGACATTAAATCATTTATCCCTGAATCTTGTCCTGGACAGAATCGATAGCTGGTGCCTTAACTTGCCCAAGGGAACCAACTCTACTTGACACTCACTTGACACATATGGAATAAAATTAACTAGATTCATAATATAAAGTCTTTTACAAAAATATATTCCACATAAAATATTGTCTTTAAATTCAAAACATTAAATCATAAGAATTTAATAAATCGGAATAATTCACAGAGTGCATAACTTAAACATCTAGACTCACTGTCACGACTCGAACATAGGCTCAGATCGAGACAAGGGATAAAAAACTCCGAGAGACTCCGAGTCAACCCATGTCATGAACATAATATCTAAAATTCAACATAAATAAGAGGAAGTATAACATACATAATAGCGGAAGTCTAACATACATATCAAGCTAATACCACATCAGAAATAACAAGTTGATTTCTACATAATGTCTGAATTGCCTTTAACATAACTGATGAATTGATAGGACAGCATCCTCAACTAGCTCAAACAAAGTCTGTAACTGAAAGGGGATAACTACAGATAACTGAATGTCCTCGAAGGATGAGGCCTCACCAATACTAGCTGAGGGATGTGAACTGTGAGAATCGGCTAATGGCGGGGCTGGACCTGAATGTCAGAGCATGTATCATGAAATGATACAGTATAGAATATGCGTTCAGTACTTGAAATGTACTGAGTATGCAAGGTAAGTAAAACGGACCAATAAAATATATAAGAGTTCATAAGAGTAGGACCGCATGATCGTAAAGTAAATATCATAGTGTAAACATAAGGGCTCAAAGTTTTCAAACCATTTGTAAACCAGTCATAATCATAATCATAAGAGAAAACATTTATAAAACATAACCTGAGCCAAAGTAATATAACATAACCACGCATAAGGACTCGTCATAACCGACACCATCATGATAGATCTTTCATGATGCCCCAACTACCTCGCTTAAGTGGGCTGATTCATCCCAGGCTTGCCAAGCAAGGGACGTGCATAATGTGATATCACGGGGATCCAATAACAGTAATATTTGTATATTAACCTACGGTGGCACGTAGTTCTAAGATCGTGGGGTTTACCTGAATGCCAGGTCTACTCGATGCAAGACACTACTCACAAAAACATGAACATGAGGCTCATATCATAATCATAAATCATTCATGAAGTTCATGGCCAATTATAACATAACATACTTGATCATACTTGAAATACATGATTTGCCATGAATAAGGGTCCATGAGTTGACCAAGAGTCATAAATTCATAAATCATGAAATTCATGCATACTTGTAAAACATGTATATACTTGATATTCATAAATCCATGATGAATTCTTGAGAGAAATCATATCATAAATCATAAATCATAATTTAGGGCTTAAGAAGATCATGATCATAATGGGATCACAAATTTGACTTTTCATGAAGCAGACATAATTGGGCATAGTTTAATTAAAATTTAAAACTATAAATTATTAATTAAAATAATTATAAAATCTTTCCATAGATCATAAAACATGATTCGGTACATGAAGGGAGTTGATCCACAGATAGATCATAGAGAATTTCACAAGAATTGGGATAAACCCCATAAGATCATGAAGCTAGATTCTAGAATTGAAACTCATGGAATTGAGAAGAATTTAGGGCATGAGAGTAGAAAGAACTCTCATTCATAGCCTCACATACCTGGGTAAATCTGATTCGCACTCCCACTTGAAAGTCCAAAGGAAATTGAAGAGAATTTGGAGAGATTCTTCAAACTTGATCTTCAAGGAAGGGCTCTAAGTTGCATGCATGGAATGGATATGCTTAGAATAGGTTTAACACCCTTAAAACCCTAATAACTGAGCTTAAAATGATGTGGTTTAGGACCTTAGGACTTAGGAATGATGAAAATACCCTTAATGAAAAATCTGAAATTCTGCACCAGTGACAACGGGTGCAACAACGAGTCGTCCCTTGCTCTAATGGGTCGTTACTTCCCTCGTTGGTTCATCCCATTTTTCAGACCCAGACCTACTACCACGACAGGTACCACGAGTCGTACCTAGCTCCCACGACTCGTGGTAACCATCCATTTTCACCACTGCCCACCGTCTGGAAACCCTTCCAACGAAACCGTACGACCCCTCCTATCGAACCACGAGTCGTCTTATGACTCGTGCCAGCCCTCTTTGACCAAGATCATTCTCCCAATGACCCCTATACAACGAACCGCGAGCACCTCCAACGGGTCATTAGACCCACCAATGACCCATACAACGAGTTGTTCTGAGAAGAAATCTAAGATTTTCTGCTACTTTTTATTTTAAATCCTGAGTCTAGTCTTAAGCACTTTCGGGGTATTACAATATCTCCCTCTTGGGAACATTCATCCTCGAATGTGGATGAACATAGTAAAAAGCTCAGTAGTGCAACTACCATGCCAAATACTGAACATTTAAGTTGAAAACTAACGGAGTGACTAACTTCGGACTAGAATACATGACTGAACTAAATTCATGAATCACACATACATTCATTGACATGAAAGAAACTGGGGGACATGAACTAAATGTGAAATTGAATAGAATACTGAGGAAACTGATACCTAAAGCTGGAACTGAGCCGGAAGGAAATAGATGCGGATATCTAGCCATCATATCTACTTCGGCTTCCCATGTTTCTCCCTTAACATGTTGATTTCTCCACAAAACCTTTACTGAGGCTACTTCTTTGCTTTTTAGCTTCCAAACCTGACGATCAAGTATTTCCACCGGAACCTCCTCATAGCTTAAGGCTATCCTTCAGACCAACACTCTTTACAGGAACAATCAAAGCTGAATCACCCAAGCATTTCTTTAAAAGTGACACATAAAACACAGGATGAACTGAAGCTAATTCTGAGGGCAACTCTAACTCATCTGCTACTTTTCCAACCCGTCTCACAATCCAGTATGGGCCAACATAACAGGGACTGGGTTTTTCTTTCTTTTCAAATCTCATCACTCCCTTCATGGGAGATACTTTTAGAAACACCCAATCATCAACTTCAAACTCAAGCTCCCTCCTCCTCACATCCACATAGGACTTTTGACGACTTTGAGCTGTTTTCAACATGTCCCTTATAAGCTGAACCTTCCCCATAGCCTCATGGACTGAATCTGATCCTATCAATGCATCTTCATCAATTTCGAACCAACCAATAGACGATCTATATTATCGCCCATAGAGAGCCTTTAACAGAGCCATCTGAATGTTGGAATGATTATTGTTGTTAAACTCAATGAGAGGCAGATGATCATCCCAACTACCCTTGAAATCAATCACACACGCTCTCAACATATCCTCAAGAGTCTGAATGGTCCACTCCGCCTGACCATCTGTTTGCGTGTGAAATGTTGTGCTAAGCTTGACCTGAGTACCAAGTCCCTTCTGAAATGATCTCCAGAACTGGGAGGTAAACTGAGTACCTCTATCTGGTATGATGGACAAGGGCACTCCATGCAATCGAACTAACTCCCGAATGTATAATTTGGCATAATCTTCTACTGAATCGGTAGTTTTGACCGGTAGAAAATGAGTTGCCTTAGTCAACCTATCTACAACCACCCAAATAGAGTCATACTGTCGACTAGTACGAGGCAACCCTGTAATGAAGTCCATATTTATCTCCTCCTACTTCTAAGTAGGGGATACCAATATCTTGGAGTACACCTACAGATGTCTGTTGCTCGGCCTTCACCTGCTGACAATTCGGACACTTAGCTACAAACTCTACTATGTCCTTCTTCATGTCATTTCACCAATAGACTTTCCCTTGGTCATGGTACATCTTGGTGGCACCTGGATGTATGGAATATCTAAAACCATGAGCCTCGTGTAACATCTGCTCTCTCAAGTCATCAACACCCGGTACACACAAACGACCCTGATATCGTAGCACACCATCTCCCCCTTGGGAGAAGACCTACACTTTCCAATTCTGAACAACTTCCTTCAACTTTATCAATATAGGATCCTCGTCTTGCCTAGCCTTGACCTCAGTCACTAAAGAGGATTCTGATCCATTCTGAATAATGATAACACCATTTGTGGAGTCAACAAGATGAACTCCTAGTCGTGCAAGCCGATGCACATCCTTTATTAGCTCTTTCCTCTCCTCATCTACATGGGACACACTCTCCATAGAAAGCCTGCTAAGAGCTTCTTCCACAACATTAGCTTTTCCCGGATGGTAGGACACTCATATCATAATCCTTCAAAAGCTCCAACCACCTCACTGACGTAGATTTAGGTCCTTTTGGGTGAACACGTGCTGTAGGCTTTTGTGGTACGTAAACACATCCACATGGACCCCGTATAGATAGTGTCTCTAAATATTGGAGGAAAATATTACCGCTGCCAACTCGAGGTCGTGAGTCAAATAGTTCTTTTCATGGACCTTCAGCTGCCTGGAAGGCGTAGGCTATAACCTTACTGTTCTGCATTAGTACAAAACCAAGGCCGATCCTTGAAGTATCATAATATACTACAAACTGATCAGTATCCTCATGTAGGGTCAACACTAGTGCTGAGGTGAGTCGAGTCTTCAACTCTTAGAATCTCTTCTCATAGGCCTTTGATCATTGAAACTTTACTTTCTTATGAGTCAACTTAGTCAACAGTGCTGCAATGGATGAAAATCCTTCCATAAACCTCCTGTAGCAATCGACTAAGCCCAAGAAAATCCTTATATCCGAAGGACTAACTGGTCTAGGCCAATTCTTCACCGCTTCTATCTTTTAAGAGTCCACCTATACACCCTCACTTGATATCACATGACCCAAAAATGCCACTGTGTCTAGCCAAAACTCACACTTGCTGAACTTAGCATATAATTGGCGATCCTTAAGAGTCTGTAGCACCACCCTCAGATGAGCGACATGCTCCTCTTCGCTCTATGAAGATATGAGAATATCATCTATGAACACAATCACGAACATATCCAGATATGGCTTGAACACCCTGTTCATTAAATTCATAAAAGATGCAGGAGCATTCGTTAGCCCAAAAGACATAACTACAAGCTCATAATGACCATACCGAATCTTGAAGGTTGTCTTCAGGATGTCACTCTCGCGAACCCTGAGCTCATGGTATCTGGATCTGAGGTCTATATTTGAGAAACACTTGGTACCCTGAACCTGATCAAACAAATAATCAATCCTGGGGAAAGGATACATGTTCTTGATTGTAACCTTGTTTAGTTGTCGATAATAGACGCACATCCGAAGGGAACCATCCTTATTTCGGACAAAGAGAACTGATGCACCCCACGAGCATTTGCTCGGTCTGAAGGAACCCTTGTCTAAGAGATCTTTCAACTGATCCTTCAACTCCTTTAGCTCAGCTGAAGCCATCATGTAAGGAGGAATAGATATAGGTTGCATATCAGGAAGAAGGTCAATACCAAAGTCGATCTCTCACTTGGGAGGAATTTTCGGTAAATCATTTGGAAAGACTTCTGGATATTCACACACTACAGGAACTAACTGGATAGTCGGGGTATTGGATGTAGCATCCTTAACCTAACTAGATGGTACACACAACCCTTAGAAATCATCTTTCCGGCCTTAAAGGTAGGAAATGAAGCGACCTATAGGCACAGCTAAACTACCCTTCCACTCTAGTCGGCTCACCCAGAAATCAGAACTCTACCGCACGGGTTCTATAATTTACTGAGGCATAACATGCATGTATCCACTCCATGCCAAAGATAACGTCAAAATCTATCATGGCTAGCTCTACTAAATCTGTTGAGGTGACTTTCTGAAGAACTGTGACAGGGTAATTATACTCGTCGAGCTATAACTAATCACCAACTAGAGTAGAGACTGAGAAGGGTTCTGATAGGATTTCGGGACTGACTCCAAAACTACGAGCAACATAAGGTGTCACAAGAGATAAAGTAGCCCCTAGATCTAACAATGCATATATATCAAAGTGGAATACTTGTAACATACCGGTGACCACATTTGGTGAAGTCTCCTGCTCTTGACGGGATGCAAAGGCATAAAACCTGTTTTGGCTGGCCACCACCTGCACTGGTGGACGCACCCTGCTGGGATGGGGCTGCTGCTGAACTGGTAGCCTGAGCACGACCTCTACTATCACCCTGTCTAGATAAGGGACACTCCTGACACATGTGGCCGGATCTACCACACCCAAAACAGATATCTGATCCCATCAAGCACTCTCCTATATGATTCTTGTTACACTTCCCGTAGGCCGAAAAGGTACGCTCTATTGGCATGCTCCTCTGGACCCTTGAACCTGAGGCCCTGCTCCTCTGATCACCTCGCGGTCTGGATGGTGTAATGGTTAATGATGGCGCTGGAGCTAATGACCTCTGATGAGACTGCTGGCGATGTCCTCCTCCCTATCTCTGCTGAGAGAACCCATAATTGTTTGCCCTGGCCCTCTTAGCCTCTCTCTCTCTCTCTCTCTCTTAGATGCACCACCTCCATATGTTGGACGTATAGAACCAATCAAGAAATTCAATATCTTGGTGAAGCATAGCGGTCCTATAATCCTTGACCAGGTAGTCTGCTACTCCGTGCACAAACCGACTCACCTGAGCTCTCTGATCAAGCACCATCTCTGGGGCATACTTGGATAAGAGAGTGAACTCCAAGGCATACTCTTGAACTGTCATCTTTCCTTGCTTTAAGTTCACAAACTCGACTGCTTTAATCTCCCTCATTTCACGAGGAAAGAACCGATCCAGGAATGCGGCATGAAACTCATCCCAACTAATGGGGCCTGCTCCAACTGTCCTACTATCCTTCCACTGCCTGAACCAAATGTGCGCAACTCCTTTCAACTGATATGAGGCTAGATCTGCGCACTCCTCCCCGTCACCCCCATGATCTGGGTGATCTTCAGAACCTCATCAATAAACTCATTTGGATCCTCGTCCACCTTTGACCCAAGGAGCTCCGGAGGGTTCATCCTCAGAAAATCTCTAACTCTTGCCGCCACCGCATTCCCATTCTGAGGGACCTACGCTACCGCCTGTTGGTTGACCTGGGCGGTCAAAGCCTGAGCTAGCATCTGAATAGCAGCCCTAAACTCTACATGGGCCACCAGCTCGAGTACATGATTCTCATGGGCTTGTGGGGCCTGTTGGTGCCCATCCCCATTGCCATTCTCATGGCCATTTTCAATTTTATTTCTTCTTCCATTGACGCAGCGAGGAGGCATGATTCTGTAAATGCGTATAACACGAGTTAGAAGGATAGAGAGACATTTCATCGCATGACATAGATCATGAAAGAAGGAAACATTTCCTAAACATTTTGTAGCCTCTTCTTCATAAGTGTGGCGCGCTTCATACACATGAAAATAACTCTACATAATGCGGCTTTTAGATACCCTAGGATACTTCAAAATCTAATGCTCTGATACCAAGTTTGTCATGATCAGAACATAGGCCTGGATCGAGGCACGGGGCAAAGAACCCCGAGAGACTCCTAGTCGACCCATGGCATGAACATGATATCTAAAACTCAACATAAATAAGTGGAAGTCTAACATACATAATAACGAAATTCTAACATACATATCAAGATAATACAAATCAGAAATAACAAACTGATTTCTACATGATGTCTGAATAGCCTCTAACATAACTGATGAACTGATGGGACAACATCCCCAACTAGCTCGACAAAGTCTATAACTGAAAGGGGATAACTACAGATAACTGAATGTACTCGAAGGATGAGGATTCACCAACACTAGCTGAGGGATGTGAACTCTGAGAATCGGCTAATGGCGGGGCTGGACCTGAATGTCAGAGCCTATATCATGAAATGATACAACATAGAGTGTGTGGTCAGTACTTGGAATATACTGAGTATGCAAGGTAAGTAAAACGGACTGTTAAAATACATAAGAGTTCATAAGAGTAGGACAGCATGATCATAAAGTAAATATCATAATGTAAACATAAGGGCTCAAGGTTTTCAAACCATTCGTAAACCAGTCATAATCATAATCTTAAGAGAAAACATTTATAAAACATAACCCTGAGCCAAAGTAACATAACATAATCATGCATAAATCATGAGGAACAATGGGAGGACTCGTCATAACCGACACCATCATGATAGAGCTTACATGATGTCCCAACTATCTCGCTCAAGTAGGCAGAGTCGTCCCAGGCTTTCTAGGAAAGGGACATGCATAATGTGATATCACGGGGATCCAATAACAGTAACATTTGTATATATAAACCTATGGTTGCACATAATTCTGAGATCACGGGTTTACTTGAATGTCAGGTCTACTCGATGCTAGACACTACTCCCGAAAACATGCACATGAGGCTCATATCATAATCATAAATCATTCATGAAGTTCATGGCCAATTATAACATAACATACTTGATCATACTTGAAATACATGATTTGCCATGAGTAAGGGCCCATGAGTTGACCAAGAGTCATAAATTCATAAATCATGAAATTCATGCATACGTGTAAAACATGTATATATTTGATATTCATAAATTCATGATGAATTCTTGGAAGAAATCATATCATAAATCATAAATCATAATTTAGGGCTTAAGAAGATCATGATCATAATGGGATCACAAATTTGACTTTTCATGAAGCATACATAATTGGGCATAGTTTAATTAAAATGTGAAACTATAAATTATTAATCAAAATAATTATAAAATCTATCCATAGATCATAAAACATGATTTGGTACATGAAGGGGGTTGTCCTATAGATAGATCATAGAGAATTTCACAAGAATTGGGATAAACCCCATAAGATCATGAAGCTAGATTCTAGAATAGAAACTCATGGAATTAAGAAGAATTTAGGGCATGAGAGTGGAAAGAACTCTCATTCATAGCCTCACAAACCTGGGTAAATCTGATTCATACTCCCACTAGAAAGCCCAAAGGAAATTGAAGAGAATTTGGAGAGATTCTTCAAACTTGATCTTCAAGGAAGGACTCTAAGTTGCATGCATAGAATGGATATGCTTAGAATAGGTTTAACACCCTTAGAATCCTACTAACTGAGTTTAAAACAATGTAGTTTAGGACCTTAGGGCTTAGGAATAACGAAAATACCCTTAATAAAAATCTAAAAATTCTGCACTGCCAATGACAACTGGCGCAACAACCAGTCATCCCTTGCTCTGACGAGCAGTTACTTCCCTCGTTGGTTCATCCTATTTTCCATACCCAAACCTTCTACCACGATAGGCACCACTATTCATACCTAGCTCCCATGACTCGTGGTAACCATCCGTTGTCACCACTGCTCCTCATCTGGAAACTCTTCTAACGGAACTGTACAACGACCCGTCCTATTGAACCATGAGTCGTCCTATGACTCGTGCCAACCCTCTTTGACCAAGACCATCCTTCCAACGACCCCCATACAACGACCTGTTACATCGACCAATGAGTCGTTCTGAGACCCGTTACTTCCAAGTCCATTTCTATAGATTCTCACCACAAGCACCTCCAATGTGTCGTTACACCCACCAACGACCTGTACAACAAGTCGTTTTGAGAAGAAATCTCATATTTTCTGTTATTTTTTATTTCAAGTGTCGGGTCTAGTCTTAAGCATTTTCGAGGTATTACATGCATCTATCTCTATGAAACCCTAACATAACTACAATAACAATATTTACAGGAATAAGATTCCGACATACCCATAAGTTAAAAAAACTAAGACTACATCCCAAAAGCAAGTAGAGCTCACCAAAGGTTGAATGTGAGGAACCTAGCGTGTAACCCTATCATCCTGAATGTCGAAACATGCATTGTGAAATGTAGCTTCTCCAATAAAAAGTACGTAAGTACATACAGTATGACATATAATGAAACACAAAGAATACATGAAATGAAACAACCAAAGTAATGTGAATAGAACAATGGAAAGAATTAAGAAACTCAATCCTAAGTGCTAGTTCTTGCCACTTTTCTTCCCAGAATATATAGATTTTAGTAGAAGGCCAGAAGTGTTGATCATAGCATTTTGTAAACCTATCCTTCTTTGTATTCTTTAAAAGGTTTCGTTAATGCTATAAATGAGTAATAACGTCTCCTATTAAGTTTAGTCAATCTTTCAAATGAGGTTTGAGTATTTATTGATCTTATATTTCAAAATAGGATCTTGTCAATCATTGGGAATCTGGGGGAGGAGGGGGGGACTTTGTTTCGTTGCTTCTTTTTATAACCTAAAATAGTAAGATATTTGTAGGCTTGTTTTTCTTAATTTCACTTCTTAAGTTCTTTGTTTGTTTAGCTAATAAATCTCTATCTCTAGAGACTTTTTGTATTTTCTCTATGATTTCATCCTTATGTGTTTCTCTCATATGTTCCAGTTTCTCTTTACTGAGTTGATCCTCTTCTTCCTCCATCACAGGTGCTAGTTCTTGTAACCAAGAATCGATTGTCATGTTGGCTTTTTCATTATATATAATAAGCTCCCTTTGATTTATTTATTTCTTGACTCTTTTTTGTGCTTATCCTTCTAATCAATGTCATTCTGTGAGATACCTGGATCTAATACTTTCTCCTTATTACTATTTTTGTTATCTTCTTCTCTTTCTGTGCTACTATCCTTTATCACTGTTCTGTCTCCTAATTATTCTCTTGTCTCTTTCCAAATCATTATACCAATGTTTTTGTTTGTTTCAAGCTCCTTGACCTTTGATGATGTAGTATATTGTATATTGGGATGATTCTTCTTACTAGAAGAACATCCATCCATTTCTTTACTAATCTATCCTCTACTTATTTTGATGGTTTGTCCATATTATGTTGTTGCCCCGAGTTGGTTGTCATATTTACTGTTGTTGCACCTTCTGTTCCATTGTCTTTTATGTGATTTTTTTTTTTGTGGTTGTTCTCTTCTTATTTTTTTCATTTTGTAGTCTTTGAAATTGGCTTACTCTATCCTCCCTTGTATATTCTGATTCTGTATAGATTTGAGTTTCCACAATTGCTCATCTTTTTCACCTCTCTAATATTATCTATCTCTCCTGAATCCACTTTTCTGCTTATATTTAATGAATGGTGTCTCCTCAACCTGCTTCCCTATTATTGTAAATTACCTACTTTTTTTTGTCTTCATTATTTTTTGTTGTATTCTCAATGTTTGATTATTTTTTTTTTGGGGGGGGGGGGGAATTTCCTCTTCATTCTTTGGGATATAATTCAGGATGGATCACAAGACACTCTCTCTTTGTTATGTCCCTATAGTTTGCATCTCATATAATATTTAGGAACATAATCATAGTTTATTTTGATCCACTTGTTTATTAATTCTGTAGTGCTCTTGTTTCTTATACTAATATTAACTCATCATGGAAGTGACTCACTTAGAAGATCATCTTCAATCTTGACTTATGCACGAGTTGGCCTGGTTTGATTACGGGTGACCATGTCCATTTACAATGGCTTTTCAACTGTTGAGGCTAGGAAATAGATAGAAAAAAATATTCATGCTATAGTAATAGTGGTTTCTTCATCCTGATCAATCAAATGATCTCACTTGAATGTACACATAAGGTAGGACTAATTCATATGGGTGATGTAAAAAGCAAATTTTGATAGTGGATTAACATTATCTTTCAGCAGCATAACACGTATCAAAACACACCAATTACAGAATAAACCAATATTGCATTCTCTTTTAATTCACATTTTTTTGGTTTAACTTTCGGAGTTCTTTGATGTCTGGTCATTCATAGTTGAATTTGTCTATGTTATCGTAGGTTCTCGCGTAGAATCATTTGTTCTACCTCCTCTTCTTCTCTTATTATCATGGGCTCAACATGCAGCTATGTGACTGATTTCATAGGTAATAGTATTATTGTTATTGAATTATTGGGAGTTGACGGATGCAACATGCGTTAATGTTTGTGTGAGGTTGAATTTGTGGTTGAGATGATGAACTCGGCAGAGCAGCCTCAAGCATTGGTTGTCCAGTGGCCGGGACAGCCATAGCTATCGAAAATTCAGGTGTAGGGTTAGAGTTTAGGCATTCAGGGATTAGACCTAGAGAGTGCTTTTTTGAAAAAATTATTGTGTCGACCATTTTATATTATACAGTTAGGATTTCAAAATTGAGTTGTGATTTCTACTTTTTTAAAATGTAAAACTTGACCAATGTGTTTATATTTTGCAATAAAAAATGACTCATCATTTTAAATTTTGTAAAAGAAAAAATCAAGCTCGATGTGAATAGATTGTTTATACCATGCAGAAGGATTATATTAAAGCTTAAATAGTTTTTACCATTGTTAAGTTTTTGGATCGTGGATCATTATAAAATTATGTGTATTTGAAAGTTTATAATCAAACATTTATTTATAAAAGAAATATGGATATATGGAATTTATTACTACGGTGCTTTAGGATATTTCGGTATCTTATTTATGAACTATGCTTTGTTCATTGGATAAGATAAGAGTTGGAGAACTTTTAATAGTTTTTACAAATTGTCGGATTTTCATGTTCACAAGGAAAACTATAATTTAAGAAATTCAAACTACATGTTCAAATAAAATTTTAACTTCAAATTAACTTAATTTCATAACACTAGTTTCAAATCATGATTTCAAATTATGTCCAAAGATACTTCCTATTTGAAAAGCCACCTGAAAATTGAATTTGAGTATAACTATACAGTTTGGCCTGTTTGTTTGGCCAGGTAATTACATGTTTAGCACGAAATTGGATGTAGCTGGGAGGGAGTAATTACACTCTCCAATTTTCAGCGGGGAGCTGAGAATTACAGGTCATTACATGATGTAATTACAAGGTCCCTTTTTATTTTTATTTCTATTATTTTAATTTATTTTTAATTTTTTTAAAATATTTTTTTAATTTTACATTATTTGTCTTTTATTTCCGTTCTTCTCATTTTCCAACCTTTACTTCTTGTGATTTCATTAATTGCTCGTATTTTTTATTCTTTTTTTTTATTTTATTCATTTAACATAAATGCATTATTATTCTAATTCTTAGATTAAAGTATAATTTCATTATTGAATGATGTTATAGACTTATGTTTTCCTTTTCTTTTGAATTATATTTACTTAAATTATATTGCAACTTATTTTAAGTTATGTTTGAATTTGGCATAAGAATATGATGTTCACTTTTTTTCTTCCTTTGAATTTATGTTATATTTTTTGTTTTAACTTATTTGCTTTTTAGTACAGTCAAACCTCTCTGTAGTGGTAACATTTGTCTGGAAATTTTATGGCTCATATAGTGAGGTGTTGTTATATATGTATACAACATTTGACTTTTAGATCTCATTTAACTGTTATAAATAAAAGTACGCAAATATCTAATTTAATGATTTTGTGTATCAAGAAAAAGAAATTTATTTATTAATAATTTTAACCCAAAAAAAATAGAAAGAGTACGAATGTTAAAAAAAATCAAAATCTTTCCCATGAAGTTATGACCATAATTGATGGATATTATTTTAATATAATGTTTTCCTTTTAGATATTTGTACTTGAAATTTACTATGTGCATGACATTAGTAATGATTATCATAAATATTTTAATATTTATTTACACGTAATATATTTCTTATAGAATATTATTGCATAATATTAGAGAATGTCTATTATAGAGCGATTTACAAAGATTGTACCGCTATAATGAACGTCACGACTGTTATAAGTAGAATGTTGTTATAGAGAAGTAAAATATAACATGAAAAATCAAATTTGGAGAAAATCAAGTCATTACAGTGAAATACTGTTATAACGAATAACTGTTATAGGGAGGTTTGACTGTATTGACTTGTTATTTCACATGGCATGCTATTCGTTTTTTTAGTTAGAATTAATAGATTATTTTTTTATCAAATATTTGTAATTTTATGAGCAAATTACACTCTATAATATTTAGGGTAAAATAATTACCCATTTTAACCCGTATTTTAGTTATTACCTCTTTAGCCTAGTCTTATTTATTAGTTTATTTTTTGGCTTCTTCCTTCTTTTTTTTGTTGTTACTTTTTTTTTCCAGCTATTTTTTTTCCTGCTTCGTGCAGTTCTTCTTCTCTTTCTTTTTTTTTTTAAAAAAAAAAAATGTTTTGCTGTGTTTTTTTTCCCTCTTTCTTTTTCTTCTTTCGTTCTTCTTATTTTTGTTGTACTGCTTCTTTCGTTCTTCTTATTTTTTTAGTACTGCTTTTATATAATTTTTTTCTTCTTTGTATTGCTTCTTTTCTTTGTTTGTTTGTTTCTTCTTCATTTTTCTTATCCGTAGCTTTTTTTTCCCTTCTTTTTTTTCATAATTTTTATATTTTTAGATTTGTATATAATAGGTATAAATTTGATATTTTTTATTATTATAAATTTAAGTATTATTTATTAGGTAATTAAATTAAGAAATTTAAAATTTCATTATTGAAATTCTTAAAAGTTTGAAAACGTACAAATATATTTTGAATTTATTGAAAATTTTAATAAATTAATAATTGTGATTCGTCAGTAGTGTCATTTCGAAATTATGATAAAAATTTGAAGCCATTTGAAAAAGATTTGACCCATTTCGAATGGAGTTTCACAATTGAAGTTCGTACGAGCTCAAACACATTTTTTTTTTATATAATTTATAATTTTGTATAGCAGTGTAAAAGTATGTATAGACATCTCTTATACACTTTTTTACATTTTTATATAAAGATTTATACATAGTTCACATTAAATGTATAATGTTGTATAATGTTGTATAAACATGTATAGACATTGTTACGAGAAAAAAAAGGCTACGCGGGTGTCATATAAAAATATAGGTCATGTGAATGTAATATTTTATATAAATTGTATATTTTTGTAAAAATCTCCAATTTTATGGCATTGTATTTATAATATTAATATTTTTGTCAAACATTTTATGATCTTAATAAATATAAATTTTAGTTTTTATAATTAATTAAATTAAAATATTATTAATTTTAAAATATACTTTTTATAATATTAGTTAAAATATATAATTATTAGTTAATACATTTTTCAGAGACAATATATATCTTAAATATCTAATTTAATATTATTTATAAAGATATATTCATCAAATATTATTTTTAAATAATTAACTTTTATTTTAAAATTTTAATTTAACAATATAATTACTAATCTAATAATTAGACCAATTTCAATTATACAATAACTTTGAAAACTTTAATCACACAACGCTGGTCAATTGAAAATAGATATTGCATTGGATCTGTTCAATCTTAATTAATGTTTTTCATATTGCAGTCAACGTTGATATTCGATCTAAAATGTCTGAATGCTCCATTTGTTTTAATTTAAATATTTTTATTTAATTAAGCATGACTTTTAAAAAATATAAACATACTTAAAATTTAAAATCTTATACTAAAAATTTGTGTCATTTATTAAAATATTCTTTTAAATTTTATAATCTTAAATAAACTATATAACATTTTAAAATTAAAGAATTAGCAAATATAAAGACATATTTTTTAAAGGGATTAAAGAAAAAAATAATAATTAGCTTAAAATAAATGAATTATCTGTTAAAAAAAGTATCAAAAGTTACGTTTTTAGTTAAAAGAAAAAACTCCTTCCATTAGACACAATAATTTACATGGAGAAGAAAAAAAATTATAAACTTGTGACTTGAGACATATTATTGCAACAAGAAAATCAATTTTGGGATAAACATATCAAATAAAGTCGTAGTTTGAGTAAAAACAAACTTTAAGTAATTAGAAAGAATAGTATTTTGGTCCGAAAATAGTAAGGAAATTACAATTGCAGTTGATGAGAATCATGGAAGAATTACGCTTCCGACATTTATTAATTAATATTAGGAGAAATGACCTCTCTCATCTACAGACACAAGCTTGGGCCCAGGATGAAACCAAAACAAACAAATGAAATAGAATTCAGCGACATTTATCGTCGTCATCAATCTTGTCTGCTACTATTGTTTCAATTTAATGTATTAGAATTTGGAATAACACCTCAAAGAGACAAAATCTTAAGAAAACCTTCATAGGTAACACCGCCATTTTCATCATCACCACGGCCCAATTTGATCATGGCCTTAACATCATCATCATCATCCACTTGAAGCCCAGCCAAATTCAGGTAACTCTTCAGATCCTCAACCCCAACTTTCCCATCACCATCTTTGTCCATCTCCTTGAAAGCATCCTCCATTACATTCCCCCTTCCATTTCTCCTTTTCTCCTCCCCCTTCCTGCTTCTAGAACTCTCCAGAACCTTCTCGAATTCCTCGAATTCAACGTACCCGTCTTTGTTTAAATCCGCCACCGTCATCATCGTACCAATCACATCGTCCTCAGAATCGCCGCCGACGAATCCGCCGTATGATGCTCGGAGATCGTCGCTGCTTATCTTTCCATCGCGGTCAACGTCCAAAACGTCGAATGCTGACTGGAGATTTGGCCTGACGGTGGCTTCAGAATGCAGAACACTTCCCGTAGGACACATTTCCGGTGGGTTTTGAAGAAGTAAACTGTTTTGGCAATTTAGGAAAAAGAAAAGTCTATAGGGAAAATATAGGAGTAAAAATGGGTGGCGAATTTATTTATAGGACAAGTCTCCGGGGGGATCGCAAGCTTGGGAGACAAGTTTTATGAATTTGGACTTGAACTGCTACTATTATAATAATATTTTTTTGTAATATTCGGTCTTAACACGAATATAGTGTGCGTATGTGATGACATCACAAAATATATAGGAGAAACAAATGGTTGCATTAAGGTTTAGGACCCACTCATTCATTCCTTTCACAATTTGTGTTCTACAAATATTCCACTCCTTTCTTTCTTAAGAAAATTAAGTTAATAGACCTAAATATCTAATTACATAAAATTTCAATTGCCCACTAATCAAAGGTTTAGCTCTAGTTCTTTCATAGATTTAAATTGAATTTTTTGAAATTTAAGATTGTGTTTGAACATATATTATATTTAAAATTTTGCAAGTGAAAGTCAATAAAATTCAAAATTAATGTGAGTTAGTTTTTTGAAATTTATAAATATTTAAAAATTAAATTCTAAACAAATTTCATATCAAATAAATATTTAAAAATAAAATTTTAAAATCTATAATTAAACATTAGCTAATAATTCATAACTCAAATGGTAGTGGCTCACAATTCAAATGTCATATCCTTTCGATAAGGGTGTCCAACTAGAAGGTCACAATAAAAATTACTATTATTTTGGTACCATTTTATTGGGTTTTACTTGATTTGGAATCAAGTATAACAATAATTTTTTTATTTATAATTTTTTAAAATAAAATAAATTATAAATATTTATATAATTATAAAATTACATCACCAAAGGTAATTAAAAAAATTAAATTAAATTATAGAAAGGTGTTAATTTCCAAAAATAGATTAAAGAAAAGTGCGTGTCTGTGTATACACTTTTATTGGTATTGTTGGAAAATTCAAACTCTTCTTTCTTTACTCCTTTCCGCATCGGGGCTGATAAATGGATAGAATCTTCTTAAATAAAGAAAGGGGGCGTATAAATTGGGTTTTTGGCTCGCAATAAAGCTAGGGTCCAAAAGCTATGGAACTTGGGTGTGAGTCTTTTATCGAAATGGAATGACTTTTCTTTTTCTCTTTTTATTTATTATTTATCGTGAATGGGGGAATCATTACACAAATATGATTGCACACTTGATCATCTGATGTCATAAAGGGTCCTACTTCAATATCGGTTGCATTCCCTTATAACAAGAAACAATTAGCAGTGTTTGGTGCAACACTTGCATTTTGATGTATTCTTTTTTTTTTCTTTGATCTTTCATTCCGTCATATTCCTAATATATAATAGGTTCTTCTATTGACATTCTTTTTCCTATAGGTTTTACATTTTCTGTTATTACTTTTAAATTTACTCTATACACTCTCCTTCTTGGTACATTTCCCGTACTGGTATCTACTGTGCGTTGTTGGGCTGTTCTTTGAAAGGGGTTAGAACTGGTTGATTTCATAAGTTCTTTTTGACTTATAAGCGAATGCAATTCTGCCTCCTTATCATTATCATAGATTTCTTTTATTATTTTATCAAAGTTGTCTAAATTTGTTTGTAAATTACTTTATTCTCTAATTTCTGTCATATTCCTAACATATATATATATATATATATGTGTGTGTGTGTGTGTGTGTGTGTGTGTGTGTGTATTGCTGTATTCAACCAAGAAAAACCCCTCCACCTAGATTCGAGTCCTAATATTATTAAATAATAGTAAAATAATAATAAAAGGAATATACCGACACAAGATCTTCTAAATCTTGAGATAGAAATTCCTATACATTCTCTTTTATTTGATTACTTGTTTGATTCTAAATCACTACGAAAAAAGAATAAAAATAAAAATAAAGACCTACTGGTTCTATTTATAGAAAAAAATAGAAATCTTTAAAGAATTTCTAGTTAAAAATGAAATAAGATAAGTAATTAATTTAGGATTTTTTCGTTTTTAGAGAAAAAAACAAGAGAAAGAGGAGAATTTGTATAAGAGTAATATATAGTTAGAAGGTTTTACTGACTAAATAAAATGGAAATAAAATCGAATTCCAGTCGATGAATCTTGAAATGAGGTATGTCGTACAATGAACCAATAAACAAAGCAAACTAGGCGGTTCGATCAAAATGAATACTTATTTTTACTAAATAGTTATGCCCCCTAGTAACCCAACAGATAAAGTACATTACATAGTTCAGGGATTGACGACTTACCTATTCAGTGACTTTGGCATTGGACGTTCCCAAAATGGGGACTATGAGGTAAATTCAATATAATAGATGCCTGTTGGCATTCCAGCCTTCCTTCTCCTTTCAGAGCCTATCCGAAAGAGAATCCAGTACTTCTTGATCGTGAATATTTGAACTGATTGTTTGCTGTTCAAGAATTCTCGTTTAGACATATATATATATATATATATATATATATATATATATATATATATATATATATATATATATATATATATATATATATATAATGGGAGAGTAGAATATAACATTCATAATCCAAGTTCCAGTCAGTTAAGTTCCTGCTTATCATCTTTTATAACTAAGGCTAGAGCGTCACAACGTAAATTGTATTATCACAATTTTTAAAATTCAATTGATCTATAGCCACTACGATTAATTTAAGCATATCTATAGCCACTACGATTAATTTAAGCATATTCAGAGGCGACTTATCATAACAAAAGGCTTTAAATATTTTTTTTTAATTGAGAGTCTCCTTTTTCTTTTTTCTTTTTTTTTTTTTACTTTTGGGATATGAGGTTACTAAAAATTATTATAATTGAGTTTCTTTAATAATTTTTTTCATATATATATATTCTTCAATAACATTTTCAATATAATTGCATAAAGTGGGGTCTTGAGAAGGTAAAATGTATGCGGACCTTATTCTTACCCAAGAGATAGAGAGTCTGTTTCTGATAGACTCTCGGCTTAAGAGAGGAAAAAAATAGTCCAAACAATCCAGAAAAATAAATAATGAAAGTACAAGAAATAATAAATAGTAACAAATTCAATAACTAATAGCGAAATAGCACAAGAATTTTAATTTTGAAAACTTATTTCCGAATATGCAACTATTATATATATATATATATATATATATATATATATATATATATATATATATATATATATATGCATTTGAAAATAATCAATTTTTTTTATTTGATTAAATATATTAAAATATTATCTTCTATTTGTGAACATTTTTAATTTTGAAAATAAATCTAAACTATTAATACTAGAGTAACATTATGCTTTAAGAAATTTTCGTGATTAAGACAATGTTTTTCATGTTCCTACCACCCAGTGAGCTCAATTTTTATCACTAAATAGAAAATTAAAAATATTCTTTATATGCTTCAAGTTATTCAAATATATTTTAAAATTTTATTTTATTCTATTTTTTAATTAAAAATTATACTTTTTAATTAATTTATAAATCTATTTATTATTTTAAAAAATAGGGCCCCAAAAAGAATTGGGGTCTAAAATCTTTGCTTTACCGGCTTCGCGCTGAGCATATTCTTTACGTATTTCTTTTTCCATTCAACTGGAGAAAATATATTTTCATACAAATAAGTCATACTAGTAATATTCTTCTTCTTCTTCTTCGATATAGTCAAAAGATGCTGGATTCCAGCCAACCAAAAAAAAAAGGTGGAAAGAGTTGTCACTTGTCACGTCTAAATAATCACCTCCACAGGAAATGGTCTTCTATATATATATATATATATATATATCACATTCACATGTCTAATCACCATATATTCTGCAGATGACTAAAGCCCTCAAACGAATGGACAAAGTGTATTTGTGGTTTCTCTTTTACTGTTTGATGTTTGATAAGCGGTGGTCGAATTATAGAGTACTTTTATATTTGGCTTTTTCCCTCTTCGACAACAAGTTCCACTAAGATAAAGGCAAAATACGTGCTCCTCATAAATCTGTAGAAGCTGATAGCTTTGACTTTAAGGTCTCATCTGTGTTTAATTAAAGAGTATAAGACGATTGAATTTAAATATTAAGTTTAGTGTTTTAAAAGGCGGGACATAAGACGAGACATTTTATGTAGTGCAGGTGATAACTAGGTATTACACCTATGCATCATTTACTTAAGCTTTAGATTTTTGCTTGTTTGATGTTAAAAGATATGTATTTTGTGGTCTAAATATCTTATTTTGCAGGTTGTGTGAGTTAAAATGCTCAAAGGGTTGTCCCAAGCTAAAAAGAGACCAAAAGGCTAAAACACAAAACAAGACAGAAATGAAAGTGAAGAAAGAAAAGCGCGGACCGCAGATGCTAGGACGCGGACCATGGATCCATCACACTCAAGGTTAGAACTTTTCTAAGTAAGACTGAACGTGAGCAAATTGCGGACCATGGATGACTAATCGCAGAACGCGGATTAGAAGTGTTCAATATCAGAACTACTAGTCAATTAACAGCCAAAGTGCGTCCAAAGCGAGGGTCGCGGATGCCAAACCGCGAACCGCAAATGCAACGCACAACAGAACAGAAAATCCAGCATAGAGCCGTGCCAGGCGCGGCCAAGATGCAGACTATGTTTGGCCAACCGCAGAGGCAGAAGTACAATGGAAGCTGACACGGTGGCATTCCTGTAATTATTTAGGAATAAACTGTTATATCCCGTAGGATTCCCGGCAACTAGATGACCTATTCGCACGTTGGTTAAGCATATTTGAAGGCCATACATGCTAGAGAAAGGCCCGGGAAAAGATCGGATGAGAAACCTATCAAACCATCGCGGAAGGAGCCGAGGCAGAACCCCTCCGCGATGGCAGCGTGTCACGGAGGTGAAGCCTCCGCATTGGCTCCGTGACACGTTGGCCTTGTCCAGGCCCAAGTATATAAAGCCCCACTTCGGTTTATTTTGGAATTAAATCATAAAAACTTCAGAAAACAGAGAGGAAACGGCAGAGAAGGAAAAAGGAACAAAGAGGTAATATAATTTTCGTCCGATTATGCTGTTAAACGTTGTCCAAACTCAAATTAACCTCAGATACCGAGGTATTTAGCAGCAGAGAGCATTCCTACGGATTTAGTTTCGTGAAATACGGCCGACGAATCGTCGAGCTACCGAGCTAAGGTAAGTGGAATTGCTCTAAACTAGTGTCTATGTGTTCCTAGCTGTGAAGTGAATATTTCTCCCTTCTGGACCTCTGAAAAATAGCGAGTTTTCGACCGTCTTTCGATAAGCCTAAGTTTAGGCTATAAATTATATCGAAAGTGACGTTGCTCTTTAAAATAAAGCTGTATTTAGTATTAATTGACATATTTATGAATGCAGTTGGGAGAAAATAGTTGAAGTACTGGCCGAGCCTCGTCCGACAGACGGATAGTTCGAGGATAAGGTATGTAAAGCTAGTTTCCTCGGCAAGTTAAGTAATCTCGGTACAGTACAGTAATTTAAAGGCCAGTAGAAAGTTCAGAAGTCATGTGTTATGTTTATTACGAATGTTGGTACGATATTAGAAGCATCGAGTTATAACTTGCGTGAAACTTGCTAGCACGATATAGATTCTAATGCAAGTGTTAGAAACTGCACAGCATGCTCAGTACGTGATGTGACACAGAATGTTAGGATATCATTGTATTCAGTTGAAACCCAGTAAAGCAATGTAATATTTGTAAGACATCTCAGAAATAGAATGATAAGTTAAAATGAAGTTAGAAAGCATTTTAGGAATAGTAAATCATGTTACTATAGAAACTCAGTATACAACATAGTTTTCAGCAGAAACACTATATCTTGTTCAGCATTAGCCCCAGTACAGTCTGGCAGAAGACTATATTTATACATATATACTATTACCAGCCTCAACATGTATTAAGTACGTACATATTACTATCGCTAGCTTAGCATATAGTATATACAAATACTTTACCACTATTAGCTTCAGTATGTGGGACATGCAGATAGTATTACTAGTTGAGACCGCTGTATTGTCTTGGGGTTGGATTACCTAGCATCCATGACCGCCCCAGGGTTGATAGCTGTATCGACTCGTCCACCAGAGGACGAGGATACGTCGCTCTACGGAGTGGCATGCCGTCCCACAGGGGACGAAGATGGGATGCCAGTATTTCCCCATATTGTGCCTTGATCGGCCCTTACACACCCCTGTCGAGCGGATACGCCCGGGTGTTGATTCAGGAGTCCTCCGGACTCAGATGCAGTTATAGTCAGGGGCTCAGCGAGCCCAAGTGCATACCTAGGGGACCGACGGGATGCTTATAGCTATTATAGGAGATGGGATGACCGGGGTAGGGGTATTGATTCTGTGCTGGTTGTACCTCCCGGCTTATGGGGGCCGGGTAAGGTTTGTGTGTGCTATGTATATTATGATATGTTGTGTCGTGTTATAGTAGATACTAGTAGATCGACAGTAGAACGATAAATCCTCAGGTATGACTCCTGCTTCTCCCAGTATAATTAAGAGAAGGTATGATTTACATTATCAGACAGTTAATTTATTCCTTCCTACTTCAGTTTCATCAGTTATATTGTTGTTTTCAGATATTTCTTTTAGTCATTGCTTTACATACTCAGTACCAGCGGTACTGACGCCCGGTGGGGCGCTGCATTACTTGCCTGCAGGTACTCGTAGACGAGCAGGCGATACCACGTGATTCCTGTCAGTGATCGAGTATTCAGCTCCTGTCATCCGGAGACTGAATTCCAGAGGTGTATTTCGCTTTCTTTTGTTGTATAGTACGGGTAGGTCGGGGCCCTGTCCCGATCATTTTTATGGTTATTCCTAGAGGCTTGCAGTCTGTATATATTTTCCTTTGGTCAGATGAGCCGGTCGTGTGAGGCCGTGCAGTTGTATAGCTGTTAGTACTTGTGTTTCCTTTATGTTGGCCGTGTGGGGCCATAGTTCGACAGTAGTGGTGACCTTACCGGTCACGTAGCTATCCATTACTTCATGGTTAAGTTATAGATAACTAGACAGCATGGTGGCCTTGTCGGCCCGCATAGGTTTCCCTATATTGATATGTTTCTGGTCAGCTGTTAGTACAGGTACAGGAGGCTATAAGCCAATGGGCCGGGGGCTGTGTTTACAGCCGTTATATAGCCCTTTGTTTCCAGAAATATGAGTTAGAGTCAGCCAGGCACTAGATGTGCCCAGGCTTAGCAGTCCAGCAGTTCAGGTCCTAGTAGGGCACCAGGTGCCAGTCATACCCCCAAGGCGGGGTGTGACATAAACTAGTTACCTTATGTATATTTTTGTAGGATTTAATTGAGGGGTATTGAACTTTAGAACGACAATCTCGATATTTTGAACGACAAAATGCTCACACTACAAAAAAATTGGCCGAAAAATGAGGGCAGGTACCAACGGACAATGTCGGTCCCAAAAAATCGTTGAAATACTGACTCTGTCAGTTGGTTTATCTCATTTTTAATTATTTTATAATCATTTTATTAATACAACGACTGTGTCCACCGGTTATTCCCTCGTTATTTATCACGGATTTTTTCGCAAAATAGATAATCGACGGATACGGTCGATATATACTAAAAAAATTTTAAAAAAAGATTTTAACTTATTATATAAAGATAATAATTTGTAATTTTTTATTAATTTAATTCAAAAATCGACGGACAGAGTTCGATTAGTCTATCGGTTTTTCAATTAAATAAGTTGACCCGATTTTGATAAAAAAACAACGGACTAACCAACCTTGTCCATCGATTTTTTTAATTTAATCGACCCAGAACCCCCTTTCTTCCCCCTTTCTCTCTTTCTCTCATTTCTCTCATCTCTCTAATCTTGTCCGACGATTTTCCTTCCAGCCCACCATCCATCCACGACCATCGTCCACCACCTTCGCCGCAACTTCGCCACCGACGAACCAACTCTTCCACCCTACTGCCTGACCCAACCCACTGCCATATTTGAAGGTTAGGATTTTTAGTTTTTGAATTAAATTTTTTTGGTTAGATTTTAGGTTAAATTGTTAGATTTCATTGTCATTGTTAAATTACTATATTGTTAATGTTATTGTTAGAATTGTTACATTTCATTGCTAAATTATTAGTTTTTATTGTTATTGTTATTTTTTATATTATTATATTGTTAATGTTATTTAAATTGTTAGAATTTTTTGATTTTATTGTAAATGTTGTTTTTAGGATTGTTAATTAGATTTAGTTAAAATTTTGTTAGATTGTTAGATTGTTAGATTTTATTATTAAATTTTTAGAATTGTTAGATTTTATTGTTAATGTTATTTTTAGGATTGTTAATTAGGTTTAATTGAAACTTGTTTAGATTGTTAGATTTCATTGTTAATTTATTAGATTTCGTTGTTAATGTTATTGTTAGGATTGTTTGGTTTAGTTGGAATTTTATTACATTGTTAGATCTCATTGTGTTTGAAACTTTGTTACAAATTAAGTTAGAAATTTATCAAAAATAACTAGTAACAATAACTATTAAAATTTAATAATTAAAAAATTTAATAATAAAGTTCACCAATAACAATTATATATCAAAAATAATATAATAATTCAAAGTTAATAATTATTAAAATTTCATATTCATAATTCAATAATTACAAAAATTTATAATTAAATAATCAAATTTCTTAACCAAATATAATTTTAGTAATTAATTATTAAATATTAATTCAATAATTTCATCAAAATTTGGCTTACTTTTGGAGGATGTTTGTCGGATAATTAGTGGCCATTAAATAATAAAATTTAATTATCAATAAAAATTAATTAATTTAAATTTATATGTGTAACCTAAAATATGTTTATTTTTTAGATTAATCATCGTTTGTAGATATATGATAGAACTAATGCAAATCATGGGGGCATGAAAGATGAATTTGTTGAAGGTGTTAGAGGATTTATCAACCATGCAATGTCGCTATACCCTTTTCAAACTGATGGTTTGATTAGGTGTCCTTGTAACTGATCCAATTGCATGAAGTTTTTTAAACCTAATAAAGTTGTAGTTCATATTTATCGTTATGGGTTTAAACCTAGATATTTTGTATGGACTGATCATGGTGAGACGATGGGGAGAATGATATATTTTATAATTTCATCGGTGAAAGTAGTAGGTTTGCATAAAGCTGTCACAATGGGCTAGCCCAACCCAACCCAACCCAGCCCAAACTTCACGGGCCAAGAAATTTAATGGGCTAGGACGGGCCGACCCTTCATTTTAAAGGGCCTTAAAATGGTCAGCCCAGCCCAGCCCTAGAAGGGTTACGGGCTGGGGCAGGCTAGCCGTTCATTTTATCTCTCATTTTTTTCATAATAAAAATTCTTCTCAATATACATTTAAACTTATAAATATGATAATTTGTTAAAATTTCTAAAATATTATTATAAGAAAGTACATAGTTCTACAATAACTTATAACATATTCAACACCAACACATCGTCAAGTATATTTGAGTCTGCTAGTAAAATTATCTTAATTAACATCTTCATTTTCGTCTATATTCATATGCAAATTTAATTTGTTAAACATCAAATAATTATATATCAAAATTAATAACATTTAAATGCGCTTCAAAATATTACCACTTTGAATTTGGGTAAAGTCGTGCAATCGATTTCAAGTTTTAATAAGTATTTGGATATTTTCATGATGGATGCATTTTTTATACTTGGTAAGTCTAACGCTAAATGAGTAAAGTATTATGTAATATATTGGAACATATTCAGTAATCACTTTTTCTAGTTTTACTTCTTTTTTCATAATTTTTTTTAAATTTTAAGTTGAAATTGAACCTCGATCATGAATACAATTTCTATACTTGGTGATTAGAATTTAACCTTAAATGAGTAAAGTATTTTGTAAGGTATTAAGACTTATTCGGTAATCATTATTTTTAGTTTTTACTTTTTTTTTCACAATCTTCATTTAAATTTTAAATTTAAATTAAATAGTCTTTTGGCCCACAGACCGGCCTCGGCCCAACCTCAATGTCCAGCGAGCTGACTTGGGCTAGGCTTATAAGCCTCAGTTTAAATGGGCTTAAAAAATCTTAACCCAACCCTACCTTGATAGCGGGTTGGGATGGGCTGGCTCTAGGGCCAAGCTCATTTTAACAGCTCTAGGTTTGCACATGATCAAAGTAGTGTTCAACATGAGAGAGTACATCAAAATAGTCAATGATGCGTTCAGGATACAATATGGGATGAAACCCAAACAATATTTTGAAGAAACTCCCAATGAAGAAGATATACATTTCTACGAACAACTAGAAGAGGCTAGTCGTCCACTATGTGTAGGGAGTCCGCATTCTGAGTTGTCCATTGCAGTTAGACTTATCAATATCAAATCAGATTGGAGTGCTCCTCAAGCTGCTATGAACTCTATGATTGGTCTTTTGGGGAAACTCGTTAACCCTGAGTTGAACATACCTAAGAATTTCTATCAGGCAAAGAAATTGGTTTTCAAGTTAGGATTGTCGTATGATAGAATCCATTGTTGTGAAAATAGTTGCATGTTGTTCTATAAGAATGATGAGGATCTAGAAAATTACAAGTTTTATGGACATGCTCGTTTAAACGGACTCCTGGTGGGAAGATGTTCTAGTTAAGGCGATGCATTATTTACCTCTTATACCTCAATTAAAGAGGTTGTACACGTCGATGAGTTTTGCTCCTCATATGAGATGGCACCGTGAGAATAGAAGGGCTCCTAGTGTTATGTCTCATCCATCAGATAGAGAAGCTTGGAAACATTTTGATAGAACTTATCCTGATTTTGCTAGTGAACCAAGAAATGTTGGATTAGGCTTGTGTGCAGATGGTTTTACACCATTCTCTATTTTTGCTGCACCCTACTCTTGCTAGCATGTATTCCTTACTCTGTATAATCTTCCACCTAAAATGTGTATGATAAGAACCTACATATTTCTAAGTTGTATTGTCCCGGGTGCCCGTAATCCAAAAAGTTTGATTGATGTTTATCTACAACCTTTGATAGACGAGTTAAGACAATTGTGGTATGAATGTGTAGTGACTTATGAAATATCAACTAGGCGGAATTTTCTTTTGCGTGCTTGTTTAATGTGGACTATAAATAATTTCGACGTATAGGATGTTGCCTGGTTGGATGACAGTTGGAAAAATTAGCTTGTCCGTATTGCATGAAAAATAGTAAATCATCCACATTAAAATATGATCATAAAAATTCATGGTTTGATTGTCACCGACGGTTCTTGCTAGTGGATCATGAGTTTAGAAGAATGAAACATGCTTTTCGAAAGAATAAGGTTGAAAATAAGGTTGTCAGCAAGTAAAATTTGGAAGAGAGCTTGTCACTTGCCAAAGGTTATAGAAGCTACACCTTCTAGACTTCTTGGATATGGTGTTGGACATAATTGGACAAAACAGAGCATATTTTGGGAGTTGCCATATAGGAAGGACAACCTTCTATGACACAATCTTGATGTGATGCACATTGAAAAAAATTATTTTGATAATTTTCAACACCATGATGGATTTTAAGGGTAAGACAAAAATAATCCAAAGGCTAAAATGGACTTAAAAGAATACTGTAGAAGAAAGGAACTAGAGATGTAAGAAACACACAATAATAAATTGTTAAATCCCAAGGCGAACTTTTCATTCACATTGGATGAAAAACGTGAGATTTGTGAGTGGTTAAGAATTTGAGGTTGCCTGAGGGCTATGCTTCAAATTTGGGGAAGCGTGCAGATATGAATGAAGAAAAGTTGTGTGATACAAAAAGTCATGATTGTCTTGTTTTCATGAAAACTTTGATTCCTATTGCATTTAACCGGCTACCTGATAGGATATGGAAGTCAATCACAGAGGTAAGTTTGTTCTTTAAAGATTTGTATAGTAGCATTTTGTGGGAGGATAAGGATGGATAAGAATATTCTTGTGATTACTACTAAGTTGGAGAAGATCTTCCCATGCGAATTCTTTGATGTGATGGAACATTTATTGATTCACCTCGTACATGAGACGCGTCTTGGATACCCAGTTCAATACAAACGGATGTATCCATTCGAAAGGTACTAAAACTATGACTTTGTACACAATAAATTCATTTTTTAAAGTTGGTTTAACCAAATTACTAACATCAAAATTTTATACAGAACTATTGGCAAGTGCAAAAGAACTGTTAAGCACAGGTCTAAGATTGAAGGATCTATCTGTGAAGCTTAACTTGCAACGGGAACTACTCATTTTTGTTCTTACAATTTCGAGCAGCAAGTGCCAACTTTATGAAATAGATCTACCTGCAATGATGAAGGTGACATTGATCCTAGCCACCCGCCGATTTCAATTTTTAATCAACTAGATTGAGGTTCTAAAAAATAAACTAGACGAGGTTTGAGTAGTATGGAAATACAATCTATTGTGACACACGTTTTACTTAATTGCCCCGAGATACAACCATATCTTGAGTAAGTTCTAAACGTTGTTATTAAATAATATTATTTAAATACCAAGGCTTAAACTAACGAAAAATCTCAATTTATTGAACAGTTACTTTGTAGGATAGTGGAGTAATAATGCCATATATACGAGGTTCTCTGATTGCTTGAAAGACTATGTACGTGTGTAATATCATGTTAATGATATAAGTATAACATAATAATTTATTTAAATAATTTTTTTAAACACTATGTAGGTTCATGATGAAAATAGAAATATTGAACATTTGCAAATTATAAGTGTTGTTGCACACGGGCCTGATAGTCAAATTCAATCGATACATACATCTTGTGTCAATGGTTTCAAGTTTCAAACAGAGGAAACTTCTAAGTATAAGAAAAACAATAATAGCGGAGTGTGCGTTAAAGGAGATGTAGATGGTAATGGCCAAACTATTAGTTATTATGGTGTGATACTAGAGATAATGGAAGTTAGTTATGCTGGATGGCCGAAGAAAAAGATAGTACTATTTCGGTGTAAGTGGTTTGATCCATGCACAGAGGTACTAGGGTTAATCAACAACATAATATAACTGAAGTTAAGCACACCAGACCATGTGACCTTTATGATCCTTTCATCATTGCACAAAATGCTAAGCAGGTGTATTATGCTCCATATCCTCTGCGTAGAGACAAGACTGATTGGTGGATGGTTACAAAGACTAAGCCCATGGGTCAGATAGAGATTGATAATGTGTTGGATGTGGTGTACCAAAATAATTTGACAGTTGTTCATCAAACTATGGATGCTGAGTTAGAACAAAGTTTAGAACATCCTGAACACATATTAGAAGAAGTTTTTAATAATGATGTAATAATTGAAATTGCAAATATTGAGGACGAATCAGATAATGAAAATGAACCAAGTGAGGGAGAAGAATCAAGTGATGATTATGAAACAAGTGAGGAGGAAGAATGGGAGCATGATGGAAATGAAACAAGCGAGGAGGAAGAATGGGAGAATGATGATTAGCAAGTAACTTAATTAATTTTTTAAGTAATTATTATATCTAATACTTATTTTATTTTTTTTTTATATATTATAATGTAAACTTATATGCAGATGTTGTCAGGTGATGCTGATCGAGGTCAAACTAGTAGGTAAATCGAGTAAGAGTAGTAGGAAAACACATAGGAGACCACTAGATTCTAGTGCTGCTTCGGGTGGCATTTCATCTACTCCACATACACATTCTTCTCCATCTTTGTCCTATGTCCCCTATGGTACTGGGCATCCGACATATTCATCTGTGCCTCCATTTCCTACTACTTATCACACTTTCATGCCTACACCTGGCATTCGTCCACCATGGAAAAATTTGACATATTCATCATCCGTACTCCGTCCCGATTGGATCATCTCCTGACATTTTTGGCTTGCGACTCAAAGATAGCAGTTCTAAGTCAGACTCACATGGTGCTTTTAGTACTCCACCCTTGACCCAGTCATATAGAGCATTAGCACTAGCACCAGCACAGGCACCAGCAGCTGGAGAGCCACAACCAGGAATATAGACAGTTTTGGTAAACTGGTGATCGTGCTTGATGGATCTGGGTAAGTTTGATTTTGTTTTTGATTTAGATTTATAGTATTTAATCTTAATATTATATTTATGACTTGACATATTTATTATCATTTTTACACGTTCTATCCGAGAAAAGAGGTCGGAAATGCTCTAAGGAAGAGCATTCGGAGGATATATGATTGACCTTATCCGAGTTGGACTGAAATACCACATTGGGTTCGACAGAGCATGTTTAATGAGTTTAAGGTATATAAATGAATTATTATTTGATAAAATTCTTATATGACCCATGATTATTATATATTATTTAACACTGTTAATCATTGATTACAGAAATTGTGTACTTGGCTTTTTTAGCACGATAAGAAGATAGCCACGAACTTCGAGAGGAAGGGCAGTTCAAGGATGTCATATTGGTTTAAAGATGCAAGATTAAAGAACAAAAGCCTGAATGGATGCTACCTCATCTTTTTGAGGAGCTTCAGAGATATTGGAGCATGCCTGAATTTAAGGCAAAGTGTGAATAGGCGAAGAAGGTCAGGAGTGAAGGGAAAGGTGGCTCGTTGCACACTGGGGGTGCAAAGAGCCAAGGGACGATAGCTAGAGAATTGGTAAGTAATTATTATATTCAATACTTACATAAATTTGATTAAATTTATATATTGTTTAACTTTGATTACATTTTATTTGCAGACCAAAAAATTGGGTCACGACCCGACTCAGGAGGAGCTATTTCGGGCTACCCACGTAAAGAAGAAGAAATACGAGTTTAATTCGGATACATGGGTCGAACAAAGAGCTGAACAAGCCTATGTAAGTTCATACATCTTATATATAAATAGTAATATGTTAAGTTTAATTTAAAAAACCATATTATACTAACTTTTTTTTCATTATGTAGATGAATTATCAGTGACTCTTGTCTGAGTACAGCCAGACTTAGGAAGCCCTAGGTGGCCTGACCCAACTTCCATCGGATGTCACTACCCAGATTTAGACTGAAAAAGTGGACGGGGGGGGGGGGGGGAGGCAAAAATGGAGAGTCTATGACCTAGGATCTAGAAACCTAGTTCAACGGATTCAGTTCGAATTGGAAGGTATTGGCTCTTCTAGCCAGGCCGAGCGGTTGATGGTGTTCAGATCGTTGCTATATCATGTAAGATCGAACAACATACACATTCCTTGGTAGATGCCGAGGCAAGGCGCATTGCAGAGAGTAGGACAATGTGTCATACCGTCGAGACTCTCAAGGTACAAGTGAATAGCCTCTCTAGTGGAGTGCGGAGACGACGTGCCCGTTCTCCTCCTTCCTCGGATGACGAAGAGTTTTTGATAGATGATGAAAATGTCCAAGAGACACCTTAGTTGTTAGGATTATTTTACATTGAAAACAAACTTCGTATATATTTTTTTATATTTTAAAACTTTGTTGATAATTTTGGTGGATATTTAGTGTTGTTTTTTATGTATTAATTCGATAATTACTATGTTATTGATGTTCTTGTTGATTTGGAATTGTTTTGGCAGAAATTAGTATTGGATATTAGCTGAAACTGAATTGAATTTTAATTTGGCAGGCGAGAATGCAGAAATTGCAGCTTTCTGCTGCTGGTGCATTTGTAGAAAATTAACGGACAGCATAGGTAAGTCCGTCGGTTTTCTGCAAATACACCACCAGTAGAAACCCAAAAAACCAACTGACTAACCGACGGTGTCCGTCGTTATGTTCATAGTTTTGAAGAATAGATCGACCGACACCATTGATAAATTTTAATTTAAAAAATTAATTAATAATTAAATATTACTGATAGTGTCCTTCGGTTATATTTTTTCTTCTGTCAGTAGCATTTAAAGAACTCACAGAATTAAAATTTATTGAACTGACAGACGTCCGTCGGTATTAACCAATGCCGTCCGTCGGTTTTTTATTTCCGACGCGGCATATTTCGACGACCCTTCATCCATCGGTTTTTCATCATTTTTTCCAAAAATCAATGCTATCCGTCGGAAATGACTCTCATTTTTTGACTAGTTTTTAGTAGTGTCAGTGTAGTATAGAAAAAGGAGTGATAAGCTCTGTTGCTTGAAATTTTCTTGATTGAAATCAATACAAGATCGTTACACTCTATATTCAAATCATTGTAAGCATGTTTTCTTCTATTTCTTTTGTTTGTTTTGAAGTTGATCACGCCCAAATTATACTTCGCAATGAAGTATAAATTGATCGTTGTAAAATATAGTAATCCAACTAGAATGGGGTCAATCCCATAGGAAATAGATCAAAAATAATATGTTAATAGTGATTAAGTCAACCAATATGGAAGGGGTGGCAATAAAAGAAAGAAATATTTTTACGCAAAGAGTTCGTTGTTATCAAATTTATTAGAAGAAACTAAGACTGTATTTCCCATGATTTCATAATATAGTAGGCTTATTTTATTGGTGATCTATCCTGGTGAATTTTGTGTAATATTGACGATTAAGTTCATTTAACGTCTCTCGACCTACATAGATGAATTTCACTCGAAATCCTCTTGGACTTTAGGTGTTCATATTTTGCCTTCTTCATGTGTCTTGGATTAACTTTCCTCAATTAGAGCTCACGTTAATTAGATGAGGGTTGCTAACCTCAAATTTCCATTGTTATTCTTTTTTTTTTTTGGGTAATTTCAACCTCTTTAGTCAAGCAAGTTGATGATACAAGAATGTTTCAGCATTTGCAACTGCTAAAACTAACTAAAACAAAGAGAATAACAATCCACTCAATTCACCATTTTATTTTTTCTACTTTCGTTAATCCATCATGGTTCTGACAACTGGAACCAACTCTAGCTAAAGAAATTAGCCGCTCATGTTTAAATAAATAATCACATAATATTATAAGAAGTCATGATGAATAATTACAATAAATATGAAACAATTTGACAAATTTTGAAAGTTAACTAGAATTACCAGAACTTGATGTTTTTCCCAACAATTGTATGGAATAATGTTCCACACTTACAACGAATCAATACTAGATTATGAATTTATGAATAAGTGGTGAATTGGAATTTCACAACTGACTGTACACCAAAAATATCCTAAAAGGGGGTTATTTATATCAGTAGAATAAGTTTGCATCTGTTCCTACTTAGACTAGGATTCGACTTTGCATATCTTCTGTCGGACACAGGGGTCTGTGTTGCACATTTCAATGCGGTAGTATGGCATCCGCATCGCACGGTCCAGTACGTTGATGTTTCTCCGCATCGCACAGCTCGATACACTGGTGAGCCTGCCCGATGTCAACCTTCATTTTGCTGTGACACTTGTTCCTTTTGAATTTGGCTTGGCAACACTTGCTCTTTTACGCCCCAAACGAGTCAAAACCCATCACTTTTTATCCCTGCAAATATCTAATCATGTGTGTTAGCTCTTTTTCATAAATATCATATTAAATCAATGCAATCACACATTATTTGTTCTTAAAAGATAGCTAAATATGGGCAAAATATGGCAAATAAGTGCGTAAAAATGCCCAACATCATTACCCCACGTTTAAACTATTATTCGTCCTTGAACAATCTATTACTTCTCCACTCAAGTTTCAACCATAAAATTCACCTTATGAATAGGTCTACTTAAACTCAGATTCATTAGACAATTCTATCAAGATCCTTCAGTACACTCAATATGCATATAAGATCATCATTCAAAGGTCACAAATCGAAAGCACTTAACTTCTAGAACTAATTCAATAAGATATATTTGGACCAACATGAACATATGTAACTTAGTAACTCAAAGATGCACCAAAATTTCACAATTATGTGCCCCTCACTATTTGGAGAGATGCCCTTTCACTCACATGATATATAATAATTTTAACTTGGGCATAGATGAAATAATATTCGCTCACTATCCCAAAGAATTCAACATGAATGCAAAAGATGATCCATAGGCTTGCCCTTAGTGTAAATACTCCACTAATATAAAACATCAAATTTAGGACCAATTAGGACTTAAGATGGTTGTAATGTAGGCAAGGGATGGGTAGAAACTATTTGGACAAGATAGTGACTAATTTCCCTGAGTTCTTTAATACTTCACAACTCTTTGACTTTCGTTTTTTAGCACATTCTTCAATCACCTTTTTTTTTTCTTCTTGCCTCCCTTCTATTTTCACTTTGCAACTTAGGTGATTAGTAGGGATTTTTTTTACATTAAGCTCATTCACTTTTTTACTTTTATTCTTGATTTATTTATTCATTTTTTCACCCTTTTTCTCTTCTTCTAATTTTCACACTCTAGCTTTTTCCCCTTTTTCTCTTCACTTGTGCTCCTTTTGTGCAAAATTTTCAATTAAAGTGCCTTAGAAGTCATTTGGATCAAATAAAGGTCAATAGAACAAAAGGAATTAATCTTTTAATATGGCTATCAAAAGAATAAGCTAAGACTCAAAATGGTTAACTAGGATAATCATAATCAAGATAGGCAAAATCGTGATATAAATAGGCTACCAAATAAATGCCTATATCACCTCCTAGATTCAACATTCTCATTTCGCTTAGCGGACATACCAGAAAAGTTTTAGACATTAAATTACAAGCATGGAGTATGCACAAATATCTAACACATACAATGACACAAATGGTTTGACAATGGCAATCAAGATTACATAAACACACATATCCGTATTGAATGTCTCACATTATTAAGTTCCAAAAGTCTAAGTGTTTCTACTTTCTCATGCATTTTTGAGTGAATTATACAAAGTCTCAATGATATCCTGAGTGAAGCACCTAGCATTCATAAGGTCTCAAGTTCTTGTTTTCCTACGAATGAATGACTAATTTTTCCTTAAGATGGTCATCATCCATCTATCATCAGGATCACTCATGATTATGAATAAACCAAAATCTAGAACCTCTAATCGGTTCTAAGGACTATCCACCAAAAAAGGTATAGAAAATAAAAATCAGGGAAACCCAAATAAAAATAAAACCAAAAACACTACACTCTAGCTAGCATGACTCAAGTCATACATCTAAAAAAAAGTATCTAGGACTATCATGAATAAATTTAGTAATTAATGCATACATGAAACAAAGAATTTTACTTTTCTCACCCACACTTAATCAATAACACCGTCCTTAGTGCTAAAATAATAAAGCACAAGTAAAAAAGGCGAAAGAAGAACTTCCTGGGCCTAGTCCTCGTCGTCCGTGGGGGCATAAGCAACTTCTCCCTTCTCTAAGTCCTCTCCATCATTAGTATTAGACTCCAAATCAGAGTCAACTCGAGCCTTCTCATCTTCGGTAGGATCATCATCATCAAAGGGCTCCTCAAAACCTGGCCCAACTCTACAGAGAGCTCTAGAGTACTCGCTCAATAGATAGTCGATGCTTAGCTACTGCAGCTGCTCCTCAGTCACCCCACTCATCCTCAGCTAAAGCATTTGCATACCACACAAGTGATTCAGAACATTATCAATGTGTGCATTGCACTCACTGATAGACAACATAGGACCATGTAGACCCTCGAGCTCTTTTGTCCTTGTCACGTCTAGCCCCTTTGGTCATACATCAACCTATAATTGACTATCTCCTCCTCAACCTACTGCACTCTCATAAATTGGGTCAGGAGACCCTGAAAACTAAATCTCTGCCTCTCTTTCACCCTTGCTTGCCTCAAGATATCCCTAATAATCACTCCAATATTTATCTGCCTCTTAGTCATCAAAGCAAACACCAGACAAACTCTCTCCCTAGTCACATGTGTCACATGATTTTCAGGCACCAAGCAACCACAAATAATTTTTAACCACATCTTTGCCTCCCTGCTCATGTAGGCATAAGGAAAATTCATATGATACCCGAACTGCTAATGTCAGGTCCATCTTGCCACCAATCTAGGGCCACTAAAAGTATGTCAGATTTCTCTATATGGAGGCCTCAATAGAAGGTCTCTCATCAACCGTGGGTCAACATTTAGAGTAGCAAGCAATCTATTCAAAGCACCAAGAGCAGGAGTGAAACTCATAATTTTCCCTTTTATTTTTACTTGGTTACTCCATTTTTTTGCCCTTTATTGGCTAAGAACTCCATAACCAAATTTGAATTACACTCTCCGGGGTCATTGAACACAAAATCCAACCTAAGAGTATGTATCCTTTCAATCATATGGGAAAATTCAAAAGCTAGACTATCTCTATCAATGCATAATTCATAAGAGTATTTAGATTCTTTATGCTCTTTAAACCACTCTTTACCTTCTTGCTGTGTGATCTAATAGAGTCCAAATCATCATGGTAGTTGTTCTGGCATGCTAGCATCCTCCATTGGTGCCTCTTGGCCCATCCTTGCTCTCTTAGTACCTTGGCTTGAAGAAGCCACACCTTCCCTTTGTTAGCTTTAGAAGCCATGTTTTTGTAGAAAAAGGAAGTCTTTTGTTGTTTGGGTAAGAAATTTTGAAATATTTTAGGAGGAAGATGAAGTTTCAGTGAGAATTTTGAGAGAAGAGAAAGGTGTGCGGTGGAGTTGAAAAGAATGAGGGAAGTTTTAGGCTTTTCTTTATAAAACCCCCCTTTTGGGTCAGGTCGACCCATTTTTTAAAACAATTTACTTATGTAGCATGGTTTGCGTGTGGAGCTCCCTGTGGAGGTTTGGCTGCGTGTCACGGAGTCCCTAGCGGTGACTCTGCTCTGCGTCGCCAACCTCCTTGCGGGTGTGGTCTCCATGTAGCAGTGCCCAATGCATCATCTGCCCATCGCTCCTATTTTCAATCCGTCATGCTCTAAGCTTTTTCGATATTTATGACTTAATTCCTACACACTTGAACAAACAAATCAACTCTAAAAAAATGAAAAATCAAAAATTTAAATTACCTTGGGTTGCCTCCCAAGCAACACCTAATTTAACGTCGCGGCACAACGCAGGTATGTTGATTACTATGACTTCATCAAGATACTCGATCTTACTCGGGTGGCACTCCTCATCTATCGCATTAATCACAGATACAACTCTCAAGTCGTTTGGCTTTTTCGAATATTGGAATGCCTTGAATACGACTTCCTTACCATTTAGCCAGAACTTAAGCTTACCCCTTCCATGTCAACCAATGCCCTTACTATGGCCAAGAATGGATGTCCCAGTATGATGGGGACGTCAAGATCGACTTCACAATCTAGATTGGCAAAGTGTACCGAAAAGATGAATTCATCCACTTTTACAAGGAAATCAGTTAATATGCCCATGGATCTCTTCATTGTGCGATTGACCATCAGTAGCTGCATCGATGTCCGCTTGGGCGCTCCTAGGCCCATCTACTTGAATATTGTGAGCGACATCAAATTTATGCTCGCACCTAGTTCACACAGAGTCTGTTTAAAATCAAAGGACCCTATAATACACGGAATAGTAAAAGCCCTGGGATCCTCCTTTTTCAGAGCTAAGGAGTGTGTGACTAAGGCGGTGCGATGATGCTCTATCAGTTCAAAGCTTACCACCTTTTTTCTTTTCACTAGATCTTTCATCCACTTTGCATAGCCAAGAATTTGCTCAAGAGCCTCAAGCAATGGGATATTTACTGATTGCTACTTTAGAATGGCCATGAATTTCTACAACTTAATTTCTTTGGCCTTCTTCTCACTCTACTGAGGGACTAGTTTCTTGAGGTTTACAGATTCTTTCTCTGTTGCAGCACCCCTATATGTGCTGGGCTTCTCATCTAGCACAATCTCACTCCTAGTAGTGATGACCATGCAATGACCCTCATTCCTAGGTTTGGGATAGTATCACTTGACAAGGTCCCTTTTTGTCTCTGATTAAGTTCTGCGGAGACTTGTCCCATTTGATGCTACAACTACTTAATGGATGTAGAATATGAATCCACTAGCTGACTTAAACTTGATAATTCTCCGCGCATCTATTTAATTCCCACTTCGGTAGAGTCAAGCTTTTTCAGCATCCTGCTCATCATATCTTCCATCCTCATACTGCTGGAGTTATTCACACCTATTTCTCTAGCCTTTGAGGAACATACACTCCATTCCTTTCATTTTTTGAGCCATCACGATTTCGCCATTTTCCTTGATTTCTATCTCTGAACCCAGACCTTTCATAGTTGTTATTTCCAGAGTAGTTTCAACCTTGATTTCCTTGGACTTGACGCCAAGAGTCTTGGTTAGACCCTTGGGTTTTGGCTCGAAAATTCCCCTAATTGTTGACAAAATTAGCCTCCTCTTCCATATCAGGGTAGTAATCATCATACCTGGGAACCTTTTCTTAAGCATTCATCGCTTGCACCTTTTGTGTATTCATTGTTGGTAGGTGCTTGGTGATTAGTTCTAATTGAGTTCTGAGATGGGCCATATCCTGATCCCATTCTTCTTTTTTCTTCCGCTGCTCTACTATCATGGCCCTATAATAATTTATTATAACAGCCTCAGATCCTCGAGTGTGCCATGCCCTGTTGGTCTTAGTCATCTTATCCAGTATCTCACTAGCCTCTGCAAAAGTATGAGCCATCAAAGACCCATCTGCTATTCCATCTACTACAACTTTTTTGGCCGCGTTGAGTGACCTATAAATACCACTAGAAGAACTTCCTCTGGAAGATTATGATTAGAGTACTGCTTCATCTTCTTTTTGAATCTCAACCACGCCTCATGTAGGCTTCCCCTAGAAATTGTTTGAAATTATTGATCTCATCCCTCAACTGAATCATCAGTAAGGGTGGAAAAAACCTCTATAAGAAAGCTATAGTCAGTTCTATCCAAGTAGTGATAGACTTATTTGGAAGCTTATTCAACCACAGAGTAGCTTCACCTGTTAGTGAGAAAGGAAATAACCTGAGTCTAATAGCCTCTTCATCACCCCTGACAGTTTGTATGCAAAGCAAATTTCAGTGAAATTGATCAAATGCTGATTTGGATCTTCACCAGACAAACCATTGAACGACCCCCTTCATGCTCAAAAATTGCATTATTGTGCTTGTAATATCGAATTTAGAATTAGCTGGCAATTGGGGTGGAAAAATGGCTTAAGTATAACCAACTTCTTCCATATCAAACTCCCCCTCGAAGAGCACATTCTGTACAACATTACGACCACGATAACGAGGGGTATTTTGTTTATTTTGTTCTGCCAAGGATGTAGCTAATCCTGCAGCCTCAACTCTCCTAGCTGTGTCAGCTAGTTGAGCTTCTTCCGCCAGTCGCAGCTTCAGCCCCCTGCACCTCCATCAACTCTTCCTCCAAAGGGAGGTTAAATTATGCCATTTGATTTGCCATGCTAATCTATGACAAATAAAAAAAAAACAAAAGCAAACAAAAATGTAAATCATGAGTAAAGACTACAAGAAGGATTTAAACACCAATTAATTGTTTATGAACTGTATTCCTCGGCAACACGCCAAAATTTGATCACGCCTAAATTACACCTCGCAATGAAATATAAGGCGGTCGTTGTCAAATATAGTAACCCAACTAGGTTGGGATCGATCCCACAGGGAATAGGTCAAAAATAATATGTTAATATTGATTAAAATCAACTAGTAATCAATATTTCAAAAGGGGGGTTAAAATAAAGAAAGAAATACTTTTACGTAAAGAGTTCATTGTTATCAAATTTATGAAAAGAAACTAGGACTGTGTTCCCCATGATTTCATGATGCAGTAGGCTTATTTTATTAGTGAACTATCCTGATGAATTTTGTGTAACTAACTATTAAGTTCATGTAACGTCTCTCTACCTGCATAGATTAATTTCATTCTTAATCCTCTCGGGCTTTATGTCACGACCCAAATTGTCGGGTCGTGCAGGCACCTACACCGACTCTAACTTGATAGGAGATCTCCTTTTTGAACATCACATAAAAATACCGAATTTCTCATTTATTTACATAAATCAAAAATGTAAATTTTACAATAAGAATCTCTCAAAAACCAATGACTCTCCCAGGAGCTAGTCTAGACAAGTACAAGAACTCTACTTGAAATACTGACAAATAAATGACATAGCTTCACCTGCGGAAGAAATGCGGAAGCTGATGCTGAATATGCTTCGTCAATCATGAAACTCAAACCTGCCACAACCTACATCCAAAAACGTGTAGCAAGAGTAGTATTAATACACCACACGTACTGGTAGGCATCTTCAGCCAATTACAACTAGTTTATGCAACAACATAAAATTGATATATAATCAATAATTCAGTTTTTAAACAACAATTAAACAATTTATCAAGCCAATTTCTTACTCGTCATTTACTCGAGTTATTTAACAATGCATCCATATTTCTCTATCCAGTGTAGCCACAAGGGCTTTCCAGCACATTATTTAGGCCTTGCTGCAGCAGTAACTTGACCACTGCAGCGGTACTGCTTTAGATAGTAACTCGACTTTTGCTGGAAATTTTACTTGTTTCAATATCTAATCACTTACACAAGGTCTAATATCACACAAAACTGTAGAACTCCACACCTAATTTAAATGTACACTTCATAACTTTCATCTTATCACAATTTTTCAATTTATTCTCCTTATTTATGAAACATTCTCACAGTCACGATCAACCCAACAACAACACATAAATCACATTTTGTCATGCCCCACCTTGGGAGGCGCAACTGACACCTGATGCCATACTGGAATCAGAGCCGACCTAGCTGGGAACATACACCTCTGGTGCAAGAAAACAACATATAATCAAGAAAACAATCAGCTATATATATCATCCAAAGTGGGCCGAATAGACCACCATGCTGCTACCAGATAACATAACTAGGCCCCATGCAACCAACACGCATATCATAACATATATGATCCCTACACTGCCATAACGCACAACTAACTATGAACTGTGGCCTGCAAGCCTTTAAGAGTGAGATATTGGTTAGGACATGGCCTCGACCTATCCAAAAACTATACATAAAAAGACAGGCAAACCTTTAATATCTGGAAACTCCAGAGGAAAGGAGCTGGCTAATTTGCCGACTCTGAACAACCATTATGGAGGTCTTGAAACCCGTCTGTCTGAACCTACAGGCAAGTATGCAGTGCCCCCCACATGGGCGTCAGTATAATATGTATCAAATATGTAAGGTAGAAAAATAAGAACTGAATAAAAGCTAATAAGGAATTGAAAGTAATAAATAATAAGGGCCAGAGATTAACCTGAATGATTTCACAATTATAAACTATATCTAAAAAGCAAATATACAAACAATAAGCTAACCTGGATCCTAGAAATAACCTACCTAGGCCCCCATAAGCTCGAAAAGTGCAAGAAATCTCCATACTCCTCCTATTCGTATCATTGAAAACTCGTAGGCATATTATAACTAAGGCATAACCAATCTCTGGAATTATGCTTGAGCCTTCCGGGCTCCTGCGACTGTGTCTGAGCCATCTGAGCTTCTATAACTATATCTGAGCCTTTTAGGCTCCTGTAACGGCACCTTGAGTTACACAAGGCTCTATTGAGGATCAGTGATGCCAACACAGGCATAAGGGAAACTGGTAAGGGAACCAGACTTCAAATGGCTCTGCAAGCCTCAGTATAGTTGGTCGCGACTTCATATTGCTCTGTGAGCATAATATATCCCCATAGGCACTTCATGATTATATCTCACTCCTTGAGAAGCCTGTATATCATCTGACAGGCCTAACTTATGTACTACACATCGCTCAGTAAGCGTACCTAGCCCCTCAAATCTAACACAACCATTAGTCGCCCTTAAAACATTCTATGTAGCAGCCAACAGACATATCCCAAGTGCCCACAACTGATCAGATGGTCATGGAAGCAATTATAAAATTAGTTGACTTAGAAAGAAAGGGGTGAGGTTAGGGGTGAGCTAGGCATTAATCTGAAGGTTAGACTAGTGCAATGGTAGTTCATAAGTGAAAAACAAGGTCGTAGGCGACCATCTATATGGTTCCGTCGCCTCGAACGACTACAGGGTTGCTACTAACTAGATATGATTCTAAGCAGTTAGCCACCGTATCCTACAGGAAGCTACTACAATTCTTAACCTAAAGGTGATGCTGTGATGCTAAGGTTCTAGTCCCCTAGGCGTTAACCTGGTCTATCCAGATAGTATATAGCTCCTGTGATCAATCTGTAGCCCCGTAGGCAGGTATCTGTACTTTAGCCCTTCAAGGCAACCTGTACGTGGGCATCGATATGAGTAGCCAAAGATGTTGGCCCCATGTCTAACCTCTAATAAGGTCCCTACTTAAGGTATCATATGGTCTATACAATTACAAAAGCTAGGGTGGTTTCCTGGGCGACTTATACGACAAACTGTTAGTCGTGTAAGGCCAAACGGTCACTAGCAATATATAATTCACCTAGAAAGATACCACCCCGTTCATCAGGTAAACCTAGTTCCAATGACTCGAAGGTAAGGACACTCCTTCACGATTCTAATCCTGAAGGCATTAAGACATGCCAATGGCTTGTAGGCGAGTTTCACGGTATATATAGGCGTCAAACAGAAAGTTATATCGCCAAGATGCACCCTATGCTGCCCAACCTAACAAAGTACATTCAATAGCTAATTACAAGCCTAAGGCCTTGGTATGGCAGCAGGACGTCATTAACCCCTCTAGACAGTAAATAAGTGAACAGGAAAATCTCTATAGCTTCTAGCGATAGTCAAACCGAATATACTCTTCCCGACAAGGTGATACTAGGTTACGAACTCAATTCATCTCGTAGAAGCTAAGCACAACATGTATAATCATAAGCTACTTCAAAGGTACAAGTCGTATCAACTATACCACGAGAATACTTGCCGAAAGATATTAGCCTTAACATACCCCATTAGCCGAATTCAACTCAATCAAGATCTCGTAATCCCTCCGTATTCTAGCTTTTACATCAAGGGAATAGGGACTTTATAGTTCAAGAATTAGGCCAGCAGCCATAACCCATAAAACATAACAACCACATGTCAAACCAAATCCAATTCGGTGAAACCTTATGAATTCTTATAAATTAGAAAGGTAGGAATACTTTCTTAACACTTGTATACACGTTAGACTTAAATAGGAGCGATTTCACAACTTCTACTCCATAGGGCTCCGACAATCTAAGCTGATTTCTAAGATTCAACTCCGTAGATATGTTCTTCCTAGGCCCAGGAATCATTATCCAAGAAGAATTTGCAATCAAACGTGATTTGATAGCGTAATTTGACTTAAATTTGAAGAAAACCTTCTGATAGTAGTTTCTCAAGTTGTAACTTTCAATTGGGAAATATCTAAAATGAAACCTCAACTCCCAGCTTAAAATATATATAGTGGGAGGTGGCGGTAGGGCGGTCCACAATGCGCCCCCTATCACGCCGAGATGGAGGTGCGACGCGCCGCCCCTTAAGGCAATCCTTCTGGTGCGCCACGTCGCTCCGTGCGCTTGGATACTGTCGCTCGACATCCAAGGCCGATTCTTTTCGGGCAACTTTAGTTCCTTACTGTTTCACTTTCGGGCAAGATAGGAATAGAAATTTAGCCCGAGGAATTTATATTCTCACTAAGCCCGTCGGTGCTCACTCATGGGGTGTTTCATTCTTCCCCCCTTAGGATATTCGTCCTCGAATGTAATTTAACGTCAAGAGACTTAACTCTTAAGCTTTGCCCAAAAATTTTGGTAGAGTCTCCCTTATAATATCCGAAAACCTGAAATGCAGAAAAGTCCAATACAAGCACCTCACAGGACGCTACAACAACTGAATAATGCAGTTCTACAACATATAGGTGAGTAACTGACAAAATAGAAACAAAAGCAATAATACACTATCCGAGAACTTCCTTGCAACTGTAACTGTCTAAGTCTGTATACTATCGTCATAGGGCCTAGCACAACTGAGGATATCTAGACCTCATGTCATCCTCAGCATCCCAAGTCATCTCTTCTACATTTTTTCTCCTCCTTAAGAATTTAATAGAGGCTACATCTTTGGTCCTCAGTCTGCGAACCTGCTGATCTAATATAACTATTGGAGTCTAGGGTCTGCCACGCACTTATGTCACATCAATACATAAAAGATTGGATCAACAGATTCTAGCTCCGAAGATAATTCTAATTCATAGGCCACTTGGCCTATTTTTCCGAGGATCCGGTATGGCCCCAAAGGAATCTAGGGCTAAGCTTTCCCTTCTTTCCAAATCTCACAATGCACTTCAAGAATACCCAATCTTCGACATTAAACTCTAAGTCCCCATGTCATACATCGGAATAGGACTTATGACGACTCTAGGCTGACAGTAAACTCACTCTAGTGAGTTTAACTTTCTTTTCTGATTGATGTATCATGTCAGGTCCAATCAATCCTGACTCACCTACTTCAAACCATCCTATGGGCAACCTGCATTTCCACCCATATAAATCTTCTTAAGGCACCATCTTGATGGTAAAATGATAACTGTCATTATATGCAAGCTCAATAAGAGGTAGGTGATCATCTCAACTTCCTTGAAATCTTGAGCACATGCCTGTACGTGTCTTCGAGTGTCTAAAATGTGCACTCAACTTGATCATCTATCTGGGGATGAGAAGCTGCACTCAAGTTAATCTGCGTCCCCAATCCTTTTTGACACGACTTCTAGAGTCTAGATAGGAATTGAGGCCCTCTGTCAGAGATGATAGCTACTGGGACACCATGCAATCAGACAATCGTTTTAATGCATAACTCAGCATAATCTTCGATCGAGAACGTAGTCCTGACTGACAAAAAATGGGATGATTTTGTCATCCTATCAACAATGACCCAAGTAGAGTCAAATTTATGCCTGGTACGCGATAAGCCTGTAACAAAACTCATATTGACTACATCACATGTCTACATAGGCACGACTATCTCCTGAGTTAGCCTGCCAGGTTCTTGATGTTCAGCTTTTTGCTGGCAATTGGGACATTTTGCTACCAATTCAGCTATATCTTCTTCATCCCTTCTGCTATACCATACTTGGAGCATAGAGTCGTCCCCTGGATTTCAAGACTTCAGCTCCTGTTATTTCAAATGCCAATAACTTTCCCCTCTGAGCTTTGCCTCTGGACTATACAAGGCTAGAGTCTTCGTACTGTCGCTCCTTTACCTCCACAACTAAAGGTGATACTACAATATTCTAGGTCACCACCCCACTACCATCTGAGTCCATCAGCTGGACTCCTGCACTGGGGCCGGCTGGTGCATCTCTCAAGCCTATTCTCTCCTTCCTAGCCCCAAGTATGATATGTTGCCCATGAATCTGTGACTAAGGGCATCGGTTACAATGCTAGCCTTTCTTGGATAATATAAGATATTTTGCACCATATTCTTTTAGCAACTCAAACCAATGACGTGGTCGCAAGTTCACCTCTCTCCACTTAAGATATACTAGAGGCTCTTGTGATTAGAATAGATGTCTACATGTACACTATACAAAATAATGCCTCCATATCTCTAGAGCATGAACAATTGCAACTAACTCTAAATCATGGGTGGGGTAATTCTTCTCGGCTCCCTCTACCTTCAACGTACCAACCTGATGCTCATATCTCGACATTTAACGATGATTCCAAGTTGTATCAGCCCACTACAACCTATGTGTGGTTCTGATCTCTTTTAGTGCTAGATGCTCATGTCTTGCCCTTACTTCTATAGGCTGAAGTTCGAGGTTCGTGCCCCACGTACCATACTAGTAAAGATACTACTAGCCAAGTCTACTAACCTATATCATCTTGACCCGCACTCAGCCGGTTCCTATCATATCACATCTTTGTCCTTTATCATAACAAACTGGGGGGCCATGTCCATTATTCTCCAGGTATTCCCTACCTTCATCAACACACTGCGATGAGATTAGTCTATTTTTGACCTGAGCTTTGCTATTGCTGGGAGTCTATTTCTTATGGACTCTTACAAGTACTTACTTGCTCCTAGCAATCTTACCTGCTATCCTGACTTTACCATAGTGAAAGCCTAGGTGGCCACTTTCATAACACCCCCAAGGATCAATGGTTCTATCCCTCCTTTGCTATTTACTCTTGATAACATACCGTCAACACTTAAGCTCTACTCTATACTGAGAAAATTCAAGGAAGGCGGGAAATAACTGTATCATTCTATAGTGGGCTAAGGTATGAAACTTGCCAAACTCTAAAAAGCTAGAAGTAAGAATCTCACAATTTCACAATGTTTTGTACCTTTTAGGTAATTTGACATTAGCTGTTGCCCCTGTCTGATACTGGGTAGCTACTAAGTAAGCCAACATATATAATACCCTCCTGACATCCCAATCCAAGGGTATAGGAAGAACTGAGAGCGGTGTTGTATATCTGTTACCCTATGAAGTTCCCAGTGCCTTGGAGATTGCTAGGGAGATCGAGAAGATGTCTCCCTTTCGCCTTTAGGCTGGGTTGTTCCCAACTGTGGAACCCTGCTGGTACCCTCTCCTACTGCTATATCTAACTCACAACTGGATGTAGTCCATCTCATATCAAATATCACTCTAGAGAGACATAACAATATAAACGTAGGGACTCAACCCTATACAACTCAGCTCTATAGCACGATCTTGGGAAAAATGAGAGGTAACCATATTATCATGCCTCGTAGCTCCCTGCTTATAAAATGAGGTGCACAACACATTTATAAACAAGATTCTACTAGATACAACTTGCAGACTCCCTAGGATATGATGTTACTCTGATACCAAGTTTTTCACGCCCCACCTTAGGAGGCGCAACTGGCACCTGATGCCATATTGGACTCGGAACCCGACCTGGTGTCACGACCCGAATGGAGGATCGAATCGTAGACACGGGACAAGGGACCCCAAAGGACCCCAAGTCGACCCATGGCATAAGCATACATTTATTTCAATTGATAAACAGAAGAATCAACAATATAAACTCAGCGAAAGTCTAACTCAACATAACGTCAGAATAAGCATCTGAGTTGTGTGCATACATAAGTCTGAAAAGCCTCTAATCTAGACGAGTTGATGGGACGAGACCCCAACTAACTCAACAATACTGAAACTGGAAATACATAAGGGAAACTGAAAGTCTAGGCCTCAAAGGATGAGGATTCACCAACTAAGCAGGTACTAACTCTGATAAGCTGTCTAAGAGTGGGGCTGAAGCTGCGAACGGGTAACTGTATCATGAAACAATACAACATAGAAAGTATGCACTCAGTACATGGAATGTACCGAGTATGCAGGGTAAGTAAAACCGCTAGAGTAAAGTAAATCATTTAAAGCATTTCGTAACATATCATAAGCTTTCAAATATGAGAGGAGGGCTTGCATGCACTCTTTCTGAAATCATAAGCTTTCATAACATGACTATACATAACTTCATAACATATTAGTTGACTCGAATGACTCAAAGCTGAAGCATAACATTTATAAGAAAAGCTGAACAATGAGCCAAACCTTTCTTTTAGAACATGCATGTATAAAGTAGTAACCATGAGTAATGAACATGCAAATATGAATCATATAGACAATGGGAGACTCGTCACTTAACTGACATACCACAATAGAGCTTACGTGATCCCCATTATCACACTCAAGTGGGCAGAGCTGTCCAAAACCTTGTCAGGGATAAGGACGCTACCATGATATCAATATCAAGCTGAAGGCCCATTCAGGAAAGGAGATGCTCACTAGGGAGGTCCCAAGTCATATAATAGTATCAACCTATGTTGGCGCATAGTTCTGGGGCATAGGGTTATCGACCCTTAGCCCGCTTGGTGCTAGACTCTTCTCCCGAAAACATGCAATGCTCTACATCGTATATAACGAAGCTCAACATCCTCTATTGACGAAGATCAACATGAATTCATGCATAAACTCAACATCGTATGAAAACGAAGCTCAACATTGTCTATTGACAAATCTCAATAATAAAATCATGCACAGACTCGACATCGTGTGAAAACGAAGCTCAATAGTACATACACCTCAATTGACTTCATGCATAGGAGAAGCTTTATTTCAAAACATACCATAAGATGAACATACTTGGGAGCCCGTTCCCATAAACCATGTGGTAAGATATAGGGAAGATTCAACTCAAACATATCACAAGCTAAAATATGGAATTTGGGAGACTTCTCTCCAAAACAATGTGGTAAGCTTATTTTGGAAAAATTCATCATTTTAAATCGACATGTGGGCATTGCCCAAAGATTGATCATTCATAGAAATACTCTATTCTCATTGAAAACATAATTATAGACATGGGTAGCTTCCAATCATGCTTTTCATCATAATCCCTCATCATTATCATATTTACTTCGTAAATCTTACTTTTCATAATCGTATTATCAATGGGCCTCAACATTCATGAAACTAGAAGCATAATTTTTAATTGAAATCATAATAAAATCAGCCCATGCTTCACAATTTGATACTAAAATCATAATCAATACATACCCATGTAAAGAAAGTAAATATCCATGCATTTAGGTAAGAACCCCATACTTGATCATAGGAGATTTTCATAATTCGACAGAAATCGGGCATTGGTGTGGAAGAAGACACCCACTCATAATCCTACATACCTGGAATAGATTGATTCTATCACTTCTCTGATTGCCCAAGATGAGATTCCAATGGAAACCTTGAAGACTTTCTCTAAATAACCTTTTCAACCTCTTAAGTTGCATGCATGGAATGAAATAGCTTAGAATAGGTTTTCCCCTCTTAAAACCCTTTAAAACGAGCCTTAAATGATGCAGTATAGGCTTTAAGAACTTAGGAATTACAAAAAGACCCTTACTGAATTCGCAGGAAAATACTGCCAGGTGGTCCTAAAGGACGACCTGACGGATCGTGGTCCAAGGCAATGACTCGTCGCATAACTCGTTAGGTACAATGATTGTCAAATCTCTTGGGCTCGTAATGGGTCACATGACGGTTTGTCAGGGGTGACCACGACTCGTAGTCACCAATTGTTAACTGCAGTACCTCATATCCCGGAATTAATCATCTGGCTGTAACCGGGTACCCAACAAATCGTGGTGTCTGACCACGACTCGTGGTCACCACCCGTGAAGTATACTAGTTCCTTCCTTTTCTCTTCCTCCTCCCTCACCCCACGGTTGACCTAACGACTCGTGGTGTCTGACCACGACTCGTTCCCACGCCCGTGGGAACCCTTTTCTCCTAACTTTCCAACTCCTCACTGGTCTTCACCACGAGTCACCTGACGACTCGTGGACTGTCCTCACGAGTCGTCCCATGACTCGTCCTGTGCCTACAACATCAGTTTTACATTTTCCCCTTTTTAACTCTGAGGTTCGATCTTTGAGCTCCCAAGGTATAACAATATCTCCCCCTTGGGAACATTCATCCTTGATTGTTGGAAACAAGCAGAAAATAGAGAACATGTAATTATTATACGCAAATACTAATCATCTAGTCTCGAAAACTGACAGAATGACTACCTCTGAATCATAATATACAGCTGAATTGAATTCACAAATCACATAGACACCATATACATAAAAGAAACTTGCATGCATGAATTGAACATGAAACTAAATAGAATCATAGAGAAAAATTGATACCTCGAACTGAGCCAATTGAGAATAAGTGTGGGTATTTAGCCATTATATCCGCTTCGGCTTCCCACATAGATCCTTCAACATGATGATTCCTCCATAATACTTTAACTGAATATACTTCTTTGTTCCTTAGCCTCCAAATTTGACGGTCCAATATTTCCACAGGAACTTCTTCATAGCTGAGGTTGTCCTTTACACTGACGCTGTCCACCGGGACTACTAGGGATGGATCTCCCAAATATTTCTTCAAAAGCGATACATGAAACACAGGATGCACAGAAGATAACTCTGAGGGCAAGTCCAACTCATACTCTACCTTCCCAACTCTTCTAATAATCCGGTAGGGACCAATATAACGGGGACTAAGTTTTCCTCTCTTTCCAAATCGCATGACTCCCTTCATGGGAGATATCTTCAGAAATACCCAATCATCTACCTTGAACTCCAAATATCTTCTCCTCACATCAGCATATGACTTTTGATGACTCTGAGCGATTTTCAGTCTGTCCCTTATCAACTGGACCTTTACCATAACTTCATGGTCGGAATCAGGCCCTATCATAGCTGTCTTACCAACCTCAAACCACCCGATGGTCGATCTACACCTCCGCCCATAAAAAGTCTCGAACGGTGCCATTTGGATGCTAGAGTGATAGCTGTTATTGTAAGAAAAATCGATCAGGGACAAGTGATCATCCCAACCACCTTTGAAGTCCAGTACACATGCTCTCAACATGTCCTCGAGAGTTTGGATTGTCCGTTCTGCTTGGCCTTCTGTTTGCGGATGAAAGGCTGTACTGAGCTTAACATGAGTCCCAAGCCCCTTCTAAATAGATCGCCAGAACTGGGAGGTAAACTGAGTACCTCAGTCTGAAATAATGGAAAAGGGCACTCCATGTAGCTGAACCAACTCCCGAATATATAATTTGGCATAATCATCTGTTAAATCTGTGGTTTTCACTGGTAGAAAATGTGCAGCCTTGGTTAACCTATCTACCACCATCCAAATGGAGTCATATTGTTGGCGTGTACGAGGTAATCCTGTTATGAAATCCATGTTGATCTCTTCCCACTTCCAAGTAGGAATGCTAATATCCTGAAGTACTCCTCCCAGTCTTTGATGTTCAACCTTTACTTATTGGTAATTTGGACATCTGGCTACGAACTCCGCAATATCCTTCTTCATGCTATACCACCAATATATTTCTTGTAAATCATGATACATCTTTGTGTATCCTGGGTGGATAGAATATCTGGTACCATGTGCTTCATGCAATATCCGACCCCTCAAATCATCAACATCTGGAACACACAAATGACCCTAGTACTGAAGCACACCATATCCCCCTTGGGCGAAAACCTCCACCTTCTTACTCCGCATAGCTTCCTTCAATTTCCTCAAAATTGGGTCCTCATCTTTCTTGGATCTCACATCAACCACTAAGGACGATTCTGACCCATTCTGAACACCACCACCACCACCAATTGAGTTGATCAACCTCACTCCCAATCTCGCAAGTCGATGTACATCTCTTGCTAGTTCTTTCTTTCCTTCCTCCACGTGGATCACACTCTCCGTAGAGAGCCTACTAAGTGCGTCCGCTACCACATTAGCCTTACCTAGATGGTAAAGAGCACTCATATCATTGTCCTTGAGTAGCTCTAACCATCTCCTTTGCCGTAGATTAAGATCCTTCTGCGTGAACACATATTGTAGGCTCTTGTGATCCAAAAATACATCCCTGTGGACCCCATATAAGTAATGTCGCCATATCTTCAAGGCGAATACCACCGCTGCCAACTCTAAATCATGGGTCGGGTAATTCTTCTCATGGACCTTTAACTGTCTGGAGGCGTATGCTATTACCTTTCCTCGTTGCATCGAAACACACCCGAGCTTGATTCTTGAAGCATCTCAATACACAACGAAACCATTCGTACCCTCAGGTAGTGTCAACACCGGCGCGGTAGTGAATCTGGTCTTCAATTCCTGGAAGCTCTTCTCACAAGCCTCCGACTATTGAAACTTCACCTTTTTCTGAGTCAACCTGGTCAATGGTGCTGCAATTGATGAAAAACCTTCGACAAATTTTAGTAAGACCCTTCTAGGCCCAATAAACTCCAAATATCCAAAGAATTCACTGGTCTAGCCCAATTATTCACCGCTTCAATTTTTTGAGAATCTACCACTTTATTCTATATGGCCCAAAAATGCAATCGAATTCAACCAAAACTCACACTTGCTGAACTTTGCATACAACTTGCAATCCTTGAGAGTTTGAAGCACTACTGTCAAATGAGCAGCATGCTCCTCCTCACTCCGAGAGTATATAAGGATGTCATTAGTGAACACAATCATGAACATGTCTAGATATTGCTTGAACACCCTGTTCATCAGGTCCATAAAAGATGCAGGAGCATTTGTTAGTCCAAAAGACATAACTACAAACTCATAATGACCATACCGGGTCCTGAAGGCTATTTTAGGGATATCACCTTCCCGAACCCTGAGTTGATGATACCCAGATCTGAGATCAATCTGGGAGAAACACTTGGCACCCTAAAGCTAGTCAAACAAATCATTGATCATGGGCAAGAGAGTCCTGTTCTTAACGGTGACCTTGTTCAATTGCTGATAGTCAATGTACATGCAAAGGAACCATCCTTCTTTCAGACAAATAAAACTAGTGCACCCCATGGATACTTGCTCGGTTTAATGAAACCCTTATCTAACAAATCCTTCAATTGCTCTTTCAACTCTTTTAGCTCGGCTGGAGCCATTTTGTAGGGAGGAATAGATATAGGCTGCGTGTCGGGAAGAACAATACCAAAATCAATCTCCCACTCGAGAGGGACACCTGGAAAATCATCAGGAAAGACCTTTGGATACTCACGTACTACTGGTACAGACTAGATAGTTGGGGTCTCGAACTCAACATCCTTAACCCTAACTAGATGGTACATGCAACCCTTAGAAATCATCTTCCTGGCCTTAAGGTAGGAAATGAATTGACCTACAGGCATAACTAAACTACTCTTCCACTCTAAGATTGGCTCACCTATAAATCTAAACTCTACTGACTGGGTCTTACAATTAACTGAAGCATTGCATGCAAATAGCCAATCCATGCCGAGAATAACATCGAAATCAGTCATGGCTAACTCTATGAAGTCTACTGAGGTGACCTTACAAAGGACTGAGACTGGGAAATCTCTATACACCCGTCTAGCTATAACTGAGTCACCTACTGGAGTGGAAACTTAGAAGGGTTCTCACAAGACAATGGGACTGACTCCGAAGCTACTGGCCACATAAGTTGCTACAAAAGATAGGGTAGCCCCCGGATCTACCAAAGCATATACATCAACATAGAAAACTCTCAACATACCAGTGACCACATCTGGGGAGGCCTCCTGCTCCTGACGGGTTGCTAAAGCATAGAATATGTTTTGGAGTTGATCGCCAGCTGTGCTAGTAGATGCCCCTGGATGTGCTGAGCGTGCGGGAGGGGCTGCTGAGCTAGAAGCTGGGCCTCGGTCCTCAACCTGATCCTTTCTCACAGCTAGACAATCTCTAAGAATGTGTCTGGGCTTACCACATCCAAAACAAGCTCCTGATCCTGCCAAATACTGGCCTGTGTGCCCTTGACCACACCTGCAACAAGCTGGAATGCTGGAATCTGCGGGTCTACTGCTATGACCCCTCGAGCCTAATTCCCGCCCTCTTTAATCATGTTCGGGCCTGGATGGCACACTCAATGTTGAAGATGCTGGGGCTGATGATCTCTAGCGGGTCTGCTGTAGGTTCCCACCACCTCTACTGCAGAATATGTGGTCCTCGGTCCTGGCCCTCTTGGCCTCTCTCCTCTCGAATGTGCCGCCTCCATCTGCTGGGCGTACAACACCATCCGAGGAAAGTCCATATCCTGGTGCATCATGGCTGTCCTGCAGTCTTTGTCCAAATAACCTGTGACCCCATGGACGAATCTACTCACCCGCATCCTCTAATCGGCTACCAACTCCGGAGCATATTTCGATAAGCGAGTGAACTCAAGGGCATACTCTTGTACAGTCATTCTCCCTTGTTTCAAATTCATAAACTCAACTGATTTCAACTCCCTCATCTCCCGAGGGAAGAACCAGTCTAGAAATGCAACTGGGAACTCTTCCCAAGTGATTGGACCTACCCCTGCGACCCTGCTTTCCTTCTATTAACGAAACCAGATATGCGCCACCCGTTTTAGCTGATAAGAGGCTAACTCGGTGCAATCCACCCCATTCACCCCCATAACCTTGACAATCTCATCAACAAACTCATGTGGGTCCTCATCTACCTTGGACCCAAGGAACTCCAGTGGGTTCATCCTCAAGAAGTCTATAACTCAAGTCGCTGCTGCATTGCCATTCTGCGGAACATGCGCAACTGCCTGCTGATTGACCTAAGCGGTCAAGGCCTGCGCAAGCATCTGGATAGCAGCTCGGAACTCAGTGTGGGCAGCCAGCTCCGGTGCCAGAGGCTCCTGCACTGGTGGGGCTGGCTGATGCCCATAACCATTTCCATCCTTGTGGCCCTCACCACCTCCATTCCTCCTTCTGTTCATTCTTTGAGGAGCCATGATTCTACAATCGCAAATAGCATGAATTAGAAGGATAGAAAGACTTTTCACTGCACGATATAGATCATGAAATAAGGGAACATTTCCTAAACGTCTAGTAGCCTCTTCGTCATAAGTGTGGTGCACTTCACACCCATGAAAAAGACTCTACTTAACGCGGCTTTCTGACACCCTAGGACACCTTAAAACCTATGTCTTTGATACCAAGTTTGTCACGACCCGAACGGAGGCTCGGATCATAGACACAGGACAAGGGACCCCAAAGACCCCAAGTCGACCCATGGCATAAGCATACATCTATTACAATCAATAAATAGAAGAATCAACAATATAAACTCAGCGGAAGTCTAACTCAACATAACATCAGAATAAGCATCCGAGAGTGTACATACATAAGTCCAAAAAGCCTTTAATCTGGACGAGTTGATGTGAAAAGACTCCAACTAACTCAACAATACCAAAACTGGAAATACATAAGGGAAACTGAAAGTCTAGTCCTCGAAGGATGAGGACTCACCAACTAAGAAGGTACTAACTCCGATAAGCTTTCTAAGAGCGGGGCTAAAGATGCGAACTAATTCCTATATAATGAAACAATACAACATAGAAAGTATGCGGTCAGTATGTGAAATGTACTGAGTATACAGGGCAAGTAAAACCGCTAAAGTAAAGTAAATCATTTAAAGCATTTCATAACATACCATAAGCTTTCTAATATGAGAGGAGGGCTTGCATGCACTCTTTCTAAAATCATAAGCTTTCATAACAAGACTATACATAACTTCATAACATCTTAGCTAACTCGAATGACTCAAAGCTAGAACATAACATTTATAAGAAAAGCTGAACAATGAGCCAAATCTTGCTTTTAGAACATGCATGTATAAAGTAGTAACCATGAGTAATGAACATGCAAATCTGAATCATATAGACAATGGGAGACTCTTCACTTAACTGACATACCACGATAGAGCTTACGTGGTCCCGACTATCACACTCAAGTGGGCACAGCCGTCCAAAACCTTGCCAGGGCTAAGGACGCTACCATGATATCGATATCAAGCTGAAGCCCCATTCGGGCAAGGGGAAGCTTACTAGGGAGGTCCCAAGTTATATAATAGTATCAACCTACGTTGGCGCGTAGTTCTGGGGCATAAGGTGATCGACCCTTAGCCCGCTCAGTGCTAGACTCTACTCCTAAAAACATGCAATGCTCTACATCGTATATAACAAAGCTCAACATCGTCTATTGATGAAGCTCAACATGAATTCATGCATAAACTCAACATCGTATGAAATGAAGCTCAACATTGTCTATTGACAAAACTCAATAATAAAATCATGCACAGACTCGACATCGTGTGAAAACAAAGCTCAATAGTACATACACCTTAATTAAATTCATGTATACGAGAAGCTTTATTTCAAAACATACCACAAGGTGAACATACTTGGGAGCCCTTGCCCAAAAACCATGTGGTAAGCTATACGTAGGAAGATTTAACTCAAACATATCACAAGCTAAAACATGAAATTTGGGATACTTCGCTCCAAAATAATGTGCTTATTTCAGAAAAATTCATCATTTCAAATCGACATGTGGGCATTGCCCAATGATTGATCACTCTTAGAAATACTCAATTCTCATTGAAAACATAATTATAGACATAGGTAGGTTCCAATCACGCTTTTCATCATCATCCCTCATCATTATAAAATTTACTTTGTAAATCTTACTTTTCATAATCGTATCATCAATGGGCCTCAACATTCATGAAACTAGAAGAATAATTTTTAATTGAAATCATAATAAAATCAGCCCATGCTTCACAACTTGATACTAAAGTCATAATCAATTCATACCCATGTATAGAAAGTAAATATTCATGCATTCGGGTAAGAACCCCATACTTGATCATAGGAGATTTTCATAATTCGATAGAAATTGGGAATGGGTGTGGAAGAAGACACCCACTCATAACCCTACATACCTAGAGTAGATTGATTCTATCACTTCTATGATTGCCCAAGATGAGATTCCAATAGAAACCTTGAAGACTTGCTCTAAATCACTTCTTCAACCTCTCAAGTTGCATGCATGGAATGAAATAGCTTAGAATAGGTTTTCCCCTCTTAAAACCCTTTAAAACGATCCTTAAATGATGTAGTATAGGCTTTAGGAACTTAGGAATTATGAAAAGACCCTTTCTAAATTCGTAGGAAAATACTGCCAGGTGGTCCTAACGGACGACCTGACGGATCGTGGTCCAAGGCAACGACTCATCGCCTAGCTCGTTAGATACACTGCGTGTCAAATCTCCTGGGCTCATAACGGGTCACATGATTTGTCAGGGGTGACCATAACTCGTAGTCACCAATCACTAACTACACTACCTCAAATCTCGGAATTAATCATCTGGCTGGTAACTTGGAACCCAACGAATTGTGGTGTCTGACCATGACTCGTTGTCACCACCCGTGAACTACACTAGTTACTCCCTTTTCTTTTCCTCCTCCTTCACCCCACGGCTGACCTAATGACTCGTGGTGTCTGACCACGAGTCATTCCTATGCCCGTGGGGACCCTTTTCTCCTAACTTTTCAATTCCTCACTGATCTTCCCCACGAGTCACCTGACGACTCGTGGACTATCCTCACGAGTTATCCATGACCCGTTCTATGGCTGCAACATTAGTTTTACATTTTTCCCTTTTTAACTCCCGGGTCCGATCTTTGAGCTCCTGGGGTATAACACCTAGCTGGGCACGTACACCTCTGGTAGCAGCCAGCAACATATATTCAAGAAAACAATCAGCTATATCTCGGCTCAAAACATACATAGCCTTAGGCCGACAAGGACGCAATATAAACCTTCGCAATGTCATGCCCCACCTTGGGAGGCATGATTGGCACCTGATTCCATATTAAGATCTGAGATGACTTCGCTGGGCTTACGCACTCCTGGTGCTTACCCGCGATTCAAATCAAGAAAACAATGAGCTATATCTTGGCTGTAAACACAGCCTTAGGCAGACAAGGCCACATAGCCACCTGTAAAAAAAAACAACTAACCAACCACAAGGCAGTAAGGGGATCCTATACGGGCCGACAAGATCACCACACTATCTAGTTATAAATAATGAAAATAGGCAGTCACAAACGTGCTATAACCGATAGGGCTGCTAACTAATAGCTAAACTAGGCCTCCCACGGCTGACAATAACAACCATCAACTGAGAAACTATAGTCTGCAAGCCTCTCAGAGTGGAATAATGGTTGGGACAGGGTCCCGACCTACCCAATAGTTGTACAACAAAAGAACAAACCTTCTCTAACTATCAACTCCAAAGAAAAGGAGCTGACGAGACTGTGAACTCTGGCTGGAGACCATGAAGGTCCTGAACCACATCTATCTACACCTGCAGGAAAGTAATGCAGCACCTCAAAGATGGGCATTAGTACAATATGTACTGAATTTGTAAGGAAGTAATGAAAATGACTGAATAATACTGATAATATAACTGAAAACGATCAATAGAAAGGATAAGAGGTATAAACTGAATAGCCTCACAACCTGCTGTAGAACTAACAAAAAGTAATGTAAACAAGAACCTTACCTGGCCCCTATTATCCTAGAAGGTACAACCATTACAGAATAACCCGCCCGGGACCCCCATGAGCCCTGGCGAGCACACTCCTATCTATATACCTCTAGCATGATCAATATGAGTCATCGGGTAACTATAGCAGACCTACCTGGCCTCTAGGTCTGAAACTAAGCCTGTTGGGCTCCTGTAGCTGTGTCTGAGCCTGGTGGACTCTTGTAACTGCACTCTGGGCACACAAGGCTCGACGGAGGGTCAGTGATGCCGATGCAACATAAAAGAAGAAGCCCATTTGTGGATGGACTATAATATGGCCCTTGGGCCTGAATTTTGCCCCTTGGGACAACATATAGCTCCTTGGAGCGATCCGTATAGCCCCATAGGTGATGACACAGCTAGTAACCCTGAGGTTGGTCGACAGAAGGCTATTTAGGGTAGGGTCAGTCCTAACATAAATAGAAAGCACTAATCTCAAACTACGGTAACAGCTAATCACAGTATACATGCTTATGACTTTCTTATGAAGATATAGGTTGTATTGCTATACGACAGGAATAACTTGCTGAAGGAATTAGCCTTAACATACCTCAAATGCCGATTCTCGCTTAACTGATTAGCTTCAACCTGTAACCGGTGATTCCACTCAACTACAGTCCTTACACTGAGAGAACAGGGATATTTTCAATACAAAATTCAGCAAACAACGATATCTTTCGATAATAATAATAACTATAATTCAACTTTGTTTAACTCAGCCAAAAACCCATAATTTCTTGAGAGTTCAGAAGGGGGAAGTGCTTTCCTATGGCCTTTTAGAACTCAATATGGAGTAATTCCAATAACCTTTACTCGACGGGGTTCCGGTATACCAAGTAAATTTTCAAGAAATAACTCCACAGAGATGCTTCCCGTAGGCCTAGAACTTGTTATCCAAGACGAATTTGTGTTTGGGCGGAGTTTGACGGCATAATTTGATGAAAATTAATCAAAACCCACATTGCTCTCTTTTTTAGGATGAGAGAATGTTGAGAAGTGATTTTAAATTAACAAGGAGGGCTTATATAGTAATAGGGCGGTGGGAGGGGGGAGCATGTCACACTGGCCATCGCGCCAAGGGGCATGCCGCGCCACACTGCCCAGTGCGTTGGGTGGCTGCCGCGCTGTGCTGCCCATCAAACAAGTAGGACTGGCGTGTCATGCTGCCCATCGCGTAGGCAAGGCTGGCGCTTCCCACAGGCCTTCACGGTATAGCCTCGCCCGACCCTATTAATCCACTCGACGATGTCCTTGCTCGTCCTGAATTCGAGGCTCCTCCTGCACACGTCAATCTCTCATTGCTCACCACAAGCCCACGCGCATGCACACTAGTCGCTAACATCTTACAGGGTGTAATATCATCCCCCCTAAGGAATATTCGTCCTTGAATGTCATCTTTAGGCTTAAAAGGCTCAACTCTTTTAACTAATGCTAGAAAAATTTTGATAGAGTCTCCTCTATATTATGGACTATCAGGATCCTAAAACGCAGAAAATTCCAACACAGGCGTCTCACAGGATGCTATAAACAACTACTCCACCATATAAAGGTAACCAACTAATAGTACTAATAATATAAGTGGTAAAAATAACAACTGAACAACAACCTCACCTGAACTGCATAATCCGAGTCAATCCTAGAATAAGTGAGGATATCTAGACTTCATGTAGTCCTCAGATTCCCAAGTCATCTCTTCTTTATTTATGTTCCTCCACAGACGTTCAATGGAGGCTACATCTTTAATACTTAACCTATGAACCTACCGATCTAGTATAGCAACTGGAACAACTCGAGATGGGTCCCTTATGCACTTTCGCAACATTGACACGTGGTAGACTGGGTGAATAATTCTACTCTGGAGGTAATTCTAGCTCATATGCCACTCGGCATATCCTTCAAAGGATCCGATACGGGCCAATGAACGTAGGGCTAAGCTTGCCCTTCTTGCCAAATCTCATCACACCCTTCATCGGTGAAACTTTGAGGAATACCCAATCATCAACATTGAATTCCAAGTCTCTATGCCGCATATCGACATAGGACTTCTGACAACTCTAGGCTATTATCAAGCGCTCTCTAATGATTTTTTACTTTCTCTTCTGACTGGTGGATCATATCAGGTCCAATTAACCCTAAATCCCCTACTTCGAACAATCCGATGGGGACCTATATTTATGCCCATATAAGGCCTTATAAGGGGCCATTTGGATTGCAGAATGATAGCTGTTATTGTATGCAAATTCGATAAGGGGTAGATGCTCGTCCCAACTTCCTTTAAAGTCTAGAGCACACGCTTGTAATATATCCTTTAGCATCTGAATGGTGCACTCTTCCTGACCATCTGTCTGAGGATGGAATGCTGTATCAGGTTAACCTGTGTCCCCAAGCTTCTCTGAAATGACTACCAAAATATAGTGGTGAATTGTGCCCCTCTGCTAGAAATAATCAATGAGGGAACACCATATAGTTGAACTATCTCATTGATATAAAACTCAATAGTCTTCAGTGGAGAAAGTAGTCCTGATTGGCAAAAAATGGGATGATTTCGTCAGTTTGTCGACAATGTCCTAAATAAAATCGAATTTATGCCTGGTGCGAGGAAACCCTGTCACAAAGTCCATATTGATTGCTTCCTATTTCCACATAGGCACTGCTATGTCCTGAGTCAATCCACCAGGTTTCTGATGTTCAGTCTTTACCTACTGGCAATTAGGACACTGTGCTACAAATTCAGCCACACCCTTTTTCATTCAAGGCCACCAGTATATCTCCTTTATGTCATGGTACATGTTCATCAGGACTGGATGAAGAGAGTAACAAGAATAATGTATCTCTGGCATAATCTGCTGGCGGAGCCTGCTATATCTTGAATGTAGAGGCAACCTCTAAATCTCAAGACTCCATCTTCCATTAACTCGAAGGCCGTTAATTCACCTCGCTGAACCTTATCTCTGAGCTATGCCAGGTTAGGGTCCTCATACTGCCGTTCCTTTACTTCTACAACAAGGAATGATACTGTTGTATTTTGAATCACATCTCCATTATCCTCTAAATCTACTACCCAAATTGCTAAATTTTCTATTCGGTGCAGTTCTTGAGCCATTTCCCACTATTCTGTCCTCAGATGTGCTAAGCTTCCCATAGATCTATGGCAAAGGGCATCCGCTACAATATTAGCCTTCTCTGAGTGATATAAAATGTTCACGTCATAGTCTTTTAGCAATTCTAACCAAAGACGCTGCTGCAAATTCAACGCTTTCTACGTGAAGATGTACTGGAGGCTCTTATGATCAGTAAAAATATCCACATGCACACCATACAAGTAATGCCTCAATATTTTCAAGGCGTGAACCACTGCAGCTAACTCCAGATCATGGGTGGGATAGTTCTTTTCATGCTTCCTTGGCTGCCTTGAAGCATAATCAATTACCTTACCGTGTTGCAATAGAAGCACCCTAGCCCAACTCCTGAAGCGTCACTGTATACAGCATAACCCTCTGAACCTTTCAGCAAGGCTAACATTGGTGCCGATGTCAATCTGTTTTTCAACTCCTAGAAACCTCACTCACGGGCCTCGACCCAATGGAACTTTGCTTCTTTCTGAGTCAATTTGGTCAAAGTCGTTGATAGGGTAGAAAATCCTTCCACAAACCTTCTGTAATACCAGGCTAATCCCAGGAAACTGCGAACCTCAGTTGGAGTTGTAGGTCTAGGCCATGTATTTACTGCCTCAATTTTCTGTGAATCAACATGAATACCAGCATCTGACACAATATGACCTAAGAAAGCTACGAAATTTAGCCAAAACTCACACTTAGAAAATTTCGCATATAAAGAATGATCCCTGAGGATCTGGAGTACTGCCTACAAATGATCTCTATGTTCTGCTTTTAAACGGGAATACACCCAGAATGTCATCGATGAACACTATCACAAACAAATCTAAATATGGCCTGAAGATGTTGTTCATCAGATCCATAAACACTGCTGGGGCATTCGTCAACTGGAAGGACATAACTAAAAATTTAAAATGACTATACCTGGTCCTGAAAGCTATCTTTGGGATATCTTTCTCCCAAACTCGCACTTGATGGTACCTGGACCTTAAATCAAGTTTGGAGAAATATTTCACCCCCTGTAACTGATCAAACAAATTAGCTATCCTTGGTAGGGGGTATTTATTCTTAATAGTAACCTTATTCAACTACTGATAATCTATACACATGTGTAGGGAGCCATCTTTCTTTCTTACAAACAAAACTGGCACACCCCACAGTGAAGTACTCGGCCTGATAAAGCCCTTATATAACAAGGCTTTCAACTATTCTTTCAATTCTTTCAATTAAGAAGGAGCCATTCGATACTGAGGGATGGATATAGGCCGAGTACCTGGTAGCAAGTCGATAGAGAAATCGATTTTTCGTTCTGGGGGATATCAGGAAGTTCGTATGGAAACACATCTAAAAACTCATTAACCACTGGGATGGACAGAAGAGTCAGGGATTCTTCTTGCATATTTCAATCCCTAACAATATGGTAAATACAACCCTTTGTTGTCAACCTTTTCCGCCCGAAGATAGGATATGAACCTACCTTTTGGCATAGTTGCATTATCTTTCCACTCTCGCACTACCTCCCCTAGAAAGTGAAATCGGACAGTCTTGGTCCAACACACTCCATATTGGCATAACATGGCTCTAGCCAATCCATACCCATAATTGCATCAAAATCAATCATTTCTAGCTCCACTAAATCTGCCAAAGTCTAGCGACCGACAATCTCTACTGTTTGACCCTGGTAAATCATTTTAGCAACAAAAGAATCACCGATAGGTGTAGACACCAAGAAGGGTCGTTGAAGCAATTACGGTGTTATACCAAACTTTCGGGCCACTAGTGGAATAACATAGGACAAAGTGGAACCCAAGTCTATCAAAGCATAAACTGAGTGAGAGCAAATCCAGCATACCTGTCACAACATCTGGAGACGATTATGACTCCTGTCCCCCTAGTAATCTTAAGTGCGATCCGGACCACTGCCCAAACTAGATGCCCCTGATCTACCTCGGCCTCTATCGGCTGGCTGAGGGCCTGGGCCCTACTGAAGCTGCTGGGGCATGTGACCCTACTGAAGATCTGTCTTGCCGGTCCCCATCACCCCGACCTTTAGCTAGACAATCCCTCATCATATGACCCTCTTGTCCACAGGTATAACAAGTAGTAGAACCATACCTGCACATCCCAAAATGACGTCAGATGCAAATAGTACAACGTGGCATAGTGGACTCGCTCTGATTTGATCCCCTCTGCTGCTGGGAGCCTGATGACCGTGAGCTCTTGCGGGGTCCTGATTGCCCCTGACCATCTGGTCTACCACCCTGCTGTTGTGGAGGTGGGGGTCTAGGTGGCCTACCTAATATTCACGGCCTAGGTCTGCCATGGAATTCTGCCTGCATGTGACTGGGCCTGGCCTTCCGGCGCTGTACTTGATTTGTCCTTTCTACTTCCGCTGTCGCTGCTTAATCCCTTCAATATTATGAGTGAAAGCCTGAATGCGAGTAATGTCCATGTCCTTCCGTAAAGTAGTTGTGACACAAGTTTCCACGTACTCTAGGAGCAGCTCCATAATAAATGATGTACTCTGGCTGACATGGTATCTACAAAGGCTGGCGCATATTTGGCCAAGGTGTCAAACCTCATTATATATCCCCGAACACTCATTGAGCCCTGTTCTGGGTGAAAAACTGATCCACTCGAGCCTGTTGGATTTCTCGTGGAAAGTAATGATCTATGAAGGCCTCTGAAATACTGGACCAAGTCGGAGGGGGAACATCTCTGCCTCGGTACCTTTCCCAACTCTCGTACCACAACACCGCTATGTCCCGTAATTGAAATACTGCTAAATCAACCGACTCTGCGGGCTTGGCATACATCACCCTAAAGATCCGCTGTAACTAGTCCAAAAAGTCCGGAGAGCCCTCTTTGCTATCTGTCCCTGTGAACTGCGGGGGACTCAGGCCAAGGAACTCTCGGACCCTCTAACTTCCAGGTCCTCCCATAGATTCAACCACAACTGGTACCACCAGCTGGTGTTGAGTGTCCATCATCTGAGCCAACATATAGACAGTGTTCCTAACCTCCTGGTCTGATGGTATAGGTGTAGGGACCGCTGGGGGTGGTGCTGACATGCTTGCTGCCCTAGGGGACTCCTGGCATGGTGGAGACTGCTGCGGAGACCGGGATGAAGTCTCCCTAACGCCCTCAAATCGGGCCGATTCTTATCGAGGCACCCTGCTAGTGTCTTCTCCTGCTGCAACATCTAGCTCCCGACTAGTCATGGTCTATCGTGCATTAGAAATTTCCTATGAAAATAAGCAGAATAATGTAAGCCTAGGGATTTACACTATACAACATAGCTTTATAGCATGACTGAAGAAGAAAGGAGGGTGACCACACAATTATGCCCCGTAGCCTCCTGCCTATAAAATGTTGTGCACAACACATCCATAGATAAGACTCAACAAGACACGGCTTGCAGAATCCTTAGGAAACGACCTACTCTGATACCAAGTTTGTCATGCCCCACCTTGGAGGCATGACTGGAAATTGATGCCATACTGAGATCTGAGCTGACTTGGCTGGGCTTACACACTCCTAGTGCTTACCCGCGATACAAATCAAGAAAACAACAAGCTATATCTTGGCTGTAAGCACAACCTTAGGCCGACAAGACCGCATAGCCACCTTTAGAAGAAAACAACTAACCAGCCACAAGGCAATAAGGCGATCCTATACGGGCCGACAAGACCTCTATGCTGGCTAGTTATAATAGAATGAAAACAGGCCGTCAAAAATGTGCTATAGGAAACAAGGCTGCTAACTAATAGCTAAACTAGGCCCCACGCGGCCGACAAAAACAACCATTAATTGAGAAATTGTAGTCTACAGGCCTCTAAGAGTGGAATAATGGTCGGGACAGGACCCCGACCTACCCAAAAGCTGTACAACAAAAGAACAAACCTTCTCTAACTATTAACTCCGGAGAAAAGGAGCTGACAGGACTGCAGACTCTGGCTGGTGACTGGGAAGGTCCAGAACCGCGTCTGTCCATACCTGCAGACAAGTAATGGAGTATGTACCGAATATGTAAGGCAATAATGAAAATGACTGAATGTTACTGATAATAGAATTGAAAACGATCAATAGAAAGCATAAGAGGTATAACTTGAATAGCCTCACAACTTGCTGTACAACTAACAATAAGTAATGCAAAAAAGAACCTTACCTAGCCCCTATAAGCCTAGAAGGTACAACCAGCATAGAATAACCCGCCCGGGCCCCCCATAAGCCGTGGCAAGCACACTCCAATCTATATACCCCTAGCATGATAATATGAGTCAACGGGTAACTATAGACAACCTATCTGGCTTCTGGGTCTGCAACTGAGCCCGCTGGGCTCTTGTAGCTATGTCTGAGCCTAGTGGGCTCCTGTAACTGCACCCTAGGCACACAAGGCTCGACGGAGGGTTAGTGATGCCGATACGACATAAAAGTAAAAGCCCATTTGTGGATGGACTATAATATGGCCCTTGGGCCTTAATAATGTCCCTTGGGCCAATATATAGCTCCTTGGAGCTATCTATATAGCCCCGTAGGCGATGACACAACTATTAACCCTGAGAGTTGGTCGATGAAAGGCTATATAGGGTAGGGTCAGTCCTAACCTAAATAGAAAGCGCTAATCTCAAACTATGGTAACAACTAATCACAACATACATGCTTCCGACTTTCTTACAAAGATATAGGTCGTATTACTATTCGACAGGAATATCTAGTCGAAAGAATTAGCCTTAACTACCTCGAATGCCGATTCTCGTTTAACTGATTAGTTTCAACCTGTAACCAGCAATTTCCACTCAAGTGCAGCCCTTACACTAAGAGAATAAGACTATTTTCAATAATAAATTTGGAAAACAATGATATCTTTTGATAATAATGATAGCTATAATTCAACCCTATTTAGCTCGGCCGAAAACCCATAATTTCTTGAGAGTTGAGAAGGGGGAAGTGCTTACCTATTGCCTGTGGCCATTTAAAACTTAATTTGGAGTAATTTCGACAAGCTTTACTCGGCGGAGTTCTAGTATACCAATCAAATTTTCAATAAATAACTTTGTAGAGATGCTTCTCGTAGGCCTAGAACTTGTTATCCAAAATGAATTTGCGTTTGGGGAGAGTTCAACGGCGTAATTTGATGAAAATTTATCAAAACCCACGTTGCTCTCTCTTTTAGGTCGAGAGAATGGTGATAAGTGAGTTAAAATTAACAAGGAGGGCCTTATATAATAATAGGGCAGTGGCAGGAGGGAGCCTCGCACTGGCCATCGCGCCAAATGGCATGCCGCGCCGCGCTGCCCAGTGTGCTGATTGGCTGCCGTGCCGCGTTGCCCATCTTGCAGGCAGGGCTGGTGCCCTGTGCTGCCCATCGTGCAGGCAGGGCTGGCGTATCATGTAGGACCTCATGGTATAGACTCACCCGGCCCTGCTAATACACTCAATAATGTCCTTGCTGGTCCTGCCTCCGAGGCTACTCCCACACGCGTCAAGTTCTCATTGCTCACCACAAGTTAACGCACACGCACACTAGCTGCTAACATCTTACAGGGTGTAACACGTAAAAATATCTAACCCAACAGTTGCAGTATATGTCATTCTATGCTGGCTGACAAGAGCACCATGCTGTTAACAAATAACATAACTAGGCCTCACGTGACCAACACACATATCATAACATATATAGGCCCCACACGGCCATAACGCACAACTAACTATGAACTGTGGTCTGCAAGCCTCTAAGAGTGAGATATTGGTTAGGATAGGGCCCCACCCTACGCAAAAAGTATATATCAAAACATAAGCAAACTCTAATATCTAGCAACTCATGAGGAAAGGAGTTGGCCAATCTGTCGACTCTAAACAACCACTAAGGAGGTCTCGAGACTTGTCTATCTGAACCCGCAGGCAAGTATGTAGCGCCCCACATGTGGGCGTCAGTACAGTATATACCGAATATGTAAGGCAGAAAAATGATAACTGAATAAAAGCTGATAAGGAACTGAAATAATCAATGATGAGGGCCAGAAGTTAACCTAAATGATTTCACAATCATAAACTGTATCTAGCAAGCAAATATACAAACAAGAATCTAACCTAGTCCTCATAAGCTGGGAAGGTACAAGAAGCACAGAAATAACCTACCTGGACTCCTATAAGCCTGGTAAGTGCAAGCAATCTATATACTCCTCCAATCCGTATCACTACAAACTCATATGCAAACTATAACTAAGGTATAACCAATCTCTGAAACTGTGATCGAGACTTCTAGGATCCTATGATTATGTCCCCATCTGGGCTCCTATAACTGTATCTGAGCCTTTGGGCTCCTGTAACTACACCCTGAGCATACAAGGCTCTACTAAGGGTCAATGATGCCAACTCAGGCATGGGGAAGCTGGTAAGAGCACCAGACTTCAAATGGCTCTGCAGGCCTCAGTATAGTCGCTCGTGACTTCTTATTGCTATGTGAGAATAATATATCCCCATAGGCACTTCATGATTATATCTCATTCCTTGAGCATCCTATATAAAATCTGACAGGCCTAATGTATGTACTACACATCGCTCAGTAAGCGTACCTAGCCCCTCAAATCTAAGACAACCGTTACTCACCCCTAAAACATTCTATGTAGCAGCCAACAAGCACATTCCAAGTGCCCACAACTGACTAGGTGGCCATGGCAGCAATTATAAAATCAGTCATCTTAGAACGAAAAGGGCGAGGTCCGAGGTGACCTAGGCGATAATCTGAAGGTCACACTAGTACAATGGGTTCATAAGAGAACAACAAAGGCATAGACGACCATCTATATGGTTCCCTCCCTGAATGATTACAGGGCTGGTACTAACTAGATATAATTCTAAGCAGTCAGCCACCATATCCCACCGACAGCTACTACAACTCTTAACCTGAAGGTAATGCTATGATGCTAAGGTTTTAGTCCCCTAGGCGTCAACCTGGTCTATCCAAATAGCATATAGTTCCTGTGAGCAATCTATAGCCCCGTAGGCAGGTATATTTGGACTTTATCCCTTCTAGATAACCTGTACGTGGGCATCTGTATGAGTAGCCAAAGACACTGGCCTCACGTCTAATTGTTGATAAGGTTCCTACTTAGGGTATCATATGGTCTATCCAATTAAAACAACTAGCGTGGTTTCCTGGGCGACCTATACGGCAAGCTATAAGTCGTGTGAGGCCATACGGTCACTAGCAATAGGTAATTCACCTAGCAAGCTACCACCCTGTTCATTAGGCAACCCTAGTGCCACTGACTCGAAGGTAAGGCCACTCTATCACGATTCTAATTATGTAGGTGTTAAGACACGCTAATGGCCTGTAGGTGAGCTTCATGGTATATATAGGCGTCAAACAGAAAGTTATATTGCCAAGCTGCGCCCTATGCTGTCCAACCTAACAAAGTACATTCAAAAGCTAACTACAACCCTCTAAGGCCTTGGTACGGCAGCAGGATGTCATTAACCCCTCTAGAAAATAAATAAGTGAATAGGGAAATCTTTATGATGCTTCTAGCGATAGTCAAATTGAATATACTCTTTCCGATAAGGGATACTAGGTTATGACCTCAATTCATCTTATAGCAACTAACCACAACATGTATAATCATAAGCTACTATAAAGGTACAAGTCATATCAACTGTACGACGAGAATTCTTGCCAAAAGAAATTAGCCTTAACATACATCAATAGCTGAATTCTTCTCAATTAATCCTGCTTTGATCAAGAACTCATAATCTCTCCGTATTTTAGCTTTTACATCAAGGGAATAGGGCCTTTATAGTTCAAGAATTAGGCCAGTAGACATAAGCCATAAAACATAACAACCATGTGTCAAACCGAATCCAATTCGGAGAAACCTTACGAATTCTTATAAATTAGAAAGGTATAAATACTTTCTTAACAATTGTAGACACATTAGACTAAATAGGAATGATTTCTACGATGTCTACTCCATAGGGCTCCGACAATCCGAGTTGGTTTCAAGGATTCAACTCCATATATATATATATTCTTCCTAGGCCCAGGAATCATTATCAAGAAGAATTTTCTATCAAATGTGATTTGATACCGTAATTTGACTTAAATTTGAAGAAAACCTCGTGATAGTAGTTGCTCAAGTCATAACTTTCAATTGGGAAATATCTAAAATGAAACCTCATCTCCTAACTTAAAATAAATATAGTGGGAGGCGGCGGCAGGGGGTTCCGCAATGCGACCCCTCTCGTGCAGAGGTGGATGTGTGATGCGCCGCCCCTTGCACCAATCCTTCCTGCACACCGCGCCGTTCTGTGTGCGAGCTTCTGTTGCTCGACATCCGAGCCGATTCTTTTCGGGCAACTTTAATTCCTTACTATTTACCTTCCGGGCAAGATAAGTATAGAAATTTAGCTCGAGGAATTTATATTCTCACTAAGCCTGTCGGCACTAACTCACAGGGCGTTTCACATTTACCCAACGATTGTGAATGCAATGTTAACTCATACACAACCAATTTCATCAAAACACCAAGAATTATAATACAACCAAGACACAATTATGCATTAGACCACATACACACTGAACACACATTAAATAGACCTGTCATAATAATTTTATCTCATCAAATATCTGTACACATGTCTATGTCATACATGCCACTGAACTCTATCACACAGCCGTATGCATATCATAACATTCATGTACTGATATCTGTCTCATAGCCGTATGTATATCATGACATATCTGTACTAATCTTTGTAACAATCATATCATCTGTGATATGCTGAGCACACGCCTCCGTCACATTACTGTACGCACATGCCAAAGGGTCTTATGTTTGCTGTTTCGGTCATGACCTGTAGGGGACTCTAAAAATTCATGTATTGTACACCAACTGTATGAACACCGTATCATACCTGTCTATGTACTCTTACCTGTACACCCAACTGTATGAACATCATATCATATTGCCCGCCCAAATACTCACCTCGAGTATGAGCTACTTATATCCAAGTACTCATACACACACTAATATGCTCATTCGGATACTCACCTCAGGCACGAGCCTCTCATCTCAGGAGAAGAACTTATTATCCAACTTTCATCAATATATGCAATATGCTTATCAATCAGTCATCTCATATGACAATGCAGGGTGATATGTCAACCAACATTCATCAGCATAACTTATTACGCATTTCATTCAGTCTACTCATAGGACATTTCAGAAAGATATATAAATCAACAATCATTAGTATAATTCAACATGATATTAATTTAATAAACACATATGACCACTCATAAGTACACATTGATTATTACAATTGCACTTAATTTTCACAAAAACACCACAGTTTTTCATCTCGGGGTTCAATCATGGAATGAAACTAAATCATCATGTCACAATTCGAGTCTACACCCTGGATGCGACACGATACTTGGTGCAACAAGTGACCCCAAGCCAACCCATAGTTTAACATCACACCGGTATACTGAATTAAACATTGCGGAAGCTATGAAAACGTAACTAAATAAAGTGATTTCTAAAAACAATAAATGTCTAATATGATACTGAAATTTAGGACCGAATACAAAAACATACTGAACCTCTCTATGTTTGAAAGCCATATAAGAACTAATGAGTTGCTCGGACAAGCATCTAGCTAACTCTAAAGTCTAACTCAAAAGAAAACTAAACTGAAAAGATACTCTCTTCCTTGGAAGATAAGAACTTATCAAATGTACTGCTGCTGAAGTCTTCGGACGGGAACTACTGTTGATGCTGTGATTGAGAACCTGCACCTGTATCATAATACGATACAACATGAAAATATGCATCAGTACTTTGAATGTACTAAGTATGCGAGATATAAGTAAAAATAGTAGAAATACCCAACTAAACTGATAAATACTAAATATAACTATAACAATGTAACACAGGTACTGACTAAGGATCATAACTATATACTACAATCTAAATAACTAAGCTAAATTGAAATTGAAACTGAAGCTATACTGATAAGTGGGAGAGTTTATTGACCGACATATAACCACATGAGCTAAATGATCATGAGCAGATTTATATGCCCAAGTGATACTCAAACGTATCATTTTCGCCTTGTTTACTGTGCAATGTGTATACATTTTCATGTAATTGGTAATAAAATGTGAATTTATACTAACCAACATGATTAGCATTGTTTTGTAGGTAAAAGGTGATTTTGAGGAGCTAAAATGCATGTTGGAACAATATCGGAGTTGGACTTGGATTCGAGCACGATAAAGGCATTGGACTGCACAATATAAAGGGGCTCCGCGATGGAGCCGTGTCACGCTACCATCGCGGAGGCATTCTTCCTAGAGGATGAATAATTTTTCAATATCCAGTGGAGCCTCGCAACAGCTCCGTGGCACGGAGGCAAGCCTCCGCGTTGCATGCCGTGCCACGTTGAAGCTTTATTCCCGAACCCTAAATTTCCAGAGAGGGTCCGCGTCCACGCCGTGTCACGGAGGCAGTGCTCCGCGTTACCCTCCATGAAATGTTGCTTGTTATTCCGGGAAAAATTCCCATTAGTATAAATAGAACACTTAGGCTTATTTTTAATTAATTCAGACTTGGTGGAGCAAGAACGTGGGTTACAGGCAGTTGAGGGACGAAAAAGCTCAGGGTTTTTCTCTCTTTCTTTCTTCTTTCAATCAATTGTTCATATGATTAATACTTGTTTTAGGATGATTAATCCACAAATGAGTGGCTAATTCTCTTCCTTGCTGAGGTTATGAACAATGGTGATGAATTTTGACTATTGAATTATATGGTTTTTCATCTTCTTCTTCCATGTTGTTCTATTAATTCTTGTTTTTACTGCATTGGTGTGTGGCCGACATTAATGTACATCTAAAAAGTCCGATTTCACTCGAGAGAGCACGAAATTGGAAAGTTGTGAATTAATAGGGTATTGTTCTTAACTTGATTTGGGAAAATTGAGTTTTGATGTGCTTTCCTGATAGAAATATACTTGAAAGCCGTATTAGTCAATTTAGGAACCGGAATTGTATTGCTAGGTCATAAATTGCATTTGATCACAGAAATGTAGACGGATGGTTTATGATTCTTAAGTGAGATTAAATATGAGAGTTTTAATCTCTAGGCTAATGTTCTTGGCTAGCAACAGGAAGAGAAGATTAACCAAATTATGATTATAATCAAGTTCATTACTTGTTCTTAACCTTGGCATTCTCATATCCATAGTTTCAATTCAAAGTAGATATTTGTTAATAGTTTTAGTATATAAATTATAACCAAATTATTTGACTTTGGTTTACTTTGTTGTTAGCATATATAGAAGTAAGATAGAATATAGTATACTTGAGCAATTTTTACTTATCCAGAGTCTCCTTGGTTCGATACTTGGATTACTCAAGCCACTTACTACTTGTTTGACCACGTGCACTTGCGTGTCGGTTTTTAACCCCTAACAAACGCACCGAACAAGTTTTTGGCGCTGCTGCCGGGGAGACTAGGCAATTGGTGAAATTGTGTTAAGTGTAAATTTACTGTATTTTTATTTTATTTTCTTAAGTGTTGACAACTTGGTCTTAGCCTGTATTTTGCAGACTTGATTTCTGTGAACACTGGCAAAGGACAAGGAGCTGGTGGAATCTTATATAGAGCCTGAACGTGAATTTCATAGTAAACACAGAGAAGCTCTACAAAAGAAGCTGCAGTTGCTCAAACAGACTATTATGGAGCAACAAAATCCACCAGTTGTGAGGGCAGTGTTAGTGCCCGAAGAAGCAACAACAAGGCCGGTTCGCGAGGTGGCAATCCCACATGCCAACAATGTACATTCAAGTATCTGCAAACCAGAGCCTGGAGGGAGATTTGAACTCAAGCAGAATATGGTGCAACTATTGCACACAAGCGGGCAATTTACCGGTCTCCCTCATGAAGACCCACAACAACATCTCCAAAACTTTTTGGAGATAAGTGACACTTATATACCCGCTGGAGTGTCATCTGATTATGATCGGCTCACACTATTTCCGTTCTTATTACTTGGTGAAGCCAAGAGGTGGTTAAAAGCTGAGCCACCAAATTCTATCTCAACGTGGGATGATCTAGCACGGAAGTTTTTGATAAGATTTGTTCCCTCTGGTAAAACAGCCAGACTTAGAAGTCAAATTCTAAGTTTCAAACAGAGGGAGGGAGAAAATTTATATCAAGCCTGGGAAAGATTTAAATCCATGTTGCGGGATTGTCCTCATCATCATCAGTCCAATGAGGTGTTGGTACACACATTTATTGAGGGTTTGGAACCCCATACTAAAATTTTGTTAGACTCAGCAGCTGGAGGGCAAGCGCTGGAAAAGACTTATGAGGAGCTGTACACTTTGCTCAACCGGATTTCACAGGGCAATCCAGAATGGAATGCTGATTCATCCCGAGGTGGAGCAAGGAAAGCAGCAGGAGTGCTTGAAGTGGATGGATTTACAGCTATCGCTGCACAGATAGCTGCCTTATAGAATCAGTTGAACAACCACTTCAGCAACATAAATTTGAACCAGCCTTCAGCTTCAGTCAATGCGGTCCAGCAAATGTGGTGTGAAGTGTGTGGAAGCAGTGAGCACTTAGCTGAGTGCTGTGGAGCAAATCCCGATTCTGTTAACTTTGTGGGCAATGCACAAAGAAATCAGCAGCAGTTTGGTAGTGGCTACAACTCAAATTGGAGGAACCATCCAAATTTTTCATGGGGTAGCAACAACCAACAAGGCCAAAGTTCGGGTCAGGGTATGCAAAGGAATCAAGGAGGGCAACAGAACTACCAATCTCAATTCAGAAATCACAATGCCCCTCCTCCACCACCATCACCTAGCATTGAGGAAATGTTCAAGACCATGATCGCTAATCAGGCGCAATTGCAGGCTGACTATGTTAAATTGGCAGCCGAAGTGAAAAATAATCAATTAGCAACCAAGGCTCTTGAGTATCAATTTGGGCAATTTGCTAGTGCCCAAAACACAAGGCCCAGAGGAGGACTGCCTAGCGACGCGGATCCTAATCCGAAGCAGGTAAATGCAGTGACCACAAGGAGTGGTTTGCAGCTGAAGGAGGTGGAACCAGAAAGACCACCTCAAAAGTCAGGAGCAGCAGATGTTGAGGGAGAGCAAACTTCGGATAGGGGGAAGACCAAAGAAGCAGAATCAGAAAGACCTCCACCCCCGTTCCCTCAACGACTCAAGAAACACAAGGAGGAGGCGTGTGTCAAGAAATTTATGGAGGTGCTTAAACAGGTACATGTTAATTTACCTCTTGTTGATGTCTTGCAGGGAGTGCCAAAATATGCCAAATATATTAAAGACATCGTGGCCAACAAAAGTCGTCTGACTGAGTATGCCACGGTAGCTTTGACGGAGGAATGCACTTCCCGGATCCAAAACAGACTGCCCACGAAGCTAAAAGACCCTGGAAGTTTTACTATCCAGCTTACTATTGGGCAGAGTATCCGAGCTCGTGGATTGTGTGACTTGGGGGCGAGCATAAATCTGATGCCATCTTCGGTATTCAGAAAGTTAGGTCTAGGGAGTCCTAGACCTACAACCGTAATCTTGCAGTTGGCAGACAGATCCTTAGCTAGGCCGGATGGCATTGTTGAGGATGTGCTTGTGCAAGTAGGATCCCTCATTTTCCCGGTAGATTTTATTGTTCTGGATTTTGAACCAGACGCGGAAGTCCCATTTATTTTGGGACGACCCTTCTTGGCAACTGGGAAAGCATTAATCGACGTGGCTGCGGGTCAACTGACAATGCGAGCACATGACAAGGTAGAGGTATTTGATGTGTTAAAAGCCATGAAGCTGCCAGCTATAAATGAGGAGCTTTTGGAAATTAATGTTGTTGAGCATGAAGAAATTAGGCAGATTGTTGAATCTCAAGACCTATTGGAAAGAGCATTGACACACTCTGATCATTTTGGGGATAGAGAGGCGTGTGGAATGGTCTAATTGTTGAATGGAGCACATAATCATCTGAGTAGACAGAAATTTCAATCATTGATGAGATCTCTAGAGCCTTTGGCGAAACCATTCATTGAGGAGGCACCGAAGCTGGAGCTGAAAGAATTGCCTCCCCATCTAAAATATATCTTTTTGGGGGAGGGGGAGACGTTACCAGTTATCATCTCTGCAAACTTGACGGAGGCACAGGAAAAGGCAGCATTGGGTGTCCTCAGAAAGAGGAAGAAAGCAATGGGTTGGCAAATGTCTGACATTCAGGGTATCAATCCAGCTTTCTGCACACATAGGATATTCATGGAGACAGGAGCGAAACCAACCGTTCAGCCGCAACGGAGACTTAATCTAGCAATGAAGGATGTGGTAAGGAAAGAAATAATTAAGTGGCTTGATGCAGGTGTGGTCTACCCAATTTCAGACAGTGAGTGTGTCAGCCCCGTTCAATGTGTTCCAAAGAAAGGGGGGATGACTGTAGTCACCAACGAGAAAAATGAGTTGATCCCTACTCGAACCGTTACAGGCTGGCGGATTTGTATGGACTACAGAAAGCTAAACGAAGCCACGAGGAAAGATCATTACCCCATCCCTTTTATTGGTCAAATACTTGATAGGTTGGCAGGATAAGAGTATTATTGCTTTCTTGATGGGTACTCTGGTTATAACCAAATAGCCATAGCTCCGGAGGATCAAGAGAAGACTACTTTCACCTGTCCTTATAGGACATATGCTTTCAGGCGGATGCCGTTTGGGTTATACGACGCACCCGCCACATTCCAGAGATGCATGATGGCTATTTTCCATGACATGGTTGAGGATTTTGTTGAGGTATTTATGGATGATTTTTCTGTTTTTGGTAATTCGTTTGCTACTTGTTTGCATAATCTTGACAGGGTGCTGGCTCGATGTGAAGAATTCAACCTTGTATTAAACTGGGAGAAATGCCACTTCTTAGTGAAGGAGGGGATTGTCCTTGGCCACAAAGTATCTAAAAAGGGGTTGGAACTCGATCGTGCTAAGATCGAGGTTATTGAAAAGTTGCCACCACCAGTGTCAGTGAAGGGTGTGCGCAGTTTTCTTGGGCATGCAGGATTCTACAGACGATTCATCAAAAACTTTTCCAACATTTCTAGACCACTATGCAGACTGCTAGAAAAGAGGTAAAGTTCGAGTTGAATGATGAGTGTGTTACAGCATTCGATAAGTTGAAGCAGAAATTGATAGAAGCACCGATACTTATTTCTCCTGACTGGGAACAACCATTTGAGCTGATGTGTGATGCCAGTGATGTGGCTGTGGGAGCCGTACTGGGACAAAGGAAAAATAGAATTTTCCATTCTATTTATTATGCAAGCAAAACACTGAATACGACCCAAAGCAATTACACAGTCACAGAGAAAGAGATGCTAGCCTTGGTGTTTGCATTTGACAAATTCAGGTCTTATTTGGTGGGTTCGAAAGTTGTGGTGTACACCGATCATGCAGCTATTCGGTACCTATTCAACAAGAAGGATGCTAAGCCCAGATTGATTAGATGGATCTTATTATTGCAGGAGTTCGACCTTGAGATCAGAGACAGAAAGGGGAGCGAGAACCAAGTAGCAGATCACCTATCACGACTGGAAAGTTGGTCGCATCTGATGGAAAGTGATAACATAAATGAAGAATTCCCCGATGAGCAACTCTTGGCAGTTGGAGAAGCTGAAGTTCCCTGGTATGCAGACATAGTCAACTTACTAGTGAGCGAAGTATATCCACCTGAGGCAACAGAACAGCAAAGAAGGACATTGCGGCATGATAGCCGGCACTATGTTTGGGATGAACCATATTTATTCAAACAGGGACCAGATCAGGTAATGAGAAGGTGCATCCCAGAGAGTCAGATTGCAGAAGTGCTGAGGGGCTGCCATTCTTCATTGTATGGAGGACATCACGGAGGCGAGAGAACAGCGCACAACGTTCTACAGTCAGGTTTCTTTTAGCCAACACTATTCAGAGACTCCATGGCGTATGTCAAAATGTGTGATAGATGTCAGCGTACAGGATCCATTGGCAGAAGACAAGAGATGCCTTTGCAGAATATACTGGAAGTTGAGCCCTTTGATGTATAGGGCATTGACTTCATGGGTCCATTCCCACCGTCATTTGGTAATCGTTACATCTTGGTGGCTGTAGATTATGTATCAAAATGGGTGGAAGCAATAGCTTGCCCCAGGAATGACAACAAGGTAGTAACGAAGTTTGTAAAAAAAAACATCCTCACAAGGTTCGGGACACCCCGAGCCATTATCAGCGATGGAGGGGCTCATTTTGTCAATGCAAGTTTCAAGAAATTACTAGCCAAGTATGGGGTGCGCCATAAAGTGGCAACAGCGTACCACCCCCAAACTAGAGGGCAAGTAGAGGTGTCAAATAGAGAAGTGAAGCAGATTCTTCAGAAAACGGTGAATACACAACGAATTGATTGGTCAAGCAAACTCGATGATGCGTTGAGGGCTTACCGAACTGCTTATAAGACACCGATTGGAACCTCACCATACCGATTGGTCTATGGCAAAGCATGTCATCTCCCTGTGGAGTTAGAGCACCGAGCTTTCTGGGCTGTCAGAAAGCTAAATATGGACTCAGAGCTGGCAGGCAAAAAAGAGACTAATGCAGCTCAGTGAACTTGATGAGTTCCGCTGGCATGCCTATGACAGTGCTAAGTACTACAAGGAAAGAACCAAAAGATGGCATGATAAGCATGTGGTGCATCGCATTTTCGAGTCGGGACAGAAAGTTTTGCTCTTCAACTCGAGATTGAAGTTGTTTCCTGGAAAGCTGCGGTCTAAATGGTCGGGACCATTTGAAGTGGTAAGAATGACCCCTCACGGGGCGGTAAAATTGTGGCAAGAAGATCGGAGTGCTACGTTCTTGGTAAATGGGCAGAGATGTAAGCACTATTGGGGGGAGGACAATGATCGTGAGAAATCGTCCATCACCCTAGTGGATAATTGAGCATAAAGGACGTCAAGCCGCGATGGTAAACCAGGCGCTGCACGGGAGGCAACCCGTGAAAAATATTTTTTTCTTTTAATTTCTAAAAGTGTAAATAGATTTTATTTTATTTTTCTTTTTCTTGATTTAGTACAAATTTTTCGTTTTAGTAGTATTTTTTTTCATTTTAGTTAGTGAAACTTATTAATCAATTTTGTTTAGTGAGGTGATTTTCAGGTCAAACGGAGAAAAATGTGCACGAAATCGTGAAGGAAAAGGCGAGGTATGAAAAAATGAATAAAATGCAGAGACAGTGAGATGGGGCGATGGCTCCGTGTCACGGAAGCAGTGCACCGCGATGCACTCCGTGACACGTTGCCCTATAATTTGTGACGGGTCACACCGGGTTGCCGGGTGACCCGCGTGTTTTCTTCATTTTAAACCCCGATTTTACCCCTTTTTCCCTCATTTTCTCACTTCTCCGCGACCAAACACCCAAAATTCCCCCCCATCAACGTGCCATGGTATAAAGTAAAGAAATTATCGAGTTTTCTTCGGTTCTTCAACTACGAGGTATGTTTTCCTATTCTCTCTCAAGTTTTTGTCGATTTCATTCGAATTTAAGCATGGGAGGTGAACTAAATCACCCTAAGTCGAAATTTAGCATGAAAGTGAGTTATTCCTTGATTGATAAATGTTCGGAATGTTGTAACGAGCGTTTGAACTTGTCGATTGCGTGAATGATTCGAATTCGCTTGCGAAATTAAAATTCTAGGGCTTGGTTGTTGAATTCGAAATGGGTAACTTGGTAAATTTGTGTATTATATGCCGGGTTGTATGTATTGAATTGAGATAAGTCATTGTAGAATATTGTTTGAATGTAATAGACGACGAATTCTCGAGGATTTTGGGAAAATGTTGAAAATTGTTCAAATTGGGTTGATTATATAGGTTCATGTATATACAGAATTTTTGTTGTTGTTTTTGTTTTGTTGTTTTTCTTTGCTAAGTGCGATGGTTGAATTGCTAGCGATGGTAGTGATTGGGATTAGCTGTATGAAGTCTGAGTAGTACGCTAAAGTTATACCGTCGAATTTTTCTTTGCGAACACACTAAGCATAAATTGTATAGTTGTTTGTTTTTGGTGTAAATAAAGTTATTCTTGCCGTAGTATCGTAACCGTAGCTAAGGACTAAGTGTGGGGTAAACTTAACTTAACCCGACCTTAGCCAAAGTTAATATTCATTTAACTTGACATTTTGCTTGTTTATTTGTGTTGACAGGTATAATGGCAAGTAGGCAAGATAAGGGTAAAGGTGCATCTACTTCAGGCACCGGGAGAAAATGACTTAGACTGGGCACAGCAGTCCCAGCTGCACCAGCAGTTCCACGCGGCCAACGCCGCCAATACGGAACGAGGTGGGTAACTGATGAAGGGAAGAAGTGGTACACCAAAAACAAGGAAAACAAATACTTCCCCGAGGAGCATATTGCACGGGAACCACTAGCACAGGAGTTCCCCCACATAGTGCAAAGGATCGAGGCAGCTGGGCTCAACTTCATATTTCAGGAGCCCAAGGAATGCAACCTACATCTAGTCCGGGAGTTCTATGCAAATTGGAACCCGGCAATCAGAAGCCACACAATCAAGATCAGAGGGCAGATTGTCACTCTGGAAACCCAGCAATTAAATGCCATCATCGGAGCGCGGGACACAGACGCCCACGTTCTCCGCCAGCTGAACATCACCCCACCATATGCCGATATCAGACGCACACTGTGTGGGACTCGATCCACAGCCAGATGGAGCAGACATAAGGAGAGGGGTTACCACCAGACTTTTTCGTATTCTCAAATGAACAGGGAGGCCAGAATCTGGCTGAAGATAGTCTGTTCGTGCCTAATCCCAGGGGTGCACATGACTGATGTGACCCGAGACCGTGTCTGCCTGGTGTATGCCCTGATGAAAGGGATGGAGATTAATGTTGGGGCGGTCATCATATCCGCCATGAAGAGAGCCCGACTACACCAGGGCCACATGTATGGGTTCGGAGGACTTATCACCACCTTTCTCCGGGGCCTCGACATCGAGGAAGACGCTTTGGATTACATCCCGCAGTTGGAGCGGAGGGTCCTTGACGTGACCAAAACTAAGGCCCCCGACACCACACACCAGCCAGTGCTGACGCTTGGCGAGCGACATGCTCGTGACGACCAGTACATGGCACGGATGTTCGGAATGCAAATGCTCCAGCTTCGGATTGGTGGGAGACCAGCCACGGAGGAGGAGTTATAGCAGCTCGAGATGGATTACCCATTTGGCGAAAACACCAGGGCTTTATGCCGAGTGGGGCCAGCCTTTGTAGAGCCCACTGACGATGATGTCCCCACGGACGAGGAGACACGTCGGGAGGACTCTGATGTGGAGTCCGATGACGACGATGAAGGTGACTCGGACATGGGCGATGAGGCAGCAGCACCTGATGAAGAAGTCGAATATTTTGACTGATCAGGGAGTTCCACCACCCAATTTTGTGATTTTTTTTTTAATTTTTGTGAACACTGGGGACAGTGTTCGATTTAAGTGTGGGGTGGGGAGTAGTTAGGTGCTGGGGCTGGGCTGGTTTGCCTGTATGTTTTTTCTCTGTTTGTTTTGTATGTTTATGTTGCCCTGTGGTTGTGATGTGCAAAGTGCAAACTGCTCTGTATTTGTACATATTTGTGGTAATTAATGTGTGTTGTGAAATGTTGTGGTTGCCAGCTAAATGTTGTGGTTGCCAGCTAAGTTTGTAAAAATTTTTGTAAATATTTTCTTCATTTAATTTTTTTTCTCTATCGAAATGATCGATATTTTTAATTTTTTGCGAAAATATTTTGTACATATTAAAATATTTTGTAAATATTTTTCCATCGAAATGATCGATGTTTGCGAAATTTTGAAATTTTTATTTTTGGGTTTCTCGGAGTTTGTTTTCGGTTCTTTTACCGAGAATAGTCCCATTGAACCGAAGTCATAGTTAGTGACCGTTCCCTATGATGGATGGATGACGATCGTCTTAAGGGAAATGTGGTCAGTAGGAGTAGTGATTTCAATTTATTTTCAGTTTTGTCTTTGGTGGATTGCATCACGGAACCTGTAGTTACTATATGGTTGTGAAATTTTTGTTGCGTGTTGTAACTGATATTCAAAATGTAAAAGTGATTTGGATGAAAGTATGCAATTTTGTAAATATGTTGAGATACCTAGGCTGTAGAATTCGATTCGGTGTGATTGAGGCTTAATTTTGAATTCATGTAATTGGCTAATTAAAGAGTCTGTGAATGCATCTTGAATCGAGCATGTGCATAAAGTGTGAAGTGAGGTATTGTTATTCCATGCTATTGTGAAGTGTCTAGAACTTGCCTGGTGTGTGTACAAAACGAAATGAAGGAGGTGTAGTGTTGGAAAGGATGTAGGCATTTCGTTGTCTTAACCGAGAGTTTCTATTTTTTTCTTGTCATACTCTACCTTTTTATGTGATTGTATACCCTAGTCAGCCCGTTGAGCCTTTAGCCGATTATTTCTTTCTTTTGTCCAAAAATGTATAAACTAAGCTTAATTCTTTCTTTTCATTAGCCGTAAAGTCTATACAAAACTCTTAAGCGCTTAAGAAGAACAAAAATTTTCCCAAAGTGTCAAAGAGTGAGAATGGTGAAAAGAAAAAGAAAAGCAGAGTGAGGAAAGAAAAGAGAAGGGTGAAGGTGCACTTGTTATAATTAAAGGATAATGAAGGTGCATGAAAAACCTTTGTTGTTGTGTCAAGTGTGTTTGATGAAATGGGCCATACGAAAGTAAACCAACATGAATGGGATGATGAAAAAAAGAAAAGAGAGAAACAATGTCCATGAGTAGATGGGAATGTGTTGAAAAGGAGCTTAAGGATGCTAGTGACTATTATTGGCTAATCCAATATGTACTAGTTCCGTAGCTTCCATTACAACCCATTAAAGTCCTACGTGATCTTACATTGCATTTCTTTATATTACTGGAGTAATACACTAAGGGCAAGCCTATGGGTCATGACATGATGCATGTGAATTCTTTTGGGAGAGAGAGTGAAAGTAATTTTTACATGCCCCTATTTGAATGTTTGTGTGACACATGAGCATAAAGGGGAAGATTCTCTTGAGTTGTGAGGGCACATGTTTGATGAAAGATTGATTTTCGTGTCGGATATCTTGATTAGCTGATTTGCATGAGTTTGCCGATATCGAGGGTCGACTCTTAAAGTCTAGGAAGTCTTAATGTATTAAAGGTCATTGCATTGTAAGACCATGCATGTTTTCTTGATGATTTACAATATTGAATGATCGATATGACCGTAGCGTAAATTGTCGCACCATAGTGGCGAAGGTTGGGATGTAATTTGCATGAATTGTGTATTTGTTGTTTGAGGACGAACAAGGATTTAAGTGTGGGGTAAGTGATCTTGGGCAGATTTATATGCCCAAGTGATACTCAAACGTATCATTTTCGCCTTGTTTACTGTGCAATGTGTATACATTTTCATGTAATTGGTAATAAAATGTGAATTTATACTAACCAACATGATTAGCATTGTTTTGTAGGTAAAAGGTGATTTTGAGGAGCTAAAATGCATGTTGGAACAATATTGGAGTTGGACTTGGATTCGAGCACGAAAAAGGCATTGGACTGCACAATATAAAGGGGCTCCGCGATGGAGCCGTGTCACGCTACCATCGCGGAGGCATTCTGCCTGGAGGATGAATAATTTGTCAATATCCAGTGGAGCCTCGCGACAGCTCTGTGGCACGGAGGCAAGCCTCCGCGTTGCATGCCGTGCCACGTTGAAGCTTTATTCCCGGACCCTAAATTTCCAGAGAGGGTCCGCGTCCATGCCGTGTCACGGAGGCAGTGCTCCGCGTTACCCTCCGTGACACGTTGCTTGTTATTCCGGGAAAAATTCCCATTAGTATAAATAGAACACTTAGGCTTATTTTTAATTAATTCAGACTTGGTGGAGCAAGGACGTGGGTTACAGGCAGTTGAGGGACGAAAAAGCTTAGGGTTTTTCTCTCTTTCTTTCTTCTTTCAATCAATTGTTTGTATGATTAACACTTGTTTTAGGATGATTAATCCACAAATGAGTGACTAATTCTCTTCCTTGCTGAGGTTATGAACAATGGTGATGAATTTTGACTATTGAATTATATGGTTTTTCATCTTCTTCTTCCATGTTGTTCTATTAATTCTTGTTTCTACTGCATTGGTGTGTGGCCGACATTAATGTACATCTAAAAAGTCCGATTTCACTCGAGAGAGCACGAAATTGGAAAGTTGTGAATTAATAGGGTATTGTTCTTAACTTGATTTGGGAAAATTGAGTTTTGATGTGCTTTCCTGATAGAAATATACTTGAAAGCTGTATTAGTCAATTTAGGAACCGGAATTGTATTGCTAGGTCATAAATTGCATTTGATCACAGAAATGTAGACGGGTGGTTTATGATTCTTAAGTGAGATTAAATACGAGAGTTTTAATCTCTAGGCTAATGTTCTTGGCTAGCAACAGGAAGAGAAGATTAACCAAATTATGATTATAATCAAGTTCATTACTTGTTCTTAACCTCTGCATGCTCATATCCATAGTTTCAATTCAAAGTAGATATTTGTTAATAGTTTTAATATATAAATTATAACCAAATTATTTGACTTTTGGTTACTTTGTTGTTAGCATATATAGAAGTAAGATAAAATATAGTATACTTGAGCAATTTTTACTTATCCAGAGTCTCCTTGGTTCGATACTTGGCTTACTTAAGCCACTTACTACTTGTTTGACCAAGCCCTAACAAACGCACCGAACACTAAACGTGGAGTTCTATGTATACGCCCCATCGATAGGACCCAATATACCTTGCCAGGGTATAAAGGCATGGCTAGTGTCATCACTATTTGAGTCCCATTCGGGTTAATTACCTACGGTGGGAATGTAGTTCTGGGAACCTGGGTAAGTTGAAGCCCGACCTGCTTGGTGCTAAGTTCTACTCCCACTAGAAATTGTAACTGTGACTACTAGGTTGATAGCTCAAACCTGATGTCCCAAGACTTAAGTCAGGAATACTTATCTGGAAGTAAGTTGAGAGCCTGCAGGAACTAATAACTGAAACTATGGGTTCTAAGATTGGGTAGAGTTGCTTTATCTAAAAGTGTCATAACCATCTAAAGAACAACCTGCTAATTGATAACTGAGACTATGGAGTTTTACTAAACTCCTCAATAGACTGAATATAGTCAAACTGATCAGATGACATTTCTGTAAGACACTGAAAGTGCTAAGTACTGAGTGAGACTAAACAATCACTAAATCAACTTTTGACCATATAACTGTACTATCAAGGTGATTGAAGGGAACTATTAGAATTAAGCAATATTCATATTTGGACAATTATGCAAGACTCTTTCCAATTCACATTTATCAATTAGGGCTAAAATATGTATTTCATGGAAGGAAATATCAACATGAATTACCACTAGCAATAACCTTCAAAATTCTCAAGAATCACAACAAGAAGGAAACCCATAATCTAACTGATAAACAAACCCTAGCTTTGATCTTCAAGGCTAAAACTGATAAAGTTTTTATAAAGGTTTTGGGACACAAGGGAAGAAAAATTCCCTTGTTGAAATCCCACATACCTGAGTAGAAATTCTTGGTCATGGTCTTTCAAGCCTCTAAACATAACAAATTAGCCTCACAACTACATTGTTGAGCAGGGATGTGACGTCCTAATTCGTGTGCATTTATCTACATGGAGTGGTTTACGGGGTTAACACCCTTGGTGATGGACTTTCGAACCTCTAACCATTTAACCTAACTTAGTTTCACAACTACTTCTATGAGCAGTGATATGACAATTCTAAGTCAGTGTCTAGCTATCTTCCCATTTTATAATCAACCAAGGCGAATTATGTATATTGCTATCTTAACCGCAAATCAAGTCTTGAAGACTTTGAACTTGCTTCCTACATTCTAAGTTCTGACCTAGGTTTTCTCTTTCGAGCTTTTGCCTAAGCTTAACGAGTGCATTCTAATAGTGATCAAGTATTAAAATGAATAACATCAAGAATGCAAGACAAAACACAAACGAAAATTTGAACCAACGTAGAAATCAAGCAATGACAATCTTGTCATGTAGCCTCAACCCTAGAAGAAGGGTTTTAGCCACTCATGTTCATACAAGAGTTCAAAATCATGTTTGAATTCTAGTATTACAAGAATGGTAAAGAAGAAAAGAAGAAAAATGAACCCTAGATGAGTTTTCACTATTCTCCCTTCACTCCTCTATGCTTTCCCAAAAATAATGTCGTGATCTCAAAAAAATATGACCAAGTGCTCAATTTACAAAATTTGGCCATTGGTGAAACTAATCTGTGCCACACTGCCTATTGCACATCTCAGCTTCCGTGGCACGGAGGCATCGCGCAGGGGTTCTAGATCTCGACAGTAGGGCACGTCACTGGTGTGTGTTGCCCAACATGGCTCTCCACTTGTCGCATGGAATGCCTGGCATTGCATGGTGCCATCACGCACTGCTTCTGCTTCCTTGCCCTCATGCACTTGCACGTCCAGGCATGGCACGAAAGTGAACATGGCACAGGGCCATCATGGCATGCTTCCTGGCGCGCCCATCTGCCAGCGTGGCACGACTGTGGCACTTTCATGCTCTCTTCATGCTTTCTTCTTTGCAATTAATTTCGATCTTCCTTTATCCTCATGCATCATCATATTAAGCTCATCCTTTGCAATTTCGACCTACAAACAAGGGATAATCACATTGCTTAGTTCCAGTACATACTTATACATAATTACATGAGAATGTAATTAATTAAATTGACAAACATGGATAAAATTAAGTAATAAAATAGCACTTGGGCATGTAAATATGCCCAAGATAAAGAATCGAAACCCTTGTTCTTGCTCTGGGAGAACAAGAACAAGGGTTTCAGTTCTTGATCTTGGGCATATTTACATGCCCAAGTGCTAACAGAGAATGTCAACTAACTCCCTAAATCCCCTGATTTTAATCCCAAAATGACGTAGTAGAGGCATTAAGATAATGGGAAGTTACAAACATACCCTTGAGAGAAAGTTTGAAAAATTATCCATCGGGATCCAACGGGTCACACAATGAGTCGTTGGTTGATACCATGACTCATTGGGACCAGTCATTGGTCCTGGACCGAAAATCTAACCTTACTGGAATTGGACAACATGAGGGAACCATGACTCATTGGCTGAACCAATAGGTCATTGGTTCCTCTCGTGGTCACTGGAAGAGTTTGAACCATAAATTTTGACTACCACTAAAGGACGACACAATGACTCGTTGGTTGAACCAATGGGTTGTTGTCACCACGCATCTTAGCTGCTGGAATATCTAAAGGATTTCTGGAATTGACTCACGAATGATAACAACAATTGGTCGTGTGAAACAACGGGTCGTTATTGCCACTCATTATCGCTGGAAGGGATTTTTTAAAAACATTTCTGAGCTCATACGAATGACTGGCACAATGAGTTGTTACACCAGACGACGACTCATTATCTGGCTCATTGGTTCCTGGGAAAGGTCTAAGCAGGTTTCTGAACTGGACATGCAACGAGTGACAGGATGACTCATTACTCATTCCAACGGATCGTACCATGCCTCGTTGGTTCCCTAATGGCAACTGGCAGGGCTAACAATAAATCAGACAATGAGTCGTTAATGCTGACACTGACTCGTTGTTTGGGTCATTCTGAGATAAATTTTTTTTGGTTCTTCTTGCTAAGTCTAGGTTTGGTCTAGGAAAATTTTGGGGTGTTAACATCATCACCTCCATCACAATCAGCATCGAAGACCAATTAATCATATCGTTAATCCACACATATATACATCATATATAAAGTCTAACTCCTCGTAACCATAACCTTTTATCTTTCTAGTTATTTATTAATTAGTCAAGTCTGACATCATCTATCACAATACTAAACACAAAAGGTAACCTTCACAATTCATCGGTTTAACCTTTCCTAGCCTCTCACATAAGGATCTATCACATAAACAGGTTCTTTGAATATCAAAATATTGTTCGTATTAGTCCTCATTTCAAGTCAACTTACTTGGGACTATCATCATCCCTTCAACATAATCATCCACAAAGAAAATTCATTTACGCACAATAATCATTTCAACATAATTCTGATTTAGTTACTCAACTGTGCTACTACAATTTCTCACAAATACTCGTTCTTCCCTTACCTCAAATTCATTTTAAGCTGGTTAATTTATACTACTAGCCTACATTTTCATTCGTAATAATTAAATTGCAACATTAAGCTCATATAATCAAACTAGGTCTGATCACCTTACTTCTTCCCTTTAGTCTTGCTATTACGATAATTCTCCCAAGATTATATCATCAGATTACACCACCAAAATATACAATCAAGAGCAACTACAATCATATGTCATCAAAAATTGCTATCCAGAACATCACCTTAAGGGTGTTTTATCAAGGACATCATATCAAGAGTATTTTATCAAGAACCTCACATCAAGAGTACACCCCTATTATTAGCTATCAACTAGGTTTCACTTATCCATGTGTTCTCATAGTTAGTATTAATCCTCTATTTTTATAGTTACGTCACTACCAGTCTTTCATCACTTCATCATATTTTATGATCCTTCTACCCTAATCAATTGTACATTAATAGTACACATGCATACAATTCACTAATTACAGTCTAATACAAGGGTAAGGCATAACCTATCTAGATCGTAGAACTGAAATATGCACCTACTACGCGGGAGCTTTGCCTTTTCTCAACACCTCCGGACGTTCAAAGTCTAGAAATAATGTATTAAGGAATTAATCAATAGGCTACTTTTTTGATTTAAGTGTTTGGAAACTCAGCCCACTCTATTCTACCCATTGTTTATGGTCTAATTCGATAATCAAAGGCTAAATTATCATAACCCAAATATATAATAAACCCCTTTGACCTTCTTAAAGCAGTTTTTAAGGTTAAGGGTTTAAAATTCACTGAATTTTAGGTCTCAAACTATCACCAAAATAACATTCTATAATTACATTCACCTAGAAAGTGTTAATTTACCACTTTTAGAAGTAGGAATCAACACCCAATCATTCCCATAACCCTAGCCCTAGCATTCACAAACCTATGGTTCTTATCTAGGAATTCACCATTAGAAACTTCTTTGATTCTGGGTGTTAGGGAATTGAATAAGGGAAAGAAAGAGCTAGAACTCATACCTTGGGAAGGAGAAACTGCTAAGCCCTTAGAAAATTGCCCTTCTTCTCTCAAGTTTGTGCCTCAAAATAATGGGGAGAAAAATCCCAAAATTATGACTTAAACTAACTTTCTACCTCACGTCGTCCATTATAGCGGTACTCTTTCGCTGCAGTCGTCCCGTACGTTGAAGGATCATTCACCGTGGCATTTCTGCCGTTTGAGATTTTTAATCAGCTCATCAAGTCAATTAATAAAATAATCTCTTATTTTAAAAAAATAAGCTCGACCTGCAACATTTTTAATTCTTATGCTAATGTCATCAAGGCTCTATAATAATCGAATGGGTCGTTACATCGAATACCAATTAAATAGCCATTTATCCCCGAACAGCCTCACACGATATGTAGGGGTTTTCTATCGTATCACAGTCCAAATTCGCGTGGGTCATAATTATGATTATACCCTTTCTATCACGGTCTTACTGTTATCACTGTCGGAATTAACTGGAACTTTACCATACCCTATTTTCGAGGTCCTACAATGCTAATAGGCATACTATATGGACACGACGCATGAATTTAATTCTCCTATCCCTGCATCCCTAATTGGGAAAGAGTCCCACGTATACCATTTTCACTAGTTATCACCGTCCTCCATCATATATTGCTCATGCAACCCCCATGTTATCACCTTCCTCCATAAGGCTTCCTTTTTTAGGTACTTGCGACATTTCTGAACCTCATAGGAATTGAAACATCAGACATATCACTGGAATGGACTTGGCCACTCCAGCGGTGTTTTTCTCCGGTAGTAGAATTTGTCCGCTGCAGCAAAACTAAAATTTGAGATTAAGAAGCAGAAGGGATGATTTTTGCTTCATTCTCACATTTTTCTGACTTTTGGTTAAATCCTCCCCACTTCCTTCGTGGTTCCCCTCGATTTCAGAGGTAATTCTCATCCCTACAACTTTATTGTTTTACTTACTCTACAATGCTTGTGTTTTCATGCATTTATGCACGGAATAGAGTTGAAAATGGGGTGGGTCAGATTCCTTTTCTTTTGCTCTTAATGGGGGTAGATTATCGAAGCATGCTACTTGTATTTACATTCTCAAGTCATCTAAATTATCCTCTACATGCTATAGACTATTTTCCTGAGGTTTCTGCACTAGAAATGGAGGATTTGGGGTAGGGTGGTGGTTTGAATTTTTGAGCCCTGAGTGGTGCTAGTTTGCCATTTCCCCCTCTCACTATTATGCTCTATCGGTAGGCAGGTGTGCATCGGGAGGTGAGGGACTGTATGCTGGGGTGTGATGTGCCCTTCAATCCCTTGAGGGTGAAAGGTGCACCTAGAAGGGGTAGGAAGAAGAGGAAGTCTGACTTGGAGGATGAAAATGATGGCCCTGACGGTCATGGGCCACCTTTCTAGCGAATGGAGGCTAGTTTTGCAGCTATGCAAGAGTTACTGGGTGGGTTGCCCAGACTGCCCAGGGAGCTGCATCTTCTGTGAATCCCGAGGGCTTATAGGGAGCGGTCGCCTTATCAGCCCTGTCCCATGTTAAGCTCCAAGAGGATCTAGAGAAGGAGAAGAAAATAATACAATTCTGAGACTAGCTTTTCATCCGCATGTGGGTAGGGGTGAGAAGATCTACCGCACCCTCCTTCCAGGCCCTAGGTTCCCAATTGTTCCCGAGAAATGTCCCAGAGTACTGCTGCCTCAGTGGTGGCGAGGACGAGGAGGCCAATGACCTGAGCAATAACAACAACGAGGCCTTCATCTAGTTGGGGTCACAATGTATTTCCCTCCCCTATCCCCCTTTAGCTCAGATATTTCTTTACTCTCGAAGGGCCAAATGCCGAATAATTTCTCTTTTTGCTTGTTGTTGGATGATTTTCCATTTTCTCTATTTTTAGGGTATAGGTGTCCGTTGGGACTTCGAATGACAATGGCCTTGTTCTAGTCCCATGTTTATATAAATCGCAGTTGTCATATGCAGATATGCTCGATTCACCGCCTTTGATATAAATGAAAATTTTTCCAAAGCAGAGAGAATTGAATTCTGTCTAGCAGCCGTCTGCTGCAGTGGTCACTTTTCTGCTGCAATGGACCCGCTATGCTGGTCCATTTCTCTCTATAGCGAGTCCACTGGGGCGAAACTCGCTAAGTAAAACACAAAAAGGTATATTCGTCCCTCCGATCAATATTAATATCCCTTTGCCATCATTATTATACTTCATTATGACTAACATTTTAAACTTCATCATCAATTCACACGTTAACATGGCTATGTCGCCAGATACCAATTGGAATCTTATAGATACTAATCAAGTCCATTGACATACTAATTGGAATTTTCCAGATACCAATTGGACTCAACCCGGGCAAATAACACACTTAGACAACATGATAGGAAAGAAACAAAGCGAAAGTTCCTAGATGCTTTGTAGCCTTCTGAAGATTAGATGTGAACGTCTACACACCAATTTGCAGGAGTCTACTCAATATTACTCTTGTATTTGTGAGACCTGTAATCTAGATGCTTTGACACCAACTTGTCATGACCCAAATATAGATGGGTTGTGCGGGCGCCTACATCGACCGTAACTCGATAGGAGAACCCTCTTTGAACATCACATAAGAATACCGAAATTTCTCATTTATTTACATAAATCAACAATGTTAAATTTTACAATAAGAATCCCTCAAAAACCCATGACTTCCCCAGGATCTAGTCTAGATAGGTTCAAGAGCTCTACTTGGAATACTGACAAATAAAATGACACAGCTTCGCCTGTGGAAGAAATGCGGATGCTGATGCTGAATATACCGCGTCAATCATGAAACTTGAAACCTGCCACAACCTACACCCAAAAAGTTGTAGCAGGAGTAGTATCAGTACACCACACGTACTAGTAGGCCTCATCAGCTGACGACAATTAGTTTACGCAACAGCATGCAATTAATATGCAATCACTAATTAATTTTTAAACAACCATTCAACAATTTATCAAGGAAATTTCTTACTCTTCATTTACTCTAGTTATTTAACCATACATCCATATTTCTCTACCCAGCTTTGCCACAAGGGCTGGCCTGCACATTATTTAGGCCTTGCTACAAAGGTAACTTGACCGCTGTCATGGTGTCGCCGCAGCGAAAATTCTATCACTGCAACGGTACTGCTCTAGGCAGTAATTCGACTTAGCTGGCAACCTCACTTGTTTCAACACCTTATCAATTACACATGGTCTAACATCACAAAAAAATTTAGCACTCTACAGCCAATTTAAATATACACTTCACCACTTTCCATCTTATCACAATTATTCGATTTATTCTTCCTAATTATGAAACATTCTCACTGTCAAGATCAACCCAACAACAACATATAAATCATATTTACCTCACGATTTTGATCACAACGTTAACTCATACACAACCAATTTGATCAAAACACCAAGAATTATAATACAAGCAAGACACAACTATGCATCAGACCAAAAGCACACTGAACATACGATAAATAGACCTATTATCATGGATTTCATCTCATCAAATATCTGTAGGCATATCGATGTCGTACCTGCCACTGAACTCTGTCACACAGTCGTATGTATATCATAACATACCTATATTGATCTTTGTCTCATAGTCGTATATATATCATGACATACCTGTACTGATCTCTATCACAATCATATCATCAGTGATGTGCAGGGCACACGTCTCCGTCATATCACTGTACACACATGCCAGAGGGTTTTATGTTTGCTATTTCATTCATGACTTGTAGGGGACTCAAGAAATCTATGTACTGTACAACCAACTGCATGCATACCATATCATACCTGTCTGTGAATTCTTACCTGTACACCTAGCCATATGAACATCATATCATACTTGTCTGTGTACTCATACCATACTGATCGCCTAGATGCTCATCTCGAGCACGAGGCACTCATATCCAAGTACTCATACACACACTAATCCGCTCGTTCGGATACTCACCTCGGATACGACCCTCTCATTTCAGAATAAGAATTTATTATCCAACTTTCATCAATATATGCAATATGCTTATCAATCAGTCACCTTATATGACAACTCAGGGTGATATGTCAACCAACATTCATCAGCATAACTTATTATGCATATCATTTAGTCCACCCATAAGATATTTCAGAAAAATATATCAATCAACAATCATCAACATAATTCAACTTGCTATTAATTTAATCACCACACATGACTCCTCATAAATACACATTGATTATTACAATTGCACTTAATTTTCACCAAAACAAACCATATTTTTTCATCTTGGGGTTCATTCATAGAATGCAACTAAATCATCATCACCTACACTACAATCAGCATCCGAAAACCAATTAATTATATCATCAATCCATACAGATATACATCATTATATAAAGTCTAACTCCTTATAACCATAACCTTCTATCTTTCTAATTATTTATTAATTAGTCAAGTCTCGCGTTTTCTATCACAATAATAAAACACACAAGGTAACCTTCACAATTTGTCGGTTCAACCTTTTCTAGCCTCTCACATAAGGATCTATCACATAAACAGGTTCTTTTAATATTTATCAAAATATTGTTCATATCAGTCCATATTTCAAGTCAACTTACTCGGGCCTATCATCGTCCCTTTAACATAATCATTCACAAAGAAAATTCATTAACGCACAATAATCATTTCAATGCAATTTAGATTTAGTTACTCAACTGTGCTACTATGATTTCTCACAAATACTCGTTCTTCCCTTACCTTGAATTTGTTTTAATATAGTTAATTTATACTACCAGCCTTATATTTTTGTTCATAACAATTAAATTGCACATTAAGCTCATATGATTAAACTAGGTCTGATCATCTTAGTTCTTCCCTTTATTCCTACTATTACGATAATTCTCCCAAGATTATATCATCAAGATTACACCACCAAAATATACAATCAAGAGCAACTACAATCATATGTCATCAAAACATGCTATGCAAAACATCACCTCAAGGGTGTTTTATCAAGAACATCATATCAAGAGTATTTTATCAAGAACCTCACATCAAGAGTACACCCCTATTATTAGCTACAACTAGGTTTCACTTATCCACGTGTTCTCATAGTTACTATTAATCCTCTACTTTTATAGTTACGTCACCACCAGTCTTTCATCACTTCATCATATTTTATGATTTCTCTACTCTCATTAATTGTATATTAGTAGTACACATATATATGATTAACTAATTACAGTCTAATACAAGGGTAAGACATAACCTATCTAGATCGTAGAACTAAAATTTGCACCTACTCCTCGGGAGCTTTGCCTTTTCTCAACACCTCTGAATGTTCAAAGTCTAGAAATAATATATTAAGGAATTAATCAATAGGCTACTTCTTTGATTCAAGGGTTTGGAAACTCAATCCACTCCATTCTACCCATTGTTTAAGTCTAATTCGATAATCACAGGCTAAATTATTATAACACAAATCTATAATAAACCCCTCTAACCCTCTTAAAGCAGTTTTTAAGGTTAAGGGTTTCAAATTCACCAAATTCCAGGTCTCAAACTATCACCAAAATAACATTCTATAATTACATTCACCCTAGAAAGTATTAATTTACCACTTTTCAGAGTAGGAATCAACACTCAATCATTCCCATAACCCTAGCCTTAGCATTCACAAACCTAGGGTTCTTATCTAGGAATTCACCATTAGAAACTATCTTTGATTCTGAGTGTTAGGAAATTGAATGAGGGAGAGAAAGAGCTAGAACTCAATACTTGGGAAGGAGAAATTGCTAAGCTTTTAGAAAATTGCCCTTTCGCTCTCAAGTTCGTGCCTCAAAATAATGGGGTGAAAAATCCCAAAATTCTGACTTAAACTGACTTTCTGCCTCGTGTCATTCATTGTAGCTATTAACACCCAATTTTAACCTCCCTTTCCCTATCTAAGTTGCATTATTTAAATATATGCGTATTTTTAATTATCTCTTTTACATAATTATTTAATATATTTAATTGACATACAAAACTTAACATATCATTTTTGTTAATCATTGGATAGAATTAGTTCTTTTCCTTAATTATTTACCGTTAATGCATATTTTAATTCATATTTATATCTTAAAAGTATTCTATTGCATTAATTTTAAGTTATTAATTTTCCTAATACTATATGTAATTATGCATTTTACTATAAATTATCCATTTTATATTTTAATTAAATAAAATTTTATTTTTTAAAATATAATTTCATTTAATTTTGATAAATTATTTGTAATTAATTAATAACAATAATAATTATATAGTTTTATCGTAAATTAAACTATTATGTTAACTATTTATTAAATTATTTACAAGTATAGTATTTTATTAATTATATAGCAGCTAATTTAAATTTCCTCCAATTTATTCAAAATCTAGCAACTTTGTATCCAATTTGTGCCAATTCTAGCCACTTTCTATAAAATCTGGCCAAATGTTAAACCCAAATTCAATTTAAATTCAATCTAATTCATTTACCCAAACTGCGACCCCAGCTCCAACCCCTAATCCGATCCATTTATCCTAGAATTAATGTCATCCCTTTAATCCTACGACTGAAATTAACCCTAACTTATTTCCTTATTTATCAGTATACCCCCCCAAACCCTAGTCATTTCCCCCTCATTTTCCCTTTATCCACCGCACCTCACCTAGCTCCTTCTCCCCTTAGTTTCCTTCATCTTCTCTCCTCCCGCCGCCGGTGAACAACTGAAAATCCCGTTGCACTTCCTCCCTAACTCTCCATATCCAAACACCACCTTGACCAGAATTGGGAAACATCAGGTGCCGCCAGATCTCTCCGGTCCCCCCTTCTGCCTTTAACTCCGGCCAAACGGCAGCACCCTCTCATCTCCTCTAACATACAGCCAGACCTTACCATCCTCACATCTCCCACCTCTGTTTTCTCTAATGGTTACCAACCGAAAAACGTCGCACCCTATCCTCTGTTTCTCACTGCCACTAGTTCGTCTTCTCCGCTGAAACCAGACCGAACACCATCGCTGCCCTTCGTGTTTATCCTCTTCTCCTCTCACTACTCAGGCGAACTCTAGTGAGTTTTTTGGCCGCCGCGAAGTAGCAGAAATGACCTTGAAATCCAAATGCCTCTTTCAATATTTGGGCAGACCCTGGCCAATTTGTCTATGGTCGGTTTACTGGTTTTGAAATCGCCTCTCTTCCGTTACCAACTAGATCTAATTTTACAATTATGTTCGCTGGTAATTTGTTTGTTTGAAATTGTTTTGATTATTATTTGTGTTTGCCTTTAAAATAACATTAAAGCCCCTAATTCTATCAAATTCTCGACTTTAAAATGGTTAAATATTTTCTGAAAATCATTTTCTGTTTGGCTCTGTGTATACATGTTCTAATGAAATCATTGATGTTCTATCCACCCTCCTTTACCCTCTAGTTGAACATGCTAAGGACACTCTCTTGATGTATACACTATCTTAGGCGTATTTGTATAAAAAGTATGGCACTCTTGTGTCGTTGTCTATGCAACTTTGATTAACTAGAACTATTTGGTGTGAATGTATATCAGCTTGCTTTTTACTCCAGTGGCATTCAGTTGAACTATAGTAGTGTTGTTTAATACCTTTGAACAATGTGTCCCCTTTTTTTTTTAAAATGCTGGTTTTATATGACAATATAAAGCTTCTGATTTAATTTGAAAATCCATATTCTGAGCATATAATTGCTTTGACAGATTTGAATAAATATTAATCGACTTATTTCATTTTATATCAAGTGAAGAATGTTAAATATGGTAATGTGAACTTTTATTTACGGAATATAGAGTATTTTAGTACTAATTGATTTGTGGGAAATTTCCTTTTAAATGATCCAATTTCTGCCTCTAAATTAGTTTAACAAATTACTTTGGGTCTTGATTTACTACCATGTTTCTTTTACCTTTTCACAAAGTAAATACGTCCCTCATCTATCCAGTTCTCAAGTGCATACTTAGCTTCTTTTTGAGTGTTAAACCAAGTAAGCCCATAAGGTTCTACTACTTTCGGTCCGAATCTCCTTGCGGAACCTGCTTTAAATCGTAGGTTTTACATTATAAAACTGTTCACCATTAATCAAATATCATGCTTACAATATTTCTTTTCTTACCTGGCCACTAATCTAGTGTAAGGATGGTTCAAGTTTCTTAAAATGTGTCCGTTGTTTGTTTATTCAATGATGGATTCATATAAAAATCCTGTCTAATACGAGTATGTTATGTGAATTTAAATTTGATATTGCATTAGAAATCATGCTCATAGGATTTATTCTCATATTTAGAAATCATGCTTATAAGATTGAAGCCTATTTGAAACCCATATTTGCTATTTGTTCTAATTATTATTTTGTTGTTTGACGTTTATCACTCTTAAAAGCCCTAAGAACGTTAGACCCCAAAATCTAAAATAGTAGTCCATACACCTCTTGGACATTAAGTTTGGGACATGTAGGCACATGCTAGGGCATTAATATTTCTTTGTCTAGAACGCTCTAGGATTAACAATTAATTAATTAGATGGGTAGATGTGACATGATAGTCTGTGCTCGCTGAATAATATGAGCAATCTTAACAATTGCGAAGTATTATTTTAGTTTCATGGGGTGATCCCTTTAGATTAAAATAACCCTCCTCCTTTTTGAATACAGAACTACGTCTGACCTGATTCCCTTTAGGGATACGTAGGCGCCTCTTCGATACTCAGTCCAATTCCTTCAAATTTCATTTATTTGTTATTTATGCTTTTATTGTATTTATTTTGACAATGCCTTTTATTATACGAATTAATGAATTTGTAATACTTCATATTTCTATTCAACTATCCTTGATTCTTGCTTATCTTATTTGTCACTCCACTCCCTTAATTTATCATTGTGTAAAATTTTATATTAGTTCTTGTTATTTCTTTTAGAAATTATTTGTGTGTTGTAAAAATCGTAGATTGGTAATAACCTCTTTCAATACATACTGTCTCAAATTTCTTTCTTCTCGCTTGTCTGAGAATTTTGTTGTTTTAATTAATTAGTCTTCGTGTATTTTGGCAAAATTTAGTTACTTAGTTTAACTTTTAATAAAATGGGTCAAAATCAACCCTATTTTTCTCATTAGTTAATCCCCACATATTAATGAATCCGGAAGAGACCCACATTTGTGGACCTCAAAAGGTGTCTAACACCGTCCTTTCGAGGTAATTTGAACCCTTACCCAACTCTGGCAACCTAGGCTAATTAAATAGACTTTCAGCGTAGAATGGTGCCCTAATGCACCTCAATTTGTTAGATGACGACTCTTAGTATTAATAATCCTAAAGAGTTGTCACATGTCCTGACCCACTTTTTGCGAGAAAAATGGGGTGCGACAGCATGGCGATTCTGCTGGGAATTTTATGTTCCAACCATATTGCTTTTATTTTTTATGTGGGGATTTTGATTTATTTTTCTTAGTTTGGAGAAAATTTCTTTCCTTTTTTAAATGATCTTAGTTTCCTTGCGTGTTTATTGCCATAATTATATATTATATATATTATATATATATATATATATATATATATATATACATATGTATATATATATATATATATACATATATATATATATACATATATATATATATATATATATATATATATATATATATATATGTCAAATATATTTCCTTTTTCTTATTTACCTGATTTACTTCCATGATTAATGCTTTTCCCTGTGCCCTTTATTTGTACTTTTTATATAACTTGCCATGTTTAATCCTTTTCCTTTTTTTCATTTATTTGCTTGCTTGTTTAATTTATTAACTTCCTTATATATGGTTCATTATATATTATTTAAGCAGGAAGTCACTAACGATTTTACTCTTCCTTTGTTCTTTATTTATATCGTCCCATTTGTTTATGCTTATATTATGTAATTTGTAATTATTATTATTTAGCTAATTATTAATTGCTTTCCTTGAATTTTCATTTCGCTCATATTTCTCCCATTTGGGAATCTCTCACTGCCACACACTTGATAACGATTGTGTGGTTTCACGGTCGTTCACTATTAAAACACCTTTTGAGGAATGCCTTATGATTTAATCAATTAGCGGTGCATTGACGTTCATGAGCTTCCTCACTCTCAAGTTCTCCGCTTGGGAAACTGTGTCATACCCACTCTTGTTCTTAGATCTTGATCGTGTACGCCTTTAATAAGGAATACACATCATATCAAACCTAGGAAATTGCGATGCCCATGGGCCGTCAAGATTAATAGCGAAACCTTGCCTTGAGTCTTAAGGGGGTTACAATCTCGAGAAAGACACTCCATAAATTATGTGCATTTTGAGAGAAAACATGTTCAGCTAATGCCATTTTGCTCTCGGGTAGGTAGATTAGTTTAAACTTTTTGTGATGCAGGTACAATGAGTCCCACTATATCCTACCCGAGATTTAGCATGGTCTGGTGTACGCCCGTGGGAATGAAGTCTTGGTGAATTGATTTGGGTGAATACGGTCAGAATGAAATAAGGAAAGTGTTAGGACACTTACCTTCTCTCATGCAAGTTACTCCATGTTAAGAACTTATTGAAGCCGCCACTGCGTTTTGGTATGAAAAAAGGGTTGTTTTCAGATTTGGTAACATTGAGATCACACCATTATTGGAAGAAATTGGAGGATATGTAGAAAACATGAGCCTACTATGGAGGAACAGGAAACGGGAGAAGGCTGAGATCATCATACCAAAGCGTGTTACCTTAGAAGATATGCGTGACAAGTTGGGGTTGCAAGGTAGCCATATGGTGGCCTATGTAATGAAGGAAAGGATGCCTGGAACTTACCTATTCGAAAGGTTTGGTCATAGTTCGGCTTGCGAGATTTACGAAATGGAGAGTCCCGATCTGAGTTCATAGACCAACAAAAAAGATATTTTCATTCATTGTTTATTTTCTAGGATTGGTGGTCTTCCCACGAGGAGCTGAGGAAGACATCAATATTCATCTTATTTCAGTCGCTCATGCCTTGTGCAAGGGTGTTGACAAGGGAACTGTTCGGTCTGCTATATGGGTATATAACTACACGCAAGTGCACGTGGTCGAACAAGTAGTAAAGTGGCTTAAGTAAGCCAAGTATCGATCCCACAGGGACTGGGATGAAGTGCAATCTGCTCAAGTGTACTATATTTTAGTTCTAACAATGAAGACAACAGTGTAACCAAGAGTTTGATATTTTGATTTATAATTTTTATGCTAAATCTAAAACAACTATCTAAAGTGAGTCTGAACTATGAATGAGAGCATGCTGAGGTTAAACGAACATGTAATGAAATTAATTATCGATGTAATTTGGTTAGTCTTTTCCTTCGGTTGCTAGTCAAGAACTATTGCCAAGGGATTAAAACTCTCGTATTTAACCCCACTTAAGAATCATGAACCATCCACCTACATTTCTGTGATTAAATGCAATTCATGTTCTAGCCATACAAACCCGGTTCCTAAATTGACTAATACGACTTTCAGGTATATTTATATCCTGAAAGTAAATCAATTCCCAATTTTCCCAAACCAAGAAAAGATCATATCCTATTAATTCACAACTTTTCAATTTCTTGCTCTCTCGAGCGAAACCGGACTTTTTAGATATACATTAACATAGGCCACACATTAATGTAGTAAGAACAAGAATTAATAGAATAACCATGGAAGAAAAGATGAAAAACCAAAGAATCAAGGATCACATTTCATTACAAGTGTTCATAACCTCAGCAAGAAGATGAATTAGCCACTCATTTGTGGATTAAACATCATTAAATGAGTGTTAAACATACAAGCAATTGAATACAAGAAGGAAAGAGAGAAAAACCCTGATAATTTCGTCCCCTCAACTACCTGTAACCCACGTTCTTGCTCTACCAAGTCAGAATATTGAAAAATGAACCTAAGTATTCTATTTATACTAGTGAGAATTTTTCCCGGAATAGCGAGCAACGTGTCACAGAGTGCATCGCGGAGCACTGCCTCCGTGACATGCTACGGACGCGGACCTTCACTGGAACTGGGGGTCCAGGAAATAAAGCCCAACGTGCAACGCGGAGCCAAGCCACCGTGACACGGACCCATCGCGAACCCACACTGGAATTTGGCTGAAAATTTCCATCCAGGCAGAAGGCCTCCGCGATGGCAGCGTGACACGGCTCCATCGCGGAGCCCCTTTATTTTGTACTTTCCAATGCCTTGTCCCGTGCTCATTTCTGAGTTCAACCCCGATCTCTTCCAACATGCATTTAAGCTTCCCAAAATTACATTTTACCTGCAAAATAATGCTAATCATGTTGGTTAGTATAAATTCACATTTTATTACCAATTACATGAGAATGTATACACATTGATAGATAAACAAGGCTAAAATGACACTTTTGAGTATCACTTGGGCATATAAATTTGCACAAGATCACTTACCCCACACTTAAATCCTTGTTCGTCCTCGAACAACAATCCCACACCTCATGCAATTTACATCCCAACCTCGCTACTTTGGTGCGACAATTTAGGCTACGGTCATACTGATTATTCAATACAACAAATCATCAAGAAAACATGCATGGTCCTATCAATGAAATGACCTTCAATACATCAAGACCTCCTAGAATTAAGAATCGACTGTCGATATTGGCAAACTCATGCAAATCAGCTGATCAAGATATCCGATACGAAAGTTAATCTCTCCTCAAGCATGTGCCCTCACAACACAAGAGAGTCTTCCCCTTTTTGCTCATATGAACTCACAAAATTTCAGGCAGGGGCATGTAAACACAATTTCGCTCTCTCTCCCAAAAGAATTCACATGCATCATGTCATGACCCATAAGCTTGCCCTTAGTGTATTATTCCACTAATATAAAGAAATGCGATGTAAGATCACGTAGGACTTTAACTGGTTGTAATGAAAGCTACGGAACTAGTAAATATTGGGTTAACCAATAATAGCCACTAGCATCCTTAAGCGCCTTTTCAACACATCCCATCAACTCATGAACATTGTTTCTTTTTTTTCTTTTTCATCCTTCCATTCTTGACGGTTTTCTTTAGTTTAGCCCATCTTATTAAGCACACTTGACACAACAACAAAGATTATTTATGCACCTTCATTATAGTTTATTTATAACAAGTGCACCTTTAACCTTTTCTTTTCTTCTATCACTCTGCTTTTCTTTTCTTTTCACCACTCTCACTCTTTTGACACTTTGGGAAAATTATTTTCTCTTCTTAAGCGCTTAAGAGTTTTGTATCGACTTTACAACTAATGAAAAGAGGGGATTAAGCTTGGTTTACACTTTATGACAAAAGAAAAAATAATAGGCTAAAGGCTCAACGGGCTGACTAGGGTATACAATCAAGGTGGGTACGACAATGAAAAACAGAAACTTTCGGTTAAAACAAAGAAATGCCTACATCCTCTCCTACAATACACCTCCTTCATTTTGTTTTGTACACACACCAGGCAAGTTCTAGACACTTCACAATAGCACGGAATAACAAAACCTCACTTCACACTTATTGCACATGCTCAATTCAAGATGTATTCACAGACTCTTCAATCAGCTAATTACAGGAATTCAAACATTAAGCTTCAATCACACTGAATTGACTCTATGGCCTAGGTATCTCAAGATATTTACAAAGTTGCATGCTTTTATACGAATCACTTTTGCATTTTAAATATCATGTACACACGCAACTAGAATTTCGCAACCATAAAGTAACTCTAGGTTTTGGGATGCAACCCACCAAAAAAAAAACAAAAACTAAACAAATCTACTCCTAACGACTACATTTCCCTTAAGACGGTCGTCATCCATCCATCATAGGGAACGGTCACTAACTAAGACTTTGGTTCAATGGGACCATTCTTGGTAAAAGAACCGAAAACAAACGCCGAGAAACCCAAGAAGTAAAAAATTTTGAAAATATCGATCATTTCAATAGACAAAAATATGTACAAAATCAGCTAGCAACATTCAGCAACACACATCAGTTTCACATAAATTTACAATACAGAACAACAACTTAACAATTCACAAATCACAGGGAACAACAAAATTTCACAGGCCCGACAACAGATTAGAGCATACATATATAACAGCACAACCAGCACCTAACTACTCCCACCCCACACTTAACTCGAACACTGTCCCCAGTGTTCACAAAAAATTAAAATAGCACAAAAATCGGGTGGTGGAACTCCCTGATCAATCAAAGTACTCCACTTCTTCGTCAGGTGCTGCTGCTTCATCTCCCATGTCTGAATCACCCCTATCGTCATCATCGGACTCCACATCGGAGTCTTCCCGACATGTCTCATCGTCTATGGGGACATCATCATCTGTGGGCTCTACAAATGCTGGCCCCACTCGGCATAGAGCCCTGGCGTTCTCGCCGAAGGGGTAGTCTAGCTCGAGCTGCCATAGCTCCTCCTCTGTCGCCGGCTTCCCGCCTATCCTCAGCTGGAGCATCTGCATCCCATACATGTGAGCCATATACTGATCATCACAAGCATGTCGCTCGCCAAGTGTAAGCACTGGCCCGTGGGTGGTGTCGGGTGCCTTAGTTTTAGTAACATCTAAGGCCCGCCGCTCCATCTGTGGGATATAATTAAGGGCCTCTTCCTCAACATCTAGGCCCCTGAGGAAGGTGGTAAGTAGACCACCAAAGCCGTACCTGTGCCCCTGATGCAACCGGGCTCTCTTCATGGCCGAGATAATCACCGCCCCCACGTTGATCTCCAGCCCTTTCATCAGGGCGTACACCAGGCATACACGATCTCGGGTTACATCTGTCATATGTACCCCCGGGATTAGGCAGGAACAGACGATCTTTAGCCATATTCTGGCTTCCCTGTTCATCTGTGAATAGGGCAAAGTCTGATGGTAGCCCCTCTCTTTGTGTCTGCTCCATCTAGCTGTTGATTGGGTCCCACACAATGTTCGTCTGATGTCCGCATACGGTGGGGTAATGTTCAGCTATCGGAGCACGTGGGCGTCTGTGTCCCGCGCCCCTATGATAGCATTGAGGTGGTGGGGCTCAAATGTGACTATTTGCCCTCTGATTTTTATGGTGTGACTTCTTAGGGTCGGGTTCCAATTGGCATAGAATTCCAGAATGAGGTGCAAGTTACATTCCTTGGGCTCTTCAAAGATGAAGTTGAGCCCGGCTGCCTCGATCCGGTGGACAATCCTAGGGAGCTCCTGTGCCAATGGTTCCCGTGCGATACGTTCCTCGGGGAAGTATTTGTTTTCTTTGTGCTTTGCGTACCACTTCTTCCCCTCATCTGTCACCCATCTGGTTCTGTATTGGCGGCGTTGGCCGCGTGGAACCGCTGGTGCTGCTGGAACTACTGTGCCCAGTCTGACTCGCTTTCTTCCGGCGCCGGATGTTGATGCGCCTTTCCCTTTTTCTTGCATGCTTGCCATTTTACCTGTCAACCCAAGTAGACAAGATCAATGTTAAGCCAATGAGTATTAACTTCGGCTAAAGTCGGGTTAAGCTGAGCTACCCCACACTTAGTCCTTAGCTACAGTTACAACATACCAACAAGATCATGCTTATTTGCATAAATAAACAACCAACTATACAAACATGCTTAGTGCATACGAAGAATTCGACGGTATATATATACTATGTACTACTCAGACTTTGTACAGCTAACTATAATCATTACCATCGATAACCTTTTAATCCATTGCACTTAGCAAGGAAAAACAAAGAAACGAAAACAACAACAAGAATTTATCTGCACGAACCTATACAACCAACCCAATTCTTGCAAATTTCAATATTCCTCTAACCCGAGAATCCGTCATTCTATTAACATCCTAACAATTAGCACATCGACTCATCTCATTCAACATGTACATCCCGGCATGAATTTCACAAGTTCACTATATTTTTCACTTCAAATTCAAAAACAAGCCCTAGAAATGATAGTATCAAGAAAATTCGATTAAATTATGCAATTAACGAGTTCAAGCAATCATAATGCTACTCCGAACATTCATTAACAACAATTCAATTGAATTCATGATTAATTTCTACTTAGGGCAAAGTTAGCTCACCTCACATGCTCAATATCGAAGAAAATCGATAAGAAATGAGATGAAATCGAAGAACATACCTTGAAGTTGAAGAATTGAAGCAAACTTGATGATTTTCTTGGCCTACTCCGTATCACGTTGAAGAGGGATGGGTTTTGGGGAGTTTGGTCACGGAGTGAGTGAAAAATAAGGAAAAGGGAGGGGGTTTAGGGGTTAAAAAGTAGAAAAATCGCGCGGGTCACCCGGCGACCCGGTGTGACCCGTCACGATATACACGACAACGTGTCACGGAGTGCATCGCGGTGCACTGCCTCAGTGACACGGAGCTGTAGCGAGCCCGTTCTGGAAATTTTTAAAAATTCCGGATTATACCTCAATGTGTCACGGAGGGTAACGCGGAGGTCCACCTCCGTGACACGGAACTATCGCCCTAGCTCACTGTTTTGCCACTTTTTATTAATTTTCATACCTCGAATTTTTCTTTGCAATTCCTTGCATATTTTCCTCCGTTTGACCGTAAATTCATCTCACTATACAAAATTGGTTAGAATTATAGGTTTCACTCTAAATAAAAATAAAAACAAAAACTAAAACAAAAATTTTTGTTGTTAATCAAGAAAAAGAAAAAGAAAAATCTATTCACAATTTAAAAAGAGAGAAATTTTTTTTTCACGGGTTGCCTCCCGTGCAGCGCCTGGTTTACCGTCGCGGTTCGACGTCATTAAGCTCAGTTGTCCTCTAGGGTGATGGACGATTTCTCTCGATCACCGTCCTCCCCCCAGTAGTACTTACACCGTTCCGGTGGCTTTCCCAATAACTCTCGTCAATCCTTAATCTGCTCATTATCGCCTTGATCAATCACATTGATCACCGAGAGTTCTTCGTGCACCATCGGGAGCTTGGGTGCCTTGTACACATCGAACACCTCCACCTTGTCGTGTGCTCGCATTATTAGCTGCCCCGCAGCTACGTCAATTAGTGCTTTCCCGGTCGCCAAGAAAGGATGTCCCAAAATAAATGGGACTTCCGCGTCTGGTTCAAAATCCAGCACAACAAAATCTACCGGGAAAATCAGGGAGCCAACTTGCACCAGAACGTCCTCCACAATGCCATCAGGTCTGGCTAAGGACCAATCCGCCAATTGCAAGATTACTGTTGTGGGTCTAGGACTCCCTAGACCCAACTTTTTGAATACTGATGATGACATCAAATTTATGCTCGCTCCCAATGGTAATCTGTATAGTAAAGCTCCCAGGGTCTTTGAGCTTTGTGGGCAGTCGGTTTTGAATCCGGGAAGTGCACTCCTCTGTTAGAGCCACCATAGCATACTCAGTCAATCGACTTTTGTTTGCCACGATGTCCTTTATATACTTAGCATATTTCGGCACTCCCTGCAAAACATCAACAAGAGGTAAGTTAATATGTACCTGTTTCAGCACCTCCATGAATTTCTTGAAACACGCCTCCTCCTTGTGTTTCTTTAATCGTTGAGGGAACGGGGGTGGTGGTCTTTCTGATTCAGCTTCCTTAGTCTTCCCCCTTTCAGTACTTTGCTCCCTCTCGACTTCTGCTGCTCCCGATTGTTGAGGTGGTCTTTCTGGTTCCACCTCTTTCAGCTGCAAACCACTCCTTGTGGTCACTGCATTCACCTGCTTGGGATGGGGATCTGTGTTGCTCGAAAGTCCTCCTCTAGGCCTTGTGTTTTGGGCTCCAGCAAATTGCCCAAATTGAAATTCAAGTGCCTTGGTAGCTAACTGGTTGTTTTTCACTTCGGCTGCCAGTTTCACATAGTCAGCCTGCAATTGAGCTTGGTTAGCTATCATGGTATTGGACATCTCCTCAATGTTGGGTGATGGTGGTGGAGGAGGTGCATTGTTGTTTCTGAATTGTGCTTGATAATTCTGCTGCCCTCCTTGGTTCCTTTGCACACCCTGACCCAAACTTTGCCCCTGATGGTTGTTGCTACCCCAGGAGAAATTCGGCTGATTCCTCCAATTGGAATTGTAGCTATTACCATACTGTTGGTGGTTGTTCCTTTTCACATTTCCCACAAAGTTTACCGAGTCAGGATTTGCTCCACAACACTCAGCTGAGTGCTCACTGCTTCCGCACATTTCACACCAAATCTGCTGCACTGCATTCACTGGGGCTTGGGGCTGGTTCATTGTCATGTTGCTGAAGTGGGTGTTAAGTTGATTTTGTAATGCAGCTATCTGTGCAGCAATAGCTGTAAACCCATCCACTTCTAGCACTCCTACTGCTTTCCTTGTCCCGCCTCTTGATGAATCAACATTCCATTCCGGATTGCCCTGCGAAATACGGTTCAACAAGGTATACAGCTCCTCATAAGTTTTCTCCAGCGCTTGTCCTCCAGCTGCTGAGTCTAGCAATATTTTTGTGTGGGGTTCCAAACCCTTTATAAAAGTGTGCACCAGCACATCATTGGACTGATGATGATGAGGACAATCCCTCAACATGGACTTGAATCTCTCCCAAGCCTGATATAGATTCTCTCCCTCTCTCTGTTTGAAACTTAGAATCTGACTTCTAAGTCTTGATTTTTTACCGGAGGGAAAAAAACGGATCAAAAATTTCCTTGCAAGATCATCCCACGTAGAAATAGAATTCGGTGGCTCAGCTTTCAACCACCTCTTGGCTTCTCCCAATAGTGAAAATGGGAATAATGTAAGCCGGACATAATCTGATGACACTCCAGCGGGGATATAAGTGTCACTTATCTCCAAAAAATTTTGGAGATGCTGCTGTGGATCTTCATGAGGGAGACCTGTAAACTGCCCGCTAGTGTGCAACAATTGCACCATATTCTGCTTAAGTTCGAACCTCCCTCATGGCTCAGGTTTGCGGATGCTAGATGTGACATTATTAGCATGTGGGATTGCCACCTCCCGAACCGGCCGAGCTGCTACTTCTTCGGGCACTAACACTGCCCGTACTACCGGTGGATTCTGTGGTTGCTCCATGATCGTCTGTCTGAGCAACTGCAGCTTTATTTCTAGAGCTTCTCTCCGCTTACTATGAAATATTCTTTTTGGCTCTTTATACGAGTCCACCAGCTCCTTGTCTCTTTCCAGCGTTCAACAGAGATTAAATCTGCAAAATACAGGCTAAGACCAAGTTGTCAACACTAAGAGAATAAAAATACAGTAAATTAACACTTAAAACAAATTCACCAATTGCCAGTCCCCGGCAACGGCGGCAAAAACTTGTTCGGTCTTCTATATGGGTATATAACTACACGCAAGTGCACGTGGTCGAACAAGTAGTAAAGTGGCTTAAGTAAGCCAAGTATCGATCCCACAGGGACTGGGATGAAGTGCAATCTGCTCAAGTGTACTATATTTTAGTTCTAACAATGAAGACAACAGTGTAACCAAGAGTTTGATATTTTGATTTATAATTTTTATGCTAAATCTAAAAAACCTATCTAAAGTGAGTTTGAACTATGAATGAGAGCATGCTGAGGTTAAACGAACATGTAATGAAATTAATTATTGATGTAATTTGGTTAGTCTTTTCCTCCGGTTGCTAGTCAAGAACTATTGCCAAGGGATTAAAACTCTCGTATTTAACCCCACTTAAGAATCATGAACCATCCACCCACATTTCTGTGATTAAATGCAATTCATGTTCTAGCCATACAAATCCGGTTCCTAAATTGACTAATACGACTTTCAGGTATATTTCTATCCTGAAAGTAAATCAATTCCCAATTTTCCCAAACCAAGAAAAGATCATATCCTATTAATTCACAACTTTCCAATTTCTTGCTCTCTCGAGTGAAACCGGACTTTTTAGATATACATTAACGTAGGCCACACATTAATGCAGTAAGAACAAGAATTAATAGAACAACCATGGAAGAAAAGATGAAAAACCAAAGAATCAAGGATCACATTTCATTACAAGTGTTCATAACCTCAGCAAGAAGATGAATTAGCCACTCATTTGTGGATTAAACATCGTTAAATGAGTGTTAAACATACAAGCAATTGAATACAAGAAGAAGGAAAGAGAGAAAAACCCTGATAATTTCGTCCCCTCAACTGCCTGTAACCCACGTTCTTGCTCTACCAAGTCAGAATATTGAAAAATGAATCTAAGTGTTCTATTTATACTAGTGGGAATTTTTCCCGGAATAACGAGCAACATGTCACGGAGTGCATCGCGGAGCACTGCCTCCGTGACATGCTACAGACGTGGACCTTCACTGGAACTGGGGGTGCAGGAAATAAAACCCAATGTGGCACGGCTTGCACCGCGGAGCCAAGCCACCGTGCCACGGACCCATCGCGAACCCACACTGGAATTTGGCTGAAAATTTCCATCTAGGCAGAAGGCCTCCGCGATGGCAGCGTGACACGGCTCCATCGCGGAGCCCCTTTATTTTGTGCTTTCTAATGCCTTGTCCCCTGCTCACTTCCGAGTTCAACCCCGATCTCTTCCAACATGCATTTAAGCTTCCCAAAATTACATTTTACCTGCAAAACAATGCTAATCATGTTGGTTAGTATAAATTCACATTTTATTACCAATTACATGAGAATGTATACACATTGATAGATAAACAAGGCTAAAATGACACTTTTGAGTATCACTTGGGCATATAAATTTGCCCAAGATCAGGAACCTGCACAATTGTTCCAATGATTTTGGATGACATCTCTCAAGCTTTGGGAAATTGCAAAAGTGGGTTCAAACATTTCGAAGGATGCAATTTGCTTCTTCAACTTTGGCTTATTGAGCACCTTCAGAAGGTGTGTGGAAAGCTAACCACACCTCGACCTATAGAAACTGATCATATTGCCACTAATCATTACAGGGTCACTATGGGCGTTAAACCGATCAAAAGGCCTAATGAGGTAGAAAATTGGGGTCAAATGTTGAGTAATTTGATAGAAGACTCTGTACAATGGATGTTTGATTGGTTTTCGAGATCTAACTTTGTAATATATACCAAGTCTCAATACTATTTGGTTTTGATAGGACTCCGTATTCTCCAATGCTGACAATGCGCCAGACAGGAAGGATGCAAATATACCCAGGGTTGCCGACATGGATGCATACCGAGTGGATTACAAGGAAAATTTTGTTCTGCATTCTCTAGATATTGCAAAAGCATGGAATAAAAAGGTATACCTCAATAAAAAGAGCATAGAGGCAGATCGACATCAGGAAGGTTATGTAATAGGGTACATCAAGTGGTTACATAATGATTGGGCTGGTCCTGCCATATCAAGTGTTAAACGAGGAAAACATGTGAAGGATAAAGAAGCTCAAGCACAGACTCCCTACTGGCGTCTCAAAAGAAAGGTTCAAGATTCCAAGACTGTTCACTAGCAATTGCATGAGGATAACGCCAAAGAGATAGCTGAATTGGGTAAAGAAATGGAATACTGGAAAGACCATTCTTTAGGCTTAGAAGAAAGGATACAAAAGCTGCATGATGAATTCAGCAAAACATAGGAAAGAATGTTTGAGTGGGGGAGCCTCAGGGGACAATCGAGCATTGGTTTATCTCCTGTCTAGTCGTTATCGTTTTGATAAAGTGCTGAATGACCCAAAGGAAGGAAACCCCAATGACAAAGTGTTCAAGATTTAGTTTAATGTTCTTTTATTTAGTCATTATCTTGTATTTTGCAACAATTCCATTTCCTTTTGGATTTATTTAGGGAGCAAAATGACAATACTTAATTTCATGCTTCTCTCTCAAATTCGTTAGGCCTACCTCTGGCACAAAAAAGGCTCAAAAATTAAGAAACACATCAACATGTTTATTTATTTATTCAGTCTTTACTTTAAGTAGCATGATTTCTAATCTCTCTTACTAATATTGACTTTGTTTGTTGTTTGTCTTATTTTTTTCCTTTTCCAAAGGTTGATCTATGCAATCTGGCCTACTACACAAGGTCCAAAGGGGCTCCTCCTTCTCCTCCTCCCGTTCCTAGCCGCAACAACAGAGGGAAGAACAAAATGGATGATCACAAAAGCACCACAGAGAAGAATGATAACAATATATCTAGAGATGAAAGAGAGAATTCTGAAGGGGGCTGTCCTCCAGGTTATAACTAGGTGATAATGAGACTCAAGCAGAAAATTTTTGAGCTTCAAGAAGAATTAGCTCAGGTTCACAGTTTAAATAACTCGGTAGCTTCATTTGGGGTTCAAGCCGATGCCTCCACTTCAAAAGCACTCGCAAGCCTCCCTATGGCATCCCAACCCGCTGCTCCACCTCAAGATACCCTTCATACTCCACCTCAATATCATCAGTACCCACCAAATATCCAAACCCATAAGCTCCAATCACTTCTGTCACGACCCGAACATAGGCCCAGATAGATATACAGGACAAAAAACCTCAACAGGCTCCAAGTCGATCCATGGCATGAACATAGTAGCGAAGAGCATAAAACAATAAAAAACTAATAAAAATAAAATATGCTTACGTGGAAGTCTGCATATATATATCTATCTACAATAGAATCAACACCGACAAGCTGATTTTCTACATATAACTAATGAGTTGATTGAACAGTATCCCCAACTAGCTCAACCAAAGTCTGTAATTGAAATAACATAACAATGGATAACTGAATGTCCTTGAAGGATGAGGACTAACCAACGTTGGCTAAAATAGGTCTGAGAGGAAAACAGGATTAATGATGTGGCTGAGACTGATCCCTCAGACCTGGATCATGAAACTATACAACATAGAGTATAGGGTCAGTACTTGAAATATACTGAGCATATAAGGTAAGTAAAAATGGACAGTTAAAATATATAAGAGTTTATAAGAGCAGGACAACATGAACATGAAATAAATATCATAGTATAAACATGACGGCTCAATGTTTTCAAACCATTCATAATCTAGTCATAATCATAATCATAAGAGAAACCTTATAAAAACATAACTTGAGCCAAAGTAACATAAACATAACAATGCATAAATCATGAGGAATAATAGGAGAACTTGTCTTAACCAACACCATCATGATAGAGCTTACATGATGCCCCAACTATCTCGCTCAAGTGGGCTGAGCCGTCCTAGGATTGCCAAGAAGGGGACGTGGATGATGTGATATCACAAGGGAAAATTCATGAATACATATACCTATAGTGGCACGTAGTTCTGAGACCACGGGGTTTACCTGAAAGCCGGGTCTACTCGCTGCTAGACACTGCTCCCAAAACTATGCACATGAGGCTCATATCGTAATCGTAAAATCATTCATGAAGTTCATGGACAAATAAATCATAACATACTTGATCATACTTGAAATACATGATTAGTGATGAATAAGGGCTCGTGAGTCAACTAAAAGTCATAAATTTATAAATCATGAAGAACATGCATATTTGTAAAAATTCATATACTTGACATTCATAAATCCATGAAGAGTACTTGAAGAGAAATCATATCATGAAATCATAATTTCATAATTTAGGGTTAGGAAGATCAAAATCATAATAGAATCATAACTTGACTTTTCATGAGACTTTGCATAATTGGGCATAGGTTGACTAAGATTTGAAATCATAAAAATTATAATCAATTTAAATATAAAATCTGCCCATAGCTCTTTAAAAAACATTTGAAACATCAAGGGAATTGACCCATAATCAAATCAAAGAGAATTCCATAAATTTAGGGTTAAAACCCCATAAGATCATCAAATTTACTTTAATACTTGAATTCATGAACACGGAGATGAATTGGGGCATGAGAGTGAAGAGGGAATCTTACTCACAACCCTACATACCTAGGTAATTTGATCTTAAACTCTCCCTTGAAAGCCCAAGGAATTGGAGAAGGAATTGGGGAATTCTCAAGCTTGATCTCCAGTGGAATACTCTAAACTTGAATGCATGGAATGGAAAGGATTATGATAGGTTAAGTACTCTTAAAACCCTTCTAACTGAGCTTAAAATGATGTAGTTTAGGACTTAGGGGCTTACTAACTATGGATTTACCCTTACTAACTTCACAGGAAAAATACACTGGCAGGAGTCACGACTCATCTCACGAGTCGTGCCCTGATCCCATGACTCGTGGTGAGGTCCGTTGTTGCCACTTCCTTGCTCTCCAATCTTACTTGGAATTTCCCCACGACAACCCAATGCTCGTGCCATCATCCCATGAGTCATTGGAATCATCTGTTACCAACACTGCCTCATCCCTCCTATAGTTACAACCCACGACTCATGGTTTTCTACCACGGGTAGTAACACAACTCGTGATTTCTCTTCCTTGCACAGAATTTTCCCCAACATACGACCCTTCTCAGGACTCATCATCTCTCACAATGAGTCATTCCATGACTCATGTCTTCCAAAGTCAGTCGTCCTCATATGCTTCCTACGACCTTGACCATGAGTCATACCCATATACCATGACTCGTGGTCTGGACCATAGATTCTAGGCCTTCTTCAAGAATCCTCCTATGATTCATCCTTCCTCCCCACAACTCGTACCACAAGTTGTTCTGAGTAATTTTTCAAGCATTTTCTGCTGATCACATTCCCAAATCCCATGTCTAGTCTTAGGTACTTCCGGAGTATTACAACTTCCTAATACACATCACCCACCCAAGAACTACCCTCCACGGTAAACGTAAAGGCAACATATTCCCGCACCTATATCAAACCAATTTATGTGGAGACTGCACCTTTGACTCACCATCTGGAGGATTCTGAGCCTTTAGAGAAGGATAAGCTGATTCGTACTTTAGACGAGGAGCTCAAAAAGATGAATAGTAGACTGAAAAGTGCTAAACGTACCAGGGGCATAACGAGTTTAGATTTTGAAGACCTACGCATACACCCCGATGTCGAGCTACCGGAGGGGTACAAACTTCCTAAGTTTTAATTGTTTACTGGGGCCAGTGACCCAAGGGCCCAGTTGAGATTATATTGTGATAAGCTGGTAGGAGTGGGAAGAAACGAGGAAATTAGAATGAAGCTCTTCATGAGATGTTTGACCCGTGATGCTCTTAGCTGGAATGTAGAGTTAACCCAAAGAAGTGGGTAACCTGGGCAGATATGTCTGCAACTTTTGTGGAACGGTTTGGTTCAACACAGAGAATGCACCTGATTTGCATTATATCCAAAACTTGAAAAGAAAGCCCATAGAAACTTTTAGAGATTTTGAAACTCGTTGGAGGACTGAGGCCACAAGAGTGCGACCTCCAATGTAGGAGGTGCAAATGAAAGATATTTTCATACGGACTCTAGATCTACAGGTCTCCAACAGGTTAATGCTGGTTAGTGAGAAAAGATTTGCCGAGATCATCAAGTTGGGGGAGAATATCAAAGACGGTATCAAGGATGGTATCATTATTATCTATAATGAATTGCAAGTTGATAACAAAGCTTTGCAATCCAGAGGTATTTCAGAGAGCCGTAAGAAAAAGGAAGTCGGGACAGTTATGATGGAGCAAGGGCCAAAGAGATATGTTTATAGACCCAGACTCTACCACCACATTACCAAAGTCTGACCCCACATTACCAAAGTCCACCCCCACACCACCAAACTCCACCTCCATAATATCAAGCTCCCCTAACTCACTACCAAGCTCCATTACCACAATACCAAACTCCCATTATTACAAATCACAATATCAAACTCCCTCTCCAACCTATTTTCAAACCCCTCCTTCACATTACTAAGCCACCACCTACCCCATCTATAGAACACAACCCTTCTATCCTCAACCATCTCCCTCCAATTATTCAAGCCAGAGGCCTAGGGCCCACTTTGAAAGGAAGCCGAAAAAAACCTATACTCCACTGGTGGAACCAATCGCTCAACTATATGTGAGGTTGAAGGAAGCTGGATAGAGCCTATCGCTTCCCTTCCGATCGATACCCAAGCCAAATGGTACAACCATAACATAGTGTGCATGTACCATTTAGGCATGAGGGGGCATACCACAGAGTCCTGTAGATCATTGAAGGACAAAATACAAAAGCTGATTGATACAAAAGCCATTCATCTTAAGGACCCAAAGCCAAATGTGACGAATAATCCTCTGTCGAACCATCAGGTGGACATGGTTTCTTATGGTGAGGATGAGGATTTGTCAAATACCATTGGGGTTATTGAGCATAGAACAGGTTCTGCTTCAAACCCGTCCATAATAGTGTAAAGACGTCCTACATTCAAGGTTGAAGTAGCTGCACCAAGGTCTCCATTCATGGTGGTAAGAGCTGCTTCAACCTCTTACAAGATGGTACCATGGTGTTATGAGGAGAATACCCCAAGAGGAACAAAAGTGCTAGAAGTAGATGCAGCACAAGGAGTGACTCGGTAGGGATGGATATATACTCCTGATACATTGGCACAAGGAGGAGTCAATAAAGGAAAGCAGCCGGTGGTGGAGGCTGAAGATAATGGTGTTTGGAAGAAAATATAGGCAAAAGAATACTCTGTGGTAGAGCAGTTGAGCAAGATTTCGGCCCATATTTCCATTTTATCCTTATTACAAAGTTCTGATCAACACCAAAAGGCTCTAATGAAGATGCTAAATGAGGCCTATGTGCCTACAAGAATATCCAATAGTGAAGTGGCCCACATGGTGGGTCAAGTGTTTGAGGCCCAAAAGATTTCGTTTCATGAAGATGAATTGCCTGTAGAAGGTATAGCCCACAACAAGGCACTGCATATCATGGTGCAACACACAGATAAATTTATCACCAAAGTGTTGATCGACCCAGGTTCTGGCTTAAACATTTGCCCCCTCAACACTTTGGCCTGTTTGGAAGTTGACATTGCCAGAATCATGTTTTCGAAGATAAATGTCAAAGATTTTGATAGGTTGCAAAGGGATATCGTGGTGGAGATTGATCTGTATTGGTTGGCCCTGCCACTTTCACCATCACATTCCAAGTTATGGATATCCCGACTTCATACAATTTGTAATTGGGGAAACCATGGATATATGCCATAGGAGAAGTTCCTTCAACTTTGCATCAATGTTTAAAGTTTGAATGGGACACCAAGAGGTCGTGGTTCATGGGGACGAAAGTCATCCTATTTATGCGGCTCCCGTTATCCCATCCATTAAAGGGAGAGGAGGTTTAGATAGTGAAAGCTTTCACACTCTAGAGCTGGTTGGTGTCATTGAAGGAGGAAGATGGTGGAGTGATAAAGTTCTGAGCATGCTGCTGTGGTTAGGTTTTGAACCAAGCAGAGGCTTTGGGGCCAGACTACAAGGAGTAGCTGAACCTTTGCATATGGAGACATAAACGACCACTTATGGGCTTGGATATCGTCCCCCTAGAGGAGAAAAATGGAAGTATCCTTTAGAAAAAAGGGACTTTTTATTGCCAAACACACTTCCTTCACTACAACAAAATTTTGTTTCTGATGGTTTTCTGGATATCGAACGAGCCGAATAAGATGCTTTGCTACTCAGTCTGAGGAACCTATTCTTGGCAGAGCCGAATGAAGGCAATTGTTATGCCATTATTAATGATGACGATGGAGGGACCCCACAACAGGAAGCTTGAGCTCAAAGAGGACTCACCAACTGGATATCCACTCTGTCCAGGGCTTGCCGGGCATCTGGGTAGATTTAAAAGGATCAGTTTTGTTGTTTTGGACTATTTATTCTTGAAGCCATTAAACTCTCCTGGATGTTATGTCAAACTCTGAAAAAGTTTTTTTGATTGATAAAATTATTTTCATTTCATATATTGATTTTGTTTTATTACTTATATTTTCAGCACTTCTAATATTAAAAGGTCAAATCTGAGGCCATGACTTGTAATGAAACTATATGACATAACATAGGCAATTCATTAGAAGCAGAAGAGGATGAGGTACCTGCCGAAATTGTGAGAGAGGTAGAGGAGTTTGAGGATAAGACCAAAGAGAATATGGAAAAAATAGAGGTGGTAATACTGTAAGACGCAGAGACACCCAAGGAGACCCAGGTCAGCACTTATTTGCCGAAAGATGAGACAGGGAACTACATTGAGTTTCTGAAAGAATACAAGGACATCTTTGTCTGGTCCTATGATGGCATGACTGGACTTAGCCATTCCATAGTGGCGCATAGGTTGCCTACTGACCCAACATATCCTCCTGTCAAGCAAAAGCCAAGGAAGTACAAACCTGACATGAGTTTGAAAATCAAAGACGAGGTAGCTAAGCAGATTGACACTAGAATTTTTAAAGTGCTTGAGTATATTACTTGGCTAGCCAATATCGTGTCGATGAAAAAGAAGGATGGAAAAGTCAAAGTTTGTGTGGACTATAGGGACCTCAGCAGAGCTAGCCTGAAAGATGACTTTCCGCTGCCGAACATCCACATCCTCATTGATAACTGTGCCAAGCATGCGACACAGTCATTTGTGGATTGCTTTGCTGGTTATCATCAGATTGGAATGCATGATGAAGATATTGATAAAACTGCTTTTCTTTCGCCATGGGGCATATATTGCTACAAGGTGATGCCAATCAGGTTGAAAAATGTTGGAGCTACTTACATGAGGGCCATGACCACTATCTTTCATGACATGATCCATAAGGAGATTGAGGTTTATGTGGATGATGTCATCATCAAATTAGAGAAAAGTTCATATCATTTGGTTGATGATGTCATCATCAAATTAGAGAAAAGTTCATATCATTTGGTTGATCTCAGAAAGTTCTTCGATAGACCATGAAAGTGTAATTTGAAGTTGAATACAGCAAAGTGTGCATTTGGTGTTCCCGCGGAACAATTGTTGGGATTTATTGTGAATTGTCGGGGTATTAAGTTAGATCCAACTAAGATAAAATCCATCCAAGAGCTCCTGCTGCCAAAGAGAGAGAAGGAAGTTATGAGCTTTTTGGGGAGACTCAACTACATCAGCCGTTTTATTGCCCAATCGATAGTTATCTGTGAGCCTATTTTCAAGTTGCTAAAGAAAGATGCTGCTACATAATGGATGCATGAATGTCAAAAAGCTTTCGACAGAATCAAGGATTATCTATCTAAGCCTCCTGTTTTAGTTCCACCAGAACAGGGAAGACCTCTGCTTTTGTATTTGTCCGTGCTACAAAATGCTTTTGGTTATGTTTTGGGGCAACATGACAGATAGCGAGGAAAGAGAAAGAAATATATTATTTGAGAAAGAAGTTTACACCGTATGAAGCTCGATATACCTTCCTTGAGAGGACGTGTTGTGCTATGACTTGGGTTGCTCAGAAATTGAGGCACTATCTGTCTGCTTACACAACCTATCTAATCTCTAGAATGGATCTGCTAAAGTACATCTTCCAAAAGCCCATGCCGCAGGAAAGCTAGCTAAATGGTAGATATTATTGAATGAGTTTGAAATTGTCTATGTCACACAGAAAGTGGTAAAAGGGCAGGCCCTTGCAGATCATCTAGCGGAAAACCCTATGGAAAATGAGTATGAACCTCTGAAGACATACTTTCCCGATGAGGAAGTAGCATTCACAGGCGAAGATATTTCTAAAGAATATGATGGTTGGAGGTTGTTTTTCGATAAAGTCGCCAATTTCAAAGGAGTACGTATTGGAGTTGTGCTGGTGTTAGAGACTGGACAACATTATCCTGTGTCAGCTAAACTTCAATTTCCTTGTACCAATAACATGGCCGAGTATGAAGCTTGAATCTTGGGTATTCGACTGGTAGTTGACATAAATGTGTAGTCAATATTGGTGATTGGAGATTCAAATTTGTTGATGCATCAAGTAAGAGGAGAATGGGCCACGAAGAATACAAAGATCTTACCATATTTGCATTGCGTGCAATAATTGTGTAAAAGGTTTGTCAAAATTGAGTTTCGACATGTTCCGCCAGTGCAGAGTGAATTTGCAAACGCTTTGGCTACATTGTCCTTGATGATCCAGCACCTTGACAAGAACTACATTGATCCCATTCCCATGTTGAAGAAGAATCAGATGGTGAGATGTGGTACGCCGACGTTAAAGGGTATTTGAAGAATGGAAGTTACTCTGAGAATGCCACAAGTGTTCAAAAACACACAGTTCGGAGGTTGGCCAACCTAAACAGAGAAATCCTTTATAGGAGGACCACTAACTTAGGACTACTGAAATGTGTGGATGCCAAGGAGGCAACCAATTTTATTGAGGAGATCTATACTGGAACTTGTGGGCCTCATATGAATTGTTTCATTTTGGCGAAGAAGATTTTGAGAGATGGCTACTTCTGGTTGACTATGGAGACAGATTGTATCAAATATGTACAAAGGTGCCATCGGTGTCAAACCCATACATACGTGATTCGAGCTCCTCCCAACGAACTTCATGCCACAAGCTTACCTTGGCCGTTCGCCACTTGGTGAATGATGTCATCGGCCCCATTGAACCCGCAACATCTAATGGGCATAGATTCATTTTGGTTGCAATTGACTATTTCACTAAATGGGTTGAAGCCACTTCTCACAGATCTATCACGAAGAAGGTGGTGGCCGATTTTGTTCGAGATCATCTTATTTGCCGATTTGGGATACCTGAGTCTATCATTACTGATAACGGTGCTAATCTCAATAGTGACTTGATGAGAGCTATATGTGAAAACTTTAAAATCAAGCATTGTAATTCTACTACATACAGGCCACAAATGAATGGAGCCGTGGAGGCTACGAATAAGAACATCAAGAGGATATTGCGTAAGATGATCAACAACTAGACATTTGCATGAGAAGTTTCCTTTCGCTTTTTGGGGATATCATACCACTCTTTGAACTTATATTGGAATTTGCGAGGAAGTCTCCATCTTGTTCTACACTGGTGCAGAAATTTTGAGAAGGACCTCAAAATTTCATCAGAGCTAAAGGGATTATCTCTCTGGAAGGACATTTGTATGGTTTTAGAATATGTCATGACCTATGATTAATCGGATTTTTCCTCACATGCTTTAACCTTTACATTTACTTTTACTAAATTATTTCAAAGTATGACTTTTATTTAAACCTTGTGTCTGGGCGTATACCTGGACAGAGTTCAACAACAGGGGTCTAGCAGGAATAAAGAACCTGCAAAAAAGATGTACAAATCAACTTTCCCTTTACGAATTAATAATTTTTCTTTGAGTAAAAAAGTAGCAAAGCGTAAAAGGAAACAATGGAGGACATCTTGTTTGCAAAAGCGACATAGACCTAAGTCACTCTACCCTTTGTGCCCCTATTTATATCTTTCTAGTCCTTCACTAAGATCCCTATGATTTACATGTTGTTCCTGTAATTTTGAGCCCTATGATTTTATTTCGAGCCTTATATTTGTATTCGAGCTCATTATTTGATCCTTTTAGTGGTTACTTGAGCCCGTGAATTTGTTTCTGAGACCTATGATTTACATTTTGAGCCCTTTAGTTGTTACTTGAACCAGTTGATTTATTTCTGAGCCATATTGTTTATATTTTGAGCCAGTGCTTTCATTTTGAGCCCTTTAAATTGTTATTTGAGCCAATGATTTATATTGTACCCGTGAGCCTGTTTTTTGCATCGAGTCCATGATTTATATTGGCCCGTGATATACATTTGAGCCCATTATTTGCATTTGAGCCCGTTATATGCATTTTGAGCCCGAGATATACATTTGAGCCCGTTATTATATTTTTGAGCCCGTATATGCATTTTGAGCCCATGACATAAAACTGTGCCCGTAGTATACATTTGAGCTCGTTATTTGCATTTTGAGATCGTTGTATGCATTGAACCCATTACATGCATTTAAGCCCGTTATTGCATTTTGAGCTCGTTTTTGCATTTTGAGCCTAGGATATCCATTTGAGCCCGTTATTTACATTTTGAGCCCACGACATACATTTGATCCCATTATTGCATTTTTGAGCCCATAATACACATTTGAGCCCGTTATTTGCATTTTGAGACCTTTGAATGCATTTAAGTCCGTTATTTGCATTTTTAGCCTGCGATATATATTTGAGCCCGTTATATGTATCAAGCCCCTTATTGCTTGAGCGCTATGATTTATCGATATTGAGCTGAATAATCCGCAGATATACCAATCGAGATACTTATTCCACTCAAATAGTTTACTTTCTTTAAATTATCATTCTTTTACTCATCCAAAGGCGTCATTGTCTACATACATTGTTTCATGGCCTGCAGATATTATGTCATAGCCTAAGGATTTACTTCTCATTTATCATATTTCTAAGGCGTCATAGTCTAAAGACATCATTTTTTCATGGCGTGCAGAGATTATGTCATTGCCTAAGGATTTACTTCTCATTTATCATATTTCTAAGGCGTCATAGTCAAAAGACATCCTTTTTTCATGTCCTACAGACATCATGTTATGGCCTAAGGATTTACTTCTCGTTTGTCATGTTCCTAAGGCATCATAGTCTAAAGACATCATTTTTTCATGGATTGCAAACATCATTTCATGGCTTAAGGATTTAATTTTCTGCTTATCATTCTCCTAAGGCGTCATAGTCTAAAGGCATCATTTTTATGGCCCGCAGACATCATTTCATGGCCTAAAGGGATTTATTTTGCGTATCATGGCCCAAGACATCATGACTTAGAGATATCATCCTTATTGTCTCGAAGAAAAATCTCATTGTCTAAAGGAAACTTACATCATGTTTAAATTTTATGTCGGTTTATTTTATGGAATGTTTGATGTTTATGTTTTAGTTATTTAATTTTATGTGAGTACCAAGTTTGAATTAGCTATGAATGATCACACCACTCGCTTTATTTTTCTTGACTTATCCCTATTTTATCGGATTTAATTCAAACCGTATTCTCACATTTTCATTCTGCAATGTATTCTAAATTTTGTCAAATTGCGCTACTTCCATTCTTATTTCAGCCTCGCATTATCAATTTATGTTAGGGATTTCATCTGTTCCTAAATCTAGAACTACACACGGCCTGATTCTCGTGAATTCAAGATATGTAGGTGACTTGATCCTAAAGTCTCAGCCACAATATTTTTACAACTCTTATTTCCTTTTGTCTTGTCCCATGAGATCGTTCTTCGGTCACACAAAATTGGCTAGTAGGTCAATGCTCTTTGCTCAACAATTCATCCTTCATTCTCGAGCAAAAAAGGGGTAGTTGTTGACACCCAATTTTGACCTCCATTTGCCCCATCTAAGCTGCATTATTTAAATATATGCATAATTTTTAATTATCTCTTTTATATAATTATTTAATATATTTAATTGACATACAAAGCTTAATATGTCATTTTTGTTAATCATTGGATAGAATTAGTTCTTTTCCTTAGTCATGTTTTAATTCATATTTATATCTTAAAAGTATTCTATTGCATTAAGTTTAAGTTATTAATTTTCCTAATACTATATGTAATTACGCGTTTTACTATAAATTATCCATTTTATATTTTAACTGAATGAACTTTTATTTTTAAAATATAATTTCATTTAATTTTGATAATTATTTGTAATTAATTCATAACAATAATATTTATATAGTTTTATCGTAAATTAAACTATTTTGTTAACTACTTATTAAATTATTTACAAGTATAGTATGTTATTAATTATATAGAAACTAATTTAAATTTCCTCCAATTTATTTAAACTCTAGCCACTTTGTATCTAATTTGTGCCAATTCTAGCCACTTTGTATCAAATCTAGCCCAAAATTAAACCCAAATTCAATTCAAATTAAGTCTAATTCATTTACCCAACCCGCAACCCGCGCCCCGCACTCCGACCCGTAATCCGACCCATCTATCCTAGAATTAATCTTACCCCTTCATCTTGTTTAATCCTACGACTGAAATTAACCCTAACTTATTTCCTTATTTATTAGTATACCCCCCCCCCCACCAAACCCTAGCAATTTTCCCCCTCATTTTCCTTCATCCGCCACACCTCACCCAACTCCCTGTCCTTTTCATTTCCTTCATCTTCTCTCCTCCCGCCGCTGGTGAACAACTGAAAATCCCGCTGCACTTCCTCCCTAACTCTCCGTATCCAAACACCACCTCGACCAGAATCGGAAAACCACTAGGTGCCACTAGATCTCTCCAGTCCCCCACTTTCGCCATTAACTCCGGCCAGATGTCACCACCCTCTCATCTCCTCTAACATACAGCCATACCTCATCATCCGCACATCTCCCACTTCCATTTTCTCCAATGATCACCAACCGAAAAGCGCCACACCCCTATTCTCTGTTTCTCACTGCCACTAGTTCATCTTCTCCGACAAAACCAAACTGAACACCAGCTCTACCCTCCGTCTTTCTCCTCTTCTCCTGTCACTGCTCAGGAAAACTCCGGTGAGTTTCTCGGCCACCATGAAGTAGCATAAATGACCTTGAAATCCAAATGCCTCTTTCGATTTCTGGAAGATCCTTGCGGATTTGTCCGTGGTCAGTTCACTAATTTTGAAATCTCCTCTCTTCTGTTTCTAACTAGACCTAATTTTTTTAATTATGTTCGCTGATAATCTATTTGTTTGAATTTTTTGATTATTATTTGTGTTTTCCTTTAAAATAACATGAAAGCCCCTAATTCTATCAAATTCTCGACTCCAAAATGGTTAAATATTTTCTGAAAATCATTTTCTGTTTGGCTCTATGTATACATGTTTTAATGAAATCATTGATGTTCTATCTACCTGCTTTTACCCTCTAGTTGAACATGCTAAGGACACTCGCTTATGTATACACTACCTTATGCGTATTTGTATAAAAAGTTTGGCACTCCTGTGTTGTTGTCTATGCAACTTTGATTAACTACAGCTGTTTGGTGTGAATGTATATCAACTTTCTTATCACTCCGGTGGCATTCAAAATTGAACTATAGTACTGTTGTTTAATACCTTCGAACAATCTGTCCCCTCTTTTTTAGAAAGCTGGTTTTATATGAAAATATAAAGTTCTCGGTTTAATTTGAAAATCCATATTTTGAGCATATAATTGCTTTGACAGACCCGAATAAATATTAATCGACTTATTTCTTTTTATATCAAGTGAGTAATGTTAAATATGGTAATGTGAATTTTATTTACGGAATATAGAGTATTTTAGTACTCATTGATTTGTGGGAAGTTTCCTTTTAACTGATCCAATTTCTGCCTCTAAATTAGTCTAACAAATTACTTTGGGTCTTGATTTGCTACCATGTTTCTTTTACCTTTTTCACCAAGTTGATACGACCTTTATCTATCCAGTTCTCAAGTACATACTTGGCTTCTTTTTGAGTGTTAAACCAAGTAAGCCCATGAGGCTCTACTGCTTTCGCTCTGAATCTCCTTGCAGGGCCTACTTTGAAAGCCGAAGAACTAGCTTTCATCTTTCTTGGTCTACTCCTCTTTCGTCTCTTCTCAGTTGCAATCACCTTCTTTCCATTTGGTGCCATGGTACCTATCAAGCAAAAAATCAAGAACTTTACAAAATTAGTTTGAGAACCAAATGGCTAACTTTGTGTGGAAGGTGCAAAATTTACCCCACACTTAATTTTCTAGCGTATATGTGAGAATTTGTCAAATATGGTATTCAAGACGTCCCCCATAATCAACCAATCTCAACAATCCAATTTAATTCACTAACTCATACTACACCAAGTTCATGATTTTTTCTTTCTTTTCAACATTCCTCTAACTTTTAACTTTTAGTCAAGAATGCACTATCTAGATTATCCCTCTCACTTTGCTTCTCCAATTCACAATTCAAGTAATTACATGTAATGGAGTAACAATATTTAATTCAATCAACCAACAATAAATGATTTACTACCATTCAACATGAATGAATCAAGAATTTCACCAACTCAGAGCAATTGCCGCATTCAAGAATTCAAAGCTTCATGTACTTTCTCTCTCTACAATTAATGAACCTACCCACCAATATTTAAGAATTCAATTTACCTACCCCATCATCCCCACAAGTTCAAATTACCATATTCAACCAAGAATCAAGCTACCCAACAAAAATAACATACAATTGTGGAGGAATTTAAGACTTTAAACTCATAAAATCCAAAACATGAAATTTAAGTTTTTCACCAACAATGATGATTTTGGGTTCTAAATCATGGGGGAGAAGGGTGTGGGAGCATGCTTGCATCATTAATTGAATAAGAGAGAAGAAATATACTTACTTGAGTTACAGATGAGAGTTTTATCAACTTGTTGGAGAAGACAACAATGGAGGGGAGAGGGAATGGGAGTTACGGCCTATGGGAGAGATAGAAATTTTTTTTTGCTTTTTATTTTTTTTCCAACTTTTTTGAGGAAAAATGATGAATGGGACTTTTAAAAAAAGGTGGGGCATGGGCTTTTATGTCATTTTAAGATCTTTTGAGTCAATATTAACCAACAATTTTCATCCATCAAGCCTCTGGTGCACCGCCCCCCTCTATCTCACCATAGACTTAGAAAAAAATCTCTCTAGAGATAGGTGCTGGCGCGGCACACCCGCTGTAGCCTCACCTGATAAAATTTTCTTTTTCTAGGATTCAACTTCTGGTGTCCCATGCCAGGCGTCTCACACCAGACTTACACTTTGTAGCTCATTGTCCCAGCTTGTTCTTGCGTCTTACACGTTGTTCATCTATACAAAACAAATAAAAGCATATAAAAGGATGGGTTGCCTCCCATGCAGCGTCTGATTTAACGCCGTGAAACGACTATGGTCCCTGTCACTCCTTCATCCGAGTGGCTTGTGACCATACTAAGGATCTGCTAAACTTTCATGCAGCACTTGCTTCTTCACTTACTGATTACAACCTCCAAGTTCTCCTGCTAGCTTCATATTGAAGTCCTTATAATGAGGTGGCATTCATGCTGCTCTAAACAATTCAAATACTACCTCCTGACCATCTACTCTCATAGACATCTTGCCTGACTGAACATGTATGACTGCGTCGATGGTGGCCAAAAATCCTCTACCTAGAATGAGGGGAACTATTGCATCTGCCTCATAGTCTAAGATTATAAAATCCACCGACACGATGAAAGGTCCTACCTTAATCAAGACATCATCAATGATTCCTTAGAATAGGCTAGAGATCGATCTGCAAGCTACAACGTCACTGTGGTAGGACGTGGTTCACCTAGTCCCAGTGTTCTGAATAGGGATGCAGGCATCAGATTGATGCTAGTGCCCGAATCACAGAAAGCTAAACCAACTTCCTTGCTTCTAATAGTGACAGGAATAGTGAAACTCCCAGGATCCTTTAACTTTTTAGGAATTTTGTTCTTGATTTGGGCACTACACTCTTTCGTTCGAGCCATGATTTAAACTATGTATTCCTCCTCTTATTGGCCACTATATCCCCGAGATACATGGCATACTTCGAAACTTCCCAAAAAATCTCCACCAATGAAATATTCACATGAACCTGCTCCAACAACTCAAGAAACTTACCAAAGGCTGTGCCCTTTGTTTTTTCTTCAACCTTTGAGGAAATGGGAGAGGTGGTATAGCTACTAAAATTTTTGATTGTGGGTTGCTAGACTCCCCAACCTCAGTCTTGGATTTGACGGCCTATTCCTCATCATCTTTTTCTTTTCTGGGGACAACCTCACCCAATTCCTTACCACTGCGCAAGAAAATAGCATTTACATTTTCCTTTAGGTTCTTCTTGGTATTACCCCGGAGTGTCCCCTGTGGTATGTTGTTCTACTATAGGGCCAATTTCCCCATTTACCTTTCAAGCTCATGGATGGACTTTTACATTTTATTTACTAGTTGCTCTGCTGCACCATTCGTTGCTTCATTGTCTCCTCAAGAGAACTGTTCTGCTGCTGGCCCTGTGGCCTTTGATAAGTGTTTTGGGGCCTTTGGAAATTTTGATTCCCTCCCCATGGGGGATTTGATCCATTATGGAACCCATGATTATAGACATTACCTTCAAAACCTCCACCACAACCTTGTTGTACCATAAAATATACAGACTCAGGATTAAGAGGACAACCTAAATAGGTTTGGCTTTCTCTGCACGCCTCACATGATGGTGGTGTGATTTGTACCTGCTATACCTGCTGCACTTGGCTTCCTACTGATGTGGCCACCAACTTACTAATCACATTCATTTACTGCTAATGTCTGCCGTGATTGCCGCTACACCATCCACCTTATGCTTTCCCAGCACCTTTGTTGCTGCAAATCTTCCGCTGAATCTTGATAATCCTAACCTGTAGACATGAGGCCAAGAGAGCCTCAATTTCATCATAAATCTTGGATAGAATCTTTCCTTGTGGAGTAGCATCAAGGAGTATCTTAGATTCGGGCTTCAAACCCTCAATGAAGTTGTTCCCAATTATGTCCTTAGATTGCATGTGGTGTGGACAATCCCTTAAGTAACCCTTGTAATAATCCCATGCTTGAGCTAGTATTTCTCCATCTTTCTATACGAATCCAGAGATCTTTCCCCTCAGTTCTTTAGTTCTTCTTAAAGAGAAAAATTGGTTGATGAACTTATTGGAGAGGATCTCCCAAGTGGTGGTGGATCCTGCAAGCTCATTTTGAAGCCAATTTGGCCTCGCCAATTAGTGAGAACAGAAATAGAGTCAACTTGACATATTCATCTGACACGTTCTGGTAGTGGAAGTTTTCCCTCAGCTCTACAAACATCATCAGATGCCTATGGGGATCCTTGTGTGGCTTTCCTTGAAATTGGAAAGTGTTTTGGACCAACCACATAGTCCTTTTTTTCAGCTCAAAGTTCCTAGTAATGGCCGATTTAACAATTTCTTTAGAAGAGTTCTCCACATTCGGCTTAGGAAACTGCATCACTAGAACTCTCTCATTCTCTTCACCTACTGCTTGCCCGATGTTTTTGATAGCTAACCTTCGAAAGGTTCTCTCTATTTCAGGATCAAGAGAAGCTAAGGTTGGTCCTTGAGTTCTCGTTCATGGCATATACTGAGGCAAACAACCCTGTGAACTTCAACAAAAACAAGAAACAAATGCAAAATATAGACTAGCGAAACAAAATTCTAACCTACAGACGATTAGACAATATTCAAGTCCCCAACAACGGTGCTAAAAACTTGATTTCTCCCAAGAGCACGCAAGCGACACAATTGTCAAGTAATATAGGATTGTTAAGTCCATAAATCGAATCCACAAGCACTTGTCAATTTAATCGTTATAAGATTGATACTTTGATTTCACTGATCTACGAAATAAGTAAAATGAAGATTGGTTTGAAAAATTAAACTACTAAAACTTCAAATGTAAAAATTAACTAAAATGAATGCAAGCTTGATTATATTTCGATAATGATGACAGACTAGGGCAATGACATTTGGTTGGTTTCAAGTTGAGTTTTCCAGATGTAATTAAACTAGCACGATTCTTCCTACGGTTGTTAGTAGCAAGTTACTATCTCATTTCTTGCCACTATCCCTAGCATCCAAGAACTGTTCCATGAACCCTAACGCCTATATCTCTATGGTCGCAGGAGAACAATGAAACGCCGATTATGCTTACTTGTATTTCAACTAAACGGGGTTAAAGGGTATATCCCTATCCTCAATAACAACTTATATCCTATCACCAATGGGTTCAAGGGCCTTTGCATTCTCGTTCTGTATTTATTTTTAACCCTTTCGTTTCCCTTTCCCAAGTTCAGTCGAAATCCAACAGATTACTTACAAGGTGATCAATCTCATAAATAATAAATTAAAACAAACAAATACAAACAACTATAAAAGAAGAATCAAAACCAAATTTATTTAGTCTGTCAAACAATCAACCATTCACCATGGCCACAACCCTAGAATATGAATTTAGCAACTCATAGACAAGCGGAAAAACAAATACTCAATCATCATCATGTGAAAATACAAAGTAAAGAAAAGAAAACCTAGTTGTAGAACCTTGTCTTCCTTCCAAATGACTTACAATCTTTCATGAATGAATTATGGAATAAAAATGAGTAAAGACTGCTTCAAAGAAGTCCAAAACTATATAAAAAATGACCTAAGGATGATATTCATGGATGAGCCTCCAAATGACGCTTCTGTCCTTTAAGACTTGTCTTTAAAATCAGCATTTTTCACCCCAGAATGACCCTGGCATGCCGCCCCTCCTATCTCGCCATAGACTTAGTCAAATTTCCAGCAATTTTAGCTCCAGATAGGGTCAACATACCGCCCCCCTTCATCTCACCAAATTTTTGAAGTGAAATTCTCTAAAGTTTGAGGGATGGCGTAGGGGCCAGCCATAGCATCAGACTGAGATTTTTCCTCTGAAGTTTGGGACTTGGTGCAGGGCTCCAGCCATAGCACCAACCCCGTCAGATCCTCAAATCTTTATTTCTTGCATCATTTTGAGCCTATTTTGCTTAGTTTTCTGCTCAAATCAACTCAAATTATTTGTTAGCACATAAAACACACACATACATGAATTTAAGCATAAATTAAGGATTATGAACTCAAAACCTGATCAAGTATGGGTAAAAACATGGCGAATAGGCATAAAAATATATCCAACATTAATAGTTGAGATTCTACATATTGTTTGAAAAAGCTTATAATATAACTGAAGAGCTGATAGGACAACATCCCCAACTAGCTTAGTAAAAGTATGAAACTGAAAGTACACAACTCAACAATATGAAGGTCCTCGAAGGATGATGACTCACCAATAAGAGAACTGGACTAAGCTGTAGAGACTGGCTAACAATGGGACTGAGTTTGAGCGTCTAACCTGTATCATGAAATGATACAATATAGAGTATGCAGTCAGTACTTTGAATGTACTGAGTATGCAAGGTAAGTAAAACAGGTTGAGTAAGTATAATTGAAATCATGCACATAACATGGATCATAAGAACACGAGAGTAAGGACCGCGTGCCAGTATCTGAAAACTTGAATACTTATAAACGGAATCTCATGTCTAAATCGAATGACCCAAAGCTGAAAAAAGAATCATATGGCTCGCCATAACTGAAATAATAAGTAAAAGCTTATAAACTAATAACTGGGTCAAACCTGCTGAAAACATAATATCATATGTCTTAGACATGTATAACTGAAATCATGAGGAATAATGGGAGACTCGTCATAACTGACAACCACCATGTATGAGCGCATGATGATCCCACTTCTTGCCTGCATGGAGGAGGGCCATCCTAAGCCTTGCCAGGGCAAAGGATAAGTAAGGTGTGATATCAAGGTGTACCTTTGGGTGGGGGAACACTCTCTTGAGAGGCCCCAAAATATAACCTACATTGGCTCATCGTTTATGAAACCGAAGAACCTTGGAATCCCTAGCCTACTCAGTGCTAGACACTACTCCCAAAACATGTATAGTTCTCATATAATCATATTCTCAAAACATAACTTGAATTTGAATATTTCGGGAGTCTTGACTCCAAAATATACATCTATCAACTGATCATATTATCCTTGGCCAAATCATGAAACATACTTAACTCGTGTGGGCTTGCCCAAACCTTAGAATTATGCATACTTGAAATAGACTTCATAAAAAATTCATGGACTCATACATGGGTAGTTTGTAATCATTTATTCATGCTAGATATCTCATCATACTTTAAATCATAAATCATAAACTTGACTTTCATGAAACTTGCATAATTGGGCATAATTTTCTAAAAGTTTGAAATCATGAATTTATAATCAAAATTGATATAAAATCTTCCCATGAATCTTAAAACATACTTTGAAACATGAAGGGAATTAACCCATAAATAATTCATGGAGAATTTCATAAAAATTAGGATAAAACCCCATAGAGTCATGAAGTTGATCTAGTACTTGAATTCATAGAATTGAGTAGAATTTTGAGCATGAGAGTGAAAGGAACCCTCATTCATGGCTCACATACCTGGATAAACTGAATCTACACTTGACCTGGAAAGCCCAAGAGACTTGGAGAAGAACTTGAAGACTCTAGGCTTGGTCTTCAATGGATAAGTCTTAGTCTTGCATGCGTGGGAAGAGAATGGTTTAGAATAGTTTAAACCCTCCTAGTAGTGCTTAAAATGATGTAGTTTAGGACTTAGGAGCTCAGGAATTACTAAATTCCCTTACTGATTCGCCTGGAAAAGTGACACTGCCAGTCACCACGAGGGACTTGATAAGTCGTTAGGTCCTTTGATGACTCATTGTCTCCCCTCGTCGCCACCACTAGAAAATTTTCTATTCACTGATGTACCTCCCCTCACGGACCACTTAACGAGTCGTTAGATGCACGATAACTTGTCCCTCCATCCATGGCCAACACTGCCAAGTCATTCCTTATCCACCTAATAGGTGATCTTGGGCATATTTACATTCTCAAGTGCTATTTTATAACTTATGTTTGTTAATTTAATAAATTACATTTTCATGTATTTGTGTATATTTTTGTGCCGAACTAACCAACATGATTAGTCTTTGTTTTGTAGGTGTAACGTGATTAGAAGGGATTAAATATAATGGTTAAGGCTCATGATTAAAGCATGGAGTGAATGTCAAGAAGGAAAAATGATGTCACACGAGAAGCAGGATATTAGTGCACACCAACGTGCCACGCTAGGCAAGCAGCACGCCCAGCAGATTGCATGCCAGTGTTGAACATCGTACGCGTGCAAGGGCCGGGAAAGGCAGTAGCCTTGCACGATGGTGTCGTGCCACGACAAGTAGATGCCGCATCCAGAAGCGTGCCACGACAGGCAACACGCACACCTTAGCCCATTCCATGCCGATGCCAATTATCCAGTGATGCAACGCGATAGCTCCGTGCCACGGAGGCTGAGTTGCACAATAGGCAGCATGGCACAGAGCTATTCCATGTCTGGCCAATTTTTGCAATATTCCAATTAGTGTAAATTGAGTCCTTTGCTTCATTATCACGTAAATATTTTGAGAAAGCAGATGTCACACCCCACCTTGGGAGGCATGACAGGCACCTAATGCCATACTGGGACCTGGGCTAACCTGGTTAGGCATATGCACTGTTGGTGCCTGCCAACAACTCAAATTAGAAAACAAACTACTATATCTCGGCTATAAATATAGCCTTGGGCAGACAAGGCCACGCAACACCTGTAAATAAAAATAACTAACCTAGCAACATAATAATAAAGGGATCGTACGCGGGCCGACAAGACCACCATGTTGTCTAGTCATAACAGAATGAAAACAAACATTCATATTCAAACTATAGCCGATAAGGCTGCTAATTAACTAGCTAACCTAGGCCTCACATGGCCAACACGCAAAGTATAACATACATAGGCCCCACACGACCAACAATAACCAATAATTAAAACACTGTAGTCCGCAAGCCACTAAGAGTGGAATAGTGGCCGGGACAGGGCCCTGACCTACTAAAAAGCTGTACAAAAAAAAGAAAAAACCTTGCTAACTATCAACTCTGGAGAAAAGAAGCTGATTGCACTGCTAACTCTAGCTAATGTCTAAGAAGGTCTAGAACTGTCACGCCCCACCTTGGGGGGTATGACTGGCACCTGGTGTCCTATTAGGACCTGAACTGCTAGACTACTGAACTTAAGCACATCTATTGCCTGGCTGGCTCTAATTCATATTCATTGAATCAACGGGCTATATAACGGCTATAAATACAGCCTCCGGCCGACTGGGCCTATAGCCACCTGTACTGTAATATCAGCTAACCAGAATCATATTCATATAGGGAAACCTATGCGGGCCAACAAGGCCACCATGCTGTCTAGTTATCTCTAAATCAGTATAAAAAGTGCTGAACAACTACGTGACCAGCAAGGTCAACACTACTAACTAGATACGGCCCCACACGGCCAACATAAACAACCATACTAAACAGCTAAACATACGCACGGCCCCACAAGACCGGCACAACTAACCACAGGCATCTGCAAGCCTCTAGGAATACTGATAAGATGGTCGGGATAGGGCCCCGACCTACCCGTATTGCACAACAAAAGAAAATGATATAAACCTCTGAATATCGAGCTCCGAATGACAGGAGCTGATGACTCTGCGCTGGCTAGGATTACGAGGGATCGACTCCTCGTCTATAGGTACCTGCAGGCAAGTAATGCAGCGCCCCAAACGGGCGTCAATACCAATGGTACCGAGTATGCAAAGCAAACTGAACATGACTGAATATAAACAACAATGCTAGTAAATTCTGAATAGCAGGAAGTATCTAAAACTGTCTGAACTAGCAGGATCTGGAATAGGCTTATCTGTACTGAAGGTAAGGTAGAATCATACCTGTCGTCATGGCGACCTGCTGTCTATCAACTAATGGATATCATGTATATATATATATATATATATATATATATATATATATAACATAAGAACCTATACCATCCCCCATAAGCCGGAAGGTGCCAACCAACACACAATCTATATACCCCTACCCGGGTCAAAACCATCCAAAAATAAATCACTCCACTCGTCTATTAACTACGAGCACCTCTACCGGCCCCCTGGGTCTCCAGCTCGGGCTATGGCCTCTGATATAAATAACTGTGTCTGAGCCCGATGGACTCCTGTATTGTAATATGTAAACTGTAACTGTGTCTGCATCTGTAATCTGCCCCCTGGGCGCAAGCGCACAACAGGGTAAGCTATAATTCTATGCTGATCAGCCTGATATGGGGAATGCTCAATCCCATCTTCGTCCTACTGCGGACGGCATACCACTCCATGGAGTGGCGTATCCCCACCCTCACGGTGGGTCAACACAGTTACCAACCCAGGGGCGGCGAGGACGCTCAAAGGGTGCCCTCATAACACAAACAGGTCTCAACAAACAATAATCACATATAGCAAAAATGTTTAAACTGAAAATACTATCTGTACTCTGATTTCTCATTCTGAACTCTTTTCTGTGTTATATGATTCTCATTCTGAACTATACTGTATCTGAGATATTATCTGACTGTCTGACTATACTGTAACTGAGATATCATCTGACTATCTGATACTGCTTTACTAACTTTTATTCTAAATGTATATGTCATAATATCATAAAACATGCTTGCGAAATTCAAACTGGACTCAATTCTCGACTTTTGAGTTCTTTCTTCTATACATCACGCTATCTACCGTACTGGATTACTAACTTGCCGAAGGAATTAGCGTTACATACCTTCGCTTCGGAGTTCCCGACTAACTGGCGTAACTCGGTCAGTACTTCTTCTATTTCTCCCAACTGCCATCATATATATATCAATTAGAACTAAATACGTTAATATTTTGGAAGAAAATATCACTTTCAATATATATATAGCCCAAACTTTGGCTTATCAAAAAATGGTCGAAAACTCGTTATTTCTCGAGGGTCCAGAAGGGAGAAATACTCACTTTAGGGATAGGAGTATATTGGCACTAATTTGGAGCAATTCCACTTATCTTGGTTCGGTAGCACGATGATTCGCCGGCCGAATTTCACGAAACTAAATCCGTAGGAATGCTCCTTACTTCTTAATACCTCGGTATCTGGAGTTAATTTGAGTTTGGACCGCGTTTGATGGCGTAAACGGATGAAAATTACCAAAGAACCATTGCCCCCCTCTATTTTCTCTCGACTTTTCTGGAAAATTTATGAAATATAACTTTAAAACTGAAGTTGGAGGATTTTATACTTGGGGTAGACAGGGCCTCTGTGACACGGAGCCAACGCGGAGGCCCTCCCTTTGTAGCACGTTGCCATCGCGGAGGGGCTCTGCCCCGGCTCCTTCCGCGATGGTTTGATGGATTTCTTATCCGGTCTTTCCCCGGGCCTTTTCTTAGCATGTATGGCATTTAAAAACTCTTAACCAACATGCGAATAGGCCATCTACATGTCGAGAATTTACGAGGTGTACAATGGAGGCTCTTACGGAGGAGTGCACAAAACAGGTTGACCACAAAGCTCAAGGACCCTGGGAGCTTTACAATACAAATTACAATTGGGCAGAGTATCCGAGCTCACAGATGATGTGATTTGGGAGCGAGCATTAACTTGATGCCGTCATCGGTATTCAAGAAGTTGGGGCTAGGGAGTCCTAGACCAACAACAGTGATATTGCAACTAGCGGATCATTCCTTAGCCAGACCTGATGGCATTGTGGAGGACGTGCTGGTGCAAGTGGGCTCCCTTATCTTCCCAGTAGATTTCTTCATGCTGGATTTTGAGCCAGACGCGGAAGTCCCATTTATTTTGGGACGTCCTTTCTTGGCTTCTGGAAAAGCACTTATTGATGTAGCTGCAGGGCAGCTAACTATGCGAGCACATGACAAGGTGGAGATGTTTGATGTATACAAGGCCACCAAGCTCCCGTCTGCGTATGAGGAACTCTCGTGATCAATGTGATTAATCGAGCTGATGTTATTTAGAGAGTTGAGTCACGGGAGTTATTGGGGAAACCACCAGAGCGATGTAAGCATTACTGGGGTGAGGACGGTAGTCGAGAGAAAACATCCGTCACCCTAGAGGATGACTGAGCTGAATGACGTCGAGCCGTGATGGTAAACCAGGCGCTGCACGGGAGGCAACCCGTGAAAATTTTTGTAATATTTTATTAGATTTCGTAGAAAAAAAAAAGAGAAAAATATAAAATAAAAATAAAAACAAAATTTGTATTTTATGTGAAACCTATAATTCTTACCAATTTCTTGTTGTGAGATGAATTTCAGGTTGAACGGAGGATAAATATGCAAAGGATCGCAAAGGAAAAATCGAGGTATGAAAAATAATAAAAAGTGGCAAAACAGTGAGCCTACGCGATGGCTCTGTGTCACGGAGGAGGGCCTCTGCGTTACCCTTCGTGACACGTTGAAGGTAATTCTGGAATTTTTACAAATTCCAGAACACCTGCGCGATGGCTCCGTGTCACGGTGGGCATGCTCCGTGTTACCCTCCGTGACACGTTGAATTGTATTTCGTGACGGGTCACACCGGGTCACTGGGTGACCCGCGCAAAAAATCCCCCTTTTTAACCCCGTTTTCCCTCATTTTTTCCCATTCCTCACCTCCTACACGAATAAAACCCCAAAATTCCCCCCCTTCCCCAACGTGACACGGCCTAGGAGCTCAATTTTATCAACTTTTCTTCGATATCATCGAATTTAAGGTATGTTTGTTAACTTCATCTCATTTCTTACCTTATTTTTCTGATTTTTAGCATAGGAAGTGAGGAAAACTTGCCCTAAGTGTAAATTGAGCATGAATTCATGTAAATTATTGTTGATTGAAGTTCCTATTAACGTGGTGATGGGATGAACTCAATAAATACATGTTTGTTTGAAATTTTTGCGAAATGATAGCTAGGGCTTGAATTTGAGTTTAAAAAGGGAAAATTTAGTTGAACTTTGAAATTCTTGCTGGGTTGTGTATGTTGGGTGAGATGAGTTGGTTGTGCTAACTGCTACTATGGTAAAAGACCGACGGATTTTCGGGGTAACGAAATTGTGAGATGTAAGAAATGGGTGAATTGTATAGGTTCATGTAGATAAATTTTTTTTTCCTTGTTTGTCCTTGCTAAGTGCTATGTGATGAAATGTTATCGATGGTAATGTTGTGACTAGCTGTACGAAGTCTGAGTAGTACATAGAATGTATACCGTCGAATTCTCTGAATGCACTAAGCATATTTGTTATGTTTTGTTGTTTGTTTTTGGAAATAAGTATGATCTTGCCGTAATGTTGTGATTGTGGCTAAAGACTAAGTGTGGGGTAGCCTAGCTTAACCCAACCTTAGTCGAAGCTAATTTAAATTGGAATAACATTGGGACTGTCTTTTGGGTTTGACAGGAACGATGGCAAGCAGGCAAGAAAAAGGGAAGGGCGCATCAACATCAGGCGCCGGAAGGAAAAGAATTAGGCTGGGAATAGCAGTCCCAGCAGCACCAGTGGTTCCACGCGGCCAACGCCGTCAATACGGAACCAGATGGGTGACAGAGGAGGGGACGAAATGGTACACCAAGCATAAGGAAAGCAAATACTTCCCCGAGGAACACATTGCTAGGGAACCATTGGCACAGGAATTCCCCCGGATTGTCCACAGGATTGAGGCAGCCGGTCTGAATTTTATCTTTGAAGAGCCCAAGGAGTGCAACCTGCACCTGATTCGGAAATTCTACGCCAACTGGAACCCGACACTCAGAAGTCACACCATCAAGATAAGGGGGCAGATAGTCACTTTTGAGCCCCATCACCTTAATGCCATCTTGGGGGTGCGAGACATAGACGCCCATGTGCTTCGGCAGCTGAATATCACTCCACCATACGCAGATATCAGATGCACTTTGTGTGGAACTCGGTCTACAGCACGTTGGAGCAGGCATAAGGAGAGGGGCTACCATCAGACCTTGCCCTACTCACAGATGAATAGGGAAGCCAGGATATGGCTGAAGATTGTTTGTTCCTGCCTGATCCCGGGGGTGCATATGACAGATGTCACCCGGGATCATGTATGCTTGGTCTACGCCTTGATGAAAGGGCTGGAGATCAATGTGGGGGCGGTGATTATCTCCGCCATGAAAAGAGCCCGATTGCATCAAGGGCACAGGTACAGGTTTGGTGGCCTACTGACCACGTTCCTGAGGGGCCTAGATGTTGAGGAGGAGGCCCTTGACTACATCCCGCAGATGGAGAGGCGGGCCTTAGATGTCACCAAAACTAAGGCACCCGACACCACTCACGGGCCAATTCTTACACTAGCCGAGCGACATGCTCGGGATGATCAGTACATGGATCGCATGTTTGGGATGCAAATGCTCCAGCTGCGCATAGGCGGGAGGCCGGAAACAGAAAAGGAGCTATAGCAGCTCAAGCTAGACTACCCTTTTGGCCAAAATGCCAGGGCTCTATGCCGAGTGGGGCCAGCTTTTGGGGAGCCCACCATGATGATGTCCCCACAGATGAGGAGACACGTCGTGATGACTCCGATGTGGAGTCAGATGATGACGATGGGGGCGATTTAGACATGGGAGACGAGGCAGCAGCACCTGATGAAGAAGTGGAATATTTTGATTGATCAGGGAGTTTCACCACCCACTTTTGTGCTATGCTGAATTTTATGAACACTGGGGACAATGTTTGATTTAAGTGTGGGGTGGGAGTAGTTAGGTGTTTGTTGCTGTTGTTATTAATGTATGTCTCTGTTCTATTTTTGTGCTTGGATAAACTTGTGGCCTTGTGATTTTTGTGTGCATGTCTGTATTGAAATCAAGGTGAAGCTGTTGTGTGCTGTTGAATGTTGTTAGCTGGTGTTGTACATATCATTTTTTTTATCAAAATGATCAATATTTTTAAAATTTTTCATGAATTTTTAAATTTTTGGGTTTCTCGGCGTTTGTTTTCGGTTCTTTTACCGAGAATAGTCCCATTGGACTGAAGTCGTAATTAGTGACTGTTCTCCACGTTGGATGGATGACGACCGTCTTAAGGGAAATGTAGTCGCTAGGAGTAGATTTCTTTGTTCATTTTATCTTTTTTTTAGTTTTTTTCTTTTGTTGGTTTGCATCCCAAAACCTGTAGTTACTTTATGGTTGTGAAATTCTGGTTGCGTGTTGTACATGATAGTTGAAATGAAAAGGTGATTCATATGAAAGCATGCAACTGTGTAAATATGTTGAGATGCCTAAGCCATAGAGTTTGACTCAGTGTGATTGAGGCTTAATTTTTGAATTCTTGTAATTAGCTGATTGAAGAGTCTGTGAATATGTCTTGAGTTGAGCATGTGAAATGAGTGTATAGTGTGGTCTCGTTTCTTCCATGCTATTGTGAAGTGTTTAGAACTTGCCTGGTGTGTGTACGAAACGAAATGAAGGATGTGTATTGTAGGAAAGGATGTTCTTTGCTTTAACGGAAAGTTTCTCTTTTTTTTCATTATCGTACCCACCTTGAATGTACATCCTAGTTAGCCCATTGAGCCTTTAGCCTATTATTTTTCTTTTGTCAAAAAGGTGTAAACCGAGCTTAACCCCTTCTTTTCATTATCCATGAATTTGATCCAAAACTCTTAAGCGCTGAAGAAAAGAAAATAATTTTCCCACAGTGTTAAGGAGTGAGAATGGTGAAAAGAAAAGTAAAAGCAGAGTGATGAAAGGAAAGAAAAGGTTGAAGGTGCACTCGTTATAAATTAAATATAATGAAGATGTATAAATAATCTTTGTTATTGAGTCAAGTGTGCTTAAAGATATGGGGTCAAAAATAAAGATAGACTTCAAGAATGGGAGGATGAAGGAAGAAACAATGCCCATAAGGTTGATGGGATGTATTGAAAAAGCGCTTAAGGATGCTAGTTGTTATTATTGGTTAGCCCAGTATTTACTAGTTCCGTAGCTTACATTACAACCCGTTTAGTCCTACGTGATCTTACAACACACATCTTTATATTAGTGGAGTAATACACTAAAGGCAAGCCTATGGTTCATGACATGAAGCATGTGAATTCCTTTGGGAGAGAGAGTGAAATTGTGTTTATATGCCCCTGCATGTAATGTCTTTGAGTTCATAAAATTAAAAAGGAGGAAAAATTCTCTTGTGTTGTGAGGGCACATGCTTGGCGAGAGACTAAATTTCGTGTCGGATATCTTGATCAGCTGATTGGCATGAGTTTGCCGATATCGAGAGTCGATTCTTGAGTCTAGGAGGTCTTAATTTGTTGAAGGTCATTGTATTGATAAGACCATGCATGTTTTCTTGTTGATTTGCTTTATCCAATAATCGGTATAACCGTAGCTTGAATTGTCGAGCCAAAGTAGCCAGGATGGGGTGTCAATTGCATGAGGTGTAAGATTACTGTTCGGGAACGAACAAGGATTTAAGTGTGGGGTAAGTGATCTTGGGCAAATTTGTATGCCCAAGTGATACTCAAATGTGTCATTTTGCCTTGTTTATCTATTGATGTTTATACATTCTCATGTGATTTGTAATAAAATGTGAATTTATACTAACAAACATGATTAGCGTTGTTTTGCAGGAAAAATATAAAGTTATGGAGATAAGGTGCATGTTGGGAGAGATCGGGATTGGACTCGAAAGCTAGCAAGGGAAAAAAGCACTTGAAGGCACGAATTAAAGGGGCTCCGTGATGGAGCCGTGTCATGCTGCCATCGCGGATGCACTGTGCCTGGAGGGTGAAATTATGCCTATTTCCAGTGGAGGTACGCGTTGGGGCTGTGCACGTTGACCTAGCCCCGTGTTGCACGCCGTGCCACGTTGGGCCTAAATACCTGGACGTCCGGATTCCAGTAAGGGTCCGCGTTGGTGGCGTGTCACGGAGGCAGTGCTCCGCGATGCACTCCGTGACACGTTGCTTGTTATTCCGGGAAAAATTCCCACTAGTATAAATAGAACACTTAGGTTCATTTTTAATTATTCTGACTTGGTGGAGCAAGAACATGGGTTACAGGCAGTTGAGGAGACGAAAATCTCAAGGTTTTTCTCTATCTCCTTCTTCTTTATTTCAATTGCTTGTATGATTAACACTCATTTAGCGATGTTTAATCCCTAAATGAGTGGCTAATTTCTCTTCTTGCTGAGGTTAGGAACAATTGTATTGAAATGTAATTATTGATAAATTGGTTTTTCATCTTTTCTTCCATGGTTGTTCTATTGATTCTTGTTCTTACTGCATTAATGTGTGGCCAACGTTAATGTATATCTAAAAAGTCCGGTTTCACTCGAGAGAGCAAGAAATTGGAAAGTTGTGAATTGATAGGATATGATCTTTTCTTAGTTTGGGAAAATTGAGAATTGATTTACCTTCAGGATAGAGATATACCTGAAAGTCATATTAGTCAATTAAATCGGTTTTGTATGGCTAGGACATGAATTTCGTTTTATCACAAAAATGTAGGTGGAAGGTTCATGATTCTTAAGTTGGGTTAAATACGAGAGTTTTAATCCATAGGCAATAATTCTTGACTAGCAACAGGAGGAAAGATTAATCAAATTGTATCGATAACTTATTTCTCTGCATGTTCATTTAACCTCAGCATGCTCATACTTATAGTTCAGACTCAAATTGTATATTCGTTTTAGACTTAGTATTGAATTAGAAACCAAAATATCAAACTCTTCTTCAAACTATTGTCTGCATTTTTAGAGTTAAAGTTTATTGACACTTGATTAGATTGCTACCTTAACCCAGTCCCTATGGGATCGATACTTGGCTTACATTAGCCACTTTACTACTTGTTCGACCACGTGCATTTGCGTGTAGCTATATAGCCAAAATCACCGAACAGTAATGCATAGGTACAGCTTGAGCCTGTTCCTGAACTAGAGGCTCCTGATCTACCTCGGCCTATACCTGCTGAACTTGAGGGCCTACGCCCTGCCGAGGCTTCTGGAACTTGTGGCCCTGCGGATCCCCTGTCCTGGCTATCTCGGCTACCTTGCCCCCTGGCCAAAAAATCTCTCATCATGTGCCCCTCCTGCCCGCATATATAACATCCTGAAGAGCCATATCTACGAGCTCCGGTGTGAGGTCGGCTGCAAATAGGGCAGGGTGGGGGTGTGTATCTGCTCTGCTCTACCCTCCTCTGCTGAGGTGAATCCACCGTTCGAGAACTTCTACCAGACTCTGACTGCCCTCGACAAATAAATCTACCCCTCTGCTGTTGTGGTAGAAGTGGGGGTCTAGGGGGCCTTTCTGACAACTGGGGCCTGGGTCCTCTCAGAATCTCCCTATGTATATCATCTATTCTATCCCTGCGGCGCTGCTCCTGATTTATCTGTCTACTATCCTGTTGCCGCTGTCTGAGGCCATCAATAGTCTGGGCAAAGGCCTGCACCCGGGCAATGTCCATATCTTCCCGTAATGTAGCTGTCATGCACGCCTCAATGTATTCTGGTTCAGACCCATAATAAACCGGTGGACTTTGGATGGCATAGTGTCCACAAAAGCTGGAGCATAGCGGGCTAAAGAGTCAAACTCTAAGGCATATTCTCGTACACTCCTCGCCCCCTGCTCCAAATGTAAAAATTGATCCATCCGGGCCTGCCGGATCTCCCGTGGAAAATAACGGTCCAGGAAGGCCTCTGAGAAGCTAGACCAGGTCGGAGGGGCACATCCCTCCCTCGAGACCTTTCCCAACTCTCGTACCATAATATGGCTACGTCTCGCAACTGGAATACTGCTAACTCCACCGATTCTGTAGGTGTCACATGCATGACCCGGAAGATTCTCTGCATCTGATCTAGGAAATCCTGGGGGTCCTCTGCCCGATCTGACCCTGTGAACTGTGGGGGACCCAATGCCAAAAATTCTCTGACCCTCGAACTGCCAGATCCACCTGATGGCTCTACTGTTATAGGTGGCACTGACTGGCGTTGAGTGGCCATTATTTGTGCCAACATAACATCTGAACTGCGAACTTCCTGGTCGGATGGTGTAGGTACAGGAGCTATCGGAGGCGGTGTCGTGCCAAATGGCTCCTGGTGAGATGGGGACTACTGAGAAGGCTGTGATGATGCCTCTATATTGCCCTCAGATCGGGTTGATTCTAAATGAAGCTGAGGCATCCTGCTGGTGCCTTCTCCTGCTGCGGTATCCAACCTTCTACCTGTGGCAGGGTGTCGCTGGTATACCATTTTTATCTGTAGACAAAGAATATGATAAGTTTTAAGAACTCGACCCTATACTGTACTGTTCTATGGCACGACGGAATATGAAGAAAGAGTAACCATCCTATTATGCCTTGCAGCCTCCTGCCTATAGTATGTGGTGCACAACACATCCATAGACAAGACTCTACTTAGCACGGCTTGCAGACTCCTTGGGACACGACCTGCTCTGATACCAAGTTTGTCACGCCCCGCCTTGGGGGGTATGACTAGCACCTGGTGTCCTATTAGGACCTGAACTGCTAGACTACTGAGCTTAAGCACATCTGGTGCCTGGTTGGCTCTAACTCAAATTCATGGAATCAACGGGCTATATAACGGCTGTAAATACAGCCTCCGGCCGACTGGGCCTATAGCCACCTGTACTGTAATATCAGCTAACCAGAATCATACTCATATAGGGAAACCTATGCGGGCCGACAAGGCCACCATGCTGTCTAGTTATCTCCAAATTAGTATAACAAGTGCCGAACAACTACGTGACCGGCAAGGTCACCACTACTAACTAGATATGGCCCCACATGGCCAACATAAACAACCATACTAAACAGCTAAACATACGCACGACCCCACACGACCGACACAACTAACCACAGGGAGATATATACACCATCTGCAACCCTCTAGGAATACTGATAAGATGGTCAGGACAGGGCCCCGACCTACCCGTACTGCACAACAAAAGAAAATGATATAAACCTCTGAATATCGAGCTCCAAATGACAGGAGCTGATGACTCTACGCTGGCTAGGATCACGAGGGATCGGCTCCTCGTCTATAGGTACCTGCAGGCAAGTAATGTAGTGCCCCAAATGGGCGTCAGTACCACTGGTACCGAGTATGCAAAGCAAACTGAACATGACAGAATATAAACAACAATGCTAGTAAATTCTGAATAGCAGGAAGTATCTAAAACTGTCTGAACTAGCAGGATCTGGAATAGGCTTACCTGTACTGAAGGTAAGGTAGAATCATACATGTTGTCATAGCGACCTGCTGTCTATCAACTAATAGATATCATGTATATACATATATATATATAACACAGAAGAACCTATACCAGCCCCCATAAGCCAGAAGGTGCCAACCAACACACAATCTATATACCGCTACTCGGGTCAAAACCATCCAAAAATAAATCACTCCACTCGTCTATTAACTACGAGCACCTCTACCGGTCCCCTGGGTCTCCAGCTCGGGCTATGGCCTCTGATATAAATAACTGTGTTTGAGCCCGAAGGACTCCTGTACTGTAATCTATAAACTGTAACTGTGTCTGTATCTGTAATCTGCCCCCTGGGTGCAAACGCACAACAGGGTAAGCTATACTGCTATGCTGATCAGCCTGATATGGGGAATGCTCCATCCCAACTTCGTCCTACTATGGACGGCATACCACTCCTTGGAGTGGCGTATCCCCACCCTCATGGTGGGTCGACACAGTTACCAACCTAGGGGCGGTGAGGACGCTCAAAGGGTGCCCTCATAACACAAACAGGTCTCAACAAACAATAATCACATATAGAAAGCATGTTTAAACTGAAAATACTATCTGTACTCTGATTTCTCATTCTGAACTCTTTTTTGTGTTATACGATTCTCATACTGAACTATACTGTATCTGAGATATTATCTGACTGTCTGACTATACTGTAATTGAGATATCATCTGACTGTCTGATACTGCTTTACTAACTTTTATTCTGAATGTATATGTCATAATATCATAAAACATGCTTGCTAAATTCAAACTGGACTCAATTCTCAACTTCTGAGTTCTTTCTTCTATACATCATGCTATCTACCGTAATGGATTACTAACTTGCCGAAGGAATTAGCGTTACATACCTTCGCTTCAGAGTTCTCGACTAACTGACGTAACTCGGTTAGTACTTCTGCTATTTCTCCCAACTGCATTCATATATATATCAATTAGAACTAAATACGTTAATATTTTGGAAGAAAATATCACTTTCAATATATATATAGCCCAAACTTTGGCTTATCGAAAAACAGTCGAAAACTCGCTATTTCTCAAGGGTCAAGAAGGGAGAAATACTCACTTTAGGGATAGGAGTATATTGGGACTAATTTGGAGCAATTCCACTTACCTTGGTTCGGTAGCACGACGATTTGCCGGCCGAATTTCATGAAACTAAATCCGTAGGAATGCTCCTTACTACTTAATACCTCGGTATCTGGAGTTAATTTGAGTTTGGACCGCGTTTGACAGCGTAATCGGACGAAAATTATCAAAGAACCTTCGCCCTCCTCTGTTTTCTCTCGACTTTTCTGGAAAATTTATGAAATATAACTTTAGTATCGAAGTTGGAGGCTTTTATACTTGGGGCTGGACAGGGCCTCCGTGACACGCAGCCAACGCGGAGGCCCTCCCTCCGTGGCACGTTGCCATTGCGGAGGGGCTCTGCTCCGGCTCCTTCCATGATGGTTCGACGGATTTCTTATCCGGTCTTTCCCCGGGCCTTTTCCTAGCATGTATGGCATTTAAAAACTCTTAACCAACATGCGAATAGGCCATCTACATGTCGAGAATTTACGGGGTGTAACAAGAACAACGTCTATTCGCACCTGCAGGCAAGTATGCAACGCCCCAAAGATGGGCATCAGTACAATATGTACCAAATGTGTAAGTAGTAATGAAAATGACAGAATAAAACTGACAAAAGAACTGAGAGTAAATAATAGAAAGGATAAGAGTTATAACCTGAATAGACTCAAAACCTGACATATAACTAACAAGTAAGTAATACAAACAAGAATCTTACCTGACCCTCATAAGCCTGAAATGTACAATCAGCATAGAATAGCGCACCTAGGCTCCCATAAGCCCTGGCAAGTAAACTTCAATCTATATACCCCTAGCAGGTCAATATGAGTCAACGGGTAGCTATAGCCAACCTACCTAGCCTATGGGCCTGCAATTGAGCCCACTGGGCTCCTATCACTGTGTCTAAGCCCTTTGGGCTTCTATAACTTCACCCCGGGCACACAAGGCTAGATAGAGGGTCAGTGATGCCGATACGACATAAAAGTAGAAGCCTATTCGTGGATGGACTGTAATATGGCCTTATAGGCTTGAATATAGTCCTTTCAGACAACTTATAACTCCTATGAGCGATCTCTATCGCCGTAGGTAATGGCACAACTAGTAACCCTGAGGTTGGTCGATGGAAGGCTATAATAGGTAGGGTCGATCCCAACTGAAATAATCAACTTTCATTTCAAAACTAATGGTAGAAGCTAATCACAACATGTTTCATACAAGGACACAATTCATATTGCTATACGATAGGAATAACTCGTGAAAAGGTTAGCCTTAATATATATCGATTGCCAGTTCTCACTTATCCAATTAGTTCCAACCTGTAGCTGGCGATTCCACTCAATTACAACCTTTACGCTGAGAAAATATGACTATTTTCAATGTTAAGACTCGACAAACAATGATATCTTTCAATAATGTTAACTATAATTTGACTTCATTTAAATCGACCAAAAAATCACAAATTCTCGAGAGTTTAGAAGGTAGAAATGCTTACCTATCACATGTAGCCGCCTTAGGATTCGATCAGAAGTGATTTATACAACTTTTACTCGGCGGGGTTGTGGTACTTTGAGTGAAGTTTCAAGAAATAACTCTACAGGGACATTCCTCTTAGGCCTAGAACTCGATATCCAAGATGAATTTTCATTTGGATGGAGTTTAGCAGCGTAATTTGACAAAAAACGGAAGAAAAATAGAGGAAACCCTTCGTGAGGTCGAGTTCTTATTTGGGGGAAATATTTCTTATGATTCGAACTTGAACTTGACTCATATATATAGGTGGGAGTCGGCAGTGGGGGGGGGGCACAATGCGCCGGCCATAGCGTCAAGCCAGGAGCATGACGCACCGGCTTGGCATCATAGTGCGACGCCCAGGGATCCTGGCCCCCGGCCCCGGCCTCCTGCTCGCTCGATGTCGTGTTCGTATATTCATCCCCACAGCCTTTCCTCGCATGTGTCATACTCTGAAACTCTCAACATATGTACGCATGCATTCGTTAAATGATAGAAACTTACTGGGTGTAACATCATCCCCCTATTAGGAACATTCGTCCTCGAATGTGATCTTAATCTTAAGAGACTCAACTCCTTTAACTATTGCCAGAAAAATTTGGGCAGAGTCTCCTCTGTAATATGGACTATCCGAAAACATGAAACACAGAAAAGTCCAACATAGGCATCTCAAAGGACGCTACAAGCAACAATACAATATAGCTCCATATCCTAAAAAGAAAATAACTAAACAATACTAATAATATAAGCACATGAAAATAATAAAAACAACTATATCACCTCAATTGCATAACCTGAGTCAAGCCTGGAATAAGTGGGGATATCTAGACCTCATGTCGTCCTCATCTTTCCAAGTCATCTCTTCTACAATTCTATTCTTCCAGAATACTTTAATGGAGGCTACATCTTTAGTCCTCAGTCTATAAACCTGTTTATCTAGTATAGCAATTGGAGTCTCTTCGTAGGACAACTTTTCAGTAACTTGAACATCCTCAACTGGAACAACCCGGGACGAGTCCACTATGCACTTCCGTAATATTGACACGTGAAAGACTGGATGAACAGATTATAGCCCTGAGGGCAGTTCTAACTCATATTACACTCAGCCTATCCTTCGAAGGATTCGATATGGGCCAATGAACCAAGGGCTAAGCTTGCTCTTCTTACCAAATCTCATCACGCCCTTCATCAGTGAAGCTTTTAGAAATACCCAATCATCGACATTAAACTCCAAGTCTCTACGCCACACATCGGAATAGGGCTTCTGACGACTCTAGTCTGTTAGCAACCGTTCTCTAATAAGTTTTACTTTTTCTTCTGATTGATGTATCATATCAGGTTCGATCAACCTTGCTTCCCCTACTTCAAACCATCCTATGGGGGACCAGCATTCCGCCCATATAGAGCCTCATAAGGCGCCATCTGAATAGTCAAATGATAACTGTTATTATATGCAAATTTAATAAGGGGTAGAGGCTCGTCCAAATCCCTCCAATGTCTAGCACACATGTACATAGCATGTCCGAGCATCTGAATGGTGCGCTCTACCTGACGTCTGTCTGGGGATGGAAAGCTATACTTAAATTAACCTGTGTCCCCAAACCTTTCTGAAATGACTGCCAGAATCTGAAAGTAAATTGTACCCCTCAGTCAGAAATAATGGATGCTGGGACACCGTGTAGCTGGACTATCTCCTTAATATACAACCCAACATAATCTTCAGCTGAAAATGTAGTCCTGACTGGCAAAAGGTGGGCTGATTTCATCAATTCATCAACAATGACCCAAATGGAGTCAAATTTATGCCTAGTGCGAGGTAACCCCGTTACAAAGTCCATATCAATTGCTTCCCATTTCTGCATAGGTACCACTATCTCCTAAGGTAGTCCGCCAGGTTTCTGATGTTCAACTTTTACCCGCTGGCAATCAGGACACTGTGCTACAAACTCAGCTACACTTTTCCTCATTCTAACCCACCAGCATATCTCTTTTATATCATGGTACATCTTCGTCGAGCCTGGGTGAAAAGAGTAGCGAGAATAATGTACCTCTGTCATGATCTTCTGGTGGAGCCCTGCTATCTCTGAAACGCTGAGTCAACCTTTGAATATCAAGACCCCGTCTTCTGCTAACTTAAAGGCCGATAGTTAGCCCTGTTGAACCTTGTCTCGGAGTTATACTAGACTAGGGTCCTCGTACTGTCGCTCCTTCACCTCTACAACTAGGGATGACACTGCTGTATTCTGGATCAAAACCCCATTATTTTCTATATCCACTACCCGGACTTCTAAATTGGCTAACTGGTGCAGCTCTTGAGCCATTTCTCACTATTTTGGACTCAAATATGCTAGGCTGCCCATAGATCTGTGGCTAAGGGCATCGACTACAATATTATCCTTCCCTGCGTGATACAAGATGTTCAAGTCGTAGTCTTTCAGCAATTCTAGCCAATGATGCTGCCACAAATTCAACTCTTTCTGCGTGAAGATATACTAGAGACTTTTATGATCAGTAAAGATGTCCACATGTACACCATACAAGTAATGCCTCCATAGTTTCAAGGTATGTACTACTGCCGCTAACTCTAAATCATGGGTTGGGTAGTTCTTTTCGTGCTTCCTTAGCTACCTCGAAGCATAGGGAATCACCTTGCTGTGTTGCATCAGAACACACCCTAACCCAACGCCTGAAGCGTCACAGTATACAACATAGTCCTCTGAACCTTCTAGTAAGGCTAATACTGGTGCAGATGCAAACCTATTTTTCAGCTCCTGGAAACTCTGCTCACAAGCCTCAATCTAGTGGAATTTGGCTACTTTCTAAGTCAATCTAGTCAATGGCGCTGACAGGGTAGAAAATCCTTCTACAAACCTTCTATAATACCCAGCTAACCCTAGGAAACTAAGAACCTCAATTGGAGATGTAGGTCTAGGCCATGTCTTTACTGCATCAATTTTTGGTGAGTTAACCTAGATGCCTGCATATAATACAATATGGCCTAAGAAAGCTATGAAATTCAATCAGAACTTACATTTCGAGAACTTCACATATAATTGGTGGTCTCTGAGGATCTGGAGTACTGTTTCACAGATGATCTCTGTGTTCAGCTTCTGAGTGGGAATATATCAGAATGTCATCAATAAACACTATCACAAACAAATCTAAATACGATCTGAAGATGTTGTTCATCAGATACATAAACACTACTGGGGAATTCGTCATTCCAAAGGACATGACCAAGAATTAAAAATGACCATACCTGGTCCTAAAAGCTATCTTCAAAATATCTTTCTCTCAGACCCGCACTTGATGATACCCTGACGTTAAGTCTATCTTAGAGAAACATTTTTCCCCCTGCAGCTGATCAAACAAATCATCTATCCTTGGAAGGGGATATTTATTCTTAATAGTAACTTTATTCAGCTGCCGATAATCTATACACATTCGTAGGGAGCCATATTTCTTCCTCACAAACAGAACTGGCGCACCTCACGGTAAAGCACTTAGCTTGATAGAGCCTTTATCTAGAAAACCTTTCAACTGCTCTTTCAATTCCTTTGGCTCAGTAGGAGACATTTGGTACGGAGGGATGGATATAGGTTGCGTGCCTGGTGGTAGGTTGATAGAGAAATCGATCTCACGCTCTAGGGGAATACCAGGAAGCTCATTTGGAAACACATCTGGAAACTCACTAACCACTGGGATGGACTGAAGAGTCGGGTATTTTGCTTGTATTTCGCAAACCCTAACAATATGGTATATACAACCCTTCGTTATTAACTTTCTTGCCTAAAGATAGGATATGAACCTACCTTTTGACGTAGCTATATTGCCTTTCCATTCTCGCACTACCTCCCTTGGAAAGTGAAATCAGACAGTCCTGGTGCAACATTCTACATTGGCATAACATGGATCTAGACAATCCATACCCATAATTACATCAAAATCAATCATTTCTAGCTCCACTATATTAGGTAAGGTTTGGCGACCGACAATCTCGACTGTACAACCCTGATAAATTCTCTTAGCAATAATAGAGTCACCGACAGGTGTAGACACCGAGATGGGTTGCGGAACCAATTCTAGTGTTATACCAAACTCCTAGGCCACTAACGGAGTAACATAGGACAAAGTGGAGACTGGGTCTATCAAAGCATAGACTGAGTGAGAGAAAACATCCATCATACCTGTCACAACATCTGATGATGACTTTGACTCCTGTCGCCCCGGTATAGTATTAGTGCGATCTAGACCAATGCCAGAACGAGATGCCCATGATCTACCTTGGCCTCTGCCGGTTGGAGCTGAGGGTCTGCGCTACCAAAGGTGTTGGAGCATGTGATCCTGCTGTGGACCTGTTCTGCTGGTCCCGATCACCCTGATCTCTAGTCGGACAATCCCTTATCATATGGCCCTCCTACCCACAAGTATAACAAGCAGTGGAGCCGTATCTACACCTCCCAAAATATCGTCGACTACAAATAGAACAATGTGGTATAGTGGGCATGCTCTGATATGATCCCCTCTGCTACTTGAAACCTGATGCTTGCGAGCTCTCGCCGGGACCTGACTTTCCACGATGATCTGATCTACCACTCTGCTTCTGCTGGGGTGGAGGTCTGGGTGGCCTACCAATAGTCGTGGCCTGGGTCCATCCTGAAATTCTATTTGCATGTCAGTGGGCCTGGCCCTTCGGTGCTGCTCCTGGTTCACCATTTCCACCTTATGCTGCCGCCGCCTAATCCCTTTAATATATTAAGTGAAATCTTGAATGCAAGCAATGTCCATATCCTCCCATAAGGTAGCTGTAGCACAAGTTTCCACATAATCTAGAATAAGCCCCATGATGAACTGATGTACCCTGGTTGGCATAGTATCCACAAAGGCTGGTGTATATCTGGCCAAAGAGTCAAACCTCATTGCATACTCTCGAACGCTCATCGTACCCTATTCCAGGTGCAGGAACTGATCCACCCGGGCTCTTGGATTTCTCAAGGAAAATAGTGGTCTAAGAAGGCCTCTGAAAAATTGGACCAGGTCGGAGGGGGTATGTCTTTACCTTGGGACCTTTCCCAACTCTCATACCACAGCACCGCTATGTCTAGTAGACGAAATAATACCAACTCGATTGACTCTATGGACGTAGCATGCATTACCTAAATATTCACTGTAACTGGTCTAGAAAGTCCTGAGGATCCTCCCCACGATCTGTCCCCATGAATTATGGAGGACTCAGGGCAAGAAACTCTCGGACCCTCAAACTTCAAGGTTCTCTAGTAGATTCCGCGACAACTGGTGCCACAGGCTGGCATTGGGCGGCCATCATCTGAGCCAGCATATAAATAGCACTCTTGACCTCTTGATCCAATGGTATAGGTATATGGACTGCTGGGGATGGTGCTAACATATCTGCTGCCCTGGGGGGCTCCTGGCATGGCGGAGAATGCTAGGGAGACCGGATGAAATCTCCCTATTTCCCTCAGATCGGGTCGGCTCTGACTGGGGCACCCTACTAGTGCCCTCTCCTGCTGCAACATCTAGCTCGCGAGCAGGCGAGGTCTGTCGTACGTCGAACATTTTCTCTATAAATAAGCAGAATGACGTAAGATTAGCGATTTACCCTATACAACATAGCTCTATAGCATGATTGGAGAAGAAAGAAGGATAACCACGCTATCATGCCTCGTAGCCTCCTGCCTATAGAATGTCGTGCACAACACATCCATAGACACGGCTTATAGACTCCCTAGGATATGAGTTGCTCTAATACCAAGTTTGTAATGCCCAACCTTGGGAGGCATGACAGGCACCTATTGCCATATTGGGACCTGGGCTAACTTGGCTGGTCATATGCACCTATGGTGCCTACCAGCAACACAAATCAGGAGAACAAACTGCTATATCTCGGTCGTAAATACAACCTCGGGCCGCCAAGTCCACACAACACCTGTGAAGAAAAACACCTAACCCAGCAGCATAACAATAAAGGGATCCTATGCGGGGCCACAAGACTATCATGCTATCTAATCATAACAGAATTAGAACAGACAGTCATATTCAGACTATAGCTGACAAGGCTGCTAACTAACTAGCTAAACTAGGCCTCACACGACCAACATGTAAAGTATAACATACATAGGCCCCACGCGGCCAACAACAACCACCAACTAATAAATGTAGTTTGCAAGCCTCTAAGAGTGGAATAGTGGTCGGGACAGGGCCCCGACCTACCCAAAAGCTTTACAACAAAAAGAGAAAACCTTGCTAACTATCAACTCTGGAGTAAAGGAGTTGACTGCACTGCTAAATCTGGATAAAAGCTAAGAAAGTCCTGAACCACGTCTATCCGCACCTGCAGGCGAGTATGCAGCGCCCCAAAGATGGGGGTCAGTACAATATATACCAAATATATAAGGCAGTAATGAAAATGACTAAATAGAACTGACAAAAGAACTGAAAGTAAACAATAGAAAGGATAAGAGTTATAACCTAAATAGCCTCACAACCTAACGTATAACTAACAAGTAACCCAATAAGATGGAAGGTACAATCAGCACAGAATAACCTACCCAGGCCCCCAAAAGCCCTGACAAGTACACTTCAATCTATATACCCTTATCATGGTCAATATGAGTCACTATAGCCAACCTACCTAACCTCTAGGTCTACAACTGAGCCCGTTGGGCTCCTGTAGCTGTGTCTGAGCCATTTGGGCTCCTATAACTGCACCGTAGGTACACAAGGCTCGACGGAGGGCCAGTAATGTCGATATGACATAAAAGTAGAAGCTCATTAGAGGATGGACTATAATATGGCCTTATAGGCCTGAATATAGTCCTGTCAGACAACATATAGCTCCTCTGAGTGATCTATAGCCCCATCGACGATGATATAGCTTGTAACCCTGAGGTGGTTGAAGGAAGGCTATAATAGGTGGATCGGTCCCAACTGAAATAATAAACTTTCATTTTAAAAATAACGGTATCAGCTAATCACAACATGTTTCTTACAAGTACATAGATCATATTGGTATATGAAAGGAATAAATTACCGAAGAGATTAGCCTTAACATACCTCGAATGTCGGTTCTCTCTTATCCAATTTGTTCAAACCTGTAGCCGCGATTCCACTCAATTACAACCTTTACATTGAAAAAATATGGCTATTTTGAATACTAAGACTCGACAAACAATGATATCGTTCAATATTATTAACTATAATTTGATTCCATTTAATTCAGCCAAAAACTCGCAAATTCTCGAGAGTTTAGAAGGTAGAAATGCTTACCTATCACCTGTAGCCGCTTAGGATTAGATTAGAAGTGATTTCTACAACTTTTACTCGGTGGGGTTCCAGTACTCTAAGTGAATTTTCAAGAAGTAACTCCGCAGGGACATTCCTCATAGGCCTAGAACTTGATATCCAAGACGAATTTGCATTTGGATAGAGTTTAGTGCCATAATTTGATGAAAAACGGAAGAAAAATAGAGGAAACCCTTCATGAGGTCGAGTTTTGGTTTGGGGGAAATATTTCTTATGATTTGAACTTGAACTTGACTCATATATATATGTGGGAGTCAGTGGGCAGTTTCCTGCTTTCTCTGCTTCAATGCTCCGGTCTGATCTTAGGGACTTTTGGGTTATTACAAACACTGAGAATAAAAGTAACTCAAATAATCACCCTGACCCTTGGAAGATGATGACTCACCACTGAAAACTGTTAATTATCACCAGAGGGAGATGTCTAACGATGCTTAGACTGAGAGACTATGCCTGTATCATAAGATGATATAAAATAGAGAGTATGCGTCAGTACTTTGAATGTACTGAGTAAGTGAGATATAACTTAAACATAAAAATACTAAAAATCTATATATACTATTGACAGGACATGAAATGACCAAAACTGGAATCATAAATACTAAAAGCATCTGAAAATCTAATAATTCTATAAGCACTAATAACTGTTTGAAGGCCATAAGCGCATCCTGAAATCTAGAGGACTGAATTGAAATGGAGACTGTGACTGTACTGGATGAGCTGTACTGTGGGAGATACTCTAATCGATATGTAGCCACGTGTACTAAATGCGGAGTCCAATTTATACCCCTTATTAGAGAAGGCCCACTATATCTTGCCAAGGTATAGTAGCTGAGCTGGGTGATCACTATATGAAGCCCATTCTATCTAATAACCTAAGGTGGAAACGTAGTTCTAGGTACCTGGGTAAGCTGAACCCCGGCCCGCTCGGTGCTGAGTACTACTCCCGCTGAAATCTTAGCTGTATCTAACTATGCTGATAGCTCGAAGCAGATGTTCTAAGACTTAAGTAAGAACTACTTGTCTGGAAATGTTCCGTCACACCCCAAACCCAGGGAGGCATGACTGGCACCTGGTGCTTCCCTTGATATGAGCATACTCGACGCCCCAAAAATAAAACAAAGGCCAGAACCGATGAGATTCAACAACACAACAACTATAAAATCATAATAAGACGATAGACTATAGTGGAAGCTGGCTCACCTAGCCCACCAAAAGGATATACATAAGCCGTCAAAGCTACAGAATGGAAAACAACTATTACAACATGGCCCACCTGGCCTATAACAATGACACTACACCTACAAAAAATGTCTACGAGCCTCTAAAAATATAATAGAAATCAACTACTCGAGATAAGGCCCCAAACTACCCATAACTCAATCTCGGGCAACTCAGAAAGAACTGGAGCACACCGACTCAACTGCAACTCCACTCAGCAACCAAGAACCTAATCTAACAGCCCACCATCACCTGCAGGCATGAATGCAGCGCCCCGACTAGGGCGTCAGTACAATAATGTGCCAACCATGAAAGGCAGAAACAATTGGAAGAATAAGATTAGAAATCAACAGATATACCAGATATCGCAGAAGAAGAACTCAACTTGAGTAAACACATAAAACCTACCTGGCCCCCATAAGCCTGGCAAGTACAAGAAAACATACAAACAAAACCTACCTGGCCCCCATAAGCCCGGCAAGTCCAAAAAGTAAATAATAATACAACGACACCTAGCTGACCCAGCTCACCTATCATCGCCACTAGACCTCTCAATGGCCTCAGCTAACACCAGCCAACATCTAGCATCCACTGCTATCAGATAAAAAATAACACAAGAAACAACCACAATATAATGCCAAACAAATCACAAGTAAACACCAGTTAACAAACATCATCAATCAAGAACTGCCGGACACTCTCTCGGCTGCACACAGTTCGCAGAGCTCAATCCATCTGGGAGAATCGATTGCGATCCCAGGAAGGCTAAGAAATGTCGGACCACTCTCGAACCATGTCTAACCTTGACACTGCAGAGGATATCATTCTCAAACCCATAGGTCATTTCACTCCTTGGGCTCAACCCTTTAGCCGGAAACACTCTCGTGCGTCGGGTATCCACAAGCCACAAGGTACCTCAGGCTCGGTCCCTAGCCGGAATAACTCTCGTGCATTGGGTATCTGATATTGGGCATAATTTCATGCCCAAGTGCTACTTTATAACTCAATTTGGTTTTGTTTATCTACTTATTTATATACATTCTCATGTGATTTTATGTAAATGAGAATATATACTAACCAACATGATTAGTCCTTGTTTTTGAAGGTTAATAATGCATTTGAGGAACTAATTCATGATTTTGTGAAGTGGAGGAATGGAATCAAGAGCAAAACGTGAAAGTCAACAAGAAAAATGCAATAACCGGCACCCTGCGTGATAGGGGCCGTGGCACGCCGCCAGCGCGGCAACACTTGGCCGAAAATTGCATTTTTTGGCACATTCCAATGAGGGTACGTGTTACCTCCGTGTCACGGAGGTCAATTAGGGCGTTCAGCTCCATGACACGGAGCTGTTCTACCACAGGCCAAATTTTTCATTTTTTCAGCATAGTATAAATAGAACCCTTAACTTCTAAAATCATTTAACACAGGATTTTCCGAAAAACTGCGAAGGAGGCGCGAAGGAGACTTGAAGAACTCCTATTGGGTTCATCCTTTCTTGGTTTCTTTTCATCTATTCTTGTAAGTATATTACTCTAAACATGTTTTTGAGTATTTGTACAAACATGAGGGGCTAGAACCCTCCATCTAGGGTTGAGGCCATGGATATGATTGTATTTGCTTAAATTCATTTTTGGTTGAGTTGTTAGCTGTTGTTTTGTCTTACAACCTTTATTATTGTTGTTTTTATGTTTGATCACAATGAAAAAAAGTGGGTTAAGCATAGGTGAAAGCTTGGAAGAGCAAACCTAGGCAAGAACATAAGAATGTAGGAAGCAAGTTCTTGTCTTTTGATAAGATTTGTGGTTAAGATAGGAATATACCTAATTTACCTTGCTTGGTTGATAAAATGTGAAGATAGAAAGACACCAACTTAGAATTGTACTCCACCACTTGTAGGAGTAGTTGTGAAGCTATGTTTTGTTAAATGGTTGGAGGTATGGAAGTCCCCAGTCAAGGGCACAAACCCCATAAACCACATCCACATAGTGACTTGCCCACGAACTAGAAATGACATCCTCGCTCAACGATGTAGTGGTGAGGCTAGTTTGTCCTGTTTAGAGGTTCAGAAGACCATGAACATGCAATTCCAATTATGTGAGACAACAATTGATAATTTCATACTTAACCCATTATGAATTGTAGCATTGCATGATTATCCGACCTTAACTCTGGTTTTGTTTTGTATTGCTTCCAGATTATTTCGTGTCACCACTAAGATTTAATTATAATTTATCGAAATCTTCTAAAACCGACTTCTTAACTAACACTTGAACTTGATAATTTGATGAACTAGTCCCTGTGAGTTCGGCATTCTGGCTCTAAAAAAGGGCCACTATATTAATTGTATGACCCGTACACTTGCGGGGAAACAAGTTTTTGGCGCCGTTGTTGGGGACTGGCCTATTAGTTTGTTGAAAACAAATTCTTGTGTTAGTCTTATTTTTGAAAAAAAAATTGTACATATTTGTTTTAATTCTTTTTGATATTTTTTCCGGATACCCTTCTTGACATGACATCATGGAATACAAATGATTTAAATGGTGGATACTCATATTTTGGGGAATCTTGTCTGAATTGCGGAGGACCCCACTTATGGCAACACTGTAATACTTGTAATATATGTGGTGGTCAAAATGGCCATTGGAATGTTTTCCCAAATGCATACACTTCAAAAATATGTGGAGGTCAAGATGGCCATTGGGATGGCTGTCCAAATGCATATTCCCATCCCCCAAGCCCCTACTATGATCCTTCTGTTGTTTTTCCTTAATATAGGAATGATGAAAATGAGGACTTGGAATGCCAAGCTCAGATACAAAACATGATAAAACAAGTCCTTGAGAAAACAGAAGCAATGAAGGAGGAGATGGAAGCATTGAGAATTCAGCAAGAGGAAAATGGAGAGGCCCTAGAAATAATGAGAGTCAAAATCACTGAGATGATGGCTTAGGCTGAAGCTTGCGGTAGTTTGCAAGTAAAGGTCTTATGTAATACTAAAGAGGAACCACAATAAGAAGAAAAGGGTGAGTTCTTGGAAGAAGCCCAACAATTAGAAGCTCTTGAGAGTCCTCGTGATGGTTTCACCCATATGGCCAATCCTTTTATGAAAGAAGAGTTAGAGTTCCACCCATTTGACATTTATGGAGAGATAGATGTTGATGTTGAGAAGGTGTACACAAGTAATGAAGTCAAGCACAATGCAATTTAAGAGTTGAGGTGTATTGTACCCCACTCGCAGCATTTCTCGACTTTGAGTTTGGTTGACAACCTAGAAATAAATCTTCCAAGCTTAAAGAGAAATGTATAGAGGAGGACCAAGCCACATATATTCCAAAATTTGCTGACTGGGAGAGACAAAATGACTTCGTTTACTTAAGGGCCAATAAGTGCAAAAGGCGACATCTACTGCATGGCCCTTTCATTTTTTCACCACCACCCCTGGAGCATAAGAGGAAACTAGAGAAGATATTAGGAGTGAGATTCATATCCTCAAAGTGGAGGGAAAAGTGGTGAAATTCGATACGTCGTGCTGCGACGTAAAATTAGGAGCTGCTTGGGAGGCAACCCAAGGGTACCACAGGTACCATTTTAATTTCTTGCATTTGTATGATTTTTCTTATTTTCATCTTGTTGTTGTTTTTGTTAGAGATTTAAGCACAGATGCAGGGGAAGTCTGAGTACCCATCAAGGAGGAAGCTAAGAAGCATGAAAGAGAAAAAGTGTGGGGTTGAATACCCACATGTTCAAAGAAAGAAAAACATGTTGTTAGCTAGGACTAGAGGCCTCAGGGAGTATTTCTCACCCTTTTGAATTTGGATTAGATGCTTTGAGGATAAAGCATGATTTAAGTGTGGGGTGAGGGAAATATAACAATTTTGGGCTTAATGATTTTGTGTGAATGTAGTGCTTCATACATATTGGAAAGAATTTTGAGGTAAGCATGACTTCACCACCTGTTGGTTTTTCTTTTTGGTTCTTTTCCGACGGGGGGTATTTGAACCGAGGAATAAAAATTTTTTTTGTATGTATATAATGTTTGTAGTCATAGTTAGAGACTATTTCCGATGATGGATGGATGACGACCATCTTGAGGAAAAATTAGTCAGTAGGTTGGTTTTTGAACCCGTAGCTAATTGATGGCTTGATGTTCTAGTTATGTGCTATGCATGATTGTAAGATACAAGTGTGGTTAGTGTTGAAGCATGTAATAAGTGTATAACTTTGTTTGAGACACTTAGGCCCTTGAGTTTGACTCGATGTGATTGAAGCTTAATTTTGAATTCTTGTGTTTAGCTGAGTAAGAGTCTGCTGAATGTGTCTTGAATTAAACATGTGTTGTGAGTGTAAGTTTTCTAATATTCCGTGCTACTATGGAGTGTCTAGAACTTGCCTGGTGTGTATATAAAACGAAATGAAGGATGTAGAGTGTAGGAAATGATTTAGGCATTTCTTTGAATGAGCCAAATATTTAACCCTTGCCTTACCTACCTTGAATATTGAATCCTAGTTAGCCCCATTGAGCCTTAAGCCTATTCTTTGATAGCTACAACATAAGCTAAATCCTTTTTCTTTGATTAGCCTTGAAATTGATCCAAAACTCCTAAGCGCTTAAGTGAAAAAGCTGAAAGAGTGAAGGAGTGAGAATTGGGAAAAAAAAGGAAAAATAACAGTTGTGGAAGTTAAGGAAAAACTTAGAGGTGCACTTGTTTGAAAATGCTTGATTATTGGTAGGGAGTAAGAAAAGAAATGAATGAAAAAGGGCTTAAGTACTCCTTACCAATAAGCTAAGTGTGCTTAAAGAAATGGGAATGAGAAGAGAAAATTCAAGATTGAAAAGAATGAGGAGGAAGTAAGAAAAAAGATGTCCTTAATGGATGTTGGATGTATTAAAAGCGCTTGGGGAAGATAGTCACTATTTCTGGCCAGAATAGTACCTACCCGTCCCTTAGCTTACATTACAACCCATTAAGTCCTACATGATCTTATGTTCATACATCCTTAAACTAGTGGAGTAAAACACTAAGGGCAAGCTTATGGTTCACTACATGATGCATGTGAATTCTTTGAGAGAGTGACCGTAATTTTATTCATTTACCCATACATGTTGTGATTTAAAAAATTGCGTGTAAAAATGGGTAACTCTCCTGTTGTGAGCGCACATGTTTAATGAAGGATATAATTCATGTTGAATTTCTTGATCAGGTTACTTGCATGAGTTTGCTAAGATTGAGAGTCAAGCCTTGAGGTTAGGAAGTCTTAACATAGTTATATTTCATTTCAAAGATTAAATTATGCATGCTCTATTTTTAACTTGCTATCTTAAATAATCGTTATAGCCGTAGCTTGAATTATCTTGCTAAATTAGCTATGTGTGAGTCTTCATGTGCATGCGATGTAAAAGGTTTGTTCGAGGACGAACAAGGCTTTAATTGTGGGGTTGTGATCTTGGGCATAATTGCATGCCCAAGTGCTACTTTATAACTCAATTTAGTTTTGTTTATCTACTTATTTATATACATTCTCATGTGATTTTTTGTAAATGAGAATATATACTAACCAACATGATTAGTCCTTATTTTTGAAGGTTAATAATACATTTGAGGAAATAATTCATGATTTTGTGAAGTGGAGGAATGGAATCAAGAGCAAAACGTAAAAGTCAACAAGAAAACATGCAATAATTGGCACCCTGAGCGATAGGGGCCGTGGCACGCCGCCAACGCGGCAACACTTGGCCAAAAATTGCATTTCTTGGCACATTCCAGTGAGGGTACGCGTTATCTCCACGTCACGGAGGTCAATTAGGGCGTTCAGCTCTGTGACACGGAGCTGTTCCACCACAAGCCAAAATTTTCATTTTTTCAGCATAGTATAAATCACCCTTAGCTTCTAAAAACATTTAACACGGGATTTTCCGGAAAACTGCGAAGGAGGCGCAAAGGAGACTTGAAAAACTCCTATTATCTTTTATTGGTTTCTTTTCATCTATTCTTGTAAGTATATTACCCTAAACATGTTTTTGAGTATTTGTACAAACATGAGTGGCTAGAACCCTCCATCTAGGGTTGAGGCCATGGATATGATTGTATTTGCTTAAATTCGTTTTGGGTTGAGTTGTTAGCTGTTGTTTTGTCTTACAATCTTTATTATTGTTGTTTTTATGTTTGATCACCATGAAAACAAGTGGGTTAAGCATAGTTAAATCTTGGAAAAGCAAACCTAGGCAAGAACATAAGAATGTAGGAAGCAAGTTCTTGTCTTTTGATAAGATTTGTGGTTAGGATAGGAATATACCTAATTTACCTTGCTTGGTTGATAAAATGGGAAGATATAAAGACACCAACTTAGAATTGTACTCCACCACTTGTAGCAGTAGTTGTGAAGCTAAGTTGGGTTAAATGGTTGGCGGTACGGAAGTCCCCAATCAAGGGCATAAACCCCATAAACCACATCCACATAGTGAATTGCCCACGAACTAGAAATGACATCCTCGCTCAACGATGTAGTAGTGAGGATAGTTTGTCGTGTTTAGAGGTTTGGAAGACCATGAACATGCAATTCCAATTATGTGAGACAACAATTGATAATTTCATACTTAACCCATTATGAATTGTAGCATTGCATGATTATCCGGCCTTAACTCTAGTTTTGTTTTGTATTGCTTCCAGATTATTTTATTTCACCACTAAGATTTAATTATAATTTATCGAAAACTTCTAAAACCGACTTCTTAACTAACACTTGAACTTGATAATTTGCTGAACCAGTCCCTGTGGGTTTGACATTCCGGCTCTTAAACAGGGCCACTATATTACTTGTACGACCCGTACACTTGCGGGGCAATAAGTTTTTGGCGCCGTTGCCGGGGACTGGCGTATTAGTGAGTTGAAAACAAATTCTTGTGTTAGTCTTATTTTAGAAAAATAAAATTGTAGATATTTGTTTTAATTCTTTTTGATTTTTTTTCGAATACCCTTCTTGACATGACATCATGGAATACAAATGTTTTAAATAGTGGATACTCATATTTTGGCAAATCTTGTCTGAATTGCGGAGGACCCTACTTATGGCAACACTGTAATACTTCTAATATATATGGTGGTCAAAATGGCCATTGGAATGGTTGCCCAAATACATACACTTGCAAAATATGTGGAGGTCAAGATGGCCATTGGGATGGCTGTCCAAATGCATAGTCCCATCCCCCAAGACCCTACTATGATCCTTCTGTTGTTTTTGCTTAATATAGGAATGATGAAAATGAGGACTTGGAACACCAAGCTCGGATACAAAACATGATAAAACAAGTCCTTGAGCAGACAGGAGCAATGAAAGAGGAGATGGAAGCATTGAGAATTCAGCAAGAGGAAAATGGAGAGGCCCTAGAAATGATGAGAGTCAAAATCACGGGGATGATGGATGAGGCTGAAGCTTGCGGTAATTTGCAAGTAAAGGTCTTATGTAATACTCAAGAGGAACCACAAGAAGAAGAAGAGGGTGAGTTCTTGGAAGAAGCCCAACAATTAGAAGCTCTTGAGAGTCCTCGTGGTAGTTTCACACATATGGCCAATCCATTTATGAAAGAAGAGTTAGAGTTCCACCCATTTGACATTTATGGAGAGATAGATATTGATGTGGAGAAGGTGTACACAAGTAATGAAGTCAAGCACAATGCAGTTTAAGAGTTGAGGTGTATTGTACACCACTCATAGCATTTCTCAACATTGAGTTTGTTTTGACAACCTAGAAATAGAATCTTCCAAGCTTATAGAGAATTGTCTACAGGAGGACCAAGCCCCGTATATTCTAAAATTTGCTGACTCGGAGAGGCAAGATGACTTCGTTTACTTAAGGGCCAATAAGTGCAAAAGGTGACATCTACTGCTTGGTAGTTTCATTTTTTCACCACCACCCCTGGAGCATAAGAGGAAACTAGAGAAGAAATTAGGGGTGAGATTCATAACCTCAAAGTGGAGGGAAAAGTGGTGAAATTCGATACGTCATGCCGCGACATAATATTAGGCGCTGCTTGGGAGCAACCCAATGGTACCACAGGTACCATTTCAATTTCCTGCATTTGTGTGATTTTGTTTATTTTCATCTTGTTGTTGTTTTTGTTAGAGATTTAAGCACAGATGCAGGGGAAGTTTGAGTACCCAGCAAGGAGGAAGCTAAGAAGCATGAAAGAGAAAAGTGTGGGGTTGAATACCCACATGTTCAAAGAAAGAAAAACATGCTGTTTGCTAGGCCTAGAGGCCTCAGGGAGTATTTCTCACCCTTTTGAATTTGGATTAGATGCTTTGAGGACAAAACATGATTTAAGTGTGGGGTGAGGGAAATATAAAAATTTTGGGATTAATGATTTTTGGTGAATGTAGTGCTTCATACATATTGGAAAGAATTTTAGTTAAGCATGACTTCACCGCCCGTTGGTTTTTCTTTTCGGTTCTTTTCCGACGGGGTGTCTTTGAACCGAGGAATAATTTTTTTTTATTTGTATGTCTATAATGTTTGTAGTCATAGCTAGAGACTATTTCCGATGATGGATGGATGACGACCGTCTTGAGGAATAATTAGTCAGTAGGTTGGTTTTTGAACCCGTAGCTAATTGATGGCTTGATGTTCTTGTTATGTGCTATGCATGATTGTAAGATACAAGTGTGGTTAGTGTTGAAGAATGTAATAACTGTATAACTTTGTTTGAGACACTTAGGCTCTTGAATTTGACTCGATGTGATTGAAGCTTAATTTTGAATTCTTGTGATTAGCTGAGTAAGAGTCTGCTGAATGTGTCTTGAATTAAACATGTGTTGTGAGTGTAAGTTTTCTAATATTCCGTGCTACTATGGAGTGTCTAGAACTTGCCTGGTGTGTATATAAAACGAAATGAAGGATGTAGAGTGTAGGAAATGATTTAGGCATTTCTTTGAATGAGCCAAATATTTAATCCTTGCCTTGCCTACCTTGAATATTGAATCCTAGTTAGCCCCATTGAGACTTAAGCCTATTCTTTGATAACTAGAACATAAGCTAAATCCTTTTTCTTTCATTAGCCTTGTAATTGATCCAAAACTCCTTAGCGCTTAAGTGAAAAAGCTGAAAGAGTGAAGGAGTGAGAATTGGGAAAAAGAAGGAAAAATAGCAGTTGTGGAAGTTAAGGAAAAACTTAGAGGTACACTTGTTTGAAAATGCTTGATTATTGGTAGGGAGTAAGAAAAGAAATGAATGAAAAAGGGCTTAAGTACTCCTTACCAATAAGCTAAGTGTGCTTAAAGAAATGGGAACAAGAAGAGAAACTTCAAGATTGAAAAGAATGAGGAGGAAGTAAGAAAGAGAGTCCTTAATGAATGATGGATGTATTAAAAGCGCTTGGGGAAGATAGTCACTATTACTGGCCAGAATAGTACCTAACCGTCCCTTAGCTTACATTACAACCCATTAAATCATACTTGATCTTACGTTCATACATCGTTAAATTAGTGGAGTAAAATACTAAGGGCAAGCTTATGGTTCACTACCTGATGCATGTGAATTCTTTGAGAGAGTGAGCGTAATTTTATTCATTTACCCATACATGTATTGACTTAAATATATGCGTGTGAAAATGGGTAACTCTCTTGTTGTGAGGGCACATATTTAATGAAGGATATAATTCATGTTGGATTTCTTGATCAGGTTAGTTGCATGAGTTTGCTAAAATTGAGAGTCAAGTCTTGAGGTTAGGAAGTCTTAACATAGTTGTAATTCATTTCAATGATTAAATCGTGCATGCTCTATGTTTAACTTGCTATCTTAAATAATCATTATAGTCGTAGCTTGAATTATCTTGCTAAATTAGCTATGTGTGAGTCTTCATGTGCATGCGATGTAAAAGGTTTCGTTCAAGGAGGAACAAGGCTTTAAGTGTGGGATTGTGATTTTTGGCATAATTGCATGCCCAAGTGCTACTTTATAACTCAATTTAGTTTTGTTTATCTACTTATTTATATACATTCTCATGTGATTTTATGTAAATGAGAATATATACTAACCAACATGATTAGTCCTTGTTTTTGAAGGTGAATAATGCATTTGAGGAACTAATTCATGATTTTGTGAAGTGGAGGAATGGAATCAAGAGCAAAACGTGAAATTCAACAAGAAAACATGCAATAACTGGCACCCTGAGCAATAGGGACCGTGGCACGCCGCTAACGCGGCAACACTTGGCCGAAAATTGCATTTTTTGGCACATTCCAGTGAGGGTACGCGTTACCTCCGTGTCACGGAGGTCAATTAGGGAGTTCAGCTCCGCGACACAGAGCTGTTCCACCACAGGCCAAATTTTGCATTTTTTCAGCATAGTATAAATTGAACCCTTAACTTCTAAAATCATTTAACACGGGATTTTCCGGAAAACTACGAAGGGGGCACGAAGGAGACTTCAAGAACTCCTATTGGGTTCATCTTTTCTTTGTTTCTTTTCATCTATTCTTGTAAGTATATTACTCTGAACATGTTTTTGAGTATTTGTACATACATGAGTGGCTAGAACCCTCCATATAGGGTTGAGGCCATGGATATGATTGTATTTGCTTAAATTCGTTTTGGGTTGAGTTGTTAGTTTTTGTTTTGTCTTACAATCTTTATTATTGTTGTTTTTATGTTTGATAACCATGAAAACAAGTGGGTTAAGTATAGGTGAAAGCTTGGAAGTGCAAACCTAGGCAAGAACATAAGAATGTAGGAAGAAAGTTCTTGTCTTTTGATAAGATTTGTGGTTAAGATAGGAATATACCTAATTTACCTTGCTTGGTTGATAAAATGGGAAGATAGAAAGACACCATCTTAGAATTGTACTCCACCCACTTGTAGGAGTAGTTATGAAGCTATGTTTGGTTAAATGGTTGGAGGTACGGAAGTCCCCAATCAAGGGCATAAACCCCATAAACCACATCCACATAGTGAATTGCCCACGAACTAGAAATGACATCCTCGCTCAATGATGTAGTAATAAGGCTAGTTTTTCGTGTTTAGAGGTTCGGAAGACCATGAACATGCAATTCCAATTATGTGAGACAACAATTGATAATTTCATACTTAACCCATTATGAATTGTAGCATTGCATGATTATCCGGCGTTAACTCTAGTTTTGTTTTGTATTGCTTCCAGATTATTTCGTGTCACCACTAAGATTTAATTATAATTTATCAAAATCTTCTAAAACCGACTTCTTAAATAACACTTGAACTTGATAATTTGCTGAACCAGTCCCTGTGGGTTCGACATTCCGGCTCTTAAAAAGGACCACTATATTACTTGTATGACCCGTACACTTGCGGGGCAACAGTATCCATAAGCCACAAGGACTCAAATACAACAGACACACAATCACAACAATCACAATCAACAATGATAATACATGCTAAAACAGCCCATAACCGGCTCTCAAACCCCACCAATCGATTATCACAACACAGTACTATTCTTTCATGTCTATTCGTCCATCGACGAGCCACTAATCGAGCTAATGATTACCATCCCAACCAGTATATCCCCAAGCATTACAAACAGCCCGCAAGCCACTCTACTTACCACTAACATCAAGGGACATGGCCAAATCATCCCAAGTGTCATCACAGTCGTCATGTGCCATCGACACGGTCGACAGGATAGCCGATTCAAATATAACAAAAGATCATTGCAATCATAAAACTTAACCACTCTAATCCATCATTAAATTGTCAGTATAATAACCTAATGTTATTCACTCAACCATCCCACAACTTGCTAGAAGAACCACATGCCTCACACACGGCCTCTCGACACGAGCCTAGCAATTTGCCATGACTACGATTCTCCTCACTCAAGCCCGAGCCACCAACCAAACCAGCACCTTATACACACCATTATCACCATATAAACAGTCGAACAAGAGTTAAATAATAGCAAAAACACCATCCATCACAAAACAGCCAACACATACGTCAACACGGACGACAACGACTATGGAATTCATGCCGACCAAGAGAGGAAAAAGCCTAACATACATTTGCTTCAAGACTAGAGGAACTTGAGCCTTCAACACCATGAAAATACTGCCTAAAGTCAGTCCAATATTCAGCCAAAATGCAGCCAAGACAACTCAACAAACAAAACAAGGCAAACGAAGCTTACCGACAAGATTTATAGGAATTTGATGGTAGAAACTTTGAGACAACAACCTAACGGGGTTAACACACCTATAATCAAACTCAAAAAACAAGGAAAACCAAATGAAGAAGTCTTACACACAGCTTCACCACGAAACAGCCACCAACAGACCAGAAAAGACACCAAAATGCAAGCTTGAGACATGGATTCTATCCCCAAAACCCAAAGGAAACCATGGAGAGAACCCTGAGAGAGGGTTTGGACGTGAGAAGTTCTGGAAAATAAGAAAATAAGGTAACCAACCGACCAAGGGGATTTTTGTAGTCCTCCACCGCCTTAGGCCCTTGTGAGGTGCCTGCTTGCGCGGTCTCGCAAAAATGCGAATATCTCTCTACTCCGAAGTCAGATTGGCAAACAGTTTGATGCTCTAGAAACTAGACTCATAGATCTTTACTAAATTTCCGAATATATTTGGAGAAAAACTTCGATACATTTTATCTAAATTTCTAGGAATCTCAAGAAGGATATTTTGCGATAACTTTTTCCGAATTTTATTCTACAACTTGATCGACGTCCAATCTTAAATATAATCATAGAGTGATTCAAATAAATCATAACACTTCCTTATTAGCCTATTAGGTACTCTTAGTCCTACCTCAAAAGCATGATTTTATCGCTCAAACTATTCGGGGTGTAACATGTTCTAAGAGTCTAAGGACCTAAAAGAACTATGTTCTAGGACTTGTCAGAGCTGCTTTATCTGAAAGCGTCGTAACCATCTACAGAACATCTGACAACTAATAACTAAGATTATGGAGTTTATGAACTCCTCAAAAGACTAACAAAAGTCAAACTGATTAGTTGATATTTCTGAAGAATGCTAAGTATACTGAGTATTGACTAAGACTCTGAGACTGAATATACCAAAAGACTAACTTCTGTTCAGGTATTTGTACTAATATTCGTAATTTGAAAGAAATCATCATTACAAAGCCGCATTCATATATGGACTCTAAATCATACAAGTCTTATCCAAATTCAGATTAAAGATTAGCTAAAATACACACTGCATGAGTGATACCCAAGCATGAGTTACAACTAGTAATAATCTTGGAAAACATCAAGAATTGCAATAAATAAAAGATGTCATAATCTTCCTAAAGAACAACCCTATTTTCGATCTTCTACAGGGCTGGAATTAATAGGATTTCTTTAAGAATTTTGGGATACAAGGGTGAAAAGAATTTCCTTATAGAAATATCGCATACCTGGAGTAGAAATTCCTCGAGAAAGCACTTGAAAATCTTGAGAAGGATATAATCCCTAGCCCTTGCCTTGAGAAACCTATCTGAGTTCTTACGTGAAACTCTGAGTGACTTTTGGAAAGATTGTGGGGAGAGGATAGACTAATCCTCTAAAACCCCTTCCAAAATACACCTAATACGATGTAGTTTAGGAGTTAGGATAATAGGGTTTCACGAAAATGCCCCTGGAAATTGTTTTATAGCAATTCCTGCCCGTCAGGTGGTACGACTCAACTAACGAGTCGTACCAAGATCATACGATCTGTACCTTCACCCATGGTTAGCGACCCTGCTCGACGCCATCCTCTGAAGTTTTCCATGGAAGCCTCCAATGATCTATACTAGGATCCTACGGGTCATTCTACGATCCATAATTTCCCCCTGCACATTTCTCTGATTCAACTCACAGCTGGGTTATACAATCCGTATCAATGTGCCATAAGTCGTACCATGGCTCGTGGTTTCTCTCAGCCACCATTACTGATTTCCTTGATCCCCCTACTATATGTCCAGATATAACTCGTACCTCAATTTTAAGAGTCATACTATGACTCGTACTGAGGCCCTTTTGTCCTAGTTTTTTGCATGAATAAATTTTAAATCCAAATGATAGTACTGCGAATCTTTGGAGTGTTACAATATCTACCCCTTTGGAACATTCATCCTCAAATGAAGGCTAAGTAAGATGAAGAGATAGGGAAAGAGCTGCAATCCCATAATTAAAAGCTAATAGATGATTACTGAAGGAGTGACTGACTCCATACTGAGATAAACATATAGACTGAGTTATGCTACTAGTGTGCACCTTAAAACATGAACAGAGCTGAAGGGTAAGGAATTGTAAGAGTATTGAGGAGAAACTTAATACATGATGCTGAAACTAAGCTGGAAGGGAATAGGTGAGGTATTTAGCGATCATGTATACTTCTTCTTCCCAAGTAGCTCCCTTAACTAGCTAGTTCCTCCATAAAACCTTTACTGAAGCAACCTTCCTTGTTTCTCAGCTTCTGAACCTGACGGTCCAAGATCTGAACTAGAACTTCTTCATAAGAGAGGTTGTCCTTTACACCAACGCTCTCTAGGGGAACTATTGAGGTCGGGTATCTGATGCATTTCTTCAACATGGACACATGGAAGACTGGGTGCATCGATGCTAACTCCGCAGGCAACTCCAACTTATAGGCCACATTGCCAACATGCCTTAGGATTTTGTAAGGGCCAACATACCTAGGACTGAGCTTTCCTTTCTTACCAAACCTCATCACCCCTTCATAGGTGAAATCTTCAGATACACACAATCATTCATAGAAAACTCCAACTCCCTTCTCCTTACGACTGCAAATGATTTTTGTCAGCTTTGAGATGTTTTTAGCCGTTCTATGATAAGATAAACTTTCTGTATTGCTTTATAAACTGAATTGGGTCCTATCATGGTAGCTTCACCAACCTCAAACCCCCGTATAAGAGATCTGCACCTCCTACCATATAATGCCTAAAATGGGGCCATCTAAATACTGGAGTGCTAGTTATTGTTGTACGCAAATTCAATGAGAGGTAGGTTCACAAGCTCTCAACATATCCTCCAAAGTCTGAATGGTTCACTCAGCCTGGCCATCTATCTGCGAGTGAAAAGACGTACTTGGTTTGACTTTAGTACCAAGTCCTTTCTGAATAGACTTCCAAAAGTGAGAGGTGAACTAAGTACCCCTATCTAAGATGATAGAGAAGAGAACTCCATGCAGTCTGACTAACTCTCGGATATACAGTCTAGCATAATCATCCGTTGTATCTATAGTCTTAACTGGTAGGAAATGTGTTGACTTGGTCATCCAGTCTACGACCACCCATATTAAGTCATGTTGTTAGCGAGTAAGAGGTAAACCTATGACGAAGTCCATATTCACTTCTTCCCACTTCCAGGTAGGAATGTTGATATCCTAAGTTATACCCCCAGGTCTCTGATGTTCAACTTTGACCTGTTGGCAGTTTGAACACTTAACCATGAATTTTGCAATATCCTTCTTAATGCCATTCCACCAGTAGACATACCATAGATCATGGTACATCTTGGTGGCACCTGGGTGGATAGAATACTTGGAGCTTTGGCTTCCATTAATATATACTGCCTCAACTCGTCTACCTTTAGAACACACAACCTGCCTTGGTAACGGAGCACAACATCTCCCCTTTTGGAGAATGCTTCCACCTCTTTTCTTAGAACTGCCTCCTTAAACTTGAGTTGAATGGGGTCTTCATCCTGCTCTGATTTAACCTCTACCACTAAGGAGGATTCTGACCCACTTTGGATTACAACTCTGCCTTTTGCTGAATCAACTAACTGGACCCCTAACCTAGCCAACTTATGGATGTCATTTGCCAATTCCTTTTTACCTTCTTCGACATGAGCAACACTTTCCATAGACATCCTGCTGAGGGAACTAGAAACTAAATTAGCCTTGCCCAGGTGATACAACACACTCATGTCATAATCTTTCAATAATTCCAGCCATCTTCTCTGATAAAGGTTCAAATCCTTCTGAATGAACACACACTGAAGACTCTTATGATAAGTGAAAACATCCACATGAACTCCATATAGATAGTGTCTTTGGGTCTTCAAATCGAACATTACCATTACCAGTTCAAGATCGTGAGTCAGATAATTCTTCTCATGAACCTTGAGTTGTCTAGAAGTGTAAGATATAACTTTACCATGCTGCATCAGAACACAACCAAGGTCAACCTAGAGGCATCAAAATAGACTACAAACCCGTCTGGACCTTCTGGCAGAGTCAGGGCTAGGGTTGTAGTGAGTCAAATGTTCAACTCTTGGAAACTCTTCTCAAATTCGTCTAATTACTGAAACTTCAACTTTCTCTGAGTTAGTTCGGTCAAAGGGGAGGCAATGGAGGAGAAACCTTCAACAAACTGTATGTAGTAGCTGGCTAAACCCAAGAAACTCCTGATGTTTATCAGAGAAGTGGATTTTGGCCAGTCCTTGACCATTTCTATTTTCTAAAGATCCACTTGAATACCCTATTTGGAGACCACATGCCCAAGGAAGGCAACTAACTTTAGCCAAAACTCACACTTGCTAAATTTGGCAAACAACTATTAGTCCCTGAGAGTCTGCAAAAATATTCTCAGATGGTCTACATGCTCCTTCTCTGTTCTGGAGTAAACCAGAATGTCATCTATAAAGACAATTATGAACATGTCTAGGTACAGCTTGAATACTCTATTGATTATATCCATAAAAGTTGTAGGAGCATTGGTTAGTCCAAAATACATAACTACAAATCCGTAGTGACCATACCGAGTTTTGAAGGCCATTTTTGAACTGTCACATTCTCTAACCTGAGCTGATGGTATCCTAATCTAAGATATATCTTGGAGAAACAACTAGTTCCTTGAAACTGATTGAACAAGTCATCAATCCTGGGTAGAGGATACCTATTCTTGACTATGACTTTGTTTAGTCGACGGTAGCCGATACATATTCTTAGTGTACCATCTTTCTTTCACACGAATAGGACTAGGGCACCATAGAGAGATACTGGGCCTGATCCTTATCTAGAAGGTCTCTCAATTGTTCATTCAAATCCTTAAGCAACAAGATCTATTCTATAAGGAGGAATAGAGATAGGCTAGGTATCTGAAAGAAGATCTATGTCGAAGTCTATTTCCCACTCGGGAGGGACTCCAGGGAGGTCTTCGGGAAACACATCAGGAAACTCATTCACTATTAAAGCTGATTGGAGTGTTGGAGTATCGAAACTAGAATCTTTGACCTAAACCATATGGTAAATGTACCCTTTGGTGATCATTTTCCTGGACTTAAGGTATGAAATGAGACGACCCCTTGGCACAGAAGTACTACCACTCTACTCTAGGACTAGTTTGTTTTGAAATTGAAACTTGAAAACTCCGGTTCTGCAGTCAACTGAAGCATAATAAGGATGCATCTAGTACATACCAGGGATAAGGTCGAAGTCGACCATGTCTAGCTTTACTAGATCAACTGAGTTGACTATACTTGTAATACCTCGAAAGTGCCTAAGACTAGACTCAGAAATTTGAAATGAGAAGCAGCAAAAAAGTCTGAGATATTACTTAGAACAACTTGTGGTACGAGTCATTGGAGGTTCTAACGACCTGTGGGAGCCACCCGTAGCCAGGTTCTACAAAACTAGACTCAGAGGTAACGGGTCCATGATTTACTCATAGGACGATGTAATGAGTCGTAGGATGTCACCAGGGTGCCAGAGTTATATGGTACAAGTCGTAGTATGACTCGTTGTGATGAACAAGGAGTTGTGGTAAGTGCCCCTGGGAAGAAGCAAGAAATTCTCCCAGTCGAAGTAACGGATGGAACCCACGACTCATTGGATGAAGGTAGGAGTCATGGTATGGGAAGTCCAGATGTAGGTTTCATTAGAGGCAGTAATGGGAGGAAGTAATGGATCATTGTGTGAAGTAACGACTCATTCTATTAAGTCATTGTCACAGGACCAGAGAAGGTAAAAAATGATGGAAGGAAGTAATGGGTGGATACCATGAGTCGTGGTATCAAAGGAAAACTCGTGGTATCGATCGTGGTCACTGGAATTGTAATTTCCAAACTTTTCATTAAAGGTATTTTCGTAATTCCTAAGCTCTAAGGTCCTAAACTACGTCATTTTAAGCTCACTTAGAAGGGTTTTAAGAGTGTTAATCCTATCCTAAGCCTTACCATTCCATGCATGCAAGTTTAGAGTTCTTCCCCTTTCCCCAGCCTCCAATCGTCTCAGAAGAGAAGACTAAGCTCAGACGAATTGCAGTCCGCCCCGGCCCCTCCTTAGTGACTTCGGTCCTTAGAGATCAAGCTTGAAGAACGCCCCAATTTTCTCCAATTTCCTTTGGGATTTAAAGAGGGATGTAAATCAGATTTACCTAGGTATGTGAGGCTATGAATGAGAGTTCCTTTCACTCTCATGTTCAAAATTCTTCTCAATTCCATGGATTTAAATTCTAGATTTAAGTTCATGATCTATTGGGGTTTATCCCTAATTTTGCGAAATTCTCTATGATCTATCATGGGTCAAGTACTTTCATGTATCAAATCATGTTTTAAGATCTATGAGAATATTTTATATCTATTTTGATTATTAATTTATCATTTCAAATTTTAATTTAATGATGCCTAACTATATAAGTTCATGAAAAGTAAAGTTATGATTCCATTATAATCTTGATCTTCTTAAGCCCTAAATTATGATTTATGATTATTGATATGATTTCTCTCAAGTACTCATCATGGATTTATGAATATTAAGTATATTTTTTTCACACGTATGCATTTTTTTCATGATTTATGGATTTGTGACTCTTGGCTAACTCATGGGCCCTTAATCAAGGCTAATCATGTATTTCAAGTGGGATCCAGAATGTTTTTATTTATTTGGCCATGAACTTCATGAATGATTTCACGATTACTATACGAGCCCTCATGTGCACGTTTTTGGGAGCAGTGTCTAGCACCGAGTAGAACCGGCGTTCAGGTAAACCTCATGATATTAGAACTACATGCCACCTTAGGTATATTAATTTATTATTGAATCCCTACGATATCACCATGCTAGACGTTCCTTTCCTGGCAAGCCTAGGACGATCCTGACCACTTGGGCGAAATAGTAGGGCATTATGTAAGATCTATCATGATGGTGTTGTTCAAGATGAGTTATCCCATTATTCCTCATGATTTATGCATGGTTATGTCCGTGTTACTTTGGCTCAAGTTATGTTCTTATAAAGTTTCTCTTATAACTATGATTATGATTAGATTATGAAAGATTTGAAATCCTTGAGCCTTATGTTTACATTATAATATTTACTTTATGATCATTCTGTCCTACTCTTATGAATTTTTATGTGTTTTAACTATATGTTTTTACTTACCTTACATACTCAGTACATTTCAAGTACTGACCACATACTCTATGTTGTATCATTTCATGATACAGGTCGGAGGGATCAGTATCAGTCGCATCACTAGTCTTGCTTTCCCCTCAGGCCTATCAAGCCAGCGTTGGTGAGTCTTCATCCTTTGAGGACATTCATTTATTCATTGTTATGTTCTTTCAGTTATAGACTTTGTCGAGCTAGTTGGGATATTGTCCCATCAGCTCATCAGTTATGTTAGAGGCTTTTTCAGACATTATGTAGAAATCAGCTTGTCATTGTTGACTTTGTTTTAGATTGATATGTAAACAGACTTCCTCTTAAGCATATTTTATTTTATCATTTTCCGCTTGTTGAATTCTCTTAGCTTCTATGTTTATGCCATGGATCAACTTGGAGTTTCTTGGGATTCTTTGTCCAGTGTCTCAATACGGGCCTATGCTCGGGTCGTGACAAACTTGGTATTAGAGAATTAGGTTTTAAAGTGTCCTAGGGTGTCTGAAAGCTGCGTTAAGTAGAGTCTTTTTCATGAGTGTGAAGCATGCCACACTTATGACGAAAAGGCTACGATACATTTTAGAAATGTTTCCTTATTTCATGATTCTACCTCGTGCTATGAGTTCAACTCTCTCCATTCCTCTAACTCGTTCTATACGCGTGTGTAGAAACATGTCTCCTCAAAGGACCAACGAGAGTCAGCTAGCCCCACTAACTCCAATGGATCCCATGTTCAAGAAAGTTACAGATGTAGAGGTCGAGGCCATTTTCTGAGTGTTGATACGAGCCATGACCCCCCAGCCTAACCAGCAGATAATCGGATCAGCAAACCCTACCGGAGAGGTAGCAGCTACTAAGGTTCAGACTTCACGAGGAGGAGCCCGTCTAAGTTGTGGTTCGAGTTTGGATAGAGAGTTCAAGGGGGAGAAAAGAGAAACAAAAGGCTCAAGACTGAAGACTTTGACAGTTCCCAACAAGGGTCAAGTAATGGGAGTCACTCTCAACCCTAGCAGAGGTTTTTGGCTCAGGGTCGGGGAAACAAGCCTAGGGTGAGGGAGATTACTTATCCAGTTTATAGGCGCTATGAAAAGAACCACCTATGAAGGTGCTTGGTGGGTTCAGATGTTTGCATCTATTGTGGCCAGCCTAGTCACAAACTAAGAGATTGCCCATCCGCTAAGTGGGATGGCCAGAAAGGTCGTGCCCCAGCCACCACTTCAGTAGCCCCATCCAATTGGTTGTCTTGCCAAAAGTGTGGTAGGAACCACCCGAGGAAATATTAGATTGGCAGGGATGCTTGTTTCGAGTGTGGTACGCTCGGAAACAGACTCCGCGATTGTCCTTCAACTAGACCGGGTGGCAGTGGAGCCCGTGCCCCAGTTATCATATCAGCAGCTCGCCCATCTCAGTAGAGAAGGTTACCTAGAGCAGATCATAGCCAACCTCAGATGTAGTCACAGTACGTTATAAGTATTCATATCAAACCTTGCATGTTGCTAGTCTCGAGAACTACTGTATAAGCTACAAGATCCCTTTTTGCATTTTAGTATGAGATTTTTTTGTGGAGGGTATAGAATGGTTATAGGTATGAATCCTTCAGTGATAGCCTTAGAGACGAACGGAAAGTTGCGAGTTAGTTGTTTAGCTCGATCTTAAGAAAGATCCAAGAACCTTAGAATGATGGCTTTAAGCCAAGGGGGAGATGGTGTACTATGATATCAGGGATGTTTGTGTGTACCACATGTTGATGACTTAAGGGAGAGGATGTTTCATGAGGCTCATAGTTTCCAGATATTCTATACATCCAGGTGACACCAAGATGTATCGTGACCTACGGGAAGTTTATTGGTTGAATGGCATGAAGAAGGACGTAGTAGAGTTTGTGGCTAAGTGTCTGGATTGTCAACAGGTGAAGGTTGAGCATCAAAGACCCGAAGGTGTGATTCAATACATTAGTATCCCTACTTGGAAGTGAGGAAATCAATATGGACTTCATTACAGGGTTTTCTCGTACTAATCAATAGTATAACTCTATTTGGGTGATTGTAGATAGGTTGACTAAAGCAACTCATTTTCTACCGGTCAAAACTATCTACTTAGCAGAGGATTATGCTAATTTGTATATTCGGGAGTTAGTTTGGTTGCGTGGAGTGCCCTTATCCATCATATTAGATAGAGTTACTTAGTTTACCTCCCAATTTTGGAGATTGTTTCAGTAGGGACTTGGTAGTCAAGTCAAGCTTAGCATAACATTTCACCTGTAAATAGATGGTCAGGCTGAATGGACCATTCAGACTCTTGAGGATATGTTGAGGGCGTGTGTAATTGATTTTAAAGGTAGTTGGGATGACCATTTACCTCTCATCAAATTTGCATATAACAACAGTTACCATTCTAGCATTCAGATGACTCCGTTTGAGGCTCTTTATGGGCGAAGGGGTAGATCACCTATTGGTTGTTGGAGGTCAGGGAAATTTCTTTGAAGGACTAAATTTAGTTCACGAGGACATGGAGAAAGTATTATAAGGGAAAGGTTGAAAACAACTCAGATTCATCAAAAGTCTTATGCGGATGTGAGGAGTAGAGAACTTGAGTTTGAAGTTGATGATTGGGTGTTTATGAAGGTATCTCTGATGAAGGGAGTGATGAGATTCAGAAAGAATGGGAAACTCACTCCCTGGTATATTGGCCCGTACTGGATTGTGAAACATGTTGGCAAGGTGGCTTACGAGTTGGAGTTGCCCTCAGAATTCGCTTCAGTATATCTAGTTTTCCATGTGTTGCTTTTAAAGAAGTGCATGGGTGATCCAGCTTTAGTTGTCTGGTGGAGAGCGTAGGTGTGAAGGATAGTCTCAGCTACGAAAAAGTTCCAGTTGAAATACTTGATCATTAGGTTCTAAAGCTAAGGAACAAGGAAGTAGCTTCAGTAAAGGTTTTTTGGAGGAACCAGCATGTTGAGGGAGCTACCTGGGCAGCTGAAGCAGATATGATGGATAAATACCCGTTATTCTCTTCCTCCTCAATTTCAACTTGAGGTATCAGTTACCTCCCTAGTACTCTATTCAGTTTCATGTTCGGTTCCTGTGCCCCAGTTTCTTTCATGTTAATGTATGTATGTGTGATTCATGACTTCAGTTTAGTCATGTATTCCAGTCCGGAGTCAATCACTCAGTCAGTTTCAACTTTAGATGTTTAGTATTTGAGATATTAGTTCTATTTCACCATCTTTCAGTATGTTCATCCATATTCGAGGATGAATGTTCCTAAGGGGAAGATATTGTAATACCACAAAAGTGCCTAAGACTAGACTCGAGAATTTGAAATGAGAAGCAACAGAAAAATCTTAGATATTACTCAGAACGACTCGTGGTACGAGTAGTTGGGGGGTCTAATGACCCATCGGAGCTACCCCTGGTTAGGTTCTGCAGAAGTAGACTCAGGGTTAACAGGTCAATGGTATGGCTTGTAGGATGATGTAATGACTCATAGGTTAGGGTCGTTGGTTGTCACCAGGGTGCCATAGTTGGATGGTATGAGTCAAAGTACGACTCATTGTGAGGAACAACGAGTCGTGGTAAGTGCCCATGGGAAGGAGCAAGAAATTCTCCAAGTCGAGGTAATGGATGGAACCTACGACTCGTTGAATGAAGGTATGAGTTGTGGTATGACTCTTAGGAAGTCTAGATGCAGGTTTCATCAAAGGCAGTAATGGGAGGAAGTAACAGATCATTGTGTGGAGTAACAACTCATTCTGTCGAGTCATTGTCACAGGACCAGAGAAGGCAAGAAATGATGGAAGGAAGTAATGGGTGGATACCACGAGTCGTGGTTTCAAAGGACGACTCGTGGTATCGATTGCGGTCACTGGCAGTGCAAAATTTCTAGACTTTTCATTAAGGGTATTTTTATAATTTCTAAGATTTAAGATCCTAAACTACATCATTTTTAAGCTCGGTTAGAAGGGTTTTAAGAGTTTCAAACCTATACCAAGCCTTACCATTCCATGCATGCAAGTTTAGAGTTCTTCCTTGGAGATAAAGCTTGAAGAATTCCCCAATTTTTCTCCAATATCCTTTGGGCTTTCAAGAGGGAGTGTAAATCAGATTTACCTAGGTATGTGAGGCTATGAATGAGAGTTCCTTTCACTCTCATGCTCAAAATTCTTCTCAATTCCATGGATTTCAATTGTAGATTTAAGTTCATGATCTATTGGGGTTTATCCCTAATTTTGTAAAATTCTCTATGATCTATCTATGGGTCAATTTCTTTCATGTATCAAATCATGTTTTAAGATCTATAGGCAGATTTTATATCTATTTTGATTATTAATTTATCATTTCAAATTTTAATTAAATTATGCCCAATTATGTAAGTTCATGAAAAGTCAAATTATGATTCCATTATGATCTTGATCTTCTTAAGCCCTAAATTATGATTTATGATTATTGATATGATTTCTGTCAAGTACTCATCATGGATTTATGAATATTAAGTATATGTATTTTCACAAGTATGCGTATTTTTCATGATTTATGAATTTATGACTCTTGGCCAACTCATGGGCCCTTATTCATGGCTAATCATGTATTTCAAGTGAGATTCATAATGTTTTTATTTATTTGTCCATGAACTTCATGAATGATTTCCTGATTACTATATGAGCCCTCATGTGAATGTTTTTAGGAGTAGTGTCTAGCACCGAGTAGACCCATCATTCAGGTAAACCCTCAGAACTACGTGCCAACGTAGGTATATTCATTTATTATTGAATCCCTATGATATCACCATACTGCACGTCCCTTTCCTGGCAAGCCTGGAAAGGTCCTAACAACTTAGGAAAAATAGTGGGGCATCATATAAGCTCTATCATGATGGTGTCAGTTAAGACGAATTCTCCCATTGTTCCTCATGATTTATGCATGGTTATGTCTACGTTACTTTGGCTCAAGTTATGTTTTATAAAGTTTCTCTTATAATTATGATTATGATTGGATTGTGAAAGGTTTGAAATCCTTGAGCCTTATGTTTACATTATGATATTTACTTTATGATAATGTTGTCCTACTGTTATGAACTCTTATGTATTTTAAATATCCATTTTTTACTTACCTTGCATACTCAGTACATTCCAAGTACTAAACGCATACTCTATGTTGTATCATTTCATGATACATGTACGAGGGATCAGTCTCAGTGGCATCACTAGTCTTGCTTTCTCCTTAGGCCTGTCAAGCCAGTGTTGGTGAGTCCTCATCCTTCTAGGACTGTCACATCCCGCCTTGGGGGGTATGACTGGCACCTGGTGCCCTACTAGGACCTGAACTACTGGACTGCTAAGCCTAGGCACATCTGGTGCCTGGCTGGCTCTAACTCACATTTCTGGAAACAAAGGGCTATATAACGGCTGTAAACACAGCCCTCGGCCCATTGGCCTATAGCCTCCTGTACCTGTAACAACAGCTGACCAGAACATGCAACTATAGGGAAACCTATGCGGGCCGACAAGGCCACCATGCTGTCTAGTTGTCTATAACTCAATCATAGCGTACTGAAACGCTAAGTGACCGGCAAGGTCACCATTACTGATAAACTATGGCCCCACATGGCCATCATAAAAGAAAGCAAAAGTACTACCAGCTAACAATTGCACGGCCTCACACGACCGGCTCAACTGACCACAGGGAAATATACAGACTGCAAACCTCTAGGAATAGCAATAGAAATGATCGAGACAGGGCCCCAACCTACCCATACTATATAACAAAAGAAACTGAAGTACACTTCTGGAATTCAGTCTCCGGATGATAGGAGCTGAATGCGCAACGCTGACAGGAATCACGTGGTGTTGCCTGCTCGTCTATGAGTACCTGCAGGCAAGTAATACAGCGCCCCACCGGGCGTTAGTACCGCTGGTACTGTGTATGTAAAGCAATAACTGAAAGAAACATTTGATCACAATAATATAACTGAGGGAACTGAAATAGAAAGAATAGCTTAACTGTCTGATAATGTAAGTCATACCTTCTCTTAATCATACTGAAAGGAGTAGGAGTCATACCTGAGGATTGGTCGTTCTAATGTCGATCTACTCGTATCTACTGTAACACAGTATAACATATTATAACATACATAGCATACACAAACCTTACCCGACCCCCATAAGCCGGGAGGTACAACCAGCACAGAATCTACACCCCTACCCCGGTCATCCCCTCTCCTATAGTGGCTGTAAGCATCCCGCCGGTCCCCTGGGTATGCACGTGGGTTCGCTGAGCCCCTGACTATAACTGTACCTGAGTCCGAAGGACTCCTGAATCAACACCCGGGCGTATCCGCTCGACGGGGGTGTATAAAAGCCGACCAAGGCAAAATATGGGGAAACTGGCATCCCATCTTCGTCCCCTTGCGGGACGGCATGGCACTCCGTAGAGTGACGTATCCTCGTCCTCTGGCGGACGAGTCGGTACAGCTATTAACCCTGGGGCGGTCGTGGATGCTAGGTAGTCCAGCCCCAAACAATACAACGATCTCAACTAGTAATGCTGTCTGTATATCTCACATGCTGAGGCTAACAGGGGTAAGGTATCGTATACATTACATGCTGAACTAATAATAATAATTTGTACGTATCTAAAACATGTTGAGGCTGGTAATAGTATATATGCATAACATAGTCTTCTACCAGACTGCACTGGGTCTAATGCTGAACATAATATAATATTTCTGCTGAAAGCTATGTTGTACGCTGAGTTTCTATAGTAACATGATTTACTATTCCTAACATGTTTCCTAACTTCATTGTTAACTTATCATTCTATTTCTGAGATGTCTTATAGTTATCACATTGCCTTGCGGGGTTTCAGCTGAATGCAATGATATTTTACATTTCATACTGCGTTACATACTGAACATGCTGCAGTTTCTAATACTCGTATTGGAATCTATATCGTACTAACAAGTTCCAAGCTGAATATAACATAATACCTCTAATATCGTACCAACATTCGTAATACACAGGATTGCTGATTTCTGGTCATTCTACTGGCCGTTAAATTACTTTACTATGCTGAGATTTACTAACTTGCCGAGGGGACTAGCTTTACATACCTTATCCTTGAACCATTCGCCTATCGGACGAGGCCCGGCCGGTACTTTAACTGTTTCCTCCCAACTACATTCATAAATATGTCAATCAATACTAAATACAACTTTATTGTAAAGAGCAACGTTACTTTCGATATAATTTATAGCCTAAACTTAGGCTTATCGAAAGACGGTCGAAAACTCGCTATTTTTCAGCGGCCCAGAAGGGAGAAATATTCACTTCCCAGCTAGGAACACATAGACATTAATTTAGAGCAATTCCACTTACCTTAACTCGGTGGCTCGACGATTCGTCGGCCGTATTTTACGAAACTGAATCCGTAGGAATGCTCACTGCTATTAAATACTTCGGTATCTGGGATTAATTTGAGATTTGGCAGCGTTTAGTAGCGTAATCAGACGGAAATTATAACCCCTCCTTCATCTTCCCCTGTTTTGCTGCGAGTTCTGGAAATTTTTATAAGTTAGATGATATTAAACCGAAGTGGGGGCTTTATATACTTGAGCCGGAACCTGGGCAACGTGTCACGGAGCCATCGCGGAGGCCTCACCTCCGTGACACGCTGCCATCGCGGAGGGGCTCTTCCTCGGCTCCTCCCGCGATGGTTCGACGGGTTTCTCATCCGATCTTTTTCCCGGCCTTTCTCTAGCACGTATGGCCTTCTAATATGCTTAACCAACGTGCGAATAGGTCGTCTAGGTGCCGGGAATTCTACGGGGTATAACATTCTCCCCCCTTAAGAACATCCATCCTCGAATGTACACTGTTATCTAGAGGACTACTTATTTTACTTTCTAGAAAAATTTCGGCATAGTTTCTCCCGTAATATGGACTATAGCAAAAACCTGAAATGCAGAAAAGTCCAACACAGGCACTGCACATAATATTCTAGGATCCACTGGATAACTAAATATCAATCTTTCTCATTCACATACATACAACCATAAGGTACTGCATAAGTAATACTACAGGCATACCTGTCGCCTAACTGAGCCTGAAATAGGTGAGGATATCTGGTCCCCCATATCTTCCTCTACTTCCCAAGTCATCTCCTCTCGGTTCTTGTTACGCCTTAATACTTTGATAGACGTAATATCTTTAGTCCTTAATCTGCGAATCTGTCTGTCTAAGATAGCTACGGGAACTTCTTCATATGCTAACTCTTCTATGACTTGGACATCCTGAATTGGAAATACTGTAGAAGGGTTTCCTATGAATTTTCTCAACATAGAGACATAAAATACTGGGTGAACAGATGCTAACTATGGAGGCAAGTTCAATTCATATGCAATTCGGCCTATTCTTCGCCGAACCTGATATGGCCCAATAAATCTCGGGCTAAGCTTGCCAAATCTCATTACCCCTTTCATCGGGGACACTTTCAAATATACCCAGTCGTTTACCGCAAATTCTAGACTTCTGCGCCGCATGTCTGCATAAGACTTCTGGCGGCTCTGAGCAGTCAGTAAACGTTCTCGGATAAGCTTTATCTTTTCCTCTGACTGCCGAACAATATCTGGGCCAACCAATGCTGATTCTCTGATTTCAAACACCGTTCGGCGATCTGCATTTTTTCTCGTACAATGCCTCAAAGGGCGCCATCTGGATGGCTGAATGATAGCTATTATTGTAGAGAAATTCAATTACGGTAATTGCTCACTTTGGCTACTACCGAAATTTAGCAACACGCTCGCAACATGTCTTCGAGCGTCTGAATTGTGCGCTCGGCCTGCCCATCTGTATGAGGATGAAATGCGGTGCTTAGATTACTCTGCGTTCCCAAACTTTTCTGGAACGACTGCCAGAATCTGGCTGTAAACTGTGCTCCTCTGTTTAAAATAATGGATACTAGTATTCCATGTAATCTGACTATCTTTCTGATATACAACTCAGCAAAACCTTCGGCCGAGAAAGTAGTTCTTACCAATAAGAAATGAGTTGATTTTGTCGATCTGTCACTTATTACGCAAATAGAATTATTCCCGTGTCTGGTACGGTGTAATCCTGCCACAAAATCCATATTCACTGCTTCTCATTTCCAAAGAGGCACAACTATGTTCTAAATTAACCCGCCTGGTTTCTGATATTCTGCCTTCAACCGTTGGCAGTTAGGACACTGGGCTACCAGTAGTTCTCTTTAATGTCATGGTACCTCTTTGTCATATCGGGATGAAGAGAATAGCGGGCGTAATGCACCTCGCTCATAAACTGCTGGCGATGCCCCAAAATATCTGGAGCGCAATGCGACCCTTATATCGCCACACTTCATCCCCGGTTATCTGAAAATATGCCATCTTTCCTTACTGAATCTTATGTTTAAATTGAACCTGGCTAGAGTTTCTATACTGCCGTTCCTTTACTTCCACCACTAAAAATAACGCTGCGACATTCTGTATTATCGTTCTGTTATCCTTTATTTCTGCTATGTGTACGGCTAAACCGGCTAACTAGTGAAATTCTCGTGTCTATTCTCGCTGTTCAGGCGGCAAGTATGCCAACTCCCCGTAGATTCATGGCTAAGGGCGTCTGCTACCATATTAGCCTTTCCTGGGTGATACAAAATTTTTGCTCTTGAAGGCATAAGCTACTGCAGCTAACTGGGTGATACTCAGGTCGTGGGTAAGATAATTCTTTTTCACGTTTCTTCAATTGCCTGAAAGTATAAACTGTTACTTTACCATGATGCACCAATCCTCTGTACCTTCTGGCAATACTAACACTGGAGCTGATGTTAACCTGGCTTTTAACTTTTGGAACTTCTGCTCACACGCCTCAGTCTACTGGAACTTCGCTGCCTTCTGTGTCAACTTAGTGAGAGGTGCTGTTAAGGTGGAAAATCCTTCCACAAACCCTCTGCGGTACTCGGCTAACCGCAGGGACTGCGTACTTCGATCGGAGTGGTAGGTCTAGGCTATGTCTTCACTATTTCGATTTTCTGTGTATCTGTCTGTACACCAACCTCCGACACAATGTGACCAAAAAGGCTACTAAACTCAACCAAAATTTACATTTACAAAATTTGACATATAATTGACGGTCATACTGGTTTATTATACCGGAGAATCTGACAAGTAATCTATCGGTATAGTTAGAGCTTATCTGGCCTTCTGGCCGCATGCTAAGGCTACTTGTTGCTAAGGTGACCTTGAACGACTATCTGCACACCATGTGCCCGTATCTGATCAGGGGGTCCTGATATTGATCATGACCTCTAATGATCTGGCTGCATAACCCTAAATAACTGAATAGTCGGGTTGAATAACCCGAATGTGGTAGTAGTCCAACCATGCTCTAACTGTGCTACTTGAGTACTTATAGTTCGTGCATAACCGCAAACTCGTGGGCATCTAATTGCCCTGTTATTTTCCTTAAGCCATTGTGAGGCTGGACTTAATCAACTTACTCCCAGGCGATCAATCTCTAGACCTTCACGGGGAGTCTACTGATCCCCTGGTCTTAATAAACACTGTGCTAGCAGGGTAATATCAATTTCTTATGCCTTGTGTGTATCCACTCGGATTTATACTGCTATTCTGGGGAATTCTCAGTCTTATGAGCTGTTCTGTAAATACTGGCCTTCTGCTAAGGCTCTGTATCTGAATGTCTTACAAAAACCAGCTGAAATACTAGTCTGTCGCTGACTACTGATGTGGACCCTTCCTTGGGGTACCCACGGGTATTCTGACTGGGACGGCCGGCTGACTTATAGGGTGTTCTACATAACAACTGCTAGGTTGACTAAGGCCAAATGTAGCCTATAAGGCTGGGAAAACGACGTATGACCACTTAACATGCTAGAACAATTCTGATATTGCTAATCTCTGAAATTTGCCTATTCGGCCTCTAATCCTGGTTTTGGCACATGCACTACTGTTATGATCTTCAGGGATGCCTCCCTGCTAATGCAGGCGCCAGCTGGTCGGTAGACTGTCTAACTGTGCCCTTATCATCTAGCCATTTGTCTTAGGTCAATAACTCTGGTAAGCTCCTAGAGCCTAGATCTGACAACAACACATAAGTCTATTAATCTAATAACTGATAACTGAAATAGTTTCTATGACTTCATACGTAACTCACACTTAATCCGCCTTTTCTCCTCTTCTTTTCTTTCTTTCTTCTCCCCCTTTTCTTCTCTTTTTTTTTGTCCTACCATGCAATTTGTATAGGCTTTCTATTACTAATCAGCATCCGTGATTGTAGCCCTTATAGGCAGCCACTTACAACATATTTATGATCCGTATACATATATATCGATAGCTATATACAATATATAAACTGAATTTTGTGGTAATACTTAATCTCTTGACATGTTCTGCTGAGTCTCACACCGTCCATGATACACCACTTCCACGGCCTAATAATATCTCCTGTCCTGACTTATCATTTCATTGCATCGTCACCCCCATTCTGAAAATAACAAACATAAACATTTTAGTTATCGTTTGCTGTTTGAAATTCGCCACTCTTGCGATGTGGGGTCGACGTTCGAATCCTGTAGCCTTACTAGGCATATACTGAGAGCCCATGACTATCTGCTGGGCCTTATCTCTAGGCTACACTAGATTAGAATTGCTGTATCGGTAACTTCTTAACTTTTCCATAGTGGACATGCTGCGGTATTCTGAACCGCAATCTTACTGTCAGCGCGAAGCTTAATCCTTAATACGATACTTTATCAATCCGGGGTAGTTCTAATTTCCCCACAAGATTTGACATTCCTGCTTCTTCCTCTCATCTTGCTTAAACTGAACTCTAGGGTTCAAGGTACCGGCCTTTCATTGCTAATGATATTACTGATCAAGCCTCGGCCTATACTTCTTTTGGCGTATATTCAAGCCCATTTGATTCACATGACCTCTATATCTTTCGAGGTCACAACTAGATCATAACTATAATCTTACAGGTATGTCTTGCTATCTGTTAGCGTATATGGCGGACTTGGCCTTTTTCTGACTCAAACTTGACTATTATTAGGCATTCATCACTAGCAGGTCTGTTACCCCTACTTCGGGTAAGCTAACAGTCTTACTTTCCTTACTGGCTTGTTATCATAAGGGTCTGCACAACTTACGTAATCATAAGGGCTCTCTATATTTTCTACTACTTACTAGGATCAATCAACCCATCTTTACTTATTGCATGATTTAGCGACCCCCTCTCAAGTCTTATGCTCCTTTACTATACTGGTATCGAACTTAAGAGGTAGGAATAACCCTTTTCTTATTACAACAATAAAAGCATTCGACTGTACCATATCAAAAAAGATGTATTTGGGATTCCTGCATTTTTTCTCTCTTTCTTATACTTACCTGGTGGTCTGACCTTATCTGTAATCATAATCAGATCTTATATAACTAATAAGTAAATCAACTCATATGTACATTATACTTCTGACTTCCTATTCTGACGTTATCAACGTATACTAGGAATAATGCCAATAAAGGTATCACGCTGGGAGGTCTCTGATACTTCCTCCTGCTGCTGTAGTTATCATGTAACCGACTGATGCTCTTTTCCGTTGCTATTTCTGATCTTCTGCCTGTGATAGGGTAATGCTGATCTGCCTTTGTATCTGTAATCAAAGAATACAGTAAGTTCTCAGGGACTCAACCCTATACTGTACCGCTCTAAACCACGACTGACTGAGAAAGAAGGGTAACCATCATATCATGACTCGCAGCCTCCTGCCTATAGTATGTGGTGCACCACACATCCATAGACAAGACTCTACTTAGCACGGCTCGCAGACTCCCTGGGACACGACCTGCTCTGATACCAAGTTTGTCACATCCCGCCTTGGGGGGTATGACTGGCACCTGGTGCCCTACTAGGACCTGAACTACTGGACTGCTAAGCCTAGGCACATCTGGTGCCTGGCTGGCTCTAACTCACATTTCTGGAAACAAAGGGCTATATAACGGCTGTAAACACAGCCCTCGGCCCATTGGCCTATAGCCTCCTGTACCTGTAACAACAGCTGACCAGAACATGCAACTATAGGGAAACGTATGCGGGCCGACAAGGCCACCATGCTGTCTAGTTGTCTATAACTCAATCATAGCGTACTGAAACGCTACGTGACCGGCAAGGTCACCATTACTGATAAACTATGGCCCCACACGGCCATCATAAAAAAAAGCAAAAGTACTACCAGCTAACAATTGCACGGCCTCACACGACCGGCTCAACTGACCACAGGGAAATATACAGACTGCAAGCCTCTAGGAATAGCAATAGAAATGATCGGGACAGGGCCCCAACCTACCCATACTATATAACAAAAGAAACTGAAGTACACTTTTGGAATTCAGTCTCCGGATGATAGGAGCTGAATGCGCAACGCTGACAGGAATCATGTGGTGTCGCCTGCTCGTCTATGAGTACCTGCAGGCAAGTAATGCAGCGCCCCACCGGGCGTCAGTACCGCTGGTACTGAGTATGTAAAGCAACAACTGAAAGAAACATCTGAACACAATAATATAACTGAGGGAACTGAAATAGAAAGAATAGCTTAACTGTCTGATAATGTAAGTCATACCTTCTCTTAATCATACTGAAAGGAGTAGGAGTCATACCTGAGGATTGGTCATTCTACTGTCGATCTACTCGTATCTACTGTAACACAGTATAACATATTATAACATACATAGCATACACAAACCTTACCGGCCCCCATAAGCCGGGAGGTACAACCAACACAGAATCTACACCCCTACCCCGGTCATCCCCTCTCCTATAGTGGCTGTAAGCATCCCGCCGGTCCCCTGTGTATGCACGTGGGCTCGCTGAGCCCCTGACTATAATTGTACCTGAGTCCGAAGGACTCCTGAATCAACACCCGGGCGTATCCGCTCGACGGGGGTGTATAAAAGTCGACCAAGGCAAAATATGGGGAAACTGGCATCCCATCTTCGTCCCCTTGCGGGACGGCATGCCACTCCATAGAGTGACGTATCCTCGTCCTCTGGCGGACGAGTCGATACAGCTATTAACCCTGGGGCCGTCGTGGATGCTAGGTAGTCCAACCCCAAACAATACAACGGTCTCAACTAGTAATGTTGTCTGTATATCTCACATGTTGAGGCTAACAGGGGTAAGGTATTGTATACATTACATGCTGAACTAATAATAATAATCTGTATGTATCTAACACATGCTGAGGCTGGTAATAGTATATGCATAACATAGTCTTCTACCAGACTGCACTGGGTCTAATGCTGAACATAATATAATATTTCTGCTGAAAGCTATGTTGTACACTGAGTTTCTATAGTAACATAATTTACTATTCCTAACATGTTTCCTAACTTCATTGTTAACTTATCATTCTATTTCTGAGATGTCTTATAGTTATCACATTGCCTTGCGGGGTTTCAGCTGAATGCAATGATATTTTACATTTCATACTGCGTTACATATTGAACATGCTGCAGTTTCTAATACTCGTATTGGAATCTATATCGTACTAACAAGTTCCAAGCTGAATATAACATAATACCTCTAATATCGTACCAACATTCGTAATACACAGGATTCCTGATTTCTGGTCATTCTACTGGCCGTTAAATTACTTTACTATGCTGAGATTTACTAACTTGCCGAGGGGACTAGCTTTACATACCTTATCCTTGAACCATTCGCCTGTCGGACGAGGCCCGGCCGGTACTTTAACTGTTTCCTCCCAACTGCATTCATAAATATGTCAATCAATACTAAATACAACTTTATTGTAAAGAGCAACGTTACTTTCGATATAATTTATAGCCTAAACTTAGGCTTATCGAAAGACGGTCGAAAACTCGCTATTTTTCAGCGGCCCAGAAGGGAGAAATATTCACTTCCCAGCTAGGAACATATAGACATTAATTTAGAGCAATTCCACTTACCTTAACTTGGTGGCTCGACGATTCGTCGGCCGTATTTTACGAAACTGAATCCGTAGGAATGCTCTCTGCTGCTAAATACTTCGGTATCTGGGATTAATTTGAGTTTGGGCAGCGTTTAGTAGCGTAATCGGACGGAAATTATAACCCCTCCTTCGTCTTCCCCTGTTTTGCTGCGAGTTCTGGAAATTTTTATAAGTTAGATGATATTAAACCGAAGTGGGGGCTTTATATACTTGAGCCGGAACCTGGGCAACGTGTCACGGAGCCATCGCGGAGGCCTCACCTCCGTGACACGCTGCCATCGCGGAGGGGCTCTGCCTCGGCTCTTCCCGCGATGGTTCGACGGGTTTCTCGTCCGATCTTTTTCCCGGCCTTTCTCTAGCACGTATGGCCTTCTAATATGCTTAACCAACGTGCGAATAGGTCGTCTAGGTGCTGTGAACTCTACGGGGTATAACAAGGACATTCAGTTATCCATTGTACGTTCTTTCAGTTAAAAAATTTGTCAAGCTAGTTGGGGATATTATCCCATCAACTCATTAGTTATGTTAGAGGCTTTTTCAGACATTATGTAGAAATTAACTTGTCATTGTTGACTCTGTTTAGATTGATATGTATGCAGACTTCCTCTTAAGCATGTTTTATTTTATTATTTTCCGTTTGTTGAATGCTCTTAGCTTCTACATTCATGCCATGGGTTGATTTGGAGTCTCTCAGGGTTCTTTATCCCGTATCTCGATTCGGGCCTATGCTTGGGTCGTGACAATACTCAACACTGTGACCGACAATTTCTGTAACTCAGTAAGCTCTAACTGACTCACCCACCGGAGTAGAAACTGAAAATGGATATGAGAGGATTTCTGGTCTTATATCAAACTGAACAAAAATGTATCGCATTACGAAGGAAAGTGTGGCTCCTGGATCTAGTAAAGCGTATACATCAGTGTGGAAAAGGTGTAACATACCAGTAACCACATCAAATGAGTTCTCCTGATCCAGGGGGGAAGATAGAGAATAGAAGCGATTCTGGCGCTGACCGCCAGCTGTACTTGAAGCAGTTCCCTATTGAGCTAGGCAACCTCTCGGGGCTGCTGATGTAGTAGACTAGGCTCTTCCCCGTCCTGCCAATGGACACTCTCTCAATTTGTGACCTAGTTTGCCAAAACCAAAATAGCCCTCTTTGCCAGATGGCACTCACTAGGGTGATTCTTACAACACCTAGGACATGCTGGAAAAGTGTAGTTGCTAGAGACATGGTTCTGGACTGAGAGCCTGATGTCTCACCCCTCCTATCCTTAGAGGGCCTAGAGGACGGAGCACTGGATGAGGAATGTGCTTGAGGCCTCTATTGCTGCTGTTGGGGCAATTTCCACCACCTGACCTCTATTAGGAGTACTCAAAATGACCGATTCTGGCCTATTTACTCTCCCTCTCTCTCTCCTTCAACTTTTCTGCCTCTATCTGCTAGGCATGAATGATGAGACTGGAGAGGTCTATGTCCTTAGTAAGCATGGCGGTCCTGCATTCTTTGACCACCAGGTCCAAGACTCCATTTACAAATTTAAGCATGCTTGCCCTTGGCTCAGCAATCATTTCAGGAGCATATCTCGATAGCTGAGTGAACTTCAGAGCATATTCCTGCATGTTCATGTTGTTTTTCCTAAAGTTCATAAATTCGGCAGCCTTAGCTTCCCTCAATTCCCGGGGAATGAACCTATCAAGGAATGCTATAATGAATTCATCCCATTTTATTAGACCTGCATCATTCTGTCTTCTCTACTTCAACTGCTTGTACCAAATCTGAGCTATCCCTTTCAACTTGTAGGCAGTCAGATCAGCACTCTCTGTAGAGGTGACACCCATGATTTAGGTGATCTTCTGTATCTCATCCATGAACTCCTGCGGGTCCTCTCCTACCTTGGACCTGTGAAATGTTGGGGGATTCATCCGCGTGAAATTCTGAACTCTAGCAGTAGCTGCAGACTCATTAGGGTGAACTAGTACCACGGCCTGCTGGTTGACCTTGCTTGGTCAATTCCTGAGCCAGCATACAAATGGTAGCCCAAAATTTAACATGGGACACTTGATCTTCTTGAGGAGCTGCAGAAGATGGTGGGGCCGGCCTATTAGCATTTTCGGTCTTCCTTCCATTTCCCCTGTTGGGAGGCATTGTTATCTAAAAAGGGTAGAGCTCGAGTTAGGAGGATTTATTAGAGTCTAAAACTCTATGCACGACAATAATTATGAATAAAGGAAATTTTCCTAATAACGACAATACACCATGTTTTTCACGACCCGAGTCTGCACCCTGGATGCAATATGGTACTTAGAGTCACGAGTGACCCCAAGCTAACCCATTGTATAGCTTAATATTGATACTCTGATTACTGTAAGAAATCTATATGCAGATCTTCGTAATACATAAATGAACAAGTACTTTAATGTAATCAATATATCTGATAATATACTAAAATGTATGCAACTGTTGCAAAAACAACTGAATTATTAACTCTATCTAAAAGCCATCTAAAGAACTGATGAGTTGTAGGAACAAGCCCCCAACTAACTCAAAGTCTAAAACACTGAGAATAAAAGTAACTCAAATAATCGCCACGACCCTCGGAAGATAAGGACTCACCACTGGACACTACTGATTATCATCAGAGGGTGACGTCTAACAAAGCTGACACTGAGAGATTGTGCCTGTAAAAAGATACCGCATGGAGAGTATGCATCAATACTTTAAATGTACTGAGTAAGTGAGATATAACTTAAACATAAAAAAATACTGAAAATCTGTAAATAGTACTGAAGGGACATGAAATGACCATAACTGGAATCATAAATACAAAAGTATCTAAAAATTAGATAATACTATAAGCACTAATAACTATCTGAAGGTCATAAGCATATCCTAAAATCTGGAGGACTGAACTGAACTGGAGACTATGACTGTACTGGACTGAGATATACTGTGGGAGATACTCTAATTTACATGTAACCATGTGAGCTAAACATGGAGTCCGATATAGACCCCCCATCAAAGAAATCCCACAATACCTTGCTAGGGTATAGTAGCTGAGTTGAGTGATCACTGTTTGAAGCCCATTCGAACTAATAACCTACGGTGGCAACGTAGTTCAAGGATCCTGGGTGCGCTAAACCTCGGCCCGCATGGTGCTGAGTACCACTCCCATTGGAAATCCTAGTTGTATCTAACTGTGCTGATAGCTCAAAGCTGATGTCCTAAGACTTAGGTTAGAACTACTTGTCTGAAAGTATTCTGAGAGTCTAAGGACCTGAAAAACTATGTTCTAAGACTTGTCAGAGCTGCTTTATCTGAAAGAATCGTAAGCATCTAAAGAACATCTGATGAATGATAACTAAGATTACAGAGTTTACTGAACTCCTTAGAAGATTGACCGTAGTAAAACTGATCAGCTAACATTTTTGAAGAACACTAAGTATACTGAGTATTGACTGTGACTCTAAGACTGAATATACCAAAAGACTAACTCCTCTGTTTAGGTTTTTGTACTAATATTAGTAATTTGAAAGAAATCATCCTGACAAAGCCATATTCATATCTGGACTCTAAACCATACAAGTCTTATTTAAATTCACATTAAAGATTAGGGATAAAATACACACTACATGAATGATACCCACCTATGAATTACAACTGGTAATAATCTTTGAAAAACATCAAGAATTGCAACACATAAGAGAATTCATAATCTGCCTGAAGAACAACCCTATTTTCGATCTTCTAAAAGGCTAGAATTAATAGAATTTCTATAAGAATTTTGGGACACAAGGGTGAAAGGAATTTCCTTGTATAAATCACAATACCTAGAGTAGAAATTCCTTGAGAAAGCACCTGGAAATCTTGATAAGGATAGAAGCCCTAGCCCTTGTCTTGAGAAACCTCTTTGAGTTCTTACGTGAAACTCTAGGTGACTTTTGGAAAGATTAAGGGGAGAGGGTACAATAATTCTCTAAAACCCATTATAAATACACCCAATACGATGTAGTTTAGGAGTTAAGATAATAGGGTTTCACAAAAATGGCCCTGAAAATTATTTTTAAAATTGTTTTGCCCATTAGGTGGTATGACTCAACCTACGAGTCATACTACGGTCATACGATCCATACCTTCACCCGTGGTTAGGGACCCTTCTCAATGCCATCCTCTAAAGTTTTCCATGGAAGCTTCCTACGATCTATACTAGGATCCTATGGGTCATACTACGATCCGTGATTTCCCCAGCACATTTCTCTGATTCAACTCACGATTGGGTTATATGATCCCTATTAATGTGCCACGAGTCATACCATGGCTCATGGTTTCTCTCCAGGTATACTCGTACCTCGATTCTACGAGTCGCACTATGACTCTTATTGAGGCCCTTTTTTCTTGATTTTCTGCATGAACAAATTTTAAATGCAAAGGCTAGTCCCGGGAATTTCTGGGGTGTTACAACATTACAAAAATCCTGGACAAGATGAACCCAAGGTGAAGAAAAGAAAGCATGAGGCACTAGTTCCTCATCTTTCTAAGGAAGTTTTGACTCGTGATCCTCAGGAAATACTGCCACAAGCACATCTACTCAGGCTTCAAATAAAGCACTGCCCTCCTCTTTGGCACCCCAGTTGCACCAGAATGTATATAGACACTCGCAGCAGCCCGAATGGTACATGTTGCGAGCATGATGGCTAGGAACAACACGAAGCTTACCTCCCTAATTGAGCACATTTTTAAGATGATCAAAAGAGCCACTGATGAGGCACTTAGTCCAGTTCATACCAAAATCCAAGACTCAGAGCATATAGTCTTGGCTCTTAAGGGTATTAGTGTGGGGGAAGCTATAGTTGCACTGTGAGCAAACATGAGTAAGGTGAAGGGTGATGTCTAGCAGCTGCAGCCAAACCTGAGCATATTTGATGCCCCACTGCTAGAAGATGATGGCTTTGAGAATGAGTGGGTAGTGACAGACAAAGAAAATTCAAGGACTCCTAGACAGCAAAAGGGGTAGATGAGGAGCGAGAGGTTCAAGTGGCTACTCAGCGCTCTATAGATGACCTCACAACATAGATGGTTGACGTAGGCCCGTGCTCACATGTGATGTATTGTGAGTTTATAACACTTTCAACACTTAAAACTGAGAAAATAGCATGGACATAGGTATTTTTATATGGATATAAGGCACTTTTACTTTGATTTTAGGAAAAATAAGTGTTGGAGAGAATATGTGCAAAAGAAGCCTTAAAATGCAGAAAATCAACCAAAGTACCAGTCTTAGTATAAGCTGTATCTTGATTGTACGAGCTGTACTGAGAACCGTGATGAAAGTCAGAAGGCTAAATTGGGAAGAAGGAAGCTTATGACTCTCAATACGATCCGTACCACAATGGTATGATCTATAATTGGAGTCGTGCAAATATTTAGAAGAAATTGCACAAAGGCAGATTCTTGGTACGGACGGACTCACGAACCATGGCATTAATGTACGATTTATACTAGGATCCGTGGTGAACTTCAGAAGATTTTTAGTACTTGGTAGAACTTCATACACTATAGACCATATGAGTCGTGGCAAGAAGGTACGAGTCGTACCACAACACTCATGAAGAATTCCAGAAGATGTCAAATTTCTCAGGACCAGACCACGGCAGCAATGTACGACTCATAGGATGAAAGAACGAGTCATACTAGGACGCCAACACTTAGCCAAATCTGCAGCAGCCAAGAACTTACTGAAAGAAGGTACGACCTGTACAATCCTGCTACGGGTCGTAGGAAAAATCGTGGCACAGTCGGCACCAGCTATGGGAAACTCCCTGTTAGCTTAGGAGAAGGTTTCTAATGTCTATATAAATATCCTTTATGTTTTATTTTAGTTAGAATAGGACAGAACTGAGTTAGTAGACATGTGAATAGTTATTTTTGTGAATTTTTATCGAGTTTTGAGGAGCAATTCTTGGGATTAAATTCTTGATTTCTCACGTTGCTCTTGAGGTTGTTCTTTGATAATCAAATCTTATTTTCTTCCAATTGTTGTTGTAAGTATATAATTATATGTTTGTCCATAAATACAAAATTATAATCTTATAACCATGAGAGGCTAAAACCTCCACAACTAGGGGTTGTGGGAACCATGGCGGATTAACAAACTAGGGTTGCACAAAAGTGATTCAAAACTAATGCAAAAAGCTTGTATTGTACTCTCTTCATATTTAAACATTTCTTAATGGTGTACAACATTAGGACTTGCTCGAATTCTTTACTTACGTGAACCTAGAGAGGTAGAGGTTAGGAAAAGAGAATTAGAACAAAGCCTTGATCTTTATGATCATTGTATTAACTTGAGTTGTAGTCACAGGATAGTTAAATTTGGAACATATTGATAATGATTAGTTTGAAATCGCTCATGAGACCTAACAAGGTGATTGAGTATAGTCATCCAATAGGGACGAACCAGTCGTTTGGATGAACCCTAGTTATCAGTTGTATAAGTAAGCATTGGGATTGATCACGTGTGTATACCCGAAGTAGTTATGAACCTATGGGGAACACTTACCCTAGTTGTTTGCAAATCTTGATTTAAATCACAATTTTAATCTTTACTTTACCATTGTTTTCTTGAAACCCCCCAAATTGGAGATAACTCACCAACAAGTTCAATTACCGGCATTAGTCTAGATCTTCCATATTCCCTGTGGGTTTGACCCCAACCTCTTAGTTGGGTTCTTTATTGATAACGTCCACTTCATACTTTGTCAGAAAGTGTGAGTTTGAGCATTATCAAAAAGTGGCATCGTTGCCGAGGAATACGACTAAGATTAGATTAATTACTTGTATTTGACTTTTGGTTGTTATTTTTGGAATTCGTTTTCTTTTTGTTTTTGGATATCCACAGGTTGTTTCTTAGATAATGTCAAGTACTCGTCAGAGTAGAAACCCCCTGATTCTGTTGGATCTCAAACTTGAACGAACACTGCCAAGGATGGAAAATCAGGAGCAAAGAGATGCACGCATAGCTGGAGAAGCTTGGCAAGTTGAGCTAGCTCGGCAAGCTGCACTTCAGGATGTGGAGGATGCTCGAGATGAGGTCGTGAATGTTGGTCGACGTAGGAGGGGAAACAGAGGCCAAAGATATGCCCCTCATTTCTTTGATTAAGAGGACCCAAACATTGATGAAGTCAGGTCAATCAGAGCAATTGTACCACCACCACTGCCTGTAGGGGCCAAATATGACATCATAAGCACCATGATTCAATTTCTAAACATGAAAGGAGTGTTCAGTGGTAATGCAGCTAACGATTCCAACCTGCACCTGATGAACTTCATGGGAATATGCAAGGCATACATGTTGTCTGGAGTCAGCCAAGATGCCATCAGACTCAGACTTTTCCCCTTTTCCCTGTCTAGGGAAGCCACTTTATGGTTATCGAAGTTGCCTAATGACTCCATAACCAACTAGAGGGAGCTCAAGTAAGCTTTCTTAGAGAGATTCTTTCCCTCCTACAGCATGCTGTAGTTCAAGTAGAAAATTTATGACCTCCAACAAATTAAAACTGTGGCACTTCATGAAACCTGGCTGAGGTTCAAGAAGAAGTTGACAAAATGCCCGAACCATAATATTCCTGATGACAGTTTGTTGGAAATATTTTACAGGTCCTTAAACAACAGTACCAAAGCTATAGCAGACACAATGGTGGGAGGAGCACTAATGAATCACACTGGTAGCAAGCCGCTACCATTCTTGATAGGGTGAAAAAAACAAATAGGACATGGCACACTCGGGAGGAAAACACAGTGGCCGGTACATATATTGTTGGTTTAACTACAGACCAACGTAGAAAAGAAGAAGAGCATGATCAGGAGTTGGCTCATATGCGCACATTGTTGGATTTTCTTACTAACCACATCATGGGAGCTGGAGCTAGAAAGGTGAACGTAGTTGGGACACAGGGACAGTAGCCAGGGCCAGACCACTTAGATTCCGAGGAGGAGGCAAACTTCTTGGACAACCAGGTGGCTGGTTTCCGAGCCAACACCCAAGGGTCTGGACAAGACACTTGGCGCCACGGTTTTGGAAACCAAGGTCAGAACCAATATAGAGACAACTATAAGCGAAATGGATACGAAGACTGAAGCCGAGGTCGTGAGCACGAAGGAGACTAGAGAAGGAATGATGGCTACCGAAATAACCGAGATGGATTGTACGTTCCTCCTAATGCACGTGAGGAGGAGGCTGGATAGTCAAAGTTAGAGAACATGATGGCTAAGATGCTAAAAAAGGTGAGGTTCACAGATGATCAGTTGAATGACATCCCTAATGATATATCAAGCATGGGTCAGAGAGTGGAGTCACATGCGACGGCTATCAAGAAAATTGAATAGCAGCTAGATCAACTGGCAACATCTATGAACCCTAGACAAAAGGGCACACTACCTATAAACACATTCCAAAATCCTAAGAATGATGGTCACTATATGGTTGTGAAGACTAGGAGTGGAAAGACTACTGTTGACCCCTCTCTATCGGTTGTAGATAAAAGGAAGAAAGAGAGTGTGATTGAAGATGAGGATGATGTCATTGAGAAGGAACATAATGAGGATGCTGAGTTTCCTGAGGCCCCAATTCACAAAAAAGGGCATGAAGTTGAACAAGGAGAAACGCAAATTTACAAGGCTATTCCGCGACCATCGCCACCATTCCCCCAAAGATTGAAAAAGAAGGCAGAGAATGGTAAGTTTCATAAATTCTTGTCAATGGTCAAACATTTATCTGTGAACATACCATTGTTCGAAGCGTTGGAGCAAATGACAGGATATGCTAAGTTTATAAAGGACCTTGTAACGAAGAAGAGGTCTGTGAGCTATGAGCTCATTGATAATGTACACCAATGTAGTGCCATATCTTTATGGGTCCTATCCTAGAAAAATGAAAATCCAGGTGCTTTTACTATTCCATGCACAATTGGAAATGTTGAGTTCGCAAGGGCACTCTGCGATCTGGGAGCAAGCATCAATATAATGCTACTGGTTGTGTTTAAGAAGTTAGGCTTGGGAGCCCCCACACCGGCTACCATGCGGTTGCTTATGGCCGACAGAACTATGAAGAAGCCTGTGGGAATCCTATTTGATGTGCTTGTCAAAGTTGACAAATTTATATTCCCAGTAGACTTCGTGATCCTTGATTGCGAGGTTGATTATGAGGTCCCCATCATTTTGGAGCAACCATTCCTTGCTTTTGGGAGGGCCTTGGTAGATGCAGAGGCTGGCCAGTCAAAGTTCAGACTAAATAAAGAAGAGGTCACCTTCAAAGTCTATCAGTCAATGAAGCAACCGAAGGAATAAGGAGTGGTCTCAGTGATAGAAGATGAATCCAAGTTCCTTAACGAAGTCTGAGTTGTCAAGAGACTTTTATCGTGCTGCGACGTTAAATCAGTCCTTCTTGGGAGGCAACCCAAGTGGTCGCTTGGTGAATTGAGTAACCAAGCCACCGGCATCATGTCGTGACATTAAATCAAGCTTTGCTTGGGAGGCAAGCCAAGTGAATCAACTAATGTGTGTTTAGTGTGTAGGGGAAACAAAAAAATGTGGCATAAAAATTACTGAAGAGGTAGGCACTACGATTCTCAGTACGACTCATGAGAGGATTGTATGAGTCATAGCACGAGTCATGGTGAGAATCAGAGATGTACTTTAGTGCATGAGTTCAGGGTACGGTTAGTCCTACGACTCATAACTTCATTGTACGGATCGTAGTACCACTGTGCCCATGAACTATGCAAGGCATGGACCAAAATGAATAGCAAAGACCTACGAGTCATTATACGAATCATACCCTAGTTGTATGAGTCGTTGGATACACCCGTAGGTCCACAAGTAAGTTTCTCAATTTCTCTATTACGGATCCAAGGGACGAGTCGTAGGGCCTTTTTATAACTCGTGGTACGAGTCGTTACGGTTCCAAAAGTTTAAAAACACCCGACTCGGCCCAAAATTTTCAAATCTTCCCTATAACCTATTTAAACTCAAAAAAAAAATCATACCCTTCTCCCACGCACTCAAAACCGAAGTCACGACCAAAACTCATGACTCCCTCACACCCTTAACTCAAAATCAAAGATCAATCGAGCAAGTTCTTGCTCAGTTAACACTGAGAATCCCAACTTCCAACCCTAAATTTTCTGACTGCCAGTTGAAGTAAGTAGTTATCAAGTAAGTATGTTTCTTTTAATTGGATAAAACTTGTACGCTTGATGTAACTGTGCTAAACCACCTATGAGTCCTCATTGTTTCTTGAAAAATTCGAAAAAGAAAATGATCAGGGGGTGTGACTGAGCCATGTGCGACTGCGAATGAACTTGAATTTGATGAACATTGAACCACTAACAATTGTGTTACAGGTAGTGGTTAAGAAAGGGAGGGATGATTAGTTGTAAAATGGGTTAAAATACATGCCTAGACTTGGGGAATTCTGAGTACCCAAAATGTAAAATAGGACTCCCTATAAACTGAACCAAAATAGAGGCAGGGACAGGCTTCACGAGCCTTTTTACAACTCATGGTTACATACGAAGACTCGTAGGATGGCTCGTTGAGACTTTCCCAAGCCAAATATGAAAATATACAGGGTACAAATACCAATGGCTCGTGGTTTTCCACTATGAGTCATACCTGGCAGTCGTACAAAAAATCTAGAGAGAGTCAAGTCCACAAGTGACAGTACAATCCTTCCTACGACTCATGGGATTGACTCACGGGTCGTACCATGAGTCGTGGAAAAATATAAAAAAATTGGTGAATAGGGGTATCCTCATACGACTCATGGTATGGACTGTACCTTCACGGTATGAGTCATACCTCATAGGCATAGCACTGACCTGAGACATCACAGGTCTCAGTACGAATCGTACCTCCAAGGTACGAGCCGTACTGTTGACCTGTGATAAACTTCAGCGGACTTAGTCCTTGCTTTCTTTTTCTCAGTTATAGAATTCTAACCCTCTTACTCTACAGGTACAATGATGATGAAGTGCAAAGCATCAGAGGCAACTGCACGGTGGACTCTAATAATGAAACCTTTGAATCTGATCAAGCAGGCAGCTCCCCTAGTGGTTCAGTGAAGGAGTACCGGCTCGATACATCAGACACTGATGGGACCCAAACCACTAGGGCGAAGGCCAAAGCCCAAGCCGTGGCGGCCACTGCCACATCTACTGGAGCTCCCCATTCTAAGGAGGAAGATGAGGAAAGAGCTCAGGAGTCGGGATGTGGCTCTAATAAAAAAAAGGGGTCCGAGGAGACCCAATCAGGAGAGGCAAGTTGAGGTGCTGGTTCAGAGGAGGAGGCACCAAACATTGAACAGGAACAGACTCTGCCTATGGAGAACCGTACTATCCGATGGAGAGTGCCAAGAGATCAGGAGATATATGAGCAGGGCATTGCTCTCATCGCCAAAAACAAGCCTAGGCAGAGCATTCAAGAAGAGCCGCGGATCCTCACAAATTCATTGAACGAGGTGGAGAAGAAGAAGCAGATATTCAGTTTCTAGGATTCGAGTGGATGGCTAGGGCTCCAGACCAGTACACTCCAGAAATTGACCATGATTTCTACGCCAACTATTTGCCCACCATGTAGCAGAAGGCCAAAGAAGGGCAGAAGTTGAAAGATCAACCCAAACTGGAGAGCGTCCTGGTCAGAGGCCAAGAGGTTGACATATCCGAGCACCCCATTGCTCGGATACTATATGGTCCCCAGTTCATACCTCCACGTGCTACACCAGAATATGAGTACTGGGTGTAGGAAATTAAACAAATCAAGAAGCTAGGATTCGATGAGAGAAGGAGGTAGATACAGTGGTTGTCCGGCGTTATTGCTGAGGACAAAGAGGAAGTAGAGTGTGTCACTAGCAGAAAGCATGTTAGGAAGAATTCTCTCAATTTTATAGCAAAGGCCTGCTGGATGTTAGTGCACCACCAGTTGGCTCCGACAATCAATAACAATACCCTCAGTTCGGATAGAGCACCTCTAATGGCATGTATCATTTCTAGATACCCCATCAACATTTTGAGGGTCATCCCAGATGAGATACGAGATTGGGCCATGGGATTGAGCACTACTATCCCATTCCCAAGCCTCGTCTTTAGACTATGCACAAAGAGGTGTCACGATGCATTGGGGTGAAGAGTGCTTGATTGAAGGATAATGGATAGCAGATATTGGCTTGATCTGAGATGAAATTAACCCGGTGAGTCAGTGATGACTTTCCACCGCCATTCCACTGACTCGACCTATTGGGGACGCACATGTGAATGCCCCACTTCATAGGATCAAGGTGAGACACTGGCTACAGAAGCCAGTTATTCAGATGTAGCTCCCAGCACTTTTGTTGCACCATATACCAGCCTCCCGAGTTAGACCCCAGCTGGATACATCCTAGTGCCCCAGGGTTTTCTCTAGAAGTTAGCCAAAAGACTGACCATGGCAGAAAGAAAGATACAATCAATGATGGAGAATGTCAAGCCCTGGGTGAAAGCCAAGGTTGAGACAACTGCACAGGCCTTGCATGCCCGACTGACAGGTTTGAGAGTTGATTCAATATGCCTATGGCTGAGTAGACAAATATAGGCAGCCTCTGTGAGGAGTTGGGGGCTCTTTGGAGCCAAGTGGCTGAGTTGTCATCACAGCAGCCGACAGTCATAGCAGCCCCCACTCTTCCAGAACTTGATGAGGACATAGATGAGGAGCTTGATAATGTGCTGTGGATTTACAGCACTATCGACGCTTAGAACTTAGAAATAACATGGACTTAGGTGTGTTTATATGGATATAAGGAACTTTTCCTTTGGTTGCAGGATGAATTAGTGTTGAATATGAAAATTGCAAAAGAAGGCCTGAAAAATGCAAAATATGCTCAGATTGCACACCACAGTACGAGCCGTGGGAAAGACCTACGAGTAGTACTGATGGTCGTGAAAAGCTGCAGAAGGCTAAGTTGAAGAGATGCAATGTACGAGTCTCAATACGGGTCGTACCAAGCTGGTAAGAGTCGTGGTGATGAAATTGTGACAAGATCCAGAAAATTTGCATAAGGTGCTGACTCTTACTATGGAAAGACAGTATGACCCGTGGGAAGAAGGTATGAGTTGTACCATGACGGTTGTGATGAATTTTAGAAGAATTCTAAAGTTTTAGAATCAAACCACGAGAGCTTAGTACGGGTCGTATGATGGAGGTACGAATCGTACCAGAATCCAACACTTAGCAAAAATTCAGTCAACAATGCGAGGTACGACAAGAAGCTACGAGTCATAGGAAGCTGCTACGGATACTAACATGGCTGGTGACGACTACGGCACCAGATATGGAAATTCATCCAGTTAGCCTAGGAAAAGGATTCTTGTGTCGGTATAAATATGTTTTAGGTTTTATTTTTCTGGAGACAATCATAGACAAGTAAGAAAGACACGAAAAGACAAGGAGAGAAGAGATTTGTTGGGGAATTGAGTTGATTCAACTTGTGATCAACCTTTTCTTGAATTCTTGTTCTTGATACTTGTTCTTTAAGATTTTGCTGATTAATTAAAGGAAGTGTTTTTCTCATTCATTCTTGTAAGTATTGATTTATGTTCTTAATCATGAATACAATTAACAACCTTACAACTATGAGAGGCTAAAACCTCCATAGCTAGGGTTGTAGGAACCATGGTGGATTAACAAGTTAGGGTTACACAAAGTGATTTTAAAACCAATATAAATATCTATATTGTATTCTCTTTATGCTTACACATTTCTTAACGGTGCACAACATTAGGACCTGCCCAAATTCTTTACTTGCGTTGATCGAAGAGGTTGAGATTAGGAAAAGAGAATTACAACAGAGCCTTGATTTTGATAATCATTATATTAACTTGAGTTGTGGTCGCAGGATAGTTAAATCTAGAACTTAGTAATAATGGGATAGATTGAAACTGGTCATGAGACTTGGTCGAGTGATTGAGTATAGTCATTTAATAGGGACTAATCAATTGTTTGAATGAAAGTAAGCTATCAGTTCTATAAGCAAGTATTGGTGATAATTACGAGTGTATACCCAAAGCAGTTATGAACCCATGGGGAACACAAACCCTAGTTATTCTTTAATATTGACTCAACATCATAATTTTGATACTTGTTTTTATTATTGATTTCTTTTAGAATTCCCTATTTTGAAGTATCTACCTCACAAGTTCAATTACCGACTATAATCCAGTTCTCCCTATTCCGTGTGGGTTCAACCCAAACCTTTAGTTGGGTTCTTTATTAACAATGTCCGCTTCTCACTTCAGTAAGAGGTGTGGTTTGAGCGTTATCAAAAAGTGGCACCATTGCCGGGGAATACAGCTGAAACTAGGTTATTAGCTTGTAATTAACTTTTTGGTAGTTGTTTCCTTAATTAAGTTTATTTTTGTGTTTTTGATACCCACAGGCTTTTCTCCGGTGAATGACAAGCACTCAGAGTAGAGGAGATCCCCTTGTTCCACTAAATCCAGAAATCGAAAGAGCACTACATAGAATGGAGAATCACGAGCAAAGAGAAGCCCGCGTAGCTTAAGAAGCTAGGAAAGCTGAGCTAGCTCGGCAAGCTGCACTACAACATGCGAAAGATGAAAGAGATGAAGTGGTAAATGCTGGTCGACAAGGGAGGGGCAACAGAGCTCATAGATTTTCCGCTCAGTTCTTTGACGATGATGATGACCCAAACATTGATGAATTGGGTCAACTGGAGCAATTGTGCCACCACCATTGCCCACTGTGGCAAAATTCGACATTACAAGCACCATGATTCAGTTGCTAAATATGAAAGGGGTGTTTAGTGGTCACGCAGCGGATGACGCAAACCTACACTTAATGAACTTCGTAGGAATATGCAAGGCGTACAAGTTGCCTGGAGTAAGTCGGGATGCAATACGGCTCAGACTCTTCCCTTTTTCTCTATCAGGGGAAGCTACTTTATGGTTATCAGAGTTGCCAAACGACTCCATAACCAACTGGAGGGAGGTTAAACAAGCCTTTTTGGGGAGACTCTTTTCCCCATCTAGGATATTGCAGCTAAAAGATGAGATCTATAATTTTTGACAGATTAAAACTGAGGCACTTCATGAAACTTGGTTGAGATTCAAAAAGAAGTTGACTAAGTGCCCCAACCACAAAATCTCAAATGATAGTTTGTTGAAATTTTTTTACAGTTCTCTGAACAATAGCACCAGGCTGTAGCAGACACAGTAGCTGGAGGAGCACTGATGAGTCACACCTGGGATCAAGGTGCCACCATTCTTGACAGGGCAACCAAGATAAACAAGGCCTGACATACGAGGGAGGCTGATGCAGTGGCAGGCACATATGCTGTTGGTTTGACTGCAGACCAATGAAGAAAAGAAGAAGAGCGCGACCAGGAGTTGGCTCATACGCGCACATCATTGGACTTGCTAATAAAGCATATTAGGGAAGCCGAAGCCAAATAGGTCAATGTAGTGTGTACTCAAGGAATGGAGAAAGGAGCTGATCACTCTGATTCTGAGGAGGAGGAAAACTTCTTGGATAGCCAAGTGGCGGGTTTCCAAACTAATGCTCAAGTGTATGGACAAGGAAATTGGAGCCAAGGTTCTGGAAATAAAGGTTGGAACAAGTATAGAGACAACTACAACGGGAACGGGTTCAGAGACAGGAGCCAAGATCGTGAGCGCGGAGGTGATTGGAGGAAAAATGATGGATATCACCATGACGGGGCTGGATTCTATGTGCCTCCCAATGCACAAGAAGGGGAGGCTGGGAAATCGAAGTTGGAGAGCATGATGGCCGAGATGTCCACTGATGATCAACTAAAGGAGATCCAAGGTGACTTGTCAAGTATGGGCCGAAAAGTGGAATCTCATGCTACCGCCATCAAGCAAATTGAACACCAACTTGGGAAACTGTCAACATTAACGAACACTAGACAAATGGGTACACTATGTAGCAACACTGTCCAAAATACGAAGAACAATGCACATTATATGGCGGTGATGACTAGGAGTGGTAAAACCACAGTTGACCCCTCATTTCCAGTTGAAGTTGAGTGGAAGAAAGAGAGCGTAATTGAGGATGATGATACAAGTGCTGAGAAAGAGAATGGTGAGTTGCAAGAGGCCCCTAGAGGTGAGAAGGAACCTGACATGGATCAAGGGGCAATGCAAGTGCAAAAAGCTATCCCACGACACCACCACCATTTCTCCAAAGGATGAAGAAGAAGGCGGAGAATGGTAAGTTCCAGAAATTCCTTTCAATGCTTAAGCAACTATTTGTGAACATATCATTGGTTGAAGCGTTGGAGTAGATGCCAGGATATGCATAGTTTATGAAGGACCTGGTGACGAAGAAGAGATCTGTGAGCTATGAACCTGTTGACAATGTGCATCACTATAGTGCCATAGCTACAAGGGTATTAGCACAAAAAAAGAAGGACCCGGGTGCCTTCACTATACCATGTATGATTGGCAATGTCGAGTTCGCAAGGACACTCTATGATCTGGGAGCTAGCATTAATTTGATTCCCTTGGTTGTATTCAAGAAATTAGGACTAGGAGCCCCCACACCAACCAACATGCATCTACTGATGGCCGATAGAACAGTTAAGAAGCTGGTGGGCATCCTGATCGATGTGCTAGTCAAGGTAGATAAATTTATATTCCCTGCAGACTTCATGATCTTGGATTGCGAGGTTGATTAAGAGGTCCCCATCATTTTGGGGAGGCCATTCTTTGTGACCGGAAAAGCTCTAGTAGATGTGGAAGCTGGCCTGTTGAAGTTTAGGCTGAATCAAGAAGAGGTCACATTCAACATCTGCAAGACAATGAAGCAGCCCAAGGAATTTAGTGTGATTCTTAGCACTGGAGATGAGTATGATTCACTTGACAAATTTTGAGTAGTCAAGATATTTGCGTCGTGCCATGACGTTAAATCAGGTGCTTCTTGGGAGGAAACCCAAGTGGTAGGTTGGTGAAGTTTGAGTACCCAACTACCTCCATCGTTCCACAACGTTAAATCAAGCGCTTCTTGGGAGGCAACCCAAGTTATTGAACTAATGTGTGATAAGTATGCAGGGAAAATTAAAAATAGGAGGCTGAACCATCAGCTGCTATGGATCATAGTACGACCCATGATGAGATCCTACGAGCCGTAGCAGCAGTCATGGTGAGGTTCAGAAAAAAATAATCCTAAGCTCTGACCTACGATTCACCCTACGGACTGTACCTTGCTGGTATGAGTCGTAGGATGTATTCGTAGCTCACCAGGTAAGTTTTTGTTAACAAGTTGGAGTCCAAGGGATGAGCCGTAGGTTCTTCCTATGACTCGTAGTACGAGTCGTGACAGGTTAAAATTTGCATTAATACCCAACTCGGGCCAAATTTTTTTAAATTGGCCCTTACCTATTTAAACCCTATAAACCCCTTCTCCCATGCTCAAGCATTCAAACACATGACTCAACCTCACCCGAAACTAAACGACACCAAAAGAATCAAGAAAAATTCTTGCTCAACCCAAGCTCAGAAAACCCTAGACTATCATTTATAGTTGATGAAGCACCAATCAAGTAAGTGTGTTGTGTTAAACATTGTTAAGAGTCACATATTGAGATTGATGGTGTCAAAACCCCAGCGAGTCAGTCACTAGGCTTGAAATTTGATTTTGAAAATAGACAATGATCAAGGTGTTGTTATTGTGCTTCTTCGACTAAAGGGATGCTAGATTCTAGATGAATTGAGGTTTTGAAACTTAATGAGTTATGGGTAGTAGGTTAAAAAAGGGAGGATTGGGCTTGGGTTAAATTGAGTCATTGATGTGCCTAGTCCTGGGGGGAAATCTGAGTACCCTAAAAATTGAAAATGAATCCTTACAAACTGAGAAAAGAAAATTTAAAGTGGTATGAGGCACATTACGGGCCGTTGGTTTCCACTATGAGTTGTACTGAGCACTCGTGCCACCAAACTAAACATAGTTGCATGAAAATGTCCTTCTTACGACTTGTGGAATTAACCTATGGGCCGTACCATGAGTCGAGGAAAAATTTAGAAAAATAGCAATGTTGGGCTTCACAGATGACTCATAATATGGATCATACTTTATGGTACGAGTCATACCTGCGAGTCGTACTGACAAATGTTGCAACTTTGGGACTTTTCATGAATCGTACCCTCATGGTATGACCTATAGTAAGGACCCGTGATGAAATTCAGAATATATCCTTTCTAATTCTTCTTTCTCAAAAACGGAATGCTAACTTCTTTCTCTACGGGTACAATGACATACAAACATAGGGAAGACAAAACAAAAGCCCAAAAGAGACAGATTAATGAACCAACTGACTCGGAGTCTGACAAGGCAGGAGACTCACCTAGTGGTTCAATTGAGGAGTATCAAGTAGACACCTTGGACACTGATGGAACCAGAACCACTAGGGCGAGAGCAAAGGCCCAAGCTGAAACAACCACTGCTACATTCGCTTAAGCTCCCCAGTCTGAGGAGGGAGTTAGAGAGGAACAAAAAGTCAGGGAGAGACTCCAATACTGAAGAAGGGTCAGGGGAGACCCAGAGTGAAGAGGAAAGCGGCAGTGATGAGTCAGAGGAAGAGGCTCCTGTTGTTTCACAAGAGCAGACCCCACCTAGAGCAAACTGTAAAATTCGGTAAAGAGTGTCGGAAGCCAAAGAAATCTATGAACAAGGCATCTCTCTCACCGCCAAAAATAAGACACGGAGGAGCATCAAGAAGAACCGCGGATCCTCACAACCACATTGAATGAAGCAGATTTTTAGCTTTTACGGTTTTGAGTGGATAGCCAAGACTCCAACATAGTACACAGAAGAGATAGTTCGGGAGTTTTATGCCAACTACTTGGACACAATGGAGGTGAAGGCAAAAGAGGGACAAAAGATAAACGACCAACCTCGTCTGGAGAGTGTTATGGTACGAGGTTGAGAAGTTGATATATCCGAGAAGGCCATTGCTCAATTATTGTATGGTACACAGTTCGTGCCTACCAGGATGATGCCAAATTTTGATTACAGGGTGGAGGAAATCAAGCAAATTAGATCCCCGGGTATGCTAGAGCGACAGAAGCAACTGCAATGGCTAGGAGGGGTGGCTGCTGAGAATAAAGATGAAGCTGAATAGGTTATAGGTGGAAAGCAGGTGACCAAGAATTCACTGAACTTCATTGCAAAAGCTTTCTAGACGCTAATGAGCCATTGGTTAGCACCTACAGTCAACGATAACATACTGAGTGCTGACAGAGCAGCTTTGGTTGCATGCCTCATTTCTCGTTGCCCCATCAATATTCTGAGGATCATAGTGGATGAGATACGAGACTGAGCGGTGGGAGTAAGTACTATTATCCCATTCCCGAGTCTTATTTTTAGATTATGTATGGAGGTATAAGTTCCACAGTGTGACGAGGGGTTGATTGGAGGTCAATGGATTGCAGATATAGGCCTTATCTGGGAAAAGATGAACTCGGTAAGCAGATCCAGAATTCCCACAACTATCCCAGCAGCACAGCCAGCAAGGGACGCACAGGTGGATGTCCCCATTACACAGGAGCAAAGCGAGACACCGACTGCAAATGTTGATCATTCAGAGTCAGCTCCTAGTACCTCAGCTGCACCACTGCCTAGCATGCAAGCCCAAACACCAGCAAGATATACTTTGGTACCACAGGACTTCCTATAAAAGCTAGCTAAAAGATTGACCATGGCGGAGCATAAGATTCAGGCCATAATGGATAATGTAAAACCATGGGTCAAGTTAGAGAGAGGGGAAGCACCTCAGGCTCTATATGCTCGCCTAGATAGGTTTGAGAGTCGATTCAATGAGAAATTGGCGGAGCAGACCAATACCAGCAATCTCCATATGGAGTTGGGGGCTTTTCGGAGCTAAGTAGTTGAGTTGTCATCACGATAACTTATAGTTTTAGCAGCCCCCACTCTTTAGGACCTAGATGTCGAGCTTGATGAGGATATTAATTTGGCGGCATATTGGGAGCTGACCACAACTGGTGATAAAGGCAAGAAAAGAGTTGTTAATGATGTTAGTGAGGAGAGTTTGAGAAAAAGAAGAAAGGAGAGAAAAAAGCGCAAGTGGGCTAGAGCAGAGAGCATGTGGACTCATGAAACACATATGACTGAGCTGCATGAGAGAGCTAGAGGAGCAGGCAGCTCCACCATACCTCAGCCCGAGCTTTCCCGTGGCCATGACCTTTCGGGAGAGCCATATTCAGCACCAACAATTTCATAGGCCGTCCAAGCGGCCACGACTACTAGGGGGACCACTTCCCTTATTGACACACAATTGAGCGCGCCGGCCACCGCTAGCGCCACTACTACAGTGGAGGTACCACCTCCCGAGATGACAGGAGTGTCTAGTGCGCCACAGGTATGTTCTCTTCCCCATGTTCTTCTAAATGATGCTTTGGGGACGAAGCTTCCTTTTCAAAAAGGAGAAGGTATGTACTTGTGATTTTTGGGATTTTTTTGGTTCATTTGAGGGTTTTTCTTACCGAGTTTCTTTTTCCTCAGGTATGTTATCTAGTAGAACCAGCATGTATAGGATTTTTATTTTTTTTAGTTTGTGATTTTTGTTCAATTAGAAAGTAGCTTAAGAGTCCTCAGCTAATAAAAATGCACTAGTGTTGGTTTTTGGAAAAAAGTGACCCTGTTTAATTTTGATGCATTAGCTATATATTTGTGACAACATGCATGATTGTTATGGATCTTTTGATGTCATTTAATTTGTCAACATGAATAGTTTTGTTAAGACATGTATAAACCAGAAAGGTGAGGTGACAATAGTTCATGTACCATGTGTGAGTGAGGTATAGTAGTCAGTTCAATATTATGTTGAAGATCTAGAACTTGCTTGGGTGGTCTTTGTATAGGCTAAGGATGGTTGATTAGGATATGATCATAGGCCATTTTTTTGTTTAGCTCACTTTTAGCCTATAATACCCTACCAAAAGTTGCATGAATTCCTTGATCCCAAGTTTGAGCCTTAGTAGACCATGATTTCTTTGATTTACCAATTAACTGTATCCATTTTTTGTAGTGAACCTGTTTTGACCCTGGTCCTTCCTGGGATATTGTGAACCTCAACATAAGCAAAATACTTAAGTTGAGGGTGGCTAGAGTAGGGGTGTGTAAAAGGTAGGAACAGAAGAAAGGAAAAGAAAAGAAAAGAAAAAAAGTAATGGTGAAGAATGAAGTGTGGTGACATGATGAAAAAAAGAGATGAAAAATGCTGAAAATTTTGAAAATGAAATCCAAAGGAAATTTGAAAATGCTGAAAAAGTTGAAAACTCACCACACCCATGCAAATGTGTATAAAAAGGAGAGAAAGGGAAGAAAAGGGAATGAAAGAATGAAAGGGTGAAATAGGTGAATGGTATAGCTAATGTATGTAGTGCCAAGGAAGGAATAGTCACTTATAAAATCTTTCATCTTTACCATGTCCAGCCCTGAGCCTACATTACAAGCCATATCAAGTCCTATAGTGATACTAACTCGACCATCTGATAAACCAAAGTAAAGAAAATAAGGGTAAGCCTATGGTATCTGACACATGATACTTTTAACTTCTTTGTGAGAGTGAGTGCCTTATTTGTTTAGTCCCATATTATATTTGGCATCTCATATCTGAGTGGGGACTTCATTTGTGTGAGGTTACATGGATTATGTTTGCTTTTACCATTGGTCTATGTGGAAAACATTGGTGATGACTTGATTTCTTGTTGATAGATGAATGACATGTTTTGATCCTTGTTTATGATGTTTTGAGGTTACTTGTAATACATTAGCTGATGTTGTTCCGTGAGAAAGCGTCAATGGAGTTTGTATAGAAAGTGCAAGTTTGTTTGAGTATTGGTTGTAGTATCTTAAGTTTTTTTTCTAGTTGAGCGTCGTGTTTTAGTTTTTCTTTTCTTTTCCTGAGTACATAGAAAAGTCTTAAGTTGAGGGTGTTGATGTGTTGTGGATTTACAACACTATCGATACTCAAAACTAAGAAAATAGCATGGACTTAGGTGTGTTTATGTGGATATAAGGCACTTTTTCTTTGGTTGCAGGATGAATTAGTGTTGAATCTGAAAATTGCAAAGAAACCCTAAAAGATGAGAAATATGCTCAGATTGCAGACCAAAAAATGAGCCGTAGGAAGGACCTACGAGTCATACTGATGGTCATGAAAAGCTGCAGAAGGCTAAGTTGAAGAGATACAATGTACGAGTCTCAGTATGGGTCGTACCAAGTCGGTACGAGTCGTGGTGATGAAATCGTGACAAGATCCACAATATTTGCATAAGGTGTTGTCTCCTGCTACGAAAAGACAATACGACCCGTGGGAAGAAGGTACGAGTCGTACCATGAAGGTCGTGATGAACTTCAGAAGAATTCCAAAGTTTTAGAATCAAACCAGGAGAGCTCAGTGTGGGTCGTATGGTGGAGGTATGAATCGTACTAGGATCCAACACTTAGCAGAAATTTAGTAAACAATGCAAGGTACGATAGGAAGCTAAGAGTCATAGGAAGCTGCTACGGATCATAACATGGCTCGTGATGATTGCTACACCAAATATGGAAATTCATCCAGTTAGCCAAGGAAAAGGATTCTTGTGTCTATATAAATACATTTTAGGTTTTATTTTTCTGGAGACAATAGTAGACAAGTAAGAAAGACACGAAAAGACAAGGAGAGAAGAGATTTGTAGGGGAATTGAGTTGATTCAACTTGTGATCAACCTTTTCTTGAATTTATCTTGTTCTTGGTACTTGTTCTTCAAGATTTTGCTGAACAATTAAAGGAAGTGTTTTTCTCATTCATTCTTGTAAGTATTGATTTATGTTCTTAATCATGAATACAATTAACAACCTTACAACTATGAGAGACTAAAACCTCCATAGTTAGGGTTGTGGGAACCATGGTGGATTAATAAGCTAGGGTTACAAAAAGTGATTTTAAAACCAATACAAATACTTATATTGTATTCTCTTCATGCTTAAACTTTTTTAACTGTGCACAACGTTAGGACCTGTCCATATTTTTTTCTTGCTTTGGTTGAAGAGGTAGAGATTAGGAAAAGAGAATTACAATAGGGCCTTGATTTTAATAATCATTGTATTAACTTGAGCCATGGTCCTAGATTAGTTAAATCTAGAACTTAGTGATAACAGATAGTTTTAAACTGCTCATGAGACTTGTGGTAACACTTAAACTCACACTTCCTAACAAAGTATGAAGCGGACGTTTTCAATAAAGAACTCAACTAGAGGTTGGGGTTGATCCCACAGAGAATACGGAAGGATATAGAAGAACACTAGTGTTTAAACTTTTCAGTTAATTATTTCCTAAGAGCGGGAATTTGTAAAAGTAATAAATAACAATACTGAGAAATTGGTTGTTGTTTCCAAATTAATGCAACTAACTAGGGTAAGTGTTCCCCATGACTTCATAACCACAAGGCATTTTATACTAGTGACTTATTCTGGTGTTTAGCATACAATATTGGTAAGTTAGGTTCACCTAAATGGTTGGTCCCCTATTTAGATGATTTTCACCACGCAACTTGGTCCGTCTACGGGTGTATACTTTACTAACCCTTACCCTTGATATCGGATTAGCTATTCCCGAATAAGGTCAAGCTATTAGATGAGGGTTTATAGCCTCAAATCTCCGTTGTTAATCCATTTTCCCATTCACTACCTCCTTGGTCCGGTAAGTAAGAATAAGGAAAGTTCTAACGTTTGCAACCGTTAAAATCAATTAAAACAAAGAAAGAAACAATACATGCATAAACTCCGTTCAAGAATCACTTATTTTACCTATGTGTATTAATTCATCATGGTTCCCACAACCCAAGTTGTGGTGGTTTTAGCCTATCATGTTTATAAGTAAATTAATAGATTTCATTAATAAAAGAAAAAAATTAATACTTACAACGATGATAGGAAGAAACTCACTTGATTATTGCAACAATAAAGAAAACAACTCAAAAATCATCTCAAAGTATGTCGTAAATCTTATAAGCCCAAGATTTGTCTAAAACATGGCTTCTAAGTCTACTTCAAACTTAAAAGTTGATACTTAAAACATCATCTCTTGAAGAAATGCTTATTACATGAAAATAAAGTATTTATAGTAGTAGATTTATGTTTTTCTTGTTCCTTGATGAATTTGACTTGGAATTTAAATTTTTCCTTTTCTTAGTTGAAGTAGGAAAGCCAATTTTTGCTGTTTTGGGAGCCTTGTGCGTCGCCCCAACCACTGTCGTGTTGCAAGTTGTGGCAATGGGTCGCCTAAAGACTCGTTATGCCTGGGCATGAGTCGTTAGGCCCCTTGTGGTCTAACTATTTCAAAATTCCAATGCACCTAACGGTTGGTTCCAGTGATCTGCCAACGAGTCGTTTAGTCAAGTAACGACTCGTTATTTCTTTCATCATCTCCCCTGGTTACTTTGTCAATAATTTCTCTCACAGTTTTCACGACTCGTTACTAGATGTAACGAGTCGTTCCCTCAACTCGTCTGGTATACTGTCTCTACTTCTTCAGACTTCAATAATTTCCCACGCCTTCAGCTTCTTTTCATCTTCATTCCATAAGCCTCAAATACATTCAAATCCATCCTTTTTAGCCCTGAAAACATCTAATCACATGAATTAGCTAATTTTCACAAATATATAACATAAACACATGCAAACACACATAATTTGTTCTCAAAACATAGTAAAGTACGGGCAAAATATGTCTATGAAGTGCGTGAGTACACCCTAAGAGGGGGGAATTTGTAAAAGTAATAAATAGCAATGTTGAGAAATTGGTTATTGTTTCCAAATTAATGCAACTAACTAGGGTAAGTGTTCCCCATGACTTCATAACCACAAGGCGTTTTATACTAGTGTTCTATTCTGGTGCTTAGCATGCAATATTGGTAAGTTAGGTTTACCTAAATGATTGGTCCCCTATTTAGATGATTTTCACCACGCAACTTGGTCTGTCTACGGGAGTATTGTTTAATAACCTTTATCCTTGATATCGGATTAGCTTCCCGAATAAGGTCAAGCTATTAGATGAGGGTTGATAGCCTCAAATCTCCATTGTTAATCCCTTTTCCCATTCACTCCCTCCTTGGTCCGCTAAGTAAGAATAAGGTAAGTTCTAACGTTTGCAACCGTTAAAAATCAATTAAAGCGAAGGAAGAAACGATACACGCATAAACTCCGTTCAAGAATCACTAAGTATTTTACCTCTGTGTATTAATTCATAATGGTTCCCACAATCCTAGTTGTGGTGGTTTTAGCCTATCATGTTTATAAGTAAATTAATAGATTTCATAAATTAAAGCAAAAATTAATACTTACAACGATAATAGGAAGAAACTCACTTGATTATTGCAACAATAAAGAAAACAACTAAAATCGTCTCAAAGTATGTCGTAATACTTCTAAGCCCAAGACTTGTCTAAAACTTGGATTCTAATTCTACTTCAAACGTAAAACTTGATACTCAAAACATCATCTCTTGAAGACATTCTTATTACATGAAAATAAAGGGGCATTTATTGTAGTAGATTTATGTTTTCCTCATTCCTTGATGAATTTGACTTGGGATTTAAATTTTTCCTTTTCCTAGTTGAAGTAGCAAAGCCATTTTTGCCGTTTTGGGAGCCTTGCGTGTCACCCCAACCACTGCCATGTTGACTGTTTTGGCAACGGGTTGCCTAATGACTCGTTGTGTCTGGGCACAAGTCATTAGGTCCCTCATGGTCTAACTCTTTCAAAATTCCAATGCACCTCATGGTTGGTTCCAGTGATCTGCCAACGAGTCGTTTAGTCAACTAACAACTCGTTATGTCTTTCGTCATCTCCACTAGTTACTTTGTCAATAATTTCTCTCATAGTTTTCACGACTTGTTACCAGATGTAATAAGTCGTTCCCTCAACCCGTATGGTACACTGTCTCTGCTTCTTCAAACTTCATAATTTCTCACGCCTTCATCTTATTTTCATCTTTATTCCACAAGCCTCAAATACATTCAAATCCATCCTTTTTAGCCCCGAAAACATCTAATCACATGCGTTACCTAATTTTCAAAAATATATAACATAAACACATGCAAACACACATATTTTTTTCTCAAAAGATAGTAAAGTACAGGAAAAATATGTCAATGAAGTGCGTGAGTACATCCTTCATCAACTTGAGAGAGTGATTGAGTATTGTCATTCAATAGAGATTGGTCAGTCATTTGAATGAACCAAAGTTATCAGTTTTATAACTAAGTATTGGTGATAATCACGAGTGTATACCCAAAGCAGTTATGAACCCATGCGGAACACAAACCCTAGTTATTCTTTAATATTGACTCAACATCAGAATTTTGATACTTGTTTTTATTATTGATTTCTTTTAGAATCCCCCTATTTTGAAGTAACTACCTAACAAGTTCAATTACCAGCTATAATCCAATTCTCCCTATTCCCTGTGGGTTCGACCCCAACCTCTAGTTGCGTTCTTTATTAAAAACGTCCACTTCTCACTTCAGTAAGAGGTGTGGTTTGAGCGTTACCATTTGATCTGGTGGCCTACTAGGAGCCCACAACAGTAGGAAAATAGAAAGAGAAGAAGAGGGTCTCCGAGGATGTTGGATATGATACCCCGAGAAAGAGAAAGAAGAGAGAGGAAAGAGAATGCAAGCGGGCATGAGTAGAGAGCCTGCAGACTCACGACACACACTTGTCAGATCTTCAGGAATGATCTAGATGAGCAGGTAGCTCCACCATGACCCAGACTGAGCTTGCCAGTGGTAGGACCCTTCGGGCGAACCACATTCATCCCCAATCATTACAAAGGTTGTAGAGATGGTCGACACTATTGAGGAGGTATCCACTCCCCCTGTTGACCCATTAGTAAGTGCGTCGGCCACTGCCAGCAGCACGATCGCAAAGGAGGCACCTCCTCCATAGGATGGGAGCGCTTAGAGCGCCGCATGTATGTTCACTTCCATATATTCTTACATTCTATACTTCGGGGATGAAGCATGCTTTTTGAAAAGGGGAGGGGGTGTACTTATATTTTGGGGGGATTTTGATTCGTCCGAGTGTTTTTCTTGTCGTGTGTCTTTTCCCTCGGGCATGCTATCTAGTAGAACCAACATGTTTAGGATTTTATTTTTTTTATGATTTTTGTTTAATTAGAAAGTAGCTTCGGAGTACTCAGCCAATAAAGTGCACTAGATTTGATATTTTTTAAAAATTGACCCTGTTAAATTTTTTTGATGAATTAGTTGTGTACTTGTGATTGCATGCATGATTTCTGTGGATCTTTTTATTTCATTTAGCATATTAGCATGTGTAGTTTTTGTTAAGCCATGTATAAACCGGACAGTTAGAGTGAATATGATTGGTTAGGAAAGGATCATAGGTCATTTTGGTTGAGCCCATTTTTAGCATAAATAACCCTATCAAAATCATATGATTCCCTTGATCTAAATTTTTGAGCCTTAAATAGACCATTTCTTTGATCAACCAGCTAACCGTACCCATTTTATAATGAACCTGTTTTGACCCTGGTCCCTCCTTGGACATTGTGAACCTCAACATAGGAAAAATGCCTAAGTTGAGGGTGACTAGAGTAGGGGTGCATAAAGATTGGGAAGGTGAAAAAAGGGAGAGAAGAGAAAAAGGGTGAAAAATGAGGTGTTGTGTGAAAAAAAAGAAAAAGAAAAAGAAAAGAAAAATTCAAAAAGTTAATGATGCATGAAAAGGTTGAAAACACATCACACTCATACAACTGCATAAATAGGGTGAAAAGGGAGAAAAAAGCAAGAAGAAAAAGCAAAAAGGGTAAAAAAGTGAAGAATGGAGCCACATATATGTAGTGCCAAGGAGGGGTTTTAGTCACTCAAAAATTTCCATATATAACTTACCAAGCTCGAAAGCGTACATTACAAGCCAAAGCAAGTCCTATAGTGATCCTAACCTAACCATCTGACAGACCGAAGTAGAAAAAATAAGGACAAGACTATGGTATCCAATATACAGTATTTGGAACTTCCTTGTAAGAGTGAGAGTCTCGCTTGTTTAGTCCCATGTTATATATTTTTCTATATGTGCTAGTGGGGCACTTTGTTTGCTGTGAGGGTACATGGTTGGTGTTTAACTTTACCATTGGTCTATGTGAAAAGCATTGGTGATGACTTGACTACCTGTTAATAGCTAGATGACATGTCTTGATCCCTGTGTATCATATTTTTGTAGTTGCTTATAGTGCATGTGCTAATTTGGTTCACGGGAAAAGGGTCAAAAGATTTTGGAGTTATAGTGCAAATTTTGTTTGATATTGGTTTTAGTGTCCTAGGTTTTATTTCTAGTTAAGCATTGTATTTAGTTTTTCTTTTTCTTTGCCTGAGAAAATACAAAAGTCTTAAGTTGAGGGTATTGATGTGATGTGAGTTTACAACACTTTCGACAGTTAAAAATAAGAAAATAGCATGGACATAGGTATGCTTATATGGATATAATGAACTTTTACTTTGATTTTAGGGAAAATACGTGTTGGAGCAAAGATGTGCAAAAGAAGCCTTAAAATGCAGAAAATCAGCCAAAGTACTAGTCTCAGTACGAGTCGTACTGAGAACCGTGATGAAAGTTAGAAGGATGAATTGGGAAGAAGGCAACCTACAATTCTCAATACGAGTCGTACCACAATGGTATGAGTCTTAACTGGAGTCGTGGAAATATTCAGAAGAAATTACACAAAGACAGAATCTTGGTATGGATGGACTCATGAACCGTCGCATCAATGTATGTATAATACTAGGAGCCATGGTGAAATTCAGAAGATTTTCAATACTTGGAAGAACTTCAGACACTATAGACAATATGAATCGTGGCAAGAAGGTATGAGTCATACCATATCACTTGTGAAGAATTCTAGAAGATGTCAAAGTTCTCAAGGCCAGACCACAAAAGCAATGTATGACTCATAGAATGAAGGCACGAGTCGTACTAGGAAGCCAACACTTAGCCAAATCTGTAGCATTCAAGAACTTACAAAAAGCAGGTACGACCCGTACAATCTTGCTATGGGTCGTAGGACAAATCATGGCACAGTCGGCACCGATACGGGAAACTCTATGTTAGCTTAGAATCTAATGTCTGTATAAATAACATTTATGTTTTATTTTAGTTATAAGAGGATAGACAAGTTAGTAGACGTGTGAATAGTTATTTTTGTGAATTTTTATCGAGTTTTAAGGAGAAATTCCTGGGATCAAATTCTTGATTTGTCACATTGTTCTTGAGGTTGTCTTTGATAGTCAAATATGATTTCCTTCCAATTGTTATTGTAAGTATATAATTATGTGTTTACCTATGAATGCAAATTACAATCTTACAACCATGAGAGGCTAAAACCTCCACAATAGGGGTTGTGGGAACAATGGTGAATTAACAAACTAGGGTTGCACAAAAGTGATTCAACACCAATGCAAAAATCTTGTATTATTGTATTCTCTTCATATTTAAACGTTTCTTAATGGTGTACAATGATAGGACTTGCCCAAATTCTTTACTTGCTTGAACCTAGAAAGGTAGAGATTAGAAAAAGAGAATTACAACAAAGCCTTGATCTTTATGATCATTGTATTAACTTGAGTTGTGGTCGCAAGATAGTTAAATTTGGAACATATTGATAACTGTTTGTTTGAAATTACTCATGAGACATGACTCGGTGATTGAGTATAGTTATCCAATAGGGATGAACCAGTTATTTAGATGACCCTAGTTATCAGTTCTACAAGTAAGTATTGGGATTGATCACGTGTATATACCCAAAGTAGTTATGAACCCATGCAGAACACTTACCCTATTTGTTTTCAAATCTTGATTTAGTTCACAATTTTAATCTTTACTTTACCATTGTTTTATTCAACCCCCCCCCCCCCAAATTGGAGATAACGCACCAACAAGTTCACTTACCGGTATTAGTCTAGATCTTCCATATTTTATGTGGGTTCGATCCTAACCTCTTAGTTGGGTTCTTTATTGACAACGTTCTCCTCTTACTTTGTCAGGAAGTGTGAGTTTGAGCATTATCAACATGTCACAGAGGTAGCAGATGTGGCTGCAGTTCCCACTTCCATAGCCCAATCTGAGAAGGCCATTCACACCACTGACTCCGAAAAAAGTTCTTGAGACTCAAGCATAATAGAGCACCTAAAGCGCTCCAGGGAGCTCCTACCTTCTCTTGTATTCATATTTTGTATGCATTAAGGACAACACATGTCTTTTTTTAAGGAGTCAGGGTAGCTGAAAGTATGGTAGCATAAGCTAGATTGTCTATAATAATATGATAACTTACTATGTGTAAACATGTTCCTATTATGTGTTTCATTTTGTGATAAAAGTGCTTGTGTTAAATGAATTATGTATATGAGCAGTTGTTGTCAAACTCGCTTTGTGTTAATATAGTTGTGTCGAATAAAACTTTGAGAATTTTTTCATGCCACGATTCTTTCGTTAGGATCAATTATTTCTTTATTCTTTTTATTATTATTTGGATTCGAACCGAGTAACGTTTTCCAATGATACATAGCAAGGCGACTTTCTTAAGAAAAAAGTCTTGTTTGTGGCCAGTTGTCTGTAGTCAACATGTGATTTGTTTGATACCAAATGTGTGAACTTTCATAACACTCAAGCATGAATGAACAATAAAGAAGTAGTTCTTGATTGTGACTGCCAAATAATCCTTGTTTGACTTTTTGTGCACCACTTGAGTCTTTTAGACCAAACATTGCTTATCAAGTTTATCATTTTTAATTGAGGTTTGAGTATGACTTATTCATTTACTGCATATGCCAAGAGTTTGTGAGGATTTTGTATAGTTTTCTGCATGCATTGAATTCTAGAACTTGTCTGGAATGTGCTTTGAGGCGAAATCATATATCACACTTAATTTGAAAAATGACATTAGGCTTTGTTTGGACTACCACTTTGATACCAAAATGACTTAACCATACATAATATCCCTAGTCAAACCCCTTGAGCCTAATACCCATTCTTTGACTAACTCATGAGCTTAACCTTTAAATTATGTGCCTCTTGATACCGAACTTCCATAAACACTCAGCAATGTAATCTTCGGCTAAAAAGCCTAAGCTTTGGGGTGACATGTTCTTAGCGTTCAAACATAGGCTAAAAGACTATGTTTGGGGTGAGGAGATGAATATAAGAAAAATAGAGTTTACTTTTAAAAATGGTGAATTAGTCGATAAGAAATGGTTGAAAAGGTTCAAGTTCTTCCTTCCTTCTTTCTATCCTACCATTCACAAGAAAACTAAGAGAAGGAAGAACAAGAGATGTGACTAGATGAGTGAATAGAAGATGAAGGGCACTAAAATGAGGGGTTTGGAATTGCACGGTGTTGTGCTTACGAAGTAGAAGTTGATTCAAAACCAATACCTTACCCAAACCAAATTCATCCATAAATACCCACAAGTCCTAGTTGATTTTAGACTAGGTGTGTCTATATTAGTGGAGAATTACATAAAGAGAAAGCATATGGTACTACCTACATGCATGAGAATTCTTTGTGTTGGTGAGAGTTAAGTTCGTCATTGTCTCCATTCAAAAATCATACTTTGTGAGTAGGAAAATCTTTTCTTCGTTTGAGGGCATTGCGGTGAATGTAAGGATTTGACTCGGCCATTCAATTAGATATTATAAGCAAGATAAGTAATATAAAGAGTGTTAGACAGGCTTGGAGGTTGATTTGTTACTTCAGGTACTATAGTTGGTGAAATCATACTGAAAAAATGAGATGAGTAGGAAGGCTACATGTTTGGTATCAATCAAAGTCAGTGTTTGGGTTTTGGGAAATTGGTGATATATTTGACTTTCTTGAGGACAAGAAATATTTTAATTTTGGAGGTTTTGATATGTAGGTATTACACCTACGTATCATGTAGTTAAGCTTAAGATTTTTGCTTGTTTAGTGTTAAAAGAAATGCATCTTGTGGTCTAAATATCATATTTTACAGGTTTTGTGAGTTGAAAGGCTCAAAGGGCTATTTCAAGTTAAAAAGAGACCAAAACGCAAGCCAAAAATTTAAAACAAGAACAAGGTAGAAATGAAAGTAAAGAAAGAGAAGCATGGATTGTGGATGCCAGGATGCGGACCACGGATCCATCGCACTCAAGGTCAAAATAATTTTTTTAAGCAAGACTGAATGTGAGCAAACCATGGACCACGAATGACTAACTGCGAAACATTGATCATAAGAGTTTAATGTTAGAACTACTAGTACATTGACAACCAAAGTGCCTCCAAAGCGCGAGACTCGGATGTCAAACCACGGACCACAAATGCAAGGCACAACATAACAAAAAGTCCAACATAGAGCCATGCCAGGCGTGGCCAAGAAATGCACTATCTTTGGCCAACCGCGGAGGCAGAAGTACAACAGAAGTTGGCACAGTGGAATTTCTATAATTATTTAGGAATAAGCTAGTTACCATATATATATATATATATATTTGTAGGGTTTAACTGAGCAGTATTGAACTTCTGAATGACACTCTCGATAATTTTGAATGAATAAATGCTTAGTGTAGTATAGAGAAAGGGGCGAAAAGCTTTGTTTCTTGAAACTTTCTTGATTGAAATCAATACAAGATCGTTTCACTCTATATGCAAATCATTGTAAGCATATATTCTTCTATTTCTTTTGTTTGTTTTGCAGTCACCATGAGTACCTAAATTTTATACCTAGGGTTATGTGAACCTTGATTAATTAATGTGACGGGTCTATGATTGTAGAAATTTAGGTTATCAATTCTTACGTGTTGATTGTTGTTTAACGGTTGCTAATGTTGGATTGTACCTAAACTTATTTTCTTGTCTAAAGAAGTAAGAATTAGGATTAAGAATTTATATGTGGGAATTTGAGACTATTAACCCTCACCTAATGATTTGAGCTGTCATAAAGATAGTCAACCCAGAATGTTTGACAATAATAAAATTAAGAAAACACCCAAAGGCTAAAAGGATTTTGGGTGATATTCCTCTAAATGGGTTGAAAGACTTTAGAGGGTTATTAAAATTGTCTGTTTTGCATGTGGAATGTCAATCTAGATCATAACTCAATTAGCCCTTCGCAATTAAGAAATCTTCGGGAACACAACCCTAACTTAATTCAATCATTGTAACAAAAATCGAAATAATTGTCAAATTTTTCATCAAACTTCATTTTGATTTTATTTTTACCATTTTTGAAATATCAATTAAATAATTTGAGTACCACTTTTGACAATTTTTACACCATATTCCCTATGAGATTCGTTTCCAACCTTGTTGGATTATATATTTGAACAATGACCGCTTTATACCTTTTTGATAGGTGTAATTTGGGCGTATCAACCAGGCGTAAGCCTGAAACACAGGATGTAAGTTCCATGGATCTACAGGGCGTATATCTCATGTATCTTCAATTTTATAATTTTATTACTAAGAAAATACGCAAAAATATAATTAAATTTCAATTAGCATATAAATAAATTCAAATAAATTATCAACAATATAAAAATACTATAATTATTATTTGAAAAAATAACAACACAAATGATCTTGGGCAAAATAGCATGCCCAAGTGATACTTTATAACTTAGTTTTGCCTTGTTTATCTATTTATTTATATACATTCTCATGTGTTTTTATGTAAATGTGAATATATATTAACCCACATGATTAGTGTTTGGGCTGTTTCGCAACTACACGCAAGTGCACGTGGTCGAACAAATAGTAAAATGGCTAAAGTAAGCCAAGTATCGATCCCACAGGGGCTGAACCAAGGTAATAATCGAATTAAGTGTTAATGAATTGTAACTCTAAAAATGCAGACAACAATTTAAAGAAGATTTTGAGAGTTGGTTTCCTAATTTATACTAATCTAAAACAAAATTATAAAGTGAGTATGTACTATAGTAGTGAGCAAGCTGAGGCTAAAACGAACATGCAGGGAAGTAATTTATCGATACAATTCGGTTAATCTTTCCTTCGGTTGCTAGTCAAGAATTATTGCCTATGGAGAGAAACTTTCGTATTATACCCAACTTAAGAATCATGAACCTTCAACCTACATTTCTGTGATAAAAGAATTTCATGTTCTAACCATACGAAACTGATTCCTTAATTGACTAATACGACTTTCAGATATATTTCTATTCTGAAGGTAAATCAATTCTCAATTTTCCCAAACTAAGAAGAGATCATATCCTACCAATTCACAACTTTCCAACTTCTTTCCTTTTCAAGGTAAAATTGGATTTTTTAGATATACATTAACATTGGCCAGACATTAATGCAGTAAGAATAAGAATTGATAGAACTACCATGGAAGAAAAGATGAAAAACCAAAATGATCAACAATTACATTCCACTACAAATGTTCTTAACCTCAGCAAGAAGTGAATTTAGCCACTCATTTGTGGATTAAACATCATCAAATGAGTATAAATCATACAAACAATTGAAATAAAGGAGAAAGAGTTAGAGAAGAACCTTAAGATTTTTGTCTCCTCATCTGCCTGTAATCCACGTTCTTGCTCAACTAAGTCAGAATTCTTAAAAATAAACCTAAGTGTGCTATTTATACTAGTGGGAATTTTTCCCGGAATAACAAGCAACGTGTCACGGAGTGCATCGCGAAGCACTGCCTCCGTGACATGGTGCAAACGCGGACCCTCACTAGAATTTTATGTTCCAGGTAAATATAGGCAACGTGCCACGGCATGTAACGCGGAGCTTGGGCAACGTGCCATGGCGCCGACGCGAACCTTCACTGGAATTTGACAGAATAACTCATCCAAGGCAGACTGCGTCCGCGATGGCAGCGTGACACGGCTCCATCGCAGAGCCCCTTTATATGCTATTTTTCCTTGACCTTTTCCACTGCTCGCTTCCGAGTCCATTCCCGATTTTCACCAACATGCAACTTAGCTTCCTAAAATTACATTTTTCCTACAAAACAACACTAATCATGTTGGTTAGTATAAATTCACATTTTAACTACAAATCACATGCGAATGTACAAATAGCGATGGATAAACAAGACGAAATAGAGCATTTAAGCATCACTTGGGCATATAATTCTGCCCAAGATCAATTAGTCCTTATTTTTGAAGGTAAATAATGCATTTGAGGACTTAATCTATGATCTGGTGAAGTGGAGGAATGACATCGGGAGCAATACACCAAAGTTGGAACAAAATGAGGGATCACTGAAGGGTGTCGCGATGGGCACCGTGTCACGGAGCCATCGCGGTAGTGTTCTGCCTCCAGGATTTAAATTGGGCGATTTCTAGAGGGCTTCTGTGATACCTTCGTGTCACGGAGCCAGCGCTCCGCGATACACTCCGTGACACGGAGCCACTCCACTTCGGGCTAAATAGTTTCTTTTTCTCATTTACTATAAATAGGTCCCTTAGCTCCTAAAAAAAAGAAAAAAGGCACAATTTTATTCTGAAAAAACACCTAGGAGTGAAGGGAGAAGTGGGAGAACTCACCTAGGGTTCATCAATTTCATCTTCTCTTCTACCAATTCTTGTAAGTACATTACTTTAACAATGTTTTCTTGTAATTTTATGAACATGAGTGGATAGACCCCTTCCTCTAGGGTTGAAGCCACAAGATATGATTGTGATTTTGCAATTTTGTTTTGGTTTTTAAGTTATTGATTGTTGTTTTGTCTTGCATTCTAAATTATGGTTGTTTTTATGACTGATCACCATGAAAACAAGTGGGTTAAGCTTAGATACATGCTTGAGTAAGATAACCCAGGAAAGAACAAGAGAATGTAGGGAGCAAGATTGTATCTCACAATATGATTTGTGTTAGGATAGAAATATACCTAATACCTTGCTTGGTTGATAATATGGGATGAGCTAGACACCAACTTAGAATTATTACATCACCATTCGAAGAAGTAGTTGTGAAGCTAAGTTGAGTAGAATGATTAGAAGTATGAGAGTCCCTAATCATATCCACGTAAACCACATCCATGTAATTGAATTGCCCATGAACTAGAAATAACATCCTCACTCAACGATGTAGTAGTGAGGCTAGTTTGTCGTGATTAGAGGTTCGGAAGGCCATGAACATGCAATTTTAATTATGTGAGACGACAATTGATAGTTTCATACTAAAACCATTACAAAGCGTAGTATCACATGAGTATCCGGCTTTAACTCTAGTTGCTCCTTGAATTAATTCAGAGTATTTCGTTGACAGCCCCTAGACTTAATTAAACCTTATCGAAAAAGTCTACATCAACACTTGTAAAAGTTAATATCACACTTGAACTCGATAGTTAGCTGAATTGGTCCAGTCCCTGTGGGTTCGACATCCAGTACTTAAAAAGGGCCACTATATTACTTGTACGACCCGTACACTTGCTGGCCCAACAATAAACATTGAATAAGATTGTACTTGAAGGTTCACGAGCCGCTAAAAACTTATTCCAGAAGAGTTTATCCCCCCTAATTGTACTACATAGTCTTTTAAAAATCATTCTGAGTGAGTTATTTAAGCTCCGCATCTTTTGTTTTGAATCAAAAGTCTCAGTTTCTCAAAGTAATTTAATTGATACACGCAAAAAATAGGCTAATTCAGTAGCCTTTTGTTCAATTTCTTGTGGAGGTATCAAATGAACTATATTAAATTCAAATGCCCAGTAATCCATGTGTGGTGTTTAAAACGTCTTCTTAGTTATATTGTGAATCTTTTAGAGAAACCTCTTAAAGACAAAAAATGATAATAGTCGAGATAATCTTTAAAATGAATCTCCATATCTACTAGTACTTTCCTCCCTCAATTAATATTTGCTTTTATTGTTATTTCTATGTTTCAAAGTATGAGAAGAATAACTAGTGTAAGAGCAATATCAAAATATAGATAAGTAGTCTCAGGAACATAGTGTTATGAAATGTCTATCTTATCAATTTTAGGCATAATCATCTAAAAAACTATTTATGACAATGTTATTTTTTTATGAGAGTTACATTTTTTATTGATATATTTCAGAAAAATTACAATGATATAAAATATGATAGAATAAAATATAAATATCGTTACATCAATAACAAAAAAAATGATTTATAACAAAATACATATAAAACAATTTTAAAAATCAAATTTAACACCCTGAGGAGATGCTTGTAAACTCGGGGCTTACGCTTTATGGATCTGCGTATTTCATTTGCGCCTCAGAGCATTTTTTGGTATGCCCCATCCCGAGACTCGCCCTGAAAATGCCTTTATAAACACTGATTAAGTGTTACACCCGTAAATATTCGTATTACAACCGTCGTGTGTGCATGTAAATTGAGAATTCTAGCCTATAACACATTCGGGAGAAGGCACGGGGGTTGAACGCACGAGTGTGTCAAAAGAAAAGAGGCCAAGACCGAGAGGCTGGGCGCCGCGTCATGCAGCCTGCCCGGTGCAAGCACTGGTGCGTCTGTCACGCCCCACCTTGGGAGGCATGACTGGCACCTGGTGCCCTACTAGGAACTGAACTGCTGAGCTGACTGAGCCTAAGCACCTCTGGTGCAGGCTGACTCTAACTCTAGAATCAGGAAAACAACGGGCTATATAGTGGCTGTAAATACAACCCCCGACTGACAAGGCCTATAGCCCCCTGTGAAAATAAATAGCTAATCAGAGACAAACAAACATAGGGAGTCCTATGGGAGCCGACAAGGCCACCATGATATCTAGTTATAACTGGAAAGTAAAATCATATGCTAAACTGAACTATGACCGACAAGGCCACCAATCAACAGCTAAACAGGGCCCCACACAGCCAACACACATAATCTAAAACACATACACGACAGATATCATCTAACCACAGGAAAGTAACACAATCTGCAAGCCTCTAGGAGTAATAAGATGGTCGGGACAGGGCCCCGACCCACCCATACTGTACAAAAAAAAAGAAGTAAACCTCTATCACACAAGCTCCGGAAGAAAGGAGCTGACGGCTCTATACGCTGATTGGAAGTACGAGGGACCTGCTCCTCGTCTATCTGTACTTGCAGGCAAGTAATGCAGTGCCCCAAAAGAGGACGTCAGTACCACAGGTACTGAATATGTAAGGATGTAACTTTAAATAACTGAAAGTAAGGAAATAAACTAACAATAACTGAAGTAAAGAAAACAGACTGAGGATGACTAAGGTAGTGAAATCAGGACTAAACATAACTGTAATAAGGAGGGTAGGGGTCATACCTGACAGGTGAGGTGTCTTACTATCTAACTATCAGTAACTAAAGTAAGCATAAACCTTACCTAGCTCCCACAAGCCGGAAGGTACAATCAGCATAGAATAACCCACCTGGGCCCCCATTAGCCCTAGTGAATACACCTCAATCTATATACGCCTATCCAGATCATACTGAGTCAACTACCAGCTATAAGCGTCCTGCCGATCTCCTGGGTCTGCAACTGGGCCCTCTCGGCCCCTGACTATAGCTATGTCTGAGTCCGAAGGACTCCTGATATCAACACTCCCGGTGTAAACGCTCGGCGGGGGTGTGTATAATTCCAACCACAGAATATGAGGATCTGTATCCCTATCTTCGTCCCTTGCGGACAGCATGTCGCTCCGTAGAGCGACGTATCCTCATCCCTGGTGGGCGGCGACACAACTATTAACCCTGGGGTGGTCACGAAAGCTATATAGTTCTAATCCAGCCCAAAACAATACAGATTATATGCCTCAACTGACAACAACGACTAGACATGATAACATACTCCTAACATGCGTTATTGGGATTCATACTGGACTACTATGCTGAAGAAACTAACTTGTAGAAATAAAATGCCTTAACATACCTCATTCGCTATTTACTGATTAACTAGCGAGTTCCAATTAGTATTCAATATCTCTTCCCAACTGAAATCGTGTTACTGGAAATATAGAACTAGTTTTAATACTAAATTCGGCAAAAAGGAAAACTTTATGTATAAATATTAACTATATTCCAACTTTACGGAGCACGGTCGAAACCTCGTTATTTCTCGAAAGTATAGAAGGGAGAAATGCTTACTTTAAGCCTGGGATCGTATTGACACTAGTTTGGAGCAATTCCAACAACTTTGGCTCCGCGAGACAACGATTCTCCGGGCGAATTTCATGAAACTAACTCCATAGAAATGCTCCCTACAGCCTTATACTTCGATACCCGAAGTTAATTCGGATTTGGATGGCGTTTAGCGGCGTAATTGGATTAAAATTAAATGTTTTCCTTCGTTCTCCTACTTCTAAGTGTGAGACCCTTGTATACTTGAGGCAGCATACAAGGCAACGTGGCATGCTGCCCAATGCGCTGATTTTGTGTCGTGCCACGTTGTCTAACGCGGAGGAGCAGCTCCGTGCCACTTTGCCCCTCTGGGCAGCTTGGTTTGGCCTCCTCCCGCGAAATCCCGACTTTGCTCTGATTCGGCCTTTCCTTGGGCCCTTTCCTCATACTTATGGCACTCTAAAAAACTTAACCAACATACGAATAGGCTGATTAAACGTTAAAAACTTACAGGGTGTAACATCCGGCCCCTTAAGTACATTCGTCCTCGAATGTTAACTCCTACTTGCAAGAACCTTAACCCTGCAATTGCTTTGGAAAAATTTTGGCAGAGTCTCCCCTGTAATATTTACTATCCAAAAACATTGAAACGCAGAAAAGTTCAATACAGGTACTCCACACAATACTATGACTTTCATTTCACAATAGACTGAAGTCAATTATCTTACATATACATGTATCTAATGCAACTTATGTAACAACAACAACAACATACCTCTAGCTGCACAATCTGACTATTCTAAAATAACTAAGGATATCTGGTTTTTCATATCATCTTCTGCCTCCCAGGTCATCTCCTCTCGGTTCTAATTCCGCCATAACACTTTAACGAAAGTAACATCTTTAGTTCTTAGTCTGTGGATCTGTCGATCTAGTATCGCTACTGGAGCCTCTTCATAAGCTAACTCCTAAGTGATTTGGACGTCTTTGGCTGGGACAATCCAGGAGGGATCTCCTATGCACTTCCTCAACATTGATACATGAAAAACTGGGTGAACGGATTCTAATTCCGGGGGTAAATCCAATTCATAATCCACTTGGCCTATCCTTCATCGAATCTGATAAGGCCTAATGAACCTCGGGCTGAGCTTTCCTTTCTTACCAAATCTTGTCACACCCTTCATCGGTGAAACCTTCAGGAATACCCAGTCACCCACATTAAATTCTAGGTATCTTCGCCACACATCAGCATAAGATTTCTGGTGGCTCTGAGAAGTCAGCAGACGTTCCCTGATAAGCTTTAGTTTCTCTTCTGACCGATAAATAATATCTGGCCCAATCAATGCTGATTATCCTACCTCAAACCAACCAGCTGGAGACCTGCACTTTCGCCCATATAACGCTTCATAAGGCGCCAATTGAATTGCTGAATGATAACTGTTATTATAGGAAAATTCAATAAGCGGTAGATGTTCATCCCAGCTGCCTCCAAAATCTAGCACATACGCCCGTAACGTATCCTTGAGCATCTGGATTGTACGTTCTGCCTGCCCGCCTGTCTGAGGATGGAAGGCTGTGCTCAGGTTAACCTGCGTCCCCAAGCCCCTTTGAAAAGACAGCCAAAATTTGGCTATAAACTCTGCCCCTCGATCAGAGATAATTGACAACGGAACACCATTCAATTGGACTATTTCTCTAATATACAACTCAGCATAATCTTCGGCTGAAAAGGTAGCCCTTACTGGCAGAAAGTGAGCTGATTTTGTCAACTTGTCAACAATTACCCAGATATAATATATTTACGCCTAGTATGAGGTAACCCTACTACGAAATCCATATTAACTGCCTCCCATTTCCATAAAGGCACAGTTATATCCTGTGTTAGTCCGCCTGGTTTCTGATGTTCAGCTTTCACCTGTTAGCAATTGGGACATTGAGCTACGAATTCTGCTATCCCCTTTTTCATTCCCGCCACCAGTAAATCTCTTTTACGTCATGGTACAATTTTGTCGAACCTGGATGGAGAGAGTAACAGGCATAATGTACCTCACCCATAATTTGCTGGCGAAGCCCTGCCACGTCTTGAACGTAGAGGCGATCCCTATATCTCGAAACTCTGTCCTTGGTTACCTGGAAATCTGACACTTCCCCTCGCTGGACCCTATTTCTGAGCTGAACTAGGCTAGGATCTTCATACTGCCGTTCTTTCACTTCTACAACCAATGATGACACTGCGGCATTCTGGATTACCGCTCCATTTCTCCTGATTCTACTATACAAACGGCTAAACTGGCTAGCTGATGCAATTCTCAGGCCAATTCCTGCAGCTCAGGATGTAAATATGCCAGGCTTCCCATGGATTTGCGGCTAAGAGCATCTACTATAACATTGGCCCTTCCTGGGTGATATAAAATATTCACATCATAATCCTTTAACAACTCCAACCAGCGACGTTGTCGCAGATTCAACTCTTTTTAGGTAAAAATATACTGCAACGTGGACGCCATACAGGTAGTGTCTCCATATTTTCAAGGCATGAATCACTGCGACTAACTCTAGGTCATGGGTAGGGTAGTTCTTCTCATGCTTCCTCAGCTACCTGGAAGCATAGGTAATCACGTTACCATGCTGCATCAAAACACATCCTAACCCAACACCTGAAGCATCATAATATAGTGCATAGCCCTCTATTCCTTCTGGCAATGCTAGCATCGGTGCCTATGTCAATCTGTCTTTCGATTCCTGAAAGATCTGCTCACATGCCTCAGTCCAACGGAATTTTTCTGCCTTCTACGTCAATTTGGTTAAATCCTTCCATGAACCTTCTCTAATACCTGGCTAACCCCAGGAAACTACATACCTCGGTCGGAGTGGTAGGTCTAGGCAATGTTTTCACTACCTCTATCTGCGTTTCTACCTGTATACCAGCATCTGACACAATATGGCCCAAGAAGGCTACTGAATTCAACCAAAATTCACATTTAGAAAATTTTGCATATAGCTGGCGATCTCTGAGAATTTGGAGCACTGTTCGTAGATGATCCTGGTTATCTACCTCTGAGCGAGAATATACCAGAATATCATTGATAAATGCTATTACAAACAAGTTCAGGTATGGTCTGAAAATGTTGTTCATCAGGTCCACGAACACTGCTAGGGCATTTGTCAGTCAGAAGGACATGACTAGAAATTCAAGGTGGTCGTATCTAGTCCTGAAGACAGTCTTTGGAATATCTCTTTCACGAACCCAGACCTGATGATATCCTGAGCTTAAGTTAATCTTTGAAAAATACCTCGCTCCCTGTAGCTGATCAAACAAATCGACTATTCTGGAAAGCAGGTACTTATTTTTGATAGTGACTTTATTCAGCTGCCGATAATCTACACACATACGGAGGGAGCCGTCCTTCTTCCTCATGAACAGAAGTGGCGCACCCCATGGTGAGGTACTCGGCCTGATAAAGCCCTTTTCTAACAAATCCTTAAATTGTTCCTTTAGTTCTCTGAGTTCAGCAGGAGCCATCCGATATGGAGGAATAGATATAGGCAGAGTGTCTAGTAATAGATCGATTGCAAAATCAATTTCCCTTTCTGGGGAAATACCAGGAAGCTCATCTGCAAATTCGTCGAGAAATTCATTAACCACTAGGATAGACTGAAGGGTCGGAGGCTCTGCCCGAACATCCTGAACTCTGACAATATGATAAATGCACCCTTTTGCTATCAATTTTCTCGCCTGAAGATAGGAAAGAAACCTACCTTTTGGCGTGGCTGTACTACCTTTCCACTCCCGTACTGCCTCCCCTGGAAAGTGGAATCGGAAAATCTTGGTCCAACATTTGACATTAGCATAGCATGGAGCTAGCCAATCCATACCCATAATAGCATCAAAATCAACCATTTCTAGTTCTATCAAGTCTGTCATAGTCTGACGACTGGCAACCTCTACTGTACACCCCCGATATACCCTTCTGGCTATAATAGAGTCACCCACGGGTGTATACACTGAGAAAGATCACCGAAGCAATTCCGGCATTATACTAAACTTCTGAGCCACTAACGGTGTAACATAGGACAAGGTAGATCCTGGATCTATCAACACATAAGCAGGATGAGAGAAAATGTTTAGCATACCTGTCACAACATCTGGTGACGACTCTGACTCCTGTCGCCTCGGTAGTGCATAAGTACGGTCTAGGCCGGCACCTGAACTAGACGCCCCTGATCTGCCTCGGCCTCTGCCGGCTGAATCTAAGGGCCTACGCCATGCAGGGAATGCTAGAGCTCGTGATCCTGTCGAGGACCTATTCGATCGATCCCGGTCACCCTGATCCCTAGCTGGACAATTCCTCATCTGGTGACCCTCCTGTCAACAAATGTAGCATGCTGTGGAACCATACCTGCATGCTCCAAAGTGGCGTCAACTACAAATAGGGAAAAGTGGTATTGTAAACCCACTCTGATCCACTCCCCTCTGCTGTTGTGAACCTACTACTCGCGAACCTTCGCCGGGCTCTAGCTTCCCTCGGCGACTAGACCTGCTCCTCTGCTACTGCGGTGGAGGCAGGGGTCTAGGCGGCCTATGTGATAACCATGGCCTAGGTCCTCCCCGGGACTCCTTTTGTAATTCACCCGGTCTATCCCTACGGCGTTGCTCCTGACTGGTCCTCCTAATCTCCTATTGCCGCTGTCTGATACCCTCAATATTCTGAGCAAAAGCCTACACACGGCCGATATCGATATCCTCTCGGAGTGTGGCTGTGATGCAGGTCTCAACATATTCTGGGTTCATCCCCATAATAAAGCAGTGTACCCTGGCTGGCATTGTGTCCACAAAAGCTGGCACATATCGAGCCAAGAAATCAAACCGCATGGCATATTCCCGAACACTCATCGATCCTTGCTCTAAGTGTAAGAATTGATCAGGCCTGTTGAATCTCCTGCGGTAGGTAATGATCCAAGAAAGCCTCTGAGAAGCTGGGCCAGGTCGGAGAGGAAACATCTCTCCCTCGAGACCTTTCTCAACTCTCATACCATAGCACAATGATGTCCCGTAGCCGGAATACCACCAACTCAACCGACTCTGTAGGTGTAGCATGCATCACCTTGAAAATCCTCTGCATCTGGTCTGAGAAGTCCTGAGGGTCCTCAGTCCGATCTGTCCTTCTGAATTACGGGGGACTTAGTTCTAGGAACTCTCGGACCCTCAAGCTACCAGGCCCTCCTAAGGATTCTGCAACTGTAGGTGGCACTGGTTGGTGCTGAGCAGCCATTATATGGGCTAGCATAACCACCGCGCTCCTGACCTCCTAGTCGGATGGAATGGGTATAGAAACTGCCGGAGGCGGTGCCATCACACCGGCTGTCCCAAGAGGCTCTTGACGTGGTGGAGACTACTTGGGAGGTCGAGATGATACCTCCGTATTGCCCTCAGATCAGTCTGATTCTGACCGAGGCTAAGGCACCCTGCTGATGCCCTCTCCTACTGCTACATCTAGCCTCCTGCCTGTCGTAGGGTGTCGTTGGTCCAACATTTCTCTATAAGCAGAAGAGTATAATGAGCTAAGGGACACAACCCTATATTGTACCGCTATATAGCACGACTGAATAAGAAGAAAGAGTAACCATCCTATCATGCCTTGCAGCCTCCTGCCTATAGTATGTGGTTCACAACACATCCATAGACAAGACTCAATTTAGCACGGCTTGCAGACTCCCTCGTATACGACCTGCTCTGATACCAACTTTGTCACGCCCCACCTTACGAGGCATGACTGGTACTTGGTGCCCTACTAGGACCTAAACTGCTGAGCTGACTAAGCCTAAGCACCTCTGGTCCAGGGCTGACTCTAACTTTAGAATCAAGAAAACAACGGGCTATATAGCGGCTATAAATAAAACCCCCGGTCGACAAGGCCTATAGCCACCTGTGAAAATAAACAGCTAACCAGAGACAAACAAACATAGGGAGTCCTATGCGGGCCGACAAGGCCACCATGATATCTAGTTATAACTGGAAAGTAAAATCATATGCTAAACTGAACTATGACCGACAAGCCACCAATCAACAGCTAAACAGGGCCCCATACGGCCAACACACATAATCTAAAAAACATATGGGCCCCACAAGGCTGATATCATCTAACCACAGGGAAGTAACACAATCTGGAAGCCTCTAGGAGTAATAAGATGGTCGGGATAGGGCCCCGACCTACCCATATTGTACAAACAAAAGAAGTAAACCTCTATCACACAAGCTCCGGAAGAAAGGAGTTGACGGCTCTGTACGGCTAACTGGAACTACGAGGGACCTGCTCTTCGTCTATCTGTACCTACAGGCAAGTAATGTAGCGCCCCAGAAGAGGACGTCAGTACCACAGGTACTGAATATATAAGGCAGTAACTTTAAATAACTGAAAGTAAGGAAATAGAACTGACAATAACTGAAGTAAAGAAAACGGACTGAAGATGATTGAAGTTGTGAAATCAAGACTAAACATAACTGTAATAAGGAGGGTAGGATTCATACTTGACAGGCGAGGCGTCTTACTGTCTAACTATCAGTAACTAAAGCAAGCATAAACCATGCATGGCTCCCATAAGCCAGAAGGTACAATCAGTACGGAATAACCCACCTGGGCCCCCATTAGCCCTAGTGAGTACACCTCAATATATATACCCCTATCCAGGTCATACTGAGTCAACTACCAGCTATAAGCATCCTGCCGATCCCCTGGATCTGCAACTGGGCCTGCTCAGCGCCTGACTATAGCTGTGTCTGAGTCCGGAGGACTCCTGATATCCACACCCTGGGTGTAAATGCTCAGCGGGGGTGTGTATAAGGACAACCATAGCATATGAGGATCTGGATCCCTATCTTTGTCCCTTGCGAATGGCATGCCGCTCCATAGAGCGACGTATCCTCGCCCCTGGTGGGCAGCGACACAACTATTAACCCTGGGGTGGTCATGAAAGCTATACAGGTGTAATCCATCCCAAAACAATACAAATTATGGGTCTCAACTGACAACAATGACTAGACATGATAACATACTCCTAACATGCATTATTGGGATTCATACCGGACAACTATGCTGAAAAAACTAACTTGCCGAAAGAAAATGCCTTAACATACCTCATTCGCTGTTTACCGATTAACTGGCGAGTTCTAATTAGTATTCAATAGCTCTTCCCAACTGAAATCGTGTTACTGGAAAGATAGGACTAGTTTTAACACTAAATTCTGCAAAAAGGAAAACTTTATATATAAATATTAACTATATTCCAACTTTGCGGAACACGGTCAAAACCTCGTTATTTCTCGAATGTCTAGAAGGGAGAAATGCTTACTTTAAGCCTGGGATCGTATTGACACTAGTTTGGAGCAATTCCAACAACTTTGGCTCCGCGGGACGATGATTCACCGGGTGAATTTCACGAAACTAACTCAGTAGAAATGCTCCTTGCAGCCTTATACTTCGATACCCGAAGTTAATTCGGATTTGGATGGTGTTTAACGGCGTAATCGGATGAAAATTAAATGTTTTCCTTAATTCTCCCTCTATTCTGGCTGTAATCTGTGAATTATACTCCAACTTCTAAGTGTGAGACCCTTATATACTTGAGGCAGCAGACAAGGCAATGTGGCACGCTGCCTAATGCGCTGATTCTGCTCCGTGCCACATTGGCTAACATGGAGGAGCAGCTCCGTGCCACTTTTCCCCTCTGGACAGCTTGGTTCGACCTCCTCCCCCGAAATCCCGACTTTGCACTCATTCGGCCTTTCCCCGGGCCCTTTCCTATTACGTATGGCACTCTAAAACACTTATCCAACACACGAATAGGCCGATTAAATGTTAAAAACTTACAGGGTGTAACAACGTCGCTTCGTGGACACAGCGCGATGCTGGGCGCGCCGCACACCCCCCTACCGGTGGCTCCCTATATATATATTAAATCCTTGATTTCAAATTCATTTGAAACATTTTCAAAATAGAGGGCTCATCCGTACGAAGGGAGTTTTTAAGTTTTTCATCAAATTTTATTCGAATTACGCTGTCAAACTCCGTCTAAACACAAATTTGCCTTGGATAGCGAGTTCTAGCCCTACGAGAAGCATCACTACGGAGTTATTTCGTGAAAATTCGCTCAGTAAGTCGGAATCCTGTCGAGTGAAGGTTGCCGAATTTACTTTAAATTGAGTCACAAGTGGCTAAAGGCAATACATAAGCAATTCTACCTTCTAAATTCTCGAGAATTGGAGAGTTTTCGGTTGACTTAATTGAAGTTCAAGTTATAGTCAATTCTATTGAAAGATATTGTTGTTTGTTGATTATTGGTATTGAAATAGCCTCGTTTCTCAGCGTGAGGGCTGCAAATCGGGTAAATTACTGACTTCAGGTTAGAATTGCTCGAGCACCTAGAAATCACTGAATAAGGTATGTTAAGGATATCCATTTTCGGAAAGTTACGTTCGTCGTAGATTTAATATGACCTGTTTATCTATAGTACTCTAGAGTAAACCTATTGTTGTTAGCTGCTACAAATAGAATTGAGACGATAATGATGAGATAGTGACCCTCATTAGAGTTAATCCTAGTTAGCTTGGTCTCTGCATACAATATCTGGATTGTTGGATGTTTTGTTGCCTATGGGGCTATGCTCACAGGAGAAATATGATGTCCGAAGGGACCAGATTGAGGTCGTAAGGGTCGTATTAAGGGATAGTCACCTCTAGAATCCAATATGCCACAATGGTATCACGATCCCCAGTTGAGCCAAGGCTCAAGATACAGTTACAGGAGCCCAGACAGCTCAAATATAGTTACAGGAGCCCAGATGGCTCAGAAACAGTTAAAGGAGCCTAGACGGCTCAAATACAATTACAGGAGACCAGAAGGTTCAGACACAGTTACAAGATCCCAGATGGCTTAGACACAGTTACAGGAGCCTAGACGACTCAGACACAGACATAGCTACAGGAGCCTAGATGGCTCAACCCAGAAATAGGAGCATATCAGGCTCGGATACAGCTTCAGCGAACGAGTACTCCTGAGTTACAGTAGGCTTACGGACCTTTAGTAGCCCAGATGTGAGGAGTGTGCATTTTTTGTACTTGTCGAGGCTTATGAGGGTCCAAGTAGATTATTCTGTATTGATTGTACCTTCCAGGCTTATGGGGGCCCGGTTAGGTTCTTGTTTATGCTTATACTTGCTAGTTATATTTCGGATTATGAAGCTATTCAAGTTAAAATTCTTATTTTCCTTATTGATTACTTTTAGTCCTTCTATTTTCTTTATTCAGCTTTCATTACTACCTTACATATTCGGTACATATTGTACTGACGCGCATCTTTGGGGCGCTACATTACTTGCCTACAAGTGTGGTTAGATGTCATCTAGGACCTTCCTAGCTACCAGTTAGAGACAACAGTTCAGTCAACTCCTTTTCTCTGGAGTTGATAGTTATAGAAGGTTTCTTCTTTTGCTGTATAGCTTTTGGGTATCCGATCATTATTCCACTCTTAGAGGCTTGAAAGCTATAGTTTCTCAGTTGTTAGTTGTTGTTGGCCGTGTGGGGCCTATGTATATTGTGTTTAGCATGGTGGTTGTGTTGGGCCTAGTGTAGCTAGTTAGTTGGTGGCCTTTTCGACCATAGTATGAGTATGATTGCCTATTTTTCATTCAAGTATAACTAGACAACATGGTTGTCTTGTGGTCCCACATAGGATCCCTTTTAGCATCTTGTCGTTGGGTTAGCTATTTTCTTTTACAGGTGTTGTGTGGCCTTGTCGGCCCGAGGCTGAGATATAACTCGTTATTTTCTTGATTTTGCGTTGCTGGCTAACACCAGAGGTGCCTATGGTCAGCCAGGTCAGTCCAGGTCCCAGGTTGGCACTAGGTGCTAGTCATGTCTCCCAAGGTGGGACGTGACAAACTTGGTATTAGAGCAGGTCATATCCAAGGGGGTCCGCAAGCCGTGTCAAGTAAAGTCTTGTCTATGAGTGTGTTGTACACCACATTCTATAGTCAGAAGGCTACGAGACATAATAGTGTGGTTACCCTCCTTTCTCTCCCAGTCATGCTATAGAATTGTGTTGTATAGGCTAACTCCCTAATCTTACATTATTCTACCTATTTACAGAGAGATGTCTGGCGCACGACAGACCACGACTGTTCGGGAGCTAGATGTCTAGTCGGAGCAGGAGAGGGCAGTAGTTGAGGGCCCCAGTCAGAGTCGGCCCGATCTGAGGGCGATAGGGAGCATCACATCGATCTCCATAGCATTTTACACCCCACCAGTAGCCCTCCAGAGTAACAGATATACCAGTTCCACCTCCATTAATCCATGTGCCATTGGATCAGGAATTAGGAGCACAGTTTATATGTTAGTTCAGATGATGGCTGCACAGTGTTAGCCTCAGCCAGTAATACTAGCTTTTTTCGAGCCCATTGAGGGGCCCGAGAGTTCAAGAGTTTGCGAGTTCCTTTCTTTCAGTCCTCCACAGTTTACAGGAATAGATCGAAGAGAGGACCCACAGAACTTCACAGACCAACTACAGAGGATATTTAGGGTCATGCATGCCTCGTCCATAGAATCAGTTGAGTTAGCAGTATTTCGATTGCGAGAGATAGCAGTCTTGCGGTACAAGAGCAGGGAAAGGTCCCGAGGTAGAGATGCACCCCTACCAATATGGCCTAGCTTATCTAAAGCTTTCATAGACCACTATTTTCCCCGAGAGATCTGGAAGGCCAAAGTAGAGCAGTTTCTACATCTGGAGTAGGGCAAAATGAGTGTTAGAGAATATGCATTAAGATTGATTCCTTGGCTAGATATGTGCATACGTTTGTTGATACAATTCCATCCAGGGTACATCGATTTATTATGGGACTTGCGCCTGAATATGTGGAATCTTGTATCACAGCCACATTGCAGGAGGATATGGATATCTCACGAATATAGGCCTTTGCTCAGAACATAGAGAAAATCAAACAGCGTCAGTACGTGATTGATAGGGCAGGTCAGGAGCAGCGTCGGAGGGCTAGACCTGTAGACTTTCAGGCAGATTTTCAGGGTGGGCCTAAGCCTTGTTTATTAGGTAGGACACCTAGGTCCCCATTTCAGCAGCAGCAGGGCATCAAATCAGATCATCATGGACAGTCAGGTCCCATTGAAAGTTCACAAGCGTCAGGCTCATAGCAGCAGAGGGGCCCAGATCAGATGGGACTAGCTGTACCACATTGCAGTACCTATCATAGGCACTGAGGAGATGCAGGTACGACTTCACTACCTGCTATTCCAGTTGATGGGAGGGACATTTGATGAGGGACTGTCCGACTAGGCACCAGGGTGATTAGGACCAGCAGAATAGGTCTTCAGCAGGTTCATATGCTCCAGCACCTTCTATAGGAGGTACGCCCTCAGCTCCAGCTGGCAGAGGCCGAGGTAGATCAGGGGCATCTAGTTCAGGCAGCGGTTAGGATTGTACATATTTATTACCGGAATGATAGGAGTCAGAGTCATTGCCAGATGTTGTGACAGGTATGATGGATGTTTGTTCTCACTCAGCTTATGCTCTAATAGATCTAGGTTCCACTTTGTCTTATGTTACTCCACTAGTGGCCCAGAAGTTTGGTATAACACCATAATTACTCTAGTGACCCTTCTTAGTGTCTACACCCCTCGGTGACTCCATTGTTGCCAAGAGAATTTACCGAGGTTGTACAATAGAGATTGTTGGTCGCTAGACCTTAGCAGATTTAGTAGAGCTGGAAATGATTGATTTTGATGTAATTATGGGTATGAATTGGGTGGCACCACGTTACGCCAATGTAGAGTGTTGGACCAAGACCGTCCATTTCACTTTCTAGGGAAGGTAGTACAAGAGTGGAAAGGCAATGCAGCTACGCCAAAAGGTAGGTTTATATCCTATCTTTGGGCGAGAAAGTTGATAGAAAAGGGTTGTATTTACCATATTTTTAGGGTTCGGGATATGCAAGAAGAATCCCCGACTCTTTAGTCCATCCTAGTGGTTAGTAAGTTTCCAGATATGCTCCTAGATGAGCTTCATGGTATTCCCCCAGAGCATGAAATTGATTTCTCCATCGACTTGCTACCAGGTACTCAACCTATATTCATCCCTCCGTATCGCATGGCTCCCATCGAGTTGAAAGAATTGATACAATAGTTGAAAGACTTGTTAGAAAAAGGTTTTATCAGGCCTAGTGCTTCATCATAAGGTGCGCCAATTTTATTTGTGAGAAAGAAAGATGGCCCTCTATGCATGTGTATAGATTATCGACAGTTGAATATGGTTACCATTAAGAATAAATATCCTCTTCCAAGGATAGATGATTTATTTGACCAGCTGCAAGGGGCGAAATATTTCTCCAAAATTGATTTTTGATCCTGGTACCACTAGGTTCGAGTTCAGGAGTAATATATCCCAAAGACAGCTTTCAGGGCTAGATATGTCATTTCGAGTTCCTAGTCATGTCCTTCGGGTTGACAATGCACCATCAATGTTCATGGACCTGATGAACAGTATCTTCAAGACAAACTTAGATCTGTTTATGATAGTGTTCATTGATGATATTCTGGTATACTCCTACTCAGAAGCTGAACATAGAGATCATTTACGAGTAGTACTCCAGATCCTCAGAGACTGGCAGTTATATGCAAAGTTCTCTAAATGCGAGTTTTGGTTGAATTCCATATCTTTCTTGGACCATATTGTATCATATGTGGTATTTAGGTTGATTCACAGAAAATTGAGGCAATTACGACATGGCCTAGACCTACATCTCCAACTGAAGTTCGTAGTTTTCTAGGGTTAGTCAGGTACTACAGAAGATTCATGGAAGGATATTCTACCCTATCCGCGCCATTGACTAGATTGATTCAGAAAGCAGCCAAATTTTACTGGATTGAGGCTTGTGAGCAGAGTTTTCAGGAGTTGAAAAGTAGATTGACATCCGCACCAGTGTTGGCCTTACCAGAGGGTTCGGAGGGCTATGCTGTATACTGTGACGCTTGGGGCGTTGGGTTAGGATGGGTTGTGATGCAGTATGGCAAGGTAATTGCCTACACTTCAAGGCAACTAAGAAAGCATGAAAAGGACTACCCCACCCATAATTTGGAATTAGCTGCAGTGGTTCATGCCTTAAAAATATGGAGGCATTATTTATATGGCGTGCATGTGGATATTTTTATTGATCATAAAATCCTCCAGTACATTTTCACGTAGAAAGAGCTGAATTTGTGATAGCATCGTTGGCTAGAATTGCTGAAAGACTATGATGTGAACATCTAGTATCACCTAGGGAAGGATAATATTATAGCAGATGCCCTTAGCCGTAGATCCATGGGCAGTTTAGCGTGTTTGAGGCTAGAGCAGCGAGAAATGGCTCGAGAGCTCCACCGATTAGCCAGTTTAGTAGTCCAGGTAGTAGATTCAGAGGACAATGGGTTGTGATTCAAAATGCAGAAGTATCATCCCTGGTTGTAAAGGTCAAGAAGCAGAAGTACAAGTACCCTAATCTAGTGTAGCTCAGAGACAAGGTTCAACAGGGTGAATTATCAGCCTTCGAGTTAACGAGAGACGGGGTCTTGAGATTTAGAGGTCGGCTCTATGTCCAAGATATAGCAGGGCTTCACTAGCAGATAATGGCAGAGGTACATTATTCTCATTACTCTCTTCATCCAGGTTGAACGAAGATGTACCGTGACATAAAAGAGATATACTGGTGGCTTGGAATGAAGAAAGGTGTAGTAGAATTCGTAGCATAGTATCCTAATTGTCAGCAGGTAAAAACTGAGCATCAGAAACCTGGCGGACTAACTCAGGAAATGGCTGTAACTATATGGAAATGGGAGGCAGTTAATATGGACTTTGTGATAGAACTACCCTGTACCAGACACAAATTTGACTCTATTTGGGTTATTGTTGATAGGTTGACGAAATCTGCTCACTTCCTGCCAGTCTGGACTACATTCTCAGCCGAAGATTATGCTGATTATATATTAAAGAGATAATCCGACTTCATGGTGTTGCAACATCTATCATTTCCGACATAGGGGCATAATTTATAGCTAGATTTTGGCAATCATTTCAGAAAGGTTTAGGGACACAAGTTAATTTGAGTACAACTTTTCATCCCCAGATAGACAGCCAGGCAGAGCACACCATTTAGACGCTCGAGGACATGTTACGGGCGTGTGTGCTAGATTTTTTAGGGAGCTAGGATGAGCATTTGCCCCTTATTGAATTTGCATATGATAACAACTATCATTCTGCTATTCATATGGTGCCTTATGAGTCTTTATACGGGCGGAAGTGCAGGTCCCCCATAGGCTGGTTTGAAGTAGGTGAGGCTGAGTTGATCGGACCGGATATGATCCTTAAGTCAGAAGAAAAAGTGAAACTTATCAGAGAACGCTTGCTAATAGCCTAGAGTCGTCAGAAGTCCTATTCTGATGTGCGGCGTAGAGACTTGGAATTCAATGTTGATGATTGTATTTTTCTTAAAGTTTCATCGATGAAGGGCGTGATGAGATTTGGCAAGAAGGACAAGCTTAGCCCTAGATTCATTAGCCCGTATCAGATCCTCCAGAGAATAGGCCAAGTGGCATATAAGTTAGAGCTACCTTCAGAGCTAGATTCTGTTCATCCATTCTTTCACGTGTCAATGCTCCGAAAGTGCATAGGGGACCCGTCTCGGGTTGTTCCAGTCGAGGATGTTCAAGTTACTAAAGAGTTGTCTTACAAAGAGACTCCAGTTGCTATACTAGATAGACAGGTTCGTAGACTGAGAACTAAGGATGTAGCCTCCACTAAGGTCTAATGGAGGAACATAAATATAGAGGAAATGACTTGGGAAGCTGAGAATGACATGAGGGCTAGATACCATCACTTATTCTAGACCTGATCCAGATTATATATAGAGGTGAGACTGTTGTTCGGATGTTATTCTATTGCTTATATTACTAGTACTGCCCAATTATTCATTCCTATGTTGTGGAGTAGTTGGTTATAGCATCCTGTGAGATGCCTATGTTGGATTTTTCTGCTTTTTAGGTTTTCGGATAGTCCATTTTACAAAGGAGAGTTTGCCGAAATTTTTTCGGCAATAGTTAATGAAGTTGATTCTGAGCCTAAAGACTAGATTTGAGGATGAATGTTCCTAAGGGGGGATGATGTTACACCCCACAAATTTCTATAGTACGACCATCGTGTGCACATGTACATTGAGAATTCTAGCCTATAAGACATTCAGGAGAAGGCTCAGAGGGATGAACCCACGAGAGCGTCATCAAACGAACGGAGGTCGAGACCGGGAGGCTGGGCGCTGGATGTCGCGTCGCACAGCCTACCCGGTGTAGGCACTAGCATGTCGCGCCATGGACACAGCGCAATAGGGGGCGCGCCGCACACCCCCTGCCGGTGGCCTCCCTTATATATATATATATATATATATATATATATATATATATATATATATATATATATATATATGTTATTAGATCCTTGGTTTCAGATTCATTTGAAACATTTCAAAAAACAGAGGGCTCGTCCATACGAGGGAGTTTCTAAGTTTTTCATCAAATTTTATTTGAATTACGCTGTCAAACTCCGTCTAAACAAAAATTTGCCTTGGATAGCGAGTTCTAGCCCTACGAGAAGCATCGCTACAGAGTTATTTCGTGAAAATTTGCTTAGTAAGCCGGAATTCCACCGAGTAAAGGTTGTGGAATTTACTTTAAATTGAGTCCTAAGCGACTAGAGGCAATAGATAAGCAATTCTACCTTCTAAAGTCTCGAGAATTAGTCAATTTTCGACTGAATTAATTGAAGTTGAAGTTATAGTCAATTCTATTTAAAGATATTGTAGTTTGTCGATTATTAGTGTTGAAATAGCCTCGTTTTCTCAGCATAAGGGTTGCAAATCGGGGAAATTACTAACTTCAGGTTGGAATTGCTCAAGCGCCTAGAAATCATTGAATACGGTATGTTAAGGCTATCCCTTTTCGGCAAGTTACGTTCATCGTAGATTTAATATGACCTGTCTATCTATAGTACTCTATAGTAAACCTATTGTGGTAAGCTCCTGCAAATAGAATTGAGACGACAATGATGACATAGTAACCCTCATCAGAGTTAGCCCTAGTTAGCTTAGTCTCTGCATACTACATCTGGATTGCTGGGTGTTTTGTTGCCTATGGGCTATGCTCATAGGAGCAATATGATATCTGAAGGGACCAGATTGATGTCGTAAGGGTAGTATTGAGGTCTAGTCACCTCTAGACTCCTCTATCCCGTAGTGGCATCATGGCCCTCAGTCGAACCAAGGCTCGAGATATAGTTACAAGAGCCCAGACGGCTCAGATACAGTTACAGGAGCCCAGACGGCTCAGATACAGTTACAAGAGCCCAAATGGCTCAGATACATTTACAAGAGCCTAGACAACTCAGAAACAGTTATAGGAGCCTAGACGACTCAAACACAGACACAGCTACAGGAGCCTAGATGGCTCAACCAAGAAACAGGATCCTATTAGGCTCGGATACAGCTTCAGAGGACGAGTACTCCTAAGTTACAGTATGCTTACGAACCTTTAGTAGCCCAAATGTTAGGAGTGTGCATCGTTTGTATTTTCCGTGGCTTATGGCGGCCTAGGTAGGTTATTCTGTATTGATTGTACCTTCTAGACTTATGGGGCCACGGTTAGGTTCTTGTTTGTTCTTATACTTTCTAGTTATATTTTGGATTGTGAAGCTATTCAGGTTAAATTCTTATTCTCCTTATTGATTACTTTCAGTCCTTCTATTAGCTTTATTCGTCTTTCATTATTGGATACATATTCGGTACATATTTTACTGATGCTCATCTTTGGGGAGCTGTATTACTTGCCTACAGGTGCGGTTAGACATGATCCAGGACCTTCCTAGCTGTCAGTCAGAGTCAATAGTTCGTTCATCTCCTTTACTCCGAAGTTAATAGTTAGAGAAGGTTTCTTCTTTTGTTGTATAGCTTTTGGGTAGGTGGGGGCCCTGTCCCGACCATTATTTTGCTCTTAGAGACTTGCAGGCTACAGTTTCTCAGTTGCCAGTTGTTGTTGGCGGTGGGGGACTATATGTATATTATGTTTAGCGTGGTGGCTGTGTGGGACCTAGTGTAGATGGTTATTTGGTGGCCTTGTCGACCATAATATGAGTATGATTGCCTATTTTTCAGTTAGCTAGAACTAGATAGCATGGTGGTCTTGTCGGCCCGCATAGGATCCCTTTATCATCTTGTTGTTGGGTTAGTTGTTCTCTTTTACAGGTGTTGCATGGCCTTATCAGCCCGAGGTTGAGTTTACAGCGAGATATAACTCGTTGTTTTCTTGATTTTGAGTTGCTGGCTAGCACCAGAGGTGCCTATGCCTAGCCAGATTGTCCAAGTCCCAGGTTGGTACTAAGTGTCAGTCATGCCTCCTAAGGTGGGGCGTGATATTAAGATATAGTTATAATAGTTTATTCTAATGTAACTATTTTTCTATCTCAATTTATATAAAGATTTTCTTTTTAGTCTGTTTTAAAAAGAATATCATCATTTTATAATTAAAAATAATGAAACTTTAAAATATGTCTTTACTCGTTATAAAATAATTTCCGCTTACATAATTTTTAAAGGTTTTATTACTACAAATGCTAAATTAACCTAATATTATATCAATAAGATTTTAAAGAAATTATATGGTGGTTGGTGATGACGCTGGCAAGGGTGGGTGCTTGTGGATGTTAATTGGGGATGATATTGTATTGTTGGCTGATGCTAGTGGTTATGAATAGTAGTTAGTGGTGATGGTGGCTGACAATAGTGATTAGTAGCGGATAATAATTTGTGGTGGTGGATGATAATTTGTGGTGGATTATTTCGATCCTCATTCGCACTTAGAGTTTAATAATTAATAATAAGACTTTGTTGTAAATTTAACCATTTAGATCTATCCAGACTCAAATGTAGATGTACATTAAAAAATAAATAATTTAATGGTTAATATTTGAATGATTAAGATATAAAACTAAAAATTAATAAACAGATGATTGAGATTTAAATGATTAAGATTAACACTTTCATTAGGTATAAACATACGAGACCTAAGAGTCTGTGAATAAAGATTATCTATTCCTCTTAATTTTGCTTTAAAAATTGAACCCCTTTCTATTTTTAAATAATTAATATTTGTGCCCTCTTATTTCAATTGAATTTTCTAAATACTTATTTTGTAGTATTACACTTAGTATATTATTTGTTATTGATATTGTTATCTCTTTGTTTCTCAACTTTTTAAACATCATGATATCTTTCTCTTTTTTAAAAATTTAAATTATGAATACCTATGTAATAAATAAATCTCATTTTCATAATCAAAATAGTGATCATTCTTATAAATTGATATTGAGTAATTAAAAAAAGATAGAATAAAATAATTTACTCATATCAATAATTTTATTAATAGCAATCAAAATTACAAAAATAAAATCTATTTGCACAATTATCGGTAGAATAGGGTGAGAAATTTATAAACATATACTCAATACAGGTAAAAATAATTTTTTATTAAAAGTGAAGGTGTATAGATTGAAAAGATTCCATAACATATTCCTAAAATATTATTTATTTATACTTTAAATGAAGTTTTAATTTTAATTTTGTATTGTATTAATAACCATCAAAATTTAATAATATATACACATTGAAAAATAAGAAATAAAGGGCAAAAGGGAAACTTTTTGAGGAAAATGAATTCAATTGAATCACCTCACCGAAAAATTAGATTAAGCAGGCAAATAATTCTTTTAAATTGTATATAAACGATTGGATTCCTTAACATAAGAGAAGATGGTCATATACTAATGAAGGGATTCAAAGACTACTTTAGGTTCATAATAAGAGAGTGTAAAACACACACACATACAGTTAATGCATGCTATATTATAATAACAATCGCAAAAGTAGTGATAGATTTTTTCATAAAATCTTAAAAGGACTTTTTTATTTATAAATTTAATGAATTTAAATTACAATTTATAATAAGGTATAACATAATTAAACTTATAGGTAAAATTATAATTTCACATTATGGGGAGCATAGCCAATGAAGAATAAATTTGTCGCTTTGGCAATAGATGAAAGTACGAAGAATTTCGGACATTCTTCTTCATATTATTAGATTCTTGCATTGTACTAAAGAACAATCTAAAAAATTTTATATAAATAAAGTACTTGAAACTATCAACGAAAAAATTTATTCACTCACTTAAGAAAGGTGAATTAGATGAAAATTAATAACAAGAATTTCACATAATTATTTGTTGGGAGTTGTTAAGTAATCAAGCAACTTTAACTGCATGAGTTATTATTGTGACATGATCTCATGCCTAATAAGTGATTCCATATCTTCTGTAGTTTCCTTAAGATTCGTTTATTTGTTTCACTAATTGATAGTGTAATTACATGTTAAACAAATATATGAATCACAATATATAAAGTTTCACGAGAGAATATTGTTCCAAAGTTTTATATGATGTCTTCTCAGAAATATTCACATGAGCAAACTTACGATTGAGAGAGGAGTCTTTTTTTAAAAAAAAAAAATTGTTCAGGGAAGAGAAAGATTTTGTTTTCCTAAAGTGAAAGAAAAATATGAAAGTCTAATCATAATTATTTTAAAACTTTACAAATAATATTTAATTATAATCATCAGTAAAAAATTAGAATTTTTTAACACATCATTTTATATATAATAATACTTCCTTCATTTGGGTTAGGTTTAACCCTCCAGGATATTTTTTGACCTAAAATTCAGTAGGTTTATTTGGGTTCAACCCAATATAATTCATATCTATTTTTATTAATACCCCAATCAGTTCATGCCTAGTGAGGTTGGATCGAATTGTACCTATTGAGCATGTTTTTGCCACCTCTACATAGAATTCCCTTTTATCTTTCTAAAGGGGTATAACGGTTTAGGAATAATCCAAACCGTTGTGCCTTTTTCTTTTAAATGATATTATACGTAAAATAAAATGTATATATGCACACACGCGCACATATATTTAATTATGGATTCTAGTTGACCCATATGGGTGATCCAAATATTATTTTCTTTATCGCTCACTCACACATAGTGGGTCAATTTTCATTTAAATTTTGTAATTTTAAGGCCTAATGATTAAACGTCTGTGCGACCAGTGCATATATACATCGAGAGCCTCATTGCTACATTTGTTAGATATATATAGAATGATGCAACATAGACCTTGAAGTGCTATGCATAAATTTTGATGATTTGATAAACCTATCGAGGGACCAGATTTCTCACTTGCAAGGTTAACTTTCACAGATGTCGACAACAGCTTTACAGACTACTACTGCTGCCCCAGCACAGTGACAAGACTGTTATGGTGCACGCCTTTATCCAATGGACAAAAACTCTCTTGTCTCTCTCATCCTCTCATATACATGACACAAGACAAAGGGGATATTTAGTTTTGCACTCTCAAGAAGGACACTTCCTCTCTTGTAAAGTCATATCTGAAGACAAGCTCCAACAATAAAAGAACTGACTGCCATTCATGCCTATTTGTCTCGTTCTAGGTTGTTGATTTCTTGTCTTTTGTATTTCAAACTTGTAAACCTACTCCTCATATGAGAAGCATCCGTAGGTAGCTTTTCTTGGTTGTAGATTTAGCCTTTTATTTTTTTATTTTGTAATAGGATTAGTGAAAAGGCTTACAATAAAGGTATTGTAAGGGGGAGAGATTAATAGATTAAATCCTAGGTTGCAAAAGGTTGTAATCTAAAACTTTTTCGGCTGTTTAGTAAGTTTAGAAATCCTATCAGTGTGGGGCATAGTTTTACTCTCTTGGGCAAAGAGGTTTTCACGTAAAATATTGTGTGATGTTTAGTTTTTGTTCTTGTTGAGAAACCTGGTTCTCTATACAGTTCGGTGGACTTGATGTGCTGTGAATTTACAGCACTATTGACGCTTAAAACTAAGAAAATAGCATGGACTTAGGTGTATTTATGTGGATATGAGGCACTTTTCCTTTGATTTCGGGATAAATGGGTGTTGGAATAATAAATTACAAAAGGAAGCTAAAAGTGTGCAAAACAGGGCAAAAAGTGCAGACCATAGTATGATCTGTAGGATGGACCTACGAGTCGTACTGAGAGCCTTTATCAAAAGATGACAGTTTAAACCTAGAAGAATGAACTTATGAGACTTGTCACGGATTGTACCATGGTAGTACGAGTCGTGGTATGCCAGTTGTGATGAAATCCAGAAGAATTGAACAGGAGGCTGATTCTCAGTATGAGAGCACCCTACGACCCGTGAGATGAAGGTACGAGTCTTACCATACCGGTCGTGGTGAAGTTCAAAAAAAGTTTAAAAGATCAGGATGAAGCCACGAGTGTCAATGTATGAGTCGTAGCATGTTAGTACGAATCATACCTTGACCCAACACTTATCCAAAATTCAGCCAACAATCCAAGCCACGAGTGGATGTCACGATCCGTGAGAAGCCCCTACGAGTGGTAGGTGGACCCGTGACGAGGTCGGCAGCAGATATGGAAAGCAGTCCTGTTGGTTTAGGAAAAGGATCTTGTGTCTCTATAAATACTTTTTATGTTTTATTTTGAATGGAGGACGACGAATAGACATCATTATAGTAGGAAAACATTGTAGTAGGCAATTTTACATCATTGGAAGAGAGAATTGAGTTGGTTCAACCGTGTGATCAACCTTTTCATGAATTCATCGTGTTCTTTCTACTTGTTATTCAAGATTTCGTGGTAATTGAAGGAATTGTTTTTCTCAATCATCTTTGTAAGTATTGTTATATGTTTTCAATCATGAACACAAATCACAACCTTGAAACTATGAGAGGCTAAAAGCTCCATAGCTAGGGTTGTGGGAACCATGGTGGATTAACTAGTTAGGGTTGCACAAAGTGATTCTAAAACCAATACTAAATAATTATATTGTATTCTCTTCATCTTTAATGATTCTTAACGGTGTACAACGTTAGAAAGTGCCTGAATTTTTTACTTGCTTTGGTCGAAGAGGTATAGATTAGGAAAGATAATTACAACGGAGCCTTGATCTTGATGATCATTGTATTAACTTGAGCTGCGGTCGCAGGATAGTTATATTTGGAACTTAGTTATAACGGGTAGTTTGAAAAACTCATGAGACTTAATCGAGTAATTGAGGATAGTCATTCAATAGGGATTGGTCGATCGTTTGGATGAATCTAAGTTATCAGTTCTATAAGTAAGTCTTGGTAAAGATCACGAGTGTATACCTAAAGTTGTTATGAACCCATGGGGAACACAAACCCTAGTTATCCTTTAATCATTGATTTACGAATATAATATTGACTGCTGTTATATTTTATTATTGCTTTTTATTAGAATTCCCCCATTATGAAGTAATTACCATACAATTTCATCTACCGGCTGTAATCTAGATCTTCCGTATTTCCTGTGGGATCGACCCTAACCTCTAGTTGGGTTCTTTAGTGACAACGTCCGCTTCATACTTCAGTTGGAAGTGTGGTTTGAGTGTTATCAAAAAAAGTGGCGTCGTTGCCGGGGACTACGACTAAGACTAGGTTATTTGCTTGTATTTGACTTTTTGGTAATTATTTCCTTAATTACGTTTATTCTTGTGTTTTTCTTTGATACCCACAGGCTGTCCTCCGGTGGATGCCAAGAACTCAGAGTAAAGGAGACCCCCTTGTTCCACTCAATCCCGAATTCAAACGAACACTACATAGAATGGAAAACCCTGAGCAGAGAGAAGCCCGCTTAGCTGAAGAAGCTAGGCAAGTCGATCTAGCTCGGTTAGCTGCACTTTAGCAAGCTGGTGATGATAGATATGAGGTGGTAAAAGCTGGCCGACATGGGAGGGGCAACCGAGCTAAGAGATTTTCCCCTCAATTCTTCGATGACGATGACCCGGATATCGATAAGGTTGGGTCAACTGGAGCAATCGTGCCACCACCACTGCCCGCTGGGGCCAAATTCGATATTATGAGCACCATGATTCAATTTCTAAACATGAAAGGGGTGTTCAGCAGACAGGCAGCGGATGCCTCTAACCTGCACTTGATGAATTTTGTAGGAATATCCAAGGCATACAGGTTGCCCGGAGTAAGCCAGGATGCGATAAGACTCCGCCTCTTCCCTTTCTCTCTATTAGGGGAAGCTACTTTGTGGTTATCGGAGTTGCCCAATTACTCCATAACCAACTGGAGGGAGCTGAAACAAGCCTTCTTGGAAAGATTCTTTCCCCCATCAAGGATGTTACAGTTAAAAGATGAGATCTATAATTTCCGGAAGATTAAGACGGAGGCACTTCATGAAACCTGGTTGAGGTTCAAAAAGAAGTTGACTAATGCCCGAACCATAAAATCCCAGATGACAGATTGTTGGAAATATTTTACAGGTCTCTTAGTAATAGCACCAAGGCTGTAGCAGACACGGTGGCGGGTGGAGCATTGATGAGTCACACCTGTGAGGAAGCAGCCACTATCCTTAACAGGGTACCAAAGACAAACAGGGCCTGGCATACGAGGGAGGCTGATGCAGTAGCAGGTACATATGTTGTTGGTTTGACTGCAGACCAACGAAGGAAGGAGGAAGAACGCGATTAGGGGTTGGCTCACATGCACACATCATTAGATTTGCTGACAAAGCATATCATGGGAGCAGGAGCCAAAAAGGTAAATGCAGTGGGAACACAAGGAAGAGAGCAAGGAGCAGATCACTCTGATTCTGAGGGGGAGGCAAACTTCCTAGATAGCCAGGTGGCAGGTTACCGAGCCAATGCCCAAGCGTCTAGACAAGACAATTGGTGCCAAGGCTTTGGAAATCAAGGTCAGAACCTATGTAGAGACAACTACAATAGGAATGGGTTCAGAGATAGGAGCCGTGGTCATGAGCGAGTGGGAGAATGGACAAGGAATGACGGATATCGCAATGACTGGGCTGGAGTCTATGTGCCTCCTAACACACAAGAAGGGGAGACCAGACAATCAATGTTGGAGAGTATGATGGCCAAAATACTGAAAAACGTGAGGTCCACAGATGATTAGTTAAAAGAAATTTGAAGCGACTTATCTAGCATGGGTCAAAAAGTGGAATCTCATGCCACCGGCATCAAGCAGATAGAACACCAACTTGGGCAACTGTCGGCATCAATGAACCCTAGACAAAAGGGTACACTCCGTAGCAACACTGTCCAGAATCTATAGAATGATGCTCATTGCATGGCAGTGATGACTAGGAGTGGTAAAACCACAGTTGACCCCCCGTTCCCTATTGAAGTTGAAAGGAGGAAAGAGAGCATGATGGAGGACGAAGAGATTAGTGATAAGACACAACATGATGGGTTGCAAAAGGCCCCTAGGAGTGAGAAGGAATGCGACATGGATCAAGGGGAAACTCTAGTTCAAAAGACTATTTCAAGACCACCGCCACCATTCCCGCAAAGGATGAAGAAAAAGGAGGATAATGGTAAGTTCCAAAAATTTCTTTCAATGCTCAAACAATTTTCTGTGAACATACCGTTGGTCGAAGAACTAGAGAAGATGTCGGGATATGCAAAATTCATGAAGGACCTGGTGATGAAGAAAAGATCTGTAATCTATGAGCCAGTTGACAATCTCCATCACTGCAGTGCCATAGCAACAAGGGTCTTAGCTTAGAAAAAGGAAGACCCAGGTGCCTTCACGATTCCTTGCACCAATGGTAATGTCGAGTTCGCAAGGACACTCTATGATCTGGGAGCTAGCATTAATCTAATACCCTTGGCAGTCTTCAACAAGCTAGGATTAGGAGCCCCCACACCAACCAACATGCGGCTATTGATGACCGCCAGAACAGTAAAGAGACCAGTGAGCATCCTAGTTGATGTTCTCGTCAAGGTTGACAAGCTTATATTCCCAGTGGATTTCGTGATCTTGGATTGCGAGGTCGATTATGAGGTCCCCATCATTCTGGGGCGACCATTCCTCACTACTGGGAGAGCTCTAGTGGATGTGGAAGCTAGCCTATTAAAATTCAGGCTAAACAAAGAAGATGTCACTTTCAACATTTCTCGAACTATGAAGCAACCAAAGGAATTTAGTGTGATCTCATCACTTGAGTATGAGTATGAGTCACTTGACGAATTCTGAGTAGTCAAGAGACTTGCGTCGTGCCGCGAAGTTAAATCAGGCGCTTCTTGGGAGGCAACCCAAGTGGTGGTTTGGTGAAATCTGAGTAACCAGACCACCTGCTTCATGCCACGATGTTAAATCAAGCGCTTCTTAGGAGGCAACCCAAGTTATTGATCTAATGTGTGCTCAGTGTGCAGGGACACAAAAACAGGCGGCTGAAAAATCTGCTGCTACAGGATCTCAGTACGACTCATGGTAAGGTCCTACGATTCATGGTAGTAAGGGAGGTAAAAGAAGAAAAAATTCTAAGAAAATTCTGACCTACGACTCATCCAACGATTCATACCTCGATGGTACGAGTCGTAGGATGCTCACGTAGGTCACCAGGTAAGTCCTCTGTAACTAAAGTTATTATGGGCCAGGGACAAGTCGTAGGTTGCCCCTACGACTCGTAGTATGAGTCGTGATGGGTTAAATTGACCCGATTCAGCCCAGATGTTTAAATTCACCCCCTACCTACTTAAACTTCAAAATCAACCATCTTCCCACGCTAATACCCCAAAACCCCAAAACCCACGACTTGAGAACTTTCTTCCCAACACCCGTAGCTTCCCAAACATTAAGAAGTTAAGCTATAAATCGTGCTTCAGTTGAGTGTGCAAAGCCCTCGCATTTGATTTCTAGCCTATGAATCGTGAATCAACTAAGTGGTTTACATTATAAGTTCTTAATACTTGAAAGTGAACTTGAGGGAATCGAAAACCCATAAGACTCATTGGGTACGCTTGTAAATCAATGGGTATGAGCGAACAACTCCAAATCGACCGAAAATCCACTAGAAATTGATTGAATTTCGGCCCTACAACACCTAGAGGGAGTTACGGGTAGGGGAGGATTAAGTGGGGTAAAAAGGAAGGGTACCTAATGCTAGACTTGGGGGAAATCGGAGTACCCAAAAATGTGCAAAACAAATACCTACACATTAATCAAAAAGAATCTTAAAACTGGGATGAAATAGGGTATGTAGCACAGTACTAGTCGTAGGTTGACACTACGAATCGTATTAAGTGCTCGTACCACTTATCTTGAAAAATAGATTTGGGAAGCCCATCCTACGACTCGTGGAATCGACCTACGGGTCGTACCACGAGTCGTGGTGAAAATCAGAATTTGTGCAAAATAGGACTTCATCAGAAGACTCAAGGTACGGATCGTACCTTCATGGTATGAGTCATACCTGCGAGTCGTGGGACACCATCAACGCTTCTCACAAGTTGTACCTTCGAGGTACGACTCGTACTGAGGACCCGTGATGAGATACTGAATTTCTTCTATCTGATTTTTCTTTTTCAATAATGGAATGCTAACCACTATCTCACCAGGAACAATGACATAAAAATGCAGGGCAGGCAAAACACAAGCCCGCAGGCAATTGATAGATGAAACAACGGACTCAGAGTCGGAATAGGCTGGAGATTCACCTAGTGGTTCACTTGAGGATTATCAAGTGGACACCTCAGACACAAATGGAACAAGAACCACTAGGGAAAGAGCAAAGGCCCAAGTCGAAGCAACCACGGGCACATCCGCTCAAGCTCCCCAGTCTGAGGAGGGAGCTAGAGAGGAACAACAAAGGCTGGAAACCGATTCCAACACTGAGGAAGGGTCAGAAGGGACCCATGATGATGCAGAAAGCAGTGAGTAAGCAGAGGAGGAGGAGACCCCTACCAGAGAGAACAGAATAATGCGGTGGAGAGTGTCGACTGCTAAAGAGATATATGAACAAGGTTTATCTCTCACCGCCAAGAATAAACCAAAGAGAAGCATCCAAAAAGAACGGCGGATCCTTACTAATTCCTTGAAATGAAGTTGAGGAGATGAAGCGTATTTTTAGCTTCTATGGGTTAGATTGGATGGCCAAGACCCCTTCACAATACACAGAGTAGATCGTCAGGGAGTTCTACACCAACTACCTGGCCACAATGGAAGAGAAAGCAAAGGAGGGGCAAAAGATAAAGGAGCAGCCTTTCTTGGAAAGTGTTCTAGTCCGAGGGCAAGTAGTTGATGTATCCAATCAGACTATTGCACGGAGTAGTTGATGTATCCAATCATACTATTGCACCCGAGTATGATTATAGGGTGGAGGCAATGAAGCAGATTAGGAGTCTGAGCAGGGGTGAGCAACAGAGGCAGCTGCAATGGCTGGCAGAGGTGATAGCTGAGAATAAGGATGAGGCTGAGTGGGTGGCTGGTGGCAAGAAGGTGACAAAGAGTTCATTGAATTTCATCGCAAAGGCCTACCTTACATTGGTGAGGCATAGGTTAGCGCCCACAGTCAATGATAACACGCTGAGTGCTGATAGAGGGATGTTGATGGCATGCCTCATGTCCCGCTACCCTCTTAACATCCCGAGGATCATAGATACCGAGATACGAGACAGGGCATTGGAAGTAAGCACTACTACTCCATTCCCAAGCCTTGTATATAGTTTGTGCAGGGAGGTTAGAGTACAATGTTGTGATGAGAGATTTATCGGAGGCCAAAGAATTGCTGATATAGGCCTAATTCGGGATGAGATGAACCCGGTAAGCAGATCCAGAATGCCCATAACTATCGCAGCAGCTCATCCAGAAGGGGACGTACAAGTGAATGTCCCCAGTACTCAGGAGCAGAGCGAGACACCGGTTATAGATGTCGGTCATTCAGATTCAGCTCTCAGCACCTCAGCTACACTGCTGCCAAATGTATAGACTCAGACTCCAGCAGGGTACATCTTGGTACCGCAGGATTCCCTCTAGAAGCTGGCAAAGATATTGACCATGGCTGAGCGCAAAATTCAAGCAATGATGGAGAATGTAAAGCCATGGGTCAAATTCGAGATAGATGCAGTAGCTCAGGCCCTTCATGCCTGCCTGGATAGTTTCGAGAGTAGATTTAACTTGAGGATGGCAGAGCAGTCAGACACCGACAGTCTCCGTGCGGAGTTGGGGGCTCTTCGGAGCTAAGTGGTTGAGTTGTCTTTACGGCAACCAACTATTATAGCATCCCCTACTCTTTTAGACCTGGATGTAGAGCTTGAGGAGGATATTGACTTGGCAACATACTGGGGGACAACTGCAGCCGGTGATAAAGGCAAAAAGAGAGCTGTTGATAATGCTGGTGAGGAGAGTGTGAAAAAGAAAAGAAAGAAGGAGAAGAAAGAGCGCAAGCGGGGTAGAGCGGACAGCATGCGAGCTCATGAGGAGCATATGACTGAGTTGCATGATAAAGTTGGAGGAGCGGGAAGCTCCACCATAGCTCAGCCCGAGCTTGCTAGTGGCCATAACCCTTCAGGTGAGCCACTTTCAGCCTGGGTTTCCATAGAGGCCATTCAAACAGCTACAGTCATTGAGGGAGGTACCACTACCCCCATTGTTACACCATTGAGTGCGCCGACCACCGCTAGCGCCACTACTACTGTGGAGGTACCACCTTCGCGAGATGACAGAGGTGAAGTTTGAGTAGCCACAGGTATGTCCCTTTTCCTTTCAAGCTTATATTTTGTGCTTCAGTACAAAGCTTATTCTTTTAAAAGGGGGGGTTGTACTTGTATTTTTGGGATATTTTTGGTTCGCCTGAGGGTTTTTCTTATCGAGTTTCTTTTCCCTCAGACATGCGATCTAGTAGAACTGGCATGTGTTAGGATTTTTTTTATTTTTAGTTGTGATTTTTGTTTGATTAGAAATTAACTTAGGAATACTCAACCATTGAATATCCTAACCGTTGAATATGCACTACTTTTGTTGTTTTTGAAAAATTGACCCTATTTAAAAAAATTTGCTATGTATTTGTGACAACAATTCATGATTTCTGTGGATCGTTTTATATCATTTAGTTATTGATAGTGCTAGTCTTGTTAAGCCATGTATGAACCAGACAAGTAAAATGAAAATAGTTCATGTACCATGTGTGAGTGAGGTCTTAGTATTTGTTGTGGTATGTTGTTAATGATCTAGAAGTTTCCTGGTTGGTCTCTGCATAGGTTGAGGATCGTTGGTTAGGGGATGATCATAGGCCATTTTTGTGTTAGCTCACTTTTTGCCTATATTGCCCTACCAAAGTGTCATGAATCCCTTGATCCCAAGTTTGAGCTTTAATTGACCATATTTCTTTGAGTTTCCTGCTAATCGTACCCAATTGTTTATAATGAACCTGTTTGGCCCTGGTCCTTCCTTGGATATTGTGAACCTCAACATAAGCAAAATTCTTAAGTTGAGGGTGGCTAAAATAGGGGTGCATAAATGGTGGAAGCGGGAGAAAAGGAAATAAAAGAAAAAGAAAAGAAAAAATGGTGAAAAATAAGGTGTGGTGAGGTGAAAAAGTAAAAAGATGAAAATTCGAGAATATTGAAAAAAGAAGAGAAATTCAAAATAGCTTGAAAGTGTTGAAAAATGTGAAAAATCACCTCACCCATGCAAATATTCATAAAATGGTAAAAAGGGAAGAAAAGGAGAAGAATGAAGGGTGAAATAGGAGAATGGTATAGCCAGTGAATGTAATGCCAAGGAAGGGATAGTCACTAATAAAATCTTTCATCTTTATCATGTCCAGCCCTAAGCCTACATTATAAGCCATATCAAGTCCTATAGTCATCTTAGTTTGACCATCTAACACTCCGAAGCAGAGAAAATAAGGGCAAGCCTTTGGTATCTAATGCATAATACTTGCAGTTCTTTGAGAGAGTGAGTGCTTCATTTGCCTAGTCCCATGTTTTAGTTGATACTTCATACTAGAGTGGGGACTTCATTTTTTGTGAGGGTACATGGATTATGTTTGTTTTACCATTGGTCTATGAGAAATACATGGTGATGACTTGATTGCTTGTTGATAGCTAGATGACATGTCTTGATCCCTAAATATGATGTTTTGAGGTTGCTTGCAATACATTAGCTGATGATGTTTCAAGAGAAAGGGTCAATAGAGTTTGTATATAGAGTGCACAAATTTGTTTGAGTTTTGGCTATAGCCATCTTAAGTTTATTTTCTAGTTGAGCGTCGTGTTTAGTTTTTTCTTCTTTGCTTGAGGACATGCAAAAGTCTTAAGTTGAGGGTGTTGATGTGCTGTGAATTTACAACACTATTGACGCTCAAAACTAAGAAAAATAGCATGGACTTAGGTGTATTTAAGTGGATATGATGAACTTTTCCTTAGATTTCATGATAAATGGGTTTTGAAACAATAAATTGCAAAAGGAATCTAAAAGTGTGCAAAGCAAGGAAAAAAGTGCAGACCACAGTACGATCTGTAGGATGGACCTACGAGTCATACTGAGGGCCTTGATCAAAAGCTGACAGTTTAAACCTGGAAGACTGAACTTATGAGACTTGTCATGGATTGTACCATGGTGGTACGAGTCGTGGTAAGCTAGTCGTGATAAAATCCAGAATAATTGCACAGGAGGCTGATTCTTAGTGCGAGAGCACCCTACGACCTGTGAGATGAAGGTACGAGTTGTATCATACCGGTCGTGGTGAAGTTCAGAAAAAGTTCAAAAGATCAGGATGAAGCCACGAGTGTCAATGTACGAGTCGTAGCATGTTAGTACGAATCGTACCTTGACCCAACACTTAGAAAAAATTCAGCCAGTAGTCCAAGCCACGAGTGGATGTCACGATCCGTGAGAAGCCCCTACGAGTCGTAGGTGGACCTATAACGAGGTCAGCAGTAGATATGGAAAGCAGTCTTGTTGGTTTAGGAAAAGGATTCTTGGGTCTCTATAAATACTTTCTATGTTTTATTTTTAATGGAGGACGACAAATAGACATAATTTTAGTTGGAAAACATTGTAGTAGGAAATTTTACATCATTGGAAGAGAGAATTGAGTTGGTTCAACCGTGTGATCAACCTTTTCTTGAATTCATCGTGTTTTTGCTACTTGTTATTCAATATTTCGTGATTTAATTGAAGGAATTATTTTTCTCAATCATCTTTGTAAGTATTGTTATATGTTTTCAATTATGAACACAAATCACAACCTTGCAAATATGAGAGGCTAAAACCTCCATAGCTAGGGTTGTGGGAACCATGATGGATTAACTAGTTAGGGTTGCACAAAGTGAGTCTAAAACCAATACTAAATACTTATATTGTATTCTCTTCATTTTTAATGATTCTTAACGGTGTACAATATTAGGAAGTGCATGAATTCTTTGCTTGCTTTGGTCGAAGAGGTAGATATTAGGAAAAGAGAATTACAATGGAGCCTTGATCTTGATGATCATTGTATTAGCTTGAGTTGTGGTCATAGGACAATTATATCTGGAACTTAGTGATAACGGGTAGTTTGCAAAACTCATGAGACTTGGTCGAGTAATTGAGGATAGTCATTCAATAGGGATTGGTTGATCGTTTGAATGAATCTAAGTTATCAATTCTGTAAGTAAGTCTTGGTAAAGATCACGAGTGTATACCTAAAGTTGTTATGAACCCATGGGGAACACAAACCCTAGTTATCCTTTAATCATTGACTTAAGAATATAATCTTGACTGCTGTTTATTTTTATTATTGCTTTTTATTAGAATTCCCCCATTGTGAAGTAATTACCATACAAGTTCATCTACCAGCTTTAATCTAGATCTTCCGTATTCCTTGTGGGATTGACCCCAACCTCTAGTTGGGTTCTTTATTGACAACGTCCGCTTCATAATTTAGTTGGAAGTGTGGTTTGAGCGTTATCAGGACTCATATAAACTAACAATTGATATCAGAGTGGGTTCTTTCTAAAAGGTTAACGCCTAGAAAGTATCAAGTCTATGGCTACTCCACCTAACTTAGAAGAAGGACAGTCCACTACCAAACCTCCTAGATTCAATGGACAATACTACTGATGGCGGAAAACGAGGATATATGACTTTATAATAGTTGAGGACTCAGAGCTTTGGGACGTCATCTGTGATGGATCTTTTATGCCTATGAAGATGCTAGAAGATGGTAAAACAATGCCCAAAACTAGAAAGGAGTATAGTGATACTTAGAGAAAGGCAGTAGGGAAGAGCTTCAAGGCCAAAAAATTTCTTTTGTGTGATTTTAGTCCAGACAAATACAATCGCATCTCCGCCTGTGAGACTTTCAAGGATATCTGGAAGACCTCGCAAACAATGCATGAAGGTACGAGTCAAGTGAAATAGTTTAGGATAGACATGCTCACTACTCAATATGAGCTTTTCAAGATGAAGGAGTGAGAGTCTATTCAAGAAATGCACACTAGGTTCACTTCCATTATTAATAAAATTCACTAATCAAAGAAATCATCAAGACGAATAAGTTAGTTAGAAAAATTCTCAATATGCTACTAGGTTCTTGGTAGAGCAAGGTCAATGTCATAACAGAAGCCAAGGACCTGGGAAAGCTCACTATAGATGAGTTAATCGACAATTTCAAAACCTATGAACTGTAAAAGTAGCAAGACCTTGAAAGGAGAGAACCAAAAAAGGAGAAAATTCTTACACTTATGGTAGCTAAAAGTGATTTCAGTGAAGAGGAACTTGATATGGCTTATCTCTCTCAAAGATTTCAAAGACTGGTAAAAAAGAGTGGCAATTTAGCCAAGAAGGAAAACTTGAGCAAGTTCCCAAAAGGAAATGACTATTATCACAAATTTGGAAAGCCTAGATACCTTATCAAAGATTTTCATATGCATAAGCAGGATCAGCACCGAGGCAATGCTGAAAAGACACAACGAGGGAACCAGGTATAGGACAGGTACAGGAAGAGAGATGCTACAGATATGGCATTGCTAGTATCCTGGGGTGATACCTCCAGAGAATCTAATGAAGGAGGAGATGATCAAGATGATACCTCAATGTTCTCTCAGGAAGATGGACCATCAAGTTTCGACTCTATATTTTCTCCAATTGCCAATTTTGATGGTGAGGATGACGAGGAGGTAAACTTTCTTGACATCTAAAAAAAATATCAAAACCTATTCTCAAAAGGAACTAAGAGAACTTTCTAATGTGTTAATTGATGCATATCATGGGATTATTAATGAAAAGGATATGTTAGCTGTTGACATAGAACAATCTGAAGAAGTAAGGAGTTCTTTGGCTGGTAAGATCATAAGGTTGAAAAAAGAACTTAGTGAGTGCTCTAAAGAAAAACTCACGCTGAATGATAAGCTTAAAAAATGCATGGAGAGTGAGTCTAAAGGAAAGAAGTCTCTCACTAAACTACAAGTTGAACTGGAAGATGAACCTGAGAAGATTAAGCTAAATCTCTCAGCTCAACTCAAGAGAAATGAGGACCTCAAGAAAGAACTGATAAAAGTCAAGAATCATCTTGACAAGTCCCTCGGGTGGATCTGGTCCTCCCAAGCACTTGTCTCTGCAAATAAAAGGAATGGTAGCTCTAAAGATGGCATTGTCTTTCACAGAGATAGGGTTCTTTATGCTCCCCATAGTAAATATGTGGCAAACCCTGACAATTGGTTATGAACCCAGTGAGGTGAAAATAGCCACTATAAAGACATTTGTCATGCTAGAATCCTTGCTGTTAAAAACAACTTGAAGTTTATTAGAGAGAGTGAAACTTCAAAGGGACCTGGTTCTCCTAGAAGAAAATTGACTCTTCCTGCATGGATTAGAAGAGATCTCATTCACCCATTCCATAATTTAGAGGGACCCAAACTTATTTGGGATCCCAAAGCTAATCAATGAATTTTCCTTGAAGGATGACAGAAAAGGAGGCGGCCAAAAATGTTCATGGATAGTGGTTGCTCGAGGCACTTGACTGGAAGAATTGAAGATTTTCTATCTCTCAAGGCCCTTCAAGGTGGGAGTGTATCCTTTGGAGATGGAAAGAAAGGATACATTCTTGGTATGAGAAAAGTTGGAAAAAACATCGCTCATTCAATTGATGATATGTTCTATGTCAATGGGTTGAAGTATAGCTTGTTGAGTGTTTCTCAAATTTTTGACAAAGAAAATAAAGTGAGGTTTGTCTCAACTTTATGTACTATTACCAATATTAAGTCTGGGGAGGTGATTCTGATTGAAAAATAGTGGAAGAACATCTATGCAGCTGAGTTAAACTCCATCAATGATAATAACCTGACATGCCTCAGTGCCCGTGAGGATGATGTTGAGATGTGGCAAAGAAGGCTTGGTCATGTGAGTCCTATGCTACTAAATAGATTAATATCAAAGGAATTGGTTTGTAGACTACCCAAGTTGAAGTTCACGGATCATAAGTTATGTGATGCTTGCATCAAAGTAAAACAGGTTCATTCATCGTTTAAGCCAAAAAAGGATGTAAGTACCTCCAAGACACTTGATTTTCTTCACATGGACCTATGTGTGCTTATGAGAACTTCCAGTAGAGGAGGTAAAAGATATATCTATGTAACCATGGATGACTATTCCTTATTCACATGGACAATATTTCTCAAGTTGAAAGATGAAGCCTTTGATGTGTTTATCACCTTTGCCAGACAAGTTCAAGTCTAGTATGGGAACAAGATCGTGAGCATCATATCATATCATGTGATGAGGGCAGGGCCCAATTTGGTTAATTTTGTAGGTATGCAAGTTTCATTACAATTTGAAGGAGAATAGTCGCCACTGAGGTACGATGAGGAATGCCAATACATGAGAAATCAGATGGGGGGTCCTCAACCTGGGTTTCAAGGGACTAATCAAGGTCCTTGGCACCCAAGAGAATAGAACCAAGGTTGGAGAAACCATGATGAAAAGGGATGGCCCAAAAGAAATGAAAGATGGGGCAATAGAGAGCAAAATCGAGAGGGAGACTGTTATCACCGAAGTTCAAACCCATATGTTCCCCCTCCAAAAGCTAAATCGCCCAATGTCAGCCAGGTGTGAGCAATGTAGGTAGCTCAAAAACTGAAGAGATGTTAGCAAGAGTCCTTAAGAAAGTAGAATCAACCGACAGCGGGGTCAAGGAATTGAAAAGGGAGGTGTCTAACCTTGCCCAAACGGTGAGCTCTCATTCAGCCTTCATTAAGCATTTGGAAGCTCAAATGAACCACTTGTCCGCTCAAATGAATCCCTGAATAAAGGGAACGCTCCCAGGTGATAAAATGCCAAACCCAAAAAAAGATAGTCAATGCATGGCTATTGTTACTAGGGTTGCTAAATTGGTTGGAGATGCGAGAGTGAAGCCCAAGGAGGTTATTTCTCCCAAATCAAATTAGGAAAATGAAGTTGACGAGGTGCCAAAAACACCAAGGAGTGGTGAAAAGAGTGAAGATGAAAGTGAGAGGAAGGATGATGAAGTTCCCTCACATGTTGATGAAGATGAGGTAGGCATGAAGGCCTCAAATGATGAAAAAGTTGGAACAAGATCTTCACCCCCTTATCTACAATGGTTGGCTAAGAAAAAAAAGGACGATTAGTTTAGCAAATTTATTGACATGTTCAGCAAATTGTCTATTAATATACCATTGGTGGATGCCCTTATTTAAATGCCCAGATATTCCAAATTCATGAAGGAGTTGCTGAAAAAGAAGAAGGTGGTTGATGCAGGTAGCGGGGAGGCGACGCACCATTGCAGTGCGATGATGATGAGCAATCTTGCCCCCAGGTAGGAAGACCCAGGAGCTTTCACAATCCCTTGTACAATTGGGATATGTGTGTTTAAGAAAGCTCTGTGCAATCTTAGTAAAAGTATAAATCTAATGCCCCTCATCATTTACAAGAAGTTGGGACTTGAAAGAACCAAACCCACATTAATGAGGTTATTAATGGCGGATCGTTCCATAAAGAAGCCTGTGGGAATATTAGAAGATGTATTGGTAAGGGTGGATAAATTCAATTTACCAGATGATTTCGTAGTACTTGATTGTGAAATGGATGTTGAAGTGTCAATCATTTTGGGGTGACCATTGCTCGCCATGGGTAGAGCTTTGGTTGATGTGGAGCTAGGTGAGCTCAAGTTTCGAGTGAAAAGTGAAGAAGTCACCTTCAAGGCGTGTCCACCAGCGGAAACTCCCAATGAGTGCAAGGTGATCGGAGTGTTGCATGTAGGGAATAAGGAGGCGGAGTTGAGATGGAGAAGTCTAAGCTAGAGGATGATCCTTCGAAGAAAGATTGATAAATGAGAGCTACGTCATGCCACAATGTTAACTAAGGCGCTTCTTGGGAGGAAACCCAAGTGTTTTATTTGATCTATTTTATGTCATTGTTGTTTTTGATTTTGTAGGACCAATTAAGTGAGAAGCAAGGACAGAAAGCACAAAAAATAAGGCAGGTAATGCACTGGATCGGTGAATCGCCGGTCCAGATGCGCAAACCGTCACACCCTAATACACGAAAGAAGAATGCTGGGAACATGAGCGTTTGACTGGCGGTCGAACCGACAGACCGCTGATTCAGAATTGTGTACCGTTGGTCAACTGTCGGTCCCTTACAGATTATCTAAGCATTGGGTGCCCAAGTGGCGATCCATCGATGGAATGCCGGTTCCACTCGCGGACCGCCGGTCTGTCACCGCCTGTCAAATAGTGAATTAGGCATGAATTCATGCACAAAAAGGTAAGGCAGCTAAATGTTCGCCCATATCAGCGATCGCCGGTGTAACGTCGGTCGAGGCACGGGTTTGATTTCAGAATCTAAATTAAAGATGGACCCACCTGACCCTAAATATCTGCTTGAGCCACCCTAATCTGAAAAATATACCCTTAGTTCCCCTTTTACCATTTTCCCACAAACCTTTTTGTCTTCCCAATACCCGACCTCTCCACATTCCCACATCTCCCTTTTTCCCACTTCCCATAAATACATTAACTCACCATTACTATACCACATTCTCCTCAATTAACCATACTCTCATCGGATCACCCATAAAACCCCTAATTCTCTTCACAAATTCTCACTACACTCACATTCTCTCTCTCCACTACAAAGTCTCAGAAGTGCAATTGTTAAGCATTATCAAGATACCAGAAGTTAGTCTCTGCAAAACTCTCTCCTAAGTGTGGTAATGTATCTCTGATTCTTTGTATGTCTTCATCAATGGAACCTTGATTGCATATTCATATGGCTTTAATACACATTCTCCTCCTTGCTAATGCCCTTCTTTCCCATTAGCTTCATGATTGATGCTTTGTTTGCTGAAAGTAATGGGAGATAGTAGTTTCTAGATGATAGGGGTATGGGATAGTTATGATATTTGTGTGGGCTTAAATGGGGTGAAGTCTGAGTAATCCAAATGGATTAAAAATTCATGCTTTGCCCTATGATAGATTGGGTGAAGCCATTCTTAAGAGTAAATAGTCATTGGAGTCCTATCTCTATTTTGAATTGATGCTTTAACATAATGTGAGTGGGTTTTTGTAATTTGGTGCCATTGAAATTCTTGGAATTCCTTTGGGAACGACGACATTCGGCTATTCGTTGGTAGGGTCCAGTGAAATGCCATGGAACGACGGTCCAAACTCCAGTTGGCTTTAGGCCACTGATTGGAATCTGCGTTACATCGGTGGTTCGCAAATCAAAAACAATGACCACCACCTTGTTGCTGGTGGAATTGTTGTTTGCCCAGTTTACTTCTTCGCATTGATGAGCCAACGCCGGTCCGCGGATACCATCCGACTGCTCGTCGGTGTTTCCTGTTCTTTAATGATGGTTTTCATCTTTGCTTCTCATCTAAATTTTAGTATAACGTTTAAATATTTTATTCCAATGGATTATGGCTGCCACTAACATCATATTTGCAGAAAATATCTTTATCTAGGAACATAGGCAAAGGAAAAGCACCAGCCTCCTCAACCACCAAAGCCAAAGGAAAAGCACCAGCCTCTTCAACCACCAAATTCAAAGGCAAGGCCAAAGCCTCTGCAACACCCGCGGACTCTAGGGAGGCCATCATCTTCTGCGTGCCCGACATGAAAGGGCACTACACTATATGCAAGGGCCGGTCAATAACAGTGGAGAAAAGGTTTGACTTGGCGGGACTGCACGGGGACTTGCCCAACATTACTGCTTAGTTCACAGATAGGCAATGGCATACTTTCGCCAATCCTCTCTCAGACTATTACCCAAACCTGGTGCTAGAATTCTATGCCTCCTATCAGGATAGATAGGACATCATGAAGCACAAAGGCAAAATCAATGAATTCCCCTACCTCCCATCAGTCATGGTACGCGGGATGGAGGTAGACGTAACTCCAGCTGCAATCAACTATTTGTTCTGGGAAGATGAAATTGATTCGGATGCAAAGTATATGGCCAAGATTGCGAACATGAAAAATTAATTCACCTGATTAGCCCCCATCATCACAGCTGACACCCCACTATGGGCCTCCATGGGTGGCAAAATTTCTCTCCATGATATGAAGTTCGAGGCCAAGTTGGTTGGATTTTATTTGTGGCCGCATCATTCCTTCAAAAAATGAGTAGAGGGTCAGCTTGGAGTCAGCAATTCTCATAGCATGCATCATGTCCGGAGTCCCCATTAACTTTGGGGAGATTGTGGCCTAGCAGATAAAGCGGAAGGCAAGACAGGCCAACACATCCGTGCCTTATGTGTTCCTCATTTCCCAGCTGTGTATACAAGAGGGTGTGCCATTGTTCCCTAATGAGACCCCTGTCCCTACCTCAGGATTGATCGCCTTGGATAGGAAAAGAGATGCCGAGGCACCCGTAGTCAAGAAGAAGAGATTGCAAGCTTTTGGGTTGGCTGAGGATTCGTTATCCCATGGGTCGGAGCAGTCACCGCATGCCCCAATTTTGAATGTGTCCCACCAAGAGGCTACGGGACAAACCTCCAACGACATACCTCTTAGAGGAGCATCTCCTCCTCCTACATCCTCCCAGCTGAGTGGACCCCATAAGCTCGTGAAAATGATCAACTCTCATGAAAGCCAACTCTAAAAGTTGGCTAGAAGTCTCCCTACACATATTGCTCAGACAGTCAAATGGGAGATGAAATCAATGTATGAGATCCTTACAACATTATGCAAATAGGTGGATGCAGTGGAGGGGTCTGTCACTTTTCTCTGAATCAAGGTGCAAGAGTGGAAAAGTCGTAAACCCATGGAACTGCCTGACATGAGTGCTCTCGACGCCGCTATGGCTGCTCCTTCCACTATTCGAGGCCCAATTGATGATTTGTTTGAGGGCTTGGGGGATAACACTGAGGATTTAGGAGAGGCCAGTTTTGTTGGTGCCACAGGAGCGGGGGAAGCTGCAGATGATGAGGATGAGGAGTGACCTGCTCAAGGAGTCTCTTACCCCTTTATTTTTCTTGCATACATTAGGGACAATGTATTCTCTTAGCTGGGGGAGGGGGGATGAGTGTTTGTTGGGGGGGTCACTAATGTTTTATTTTAAGGATGAGTTGAAGTAGCCCTTGTTGAGCTTTTTTGTTTTTTTATTATCTATGATGAATTTTAAGCCATTGTGGAGCTTGGCTTTACTCTTGTTGATGATTGCCCTCACCGGGCCAATTATGTTGAAAAAAAAATTAAATGACTTGGTTGAAATTTTTTTTCTAGATGAATGTTAGTGACTAATGATGAGAATGAGGTCCTTGTATTGAATTGTTTACTCCTTTAGGACTTAAGTCCTTTGTTTATTCGTTGTGTAAATAATAGAATAGTAATCAAACTCTAAGGATTTTCTTCATACCATGATTCTTTCCTGAGGAGAATTTCTTTGTTCTTCCTTTCCTTTTGTTGTTGAACCGGGTGGGCACTTCCCGATGATAGATTGAGTGGCGACTTTCTTAATGAAAAATGTCATGTTGTTTTTAGTATTTTATGGAGTTGTTTTGAGAGGCACCACCGAAAACTTTTGAAATGAAATTTTAAAATGGAGCATGGAAATGAGAAATAATAAGCAGATGTTTGAATCAAGAACGTGGCACTCTTTGTTGTACTTTGTAGATTCCTCGCTTGACTTATGAATTCGCAGGTTCTAATGTATTAAGTCAAGATTTTGTGCGTATAATGACTTTCGTGGACTGTTTAGGTGTGATACCTTGTGTGATAAGGACTTTTGTGAATCTCATGCACAACTTCTTGTCTAGAACTTGCCCCAAGTGTGACTCAAGGCGAAATCCTAGATGTAATTGCACTTAGAACATGATCTTAGGCCTTCTTTTGTTAAGTCACTTCACCAAAAATGACCTCCTTAAACATTAATCTTTGATAGCCAATGTTTGAGCCTTAGACCCTTTCTTTGAAAACACACTACAAGCCTAATGATCATTTTTAATCCTTTTCTTTGGCACCCATCTCTCTAGTTGCTAGCGATGAAAGAATGAATATAATATGGGCTTCAAGATCATGAAATGGGGAGCAATAAGGAAATGAATATGAGATGAGGCAAAATCCTAAGTTTGGGGGTTTGCAAGAGAAGGGGTAAAATGAGAGCTTCAGTGTGAGGTAGCACCAGAATTGTGATGAAATGAATGAATCGATGGGTTGAAAAACCTCAAATCATCAATAGAGGGAGAATAGTAAAAAGGTGCTATCTCTTTCATATATTAGGCCAAATGTGAAATTCATAGGTGTTATAAGGATGGCTTGTGTTACACAAATAATGAAGATAATGAACAAGGAGAAATAAGGTGGAGTAATCGCAATAAGATAATGGCATGTTACAAGTGTTTGTAAAGGCATTAGGAAGGCATTAATCACTAAAGCTAAATATTTATCCTACCCTTATCCCTAGCCTACATTATGACCCACAAGTCCTAAGTGATTTTAAGTGCAGTAGCTCTACATTAGTGGCGAATTACACGAAGGGCAAGCACATGGGTCGAGTTGGGTGCATGTAGATTTCTTTTAGGAGAGTGAGTGCAATATTCTCTTTATGCAATTCCTTGTGTGAATGAATTGATTTCATGATAAAAAATTAAAAAAAATAGGGATTTTCTTTTCGGTGAGTGGCATCATCCATTTTGATGACACAATTGTATTAAAGGTAAATTTGTGCATAGGGGCATGAGAAATGCAAGCTTTAAGGCAAGCTTTGAATGTGTAATGATCATGAATTGAGATGCAATGTGTACTTCATGAATGAGTTATGCCTTCATTTTGCAAAAAGAAAGCTCTTGTGAATCACACTTTTGAATGGTGGTGGCCTCTTGAAATGTTTCCATCTTTCTTATTTTTGGGGAATTTGCTTCTCTTTTCCGGTGAGTCGATGAGCACTTTTTGGGGTTGTCTAAAGTCAAGGGGTCATTAATGCATACACTTGTGTGAAGTGGCATGTTTTTTACCTGATAATAACTGCATTACTTGAGGACAAGCAATGATTCAAGTTTGGGGGTTTGGTGAGTTGGTAATTTACCAACTCATTAGGCTCTTAAGCAAGAGCTTTAGTATAATTTTCGAGTTATTTATATAGATTTTATGCCCTTTTTTACCTTTTTGTGTGCAAATATCTAATTGAAGAAAAGAGCAAGAAAGGGAGCAAAAATAAAGAAATCATATGAAAACTGACGCTTCACTGGAGAAGAACCGACGAAATGTCAGCCAAAAGCTGATGAACACTACCTCTGGGAATTATAGCAACAGGCGAACACTAACTTCAACTAGTGGTTCGTTGGTCCATTCGCCAAATGACACTTGAAATTTTTGGATCGAAGAGAAAAGAATTGGCGCACGTGGGTGGAGACCGGCGAAACGCCGAAGGAATCGCCTAAGGCTTTTGAAGCTCACTGAAGGCGAAATGAGTCGGCGGTTTGCAGAATGTAACCGGTGAACCGTCGGTACTCCCACAAGTGCTAGAATGCTGATCAGGGGTAAAAATGTCCATCATGGAAAAAGAGAGAGGTAGATACCCTACTTTTGAATATATTCTAGAGAAAAGTATTTTATAATCATGAGATCTTAACTTTTAGCTTTTAGAACATTCTCTTGGTAGAAGAAGAAAGTAAGAATTTTATTGGTAGAAATTAAAAAGAATTGTTTTCTTTTTCTTCTTCTTCTTCCTCAACGGCAAGGTACTACCATTGTTGAAGACTTTTTGTTGAATTTGATTCTGCTACTCCTATTATTGAATTCAATGAGTTTATTGATAAATGTGCTTTTAAATTTCTTGGCTATGAGTAGCTAAATCATTCACTAGAGTTGTGTGGTGATGAATGCTTAATTATAGTAGGTATCGCTAGAGTCATCTCAATAATGTTTAATTAGTGTAAATCTGTTAAATTCTCTCCAATCTATAATTGAAGATCCATTGTTGTTGATATGGGTCTAATTGTTCTTACTTGACTTTTTTTTGCAAAAGAAGAATTAAGTATTGGGAGAGAATTTAATAGTGGACATGGATGAGAGATTGTGAAATTGGGCTGGAAATAGCCAAAATTAAATTCTCTCTCTTACTTAATAGCTAATATCTAGAAATTAGTGCAGCTATTAATCCAAATTTGATCGGGTTGATTTAATGGTGTCTAGGGGTTTGAAAGAACTTTACAAGAGGTATTTATGAGGCTGAAAAGCATGAAATGCTCACTTTTCCAAGGTTACTTATACAAATTGAACTTATGAGATGACCTAGAATTACCCTATTTAGTTAGCATTCATCTACACCACACCTGTAGTCTTCCACATTATTTTCAACAACCTTGGTTGTTTTGCTATCTTATTTAGTCAAATTAGAAGTTATATTCTTTTGTAAATCCCGATCTCCATCAAAATGTTTATTTCCATGTTATTTTCAAGTGGTGCGAGCTAAATTCAATTTCTCAACTGAAACTCATGCATATCATTCACTAGTCCTTGTGAGATTCGACCCCGACATCCATCAGAATATTTGTTTTGATATAATGATCGTTTATGCTCTTTGTATGAGGATATATTTTAGACGTTATCAGAGGAACATCAGTTGGAACTAGTCGTGAATAAATTTGAGAGTTCAGGAACAGAAGGATTTCGTGACGATGGACCCTCTGAAGTACCGATCCAAGGAGTCAGCAGAGGCTGGCTCCTCAACAATTGAAGTTTTCAACTGGAAACACACAGGATCCCACCCATCAAAGAATGTCATTTCACCATTGAATACAAGGATTGAGACCCTTTCTAAGGTTCGAAACATTAAGGAAGCATTGAAGGATGTCGACTGGATCACTACCATTCAAGAGAAGTTACATCAGTTTAAAAGACCCAAGTGTGGCACCTGGTCCCTAAACCTACTGACATGAGCATCATAGGGCCCCGGTGGGTGTTCAAAAACAAGCTAGATGAGAAAGGTAACACTACTAGAAACAAGGCAAGGTTAGTGGTTCAAGGGTACAATCAAGAGGAAGGAAAAGACTAAGACGAAACATTTGCTCCAGTTGCTAGAGTAAAAGCAATTAGAATTCTCATTGCCTTTGCATCATACATGGAGTTTAAGCTATTTCAAATGGATGTAAAAAGTACCTTCTTAAATAGATACTTGAAGGAGGAGGTGTATGTCAAGCAGCCACCTAGATTTAAAGATCATGAGCACCCCAGCTATGTCTACAAGTTGGATAAAGACCTGTATGGATGGAAACAGGACCCAAGAGCATAGTATGAGAGGTTTCCAAGATTTCTCCTTAGCAATAGCCTCAAAAGGGGGAAGATTGACAACATATTGTTTTTGAAAGGAAGAGGTAGGAACTTACCGATCGTTAGGTATATGTGGATGATATTATTTTCAGAACTACATTTTTTAAAAATTTTCGAACTCAATGGTCCTTTTATTTATTTAATCAGCAAAATTCCAATACACAAATTGGGATGGCTTGACCGACCAGCCTATTAACTCTGACCCGGACAAAATAAAACCCCATCAAAACTCAGGTGTTCTCTAATAGAACACCAAAAACCTAGGGTTTCTAGTGTCCTTTCCAATCCTGTCCAATGTTTCCTTTTGCTAGAAGTTAATTCTGCTTCTTGATTCTCTAGATTACCAACAAGCTACCCGATCCTCACCATTGATGAGCTCCACATGCAGCTCAAAAGGTACCTTCCATTCTTGATGCTTTTTACTTCTAACTCGCCTTCTCTTCTACAAGTGGAAATTTCGGTAATTCTCTGACTGAGAAGAGTCAGGCTTTTAGATGGGTTGAGTGATGTATCAAGATCGAGGAAAAATAGTTGCCCAAATCCTCTCTCATCACTGGACCTCTGATGGTAGCCATTAATCCGCTTATCTGACTCCCCTGCTCCCTTTTACTGGTATCACTTTTTGAGTGCTGCCTTAGTGTAGTATAGGTAGCTCTTCCCCATGTATGATTAGCTTACTTCGTGTACAGAACCTTGGGGAACAGTGTTTTCCTGACTGTCGTCTGAAATGATCTTTCTTGTTTCGATTCTGATCTGTGGGATTTGCATTTTGTCTGTAACTAACACTCCTTTGCATGTTGTTGGTAAATTGATGAAAGTTGTTGTATATTCTCTTATTTGTAAGATTGAATGCTGAATTAGCTAATGCATCCACTATTGATTAGCGTCTTGATAAATATGCTTTACTAGGACAGTGCAATTCTCAATCATATTCATTATTTCCTCTGTATCCTCTACTATCTCCCATAGAGTCTGCCAAGTCTTTGTTAACATTTTCTTGAGACTTAAAGAGTCTCTCTCTAGAATAATGTTGAATCCTTTATTACAACTACATCTCATTGCTCTCTTCATTGCTCTCTTCACTGCTTTAACCTCAGCCTTCATTTTACTACTAAATCCCATTTCTTGAGCTTCAACATATGTTAGATTACCTCTAGGATCTGTCACACAGAAACCATAAGCATTTATCCCTGGATTTCCTTAACAAGCACCATCTGTATTTATTTTTATCCATGTCTCTATAGGGAATTCCCATTTGATAAACCTTTGAGCAGTTTCTTGGATCGTCATAGTCATCTGAAAATTGCTAATGTCCTTCCCATGTCTTCTAGCATTCCTCCTTTTTCACAAATGCCACATGATGATTATTGGCATTACTTTGAATAAGCATTGTAGTTTTGTAGGAACTGGGGCCTTCTACCATGTATTTATTAGTTGTTGTAGCTACATCCCCTCTGGATTTAAACCTGCACATGTAAAACATTTCCTCCATACCTTAGATGCTATGGGAGCTGTTAGAAATAAATGATTCAAGGTTTTCTGTATGTGATCCTCACAACAGTAGCATCTATACACCAATTGAATCTTCATTCTATTTAAGATATCATGAGTAGGTATTCTCTTCCTCCAAATCCTCCACACGGTAAAACTCATCTTCAAAGGAATTCCTTTTATCCAGATATTTGTTAACCATGGAACCTCCTCCTTTCTTCTTCTCAAAATCTAATAAGCAGAGCTAACTGAGAAATTTCATTTGTGGCTAGCCATCCACCAAGGTATATCTCTCTCCATTTATAACTGGTTTGACATTTCTGATGGCATGCTCTGTCAAATTAGCTGACAGCCTATTACTCAACTTGTCTCTGTCCCATTCATCATTCTAAATAAATTCCTTCACATCCATCTCTTCCTCCTCTGTCCCCCCTTCTTCAATGTAATATAGAACCCCTTGTTGGGTCCAATTATCAAACCAGAAGCTTGTATTACCTGCCTTTATCTGCCACCATATTTCATGTTCCACCTCTTCTCTAATGTGAACCATCATTCTCCAAACCTGTGATGCACCCCTTGCATTTGCAATGACTGGACGTACTTTTTTGCAGTATTTGTTCCACAAAAAAGTATCCCACAAAGAAGCTATAAAGGTTCTAAAATTCTACCAAAGTTTTGCCAACAAGGCTTTAGAAACCTCTCGTATAGACTTGAATCCCAGACCACCCTCCTATCTTAGGAACACATAATTCATCACATGTCACCTAGTGGCCTCCTTTAATTCCCCCTATCTTTCCCTAGGAAAAATTAGCAAAAATCTTGTGGATCTGATTTATTACACCTTTAGGAGGGCTCATTGCTGATAGAAGATAGATTGGCATAGATTGTAGGATTTGGATAATTAATATGTACCTTCCTCCATGAGACAAGAATCTATTCTACCAAGTCATTAGTTTCCTGGATACCTTCCTGATCAACTCTTCAAAATATTCCTTCTTCTTTCTTCCATTAAAAACTGGGCATCCCAGATATGTTAAAGGGAAGAAACCTTTATTAATCCCTGTCGAATTTTTCATCCTCTGAGTGACTATTAAGGGTGTCTTGTCATGAAGATAAAAGAAACTTTTCCTTTTGTTAATAAGTTGTCCTAACACCCTCTCATATCCAGCCAAAACTTTGACCATACTCCTTATAGATCTTTTGTCCCCTGAACAAAATAGAATAGTATCATCTACATATGAAAGGTGGTTGATATTGGGCTCCATTTTGGCATACCAAAACCCTTGAAATCTGCATTATTGTGAAGGTTATTCAAACCCCTAGCCAGAACTTCAATAGCTATGATGAAAAGAGTTGGTGATAAAGGATCCCCTTACTTTAATCGTCTGGATGATCTGAAAAAACCATTAGACTTCCCATTAACTAACACTGAGTGCTAATTATTAGACACTAATATCCAAATCATATTAATCATTCTTTTTGAGAAACCAAATCTTCTTAGCACCTTTGTTAAGTATAACCAAGACACCCCGTCATATGCCTTGACCATATCCAACTTTACTATCACATTATGCCATTTCTTCCTCGGATTAATATCTCTAATGATCTCTTGTGCAATACATTCTCAGTGATACTCCTGCCCTTCACAAAACCAGTTTGATTTCTTGAGATAATATCAAGCAGACAATCCACCATTCTTTCATGCAAAACTCTTGAGATGATCTTATTCACAAAGATGCTCAAACTAGTGGGTCTGAAATCCCCAATAGTCTGAGGTTTCTCCTTTTCGGGGATGATCATAACTAAGTTAGTGTGAGTGATGAATTTGGGGATTTCATGTCCACAAAAGAATGCCTTCACCATATTTGTTATGTTTGTCCCAACAATGTCTCACATTCTTGATAAAACTTACCTGAGAACCCATCAGGGCCACTAGCACTGTCACTATTTAATTCAAACACCACTCTCTTTACTTCTTCTTGATTTGGCATCCTATCCATCTTAGCATTAACTTCATCAGTGATAAGTATAGGAATATTGTTCAGGATTCTAAAATCTGTTACATCCTCCTCCTTCTTAAATTGGTCTTCAAAAAAAGCCACTGCAGCCCCCCTATTATCTCTTGTGGGGCCAGCAGCTGACCCTGATTTTCCTTAATCTCCCCTATGTGCAACCTTCTTCTTCTCCCATTTGTATATGAATGAAAGAAATTTTTATTATTGTCTCCTTCTTTAAACCATCTCATACCAACCTTCTACTTCTAGTATGCATTTTCTATTCCCCTATATCTTTTCAACTCTGCTTCAGCCTTATTCAACTGCATTCTATTTTCTATTGTGGGAGCCAATTCCACCTGAATTTCCTTTACCTTTATTGTGTCCTCCAATGTAGCAATATGTTGGTAAATATTTCATACGTCTGCCTAATCCAGATTATCAAAGCCTTCTTCATCTTCTGAATCTTAGCCTTCTATTCAGAAAAAGGGTTGCCGACAAAGTCTGTACACCAATTCTCTTCCACCCACCCTCCTAAACTTATTATGATTGGTCTAAAAGTTTAGAAACTTAAAAGTCTTATTTATGTTTTGCTGCTCAGAATTACATATGACATGCAAAGGTGCATGATCTGATCCCTGCCTAATCAAATGATGCACCTCAGAAGTGGGAAAAAGATCTAGCAATTCTTGATTCCCCATAACCCTGTCAAGTCTGTTGAAAATAGCATCCCCTTCTATTCTCTCATTCCACCATGTGTACTTGCTTCCTGTAGTCTTTACTTTCATCAAAGAGCAATTACTGATGAATTGAGTAAAATCAGTAGCTTCTCCTTATGTAAATGGAAGCCCTCCTAATTTTTCCTTCTCATTTATTATAACATTGAAATCTCCATCTACCATCCATGGTAAATGGATACTCCCAGCCAGCTCTTCCAAGTATTCCCATAGCTCCATCCTTTCTATAGGAAAACATCTAGCATATATAGCAGTTAAATAGATTCTTATGTTTCCAATCTTGAAAAGCATTGTAACCTACTAAATTGTGTCTGAAACAATCTGGCCCTCTAGTTCCTCTCTCCACATAATCTAGATTTTTGATGAGCAGTTGGCCACCGCACCTTGTAAACCCAATTTTCTTTTATAGTGATCTAACTCTTCAAGGCCTTGAAAAGGTTCCGTCAGAGCTATAACTGACTGTTGATTTCTCCTATTAAGATCCACTAATCTCTCAAAAGAATTTTGAGTATTAACGGACCTAATACTCTAAAATAAAATCTTACCAATCATTGATCAATGTTGGAGGTCTTATCCTTGCTACTCCTTATTTGAACCTAAAGGGGAATTGCATTTTACCCCTTTTTCTTCTTTCCTCCCCCTTTTAATAATGCCCCTTGTCTAGGAGATAAATCCCCTGTTTTAATGGTATTATTAATGTTTGGTTCCAAGTCTTCAGCCTCTTCTTTGTCCTGGCAGACTTGTTGTTGTCTTTCTGTCATCTCCATCATCTCTAGTGTATCACTACTTCCTCCCTCATGTACTACAATGCTTAGAAGGTTACTAGAACCCTCCATAAATTCAGCATTTCCCTTCTCATTTGCAGTCCATATAACAACTTCTTTAGATCCTTCTCCTCTTACTTCCCTTTGATTATCTTCAAATTTCTCCCCTATATTTTGACTATTTATCCCATTACTTTCCTCATCATTATCCTCATTGTCTGGCCCATTCTTCTCATTGTTGTCACTTTCCCCTAGACCAATAGGTATAGTTTTTGTTGGTCTATCGTGTATCGCCTCCTAATCCTTCAATGTCGCAAACATATTCTTTGTATCTATTCGATCACCCTATTGAACTTGTTTCTGGCTCCAAAACTTTCTCCTTTTGTTTTATCACTTTCTTCTGTATTCTCCCATTGCCAACTATAACACAATCATTTGGTTTCTGAGCTTCTCCATTTTGTTTTGGATTATTGTCATTTGACCCATTTTCATATGTAGATGCCTTTCCATCCTTCCTTCCTTCCCCTTCCCAATTCTTTCCTCTCTCTTCCTTCTTTGGATGTAACTCTGGATGTATGATGAAGCATTCCTGCTCACTATCTCCCTAGATTCTACAACTCTTACAATACTTTAGGACGTAATCGTATTTACTACGCACCCATTTTTCCACAACTTCCCCATTTCGCTTTCGAACTCCTAAATTGATCCTCTTGTAAATCCCCCAGCAGATCCACTTCAACTTTTACTCTCGCACAAATGGGTCTTGTCTGATTCTTTTTTGCCATGTCAACTTGTAATGGCTTACCCACAATAAGATGCAAGGTAAAAAACCGACTCCTTCATGAAAAAATCGGTGGTAATGATGGAAAAGATATCCAAGCAATAGAAACTGATGTTTCCTCCTCCGAATCGAACATAGGATCCCACTTCAGAGTTCTCATTGGATATGTCCAGTTTTGTTGAGTCAAGTAAAAGGTAGGTTTAGATAATAATTTCACATAATCCTCCATGTTTGAAGCCCTAATAAGAACATGTCTATTGCTTAACAGCCCAATATTGCACTCCCCCTTCAATTCACATTGTTTTGGAATTATTTTCCGTAGTTCTTGGATTTTCGACCACCCATAAGAAAATTTTTCAATCACTGCATATTGTAAATTCTCCCTATAGATCATATGATTGACTTCTTCCTCCTCCCAGATTACCCTAGGTTCTCCATGTAAGTATGTCACTGGTTTGATTGGTAATGTCTTGTGATTTATCGTAGTAGGTTTCAGAGTGGCAGCATAGTTTATTTTACTGACATCCCCACCCCTTGGTGGAGGTTGTCCTAGTGATGCGGTGGACATAGCCACCCCAAAACAGTAGGCAAATTTAGGATCGGAGTAGGCAAACTAGGTTTTATGCCGGCAGTGAATTTTTTATTTTTGCTTCTTCTCCTAAATTTTTTTCAGAGCTACATCAGACTCACTATGTGAGGAATTTTGGAAACTCATGGGAAGTGAGTTTGAAATGAGCATGATGGGTGAGTTAAACTTCTTTATGAGTTGCAAGTCAAGCAAACCCCTAATGGGATCATGATTATCCAACAGAAATATATCCACGAGCTTCTTAAGAAATTTGAATGGAGAACTTAAAGCCCATTGATACCCCCATTGCAACAGTTACATGTCTGGACACAGATGAACCGGTCCCTCTATCAATGAAATAATGTATAGAGGCATCACTGGATCTCTACTTTACTTTATAGCTAACAGAACTGATATTGTGTTTAAGGTAGGTATGTGTTCTAGGTTCCAGTCCTGCCCAAAGGAGTCGCACTTAAAGGCTGTCAAAGAATCCTAAGGTATATTAAGGGAACATCTGACTTGGTTCTCCTTTACCCCTTTGGTGACAACTTCAATCTAGTTGGATATTGATGAAGGGTGTATTTAAGCATTTATTTGTCATATTTTGCTCATGCTTAGATATGTTTTGAGAATAAATTATGTGTGTTTTCTTTAGTTTTATGTGATATTTGTGAAAAAGATCTAACACATGTAATTAGATATTTATAGGCATAAAAGTGATGGATTTGGAATTGTTTATAGCTTTTGGAGCAAAGATAGAAAAATCGGATTAAGCAAGGCAAGATTCAAGCAAGTTAGCACCGCATTGATACGCTAGGCAAGGGCTTGCTCATCACACAGGACACATCAGTGCACAGAATGGCACGACATGGCGCCCATGCCTGTGCTATACCAGGCACAACGCGCTACAGTATCTAGATGGCCCAGCAGTCCAATCCTAGTTCAACTAGGAACAGAAGCTGCAAAATCCAGTTCCAATCCAAGCAGGAAAAATAAATGCTTAATCTACTACTATATATACCCTTACTTATTATGACTTAGGCATGTAATTTTCAGGCAAGTTAGTCCAACATAGTCCATTATCGTCTAATTTTGTGTGCACTTTTGAGGATTCAAATATCGTGAAACTTGCTGCACTTTAGTCGAATATTTGTTGGGAGATTCATAAGTTCTTGTGATTCAATTTAGCTTTGGAGATTTTGTTAAACAATTTCATATTATGGTAAATATTTCATTATGATTTCTTGTACATCTTACGTTATTATTTTCATAAATATGAGCGGCTAGATCTCTTAAGCTAGAGTTGTGGGAACCATGATGGATTAATGGATGTAGGTAAAATAAAATAGTGATTCTTGAATGATAAATTCAATGGATTATTATTCTAATTGTTTTTATATTTAATTGCATGTATCTTCAACTTGCTCGACCAAAGAGGTTGAAGTTAGAAAAAGAGAATAATAGTGGTAATTTGAGGCTACCAACCTTCATTTAATTAATTTGAGCTCTAACCGAGGATAGTTAATTCAAGACTTATGGCGAGGGAAAAATATACACACCTAAAGTCCAAGAGGATTTAGGTGAAATTCATTCGGGTAGGTCAAGAGTCATTAGATGAACTAAATCATCATTCTTACAAAAAATTCACCAGGGTAGATCATTAACAAAATAAGCCTACTACATTATGAACTCATGGGGAACATAATCCTAGTTTTGTCTCATTAATTTGATGAACAACTCAATCATAGTTTAAAATAACTTTTTCTTTTAATTTGCAACCCCCTTTACGAAATATTGACTACAGGCTAACTTAATCATTATTAACATATTATTTCTTTTCTATTCCCTGTGGGATCGACTACAACCTAAGTTGGGTTAATGTATTTGACAGTGACTAGTTTATACTTCATTGCGAGGTGTAATTTGGGCATGATCAGATATGCTTATGTCAACTATGTTGGGTACCTAGTTAATCGGAAGAGAACCTCTAGGATGAACCACTTTCTTGGGTCCTCCTTGATCTCGTAGGAACCTAGGGAGCAGAACATTGTTGCCTTTTCTACATGGAAACTGAGTATGTTCTTGTTGCCTCATGTTGTGTATGGTTGCTATAGATCAAATAGCAACTTGAAGACTTTGGGATCTTTAAACATAATGTACCATTGAGTGTGGCAACATCGATGCACTCAATATGGAAAAAAAACCAGTGTAGCACAAGAGAACCAAACACATTGATGTTAGGCACCACTTCCATAGAGACAATGTTAAGAAAGGGCTCATAAGCATGAAATTCTGTAGATGTGAGGACCAGATAATGGACATTTTCATGAAAGCTCTAAGCAAGGAGCACCTCGAGAGGAATCAATTGAAGCTGAGACTAATGAAGACGGAACACTAGTCTCTTATTGAGACTTCCCCTCATGTTGGCTAGAACTGGATGGCAGGTATATGTTGAAAGAGGCTAGTTGATATTGTCTAACCCAGTCTTATACTGTCATAGGTATCGCATAGTGATTAGATCAAGGAATAATGCTACAAACAAGTATGACATTCTTAAAGGACAACGCTTAGAGGAATCCTCTAAGGGACCACGTCCCTCGAACAGGTTGGTATTCTCAATCTAACGTTTAAGTTCGAAATTAGTAGACTATGCCATGTCATCCCTGTCTTCCCACATATTGAAACATTACATCTCCCAAAACGTCACATCTCTCTGATTCGACGCACCTGTTCCCCCTCTTTAATACCCTTATCAACTTTCTCTTGACTCATTTCTTTCTACGTACTCATTCACTCTTTCTGATCTCCTAAGATCTTGTCCTTCTCTCTCTCCACCTAGTTCTCCAATATCCTTCTTCTCTTAAATCCTCTATATCTCAAACTCAAAATTCTCTCAACATTTCAAGAAATGGCTCAAGAACCTTATTATGTCTCCCCTCCTTGACCCTCATCACCTTCTCTTGATCATCGATCTTCTTATGAAGGGAACCAAGACCCTTTGTTGTGCCCAAAAGACCCCCTATTTCATCAAATCCTCCTCCCTCTCCTACTCCTACTAAATTAAGAAAAAGTCCTAATCCTATGAAACTAGTGCTTGTTACTGATGCCAAGGATGCCCATGATCCCCATGCTGAGGGAGATGACCTTGTGCAAACTATGAACCTAAAAGAACCCGTCGTCTCTAGAAATAAAGATGATGTTGCTATAAAGAGGCCAAAGGAGGTTGAAAGTGTAATTGGGAATACTGAAGTAGTACCTAATATTGAACCTGCTACATCACCTATGGTTACTGGGGTGGCTGAGAAAGCAGGGTCCGATTTGTCCAGGTTGAGGGAAATTTATCAGAAGTCAAGAAGGGAAAGTCCAACATCTTGGAGAATGAGGAAGAAACTATCGAAGGGTTTATGACTACCATGGCCACTAGGGCCAGTGGGGGTGGGGAGTAGACCCCTATGTCCATTTAAGAAAAGGAATCTACTGATAAACTATCTTTAACTAAGTAGGATGGGACTCCTAGGCCATTAGTGTTGGCAGTTGTTGTGTCTCCGATTCTCAAGGATGATGAGGTCCCTCTCAACTTGGTGTTTAACACAAAACCCCGGACCTTATCAAAGTCATCCTCCAAGTCTAAAAAGGGAACCAAGAAGGGACCAGTTACTTGTGGTAAAGCTAAGTGGTCGATGGATGAGATCTTATAGGATAGTCATTAGAATACGTTAAAGAGGCACAGACTGTTGAGAATAATTGTAGTTGGGGATAAAGTACCTTCATCTCAACTAGTTGAACTGGATGCTAAAGATACATCACAAACTATGAAGGAGACTCTGGAGGTGGGAAAGGAGTCTCGTAGGAGCAACAAAGCAAATTCCAAAGGTAAGAAGGTGGCTATGATGAAAGAACCATTACAGGGACTCGGTGCAACTAATATAGGGTCGAAAGAAAAGTTTGTTATGAGATCAATCCTTAAAGGACAAGAGGACCATCATTAAGGGACCTGGTGTGCTAGTGAGTCATCCTTCTTCGGATCCTCTCTTGGAAGATAGGCTGGTGAACATCAGGAAACAAAAAGTGTTGGGAGGTCGTGTCTTTGAACCAGAGATTGCTGGCCTACACGGAATGCAGGAGTTGTTGGAGATAGTTCGATATCAAGGATGGGAGCATTTGTTTGAGCTTCCCATGTATGTTACGTATGAAAGTGAGGTGTCAGAATTCTATTCCAACTTGTTTTACTCTGATGATAAGGAAATGAGCTTTGCTAATGTCAGAGGTGGTCGAGATTTCATTTGACTCAATCTCTCTTGGAAAAATTCTTAATTCCTACTGAGGAGGTGTTTACTGTGAAGGACAAGCAGGCCTCTCAGGACATCCTAAAGCTGATAAGGAAACTTGAGGGGAACCTAAAAAGCAATTGAATGTTTAAGAAGTAATTGAAGCTCGTCACCTATTATTATTCGAGCTAGTGAACAAAATGTTTCTTCATCGTGCGGAGCGCTATTCTATTGCTGGGATAGCTTATATGTTCATCATGGAAGCATTATCCACCTTTCAATTGTCAAATCTTTTGTCTCTCATGATCGAACACATGCTGAAAATTATGGGGACAAATGATGGTAGACACATACTAGTATATGGATATCTTCTAATAAAGATCTTTCAGCATTTTGGGGTATTTGTGGGGAAGGGTACTCTGGCTATGCAAAAACAAACGTTCATGCTAAGCACACTGGAGGAGTGTAAGTGTGTATCCAAGAGAGGCGGCATTGGCGTATAGTCCACAATTTCTGGTTAGATTAAGGCATGATGGTGTGGCACTGAGGAATTTAATAGGTTGACTCTGCTTCTTGCTCAAAAGGAGGATCACCTGGCCTTGCTGAAGCCAGAACAGGCCACTCAAGGACCAAGTGGGGAACCCGATACAGTTTTAGAGCTTCAAAATTAGAATGCTCAGTTGAAAGATGAGAACATTGCCTCAAAGAAACAGTTGGAGGACCAGACTTAGTACGTGTTGCGTGATTAACGTGTTGTAAATGAGAGGATCGACAAACTTCTCTCCAAGAATTGATACCTCCTACTCTGTTTAGTTCTCCTATCCCTATCTTGTTCCCTTTCTTTCCCCTACTCAATTGTTTTTCCCTGCTCCCTTCCCGACATAGTTTATGTGGTTTTTAAACTTATTTGTATGGTTGTGAATGCTCCATTCCTTTTTTACTCTGGGCACTGTTAATGAATGAATGAAAACTTTTTTCTTCTCATAACTTGTTGCATATGCTCATTCATGTTAGTGTTTCCCTAGTGACCATGAGCTAACATTATCTAATGTCTTACTTTAATATTATACTGCCTTTTCTTTTTAATGATGCCAAAAGCGGGAATTAATATGAGAGATTAGGGAGGTGATCCTCCTTCTTAATGAACCTCCTATAGAATCCTGCATGCTCTAAAAAGCTTCTGACCCTTTTAACAGAAATAGGTGGTGGCAATCCTGCTATAACTTCAATTTTCTCCTTCTCTACCTCAATCTCTTTTTCAGAGATTTTGTGACCCAACACTATTCCTTCCTTGACCATAAAATGACATTTTTCCCAATTTAGGACCAGATTAGTTTCTTCACATATGTTCAACACTTTGCCCAAGTGTTTGGGGTTAGATTTGAATGAGTCACCCACAACTGAGAAGACGTCCATGAATACCTCAATGGTGTCCTCCACCATATATGGGAATATCGACATCATGTAGCGGTGGAATGTGGCTGGTGCATTGCACAATCCAAAAGGCATTCTCCTGAAAGAAAATGTTTCATACGAGCAGGTGAAGGTAGTCTTTTCTTGATCTTCGGCTATAGCGATCTGATAGTAAATCGAGTATCCATCAAGAAATAGTACCATCCTATACCTACCAATCTGTCAAGCATCTGATCCATGAATGGCATTGAAAAGTGGTCCTTCTGGGTCCAGTGGTTGAGCTTCCTGTAATCCATGCATACGCGCCATCCTGTGACTAGTCTTGTCAGTATCAGCTCATTCTTCTCATTGGGTACCACTATGATCCCACCTTTCTTTGGCATACACTGTATCGGACTTACCCACTTGCTATCTGTAATGGGGTAAACTACACCAGTGTCTAGCCACTTGATAATCTCCTTTTTCACTATTTCTTGCATTGGTAGGTCAGGCATCGCTGATGCTCTATACTTGGTGTGCAGTTTGGCTCGTGCTGTATTTTATGAGAATAGATGCCTAGAGGAATCCCACTAATATCATCTATGGTCTAGCCAATTGCCTTTTTATGTTTTTTTTAATGCTGTGACCAAAGCTTCTACTTTCCAGTCTGTCAAATCTATTGTAATAATCACTGGCAATGTGTTTTCTTCACCCAAGAATGCGTATTTGAGGTGGGGAGGTAATGCCTTTAGTTTAAGGACTGGTGGTTCCTCTACTTATGGCTTTGCTGGCGGAGTCAAACGGTTCTTCAAATCAAGGTCTAACTTCTTTGGTTTGAATTTGTATAACCCCATTCTGTCTAGGGAATTTACCAGCTCTATGTACCCCGATATCCCATCTCCTTCATATTTCATCGAGATAGCTGCTAGTGTGTCAATATTCATCATCTCTCCCATAGGCGCTACAGCCTGTTGTCTTCCATTTGGATGTTTGCAAAGGTATCTCCCTTGTTGTTGGCTTGAATGAACCACTAAAGAAAAAAATAAAGAAAACGTAAACGAGGAAATAACAATCAAAAGTTAAATACAAGCAATTAAGCTAATTTTAGCCTTATTTGTAATATCCTGGAGGCCCTAAAATCAGACCCGACAGTTGAAATACAGAAAACTGAATTTTCTGCACCAGGTCACAAGACGAGTCGTCCTATGACCCGTGAGGTAGGCCACGAGTAGTGGAGTGACTCGTGGGGTGAAGATTGGTCGTGGTTTGGAATCTTGACTTTGGGGTGACCATGGACATGACTACGAGTCGTGGTCAGCACCATAACCCGTTAAGTCATTTGTGGACAAGTGAGATTTGGGGATCAAGCATTTTGGGCAGTGAAGGAAATGGAAGGTGACCACGAGTCATGATCACCGGTAACAAATCGTTAAGTCCCTCATAGGGACCCTTTTGAGGAAGATGGGCAGTGTTCATGACGACTGATGACCATGAGTCGTGGCCATTGGTAACGACCAGTACAGTCCCTTGTTGGGACTGGCAGTCTATTTTTACTTGCGAGTTTATTAAGGACTTTTCCGTAATTCATATGTTTCTAAGGCCTAAACTATATCATTTTAAGATTATAATAGAGTGTTTTAAGAAGGATTAAGTCATTATAAGCCCATCCTATTTCATGCATGCAAGTTTAGAAGTTTGAGAGGTGATCAAAGCCTAGTTCTTCTAAGTTCTTCATCAATTCTTTTTGGGAAATTCAGGAAGTAGTAAAATCAGATCCCTTCAGGTATGTAAGACTATGAATGGGTGAAATTGTCCACACCCATGTCTAATTCCCTCTCAATTCATGATGTTCTAATTGATAATTCCATGGGGTTTTTACCCGATGCATGAATTCCTAAGTTTCTATTATGGATATGATCTAAGCATGTTTTAAATGATGAATTAATGATTAATGGGCAGATTTTACAATATTTTAAATTATAAATTATGTTTTCAAATTTTCTAAACTATGATGCCTATCCACGAATGTTTATGAAAGTTGAGATCTATGAGATATATGTTCAAGTATGATGTGATATTTATGAAGAAAGTTTGATTTCAAAATACCCATTTTTATATTCATGTTTCCAAAGTGAATCAAGTTGATTTCAAGTATGTTAAAGTATTGGGCAAACCCATATGATCAAGTATATTTTATGAGTTCATGAATTAGCTTACCACGTGGTTTTGGAGACAAGACTCCCATTATTTTCAGCTTGTGATATGGTTCGAGCCAAGGCTCCTCATGTTATGATTTCAGATTATGCACATATGTTATTATTCAGCTTCGTCATTTGACAATGGTCAGCTTCATTGAAAAACGATGGAGAGCATATGTATGTTTTTGGGAGTAGTGTCTAGCACTAAGTAGGCTAAGGGTCGGTCAACCTTGTGCCTCAGAACTATGCGCCAACGTAGGTTTACTTTTATATTTTGGACCTCTTTTGGAGCTTCCCCTTCCCCCAAGGGGCCTTGAGCTTGATATAAATATCATGGTAGTGTCCTTAGCCCTAGCAAGGCTTTGGATGGCTCTGCCCACTTGAGTGTGATAGTCGGGACCACATAATCTCTATCGTGGTAATGTCGGTTATATGACAAGTCTCCCACTTTTCCTCATGATTTTAGTTATGCATGTACATCGATCATGATATTATGTTTTCAGCAGGTTTGATCCAATATTTAGTTTTATTTATGATTATCAGCTTTTAGCATAGATTCAGTTATGTTCAGATCACGATTTCAGAAAATAGCATGGAAGCCCTACTCTCAGATTCTTATCTTGATTATGTTTTATATTATGCACGTTCAATGATTTTACTTATTTAGCAGTTTTACTTATCTTGCATACTCGGTACATTCTATGTACTGACTACATACTCTATACTGTATCATTTTATGATCCAGGCTCCAATATCCAGACTCCATCCCGCTGCTAGTCAGACTTCTGCAGTTAGCTATTCTTAGTATCAGTTGGTGAGTCCTTATCTTGTGAGGGACCTTCTTATCAGTTGTATGTCGTATTTTCAGTTTTCAAATTATAGAGAGTTAGTTGGGATCTTGTCCCATCAACTCCTCGGTATTAGAGGCTTTTTCAGACATAATTTGTATTCAGCTTTAGACTCATGTACGTATTAAGATGCTATGTTTTACTTAGACTTCTGCTATGTTATTTGTGATGATCTTCCGCTTAATTATGGTTAAGTTAGATGTATGTTCATTCCATGGTTCGACTTGAGCCTCTCGTGGTTTCTTGTCCTGTGTCTCGATCTGAGCCTATGTTCGGGTCGTGACAATATTCCCTAGCAATGGCACCACTTTTTGATAATGCTCAAACTCACACTTTCTGCCAAAGTATAAAGCAGACGTTGTATACAAAGAACCCAATAAAGAGGTTGGAGTCGAACTCATAGGGAATAAGGTAAGATCTAGACTAATGTTGGTACTTAAACTTTTTGGTAAGTTATCTCCAAATTGAGGGGTTTCAAAGAGAAACAATGTTAAAGCAAGATTACAATTGTGGTTGTTATCAAGATTCATAAATAACTAGGGTAAGTGTTCTCCATAGGTTCATAACTACTTCGGGTATACACACATGATCAATCCCAAGCTTACTTGTAGAACTAATAACTAGGGTTCATCCAAACAGCTAGTTCGTCCCTATTGGATGACTATACTCAATCACCGGGTTAGGTCTCATGAGCGATTTCAAACTAACCATTTGCACTATGTTTCAAATTTAACTATTCTGCGACAAAAGCACAAGTTAATACAATAATCATAAAGACTAAGGCTTTGTTGTTATTCTCTTTTCCTAATCTCTACTTCTCTAGGTTCAAGCGAGTAAGGAATTCGGGCAAGTCCTATGTCACGCCCCGCCTAGGGAGGCATGACTTGCACCTGGTGTCCAACTAGGACCCGAACTGCTAAACTGACTAAGCCTAAGCACCTCTGGTGCCGGGCTGACTCTAACTCTAGAATCAAGAAAACAACAGGCCATATAGCAGCTGTAAATACAACCCCCGACCGACAAGGCCTATAGCCACTTGTGAAAGTAAACAGCTAACCAGAGACAAACAATCATAGGGAGTCCTATGCGGGCCGACAAAGCTACCATGATATCTAGTTATAACTGGAAATTAAAATCAGATGCTAAACTGAACTATAACCGATAAGGCCACCAATCAACAGCTAAACAGGGCCTCGCATGGCCAACACACATAATCTAAAACACATATGGGCCCCACATGACCGATATCATCTAACCGCAGGGAAGTAATACAATCTACAAGCCCCTAGGAGTAATAAGATGGTCGGGACAGGGCCCCGACCTACCCATACTGTACAAACAAAAGGAATAAACCTCTATCATACAAGCTCCAAAAGAAGGGAGCTGACGGTTCTGTACGGCTGAATGGAACTACGAGGGACCTGCTCCTCGTCTATCTATACCTGCAGGAAAGTAATGCAGCGCCCCAGAAGAGGGCGTCAGTACCACAGGTACTGAATATGTAAGGAAGTGACTTTAAATAACTGAAAGTAAGGAAATAGAACTGACAATGACTGAAGTAAAGGAGCCGAACTGAAGATGGCTGAAGTAGTGAAATCAGGGATAAACATAACTGTAATAAGAAGGGTAGGGGTGATACTTGACAAATGAGGCGTCTTACTATCTAACTATCAGTAACTAAAGTAAACATAAACCTTACCTGGCCCCCATAAGTCGGATCCGCACATAATAACCCACCTGGGCCCCCATCAGCCCTAATGAGTATACCTCAATCTATATACCCATATCCAGGTCATACTGAGTCAACTACCATTTATAAGCATCTTGTCGATCCCCTAGGTCTGCAACTGGGCCCGTTTGGCCCCTGACTGTAGCTGTGTCTGAGTCCGGAGGACTCCTGATATCTACACCCTAGGCGTATAAGGCCAACCACGGCATATGAGGATCTAGATCCCCATCTTCTTCCCTTGCAGATAGTATGTTGCTCCTTAGAGAGACGTAATCTCGCCCCTTGCAGGCGGCGACACAGCTATTAACCCTATGGTGGTCACGGAAGCTATACATGTATAATCCAGCCCAAAATAATACAATTTACGAGTCTCGACTAACAACAACGACTAGACATGATAACATACTCCTGACATGATTTACTGGGATTCATACTAGACTACTATGCTGAAGAAACTAACTTGCCAAAAGAAAATGCCTTAACATACCTCATTCGCTGTTTACCGATTAACTGGCGGGTTTCGGCTTGTGTTCACTTCCCTTCTCAACTGTAATCATATTAATATAAGAATAGGTCTACTTTATTACTATATTCAAAGAAAACGATAACTTATATACATATATACTGACTATACTTCAACTTATCAAAAGACAATCAAAAACTCATAATTTCTTGGGAATCTAGAAGGGAGAAATAATTACTTTAGGCATGTGATCGTATTGACACTAGTCTGAAATAATTCCACCAACTTAGGCTCGGTGGGATGATGATTCGCCGGGCGTATTTTATGAAAATAACTCCGCAGCGATGCTCTCTGCAGCCTGGTACTTCACTACCCGGAGTTAATTTATATTTGGACAGTGTTTAGTGGAGTAATCGGATGATTTCCAAAAGTTTTCCTCGGCTTCCCTCTGTTCTGGCCATGAATATGTGAATAATGAAATTACATCTAAGTGTGAGGCCTTTATATACTTGAGGCAGCAGACAAGGCAATGTGGCACTCTGTCGGTCGTGCTAATTCTTCTCTATGCCACTTTGGGTAACGCAGAGGGGGCTGCTCTATGCCACTTTGCCCCTCTGGGAAACGTGGTTCAGCCTCCTACCATGAAATCCCGACTTTGCACTCATTTAGCCTTTTCCCAGGCCCTTTCCTCGTACGTATGGAACTCTAAAACTCTCAACCAATATAAGAATAGGCCAACTAAACATTAGAATCTTACGAGGTGTAATATCCTAACTTTGTACACCATTAAGAAATGTTTAAAAATGAAGAGACTACAATACAAGCATTTAGCATCGGTTTTGAATCACTTTTGCATACCCTATTTCGTTAATTCACCATGGTTCCCACAATCCCTAGTTGTGGAGGTTTTAGCCTCTCATGATTGTAAGATTTTAATTAGCATTCATAGACAAATACATAATTAAATACTCAAAACAATAATTGGAAGAACACCTGCTTTGAATATCAATGAACAATCTCAAGAACAATTGATGGAATCAAGTATTTGATCCTAGGAATTGCTCTTCTAAACTTGATAAAAAATTCACAAATATTACTCTTCATACGTCTCTATTACTTCCTTTCTGGCTTTTCCTACTAAAATAAAACATAAAAGGTATTTATGTAGACATTATATACCTTTTCCTAAGGTAACAGGGAGTTTTTCATATCTTGCGTCGGCTATATCATGTCTGATCCTACGACCCGTAACAGGATTTTTCGGGTCGTACCTAGTTGTCATACATCCTTGGTTGCTGCAGATTTGTCTAAGTGTTTGTAGGTTGGTACGACTCGTACCACAATTCTACGAGTCATACAATGCATCTATGGTTTGGCCCTGAGAACTCTAACATCTTTTGAAGTTTTCCATGAGTGTTGTGGTATGACTTATACCTTCCTCCTATGACTCGTACTTCTTGTTATATCTGGAGTTCTTCCAAGTCTTGAATAATTACTTGAAGCTCACCGCGGCTCATGGTACGAGTCGTATGTGGTTGCTACGATTCGTGGGTTCCACCTATACCAAGAGACTTCCTTGTGCAAATTTTTCTAAAGAGTTCCACGACTCCAGTTACGGTTCATACTAAGAGTTGTACGTTGCCTTCCTTGTAATCCATCCTTCTAATTTTCACCACAATTCTTAGTACAGCTCGTACAATCAATTTACGACTCGTACTAAGACTTGTACTTGGCTGATTTTCTTCACTTTTATGCCTCTTTTGCACATCTTTGCTCCAATACCTATTTTCCCTTAAATCAAAGTAAAAGTACCTCATATCCATATAAACATACTTAAGTTCATGCTATTTTCTCATATTTAAGCGTCGAAAGTGTTGTAAACTCACAGCGCATTAGTAATCAACCAAGTTTTAGCATCTCCTGACTTGAGATTTGTAATGCCCTGGAAGTGCTTAAGACTAGACTCAGGATTTGAAATGAAAAGTAGCAGGAAATATGAGATTCCTTCTTAGAACAACTCATTGTACTGGTCGTTGGTGGGTCAACGACTCGTTGGAGGGCTAGTGGTGAGAATTTGCAGAAATGGACTTGAGAGTAACGGGTCTTAGAATGAATCATTTTTCGATGTAACGAGTCATGTAAGGGGGTCGTTGGGAGGATGATCCTTGTGAAAAATGGTTGGCACAAGTCATGGAATGACTCATTAGTTGGAGCCATGAGTCGTGGTATGCTCCCGTTGGAAGGAATTATGGAAAATGGGTAGTGGTGACGACGGATGGTAGAGATGAGTCATTGGGACTGATAACAACTTGTCATGTCCGGTTGTGGTAGAAGCCCTGTGATTGCAAAAGTTGGGTGAAGCAACGTAGGGAGCAACAAATTCTCTTCAATTTCCACTCCATGCATGCAACTTAGAGTTTTCCTTAGAGATCAAGTTTGAAGAATCTCTCCAAATTCTCTTCAATTTCCTTTGGGCTTTCAAGGGGAGTGTTGATTAGATTTACCCAGGTATGTGAGGTCATGAATGAGAGTTCCTTTCACTCTCATGCCCTAAATTCTTCTCAATTTCATGAATTTCAATTCTAGAATTCAAGTTTCATGATCTATGTGGTTTATTCCAATTCTTGTGAAATTCTCAATGATCTATCTATGGGTCAATTTCTTTCATATATTAAATCATGTTTTATGATCTATAAGTAGATTTTATAAGTATTTTGAATATAAATTTATAGATTTGAATTTAAATCCAATTATGCCCATTTATGTATGTTTTATGAAAAGTCAAGTTATGATTTCATTATGATCTTGATCTTAATACGCCCAATTATGATTTATACTTTATGCTATGATTTCTCTCAAGTACTTATCATGGATTTATGAAATGTCAAGTTCTACATGTTTTATAAGAATGCATGAGTTTCATGATTGATGGATTTATGACTCTTGGCCAATTCATGAGCTCTTGTTCAAGGTTAATCATGTATTTTACATGGGGATCAATGATGCTATTATTTATTTGTCCATGAACTTTATGAATGATTTTATGGTTACTATACGAGCCCTAATGTGCATGTATTTTTGGAGCAGTGTCTAGCACCGAATAGCCCGACATTCAAAGGACTACACCGGTGTCTCAGATTACATGACACCGTAGGTTTATATATATATCCAAAGGTTAATGGACCTCCTTTTTGTGATATCACATACTGCATGTTCCTTGCGTGACAAGCCTGGGACAGCTCTGCCCACTTGAGAGAGATAGTTGGGGCATCATGTAAGTGCTATGTCACGCTCCGAGCCTACACCCTAGATGTAACATGGTACTTGAAGCTACAAGTGACCCCAAGTCAACCCTTAGTCTATCAGTTACTAGCATTTTAAGTAAAAAAGCATAGCGGAACTTTGAAATACAATCATAAAGACATTTATGAACGAAAAGTCTGAAAACATAAAGTTCAAACAATTGAATAATACTGATAAATCTGAAATCATGTCATTCTGAAAGCCATCTAATAGAGGAGTTGCTAGGACAAGCCCTCAGCTAACTCCAAGTCTAACTAAACTAATAAATGACTGAAAGGAAGAAATAATGCCCTCGAATGAATGAGGACTCACACTTCACAGCTGAGGCGGAGAATCTGATCTGCAGAAACTAACGGAGTTGAGTCTGAGAACCTGCAGCTTTATGCATCAGTACTTTGAATGTACTGAGTAAGTGGGAGAAACATACTGAATATAAAGTTTGAGCTGAAATGACACGCAATGAACAACAGGTAAGCTGAACTGAACTACTGATATAATCTAAAATGGTCAAGATGAATCTGTCTGCTGGTCAAGGACATGCTCTAAGTTTGAAACACTAAATCTGAGATACTGTACTGCACTGAGCTACATATTCTGACACTGGACTAGACTGACTAGTGGGAGAGTCTATAACCCACATATAACCACGTGAGCTAGATGTGGAGTTTGATGTATACACCCCACCCGTAGGACCCAATATACCTTGACAGGGTATAAAGTCATGAACTGAGTGATCACAAAAGTCTGGGGCCAATCAGGCCAAGTAATAGTGTAACCTAGACCTGGGTGCCCCGGCCTGCTCGGTGCTAAGTTTTACTCCCACTGGAAAACCTAAACTGAACTACTAAGCTGATATCTCGAAACTAGGGTCCAAGACTAGTCAGGGACGAATAACTGCATGTACCCTGAGAGTTTTATCGGACTAGATTCTCAAACTGGATTTTAAGAGTGGTCAGAACAACTAATAACTGAATTGTAACCGTCTAAAGAACAACTAATAACTGAATTGTGGTCCTGGGCTAGTCAGAGCTATAACTGAAATGTCATGACCGCCTAATGGACCAAATAACTGAAATCTGAATTTGAGTCTGGTAATTGGGAGGCACCATTGACACCTCGAAAATAAAACTAGAGTCAAACTGATCAATTGACAATTTTCTGAGAGGACTCTACCATTCTGACTAAGAGTAAATTGATATGATTCTGGAGAGATTCCAAGTTCTAACTGGTCTGGACTACTAACAGCTAATAGAGAAGTCAACTTATCCCACAATATGGGAATTTCATAATATAGAGAAAATTTCAAGAATTCTAGGAATTTTCATTCAATAGGGCTAAAGTCATTCTCATTAATGAAATATTTACTCAACATATATAAATATATAGGAAATTTTAGAAAACTCATCCCATAGCATTCTTCATTCTCTAGAGGAAATTTAATAAGCAAAATTTCATAACTCGAAAGTTAGGGCTTAGATTAACTTATGTATAAACACTGACAATTTGATAGGAATTTGTGGGGATCATGTCAACAATATACATGAACATCGTTTTAAGTGAAATTAACAAAAATAAACATGAAGTCTTTTCATACTCGAAAAACTCAAGGCTTAGAAGTAATACAAGAAATTGAGGAGGATTTTAAGGACACAAGGGAAGAACAATCCCCTTGCTAAAACCCCACATACCTGGTGAATAAACCTAGAGAATTTTCTTGAGAATCGAAGAGAAAAGTTCAGCCCTAGCCCTTGCTCTGAAATACTCAGAGAGAATTCTACGATGTTTCTCTGAGGGTTAATGTGAGAATGAGGGGAGGAATCATCCAAACCCTCTAATAAGTCTGAAATTAGATCCAAAATGTCGTAGTTTAAAGCTTAGGTTAATAGGAATTTACTAAATAGTCCTTAGAGGTTCGCTGGAAAAAACTTCCAGGTGCCCCTAGCAGGTGACCTAACGAGTGCTGGTGATTGACTACGACTCGTGGTCACTCCCATCAGGTCCACTGTTTGGGATCCTTAGTAGGTCACCACGAGGGACCTAATGAGTCGTTATCTATGACGATGACTCGTGGTCACTAGTCGTGGACCACGCTATCTCATTTTGGAGATTTAATGCTAAGTCCCATAACGAGTCACTTAACGAGTCGTTGCCACAAGTGACGACTCGTTTAACCCACTCGTTGAGTACACTGGTCAACTCCAAATATTCCCAACTCAGTCCTGTCCACGAGTGACTTAACGGGTCATGGTTGGTGACCATGACTCGTGACGTCCCTTGTCTGGTACACTGCCTCCCTCCTTTACATTAACCATCCTTCTCCTCACGGCTCACCAAACGAGTCGTGAGGTTACTTGACGACTCGTCAGGTGGGCCGTCCTGCAATATTTCTACAGTTTTCCAAATTTCCTGCTTTATGTTCCGCATTGGATTTTGAGTTTCCGTGGTGTTACAATATCTCTCCCTTGTAAACATTCATCCTCGAATGCTAGAAAACACACAGGAAGCAGAAAATAACAATCAAAATCTTCAAATACTACTCATTTAGCTCCACAACTGCCAGAATGACTATCTTCGTTTCAAAATACATATCTGAACTGAGTTTACTTATCATTTATACATTTAAAAACATAAAAGATACTTGAACATCTGAACTGAGTCATGAAAACTAAACTTAGTTCTAGGGTCATAGCTAATATCTCAAGCTGCGCTGGAGCCGTTAGGGAACAAGTGCAGGTATTTGGCCATCATATCTGCTTCGACCTCCCACGTAGCTCCCTCAACTTGTTGATTTCTCCATAAGACTTTAATTGAAACTATTTCCTTGTTCCTCAGCTTACGCACCTGACGGTCAAGGATCTAGACTGGTAGTTCCTCGTATGAGAGACTAACTTTTATCCCCACGCTGTCCAATGGCACAACTGAGGTTGGATCTCTGATGCACTTCTTCAAAAGTGACACAGGGAAAACTAGATGCATAGCTACTAGTTCTGAAGGTAACTTTAGCTCATAGGCTACCTTGTCGATACGCCTCAAAATTCTATAAGGTCCCACATACCTCGGATTGAGCTTCCCTTTTTATCCAAACCTCATTACCCCTTACATGGGTGAAATTTTCAGGTACACCCAGTCATCAACTGTAAATGCTAACTCTCTTCTCCGCACATCTGCATAAGATTTATTACGGCTTTGAGTTGTTTTCAATCTTTCTCGGATTAGTTGAACTTTCTGCATTTCCTCATGGACTAAGTCTGGCCCTATCAAGGTGGCTTCACCCATTTCAAACCACTCTATAGGAGATCTACACCTTCTACCATACAATGCTTCAAATGGGGCCATCTGGATGCTAAAATGGTAGTTGTTGCTGTACACAAACTCAATAAGAGGAAAATGGTCATCCCAACTGCCCTTAAAATTGATCGCACATGCTCTTAGAATATCTTCTAGGGTTTGAATGGTCCTCTTAGCTTTCCCATCTATCTACGGGTGAAAAGTTGTACTGAGCTTGACCTGAGTACCAAGTCCCTTTTGAAAAGACTTCCAGAAATGGGAGGTGAATTGGGTACCCCTGTTTGAAATAATAGCCAATGGCACCCTATGAAGTCTAACCAGCTCCCGAATATAAAGTTTAGCATAATCCTTAGCTGAATCTGTGATTTTGACTGGGACAAAATGTGTTGACTTAGTCATTCGGTCTACTATTACCCAGATTGAGTCATGTTGTCGACGAGTCCGAGGTAGACCTGCAATGAAGTCCATATTTACTTCTTCCTACTTCAAGGTGGGTATGCTGATATCCTGGGTCATACCTCCTGGTCTCTGGTGTTCTACCTTGACCTGTTGGCAGTTCAGGCACTTAGCTACAAATTTAGCAATGTCTCTCTTCATGCCATTCCACCAGTAAATATCTTGCAAATTGCGGTACATTTTGGTAGCACCAGGGTGAATGGTGTATCTCGAGTTGTGTGCCTCAGCCAGTATTTGTTGCCTCAACTCACCCATATTCAGTACACACAACCTGCCCTGGTAACGAAGCACCCCATTTCCTCCTTGGGAGAAAACCTCAACCTCCTTTCTAAGGACTGTTTCTTTAAGTTTAAGTAGAACTAGACCTTCATCTTGTCTGGACTTAACTTCTACTACCAAGAATGAATTCACCCTCTTTGCATTACCACAACACCTTCAGCTAAATCCACCAACTGTACCCCTAACCGGGCTAGCCTATGAACTTCTTTCGCTAGCTCTCTCTTGCTTTCCTCAATGTGAGCTACACTTCCCATAGACCGCCTGCTTAGGGCGTCAGCCACCACATTGGCCTTACCTGGGAGATACAGCACACTCATGTCATAATCCTTTAGCAGTTCCAACCACCATCTTTGACACAGGTTTAAGTCCTTCTGGCTGAACACATACTGAGGGCTCTTGTGATCTGTGAACACATCCACGTGAGCCCCGTACAAATAGTGTCTCCATATTTTTAATGCAAATACCACTGCTGCGAACTCCAAGTCGTGAGTTGGATAATTCTTCTCATGGACTTTGAGCTGCCTGGAGGCATAGGCTATCACTTTGCCCCGCTGCATCAAAACGCAACCAAGTACAACTTTGGAGGCATCACAATACACAACTAACCCATCTGGTCCTTCTGGTAAGGTTAAAATTGAAGCGGTAGTGAGTCGAGTCTTCAACTCCTGGAAACACTTCTCACACTCGTCTGACCACTAGAATTTCACCTTCTTCTGAGTTAACTTGGTCAGAGGATAGGCTATGGAGGAGAAACCTTCCACAAACCGTCGATAATAACTCGCTAAGCCTAGAAAACTCCTGAATTCTATAGGAGAGGTAGGTCTGGGCCAATCCTTCACTGCTGCTATCTTATGAGGATCTACTTATATTCCTTCATCTGAGACCATATGACCCAAGAACGTCACAGTATTCAACTAGAATTCACACTTGCTGAACATGGCAAACAACTGGCAGTCCTTGAGTATTTGTAGCACTATCCTCAGGTGATCTGCATGCTCTTCCTCATTTCTGGAGTATACCAGAATTTCATTGATAAATATGATGACGAACATATCTAGGTACTGCTTAAAGACCCTATTCATCAAATCCATGAAGGCTGCAAGGGCGTTTGTGAGTCTAAAGGACATCACCACAAACTTGTAGTGACCATACTGAGTTCTGAATATTGTTTTGAGTATGTCACACTCTCTGACCCTTAACTGATGGTATCCTGACCTGAGATCGATCTTGGAGAAACAGCTGGCTCCGTGAAGCTGGTTGAATAGGTCATCAATTCTAGGTAGGGGATATCTGTTCTTGACTGTGACTTTGTTCAGCTGACGGTAATCTATGCACATTCTGAGGGTACCGTCTTTCTTATGCATGACTAGCACTGGAGCACCCCATGGAAAGATGTTGGGTTTGATAAAACCCTTGTTAAGAAGATCTTTTACCTGCTCCTTCAACTCCTTAAGCTCAACTAGAGCCATTCTGTAAGGAGGGATGGAGATGGGCTGAGTATCTGGGAGGAGATCTATTCCAAAGTCTATTTCCCGTTTAGGGGAAATTTCGGGAAGATCCTTAGGAAATACATCTGGGAACTCACTGACAACTGGAACTGACTGAATGGTTGGGGTCTCTGAGTTGGAATCCTTGACCTGGACCAGATGATATAGACATCCTTTAGAAATGAGTTTCTAGGCCTTAAGGTAGGAAATAAACCTACCTTTAGGCACTGAACTGCTGCCTGACCATGCTAAAACTGGCTTATTAAGAAACTGGAATTTGACAACTCTAGTTCTGCAATCAACTGAGGCATAGCAGGAGTGTAACCTATCCATGCCGAGAATAAGGTCAAAGTCGACCATGTCTAGCTCTACGAGAACAGCTGGAATTACTTTGTTTAGGATGGAAACTGGGCAATTTCTATACACCCGGCTGGCTCTAACTGACTCGCCAACTGGGGTAGAGACTGAGAATGGTTCTGAGAGAACCTCTGGACTTATACTGAGCTGAACTGCTATATACAGAGTTACGAACGAAAGAGTAGCTCCTAGATCTAAGAGGGCATATACGTCTAGATGGAAGAGACCTAACATACCAGTAACTACGTCAAGTGAGCTTTCCTGATCCTGACGAGAAGATAGAGCATAAAAATGATTTTTTGCGTTGACCGCCATATGTACTAGTTGCATTAGCCTGCTAGGCTGGTCGACCTGCTGGAGCTGATGACGTGTTAGATTGTGATATCCCTTGCCATGCTGACGGGCACTCCTAAGCTTGTGTCCAAGATGTCCACACCCAAAGCAGCCCTCTTGCCCTTGAAGGCATTCTCCTGGGTGATTCCTACACTTGGGACAAGTTGGATACTTGTTGCTGGCACTTAGACTCTGTGACTGAGAGCTAGAAGCTCCACCCCTCCAGTCCTGGTGGGACTGAAAGGTTGGGGCGCTAGCTGAGCTATGTGTTGGGGCTCTCTATTGTTGTTGCTGCTGCTGTTGCTGTTTTAGGCGGCTACTACTACCAGATTTCGGATGGCCATAGTCTGAATGACCAGTTCTTTCCTGCTTGTTCTTACACTCCATATCTTTCAGCTTCTCTGCCTCAATCTGCTGGGCATAAACAATTAGGCTAGAGAGGTCCATGTCCTTGATCAGCATCGCAGTCCTGCACTCTTGAGGACCAGATTAGATACTCCATTAACGAATTTCAACATATGGAGCCCTTTGCTTGGCCACCATCTCTGGAGCATACTTCGATAGTCTAGTAAACTCCAGAGCATACTCCTCCACTGTCCGGTTGCCCTACCGTAGGTTCTAAAACTCTGCCATCTTAGCCTCCCTTAGCTCCCAGGGAAAAACCTATCCAGGAAAGCTATGTGTAACTCCTCCCACTCCACCGGTTCTGCCCCCGCTTACCGCCCCTCCTTACACTACTCATACCAAACCTGGGCTACCCCTTTAAGCTAATAGGCAGCCAGGTCAGCACTCTCGAAGGAGCTGACACCCATAATACGGGTAATCTTTCTAATCTCATCTATAAACCCTTGTGGGTCCTCTCCCACCTTCGCTCCATGAAAATCTGGAGGGTTCATCCGGGTAAAATCCCGCACCCGAGCAGCAGCTGCAGACCCATTTTTGGCTACTGGAACCACTTGCTGGTTCACCTATTTGGTGACTATTTGAGCTAGCAATTGAATAGCCGCCCTGAATTCGACGGTGGATATGGATTCATACTAAGGTGTTGCCAGAGCTGATGGGGCAGGTTTGTTGTCATTAGCAGCCCTTCTTCCATTACAATATCTGGGAGGCATGGTTCATGTTCGGGATTTTAAATGACTACATGCAAGTGCATGTGGTAGAACAAGTAGTAAAATGGCTAAAGTAAGCCAAGTATCGATCCTACAGGGACTGAACCGAGATAATAATCGAATCAAGCGTTAATGAACTCTAACTCTAAGAATGCAGACAATAGTTTCAAGAAGATTTTGGGAGTTTGTTTTCTAATTTATACTAATCTAAAACAAATGTACAAATTGAGTCTGAACTACAGTAATGAGCATGCTGAGGCTAAAACGAACATGCAGGAAAGCAATTTATTGATACAAGTCGGTTAATCCTTCCTTCGGTTGCTAGTCAAGAATTATTGCCTATGGATTAAAACTCTCGTATTTAACCCAACTTAAGAATCATGAACCTTCCACCTACATTTCTGTGATAAAAAGAAATTCATGTTCTAGCCATACAAAACTGATTCCTTAATTGACTAATACGACTTTCAGATATATTTCTATTCTGAAGGTAAATCAATTCTCAATTTTCCCAAACCAAGAAGAGATCATATCCTACCAATTCACAACTTTCCAATTTCGTTCTCTTTCGAGCGAAAACCAGATTTTTTAGATGTACATTAACATTGGCCAAACATTAATGCAGTAAGAACAAGAATTGATAGAACAACCATGGAAGAAAAGATGAAAAAACAAGATGATCAATAATTACATTCCACTACAAATGTTCTTAACCTCAGCAAGAAGTGAATTTAGCCACTCATTTATGGATTAAACATCATCAAATGAGTATAAATCATACAAACAATTGAAATAAAGGAGAAAGAGATAGAGAAGAACCCTAAGATTTTTGTCCCCTCAACTGCCTGTAACCCACGTCCTTGCTCAACTAAGTCAGAATAATTAAAAATAAACCTAAGTGTGCTACTTATACTAGTGGGAATTTTTTTTGGAATAACAAGAAACGTGTCACGGATTGCATCGCGGAGCACTGCCTCCGTGACACAGTGAAAAGGCGGACCCTTACTGGAATCCGGTCCTCCAGGTAATTATGCCCAACGTGCCATGGCGTGCAACGCGTGGCTTGGCGAACGTGCCACGGCACCAACGCGAACCTTCACTAGAATTCTCTATTCCAGGTAATTATGTCCAACGTTCCACGGAGGCAACGCGGGCCTCCACTAGAACTTGGCCAATTTTAATCATCCGGGGAAGAATGCCTCCGCGATGGCAGCGTGAGACGGCTCCATCGCGGAGCCCCTTAATTTGCTGCATTTCCTTGGCCTTTTCCACTGCTCGCTTCCGAGTCCATTCCCGATTTCTCCCAACATGCATCTTAGCTTCCTAAAATTACATTTTTCCTGCAAAACAACACTAATCATGTTGGTTAGTATAAATTCGCCTTTTAACTACAAATCACATGAGAATGTATAAATATTGATGGATAAACAAGACGAAATGAAGCATTTGAGTATCACTTGGGTATATAATTCTGCCCATGATCACTTACCCCACACTTAAAACCTTGTTCGTCCTCGAACAATAATCTCACATCTCATGCAATTGACACCCAATCATCGATACTTTGGCTCGACAATTCAAGCTACGGTTATACTGATTATTTAACATAGCAAATCATCAAGAGAACATGCATAGTCTCATCAATACAATGACATTCAACACATTAAGACCTCCTAGACTCAAGGATCTACTCTCGATCTCGGCAAACTCATGCAAATCGGCTGATCAAGACATCCGACACGAAATTCAATCTCTCGTCAAGCATGTGCCCTCACAACACAAGAGAATTTCCCCCTTTTCAATCATATGATTTCAAAAACATTACATGCAGGGGCATATGAAACACGATTTCTCTCTCTCTCCCAAAGAATTCACATGCATCATGTCACGACCCATAAGCTTGTCTCTAGTGTATTACTCCACTAATATAAGGACGCGTGATGTAAGATCACGTAGGTCTTAACGTGTTGTAATGTAAGCTAAGGAACTAGTAAATACTGGGCTAACCAATAATAGAAACTAGCATCCTTAAGCACTTTTCAATACATCCCACCAACATTATGGGCATTGTTTCTTCCTTCATCCTCCCATTCTTGAAGTCTTTCTTTATTTTTATTCCCATATCTTTAAGCACACTCGACTTAATAACAAAGATTAGTTATACATCTTCATTTTATTTATATTCGGCAAGTGCACCCTTGACCTTATCTTTACTTTCACCACTTCCGCTTTTCCTTTCTTTTCACAATTACTACTCCTTGACACTGTGGGAAAATTATTTTTCTTGAGCGCTTAAGAGTTTTGGATCAAATTCATGGCTAATGAAAAGAAGGGGTTAGGCTCGGTTTGTACCTTTTTGACGAAAGAAAAAAAATAGGCTAAAGGCTCAATAGGGCTAACTAGGATTACTATCAAGGTAGGCATGATATTGGAAAAACTTTCGGTTAAATCAAAGAAATGCCTACATCCTTTCCTACAATACGCATCCTTCATTTCGTTTCGTACACACACCAGGAAAGTTCTAGACACTTCACAATAGCATGGAAGAATCGAAACCTCACCTCACACTCATTGCACATGCACAACTCAAGACTTATTCACACTCTTCAATCAGCTAATTACAAGAATTCAAACATTAAGCCTCAAACACACCGAATCGAACTCTATGATCTAGGTATCTCAACATGTTTCACATTTGCATGCTTTCATATGACTCATCTTTGCATCTTTAATATCATGTACAACACGCAACAAGAATTTCGAACCATGAAATAGCGACACATTTGGGAAACAACCAAATGAAAGAAAATAAAAGAAAGAAAAAATATCCTCCTATCGACTACATTTCCCTTAAGACGGTCGTCATCCATCCATGATAGGGAACGGTCACTATTTACGACTTCAGTTCAATGGGACTATTCTCGGTAAAAGCACCAAAAACAAAGGCTGAGAAACCCAATCATAAAAAAAAAATTCAACAAAAATTTAAAATATCAATAATTTCAATAGAAAACAAAAATATTTACACAACCAGCTCAACACAGCACACAACAGATTAACATTCATTACACACTGAATTACAATACACAACATACTCACAAAATCACAAGGTCACAATTTTTTCACAGGCACAACAATAGAACATGAACATAAACAACAACAAAACAACCGACACCTAACTACTCCCACCCCACACTTAAACGGAACACTGTCCCCAGTGTTCATCAAATTCAACATAGCATAGAAGTAGGTGGTGAAACTCCCTAATCAGTCGAAGTATTCAACTTCTTCGTCAGGTGTTGTTGCCTCGTCCCCTATATCTGAATTGCCCCCGCTATCCTCATCTGACTCAACATCTGAGTCATCGTGGCGTGTCTCCTCATCTGTGGGGACATCATCATCAATGGGCTCCACAAAAGCTGGCCCCACTCGGCATAGAGCCCTGGCATTTTTGCCAAAGGGGTAATCTAGCTCGAGCTACCATAGCTCATCTTCTGTTGCTGGCCTCCCGTTTATTCTCAACTGCAGCATCTGCATCCCGAACATGTGGGCCATATATTGATCATCCCGAGCATGTCGCTCGGCTAGTGTGAGAACTGGCCCGTGAGTGGTGTCGGGTGCCTTAGTTTTGGTGACGTCCAAGGCACGCCTATCCATCTGCGGGATGTAGTCTAGGGCCTCCTCCTCGATGTCAAGGCCCCTCAGAAATGTGGTCAGCAAGCCACAAAACCCGTACCTGTGCCCTTGATGCAAACGGGCTCTCTTTATGGCTGACATAATCACCGCCCCAACATTAATCTCCAGCCCTTTCATCAGGGCATAGACCAAGCACACACGATCCAGAGTGATATCTGTCATGTGTACCCCCAGGATCAGGAAGGAACATATGATCTTAAGCCAAATCCTGGCTTCCCTGTTCATTTGAGAGTAGGGTAGTGTCTGATGGTAGCCCCTCTCCTTATGCCTGCTCCACCGCGCTATCGAACGGGCTCCACACAATGTGCGTCTGATATCCGCATATGGTGGAGTTATGTTCAGCTGCCGGAGTACATGGGCGTCTGTGTCTCGTGCCCCCAAGATTGCATTTAGGTGATGGGGCTCAAAGGTGACAACTTGCCCCCTTATCTTGACGGTGTGACTGCGGAATGTCTTGTTCCAGTTTATGTAGAACTCCCGAATCAAGTGGAGATTTCACTTCTTGGGCTCTTCGAAGATGAAGTTCAGCCCGGCAGCGTCAATCTTGTGTACCTGGGGAATTCCTGTGCAAGTGGCTCCCTTGCAATGTGCTCCTCAGGGAATTATTTGGTCTCCTTGTGCTTTGTGTACCATTTCTTCCCTTCTTCCGTCACCCATCGGGTTCCGTTTGACGGCATTGGCCGCGTGGAACCGCTGGTGCTGCTGGGACTGCGGTTCCTAGTCTAATTCTTTTTCTCCCGGTGCCTGATGTAGATGCGCCCTTTCCTTTGTCTTACCTGCTTGCCATCGTTCCTGTCAAAACAAACAAACAGTCCCAATGTTATTCAAGTCAAAAATTTGCTTCGATTAAGGTTGGGTTGAGTTAGGCCACCCCACACTTAATCTTTAGCCACAATGAAAACAATTCGGCAAGACTATCATTCTTTTCCAATTTTTATCAATCAACATGCCTTGTGTATTCAGATAAGTCGATGAAATAATGACTAAGTACTACTCAGACTTCGTACAACTAATCACAATTTCACCATCGATTTCATTACATCACATATCACTTAGCCCAAATTTTTTCTCAACAACACACAACCTATGCAATTCATCAATTTCATTCTCCCGAAATCTATTGTTTATTTAGCATATTCACATTAAGCACAACACAATTCACCTCACTCAACATGCACAACCCCAAAAATTTTCACATTTCAACTACATTTAGTTCCTTCATATTCAAATTCTAACCCTAGCTACAAATTTCACAACAATTCGATCAAGCATGTATTTATCGAGTTCATACAATCACAATGATACTACGAACATCAATGAACAATAACTTAAATAAATTCAAGCTCAATTTATACTTAGGGAAAGGTTTACTCACCTCACATGCTCAAAATCAAAAAATTAGTCAAGAATTGAGATGAAGTTAAAGAACATACCTTTAATTTGATGAAATCGAAGAAAAGTTGAAGAAAACTCGTGCCTAGGTCCGTGTCACATTGGGGAAGGGGGGATTTTTGGGTGTTTGTCGCGGAGGGGATGAGAAATGAGGAAAACATTAGGGAAATCAGGGTTAAAAAGGAGGATTTTCACGCGGGTCACCCGGTGACTCGGTGTGACCCAACGCGAATAACATCTCAACGTGTCACGGAGGGTAACGCAGAGCACCTCCTCCGTGACACGAAGCCAACACGGAGGTGTTTTGGAATTTTAAAAATTCCAGAATTACACCTCAACGTGTCACGGTGGGCAACGCGGAGGCCCTCCTTCGTGACACGAAGCCATCGCGCAGGCTCACTGTTTTGCCACTTTTTATTATTTGTCGCACCTCGATTTTTCCTTTGCGATCCTTTGCATTTTTACCCTCCGTTCAACCTGAAATTCATCTCACAACAAGAAATTGGTTAGAATTCATAGGTTTCAACATAAAACACAATTTTTGTTTTTATTTTTATTTTTCTATTCTTCTCTTTTTCTTTTTTTTCTTTTCTAACTAATTCTACTCAAGTATTACAACAATTTCATGATTGCCTCCCGTGCAGTGCCTGGTTTACCGTCGCGGCTCGACGTCATTGAAGGTTAGTCATCCTCTAGGGTGATGGACGTCTTCTCTCGACTACCGTCCTCACCCCAGTAATGCTTACACCGATGCCCATCAACTACAACAGTGGCACTTTGATCTTCTTGCCACAACTCCAGTTTTGGGGGGTCCTCCATCGGTGGTTTTCCCATTAGATCTTGCGAATCAACCATCTTAGCAGTATCTGCTTGATCAAACACGTTGATCGCTGAAAGTTCCTCATACACGGCCGGAAGCTTTGTGGCCTTGTACACGTCAAATACCTCCACCTTGTCGTGTGCCCGCATAGTTAGCTGCCCTGTAGCTACATCTATCAGCGGTTTCCCAGTCGCCAAGAAAGGACATCCAAAAATAAATGGGACTTCTGCATCCGGCTCAAAATCCAGCACGACAAAGTCGACTGGGAAGATCAGGGAGCCCACTTGCACCAGCACGTCCTCCACAATGCCATCTGGTCTGGCCAAAGAATGATCCGCTAGTTGCAAGATCATTGTCATTGGTCTAGGACTGCCTAGCCCTAATTTCTTGAATACCGATGTCGGCATCAAGTTAATGCTCCCTCCCAAATTGCATAATCCGCGAGCTTGGATACTCTGCCAATTGTAAGTTGAATTGTAAAGCTCCCAGGATCTTTGAGCTTTGTGGGCAACCTATTTTGTATCCGGGAATTGCATTCCTCCATAAGCGCCACCGTAGCATACTCCGTCAACCTGGTTTTGTTCACCACGATGTCCTTGATATATTTTGCGTACTTCGGCACTCCCTGCAAAACATCAACAAGAGGTAAATTAATGTGTACCTGTTTAAGCACCTCCATGAACGTTTTGAAACACGCTTCCTCCTTGTGTTTCTTTAATCTTTGAGGGAACGGGGGTGGTGGTCTTTGTGGTTCAGCTTCCTTCTCCTTCCCCCTATCATCATTGTGTTCCCTCTCATTCTCCACTGCTCCCTACTACTGCGGTGGTCTTTCTGGTTCCACCTCCTTGAGTTGTAAACCACTCCTTGTGGTCACTGCGTTCACTTGCTTGGGGTCGGGGTCAGTGTCACTCGGAAGCCCTCCTCTCGGCCTGGTGTTTTGAGCTCCAGCTAGTTGCCCAAATTGGTACTCCAGCGCCTTTGTAGCTAACTGATTATTCTTTACATCGGCTGCCAATTTCACATAGTCAGCCTGCAATTGAGCTTGGTTAGCTATCATCGTTTTGAACATTTTCTCAATGCTGGGTGATGGTGGTAGAGAAGGTGCATTGTTGCTTCTGTATTGCAACTGATAGTTCTGCTGCCCTCCTTGATTTCTCTGCGCCCCCTGACTCGAACTCTGCCCTTGATGGCTGTTACTACCCCAAGAGAAATTCGGGTGACTCCTCCAATTAGAGTTGTAGTTGTTTCCATACTGTTGGTGATTATTTCTCTGTACATTACCAACGAAATTCACTTAATCTGGATTCGCACCACAACACTCAGCTGAGTGTTCATTACTGCCGCACACTTCACACCAAATCTGCTGCACTACATTCACTGGGGCTTGAGACTGATTCATGCTCATATTGCTGAAGTGGGTGTTGAGTTGATTCTGTAATGCAGCTATCTGTGCAGCGATAGCTGTAAAACCATCCACTTCCAAGACTCCTGCTGCTTTCCTTGTCCCCCCTCTTGAAGAGTCCGCATTCCACTCTGGATTTCCCTGCGAAATATGGTTTAACAAAGTATACAGCTCCTCATAAGTCTTTTCTAATTCTTGTCCCCCAGCTGCTGAGTCTAGCAAAATTTTTGTGTGGGGTTCCAAACCCTCTACGAAAGTATGCACCAGCACATCATTGGATTGGTGATGATGAGGACAATCCCGCAAAATAGATTTGAATCGTTCTCAAGCTTGATACAGATTCCCCACCTCTCTTTGTTTAAAACTTAGAATTTGACTTCTAAGTCTTGCTATTTTCCCGGATGGAAAGAACCGTATCAAAAAATTTCGTGCAAGATCATCCCAAGTGGTGATGGAATTAGGTGGCTCAGCTTTCAACCACCTCGTTGCTTCTCCCAATAGTGAAAATGGGAACAATGTAAGCCTTACGTAATCAGATGATACTCCAGCGGGGATGTAAGTGTCACTTATCTCCAAAAAGTTTTAGAGATGTTGTTGTGGATCCTCGTGAGGGAGACCTGTGAATTGCCCGCTGGTGTGCAGCAATTGCACCATATTCTGTTTCATCTCAAACCTCCCTCCTGGCTCGGGTTTGCAAATGCTTGATGTAACATTGTTAGCATGTGGGATTTCCACTTCGCGAACCGGCCTAGCTGCCATTTCTTCGGGCACTAACACTGCCCTTACAAGTGGTGGATTCTGTTGTTGCTCCAAGATTGTTTGTCTGAGCAACCGCAGCTTTTTCTCTAGAGCTTCTCTCCTTTGACGATGGAATTGTCTTTCTGGCTCTAAGTGTGAATCCACCAGCTCCTTGTCTCTTGCCAGTGTTCAACAGAATTCACTATCTGCAAAAGACAGGCTAAGACCAAGTTGTCAGCACTAATAAGAAATCATAAACTAACACTTAAGAAAACAATTTTACCAATTTCCAGTCCCCGGCAGTGGCCCCAAAAACTTGTTCGGGATTTTAAATGACTACACGCAAGTGCACGTGGTCGAACAAGTAGTAAAATGGCTAAAGTAAGCCAAGTATCGATCCCACAGGGACTGGACCGAGGTAATAATCGAATCAAGCATTAATGAATTCTAACTCTAAGAATGCAGACAACAGTTTCACGAAGATTTTGGGAGTTTGTTTCCTAATTTATACTAATCTAAAACAAATGTACAAATTGAGTCTGAACTATAGTAATGAGCATGACGAGGCTAAAACGAACATGCAGGGAAGCAATTTATTGATACAAGTCGGTTAATCCTTCCTTCGATTGCTAGTCAAGAATTATTGCCTATGGATTAAAACTCTCGTATTTAACCCAACTTAAGAATCATGAACCTTCCACCTACATTTTTGTGATAAAAAGAAATTCATGTTCTAGCCATACAAAACCGATTCCTTAATTGACTAATACGACTTTCAGATATATTTCTATTTTGAAGGTAAATCAATTCTGAATTTTCCCAAACCAAGAAGAAATCATATCCTACCAATTCACAACTTTCAAATTTCTTTCTCTTTCAAGCGAAAACCGGATTTTTTAGATGTACATTAACATTGGCCAAACATTAATGCAGTAAGAACAAGAATTGACAGAACAACCATGGAAGAAAAGATGAAAAACCAAGATGATCAATAATTACCTTCCACTACAAATGTTCTTAACCTCAGCAAGAAGTGAATTTAGCCACTCATTTGTGGATTAAACATCATCAAATGAGTATAAATCATACAAATAATTGAAATAAAGGAGAAAGAGATAGAGAAGAACCCTAAGATTTTTGTCCTCTCAACTGCCTGTAACCCACGTCCCTTCTCAACTAAGTCAGAATAATTAAAAATAAACCTAAGTGTTCTATTTATACTAGTGGAAATTTTTTCCGGAATAACAAGCAACGTGTCACGGAGTGCATCGTGGAGCACTGCCTCCGTGACACGGCGCAAATGCAGACCCTTATTGGAATCTGGTCCTCCAGGTAATTATGCCCAACGTGCAACGCGTGTCTTGGCAAACATGCCACGGCACCAACGCGAACCTTCACTAGAATTCTCTATTCCAGGTAATTATGTCCAACGTTCCACGGAGGCAACGCGGGCCTCCACTAGAACTTGGCCAATTTTAATCATCCTTGGCAGAATGCCTCCGCGATGGCAGCGTGACACGGCTCCATCGTGGAGCCCCTTAATTTGCTGCATTTCCTTGGCCTTTTCCACTGCTCGCTTCCGAGTCCATTCCCAATTTCTCCCAACATGCATCTTAGCTTCCTAAAATTACATTTTTCCTGCAAAACAACATTAATCATGTTGGTTAGTATAAATTCACCTTTTAACTACAAATCACATGAGAATGTACAAATATCGATGGATAAACAAGACGAAATGAAGCATTTGAGTATCACTTGGGCATATAATTCTGCCCAAGATCAGTTCACTGAAATGAAATAGAGCACGAATTAGAAGGGTATTTCTGGAATTTGGACTTTAACGCACGATAAAGAATATGAGCAAAAGGAAATTTTCCTAATAACATCTCGTAGCCTCCTCATCATAAGTGTGGCGTGCCTCACCCCCATGAAAAGGACTCTACTTGATGCGTCTTTCAGACATTCCGAGGATACTCTAAACTTATGGCTCTAATACCAAGTTTGTCATGCCCGGATCCTACACCCTGGGCGTAACACGGTATTTGAAGCGACAGGTGACCCCAAGTCAACCCTTAGTCTCTCAGTTACTACAATTTTGAGTACACAAGCATAAATCATAAAGACATTATGAACATTAATTCTAAAAACATAAAGTTCAAACAATTGAATAATACTGATAAATCTGAAATCATGTATGCTTGAAAGCCATCTAATAGAGGAGTTACTGGGACAAGCCTCCAGCTAACTCAAAGTCTAACTAAACTAATAAATGACTGAAAGGAAGAAATAATGCCCTCGGATGAATGAGGACTCACACTTTACAACTGAGGTGGAGAATCTGATCTGCGGCAACTAAGGGAGCTGAGTCTGAGAACCTGCAGTTGTATCATGAAATGATACAGCATCAAAATATGCATCAATACTTTGAATGTGCTGAGTAAGTGGGAGAAACATATTGAATATAAAGTTTGAGCTGAAATGACACACAATGACCAATAGGTAAGTTGAACTGAACTACTGATACAATCTGAAACGGTAAAGATGACCCTGTTTGATAGTCAAGGACATGTCTTAAGTTTGAAACACTAAATTTGAGATACTGTACAGAACTGAGCTGCTTATTCTGATACTGGAATGGACTGACTAGTGGTAGAGTCTATAACCGACATATAACCACGTGAGCTAAACGTGGAGTCCGATGTATACACCCCAACGATAGGACCCAATATACCTTGCAAGGGTATAAAGGAATGAACTGAGTGATCACAAAAGTTTGGGGCCAATCAGGCCAAGTAATACTGTAACCTACACCGGCAACATAGTTCTGGGAACCTGGGTGCACTGGAACCCCAACCCACTTGGTGTTAAGTTCTACTCCCACTGGAAAACCTAAACTGAACTACTAAGCTAATAGCTCAAAACTGGGGTCCAAGACTAGTCAGGGAGGAATAACTGCATGTACACTGAGAGTCCTATCGGACTAAATTCTGAAACTGGGTTCTAAGGCTAGTCAAAGTTATTTATCTAGAAGCGTCGTAACCGTCTAAAGAACAACTAATAACTGAACTGGGGTCCTGGGGATGGTCAGAGCTATAACTGAAATCTCATGAATGCCTAATGGACCAAATAACTGAAATCTGAATTTGAGTCTGGCAACTAGGAGGTACCACCGACACCTCGAAAATAAAACTGGAGTCAAACTGATCAGTTGACTATTTTCTGAATCACTGGGGACTCTAGCATTCTGATTGAGACTAAATTGATATGATTCTAGAGAGATTCTAAGTTATAACTTATCTGGACTACTAACAGCTAATAGAGAACTCAACTTATCCCAACAATATGGGAATTTCATAATATAGAGCAAATTTGAAGACTTCTATGAATTTTCATTCAATAGGGCTAAAGTCATTGCTCGTTGCTTTGGGGTACGGGTAAAAACCGACACGTAAGTGCACGTGGTCAAACAAGTAATAAAGTGGCTAAGTAGCCAAGTATCGATCCAAGGAGGCTCAAGATATGTAAAATTGCCTAATTTACTATATGCTAACAACAACGTACCCAAGAGTAATTGAATTTTTGTTTCTAAACTATATACTACAATTAATACAAACTATTTACTTTTGAATTCAGACAATGGATATGAACATGCCAAGGTTAAGAACAAGTAATGAACTTGATAATCATGATAATTTTGGTTAATTCTCTTCTTCATGTTGCTAGCCAAGAACATTTGCCTAGAAATTAAAACTCTCGTATTTAATTTCACTTTAGAATCATAAACCATCCGTCTACATTTCTGTGATCAAATGCAATTTATGACCTAGCACTACAATTCCGGTTCCTAAATTGACTAATACGGCTTCCAAGTATATTTCGATCAGGAAAGCACATCAAAACCCAATTTTCCCAAATCAAGTTAAGAACAATACCCTATTAATTCACAACTTTCCAATTTCTTGCTCTCTCGAGTGAAATTGGACTTTTTAGATATACATTAATGTTGGCCAATCACTAATGCAGTAAAGAACAAGAATTAATAGAACAACATTAAAGAAGAAGAATAAACCATATCAATGAAAATCAGAATTCATTACACATGTTCAAAACCTCAGCAAGAAAGAGAATTAGCCACTCATTCTTGGATTGATCATCCTAAAATGAGTGTAAATCATACGTACAATTGATAGAAAGAAGAAAGGAAGAGAAGAAATCCCTTAGCTTTTCCAATCTTCAACTGCTACTAACCCACGTTCCTGCCCTCCACTTCTGAACTCAGTCTAAAAACTGAAAACTACTTAAAATAAACCTAAGTGTGCTATTTATACTAGTGGGAAATTTTTCCCGGAATAACAAGCAACGTATCACGGAGGCCAACGCGGAGCAATGCCTCCGTGACACCGTGTGGACGCGGACCCTCACTGGAATTTCCAGGGTCCAGTAATTTAACCTCAACGTGGCACGGAGGCCATCGCGGAGGCCTATCTCCGTGCCACGGAGCTGACGCGCATGCACACTGGAAATTGCAAATTTAATTCCTGCTCAGGCAGTGTGCTACCGCGATGGTAGCGTGGCACGGAGCCATCGCGGAGCCCCTATAAATCCTACATTCCCGGGTCTTTTCCACGCTCGCATCCAAGTCCAACTCCGACATAGTTCCAACATGCATTTTAGCTCCTAAAAATCACATTTTCCTGCAAAACAAATGCTAATCATGTTGGTTAGTATAAATTCTCATTTTATTACCAATTACATGATATTATATACACATTGCACAAGAAACAAGGTAAAAATGATACGTTTGAGTATCACTTGGGCATATAAATCTGCCCAAGATCACTTACCCCACACTTAAATCCTTGTTCGTCCTCGAACAACACATACACAACTCATGCAAATTACATCCCAACTTTCGTCACTATGGTGCAACAATTTACGCTACGGTCATACCGATTATTCAATTTTTGCAAATCATCAAGAAAACATGCTTGGTCGTACAAGACAATGACCTTAATACATCAAGGCTTCCTAGACTTTTAAGAATTGATTCTTGATATCGGCAAACTCATGCAAATCAACTAATCAAGAAATCCGACACGAAAATCAATCTTTCATCAAGCATGTGCCCTCACAACTCGAGAGAAACTTCCCATTTATGTTCATGCAACACACAAACATGCAAGTAGGGGCATATAAAAATTAATTTCACTCTCTCTCCCAAAAGAATTCACATGCATCATGTCATGACCCATAGGCTTGCCCTTAGTGTATTACTCCACTAATATAAAGAAATGCAATGTAGGATCAAATAGGACTTTTAATGGGTTGTAACGGGGCTATGGATCTAGTATGCATATATTGGATTAGCCAATAATAATCGCTAGCATCCTTAAGCGCCTTTTCAACTCATTCCCATCGACTCATGGACATTGTTCCTCTCTTTTCTCTTTTTCTCCCATTCATGCTGGTTTACTTTCATACAGCCCATTTCATCAACCACACTTGACACAAAACAGAGGGTTTTCATGTACCCTCAATATCAATTAATTACAACAAGTGTCTCTTCAACGTCATCTTTTCTTTCCTCACTTTGCTTTTCTTTTTCTTTTCACTCTTTTCACTCTTTAACACTTTGGGAAACATTTTCTGTTCTTTGTAAGCGCTTAAGAGCTTCTTAAAGACTTTAAGGCTAATGAAAAGAAGGAATAAAGCTTAGTTCATACAATTTTGGACAAAAGAAAGAAATCGGCTAAAGGCTCAACGGGCTGACTAGGGTATACAACATATAAAAAGGTAGAATTTGACAAGAAAAAAAAATGGAAACTATCGGTTAAAACAAAGAAATGCCTACATCCTTTCCAACACTACACCTCCTTCATTTTGCTTCGTATACACACCAGGCAAGTTCTAGACAATTCACAATGACATGGAATAGCAAATCCTCACTTCACACTTCATGCACATGCTCGAATCAAGATGCATTCACAGACTCTTTAATTAGTCAATTACATGAATTCAAGATTAAGCCTCAACCATAATGAACCAAATTCTATAGCCTAGGTAACTCAACATATTTACAGAATTTCATGCTTTCAAACGAATCATTTTCACAATTTGAACATCAATTACAACACGCAACGAAATTTTAGCAACCATAAGCAACTACAGTTCATTGATGCAATCCACCAAAGAAAACTAAAACAACAATTAAAAATCCTACTCCTACCGACTACATTTCCCTTAAGACGGTCGTCATCCATCCATCATAGGGAACGGTCACTAACTATGACATCGGTTCAATGGGACTATTCTCGGTAAAAGAACCGAAAACAAACTCCGAGAAACCCAAAAAAATAAAAATCGAAAAAATTTTTGCAACACATCGATCATTTCGATAGAAAGAAAATATTTACAATTGCAATATATTTTCGCAAAAATTTTGAAAAATATCGATCATGTCGATAGAGAAAAAAATTATTTACAAAATTTACAAAATATTTACCATTGCAACCATAACTTTCAAAAACACACATCATTAGCCACAAAACAAATATATACGTACATCACAAATCAGTTCACAACAGGGAAGGCACAACATACATAAACAGCAAGGAAAAATTATACAGCGATTTAGAGCCTTGACCTAGCACCTAACTACTCCCCACCCCACACTTAAATCGAACACTGTCCCCAGTGTTCACAAAAATACAAAGCACAAAATTTGGGTGGTGGAACTCCCTGCTCAGTCGAAATATTCGACTTCCTCATCCGGTGCTGCAGCCTCGTCGCCCATATCTGAATCAGCTCCATCGTCGTCATCGGACTCCACATCAGAGTCCTCACGACGTGTCTCCTCATCAGTAGGGACATCATCGTCTGTCGGCTCCACAAAGGCTTGCCCCACCTTACATAAGGCTCTGGCGTTCTCGCCAAAGGGGTAGTCCAGCTCCAGCTGCCATAACTCCTCCTCGGTGGCTAGTCTCCCACCTATCCGTAGCTGCAGCATCTGCATGCCGAACATACAGGCCATGTACTGATCGTCACGAGCATGTCGCTCGCCCAAAGTCAGCACGGGTCAGTGTGTAGTGTCGGGGGCCTTAGTCTTTGTCACATCAAGGGCCCTCCGCTCCACCTGCGGAATGTAATCCAAGGCTTCTTCCTCAATGTCGAGGCCTCGGAGGAAGGTGGTGATGAGTCTGCCAAACCCGTATCTGTGACCCTGGTGCAGTCTGGCTCTCTTCATGGCGGATATTATGACCGCCCCAACATTAATCTCAAGCCCTTTCATAAGGGCATACACCAAGCAGACACGGTCCCGGGTCACATCTGTCATATGAACTCCCGGGATCAAGCACGAACACACAATATTTAGCCAGATTCTGGCCTCCCTGTTCATCTGCGAATAGGGCAGAGTCTGGTGGTAACCCCTCTCCTTGTGTCTACTCCATCGGGATGTGGATCGAGCCCCACACAATGTACTTCTAATGTCGGCATACGGTGGGGTGATGTTTAGCTGGCGGAGAACGTGGGCGTTTGTGTCCCGCGCTCCAACGATGGCATTCAGCTGCTGGGGTTCCAGAGTGACAATCTGCCCTCTGATTTTAATAGTGTGGCTTCTGATGGCCGGGTTCCAGTTGGCATAAAATTCCCGGACCAAATGAAGGTTGCACTCCTTGGGCTCCTGAAAAATAAAGCTAAGCCCAGCTGCCTCAATCCTCTGTACAATGCGAGGGAACTCCTGTGCAAGTGGTTCCCTAGCAATATGTTCCTCGGGCAAGTACTTGTTCTCCTTATGCTTTGCGTACCATTTCTTCCCTTCATCGGTGACCCATCGTGTTCCGTATCGGCGGTGTTGGCCGCGCGGAACAGCGGGTGCAGCTGGGACTGCAGTGCCCAGTCTCATCCGTTTCCTTCCGGTGCCTGAGGTAGAAGCACCCTTGCCTTTGTCTTGCCTGCTAGCCATTGTACCTGTCAATTTACACAAACAAGGACATCGTTAAGCTAAATAGTTGTTAGCTTCGGCTAAGGTTGGGTTACACAAAATTTACCCCACACTTAGTCCTTAACAATATTTACAAAATTTCAGCAAGGATAGCTCTATTTACAACCCCAAACACAAACAACTATACACATATTGCAGTGCGTTCGTAACAAAATTTCGACAGCATAACGGTTAGCGTACTACTCAGACTTCATACAGCGAATTCTCAATCCTACTATCGCTAGCAATTCGACCATCGCACAACAACAAAACAACCACAAACTAAAAACAACTAGAAAAATATTTTATATACAAGCTAATCTAACCAATTCACACATTATGCATTTTCCCACAACAATTCGAGAATTAGTCGTCTTTTAACAGTTATACAAGATTTACCACTACTTATCTCAAATAATAAACACACCCCGGCATCAATTTCACCAAACTATCAAGTTGCCCAATTCGAATTCAACAACCCAAGCCCTAAAATACAATTCAACAATCAATTTCGAATTATTTACATTCAAACGCCAAATACAACAATCCGAACAAAAATCAATCACAAAATAATTCAATATCATGTTCAATTTCTACCTAGGGTGATATTTCTCACCTTATATGCCCAAATTTGACAAAAATCGCCAAACAATTGAGTTAGACGATGAAAACATACCTTAGAATTGAAGAATCGAAGAAACTTGACGTTTTTCTTTGCCTATCAACGTGGCACGTTGCTTGGGGAGGGGGAAATGGTTGTTTGGTCGCGGAGGGAAGAGGGAATGGGGGAATTTGGGGCGAAATCGGGGTTATTATTTAAAGGAAACACGCGGGTCACCCAGAAACCCGGTGTGACCCGGCACTGGATAAAGGGCAACGTGTCACGGAGGGTAACGCGGAGCAATGCCTCCGTGACACGGAGCCAACGCGTTGGATTACTAGAATTTTGAAAAATCCAGATTTGCCTTCAACGTGTCACGGAGGCCAACGCGGAGCATTGCCTCCGTGACACGGCGCCAACGCGCCAGTCCTCTGTTTCACCAATAAATTTAATTTTGATACCTCGCCTCATTTTCTCGATTCCATGTATATTTCCTCCGTTATACCTGAAAATCACCTCACTAAACAAAAAATGGTTAAATTAATAGATTTCCCTAACTAAAAATAAAAGATACTAACTAAAATGCAAATCTAAACCTAGTCAAGAAAAAGAAAAGAAAAGTAAAAATTATTTACACTAAAAAGAAAGAAAGAAAATATTTTTCACGGGTTGCCTCCCGTGCAGCGCCTGGTTTACCGGCGCGGCTCGACGTCCTTTAAGCTCATTTATCTACTAGGGAGATGGACGATTTGTCCCGATCATGATGATCCCCCCAGTAGTGCTCTACCTTATCCGGTGGCCTACCTAGTAACTCTCGGGAATCACTCAATCTGTTAGCCTTCCCATGATCAATTACGTTGTTCACCGAGAGATCCTTATAAACAGTCGGGAGCTTAGGTACCTTGTACACGTCGAACACTTCGACCTTGTCATGTGCTCGCATCGTGAGTTGACCCGCAGCTACATCGATTAATGCTTTTTCAGTTGCCAAAAAGGGTCGTCCCAAAATAAATGGGACTTCAGCATCTGGTTCAAAGTCCAGAACAATAAAATCGACCGGAAAAATGAGGGAGCCTACTTGCACCAACACATCCTCAACAATGCCATCCGGCTTAGCCAAAGACTTGTCTGCTAGCTGCAAGATTACCGTTGTAGGTCTAGGACTCCCTAGACCTAACTTTCTGAATACCGAAGAAGGCATCAGATTTATACTTGCCCCCAAGTCGCATAATCCACGCGCTCGGATACTTTGCCCAATAGTCAGCTGGATAGTGAATCTTCCAGGGTCTTTCAGTTTTGTGGGCAACCTATTCTGAATACGGGAAGTGCATTCCTCCGTTAAAGCTACCGTGGGATACTCAGTCAAACCACTTTTGTTAGCCACGATGTCTTTAATATACTTCGCATATTTTGGCACTCCCTGCAAGACATCAACAAGAGGTAAGTTAACATGTACCTGTTTAAGTACCTCCATGAATTTTTGGAAACACGCCTCCTCCTTGTGTTTCTTAAGTCGTTGAGGGAACGGGGGTGGAGGCCTTTCTGGTTCAGCTTCTTTACTCTTCCCCTTATCAGAACTTTTCTCTCCCTCAACATCTGCTGCTCCTAACTTTTGAGGCGGTCTTTCCGGTTCCACCTCCTTTAATTGTAAACCACTCCTCGTGGTCACTGCATTAACCTGCTTCAGATTTGGATCTGTGTCGCTAGGTAGTCCTCCTCTGGGTCTAGTATTTTGGGCACTAGCAAATTGCCCAAACTGATATTCAAAAGCCTTGGTCGCCAATTGATTGTTCTTCACTTCGGCTGCCAATTCGACATAGTCAGCCTGCAATTGTGCCTGATTAGCGATCATGGTTTTGAACATCTCCTCAATAGTCGGTGATGGTTGTGGAGGAGGGGCATTGTGATTTCTGAATTGAGCTTGATAATTTTGTTGCCCTCCTTGGTTTCTGTGCATACCCTGCCCTGAACTCTGACCTTGTTGATTGTTGCTACCCCACGAAAAATTCGGATGGTTCCTCCAATTTGAGTTGTAGCCACCACCAAACTGCTGTTGATTTCTCTGTGCATTGCCCACAAAGTTAACAGAATCAGGATTTGCACCACAGCATTCAGCTGAATGCTCACTACTACCACACACTTCACACCACATCTGTTGAACTGCATTGACTGAAGTTGAAGGCTGGTTCAAATTGATATTGCTGAAGTGAGTGTTTAACTGATTTTGCAAAGCAGCTATCTGTGCAGCGATAGCTGTGAATCCATCCACTTCAAGCACTCCCGCTGCTTTCCTTGCTCCACCTCTTGAAGAATCTGCATTCCATTCTGGATTGCCTTGTGAAATTCGGTTGAGCAAAGTGTACAGCTCCTCATAAGTCTTCTCCAGCGCTTGCCCTCTAGCTGCTGAATCTAACAGAATTTTAGTGTGGGGTTCCAAACCCTCAATAAAAGTGTGTACCAACACCTCATTGGACTGATGATGGTGAGGACAGTCCCGCAACATGGATTTGAATCTTTCCCAGGCTTGATATAGATTTTCCCCTTCCCTCTGTTTAAAACTTAGGATTTGACTCCTAAGTCTGGCTGTTTTACCAGAAGGGAAAAATCTGATAAGAAACTTTTGTGCAAGATCATCCCACATTGATATAGAATTGGGTGGTTCAGCTTTTAACCACCTCTTTGCTTCACCAAGTAAGGAAAATGGAAATAAGGTGAGCCGAACATAATCAGGTGACACTCTAGCGGGTATATAAGTGTCACTTATCTCCAAAAAGTTCTGGAGATGTTGTTGTGGATCTTCGTGAGGGAGACTGGTAAATTGCCCGCTTGTGTGCAAAAGTTGCACCATATTCTGCTTTAATTCAAACCTCCCTCCTGGCTCTGGTTTGCGGATGCTAGAATGTACATTATTAGCGTGTGGGATTGCCACCTCGCGAACCGGCCTTGTTGCTGCTTCATCGGGCACTAAAACTGCCCTAACAACTGGTGGATTTGGTTGCTCCATCATAGTCTGTTGAAGCAACTGCAGCTTCTTCCGAAGAGCTTCTCTACGTTGACTATGAAATTCACGCTCGGGCTCTAAGTAAGATTCCACCAGATCTTTGTCCCTTGCCAGTGTTCACAGAAACAAAATCTGCAAAATACAGGCTAAGACCAAGTTGTTAACACTTAAGAAAATAAAAATACAAATACAGTAAATTTACACTAAACACAATTTTACAAATCGCCTAGCCTCCCCGGCAACGGCGCCAAAAACTTGCTCGGTGCTTTGGGGTACGGGTAAAAACCGACACGCAAGTGCACGTGGTCAAACAAGTAATAAAGTGGCTAAGTAGCCAAGTATCGATCCAAGGAGGCTCAAGATATGTAAAATTGCCTAATTTACTATATTTCTATTTAACTTCTAATTATGCTAACAACAACGTACCCAAGAGTAATTGAATTTTTGTTTCTAAACTATATACTACAATTAATACAAACTATTTACTTTTGAATTCAGACAATGGATATGAACATGCCAAGGTTAAGAACAAGTAATGAACTTGATAATCATGATAATTTTGGTTAATTCTCTTCTTCATGTTGCTAGCCAAGAACATTTGCCTAGAAATTAAAACTCTCGTATTTAATTTCACTTTAGAATCATAAACCATCCGTCTACATTTCTGTGATCAAATGCAATTTATGACCTAGAACTACAATTTCGGTTCCTAAATTGACTAATACGGCTTCCAAGTATATTTCTATCAGGAAAGCACATCAAAACCCAATTTTCCCAAATCAAGTTAAGAACAATACCCTATTAATTCACAACTTTCCAATTTCTTGCTCTCTCGAGTGAAATTGGACTTTTTAGATATACATTAATGTTGGCCAATCACTAATGCAGTAAAGAACAAGAATTAATAGAACAACATTAAAGAAGAAGAATAAACCATATCAATGAAAATCAGAATTCATTACACATGTTCAAAATCTCAGCAAGAAAGAGAATTAGCCACTCATTCTTGGATTGATCATCCTAAAATGAGTGTAAATCATACGTACAATTGATAGAAAGAAGAAAGGAAGAGAAGAAATCCCTTAGCTTTTCCAATCTTCAACTGCTACTAACCCACGTTCCTGCTCTCCACTTCTGAACTCAGTCTAAAAACTGAAAACTACTTAAAATAAACCTAAGTGTGCTATTTATACTAGTGGGAAATTTTTCCCGGAATAACAAGCAACGTGTCACGGAGGCCAACGCGGAGCAATGCCTCCGTGACACGGCGTGGACGCGGACCCTCACTGGAATTTCCAGGGTCCAGTAATTTAACCTCAACGTGGCACGGAGGCCATCGCGGAGGCCTATCTCCGTGCCACGGAGCTGACGCGCATGCACACTGGAAATTGCAAATTTAATTCCTGCTCAGGCAGTGTGCTACCGCGATGGTAGCGTGGCACGGAGCCATCGCGGAGCCCCTATAAATCCTACATTCCCGGGTCTTTTCCACGCTCGCATCCAAGTCCAACTCCGACATAGTTCCAACATGCATTTTAGCTCCTAAAAATCACATTTTCCTGCAAAACAAATGCTAATCATGTTGGTTAGTATAATTTCACATTTTATTACCAATTACATGATATTATATACACATTGCACAACAAACAAGGTAAAAATGATACGTTTGAGTATCACTTGGGCATATAAATCTGCCCAAGATCAGTCATTCTCATGTGAGAGTGTTGACCTGGCTGCCTACCAGCTAAAAGGGGTAGCCCAGGTTTGGTATGAGCAGTGGAAGGAGGGGCGATCAGTAGAAGCAGGACCGGTTGAGTGGGAGGAGTTTCATATAGCTTTTCTGGATAAGTTCTTTCCCCGGGAGTTGAGGGAGGCTAAGATGGCAGAGTTTATGAACCTACGACAAGGCAATCGGACAGTGGAGGAGTATTCTCTAGAGTTTACTAGACTATCAAAGTATGCTCCAGAGATGGTGGCCGAGCCAAGGGCTCGCATGCTGAAGTTCATAAATGAAGTATCTAATCTGGCCCTCAAAGAGTGCAGGATGGCAATGCTAATCAAGGACATGGACCTTTCTAGTTTAATTGTGTATGCCCAGCAGATTGAGGCAGAGAAGCTGAAAGATATGGAACGTAAGAATAAGAGTGCAAGAACTGGTCATACAGATTTTGGCCACCAGAGATCTGGCGGTGGTAGCCGCCCACAGCTGCAACAACAGAGGGCCCCAGCACCTAGCTCAGCCAGCGCCCCAACCTTTTGGCACCCCCAAGATCAGAGGGGTGGGTCTTATGGCACTCAGTCTCAAGCCCACAGTACAGGAAACAAGTATCCAGCTTGTCCCAAGTGTGGTAGGAATCACCCAGGAGAATGCCTTCAGGGACAGGAAGGTTGCTTTGGGTGTGGATAGCTTGGACACAGTCTTAGGGAGTGCCCATCAGCAGGGCGAGGGAGATCACAATCCACTACCTAATCCGCTCCAGCAGGCCGACCAGCTCAGTAGGCCAACCCATCAGGTACAGATGGCGGTCAACGCCAGAATCATTTTTATGTTCTCTCTTCTCGTCAGGATTAGGAAAGCTCACCAGACATAGTTATTGGTATTTTACGTATCTTTCACCTAGACGTGTATTCCCTCCTAGATCTAGGAGCTACTCTTTCGTTTGTAACTCCTTATGTAGTAGTTCAATTCAGCATCAGTGCAGAGGTCCTATCAGAACCCTTCTCAGTTTCCATCCCAGTTGGCGAGTTAGTTAGGGTCATCCAGGTGTATAGAAGCTGCCCAGTCTCAGTCTTTAATAATATCATTCCATCTGATCTGGTAGAGATAGACATGGTCGACTTCGATCTTATCTCGACATGGATTGGTTACACTCCTGCTATGCCTCAGTTGACTGTAGGACAAGAGTTGTCAAGTTTCAGTTTACTGATGAGCCCGTGTTAGAATGGTTGGGCAGTAGTTCAGGGCCTAAGGTTAGGTTTATTTCCTTCCTTAAGGCCCATAAACTCATTCCCAAGGGATGTTTATATCATCTGGTTTGGGTCAAGGATTCCAACTCGGAGACCCCAACCATTCGGTCAGTTCTAGTTGTCAGCAAGTTCCTAGATGTATTTCCTGAAGATCTTCCTGGAGTTCCCCCCTGAATGGGAAATAGACTTCGAAATAGATCTCCTTCCAAACACTCAGCCCATCTCCATCCCTCCTTACAGAATGGCTCAAGTGGAGCTTAAGGAGATGAAGGAGCAGTTAAAGGACCTTATTGATAAGGGTTTCATCAGACCAGAATCTCTCCCTAGGGTGCTCCAATGCTATTTGTGTGTAAGGAAGACGGTACCCTCAGAATGTGCATAGATTACCGTCAGCTGAACAAAGTCATAGTCAAGAACAAATATCCCTTACCTAGAATTAATGACCTGTTCGACCAGCTTCGGGAAGCCAACTGTTTCTCCAAGATCAATCTCAGGTCAGGATACCATCAATTAAGGGTTAGAGAGTGTGACATACCGAAGACATCATTCAGAACTCGATATGGTCACTACGAGTTTGTGGTGATGTCCTTTGGACTCACAAACGCCCCTGAAGCCTTGATGGATTTGATGAATAGGGTTTTTAAGCAGTACCTGGATATGTCGTCATTGTATTTATCAACGACATTCTGGTATACTCCAGAAATAAGGAAGAGCATGCAGATCACCTGAGGATAGCATTACAGACCCTCAAAGATCATTAGTTATCTGCCAAGTTCAGTAAGTGTAAATTCTAGTTGAAGTCTGTGACATTCTTGGGTCATGTGGTTTCAGATGAAGGGATACAAGTAGATCCTCACAAGATAGCAGTAGTGAAGGATTGGCCCAAACCTACCTCTCCTATCGAGATCAGGAGTTTCTTGGGATTAGAAGGCTATTACCGACGGTTTGTTGAAGGTTTCTCCTCCATAGCCTCTCCTCTAACCAACTTAACTCAGAAGAAGGTAAAATTCCAGTGGTCAGATGAGTGTGAGAAGAGTTTCTAGGAGTTGAAGACTCGACTCACTACCGCTCCAGTATTAACTTTACCGAAAGGATTAGATGGGTTAGTTGTGTATTGTGATGCCTCTAGAGCTGGACTTGGTTACATTCTGATGCAGCGGGGCAAAGTGATAGCGTTGCCTCTAGGCAATTCAAATTTCACGAGAAGAATTATCCAACTCATGACTTGGAGTTGGTGGCGGTGGTATTCGCATTAAAAATATGGAGACACTACTTGTACGGAGCTCACATGGACATGTTCAATAATCACAAGAGCATACAGTATATGTTCAGTCAAAAAGACCTAAACCTGCGCCAGAGATTGTGGTTGGAACTTCTAAAGGATTATGACATGAGTGTACTGTATCACCCGGGTAAGGCCAATGTGGTAGCTAAAGCCCTAAACAGGCGTTCTATGGGAAGTGTAGCTCACATTGAGGAAGGCAAGAGGGATCTAGCAAAAGAAGTTCATAGGCTAGCCCGGTTAGGGGTGCAGTTGGTGGATTCAGCTGAAGGTGGCATGGTAATCCAAAGCGGGTCGGATTCATCCTTGGTAGTAAAAGTTAAGTCCAGACAAGATGAAGATCCGGTTCTACTTAAACTTAAAGAAGCATTCCTCGGAAAGGAGGTTGAGTCTTTCTCCCAAAGGGGAGATGGGTTGCTTCATAACTAGGGCAGATTGTGCATGTCAGAGGTTGGTGAGTTAAGACAGCAGATTTTGACTGAGGCAAATAGCTCAAGGTATTCCATTCACCCTGGTGCTACTAAAATGTACCGTGACTTGAGGGACATTTACTGGTGGAACGGTATGAAAAGAGACATTGCCGAATTCTTGGCTAAGTGCCCGAACTGCTAGTAAGTTAAGGTGGAACATCAAAGACCAGGTGGCATGGCTCAAGATATCAGTATACCCACATGGAAGTGGAAAGAGGTAAATATGGACTTTATTACAGGTCTACCACGGACTCGCCAGCAGCATGACTCAATCTGGGTGGTTGTAAATTGAATGACTAAGTTAGCCCACTTCCTTCCAGTCAAAACCACAGATTCAGCTGAGGATTATGCTAAACTTTATATTCGGGAGTTGGTTAGACTTCATGGGGTGCTATTGGCTATTATTTTAGACAGGGGTACCCAGTTCACCTCCCATTTCTGGAAGTCTTTTCAAAAAGGACTTGGCACTCAGGTCAAGCTCAGTATAGCTTTTCACCCGCAGACAGATGGGCAAGCTGAGAAGACTATTCATACCCTAGAAGATATGCTAAGATCGTGCGCGATTGATTTTAAGGGTAATTGGGATGACCATCTGCCTCTTGTAGAATTTGCATACAACAACAGCTACCGTTCCAACATTCAGATGGCCCCATTTGAGGCATTGTATGGTAGGAGGTGTAGATCTCCTATAGAACCGGTTTGAAGTCAGTGAAGCTACTTTGATAGGGCCAGACTCGATTCACAAGGCAATGCAGAAAGTTCAACTCATCCGAGAGAGATTGAAAACAGCCTAGAGCCATCAGAAATCCTATGCTGATGTGCAACGAAGAGAGCTAGAGTTTTCAGTTGATGACTGGGTATACCTAAAAATTTCGCCCATGAAAGGGGTGATGAGGTTCGGGAAGAAGGGAAAACTCAGTCCTAGGTATGTGGGACCCTGTAGAATTTTGCGGCGAATCGGCAAGGTGGCCTATCAGTTAGAGTTGCCTTCAAAACTAGCGGTTGTACATCCAGTCTTCCATGTATAACTTTTGAAAAAGTTTATCAGGGATCCAACCTCTGTGGTGCCATTGGATAATGTGGCAGTCAAGGATAGCCTCACCTATGAGGAGGTATTAGTCCAAATCCTAGACCGTCAGGTTTGTAGATTGAGGAATAAGGAAATAGCTTCAATCAAGGTTTTATGGAGGAATCAGCAAGTTGAAGGAGCTACATGGAAGGCCAAAGCAGATATGAGGGTCAAATACCCACACTTGTTCTCTACCGACTCTACTGCAGTTGATATTTGAATTTTGTCTTAAGACCTGAACTAGTTATTGAATTCAGTTCATGTAACTAAATTTTATTTCTGACTTTGGTTGTGTTTATGAAAAGCAAAATTTAGTTCAGTTATATTCTCTAAAATGGAGGTAGTCACGTCGGTCGTTTTGAAGTTGAATGAGCAGTATTTGAATGCTTTGATTGTTATTTTTCTAGTTGCTATGAGTTTTCTAACATTCGAGGACGAATGTTTTCAAGGGGGAGATATTGTAATGTCCCGGAAGCTCAAAATCAATATCCAGGACATAAATAGAAAAATATAGAAAACTGCAAAAATGTTGCAGAACGACCAACCTGATGAGTCATTGGGGGACCCAATGACTCGTCAGATCAACCGTGAGAGGGATGCCAAGAATTTATACCAGTATTCCTAACGGACGACCCCACGAGTCATTATCAGGCCCTACGACTCGTTAAGTCGCCCGTTGCCAATCCGAAGTTTAAAAATCTGAGGAATTTATAGTGTACTTGACGGAAGGCCACCACGAGTTGTCATCAGCAGTAACAACTCGTCAGGTCCTTTGTTTCCGGTCCTTTCTAACATTCTTAACAAGGCACCTGACGGACGACACGACGAATCTTTTCCCGTCATAAAGACTCATCATGTGCCCGTTAGGAGTCAGTAGATATTTTCTAGTGAACTTGATGGGAGGACCCAACGACTCGTTGGACGTGGTAACGAGTCGTTAGGTCATCGGTTAGGAACACCTGACAGTTTTTCCCAGCGAATCTCTAAGGGCTATTTAGTAATTTTCTATCCTTCCAAGCCCTAAACTACGTCATTTTGGATACAGTTTCATATGTTTTAGTGGGGAAAAGTGGTCCATTCCTCATTCCGCACTCTCACTTCTCAAGAAATCACCGAAGTCTCCTCTCAAGAACTCTCAAGCGAAGTCTAGGGTTCCTCACCAACTTCAGTCATTCAAGCTTCTTTATCTGGAGAAATTTAGCCAGGTATGTGGGGTTTTAGCAAGGGAATCATCCTTCCCTTGCGTCCCCAAAGTCCTCCTCAATTTCTTCTATAAGTTTTACGCCCTGAGCTTTCGAGTATGAGAAGCATTCATGTTTATTTTCGTTGATTTCCCTCAGAATGATGTTTATACTTATTGTTAATATAATCTTCATCAATTTCTCATCAAATTTTCAGTATTATTACAAAAGTAAATTTGAGCCCTAATTTTTGAGTAATGGTTTTTACTTGTTAAATTCCCTCTAGTGAATGAAGAATGCTTTGGGTTGAATTTCTAGAATTTTCTTGCTATTCGTATGTGTTGGGTAAATATCCCATGAATCAAAATGACTTTAGTATGTTGAATGAAATTCTCTATTAGTTGCTTAGTATTTTAGTCAGTTAGAACACATAACTCTATTAGTCTAGTCTCAGTCAGAATCATATTAGTCTAGCTTCATTCAGATTTTAGCAACAATGTCAACTGATCAGTTTGACTCCAGTTTTTCTTTTGAGGGGTTTGTGGCGCCTCCCAGCTTTCAGACTTAGATTCAAATTTCAGTTATTTGGTCCATTAAGTGGTCATGATATTCAGTTATATCTCTGACCAGCCCCAGGATCCCGGTTCAGTTATTAGTTGTTCTATAGATGGTTATGATGCTTCTAGATAAGAAGCTCTGACCAGTCTTAGAACCTAGTTTCAGAATCTGGTCCGATAAGGCTCTTAGGGTATATGCAGTCATTCGTCCCTGACTAGTCTTGGGCCCCAATTTTGAGCTATCAGCTTAGTAGTTAAGTTTAGGTTTTCTAGTGGGAGTAGAACTTAACACCAAGCGGGCCAGGATTTCAGCACACCCAGGTTCCCAAAACTACGCTGTCAGTGTAGGTTACAGTATTACTTGGCCTGATCGGCCCCAGATATTTTTGTGATCACCAGTTCATACCTTTATATCTTGGCAAGGTATATTAGGTCCTACCGGTGGGGTGTATACATCGGACTCTACATCTAGCTCACGTGGTTAAATGTCGGTTATAGACTCGCCCACTAGTCAGTCTAGTCCACTATCAGAATAAGCAGCTCAGTTCGGTACAGTATCTCAGATTCAGTGTTTCAGACTCAGGGCATGTCCTTGACCATCAGACAGGGTCGTTTTGACCATTTCAGATTATATCAGTAGTTCAGTTCAGCTTAACTATTGGTCATGGCATGTCATTTTAGCTCAGACTTTATATTTAGTATGTTTCTCCCACATACTCAGTACATTCAAAGTACTGACGCATGCTTTTCATGCTGTATCATTTCATGATACAGCTGCAGGTTCTCAAGTTCAGCACGATAGTTACTTTAGTTTCAGAGCATTCCATTTCAGCAAATCGGAGTGTGACTCCTCCTCATTCGAGGGCTTTGTTTATTGACTTCAGTTGGATATGATTTTGTTTAGACTTAGAGTTAGCTGGGGACCTGTCCTAGCAACTCCTCAGTAGTTGGCTTTCAGACTAGACTTGTCTTTCAGAATTGTATTTTAGATATATTATTTCTTTCTCTACTTTCAGTCTCTACATTGTCTTAAACTGATAAACCTGTTATTTAAAACATTCGTTGTGCATGTTTATTTAGAATGCTAGTGTATGATAGACCAGGGGTTGACTTGGAGTCACTTGTGGCTTCAAGTACCGTGTTGCATCCAGGGTGTAGCTCGTGCGTGACAGTGCATCAAGACTGATAGTAAAACTTTGCCCTTGAGTCTTAAGGGATTCTCAATCCCGAAAAGGACGTCTTCGTAATCCATGTGCATTTAAATTATTTCCTTTTCCTTATTTGCTGTCTTGTTTAAAATATTATATTCTTTCATGTTTAACCCTTTTTTCCTATTCTCTTTATTTATTTTCTTGCTTAAATTATTTTCTTTTATTTTTAGCTTTTCGTGTTTTATTATTTGTTTGATTTATTTTTCCTCTTATTACCTGATTAATTTGTTGCAACTATCCTTTTAATTATTTATGTGATATAACTATGACTCATTTGAGCATAAAATTTCTTTATTTCTGCATTTACTTTTATTTCTTTATTAAATAATTATTGCTTTTCTTGACTACTTATTGTGTGCACATGATAATCATTATAGTTTTTCATTCCGCTCATACTTCCCCCACTTGGGAACCTCTCATGATCACACATTGTATACGCGAGTTGTGCTTTGCACTTCTTCAAGTTTCTTTCAAAAACCTATTTAGAGAGTTGGCATATACGTGGGGTGAATGGATTATTTTACTACCATATGACCACGTGCCTTCTCGCATAAAGAAATCTTTCAGTCCGTGTCCACCTAACTCTTAGAAATCTATATAAAGTCATGCATGCATTATCCTTAGGAGGTCTTGATACCCTTCGTGTATTAAGACCATTAGTTTGACTTTGCCCAAAGTCCAAAGATATTTACAATCTCGAAAAGGACATTATCATGTCTATTTGAAATTTTTTGAGAGATAAATATGCTAAAATGTTGACTATTTGCTCCTTAAGAGGAAGGGGTAAAATTAACACTTTTATAATGCAGGTTATAAAAGACTAATTCATGTCGTGTAAGCTGTTAGGAAGCCAAAAGAAGAAGGAACTTTTTTCATTTAGGCTATAGCTTTATTTCTCTTATAATTTTCATTCTTGTAATATTTCATTTTGTAAAATAAAGAAAAAATATTTATATTATTTATATTGGGTATTTTAGTGGGAGCAAGTAGAATGATACATTATGGCATATTCGTCTCTCAGAATTCGTTAGGCCTACCTCTGGCGTAAATGAGATCACAATACATTAGGATGCGCAAATTATTTGTTACATGTTAATTTAAAATATATTATTTTATTTATTTATGTAATTATTTCTTATTTTTTTCCCTTCGTACGTCAAGCTCTAATCTATATATCTATATAAAGGAAGGACTTAGGCCTACCTACGTGTCATACCTCACAGTCTAGGAATCTCATTTATCTTTTTTCCTATATTTTCTCCTTTTCTTTTCCAGTCTGTTTATTAAAATTTATAAAAAGAAGAAGAAAAACCAACAGTCACGTTTATTCATCCTGATAATTGATATCTCTTCCTCTAATAACTTCTGCCAAAAGTACTCGCTTCCTTCCCCTCTTCCTTTGCCTCCCTCTCTGCATCTTCTTTTGCGTCTTTCCCTCTCTCATCTTAAAAAGAGTGAGAGATAAGTTGAAATATCAAATTCTTGGGGATTGTTGATCAAAAAAAGTTTTTTTCCAATCCCTTTTACATCAGTGGAGGAATATTAGTGCAGTAGAAAGAAGTTGAAACAAACTTGGTTGTAACATTGAGTTTATTTTAGAGATTACTACCTCAACAGAGGATAAGGGACAAGGATTATTCTTCTCGATTAGGGATTCTGTCCAAATTTACATTTTGCCACCGAGGTAAATCTTCTCTTTTATCTTTTTGTGATTTTTAGCTTTTCTTACATGTTTAGTTGTTGTTCCATATATCGTCTTCCAATTCCTTTTATATCATTGGAGGAATATATAGTGCAGTAGAAAGAAGTTGAAACGAAACTTGGCTGTAATATTGAATTTATTTTAGGAATTACTACCTCAACAAAGAATAAGGGATAAGGATTATTCTTCTCGATCAGGGATTCTGCCCAAATTTACTCCTCGACACCAAGGTAAATCTTCTCTTTTTACAGTTTTTAATTTTTTTTAAATGTTAGTTGATGTTCCATTTATCTGTAAATTTATATTCTCGAATTCCTGGTTGATTTGGGTTTATAACATACTAAAATAGTGCATCATTTGGTTAATTTATTATCTATTTTATGAGATTAATTTAATCTTTAGAAAAAATACAAAAATTACATTCTTACACTTGAAGGATTTTAGTAACACCTCTTATGTTCGAATTTTAGGAAAATAAGATGCAAAGATTTGACATATAAAATTTTTAGGTTCTTTCACCCTTCTGTCTCTGGCAGAATACAACCACACAATGAGTTGGAGTCCTTTAGGAGCTTGGACAGTCCTAACAATAATTATGTATTTAAGAATAAGAAGGAGTGTTTCTTTTGAGTTTTGTCGAGGTACTTAGAATTAGAATAATTAGATGCTTAAAACAGTTTCATGATAAGTTCTACGTTTTTATAAGGATAAGAACATGAGTCTCTCCCTTGAAAATTAATGAGATATTATATACTGGCCAATACTTACCATCCACTTTCATAATAAATATAAGAATTATTTATTATCTATCATCGGAAAGACAGTCGGACTTGGTTATCAATCTTATTCCATGAAATAAAACCTGTTGTAACATTAAATTTATTTTAGGAATTATTACCTCAATAGAGGATAAGAGACAAGGATTATTCTTCTCAATTAGGGATTCTGCCTAAATTTACTCCTCGCCACCAAGGTAAATCTTCTCTTTTCTCTTTTTGAGATTTTTTGTTTCTTTTGGTTAATATGTTGTCAATTTATGAGATTAGTTTAATTATTAACAAAATATAAAAAAAATACATTCTTACACTTGAAGGATTTTTGTAAAACCTCTTCTGTTGAAATTTTAGGAAAATAAGACGCAAAGTTTTGACATACAAATGTTTCAGGTTCTTCCACCCTTCTGTTTCTGTTAGACTGCAACCACACATTGAGTTGGTGTCCTCTAGGATTTTGGACAGTCCTAACAACAATTATGTATTTAAGAATAAGGAGTGTTTCTTTTGATTTTTGTCAAGGTACTTAGAACTAGAATAATTAGATGCTTAAAAATAGTTTCATGATAAGTTCTACACTTTTTTATAAGGATAAGAACATGAGTTTCTCCCTTGAAAATTAATGAGATATTGCATACTGACCATGCTTACCAACAACTTTCATAATAAATATAATAATTGTTTTATTGTCTATCATCGGAAAGACAGTCAGACTTGGTTATCAATCTTATTCTATGAAATGAAACTTGGTTGTAACATTGAATTTAATTTAAGAATTATTACCTCAATAGAGGATAAGTTAAGGGACAAGGATTATTCTTCTCGATTAGGGGTTCTGCCCAAATTTACTCCTCGCCACCAAGGTAAATCTTCTTTTTTCTCTTTTTGCAATTTTTAATTTTTTTTTAAATATTTATTTGATGTTTCATGTATCTTTAAATTTATATTCTCGAATTCCTGCTAAATTTATGTTTATTACATAATTTAAAAAATGCATCTTTTGGTTAATTTTCTGTCTATTTATGAGATTCATTTAATCTTTCACAAAATATACAAAAAATACATTCTTACACTTGAAAAATTTTAGTAACACATGTTCTGTTAGAATTTTAGGAAAATAAGACGCGAAGTTTTGACATATAAAAATTTCAGGTTCTTCTGCCCTTCTGTTTCTGCAAGACTGCAACCACACAATGAGTCGGAGCCCTTTAGGAGTTTGGACAGTCCTAACAATTATTATGTATTTAAGAATAAGAGGGAGTGTTTTTTTTTTTGAGTTTTGTCAACGTACTTAGAATTAGAATAATTAAATGCTTAAACAGTTTCTGGATAAGTTCTACACTTTCTTTTAAGGGTAAGAACATGAGTCTCTCCCCCGAAAACTAATGAGATATTGCATACCTGCCACCACTTACCAATCACTTTCATAGTAAATATAATAATTATTTTTATTGTCTATTATTAAAAAGACGGATAGACTTGGTTATCAATCTTATTCCATATAATATTTGTTGGTAATTATATAGCACGTGATCTTTGGTTTAACCTTGAAAAGAACAGGCCAGTGCATTGAGAACCCGCTATGAGTGTGTTCGGGGGAAGGATTAGATCAAATTGGATCTTATTTATGCAATATTACTTTACATTATTGCAACAGGTTGTTTTGTAACTTGAACCTGCAACCTAATCATACAACGACAACTTTTATAGTTACCCCAAGACTCGCCCAATGTTGGCTTAAATTTGAAAATCAAAATAAAATTTTGAATTTTAAGAACACCAATAATTTGTATATAAGCAAGTAAAGCTTTTTGTTATAATTTTGTGCCGCCTTTATTTTCAAAAATGAATAAAAAAGAGTAAGAACAAAAAAATTTACGGTTTTATCCCATTTTGATACATTAATGGGATGATAAAAATTCATAACATTCTCTGCACTTGCATCTCTTCTTTCCTTGATCAGCTGCACAAAATAGAATGAACTGTGAAATCAAATACTTATTGTATTATATTGGACCTATCACTCATCATTATACGAGAGAATTATTTTCCTCCTCTTATTAGAAAAGCAACAAAAATAAGCTAAGTCATTTTTTTCCTGACTGTTCTATTTTTAAAAAAAAATTAGAAACCACTTTTACTAATCCTAAAAATTGCGTCTCTTTCTCTAATTTCTCAAAAAGTAATTTATCTAAAAATACTAAAAACTCTATGTAACTCTCTATTTTTGTGTACTTAGCCTTTAATTGCACTTACCAAAGAAGGAAAAGAATAACAATTTTGTGTGAACTTTGTCACCACAGTTATTTTGATTTGAGATGTCATGTCTTTAAATTGTGATGTTGAACAACATACACATACAATAGAGAAGTTCTAATCTTTCTTTATAAAGGAGTCACGTGAACTATACGTGCTAATATTTTTATTGAAAATATTATCTAGAGTGAACTCTTGATATTTTCTTATATCATTGGTCACCAAGTTCCTCTTACACATTTGCATTAAATTGTTACTAGCAGTTCAATTTTGATTTCCTCCTTGATGTGTGGATTCAAGATAACTTGATGCTGACATTAGTGTTGGAAATTTTTTTTACATATATCAATAAGATATTTTACCCTTGAAATGAACATGTCACCAAATTGTTATGTTGCTTCTCTTTTCAAGAGGTTCTGAATGACCAACCAAAATTAGTATTCCGCATTGAAGTTGTTCCCTTGAGTTATGAATAATAGCACTTATTGATTGATTAGCTTAAACTTAAGTAAATCTTGGATTTTCTATAATTTTTACAAATGGAGAAGCTATAAAAAATTGAAAATTGCATGTGGCATACTTTCTGTACCGTTTTTTATCCCTATAAGAAAATATATGTTGTTAGTATAATTAAGTTCCTGGAGATGAGATCTCCGTTGTATTTCTATACTTCAACCTACTTGAGTTGTGCCAATGCTATATTTGTATAACTTGCAGGTATTCTTCACATTTGTAGAGTAAAAATAAATTTTTTTAACCAAAAAATCAAGTATTTTTTGATTGAGTTTTCATATTGTATTGAATTTTACAGAGGTTACCAGTGATCAAGTTACAGCCAGCATTCATGAGGGTTATAAAGCTATTCAGCAAATTTTATATTTAAAAGTATAAGAGAGTTCTTATTGTTTCATTATTTCACCAAGATATTGAAATATGTTAATAACAGGTATTGAAATTTGTTAATAATCTTTCTTCATTTTATTTAATCTTACTTTATATCTCTCATAAATTGAGTTAATTTGGTTTGTAAAAGCTAAAGCAAAAATCTCCAATCTAAGACTATAGAGGGACAAAAAGATTAGAGAAGATCATATAAAGTACAAGAAAAAAAGGAAGAAGAAAAAAGCTATGATGACTTTCAAAAAATTTTATCGGGGTCCAATTCTCTTCTCCCTTTTGGCTTCTACAACCGATTTGTAAAATTTCTATATCCTTTATCCATCTATTTTGGCGATTTTCTAAAAAATTATCTTTTCTTTGTATTGAGCTAATTTTTTGAACCTTCAGTTGTTGTGTTAGTGAGTTTGATAAATTTATGATTTTTTTAGATCTAACCTCTATATATAATTATTTTTGTTGCTTTTGTTGAGTTTTATTTTTGAAAGAGACTGATCTAATTTTATTTAAAGGTTAGATATTTCTAATCATCTATATGACTTCGCTACTGCAGTCTGCAGGAGTCACATTTCTATTATTGTAGTTAGCAATTATTTACATCAGCTTTTGAACGATAAGAAGCCTGTTAAAGGTATAATAAGAGATTGTGTCTATTACTCAAACTTTTTTTTACCTTGGTCATGAATATAGAAGTAAATATTCCTCATTAAATAGGATTACATAAAATATAGATAGCTAAGTTCCATCAGAAAAAATCACAATGGAATGATTTTCCTTCTTATTTTGGAATAGTGAATGTTCCTCCTCTAATTCTATGTATACTTGTATTGCTGCATGCATTAGTCTACAGTTTCTGGGTTATCTACGTTTTTTTCTATAATGATTTGTATTTTTTTTTGGTCTAATGATGGTAGGATATACATTGAAGGTCAATGTCATTTATTATACATATGAATTGATATCTGAAGTATATGCTAATTGAGCATCTGCGCTGAGTCTTCGCTACTGAAATTGTTGAAGGTACAATCAGAATTTTCTTTAAAGATCTATACTGATATCTCTTGAAGATAAATTCAAATTTGGTAAATCTATGGTAAGTAACGTAAAGACTCTTAAAAACCTTATCAGCCTTTGATATGCTTAATGAACCATGACAAGAAGACGAGAAATAACAAAATTTTGACATAGCTTCAAGGATGTTGTGTCGGATGACACATTTAGGAACGTGACTGGAGTGAAACTTCTGTAGTCCCAATAAATATCAAGCCATAAAAATACAACATAATGGAATCTAAATATAGTATATAGTAAACTCTAGCTATGCACGTAATCTAGAAAATGGTAAATCACATTACGTCTTAGAGTAAAGCATTCATTTCAAGTTGTTGAGACGAATACTCATATTGTAGTTCTTGTTTTGTTGGTTAAAACATTTATGCATTTGAAATTTTCAACTTGTAAGTGTCATTTGACATGTCATAAACGGAACTTAATTTGAATTAAAGGTTCGATTGTTCGCCCATTTCATTTGTACGTAAATTTGATTTTGATTTACTATTCAATAAATTATTTACTCATATTCAGCAGAGAAGTGTGGATAGATTTTCAAGTTAAACTACAAGTTGTAAATGCTTCTTAAAGTAATATATGTGTATTTTTGGACTAACATTAGAATAAAAGTATAGTTTTAAATTGAACCCTATCACTTTGGTATCTTGATCTATTATAAAGCACCTAAGGAACTTATTAATTTATTGAAATATTTTTTCCCTTCAAGTATATATAATTAGTTAATTTTTGTATAATCATGACATATACTCCTTTTTATTTTTTATTTTAACAATTTTTTTGGGCCATTTAAATGGGAAAACATTTAAATGATATATGTAATGCAAAAGGGAGGAGTGGACTTTCTACAAAGAAATATTAAGTTAAAACTAGAATATCTATTCACCTTTATCCACCTTTCTATTGTCCCTTTTACCAATAATTATTTATTTATAAGAAATTTAATATTTCACGTTGACATTTATTTGATTCTTCTAATATTCCAAATATTAATACTTTCAAAAAGCAAAAGGCTAAATAATAAAATAAAATCAAAGATGATTAACTCAAGGATGAATGATTATATGTTACTATCATTTTCTCTTTCTCAATTAACGTTTGTTACAATGTAACTTCATATGCAAGGTATATATTATTGTAGTTCTAAAGGCTAATAGATTTTCTTCATATTGTAGATATCATATTTTTATGGCGTGATACTATAAAAAGAGAAAGTGTTAGTTCTAATTGAAAGAAATAAATTTATATTTGTCATCTATTTAATTTATAAAGTTATTTTTCACGCATATTTATTGTTTAATCTACTTGTTTTACTTTGATTAAATTTATAAATGTATTATTTTATAAAGTTAGTGATTTCAAATGACCGCGCGAAGCGCGGATACTTTTACTAGTCTTTAGATAATTCTAGAATCATTTCGTACTTACTCTATCAATCTTATATTTCGTACACTCTTAGGCTCAAATCATATAATTCCAGAGCCTAATCTAGATTATTTTTCTTTTATCAATACTATTGACTATGTGCCTCCAAAAGTTTCCTCTTTAGCATGTGATTATTTTAAAAGTCGCATTATTTCCTTATTTGTTCAAATTAAGTCCAAACTCTGCTTAAGTTTATCTTCTTGTCACTAAATTTTCGATATCTCATTGATCTCTCATAAGTTTGGCTCATCTTGAATAAGAATAATTCATCATTTTTTTACTTAGCAATACGTATCTCCTTTTCTTCAAATCTAGTGAGTCAACCTTACTTACTCCATTGACTTGCTAAATTATTTAACACTGTTACCATCTACTCATTCACATCATAGCTCCCTGGTATTCACCAAGTGTCACATCGCTCGTCTAAAGTCACAAGTTCCGTCATTATCACCCAATTCATGCCTCCAAATTTTGCATTATGACTGAGTTTAAATTGTTTATCTGGCTTGAAAATCTTTAACAAACTCGTTGTTTTGGTATTTTATTTATATTCTATATGCTAACTGGTGTTTGCATTTGATTCACTTATTTTGTCTAAAGGTTGTCAGGTACTTGAATATCAATTCTGTTGAGAATCTGCAATTTGACAAAATGTTCAATATTCCAAACAATTCTAGTTCTTTTGTTAACAGAAATGTTGGTCCTCTCCTGACAAAGTATTCCCTCAAATCCCATATCATACACTCCCTCAACAGATTACTTCATTGCACGCCCATCTTGGCACTTTGCAAGACATGGTAGCATTTGATAGTGAGAAGACAAAGATCATGATACTACTAAAAGAGTTCAATAACTTGGAGAAGATTGTGGATGAGAAACTACGCTCCAAAATATTTCAGATTTGAGGTATGGGAAGTTGTGTCTACATCCAAGTGTTCAGTTGCCGCAGGGATACAAGATCCCAAAATTCAACATCTTCGATGGGCACGGAGACCTGATCGAACATCTGAAGGACTATCGCGGAAGATTAGTAGGAATTGAACATGATGAAGTTCTCCTAATGAGATTATTTATGCAGAGTCTGTCAGGAATGGCATTCACTTGGTATGTCAAGCAAGATTTCAACAAATAACATACTTGAGAAGATATGTCTTGAGATTTTGTAGAGCAATATAAGTTTAACACCAAGGATGATCCGATATTTCTGGATTTGTTTGAAATAAAGAAAATGACTCTCGAATCTTTCAAGGAATATGTGAGACAATGGAGGGGAGAAGCTTCTAAGATACGTCACTCACTATCTGAAGAGGAATTAGTCCAATATTTCATCAAGTCACTAGATGGTATATACTGTAAATACTTATATTTTACAATCGTTCATAGCTTCGCAAGTATGATTCTGATTGGGAAAGAATTGAAATATGTCATTCGAATAGGGAAGATTATTGATATTTCCACAACACAAACATGTTCTCAAGCATGAGTAAGTCCTCCGAATAAAAGGAAAAAGGGTATCTCAATCACTATTCCTCCACCATAATACCATTAGGATATAGAACAAGTATGCGCCATCTTTGACTCTTGCAATGTGCCAAGTTCTCAACACCAAGTTTCTCAGATACGACATGATTCTCAATACCAGGCTCATCCAGTGCAATCCAATTTTGGTCAATTAAAAGAAGTGAGGTCTCGCACATTTACCCCTCTAACTGAACCTTTGACGAGCATATTTGAAAGGTTGAGGGCCCAAGGAGTTTTGAAACCAAGGGGAGGATGGATTCCCAAATACCCATCCCCAAATTTTGATCCATCCAAGAGATGTGCATACCATTCAAATATTCAAGGTCATGATATTGAAGAATGTACAACATTAAGGTATAAGATTCAAGATTTGATTGAGAAGGGGAAGATAATAGTGCATCAAGGACTGATGAATTATGACTCCCTTACTCCTGGAGCAATCATTGTTCAAGGTGATCCGACAAAAATAGTTCCAAGACATTTGACAAGAAATCATAAAAGAAACTGACAAAGACGAGACCTTCATAAGCAAAGTGCCTTCATTCGCCAGTTTCCCGCTCCTTAACTTTTCCATCTTTATTCATTTCTTTATACTCTGAACTACGTCTAACCTGATTCTTTTTGGATACGTAGGCAGCCCACTTTTGGGTTCGGTCTCAATCAAATAAAACTTTTTTTATTCCCATAGCCAAATCAAATATCTTGCTCACATCTAAATACGAAATCTATGGTAATTTGGTTCGACCCTTAGATGACAAATATGGATTCAAAACTGAATCTTGATGTTCAAATATAAGACAACCATTTCTTTTGAACTGATACTTTTGTTTGAGTGAAGAAGGAATACAAAGTCTCTAAGTTAAACTGGGGTAGAAATTTTTAGGAAACCTCAAAAATTCCAGAAGTAGGCAGCAAAGAAGTGCACAAAGCATTTTGCGCTTTAAAATGGGGAAGAAATTTTTGAGGGCCACACAAAAATTTCACCAAGTCCAAGGGATCGAAACAACGATAACAAGAAAAGGTACCCACCAACCTTACCATTTAAAACTCATAATATTTCTTTGAGTGTAGGTGTAAAAAGCACACAATCCTGCCACTTGAAAGCTATTATCATGCCTCTAGATTCAAGTTTTTATTATTACGCTACATCAAGCTACTATTATGGAGCTATTACTATGCCTTTGGATTCAAGTTATCATGCCACCAAGTTAAGCTACTATTGCTAGGTGGTTATCATGCTACTATTATTCAATCAGGCCCGTGTTATGATATTTTCAACCTAATATTCAAGTTATTATTATGTTATGCTACTATTGTATCATCCAACCAGACCCATTATGCTACTATTCAGGCTACTATTATGCCACCATTTTAATTAGGCCGCTGTTATGCTACCTTCAGACCACTATTTCGTAGTCTTCAAGCTACATATTTTGCTTCTATCAAGCTACCATTATTATTGTGATACTTCAAGTTGTAGTTGTGCTACTTTCAAGCTACTATTGTGCTATTGTTGTTATGCTACTTTCGAGTTACTACTATGCTACTCTGAGGCCAATATTTTATTACTTCAAGCTGCTATTATATTGTTCGAGCTACTATTAAGATACTATCGTGCTACCTATCATGCTACTGTGAATTGAGCTACTATGATGTGAGCCACTGAAATTATGCTACTGTTATTTTGGGCTCGTTCGCCCTGAAAATGAACAATTGGGTTAGTCCACCCTAAAATAGGATATTTTGGGCTTGTCCGCCCTAAAAATGGACAGTTGGGTTAGTTTGTCCTAAAAATGGACAATTGGGTTAGTCCGCCCTAAAACAGGATATTTTGGGTTTATCCACCCTAAAAATGGACAATTGAGCCCGTAAACTAAATTCGAGCCCCGTAATAGCATTTGAGCCCTATGATTTTCCTTTGAGCCTGTTATTTATAGTTAAGCCCGTCAGTCTTAGAACAATTGGGCTGGTCTGCACTAAAATAGGATATATCAATTTTATAGTTTTATACATGTATTCGAGTACTAACAACTTATCTAGTTTTGCAGATATTCTCCTTAGAAAGTTGAAAGTGGGGAAGATTTTTTTGAGGTGCCTAAATGATATATATCTTGTTTACTTTACGTATCCTAACAATGCCACCATATCACTATATTTTACTCATATTAACCATTTTATCTAGTAGTGTTAATGACTGCAGGTACAAGCGCATCAATGGATCTTTCATCAAATAGAATCAATTTTTGCTTTCATTTTGCCTTTCAATCCTTTATCCTCCGGCTTAACTCTCATCTCGATATCATCGCTAAATTCATACAAATTGACAATCCGTACACCTCTCATCTCTTCGCTCTTATCACCTCGTTCCACTTTCGGCTTTATTCAAGCCTCATTCTCTTAATTTCTTTTAGGGATCTCTTTCTTCCTTAAATCTAGAACTACACATGGTCTGATTCTCGTTAAATCCGAGATATGTAGGCGACTTGATACTGAAGTCTCGGCCATGATATCTTCACAAACTCTTATTTCCTTTCGTCTAATCCCATTGAGATTGTTCCTCGGTCGGACAAAATTGACTACTAAGTCAATGTTCTTTGCTCGCCAATTCATCCTTCATTTTCGAGCAAAGAAGGGGCAGTTGTTAACACCCAATTTTGACCTGTCTAATCCCCGTCTAAGCTGCTTATTTATATATATATACACACACACACACACATATATATATGTGTGTGTGTGTGTGTATTTTAAAATTACCCTTTTTACATAATTATTAGTTCACATCCATAATATTTTAGTATTAATTGTCATATATGATTAGTTTTTGCATACTTATTTATTTGCACATCTTTCAAGTTATAATTTTAAATATTTTATTAGTTTCAAGTTATTAATTTTCCAACACCGCATATAATGTATTGCATAATAATAAACATACATATATATTTTCAATTAAACAAGGTCTATTTTAAAAATATAAGTTATTTAGTAAATATATTTAATTTCATGATAATAATATTTATATAATTTCATCATAAATTAAACTATTATGTTACCTAGTTGTTAAATCAGTTACAAATGTAGTGTTTTTATTAGTTTAATAGCAGCTAATTCAATTTTCATCCAATTCATTTAAAATCTAGCCACTTTCTATCTAATTTGTACTAATTTTAGTGATTTTTTTTATTAATTTGGCTATTATTTAAACCCAATTGATCCTTAATTTAATCCTACCATTTATCCAGCCCAGATCTGCGATCCGACCAAGTGATCTGACCCACTTAACTCAAATTTAATCTCATTAGTCAATCTCCTCTAATCCTATGGTCCAGATTTAATCCCACCACTTTTCACTATTATACAAAAATAACCCCAGAACCCTAGGACTGCTCTCATTTTTTTTACAAGAAAAAATGAGCGACACATCACCTCGCCCCTCTCCCCTCTCCGGTGAAACGCTACCCAAATAGCCGCCGCTCTTTTCCTTCTTGTTATCTCCTGCCTTCTCTGTCCTCTCCTCTAGCCACCACCACGAAAATTCTGGCCACCGTCATATCCTCTATTAACATCACCTCATCTTCTTCACTGGCAGTCACCACAGCGCCGCATGTCACCACATTTGCTCTCTCTTCTCTCCGGGAAATGAACTCCGGCCACCACTGTACTGGCAAAACCTTTGTCGCATCACCTCCCTCCGCTACCTCACGAAGCTAACGAACATCGCACACACCCAAGATCCGCCTTTGTTTCATCTTCTTCAGAGAAACCAGACCACCGAAGCGCCACTCCCAGCGTCTCTGGTCAACGGATGACCAGTGAACCACCATACACAGTTGTGCCTCCGCATCCATAATATGGTTTACATATCAAGTTCCTACAAGTCCCCCTCTGGTTTATTTCTTTTATATTTGATGATCTTTCCCTAGACAGATTTGTAAATCTGAAATTCGTGCTAAGTAGAGTATTAATATTTATATGAATTTCTTTGCTTGTTGTTTAATTATATGCTCAAATTATCATATGAATTTCTTTGCTTTCTTAATTACATGCTCAAATTATCATATGGATTTCTGACGAACCCTATTTTGTTAAAGTTTATTAAGGACAAATTGATACTCTTTTTCTATGTATCTAAATATTTATTTCAAGTTCCAAAGCCCTTCAAGCATTGTGATTTTTTTAAATTTTTGTTGCTTTGGATGCATATGTTAACTCGTTACAATTAGCATGTTTAAAAGGTATTGCCATTTATTTAGCATATGAGATGCTTGTGAAATTTAGATAATCTTGGCTAAAATATATAATTTGAATTGTGACAACCTTTAATTTTGATAGCTTTGGTAAAGTCTTGATCATGTTGGTATCAGATTGATATTTTCCATTCACGTCAGTTTTTTTAAGTTTACATGGTAAACTTTGGTCTGAATTGATTACCTTATGCTAACTAAGGAGAAGAATTTCCTTATTTGACTTCTCGGGATTTCCCTTTCTGACTCTTTGGATTTGAGTATATGATAAGTTTTGATATTTTACACTTAATTAATATTAATTAAGAGTAATTAATGAAAAGATGGTGTGAATAATTATTCTCTTGCCTTAACTGATTTAGTGCATTATTTATTTATAGTTTCATATGCTAAAATTAATTCTATTATTATAATTGGGAAAATAATTTTATTGATTGATTTCACAATAATTTTCTTTTTCCTTTTACTTCATAATTGATTATATTCCTCTAGCTATATAAACAGGTCATTTTCCCTCTTCTAAAAAACTTGAACGATGGCTTGCTCTTTCTCTCTAGTAAAAATAGTGCCTTCTTCTTATTTTATATTTGTTGAAAACATAACGTCCCTCTTACTTTGACAAATCATTAAATACTAAAGCCCTTAACTGGTTAGCCAATCCGACTCTGCAAGTTCTCTTTAGTTTAATTCTTTTATGATTCATGTCTGACGTGTGTAGTTTTTTATTTGATTTATTGTCTACTAGACTTTTATGTCTATATGAACACTCTTAATCTTTGGGCTTTATTTTTCACTCCAATGTCATACACACACACACACACACACACACACACACACACACACACACACACACACACACACACACACACACACACACACACATACTGTTGTCGAAGTCTATATATGCTTGTTTTCTTGTGTTTGTTGAGTCATTAAAGCAGGTCTTTGTTAATTGGTTTCGGGATGCCTTGAAGATTCGCCCTTAGATTTGAATTGAAAAACAGATGAATCGGCTGTTCGAAACCAGTCTAAATTGATATCATACACTTTTATGTATTTTATTTATTGTTTATCTTATCAGTTGTAATAATGTAATAAACGCCATATAGTGGAACAAGGGATGTTAAAGGGGGCTGGGATTTACTTGCTAATTGTTTACATTTTTATAAATTTTAAAGTTCATACATTTCGTTACGAAGCTTTATTTCTTTATTAAAATCATTGTCCAGATTCACTCATTTTTTTACTCCAATTGGGCAATGTTTCTTTTTATAACTATAAATACTATCTCTTAACATATAGTTATTGGGAAAGTAAAAGGAATTACGAGGTCTAATTTCGCAACTTCTTAAATTAAGACGACCCATTCCTCAGAAGTGACACCAACCCAAGTTTTTAAAAGTGATTATGTGGATTTGTACGTAATATTTATTTGCTTATATTTCAAAGTTCAAATCTTTGTTTAATTTTTTTAAAAAAAATAGATATTATTATATTTTTTGCTTAAGACCAACCTTTAATTAAATTGTTGCTAAGATTGAAGGTCACAATTAATAATATCGTGTGGTCATGCCTATAAAGCAACAAACATTTTTTTAGACTTTTAACTTTTTAGGCTTGTCTAATATTTGAAAAGCGTTTAAATTATTATAAAGTATTTATAAATTATAGTTTTTTTTATCCTTCTTTTATTTTTATTTGGAGTAATTAAGATTTATATGTTGTGAGTTAGCAAATAAATATCGTTTAGGATATTTCTTTTATCTTTTCAAATTTCTTTCACCTTGCTTGTCTGAATATTTTGGCTCTTTAATTAATGATGTTCTTGTCCTTTTAATTATCCATGTCTGTAGTAAATAAATTGATATTTCCTTAATCACCTAGTATCACTTAAAAAATAGCTTCACATTTATGTATCTTACTTTCCTCAGTTTGAACAAAAAAATATTTTTTTTTTATGTTTAGTAAATAAGTTGGCGTGTTAAAGTTGTTTTTCACTTAAATTTTATATTAATTAGTGTGTTAATTTATATCAAGATATTCTTTGTCTTAAAACGAATTCCATATGTCTAAATAGGAAATAACTTAATTATTATTTTGTCACATAGTTTTTGCATTAATTTGATAAATGACTTAATTTATGATAATTTATTTATGTAGTAAATATTTTGATATTTTATTTTTTTTGATAAGTTTTCCTTATAGTATCACTTAATTGTATGCTAACCGTGAATTTATTTTAGTTCATACTTGAATATTTATTTTTGTTGAAATAAGTTTTGTACATTAGCTCGATAAAATTTTAACTCTATCTTGTCGTTTAGTTTTCGCATTAATTAATAAATAATTTAATTTATATTTAATTCACTTATTTATTTTAGTAAGAGTTTATCCAATCACATAGTTAAGTTAATAAATCAATAGACCTTTTTTGATCACTTAGTAATCTCCCCCACGTATTAATGAATCTGGAAGGGATCCACACTTATGGACCTCGAAAGGTGTCTAACACCTTCCTTTCGAAGTAATTTGAACCCTTACCCGACTCTGTCAACCTAGGCTAGTTAAATAGACTTTTAGCACAGAATGGTGCCCTAATGCACCTTAATTCGTTAGGTGGCGACTCTTCATTTCATTAATTTAATTCTAAAAGAGTTGTCACGTGTTGAGTTTTGCTTTTCACGAGAAAAATGGGGCGCGACACGATCTTGGCCTCGAGGTGATAAGAGGAGCAGAGCCTCAGGTTCGAGGGACCAAAGGAGCATCCTGACGGAGCGTACCTTTCTGGCCTTTGGGAAGTGTGGCAAGAGTCATATGGGTGAGTGCTTGATGGGGTCAGATATCTGCTTTGGGTGTGGTAGATCCAGCCATATGCGCCGGGAGTGTCCCTTGGCTAGACAGGATGATGGTAGAGGTTGTGCTCAGGCTACCAGTTCAGCAGCAGCACCAGCACACCCAGCTTAGCAGAGTGTGTCCACTAGTGCAGGTGGTGGCCAGCGCCAGAACAGGTTTTTTGCCCTTGCATCTCGATAGGAGCAATAGACTTCACCAGATGTGGTCACCGGTATGTTACAAGTATTCCACTTTGATGTTTATGCATTGTTAGATCCAAGGGCTACCTTATCTTTCGTGATGCCCTATGTTGCTAGTAGTTTCGGAGTCAGTCCTGAAATTCTATCAGAACCCTTTTCAGTCTCTACTCCAGTCAGTGATTCAGTTATAACTCGACGGGTATACCGAAAATGCCCTATCCCAGTCCTTCAAAAAGTCACCTCAGCAGATTTAGTAGAACTAGCCATGACAAATTTTGATATTATCTTCGGTATGGATTGGCTACATGTTATGCCGCAGTCAATTGCAGAACCCGTGCAGTAGAGTTCAGATTTCCGGGTGAGTCAGTCCTAGAGTGGAAAGGTAGTTCGGTTGTGCCTGTAGGTCACTTCAGTTTCTACCTTAAGGCCTGAAAGATGATTTCTAAATGTTGTGTGTACCATCTAGTTAGGGTTAAGGATGGTACATCCGAAACCCCGACTATCCATTCAGTTCCTGTGGTGTGTGAATACCCAGAAGTGTTTCCAGATGATTTATCGGGGATTCTTCCCGAGCAGAAGATCGACTTTGGAATTGACTTTCTTTCCAATATGCATCCTATATTAATTTCTCCCTACAGAATGGCTCCAGCTAAGCTAAAGGAGTTGAAAGAGCAGTTGAAGGATCTTTTAGACAAGGGTTTCATTAGACCTAGCAAATCCCCATGGGGTGCACCAGTTTTCTTTGTTCGAAAGAAGGATGGTTCCCTTTAGATGTTGCATTAATTATCGATAATTGAACAAAGTCACCATCAAAAACAGGTGTACTCTCCCCAGGACTGATTGACCAGCTTTAGGGTGCTAAGTGCTTTTCAAAGATAGACCTCAGATCTAGATACCATCAGCTCAGGGTTCAGGAGAGTGACATTCCAAAGCTAGCCTTCAGGACTCGGTATGGTCAGTATGAGTTTGTAGATATGTATTTTGGACTAACGAATGCTCCTGCAGCTTTTATGGATTTGATGAACAGGGTGTTCAAGTCATATTTGTATATGTTCATGATTGTGTTCATAGATGATATTCTTATATACTATCAGAGCGAGGAGGAGCATGCCACTCATTTGAGAGTGGTGTTACAGACTTTGAAGGATCATCAGTTGTATGCTAAGTTCAGCAAGTGCGAGTTCTAGCTAGGCTCAGTGGCATTTTTGGGTCATGTGGCATCAAGTGAGGGTGTGCAGGTGGACACTCAAAAGATAGAAGTGGTGAGGAATTGTCCTAAACCAATGAATCCTTTGGATATCAGGAGTTTTTTGGGTTTAGCTGGTTATTATCGGAGATTTGTTAAGGGGTTTTCATCCATTGTAGCCCTGTTGACTAAATTGACCCAGAAGAAAGTGAAGTTTCAATGGTTAGAGGCTTGTGAGAAGAGCTTTCAAGAGTTGAAGACTGGACTTACCTCAGCACCAGTGTTGACCCTACCTAAGGGTATCGATGGATTTGTGGTATATTTTGACGCTTCGAGGATCGACCTTGGTTGTGTACTAATGCAACATGGTAAGGTTATAGTCTATGCTTCCAGGCAGCTGAAGGTCCATGAAAAGAACTACCCAACTCATGACCTCAAGTTGGCGGCGATAGTTTTTGCCTTGAAGATTTGGAGACACTATCTGTACGGGGTCCATGTAGATATATTTACGGACCACAAAAGCCTATAGTACGTGTTCACCCAGAAGGATCTAAACCTACGTCAGAGGAGATGGTTGGAGCTTCTTAAAGACTATGATATGAGTATCCTTTATTATCCGGGCAAGGATAATGTGGTGGCAGACGCTCTTAGTAGGTTGTCTATTGAAAGGGTGTCCCATGTGGATGCAGAGAGGAAAGAGTTAATGAATGATATGTGATCTTGGGTAGAATTGCATGCCCAAGTGATACTCAAATGCTTCGTTTTGACTTGTTTATCTATCGTTATGTGTACATTCTCATGTGATCTTTAGTTAAATGTGAATTTATACTAACCAACATGATTAGTGTTGTTTTGCAGGTAAAAGGAAATTTTGGAAGCTAATATACATGTTGGTGAAAATCGGGAATGGACTTGGAAACAAGGAGTGGAAAATGACAAGGGAGAGCAGCAAAATAAGGGCTCCGCGATGGAGCCGTGTCATGCTGCCATCGCAGAGGCATTCTGCCTCGGATGAAATAATTTTGGCAATTTCTGGTGGAGGTTCGTGTTACCTCCGTGACACGGAGGCAGTGCTCCGTGATGCACTCCATGTCACGTTGAGTACAATTACCTGGAACATCAAGTTCCAGTGAAGGTGCGCGATACCACCGTGGCACAGAGGCAAGGCTCCACGATGCAAGTCGTGCCACGTTGAGGTGCAATTACTGGGGAGCTGACTTCTAGTGAGGGTCCGCGATACCCCCGTGGCACGGAGGGAGTGCTCCGCGATACACTCCGTGCCACGTTGCTTGTTATTTCGGGAAAAATTCTCAAGAGTATAAGTAGCACACTTAAGTTTTATTTTAAACATTCTGACTTGGTTGAGCAAGAACGTGGGTTACAGGCAGTTGAGAGGACGAAAATTCTAGGGTTCTTCTCTTTCTCTTTCTCTTTAATCTCAATTGTTTGTGTGAATTCTACTTATTTGATGATGTTTAATCCATAAATGAGTGGCTAATTCACTTTTTGCTGAGGTTAAGAACAATTGTAGTGGAATGTAATTGTTGTTCATTTCAGTTTTCATCTTTTCTTCAATGTTTGTTCTATCAATTCTTGTTTTTACTGCATTAATGTTTGGCCAATGTTAATGTATATCTAGAAATCCAATTTTGATTTTGAAAAGGAAAGAAATTGGAAAGATTTGAATTGGTAGGATATGATCTCCTCTTAGTTTAGAAAATTGAGAATTGATTTACATTCAGAATAGAATATATCTAAAAGTCTTATTAGTCAATTAAGGAATCGGTTTTGTATGGCTATAGCATGAAATTATTTTATCATAGAAATGTAGATTAAGGTTCATGATTCTTAAATTGGATAGGAGTCGAAAGATCCAATCCATAGGCAATAACTCTTGAATAGCAACCGAAGAAAAGATTAGCTGAGTTGAATCGATAAATTACTTCCCTGCATGTTTGTTTTTTAACCTCAGCTTGCTCATTACTATTGTTTAGACTCAAATTATAATTTTAACTTAGATTTTTATTACTTAGCAAACTTAACTCTTAAAATATTGTTTAATTGGTTGTCTGCATTCATAAAGACATAGTTCACTGACACTTAAGTTAATTAGTACCGTAGTTCAGTCTCTATGGGATCGATACTTGGCTTTACATAAGCCACTTTACTACTTGTTCGACTACGTGCACTTGCAAATAGTCAATACAGCACCGAACAAGTTTTTGGCGCCGTTGCCGGGGATTGGCAATTGGTACAATTATTTTCTTAGTGTTAGTTTACAAATTCTATACAAGTGCTGACAACTTGATCTTAGCCTTTCTCTTGCAGATATTGAATTCTTCTAAACGCTGGCAAGAGATAAGGAGTTGGTGGATTCATATATAGAACCGGAAAGACAATTTCATCGTCAAAGAAGAGAAGCTCTAGAGAAGAAGCTACAGTTGCTAAGACAGGAAATTCTGGAGCAACAACAAAATCCACCACTTGTGAGGGCAGTTTTAGTGCACGAGGAAATGGCAGCAAGGCCGGTTCGCAAAGTGGCAATCCCACATGCTAACAATGTTACATCTAGTATTCGCAGACCAGAGCTAGGAGGGAGGTTTGAGCTTAAACAGAACATGGTGCAGTTGTTGCACACCAGCGGGCAATTCACAAGTCTCCCTCATAAAGATACACAACATCTCCCAAACTTTTTGGAGATAAGTGACACTTACATTCCCGCTGGAGTATCATCCGACTACGTGAGGCTTACATTATTCCTATTTTCATTATTGGGAGAAGAAAAGAGGTGGTTGAAAGCTGAACCAGCTAACTCTATCACCACTTGGGATGATCTTGCAAGAAAGTTTTTGATACGATTCTTTCCATCCGGAAAAAAAGCAAGACTTAGAAGTCAGATTCTAAGTTTTAAACAAAGAGAGGGTGAGAATCTGTATCAAGCTTGGGAAAGGTTCAAATCGATGTTAAGAGAGTGTCCTCACCATCACTAGTCCAATGATGTGCTGGTGCATACTTTCATTGAGGGTTTAGAACCACATACAAAAATTTTGCTAGACTTAGCAGTTGGGGTCCAGGCACTAGAAAAGACTTATGAGGAGCTTTATACTTTGTCAAATCGTATTTCACAGGGAAATCCAGAGTGGGATGCGGACTCATCACGAGGAGGAACAAGGAAAGCGGCAGGAGTCTTTGAGGTGGATGGTTTTACAGCTATCGCTGCACAGATAGCTGCATTGCAAAATCAACTCAATACCCACTTCAGCAGTATGAGCTTGAATCAAGCACAAGCCCCAGTCAATGTAGTGCAGCAGGTATGGTGTGAAGTATGTGGGAGTAATGAACACTCAGCTGAGTGTTGTGGTGCAAATACAGATTCAGTAAACTTTGTTGGGAACGTCCAGAGAAATAATAATCAACGGTATGGCAACAATTACAACTCAAATTGAAGGAATCATCCGAATTTCTCTTGGGGTAGTAATAGCCATCAAGGGCAAAGTCGAATCAGGGTGTACAGAGAAATAAAGGGGGGCATCAGAATTATCAGTCTCAATACAGAGGAAACAATGCACCTCCTCCACCACCCAACAGTATTGAGGACATGTTTAAAACACTTATAGCTAACCAAGAGCAAATGCAGGCTGATTATGTGAAATTAGCGGCAGACATGAAAAATCAGCAGTTAGCTACAAAGGCGTTGGAGTACCAGTTGGGACAACTAGCTGGAGCTAAAACACCAGGCCCAGAGGAGGACTACCGAGTGACACTGACCCAAATCCCAAGAAGGTTAATGCAGTGACCACAAGGAGTGGATTACAACTCAAGGAGGTGGAACCAGAAAGACCACCTCAGCAATCAGGAGCAGTGGAAAAAGATAGGGAACATGATGATGAAAGGGGGAAGGAGAAGGCAGCCGAAGCAAAAAGACCACCACCCCCGTTCCCTCAAAGATTAAAGAAGCACAAGGAGGAAGCTTGCTTTAAAAAGTTCATGGAGGTGCTGAAACAAGTACACATTAATTTACCTTTGGTTGATGTTTTGCAGGGAGTGCCAAAATATGCAAAGTATATTAAGGACATCGTAGCAAACAAAAGCAGATTGACGGAGTATGCTACGGTGGCGCTTACTGAGGAGTGCACTTTCCAGATACAGAACAGGTTGCCAACAAAGCTCAAAGACCCTGGGAGCTTTACCATTCAGATCACAATCGGGCAAAGTATCCGAGCTCGCGGACTATGTGATTTGGGAGCGAGCATAAACTTGATGCTGACATCGGTGTTCAAGAAGTTGGGGCTGGGCAGTCCTAGACCAACTACAGTGATCTTGCAGCTAGCAGACCATACTTTGGCTAGACCAGATGGTATTGTGGAGGATGTGCTAGTGCAAGTAGGCTCCCTCATTTTCCCGGTAGATTTTATTATATTGGATTTTGAGCTGGATGCGAAAGTCCCATTTATTTTGGGACGTCCTTTCTTGGAAACCGGGAGAGCGTTGATTAATGTAGCTGTGGGGAAACTAACCATGCGAACGCATGATAAAGTGGAGGTGTTTGATGTGTATAAGGCCATGAAGCTTTCGGCCATCTATGAGGAGCTATCAGCAATCAATGTGCTAAACCAGGAAGCAATTCTTCAGATTGTTGATTCTCAAAATCCATTGGAGAGAGCTTTGATGAGCTCCAATCATTTCGAAGACAGGGATACTTATGAGATGGTGCAAATGTTGAACGAATCAAAATGGTTTCTCAGGAAGCAAGAATTTTAGCCATTAATGAGGTCCTTGGAACCATTGCCAAAACCATCTATTGAGGAAGCACCAAAATTGGAGTTGAAGACATTGCCCCCACATTTGAAATATGTATTTTTGGGGGAAGATGACACCTCGGCAGTTATCATCTCTGTAGAACTGACGGAGGCACAGGTAAAGGATGCAGTGGTGGTTCTCAAGAGGCGGAAGAAAGCAATGGGCTGGCAAATGTCAGACATCAGGGGAATCAACCTAGCCTTTTGCACACACAGAATTTTTATGGAGGAAGGAGCAAAGCCAACTGTACAACATCAGCGGAGGTTGAATCCGGTGATGAAGGATGTGGCTAGGAAGGAAGTGATCAAGTGGCTTGATGCAGTTGTGGTCTATCCCTTTTCAGACAGTGAATGGGTCAGTCCCGTTCAGTGTGTCCCAAAGAAAGGAGGGATGACCGTGGTCACCAACGATAAGAATGAGCTGATCCCTACACGCACAGTCACAAGCTGGCAAATTTGCATGGACTACAGCAAGCTCAATCAGGCCATGAGGAAAGATCATTATCCTATCCCATTTATTGATCAGATATTGGACAGGTTGGCAGGTCAAGAATACAATTGTTTCCTTGATGGATATTCTGGCTATAACCAAATAGCCATAGCACCGGAGGACCAGGAGAAGACTACTTTCACATGTCCTTATGGGACATATGTTTTCAGGCGGATGCCATTTGGTCTATGCAATGCACCCACCACATTCCAAAGATGCATGATAGCGATCTTTCATGATATGGTGGAAGATTTCGTCGAGGTATTTATGGATGATTTTTTTGTTTTCGGTAATTTGTTTGCTACATGTATGCAGAATCTTGACAGGGTGCTAGCTCGATGTGAAGACTCCAACCTTGTACTCAACTGCGAGAAATGTCATTTTTTAGTCAAGGAGGGTATCGTCCTTGGCCATAAGGTGTCTTGCAAGGGGTTGGAAGTCAATCGTGCAAAGATCGAAGTGATTGAAAAGCTACCACCACCTGTGTCAGTGAAGGGTGTTCGCAGTTTTCTCGGACATGCAGGGTTCTACAGACGGTTCATCAAGAACTTCTCTAAAATTTCTAGACCAATATGCAGGTTGCTAGAAAAAGAGGTGAAGTTCGAGTTTGATGAGGATTGTGTTAAAGCATTCGAGGAGTTGAAATAGAAGTTGATAGAAGCACCTATTCTCATTTCTCCAGATTGGAAGCAACCGTTTGAACTAATGTGTGATACAAGCGATGTGGCTGTAGGAGCTGTATTGGGGCAGCGGAGGAATAAAATTTTTCATTCCATTCATTATGCAAGAAAAACACTTGACGCAGCCCAAGCCAATTATACAGTCACTGAAAAAGAGATGCTAGCATTGGTTTTCTCGTTTGATAAATTCAGGTCCTACTTGGTAGGTTCTAGAGTAGAGGTGTATACCGATCAAGCAGCGATTCGGTATCTGTTTAACAAGAAGGATGCAAAGCCCAGGCTGATTAGATGGATCTTGTTGTTACAAGAGTTTGACCTAGAGATTCGGGACAGAAAGGGGAGCGAGAATCAAGTGGCAGATCACCTATCGCGATTGGAAAGTCGGTTGCATGTGAAGGAAGGTGACAGCATCAAGGAAGAGTTCCCGGATGAGTAGCTCTTGGCAATAAGGGAAGCTGAAATCCCTTGGTACGCAGACATTGTGAATTTGCTGGTAAGTGGAGTCTATCCAACGGAGGCTACGGCTCAGGAAAGAAAGAAGTTGAGACATGATTGCAGGTATTACATTTGGGATGAGCGCTATTTGTTTAAGTAGGGACCGAATCAGGTGATGAGAAGATGCATTCCAGAGAGCAAGATTGCAGAAGTGTTGAGGAGTTGTCACTCATCATTGTATGGAGGGCACCACGGAGGCGAGTGGACAGCGCACAAGGTGCTACATTCAGGTTTCTTTTGGCCTACACTATTCAGAGACTCTATGGCATATGTAAAAATGTGTGATAGATGTCAAAGAACAGGCACAATTGGTAGAAGGCAGAAGATGCCACTGCAGCAAATATTAGAAGTGGAGATCTTTGATGTATGGGGAATAGATTTCATGGGCCCGTTCCCACTGTCATTTGGTAATCATTACATCTTGGTAGTCGTTGATTATGTATCCAAGTGGGTCGAAGCAACAGCTTGCCCCAGGTATGACAACAAGGTGGTAACAAAATTTATGAAAAGCACATTTTCACCAAGTTCGGGACACCCCGAGCCATTATCAGTGATGGAGGGGCTCATTTTGTAAATGCAAGTTTCAAGAATTTGCTAGCTAAGTATGGGGTGCGCCACAAGGTAGCAACAACATATCATCCCCAAACTAGTGGGCAAGTGAAGGTGTCGAACAGAGAAATCAAGCAGATTCTACAGAAGATAGTGAATGCACAACGAATTGATTGGTCAAGCAAACTCGCCAATGCGTTGCGGGCTCATAGAACTGCGTACAAGACACCCATTGGGACTTTTCCATACAAATTGGTCTATGGAAAGGCATTTCATCTGCCTGTGGAGCTAGAACATCGAGCTTTTTGGGCCGTGAGGAAATTGAACATGGACCCGGAGCTAGCAGGGAAGAAGAGGCTGATGCAACTCAGCGAACTTGATGAGTTTATGAAAGTGCCAAATGCTACAAGGAGAAAATGAAGAAGTGGCACAATAGGCATATGGTGCATCGGATCTTTGAACCGGGATAGAAGGTGTTGCTATTTAATTCGAGACTGAAGCTTTTTCCAGGCAAATTGTGGTCCACATGGTCAGGGTCGTTTGAAGTGCTGAGAATGACCCCACACGGGGCAGTGGAGTTGTGGCAAGAAGATAGAAGTGCCACTTTTTTGGTGAATGGGAAATGATGTAAGAATTATTGGGGTGAGGACGTTATTCGAGACAAGACGTCCATCACTCTAGAGGATGATTGAGCAATGAATGACGTCGAGCCGCGACGGTAAATCAGGTGTTGCACGGGAGGCAACCCGTGAATGTATTGTAATAGATGAGTAGAACCATTTGAAAAAAAAAGAGAAAAAAATATAAAAAACAGAAAAACAAAGAAAAAGAAAAATAAAAATTCTTTTGTGTTGAAACCTATGAGGTCTAACCAATTTCTTGTGGTGAAATGATTTTCAGGTGGAATGGAGGGCAAAAAATGCAAAGAAATGCAAAGGAATAAAATCGAGGTGAGAAAATAAAAATTGGCACATTACAGTGAGCCTGCGCGATGGCTCCGTGTCATAGAGGAGGTGCTCCGCGTTACCCTCTGTGACACGTTGAGGAGTGTTCCCGATTTTTTAAAATCCAGAACACTGCCGTGATGGCTCCGTGTCATGGAGGGAGTGCTCCGCTTTACCCTCCATCACACGTTGAGGGTTAATTCGCGTCGGGTCACACCGAGTCACCGGGTAACCCGCGCGAAAAATACCTTTTAAAACCCCAAATCCCCTCATTTTCTTCCTATTTTTTCACTTCCTCTGCGACCCACACCCCAGATCCCCTTCTCCCTCAACGTAACACGGACCTAGGCATCAATTTTCTTCAAGTTTTCTTCAATTTCATTAAATTAAAGGTATGTTCTTGAACTCTACCTCATTTTTGTTCAAATTTTTTATTCTTGAATATGTTTGGTGATTGAACCTTGCCCTAAGTGAGAATTAAGCTTGAATTCACTTGAGTTATGATTGAATGACGTTCATAGTATCGTTGTGAATATATGAACTCGGTGATTGCATATTTTATTGAATTCTTGCGAAATTGATAGCGAGGGTTGAAAATTGAATAGGAAGAAGACTAAATTCTTTGAAATGTTGCAAAAAAAGTTGGGTTGTGCAAGTTGGGTGAAGCAAAATATAGTGTGATTGATGTTGAATATGCAATATAGACAAGGGATTTTAAGGAGAATGAAATTGGAGAATTGCATAGGTTGTTGAAAAAATTCGCTAAGTGCTATGATGATGTAATGGAATCGATGGCGATATTTTTATTCATTGTACGAAGTCTGAGTAGTACATAGTAATTGTTCCATCGACTTATATGAATGCACCAAGCATGTTGAATGTTAAGAATTGGAAAAGCATGAATGTCTTGTCAAATTTTTGGGATTGTGGCTTAAGAATAAGTGTGGGGTGACCCCAACCTTCGTTGTAGCTAATTATGACTTGAATAACATTGGGACTGTCTGTTTGAATGTACAGGAACAATGTCAGGCCGACAAGACAAGGGCAAGGGCGCATCCACATCAGGCGCCAGCAGAAAAAGGGTGAGATTGGGAACAGCAGTTCCAGCAGCACCAACGGTTCCGCGAGGCCAACGCCGATAATACGGAACCCGATGGGTGACTGATGAGGGGAAGAAGTGGTATGCAAAACACAAAGAAACCAAATACTTCCCAGAGGAGCAGATAGCACGGGAGCCGCTGGCACAGGAATTCCCTTGGATTGTACACTGGATTGACACTGCTGGGCTGAACTTCATCTTCGAAGAACCCAGGGAGTGTAATCTCCATCTTATCCGAGAGTTCTATGTCAACTAGAACCCAACCCTACGCCAGTCACACCGTTAAAATCAGGGGGCAGGTCGTCACTTTTGAGCCCCATCATTTGAATGCAATCCTGGGGGCGCGGGATATAGACGCTCATGTCCTTAGGCAGCTGAACATCACTCCACCCTATGCGGACATCAAACGTACCCTATGTGGAGCCCGATCGAAAGCAATGTGGAGTAGGCACAAGGAGAGGGGCTACCATCAGACATTGCCCTACTCTCAGATGAACCGAGAGGCCTGGATTTGGCTAAAGATTGTGTGTTCCTGCCTGATCCCAGGGGTGCACATGACAGATGTCACCCGGGATAGAGTGTGCTTGGTGAATGCCCTGATGAAGGGGCTGGAGATCAATGTTGGGGCGGTAATCATATCCTCCATGAAGAGAGCCCGACTACATCAGGGGCATAGATACGGGTTCGGTGGTTTGCTTACTACGTTCCTGAGGGGCCATGACATCGAGGAGGAGACCCTGGATTACATCCCACAGACTGACAGGCGTGCCTTGGATGTCACCAAAACCAAGGCACCTGACACTACCTATGGGTCGGTGCTCACACTAGCCGAGCGACATGCTCAGGATGATCAGTATATGGCCCGCATGTACGGGATGCAGATGTTACAGCTGCGCATAGGCAGGAGGCCGACAACAGAGGATGAATTTTGGCAGCTCGAGTTGGATGACCCATTCGGCGAGAATGCCCGGGCTCTATGCAGAGTGGGGCCCGCATTTGTGGAGCCCGTAGATGATGATGTCCCTACTGATGAGGAGACACGCCGGGAGGGCTCAGATGTTGAGTCAGGTGAGGACGGAGGGGGGAGAGACGAAGCAACGACACTTGATGAAGAAGTTGAATACTTCGATTGATCAGGGAGTTTCACCACCCAACCTTTGTGATATGTGAAATTATGTGAACACTGGGGACAGTGTTCGGGTTAAGTGTGGGGTGGGAGTAGTTAGGTGTCAGCTGCTTTGTTTCTGTTTTTTTTTGTTGTTGTTGTGCCTATGCAAAATGTGACCTTGTGACTCTGTGTTGTGTGTTCTGTAATTAATTTGGTGTTGTAATGAATGTTGAGCTGCTGTGTGTCGTGTTGAGCTACTGTTGGTTGTGTTTGTGTAAATATTATCGAATTTTTTCGAATTTTTTTATGTTGGGTTTCTCGACCTTTGTTTTCGGTGCTTTTACCGAGAATAGTCCCATTGAACCGAAGTCGTAGATAGCGACCGTTCCCTATGATGGATGGATGACGACCGTCTTAAGGGAAATGTAGTCGATAGGAGTAGTTTTTTTTCTCTCTTTTCTTTCTTTTGTGTGTTTCCCAAACGTGTCTCTACTTCATGGTTCGGAGTTCTTGCTACGTGTTGTACATGATATAAAGATGCAAAGGTGATTCGTATGAAAGCATGCAAATGTGTAAACATGTTGAGATACCTACGCCATAGAGTTTGATTCGGTGTGATCAAGGCTTAATAGTGAATTCTTGTAATTAGCTGATTGAAGAGTCTGTGAATATGTATTGAATTGAGCATGTGCAGTGAGTGTGAGGTGAGATTTCAATTATTTCATGCTATTGTGAATTGTCTAGAACTTGCCTGGTGTGTGTACTAAACGAAATAAAGGATGTGTATTGTAGGAAAGGATGTAGGCATTTCTTCTATTAAACCGAAAGTTTCTCCATTATCATACCTACCTTGAATGTGCATCCTAGTTAGCCCCATTGAGCCTTTAGCCTATTTTTTTGTTTTCTTTGAAGAGGTACAAACCGAGCTTAATCCCTTCTTTTCATTAGCCGTGAATTTGATCCAAAACTCTTAAGCGCTCAAGAAAAAAAAATTTCCCACAGTGTAAAGGAGTGAGAATTGTGAAACGGAAGGAAAAGCGGAAGTTGTGAAAGTTAAAGAAAGGTCAAAGGTGCACTTACTGAAATTAAATCAAATAAAGATGTATAACAAATCTTTTCTAGTAAGTCGAGTATACTTAAAGAAATGGGAAAAAGAACAAAGAAAAAAAATTCAAGAATGAGAGCATGAAGGAAGAAACAATGCCCATTCTGCCTCGAATGAAATAATTTTGGCAATTTCCAATGGAGGTTCGTGTTACCTCCGTGACATGGAGGCAGTGCTCCACGATGACTCCGTTTCACGTTGAGTACAATTACCTAGAACATCAAGTTCCAGTGAAGGTGCGCGATAGCACCATGGCACGGAGGCAAGGCTCTGCGATGCAAGTTGTGCCACGTTGAGGTGCAATTGCTGGGGAGCCGACTTCCAGTGAGGGTCCGCGATACCCCTGTGGCACGGAGGGAGTGCTCCACGATACACTCCGTGCCACGTTGCTTGTTATTCTGGTAAAAATTCTCAAGAGTATAAATAGCACACTTAGGTTTTATTTTAAACATTTTGACTTGGTTGAGCAAGAACGTGGGTTACAGGAAGTTGAGAGGACGAAAATTCTAGGGTTCTTCTCTTTCTCTCTCTTTAATCTCAATTGTTTGTATGACTTCTACTTATTTGATGATGTTTAATCCACAAATGAGTGGCTAATTCACTTCTTGCTGAGGTTAAGAACAATTGTAGTGGAATGTAATTGTTGTTCATTTCAGTTTTCATCTTTTGTTCAATGGTTGTTCTATCTATTTTTGTTTTTACTGCATTAATGTTTGGCCAATGCTAATGTATATCTAGAAATCCAATTTTGATTTTGAAAAGGAAAGAAATTGGAAAGATGTGAATTGGTAGGATATGATCTCTTCTTAGTTTAGAAAATTGAGAATTGATTTACATTCAGAATAGAATAAATTTGAAAGTCTTATTAGTCAATTAAGGAATCGGTTATGTATGGCTAGAGCATGAAATTCTTTTATCATAGAAATGTAGATTAAGGTTCATGATTCTTAAATTGGATAGGAGTCGAAAGATCCAATCCATAGGCAATAATTCTTGACTAGCAACCGAAGAAAAGATTAGCTGAGTTGAATCGATAAATTACTTCCCTGCATGTTTGTTTTAACCTCAGCTTGCTCATTACTATTGTTCAGACTCAAATTATAATTTTAACTTAGATTTTTATTACTTAGCAAACTTAACTCTCAAAATATTATTTAATTGGTTGTCTGCATTCATAAAGACATAGTTCACTGATGCTTAAGTTAATTAGTACTGTAGTTCAGTCCATATGGGATCGATACTTGGCTTTACATAAGCCACTTTACTACTTGTTCGACCACGTGCACTTGCGTGTAGTCAATACAGCACCGAACAATATGCATCGGCTTGCACGACTAAGAGTTCGTCTTGTTGACTCAACGGATGGAGGTGTTATTGTTCAGAATGGGTCAGAATCATCCTTAGTGACCGAAGTTAAATCTAGACAAGACGAGGATCCCATTTTGGTAAAGTTGAAGGAAGCCGTTCAGAATCAGAAGGTGGAGGTCTTCTCCCAAGCGGGAGATGGTGTGCTATGATATCAAGATCGCTTGTGTGTTCTGAGTGTTGATGATTTGAGAGATCAGATGTGTCACGAGGCTCATGGTTCCAGATATTCTATTCATCCAGGCTCCACCGAGATGTACCGTGACCTACGAAAAGTCTGTTGGTGGAATGACATGAAGAAGGACATATATGGGTAAGTATCCGAATTATCAACAATTTAAGGTTAAGTATCAGAGACAGGGAGGTATGCTTCAGGACATTGGCATTCCTACTTGAAAGTGGGAGGAAATCAACATGGACTTCATTACAGGGTTTCCTCGTACACGTCGATAGTATGACTCTATTTGGGTGGTTGTAGACAGGTTGACTAAGGCAACTCATTTCCTACCGATCAAAACTACAGACTCAATGGAGGATTATGCTAAGTTATACATTTGGGAGTTAGTTCGATTTCACAGAGTGCCCTTGTCCATCACATAAGATAGAGGTACTCAATTTACATCCCAGTTTTAGAGATCATTTCAGAAAGGACTTGGTACTTAGGCCAAGCTTAGCACAGCATTTTACCCGCAAACAGATGGTCAGGTGGAGTGGACCATTCAGACTCTTGAGGATATGTTGGGAGCGTGTGTGATTAATTTCAAGGGTAGTCGGGATGATCATTTGCCTCTCATTGAGTGTGCATATAACAACAGTTATCATTCCAGCATTCAGATGGCTCCATTTGAGGCTCTCTATGGGTGAAGATGTAGATCACCTATTGGTTGGTTCGAAGTCGGTGAAGCTGCATCGATGGGACTATATTCGGTTCATGAGGCTTTGAAGAAGGTTCAGCTTATAAAGGAAAGGTTAAAAACAGCTCAGAGTAGTCAAAAGTCCTATGTAGATGTAAGGAGGAGAGAGCTTGAGCTTGAAGTGGGTAATTCTGAAGGTATCTCCCATGAAGGGAGTGATGAAATTCGAAAAGAAAGGGAAGCTTAGTCCCCGTTATGTTGGCCCATACCAGATTGTGAGACGGGTTGGCAAGGTAGCGTATGAGTTGGAGTTGCCCTCAGAATTGGTTTCAGTACATCTAGTTTTCCATGTATCGCTCTTGAAGAAGTGAGTGGGTGATCCAGCTTTGGTTGTCCTAGTGGAGAGCGTAGGCATGAAGGATAGCCTTAGCTATGAATAGGTTCCGGTGAAGATACTTGATCATTAGGTTCAGAAGTTAAGGAACAGAGAAGTGTCGTTAGTCAAGGTTTTATGGTGGAATCAGCATATTGAGGGATCTACATGGGAAGCTGAAGTAGATATAATGGCCAGATACCCGCATCTATTCCCTTCAGGTTCAGTTTCAGCTTGAGGTATCAGTTTTCTTCCTTAGTATTCTATTCAGTTTCATATTTATTTCATGTATCCCAGTTTCCTTCATGTGAATGTATGTATTTGTGATTCATGATTTCAGTTTATTCATGTATTCTAGTCCGGAGTTAGTCACTCCGTCAGTTTTCAGCTTAAATGTTCAGTGTTTGGCATGGTAGTTGCATTTCTCAGCTTTTCAGTATGTTTACCCATATTCGAGGATGAATGTTCCAAAGGGGGAGATATTGTAATACCCCAGAAGTACTTAAGACTAGACTCTGGATTTGAAATGAAAAGTAGTAGGAAATCTGAGTTTCCTTCTCAGAACAACTTGTTGTACTGGTCGGTGGTGGGTCTAACTACTCGTTGGAGGACTCGTGGTGAGAATTTGCAAAAATGGACTTGGGACTAACAGGTCTCAGAACGACCCATTTTTCGATGTAATGAGTCGTGTATAGGGGTCTTTGGGAAGATGGTCTTGGTCAAAAAAGGTTGGCACGAGTCATGGAACGACTCGTTAGTTGGAGCCACGAGTCATGGTATGCTCCCGTTGGAAGGACTTTTGGAAAATGGGCAGTGGTGATGACAGATGGTAGTCATGAGTCATTGGGACTGGTAATGACTTGTCGTGTCCTATTGTGGTAGCAGACCTATTATTGGAAAGTGGGGTGAAGCAACGAGGGGAGTAACGACTTGTTGGAGCTAGCAACGACCCATGGTACCGGTCATTGTCACTAGCAGTGCAAGATTTTCAGATTTTTTATTAAGGGTATTTTCGTTATTTCTAAATTCTAAGGTCCTAAACTACATCGTTTTAAGTTTAGGTAGTAGGATTTTAAGGGTGTTAAAACCTATTCTAAGTATCTCCATTCCATGCATGCAATTTAGAGTTTCTCTTGGAGATCAAGTTTGAAGAATCTCTCTAAATTCTCTTCAATTTTCTTTGGGCTTTCAAGGGGGAGTGTTGATCAGATTTATCCAGGTATGTGAGTTCATGAATGAGAGTTTCTTTCACTCTCATACCCTAAATTCTTCTCAATTCCATGAATTTCAATTCTAGAATTCAAGTTTCATGATCTATGAGGTTTATTCCAATTCTTGTAGAATTCTCAATGACCTATCTATGGTTCAATTCCTTTCATGTATTAAATCATGTTTTGTGATCTATGGGTAGATTTTATAACTATTTTGAATATAAATTTATATATTTGAATTTAAATCCAATTATGCCCAATATGTATGTTTTATGAAAAGTCAAGTTATGATTTCATTATGATTTGATCTTAATTATCCCAATTATGATTTATGTTTTATGATATGATTTCTCTCAAGTACTTATTATGGATTTATAAAATGTCAAGTTATACATGTTTTACAAGAATGTATGAATTTCATGATTGATGGATATATGACTCTTGGACAACTCATGGGCCCTTGTTCATGGCTAATCATGTATTTTAAATGGGGAGCAATGATGCTATTATTCATTTAGCCATGAACTTCATGAATGATTTACCGGTTACTATACGAGCCCTAATGTGCATGTTTTTTTAGAGCAGTGTCTAGCACCGAGTAGCCCGGCGTTCAAAGGACTACGCCGGTGTCTCATAACTATGTACCACCGTAGATTTATATATATATATATATATATATATATATATATATATATATATATATATATTAATGTATCTCCTTTTCGTGATATCACATATTGCACGTCCCTTGCTTGACAAGCCTGGGATGGCTTTGCCCACTTGAGCGAGATAGTTGGGGCATCATGTAAGCTATATCATGATAGTACCAGTTATGACGAGTCCTCCCATTATTCCTCATGATTTATGCATTGTCATATTATGTTACTTTGGCTCAAGCTACGTTTTTATAAAGTTTCTCTTACGATTACGATTACGAATGAATTATGAATGATTTGAAAACCTTGAGCCCTCGTGTTTATATTATGATATTACTTCACGTTCATGTTGTCCTATTCTTATGAACTCTTATATATTTTAACTGTCTGTTTTACTTACCTTGCATACTCGATACATTTCAAGTAATGATTGCATACTTTATGTTGTATCGTCTCATGATACTGGTTCGAGGGTTCAGTCTCAGCCGCATCTCTAGTTTTGCTTATCCCTCAGACCTGTTTAGCCCGTTGTTGGTGAGTCCTCATCCTTCGAGGACATTCTGTTATCTATGGTTATGTTTTTAGTTTCGGACTTTTTTGAGCTAGTTGGGGGTGTTGTCCCACCAGCTCGTCAGTATTGTTAGAGGCTATTTAGACATGATGTAGTAATCAGCTTGTCATTGTTGACTCTTTCTTTTAGGTGATATGTATGTAGACTTCCGCTTAAGTATGTTTGTTATGTTAGTATCTGCTTATAGTATGCTCATTGTTGTGATGTTCATGCCATGGGTCGACTTGGAGCCTCTCGGGGTTCTCTGTCCTGGTTCTCTGTCCGAGTCTATGCTCGGGTCGTGACAAGATTCCTTCATATGTTGAATTTTGTACCTCAAGCTTCATGGGTGATACCATTTTCACACTTACATTTTCGAATTCCTGATCAAATTGAAAACTGACTCTTAAAGTCTGACCCATAACTCTCTTCTAATTGTAAAAATTAGGTGAGATATTCAGTTTTTGGACTTGCTATGGGTTTTTAACCACTATTTCTATTTTCGAACTTGCTATGAGTTTTTAACCACTATTTAAGTATAATAGTAAAATAGTCAATCTTTAATGCGAAATAAGATTTTAACAAAAAATTCTTATTTAAAATATGGATGAACCCCTGAAACGATCATTGGTGTTTGAAATTTTATCAGTTCAAATCCTAGGATTTGTTCCTAAAGTTCAAAGATTCACTATGGCTGAAATCTTAATACACAATGCTATTAGGACATTTAAAGGAAAAAGTCCAGTATCGTGCGCTGGGATTGTTCCCTTCATAATATCAAAATATTGAGATGGCATTTTTCTTCATATACGCTATGAAAATTTTGATATCAGCTTTTGGTGCATGTATGTGTATTTTCTCATTCGCTCGTCCTGTGAAAATAATGAATTAAAATTTTGTAAAAACACATTTTTGCTTCTCATCAGATTTCACTATAAATTGTTCCCGGAGTTATTCCTGAAGTTTGCAATCCATGTATGTTTATGTGATTTGAAATTCTAAATTTTACACTTAAATTGTAAAATTTAAACATGAAACGTTGCTAAAGTTTGCATTTATAAAGATATGAACCTCAAGAGTTATTGCTAGGTTCTTGAACTCTAGCACATTGTACCGGGAGTTTACTTCTAAGATGTTTGAGTTCGCACGAATTGTTGGAATTCTTTCATATTTAGTTGAGGATATTTTTGTTCAAAATTTTTTGTATGAAACGAGTTGCTAAATGCTAATAACTTCTAAAATACAGGCTAAACTCTACTAGAAGGGGCAAAGTGGTTATATGCTAATATCACCCCTTCTAATTATATTTGTACCATGGATTTGAATGTGAAATTACACTCAATAACTGTATTGAATTTTTTATCCCCGATTTTCCCTTGGTAAATCTTTGAGATCAAAAGTCAAAACTTATCGAATTTAAAAATTTTTCATGTGGCAAACAAGGTCAAAAGTTCAAGATTAGGCCATTCTTATAGATTTTAACAACCAAATTGACTCCAAAGGTCCATAGGCTTGATGTACAAAGCTCAATCTACCAAGCTCCATACAAGGCCCTATTTATAATTTTATCTCTTTTCTACCAAAACCCTAATTTCCTTAGTCAATCTACTACTACAAATCTATATATACATATAAAAGAAGGCTTTCAGGCCCATGACATGGCACTCTCCTAGGTCAAATTGCTATTTATCTAATTTTTTATATTTTTTTCTCTCTTTTTCCTTCTCAATCGGTTAGTTGTTGCACTTTTTAAAAAAAATAAATATAATTCGAACAATTACAACTTTTAATCTATATATTTTCCAAAGAATTGCATTAATTTATTTTAAACAACAGTTACTTCTTGATTTTTTGTGATTACTTTAATTTCTAAAATAATAGTCTTGGACTTCTAGTTCTTTCTTCTCCCATTTTTGCTCTATCCTCTTCTATTTTCTCATTTTCTTCACTAAAAAATTTCACAAGCATTAAATATTTTGGTTCTTTTCTCTTTCAATGCTTTTATATATTATTATGTTAAATGATGACAAAACTCTTTGATTCCTTCACGTTATGCCGATACTTTTTTCTATCTAAGGATAAATTAATATCTCATGTCAATAGAAAAGATGGGGAAAAAAAATTTTGCATCACTCATATTAGATAGCTCATTTTCTTCATATTATTCCTCTACACCAACTCTTAAACTAAATATTACCCTCTAAACTCAAGTTCAGAATTAAACCAAAAGAAAGTATGTTTATTTTTTATAAATATCAAATAATTTCAAGATCTTTTCCCATGCTGCAGGAAATTATTTTTTGAGAACTGAGGCTCCTCTCAATTGAAGGCTTGAAGCACTTATGAGATGAATTCTCTTCTCTTCTCCTTTTTTCACAACGTTCAATTTATTTTTTTATAATTTAGTATTAATTATTCTAAATGTATATTCTATATTTTTTCTGAACACTAATTTTCTGTATGGTAATGAGTTTCTATTTTGTAATTCATTAGTATAATATTTTGGTGAACTTGGATATTGTTAGATTCATAAATTGCTATAAAATGAAAGCTTTCTGTAATATTTATAATTAGATTAATATCTCATGTCAATAAAAAAGATTTTAAAAAAAAAACTTTGCATCACTCATGTTAGATCACTCAATTTCTTCATATTATCCCTCTATATTAACTCTTAAGCTAAATCTTGCCCTCTAAACTCAAGTTCATTATTAGACCATATAGAAAGTATATGTTTTATTTTTATTAATATAAAATATTTTTCAAGATTTTTTTCGTGCTACAGAAAATTATTTTTTAAAAACTAACACTCCTTTCCAATTGAAGGCTTGAAGCACTTATGAGATAAATTCTTTTTTCTTCTTCTTTTTTCGCAGTGTTGAATTTTTTTTTTTAAGTATGATATTAACTATTCTAAATGTGCATTCTATGTTTTTTCTTAATATTAATTTTCTTTATGCAATAATGAGTTTATATTTTACAATTCATTAGTATAATATTTTGATGAACTTGGATATGTTAGATCAAATTGGTATAAAATAAAAGTTTTTTGTAATATTAATAATTGGATCATACGTTAATTTGTGCTTTATGCACTTACGCATAAGTATTCTATTTATCCAATTTGAGTTTTTATTGTATCATCTAATTTATTTTTGTTAGTTTAGTTACACATAACATTATAATTACTCCAATTTTTCTCTTTTTGAATCTCAACTCTCACGTATTCCTAAAGCTCCTCTTCCTTTTCAGAGTTTGATAGGTGTCCATACCACATATTCCTACAGTAACGTCTTGGAAATTAAATGTCATAATAAGTAATTGAATTTATTTTTCTCTTTCCTCGACCTTTTTCATCAAAAAATGGAGAAAATGAACCTTTCTTTAAAGGAAAACTAAGATCAAGCGAGTCGAAGGGTCAAGAAGATGGCATGAGAAAGTGAAAGTGCAACCTTTAAAACTAAATAGCGGGATTTTAAAAAAATTATATTTGCTTTACAAGTATTTGGCTCTTCTCTTTTTTTTTTTACCAAAGACGTGAATAGTATTATAAGTAGTAGTAACATACACCACTTAATAATAATACTATCAGTTAAATAATAATACTATCTAATTAGATAACACTGATTGAATCATTTATTCAACACCATATATATATAATATTTATCTCTCCTTTAACAACTGGAGTTAAATTCTTTGTTCTTTTCATGAAAATGAATGAAAAAATATTATTTATGAATACTGTAGTTTCTTTCAAAAAAATGCATTTATATATATTTCACATTTTGAAGGTCTTTTTTTAGGAATACACTATCTTGGTAAACTTCTTTAAGGAGTACGACTTTCTATCCATTCGGAACTCTTAGATTTAAAAAGAGGAAATTGGAAAGCTAACATCAAGTTTTCTAGATTTGATATTATGAAAATTTAGATGATGATAATATCAAATAACTTTAAGAGTAGGAAAAAAGAGAATTTACATAGAGAAAAAGGTTGAGACTTTACCACAAAATACGTCAACCAATAAAATCATACCGCCTTAAAGTTACAAATAACATATAAAAGTTTCTAAACCATACACAACGCTTAGTAGAAATTTATGTAAATCTTTGTTTTAATTTGAGTTTTGTACATTAAATATTTCTTAATTAGTTAAACTTAAATACTTTATACGTTACAAATAAGTATCTATGAGTATCATTATCTATCCATTCGACAATTTTAATAGTTTGAAGGCCGAATCCTTAGCTTTAAAAGGAGAAAATTGAAAGGTAAATACCAAAGATTTTTGGATTTGATATTATGGAGATTTAGATAATAATAAAATTATATGGCTTTAGGAACAGAGAAAAACATTTGACAAGTTACATAACATTTCTAAGAAAAAGGGTGAGATTGCACCACAAGAATAGGACAATCAAAGAAACCATATCATCTTAAGGTTACAGACAACATACAAAAAGTTTTAAACCAGAGACAACATCTTAGTAGGAATTTATGTATTTTTTTTTTGTTTTAGTTTGAAATATGTACGTTTTAATGCTCTTTAAATATTACTTAATAAGATAAAACTTAAAATACATTATAAATAAGTATTTTCTCTAAATAAAAAAATTATTAATTAACTCAAATATGTGTATTTATAAATATATTTTCATTAAAAAAGAAGAATAATTTCTAAATAATTATTAAGGTGTTAACTTTTTGATATATTAATTAATATTTTTATGATCGAAATAAATTTACTAGTACTGTATATAAATAGATGAGTTAACCCTTGTAAACCCTGACTTTTGCTTGTTTCGTTCCAGTGGAGTCGATATTTGTGTGGGAATTTTCTGTTACTTATATATCTATTTAGTTTCCAGATTTTTTGTTTTTCGTTTTTTATATTTTTGAAAAAAAAGTAGTAATGAAAACAATGGGGAGGTTCCTGTGATGGGATGAAATCTTTGAGACCTGAATTATCTATTGGATTTCCCCATTTAGGCTTCATTAGGTATTTTGTTTTTGTTTAAAAGATATTGAGTTACAATTTCTTTTATTTTCTGTTACTTGTTATGAATGATGATGGCACTGGGCTCTGAATCTTTTGATGGACAAATGCTGTCTAGGCCCTAGAAAGCTATGTCGTCTGATCACTCTTCCCATGAGAGAATTAGTATAAATTGTATTTTCATATGCATTATTTTCTGAATGAACCGCCAACTCTTATACAAACATTTGACGAGAGACTGAAATACAAACGCTCCAATAAACAACTGATGCTATGCATTGCTTTTCTAAAAAGAAAATTAAAATGTGAAGTCGATATCAGACCAAAAAAGCTTTTTCTGGAGGAGAGTCACAGTAACACAATTCTACTGCCAAGTGATTTATGTAAAACAGTTTATTATTCTTGAAAACTAAAATAGTTTTAGTTTATAATTCTATAAGTATGTAAATAATTTTTTTATAAACATATTAGGCTAATTATACTTGTACGCAATTCTTGAATATTATTTAAGAGAAATTAAGTTGTGTTCAAATTTATACATATAATTATATACTGTACAATTCTTTTGGAAGGGAAATAATATTTTCTTTTTTTAAAATAGTTCAATGACATATAATACTCTCAGGGGGAGTAAACACAGAGAGCAGTACTGCTATGAACTATTTGGTTGGTGAACCAGCTATATTGTTAGAGTTATATAGTCAGAAATACAATAATAAATAATGATAGTTTAGTAACTGTTCTAGGTGTTTGGTTCATTGAACTAATATAAATTATTTTTTTTGAGGAAATTTCATAAATAGGCGATAATTTGGAAGAAAATATGTTTAAGTAGCAATATTTACTTATTTATATAAAATGACAATATTTTATGTGTCATGTGTTGTATTTAACATAGGTAAAACGTAACATAATATAAATACAAAATCTGAAATTTGAGTGATTTTAGGGATTATGTCTATTAAAAATTCAGTTACCATAAATCACTCAAGTGATAATTATTCCGTTTCATTAATAATAGGATTATAATAAAGGACAGAATTCTTATTTACCATAACAACCTGTGCAATAAAAAAAGAAAAATTTAACAAAATAGTTTATTTCCTGTTACAAAATAACAGAATAAGAAAAAGTAAATAATAAATGAATAATTTGTATCATAAAATACAAACAAAATAATGTATTTGAATGTATGAAAATAGAACTAATATATATTCTGCTAAAATAAATATTTTGTAAAGATAAATATATAACCATTTCAACAAATACATATCTGAAATATTTAAGTGTATATGTATAACATAATAGCATTATCGTGTTGTAATGTATGATTTCGTTTTATTCCATAAATATAATTAAATACATTTATATGTTTTATGAATATATACCTCTTGTTAATCGTTTGGGTGTTGTATTTTCAGCCATTGATGAAGCTTTGAATACTCAAAATACATAATCCTAAAATTTAAAAATATACACGGTTACAAAATTAAATATCTAAATACATATAATACATAAATTATAAAATGTACAAATATGATTCTCAAAATCAAAACATAAATCAACTTGAGATTTCAAAATATCATAAAGATTGAATCAAAAAAAGTAACTAGTTTAGCGAATTAAAGAAGAAAAAAATATATATGTATATATATATATAGATATATATAAAATTAAAAAAAATAGAAATCAGGAACGAAACTTACTTGATTTAACAAGATTATATAACAATTGCGGCGGATTTTGCGAGAATTGTGGGCAGTTAAAAGAGGAAAATATGGATTGGAGATAAAGACGATGGAGAGAGAGGATAAGAAATGGATTGGACGGGGAGGTACTGCCATAAATTAAGGAACATGGTAAAAAAAAAGTAAAAATACAAAGTAAAAGAATAAAAAATGGCACATTAAATGAAATAAAGTCATTATGTGTAATATTTTAAAACTATAGCCATTATATGTAAATAGTTTTTTAAATGTGCTATGATATGTAATTTTTTATTTTTTTTTAAGTAAAATTTTCAGACCCGTGGCCCTTTATTTATTCAACCAAACAATAGTCCATTCCAATTTGGTAGGCAGATTTCACGATCAGTCCAATACACTCATGACCCGGCCCATATACCCCAACAAAATCTTTTCTTTCCAAACACATCCCGATAATCTAGGGTTTGTGTTCTTGCCTACTCATGAAGCTCTACCTGATGTTTCCCTTTTGTAGCTCTCAATTCCTCCTCGTTTTCCTTTGGATTATCAACTTGCTGCCCGATGATCTTCATTATTGAGCTCAATATGTGTCGCACCCCATTTTTCTCGCGAAAAGTGGAATCTCGACATATGATAACTCTTTTAGGATAAAAAAAGATGAAGAGTCTCCATCTAACGAATTAAGGTGCGTTAGGGCACCATTCTATGCTAAAAGTCTGTTTGACTAGCCTAGGTTGCCAGAGTCGGGTAAGGGTTTAAGTTACCTCGAAAGAAAAGTGTTAGGCGCCTTTCGAGATCCACAAATGTGGGTCTCTTCCGAATTCATTTATTATGTGCGGGTTAACTAATGAGCAGAGAGAGGTTGATTTTAATCTATTTTATTTAAAATTAAGCTAAATAGACTAAATTTGATTAGGATGGACAAAATACGCGAAGACTATGTAAATAAAATAACAGATTCTCAGACAAGCGAGAAGAAAGAAATTTAGGACGATATGTATTAAAGAAAATATTATTATTATACCGACTTTGTACTACATATAAATAATTGATAAAAATAACAAAAATGAATACAAAATTAAGGACCACAGCTAATGAAGAGGTAAATCATGACAAGCGAGGGGATGAAAATGGTTGAACGAACGTATATTACTAGAGCATTATAATCTCAATAATTTATACAATAAAAATAGGAATTTATAAAATGCAAAGAATAACATAACAGAAATAAATAAAAATTTAAAGTATTGGACTGATCTTCACAGAGACGCTTACGTATCTCCGAAGGGAATCAGGTCAGACGTAGTTCTGCATTAAAATGGGGAGGGGGGTTATTTAACCTAACGAGATCACCCGTGCAACTAAAATAACACTTCGCAATCATTAAGATTGCTCGTATTATTCAGCGAGCACAAACTATCATATCCCAACTACCCATCTAATTGATTAATTATTAGTCCTTAATCATTCTAAGTAAAAGAAAATACTAACGCCCTAACAAATATACCTAACCGTCCCAAATTTAATATCCAAGAGGCATTTGGACTACTATTTTGGATTTGATGTCTAGAGTTCTTAGGGCTTTTAAGGGTGATTACGTCAAACAAGAGAAAATAATAATAAACAATTAGCACGAAAGATTTCACATAAACCTTTACATTAATTACGGTGTAATGAATCCTATAAGTATGATTTATGAGGACAGAAAATAATTTTTGATGTGCAAGTCCTATAGACATGTTTTTTTAATAACACACCAATGAATATGCTGGAAACAACTTAGGAGGCCCAACTTCCAACAGTCAAAGCTATATCCGCAATTTCTACCCAAACAGGTCCAATTAGCATATAACAAATAAACCCTACATGGAAGTTTTCCCATGAAAAACACTTAATTAAATAATCTATAAACAGGCGCACTAGCAACATATAATTCATGATCTGCAGGCAAGTTTACTAACAAGAAATAATTCATAAGCATGATATCTGAGTTAACATTCCAAACACGATTCATATAATTCAATTTAGTCATAAACAATGTCGGAACAAAGTGATGATACTAAACGTGTTAAGAACTATAAGTACAAAGTCTACTCGTTTACTGATTGAGTCATTTATTTTTTCTGATTATATTAGTGGCGTAGAACAATTTTACAAGCAGATTTCTAAGTAATCAAACATGCTGGAAGCGAGTTAAACCTATAGGCATGGTTTCTATAAAATGATGCATGTATTAATCCTATGTGCATGATTTCTATATGAAACTAGCAGTCAAGAAAAATAGTAAAGAAAACATACGACCCTCGCTCCCATATACCCCTTTTCACTATTTATCAGCATTTATTTACAATATTACAAATTGATAAAAATAAATAAATACACCACAATACATGAATATAACATTAAATTAAATAAATCTATAGTCCCTCTTGTCCCGGCGACTCTTCATTCCAATTCAAGAAGAACCTGTTAAACAAATGATACAACAAATATATATGCACAAGCATACACAGCATGAACTCAAGGCGTCAGAATATACTTAGAATTTTCGAACATTTAGTCGAGCATGAACACGTTGGATAAAATTTCAAACACATACTATTATGCAATGAAGTAAAAAAAATTAAATATTAAAGAATACATGTTAGCGAATTTAAACATGGCATTAGATGAAACAAACTAATCAGTTAATAATAATTCCAGCAAACAGTAAGTATCAACAATTCCAGCAAAATCTTTTCACCAATTAGGATCCAAACCTCAACACATCAAGATTACGAGAATCTCAAATATTTTGAGCAGTGCTTGTGTTAAGGAGACATAAAGGAGTTAAATAATTAGCAGAAGAGTAAAGAACAAAGAGGTGTTTATAATAAATCAATTTTCGGGTTGAAAATAGCAATCTCCAATGTCTTGAAAGGAGAGGAGAAGACTGCTTTTTATAGTTAAACCATAAGGGACTGAGCGTGAAAGAATTAATTAATTCACATAATCAATTAGGGACAGAGAAATAAAAGATGAAAATCATCCAAAAGGATCTTTCCCTTAAACAGAATATAACTAAGACAAATCAGCACAGAACTATTACAATTCTCTTAAATATTACACATTAAATCAAGGAAATCCCAACAATATTCTAATCATCTAATTGAGTACACAACGATCTTAATCAATGAAGAAAAGTTAAATAAAAGTTTGAGAACTTAGAATCACCATAAGCAATACCAAGCAGGTATAAAAACTATTTTTAAAAAAGAAAAAATAAATAACCCCACTAAGAATAGTAAACCTCTAAACTAGTTGTCATATTTCAAACCAATGCAAGTTCATGTATACTAATTACTCTAAATTCCCCTTAAAGCAAGCAAATCAATCAATTATCTGTAAATTAAATAATTTACTATGACTAACGAATGCTAAATTATTCCATGTCCAGCAAAGAAATTTTGAACTACCATATATGTTTAGCACTAACATTACAAGACTGTACAAAATCCGAAGTTACCATATGAGAAAGACATCAAGCAAATCATTTTTTTATCAACTTATATGAGACGAAATAAGAGCAAGAATCTATAAACAGATATATGGTACAATTGTTCTCACAACCCAGCTTACCACGAATAAACAGCTACCAGAGGTATTTAAAGAAGCGCAACGAGAGAAAACTTTATACTACATTGATTATATAATGTCCTTTAGGCATAGAATAGTGAAGATTATGATATTCAATACAAATCAGAAATATCAAGCCACTATTATTTGACCTTCTATTATAGTAAACAGATCAAGACAAGACAATAGGGATAAAAAAATAAATTAAAATTACGAAGCCTAGAATATAATAATCATGAATAACTAGACTAGTCCCGATAAACATTCACCTGTGCTAGACAAATAAGAATCGCAGAGCAGTAATACGGATTTGCATTTACAAAATTATAACCAAGTGTTGTAAAATTTCAGATTTGATAAAAAATGAAACTAAGAAACAAAACCAAATAAAATCTGAATTCTAAAAGGCAAATCATGACATACTAAGAGCATGCTACAAACCAACAAGGGTCAAACAGTATAAGCGGTCGTTTTTGCAACAACAATAATCGTAATAATATATGTAATTTAGAAAGAATGATTAGTGAACAAAATAATAATTTTTAATTATTTTTTTCAAATAGAAACAGATAAAGAATGGAAAGCACAATATTAACAAAACCCAACGTTAGTTCGCCGGAGAAGAGAAAAGTTAGAAAGGGACGAAGACAAAAAAGGGATTTCTGTTTGTGGTCTGACCGAAAAATAAAGGGAGAAGAGGAAGATGATGACGTGAGGTCGGGTTGGTGGTGGTCTCGCTGGTGCAGTCGGGACGGGAAGAGATGGTGAACGGGAGATCTGGCGGTGTATAGGTAAAATGAGGAAAATGGAGACGGCGCTTTGGTGGCTTCTGGTGGTCAGCATTAATGGAGTGTGGTGGTGGTGATCTAGTAGTTTTGAGGTTGAAAACGAGGGAGAGGGGTGAGATTTTTCTCTGGGTTTCTAGTTCAGTGGTGTGGAGCAATTCGCTGGAGATGGTCCGGCGGCGAGAGGAGAAGAGATGGAGAAAAAAAGAGTGGAGGGGTGCGGCGTTGGTTTGGTAAAGAGAAAAATAAGAGTTTGATTAGGGTTTTGGGGTGAATGGGAATATTAAAAGAAAATGGTAGGATTTAATGGTAACCATAGGATTATGGGTGATGGATGGTCGAGATTGATTTAAAATAAAATGGGTCGGGTCTCGGATTGGTGCGCAAGTCACAAATGGATTAAACGGGTGGATTTGATTCGGAATTGAATTGGATTTTCACATGTAGTTAGAATTGATCAGAAATAGCTAAAATTGGCATAAATTAAATAACAAGTGGCTAAATTTTAAATGAACTTGAGAAAGATTGAATTAGTTACTATTAACTTAATTAAAATACTAAGCTTGTAAATGGTTTAGTAAATAGATAATATAATATTTAATTCACGATAAAATTATATAAATATTATTATCAATATAAATAATTTATAAATCTTAAGTAAAATTATATAAATATTATTATTAAATAGTTTATAAAATTTTAGTAAAATTATATATTTTAAAATAAAAGCTTGTTTAATTGAAATTATGTATGCATATATATATACTATATATGACATAATTACATAACATTAGAAAATTAATAAATTGAAACTAAATGTAAATAAATATTTTAAAATTATCATTTGAAATAATTATGAAAAATTTAAGAGTTATGATAATAAATTATTAAAATATTATGAATGCAAACCAAATAATTACATAAAAGAGGTAATTTTAAGATATGCATTATATATACTAATAAGCAGCTTAGACGGGGTATAGGGAGGTCAAAATTGAGTGTCAACAGTATGCAGCTCAGAAGGTATTTTTCATTCTTCCTTTTGCCCTTTCTTTCCTTGTCTGACCTTTTGTCTCTTCTCCAGATGGTTACTCTGGTGAATCTATGTACGAGCAAAGTCATGCTTCCAGGTGTTCTGACCTTTGTTTTAGGAAAGGGAAAGGTCTGTTCCCTACTCTTCTCTCGGCGTTGGTCCTCTAATGGTAGCTTTTATCTCGCTTATCCGACTCCCTTTCTCCTTTTTGCTGGTATCACTTTTTGAATATTGCCATATAGCTAAGTAGCTCGTCCCTATGTAGTTCTAGGTTGTTTCTTGTATAGTACTGATCTGGGGAACACTTTCACCTTGTTGATGCTCTTTAATGATCTTTCTTGTTTTGATTCGTAAATTTGCATCTTATATGTATTTAATATCCCTTTGCATGTGGTTGCTGGAAATTGATATATACCCTTTTGCCTACTTGATTGGGTGCTGAATTAGCATGGCATCCGCCAACTGATTAGCCTCTCTATAGATATGATTAATTATCACATTGCCTCTTCTTATCATATTCATAATATCCTCTATGTCTTCAGCTATATCCCATGGAATTTTCTAAGTTTTTGTTAATATTCTCTTGATAATTAGGGAATCTTTCTCTGGAATAATGTTAAATCCTTTACTCCTTCTATACTGCATTGGCTCCTTCACTGCCTGTACCTATGCCTTTATATTACTATTGATTCCCGTCTCTTGAGCCTCTACATATATCAGATTTCCTCTAGCATCTCTCAGAAAAAAGTCATATGCACCTATTCCTGAATTTCACCTACAAGCTCCATCAATATTCACCTTAATCCATAACTTCATAGGAAACTCCCATTTTATTGTCTTGTAGTATAGCTTAGGCTTGTAATGCTGAAGGATATTAAGAATTCCTTCACACTACCAAGGGACCATTATCCATGGGTATCTAGATTTGACAAACATTTGCAATGTTTGTTGGATCATCATAGTCAGCTTGAATATGTTAATATCCTTGTCGTGTCTTCTAGCATTCCTCCTCTTCCTTAGATGCCACATTATGAATATTGACATTTCCCTGAATAATCCTTCAAGCCTTGTAGGGGTTGGGATCTTCCACCATGTAGCTATTAATTGATGTAGATGCATTCCTTTCAGATTGTAACGTGCACATGTAGCAAACTGCTTCCACAATTTTGATGATATGAGAGCTGTTAGAAATAAATGGTTCAAGGTTTCTTGTTTGTGACTCTCACAACAGTAACATCTGGACACCAATTGTATCTTCAGCTTCCACAGAATGTCATCAGTAGGGATTCTTTTATTCCACACTCTCCATAGGAAAAACTCAGCTTGAAAGGTATCCCTTTTATTGTCACGACTCGAGTCTATACCTTGGACGACATACAGTACTTGGAGTCACAAGTAACCTCAAGCCAACCCATGGTCTATCATAACACTGTTAATCTGAGTAATCATAGCGGAAGTTTAAATAATAAAACCATTTAAGAAAAACTGAATAATAAAAGTTATACATCTGAAGGTAAAACATAAAGTCTGAATTTATGTCTGAAAGCCATCTACATCTGATGAGTTGTTGGGACAAGCTCCCGACTAACTCTAAAGTCTAACTGAATAAAAATAACTGAAAAAGTAAATATCGTCCTCGAAAGATGAGGACTCACCGCTGGTACTGCTGATATCACATGAGGAAGATCTACTAATAGTGTTGAGGCTGAAAACATATGCCTATATCATAATATGATACAACATAGAAGGTATGCATCAATACTTTGAATATATTGAGTAAGTGGGAGAAAATATAACTTAAAGAATAAATGACTAAATTGTAATGACATGTAATGACCAACTAAAGTACTGAAAACTGAACAACTGTAATCTAACTGAGATGGTCAATAATGACCCTGACTGGTGGTCACTAACATGCCCTAAATTTGAGATACTGAGTTGAGCTAACTGTACTGAACTGAACTGAACTGGAAAAACTGAAATTGTGTTGACTGGTGGGAGAGTCTATAACCGACGTATAACCACGTGAGCTAGACATAGAGTCCGATGTATACACCCCATCAGTAGGATCCAATATACCTTGCCAGGGTATTAAGGAATGAACTAGGAGATCACAAGTCTGGGGCCATAGGTCCAATAAAATAACCTATAGTGGCAACGTAGTTATGGAAACCTGAGTGCGCTGGAACCCCGGTTCGCTCGGTGCTAAGTCCAACTATCCCGTTGGCGTAGTGACGGCAAGTGCACATGGTCGAACAAGTAGTAAAATGGCTTAATTAAAGTCAAGTATCGATCCCACAAGGACTGAACTACAGTACTAATTAACTTAAGCGTCAGTGAACTATGTCTTTATGAATGCAGACAACCAAATAAACAATATTTTGAGAGCTAAGTTTACTAAGTAATAAAAATCTAAGTTAAGCTTATAATTTGAGTCTGAACAATAGTAATGAGCAAGCTGAGGTTAAAACAAACATGCAGGGAAGCAATTTGTCAATTCAATTTAGCTAATCTTTCCTTCGGTTGCTAGTAAAGAATTAATGCCTATGGATTGGATCTTTCGACTCATATCCAATTAAGAATCATGAAACCTTAATCTACATTTCTGTGATAAAAGAATTTCATGCTCTAGCTATACAATACCAATTCCTTAATTGACTAATAAGACTTTCAGATATATTTCTATTCTGAATGTAAATCAATTCTCAATTTTCTAAACTAAGAAGAGATCATATCCTACCAATTCACATCTTTCCAATTTCTTTCCTTTTCAAAATCAAAATTGGATTTCTAGATATACATTAACATTGGCCAAACATTAATGCAGTAAAAACAAGAATTGATAGAACAACCATTGAAGAAAAGATGAAAACTGAAATGATTAACAATTACATCCTACTACAATTGTTCTTAACCTCAGCAAGAAGTGAATTAGCCACTCATTTGTGGATTAAACATCATCAAATAAGTAGATTCATACAAACAATTGAGATAAAAGAGAAAGAGATAGAGAAGAACCCTAGAATTTTCGTCCCCTCAACTGTCTGTAACCCACGTTCTTGCTCAACCAAGTCAGAATGTTTAAAATAAAACCTAAGTGTGCTATTTATACTATGGAGAATTTTTCCCGGAATAACAAGCAACGTGGCACGGAGTGTATCGCGGAGCACTTCCTCCGTGCCACGTAGGTATTGCGGACCCTCACTAGTAGTCGGCTCCCCAGGCAATTTCACCTCAGCGTGGCACGGCTTGCATCGTGGAGCCTGGCCAACGTGCCACGGTGCTATCGCGCACCTTCACTGGAAATTTCCAAAATTATTTCATCCGAGGCAGAATGCCTCCGCGATGGCAGCGTGACAGGCTCCATCGCGGAGCCCCTATTTTTGCTGCTCTCCCTTGTCATTTTCCACTCCTTGTCTCCAAGTTCATTCCCGATCTTCACCAACATGTGTATTAGTTTCCAAAATTCCTTTTACCTGCAAAACAACACTAATCATGTTGGTTAGTATAAATTTACATTTTAACTAAAAATCACATGAGAATGTACACATAACGATAGATACACAAGTCAAAACGAAGCATTTGAGTATCACTTGGGCATGCAATTCTGCCCAAGATCACCTACTCCCACTGGATAGTCCTAGTCTGACTATTAAGTGATAGCTCGAAACTAGGGTCCAAGAATAGGTCAGGAATACCTATCTGGAAGTACTCTGAGAGTCTCATCGGATCGGATTCTGTAACTTGTTCTAAGAATGGTCAGAGTTGTTTGTCTGAAAGCGTTGTAACCGTCTAAAGAACAAATTGAAACTAAAGTTTGGGGTTCTAAGAATTGTCAGATCTGCTTATCTAGAAGTGTCATAACAGTCTAAAGAACCACTAAATCTGATATCTGAGTCTAATAACTGATAACTGGGAGGCACCTCTGACACCTCAAGAAAGACTATAGTAAAACTGATCAGCTGACATTTCTGAATAATACTAATTATACTAATATTCTGACTGAAGCTGGACTAACATGCATCTGACTAACATTTCAATATATACTAATAATATGGGAATCCCCAACACTGATAGAATCAAGCAATCTGGATAATTAATCGATTATGCAAGACTCTAATTTTTCTACATTCAAAAAGCTAGGGCTAGAGTTCATTTTGTAGGGACAAGCATCAATGTAGTCACAACATAGTGTAAAAATAAATATAATTAGCATGAATAATATTCCACATATTATAGTCGAAATTTTGCTGAAAATTCATTCCCTTTCGAAAACTCAGGGACTAGAACTGATAGAAGAATTAAGGAAGGATTTTGGGGACACAATGGAAGAACAATTTCCTTGTTGAATTCCCACATAACTGGTGAAGAAATTCTGGAGAAAATCCGTTGAGAATCTAAGAAGAAACTGACTGCCCTAGCTCTTGCTCTAAATGTTTCTGAGAGAAATTTTACAGACTGATTTTCTGAGGGAATGTAAGGGGTGAAGTAATCATTGATTACCCCTACAAATTCCCTAAAAATAACCCAAAATGACGTAGTTTAGGGATTTAAAAGGTGGAAAATTTCAAAAATATCCCTGGGGGACCAACGGGTCACTCAACGAGTCATTAGTTGAGACCACAACTCGTTGGGACCAGTCATTGGTCCTGAGGCCCGGGTTCAGGGCTCACTGGAACTAGCAATGAGAGGAACCACGACTCGTTGGATGAACCAATGGGTCATTGGTTCCTCCCGTGGTCACTGGATTAAAATTCTGGGAGGCTGACAATGAGTAATACAACGACTCATTGGTAGACCCAACGGGTCGTTGTGTCGAGTCGTTACCTTCACTGGAGAATTTATTAAAATTCCTGAACTTGACACCATGGGTGGTCACAATAACTCATTGTGGGAAACAACGGGTCGTTGTTTCCACTCGTTGTCATTAAAGGAGGTTTATGGGACTCTCAACCAATGACTTACACCACGAGTCGTTGTATCACACGACGACTCGTTGGTTGAGTTGTGGGGTCCTGGAAGAGGGACTTCTAAGCTGGGGACCAATGAGTGACAAGACGACTTGTTGTTTCTCACAAGGGGTCATTCCATGTTCCCTTGGTTCCCAAAGGACCAAGCAGGGGGGACCACGACTGACACAACGAGTCGTTAGAGCTGACCACGAATCGTTGTCTCGGTCGTTCTAAGGAAACGTTTCTGGTGTCTTCTGGATTTTTTTCTTGCAAGGTATGAATTTGACCTAGGAAAGTTTCGGGGTGTTATAATATATCCCCCTTAGGATCATTCATCCTCGAATGAAGGCTAAAACTGCTTGAAAACTAGGGGAGAGAGCTGCAATTTACAGATTGAGGCTATGAACTGATTTCTAAAGAAGTAACTGACTCCGAACTGACTTAACCATGCTAACAAAGCCGATGCAACTAGAATGCACATTGAAAACCTGAATAGAGCTGATGAGTACGGAACTGAACAGTGTATTGAAGAGGAATTTAGTACCTGATGTTGGAACTAAACCGGGAGGGAATAAATGAGGGTATCTAGCCATCATGTCTGCTTCTGCCTCCCATGTGGCTCCCTCAACTAGTTGGTTCCTCCACAAGACTTTTACTGAAGCGACTTCCTTGTTTCTTAGCTTGCGAATCTGACGGTCAAGAATTTGAACTGGAACCTCTTAGTAAGAGAGACTATCTTTCACTCCCACACTGTCTAGTGGCACAACTGAAGTTGGATCACTAATGCACTTCTTCAATAGTGACACATGGAAGACTGGGTGCACAGATGCTTACTGTGGAGGTAATTCTAATTCATATGCCACATGACCAAATTGCTTTAGAATTTTGTAGGGTCCAACATATCTCGGACTGAGTTTTCCTTTCTTCCTAGACCTCATCATCCCCTTCATGGGTGAAATTTCTAGATAAACCCAATCATCTATTGCAAATTCTAACTCTCTTCTCCTCGCATCAGCGTAGGATTTCTGCTGGCTTTGCACTGTTTTCAACCTCTCCCTAATAAGTTGCACCTTCTGCATGGCTTCATGAACTGAATCTGGCCCTATCAGCGTAGCTTCACCAACCTCAAACCACCATATAGGAGACCTACACCTCCTACCATATAATACCTTATATGGGGCCATCTAGATACTAGAGTGGTAACTGTTGTTGTACGCAAATTCTATGAGAGGTAGGTGATCATCCCAACTGCCCTTGAAATCAATCACACATGCCCTCAGCATATATTCCTCCGCTCAACTTGTCCATCTATCTGCAGGTGAAAAGCTATGTTGAGCTTGACCTGGGTACTAAGTCCTTTCTGAAATGACTTCCAAAAGTGTGAGGTGAACTGGCTACCTCTATCTTGAATAATGGACAAGGGCATCCCATGCAGTCCGACCAACTCCCGGATATATAGCCTAGCATAATACTCAGCTGAGTTTGTTGTTTTAACTGGGAGGAAATGTGTTGACTTGGTCATCCGGTCTACTATCACCCAAATTAAGTCATGCTACCGATGAGTACAAGGTAGACCTGTAATAAAGTCCATATTCACTTCTTCCCACTTCCATGTGGGTATGCTGATATCCTGAGTCTTACCTCCCATTCTCTGATGTTCCACCTTAACCTGCTGGCAGTTCAGGAACTTAGCCACAAATTCTTCTATGTCTCTTTTCATGTCCTTCCACCAATAAATATCTCATAGATCACGGTACATCTTAGTGGCACCTGGGTGGATAGAATATCTCAAACTGTTTGCTTCATCCATTATCTGCTGTCTCAAGTCACCTACATCTGGTACACATAGTCTACCCTGGTAACAGAGTACACCATCTCCCCCTTTGGAGAAAGCCTCCACTTCTTTTCCAAGAACTGCTTCCTTTAGCTTAATCAGTATGGGATCCTCATCCTGCCTTGACTTAACTTCAACGATTAATAAGGAATCTGATCCACTCGGCACTACTACTCCACCCTCAGTTGAATCAACCAACTGCACTCCCAACCGAGCTAACCTATGAATATCTTTTGCCAGTTCTTTTCCTCCTCAACATGAGCCACGCTCCCCATAAACATCCTGCTTAGGGAATCAACCACCACTTTGGCTTTGCTCGGGTGGTACAACACACTTACGTCGTAATCCTTCAATAGCTCCAACCACCTTCTGACAAAGATTTAAATCTTTCTGACTGAACACATACTGAAGGCTCTTGTGATCGGTGAAAACATCCACGTCAGCCCTATAAAGGTAATGCCTCTATATTTTCAACGCAAACACCACTGCTGCCAACTTAAGGTCATGAGTCGGATAGTTCTTTTCATGAACCTTGAGTTGTCTGGAGGCGTAAGCTATCACCTTACCCCGCTGCATCAGAAGACAACCGAGTCCAACTCTGGAAGTGTCATAATACACTAAGAACCCATATGTTCCTTCCGATAAGGTTAATACTGGAGCGATAGTGAGTAGAGTCTTTAACTCCGAAACTCTTCTCACACGCATCTGACCACTGAAATTTCACCTTTTTCTGAGTCAACCTAGTCAGAGGAGATGCAATAGAGGAAGAACTTTCCACCAAACATCGGTAATAACCGGCTCGACCCAAGAAACTTCTGATTTCCATCAGGAAGTAGGTCTTGGTCATTCTTTCACCGCTGCTATCTTTTGAGGATCTTCCTGAATACCCTCACCCAAGACCACGTGACTAAGGAAAGTCACAGACTTCAACCAGAATTCACATTTGCTGAACTTACCAAACAACTGGCGGTCTCTGAGCATTTGTAACACTATCCTTAGATAGTTAGCATGTTCTTCCTCGCTTTTGGAGTATACCAGAATGTCGTCAATGAATACAATGACAAACATGTCTAGATACGGCTTGAAAATCCTATTCATCAGGTCCATGAAAGTTGTAGGGGCATTAGTTAGTCCGAAGGACATAACCACGAATTTGTAATGACCATACCGAGTTCTGAAGCTATTTACGGTATGTCAAATTCTCTAACCCTTAGCTGATGATACCCCAACCTAAGATCCACCTTGGAGAAACAACTGCTCCCTGAAGCTGATCGAACAAGTAGTCAATCCTGGGTAGGGGATACTTGTTCTTATTGTGACCTTATTCAACTAACGGTAATCAATACACATTCTGAGAGTACCGTCTTTCTTTCGCATGAATTATACTGGAGCACCCTATGGAGAGATACTAGGCCTAATGAAACTGTTATCAAGGAGGTCTTTTAGCTGCTCCTTTAACTCCTTAAGCTCAGCTGGAGCCATTCTATAAGGAGGGATGGAGATGGGGGTGAGTGTCTGGAAGAAGGTTTATGTAGAAGTCTATTTCCTGCTCAGGAGGGACTCTGGGAAGATTTTCGAGAAACACGTCAGGGAACTCGCTGACAACTAGAACTGACTGGATAGTTGAGGTCTCAGAGCTAGAATCTTTGATCCGAACTAGATGATAAATGCACCCTTTAGAAATAAGATTTCTTGCCTTAAGGTAGGAAATAAACCGAACCTTAAGCGATGAGCCACTTCCCATTCACTCTAAAACTAGCTCATTAGGGAACTGAAATCTCACGACTCTAGTTCTGCAGTCGACTGAGGCATAACCAGAGTGTAACCAATCCATACCAAGAATGAGATCAAAATCGACCATGTCTAAATCTATGAGATCAGTTGGAATGACCTTATTCAAGATTGAGACTGGGCAGTTTCTATACACTCGGCTAGCTCTAGCTGACTCACCAACTGGGGTAGAGACTGAGAATGGTTCTGAGAGGACTTTTGGACTGATTTCAAATTGGACAACTACATAGGGAGTCACGAACAATAGTGTGGCTCCTGGATCTAGTAGGGCATACACATCTACATGAAAAAGATGTAATATACCCGTGATCACATCAGGTGAGCTCTCCTAATCCTGAGGAGAGAAAAAAGCATAAAAATGGTTTTGGCACTGACCATCATCTGTACCTGAAGTGTTGGCCTATTGAACTGGTCGACCTGTTGGAGCTGCTAAGTGGTAGACTGTGATCTCCCCTGTCCTGCTGATGGGCATTCTTTGAGTCGGTGACCTAGTTGTCCACACCCAAAGCAACCCTCTCCGCCCTGAATCCATTCCCCTAGATGGTTCTTGCCACACTTAGGGAAAGCTGGGTAGTGGTTGCTGGCGCTATGTGTTCGGTGCTATTTCGGTTGGGGTTATATATTATAAACCGACACGCAAGTGCACGTGGTCAAACAAGTAATAAAGTGGCTAAGTAAGCCAAGTATCGATCCAAGGAGGCTCAGGGTATGTAAAAATTGCCTAAGTATACTATATTCTTATTTTGCTTCTAACTGTGCTAACAACAACGTAACCAACAGTTAATTGAGTTTTTGTTTATAAAATATATACTAAAACTATTAACAATTATTTACTATGAATTTAAACTATGGATATGAGCATGCCAAGGTTAAGAACAAATAATGATTTCGATTGTAATAATAATTCGGTTAATCTCTTCTTCATGTTGCTAGCCAAGAACATTAGCCTAGAAATTAAAACTCTCGTATTTAATTTCACTTAAGAATCATAAACCATTCGTCTACATTTCTGTGATCAAATGCAATTTACGACCTAGCAATACAATTCCGGTTCCTCAATTGACTAATACGGCTTTCAAGTATATTTCTATCAGGAAAGCACATCAAAACCCAATTTTCCCAAATCAAGTTAAGAACAATACCCTATTAATTCACAACTTTCCAATTTCTTGCTCTCTCGAGTGAAATTGGACTTTTTAGATGTACATTAATGTCGGCCAAGCACTAATGCAGTAAGAACAAGAATTAATAGAACAACATGAAAGAAGAAGAACAAAACCATATCATTTACAATCAAAATTCACTACACATGTTGAAAACCTTAGCAAGGAAGAGAATTAGCCACTCATTTCTGGATTGATCATCCTAAAACAAGTGTAAATCATACGTACAATTGATAGAAAGAAGAAAAGAAGAGAAGAAATCCCTTAGCTTTTTCGTTCCTCAACTGCTCCTAACCCACGTCCTTGCTCCACCAAGTCTGAACTAAAACTGAACTGAACTGCACTCATTAAAATAAACCTAAGTGTGCTATTTATACTAGTGGGAAATTTTTCCCGGAATAACAAGCAACGTGTCACGGAGGTCAACACGGAGCACTGCCTCCGTGACACGGCGTGGACGCGGACCTTCACTGGAAATCCAGGGTCCGGTAAATTAGCCTCAACATGGCACGGAGGCCAACGCAGAGGCCTATCTCCGTGCCACGGAGCTATCGCGAGGCTTCACTGGAATTTGTCCATTAATTCCCTCTCCAGGCAGTGTGCCTCCGCGATGGTAGCGTGGCACGGCGCCATCGCGGAGCCCTTATATTATGCACATTCCAATGTCGTCTCCATGCTCGCATCCAAGTCCAACTCCGATATTTTTCCAACATGCATTTTTGCTCCTAAAAATCATATTTACCTGCAAAACAAATGCTAATCATGTTGGTTAGTATAAATTCACATTTTATTACCAATTACATGAGAATATATACATATTGCACACAAACAAGGCGAAAATAATACGTTTGAGTATCACTTGGGTATATAAATCTGCCCAAGATCACTTACCCCACACTTAAATCCTTGTTCGTCCTCGAACAACACATACACAACTCATGCAAATTACATCCCAACCTTCGTCACTATGGTGCGACCATTTACGCTACGGTCATACCGATTATTCAATTTTTGCAAATCATCACGAAAACATGCTTGGTCTTACAATGCAATGACCTTTCATACATCAAGACTTCCTAGACTTTAAGAATCGACTCTCGATATTGGCAAACTCATGCAAATCAGCTAATCAAGATATCCGACACGAAAATCAATCTTTCATCAAGCATGTGCCCTCACAACTCAAGAGAATCTTCCCCTTTTTGTTCATGCAACACACAAACATTCAAGTAGGGGCATATAAAAACTAATTTCACTCACTCTCCCAAAAGAATTCACATGCATCATGTCATGACCCATAAGCTTGCCCTTAGTGTATTACTCCACTAATATAAAGAAATGCAATATAGGATCACGTAGGACTTTAATGGGTTGTAACGGGGCTATGGATCTAGTATATATATTGGATTAGCCAATACTAGTCGCTAGCATCCTTAAGCGCCTTTTCAACACATTCCCATCGACTCATGGACATTGTTCCTCTCTTTTCTCTTTTTCTCCCCTTCATGCTGGTTTACTTTCGTACTGCCCATTTCATCAAACACACTTGACACAAAATAAAGGGTTTTCATGTAGCCTCAATATCATTTAATTACAACAAGTGCCTCTTCAACATCATCTTTTCTTTCTTCACTCTGCTTTTCTTTTTCTTTTCACTCTTTTCACTCTTTAACACTTTGGGAAACATTTTCTTTTCTTTGTAAGCGCTTAAGAGCTTCGTATATACTTTACGGCTAATGAAAAGAAGGAATAAAGCTTAGTTTATACAATTTTGGACAAAAAAAAGAAAGAAATCGGCTAAAGGCTCAACGGACTGACTAGGGTATACAACATATAAAAAGGTAGAATTTGACAAGAAAAAAGTGGAAACTATGGGTTAAAAACAAAGAAATGCCTACATCCTTTCCAACACTACACCTCCTTCATTTCATTTTGTATACACACCAGGCAAGTTCTAGACAATTCACAATGGCATGGAATACCAAAACCTCACTTCACACTTCATGCACATGCTCGAATCAAGATGCATTCACAGACTCTCTAATTAGCCAAACACATGAATTCAAAATTAAGCCTCAATCATACTGAATCAAATTCTATAGCCTAGGTAACTCAACATATTTACCAAATTGCATGCTTTCAAAAGAATCATTTTCACATTTTGAACATCATTTACAACACGCAACGAAATTTTTGCAACCATAAAGCAACTACAGTTCATTGATGCAATCCACCAAAGAAAAATTAAAAACAAATTAAAATCCTACTCCTACCGACTACATTTCCCTTAAGACGGTCGTCATCCATCCATCATAGGGAACGGTCACTAACTATGACATCGGTTCAATGGGACTATTCTCGGTAAAAGAACCAAAAACAAACTCCGAGAAACCCAAAAAAATAAAAACCGAAAAATTTTGCAACACATCGATCATTTCGATAGAAAGAAAATATTTACAAGTGCAAAATATTCTCGAAAAAATTTTGAAAAATATCGATCATCTCGATAGAAAAAAAAATATTTACAAAATATTTACACTGGCAACCATAACTTTTCATACCACACATCATTAACCACACAAACAAATATATACACATACACCACAAATCAGTTCATAACAGGGAAAGCACAAACATACATACAAACCAAGGAAAAACATACAGCAAATTAGAGCCCACGTCCCAGCACCTAGCTACTCCCCACCCCACACTTAAATCGAACACTGTCCCCAGTGTTCACAAAAATTACAAAACAAAATTTCGGGTGGTGGAACTCCCTGATCAGTCGAAATATTCGACTTCTTCATCTGGTGTTGCTGCCTCGTCGCCCATATCTGAGTCAGCTCCATCGTCGTCATCGGACTCCACATCGGAGTCCTCACGACGTGTCTCCTCATCAGTAGGGACATCGTCATCTGTCGGCTCCACAAAGGCTGGTCCCACTCGACATAAGGCTATGGCATTCTCGCCAAATGGGTAATCCAGCTCCAGCTGCCATAATTCTTCCTCGGTGGCTGGTCTCCCACCAATCCGTAGCTGTAGCATCTGCATGCCGAACATACGTGCCATGTATTGATCGTCACGAGCATGTCGCTCGCCCAAAGTCAGCACTGGCCCGTGTGTGGTGTCGGGGGCCTTAGTTTTTGTCACATCAAGGGCCCTCCGCTCCAACTGCGGAATATAGTTCAAAGCCTCTTCCTCAATGTCGAGGCCTCGGAGGAAGGTGGTGATGAGTCCGCCAAACCCGTATCTGTGGCCCTGGTGCAGTCTGGCTCTCTTCATGGCGGATATAATTACCGCCCCAACATTAATCTCAAGCCCTTTCATAAGGGCATACACCAAGCAAACACGGTCCCGGGTCACATCCGTCATGTGAACTCCCGGGATCAAGCACGAACACACAATCTTCAGCCATATTCTGGCCTCCCTGTTCATCTGCGAATAAGGCAGAGTCTGATGGTAACCCCTCTCCTTATGTCTACTCCATCGGGTTGTGGATCGAGCCCCATACAACGTACGTCTGATGTCGGCGTACGGTGGGGTGATGTTTAGCTGGCGGAGAACGTGGGCGTCTGTGTCCCGCGCTCCAACAATGGCATTAAATTGGTGGGGTTCCAGAGTGACAATCTGCCCTCTGATTTTTATTGTGTGGCTTCTGATGGCCGGGTTCCAGTTTGCATAGAATTCCCAGACTAAATGTAGGTTGCACTCCTTGGGCTCCTGAAAGATAAAGCTGAGCCCAGCTGCCTCAATTCTCTGCACAATACGTGGGAACTCCTGTGCAAGTGGTTCCCGTGCAATATGTTCCTCGGGGAAGTACTTGTTTTCTTTATGTTTCGCGTACCACTTCTTCCCTTCATCGGTTACCCATCTTGTTCCGTATTGGTGGCGTTGGCCGCGCGGAACAGTTGGTGTAGCTGGGACTACAGTGCCCAACCTCAATCTTTTCCGTCCGGTGCCTGAGGTAGAAGCACCCTTGCCCTTGTCCTGTCGACTTGCCATTGTACCTGTCAATATACATAAACAAGCACAAAGTTAAGCTAAATACAAGTTGACTTAGGCTAAGGTCGGGTTAAGCTAAGTTTACCCCACACTTAGTCCTTAACTATATTTACAATACTTCGGCAAGGATTACTCTATTTACAACCCCAAACACAAGCAACTATAAGGTATATTGCTTAGTGCGTTCACGAAAAATTTCGACAGCATAACGGTTAGCGTACTACTCAGACTTCATACAGCTACTCCCAATCCTACTATCGATAGCAATCCAATCATCTCACTTAGCAACAAAACCAAAAAAAACAAAAACAACAACGAAAATTCTATTTACATACAAATCTACCTAATCAAACCAATTTACAACTTTTCGCATTTTCCCCAACAATTCGAGAATTCGTCTTCTCTTAACATTCACACAATATTTACATCGACTTATCTCAATTTAAAACCACACCCCGGCATCTAATTCATCAAACTATCAAGTTCCCCAATTCAATTTCAACAATCCAAGCCCTAGAATACAATTCTACAATCAAATTTGAATTATTTACATAATCGACAAGTTCAAACGCTAATTACAACAATCCGAACATACTCAATCACAAAATAATTCAACATCATGTTTAATTGCTACTTGAGGTGATATATTTCACCTCACATGCTCAAACTCGACTAAAATCGCCAAAAACTTGAGAGAAACGATGAAAACATACCTTTTAGTTGAAGAACCGAAGAAATTTGATGTTTTCCTTGCCTAATAGCGTGGCACGTTGGTTGGGGAGGGGGAATTGGGTGTTTTGGTCGCGGGGGAGTAGAGAAATGGGGAATAATGGGGCAAAATCGGGGTTAAATTAAAGAAAAACACGCGGGTCACCCGGCAACCCGGTGTGACCCGGCACTGCATAAAGGGCAACGTGTCACGGAGGGTAACGCGGAGCCCCTCCTCCGTGACACGGAGCCAACGCGTTGGCTCTCTGGAAATTTTTAAAAAATCTGATTTTGCCTTCAACGTGTCACGGAGGGTAACGCGGAGCCACTCCTCCGTGACACGGAGCCAACGCCCCAGTGCACTGTTTCTTCAATCAAATTATTTTTTCATACCTTGCCTTATTTTTCCCGCTTCCATGCATATTTTTCTCCGTTTGACCTGAAAATCACTACACTAAACGAAATTGGTTAGATTAATAGATTTCCCTAACTAAAATGAAAAATATTAACTAAAACAAAAATCTAAACCTAATCAAGAAAAGAAAAATAAAAATAAAAATTATTTACACTAAGAAAAGAAAGAAAGAAAATATTTTTCACGGGTTGCCTCCCGTGCAGCGCCTGGTTTACCGTCGCGGCTTGACGTCCATTATGCTCAATTATCTACTAGGGTGAGGGACGATTTTTCACGATCCTTGTCCTCCCCCCAGTAATGTTTACATCTCTGCCCATTTACCAAGAACGTAGCACTCTTATCTTCTTGCCACAGTTCTACCGCCCCGTGAGGGGTCATTCTTACCACTTCAAATGGTCCAGACCACTTAGACCTCAGCTTACCAGGAAACAATTTTAATCTTGAATTAAAAAGCAAGACTTGTTATCCCGGTTCGAAAATGCGATGCACCACATGCTTATCATGCCATCTTTTGGTTCTTTCCTTGTAGTACTTCGCACTCTCATAGGCATGCCAGCGAAACTCATCAAGTTCGCTAAGCTGCATCAATCTCTTTTTGCCCGCCAGCTCTGAGTCCATATTTAATTTTCTGACAGCCCAGTAAGCTTGGTGCTCAAGTTCTACCAGGAGATGACATGCTTTGCCGTAAACCAATCGGTATGGTGACGTTCCAATCGGTGTCTTATAAGCAGTTTGGTAGGCCCACAACGCATCATCGGTGCTTCCTCAACAGAAGGTTTTGGCAACGGCTCTAGTGATCTCATCAATGACTGAAATTCATGTCTCCTCGGATGATTAGGTGCTCCATCCAACAATTGAACCATTCCACAAGCTTCTCTATCCCCAAAATGATCAGAATGCGTCAACGCTCTTTCCAATGGGTCTTGAGATTCAACAACCTGCCTACTTTCTCCGTGTTCAACCACACTGATTTCCGAAAGCTCCTCATGTATAGCCGGCAGCTTCATGGCTTTTAGCACATCAAATACCTCTACCTTGTCATGTGCTCGCATTGTAAGTTGACCCGCAGCTACATCAATTAATGCTTTTCCGGTTGACAAAAAGGGTCGTCCCAAAATAAATGGGACTTCAGCATTTGGTTCAAAGTCTAGAACAATAAAATCGACCGGAAAAATGAGGGAGCCCACTTGCACTAACACATCCTCAACAATACCATCCGGTTTAGCTAAGGACCTGTCCGCTAGCTGCAAGATTACTGTGGTAGGTCTAAGACTCCCTAGACCTAACTTTCTGAACACCGAAGATGGCATCAGATTTATACTTGGCCCCAAGTCGCATAATCCACGAGCTCGGATACTTTGCCCAATAGTCAGCTGGATAGTAAAACTTCCAGGGTCTTTCAGTTTCGTGGGCAGTCTATTCTGAATCCGGGAAGTGCATTCCTCCGTTAAAGCCACCGTGGCATACTCAGTCAAACGACTTTTGTTAGCCACGATGTCTTTAATATATTTTGCATACTTTGGCACTCCCTGCAAGACATCAACAAGAGGTAAGTTAACATGTACCTGTTTAAGCACCTCCATAAATTTCTTGAAACACACCTCCTCCTTGTGTTTCTTAAGTCGTCGAGGGAACGGGGGTGGAGGCCTTTCTGATTCTGCTTCTTTAGTCTTCCCCCTATCAGAACTTTGTTCCTCCTCAACATCTGCTGCTCCTGACTTTTGAGGCGGTCTTTCCGGTTCCACCTCCTTCAACTATAAACCACTCCTCGTGGTCACCGCATTAACCTGCTTCTGATTAGGATCCGTGTCGCTAGGTAGTCCTCCTCTGGGTCTTGTATTTTGGGCACTAGCAAATTGCCCAAACTGATATTCAAGAGCCTTGGTCGCCAACTGATTGTTCTTCACTTCGGCTGCCAATTTAACATAGTCAGCCTGCAATTGTGCCTGATTAGCGATCATGGTTTTGAACATCTCCTCAATGGTCGGTGATGGTGGGGGAGGAGGGGCATTGTGATTTCTGAATTGAGCTTGATAGTTTTGTTGCCCTCCTTGATTTCTCTGCATACCCTGACCAGAACTTTGGCCTTGTTGGTTGTTGCTACCCCACGAAAAATTCGGATGGTTCCTCCAATTTGAGTTGTAGCCACTACCAAACTGCTACTGATTTCTCTGTGCATTGCCCACAAAGTTAACAGAATCAGGATTTGCACCACAGCATTCAGTTGAATGCTCACTACTACCACACACTTCACACCACATCTGTTGGACCGCATTGACTGAAGCTGAAGGCTGGTTCAAGTTCATATTGCTGAAGTGATTGTTTAACTGATTTTGCAAGGCAGCTATCTGTGCAGCGATAGCTGTAATCCCATCCACTACAAGCACTCCCGCTGCTTTCCTTGCTCCACCTCGAGATGAGTCTACATTCCATTCTGGATTGCCTTGTGAAATTCGGTTGAGCAAAGTGTACAGCTCCTCATAGGTCTTTTCCAGCGCTTGCCCTCCAGCTGCTGAATCTAACAGAATTTTAGTGTGGGGTTCCAAACCCTCAATAAATGTGTGTACCAACACCTCATTGGACTAATGATGATGAGGACAGTCCCGCAACATGGATTTAAATCTTTCCCAGGCTTGATATAAATTTTCTCCCTTCCCTCTGTTTAAAACTTAGAATTTGACTTCTAAGTCTGGCTGTTTTACCAGAAGGGAAAAATCTAATCAAAAACTTCTGTGCAAGATCATCCCACGTTGATATAGAATTGGGTGGTTCAACTTTTAACCACCTCTTGGCTTCACCAAGTAAGGAAAACGGAAATAAGGTGAGCCGAACATAATCAGGTGACACTCCAGCAGGTATATAAGTGTCACTTATCTCCAAAAAGTTTTGGAGATGTTGTTGTGGATCTTCATGAGGGAGACCGGTAAATTGCCCGCTTGTGTGCAAGAGTTGCACCATATTCTGCTTTAATTCAAACCTCCCTCCAGGCTCTAGTTTGCGGATGCTAGAATGTACATTGTTAGCGTGTGGGATTGCCACCTCGCGAACCGGCCTTGCTGCTGCTTCATCGGGCACTAACACTGCCCTCACAACTGGTGGATTTTGTTGCTCCATAATAGATTGTCGGAACAAATGCAGCTTCTTTTGTAGAGCTTCTCTACGTTGACTATGAAATTCACGTTCAGGCTCTAAGTAAGATTCCACCAGCTCCTTGTCCCTTGCCAGTGTTCACAGAAACAAAATCTGCAAAATACAGGCTAAGACCAAGTTGTTAACACTTAGGAAAATAAAAATAAAAATACAGTAAATTTACACTAAACACAGTTTCACAAATCGCCTAGCCTCCCCGGCAACGGCGCCAAAAACTTGTTCGGTGCTATTTTGGTTGGGGTTATATATTATAAACCGACACGCAAGTGCACGTGGTCAAACAAGTAATAAAGTGGCTAAGTAAGCCAAGTATCGATCCAAGGAGGCTCAGGGTATGTAAAAATTGCCTAAGTATACTATATTCTTATTTTGCTTCTAACTGTGCTAACAACAACGTAACCAACAGTTAATTGAGTTTTTGTTTATAAAATATATACTAAAACTATTAACAATTATTTACTATGAATTTAAACTATGGATATGAGCATGCCAAGGTTAAGAACAAGTAATGATTTCGATTGTAATAATAATTCGGTTAATCTCTTCTTCATGTTGCTAGCCAAGAACATTAGCCTAGAAATTAAAACTCTCGTATTTAATTTCACTTAAGAATCATAAACCATTCGTCTACATTTCTGTGATCAAATGCAATTTACGACCTAGCAATACAATTCCGGTTCCTCAATTGACTAATACGGCTTTCAAGTATATTTCTATCAGGAAAGCACATCAAAACCCAATTTTCCCAAATCAAGTTAAGAACAATACCCTATTAATTCACAACTTTCCAATTTCTTGCTCTCTCGAGTGAAATTGGACTTTTTAGATTTACATTAATGTCGGCCAAGCACTAATGCAGTAAGAACAAGAATTAACAGAACAACATGAAAGAAGAAGAACAAAACCATATCATTTACAATCAAAATTCACTACACATGTTCAAAACCTTAGCAAGGAAGAGAATTAGCCACTCATTTGTGGATTGATCATCCTAAAACAAGTGTAAATCATACGTACAATTGATAGAAAGAAGAAAAGAAGAGAAGAAATCCCTTAGCTTTTTCATTCCTCAACTGCTCCTAACCCACGTCCTTGCTCCACCAAGTCTGAACTAAAACTGAACTGAACTGCACTCATTAAAATAAACCTAAGTGTGCTATTTATACTAGTGGGAAATTTTTCCCGGAATAACAAGCAACGTGTCACGGAGGTCAACGCGGAGCACTGCCTCCGTGACACGGCGTGGACGCAGACCTTCACTGGAAATCCAGGGTCCGGTAAATTAGCCTCAACGTGGCACGGAGGCCAACGCGGAGGCCTATCTCCTTGCCACGGAGCTATCGCGAGGCTTCACTGGAATTTGTCCATTAATTCCCTCTCCAGGCAGTGTGCCTCCGCGATGGTAGCGTGGCACGGCGCCATCGCGGAGCCCTTATATTCTGCACATTCCAATGTCGTCTCCATGCTCGCATCCAAGTCCAACTCCGATATTTTTCCAACATGTATTTTTGCTCCTAAAAATCATATTTACCTGCAAAACAAATTCTAATCATGTTGGTTAGTATAAATTCACATTTTATTACCAATTACATGAGAATATATACATATTGCACACAAACAAGGCGAAAATAATACGTTTGAGTATCACTTGGGATCGGGCACTATGACTCTAGGACTGTGAGCTAGATGCTCCACTCCTTCGATCCTAACGGGACCGAAAAGTAGGGGTGCTGGATAAAGTAGGTGTTGGAGTCCTCAGTTGTTGCTACTGTGGGAGGCTACTACTGGCAGACCTCTGGTGGCCATAATCTGATTGGCCCGTCCTAGCCCGCTTATTCTCCCGCTCCATGTCTTTCAGCTTTTCTGCCTCAATCTGTTGGGCATGAACGATGAGGCTGGAGAGGTCAATGTCTTTAATGAGCATCGCAGTCCTACACTCCTTAAGGACCAAGTTTGATACTTCGTTAATGAACTTAAGCATGAGAGCCCTTGGCTCAGCTACTATCTCCGGAGCATATCTTGAAAACCATGTGAACTCCAGTGCATACTCTTCCACCGTCCTGTTGCCCTATTTCAAATTCATGAATTCTGCCACCTTATCCTCCCTTAGCTCCCGAGGGAAGAATCTTTCTAGGAAGGCTATTGTGAACTCCTCCCACTCCACTGGTTCTACTCCCGCTGGTCTCTCTTCTTTCCATTGTTCGTACCAGATCTGGGCTACCCCTTTCAACTGATAGGCAGCCAGGTCAGCACTCTCAGTAGAGCTAACACCCATAATTTAGGTGATCTTCCGTATCTCATCCACGAACTCCTCTGGGTCCTCACCCACCTTAGATCCATGCAAGGTTGGAGGGTTCATACGGGTGAAGTCCCGAACTAGGGTAGCTACTGCAGACCCATCTGTGTTAACCGAAACCACCTGCTGGTTCACCTGGCTTATGACTGTCTGTGCCAATAGATGGATTGCCGCTCTGAACTCCACTAAGGACACTTGGTCATCCTAAAGGGCTGCTGGAGTTGGTGGGGCGAGTCGGTTAGTATTTTTGGCCCTTCTTCCATTTCTGCGTCATGGAGGCATGGTTTCACTAAAACAAAATAGAGCATGAGTTAGGAGAACGTTTCTGGATTTAAACTTTAACGCACAATAAAGAGTATGAACAAAAGGGAGTCTTCCTACTAATGTTTGGTAGCCTCCCCTTCATAAGTGTGGCATGCTTCATACCTGTCACGCCCCACCTGGGGAGGCATGACTGGCACCTGGTACCCTACTAGGACCTGCACTACCGGACTAGCTGAGCCCGAGCACTTCTGGTGTTAGGCTGGCTCTAACTCTGAATTCATAAAAATGACGGGCTATATAACGGCTATAAATACAGCCTCCGGCTAGACAAGGCCTATAGCCACCTGTAGGAATATAATAGCTAACCAGAACAACTGAACATGAAGAAACCTATGCGGGCCGACAACGCCACCAAGCTGTCTAGTTATATCTGAGACATGAAAACAAGTATCAAACTACCAACTGAATAAGGCCCCACATGGCCGATACAGCTAACCACAGGGAATATATATATAATCTGCAAGCCTCTGAGAATAAGAAGATGGTCGGGACAAGGCCACGGCCTAGCAATATTGAACAATAAAAGAAAGTAAACATCTGTCTTTCAGGCTCCATATGAAAGGAGCTGAAGGCTCTGTATCGCTGAATGGAACTACGAGGGGTCTGCTCCTCGTCTAGGTGTACCTGCAGGCAAGTAATGCAGTGCCCCAAATGAGCGTCAGTACCGCTGGTACTGAGTATGAAAAGCAACAACTATAAATAACTGACAACAAGTAGTATAACTGATAGAACTGAAGTAGAACGAAATAGACTATAACTGACTGAAAGTATGAGTTCAAGACTGCCCTCAACTATGCTGAAAAGGAGTAGGAGTCGTACCTGGTAACGTGGCATTCTACAACTTATCTATTTATAACTAACATAACTTGACATAATATAGCATAACATAGCATAACATAGCACACATAAACCTTACCTGGCCCCCATAAACCGGAAGGTACAACCAACATGCAATCTATGCCCCTACCCCGGTCATCCCATCTCCCCTAGTAACTATAAGCATCCTGCCGGTCCCCTGGGTATGCACTTGGGCCCACTGAGCCCCTGACTATAACTGTACCTGAGTCTAGAGGACTCCTGAAATCAACACCCCGGGCGTACCCGCTCGACGGGGGTGTATAAAAGCCGACCAAGGCAAAATATGGGGAAACTGGCATCCCATCTTCGTCCCCTAGGGGACGGCATGCCACTCTGTAGAGCAACGTATCCTCGCCCTCTGGCAGATGAGTCGATATAGCTATTAACCCCAGGGCGGTCATGGATGCTAGGTAATCCAGCCCAAAACAATACAGTTAAGTCATAACTGATAATACTAACTGCATATGATACATGCTGAAACTAATGATAGTAATGTGTATATATATAATACATGCTGAAACTAATAATGGTATATATATAATTTCTGTCATACTGTGCTGAATCTGATACTGAAAGAAGATATAATACTTCTGCTGAGAATCATGTTGTATAACTAAGTTTCATGGTAAACGTGATTTACTATTTCTAACATGTTTTCTAAAATTCATATTAAGCTACTATTCTATTTCTGAAATACTTTACGGGAACTTATATTGCTTTACTAAGTTTTGGTTGAACACGATAATATCTTGACGTACTTTACTAATTTACATACTGGGCATGCTGTACTGTTTATGAAACTTTCTACTAGAATTTATACCAGTTTTCTCTACTGGAACTACTAACTTGACGAAAGAAACTAGCTTCACATACCTTAATTGTCGACTTTCTGACCAACTAGCGTAGCTCGGCTAATATTTAGCTATTTCTCCCATCTGTATTCATATTCACGAAGGAATAGAATTAATTTTATCAATATATAGAAAGAAAAGCATACTTGGTGTATACCTACTGCCTATTCTTCAACTTATCGAAGAACGGCTGAAAACTCGCTATTTCTCAAAGGTCCAGAAGAGAGAAATACTTACTTTAGTGCTGGGAGTGTATTAACACTAGTTTGGAGTAGTTCCAATTACTTTGACTTGGTGGGTCGCCGCTTCGCCATACGATTCTCGCGAAACTAACTCCGCAGGAATGTTCTCTGCAGCTTTATACTTCGGTATCCGAAGTTAATTTGAGTTTGGACCGCGTTTGACGGTGTAATCGGATGAATTTCTACCTCAAACCCTCGTCCTTTTTTTGTTCTGGTTGCTCACTGCTGAAAAGAAATGAAAATAATTAAATTAAAATGAAGTGGGGGCTTTATATACTTGGGCCCGGACAGCCCCTCCGTGGCACGTTGGCCATTACGGAGGGACAGCCTTCGTGGCACGTTGCCATCGCGGAGGGGGTCTGCCCGGCCTCCTCTTGCGACGCTTCAACGTGGCGCTTGTTCGGTCTTCCCCCGGGCCTTTTTCTAGCATGTATGGCACCCTAAAACTCTTAAACAATATGCGAATAGGCCATCTAAATGTCAAGAATTTACAGGGTGTAACAATACCCATGAAAATGACTACTTGATGCGGCTTTCAGACATCCTAGGATACTTTAAACCAACCTGGCTCTGATACCAAATTTTTCACGACCGAGTCTATACCCTGGACGATACACGGTACTTGGAGTCACAAGTAACCCCAAGCCAACTCATGGTCTATTATAACACTGGTAATCTGAGTGATCATAGCGGAATCTTAAATAATAAAACTATTTAAGGAAAACTAAATAATAAAAGCTATACATCTGAAGGCAAAACTGAAAGTATGAATCTATGTCTGAAAGCCATCTACATCTGATGAGTTGTTGGAACAAGCCTCCAACTAACTCTAAAGTCTAACTAAATGAAAATAACTGAAAACGTAATTATCGTCCTCGAAAGATGAGGACTCACCACTAGTACTGCTGATATCACCAAAGAAAGATCTACTAACGATGCTGAGGCTGACAACCTGCGCCTGTACATAATACGATATAGCATAGAAAGTATGCGTCAGTACTTTGAATGTACTGAGTAAGTGGGAGAAAATATAACATAAAGAATAAATGACTAAATTGAATGACCAACTAAAGTACTGAAAACTGAACAATTGTAATCTAACTGAGATGGTCAATAATGACCCTAAATGGTGGTCATAAACATGCCCTAAATTTTAGATACTGAGCTGAGCTAACTGTACTAAACTGAACTGAACTAGGATAACTGAAACAGTATTGACTAGTAGGAGAGTCTATAACTGACATATAACCACATAAGATAGGCATGGAGTCTGATGTATACACCCCATCGGTAGGACCCAATATACTTTGCTAGAGTATAAAGGAATGAACTGGGTGATCATAAGTCTGGGGCCATAGGGCCAATAAAATAACATACTGTGGCAACGCAGTTCTGAAAACTTGAGTGCGCTGGAACTCCAATCCGCTCGGTGCTAAGTGATATTCCCACAGGATAGTCCTAGTTTGACTACTAAGCTGATAGCTCAATACTGGGTCCAAGACTAAGTCAGGAATACCTATTTGGAAGTGCCTTGAGAGTCTTATCGGACCAGATTCTGTAACTGGTGTTCTAAGACTAGTCAGAGCTGCTTGTCTGGAAGCGTCATAACCGTCTAAAGAATAAACTGAAACTGAAGCTGGGGGTTCTAAGACTGGTTAGAGCTGCTTATCTATAAGTGTCATAACCAACTAAAGAACCACTAAAATATGATATCTGATATATGAGTCTAATAACTGATAACTAGGAGGAATCACTGACACCTTAAGGAAAGAATGTAGTCAAACTAATCAACAGACATTTCTGAATAATACTGAGTATACTAATATTTGACTGAAACTGGACTAACATGCACCTGATTGAGATTTCAATAGATACTAATAATGGGAATCCCCAACACTAATAGAATCAAGCAATCTAGATAATTAATCGATTATACAAGACCCTAGTTTTTCTGCATTCAAAAGTTAGGACTAGAGTTTATTTTGTAGGGACAAGCATCAATGTAGTCACAACATAGTGGAAATATAACTACAATTAGCATGAATAATATTCTACACCTTATAGTCGAAATCTTGCTGAAAATTCATTCCCATTCGAAAACTCAGGGAACTAGAACTGATAAAAGAATTAAGGAAGGATTTTGGGGACACAAGGTAAGAAAAATTTCCTTGTTGAATTCTCACATACTTGGTGAAGAAATTTCGTAGAAAATCCCTTGAGAATCCGAGAAGAAACTGACTGCACTAGCTCTTGCTCTTAAGTGTTTCTGATAGAAATCTTACAGACTGATTTTCTAAGGGAATGAGAGGGGTGAAGTAATAATCAATTACCCCTATAAATTCCCTGAAAATAACCCAAAAGGACGTAACTTAGGTATTAAAAAGGTGGGAAATTTCAAAAATATTCCTGGGGAAAAATCTGGAAAAAACTGTCGATGGGGACCAACGGGTCACTCAACAAATCGTTGGTTGAGACCACAACTCGTTGGGACCAGTCATTGGTCCTGAGGCCCGGGTTTAGGGCTCATTGGAACTAGAAACAAGAGGAACAACGACTCATTGGATGAACCAACGGGTCATTGGTTCCTCCCGTGGTCACTGAATTAAAATTCTAGGAGGCCTGACAACAGGGAACACAATGACTTGTTGGTAGATCCAACGGGTCATTGTGTCGATTCGTTACCTTCACTGGAGAAGTTATTGAAATCCTTGAACTTGACACCACGGGTGGTCAAAACGTCTCATTGTGTGACACAACGGCTCATTGTTGCCACTCATCGTCACTGAATGAGGTTTCTGGGACTCTCATCAATGACTCACACAAGAGTCGTTGTATCACATGACGACTCATTGGTTAAGTCTGGGGTCCTGGAAGAGGAACTTCTATGCTGGGGACCAATGAGTGACAGGACAACTCGTTATTTCTCACAACGGTCGTTTCATGCACTGTTGGTTCTCGAAGGACCAAGAAGGGCTGACCACGACTAATATAACGAGTCATTGGAGCTGATCATGACTCATTGTCTCGTTCATTCTGAGGCAATTTCTCTGGTTTCTTCTAGATTTTTTTCTTGCAAGGTCTGAATTTGGCCTAGAAAAGTTTTGAGGTGTTACATTTATACAAATGTTTGACAGCCAAGGTACCTCCACCTTTATTTTCCTCAGAATCTAATAAGTAGAACTCGCATTAAATTTTCCTTTATATTTGGCCATCCACCAAAGTATATCTTTGTGTCCACTGTCCAGTGGTTCAACATTTTTGACCACATGCTTTGTTATCTCTTCTGACAACTTGCTTCTCAACTTTTCTCTATTTCATCCACCATTCTGTATGAACTCCTTCACCTTTAGCTCTTCCTCTTCCTCTCCTCCTTCTTCAATGTAATATAAAGCTCCTTGTTGAGTCCAATTATCAAATCAAAAACTAGCATTTTCATCATTAATCTTCCACCATATATCATACTCCACCCTTCTCTGATGTGTATCATCATTCTCCATACATGGGAGTATCACGACCCAAACATAAGCCTGAATTGAGACACAGGACAAGAAACCCCGAGGGACTCAAGTCGACCCATGGCATGAACATACATCTAGCTCAATAAACAAAAGCAGAAGATCAACATCAACAACATAGCGGAAGTCTAAACATAATAAGAAATCTAAGATACATCACATGAGTTTAAAGCTGAATATAAACTATGTCCAAGAAAGCCTCTAACACTGACGATTTGATGGGACAAGACCCCAACTAACTCACTAAAACTGAAACTGAAAATACAAGATAGCTGATAAGAGATGTACCTGGGGAGATGAGGACTCACCAACTGAGACAGGCTGCTAACTTCGGAAAAGCTGGCTAGGGTCGAGGCTGAGTTTGGGTGTCAGAGCCTGTATCATGAAACGATACATCATAGAGTATGCGGTTAGTATGTGCAATGTACCAAGTATGCAAGGTAAGTAAAACGAACAATTTTAAATACACAAAAGTTCATAAGAGTAGGACAGCATGATCGTAATATAAAATACCATAATATAACATAAGGCTCAAGGTTTTCAAAACATTCATAAATTAACCATAATCATAATCATAAGAGAAAATCTTTATTGAACATGACTTGAGACAAAATGCATAATCATAAATATGCGTAAATCATGAGGAACATTAGGAGATTCTTATAACTCACATACCCTATATGAGCACACATGAAGGCCGACCTATAAACCTCTAGTCGGGAGAGTGTTCGTACCTTGCCAAGGGTAGAACCATGAAAAAGGTGTGATATCACTCATGAAAGGCCCATTTGGGCAAGGGGAAAGTCTCAAGGGAGGTCCCATCGTGACCTATGATGGTACGTAGTTCTGAGACTCGGGGCAAAACCTGGGCCCTGAACCTACTGTGTTAAATACTACTCCCAAAACATATATAGTGCTCATAGGATAATATACATGAGATTCATAGGCTAGTTAAAATCATGACAATCATAAGCATGCTTGAAAATACGTGAACTAGCCATGAAATAAGGCCCGTGAGTCGGCCATAATCATAAATCATAAATCATGAGGTCCATGCATATTTATAAAACATGTATATACTTGATATTCATAAATTCATGATGAGAATTTGAGAGAAATTATATCATAATTCATAATCATAATGGGTTAATGGACATCAACATCATAGTAGAATCATAACTTGAATTTCCATAAAATATGCATAATTGGGCATAGTTTTGTAGAGATTTAAATCCATGAGTTTATAATTGAAATAGTTGTAAAATCTTCCCATGATTCATAGAATATAAATTGATACATGAAGGAGATTATCCCATAGATAGATCATGAGGATTTTATAAGAATTGGGATAAAACCCTATAAAATTTTCAATAGATTTTCATGAATTAGAGAGAGATTGGGCATGAGTGTGAACAAATTCACCCATTCATAACCCTACATACCTGAAGGGATCTGATTTCACCACTCCCTTGATTGCCCAATGAAGAATTGGAGAAAAACTTGAAGGAATTAAGCTTGATCACCTTCTTAGGTTTCTAAGTTTGCATGCATGAGTAGGAATAGTCTAGAATGAAATTACCCCTCTTAATACTCACTATTCATAGATTAAAACGATGTAGTTTAGGCCTTAGGATCATAGGGATTACGGATAAGCTCTTGCTAAATTCGCATAAAGTAACTGACTGTCAGTCCCACAAGGTACTAGACGAGTCGTTATTAGGGGAAATGAGTCGTCATCTGCTGTCGTGAAGTGAACTGCCACCTTTTTCTCCAATGGTCACCACGAGGGACCAAACGAATCATTATTGGTCACCACGACTCGTGGTCACCACTCGTTACCTCCACTGCCCCACTCCTCGAGTCCTTAATCAATTGTTGGCAATGACCAACCTAATGAATCGTGGTGTCTTACCACGACTCGTGGCATCAACTCGTGAGATACACTACCAACTCCTCCTTCACCTTCCAATGGCCCTTGACCACGGGTGACCTGACGACTCGTGGGGGTGACCACGAGTCCAACTCTGAATTTTCTAGGTAAGTCAGCATCCCTCACCACAAGTCACTTAACGACTCGTGGTCAACCTGACTGGTCTCATGGCGATCCGTTCTGTGACCTGGTGTAGAAAAACCTATTTTCTCTGTTTCAACTCCCGAGTTTGATCTTAGGATTTTCGGAGCATTACAATATCTCACCCTTGGGAATAATCGTCCTCGAATATTGGAAATCATACAGAAAAGTAGAAAAATGCAATCATCATATTCAAATACTGATCGTATAAGCCGAAAACTGACGGAATGACTAACTCCGATTTAAACTACATGACTGAACTAAATTCATGAATTATATATACATCCATATACATGAAAGAAACTGGGTCACATGAATTGAACATGAAGCTGAATAGAGTCTTAGGGCAAAACTAACACCTCAAGCTGGAGCTGAGCCGGTAGGGAATAAATGTGGGTATCTAACCACCATATCTGCTTCGGCTTCCCACATAGCTCCCTCAACATGTTGATTCCTCCATAAAACCTTGACTAAAGCTACTTCCTTGCTCCTTAGCTTTCGAACCTGATGATCCAATATCTCCACCAGAATCTCCTCATAACTAAGGTTATCTTTCACTCCTACACTCTCCACTAGAACAACTAAAGCTGAATCACCTAAGCGCTTCTTTAAGAGAGATACATGGAAAATGGGATGAACTGAAGCTAAACTCTGAGGGCAACTCCAATTCATATGCCACCTGGCCAACCTGCTTCACAATCCGGTATGACCAATATAACGAGGTTTGAGTTTTCCTTTCTTTCCAAACCTCATCATTCCCTTCATGGAAGACACCTTTAGAAACACCTAATCATTAACTTCGAACTCAAGTACCCTTCTTCTCACATCAACATAGGACTTTTGGCAACTTTGAGTTGTTTTCAACCTGTCCCATATGAGCCGAACTTTCTCCATGACCTCATGGACTGAATCTGGTTTTATCATTATAGCTTCACCGACTTTAAACCAATCAATAGGCGATCTATGTATCCACCCAAAGAGAGCCTCAAACTGAGCCATTTGAATGCTGGAATGGTAGTTGTTATTGTAGGCAAACTCAATAAGAGACAAATGGTCATCCCAACTATCCTTGAAATCAACCACACATTCTCTCGGCATGTCCTCAAGAGTCTGAATAGTCCGCTCCGCTTGACCATCCGTCTGCGGGTGAAATGTTGTACTGAGCTTGACCTGAGTACCAGGTCCTTTTTCAAACAACCTCCAAAACTAAGAGGTAAACTGTGTACCTCTATCTGATATGATGGACAAGGGCACTCCATGCAACCAAACTAGCTCTCGAATGTATATTTTGGCATAATCCTCCATTGAATCAGTGGTTTTAATCGGTAGAAATGGCTTTGGTCAACCTATCCACAACCACTCAAATTGAGTCATACTGTTGAAGAGTGCGAGGCAACCCAGTGATGAAGTCCATGTTGATTTCTTCCCATTTCCATGTAGGGATACTGATATCCTGGAGCACACCTCCCGGTCTCTGGTGCTCAACCTTCACTTGTTGACAATTTGGACACTTAGCTACAAATTCTGCGATGTCCTTCTTCATGTCATTCCACTAATAGACTTCCCATAGATCATGGTACATCTTGGTTACACCTGGATGTATTGAATATCTGGAACCATGAACCTCATGCAGCATCCAATTTCTCAAATCATCAATGTTCCAAACACGCAAGCGACCATGATACCGAAGCACACCATCTCCCCTTTTGGAGAAGACCTCTACCTTCTGATTCTAACGACTTCCTTTAAATTTACCAAAATAGGTTCTTTGTCTTTTCTAGCTTTCACATTAGTCACCAAGGAGGATTCTGACCCATTTTGAACTATAACACCACCATCGGTCTAGTCAACCAAACGAACTCCCAACCGTGCAAGTCGATGCACATCCTTCACCGGCTCCTTCTTTCCCTCATCTACATGGGACATACTCTCCATAGAGAGTCTACTAAGTGTGTCTGCCACCATATTGGCCTTACCCAGATGGTAAAGGAAACTCATATCATAATCCTTGAGTGCTCCAACCACCTCCTCTGGTGTAGATTTAGATCCTTCTGTGTAAACACATATTGTAGGCTTTTGTGGTTCGTAAACACATCTAAATGGACCCCGTAAAAATAGTGTCTCCATATCTTCAAGGCAAATACCACTGCTGCCAATTCAAGATCATGAGTCGGGTAATTCCTTTCATGAACCTTCAGCTACCTGGAAGCGTATGCTATGATTTTACCGTGTTGCATCAATACACAACCAAGGTCGATCCTAGAAGCATCGCAATACACACAAACCCATCGGTACCCTCGGGTAGGGTTAACACCGGAGCTGTGGTAAGTCGAGTCTTAAACTCCTAAAAGCTTCTTTCACAAGCATCCGACCATTAGAATTTCACTTTCTTTTGGGTCAGTTTGGTCAATGCCTCCGCAATAGATGAAAATACCTCAACAAACCTCCGATAGTAGCCAGCTAAACCCAAAAATCTCCTGATATCCGATGGATTGACTGGTCAAGGCCAATTCTTCACCGCTTTTATCTTTTGAGAGTCCACCTGGACACCCTCACTAGACACCACATGGACCAAAAATGCCACTGAGTTTAACCAAAAATCGTATTTACTGAATTTAGCATATAATTGGCAATTCTTGAAAATCTATAATACCACCCTCAAATGAATGGCATGCTCCTCCTTACTCCGAGAGTATATCAGGATGTCATCGATGAACACGATCACGAACATATCCAAGTATGGCTTGAACACCCTGATCATCAAGTCCATAAAAACTGCAGGAGCATTCATTAGTCCAAAAGACATAACTACAAACTCATAATGACTATATCGCATCCTGAAGGCTGTCTTCGGTATATCAATCGACCGAACCCTAAGCTGATGGTATTCGAATCTGAGGTCTATCTTTGAAAAGCACTTAGCACCCTGAAGCTGGTCAAACAAATCATCAATTCGGAGAAGAGGATACCTATTCTTGATGGTGAATTTGTTCAATTTCCAATAATCAATGCGCATCCGAAGAGAACCATCCTTCTTTCAGACAAAAAGAACTAGTGCACCCTATGGAGACTTGCTAGGTTTGATGAAACCTTTTTCTAGCAGGTTCTTCAACTACTCCTTCAACTCCTTCAGCTCAGCTAGAGACATTCTGTAAGGAGGAATAGATATGGGATGCGTGTCAGGAAGAAGGTCAATACCAAAATCAATTTCCCTCTCACGAGGAATACCCGGTAGACCATCAGGGAACAACTCTGGATATTTGCATACTACTGGAACTGATTGGATCGTTGAGGTTTCGGATGTAGCATCCTTAACCCTAACTAAATAGTACATACAACCTTTGTAAATTATCTTTTTGTCATTAAGGTAGGAAATGAAACGACCTACAGGCATAATTGAACTACCCCTCCACTCTAGGACTAGCTCACCCGGAAATCTGAACTCTACAGCGTGGGTTCTACAATTAACTGAGGCATAGCATGCGTGTAGCCAATCCATGCCAAAGATAACATCAAAATATGTCATGGCTAACTCTACTAGGTCTGTTGAGGTGATTTTCTGAAGAACTGAGATCGGGATATTTCAATATACCCATTGGGCTATAACTGAATCACCGACTGGAGTAGAGACTGAGAAAGGTTCTAATAGGATTTCGGGATTGACTCCGAAACTACTAGCAACATAAGGCATCACAAAATACAAAGTAGCCCCTGGATCTAACAAAGAATAAACATCAAGGTGGGAAACTCATAACATACCCGTAACCACGTTTGGGGAAGTCTCCTGCTCATAGCGCAATACAAGGGCATAAAACCAGTTCTGACGCTGACCGCCAGCTGAACTAGTCAAAGCACCCTACTTGGAGGGACGTGTTGTTGGAGCTGCTGAACTACCGACTTGCATACGGGCTCCACCACCCCCTGATCTAGCTGAAGGGAAATCCCTGAGTCTGTGTTTGGGTTTGCCACACTCGAAACAAGCGTTTGAGCCAACTAAACACCTCCTTGTGTGATTCTTGCCACACTTCGCACAGGCTGGGAAGGTGCGCTCTATCTGCATGCTACCCTAGCCCCTCGAATCTGAGGCCACGCTCCACTGATCACCTCGTGGTCTAGATGGTGTACTAGATGATGATGGTGCTGGAGCAAAAGACCTGTGATGAGACTGCTGGTGATGTCCGCCCTCCGATCTAGGCTGAGAAGTCCCATAACTATCTACCCTAGCCCTCTTGGCCTCTCTCCCCCTTTGATACACCGCCTCCATCTGCTGGGCGTGTAAAACTATGTGGGGAAAATCCATGTCCTGGAGATCCTACAATCCTTATCCAGGTAGTCCGCCACTCCATATACAAACCTGCTCACCCGAGCTCTCTGGTCTACCACTAACTCTAGCGCATACTTGGATAAGCGGGTGAACTCTAAAGCATACTCCTAAACTGTCATGTCACCCTACTTTAGATTCACAAACTCGGCCGATTTTAGCTCCCTCATCTCAGAGGAAAGAATGATCTAAAAAGGAGACATGAAACTCATCCCAACCGATAGGGTCTACTCCCACTGCCCTACTATCTTTCCGTTGTTTGAACCAAATATGCGCAACCCCTTTCAGCTGATAAGAGGTCGAGTCGACGCACTACTCATTTGCACCACTATGACCTGGGTGACCTTCAGAATCTCATCATTGAACTTATGTGGGTCCTTATCCATTTTTGACCCAAGGAACTCTGGTGGGTTCATCCTCAGAAAATCCCTGACCGAGTCACCGTTGCATTCCCTTTTTGAGGAGATACGCCACTGCCTGTTGATTGACCTAAGAGGTCAAGGCCTGTGCTAGAATCTGTATGGCTGCCCTGAATTCAGTGTGGGCAGCCGGCTCTGGTGCATGCTCCTCATGGGCTGGTAGGGCCTAATGGTGCCCCTCTCCATTGCCGTTCTCATGGCCGTTTCTGTTTCTTCTTCCGTTCACTCTACGTGGAGGCATGATTCTGCAAACGTGTTCAGCATGAGTTAGAAGGATAGATAGATATTTCATCGCAAGACATGAGATCATGAAAGAAGGGAATATTTCCCAAACATTTTGTAGCCTCTTCGTCATAAGTGTGGCGCGCTTCACACCCATGAAAAAGAATCTACTTAACACGGCTTTTGAACATCCTAGGACACTTCAAACCTATTGATCTGATACCAAGTTTGTCACGACCTGAACATAGGCCCAGATCGAGACACGGGACAAGGGACTCCAAGTCGACCCATGGCATGAACGTATATCTAGCTCAATCAACAAAAGCGGAAGATCAACTTGAACAACACAGTGGAAGTCTAAACATAATATGAAATTTGAGATACATTACATGAGTTTAAAGCTGAATATAAACTATGTCCGAGAAAGCCTTTAACACTGACGAGTTAATGGGACAAGACCCCAACTAACTCACTAAAACTGAAACTGAAAATATAAGATAGTTGATAAGAGATGGTCCTCAGAAGATGAGGACTCACCAACTGAGACGGGTTTCTAACTCCAGAAAAGCTGGCTAGGGTCCAGGCTGAGTCTGGGTACCGGAGCCTGTATCATGAAAAGATACAACATAGAGTATGCGGTCAATACGTGAAATGTACCGAGTATGCAAGGCAAGTGAAACGGACAATTTTATATACATAAAAGTTCATAAGAGTAGGACAGCATGATCGTAATGTAAGATACCATAATGTAACATAAGGCTCAAGGTTTTCAAAACATTCGTAAATTAATCATAATCATAATCATAAGAGAAAATCTTTATTGAACATGACTCTAGCCAAAGTGCATAATCATAAACATGCGTAAATCATGAGGAACAGTGGGAGATTCTTATAACTGACATACCCTATATGAGCAGACATGGATCCCGACCTGTAAATTCCTAGTCGGGAGGTGTTCTTACCTTGCCAAGGGTAGAACCATGAAAAAGGTGTGATATCACTCATGAAAGGACCATTTGGGCAAGGGGACAGTCTCAAGGGAAGTCCCACTGTGACCTACGGTGGCACGTAGTTCTGAGACTCGGGGCAAAACCTGGGCCCCGAACCTACTCGATGTTAAAATACTACTCCCAAAATATATATATAATGCTCATAGGATAATATACATGAGATTCATAGGCTAGTTAAAATTATGAAAATCATAAGTATGCTTGAAAATAAGTGAACTAGCCATGAAATAAGGCTCGTGAGTCGGCCATAATCATAAATCATAAATCATGAGGTCCATGCATACTTGTAAAACATGTATATACTTGATATTCATAAATTCATGATGATCATTTGAGAGAAATTATATCGTAAGTCATAAATCATAATGGGTTAATGGACATCAATATCATCGTAGTATCATAACTTGAACTTCCATAAAACATGCATAATTGGGCATAGTTTTGTAGAGGTTTAAATCCATGAGTTTATAATTGAAATAGTTGTAAAATCTGCCAATGATTCATGGCATATATATTGATACATGAAGGAGATTAACCCATAGATAGATCATAAGAATTTCATAAGAATTGGGATAAAACCCCATAAATGTTCAATAGATTTTCATGAATTAGAGAGATTGGGCATGGGTGTGAACAAATTCACCCATTCATAACCCTACATACCTGAAGGGATATGATTTCACCACTCCCTTGATTGCCCAATGAAGAATTGGAGAAAAACTTGAAGGAATTAAGCTTGATCACCTCCTTAGCTCTCTAAGTTTGCATGCATGAGTAGGAATAGTCTAGAATGAATTTACCCCTCTTAATACTCACTATTCGTAGTTAAAATGACGTAGTTTAGGCCTTAGAATCATAGAAATTATGGATAAGCCCTTACTAAATTTGCAGAAAATAACTGACTGTCAGTCCTCACGAGGGACTAGACGAGTCTTTATCAGGGAAAATGAGTCGTCATCTGCTGTCGTGAAGTGCACTACCACCTTTTTCTCCAAGGGTCCCCACGAGGGACCAAACAAATCGTTTATGGTCACCACTTGTTACCTCCACTGCCCCACTCCTTGAGTCCCTAATCAATTATTGACCACGACCAACCTAACAAATCGTGGTGTCTCACCACGATTCATGGGGTCAACTCGTGAGATACACAACCAACTCCTTCTTCACCTTCTAATTGCCCTTGACCACGGGTGACCTGACGACTCCTAGGGCTGACCACGACTCGTGGTCACACCCATGACCACCCCAAATCTGAATTTTCCAGGTAAGTCAACATCCCTCACCATGAGTCACTTAACTCCTCGTGGTCAACCTGACGGGTCACATGACGACCCGTTCTGTGACCTGGTGCAAAAAATTCTATTTTTTCCATTTCGACTCCCGGTGATCTTAGGGTTTTCGGAGCATTAAAAGGAGGAGCCCCTTGCATTTTCTATCAAGTGATATATTTTTTTGCAGTATTTATTCCATATAAAAGTACCCCACAAGAAAGTAGTAGAAGTTCTAAAATTCCACCACAGTTTTGCCATCAGAGCTTTAGCTATATCTTGTAAAGATCTAAATCCTAATCCACCTTTCATCTTAGGAAAACATAAATCATCCCAAGCCACTTAGTGTCTTCCTTTAATCCATCTTGTCTAACCCCAGAAGAATTTTGTAAAGATCTTGTGGATCTGATTCATGACACCTTTAGGAGGGTTCATTGCTGATAGAAGATAAATTGACATAGATTGAACGACATGAGTAATCAAAGTATACTTTCATCTATAGGTTAAGAACTTATTCTACCAGGCTATTAACCTCCTAGAGATCTTCCTTTATTAGGTCCCCAAAATGTTCCTTCTTCTTTCTTTCATAAAAGACTGGACATCCCAACCAAGTTAATGGGAAGAAACCTTGATTAATACCTGTCCACTTCCTTATCCTTTGACTCATTATCAAAGGTGTCTTCTCATGTAGGTAAAAGAAGCTATTCCCTCTATTGATAAGCTACCCAGATATCCTCTCATATTCAGCCAACACCTTGATCATACTCATTATTGATCTTTTTTCCCCTGAACAGAAAAGAATGGTGCCATCTACATATGATAGATGATTAATTTCTAGACTCCATTTAGGCATGCCAAATCCCCTAAACTCTGCATCATTGTGAAGATTATTCAAACCCCTAACTAGGACCTCAACAACTATAATAAATAGTGCAGGGGAGAGAGGATCCCCCTGTTTTAATCCTCTAGATGACCTAAAAAAACCATTGGTCTATCCATTCACAAGTACTGAATACCAGTTGTTGCACACCAATCTCCAGACCATATCAATCATCCTTTTTGAGAAGCCAAAACTCCTTAGCACTTTAGTCAGGTGGATCTAGGATACCCGGTCATATGCCTTAGTCATATCCAATTTTACTACCACACTGTGCCATTTTTTCCTTATGTTAATATCTCTTATAATCTCCTATGCTAATAGTATATTCTCTGTGATACTCCTACCCTTCACAAAATAGGTTTGATTTCTTGATATAATACTAGGTAGAAAGTCAACCATTCTCTCATGTACCACTCTTGATATGATCTTATTCACAAAGGTGATCAAGCTTATGGGTCTATAATCCCCAAGAGTGTGTGGCTTCTCCTTCTTTGGGATCATCACTAAGTTGGTATGTGTTATGAATCTGAAAATCTCCTGCCCACAAAAGAAAGCTCTCATCCATATTCGTAATGTCAGTGCCAACAATATCCCAACATTCTTGATAGAATCGCCTAAGAAGCCATCAGGTCCACTGGCACTATCACCATTCATCTCAAAAACCATTTTCGTCACCTCTTCTTGATCTGGAACTCTATCCATCTTTGCATTATCCTCTTCAGTAATAATCTTGGGGATAATGTTTAGCATATTAAAATCGGTTATATCCTCCTCTTTGCTGAATTGTTCATCAAAAAAGCCACTACTGCCCTCCTATTGTCTCCTGTGAAGTCATTAATTATCCTGGAGAGTCTTTAATTTCACCTATGTGTAGCCTCCTCCTTCTTCCTTTCACATATGAATGAAAATACTTGGTATTGTTATCCCCTTCTTTAAACCACCTCATTCCAACCTTCTGCTTCTAGTACTCATTCTCAATGCTCATGTACCTTTTCAACTCTGCTTCTACCTTGTTCAACTGCATTCTATTATCAGCTGTAGGGGCCAACCCACCTGAGTTTCCTTCACCTTTATTTTATCTTCCAATATTGCAATCTGCTGAAATATATTTCCATAGGTCTGTTTGCTCTAGTTTGTCAATGCTTGTTTTGCCCTATAAATCTTGGCCTTGTATATTATTAAGGGATTGCCAACAAAATTCGTTCACTAGTTTTCTTCCACTACCCTCCTGAACTGGTTATGCTTAATCTAGAAATTCAGAAACTTGAAATTCTTCCTTATATGGTGTTGATCAGTATTGCATATAACATGCAATGGGGCATGATCTGACCCTCGTCTAATCAAATGATGTACCTCAGCATTTGGCAGAAGATCTAAAAATTCTTGGTTCCCCAACAATCTATCCAACCTTTTAAAAATGGATTCCTCCTCAATCCTACCATTCCACCATGTGAATTTGCTACCTGTGGTTTTCACTTCCACCGATGCATAATTACTAATGCGTTGAGCAAAATCTATAGCTTCTGCTTGGGTAAATGGTAGTACCTTACTTTTCCTCCTCATTCAATATAACATTGAAATCTTCACCTACAATCCATAGTATTTGAATGCTTTCTACCAATTCTTTCATGTGTTCCCATAGCTCCATTCTTTCTGCAGCCAGACATCTTGCATAAATGGCAGTCAAGTAAATGCTTGTATTCCCAGTCTTGAAGCTCACTATAATCTGTTGGATTGTGTCTGAAATAATTTGTCCCTCCAACTCCTCTCTCCAGAATAACCAAATCTTTGATGAATAATTTGCCACTCTATACTACAATTTCGGTTTTCTTCTGTATTGATCTAGCTTTTCAGGCCCTTGAAAAGGTTTTATCAGAGCTATAACTGAATAATGGTGTCTTTTATTCAAATCCATTAATCTCTCAAAAGAATTTTGAGTATTAATAGATTTGATATTCCAAAATAATATCTTACCTATCATTGATCACTATTGGTGCTTTTTTTCTTACTTCTCCTTGTTTGAACCTGTAGAGATAGTGTATTCTGCCCTTTGTTCTTCTTTCCTCCCACCTTTAGCATAGCCTCTTGTCTAGGAGATAGATCTCCTTTTTTATGGCATTATTGATATTTGGCTTTATGTCTTCATCCTCTTCATGCTCCTGGCTATGTTGTTGTCGTCTTTCCTTTATCTCCAGCAAGTCTAGAACTTCCTTTTTTCCTTCCTCATGCACTATGATATTGAGAGGGTTAGGAGAGTTATCCTTCAGCTCTTCATTGCCCTGAAGTCCTTTAGTCTCAAAGTTTCATATCACCAATTCTTTGGTCTTCTCCTCTCTCCCTTCCTTTTGATTAGACTCCTGCTTCTTCTCTGGATTTGTCTCTCTTCCTCTCCCCCCCATCATCATGTTTAGGAGTAGTTCTCCTTTATGTTGGTTGTTCCTCTCTATTATTCCTTTCAACTTGATTTATTGATATTTCCTTTTCTAGCTGCTCCTGTGTCTGCTCCTGGTCATTCAAAGCTGCAAACATATTGTTTGTGTCAATCTGCTTTCCATGTTGAGCCTGCTTCTGACTCCAGGCCATCTCCTTTTGTCTTTCCACATTCCTCTGCTTCCTACCATTACCAATTAACAACCTTTCATTTGGTTTCTAGAACTCCTCACCCTCTTTTGAGTTCACTGATATGTTGTCATTCCCCCTCTTTGGCCCATTTTCTACTGTAGTAGGTTTAGAAGTTTGTTTTCCTTGTTCTTCTCTCTCCCTTCCTTTCTCTTCCTTCTTCAAATATAATTCTGGGTGTATTATGAAGCATTCCTATTCACTATGCCCTTGAATTCGGCAGCTCTTGCCGTACTTGAGCACATAATCATATTTAATTCATATCCATTTTTCTACAACATCCCCATTTTGTCTTCGCACTCCAATATTGATCCTCTTTGGGATTCTCCCAAAAGGTCCACCTCCACATTTACCTTGCACAACTAGGTCTTGTTTGATTCCTTGTCGCCATATCAACCTGTAGCATCCTACTTCAGTGTTCTCATCAGGTAGGTCCAATTCCTTTGTGTAAGGTAGAATGCTGTCTTAGATAATAGGCTCATATAATCCTCCATATTTGAAGCCCTGATTAGCACATGTCTATTACTCAACAATCCAATAGTGCACTCCCCTTTCAATTCACATTGCTTTGGTATTATTCTCTTTAAGTCTTGAATCTCCAGCAATCCATAGGAGAACTTTCCAACTACAGCATATTGTAAATTCTCTCTATGAATCCTTTGATTCACTTCTTCTTCCTCTCAGATTACCTTGGGTTCTCCATGCAAATAAGTAACCAATTTGATGGGGAGAGGTTTGTGATTTATAGTGGCAGGTTTAAGAGTGGCAGCATAGTTTAGTACATTAACATCTCCACCCTCTGGTGGCGGTTGTCCCAGTTAAGAGGTGGCAATGGCCACCCATACGATTTAGGAAAATTAGAGTTCCCACTTAGTAAAATATAAAGTATGTATTTAATTTTACACTATAAAATAAGATAAACTTTTATTTTCAATTATAACCTACCCTTTTTGAAAGACTCTAAAAAAATGTGCTTTGGAGAAAGCATCTTTGTCATTTTGGTATTTAATTTTGAGATAGTTATCCCCCATTGAATGAGTAAAAGAATAATATCACAATTATATATATAGATATATATAAAAGAGACTTAGAGGCATGTTGATGCTTCATTCTTATTTTTCTTTTCTTTTTTTGTTTTTTTTTTGAGTAATTTTTTTATTTTAAAATTATTTTTTAACTCATTTATCATATTATCAATTGTTGGTGTTGTTGTTGTTGTTATTATTATTATTGTTATTATTATATATGTGGAAAGCCAAAAAGTGAAAAGTTAGATTATCATTTTGCCCCTCCACTAAATTAAAATTTAATTAAGTACATAGTTAATATTAACATTTTATCATGTCATATCATATATATATATATTTGTTACTAAATAATTCATTGTGAAATATTTAATGGTCTAGTTGTTACACCCTGTAGATTCTTGACATGTAGATGGTCTATTCGCATGTTGGTTAAGAGTTTTAGAATGTCATACATGCTAGAAAAAAAAGGCCCGGGGGAAGACCAGACAAGCGCCAAGTCGGAGAGTCGCAAGAAGGAGCCAGGCAGAACCCCTCCGCGATGGCAGCGTGTCACGGAGGGGGGGCCTCCGCGATGACTGGCGTGTCACGGAGGCCCTGTTCAGGCCCCAAGTATAAAAGGGCCTCCCACTTCGGTTTTAATCATTTACTCCCTTCAATTTCCAGAAACGAACAGAGAACAGAGGGCACAAGAAGATTCAACAATATTTCATCCGTTTACACTATGAAACGCGGTCCAAACTCGAATTAATCTTGGGTAGTGAAGTATTAAGCTGCCGGGAGCATTCCTGCGGAGTTAGTTTCGTGAAATTCGGTCGGCGAATCATCGTCCTACCGAGCTAAGGTAAATGGAATTACTCCAAATTAGTGTCAATATACTCCTAAGTCCTAAAGTGAGCATTTCTCCCTTCTGGACTTCCGAGAAATAGCGAGTTTTCGATTGTTTTTCAACAAGTCAAAGTTTGGGCTATATATATATCCAAAGTAGTATTTTCTTCCAGAATATTGATGAATTTAGTTCTAATTGCTATGAATGTGAATACAGTTGGAAGAAATAGCTGAATATTGGTCGAGTTACTCCAGTTAGCCGGAAAGCCGACAACTGAGGTATGTAAAGCTAGTTTCTTCGGCAAGTTAGCACTTCTAGCATAGTAAAATAGAATAAACTCCAGAAGAAAGTTTCAGAAGCCGAGTATTAAGTATGTTTGTATTATTACGCCATATTCAAAATAAAAGTCTGTAAAGTTGTACCAAATAGCAAGATATCAATCCCAGACTCAATTTAACTCCGTATCAGATTCAGTTTAATTCAGCAAGAGATTCAGAATAGAATATCAGAACATGGACAGTATTTTCAGATTTGATATACATGTTATATTCTTAATTTTTATTTATATTATCAAAATTTTCACATTTCATCTTCCATTTATTAACTACTAACTCAATCAACTTATTCATTAATACAAAAAATCTATAGAATATGAAAAGTTACATGAAGTAATTAAATATAGACTAATTTAATTAGTAGTTAAGTTGAAGGGAAGTTCAAAAAGTACCCAAAAAAAATTATTTGAACGCTCCAAATAATTTTTATTTTCCAAGAATAGTTACTCCCTTATGTTGTTTCTTCAATTTTTTTTATTTTTATAATCTTTTTTATTTTTGCCTTCTTTTTTTTCCCACAAAAAAAATGTGCAGGATATCTATCGTTTGAAATTTACTGAAAAGGCATGATGTTGCGTATTCAGTTATGCATGAAAACATAAATAGAAAAGAAATTAAAGAACACAAGATGAATTTCGTCCGAAAAGTGCTATATATGACTTGTGAGTGAATAAAATTCGAAAGCCAGACTTAAGACAAAAGTATGATAATTTACAAAGATGTTATGCCAACAATAGTATTTACTCACATATTATATGGACTTAAAACATACTAATTTATTTTATTTGCGTCGAATTAGGAAATTATGGAGATCAGATAATCACTAGCTTTAATTCGCAATATGAAACTTCAAGATGATAAAGAGATATTCTTCACCTATGATATATCACTATAGGAGATTCGTGAGGTATGAGGAGGGAGAAGGGGTTGATTTTTTTCAAAAGGTTAATTTTAGAAATGACTCTAATTGATTCATTATTTATAAAATTTTATGATGTTTATAATTGTTTTTTAGATGAACCGAGAATATATGTTATTCAATATATAATTGTTTATCGCTAAAGAGTGATGTTAGGGATGTAAAATAATATGTTGATTTTAGTTACTTCCATTTAGTTGTTTAAATTTCATCCCTTATAATTATTATTAAGATTTAATAAATTTTTAATAGGAAATAAATTTAAAAAATTGAATTAAACAATATTAATGATGAAACTTTTGAAATGAAAATATCATGATACAATTAGCAAGTAAAATGTATGTTTATAAAAAATGAAGTCATTTTTTACATAATGAAAAATACAATTCAATCAATCTTATCCTTCTAACCTTTTTTACCTGTTATTTTATTATTTACAAGTACAAAATAAAAACTTTACTTTAAAATGTGCAGACTTATATAAACAATATGCAAATATCGATTCACATAATTGTTTAGTTTAAACTCATTGTGTTCTCCAACATGATAAACATATAACTTATAAGACAAATAAAATAAATCACTTAATATTTGTTTAAAAAGGAAAAAGAATACAAACAAGATGACAAAATCATGTAACATTACGCATTAGTGATCTTTCATTTACTCTATTCACTTAACAAATCAATAGCGAATCTTACATAATAAATAAATAACAATACAAATTATAACCTTCCCTCTATTCTTTCTCAAAATCTCCACACTTCTCTTCCACAAATATTTAACCAATCCAAAAATTAACTCATTATTTATAAGAATTAAATAGAGAGCCAACCAAGGAAGTGGCAGAGCTGTATAAATACTACATACAAAAATATATTAAATAGATACATCATTTATCTTCATACTCATCATCTTCACATAGTGCTTGATTCAGGTTAGTTTTTCTATTATTCAATTTATTGGATTTGAATAGTACTTTATTGCTCAACTATCTCTTTATTTTGAAGTTGACAAATACTTATACAAGAAACTATAATGAATAAAAATAATATAGATCATGCACAACAAATTAGTTCAACAAATTGTAAAGGTAAATTATAAACTGTAACTTTATTAATTATATTACTTTGTTCTTTTATATAATTATAAAAAATATATCTTTGAATACAGATGCAACTGAAGAACCTAACATACCAATGGATGTGATGTATGCAAAAATCATACAAATGCGCATTGCATATTTGAAAAAGGAGCAAGAGCGATTAAAAAATGAAATATACAAAGGACCTCCACTAGATAAACCTGACGAGACGTGTTGATGTATTTGTTTATTATTTTACAATTATTTTTGTTACACTTCCATGGGAAAAAGTACACCAGAATCAAAATATATGTAGTTTAAAGGTTCAACCTTCATATACACCAATAAAAAGCACGCGTGCCCATCAAATTCTATCGTTAAATACCAGTTTAGTATAAAAAAATGAAATAAAATTATTATTAAAGAGTATTCTTCTGACTTATTTATTAAGAATATACTCTCCATTATTTAATAAATGCTAAACTTGATAACCTTCTTTATTTATTATCACTGTAATCTTCTTAATAAAATGAAAAGAAGAAACAATGATATGGTCGGACAGTATACCCAAATGCATAATTAATTGGAAAAAAAATTGATTCAAACACATATACTTAAACGCTCGCGCGAAGCGCGGCTACATTTCCTAGTTGCAGTCTAAATAATCTTGCTAGGAATCAAAAGTTTAACCAAACACAAAATAAAATAACCCGAATTTTATTTCAAAATGGTTATTCCTTATTTAACAAACCAAACGGCCCCTTATTTTTAAGAGGAGTTGTCAGATGTTCTGCAGCAAAAAGACCCCTTTAGTTTCAATTGCAAACATCGCAACATGGAATGACAATTCAACAGTAAAGACGACTTCACACACATAGGCAGAAAGTCTTGATCAAATTTCATCTTATCATTTCCAATTTCAGCTTACTATTTCCTTCAAAATTTATGTGAACTAGTACAAGAGGGATGCTTCCTGAAATTAACGTACAGGAGACGAAAAAAAGATTACAGCAAAATACACAAAAAATCCGGCTAAAAGAATACCAGCATAAACTATATTCTGATGAGACTGCACAGGAAGCTTGTATTCAATACTGCAGCATTTCATTTTCTCTCTTTCAGAAGCCAAAATATGTTCCACATACCTGAAAATTAGAAAATTGAACAATCCACAACACAAGAAACTAAGAGAAAATTCCTAATCTAAAAGGGATAAAAGTTTCATGTGCAACTTACTGCTGAGTGAAAATGGAACTTTGCAAGATATCTGAACTATTTGAGTGTGCTTCTTGCAAGCGATGATCATACAGCAGGGAAGACAATTCTACGAGTTGTTCCTCAAGGTTCTGTTATTTGATGACGTTAGAATATGCCATTTACAAAATGCTAGAACTAGATTTACCAAGTACAGGAAAAGTAAATACTTACATCTAAGTACTTTTCTAGACGATCAACTAACTCATGGGGGAATGGTTCAGGCAAGTTGGTAGTCTTTTTATAGAACTTTTCCAGCCATAATTCAGTGCTTGTTTTGTTCTTTTTACCCTTCACTGGCTCACCAAGAGGAGTTTTCAGATGTTCTGCAGCAAAAGCTTGTACAGACTGGGAAAAAAGATGCACTGATAAATACAGGTTAGAACAAAAGAGTTAGTGAATGCCAACTAGAAGTACCTCTGATGTCTCCCTGATCCGGTGAAGGGCTGAATCAACACGTGCATATATTGAGTTTCTCTGCAGGTGATGGTAAATGATGACAGTTTAGCTCATAAGAGTTGCGATCAAATCTACATCATGTAGAAATTGTAAAGCAGATAGTGAAGAGCTTGACATACCAAGGCGACATCCTTGAGCAATTGACTGACTTGTGAAGTGTTAGAGAATGGTCCAAATGGGTGGCAACCTGTTGCCCAGAGCCAATTTACAACAGGCCTTTCATGCACATGAGAAGCCTTTTCATATGGAGCACTCAACCCGCCCACAACAGAAGCCAGCCCTGCCAATATATGTTGTTGGGCTAGCATTGGAATAGCATGCCTTCTCTCTATTTCTGAAACATAGCTGTCAAATATCAACAGGAAGCAAGTAAAGATCCCCGAACCAGATGCATGCAAGGAGAATAAACATCAGAAAACATTTCACAGGAAATTTGTAAAGTTCACCTAATGAAATAATTTGATGTTGTCTTCTTTTACCACATTTTGTGTTTCTCATAAATGTATTAGACTTAAAACACCAATCATAAGAATGCCTCTGATGAAAAGAGAAATAGTCTAGAGAAATTGCATGCAAAATCTTTTAGATGCCAAAAGGCTGAATACAACAGAATATGAGGGAGGTGAGGGAAATAAAATCTTGATATCTACTTGGAGAATGGTTCTCAATGACATTTCCCCTATACTCGCTTTCTGTAGTAAATCCAATTAGCAGAAATGTTAAGCTGGTTGGAGATAGTCATAGATCTCCCATTAAATAGAATACAGCAGAGTAAATTTGTTATCAGGGTCTTTCAGCTTTCTATTAACATACTCTGATACGAATGGTCGCAATGTCAATTATAAATACTAATTTAACTCTAAACTTAGTTTACTAGATTCATAATTTATTTGAGCCCACGAAGACAGAACCAAGGAACTACTGCTATTTCAATAGGAAGAGGTTGCTGCTGCTAAAAATATTGCCATCAAAGGGAACTGAAAGTATCTCCTTCCCACGACAGATTAAAATTTCCACGGTTGTAGTATACAGTAGAAAGTCATACTGAAGGACACAAAAACAAACAAGATAAATAAGGCAATGAAAATTGAGTAAAAATTTCACTTACCTCAAAGGTATCTTATCATTCTGATGTTGCAGTACAATAACTACATCTTTACTTGTCCAAACAAGACTTTCATCTTCCATCATAAGATGTTCATCCACATCAGCTAAAGATAGAACAAACCTGTCAACAAGGAGGAGATCATTAGAGCATGGCACTCTTGTTCAAGATGGCAGTAATAGGAGAAAGAATCTGCTGGAATTTAGGCTTAAGAATCTGCTGGAATTTAGGCTTAGATCTTTTTGAGATTTATTAATTCATTGCAACACTTGGAGTCCTTTTTAATCTTGTTGGGGGATTTTTATGTCAGTGTAAAATGTAGAGAACCTGATTTATTGAATATTGAATGGAGATAAGTCTAGATGGAGCGGAAGGAGTAGTGAGGATTCATATAGCCGACTCCAACTAGGTTGACATTAACGCTTAATTATTTTTGTATCCATTCAAACAAACAGAAGAAGAAAAATCAAACTTCAAAAGAAATAATCAGAACAGCCAATCAGAAGAGACAGATGTATCAAAGACAATGCTTTTCTCTTTATAGGTATATCAAAGACGGCGCTCTTTTGGCATTTCTGATATATATCATCCAATAATTCAGCAACCAAATTGCTATAGGTCAACTATGTAAAAATGGAACAGCATACAGTACAAGTTTGTTTTCATTCATCAATCTTAATCATGACCTAAATAAAACATGATAACAGGCATAGTGTAATATGCTATTATTGCTATCCATGAGGTCCAATATCAAAGACCAATTCAATGATTAAGGAAGAAGCATTTGACGAGCATATCTAACCACTGAGTGCAATAGGTAAAAAGGTTCATTACACAAAATACACACAAGCTCCTGAAGATCAAAGACAAGTCTTTTAGCAGAACTAGTAATTGGTCACTGAGCAAAGAAAGAAAGCTGCTAATTAGCACTATCAATTTAGCGCCCAAGGCTATGATCTAGTGAGAGCGCAATGACTAGGCACATGTCATAGGTTCGAACCTTGCAACAGACAAAAATTTGGTATTTAAATGGAGAAGGGTAGAGGGGCGGGTCCATTATCCACCGAGTATTGAGCCTTGTACCACTGATCATTGGCGATTTCTCGGTTATCGAAAAGAATAGCAGTATCGATTTGTATATTTCTGATGTGATTATTCAGTATCAGAAGGCAATGCCAAACATGAGAGAGAGAGAGAGAGAGAGAGAGAGGAGAGGGGCATTAATACAGCAGTTTTAAGCAATCCACAAAAGGCATGAGATAAAAGGTTCTTGCGCTCACACTGGAATGACTCTGGTACCATATGTGCGGTGCAGATCACCTTGTTTCTTCTTTTCTACTGTTCTTTTCTTCTCCTCCTTTCGATTATGGTTATAAGTAGCCCAGATAGGTTTATGCTTTAGTACAGAATCACTGGTACCATCACTCTCATCCATCCAGTGCTAGAAAAAAAGAAAACAGATTTAGAACAATCAGGCATAGGGATAAAGGTATATGCATGAGCAACGGATAAATATTGATACAAGCCACAGAGGTGTGTTCTGCAGATTATTTGCGAGGCAAGGAAATGGAGAAACCAACCTGGTGGAGGAAAAATTTACTTGAGAGTGAAGGATCAGAAACCTCAAGTAAACCGGCAGCAAGCACGTCTGCGGATCTTTCCATCTCCTGCATTGGTCAATTGCATAGAGACTTATGTTATAAGAACTCCTAATGACCAATCTGACAGAAAATCAGAAGACCAAAACAAACAATAAATGAACAAAAGATTAATAGAGACATCCGATAACAAACACAAACTGAAAAGATTAATAGAGACATCCAATAACAAACACAAACTGACAACCCCTGGAGATGTGGAAGAAAAAAAAAAAGAGATGTCAGTTAACAGATGCACCATTTGCCTACTGATACTATCTGAAGACGCTTTCTCGCATATACTACAAATGCATTTCACATCCAACTGAATTTATTATCTCAAATGGAAGGTAACATAGAAAAGACAAGCGGAAAATCAGGAACCACCTCTCTAAGGATCGCACCATCAAGATACGTCTTTGTATGTACATGGAAACGTCCATCCTTCTTTGTTTCTTGAAGGGAATGACCACGCATGGCTTTTGAAACAGCTATAGCCAATTTCTCATGGCGATGCAAAGCATGTGAACCTCCAATCATCACTACTTCCTGTCCTTTGTGAAGCATTTTCTTCACCTGAAGGTAAAAAACTAAAAGTTTCATAATTCATGTATAGCCTCGGTTCCATCTAAAATTTTAAGATTTTGTTTTGTTGGGTGCCAACATAGTTATACTCAGTAAATAGTTAAGGGGAAAAAATGGTAAGGGAAATAATCTTAATGACTAAAGAACAGTTATCAGAAACCTTCTATACTTCTTGTCACAAAAACAAAATAGCTTAACTAATCATTAAGAATAGGATTATTGATAAGTAACCAAGTAGAAGTCTTTAAAATGAAATTCTCTACAGTAAGGATTGATGCAAGTATGTTGAGAAAGTGAGTATCTGTTTCATCAACATCTGAAAGCTTTGCAAGTAGTTTACAAATTCAACCAAGTTGAGGATATGCAAATGTTGGCTGAGAACCTAGGATTGTCAAGTAGCCCCTCACCTACAAACTACCTGGGAATGCCACTGGGAGCAAGGAACAAGGAACTAGGAGTCTGGAACGTATTGTTGGAAAGATGTCAGAAGAAGCTCACAAAGATGGAAGAGCCAATATCTGGCCTTGGGAGGCAGATTGACACTTGTAAATCTGTGCTAGATGCTCTTCCCACATACATAATGAGCTTGTTGCCTATACCTAAGAGTATTGGCAAGAAAATCAATCAATTTCTGACAGGGAAATAAGGAGAACAGAGGCTACAATCTGGTGAAATGGAATGCCTCAACTCTAAGTAGAAAGAAAGGGGGATTGGACATAAAGAAACTCAGTTTGCATAACATTTGTCTATTGCAAAAATGGCTGTGGGAATTTTGCACAGAGGAAACGACACTATGAAAAAGGTTCATCACAGAGAAATGTGGACTCCTAAACCACATGACAACTGAGGAAGTTGGAACCTTTGGGTGCAGTGTATGGAAAACTGGAAAACCATCAGAAGGTTGTGGCCTAAGTTCAACGCCAACATATCTTTCATGGGAGATGGCATGAAAATAGATTTCTGGATAGGTGAAGCGTGTCTAAAAGTTACTTTTCCAGATCTGTTCGTTCTCAGTATACAAAAAAATACCACTGTCTCCCAAATGTGGAGTCCACAGGGTTGGAGTCTCATGTTTAGAAGAGCACTAATGATTGGGAGGTTGATAGAGTGGCAAGCTAAGTTGCTCGGACTCTTCACTTTTAGTGCCGCATCTGTGTCGACACGACATGGGTGTGGGTATGGGATCCGTACCGGATCTGGTACTGATCTTGGGTGCTTTGACCAAAATTGTCGTAGAAATTTGGGACAAATACAATGATTTCTGTAATCAAAACAAAACTTAAGGTGAGAATAAAGAAAATGAAATACCTTGCATATAGAAATTTCTATGTCAGTCCTTTTCCTTATATCCCCTTCTGGGATTCTCCCCTTGATTAATATTTTCTCCTCGGCATACCTTGTTAGTTTTCCACATGATGCCTCATAATTTAGAGACATAACTCTATTTTTAGATATTTGAGTTATGTTTAGCCAAACTCTCGCACCCGTCATCCATACCTGGATCTATACCCCCGGATCTTAAAATTTAGATCCTGAAGGATCCGACCTCTAGATCCACACTCGTATCAGACACCCACACCCATCCGAGCAACTTAGGTAGCAAGTCTGCTACAGAATCTGAACACATTCCCAGGTATTTCCTTTGGCCCTGACAAACCACTTTGGAAGCTACATAGTAAGGGAATCTTCACAGTTAAGTCTTATTAGTTAAGTCTTATTACTGGAACAAAAACATTAACAAGTCATTGACAAAGACTTGGCCCTGGAAGCTAATTTGGAAGATCAAGATTCCTTTAAGAGTTCTCGTTTTGCTTGGCTGGTGATCAGAAGAGCTTGTTTAACTCATGAAGTATTACAGATAAGAGGTGAACAGTTTGCTCAAGATGTTTTATGTATGGCCAGGGAGCAGAGTTTAATGGCCATCTATTTTTGCACTGTAAAACGGCTGCAAATCCGTGGAACATGTTCATGTGTATATTAGGTGTGAGCTAGGTAGTGCCCAAGACTACTATGGAGTTGCTGAACAATTGGAAGGAATTGAAAGGAGAAGATCAAAGGAAAACCGGTGGAAGTTGATTCCAGCTTGTATTTGGTGGACTTTATGGAAGGAAATAAATGCAAGATGTTTTCAAGATAAAAGCAACAACATTAAGAAAATCAAAATGAACTGCATCAGTCTTCTTTATTTTTGGTGTAGCAAGACATGAGGGATATAGAAATGTTAGATGATTTCATAGGGAAAATGTAAAGTCTATAGAGTAAGTTTCTGTGGCTACTGTTTTGCCCACTGTGAGTTGTAAGTGGTCATCTCATCATTCTTTGGATAATGAGTTTTTTGTGAATACACAGTTACGCTTATCTCAAAAACAAGCAGTTCACAAAAGAAACAGAATTTGAAGTCTCCTCAACATTGTTTAGTGCAAAAGAAACAACATTTTCAACTCAGTAACAAAATGAAAGACATATCAACCATCCAAGTTACTGGATACACAGAAAAGCATCATACGAAACCAGGATAACGTGGTAATAATTTTACCTCTGCTTCTATTGCTCCAACATTAAGACTATAGTTATAGCCTCTTGTCATGATATTGAAGCGATTATGATTTTGAAGGACAATGATAGGGATAAGCAACCTTGTTGTCATATCAACAGTTTCAAACCTAATGAATACATGATAAAAACATTAAGATTGTATTAGAAGAAAGACCAAAGTTTATCTATAACTGCTACAAATATGAGCACAGAGAAAGCAGCGGGCAGGGACATTATCTGTAACTATTCTATATGACAAAAATAAACAGAGCTAATCCTCATGACGATATCTTCATAAGTATGCAAAGAAACAGATGGATCTGAAATTGCCAATGCCTTTTAGTTTTCTTCCTCTTAAATGCTATGAGACATAAACTATTACAGATAAGAGTTCAAGAATCAAATACATGCTTAAACACTTATCAAGTGTCTTCAAAACCATGACAACCATCATCAAAAGTAACCAAAACAGTCTTACCTTGTATAAGGAAATAAAATATTTTACCTAACATCCGGAGCTATGACGTGTTCAATGGTGGTTGCAACTAGAGCGGCAAGCTGACCAACAAAAATATCATGAGCAGCATGCTCAGTTACTACACCTGACCCTTTGTGAAGCACAACATTCCGCAACCGAGGCAATGATCTGGAACTAATGCTTCCTTCTTCAGTTTCGATCTTTCCATAAGTGCAAGGACCTGCTGAGAGGTCAACCACAACAAACCTGAAATAATAATGTCAGGAAACTCAAACTTCTGTAGAACATGTTAAAGCCAATTGAGCTTTCAATTGATTTATCAGAGTGATAATTAAAATTATGATTCAACCACATAAACTATATGGTATTAACAAAATAAGAGATCTAAAAACAAACTAAGGAAACCCAAAAAGGAAGCCAAATTTGTCAGACCACTAGACTGTCATACAAAGAAAGTGAGATTGGCTGCAACTTTTTGCAGAGCCATTTTTAACGTTTAACTCTAAGTTACAGAAAACCCATCATCTTTTACCTCCGATACTTGTCTCTAGCCCAAATAGAACATCTTGCTTCCATATGTAGGTTAATACAAGGGCTTAAACCTTCTGAGAATAGATAAAGAAGCTAAAAAGCCTGAAGGACTAAAGGTACAGAGGTACATCCAGACAAAGAAAGAAATTAATCATTAGCTTGTTATGCCACATAATCACAAGATGTAGCTTTAAACCCTCATCAGAGGTATTAAAACTGCAGAAGTCTATGCAATTAACAAATAACATGTAAAAGAAAATAGAATGCTCGGGTAAATGATAAACATTTGATTCCACGATAGGGTTAATCTTGGGCCAGAAATAAATTAGCATATGAAGGCAAACCAAAGGTGCTATACTATTATCCAACACTTTGTTATCCTTATCTTCTTTCTGTATAAACTAAAATAACTATTTTTATATCAAGTGTAACACACGAGATAAAACCAACAATACCTGCCAGAGCCAAGCCAGACTTGAGAAGCCCCCCCTCCATTATAACGATAGCGATATATGTAATCTCCTTCTTGTTTTTTCATCTCTTCCTCATTAAGTTGTGTAATTCTGCCATACATTAAACTGTCCAGGTCAATGTCCTTGTTCCTTGGATCCAATCTTACCTGGAGTGAAGTTTCCATGGTAACAACAGTCAGTTAATCAATGTCCCTATTCAACACTCAGAAAAAGAAAACTTAGTGAATAAGGTTTGAAGCCTGATGTAATGGGTTAGTGTACAACAACTGACTTCTCGATAAGGCCAACAGCAATCAAAGTTAATGAAAAATAAAAATTAACAAATATTATGAGAAACAGTCAACCTGAACACTTAGTATCCTTCAGTAATAAAATAAAACAATTCAGAGCAATCAAGAATTTGAAGGTCAAGTTTGCTACACAGACCTTATCAAAGTTAACAATAAAGATTACAGTAGGCCAAGGTCTATCCATCTCTTCAGCAGACTGTCCCCAGCTCTCAAGATCAAATAGGTAAGAGTAAAGTTTCTGAAATTCTGGTTCCACAGCAGTTGCCTCAACTTCAAAAAGGGGAACTTCCCTTCCAAAATCAGTCTACAAATCACAAAACAGCGCAGGACATTTGAGCTTAATTTCATGAACTAGAAACTTAAAATAGGAGAATCTGAGACAAATTCAGAGTTGAGATTATCTGGTACAGTTACCTCTCTTGCATTTCCAGCAGGCAACATTGCTACCTTAAGTGCTTTTTCCAAGGCTATTAGTTCTGGCTGCCCAGCCTGCAGCAACAGGTGACACGAGAATCACAACAGTAACCATAACTATTAGCACCAACCATTCCATTTTCATCTTCTAAACATCTTTCAGAGTAATCCAGTCATCCATTTTTTTTCCTCAATAAGTACTCCAAACATCCAATTTTTTATTCATCATATTTTTTAGGTAAGGGACACCAAACATATAATTAATGGCAAGGACTACATCCATTTCCAATTGAGGATTCCTTCTCCTTTTGTCTGATGAAGGAGAACTTTTCTCTCATTGGAATCCCACTCAAGTGATTGTTTAAAGTTCGATTAAGTTAATAATATCCTGCCTTATATCCAGAACAACAATTGCAACTACTACTATGCTGCAACCCCAAATCACTATGAATCACTATTGGGATATGAAAAAAAAATATCGGAGTTACTTTGTTGGTTTTTATTGTTGAAAATGAAATTAGATTTTTTGTCTTATTGCTAGGATTGAGCCATTATCCCAGTTCAAAAACCTCACTAAAATTAGGCCATCTGACTTTTATCTAGTGGTGAAATTTCAAATTTATATCTCACAAAAGAAGTCCGCGATATCTTTAGTATTAGAATCCTGTTTGCTAAGAACAAAGGAATCCAAGCCAATATTGTCTAATTAATCATTTTGAGGAATAAGATTTGTGAATGAATAACAATAACATATTCATAGGAATTGTTACCATTTCTTCAAAAAACATCATAAGAAGAAAGCAGTAATCATGACTGCAGTGTAGCTCTATGCAAAATTAGAAGAGATCTCCAAGCATAAAACAAAAAACAACCACGATTCTAAAAGCACCATAGCGAAATGGTACAAGTATATATCATAGAAGGGAGGAAGCTCACCGGAAATGTATTATATACTATGTGATGCTCAATATCAAGTGGTTGGCCTGTCTCCAAACACGAGGGCCTATGAGAGGGGAAACTAACTTTCAGAAACTCCTCTAACTTTGGAGATTCTAATGCGTACCTATATCCCCCGTCGCCACTAAAACCAACAAGAACTATGTTGACTTCCAGAGGGACTTGAAATGGAACCTGTACAATACTAACACGATTAGGTATATGAACAGAGTTTTTATATGAAGAGCATTTGAAAAAGTAAATAGCCTGCATATACCCTCAAGTCAGTCACTTTTCTGGCCCCGAGGTTTGCCCATAGCCTATTATCTATTTCTCTCGTCAATGAATAGATAGATCAATTTCGGGCCAAGCCACAGTGCTAATTTAAAGCTTCAATGTATTGGAGTTTTGAGTTGACTGATTAACCAAATAGAACAAAAGCAATTACAGCCATAACGTGGATTTAAAAGATTCAAAACACATAAAAAGATAGAAATTCGGAGGCTTCAGTCGAATTTAATACAAACTTTGAACTAATTTGACTAAGTTCCCACTTTAGTTTAAGCAGTGAGCCAGCGAGCTGATAAAAATCACACTTTTTCCATTAATTTTGCAATAAATGATGATTAAGTAAAAAAGCAATATGTAATTTAATTTATTTTACGAATGTTAGATCTACCTCGGCACGAGAATGAAGCATTTGACGAACTTCCGATCGAACGTTGTCTTTAACGTCTTGAAAAGCTCCATGGTGCCACTGTTGGTGACCAGGATCTCTACGATAGGCTTGAGGTGCTGATTCGGACTGAGTCACGAACAGAATCAGTACAACTATTGCTATGCAGAAACAGCTTATTATTCGAACCATCTGTACTTTCTATTTTCTCTTTCCTTCTCGAATGTGTAGCATTTGAATGCGGTTATGCCGAAATGATATCGAGAGAACAGAGTTCAGTCCTCCGGCGAGAAGAATCGCGGTTTCCCGGTGGCAGGAATGTTTGACCGGTTCACTGGAGAAGAACTGATGAGCGGATACTGACTTAGCTTAATCAAATTCCACAAGTGTCCTGTTACGTCTTCCATTTTACGTTTTCTCTACTGCTGTGTGAATCCATTGCAATACGGGCCAACCGGGTCTCATCAAGCCTGTGCTTCCGGAGGCCCGAGAAAATTTTACCAAATGTGTCCGGGTCATTCACATTAGAAGTGTCAAATGGATGGTTTGGGCTGAAATTGAGGGATTCAAGATGGGCTAAATTATCAAATGGGCAGGTTATTTGTTTGGACTAAAATAGGCGGGTCAAGATGGGTTAAACAGCAGGTCATAACCCAATCCGTCCAACTTGACCCAACTTTTGTTCTTCCTTTTTGAGACATAAAAACTATTTTGTTATGTGGATGGGCGAGTCCATATATAATTGGAGATGCCAGTAAATCAATGTGATTTTAAAATATATATTAGAAACAAAAGCCCCAAATCAACACCTTTCAACTTAATCAAACAATAAGCACAGAACTTCTCATGTCAGATATGAGCCGAAAGATTGCCACTATGGACTGCTCAAGAATCAAGATCCATTTGGCTTGTAGTTGCGGTTGGGATAGGTTCATTGTCTTCAACCATATAATTGCATGCAGGAACAGTAAAATATGCAGACTCTAATGGTGAAAAAAATAACTCAGAATTCTAGTCCACTCGAAGTCAATTTTTATACTAACGAGATAACCACCACTGCATTCTTTGAGCAAATATAAAATTTCCAGTTTTATGATCATGTGAAAAATATAACCAAATAATTCAGTGAAATATATGTTATACTGCTACTTCGAGAAATGTTACTTCAGGATAAACTAGATATGTTGCGAGAGAAACTGGATATTTTCCTATGACTTGGACCCTTTCACTCGAGAAATCAAAGGGGGAAAAGAATTCTTCAATATAGTCATAAGAAGGTGGTCTACGACCATTAGATCCCTAGAAAGAGGAGCAACTAAAAAGAGAGAGGTATAAAAGAACGAAAGGAATGTCTTCGATCTGGCTCTTATTCCCTGTAGATTTATAGCACGCTAGGCTAGCTAAGAAAGGTATTCTATCTTTCTGTTTTTGTTGTTCGGATCGATAGAATTGTTTAGAATCCTCTCCTAGCTTCCTCTTTTCATAGATATGAAGACTATAAAACGTCGATCAGAGAGCAGGGTTGTTCTAAGATACAAAAGTAGTTAAGGGCACTTAAGCTGGTAATATTTTTTCGTCCTTTACAACAACAACTACACCTTAATTCCCAGAAAGTAAGAGTCTTTATATGAATCCTCACAAATCATGTCTTTGAGATTGAAGTTTCCGATCTAATAACTGATATATCCTTCTTCCTCCCAACATATTAGTCGAGCCCACTGTAAAATAGAAACAACAAATAGTAAAAGAAATTCTCATTTACAGACATATTATATATAGTCTATATATACTAAGTAATCAATATAAGTGTACAAAAACTGCAACACCCAAAGTCTTGTTAGTTTTACTTACTAAATATTGCAGTTTATAACAAACTATGGAAAGTAAGTTCTGATGTAATTAAGCTCTATATTAACAATTCCTGAATACATTTCCGCATCTTTTGGTTCTAACACAGTAGAAAATTTGCTAATCTCAAATGCTTAGTTTACTTTTTACGATATTTGTGGAAATGTCGAACCAACACAAGCTTATTGAAATAAATCCCTTCTTTCTTTTGCTAACAAGTAATTCAAGCTTAACAAAGTTAGCCCCTCAACTAACAAGATGATTGATTTATCACCAAAAAAACTAAATAAGAACTAATAGTAATGTAGTCAATATGGCATGTATTGAAGCAGCCAATATGACATATATTGCTAAAACTTCTACAATAGTTAGTGAAAGTAGAAGATGGATAATCAACTCTAGGTCAACTGAGAATACAACCTCAAACTTAGAATTATTACTTGATATTATATTATGCAAGAAAAACATAGGAAGAAAGTTCACTTGTCTAATGGACAGTATACATCAATCACACACACGGAAAGTTATAAATGTAAAAATCGTGAAAGACTAACAATTGTGTTGGTGGTACCTGATTTTAAATATGAATTCCTATTTGTTTCACAAAGCTGAAAAAGAAATTATTTGAAATTAGAAAAATAGAGGAAAGAACTAACCTTTAGAAAGGTCATCAGAAGCTTTAATCGAAATGTTTAGCGACAATTTTGTCCACATCTATTGCAATGTCCTCATCTTCCAGATCATCAGAAGCTAAAAATAAGAGAATAAAGATCATTAATCAAAATGAAAGTTCATAAATAAATAATACAAACATATAATGATTTAATCATATTATACCTTGATGCCGGTAAAGCCAATCCCGAGAACATAACTTAGCTTCTGCATTCTCCGATAAGATAGAACATTGGAATTTTCCAATAACTCGTCCTCCAATGCTAAAAGTTGATTCAGATGCAACTGTGCCGATAGGTATGCTTAACAAGTTACGTGCCATCAAAAAGAGTTCAGGATACTTTTCTCTGTTATCCTTCCAAACTTTAAGCACATCCAAATTTTCATTTCCTTTGCGAACCAATATAGGCTCTTTCAAGTATAAATTCAATTGTGTCTTTTCTAAACTATAATCAGGAGGACTTTCAAACATATTAAACTCTTCCATTTCATCCAAAATTTCAATATCACATTCATGACTACTACTAGCAACAACTTCAACATCAGAATATTTCATGTACTCTTTAAACAATCTGGCCAGATTGTCTTCAATAACCTTAACTTTTTCATCACAATTCAAATGATCAAGTTTCAAGAAAAAAAACTTCACCAATTTTAGTTTGCAGCGACGGTCAAGAACAACTGTTATAGAAGCAATTAGGCTATAACGTCCTACTATATTTTGTAAACTTCTTCTCCATTTTCATAGACATCGCCTTGATATTAGGATCAAGGCTATTCTTCTCTTCCTTTATCAACATATGAATTTTTCAAATTTTATGAAAATACGAATTGGCAGTAGGATAATAGCTCCCTGAAAACAATGTGGTAATTTCATAAAAAGGCCTCAAAAGCTTAGCAATTATTTCCGCTTTAACCCAATCCTCATATGAAGGGCAACACTTAAAGTCATTGTCAAGTATTTTAAAGTCATAAAATGCTCGATGATAAGGAATAGCACTATCAAGCATCAAATGCATATAGTTCCATCGTGTAGACACATCTTGACGCACTTTTCCATTCAACTTTAGACCAAGGTTCTTGATACACTCTACAAATTTTACCATCCTTGACTTAGAGCCTTTAACATATTTTATACTTTCTCTTATGTTAAATACAACACTGTCATTTGTTTTCAACCCCACTTTGATAATCAAATTCAAAATATAATTTGCACATCTTATATAGACAAAGTCTCCATTACAAAGCAAAGAATCCATCAAATTAAAGGCTTCGTCAAGCAATCTACCATACCATCATTGTAACTTGTATTATCTAAAGTTATAGAAACTACTTTCTTTTCAATTCCCCATTCTTTCAACAAATGAATCAACCTTGGACCCAAAATAGAATCCACTATGTGAAGGAGGCATATGACGAAAGATCAAAACTTTTTTTTGTAAAACCCAATCCAAATTGACATAGTGTGCAATGACACAAATATACCCATTAGATGTGATTGATGTCCAGAGATTAGATGTCAAACAAATTCTATTCGAAATAGCTTCAAGCTCATTCTTCAACTTCTTTTTTTATCAAGATACAATTTAAGTACATCAGACTTTGCAGTGTTTCTTGAAATTGTTTGAACAACGGGATTCAAGAAGGAGTGCGCTTCTCTAATCCCTTCATATTCAACATAACTAAAGGAAAGATTATGTCTAATTATAGCTTTGGCTAGCAGTTGACGATATTCTCCATGATCTAATAACATACCTTTCCTTGATATATTCTTATGTTTAACATGGTGATGCAACAAATTTGTAGCTCCAGCGTTTGAATCAGCCAAATATACATGCCCACATTCTTTACATTTTGCTCTAAGCCTATTATTAGGATTATTATTCAAGGGCAAAGACTCATAATATTCCCACACTAGATAAGTAGTTTTGCATCGTTTTGGTGAACTCGTAACACTAACTTCATTAGACTCTACATCATCATTCTCAATTGACATTGAATCATCAAAATAAAAAAACCTCCAATCTTCTAGATCAATCTTGCAAAAGAAGAAAACAAACAAATTCAAACAAATAGCAACTCTCCCTCTCCACCATACAAAAAGAAAAGAACCCCCCACATCTCAATTCACAGAATCTACCACGAACAAAATTTTCCAAGAAAAAAATTCACTTTTTTTCTTTCTTAACTGAAGTCAAATCAGAAATGTCACGCCCCACCTAGGGAGGCATAAATAGCACTGGTGCCACACTGGTGACTTGCTGACCTAGCTAGGCTTATGCACGTTTGGTGCCAGCCTGCGACTCAGATCAAGAAAACAATGGGCTATATCTCAGCTGTAAATGCAGCCTCCGACCGACAAGGCCATATAGCCACCTGTGAATGAAAACAGCTAACCAACAACAGGCAACGAAAGGGATCCTATGCGAGCCGACAAGGCCACCATGCTATCTAGTTATAATCAGAAGTGAAGACAAGCTACTATACTAGGCCCCACACGTCCAACACACGAAGCATAACTGATTAGGGCCCAACATACAACTAACTGACTGACAACTGTAGTCTGCAAGCCTCCAAGAGTACAAAAAATGGTTGGGACAGGGCCTCGGCCTACCCAAAATTCTATATAACTGAAATACAAAAATTTCTACAACCTGGCAACTCCGAATGAAAGGAGTTGACCCAACTGCGGACTCTGAACAGCTACTACTGGAGATCCTGAACCTTGTTTGTCTAAACCTGCAGGCAAGTAATGCAGTGCCCCATAATTGAGCGTCAGTATAATATGCACCGAATATGTAAGACAGTAAATAAGCTGAATGGAAGCTGTAAAAGACTGGAAGTAAGTAGCAAGGAGAGGTAGAGAGATTAACCTGTATGCAAGCTTATTCGTAATCTGCATCTAGCAAACACTACATATACATGAGCGGTGACCGCATAATCATATATTCACAAGTTATAGCTAGCAGACAAGAATGAAAAAAAAAAACCTAACCTAGCCCCCATAAGCCCGGAAGGTACAACCAGCACTGACTAACTCAATCGGGCTCCCCATAAGCCCTGGTGAATGCACTTCAACCTACATACCCCTAACTAGGTTTCTATGGATCTACTGGTACTGTAGCCAACCTACCAGTCCCCTAGGTCTACAATTGAGCCCTCTCGGCCCCTGTACTATAGTTGTGTTTGAGTCCGGTGGACTGTTGATATCTAATATCTACACCCCGGGCACCAGACTTGACAGGGGGTGTGGTATAGCATTGATCGGCATATAAATAGTCCAGCCATGGAATGGACTGTATGAGGACCTGGGACCCTATCTTCGTCTCTTGCGGACGACATGCCGCTCTTTTAGAGTGATTCATCTCGCCCTTGGCGGGCATTAACACAACTAGTAACCCTAGGGTGGTCATGGATGGCTCCTAAGTGAGGGAAACCCCAACCAAGGTGTTGTACTAATATCTCAATCTAGCCACTCAAAAAGGCGTCACTAGCCCTTCTGGGCCTTACCCCCCTAGGATATCTGTAAGGTTGCTAGCAGGCACGCCATGCGCCTGTATCTGATTAGAGGATTCTGGTAGCGATCATGATCTCTAATAGTCTGGACTGAATAGGGCGAGATCTGGAGTGGTCCAACACAACTCTCTGTATGTCATACCCGTACATCTATAACTCATAATAACTGCGGGGTCGCGAATGACTGGCTACTCAGTTCCTCTGTTTAGGACAACTATAGGGTCGGTACTGGCCGAATATGCTCCTGAATGATCGGCCCCCAACCCTCCACAGGAAGCTTACTGACATTCTTAGTCTGAGGGTAGTGTTGTACTACACAGTACTGGTACTTTAGACCCTATCTTGGTCTGGTCCAATCTTATATGACATTTCTGGGCGATTCCTAGCTTTAAGGACAAGTCTACCTAGACTTAGCCGCTCGCAGCAATCTGTACCTGAGTAGCTTCTAAGGACAGGCTGGGTAGCTGGCTCTACCTTTGTCTGCGAATAAGGTTCCCTTCCTTAGGGTACCCACAGGTCTATTTAGCCTGAACGATTGGACTGCTTTCTGAGTGATCTGCCGGATAGATGCTAAGTCAACTAGAACTAACAAATACTGCTCGTAGCTAACTAGATGATAGGTTTTCACTCATCTCACTAGATAACCTTAGGCTGCTAACTCTGAGGTATAGTCTTCCTATCTGAATTTTTGGCCCTTGGATGTAAAGGTATGCCAATGGCCTCTGGGCGTGCTTTTCTGGCTACCCAGGCGCTAAACTGGTAGTTATATCGCCTAGTTGCGCCTATAATGGTCAACTTACTAACTCAGACTAGATAAATCTCACGAGCTCCTAAGGTTTAGGCCTAAAAATAAAACATACAATTCTACTAACATGATGAGCTAAAGAATGAAGAATTTCTATGACGCTTCTAGCGCGTATTGTGCATATCCTATCTTTCCCGACAAGGGATACTGCGATATAATCTATATACTTTCTCTAGCAGCTAACCAGAGCTTATATAATTGTAATCTACTTGATAGCAGCTAATCACCACATATCTAATCTTTATGTACCAGCAACAGCTAATTACAACATGCTCAATCACAATCTAATGGTAGCAACTATCTACAACATATGGAATCATTACTTCTATTTGAAAACAAGAGTTGTAACCATTATATGGGGGGAAAGAGACGAATTTCAATACCAAATTTAACGTAAAATGATAACTTTGATATTAATATTGACTATACTTCAACTTAACGAAACACGGTTGAAAACGCGTAATTTCTCGAAAGTCCAGAAAGGAGAAATACTTACTTGAAGCCTGTGATAGTATATAAATTTGTTTGGAGAAATTTTGATAACTTTGGCTCAGCAGGATTACAATTTGCCAGGCGAATTTTGCAAAAATAACTTCGTAGTACTGCTCCCTGTAGCCTTAGACTTTGATACCCCAAGTTAATTTGAATTTGGACAACATTTTGCAGCGTAAGCGGAGGAAAATTAGTAAGATTCTTCGTGTTTCGCTCTCCTGCCGTATATAAACTTGGAAAAAGAAATGAAGTCAAAGGAAGGGACTTATATATACTTGAGGCGGTGGACAGGGGTTCGTGGCACGGACACTGTCGCGCCAAAAGTCGGGTGTGCCATGGAGCCCAACGCGCCAAGGGAGGGTCCGTGACACGTTGCCCTTTTGGGCAGCTGGTCCAGCCTACTCCCGCGTGGTCCCGATTCCACGCTCGTTCGACCTTTTTCCGATACCTTTCTCGTACGTGTTACACTTTAAAACTCTTAACCAACGTACGGATAGGCCGACTAATTGTTTGAAACTTACTGGGGGTAACAAGAAATGACAAACCAAATCTGAAGGCAAAATACCATCTTTAAATACCAAGCAAATTAAAAAAATTATCAGAATTTGAAAAACAAATTTTTTTTTTTGCAGTAAATCTTGCAAAAGGTATATGCAGAAAAAAGCTCTAGCAAAGAGGAGCTCACCATTGAGAAGTTTTCGCGCATTTCAGACATGAGGAGTCCCCTGGAGACGAGTTGTTAGTGACTAAGAAGCTAGATTTTCGCATGAGAGAATTGTTGGTAGACTTGAACTTCACAGGAGAGAACATTCAGAATTTTTGGGAGTCTCACGAGTTGATTTGGGCATCTTTACGGGTCGGTTTGGGCTAATGGTAGCTCACGTGTCAAAATGGGTTGTTGCCCAAATCAGCCCATATGAAAATCATTTAATGCCCAACACGTTAAAAGTTTGGCGGGTTATATATTATTGGGTCATTTTTTGCCACCTCTAAGTCACATGAATGTCTCTATATTAATTAAAATAACTTTTATAAATAGTTATAACTATAATTTGGACCATAATAATTATTATTAGTTATAGTTTAGATATATATCATTCGTAGTAATTTTTTGATTTCTCATAATCTCTCTCTATCTCTCCACTCGCGCTCGCCTCTCTCCTCTCTCGCTCACCTCTCTCCCCTCTCTCTCTCTTGCCCCTCCCTATCAGGCGATTGTAGATCTAGTCTATATTGACAAATATAGTTCAGGCGTATATAAAGATATAAACAATAAAAAATACAAGAGATTGTATTCATTCCTCTCTAATTTCACTTGTATTCATTGTGATTGTATCCATCAAGATTTCACTTGTATAACTTATATTTCATTTGCTTTATTATATCAACTATTACCAATTTGTATCACTTATATTTGTTTTCTCTAATGGTTGTACCAACACATACACACGTGATGAATACAGTCACAATAGGTCATATGTGTTCACTTAATCGATGAATATATTCTAGGTGTATAAAAGGATATAAACAAAAGAAAACATCTAGGTATACATAAGAATACAAACAATAAAAAATTTAGGGAACTATATTCATTCGCTCTAATTCTTTTTGTATTCATTTGCTCTTGTATCACTTGTATTCATTCACTATAATTTCATTTGTATTCATTTGCTTTTGTACCATTTGTATTTGAAAAATAATTCGGAGATGCAAAATCAAGGCGAAAATATGAAAATACAGAAATACAGAGAATTGCCAAAAGAATTCCTCCTTCAACATATAAAAATGCAGTAGAAAAAATAAAAAATCCAAAGAGAGGGCAAGAAAGATAGAGAGAGGAGAGAGAGGGAGAGAGGCAAGTGAGAGAGAGGCAAAAGAGGGAGAGAAGCGAGCGAGAGAGGAGACAGGCGAGCGAGAGATTGGGAGACTTTTTTCTTATTTGCTATTAAATATAAAGAGTAGCTATAAATAGTAATTATTTTTAAATTAAATAGTAATCATTTTAAACATTAGCCTTTAATAGTAAATACATAGCATAAGTATGTTATACCATGTAAAATTTTCTTTTTAATTTTGAAAATATTACATTGTGTGTCTACTGGGATAAAATTATTATCCATTTTGATTCATGTTTTTATTGTTACCCAAAGAGGTCCAATTTTATGCACAGTAAAAAAGAAAAATTTACTTTTCTTTCACTCTGTTTCATTCATCCTTCAAAAATGCATCTTTTTCAAATGACTTTCTCAAAAATTCATCTTTCTTCTTCTCGATTTATCTCAGCCATTAATGCCTTACATTTATGCTTTATTTTTATTGGAAGTAAATTTCTTGTTCCTTTTTATTGGTAGTAGCAATTTAATTTATTTTTATTTTTAAAACTTGTGATTTTTTATTTGAATAACCCTCTTCTTCTCTTTCATTATGGTCTTTACAGTAGCAATTTTGCATTTGTTTTAAGTTAAGGCATCTATTTTGCTTTTAAAGTGTTTTTAGTTTGATTTAGGGTTTTATGCGAGTCTTATTTAGGGTATGTTAGTTCTAATTTTCTAAGCTAAGAGGAGTATATATATCATACTTGCATCCACTGTTTTAGTTGATTCTTGTGTTAATTTCACATAGTGATGGCGTCTTTGTGGGATTACTTTAGTTCCTTATTAATTACTTATTCTATTTCAAATGGTTCCTCTGAGATTTTTGGGCATCCTTCTTTATGATTCACATCTTCATATTTTATCTATTGTTTGAGAAAGTTTGGCACAAGTTCTCAAAGTTGGTTATCTTCTTTCCCACTATTAACCCTCTTCCTTTATTTTTTAGTAGGTGTGTATGAAAATGTCATCAACTAATCGTCATAAAAATATTATTAATGACGACAATGATTTTGAGACCTCTATTGCTCCTCCTAAATAGAAAAGCACTAGAATGACCCGCTCACATGCGAAGCAAGATATTCAGATCGGCAAAAGAAATGAAAAGTTAATCGACGTGACACATATAAAGAGAAGTCAGAATTTGTTGTCAAATTTAAAAAGAGAGCGCTCAACAACAATAGTGAAAACAGTTTTAAAAAAATAAAACATAATAATTTTTTTTTAAAAGGGGGTTCTCCCTCTAGCCGAAAGAAGGTATCATGACTTTTCTGTAATGGGTCTTTGATTAACATATTTTTTTCTAACTTTATCTTGTGCCCTTCATCTCTATTTTGGTAATGTTCATTAGTCAAATGACACATATCTTAAATGGTGTTGTTTGAATGAGTTTCCTATGTTTTAGTGGTAATTATACTTGTATAAACTAGTAATAAGTACATATATTTGAACTGATGCTACTTGAATGAGTTTCTTATATTATACTGGGACTTATACTTGTATAAATTAGTATAAATATGTATATTATGAATTAGTTCTATTTTAATGAATTTCTTTTGTTCCAGTGGGAATTTTATTTATATAAACTGGTATAAATATGTATACTTGCGTTGGTGTTATTTGAATGAGTTTCTTCTATTCTAGTGAAGCTTATACTTGTATAAACTGGTATAAATAGATATATCTAAACTTGTGCTACTTGAATGAGTTTCTTCTGTTCTCATGAGACTTATACTTGTATAAACTAGTATAAATACGTACATCTGAAATGACACAATTAATAGGTTGAAAACTAATCTAAAGAAACAGGTCAGTTTTTGCATATATCGTACTATTACTGCTAGTATTTAACATGTTTATTTGGAATATTATTATTATTCTTTAAATTTATTTTTAACTAATTTCTTCTTTTTTCATGTTGAGTTTATTGAGTTCTATCTAGAAGTAGATGAATTTTCAAAATTAAAATTAGTTGTCATACAAATATGGAGATTGTCAATATATTGAAGCAATGCTTGACTGATACACAACTACAAATGTTCCGAGGTAGTTGTTTTGACTACTTCCTTTACTTGCTTCCATTTGACAATAAGAACCAACTGATATATTCTTTTTTTATTGAGGAAGTTTTCCTGATTGTGAAAATGTCACAGCCCAAACATAGGTCTGGATCGAGACACGGGACAAAAAACCCCGAGAGGCTCTAAGTTGACCCATGACATGAACATGATATCTAAAATCAACATAATCAAGCGGAAATCTAACATATATAATATAGTGAAAGCCAGAGAATATCGTAACATTTGAATATACAATACATGGCTGAAACTGAAATACATATTATGTCTGGAAAACCTCTACTACTGATGAGTTGATGGGACAAGACCCCAACTAACTCTCTACAGTCTGAAACTGAAAATACCCATACAACTAAGAAAGGGCCCTTAGAAGATGAGGACTCACCAACTGAGACTGGAAGGTGCTAGTATGGAGAGCCTGACTGCTGGCAGGACTGAGCCTGAATATCTGAACCTGTATAATGAAATGATACAACATAGAGTATGCGGTCAGTATATGAAATGTATTGAGTATGTAAGGTAAGTAAAACCGCTAAGTAAGTGAAATCATAAATTCATGCATATCATAAAACATAATCAAGATAAGATTCTGCGAGTAAGGCTTGCATGCTATTTTCTGAAATCATGATTTGAACATAACTGAATTGAATGACCTAAAGCTGAAAACTGATATCATAAGTAAAACAAGAACATTGGGTCAAATCTGTTGAAAATATGATAACATGAATAATGACATGCATAATTGAAATCATGAGGAATAATGAAAGACTCTTCATATAACCGATATTACCACAATAGAGCTTACGTGGTCCCCACTATTACACTCAAGTGGGCAGAGCCGTCCAAACCCTTTCCAGGGCTCAGGATGATACCATGATATCAATATCAAGCTCGAGGCCTTTTAGGGGCAAGGGAGGTCCCAAACTGTATATGTAAACCTATGTTGGCGCGTAGTTCTGAGGCACAAGGTTGACTGACCCTTAGCCTACTCGGTGCTAGACACTACTCCCAAAAATATGCATTTTCTCTTCATCATTTTTCAATGAAGCTGAAGCATAGTCTGGTGACTAAGATGGAATGCAATAATACATGCAAAAATTTGAAAACATAACATGAGGAGCCTTGAGCTCAAACCATACCACAAGCTGAAAATAAGGGGAGTCTAGACTCCAAAACCATATGGTAAGCTAATAACGTGAAATTTAGATAAATCATGAAATATACTTGATTCTATGGGACTGCCCAATACTTAAACATGCTTGACATAGACTTGATCATTCAAATAAATGAATATGGACATGGGTAATTCGAAATCATACTTTCATCATATACATATATCATAGATCTCAACTTTCATGAACTTCCATGGATGGGCATAATAATTTGTAAAACTTAAAAACATGATTTGTAATTGAAAAAATTGAAAAATATGCCCATGAATCATAATTCAACATTAGAAACATGCATAGATCATACCTATGATTGATACTTAGAGAATTCACATGCTGGGTTAAAACTCCGTAGATTCATCAAGAATTTCATGAAATTGAAGAGGGATTGGGCATGGTTGTGGATGAATTCACCCATTCATAACCCAGAATACCTGAAAAATCTGATTATACAACCCTCTTGAATGCCCAAAGAAAATTTGAAGAAGAACTTGATGAATCTAAGCTTGATCACCCTTAGGAGCTTCTAGACTTGCATGCATGGAAAAGAATAGGTTTAGAATGAACTTTACACTCTTAAAAAAAACTATTCTGAGCTTAAAATGATGTTGTATAGGCCTTAGGAACTTCAAAATTATGGAAAAGCCCTTAATAAATTCGCAGGGAAAAACACACTGCCAGTCCCCACGAGAGACTGGATGACTCGTGTCCTATACCACGACTAGTGGTCTTCCTCTCATGACCAGCACTGAAATTTCTCTTCTTAGGGTCACCACGAGGGACACCACAACTCGTGGTATACCCAATTACTCGTGGTGACCAAGTCGTTACCCACACTGTCAAAACTCTTCAATCTACCATCAACACTTCACCACGACTAACACAATGAATTGTGGTGTTGACCATGACCCATGGTCACACCCAAATCTCAAAAACTCAACCAAGTCCAAGCTCCTTCCCATGATTCACTTAACGTCTCGTGGTGCACCTCACGGGTCACTGGACAACTCGTCCTGTGACCTGGTGTCGAAAATCCTGTTTTCTCTATTTCAACCCTCGGGTCTGATCTTAGGACTTTCAGGGTATTACAATATCTTTCCCTTGGGAACATTCATCCTCGAATGTCGGAAATCATACTGAAACACTGAGAAATGCAATCATTATACTCAAATACTGAACATTTAAGCTGAAAACTGATGGAGCGACTGACTCCGAATTGAACTACATGACTAAACTGAATTTCCGAATTATACATACATACATTGTCATGAAAGAAACTAGGGCACATAATCTAAACAAGAAACTGAATAGAGTACTAGGGAGGAAACTGATACTTCAAGCTAAAACTGATCCGGGAGGAAATAAATGCGGGTATTTAGCCATCATATCTGCCTCGACTTTCCATGTAGCTCCCTCAACATGTTGGTTCCTCCACAAAATCTTGACTGAGGCTACTCCTTTGTTTCTTAGCTTCCAAACCTGATGATCAAGTATTTTCACCGGAACTTCCTTGTAGCTGAGGCTATCCTTCACACCTACGCTCTCTACTGGAACAACCAAAGATGGCATGACGCCCCACCTTGAGAGGCATGACTGGCACCTAATGCCACACTGAAAACTAACTGACCTGGCTAGGCTTATGCACATCTGGTGCCAGCCTGCGACTCAGTTCAAGAAAACAACGAGCTATATCTTGGCTGTAAATACAGCCTCCGGCCGACAAGGCTATATAGCCGCTTGTAAATGAAAACAACTAACAAACAATAGGCAATAGAAGGGATCCTATGCGGGCCGACAAGGCCACCATGCTGTCTAGTTATAATAGAAGTAAAGACGATCTACTATACTAGGCCTCACACGGCCAACACATGAAGCATAACTGATTGAGGCCCCACACAGCCAGCATACAACTAACTGACTGACGACTGTAGTCTACAAGCCTCTAAGAATACCAATAGTGGTCGGGAAGGGCCCCGGCCTGCCCAAAATGCTATATAACTGAAATACAGAGGTTTCTACAACCTGGAAACTATGAATGAAGGGAGATGACCCAACTGCGGACTCTAAACGACTGCTATTGGAGATCCTGAACCATGTCTGTCTAAGCCTGCAGGCAAGTAATGTAGTGCCCCATATTTGGGCGTCAGTACAATATGTACCGAATATGTAAGGTAGTAAATAAGCTGAATGAGAGCAGTGAAATACTGAAAGTGAGTAGAAAGGAGAGGCAGAGAGATTAACCTGTAAGCTGGCTTATTCACAATATGCATCTAGAAAACACTACATATACATGAGCTATGACCACATAATCATATATTCATAAGATATAGGTAGCAGGCAAGAATACAAAAAAGAACCTCGCCTGACCCTCATAAGCCTGAAAGGTATAATCAGCATAGAATAACTTGCTTGGGCCGCCATAAGCCCTGGCGAGCACACCTCAATCTATATACCCCTATCAAGGTTTCTATGACTCTACTGGTGCTATATCCAACCTACCGGTCCCTTGGGTCTACAACTGAGCCCGCTTGGCCCCTGTACTATAACTGTGTTTGAGTCCGGTGAACTACTGTTGTCTGTACCCTGGGCACTAGGCTCGACGGGTGTGTGGTGCCAATACGACATATAATAGTCCATCCATGGAATAGACTGTATAAGGACCTGGGACCCAATTTTCGTACCTCGGCATACCGCTCTGTAGAGCGACATCATCTTGCCCCTGGAGGGCATCGACATAACTAGTAACCCTAGGGTGGTCATGGAAGGCTCTTAAGTGAGGGAAACCCCAACCCAGTTGCTGTACTAACATCTCAATCTAGCCACTCAAAAGGCGTAACTGGCCTTCTAGGCCTAACTCCACCGCTGCTCGCCCCCTAGGATATTCTATAAGGCTGCTAGCAGGCATGCCATGCGCCTGCATTTGATGAAAAGATCCTGATAGTGATCATGACCTCTAATAGTCTGGACTAAATAGGGCGAGATCTGGAGTGGTCCAACACAACTCTCTATATGTCCTGCCTGGACATCTTTAACTCATAATAACTGCGGGGTCACGAATGACTAACTACTCAGTTCATTTGCTTAGGACAACTGTAGGTTTGGTACTGGCTGAACATGCCTTTGAGCAATCGGCCCCTAATCCTTCCTAAGAAGCTTATCGACAGCCTTAGCCTGTGGGCAGTACTGTACTAGCATGGTATTACTAGTCCCTCAGACCTTATCTTGGTCTACTCGGATCTTATATTATTTTTCTGGGCGATTCTTAACCTTATAGATAACTTTATGTAGACTTAACCATTCCTGGAAATCTATACCTAAATACGTTATAAGGATTGGCTAGGGTGTTGGCCTCTAACTATTGATAAGGTCCCCTTCCTTAGGGTACCCATGGGTCTATTTGACCCGGACGACTGGGCTGGCTTCCTGGGCGGCCTATGTGATAATTGCTAAGTCAACTAGGACTGACAATAATTGGAAATAACTAATAGGGTGGCAGGCTGTCACTCAGTAGACAAGACAACTCTAGTGTCACTGATTCTAAAGTATGACTATTCTGTCAATATTTTGGGCCCTGGGACGTGCGGTTACGTCAATGGCTTCTGGGCATGCTTTTCTGGCAACCCAGACGCCAAACTGGTAGTTATGTTTCCTAACTATGCCTACGCTGTTCAACTTACTAACTCAGGCTCGCTAACCCTCATGAGTTTCTAAGGTTTAGTCTTGGCAATAAAACATACAATCCTACTAAAATAATGAACCGGAGAATAGAAGAGTTTTTATGACGCTTCTAACGCGTATGATACTTATCATGTCTTTTTCTGACGAGGGATACTACGGAATAATCCATATACATTTTCTAGCAGCTAACCACAATATATATATATATATAACCATAATTTACTGATGGCAGTTACTCGCAGCCTATCTGATCTTTATATACTAGCAACAACTAATTCCAACATGTTTAATCACAATTTAATGGTAGAAACTATCTACAACATGTGTAATCGTCATTTCTATTTGAGAACATAAGTCGTAACACTTGTACGATGAGTATACTTGCGAGGGTTAAGCCTTACATACCTCGATTGTCATTTCCTAAATAACTGATGAGTTTCAACTTGTATTTGCCAGCTCTATTCAGCTGTAACCGTTATACTGCGAGAAAGAGATGAATTTCAATACCAAATTTGGTGTAAAACGATAATTTTTAATACCAATATTGACTATACTTCAACTTAACGGAACAAAGTTAAAATATATTATTTCCCGAGAGTTCAGAAGGGAGAAATTCTTACTTGAAGCCTGTGATCGTATAGAAATTAGTTTGTAGCAATTTGGACAACTTTTGGCTCGGCGAGGTTAACATTCGCTGGGCGAATTTCACCAAAATAACTCCGTAGTAATGTTCCCTGTGGGCTTAAACTTTGATACCTGAAGTTAATATGAATTTGGACGGCATTTGGTAGCGTAATCGAATGAAAAACCATTGAAAACCTCATTTATTACTCTCTCTTTGCGGAAAGAAAATGTGGAAAATGAATTACAATTAAAGAGGGGCTATATATATATATAAGTTAGGTCGGTGGCAGGGGTGTGCCTCGCGCCTCCCATTGAGGCTACCACTTTGGCGCGCCGCGCCTCCCATTAAGGCAGCATGCCTGGCGCCTCGCGCTGGCTGGCGCGTTATGCTGGCCCTGTGCGCACTTGTCCCATCCGACCCGCTTCCAATTTTCCACACCCATCAAGCTCTTCTTACTCCACCAATCCACATGTACGCTTACTAATCGTTAACATTTATGGGGTGTAACATCCTCCCCCCTTAGGAACTTTCATCCTCGAATGTCTACTTCAATTCACAGGAGCTTAACTTTTTGGACTATTATTCTGGAAAAGTTTTGGCAGAGTCTCCCCTGTAATATGGATTATCTGAAAATCCTGAAAATGCAGAATAGTCCAACACACGGATTTTTTATGACTCTATCAAAACTGGTTCACAACAAGATTGTAGTCGACTGAACAATACTGATAACATAAGCAATAAAAGCAGATAAATGATAACATCATCTGAACTATGTAATAATCTTGGAACAAGTGGGGATATCTAGGGTCCACTTCATCCTCAATTTCCTAGGTCGTTCCTTCCTTATTCCTGTTTCTCTACAATACTTTAATAGAGACCACATTGGTAGTCCTTAGCCTGCGAAACTACTAATCTAATACGACGACTGGAACCTCGTCGTGGGTTAATTTCCCAGTAATTCGAACGTCCTTGACTAGAACAACTCAGGACGGGTTACGTATACCCTTTTTGCCACATTGACATGTGGAAGCTGAATGGGCAGGTCCTAGCTCTGGAGGCAATTTTAACTCATATTCCATTTCACCTGTTCTCTAGAGGATATGGCATGGGCCAATAAACCTAGGCCTAAGCTTGTCCTTCTTACCTAATCTCATAATGCCCTTTTTGGCAAAGTTTCTAGAAATATCCAACTATTGCTTCAACCCTTAGCTGCCTGCGTCGTACCTTAGAGTAGGACGCTTGACGGCCCTAGGCTATCGGTACACATTTCTTGGTAAGTTTAATTTCTCAGTTTGTCTATTATAATATGCCCTGGTCCCACTACCTTTAATTTACTTTAAGGGGGGCTTCCACTTCCACATATAATCGATCCCGGGCGTCTGACCTGAGTGCTCTATTGGGTTGTTTGCTTGGAGATAAGAAGTCATACTCATGTTAACGTGCGCTCTAATCTATTCTAACAGTTTCCCAAGACCTGGTTGGGAGTTGTGCCTCTCTGTCAGGGTTTACTATACACTAGGGCTCCACGTAACTAGACTACTTCTTAAATATTTAACTCATCACATGCTTTAGCTGCAATATAATTCCATCTGGCGAGACAAAAATTGATCTCATTAGTCTTTCCACACTAACTCAAATGAGGCCAAGCTACACCTGGTATGAGATAACCTTGTGACTGTATTCATATTAATTACTCTCCACTCCCTTGCAGACATGACCATCTCCTATATTGGACTGCTCAGTTCCTACTATTCGTCTTTTCTAGCCTATAACTGGAGCTCTATTGCTATGGTTCAATGATATCTTCTGTCTTTCCATACCATCTCGTTGCATTTTCGTTAAATTCTGGGAGTGACGGACACATGCACCTTAGCTATGGTCTGCTATTTGAAGTTCTGCCACCCTTGGAACGTAGAGTCGACCTCTAGGTCTTGTGACCCTACCTTTTGTTATCTTGAGGGCCAATAACTTTCTGTTGGGCCTTGTTTCTAGGTTGTGCTAGGTTAAAGTCTCTGCGTCGGCACTCCTTTACCTTCTTCTCTGGCGGGGATACCGCAACATTCTAGGCTACAACCTTACTATCTCTTAACTGTTAGCCCGATGCTTAGTTCTCAATATTCGGTGGTGATCCTATGTTCTATCAACTTGGAGGTGATTCTAGTTTTCCCCTCATTAGATACTTGTGTTGTTCCTCTTGCTCCTTTGGACTGAGCTCTGAGGTTTGTGCTTCGTACCTTATACTGTCAATGATGTTACCGACCAGGTGTATGGACCTGTATCCCTTCTGATTCACACTTGGGCTTATTTTGTTCATATGATCTCCCTGTCCTTCGATATCACAACTAGGGTCATAACCATTATCTTGCAGGTATGCCCTACTGTCATTAGCATGTTATGACAGAATCAACTTTTTTTTCCTAACTTGAGCTTTATTGTTGCTGGGGGCTCATCACTAATGAACCCTCTCATACACACTTGAATTCTATTGGCGACCTTATCCCCCTTCTTGGCTTACTACCGTAAGGGTCTAGATAACTTGTAAATACTAAGGGTTTCAACCACTCTCTAATCCTTCTCGGAGGCAACAATTCTAGCCCTCATTTACTATTCATTCTGAGCACCATAGAACTAATACTTACACTTTCTGTTAGATTGAGGTATGGAACCTTACAATATCCCAAGAGTTGGAGGTAGGAATCCTTCAATTTCCTCCATCTTTCGCACCTTTCAGGTAATTCAACATTAACTGCTGCCCCTGGATAACTCTAAATATGTACATATATATTATACTCCTAACCTCCTATTCTGAGGTTATAGGGAGAACTGGGAATGGAACTGACATATTTATCACATTATGAGGTTCTTGGTACCTCGGGAGGATACCCGAGAGATCGAAGGTATATGCTCCCGTCCTTAGGCTGACTGTCTCCCAATTATGGTGCCTCACTGGTACCTCCTCCTGCTGCTATAGTTATCTTGCATCTGACTGGAGTCTGTCGTATATCAAACATTATTCTAGATAGACATAACAAGGAAAGCTTAGGGACTCAACCCTATACAACTCTGCTCTATAGCACGATCTGAGAAGAAGGAGGGTAACCATACTATCATGTCTCGTAGCCTCCTACTTATAAACTGTGGTGCACAACAAATTTATAAGCAAGACTCTGCTAGACACGGCTTGCAGACTCCCTATGATACAAACTACTCTAATACCAAGTTTGTCACGCCCCACCTTGGGAGGCATGACTGGCACCTAGTGTCACACTAGCAACTAACTGACCTAGCTAGGCCTATGCACATCTGATGCCAGGCTGCGACTCAGTTTAAGAAAACAACAAGCTATATCTCGGCTGTAAATATAGCCTTCGGCCGACAAGGCTATATAGCCGCTTGTAAATGAAAACAGTTAACCAACAATAGGCAATAGAAGGGATCCTATGCGGGCTAACAAGGCCACCATGCTGTCTAGTTATAATAGAAGTAAAGATGATCTACTATACTAGGCCTCACACGGCCAACACACGAAGGCATAACTGATTGAGGCCCCACACGGCCAGCATACAACTAACTGACTGACGACTGCAGTCTGCAAGCCTCTAAGTATACCAATAGTGGTCGGAACAGGGCCCGACCTACCCAAAATGCTATATAACTAAAATACAGAGGTTTCTACAACCTGGAAACTCTGAATGAAGGGAGTTGACCTAACTGCGGACTCTGAATGACTGCTATTGGAGATCCTGAACCCTGTCTGTCTAAGCCTACAGGCAAGTAATGTAGTGCCCCATATTTGGGCGTCAGTACAATATGTACCGAATATGTAAGGAAGTAAATAAGCTGAATGAGAGTAGTGAAATACTGAAAGTGAGTAGAAAGGAGAGGCAGAGAGATTAACCTCTAAGCTGGCTTATTCACAATCTGCATCTAGAAAACACTACACATACATGAACTATAACCACATAATCATATATTCATAAGATATAGCTAGCAGGCAAGAATACAAAAAAGAACCTCGCCTGGCCCCCATAAGCCTGGAAGGTACAATCAGCATAGAATAACTCACTCGGGCCACCATAAGCCCTGGCGAGCACACCTTAATCTATATACCCCTATCAAGGTTTCTATGACTCTACTGGTGCTATATCCAACCTACCGGTGCCTTGGGTCTACAACTAAGCCCGCTTGGCCCCTGTACTATAACTGTGTTTGAGTCCGTTGAACTCTTGTTGTCTGTACCCTGGGCACCAGGCTCGACGGGGGTGTGGTGCCAATACGACATATAATAGTCCATCCATGGAATGGACTGTATAAGGACCTGGGACCCAATTTTCGTCCCTTGTGGATGGCATACCGCTCTGTAGAGCGACGTCATCTTGCCCCTGGCGGGCATCGACATAACTAGTAACCCTGGGGTGGTCATGGAAAGCTCTTAAGTGAGGGAAACCCCAACCCAGTTGCTGTACTAACATCTCAATCTAGCCACTCAAAAGGCATAACTGGCCTTCTAGGCCTAACTCCACCGCTGCTCGCCCCCTAGGATATTCTATAAGGCTGCTAGTAGGCATGCCGTGTGCCTGCATTTGATCAAAGGATCCTGATAGTGATCATGACCTCTAATAGTCTTGACAGAATAGGGCGAGATCCGGAGTGGTCGAACACAACTCTCTATATGTCCTGCCCAGACATCTTTAACTCATAATAACTGCGAGGTCACGAATGACTAACTACTCAGTTCATTTGCTTAGGACAATTGTAGGTTTGGTACTGGCTGAACATGCCTTTGAGAAATCGACCCCTAATCCTTCCTAAGAAGCTTATCGACATCCTTAGCCTGTGGGCAGTACTGTACTAGCATGGTACTACTAGTCCCTCAGACCTTATCTTGGTCCACTCGGATCTTATATTATTTTTCTGGGTGATTCTTAACCTTATAGATAACTTTATGTAGACTTAACCATTCCTGGAAATCTATACCTGAATACGTTATAAGGGTTGGCTAGGGTGTTGGCCTCTAACTACTGATAAGGTCCCCTTTTTTAGGGTGCCCATGGGTCTATTTGACCCGGACGACTAGGCTGGCTTCCTGGGCGACCTATGTGATAATTGCTAAGTCAACTAGGACTGACAATCATTGGCAATAACTAATAGGGTGGTAGGCTGTCACTTAGTACACAAGACAACCCTAGTGTCACTGATTCTAAAGTATGACTCTGTCTATATTTTGGGCCCTGGGATGTGCGGTTACGTCAATGGCTTCTGGGCGTGCTTTTCTGGCAACCCAGGCGCCAAACTGGTAGTTATGTTGCCTAACTATGCCTATGCTGTTCAACTTACTAACTCAGGCTCGCTAACCCTCATGAGTTTCTAAGGTCTAGTCCTTGCAATAAAACATACAATCCTACTAAAATAATGAATCGGAGAATAGAAGAGTTTCTATGACTCTTCTAGCGCGTATCGTACTTATCATGTCTTTTTCTAACGAGGGATACTACGGTATAATACATATACATTTTCTAGCAACTAGCTACAATATATATATAACCATAATCTACTGCTGGCAGTTACTCACAACATATCTGATCTTTATATACTAGCAACAACTAATTCCAACATGTTTAATCACAATTTAATGGTAGCAACTTTCTACAACATGTAAAATCATCAATTCTATTCGAGAACATAAGTCGTAACACTTGTACGACAAGTATACTTGCCGAGGGTTAATCCTTACATACCTCGATTGTCATATCTTGTATAACCGACGAGTTTCAACTTTTATTCGCCAGCTCTCTTCAGCTGTAACCGTTATACTGGGATGGAGAAAGAGATGAATTTCAATACCAAAATTTGGCGTAAAACGATAATTTTTAATACCAATATTGACTATACTTTAACTTAACAGAACACGACCAAAAGCGTATTATTTCCTGAGAGTTCATAAGGGAGAAATGCTTACTTGAACCCTGTGATCATATAGAAATCAGTTTGAAGCAATTTAGACAACTTTGGCTCAGCGGAGTTACAATTTGCCAAGCAAATTTCACGAAAATAACTCCGTAGTAATGTTCCCTGCAGGCTTAAACTTCGATACCCGAAGTTAACTTTAATTTGGATGGCATTTGGTAGTGTAATCGGACGAAAAACCATTGAAAACCTCATTTATTACTCTCTCTAGATGAAAGCAAATGTGGAAAATGAATTACAATTGAAGAGGGGCTATATATATATAAGTGAGGTCGGTGGCAGGGGGTGTGCCTCGCGCCTCCCATTGAGGTTGCCACCCTGGGGCGCCGCGCCTCCAATTGAGGCAGCAAGCCTGGAGCTCCGCGCCTCCAATTGAGGCAGCAAGCCTGGAGCTCCGCACCTCTCAAAGCGCCAGCAGGCCTGGCCCACCGTGCTGGCTAATGCACTACTAGCTGGCGCGTCGCGCTGGCCCTGTGCGCACTGGTCCCGTCCGACCTCGCTTATAAGACTTTTTCCACACGCGTCAAGCTCTTTTTACTCTTTACTAATCGACGTGTACACTTACTAATCATTAACATTTACGGGGTGTAATAGCTGGGTCACACAAACACTTCTTTAAGAGCGATACATGGAAAACTGGATGAACTGAAGCCAATTTTGAGGGCAACTCCAACTCATAGGCCACCTTGCCAACACGTCTTACAATCCGATACAGAACAACATAACGGAGGCTGAGTTTCCCCTTATTTCTGAACCTCATCACTCCCTTCATGGGAGATACCTTCAGAAATACCTAATCATCGACTTTGAACTCAAGCTCTCTTCTTCTCACATCCGCGTAGGACTTTTGGTGACTCTGAGCTGTTTTCAACCTTTCCCTTGTAAGCTGAACTTTCTCCATGGCCTCATGGCCTAAATTTGGTCCCACTAATGTATTTTCACCGACTTCAAACCAACCAATAGGCGATCTACATCTTCGCCCATAGAAAGCTTCAAGCAAAGCCATCTGAATGTTGGAATGGTAGCTGTTATTATATGCAAACTCAATGAGAGGCAAATGATCATCCCAATGTCACGCCTCGCCTTGGGGGGTATGACTGGCACCTGGTGCCCTACTAGGACCTGAACTACTGGACTGCTAAGCCTAGGCACATCTGGTGCCTGGCTGGCTCTAATTCACATTTCTGGAAACAAAGGGCTATATAACGGCTGTAAACACAGGCCCCGGCCCATTGGCCTATAGCCTCCTGTACCTGTAATAACAGCTGACCAGAACAAGCAACTATAGGGAAGCCTATGCGGGCCGACGAGGCCACCATGCTGTCTAGTTATCTGCATTCAGCGATAAAATACTAGAAGGCTACGTGACCGGCAAGGTCACCATTACTGTCAAACTTATGGCCCCACACGGCCAACATAAAAGAAGCAAGAGTACTAACAGCTAACAACTGCACGGCCTCACACGACCGGCTCAACTGACCACAGGGAAATATACAGACTGCAAGCCTCTAGGAATAGCAATAGAAATGATCGGGACAGGGCCCCGACCTACCCATACTATATAACAACAGAAACTAAAGTACACCTCTGGAACTCAGTCTCCGGATAACAGGAGCTGAATGCTTAACGCTGACAGGAATCACGTGGTGTCACCTGCTCATCTATGGGTACCTGCAGGCAAGTAATGCAGCGCCCCACCGGGCGTCAGTACCACTGGTACTGAGTATGTAAAGTAATAACTGAAAGAAACATCTGAACACAATAATATCTTAACATAGTATATCACATCACACACTGAGTATACTGAGCACTTTCCAGCACTTGCGTTAGAATCTATATCATACTAATAGGTTTCGTACACATGACAACCCAATGCTTCTCACATTGTACCAATATTCATAATAACGCAATACTCGACTTCTGAACATTCTACTGGTCTGAAAATTGCTATATTATCTCAATATTACTTAACTTGCCGAGGAAACTAACTTTACATACCTTATTCGTGAGCTATTCGTCTGTCGGACGAGGCTCGGCCAATACTTCAACTATTTTCTCCCAACTGCATTCATAAATATGTCAATCAATACTAAATACAACTTTGTTTCAAAAGGCAACGTCACTTTCGATATAGTTTATAGCCTAAACTTATGCTTATCGAAAGACGGCCAGAAACTCGCTATTTTTCAGAGGTCTAGAAGGGAGAAATATTCACTTCACAGCTAGGAACACATAGACACTAATTTAGAGCAATTCCACTTACCTTAGCTCGGTGGCTCGACGATTCGTCGGCCGTATTTTACGAAACTGAACCCGTAGGAATGCTCTCTGCTGCTAAATACCTCGGTATCTGGGATTAATTTGAGTTTGGGCAGCGTTTGGCAGCGTAATCGGATGAAAATTATATAATTTCCTTTGTTCTTACCTTCTCACTGCCGCTTTGCTCTGTTCTCTGGAAATTTATATGTGATTAAATGATTTAACACCGAAGTGGCCTTTATATACTTGGGCCTGGACAAGGGCAACGTGTCACGGAGCCATCGCGGAGGCCTCACCTCCATGACACGCTGCCATCGCGGAGGGGCTCTGCCTCGGCTCCTCCCGTGATGGTTCGACGGGTTTCTCATCCGATCTTTTTCCTGGGCCTTTCTACAGCACGTATGGCCTTCAAATGTGCTTAACCAACGTGCGAATAGGTCGTCTAGGTGCCGGTAATTCTACGGGGTATAACATTCTCCCCCCTTTAAGAACATTCATCCTCGAATGTACACTGTTATCTGGAGGATTACTTACTTACTTTCTGGAAAAAAATTTGACAGAATTTCCCCTGTAATATGGACTATAGCAAAAACCTGAAATGCAGAAAAGTCCAACACAGGCACTGCACATAATATTCTAGGATCCACTGGATAATTAAATATCAATCTGTCTCACTTATACATATAGGACCATAAAATACTACATAGCAATAATACGGACATACCTGTCACTTAAATGGGTGAGGATATCTGGTCCTCATATCTGCGAATCAGTTTGTCTAGGCTAGCTACTGGAACCTCTTTGCAGGCCAGCTTTTTCGTAACCTGAATATTCTGGACTGGGACTACTCTGGACGGGTCTCCTATGCATTTCCTCAACATAGTTACATAGAAGACCGGATGAATGGATTCTAATTCTGGAGGCAAATTCGATTAATGGTAAATGCTCATTTTTGGCTATTACTGAAATCTAGCACACACGCTCGCAACATGTCTTCGAGCGTCTGAATTGTGCGCTCAGCCTGCTCATTTGTCTGAGGATAGAAAGCTGCGCTTAAATTAATCTGCGCTCCCAAACTCTTCTGAAATGACTGCCAGAATCTAGCTGTGAAGTGTGCTCCTCTGTCTGAAATAATGGATACTGGTATTTCATGTAATCTGACTATCTTTCTGATATGCAACTCAACATAATCTTCGGCCGAGAAAGTAGTTCTTACTGGCAAGAAATGAGCTGATTTTTGCCAATCTGTCACTTATCACTCATATAGAGCCATGTCTGTGTTTAGTACGGGGAAATCTTGCTACAAAATTCATATTCACCGCTTCTCATTTCCAAAGAGGCACAGCTATGTTCTAAATTCACCTGCCTGGTTTCTAATATTCTGCCTTCAACTGTTGGCAGTTAGGACACTGGGCTACCAGTAGTTCTTTTTAATGTCATGGTACTTTTTTGTCGTATCGGGATGAAGAGAATAGCGGGCGCAATGCGCCTCGCTCATAAACTGCTGGCGATGCCCCAAAATATCTGGAGCGCAATGCGGCCTTTATATCGCCACACTTCATCCCCGGTTATCTGAAAATATGTCATCTCTTCTTACTGAATCTTATGTTTAAATTGAACCTGGCTAGAGTTTCTATACTGTCGTTCCTTTAATTCCACCACTAACAATAACGCTGCGGCATTCTGTATTATTGTTCTGTTATCCTTTATTTCTGCTATGTGACTGGCTAACTAGCTAACTGGTGTAATCTTCGAGTCTATCCTCGCTGTTCAGGCAGTTCAGGCTAAGGGCATCTGCCACCACATTAACCCTTCCTGGGTGATACAAAATCTTCCATTTCTAAAGCATAAACTACTGCCGCTAACTCCAGATCAGGGGGTAAGGTAATTCTTTTCATGTTTCTTCAACTGCCTGAAAGCATAAACTATTACTTCACCATGCTGCATCAACCCTCTGTATCTCCTGGCGATACTAACACTGGAGCTGATGTTAACCTGGCTTTTAACTCTTAGAAGTTCTACTCACACACCTCAGTCTACTGAAACTTTGCTGCCTTCTGTGTCGATCTAATCAGAGGTGCTGCTAAGGTGGAAAATCCTTCCACAAACCCTTTGCAGTACCCGACTAACCGCAGGGACTGTGTACTTCGATCGGAGTGGTAGGTCTAGACTATGTCTTCACTACTTCAATTTTCTGCGTATCTATCTGTACACCAGCCTCCGACACAATGTGACCAAAAAGACTACTAAACTCAACCAAAATTCACATTTACAAAATTTGACATATAACTGACGGTCATACTAGTTTATCATGCCGGAGAATCTGACAAGTAGTCTACCGGTATAACTAGAGCTTATCTGGCCTTCTGGCCGCATGCTAAGGCCACTTGTTGCTAAGGTAACCTTGAACGACTATCTGCACACCATGTGCCCGTATCTGATCAGGGGGTCCTGATATTGTTCATGACCTCTAATGATCTGGCTGCATAACCCTACATAACTGAATAGTCGGGTTGAATGACCCGAATGTGGCAGTAGTCTAATAATGCTCTAACTGTACTACTTGAGTGCTTATAGTTCGTGCATAACCGCAACCTCGTGGGCATCTAATTGCTCTGTTATTTTACTTGAACCACTGTAAGGCTGGACTTAATCAACTTACTCCCAGGCGATCAATCTCTGGATCATCACGGGGAGTCTACTGATCCCCTGATCTTAATAAACACTGTGCTAGCAGGGTACTATCAATTTCTTATGCCTTGTGTGTATCCACTTGGATTTATACTGCTATTCTGGGGGATTCTCAGTCTTATGAGCTATTCTGTAAATACTGGCCTTCTGCTAGGGCTCTGTATCGAAATATCTTACGAACACCAGCTGAAATACTAATCTGTCGCTGACTACTGATGTGGACCCTTCCTTGGGGTACCCACGGGTATTTTGACTGGGACGGCCGTCTGACTTATGGGGTGTTCTACATAACAACTGCTAGGTTGACTAAGGCCGACTATTGCCCACAAGGCTGGGAAAACGACGTACGACCACTTAACATGCTAGAACAATTCTGATATTGCTAATCTCTGAAATTTGCCTATTCGGCCTCTAATCCTGGTTCTGGCACACGCACTACTGTTACCAATCTTCAGGGATGCCTCCCTGCTAACGCAGGCGCCAGCTGGTCGATAGACTGTCTAACTGCGCCCTTATCATCTAGCCATCTGCTTTAGGCCATTAACTCTGGTAAACTCCTAGAGCCTGGATCTGACAACAACACGAAAGTCTTTTAATCTAATAACTGAGAACTGAGATAGTTTAAGTTTCTATGACTTCATACGTAACTCACACTTAATCCGCCCTTTCCCTCCTTCTTTTCTTTCTTTCTTCTCCCTCTCTGTTCTCTCTTTTTTTTTTTTTTTTGGTCCCCCAATGCAATTTGTATAGACTTTCTATTACTAATCAGCATCTGTGATTGTAGCCCTTATAGGCAGCCACTCACAACCTATCTATTATCTGTATATCTATATATCGCTGGCTACGTACAATATGTACTGATTCCTGCGGTAATTCATAACCTCCGACATGTTCTGCTGAGTCTCACATCGTACATGATACATTTCTTCTACGACCTAATTATATCTCCTGCCCTGACTTATCATTTCATTGTATTGTCACCCCATTCTGAAAGTAACAAACATAAACATTCTAGTTATTATCTGCTGTTTAAAATCCCACCACTCTTGCGATGTGGGGGTCGACGTTCGAATCCTGTAGCCTTACTAGGCATATATTGAGAGCCCATAACTGTCTGCTGGGCCTCATCTCTAGGCTACACTGGATTAGAATTGCTGTATCGGTAACTTCTTAACTTTTCTATAATGGACACCCTGCGGTATTCTGAACCGCAATCTTACTGTCAGCCCGAGGCTTAATCCTTAATACGATACTTTATCAATCCGGGGTAGTTCTAATTTCCCCACAAGATCTGACATTCCTGCTTCTTCCTCTCATCTTACTTAAACTGAACTCTGGGGTTCAAGGTACCTGCCTTTTGTTGCTAATGAGATTACTGATCAAGCCTCGGCCTATACTTCTTTGGGCGTATACTCAAGCCCATCTGATTCACATAACCTCTATATCTCTCGATGTCACAACTAGATCATAACTATAATCTTACAGGTATGTCTTGCTATCTGTTAGCATATATGGCGGGCTTGGCCTTTTTCTGGCTCAAACTTGACTATTATTAGGCATTCATCACTAACAAGTCTGTTACCCCTACTTCGGGTAAGCTAACAGTCTTACTTTCTTTACTAGCTGGTTATCATAAGGGTCTGCACAACCTACGTAATCATAAGGGCTCTCTATATCTTCCACTACTTACTAGGATCAATCAACCCATCTTTACTTACTGCATGATTCGGCAACCCCCTCTCAAGTCTTATGCTCCTTTTCTATACTGGTATCGAACTTAAGAGGTAGGAATAACCCTTTTCTTATTACAACAATAAAAGCATTCGACTGTACCATATCCAAAAAGATGTATTTGGGATTCCTGCATTTTTTCTCTCTTTCTTGTACCTACCAGGTGGTCTGACCTTATCTGTAATCATAATCAGATCTTATATAACTAATAAGTAAATCAACTCATATGTACATTATACTGCTGACTTCCTATTCTGACGTTATCAACGTATACTAGGAATAATGCCAATAAAGGTATCACGCTGGGAGGTCTCTGATACCTCCTCCTGCTGCTGTAGTTATCATATAACTGACTGATGCTCTCTTCCGTTGCTATTTCTGATCTTCTGCCTGTGATAGGGTAATGCTGATCTGCCTTTGTATCTGTAATCAAAGAATACGGTAAGTTCTCAGGGACTCAACCCTATACTGTACCGCTCTAAAGCACGACTGACTGAGAAAGAAGGGTAACCATCATATCATGCCTCGCAGCCTCCTGCCTATAGTATGTGGTGCACAACACATCCATAGACAAGACTCTACTTAGCACGGCTTGCAGACTCCCTGGGACACGACCTGCTCTGATACCAAGTTTGTCACGCCCCGCCTTGGGGGGTATGACTGGCACCTGGTGCCCTACTAGGACCTGAACTACTGGACTGCTAAGCCTAGGCACATCTGGTGCCTGGCTGGCTCTAATTCACATTTCTGGAAACAAAGGGCTATATAACGGCTGTAAACACAGCCCCCGGCCCATTGGCCTATAGCCTCCTGTACCTGTAATAACAGCTGACCAGAACAAGCAACTATAGGGAAGCCTATGCGGGCCGACGAGGCCACCATGCTGTCTAGTTATCTGCATTCAGCGATAAAATACTAGAAGGCTACGTGACCGGCAAGGTCACCATTACTGTCAAACTTATGGCCCCACACGGCCAACATAAAAGAAGCAAGAGTACTAACAGCTAACAACTGCACGGCCTCACACGACCGGTTCAACTGACCACAGGGAAATATACAGACTGCAAGCCTCTAGGAATAGCAATAGAAATGATCGGGACAGGGCCCCGACCTACCATACTATATAACAACAGAAACTGAAGTACACCTCTGGAACTCAGTCTCCGGATAACAGGAGCTGAATGCTCAACGCTGACAGGAATCACGTGGTGTCACCTGCTCGTCTATGGGTACCTACAGGCAAGTAATGCAGCGCCCCACCGGGCGTCAGTACCGCTGGTACTCAGTATGTAAAGCAATAACTGAAAGAAACATCTGAACACAATAATATCTTAACATAGTATATCACATCACACACTGAGTATACTGGGCACTCTCCAGCACTTGCGTTAGAATCTATATCATACTAATAGGTTTCGTACACATGACAACCCAATGCTTCTCACATTGTACCAATATTCATAATAGCGCAATACTCGACTTCTAAACATTCTACTGGTCTGAAAATTGCTATATTATCTCAATATTACTTAACTTGCCGAGGAAACTAACTTTACATACCTTATTCGTGAGCTATTCGTCTGTCGGATGAGGCTCGGTCGATACTTCAACTGTTTTCTCCCATCTGCATTCATAAATATGTCAATCAATACTAAATACAACTTTGTTTCAAAAGGCAACGTCACTTTCGATATAGTTTATAGCCTAAACTTAGGCTTATCGAAAGACGGCCAGAAACTCGCTATTTTTCAGAGGTCCAGAAGGGAGAAATATTCACTTCACAGCTAGGAACGCATAGACACTAATTTAGAGTAATTCCACTTACCTTAGCTCGGTGGCTCGACGATTCGTCGGCCGTATTTTATGAAACTGAACACGTAGGAATGCTCTCTGCTGCTAAATACCTCGGTATCTGGGATTAATTTGAGTTTGGGCAGCGTTTGGCAGCGTAATCGGATGAAAATTATATAATTTCCTTCGTTCTTACCTTCTCACTGCCGCTTTGCTCTGTTCTTTGGAAATTTATTTGTGATTAAATGATTTAACACCGAAGTGGCCTCTATATACTTGGGCCTGGACAAGGGAAATGTGTCACGGAGCCATCGCGGAGGCCTCACCTCCGTGACACGCTACCATCGCGGAGGGGCTCTGCCTCGGCTCCTCCCGCGATGGTTCGACGGGTTTCTCGTCCGATCTTTTTCCCGGGCCTTTCTACAGCACGTATGGCCTTCAAATGTGCTTAACCAACGTGCAAATAGGTCGTCTAGGTGCCGAGAATTCTACGGTGTATAACACCCAACTACCCTTGAAATCAATCACACACACTCTTAACATATCCTCGAGAGTTTGAATGGTCTGCTCAGCCTGACCATCTGTCTGTGGGTAAACGATTGTGCTAAGCTTGACCTGAGTACCAAGTCTCTTCTGAAACAATCTCAAAAACAGGGAGGTAAACTGAGTACCTCTATCTGATATGATGGACAATAGCACTCCATACAACCGAACTAACTCCTGAATGTACAACTTGGCATAATCCTCTACTGAATCAATAGTTTTGATTAGTAGAAAATGGGCTGCCTTAGTCAACCTGTCTACAACTATCCAAACAAAGTCATACTATCGGCTAGGGTGAGGCAACCCTATAATGAAGTCCATATTGATATCCTTCCACTTCCATGAAGGGATAGTAATGTCTTGAATCACACCTCCAAGTCTTTGATGTTCCATTTTCACCTGTTGACAATTCAGACACTAAGCTACAAATGTTGTTATGTCCTTCTTCATGCCACTCCACCAATAGACTTTCCGTAGGTCACAGTACATCTTGGTGGCACCTGGATATATAGAGTATCTGGAACCATGAGCCTCATGCAACATTCGATCTCTCAAATCATCAACACTCAAAACACACAAGTGACCCTGATATCGAAGCACACCATCTCCTCCTTTGGAGAAAACCTCCACCTTCTAATTTTGAACGACTTCCTTCAACTTTACCAAAATAGGATCCTCATCTTTCCTAGATTTAACTTCGGTCACTAAGGATGATTCTAACCCATTCTGAACAATGATGCCACTATCTGTCGAGTCAACAAGATGGACTCCTAACCGTGCAAGCTGATGTACATCCTTCACTAATTCTTTCCTTTCCTCATCTACATGGGACACACTCTCCATAAAAAGCCTGCTAAGAGCATCTTCCACCATATTAGCCTTGCCTGGATGATAGAGGACACTCATATCATAATCTTTAAGAAGCTCCAACCACCTCCTCTGACATAGATTTAGATCCTTCTAGGTAAACACATACTATAGGCTTTTGTGGTCTAAAAATACATCCACATGGACCCTGTATAGATAGTGTCTCCAAATCTTCAAGGTAAATACTACCGCTGCCAATTTGAGATCGTGAGTTGGATATTTCTTTTCATGGACTCCCAACTGCCTAGAAGCATAGGCTGTGACCTTACCCTACTGCAGCCATACACAATCCAAACTAACCCTCGAGGTATTACCCTAGACAACAAGATCATTCAAACTCTCCTGCCTCTTAGAGTTATCCCAAACGTACACGTCGAAATCATTATTTTCATTATGGGGAGAGGTATAAAGGGCTTAGAGTAAGAGAATCATGAGCATGAATCATTCGAGAGATCTAAGCTGAGCATATACCTGATATGGCATGATCTTACGAGCCGAGCATGTTGGGAGACATGAGTTAACATACATAGCGAGTTTATGACATGAAGTCGAGACTTGTAGATTCACAGAGTAAGACTGGGATCACCATATGAAGCGGTCATTTAGAATCCTGAGGGTTTATTCATAATATTGAATGGAGCGCAACTTTAACTAGGAAAAAAAGAAGTCATCGGGACTTGAGAGATTGGTGTTCCATAACTATTAGTGCTGAGACTCCTCTTATTAGGACACTCAAAGTATGAATTGGCTCACTGACTTATTATCTCCCCCTTAGCTTAAAGCCATCGTTCTAAGGTTCTTGGACCTTTCTTAAGATCGGGCTAAACCACTAACTCGCGACTCTCCGTTCGCCTCTAAGGTTATCACTGAAGGCTTTAGACCTTTAACCATTCTATACCCTCCACAAAATAAATCTCATACTAAAATGCAAAAGGGATCTTGTACCTTATACAGTAGTTCTCGGAAGTAGCAATCATGCAAGGTTCGATAAAAAGACTTATAACGTACCTGGGACAACATCTGAAGTTGACTTCCACTTGCTCTTGCTATCCTGTTCTGCTGAGATGGACGATTTGCTGGAGTTGCTGATCTGGTGTTTGGCGCACTGGCTTTACCCTTGCCCTGCTTGGATGGGCAATTCCTATGTATGTGTCCGAGCTTTCCACACCCATAACAAACACCCGAACCAACCAGACACTTTCCCAAGTGTTTTCTACCGCATTTCAGGCATGCCGACCGACTAGATAGGGCTGCTGGAGGGGTCGCCTGGGCACGGCTTCTTCGACCGTCCTGCTCGGCTAAAGGGCAATCTCTGAGTTTATGACCGGGCTGGCCACAACAGAAGCAAACATTTGAACCCACCAAACACCTTCCTAGATGGTTCTTTCCGCAGTGCCTGCAAACTGGATAAGTAATCTCCCTCACCCTGGGCTTGTTTTCCCGAACCTGAGCTAAAGACCTCTGCTGGGGTTGAGAGTGACTCCCACTACTTGACCCTTGCTGGGAACTCTCCAAGTCTTCAGTCCTGGGCCTTTTGTTCCTCCTTTATCCCCCCTTAAACTCTCCATCCATATACGGACCACCAAACTTAGACGAGCTCCTCTTCGTCAAGTCTTGAACCCTAGTAGTTGCCGCCTCCCCGGTAGGGTTCACTGATGCGATAGTCTGCTGGTTAGGTTGGGTGGTCATGGATCGTATCAACACTCGAAAAGAGGCCCTGAGTTCTACATCCGTAACTTTCCCGAACATGGGATCCGTTGGAGTTGGTGGGGCTGGCTGACTCCTATTTGTTCTTTGAGGAGACATGTTTCTACACAGGCGTATAGCACGGGTTAGAGAAATGGAGAGAGTTGAACTCATAACACGAGGTAGAATCATGAAAGAAGGAAAATTTCCTAAAACGTTTCATAGCCTCTTCATCATAAGAGTGGCGTGAGTCAAACCCATGAAAAAGACTTTACTTAACGCGGCGTTTAGACACCCTAAACCTAAGGCTCTGATACCAAGTTTGTCACCACCTGAACATAGGAACGGATCGAGACATGGGACAAAGAAATCCGAGAGGCTATAAGTCGACCCATGGCATGAGCATAATATCTAAAATCAACATAATTGTAATACCCCGGAAGTGCCTAAGATTAGACCTGGGATTTAAAAATAGAAGTTGGCTGAAATTGGGAAAAACTCCCACAAAACGGATGACCCAACGGATAGTTGGTCCAACCAACGACCCATGGGAAGAAGTCGTGGGAAGGTTGGCTTGGTGACAGTGGGAAGTAATGAGTCAAGTAATGACTCGTTGTTCGTTACAATGAGAATTCTTATAGAGACGGGGTGGGAACTGGTCCTTAGCTTAAGGGGAAGTAATGAGTCATCCCACGACCCGTCGTGAGGAGTAATGGGTCATGGTCACCATTCATGAGATGGAATATCAATATTTTTCCAGTCTATATAAGGAAAGCTAACCACGACTCATTGGAGGAAGTAACGAGTCATGGTGAGGGTCGTGAAAGGGATTAGCATAGAACCTGAAGAGGGAAACCACGGGCGTCAGAACGACCTATCGTTTGGAAGAACGACTCATCCTGTCGAGTCGTAGGAAAGGAATCTGAAAGTATGAAATGGGAAGTGGATCCAATAGTTCAATACCACGAGTCATGGTACCAGGTGACGACTCATGGGACCATCCCTTAGTTCACCAGTGCAGATTTTTCAGGGTTTTCATTAAGGGAATTTTTGTTATTCCTACGCTCGAAGGTCCTAAACTACGTCATTTTTAAGTTATTTTCTGAGTGTATTAAGATATGTTAAGCCCTTCTAACCTATTCACAACCCATGTATGCAAAGTTAAGGGATTGAGGAGGTGATCAAACTTGTTCTTCAAATTTTCCTTTGGGCTTTTAAGGAGTGGTGAAATTTGATTTTCCCCAGGTATGTAGGGTTATAGATGGGTGAATCCTTTCACACCCATGCCCAATATCTTTCAATTCATGAAATTTTCTACCTAAAATCTATGGATTTTTACCCAATGCATGAAAATTTTGATTTCTCTACACGGGCTTGATCTAATTGAGTTACTATTATCGAATTACGAATTTTGGGAAAGTTTTGTGTTGTTTTCCATTAACAATCATGTTTCAAGTTTTACAAATTAAAACACCATTGATGAAAAGTTCTTGGAAGTCAAGGTTTATGATGAATGTTCATATATGATGAATTATTGATGATGAAAAACATGTTTTCAAGTTACCCATGTTTATAATCATGTTTTCCAATAAATTAAGTATTTTCAATTATGGTAAAGTATTGTGCAACGCCCACATGTTCAAGAATGATTTATGATTTATGAAATGGATCTTATGACTTATCGATTTATGATTATGGCTGATTAAGGGGCCTTTGATTCTTGGCTAATCATGTTTTAATGGGGATAAATAATGATAAATGTTTTTTGTCCATGAATATTAATTAATGATGTTATTGATTTACATATGAGCCTAATGTGCATGTTTTTGGGAGCCATGTCTAGCACCGAGCAAGCCGACGTTCAACGGACTATGTCGGTGTCTTATAACTATGTGCCACGGTGGGTTTATAATGATACATTACAATGATAATGATCCCCTCTTTCGTGATATCATATAATGCACATCTTTTTCCTGGCAAGCCAGGGGCGACTCTGCCTACTTGAGTGAGATAGTTGGGGCATCATGTAAGGCTCTACCCTGATGGTGTCAGTTATGACGAGTCCTCCCATTGTTCCGCATGTTTTATGCATTCTTATGTTTGTGTTATTTGGCTCAAGTGATGATTTAATGAAGTTTCTCTTATGATTATTATAATGAATGGTTTACTAACAATTTGAAAATCTTGAGCCTTATGTTATCTTATAATATTTATGTTACGAGCATGTTGTCCTACTCTTATGATCATTTATGAGATGTTATGTATTTTTAAATGTCCGTTTTACTTACCTTACATACTCGGTTCATTCCACGTACTGCTGCATACTCTATGTTGTATCGTTTTATGATACAGACTTCGATATTCAGGTCTAACATCGTCACTAGCTTGTCTCAGAGTTTAGCATCCAGCTTGTTGGTGAGTCCTCATTCTCCAAGGACCAATTGATTCAGACATTGATCTTCCTTTTAGTTTTCAGTTTGCTGGGTTAGTTGGGGATGCGTCCCATCAATCCATCTAGTACGTTAGAGGCTTTCAGACTTTATGTAGTACTCAGCCGATATGTATGTAGTATGTTCCACTTACTAAGTTATGTTATGTTCATGCTTCCGCTATGTTGATATGGTAAGTATTCTGTTTAATGATATAGAGTTAGATGTATGCTTATGCCATAGGTAGACTTGGAGTCTTTCGGGGCTTCTTGTCCTATGTTATGGTTCGGGTCTATGTTTGGGTCGTGAAAAACTTGATATCAGAGCAATAGGTTTGAAGTGTCCTAGGGTGTCTGAAAGCCGCGTTAAGTAGAGTCTTTTTCATGGGTGTGAAGCGCGCCACACTTATGATGAAGAGGCTATGAGACATTAGGAAATGTTCCCTTCTTTCGTGATCCATGTCGTGCGATGAAATGTCCCCCTATCCTTCTAACTCATGCTACTCGCGATTGCAGAATCATGGCTCTCCGAAGAATGAATGGTAAAAGGAATGGAAACGGAGATGGCCACGAGGATGGCAATGGTAATGGGCACCAGCAGGCCCCACCAATTTAGGAGCATCAGGCATCGGAGCTAGTTTCCCGTATTGTGTTTTGAGCAGCTATTTAGATGGTTGCACAGGCCTTGACCGCTCAGGTCAATCAGCATGCGGTTACGCATGTCCCGCAAAATGACAATGCAGCGGCGGCTTAAGTATAGGACTTTTTGAGAATGAACCCACCAAAGTTCCTCAGGTCAAAAGTAGATGAGGACATATGAGTTCATAGATGAGATTATGAAGATCACTCAAGTCATGGGGGTAAATGGAGTTGAGTGTGCAGAGTTGGCCTTGTAGTAGTTGAAAGGGGTCACGCACATCTGGTTTCGTTAATGGAAAGATAGAAGGATGCCGGGGCAGGTCCGGTCATTTGGGGGAGTTCCATGTTGCATTCTTGGATCTGGTCTTCCCTCGTGAGATGAGGGAGCTGAAGGTAGCTGAGTTCATAAATATGAAGTAGAGGAGGATGACGGTACAGGAGTATGCTCTTGAGTTCACTTGCTTATCAAAGTATGCCCTAGAGTTAGTGGTTGATCAGAAAGCGGGGGTGAGCCAATTTGTTCATGGCGTGGTGAGATATTTGGAAAAAGATTGCAGGACCGCTATGCTCCACTAGGACATGGATTTCCCTCTGATAGTTTTGTACACCTAGTAGATAGAGGCGGCTCATATGAGAGAGAGGAGGCCAAAAGGGCCCAGACGAATAGCCATGGATTTACTCATCAGAGATCCGACAGTGGTCATCGCCCTCAGTTTCAGCAGAGGTCACTAGCTCTAAGACCATCATCAGTTAGTGTTCCATACAGACCTAAGGGTGATCAGAGGAGCAGGGCTTCAGGATCGAGGGACCCGAGGGGCACGCAGGTAGAGCGCACCTTTCCAGCCTTCGGGAAGTGCGGCAAAAATCATGCCGGGGAGTGCTCAGTTGGCTCAGATATTTGCTATGGGTATGGTAGATCAGGCCACATGCCCTGAGCGTGTCCATTTCTAAATAGGTTATTGGTAGAGGTCGTGCACAAACTACCAAGTCAGTAGCATCTCCAGCACGTTCATCTCCGTAGGGGGCATCTGCCAATTGGGGTGGCATACAACGCCAAAATAGATTCTATGCCCTTGCTTCGTGTCAGGAGCAGGAGACTTAACCGGATGTGGTTACTGGTATGTTATGAGTGTTTCACCTTGATTCTTATTCTTTGTTAGACCTAAGGGCTACCTTGTCTTTTGTGACCCCTTATATTGCTAGTAGCTTTGGAGTTAGTCTTGAAACTCTGTTAGAACTATTCTCAGTTTCTACTCCAGTTGGTGATTCGGTTGTAGCGAGGAGGGTGTATAGGAGGTGCCCGATCATGATATTGAATAAAGTCACCTTCACATTCCTTGTAGAGTTATCCATGACTAACTTCGTTATTATTCTTGGTGTGGATTGGCTGTATGCATGTTATGCTTCTGTTAATCGTAGAACTCGGGCAGTAGAGTTCAGATTTCCGGGTGAGTCAGTCTTGGAGTGGAAGAGTAGTTCGACCGTGCCTGTAGGTCTTTTTATTTCCTATCTTAAGGTCAAAAAGATGATTTCCAAGGGTTGTGTGTATCATATAGTTAGGGTTAAGGATGTTATGTCCGGGACACCGACTATCCAGTCAGTTCTGGTGGTGCGTGAGTACCCAAAAATTTTCCCCCATTATTTACCAGGTGTTCCTCCCGAGAAGGAAATTGATTTTGGTGTTGATCTTCTTCCCGAAACGTAGACTGACTCTTTATTAGAGGTGTAACTACTTTATTTGTATTAATTCCTTTAATTAGCTATTGTTCCTCCTAAATACAAAATAACCTTACAGCTATTCTTCTTCACCTTTTGGTTCCAGAATGGCTCCAGCTGAGCTAAAAGATTTGAAGGAGCAGTTGAAGGACCTGTTAGATAAGGGTTTCATCAGGCCAAGCAAATCTCTGTGGGGTGCACCAGTCTTATTTGTCCAAAAGAAGGATGGTTCCCTTTGGATGTGTATTGGCTATCGGCAATTGAACAAGGTTATCATCAAGAACTGGTACCCTCTGCCCAGGATTGATTATTTGTTTGACCAACTTTAGGGTGCCAAGTGCTTTTCGAAGATAGATATCAGATCTGGGTACCATCAACTCAGAGTTCGGGAGAGTGATATCCCGAAGACAGCTTTCAGGATGAGGTATGGTCATTATGAGTTTGTAGTTATGTCTTTTGGACTAACGAATGCTACTGCAACTTTTATGGACTTGATGAACAGGGTATTCAAGCCATACTTAGACATGTTCGTGATTGTGTTTATTGAGGACATCTTGATATACTCTAGGAGCGAGGAGGAGCATGCCGCTCATTTGAGGGTGGTGCTACAGACTCTCAAGGATCGCCAATTATATACTAAGTTCAGCAAGTGTGAATTTTGGTTGAACTCAATGCTGTTTTTGGGCCATGTGGTATCAATTGAGGGCATATAGATGGACTCTCAGAAAATAAAAGCAGTAAGGAATTGTCCTAGACCGGTGAATCCTTCAGATATTCAGAGCTTCTTGGGTTTAGCTGGCTATTATCGGAGATTTATTGAAGGTTTCTCATCTATTGCAGCACCCTTGACCAAATTGACCCAAAAGAAGGTAAAATTCCAATGGTTGGAGGATTGTGAAAAGAACTTCTAAGAGTTGAAGACCCAACTTACTTCAGCACCGATGTTAATTCTACCGGAGGGTACTGATGGGTTGTGGTGTATTGCGATGCTTCAAGGATTGGAATTGGATGTGTATTGATGCAGCGCCGAAAAGTTATAGCCTATGCCTCCAGACAGCTAAAAGTTCATGAGAAGAATTACCCAACCCATGATTTTGAATTGGACATGGTGGTATTCACCTTGAAGATATGGCGACATTATTTATATGGGGTCAACGTGGATGTGTTTACGGACCATAAGAGCTTGCAATATGTGTTTACTCAGAAGGATCTCAATCTTCGGCAAAGGAGGTGGTTGGAGTTACTCAAGGACTATGATATGAGTGTGCTATACCATTCGGGAAAGGCTAATGTAGTAGCATATGCACTTATTCGACTCTCTATGGAGACTGTGTCTCATGTGGATGAAGGGAAGAAGGAGCTAGTGAAGTATGTGCATCGACTCACAAGGTTGGGAGTTAGGTTGGTTGACTTGACCGATGGTGTTGTTTTTGTTCAATTCGGATCTGAATCGTCCTTGGTGACTGATGTAAAAGCTAGACAGGATGATGACCCAATTTTGGTAAAGTTGAAGGAAGCTGTTCAAAGTCAAAAAGTAGAGGTCTTCTCCAAAGGCGGAGATGGTGTGCTTCGGTACCAAGGTCGCCTATGTATTCTGGATGTTGATGATTTAAGGAGCCGGATGTTGCATGAGGCTCATGGATCCAGGTATTTTATCCATCCAGGTGCCACCAAGATGTATCGTGATTTATGAGAAGTCCATTGATAGAACGGCATGAAGAAGGACATCGCAGAATTCGTAGCTAAGTGTCCAAACTGTCAGCAAGTAAAGGTCGAGCACTAGAGACCGGGAGGTGTGCTTCAGGATATCAACATTCCTACTTGGAAGTGGGAAGAAATTAATATGGATTTCATCATAGGTCTGCCTCGTACTCATCGATAATATGATTCCATTTGGGTTGTGGTAGACAGGTTGACCAAGGCTGCTCATTTCCTGCCAGTCAAAACCAGGAATTGGGTGGAAGATTATGCTAGGCTATATATTCGGAGCTAGTTCAATTGCATGGGGTGCCCTTATCCATCATTTCAAACAGAGGTATCCAGTTTACCTCTCAATTTAAGAAGTCATTTGAAAGAGGACTAGGTACTCAGGTTAAGCTCAACACAACATTTCTCCCCCAAACGGATGGCCAAGTAGAGCAGACAATTCAGACTCTCGAGGACATATTGAGAGCGTGCGTAATTGACTTCAAGGGTAGTTGGGATGATCATTCGCCTCTTATTGAGTTTGAATACAATAACAACTATCACTCCAGCATCCAAATGGCTCCATTTGAGGCTCTCTATGGGCAGAGATATAGATCGCCCATTGGGTGGTTTGAGGTTGGTGAGGCAACAATGATAGGGTCGAATTCGATTGATGAGGCTATGGAGAAGGTTCAATTGATAAGGGATAGGCTGAAAACCGCCCAGAGTCGCCAAAGGTCCTATGCCGGCGTGAGAAGGAGAGAATTAGAATTTGAAGTTGATCATTGGGTTTTTCTTAAGGTATCCCCCATGAAGGGGGTGATGCAGTTTGGAAAGAAAGAAAAAACTCAGCCCCCGTTATGTTGGCCCCTACCGAATTGTGAAATGGGTTGGCAAGGTGGCATATGAATTGGATTTGCCCTCAGAATTAGCTTCTGTGCATCCTGTTTTCCACGTGTCACTCTTAAAGAAGTGTTTGGGTGATCCAGCTCTAGTTGTCCCGATGGACAGCGTTGGTGTGAAAGACAACCTTAGTTATGAAGAGGTTCCGGTGGAAATACTGGATCGTTAGGTTCAAAGGCTAAGAAACAAGGAAGTAGCTCCAGTTAAAGTGTTATGGAGGAATCAACATGTGGAGGGAGCTTCGTGGGAAGCCGAAGCGGATATGATGGCTAGACACCTACATTTATTCTCTACTGGCTCAATTCCAGCTTGAGGTATCAGTTTTTTCCCAAAACCTCTATTCAATTTTCATGTTTAGTTCATGTGTTCAAGTTTATTTTATGTATATGGATGTGTATAAGAATCATGTGTTCATTTTAGCTATGTACTTTGAATTGGAGATAGTCATTCCATCAGTTTTCGATTTAAATGATCAGTATTTGAGTATAATGATTGCATTTCTCTATTTTCTGTATATTTTCCAACATTCAAGGACGAATTTTCCCAAGGGGGAGATATTGTAACACCCTCGAATTGCCTAAGATTAGACCTGGGATTTAAAGATGGAAGTAGGCTGAAATTGGGAAAAAAAATCCCACAGAACGGACGATCTAATGGATCATTGGTCCAACCAACTACCCGTGGAAAGCAGTCGTGGGAAGGTTGGCCTGGTGATAGTAGGAAGTAACGAGCGAAGTAACAAGTCGTTGTTCTTACAATGATTTATTGGTATGGAGCCGTGGTGGGAACTGGTCCTTAGCTTAAGGGGAAGTAACAAGTCATCCCATGACCCGTCATGAGGAGTAACGGGTCGTGGTCACCAGTCGTGGGATGGAATATCAATATTTTTCCAGTCTATATAATGGAAGTTTACCATAACTCATTGGAGGAAGTAACAAGTCATGGTGAGGGTCGTGGAAAGGATTAGTACAGAACCTGAAGAGGGAAACCACGGGCATCACGATGACCCGTCGTTTGGAAGAACGACTCGTATTGTCGAGTCGGGAAGGGAATCTGATATGTTAGAGGCTTTCAGACTTTAAGTAGTACTCAGCCGATATGTACATAGTATGTTCCGCTCACCAAGTTATGTTATGTTCATGATTCCTCTATGTTGATATGGTAAGTATTCTGTTTTAATGATATGGAGTTAGATGTATACTTATCCATGGGTAGACTTGGAGTCTCTCGGGGCTTCTTATCCCATGTTATGATCCAGGTCTATGTTCGGGTCGTGAAAATGATCAAGCGGAAATCTAACATATATAATATAGCATAAGTTTGAGAATATCATAACATCTGAATACATAATACAAGGCTGAAACTGAAATACATACTATATCTGAAAAGCCTCTACTACTGACTAGTTGATGGGACAAGACCCCAACTAACTCTCTAAAGTCTGAAACTGAAAATACCCATACAACTAAGAAAGGGCCCTCGGAAGATGAGGACTCACCAACTGAGACTGGAAGGTGCTAGTATAGAGAGTCTGACTACTGGCGGGACTGAGCCTAAATATCTGAACCTGTATCATAAAACGATATAACATAGAGTATGCGATCCGTATATGGAATGTACCGAGTATGTAAGGTAAGTAAAACCTCTAAGTAAGTGAAATCATAATCATGCATATCATAAAACATAATCAAGATAAGATTCTGCGAGTAAGGCTTGCATGCTATTTTCTGAAAGCATGATCTGAACATAACTGAATCGAAAGACTCAAAGCTGAAAACTGATATCATAAGTAAAACTGAACATTGGGTCAAACCTGCTGAAAACATGATAACATGACTAATGACATGCATAACTGAAATCATTAGGAACATGGGAGACTCGTCATATAACCGAAATTACCACGATAGAGCTTATATGGTCTCGACTATTACACTCAAGTGGACAGAGCCTTCTAAAGCCTTGCCAAGGCTCAGGACGATACCATGATATCGATATCAAGACCGAGGCCCTTTAGGGGCAGGGGAAGCTCACAAGGGAGGTCCCAAATGTATATGTAAACCTACGTTGGCGCGTAGTTCTGAGGCACAGGATTGACCGACCCTTAGCCTACTCCGGTGCTAGACACTACTCCCAAAAACATGCATTTTCTCTCCATTATTTTTCAACGAAGCTAAAACATCATCTCGTGACGAAGCTGGAATGCAATAATACATGCAAAAATCTGAAAACATAACATGATGAGCCTTGGGCTCAAACCATACCGCAAGCTGAAAATAGTGGGAGTCTAGACTCCAAAATCATGTGGTAAGCTAATAACGTGAAATTTAGATAAATCATGAAACATACTTGATTATATGGGCTTTCCCAATACTTAAACATGTTTGACATAGACTTGATCATTCAAAAAGATGAATATGGATATAGGTAATTCGAAATCATACTTTCATCATATACATATATCATAGATCTCAACTTTTATGAACTTCCATGGATGGGCATCATAATTTGTAAAACTTGAAGACATTGTAAAATATACCCATGAATCATAATTCAACATTAGAAACATGCATAGATCAAACTATGATTGATACTTAAAGAATTAACATGTTGGGTTAAAAACCCATAGATTCATCAACTAGAATTTCATGAAATTGAAGAGGGATTGGGCAAGGGTGTGGATGAATACACCCATTCATAACCCTACATACCTGGAGAAATCTGATTACACAACCCTCTTGAATTCCCAAAGGAAATTTGGGGAAGAACTTGATGAATCTCAACTTGATCACCCTTAGAAGCTTCTAGACTTGTATGCATGAAAGAGAATAGGCTTAGAATGAACTTGCCTCTTAAAACACACATTATGAGCTTAAAACAACGTAATATAGGCCTTAGGAACTTAGGAATTACCGAAAAACCCTTAATAAATTTGCAAGAAAAAACACACTGCCAGTCCCCTCGAGGGATTGGACAACTCGTGCCTTATACCATGACTCGTGGTCTTCCTCTTGTGACCAACACTGAAATTTCTCTTTTGAGGGTCACCACGAGGGACACCATGACTTGTGGTCTACCCAACGACTTGTGGTGACCAAGTCGTTACCCACATTGTCCAAACTCTTCAATCTACCATCAACACTTGACCACGGCTAACACAATGAATCGTGGTGTTGACCATGACTCGTGGTCACACCCATGGTCACCCCCAAATCTCAAAAGCTTAACCAAGTCCAACCTCCTCCCCACAAGTAACTTAACGAATCATGGTGCAGCTCACGGGTCACTAGACGACTCGTCCTGTGACCTAGTGCAGAAGATCCTATTTTCTCCATTTGAACCCTCGGGTCTGATCTTAGGGCTTTCGGGGTATTACAGAAAAGGAGTTATGAATTAAACTCAATGATTATATCTTGTGGTTCGACATTAGTTATTTTTCTCTGATTACTAGGTTGAAGTGCTATGATTATGTTAACATTGTGTATGACTAGTAAGAAGTCAATAGGTTACTAAAAGAGTATTTTTTTCAAAAATGAAAAGAAATCAGTAATGAGGGAGAGTTTGCTTGATTGCTTAAAGACTGAAAGTCATATTAGGATGCGCTCAAGATATCCATACTAGTATTCATCCATCAATTTCTCTTCTTTGATGCTATAGTCATAGCATATTAAAAAGGGATTTTTACGTATTTGGGAGTAGTCAATATTAGAGGTATGCATGAGACACAAAAGCATTTGAAGACATACTTAGGACAATAAGGTTAAATTGTCTGCCAAGTTGATGATATACAGGCTCGAAAGTTTGCCACTTGCATTTCAAGTCCGATTTTATGAGTACTGCTCCACGATTGACAGAAATCTTGCTTCTCTTATTGGCAATACTGTGCCACGTATTCTTAATTGGTAAGTCAAAAAAGGTTCGCGATTATGGACTTGATTAGTGGAATTGTCATGACTAGTACTTATCATGTGAAGTTTTTTTATTTTTTCTATCCAAGCTATTAATCTAATATTTTTGCATGTATCTTAATTTTTGTTGATATGTTTATAATTGTTGTCACGGTCCACCCTGGGAGGCATGACTGACATCTAGTGCCACATTGGGATCTGACTGACCTGACTGGCTTATGCATATTTGGTGCATGCCTGAGACTCAATTCAAGAAACAACGAGCTATATCTCGATTGTAAACACAACCCCCAGCTGACAAGGCCATATAGCCACCTGTAAATAAAATAGCTAACCAGCAACAGGTAATAAAAGGGATCCTATGTGGGCCGACCAGACCACCATGCTGTCTAGCTATAGCAGGAATGAAGACAAGCTACTATACTAGGCCCCACACAACCAATATACAACTAACTGACTAACGATTGTAGGCTGCAAGCCTCTAAGAGTTACAAATAGTGGTTGGGATAGGGCCCCGGCCTACCCAAAGTTCTATACAACTGAAATACTGAAATCTCTATAACCTGGCAACTCCGAATGAAAAGAGCTGGCCCAACTGTGGATTTTGAACAGCTGATACTGAAGACCCTAAACTCTGTCTGTCTAAACCTGCAGGTAAGTAATGCAGCGCCCCGTGATTGAGCGTCAGTACAATATGTACTGAATATGTAAGGCAGTCATAAAAGCTGAATGGAAACTATTAAAAACTGAAAGTAAGTAGTAAAGAGGGGCAAAAGACTTAACCTATAAGCTGGCTTATTCATAATCTGCATCTAACAAAACACTACATGTACATAAGCTACGACTGCACAATCATATAATCATAAGCTATAGCTAGCAAACAAAGATGCAAACAAGAACCTAACTGGGCCCCCATAAGCCTGGAAGGTACAATAAACACAGTTAACCTGCTTGGGCCCCCATAAGTCCTGGCAAGCACACTTCAATCTATGTACCCCTAACTAGGTTTCTATGACTCTACTAGTGCTATAGACAACCTACCAGTCCCCTGGTCTACAACTGAGCCCACTAGACTCCTGATCTATAGCTATTTCTAAGTCTGGTGGACTCCTGATATCTGCACCCCGGGCACCAGGCTCGATGGAGGTGTGGTGCCGATACGGCATAACATAGTCCAGCCATGGAATGAACTGTATAAGGTCCTTGGACCTCATCTTCGTCCCTTGTGGATGACATACCGCTCCTTGTAGCGGCGTCATCTAGCCCCTGGCGGGCAACGACACAGCTAGTAACCCTGGGTGGTCATGGAAGGCTCCTAAGTGAGGGAAACCCCAATCGAGGTGCTATACTGTAATCTCAATCTAGCCACTCAAAGGCGTATCTGGCCTTTTGGGCCTAACGCTATCGCTGCTCGCACCTAGAATGGTATGTAAGGCTGTTAGCAGGAACACCCCGTGCACCTGTATCTGATTAGAGGATCCAGGTAGCGATCATGATCGCTAATGGTCTAGACTGGATAGGGCGAGATTCGGAGTGGCTTAACAATACTCTAAATGTCCTGCTCGAACAACTATAACCCATAAACAGCTGTAGAGTTGCGGATGACTTATTACTTAGTTCCTCTGCTTAGAACGACTGTAGGGCTGTTACTTACTAAACATGCTTTTGAGCAGTCGGCCCCTAATCCTCCACAGGCAGCTTACTGAGACTCTTAGCCTGAGCGTAGTACTGTACTAACATGGTGCTAGTCCTTTAGACCTTATCTTGGTCTGCTAAGATCTTATGTGACTTTTCTGGGCGATTCCTAACCTTATAGACAAGTTTGTATAGATTTAGCCACTCAAAGCAATCTATACCTGCGGATCTTATAAGAACAGGGCTGGGGCGCTGGCCCTGCCTCTAGCTGATAATAAGGTCCCCTTCCTTGGGTTACCCACGAGTCTATTTGACTTGGACGACTGGGGTGGCTTCCTGGGTGACCTGTATGACAACTACTAAGTCAACTGGGACTGATAATCACTGGTAATATCTAACTAGATGGCAGGCTGTCACTCAGTTCACTAGACAACCCTAGGTTGTTGACTCTAAAATATGGCCTTTCCTAGCTAAATTTATGGCCCTAGGCGTAAGGGTACACCAATGGCCTCTGGGTGTGCTTCACTACAATACAGGCGCCAAACTAGTGTCTATATCGCCGAACTGCGTATATGCTGTTCAACTTACTAACTCAGGCCTAATAACTATCTATGAGCTTCTAAGGTCTAGGCCTGACAATATAACATTTGATTCTACTAACACAATAAACTGGAGAACCAAGGAGCTTCTATGACGCTTCTGGCGTATGTCACACTTAACACGTTCTTTCACGACAAGGGATACTGCAATATAATCCTTATACATTTTCTAGCAGCTAACCACAACATACGTAACCGTAGTCTACTGATAGCAGCTAATCACAACATATCTGATCCTCATATGCTATGAACAACCAATTACAACATGTGAAGTCATTATCCACTTTAAAAAACAGTTCGCATCACTATACGACGAGAATAACTTGCCGAAGGAATAAGCCTTACATACCTTGAATGTTGATTCTGATTATCTGATGAGTTTTAGTTGTGTTCAACAACTCCACCCAACTATAGCCGTAATACTAAGAGAAAGGGACTAATTTCAATACCAAAATTCGGCCAAAACGACAACTTTTAATATTAATAGTAATAATACTTCAACTTCACAAAATACGACCGAAAACGTATAATTTCCCGGGAATTCAAAAGGGAGAAATGCTTACTTGAAGCCTGTGACTGTATATGAATCAATTTAGAGCAATTTTGATTACTTCTACTTGGCGGAGTTTCGGTTCGCCAGGCGTATTTCGAGAAACTAACTCCGTAGTAATGCTCCCTACAGGCTTAGGACTCAATACCTGAAGTTAATTTGAGTTTGGATGACGTTTGACCGCGTAACCGAAGGAAATTTACTTAAAAATGTCGGGCTTCCTTTGTTCTGGATGAGGGACTTCTATTTGAAATGAAACCAATTGAGGCAACATAATATATATAACTTTGGGGCGGTGGATAGGGGGTCCATGCCACCGCGCCAATTCTCGGGCGTGTCACGGCACCCATCGTGGAGGAAGAGGGTCCGTGACACGTTGCCCGTGTTGCAGCTTGTCTGGCCTCCTCCCTTGCTATCTTGATTTCGCGCTCGCATGACCTTTTCTTGGGCCCTTCCTCATATGCATCATACTCTAAAACTCTTGACTTACGTACGAATATGCCGACTAGACATTAGGAACTCAACGGGTGTAACAATTGTGGTTCGAATTTTTTCTTTTGGTTGTTTATTCACATGAATACTTTACTCATATAAAGCAAAATTTTTATGTAGCTTCACTTTTTGAATGAAATGTGATAGCTTGTTATTATTTAAGTAACACGTATAATCACGTATAATTTGCATAGGTCATGTATAATCATGTATGCAACAAAGTCAGACTTTTTGTTTTTGTAAAAATCATGTATAATTATGCATATGTTAGAATTTTGATAATTTTAATTTGTGTATTATGATTTTTTTAATTATTGTGGTTGAAGTACTAGAACATCACCCCTACCAACGAAGAGAAATCAAAGTTGAACATTGAGATATTTTTTCAAGATGCCAGTGTTAATGATGTTCCATTGAAAGAGGCTCTGGTGTTGCACCCCTAGTTCATCCATAGAATATGGAGAAAAAACCTCGTTCAAGATGCAATACTTCTGCAAGCCCTGATAATTTGAAGGATAAAATTGATCAGTTGAGGCTTGACCTTCGATATGTACTGTATTAACTTTTCTCTTTACCAATTTGTTACTTTTGTATGTTGTATACACATGCTTTGTTGGTTTAACTTTTTTTTTTACTTCTCTAGCTTACGAAATCTGTTAAGATATTCAACAATTACGTGATTTTTTTCTTTGGAAAACTCTTCAAATTGCTTGATTTCAAGGAAACAAAGGAAAAGGGGATGATGTTTCTAATTTTGAGGTACTTTTTTTTTACAGATTTTTTCCTTTGTATTCTAAAAATTAATATGTAACTTCATTTCTTTGTATTTTTATTAGACTCATCAAAGCGTTGATGATAATGATATATATCACCATGATGGGTTCAACATTTTGATGATTATGACTTTGCCGTGAATGTTCTTGAAGAAAACATGTCAGTTAACCAAACTAAGTCAAATGTCAAGGCAAATGAGGGAGTTACAAACTATGTTTCTTGTATATTACTCTCTCACCTTCTTAAATGCACAATTATCCTCTATTTCTATAAGTAGATTACTTTCAAAACAGTACTCATAGGACAATATCTCATCATAAAGTGATATAATCCATGAAAATGGAGTATGTCTCAACACATAAATATATCAAATTATTTAAAATCTATCAGCTAAGCCACAAGTCAGATTTCATAATACCACCTCATCTGTCCGATATCCAAATCTCATTAATACGCCCAACCCATAACATGCTTTAGACAATAAGTTATCATCTAGGCCTAATTTAGAAAGAGGAAGTCATAACCTACCTAACCTACCTTGAAGGCCGAGCAAACATGTTATGAACCCTCTCACAACTGCTTTTCCTTAATATATCGAAATTATATTCTACATGAAAATATGAGTCTATCGACATCCATATTACTATATAAAAGTCCAGGTTAAAAATTGAGTCAAAAAGTCAACCCCTGCCCCAAGGTAAAAAATGTAAGGATCTCAAATTTGATATTTCATCAAAAGGGTTCTATCGACCCTTAAATCACCAAATTACAATTTCATAACTTTAGGTATAAAATTTCCAATTGTCAATACACGGTTTAGACGAAGAAATAATCAATAAATTAGTGGAGAAATACTAAGTAGGGAGTTAGAATCTTAACTCTATGATAAATCTTAAAGTATCTTAAAAAATCTCCCTAATCCGAGCTCAAAATCTCCGAAAATAAAAATAAAAATTCTAAGTTTGAAAATGAAATTTAATTCTATCAGGTATCATTTACACTTCGTGAATGTAGCAACCCTTTATGAATGTGGCCACCTGATCTAAACTGGATCATCTAATTCATGACCCCCTTCTTAACTCGACCGTAGTGGCCCTTCATCGCGAACATGATGGATCCTTTGCAAGCACAACCACCCAGGAATTCGTTCTCTGCGAACGCGACCAAGACTTCACAAACATGAAGAAGGAATCTAGTCTGCACCAGAAACAGCTGGCAAAACTTCCAAACTAAATCTAAAATCATGGATTGGACCCTCAAAATTCATTCAAAATCCCCCAAAGACAAATCGATAGTGCAAATCAATCATAGAACACGTTGTAGACTTGTTAGAAGCATCGACAGTCTTTTGAACAACCAAGCTGACATAAGTTTTCTAGCTCGTGCTCACTTAGAGAAGATGGAGATTCTCGAATGGGAAAAAGGGCCTTCAATATCTATTAAACAAAACTAAGAACAAAGCCATAATCACCATTTTGAGGTCGTCTTTGATCAAATGTTAATCGTGGTCAACTACAAAGTCAAAAAGCTAGAATTCCTCCCAAAGACCCAAAATGCTCCTAAATGCCTCACGACCCACGCCAAACCTACAACTAGGTCATAAATTATCCTCTGAACTTAGTGAAATTATCGAAACTCAAATATCACATCATTAACCCAAAATATTGACTTTGGTCAAACTTTTTAAGTTTCAAATCTCCAAACTAAAAAACTTCCTATCTGATCACCTCGGGAATTAAGTGACCATCCCTAAAAGTCACAAACACTTAATAAAATCTATAGGGAGGGTCAAATAAGGGAAAAGAGGCAAAATCACAAAACGATCTTACTAATCGTTACAACATCCACTACTAAAATACATATTCAATCCCCAAAATAAAGAGATAAAAAGTACTTGAATGGTAAAAAAATCTAGGACTATCTGCTCCTGTATAGATAACTCAGTCTATCATGTTTCCTCTTTCATTGGTCGATGTCTCCGCTACACCTTTACAGATGTTATCTCTGTGGAGCTCAATTTTTGAATCTGCATATCCAAAATAGTTATAGGCTCCTCCTCAAAATCCAATTCTAATCCAACTATACTGAGTCTTATTAAATTATATGGGAGCCATCAGAATTTTATTTCTTCAATATAGGCACATAGGAAATAGGATGAACACTAAATAGGCTTGGAGGTAAATCTAACTCATTAGTCACCTCGTCAATGCACTGCAACACATCAAAAGGACAAATAAAATAGGACTGAGCCTAACCTTCTTCCAAACCTCATAACACCCTTCATGGGTGATACCTTTGGCAAGACCTTCTATCCAACCATGACCTCTAGATCTGGAACCTTTTGATCCGCATAACTTTTCTACCTTCTTTGAGCAGTAAGAAGCCATTCTTGGATCAACTTCACTTTGTCTAAGAAATCTCTCAACAAATTTGTGCCCCAAGGAAAGACATTAAAAGCATCGAATCAACCCATCAGAGATCTACATCTTCTATCATACAAGGCCTCAAATAGAGCCATCTAAATATGAGAGTGATTGCTATTATTTTAAGCAAACTCTACCACAAGATCTGGTCCAATAGCCTCTAAAATCGATCATACATGCCCTAACATATCCTCAAGAACCTAGATGGTCCTCTTTGGCTAACCATCTATCTGCAGATGAAATATTGTGCTAAGACCAACCGGGGTACCCAACTCCTTTTGCATTGATCTTCAAGAATAAGATGTGAACTAAGTACCCCTGTCTGATATAATAAAAATAGGCACCCGGTAGAAATGAAATATCTGCCAAATATAGATAATGGCTAATCTTTCTAAATTGTAAGTTGTTTGAACCGACACAATGTCACGCCTCGTTTAGGCAGGGTGACAAGAACCATGTGGCACCTACTGTATAGATAACTTATGAAATACAATAAAGCTATAAAATAATACACAAGCAAAATCATTGACAACAGTTGCACATATTATATAGGGCCAACTATGCAAAAGTTATACAATATAAGGACTACATAATGTTTAGGAAGTCTCTAAAGAGTCTATAGACTGTACAACTAACAATTTCTTAGGACAGGCCTCGACATACCCAAGTATACATGTATAAGAATAACCAAAAGTAATAGACATAAATTGGCTCCATATAGAGATGGAGCTCACTACAAAATCAATTGAGAGAGCAACATGACCTAGTGAGTATGTGTGCTAACCTGTGAATCTGCTCCTGCATCTGTACAAATACAGCACCTCTGAATATAGGGACTCTAGTACATATACAACATATACTGGTATGTAAAGTAAACAAGATAACAAGTAGACAAGTGAAAATACTCAAATGAATCTTAGAACAAGATGAGTAACTATAAACATTCGGGTCTAAAAAACTCTTAATTTAAATTATTAGTTAGGAACATATGAATATTCATAGTACAACATGAATCTGCAACCTATAAACTAGCCTCATTATCTTTTCATACTATATCTTATGGATTAGCTATACAATTCATGACCCGAGCGTGGACCCTAATGTTGAGCATATTATGATGCCCAATTGCCATGTCTTTATCAATATTTGATCATGTTTTGAGTTCATAATCCTTATTTTATGCTTAAATTCATGTACGTGTGTGTTTTATGTGCTAATAAATGATTTTAGTTGATTTGAGCAGAAAACTAAGCAAAAGGAGCTCAAAATGATGCAAGGAATGAAGATTTGAGAATCTGATGGGTCTGATGCTATGGCTGGCACCCTGGACCAAGTTCCAAACTTCAGAGAAAGAAATTCACAGCCTGGTGCTATGGCTGGCGCCCTGCACCAACACTCAAACTTCAGAGAAAAAAAACTAGGCTGGTGCTATGGCCGGGGACGCGGGCCAGCCTTTTATGGCGTTGAAAATTGTTTAAAATTTGACTAAGTCCATGGAAAGATAGGAGGGGCAGCACGCTAGGCCCATTCTGGGGCAAAAAAAGTTGATTTTAAAGCCAAGTCTTGAAGGAAAGAAGCGTCATTTGAAGGCTCATCTATATATATGAGGACTAGGTCATTTATTAAACGTCGGGGAATCATCCTTTACCAATTTTTAGTTAGAGTTTGGCATTGAGAAGAGGCTGAGATGCTAGAGAGGAGTCTCAACCCATTTTCATTTTTGTATTTTATTCATGATAACATGTAAGTCATTGGGAAGGAAGAGAAAGTTCTACAACTAGGTTTTCTCTTCTTTACTTTGTATTTTTATATATTGATGACTATTTATACGTTTCTCCACTTGTCTATGAGTAGCTAAACTTATAATCTAGGGTTATGACCTTAGTGGATGGTTGATTGTTTGAAAATGTAATAAACTTGGTTTTGATTCTTCTCCATGGTTGTTTTTATTTATTTGTTTTAATTTATTATTTATGAGATTGATCACCTTATGAGTAATCTATTGGCTTTCGATTGAGCTTGGGAAAGAGAATCGAAAGGGTTAAAGATAAATACAAAACGTGAATTCAAAGACCCTTGAACCCATTGGTGATAGGATATAAGTTGTTGTTAAGGATAGGGATATACCCTTTAACTCCATTTAGTTGAAATACAGGTAGGCATAATCGTTGTTTCATGTTCTCCTGCAATCATAGGGATATAGGAATTAGGATGCATGAGATAGTTCTTGGATGCTAGGGATAGTGACAAGAATGGGATAGTAACTTGCAACTAACAACCATAGGAAGAATCATGCTAGTTTAATTACATCTGGAAAACTCAACTTAAAACCAACCAAGTGCCATTTCCCAAGTTTGTCATCATTATCCAATTACATTCAAGCTTGCATTCGTTTGTAGTTAATCTTTACACTTGAAGTTTAGTAGTTTAATTTTCCAAACCAATCTCCAATTTATTTGTTTCGTAGATTAGTGAAATAAAAGTGACAACCTTATAATGATTATATTGACAATTTCCTGTGGGTACGATATCTAGACTTAACAATCCTATATTACTTGACAACCACGTGTGCTAGTGTGTGCTTGGGCGACATCAAGTTTTTGGGGCCATTGCTGGGGACTTGAATATTGTTTAATCGTTTGTAGGTTAGAATTTTGTTTCACTAGTCTGTATTTTATGTTTGTTTCTTGTTTTTATTGAAGTTCACAAGGTTGTTTGCCTTAGTTCATGCCAAGCATGAGAATTCAAGGATCATCCTTAGCTTCTCTTGATCCTGAAATAGAGAGAACCTTTCAAAGGTTAACTATGGAGAACAATGGGAAAGCAACAGGTGAAGCGAATGAGAGAGTTCCAGTGATGCAGTTTGCTAAGCCGAACGTGGAGAATGCTTCCAAAGAAATTGTTAAACCGGCCATCACTGGGGACTTTGAGCTGAAAGAAGGGACTGTGCGGTTGGTCCAAAACACTTGTCAATTTCAGGGCAAGCCGCACAAAGATCCCCATATGCATCTAATGACGTTTGTAGAGCTGAGTGAAAACTTCCACTACCAGAACGTGTCAGATGAATATGTCAAGTTGACTCTATTTTCGTTCTCACTGATCGGAGAGGCCAACGAATGGCTTCAAAATAAGCCTGCAGGATCCATCACAACTTGGGAGATTCTCTCCAACAAGTTCATCAATCATTTTTTCTCTTCGAGAAGAACTGAGGAACTGAGAGGAAAGTTCTCTGGATTCATACAAAGAGATGGAGAAACACTAGCTCAGGCATGGGAATGCTACAAGAGTTACTTGAGAGATTGTCCACACCACATGCAACCTAAGGATATAATCGGGCACAATTTCATTGAGGGTCTGAAGCCCGAGTCTAAGATACTTCTTAACGCTATAGCACAGGGACAAATTCTATCCAAAAGTTATGATGAAATTGAGGCTCTCTTGAACCTCATGTCTGCAAGGAGTTAGGATTATTAGGATTTAGGCAGAGGATTTGCAGCAGCCAAGGTACCGGGAAAGCTTGAGGTGGATGGTGTAGTGGCAATCAGAGTAGATATTAGTTTGTTGGTGAATATGATTAGTAATTTGGTGTCCACACCAGTAGGAGGCCAAGTGCAGCAGGTACAGTAGGTAAAAATCCCACCACCATCATATGAGGCATGTGGTGAAAGCCACGCTTATTCAGGTTGTCCTCTTAATCTTGAGTCTGCATATTTTGTGGGACAACAAGGCCGTGGTGGATGTTTTGCAGGTAATGAATATAATCAGGGGTACCAGAATAGAGCAAATCTTCCATGGGGAGGAAACCAAAATTTCCAAAGGCCCCAAAATACTTACCAAAGGCCATAGGGCCAGTAGCAGAGCAGTTTTCTTGAGAAGACAATGAAGCAATGGATGGTGTAGAAGACGCAAGTGGTAAATGAAATGCATAAATCCATCTATGAGCTTGAAAGGCAAATGAGACAATAGACCACAGGGGGCACTCCCATGTAATATCGAGAAGAACCCCCAAAAAAGGTAAATGCTATCTTCTTACGCAATGATAGGAGATGGGTGAGGTTGTCCCTAACAAAGGAAAGGTTGATGAGAAGAAAACAGTGAAATCCATGGCTGAGGTAGGGGAGTCTAGCAATTCACAACCGAAAATGGCAGTAGCTAGACCACCTCCCTCATTTCCTCAAAGGTTGAAGAAAAAGACAGAGGACACAACCTGTGGTAAATTTCTTGAATTGTTGAAGTAGGTTCATGTGAATATTCTATTGGTGGAGCTTTTGCAGGAAGTTCTGAAGTACGCTAAGTATCTTACGGATAAATAAGAGGAGGCATATAGAGTTTGAAACCATGTCTCTTACGGAAAAGTGTTGTTCCCGTATCAAGAACAAAATTCCTAAAAAGCTTAAGGATCCTGGGAGTTTCACTATTCCAGTCACTATTGGAAGCAAGGAAGTTGGTTTGGCCTTGTATGATCTGGGTGTGAGCATAAATTTAATGCCTTCATCCCTATTTAGAATATTGGGATTGGGTGAACCACGTCCTACCACAATGACGTTGCAGCTTACGGATTGGTCTTTGGCCTATCCTGAAGGAATCATTGAAGATGTCTTGATTAAGGTAGGACTTTTCATCCTACCAGTGGACTTTATAATCTTAGATTATGAAGCAGATGCATCAATTCCCCTCATTCTGGGTAGAGTATTTTTAGCCACCGCTGACTCAATTATACATGTTCAGTCGGGCAAAATGTCTATGAAAGTAGATGGTCAGGAGGCAGTGTTCGAAGTATTCAGAGTAGAACGAATGCCACCTTATTATGAGGAATTTAAAATGAAACCGATGGGAGAACTTGGAGGGTATAATTAGTTGATGGAGCAGCAAGTGCTGCATGATAGTTATTTAGATCCGTGGTATGGCCAGAAGTCCACTCAAATGAAGGAGTGACGGGGACCATAGTCTTGCCACGGTGTTAAATCAGGCGCTGCATGGGAGGCAACCCATGGACGTCGTGGCATGACGTTAAATAAGGCACTTGATGGGAGGCAACCAATCCTTTCTTTTGTTTTTAACATTTGTAAGTTTTATTATTTGTTTTGTAGAGATAAACAGGGCGTAAGAGGAAAGAATAAGCTGAGACATTGAGCTAAAAAGTGTAAGTCTGGGATGAGACTCTTGGCATGGTTGCCAGGAGTTAATTCCTAGAAGAAAATTTGTTTTTTCAGGTGAGGCAATGGGTGGCGCACCGCGCCAACCCTTATCTCCAGAAGATTTTTTTTTCTAAGTCTGTGGTGAGATAGGTGGGGCGGCACACCAAGGGGAAAATGGCCAAAAATTTTTGGTCAATTTAAGTCAATATTAACTCAAAAGACCTTAAAATTACATAAAATCCATGCCCCACCTTTTGTTTAAAGTCCCAATCATCCTTTTTCCCTCAAAAAAAGATGAAAAAAATAGCAAAGATTTTCTCTCTCCCTCTCTCTAAAGCCGTAACTTCTCCCCTCTCCTCTTCCCTCCATTGTTTTCTTCTCCAACAAGTTGGTGAAGCTCTCATCTTCAACTCAAGTAAGTATGTTTATTCTCTCTTAGTTGATTAATGTGGCAAGCAGGCTCCCACACCCTTCTTCCCCATGATTTAGAACCCAAAAATCACCATTATTGGTGAAAAGCTTGAACTTCATGTTTTGGGTTTTTATAAGCTTAGAGTCTTAAATTCTTCCATGATTATATTGTATCTTTGATGGGTAGCTTGAATCTTGGTTGAATATGTTGATTTACACTTTTGGGAATGATTGGCTACGTGAATTGAATTTTTTTAATGATGGTGGGTAGGTGCATTGATTGTAGAGAGAGAAAATACATGAAGCTTTGAATTCTTGAATGTAAAAATTGCTTGAGTTGGTGAATTTCTTGATTAATTCATATTTAATGATAGTAAATTATTTATTGTTGGGGCTGATTGAATTGAATGTTGTTACTCCATTACATGAAATCACTTGAATTGGGAATTGGAGAAGGAAAGTGAGAGGGATAGCTTAAATTGTGCATTCTTGATTTGGGAATCTGGTGCTATTTCAGCTATTTTCTCTATTTCATGTATTAGGTTTGATCTTAGGGACTTTTGGGGGCATTACATTTTCTCCCCTTGGGAACATTCATCCTCGAATATAGATAAGAATACTGGAAGACTAGGGAAGGAACTGCAATCCCAAAACTGAATAACAATACCTGAAAACTGATGGAGTGATTGACTCCGGACATGACTGAACTGAATTCATAAATCATACATGCATACTAGAACATGAAAGGAACTGAGAGACATGAATGTGATAGGAAAATGAATAGTGTACTAAGGAAGAAACTAGTACCTCATGCTGGAACTAAGCTGGAAGAGAAAAGATGTGGGTATCCAACCATTATATCTACTTCGGCTTCCCATGTTGCTCCCTCAACAAGCTGATTTTTCCATAAAACGTTCACTGAAGCTACCTCCTCGTTCCTCAACTTCCAAACCTTATGATCAAGGATCTCAATTGGAACCTCTTCATAGGTAAAGCTATCTCTCAAACCAATGCTCTCTACCGGAACAACTAAAGCTGGATCACCAATGCACTTCTTCAAGAAGGACATATGGAAAACTAGATGCACCAAAGCTAACTCTGCTAGTAGCTACAACTCATAAGACACCTTGCCAACTCGCCTCAGAATCCTATAAGGACCAACATATCGGGTACTAAGCTTCCCTTTTATTACTGACCTCATAACTCCCTTCATAGGAGACACCTTCAGAAATACCCAATCATCGACCTCGAACTCAAGCTCTCTCCTCCTAACATCCGTATATGGTTTATGTCAACTTTGACCTATCTTTAGCCTTTTCTTGATAAGTAAAACATTCTCCATAGCCTCATGAACTAAATCTGGTCCTACCAATATAGCCTCACCAACCTCGAACCATCCAATAGGTGATCTACATCTCCACCCATAGAGGCCTCAAATGGAGCCATTTGAATGCTGGAGTGATAGCTGTTATTATAGGTAAACTCAATAAGAGGTAAGTAATCATTCCAAATATCCTTGAAATCAATCACACATGCTCCCAACATGTTCTTAAGAGTCTGAATGGTCCGCTCGTCCTGACCATCTGTCTGCGGGTGAATAGTTGTGTTAAGCTTTACTTGAGTACTAAGGCCCCTCTGAGACAATCTCAAAAACTAAGAGGTGAACTGAGTACCCCTAACCGAGATGATGGAAAATAAAACTCCATGCAACTGAACCAACTCCCGAATGTAGAGTCTAGCGTAATCCTCGGCTGAATTTGTAGTTTTGATCGGTAAGAAATATGCTGATTCTGTCAACTTGTCTACAATCACCTATATAGAGTCATACTATCGGAGCGTATGAGGCAACCCTATAATGAAGTCCATGTTGATCTGTTTCCACTTCCAAGTAGGAATGCTGATTTCCTAAAGCATACCTCCAGGTCTCTGATGCTCAACCTTCACCTATTGGAAGTTCAGATACTTAGCCACAATTTTGATATGTCCTTCTTCATGCCATTCTACCAATAGACTTCCCGTTGATCACGGTGCATCTTGGTGGCACCTAGATAGATAGAGCACCGGGAGCGTGAGCCTCGCTCAATATCTGCTCTCTCAAGTCATCCATAATAGGAACACATAATCAACCCTGATATCGGAACTCACCATCTCTCCCTTGGGATAAAACCTCCACTTTCGGATTCTGGACAACTTCCTTTAACTTCACAAAGACAGGATCCTCATTTTGCCTTGCTTTAACTTTCATCACCAATGAAGATTCTAACCCATTCTGAATAATAACACCATCATCTGTCAAATCTATAAGGCGAACTCCTAAACGAGCAAGCCTATGGACATCCTTCACCAACTCCTTCCTCCCATACTCAACATAGGACACACTCTCCATGGAAAACCTACTAAGAGCATCCGACACTACATTGTCCTTGCCCAGATGATAAAGGACACTCATGTCATAGTCCTTGAGAATCTCTAGCCATCTCCTTTGCTGCAAATTCAGATCCTTCTGAGTAAATGATGTGTTGTGAGATTACAACACTTTTGATGCTTAAAACTGGGAAAATAACATGGACTTAGGTGTGTTTATATAAATATGATGCCCTTTTACTTTGGTTTTAGGGAAAATAGGTGTTGGAGTGTGATCTTGGGCAGATTTATATGCCCAAGTGATACTCAAACGTATCATTTTTACCTTATTTGTTGTGCAATGTGTATATAATATCATGTATTTGGTAATAAAATGCGAATTTATACTAATCAACATGATTAGCATTTGTTTTGTAGGATAATGTGATTTTTAAGAGCTAAAATGCGTGTTGGAACTATGTCGCGTTGGCCTCCGTGACACGTTGCTTGTTATTCTGGGAAAAATTTCCCACTAGTATAAATAGCACACTTAGGTTATTTTTAAAAGGAGTTTTTTAGTTTTAGTTTTTTTTGCCTGAGTTGAGAAGTGGGAGCAGGAACGTGGTTTTGTGGCAGTTGAAGAAGAAGAAAAGATAAGAGTTTTCTTCTCTTCCCTTCTTCTTTCCTTCAATTGTATGCATGATTCACACTCATTCTAGGATGATTAATCCAAGAATGAGTGGCTAATTCCTCTCTTGCTGAGGTTTTGAACTTGTGAAATGAATGTTGGTAATAATTGATATGGTTTCTTCTTCTTCTTGCATGTTGTTCTATTAATTCTTGTGCTTATTACATTCTTGATTGGCCACCATTAATGTATATCTAAAAAGTCCAATTTCACTCGAGAGAGCATGAAATTGGAAAGTTGTGAATTAATAGGGTATTGTTCTTAACTTGATTTGGGAAAATTGGGTTTTGATGTGCTTTCTTGATAGAAATATACTTGAAAGCCATAGTAGTCAATTTAGGAACCGGAATTGTAGTGTTTGGTCATAAATTGCATTTGATCACAGAAATGTAGACGAATGGTTTATGAATCTAAAGTGAAATTAAATACGGAAGTTTTAATTTCTAGGCAAACGTTCTTGGCTAGCAATATGAAGAAGAAGATGACCAAATTATCATAATTATCAAGTTCATTACTCGTTCTTAACCTTGGCATGTGCATATCCATTGTCTAAACTCAACGTAAATAGTAGTTATTAATTCTAGTAGATAATTAGTTTAGAAACAAAACTCACTCAAATCTTGGTTGGATTGTTGTTAACATAGTTAGAAATAGAATAGAGATATAGTAAACTAGGCAGTTTTGCATATCTAGAGCAGCCTCCTTGGATCGATACTTGGCTACTTAGCCACTTTATTACTTGTTTGACCACGTACACTTGCGTGTCGGTGTATAATATATACCGAGCAGCAGAGCGCGAACAAGTTTTTGGCGCCGTTGCCGGGGAGGCTAGGCGATTTGTAAAATTTTGTTTAGTGTAAATTTACTGTATTTGTATTTTTATTTTCTTAAGTGTTAACAACTTGGTCTTAGCCTGTATTTTGCAGATTTTTATTTCTGTGAACACTGGCAAGGGACAAGGAGCTGGTGGAATCTTACTTAGAGCCAGAACGTGAATTGCATAGTCAACGTAGAGAAGCTCTTCGGAAGAAGTTGCAGTTGCTCAAACAGTCTATGATGGAGCAACCCAATCCACCAGTTGTGCGGGCAGTGTTAGTGCCTGAGGAAGTAGCAGCCAGGCCGGTTCGCGAGGTGGCAATCCCACACGCTAATAATGTACATTCCAGCATCCGCAAACCAGAGCCTGGGGGGAGATTTGAGTTAAAGCAAAATATGGTGCAACTTTTGCACACTAGCGGGCAGTTTACCGGTCTCCCTCACGAAGATCCACAACAACATCTCCAGAACTTTTTGGAGATAAGTGACACTTACATCCCCGCTGAAGTGTCACCTGATTATGTTCGGCTCACCTTATTTCCATTTTCCTTACTTGGTGAAGCCAAGAGGTGGTTAAAAGCTGAACCACCCAACTCTATATCAACGTGGGAGGATCTTGCAAAGAAGTTCTTGATCAGATTTTTCCCTTCAGGTAAAACAGCTAAACTTAGAAGTCAGATTCTAAGTTTTAAACAGAGGGAAGGAGAAAATCTTTATCAAGCCTGGGAAACATTCAAGTCCATGTTGCGGGACTGTCCTCATCATCATCAGTCAAATGAGGTGTTGGTCCACACTTTTATTGAGGGTTTGGAACCCCACACTAAAATTTTGTTAGACTCAGCAGCTGGAGGGCAAGCGCTGGAGAAGACTTATGAGGAGCTGTACACTTTGCTCAATCGAATTTCACAAGGCAATCCGGAATGGAATGCAGATTCTTCAAGAGGTGGAGCAAGGAAAGCAGCGGGAGTGCTTGAAGTGGATGGATTCACAGCTATCGCTGCATAGATAGCTGCTTTGCAAAATCAGTTAAACACTCACTTCAGCAATATGAATTTGAACCAGCCGTCAGCCTCAGTCAATGCAGTCCAACAGATGTGGTGTGAAGTGTGTGGTAGTAGTGAGCATTCAGCTGAATGCTGTGGTGCAAATCCTGATTCTGTCAACTTTGTGGGCAATGCACAGAGGAATCAACAACAGTTTGGTGGTGGCTACAACTCGAATTGGAGGAATCATCCAAATTTTTTGTGGGGTAGCAACAATCAACAAGGCCAGGGTTCAGGGCAGGGTATGCACAGAAACCAAGGAGGGCAACAAGGCTATCAGAATCAGTTTAGAAATCACAATGCCCCTCCTCCACCACCATCACCGACTATTGAGGAAATGTTCAAGACCATGATTGCCAACCAGGCACAATTGCCGGCTGACTATGTCAAACTGGCGACCGAAGTAAAGAACAATCAATTGGCAACCAAGGCTCTTGAATATCAGTTTGGGCAATTTGCCAGTGCCCAAAATACTAGACCAAGGGGAGGACAACCTAGCGACACGGATCCCAATCCTAAGCAGGTAAATGCAGTGACCACGAGGAGTGGTTTACAATTAAAGGAGGTGGAACCGGAAAGACCACCTCAGAAGTCAGGAGAAGCAGATGTTGAGGGAGAACAAACCTTAGATACGGGGAAGACCAAAGAAGCTGAACCAACAAGGCCTCCACCCCCGTTCCCTCAACGACTTAAGAAACACAAGGAGGAGGCGTGTTTCCAGAAATTCATGGAGGTACTTAAACAGGTACATGTTAACTTACCTCTTGTTGATGTCTTGCAGGGTGTGCCAAAATATGCAAAGTATATCAAAGACATCGTGACCAACAAAAGTCGCTTGACCGAGTATGCCACGGTGGCTTTAACGGAGGAATGCACATCCCGTATTCAGAATAGGTTGCCCACTAAACTGAAGGATCCTGGAAGTTTTACTATCCAGCTGACGATTGGGCAAAGTATCCAAGCTCGTGGGTTATGCGACTTGGGGGCAAGTATAAATCTGATGCCATCTTCGGTATTCAGAAAGTTAGGGATAGGGAGTCCTAGACCTACAACAGTGATCTTGCAGCTAGCAGACAGGTCTTTAGCTAAGCCGGATGGCATTGTGGAGGATGTGCTAGTGCAGGTAGGCTCCCTCATTTTTTCGGTAGATTTCATTGTTCTGGATTTTGAGCCAGATGCAGAAGTCCCATTTATTTTGGGACGACCATTTTTGGCAACCGGAAAGGCATTGATCGATGTAGCTGCGGGTCAACTCACGATGCGAGCACACGACAAGGTTGAGGTGTTCGACGTGTACAAGGCACCTAAGCTCCCGACTGTCTATAAGGAACTCTCGGTGATCAACGTGATTGATCATAGGAATGCGAATGGATTGAGTGATTCCCGAGAGTTACTAGGTAGGCCACCAGACAAGGTTGAGAACTACTGGGGAGATGACCATGATCGGGTCAAATCGTCCATCTCCCTAGTAGAAAATTGAGCGTAAAGGCTGTCGAGCCACGACGTTAAACCAGGCGCTGCACGGGAGGCAACCCGTGAAAAATATTTTTCTTTCTTTTTCCTTAGTGTAAAGTTTTTCTTTTATTTTATTTTCTTTTCTTTTTCTTGACTAGGTTTAGATGCGCATTTTAATTAGTAATTTTTATTCTTTTAGTAGGGAATCTAGTCATTTAACCAATTTTTGTTTAGTGAGGTGATTTTCAGGTATACCGGAGGAAAAATACGTGGAATCGAGAAAATGAGGCGAGGTATGAAAAATAAAATTTGATAGTGAAACAGAGCACTGGCGCGTTGGCGCCGTGTCACGGAGGCAATGCTCCGCGTTGGCCTCCGTGACACGTTGAAGGCAAATCTGGAATTTTTTAAAATTCCAGTAAGCCAACGCATTGGCTCCGTGTCACAGAGGAGGGCCTCCGCGTTACCCTCCGTGACACGTTGCCCTTATCCCAGTGCCGGGTCACACCGGGTTTCCGGGTGACCCGCGTGTTTTCTTAATAAAAACCCCCGATTTCGCCCCTATATTCCCCATTCCCTCTTCCCTCCGCGACCAAACACCCATTCCCCTACCCCCAAGCTCCGTGCCACGTTAAGAGGCAAGGAAAACATCAAGTCTTTATCGATTCTTCAATTCCAAGGTATGTTTTCATCGTCTATCTCAAATTTTTGGCGATTTTTGTTGATTTTGAGCATGTGAGGTGAGATATATCACCCTAGGTAGAAATTAAACATGACGTGAATTATTTTGCGATTGATTGTGTTCAGATTGTTGTAGTTGACGGGTGAACTTATCGATTGATTGAATTATTCATTGTTGATTGTCGAATTGAGTTCTAGGGCTTGGGGTTGTTGAATTTTAACTTGGGTAACTTGATAGTTTGACGAAATTGATGCCGGGGTGTGTTTATTATTTGAGATAAGTCGTGGTAAATATTGTATAATTGGTGAAAGACGACTAATTCTCGATTTTGTGTGGGACATTGCGTAATATGTGAATTGGTTGAATTGCTTAGATTAGTGTTTATAAAATGTTTGTATTGTTGTTTCTATTTTGTTGTTGTTATTGTTGCTAAGTGCTATGGGTGAATAGATGTCGATAGTAGGATTGGGTTAGCTGTATGAAGTCTGAGTAGTTCGCTAGCCGTTATGCTGTCGAATTTTTGTGAACGCACTAAGCAATATGTTTATAGTGATTGTGCTTGGGGTGTAAATAGATCTATCCTTGCTAACCTGTTGTAAATATTGTTAAAGACTAAGTGTGGGGTAAATTTTGTTTAACCCGACCTTAGCCAAAACTAACAAGTTTTTAGCTTAACGTTGTGCTTGTCTGTGTAAATTGACAGGTACAATGGCCAGCCGACAAGATAAAGGCAAGGGTGCTTCAACCTCAGGCACCGACAGAAAGAGAATGAGACTGGGCACTGCTGTCCCAGCTGCACCTGCTGTTCCATGCGGTCAACACCGCCGATACGGGACACGATGGGTCACCGATGAAGGGAAGAAATGGTACGCAAAGCATAAGGAGAACAAGTACTTCCCGGAGGAACATATTGCAAGGGAACCACTTGCACAGGAGTTCCCTCGCATCGTACAGAGGATTGAGGCAGCTGGGCTCAGCTTTATTTTTCAGGAGCCCAAGGAGTGCAACCTTCACTTTGTCCGGGAATTTTATGCCAACTGGAACCCAGCCATCAGAAGCCACACTATTAAAATCAGAGGGCAGATTGTCACTCTGGAACCCCAGCAGCTGAATGCCATCGTTGGAACGCGGGACACAGACGCCCACATTCTCCGCCAGCTCAATATCACCCCACCGTATGCCGACATCAGACGTACGTTGTGTGGGGCTCGATCCACAGCCCGATGGAGTAGACACAAAGAGAGGGGTTACCACCAGACTCTGCCTTATTCGCAGATGAACAGGGAGGCCAGAATCTGTCTAAAAATTGTATGTTCGTGTTTGATCCCGGGAGTACATATGACAGACGTGACCCGGGACCGTGTCTGCCTGGTGTATGCCCTTATGAAAGGGCTTGAGATTAATGTGGGGGCGGTTATAATATCCGCCATGAAGAGAGCCAGACTACACCAGGGCCACAGATACGGGTTTGGCGGACTCATCACCACCTTCCTCCGAGGCCTCGACGTTGAGGAAGAAGCCTTGAATTACATTCCGCAGTTGGAGCGGAGGGCCCTTGATGTGACAAAGACCAAGGCCCCCGACACTACACACGGACCTGTGCTGACTCTGGGCGAGCGACATGCTCGTGACGACCAGTATATGGCCCGTATGTTCGGTATGCAGATGCTGCAGCTATGGATAGGTGGGAGACCAGCCACCGAGGATGAATTATGGCAGCTGGAGCTGGACTACCCTTTTGGCAAGAACGCCAGAGCTTTATGCAAGGTCGGGCCAGCCTTTGTGAAGTGAGGTTTTGCTATTCCATGTCATTGTGAATTGTCTAGAACTTGCCTGGTGTGTATACAAAACGAAATGAAGGAGGTGTAGTGTTGGAAAGGATGTAGGCATTTCTTTGTTTTAACCGATAGTTTCCATATTTTTCTTGTCAAGTTCTACCTTTTTATATGTTGTATACCCTAGTCAGCCCGTTGAGCCTTTAGCCGATTTCTTTCTTTTGTCCAAAATTGTATAAACTAAGCTTTATTCCTTCTTTTCATTAGCCTTAAAGTCTATAAGAAGCTCTTAAGCTCTCACAAAGCAAAGAAAATGTTCCCCAGAGTGTTAAAGAGTGAAAAGAGTGAAAAGAAAAAGAAAAGCAAAGTGAGGAAAGAAAAGATGATGTTGAAGAGGCACTTGTTGTAATTAAGTGATAGTGAGGGTACATGAAAACCCTCTGTTTTGTGTCAAGTGTGTCTGATGAAATGGGCTGTATGAAAGTAACCCAGCATGAATGGGAGAAAAAGAGAAAAGAGAGGAACAATGTCCATGAGTCGATGGGAATGTGTTGAAAAGGCGCTTAAGGATGCTAGCGACTATTATTGGCTAATCCAATATATATATACTAGATCCATAGCCCCGTTACAACCCATTAAAGTCCTACATGATCCCATATTGCATTTCTTTATATTAGTGGAGTAATACACTAAGGGCAAGCCTATGGGTCATGACATGATGCATGTGAATTCTTTTGGGAGAGAGAGTGAAATTAATTTTTATATGCCCCTACTTGCATGTTTGTGTGCTGCATGAACATAAAGGGGAAGTTTCTCTCGAGTTGTGAGGGCACATGCTTGATGAAAGATTGATTTTCGTGTCGGATTTCTTGATTAGCTGAATTGCATGAGTTTGCCGATATCAAGAATCAATTCTTAAAGTCTAGGAATCCTTGATGTATTAAAGGTCATTGTATTGTACGACCAAGCATGTTTTCTTGATGATTTGCAAAAATTGAATAATCGGTATGACCGTAACGTAAATGGTTGCACCATAGTGACAAAGGTTGAGATGTGATGTGCATGATTTGTGTATATGTTGTTCGAGGACGAACAAGGATTTAAGTGTGGGGTAAGTGATCTTGGGCAGATTTATATGCCCAAGTGATACTCAAACGTATCATTTTTACCTTGTTTGTTGTGCAATGTGTATATAATATCATGTATTTGGTAATAAAATGCGAATTTATACTAACCAACATGATTAGCATTTGTTTTGCAGGATAATGTGATTTTTAAGAGCTAAAATGCGTGTTGGAACTATGTCGCGTTGGCCTCCGTGACACGTTGCTTGTTATTCCGGGAAAAATTTCCCACTAGTATAAATAACACACTTAGGTTATTTTTAAAAGGAGTTTTTTAGTTTTAGTTTTTTGTGCCTGAGTTGAGAAGTGGGAGCAGGAACGTGGTTTTGTGGCAGTTGAAGAAGAAGAAAAGATAAGAGTTTTCTTCTCTTCCCTTCTTTCTTTCCTTCAATTGTATGCATGATTCACACTCATTCTAGGATGATTAATCCAAGAATGAGTGGCTAATTCCTCTCTTGATGAGGTTTTGAACTTGTGAAATGAATGTTGGTAATAATTGATATGGTTTCTTCTTCTTCTTGCATGTTGTTCTATTAATTCTTGTGCTTATTACATTCTTGATTGGCCACCATTAATGTATATCTAAAAAGTCCAATTTCACTCGAGAGAGCATGAAATTGGAAAGTTGTGAATTAATAGGGTATTGTTCTTAACTTGATTTGGGAAAATTGGGTTTTGATGTGCTTTCCTGATAGAAATATACTTGAAAGCCGTATTAGTCAATTTAGGAACCGGAATTGTAGTGTTAGGTCATAAATTGCATTTGATCACAGAAATGTAGACGAATGGTTTATGAATCTAAAGTGAAATTAAATACGGAAGTTTTAATTTCTAGGCAAACGTTCTTGGCTAGCAATATGAAGAAGAAGATGACCAAATTATCATGATTATCAAGTTCATTACTCGTTCTTAACCTTGGCATGTGCATATCCATTGTCTAAACTCAACGTAAATAGTAGTTATTAATTCTAGTAGATAATTAGTTTAGAAACAAAACTCACTCAAATCTTGGTTGGATTGTTGTTAACATAGTTAGAAATAGAATAGAGATATAGTAAACTAGGCAGTTTTGCATATCTAGAGAAGCCTCCTTGGATCGATACTTGGCTACTTAGCCACTTTATTACTTGTTTGACCACGTACACTTGCGTGTCGGTGTATAATATATACCGAGCAGCAGAGCGCAAACAGAGTGAAAATGTGCAAAAGATGCATAAAGTTGCAGATTTTGGGCCAAGAACCGATCTCAGTATGAGTGGTACCAAGATTGTACGAGCCGTACTGAGACTCGTGGAAAAGTCCAGAAGATTGGTACAAGGAAAAGGCAAAGTACGACTCTTGGTACGATCTGTACCATCCTGTTTCAAGCCATAACTTGAGCCATAGAAAATTTCAGTGATTTTTGGGACTTGGAAAATCTCATGTTACAACAAGTTGTTATGAGTCATAGAAGCAAGGTACGAGGCATACCAAGGCATTCGTAGAAATCTTCAGAAGATGCCAAAGTCTCAATATCAAACCACGATTTGATTGTACGACTTATAGGATATTGTTATGTGTCGTACCAGAGGCCGACACTTAAGCAAATTCTGTAGAAGCCAAGAGACGTACAAGACAAGGAACGACTCGTACAATCCTGTTATAGGTTGTACAACGGGTCGGATGAGGTGTCGGCGCCAGATTTGGATATTTCCCTGTTAACTTAGGAAAAGGATTTTATTATTTGTATAAATGCTTTTTAGGTTTCTTTTAGTTAGAGGGTCGTTCATTATCAGTCTGTAATAGGTTTTTGACAATATTGGAGAGCAATTCTTGAGACCTTAACTTGGATTTTCTCAATTGTTCTTAAATTTGTTCATCATCTTTCTTGCAATATTCAAAGCAAGTTTAATTTCAATCATTATTGTAAGTATTAATTTATGTGTTTGTCTATGAATACATGATAAAGCTCAATCTACACTTCTCATTTAGAGAGAATGTAAGCGATAATTGTATCAAAACATATAATCCGACGAGTGTCGGGGTCGAAACCTACAAGAACTAGAGAATGATTTGCACAAGAGTTGTTTAGTGAATTGAATTGATTCGCATCCAAGCAATGAAAATGTAAATGTAAATTTTGGGGGAAATGAAGGCAAAAATATTGTGGGTTCTAAAATTAGCAAATCAAGAAAGCAAGATAATCAAAATTGAGAAACAATAATGAGCGAAGGCTAGAGGTGTGGTGTAGATGGGATGTCAATCAAATTGGGATTTACTAGACAGTCAGATTATTACTAATATGTGTAAATAACCTTGGAAAAAGATGGAGCCCGATGTTTTTCAACCACTTGGGCTCCTTATCCTCGAGTCCTTTCGAACCTCAAGGTACAATTCAACTATTCCAATATGATTTGGATTAGCGGCTGAGCTATTTCTAGCCAACAACCTTTAAAGGGATTATGATCATAGATTCTGTCTATTTCCAGCCCAACCCCATATATTCAAATCCTAATCCACTATTAAATTCTCCCCCATTACTTAATTCTTCTTTTTAAAGCTAAAATCAAGTAAGAAAACAATACCCATATTTGCATCTATGAGAAATAAACTATGATTTGAGGAGAATTCAATAGATTTACACTAATCAAGTAATAAAAAGACAAATCTAGCAATACCCAATCAAATTAAACACCCATCATCACACACCTCTAGCTATAGATTTAACTACTCATAATTGAGAAATACAGAAGAATATTAATTAATAAACTCAATAATTTCATCATTAGGAATAAGCACAATCAAACTAAAAATATTTCTACAGTGGTGGTTATCCTTTGCTGAAGAAGGTGAGATGAAAAAGCAATATCAAATATTTTCTACTCTTCTCCAATGGAGTTCTTTTTCTAAAAAAAGTAAAGGGAGTTATCCAATGATATGTTCAGAGTACTTTTTTCTAAAATATATACAAAAAGGTAGGTCATAACATTCTCCTCATTTTAGGGCTGGACATTTTCACCCTTTTTAGGCGTCCTTCACTTGTAATGGAACCGGTGGTTTGCTGGTTGCTATCCGCGTGCCACCGATTGCTTTTCTTTGTGATCTAGTGAAGTTCCAGCGTCTATAGGTGAGGCCTTCAGCAGCTCACCGGTTGCTATCCATGAGCCACCGGTTGATTTCATCATTTGTCCAGTAAAGTCCAGCACCTTTCGGCGATAGAACCGACAGATCGCCGGTTGCTATCTGCGAGCCGCCGATTGCAGTTGTTCATCAAACCAGTGGTTTCCTGTGATTGATTGGAATTTCGCCGATGTCCTCCGATGGAGTGTCAATTTTCATATGAATCTTATCCTTTTTACTTAATTTCATGCTCCTTCTCTTCAAATTAGGTACCTGCACATCTAAAGGCAAAAGAGCATAAAATCCAACTAAAATACTTAAAAACTAATCTAAAGTTCATTCTTAAGAGCCTAATGAGTTCGTAAATTACCAACTCATCAAACCCCCCAAACTTGAACCATTGCTTGTCCTTAAGTGATGCTATTCTTATCAGTTGAGAAAAAAGAATGACATGTCACTCTACAAGAGTCAATGCATCAATGACCACTTAATCTATGACAACCCAAAAATGCTCACCAACTCATAGAAAAAGAGAAAGAATTTCCCCCCTAAAATGCGGAAAAGTTTTAAGAGGCAACTACAATGCATAGGCATGATTCACAACTGCTTTCATTTTATAGTTTATCCAATCAAATACACATAGAATGTCAAATCATAATCATTACACATTTAAAGTTTTTCTTGGAGCTCACATTGCTCATGCCTCAATCACACCTTTACTTTAATGAAAGTATGCCCCCAAATGGGAGTGATGCCACTCACTACAACAGAGAATCCCTTTTCTTTATGATAATTCAATGCACACATAAGGGATTATAGAAGATTTTATCACACTCACTCTCATAAAAGAAATATCCATGCACACAACTTGACCCATAGGCTTGCCCTTTGTGTAATTTGCCACTAATATAGAGCAACTACACTCAAAATCACTTAAGACTTGTGGGTCATAATGAAGGTTAAGGGTAATGGTAAGACAAACATTTAGCTCTAGTGACTAGAACCTCCCTAATGCCTTTATGTGAATACTCTAATCCTCCCCATCCAACTTTTTAGATCACTCCACCTTATTCCTCCTTTTTCAACCATTTTCATCTTTTATTTCTCAAAGACCTTCCTTGTAGCTCATTTGGCTATCACATTAAGCCTTGTCTAAGTAAGAGGTAACACCATTTAACTATTCTTTTTTCTTTTGGTACCTTAATGATCACGGGCAAAATAGCATGCCCGTGATACGCTTTATACCTTAATATAGTCTTGTTTATCTAAGTTATTTTACATAATCTCATGTGATTTTATATAAATGTGAATATATGTGCTAACCAACATGATTAGTCCTTGTTTTGTAGGTTAATAATGCATTTGAGGAACTAATTCGCAAGTTGGTGAAAGGAAGGAATGAAGTGGAAGCAAGTGGCAAAAAGTCGACAAGGGGCATGCGTTGGCAAGGCTGGCCGCGCCAGGTAGCGTGCCACGCTGTGCGTGTGCCGCGCCCAGCGCCGTGCCACGCCCTTGCCAAGCGCACGAGGAAAGGCAGCAGCAGGCAGCAGGAGGCAGAGAACCATCGCGGCAGCACCGTGTCACGCTAGGCAGCCTGCGCGACAGCAGCTTGCCAACGCGCTGCATGGGCAGCGTGCCACGTTGGCCAGCGCGGCAACCCTCGGCAACTTGGTTTCCTGAGGCAATTTCCAGAGAGCTTTCACGTTGTCTCCGTGTCACAGAGGCAGTGCTCCGCGATGCACTCCGTGACATGGAGCCGTTCCCTCTCAGGCTAAATTATGCACGTTTTCCATTTACTATAAATAGGACCCTTAGCTCCTAAAATCATGGGGTCACAATTTTTTTCTGAAAAACCACCTAGGAGTGAAGGGAGAAGTGGGAGAACTCATCTAGGGTTTATCAAATTCCCTTCTCATCTACCAAATTCATGTAAGTATGTTAATTTAGTATTAGTTAATTGTAGTTTTACGAACATGAATGGCAAGAACCCTTCCTCTAGGGTTGAATCCATGAATTATGATTGTGCTTTTGTGAATTTATTTTGGGAATTAAGTTATTGATTGTTGTTTTCGTCTTGCATTCTGGAGTGTTGGTTGTTTTTATGATTGATCACCATGAAAGCATATTTGTTAGCTTGAGTAATAGCTTGAGAAAGCATTACCTAGGTCAGGACATGAGAATGTAAGGAGCATGTTTGTCTCTAGGGAGAGATATTGTGTTAGGATAGAAATATACCTCACACCTTGCTTGGTTGACACACGGGGGTTATGAAAGACCAACTTGGGATGTCACATCACCACTCGAAGAAGTAGTTGTGAGGCTAAGTTGAGTTAAATGGTTAGACGTACGAAAGTCCCTAATCGTTTCCCCGTAAACCACAACATAATTGATTGCCCGCGACTAGAAAATTAAACTCCTCACTCACAATGATGCAGTGAGGCTAGATTGCCGTGTTTAGAGGCTCGAAAGACCATAAATATGCAATTATAATTATGTGAAATAACAATTGATAGTTCCATGCTTAACCCATTGCAAATCATAGGATCACATGATTAATTGGTTTTAACTCTATGTTGCTCTTAGAGTGATTTCAAAATATTTCGTTGACCCAAACTTAGACTTAATTAATCTCAATCGAAAATGTCTATAACCAACACTTGAGGTATTAAAGATCACAATAGAAATGGATAGTTAGAGGAATGGGTCCAGTCCCTGTGGGTTCGACAATCCGGTTCTTAAAAAGAGCCACTATATTACTTGCACGACCCGTACACTTGCGGACGCGCGAATCGGGCACGTCAAGTTTTTGGCGCCGTTGCCGGGGACTCGGCAAAGTTTTGATAATTTATCTATTTTTGTGTGACTTTTAAATTTCTCTTAAGTGTTGAAAAAACTTGGTCTTAGTCTGTTTGTTTGCAGGTGACAGGTTGTCCTGCCGAGCTGGCTAGAAATAGAGAGCTTGTGGAATCGTTGCTTGAACCTGAGCGTCAATTCCATTTGCAAAGGAGAATAGCTCTAGAGCATAAGCTGAAGAGACTTCAAGAAAAGGTACAACAACAACCACCCGCGGGACAAGCACAATTGTCATCCGAAGAAATGGAAGCAAGACCAGTTCGCGAAGTGTCTATCCCACTAGCGACAAATGTGACCTCAAGCATTCTTAAACCGGAGCCTGGAGGGCACTTTGAGCTTAAATGGAACATGGTGCAGCTGTTACATTCTAGTGGTCAATTCACTGGGATGGCACATGAGGACCCGCAGCAGCACCTACAGAGCTTTTTAGAGATTAGTGACACGTTTATCCCCATCGGCGTGTCCACAGATTATGTCCGAATGACCCTCTTCCCATTTTCACTGTTGGGAGAGGCGAAGAAGTGGCTGAAAGCTGAGCCACCGAACTCCATAACTTCATGGAATGACTTGGCTAAGAAATTCCTTATCAGATTCTTCCCATCAGGCAAAACTGCAAGGTTGAGAAGTGAAATACTCAGTTTTAAGCAGAGGCCTGATGAGAACCTATATATGGCTTGGGAAAGATTCAAGTCATTGTTGAGAGATTGCCCCCATCACCAGCAATCAAATGAAGTGCTGGCTCATACCTTTGTAGAAAGTCTAGACCCACACACAAAAATATTGCTAGACTCTGCATCGGGTGGGCAAGCCTTGGATAAGACATATGATGAGTTGTACACTTTGTTGAACAGAATTGCACAAGGAAATCCAGAGTGGCACAGCGAGTCATCGAGAGGGGCAGGAAAGAGACCAGGGTTGATGGAAGTAGATGGTTTGAATGCCTTGGCAGCACAGTTAGCTTCGTTCCAGCATCAAATGATGACTCAGTTCAATAAACTGAGTATGAACCAACGCCAGGGCCAGGTTAATGCAGTTCAGCAAGCTCCGAGTTGGTGTCAAATTTGTGGTAATAATGGGCACCATGCAGAATCTTGTGGAGCCAATCCGGAGTCAGTCAATTTTGTTAGTAATGTGCAACGCAACAATCAGAATTTTGAAACCAGTTACAACAGAAATTGGCAGGGCCACCCGAATTTTTCTTGGGGTGGAAACCAAAAGCAGAATTTTATGCAACCTCAACAGCAGCAGTATCAACAGAATAGGCAGAATGATGGGCAATTGAGTAGAAACATTGAGGAAACATTGCAGAAAATTATAGAGACCCAGACTCAATTAGTGGAAAATCAGGCGAGGATGGCAACAGACTTAATGAATCAGCAAGTAGCCACCTGAAATCTTGAAAAACAAGTGGGTCAGATAGCAGCTGCTCAAAACATGAGATCGCAAGGGGGATTACCAAGCGACACAGATCCTAACCCCCGGCAGATCAATGCCATCAGTCTGAGAAGCGGTAGGCAATTAGCTGATGCAGTGCCAAAAGAGCTGAGCAAAGAGGTGCTGCCGGAGTTGGTTAGACCAGGACCATCCATCAACATGGGAGATAATCAGAGTGCTGGGCAACAAAATTCACGACCTCCATTGCAACCAGCACAAAAACCACCACCACCATTCCCTCAGAAATTCAGAAAGAGCAAGGAGGAGGAATGCTTCAAAAAGTTCTTTGAGAGTTTCAGAGAACTTCACATAAATTTGCCTCTTCTTGATGTTTTGCAGGGAGTGCCCAAGTATGCTAAATACTTGAAGGACGTGATGGCGAACAAAGTGAGATTGGTGGATGTCCAAACGGTAGCACTGACTGAGGAGTGCAGTTACAGGGTATTGAGCAAAATCCCAAAGAAACTCAAAGACCCAGGGAGTGTTACCCTCCCCATACAAATTGGTAAAGCTGAGGTGCTACGAGCTTTATGTGACTTGGGGGTGGCAGTTAATCTAATGCCCCTATCCTTATTCAACACCTTGGGGTTGGGACAACCAAGGCCAACAAGGTTGATGCTGCAGCTGGCTGACAAGTCGCGAGTGACACCTGATGGAATAATAGCGGACCTTCTCATCAAAGTAGGTAAGTTCATTATACCTGCTGATTTTATTGTCTTAGATTTTCAGGTTGATGACCAGGTACCCCTGATCTTGGGACGGCCATTTTAGGCCACTGGAGGAGCGGTGATTGATTTGAAAGCAGGGACCCTGAAAATGAGGGTTGAGGATGAAGAAGAAATCTTCCGCGTGTACCAAGAAATGAACCCATCTGCACACTATAGAAACCTTTGTCAGGTTAGTGTGTTGGCAGAGGATAAGTGTGGGGTGGGGGATTCCATAGGTGTAGGGCCGAAGGCTATAACAAATGTTCAGCCCGAGTCTGATAAAGGACTTCAAACTGAAAAGAAGTTGGAGAAAGAGAGGAGCAGAGTGGAGGCTGTTTCCTCTAAACAGCAAAAGAAAAGGTATGGTTCTCGAAAGAGAACCCAGGTATGAGGATGTCCTGAAAAGGATAGTCCACGTCGGGCCACGACGTAAAATAAGGCGCTACTTGGGAGGCAACCCAAGGGTACCACAGGTACCATTTTAATTTCTGGCATTTGTGTTGATTTTATTTATTTTTCATCTTGTGTTGTTTCTGGTGGAAAGTTAAGCACAGATGGAGGGGAAGTCTGAGTACCCGTGGAAGAGGAAGCTAACAAGCATGGAAGAGAAAAAGTGTGGGGTTGAACACCCACTTGTGCAAGTTGAAGAGAGGCATGTTGTTAGCTAAGCCTAAAGGCCTCAGGGAGTATTTCTCACCCTTTGTAAATTTTAATTTGATGCTATGAGGACATAGCATGATTTAAGTGTGAGGTGAGGGAAATTTCAAAAATTTTTGTTGTGCTTAACGATTTTTAGTGAATGTAATGCTTGAAAAATTTGAAAATTTTTGTGAAGTAAGCATGACTTCATCACCCGTTGGTTTTTCTTTTCGGTTCTTTTCCGACGGGGGTCTTTGAACCGAAGAATAAAAATTTTATTTTTTTTTCCTTTGTCTGTATATAGTGTTTTTAGTCATAGTTAGGGACTATTTCCGACGATGGATGGATGACGACCGTCTTGAGGAAAATTAGTCGGTAGGTGATTGGTTTTTGAAACCATAACTAAGTGGTGCTTGATGTTCTAGTTATGTGCTATACGTGATTGTAAGATGCAAGTATGTTAGGTGTGAAGCATGCAGGTGTATAACTTTGTGTGAGACGCTTAGGCTCTTGAATTTGACTCAATATGATTAAAGCTTAATCTGAACTCTTGTGATTAGCTGAGCAAGAGTCTACTGAATATGTCTTGATTTGAGCATGTGCCATGAGTGTAAGGTTTTTGAGTATTCTGTGCTATTGTGGATTGTCTAGAACTTGCCTGGTGTGTTTATTAAACGAAATGAAGGATGTGAATTGTAGGAGATGATTTAGGCATTTCTTTGAATGAACCAATTGTTATCCCTCGTTTTACCTACCTTGAGAAATTAATCCTAGTTAGCCCTGTTGAGCCTTGAGCCTATTCTTTGATAGCTGCAACATAAGCTTAATCCTTTTTCTTTCATTAGCCTTGAACTTGATCCAAAATTCCTAATCGCTTGAGTGAAAACATCCGAAGGAGTAAAGGAGTGAGAAGAATGAAAAGAAAGGAAAAGTAGCAAGTTGTAGAAGTGAGAAAAGGACAAAGGTGCACTTGTGTGAAAATGGTTGATTATTAGTAAGGACCAAGAAAACAAATTAATGAAAAATTATTTATAGAACTCCTTACTAATAAGTTAAAAGTGCCTAAAGAAAGGGGGGAACATAAGAGGAACAAGAAAGATGAAAGGAGAAAAAGGTAAAGTAAGGGAGGGGAAGTTCGTAAGGAGGGCGTAATGTATTAAAAGCATTTAGGAAAGATAGTCACTATTACTGGCCATAATAGTACCTACCTGTCCCTTAGCCTACATTACAACCCATTAAGTCCTACTTGATCTTACATTCACACATCCTTAAATTAGAGGAATAAAACACTAAGGGCAAGCTTATGGGTCATTACATGATGCATGTGAATTCTTTGTGAGAGTGAGTGTAATTCTATTTATTTACCCACACATGTTGTGATGTAAAAATGATTTTTGCGTGTGATTGGGTAACTCTCCTTCCGTGAGGGCACATGTTGAAGGAAGGATATAATTCATGTGGGATTTCTAACTCAGTTGATTTGCATGAGTTTGCTAAGATCGAGAGTCGAGTCTTGAGGTTAAGAAGTCTTAGCATTGTTGTATTTCATCTCGGTGATTAAATTGTGTATGCTCTACCTTTAGCTTGTTATCTTATTGAATCATTATAGCCGTAGCTTGAATTATCTTGCCAAATTAGTTATGTGGGAGTCTCCATATGTATGATTTGTAAAATGTTGTTCGAGGACGAACAAGGCTTTAAGTGTGGGGTTGTGATCACGGGCAAAATAGCATGCCCGTGATACGCTTTATACCTTAATATAGTCTTGTTTATCTAAGTTATTTTACATAATCTCATGTGATTTTATATAAATGTGAATATATGTGCTAACCAACATGATTAGTCCTTGTTTTGTAGGTTAATAATGCATTTGAGGAACTAATTCGCAAGTTGGTGAAAGGAAGGAATGAAGTGGAAGCAAGTGGCGAAAAGTCGACAAGGGGCATGCGTTGGCAAGGCTGGCCGCGCCAGGCAGCGTGCCACGCTGTGCGTGTGCCGCGCCCAGTGCCGTGCCACGCCCTTTCCAAGCGCACGAGGAAAGGCAGCAGCAGGCAGCAGGAGGCAGAGAACCAGCGCGGCAGCACCGTGTCACGCTAGGCAGCCTGCGCGACAGTAGCTTGCCAACGCGCTGCATGGGCAGCGTGCCACGTTGGCCAGCGTGGCAACCCTCGGCAACTTGGTTTCCTGAGGCAATTTCCAGAGAGCTTTCGCGTTGTCTCCATGTCACGGAGGCAGTGCTCCGCGATGCACTCCGTGACATGGAGCCGTTCCCTCTCAGGCTAAATTATGCACGTTTTCCATTTACTATAAATAGGACCCTTAGCTCCTAAAATCATGGGGTCACGATTTTATTCTGAAAAACCACCTAGGAGTGAAGGGAGAAGTGGGAGAACTCATCTAGGGTTAAATTCCCTTCTCATCTACCAAATTCATGTAAGTATGTTAATTTAGTATTAGTTAATTGTAGTTTTACGAACATGAATGGCAAGAACCCTTCCTCTAGGGTTGAAGCCATGAATTATGATTGTGCTTTTGTGAATTTATTTTGGGAATTAAGTTATTGATTGTTGTTTTCGTCTTGCATTCTGGAGTGTTGGTTGTTTTTATGATTGATCACCATGAAAGCATATTTGTTAGCTTGAGTAATAGCTTGAGAAAGCATTACCTAGGTCAGGACATGAGAATGTAAGGAGCATGTTTGTCTCTAGGGAGAGATATTGTGTTAGGATAGAAATATACCTCACACCTTGCTTGGTTGACACACGGGGGTTATGAAAGACCAACTTGGGATGTCACATCACCACTCGAAGAAGTAGTTGTGAGGCTAAGTTGAGTTAAATGGTTAGACGTACAAAAGTCCCTAATCGTTTCCCCGTAAACCACAACATAATTGATTGCCCGCGACTAGAAAATTAAACTCCTCACTCACAATGATGCAGTGAGGCTAGATTGCCGTGTTTAGAGGCTCGAAAGACCATAAACATGCAATTATAATTATGTGAAATAACAATTGATAGTTCCATGCTTAACCCATTGCAAATCATAGGATCACATGATTAATTGGTTTTAACTCTATGTTGCTCTTAGAGTGATTTCAAAATATTTCGTTGACCCAAACTTAGACTTAATTAATCTCAATCGAAAATGTCTATAACCAACACTTGAGGTATTAAAGATCACAATAGAAATGGATAGTTAGAGGAATGGGTCCAGTCCCTCTGGGTTCGACAATCCGGTTCTTAAAAAGAGCCACTATATTACTTGCACGACCCGTACACTTGCGGACGCGCGAATCGGGCACGTCACTTAACGTTTTTCAACCCATCATTTCATCCTTTTGATCACAATTTGGTGCTCCTCAAATTTAGGCTCCTCATATTTCCCCCTTTCTTGTAAACCCCCAACTTAGGCTTTTTGCCTCTTTCTCATTGATTTCCTTATCTCTCCCTTTGTATTTGGGCTTCAATCCCCCATTATTCTCATTCACACACCACTATCAATTAGGGAGGATGGGTGCCAAGAAGAGTGTTACAAAAAGGTACATTGACTTGTAATGTGGTTTCCAAGAATAAATAGTCCATAGGCTCAATATTGGCTAGCAAAGGAAGACATTTTTGGAGGTACCTCTCAGAAACAGTTCCACAAAAGACTCAAAGAAAGACATTATATTTCCCTTAAGAGAGTCGCCTCACAATCTATTATTGGAAAATGTAAACCCGGTTAGACAACAAAAAGAAAAGAAAACGAAAATGCTCCTTGGAAAAGAATCGCGGTATGAAGAAATCCCTTGGAATTTGATTACTACCTACTATTTACATAGGCAACAACCAAAATTTGGATCATAATGCAACATTTGACAATTAAAGCAAGGACACATTCATTAGCACTAACATCAAAGGCTATTTCTATTCATTCATTCACAATTCTAACAAAACAAACAGCCCGGCAAGGGCAATTATCAAACATCGCTAAAATGAGCCCGATAAAGGCTCACAACTCTTCACAAGTTATAAAACAAAAGCTCGACAAGGGATACATCAAGTCATAAACAAAATAAACCACAAATGACCACCCAGAAGAACACTCATCCCACCCCTAACTTAAACACTACACTATCCCTAATGTAAGCATGAAAATTAAAGAGGGTGAGAACTCCCTAAGCTGGTCATTCCTCATCATCCTCTTCATCGTCAGTGCCAGCTCTAGCCTATTCCTCAAGGCCTTTATCACCTAGATCCTCTGCCTCCTCTCCTAAGCTCTCAAACAAATCATTGATGGGCCTTTGACTGTAGAAAGGGAAGCCATTGTTGCATTAAGGCCGCTCAAATCAGGCACCTCCATAGATGTCGTACTCTTCCACTCCCTTACTTCAGTATGGAGAGAAGTAATAGCCCTCTCCAAAACATCCACCCTCTTGCAAAACTTGGTAAGACTCTTATATATGGAGTTTCTCTCTCTTTGTACCGTTTGAGCAATACGGGCAGGGAGGCTCTTAGCCAACTTTTGTAGTTGGCTCTCATGAGAGTTAGTCATTTCCACAAGCCTGTGGAGACTGCTTGGTTGGGAGGATGTTGGAGGAAGTGATGCTTCTGTATTAGGTACCTCATCAGAGGCTTGTCCCAATGCCTCTGGGTGTGGGATGTTCAGATCAGGGACCTATGGAGACTTCTTATAACTATAGGAGAGTGAACCTTTTGGCAAATCAAAGGACTGCATCTACATCTGCTTAACCTTGGGTGCATCTGCATCCCTTTTGCCATTTACTGTGATTTCACCTATAGCGGAGCTAGGGGCTTCGTTTGGGAACAGTGGCACTTGGGCTTGCAAGAAAAGTTGGGAGATGAACACAACATATGGAACGGAGTTGCCAATTTGCCTTACTTTCCTCTTCATTTGTACAACCACAATTTCTCCAAAGTTTACGGGGACCCCTCTCATGATGCAGGTGATAAGGGTACCTGCTTCCAAGCTGACCGCTGCTCGTTCTTGGAAGGTATGATTTGGCCACAGATGAAGTCTAACCACAGCTAGGCCTCAAACTTGAGATCACGCGAGAAATTTTACCGCCCATTGTAGCCTAGAAGGGTGTGTCTACAGCAATGTCTGGAGCTATCCATGAGAACAATTCTCCTTGTTAGCAATTCAGGCCATACATTTCGAGCCAATATCAAGATCATTGTTACACCCCAAAAACTCAAAGATTGGATCCGGGAGTTAAAAATTGAAAACTGCTCAAAACTGATAAAAATATCTCAGAACGAGAGGTGTAATGACTTGTGGTTGGGAACCACAAGCCGTTGTTACCAGTTATGGGTTCAGGAGTCCTGGGTGGCAGTGGAAGCAACGACCTATGTAATGACTCATTGTAGGAAACAACGAGTCGTCATTTGTAGTCATGGTGAGATGTGGACTTGAGATTTAGGGAAGTATCGGGCCACCCAATGACCTATCATGAGGTATCACGGATCGTGGTGAGCAGTCATTGTTAGGATGGTGTGATGGCCAGTGTATGTGACCGAACGAGATCACGACTCATGGGTTCTAGTAATGAGTCATGGTAAGGCTCGTGGTTTGAGGAAGTATAAAGTTGGCAGAAGGAAACCACGGTCGAATGAATGACCCGTTGAAGGTAAAAAAGAATCATTGTTTCAGTCGTTGTTTGAGCCAAGGCCTAAGACTGGATAGTGCATAGCACGGACAAATACCATGGGTCGTGATATCCTCCAACAACTCGTTAGGTCGTCCGTTGTTCGGTCCAGTGAGAAGTTTTTCTGCGTGATCAATAAGGGTATTTTCGTCATTCTTACGTCCTATGGCCTTATACTAAGTAGTTTAAGGCTCATTTTAGTGGGTTTCAGGAGGAGAAAACCTATTCTAAGTTATTTTGCTTCCATGCATGCAAACTTGAGAGGTTGAAGAGGTGATTAAAGGCTAGTATTCAAGGTTTCAATCCAATTTCCTCTTGGATAATCTAAGATTTGGTGGAATCAATCCCTTCCAGGTATATAGGGTTATGAGTGGGTGTCTTCTTCCACACCCATGCCCAATTTCTATCTAAATATGAGAAATTTCTATGATCAAGTTATGGGGTTTTCACCCAATTGCATAATTCTTCAATTTCTATTCATGGGTGGGATTAGATTATGTTTCTATTGATGAATTGTGAAGCATGGGTAGATTTTAATTTGTTTTCAATCAAAATTGTGTTTTCTAGTTTTATGAAATTAAAGGCCCATAGATGAGAAGTTCATGAAAGAAGAGAATGATGATGAATGTATGATGTCATGTTTCAGCTTTGAGTCATTCAAATAAAGTCATGTTTCAGCTTTTCTAATAATGTCATGTTTCAGCTTTGAGTCATTCGAGTCAGTTTGATATTATAAAGCTATGTATCATATGTTATGAAAAGATCATGATTTCAGAAATAACGCATGCAAGCCTTATTCTCAGTAAATGATGTTTATGTTTTGACTACTGCATTGTCTTAAAGTGATTTTACTTACTTTAGTGGTTTCCTTACCTTGAATACTCGGTACATTCCACGTATGACCGCATACTTTCTATGCTATATCGTTTTATGATACAGCACCCGACACTCAGGTTCAGCCTCGCTCGTAGACAGTTCATCGGAGTTAGCGTTTGCTTACTGGTGAGTGATCTTGGGCAGATTTATATGCCCAAGTGATACTCAAACGTATCATTTTTACCTTGTTTGTTGTGCAATGTGTATATAATATCATGTAATTAGTAATAAAATGCGAATTTATACTAACCAACATGATTAGCATTTGTTTTGCAGGTAAATGTGATTTTTAGGAGCTAAAATGCATGTTGGAACTATGTCGGAGTTGGACTTGGATGCGAGCATGGAAAAGACCTTGGAATGCACATTTTATAGGGGCTCCGTGATGGAGCCGTGCCACGCTACCATCGCGGTAGCACACTGCCTGAACAGGAATTAAAATGGCAAATCCCAGTGTGCCTTTGCGTCAGCTCCGTGGCACGGAGATAGGCCTCCGCGATGGCCTCCGCGCCACGTTGAGGTTAATTTACCGAACCCTAGAAATTCCAGTGAAGGTCCGCGTCAACGCCGTGTCACGGAGGCAGTGCTCCGCGTTGGCCTCCGTGACACGTTGCTTGTTATTCCGGGAAAAATTTCCCACTAGTATAAATAGCACACTTAGGTTTATTTTAATTAGTTTTGAGTTTTTAGACTGAGTTTAGAAGTGGAGAGCAGGAACGTGGGTTAGTAGCAGTTGAAGAACGAAAAAGCTAAGGGATTTCTTCTCTTCCTTTCTTCTTTCTATCAATTGTACGTATGATTTACACTCATTTTAGGATGATCAATCCAAGAATGAGTGGCTAATTCTCTTTCTTGCTGAGGTTTTGAATATGTGTAATGAATTCTGATTATAATTGATACGGTTTCTTCTTCTTCTTTAATGTTGTTCTATTAATTCTTGTTCTTACTGCATTAGTGAATGGCCAACATTAATGTATATCTAAAAAGTCCAATTTCACTCGAAAGAGCAAGAAATTGGAAAGTTGTGAATTAATAGGATATTGTTCTTAACTTGATTTGGGAAAATTGGGTTTTGATGTGCTTTCCTGATAGAAATATACTTGAAAGACGTATTAGTCAATTTAGGAACCGGAATTGTAGTGCTAGGTCATAAATTGCATTTGATCACACAAATGTAGACGGATGGTTTATGATTCTAAAGTGAAATTAAATACGAGAGTTTTAATTTCTAGGCGAATGTTCTTGGCTAGCAACATGAAGAAGGGATTAACCAAATTATCATGATTATCAAGTTCATTACTTGTTCTTAACCTTGGCATGTTCATATCCATTGTCTAAATTCACTAGTAAATAGTTGTTATTAATTGTAGTATATATAGTTTAGAAACAAAAACTCAAAGTAACTCTTGGTTCCATTGTTGTTAGCATAATTAGAAGTGAAATAGGAATATAGTAAACTAGGCAATTTTACGTATCTTGAGCCTCCTTGGATCGATACTTGGCTACTTAGCCACTTTATTACTTGTTTGACCACGTGCACTTGCATGTCGGTTTTTAATATAAATTACCAACGAGCAGAACAACCTGAACAAGTTTTTGGCGCCGCTGCCGGGGAGGCTAGGCGATTTGTAAAATTGTGTTTAGTGTAAATTTACTGTATTTGTATTTTTATTTTCTTAAGTGTTAACAACTTGGTCTTAGCATGTATTTTGCAGATTTTGTTTCTGTGAACACTGGCAAGGGACAAAGAGCTGGTGGAATCTTACTTAGAGCCTGAACGTGAATTTCATAGTCAACGTAGAGAAGCTGTACGAAAGAAGCTGCAGTTGCTTAAACAGTCTATGATGGAGCAACAAAATCCACCAGTTGTGCGGGCAGTTTTAGTGCCCGATGAAGCAGCAGCAAGGCCGGTTCGCGAGGTGGCAATCCCACACACCAATAATGTCCATTCTAGCATCCGCAAACCAGAGCCTGGAGGGAGGTTTGAATTAAAGCAGAATATGGTGCAACTTTTGCACACAAGCGGGCAATTTACCGGACTCCCTCATGAAGATCCACAACAACATCTCCAGAACTTTTTGGAGATAAGTGACACTTATATACCCGCTGGAGTGTCACCTGATTATGTTCGGCTCACGTTATTTCCATTTTCCTTACTTGGTGAAGCCAAGAGGTGGTTAAAAGCTGAACCACCCAATTCTATATCAACGTGGGATGATCTTGCGCAGAAGTTTTTTATCAGATTTTTCCCTTCTGGTAAAACAGCCAGACTTAGAAGTCAAATTCTAAGTTTTAAACAGAGGGAAGGGGAAAATCTATATCAAGCCTGGGAAAGATTTAAATCCATATTGCGGGACTGTCCTCATCATCATCAGTCCAATGAGGTGTTGGTACACACATTCATTGAGGGTTTGGAACCCCACACTAAAATTCTGTTAGATTCAGCAGCTGGAGGGCAAGCGCTGGAAAAGACCTATGAGGAGCTGTACACTTTGCTCAACCGAATTTCACAAGGTAATCCAGAATGGAATGCAGATTCTTCAAGAGGTGGAGCAAGGAAAGCAGCGGGAGTGCTTGAAGTGGATGGATTCACAGCTATCGCTGCACAGATAGCTGCTTTGCAAAATCAGTTAAACACTCACTTCAGCAATATAAATTTGAACCAGCCTTCAGCTTCAGTCAATGCAGTTCAACAGATGTGGTGTGAAGTGTGTGGTAGTAGTGAGCATTCAGCTGAATGCTGTGCTGCAAATCCTGATTCTGTTAATTTTGTGGGCAATGCACAGAGAAATCAACAGCAGTTTGGTAGTGGCTACAACCCAAATTGGAGGAACCATCCGAATTTTTCGTGGGGTAGCAACAATCAACAAGGCCAAAGTTCAGGGCAGGGAATGCACAGAAACCAAGGAGGGCAACAAAATTATCAAGCTCAATTCAGAAATCACAATGCCCCTCCTCCACCACCATCACCGACTATTGAGGAGATGTTCAAAACCATGATCGCTAATCAGGCACCATTGCAGGCTGACTATGTCAAATTGGTAGCCGAAGTGAAGAATAATCAGTTGGCGACCAAGGCTCTTGAATATCAGTTTGGGCAATTTGCTAGTGCCCAAAATACTAGACCCAGAGGAGGACTACCTAGCGACACGGATCCTAATCCGAAGCAGGTAAATGCAGTGACCACGAGGAGTGGTTTACAGTTGAAGGAGGTGGAACCGGAAAGACCGCCTCAAAAGTCAGGAGCAGCAGATGTTGAGGGAGAGCAAATCTCAGATAAGGGGAAGACTAAAGAAGCTGAACCAGAAAGGCCTCCACCCCCGTTCCCTCAACGACTTAAGAAACACAAGGAGGAGGCGTGTTTCCAGAAATTCATGGAGGTACTTAAACAGGTACATGTTAACTTACCTCTTGTTGATGTCTTGCAGGGAGTGCCAAAATATGCGAAATATATTAAAGACATCGTGGCTAACAAAAGTCGTTTGACTGAGTATGCCACAGTAGCTTTAACGGAGGAATGCACTTCCCGTATTCAGAATAGGTTGCCCACAAAAGTGAAAGACCCTGGAAGTTTTACTATCCAGCTTACTATTGGGCAAAGTATCCGAGCGCATGGATTATGCGACTTGGGGGCAAGCATAAATATGATGCCATCTTCGGTATTCAGAAAGTTAGGTCTAGGGAGTCCTAGACCTACAACGGTAATCTTGCAGCTAGCAGACAGGTCTTTAGCTAAGCCAGATAGCATTGTTGAGGATGTGTTAGTGCAAGTAGGCTCCCTCATTTTTCCGGTCGATTTCATTGTTCTGGACTTTGAACCAGATGTTGAAGTCCCATTTATTTTGGGACGACCCTTTTTGGCAACCGAAAAAGCATTAATTGATGTAGCTGCGGGTAAACTTACAATGCAAGCACATGACAAGGTAGAGGTATTTGATGTGTTAAAAGCCATGAAGCTGCCGGCTATACATGAGGAGCTTTCGGAAATCAGTGTGGTTGAACATGGAGAAAGTAGGCAGGTTGTTGAATCTCAAGACCCATTGGAAAGAGCGTTGACGCATTCTGATCATTTTGGGGATAGAGAAGCTTGTAGAATGGTTCAATTGTTGGATGGAGCACCTAATCATCCGAGGAGACAGGAATTTCAGTCATTGATGAGATCACTAGAGCCGTTGCTGAAACCGTCTGTTGAGGAGGCACCGAAAGTAGAGCTGAAAGAATTGCCTCCCCATTTAAAATATATCTTTTTGGGGGAGGGAGAGACGTTACCAGTCATTATTTCTGCAGACTTGACAGAGGAACAGGAAAAGGAAGCTTTGGGGGTCTTAAGGAAGAGGAAGAAAGCAATGGGTTGGCAAATGTCTGACATTCAGGGTATAAATCCAGCTTTCTGCACACACAGGATATTTATGGAGACAGGAGCCAAGCCAACTGTTCAGCCGCAGAGGAGACTTAATCCAGCAATGAAAGATGTGGTAAGGAAGGAAATAATCAAGTGGCTTGATGCAGGTGTAGTCTACCCAATTTCAGACAGTGAGTGGGTCAGTCCCGTTCAATGTGTTCCTAAGAAAGGGGGGATGACTGTAATCACTAATGAGAAAAATGAGTTAATCCCTACATGAACCGTCACAGGCTGGCGAATTTGTATGGACTACAGAAAACTAAATGAAGCCACGAGGAAAGACCATTACCCCATTCCTTTTATTGACCAAATACTTGACAGATTGGCAGGGCAGGAGTATTATTGCTTCCTTGATGGGTACTCTGGCTATAACCAAATAGCCATCGCTCCTGAGGATCAAGAGAAGACGACTTTCACCTGTCCTTATGGGACATATGCTTTCAGGCCGATGCCGTTTGGGTTATGCAACGCACCCGCCACATTCCAGAGATGCATGATGGCTATTTTCCATGACATGGTTGAAGATTTTGTAGAGGTATTTATGGATGATTTCTCTGTTTTCGGTAATTCATTTGCTACTTGTTTGCAGAATCTTGACAGGGTGCTGGCTCGATGTGAAGAATCCAACCTTGTGTTAAACTGGGAGAAATGCCACTTCTTAGTGAAGGAGGGGATTGTCCTGGGCCACAAAGTGTCTAAAAAGGGGTTGGAAGTCGATCGTGCTAAAATTGAGGTTATTGAGAAATTGCCACCACCAGTATCAGTGAAAGGTGTACGCAGTTTTCTGGGACATGCAGGATTCTACAGACGGTTTATTAAAAACTTTTCCAACATTTCTAGACCGCTATGCAGGCTGCTAGAAAAGGAGGTCAAGTTTGAATTGAACGATGAGTGTGTTGTAGCATTTGGAAAGTTGAAGCAGAAATTGATAGAAGCACCCATACTTACCTCTCCTGATTGGGAACAACCATTTGAGCTGATGTGTGATGCCAGTGATGTGGCTGTGGGAGCTGTATTGGGACAAAGGAAGAATAGAATTTTTCATTCTATTTATTATGCAAGCAAGACACTAAATACGGCTCAGTGCAATTACACAGTCACAGAAAAGGAAATGCTAGCTCTGGTGTTTGCATTTGACAAGTTCCGGTCTTATTTGGTGGGTTCGAAAGTGGTGGTGTACACTGATCACGCAGCTATTCGATACCTATTCAACAAGAAAGATGCTAAGCCCAGATTGATCATATGGATCTTATTGCTACAGGAGTTTGACCTTGAGATTAGAGACAGAAAGGGGAGTGAAAATCAGGTAGCAGATCACCTATCACGACTGGAAAGTCGGTCGCATGTGATGGAAAGTGATGACATTAATGAGGACTTCCTAGATGAGCAACTCTTGGCAGTGGGAGAAGCTGAAGTTCCCTGGTATGCTGACATAGTCAACTTGCTAGTGTGCGGAGTTTATCCACTTGAAGCAACAGACCAGCAAAGAAGGAAATTGAGGCATGACAGCCGATATTATGTATGGGACGAGCCATATTTGTTCAAGCAGGGACCAGAACAGGTGATGAGAAGATGCATCCCAGAGAGTCAGATAGCAGAGGTGTTAAGGGGCTGCCATTCTTCGTTGTATGGAGGGCATCACGGAGGTGAGAGAACAACACACAAGGTTCTTCAGTCAGGTTTCTTTTGGCCGACCCTATTCAGAGATTCTATGGAGTATGTCAAAATGTGTGATCGATGTCAGCGGACAGGATCAATTGGCAGAAGACAAGAGATGCCTTTGCAGAACATACTGGAAGTTGAGCCCTTTGATGTATGGGGCTTTGATTTCATGGGTCCATTCCCACCGTCATTTGGAAATCGTTACATCTTGGTGGCTGTAGATTATGTATCAAAATGGGTGGAAGCAATAGCTTGCCCCAGGAATGATAACAAGGTAGTAACGAAGTTTGTGAAGAAACACATTCTCACAAGGTTTGGGACACCCGAGCAATTATCAGTGACGGAGGGGCTCATTTTGTCAATGCAAGTTTTAAGAAATTACTGGCTAAGTATGGGGTGCGCCATAAAGTGGCCACAACATACCACCCACAAACTAGTGGGCAAGTAGAGGTGTCAAATAGGGAGGTAAAACAGATTCTTCAGAAAACGGTGAACACACAACGGAATGATTGGTCTGGTAAACTTGATGATGTGTTGTGGGCCTACCGAACTGCTTATAAGACACCGATTGGAACATCACCATACCGATTGGTCTATGGCAAAGCATGTCATCTACCGGTTGAACTTGAGCATCGAGCTTTCTGGGCTGTCAGAAAGCTAAATATGGACTTAGAGCTAGCGGGTAAAAAGAGACTGATGCAGCTCAGCGAACTTGATGAATTTCGCTGGCATGCCTATGAGAGTGCGAAGTACTACAAGGAAAGAACCAAAAGATGGCACGACAAGCATGTGGTGCATCGCATTTTCGAACCAGGACAGAAAGTTTTGCTTTTTAATTCAAGATTGAAATTGTTTCCTGGTAAGCTGAGGTCTAAATGGTCTGGACCGTTTGAAGTGGTGAGAATGACCCCTCACGGGGCGGTAGAACTGTGGCAAGAAGATAGGAGTGCCACGTTCTTGGTAAATGGGCAGAGATGCAAGCACTACTGGGGGGATGACCATGATCGGGACAAATCGTCCATCTCCCTAGTAGACAAATGAGCATAAAGGACGTCGAGCCGCGACGGTAAACCAGGCGCTGCACGGGAGGCAACCCGTGAGAAAAATAATTTATTTTATTTTTTTTCTTTTTGCACAATGTAGTTAATTTTTATCTTTATTTTTGTTTTTATTGTCTATTTCCAAGTTTTATTTTTCTTTTTCTTTTCTTGATTAGGTTTAGATTTTCATTTTAGTTAGTATTTTTTATTTTAGTTAGGGAAATCTATTAATTTAACCAATTTTTGTTTAGTGAGGTGATTTTCAGGTATAATGGAGGAAATATACATGGAATCGAGAAAATGTGGCAAGGTATGAAAAATCAAATTTATCGAAGAAACAGTGCACTGGCGCGTTGGCGCCGTGTCACGGAGGTAAGGCTCTGCGTTGGCCTTCGTGACATGTTGAAGGCAAAATCTGGATTTTTCAAAAATCCAGTAAGCCAACGCGTTGGCTCCGTGTCACGAAGGAGGGGCTCCGCGTTACCCTTCGTGACACGTTGCCCCTTATTCAGTGCCGGGTCACACCGGGTTGCCGGGTGACCCGCGTGTTTTCTATAAATCAACCCCTGATTTTCGCCCATTTTTCCCCATTTCCCTCTTCCCTCTGCGACCAAACACCCATTTCCCCCTCCCCAAGCACCGTGCCACGTTCCAAGGCAAGGAAAAACATCAATTTTCTTCGGTTCTTCAATTCAAAGGTATGTTGTCATCGTCTAACTCAATATTTTGGCGATTTTTGTCAAATTTGGGCACGTGAGGTGAGATATATCACCCTAGGTAGAAATTAAACATGAATGTTGGATTATTTGTGATTGATACATGTTTGGATTGTTGTATTTGTCATTTGAACTTATCGATTGCGTAAATAATTCGAAATTGATCATAGAATTGTATTCTAGGGCTTGGGTTGTTGAGTTTGATTTGGGAACTTGATAATTTGATGAAATCGATGCCGGGGTGTGTTTGTTAATTGAGATAAGTCGTGGTAAATATTGTGTAAATGTTAAAAGACGACTAATTCTCGAATTTTTGTGGGAAAATGCATAAAATGTGTGAATTGGTTAGATTGTTTAGATTAGCTTGTATATAAAATGTTTTTATAGTTGTTTTTATTTTTGTTGTTGTTTTTGTTGCTTGTGCGATGTGTGAATTGTTGGCGATAGTAGGATTGAGATTAGTTGTATGAAGTCTGAGTAGTACGCTAACCGTTATGCTGTCGAAATTTTGTTGCGAACGCACTAAGCAATATGTGTATAGTTGTTTGTGTTTGGGGTTGTGAATAGAGTTATTCTTTGCCGTAATTTTGTAGACGAAGCTAAGGCCTAAGTGTGGGGTAAATGTTTTGTAACCCGACCTTAGCCGAAGTTAACAAGTTTTTAGCTTAACGTTGTGCTTGTTTGTGTAAATTGACAGGTACAATGGCTAGCAGACAAGATAAAGGCAAGGGTGCTTCTACCTCAGGCACAGGTAGGAAACGGATGAGACTGGGCACCGCAGTCCCAGCTGCACCCGCTGTTCCGCGTGGCCAACGCCGCCAATACGGAACACGATGGGTCACCGATGAAGGGAAGAAATGGTACGCAAAACACAAAGAAAACAAGTACTTCCCCGAGGAACATATTGCAAGGGAACCACTAGCACAAGAGTTCCCTCGCATTGTACAGCGAATTGAAGTAGCTGGGCTCAGCTTTATTTTTCAGGAGCCCGAGGAGTGCAACCTTCACTTGGTCCGAGAATTTTATGCAAACTGGAACCCGGCCATTAGGAGCCACACTATAAAAATCAGAGGGCAGATTGTCACTCTGGAACCCCAGCAGCTGAATGCCATCGTTGGAGCGCGGGACACAGACGCCTACGTTCTCCGCCAGCTAAACATCACCCCACCGTACGCCGACATTAGACGTACGTTGTGTGGGGCTCGATCCATAGCCCGATGGAGTAGACATAAAGAGAGGGGTTACCACCAGACTCTGCCTTATTCGCAGATGAACAGGGAGGCCAGAATCTGGCTGAAGATTGTATGTTCGTGCTTGATCCCGGGAGTCCATATGACAGATGTGACCCGGGACCGTGTCTGCTTGGTGTATGCCCTTATGAAAGGGCTCGAGATTAATGTGGGGGCGGTCATAATATCCGCCATGAAGAGAGCCAGACTGCACCAGGGCCACAGATACGGGTTTGGCGGACTCATCACCACCTTCCTCCGAGGCCTCGACATTGAGGAAGAAGCCTTGGATTATATTCCGCAGTTGGAGCGGAGGGCCCTCGACGTGACAAAGACTAAGGCCCCCGACACTACACACGGACCTGTATTGACTTTGGGCGAGTGATATGCTCGTGACGATCAGTACATGGCCCGTATGTTCGGCATGCAGATGCTGCAGCTACGGATTGGTGGGAGACCAGCCACCGAGGAAGAATTATGGCAGTTAGAGCTGGACTACCCTTTTGGCGAGAACGCCAGAGCCTTAAGTAAGGTGGGGCCAGCCTTTGTGGAGCCGACAGATGACGATGTCCCTACTGATGAGGAGACACGTCGTGAGGACTCTGATGTGGAGTCCGATGACGATGATGGAGCTGATTCAGATATGGGCGACGAGGCCACAGCACCGGATGAGGAAGTCGAATATTTCGACTGATCAGGGAGTTCCACCACCCAAAATTTTGTGCTTTGTATTTTTGTGAACACTGGGGACAGTGTTCGATTTAAGTGTGGGGTGGGAAGTAGTTAGGTGCTGGGACATAGGCTCTAAACTGCTGTATATTTTTCCTTGATGTTTATGTATGTTTGTGTTTTCCCTGTGGCGAACTGATTTGTGACGTATGTGTATATATTTGTTTTTTGGCTGATGATGTGTGTTTTTGAAAGTTATGGTTGCTAGTGTAAATATTTTGTAAATTTTGTAAATATTTTTTTTCTCTATCGACATGATCGATATTTTTCAAAATTTTGGCGAAAATTCCTTGATGTTTATGTATGTTTGTGTTTTCCCTGTGGCGAACTGATTTGTGATATATCTGCATATATTTGTTTGTGTGGTTAGTGATGTGTGTTTGTGAAAGTTATGGTTGCTAGTGTAAATATTTTGTAAATAGTTTTTTTCTCTATCGACATGATCGATATTTTTCAAAATTTTTGCGAACATATTTTGCAATTATCAAAATCTTTTGTAAATTTGTTTCTATCGAAATGATCGATGTGTTGCAAAATTTTTTTGATTTTTATTTTTGGGTTTCTCGGAGTTTGTTTTCGGTTCTTTTACCGAGAATAGTCCCATTGAACCGATGTCATAGTTAGTGACCGTTCCCTATGATGGATGGATGATGACCGTCTTAAGGGAAATGGAGTCGGTAGAAGTAGGATTTTTAATTGTTTTTAGTTTTTCTTTGGTGGATTGCATCAATTAACTGTAGATGCTTATGGTTGCTAAAATTTCGTTGCGTGTTGTAATTGATGTTCAAAATGTGAAAGTGATTCGTTTGAAAGCATGCAATTCTGTAAATATGTTGAGTTACCTAGGCTATAGAATTTGGTTCAGTATGATTGAGGCTTAATCTTGAATTCATGTAATTGACTAATTAAAGAGTCTGTGAATGCATCTTAATTCGAGCATGTGCATGAAGTGTGAAGTGAGGTTTTGCTATTCCATGTCATTGTGAATTGTCTAGAACTTGCCTGGTGTGTATACAAAACGAAATGAAGGAGGTGTAGTGTTGGAAAGGATGTAGGCATTTCTTTGTTTTAACCGATAGTTTCCATTTTTTTCTTGTCAAATTCTACCTTTTTATATGTTGTATACCCTAGTCAGCCCGTTGAGCCTTTAGCCGATTTCTTTCTTTTGTCCAAAATTGTATAAACTAAGCTTTATTCCTTCTTTTCATTAGCCTTAAAGTCTATAAGAAGCTCTTAAGCGCTCACAAAGAAAAGAAAATGTTTCCCAGAGTGTTAAAGAGTGAAAAGAGTGAAAAGAAAAAGAAAAGCAAAGTGAGGAAAGAAAAGATGATGTTGAAGAGGCACTTGTTGTAATTGAGTGATAGTGAGGGTACATGAAAACCCTCTGTTTTGTGTCAAGTGTGTCTGATGAAATGGGTTGTATGAAAGTAACCCAGCATGAATGGGAGAAAAAGAGAAAAGAGAGGAACAATGTCCATGAGTCGATGGGAATGTGTTGAAAAGGCGCTTAAGGATGCTAGCGACTATTATTGGCTAATCCAATATATATATACTAGATCCATAGCCCCGTTACAACCCATTAAAGTCCTACATGATCCCATATTGCATTTCTTTATATTAGTGGAGTAATACACTAAGGGCAAGCCTATGGGTCATGACATGATGCATGTGAATTCTTTTGGGAGAGAGAGTGAAATTAGTTTTTATATGCCCCTACTTGCATGTTTGTGTGCTGCATGAACATAAAGGGGAAGTTTCTCTCGAGTTGTGAGGGCACATGCTTGATGAAAGATTGATTTTCGTGTCGGATTTCTTGATTAGCTGAATTGCATGAGTTTGCCGATATCAAGAATCAATTCTTAAAGTCTAGGAATCCTTGATGTATTAAAGGTCATTGTATTGTACGACCAAGCATGTTTTCTTGATGATTTGCAAAAATTGAATAATCGGTATGACCGTAGCGTAAATTGTTGCACTATAGTGACGAAGGTTGGGATGTAATTTGCATGATTTGTGTATGTGTTTTTCGAGGACGAACAAGGATTTAAGTGTGGGGTAAGTGATCTTGGGCAGATTTATATGCCCAAGTGATACTCAAACGTATCATTTTTACCTTGTTTGTTGTGCAATGTGTATATAGTATCATGTAATTAGTAATAAAATGCAAATTTATACTAACCAACATGGCATTTGTTTTGCAGGTAAATGTGATTTTTAGGAGCTAAAATGCATGTTGAAACTATGTCGGAGTTGGACTTGGATGTGAGCGTGGAAAAGACCTTGGAATGCACATTTTATAGGGGCTCCGCGATGGAGCCGTGCCACGCTACCATCGCGGTAGCACACTGCCTGAACATGAATTAAAATGGCAAATTCCAGTGTGCCTTCGCGTCAGCTCCGTGGCACGGAGATAGGCCTCCGCGATGGCCTCCGTGCCACGTTGAGGTTAATTTACCGGACCCTGGAAATTCCAGTGAAGGTCCGCGTCCACGCCGTGTCACGGAGGCAGTGCTCCGCGTTGGCCTCCGTGACACGTTGCTTGTTATTCCGGGAAAAATTTCCCACTAGTATAAATAACACACTTAGGTTTATTTTAATTAGTTTTGAGTTTTTAGACTGAGTTCAGAAGTGGAGAGCAGGAACGTGGGTTAGTAGCAGTTGAAGAACGAAAAAGCTAAGGGATTTCTTCTCTTCCTTTCTTCTTTCTATCAATTGTACGTATGATTTACACTCATTTTAGGATGATCAATCCAAGAATGAGTGGCTAATTCTCTTTCTTGCTGAGGTTTTGAACATGTGTAATGAATTCTGATTATAATTGATACGGTTTCTTCTTCTTCTTTAATGTTGTTCTATTAATTCTTGTTCTTACTGCATTAGTGAATGGCCAACATTAATGTATATCTAAAAAGTCCAATTTCACTCGAAAGAGCAAGAAATTGGAAAGTTGTGAATTAATAGGATATTGTTCTTAACTTGATTTGGGAAAATTGGGTTTTGATGTGCTTTCCTGATAGAAATATACTTGAAAGCCGTTTTAGTCAATTTAGGAACCGGAATTGTAGTGCTAGGTCATAAATTGCATTTGATCACAGAAATGTAGACGGATGGTTTATGATTCTAAAGTGAAATTAAATACGAGAGTTTTAATTTCTAGGCGAATGTTCTTGGCTAGCAACATGACGAAGAGATTAACCAAATTATCATGATTATCAAGTTCATTACTTGTTCTTAACCTTGGCATGTTCATATCCATTGTCTAAATTCACTAGTAAATAGTTGTTATTAATTGTAGTATATATAGTTTAGAAACAAAAACTCAAAGTAACTCTTGGTTACATTGTTGTTAGCATAATTAGAAGTGAAATAGGAATATAGTAAACTAGGCAATTTTACGTATCTTGAGCCTCCTTGGATCGATACTTGGCTACTTAGCCACTTTATTACTTGTTTGACCACGTGCACTTGCGTGTCCGTTTTTAATATAAATTACCAACAAGCAGAACAACCCGAACAGTGAGTCCTCATCTTCCGAGGACTAGACTATCTATCTTTCTTTATGTATTTCAATTTTCAGCTTGTTGAGTTAGTTGGGGTCTTGTCCCATCAAATCGTCATGTTTAGAGGCTATTTAGACATATGTATGTACTCAGCTTAGGATTGTATATTCATATGTTATATTTGAGTTAGACTCCACTATGATGGTATTGATGGTTGTTCAGTTCTTGATTGAGTTATACGTATGCTTATGCCATGGGTCAACTTGGGGTCTCTCTGGGATCCTTGTCTCGTGTTACAATCTGGGCTTGATTGAGTTACATGTATGCTTATGCCATGGGTCAACTTGGGGTCTCTCTGGGCTCCTTGTCTCGTGTTACAATCTGGGCCTCTATTCGGGTCGTGACAAACTTGGTATCATAGCAAAAGGTTTGAAGTGTCCTAGGGTTTCTGAAAGCCGCGTTAATTAGAGTCTTTCTAATAGGATACAAGACATTTAGGAAATGTTCCCCGTTTTCATGATCTATGTTGTGTGATGAAAAGTCTTTCTATCCTTCTAATTCGTGCTATTCGCGATTGCAGAATCATGGCTCCTGAAGAATGAATGCGAGGAGGATTGGAGGTGGTGAAGGCCACGAGGATGGCAATGGTTATGGGCATCAGGCAGCCCCACCAGTTTAGGAGTCCAGGCATCGGAGCCGGCTGCCCATGTTGAGTTTTGGGCCGCTATTCAGATGCTTCGCAGTCCTTGATCACTCAGATCAATCATCAGGCCATTGCACATGTTCTGCAAAATGGCAATGGAGCAGCAGATCGAGTCAGAGACTTCTTAAGGATGAAACCCCCGGAGTTCCTTGGTTCCAAGGTAGATGAGGACCCACAGGAGTTCATCGATGAGATTGTCAAAATCACCCAAGTTATGGGGGTGAATGGGGTTGATTGCACCAAGTTGGCCTTTTATGAGCTAAAAGGGGTCGTGCATATCTAGTTTCATCAATGGAAGGATAGCAGGGTCGCAGGAGCAGGTCCGATCACTTGGGAAGAGTTCCAGGTTGCATTTCTAGACCGGTTCTTCCCTCAGGAGATGAGGGAGTTGAAAATAGAAGAGTTCAAATTTGAAGCAAAGGAGAATGACTATACAAGAGTATGCCCTTGAGTTCACTCGTCTATCGAAATATGCGCCGGAGTTGGTAGCCAATCAGAGGAAGCGAGTGAGTAGATTCATCCATGGGATAGTAGGTTATTTGGACAAAGATTGTCAGAGTCCCATGCTCCATCAGGATATGGACTTTCCTCGCATACTGTTGTATGCCCAGCAGATTGAGGCGGCACATACGAGAGAGAAGGAGGCCAAAAAGGCAAGGCCCGAGGACCACAGATTCTCTCAATAGAGGTTCAGTGGTGGGCACCGACAACATACTTACAAGCGATCATCAGCCCCGACATCTTGGGCATTGAGTGTGCCATCCAAGCCTAGACATGATCAGAGAGGGCGAGCATCAGGCTCGAGGGGTCAGAGCAGCAGACCCCAAGATTCTAGCTTCCTAGCTTGTCGTAGATATGGTGGGGGCACACAGGCCAGTGTTTGGCAGGTTCAGGTGCTTGTTCAAGTATGGGCAGCCTAGACACATGCTTAAAGATTTTCCAGCTGCGACGTAGGATCAAGTTGGGGGCCGAGGCCCAGCTTCTAGTTTAGGGAGCATCTACTAGCACAGCTGGCGGTTAGCGCCAAAAAAGATTCTATGCTTTAGCTTCTCGTCAGGAGCAGGAGGTCTCCCCGAATGTGGTCACTGGTATGTTGCGATTTTTCCATATTGATGTATATGCTTTGCTAGATCCAGGGGCTACCTTATCTTTTGTGACACCTTATGTGGCTAGTAGCTTTAGAGTCAGTCCTGATATTTTATCAGAACCCTTTTTAGTTTCCACTCCAGTAGGTGACTCAGTTATAGCTAGACGGGTGTATAGAGGTTGCCCAGTCTCAGTCCTTCATAAAGTCACCTCAACAGATTTGATAGAGTTAGCCATTACCAATTTCTGTTATTCTTAGCATGGATTGGCTATCTGCATTCTATGCTTCAGTTAATTGTAGAACCCGGGTAGTAGAGTTCAGATTTCTGGGTGAGATAGTCTTAAAATGGAAAGGGTAGTTCAGCTGCGCCTGTAGGTCGATTCATTTCCAACCTTAAGGCCAGGAAGATGATTTATAAGGGTTGCATGTACCATCTAGTTAGGGTTAAGGATGTCGAGTCCGAAACCCCGACTATCTAGTCAGTTCCAGTAGTGAGTATCCAGAGGTCTTTCCTGATGATTTGCCAGATGTTCCTCCCGAGGGGGAGATTGATTTCGGCATTGACCTTCTTCCCAACACGCAACCTACATCTATTCCACCCTAGGATGGCTCCAGTTGAGCTAAAAGAGTTGAAGGATCAATTGAAGGACCTGTTAGATAAGAGCTTTACTAGGCTGAGTAAGTCTCCATAGGGTGCACCAGTGTTATTTTTACAGAAGAAGGATGGTTCGCTTCAGATGTGCATTGACTATCGACAGTTAAATAAGGTCACCTTTAAGAACAGGTTTCCTTTACCCAGGATTGATGATTTGTTCAACCATCCTTAGGGTTCCAAGTATTTCTCCAAGATTGATCTCAGATCCGAGTATCATTATATCAGGGTTCGGGAGAGTGACATCCCGAAACCACTTTCAGGACTCGGTATGGTCACTACGAATTTGTTGTTATGTCTTTTGGACTAACCAATGCCCCTGTAAATTTTACGGATCTAATGAATAGGATGTTCAAGGCATATTTGTACATGTTCGTGATTGTGTTCATTGATGACATTCTTATATACTCTCGGAGCAAGGAGGAGCATGCCGCTCACTTGAGAGTAGTGCTTCAAACCCTCAAGGATCGTCAGTTGTATGCAAAGTTCAAGAAGTGTGAGTTTTGGTTGGACTCCATGGCATTTTTGGGCCATGTGGTATCAATTTTGGGCATAAAGGTAGATCCTCAGAAAATTGAGGCAGTGAAAAATTGGCCTAGATCGGTGAATCCTTCAGATATTTGGAGTTTCTTGGGTTTAGCTGGCTACTACCGAAGGTTTGTTGAGGGCTTCTCATCTATTGCAGCACCTTTGACCAAGTTGACTCAGAAGCAGGTAAAGTTCCAATGGTCGGAGGCTTGTGAGAAAAGCTTCCAAGAGTTAAAGACTCGACTTACTTTAGCATCAGTGTTGACCCTACCTGAGGGTACGGATGGCTTCGTGGTGTACTGCGATGCATTAAGAATCGAACTTGGGTGTGTGTTGATGTAGCATGGGAAAGTTATAGCATATGCCTCTAGATAGCTGAAAGTCCATGAGAAGAATTACCCAACCTATGATCTTGAGTTGCCTGCAGTGGTGTTTGCATTGAAGACATGGAAGAATTACTTGTATGGGGTCTACGTGGATGTATTTATGGACCAAAAGAGCTTGCAATATGTGTTCACGCAGAAATACCTTAATCTGCGGCAAGGGAGGTGGTTAGAACTACTCAAGGATTATGATATGAGTGTCCTTTTACCACCCGAGTAAGGCTAATGTGGTAGCGGACGCACTTAGTAGGATCTCTATGGAGAGTGTGTCCCACGTGGATGAGGGAAAGAAGGAGCTGCAACTTGCAGGGTTGGGAGTTAGATTGGTCGACTCGATCGATGGCAGCGTTTTTGTGCAAAATGGATCAGAATCGTCCTTGGTGACTGATGTGAAAGAAAGACAAGATGAGGATCCGGTTTGGTAAAGCTAAAGGAAGCCATTCGAAGTCAGAAGGTGGAGCAAGGGGGAGATGGGGTGCTGCGATACTAGGGTCATCTATGTGTTCCAAATGTTGATAATTTGAGGTGTCGGATATTACATGAGGCACATGGATCCAGGTCTTCTATCCATCCAGGTGCCACCATGATGTATCATGATTTGCGGGAAATATATTGGTGGAACGACATGAAGAAGGATATTGCGGAATTCGTAGCCAAGTGCCTGAACTGTCAACAAGTAAAAGTCGAACATCAAAGATCGGGAGGAGTACTTCAGGATATTAACATTCCCACTTGGAAGTGGGAAGATATTAATATGGATTTCATTACAAGCCTACCTCGCACTCGTCGACACTATCATTCTCTTTGGGTGGTGGTAGACAGGTTGACCAAGGTTGCACATTTCCTACCGGTGCAAACCATAGATTCAGTGGATGAATATGCCAAACTGTATATCTGGGAGTTGGTTTGATTACATGGAGTTCCCTTGTCTATTATTTCAGACGAGGTACTCAGTTTATCTCTCAGCTTTGGCGGTCTTTTCAAAAAGGGCTTGGGACTCAGGTTAAACTCAGCACAACATTTCATCCGCAAACAGATGGTCAGGTGGAGCGGACAATTAAAACTCTCAAAGACATGTTGAGAGCTTACATGATGGACTTTAAAGGTAGTTGGGATGATCACCTGCCCCTAATCGAGTTTGCTTACAATAACAGTTATCACTCCAGTATCCAAATGGCACCGTTTGAGGCTCTCTATGGGCGGAGATGTAGATCGCCCATCGAAGGGTTTGAGGTTGGTGAGGCAGATATGATAGGGCCAGACGGTTCATGAGGTTATGGTGAAGGTTCAGTTGATAAGGGATAGGCGGAAAACCGCTCAGAGTCGTCAAAAGTCATATGCTGATGTGAGGAGGAAAGAGTTGGAGTTTGAGGTAGATGATTAGGTATTTCTGAAGGTATCTCCCATGAAGGGAGTCATGCAGTTTGGGAAGAAAGAACTCAGTCCCAGCTATGTTGGGCCCCACCGGATTATGAGGAGAGTTGGTAAGGTAGCGTATGAGTTGGATTTGCCCTCAGAGTTATCTTCCGAGCATCCCGTGTTTCATGTATCGCTTTTGAAGAAATGTTTGGGCGATCTAGCTTTAGTAGTTCCATTGGATAGCATTAGTGTAAAGGATAGCCTTAGCTATGAGGAAGTTCTGGTGGAAATACTAGATCGACAAGTTCGAAGGTTATGGAACAAAAAAGTTGCTTCAGTTAAAGTATTATGGAGGAATCAACATGTTGAAGGAGCTATGTGGAAAGCCGAAGCGGATATGATGGCTAAATACCCACACTTATTCTCTACCGGCTCAATGTCAGCTTGAGGTATCAGTTTTTCTCTAGGACTCTATTTAGTTTCATGTTTAGTTCATGTGTTCAAGTTTCTTTTATGTATATGGATGTGTATGTGAGTCATGAAATTAGATTAGCTATTTGGCTTGAATCGGAGGTAGTCATTCCGTTGGCTTTCGGTTTAAATGATCAGTATTGATTCATGATAATTGCATGTTTTTATTTTCGGAATTTCAACATTTGAGGATGAATGTTCCCAAGGGGGAGATATTGTTATACCCCAAAAACCCAAAGATCGGATCCGGGAGTTAAAAATTGAAAACTGATAAAAATATCTTAGAACAAGAGGTGTAACAACTCGTGGTTGGGAACTAGAAACTGTTGTTACCAATCGTGGGTTCAGGAGTCCTGGGTGGCAGTGGAAGCAACGACCTATGTAACGACTCATTGTAGGAAACAACGAGTCGTCATTTGTAGTCGTGGTGAGATGTGGACTTGAGATTCAGGGAAGTAATGGGCCACTTAACAACTCGTTATGAGGTACCACGAATTATGGTGAGCAGTCATTTTTAGGATGGTGAGATGGCCAGTGTATGTGACAGAACGAGATCACGACTCGTGGGTTCTAGTAATGAGGCGTGGTAAGGCTTATGGTTTGAGAAAGTATAAAGTTGGCAGAAGGAAACCACGGTCGAATGAACGACCCATTGAAGGTAATAACGAATGCTGTTTCAGTTGTTGTTTGAGCCAAGGCCTTATCCTGGATAGTCCATAGCACGGACAGATACCATGGGCCGTGGTATCCTCCAATGACCCGTTTGGTCGTCCGTTGTTTGGTCCAGTGAGTAGTTTTTCTTCGTGATCAGTAAGGGTATTTTCGTTATTCTTACGTCCTAAGGCCCTATACTACGTCATTTAAGGCTCAGTTTAGTGGGTTTAAGGAGGGGAAAACCTATTCTAAGTTATTTTCTTCCATGCATGTAAACTTGAGAGGTTGAAGAGGTGATTCAAGGCTAGATTTCAAGGTTTCCATCCAATTTCCTCTTGGATAATCAAAGATTTGGTGGAATCAATCCCTTCTAGGCATGTAAGGTTAGAGTGGGTGTCTTCTTCCACACCCATGCCCAATTTCTATCTAAATATAAGAAATTCCTATGATCAAGTTATGGGGTTCTCACCCAATTGCATAATTCTTCAATTTCTATACACGGGTGAGATTAGATTATGTTTCTATTGATGAATTGTGAAGCATGGGCAGATTTTGAATAATTTTCAATCAAAATTGTGTTTTCTAGTTTTATGAAATTAAAGGCCCATGGATGAGAAGTTCATGAAAGAAGAGAATGATGATGAATGTATGATGACGATGAGATTTGATGATGAAAAACATGTTTCTAAAGCTACCCATGATTATGATATTATTTTCAAAATGAATTCAGTAGATCCAAGCATTATAAAGTTTTGGGAAAAGCCCATGTAGTATCTCTAAAGTAAGCTTACCACATGGTTTTTGAGTAGAGGCTCCCACTTATCTTTGAGCTTATGGTGTGTTTTAAAATAAAGCTTCTCGTATGCATGAATTCCCAATTGAGATATATGTTATTATTGAGCTTCGTTTTCATACAATGTTGTGTCTATGCATGATTTCATTATTGAGCTTTTTCAATAGACAATGTTGATCTTCTTTTTCATACGATGTTGAGTTTATGCATGATTTCATCATTTAGCTTCGTCAATAGATAATGTTGAGCTACGTTATATATGATGTAGGTCATTGCATGTTTCAGGAGAAGAGTCTAGCACCGAGCGAGCTAAGGGTCGATCACCCTATGACCCAGAACTACGTGCCAACGAGGTTGATACTATTATATTATTGGGACCTCGCTTGTGAGCTATCCCCGGCCCTAATGGCCCATGAGCTTGATATCGATATCATGGTAGCATCCTTAGCCCTGGCAAGGTTTTGGATAGCTCTGTCCACTTAAGTGTAATAGTCAGGACCATGTAAGCTCTATCGTGGTATGTCGGTTAAGTGATGAGTCTCCCATAGTCTATATGATTCAAATTTGCATAATCATTACTCATTGTTATTATTTTATACATGCATATTCCAAAAGCAAGGTTTGACTCAATTTTCAACTTTTCAAATAATGTCATGTTTCAGCTTTGAGTCATTCGAGTTAGTTTGATGTTATAAATCTATGTATCGTATGTTATGAAAAGATCATGATTTCAGAAAGAATGCATGCAAGCCCTACTCTCACTTAATAATGTTTATGTTTTGACTAATGCATTATCTTAAAGTGATTTTACTTACTTTAGCGGTTAACTTACCTTGCATACTCGGTACATTCCACATACTGACTACATACTTTCTATACTATATCCTTTCATGATACAGGACCCGACACTCAAGTTCAGCCCCTCTCTTAGGCAGTTCAACGGAGTTAGCGTCTTCTTATTGGTGAGTCCTCATCTTCCGAGGACTAGAATGTCTATCTTTCTTTATGTATTTCAGTTTTTAGCTTGTTGAGTTAGTTGGGGTTTTGTCCCTTCAACTCGTCATGTTTAGAGGCTATTCAGACTTATGTATGTAGTCAGCTTGTATATTCATATGTTATATCTGAGTTAGACTTCCGCTATGATGGTATTGATGGTTGTTCAGTTCTTGATTGAGTTAAATGCATGCTTATGCCATGGGTCGACTTAGGGTCTCTCAGGGCTCCTTGTCCCGTGTTACGATCCGAGCCTCCGTTCAGGTCGTGACATTCATCCTCCCAAAACAAATAATTAATGGCTGCTGGAGTGATGTCAACCTCCACACCTTGCACCCTAACTGAAGGCAGGGAGGGAAATTCGTCCACCTTGCCCTTATCATGTATGCTCTCCTGCCTAGCCTGGTAGGAAGTGTAAAACTCCAGGACGAGGTTGGGGTAATAATTCGGGAGTGGATTGGTGAAAACATGCCATTTTCTGTCAGTGAACTAAGCTATGATGTTGGGAAGGTCACCTCGTAGCCTCACCAAGTCCAATCTTTTCACTACGGTGATCGAACGGCCCTTGCAAATGGTGTAGTCCCCCTCCATGTTGGTTACACAGAAAATTATGGCTTCCTGAGAGTTGGTGGGTGCTGTGGATGCCTTTACTTTCCCCTATACTTTTGTGGGCGTGGAGGCTGGGGCCTTGCCCTTGCTCAGGTTAATGGATTAAGTCATAGTCTGCAAAAGTGATGTTAGTGCCACACACAATATTTCTTTTTGTATTTTTCTAATGATAAAATAAACAAACAATGACTACTCTAAAGATTAGATGAAAAACAGCGGCGGTACTCCAGCGAGCAGTAGAAAGTGATCCACGAAACGCTGGTGAACCGCCGGCGATAGGCAGAACACTGTTTCATTGAACTTTCCACCAGCGACTCATTGATGAGCATTCAGTTGCAATCTGTGAAGCGCTGATGCAGCAGAGTCAAGGCTGCAGCCTGAAGTCAAATTTTTGCCCAAATCGACGTTTCATTTGCATTTTCTAGACCTAACCGGTGAGTAGCCGATGGTAGTCGTCTTCATTGCCTCAAAATTAACACCAACATCTAACTCTCAAAACACACTTACTCACATCATATATAAGCATTGACTACAAATGCAAAAAGAAATAAAATGATGATTTACCCTTAAGAACGACATCACCCGATCTATCATTGAGCAAATCGGGTCCTTTATAGCCCTTGGGGTTACTCAGACTTCACCCCAAACTCAACTATGAAACACATCATGAGAATATCCAACTGTACAATAGCAATAATCTCCCTACACCCATTTAAGCATTAGACCCCCACTCTCCACTAATTTCACATCATATCAATCAACAACATTCATCATATACATCCACAATAATGGAAATTTGGGGAACGGGATAGTAAAAAGAAGGGAGAGACATGTTACAATGAAGTTCATATGCACAAAGACTACAACTTGTAACAATATCAGAGTGTTAGAAGCACTTTATCAAAACACAAGACTGAGAGTAGATGAGAATTGTAGAAGCTTGAACTTGCTCAATAATGGTGGATAGTTTAGCTTGCTATTAGGGAGTAAGATTTAGTGAGAATGAGGCAGAGGAAATGGGTTGTAGGTGTTCTTATAGGTGAAGGGAGAGGAATGGAATTGGTTAAGAAGAAGGTGGGGATTTAATTGCAAGGGAGTAGGAAAATGGAGTGTTGGAAAATGTAAAAGTGAGTGGGAAGGTAGAGTGTTGGAAAGATGAAAAGGTGTATGGGAAAGTGTTAAAAGGTGGGAAAAAGGAGATTTTGGGAGAATAAAAAGGAAAATGATTTGGTTAGGGCAGTTTAAAAAACCATCTGGGTTGGGTCGGTCAATGGGTTGGTGAAGATTTTAAAACAAAGCATGTACCTATATTGGCACTTCACCGGAGGTCACCGATGAGAAGTGGCAGTTCGCCACCTTAACATTATTGACCTAAATTGGTGCCCAGTTCTATGCTTCGTCTCTGGTGGTTGACAAGCAGTTCACGGATTAGACTCTGCATTCCACCAGTGGATCGCTGTTTGTGCCCCATTTCTCAGGTATTCTAACCTGAGCCGGCAGTCACACGGCGATTCGTGGACTAGTATCGGCATTCCACTGGTGACTCATCGGTTTGCCTTTTTGTTCCTAGGTTTCCTCCTCCATTACTCAAGGCATCGATGGTTCACTAGTCTAGCGTGGTGCCTGCTTATTTTGTGCTCCTCCTCCCTGCTTCACATCTACTTAGATCTACAAAACAAAAACAATAATGACATTAAAACACTCAAAAGAAAACACTTGGGTTGCCTCCCAAGGAGCGCCTTAGTTAATGTTGTGGCACGATGTATCCCTCATTCAGATTCCATTTTCAGGATGTTTATTCTTTGACTCATCCTCCTCCATTTTTTCTCTCATCATTCAACACTCCAATCACCTTGAATTCATATGGAGGTTCAGAGGTTTGGCATACTTTGAAGGTAACTTTTTCACCTCTCACACGGAACTCGAGCTCACTTAGCTCTACATCTACCAAGGCTCTGCCTGTGGCAAGCAATAGTCTCACTAAGATGATTTGGACATCCACATCCATTTCACAATCTAGAACCAAAAAGTTAACTAGTAGAGTAAACTTATCCACCCTCACCAATACATTCTCCAAAACACCCACCGGTTTCTTGATAGAGCGATTAGCCATTAAGAATCTCATTAAGGTAGGTTTGGTATTGCCAAGACCCAACTTCTTGAAGACTATGAGGGGCATCAAATTTATACTCGCCCTAAGATCAAAAAGGGCTTTCTTGAACACACACAACCTAATAGTGCAGGGGATTGTGAAGGCTCCCGGATCCTCCCATTTTGAGGCAAAGTTGCTCATCATCATAGCACTACAGTGATGTGTTGTCTCTCTAGTGGCCACATCTACAATCTTCTTATTCTTCTTCAGCAGCTCTTTCATAAACTTTGCATATCCACAAATTTGAGGTAAAGCATCCACCAACGGTATATTTATGGACAATTTGCTAAACATGTCGATAAACTTGTTGAATTGATCATACTTTTTCTTCTTGGCTAATTGCTGTGGATAAGTAGGTGGAACTATTGGTTTTTGTTCTTTCTCACTTGAGGCCTTCATGCCCGCATATCCTTCCTCATCAGTTGAGGGAATCTCATCAACACCTCCCTCACCTTGATCCTCAATATTATCACAACCATTTGGTGTTTGTAGCACCTCATCTGATTCTTTCACATCACTTGTCTTTTGGTCCACAAGTTCATTGGGCTTAACGCCCGCATCACTAAGCATCTTACCGCTCCTAGTGACAATAACCACACATTGATTATCCTTTTTGGGATTTGGCATTGCATCACTAGGGAGTGTTCTCTTCATTTGGGGGTTCATTTGAGAAGATAAGTGGTTCATTTGGCCTCTAAATGCTTGATAGAGGTCGAGTGTGAACTTACTATTTGGGAAAGGTTAGACACCTCCCCTTTAAGTTCTTTGACCCCGTTGTCCATTGATTCAACTTTCTTAAGAACCCTTGCCAACATTTCATTAATTTTTGAGTTCCCTGAATCACTCACACCCTATTGGGATTGGGCATTCTCAGGTTTAGGAGAAGGAACATATGAATTCAAGCTTCCATGATAGCAGTCTCCCTTACGATTTTGCTCTCTATTGCCCGATCTATCATTTTGATCAGGCCACCCTTGTATGTCATGGTTCCTCCAACCTTGGTTCTCTTCCCCTGGGTGCCAAAGGCCTTGATTACTGCCTACCCGAGTCGAGAACCCCCCATTTGATTTTCCATATATTGGCACTCCTCCTCGTACCTTGGTGGCGAAGACTCTCCCTCAAAATGCAATGGACCATGCATTCCCACAACATTCATAACTTTAGGCCCGACTCCCGTCACATTCTTAGTCATTAACTCCAACTGAATCATCAGTTTAGCAAGATTTTCATCTCGCTCTTCATCTCTTTTTCTTATTTCAGCTGTTAGCAAACTAGAACACATCATTATGCGAAGATATTGTCATGCACTACGTGGGGAGGCATGACTGGAACCTAATGCCACATTGGGACCTGTGCTAACCTGGCTAGGCATATGCACCGCTGGTGCCTGCCAGCAACTCAAAATTAAGAAAACAAACTGCTATATCTTAGCTGTAAACACAACTTCAAGCCAATAAGGACACGCAAAACCTATAAAAGAAAACATCTAACCCTGCCAACATAACAATAAAGGTATCCTATGCAGGCCGACAAGACCACTATGCTGTCTAGTTATAACAGAATGAAAACAAGCAGTCATATTCACACTATAACCGACAAAGAGGCTAACTAGCTAGCTAAACTAGGCCTCACACGGCCAACACTCAAAATATAACATACGTAGGCCCTACAAGGCCACCAAAAATCAACTAACTAAAAACTGTAGTCTACAAGCCTCTAAAAGAGAAAACATTATCCGGACAGGGCCTCCACCTACCCTAAAACTGTACAACAAAAGAGAAATTTTCCACTACCTGGCAACTCCAAATGAAAGGAGCTGACCAATCTGCTAACTCTGAATAGCATCTAAAGAAGGTACTAAAACCTATTTGTCTAAACCTGTAGGCAAGTATGCAGCGCCCCATGCATGGGCGTCAGTATAATATGTATCGAATATGTAAGGCAGTAATAAAAGCTTAATAGAAGTGGATAAAGATGTGAAAGTAATCAGAGACAAGGGAAGAAGTTAACATGTAAGCTTTCTTATCCATAACCGCATCTAGTAAACCAGTACACAAATAAGAATTAAAGTTGTACGACTGTACATCCATAAAGTATATTTAACAAGAAAGTATGCAAAAAAGAGACTAACCTGGACCCCATAAGCTTGGAAGGTGCAAGCAATATAGAAATAACCTACCAGGGCCCCCATAAGCCCTAGAAAGTACAATTCAATATACCCCTAATAAGGTGCTTATGATTCTACTGGTAACTATAGCCAACCTACCCAGCTTATAGGTCTGCAACTGAGCCCGGTGGGCTCCTGTAACTGCTCACTCAGTGAACAAGGCTCGACGGAGGGTCAGTAATGCCAGTACGGCATAAGAAAAGGTCCACACGTGGATGGATATAAATAAGGCCTTATAGGCCTGAATTTAGTCCTTTTAGAAATCACAACTTCTCTGAGCTATATCACATAACTCTTCTGAGTGATCTATAGCCCTGTAAGTGACGACACAATTAGCAGCCCTGAACTTGGTCAACACAAAGCTATACTAGATGGGGTTAATTATTATTGAAGTACTACCTTTTATTCTCAATATAGCCCCTACAAAGGCATACCTAGTCCCTTAGGCCTAATACAACCACTACTCACCCCTGAAATAGTCTATGTAGCTGCCAACAGGCACATCCAAGGTGCCTACACCTGACTAGGGGGTCCTGGCAACCTTACAAACTCTGAAAGCCTAGGAAAAATAGGGCAAGGTTCGGAGTGGCCTAAGCGATTCTTTGAAGGTCATGCTAGGGCAATGAAAGCTCATAAGCAATCAATAAGGTCGTAGGCAACCGTCCATATGATTCCTTTTCTTGAGACGATTATAGGGTTGCTACCAACCGGATACGTTCCTAAGTAGTTACCCCTAAGTCCCCACAGGCAACATGCTATAATCTTTAGCCTGGTGGTAATGATGTGATACAAAGATTCTAGTCCCTTAGACACTAACTTGATCTGTCAAAATTTTGGATGGCTCCACTGCACTGTTCATAGCCTCGTAGACAAGTATATCTAGACCTACCCCTATGTGGCAACATGTACCTAGGCGTCTATAGGAGTATCTTGTGACATTGGCCTAACGTTTAACTACTAATAAGGTTCCCTCCTTAGGGCATCGACTAGTCTATCAGACTTGTAACAACTGGGATAACTTTCCTGAGCAACCTATATGACAAGCACTAGGTTGGGTGAAACTAATGGTCACTAACAGTAGCCAATCATACGACAAGATGTTGCTCAGTTCATTAGGCAACCCTGGTGCCATCAAACTGATGAGACAATCATCCAATCTAGATTCTGGCCCTGGAGGTGTCAAGGTATGCAAATGGCCTCTGGGTGAGCTTTACTGACAATATAGGCACCAAATTGAAAGTTATATCGCCCGGCTATGCCCTATGCTGTCCAACTTACCAAGTCAGGCCCAATATCTAACCATAAATTTTTAAGGCCTTGGCAAAACAAAAAAACATTGGAATACCTCTAAATGATAAGCAGGTGAATGGGGAACTCTCTATGGCGCATCCAACATTAGTTACACTTAACATAGCCTTTCCCAACGAGGGATGCTATGATATAATATTAATACGTCTTATAACAGTTAACCACAACATACATAATCATTTTCTACTAGCAGCAGCTAATCACAACATATAAGATCATTATCTAATTTTGAGGGCACATGTCATATCACTATACGACGAGAATAACTTGCCAAAGAGATAAGCCTTAACATACCTCAAATGCCAATATTCGTTTACTGCAAACAGTTCCATCCTGAAGCCGGTGATTCCACCAAATTGTAGCCCTTACTCTAAGAAAATAAGGCTATTTTCAATAATAGAATGACTAATAATGATATCTTTCAAAGAACATTGACTATAATTCAATTTCATGAATTCGGCCGAAAACTCACAAATTTTTGAGAGTCTAGAAGGTAGAAATGCTTACCTATCACTTGTAGCTGCTTAGGACTCCATTCTAAGTAATGTCTATGACTCTTAATAGATAGGGTTCCAGTACTCCAAGCGAGTTTTCAAGAAATAACTCTGCAAGGATGTTTCTCATAGGCATAGAACTCGTTATCCAAGACAAATTTATGTTTGGACAGAGTTTAACGGCATAAATCGATGGAAAATGGAAGAAATTATTGCATTCCTTCTCTTTTCTGCCGAAGGGAAATGTTAAGTGTGATTTATTCAAACATAAAGAGGCTTATATATATAGTTGAGGCAGTGGCAGGGGGTGGAGTGGTGTGTCGGACATAGCGTGGGGTGGGCCGTGCGATGCGGCGCCTAGTGCGCCTGGCCTTTGACCCCATCTTCCTGCTCGATTGATGCCGTGCTCGCATACTCATCCCCTGGGCCCTTTCCTGCATGCGTTGTACCCCAAAAATATTAACATGTATTTGCATGTGTCAGTTAAACAATAAAACCTTACAGGGTGTAACATCATCCCCCTTAGGAACATTCATCCTCGAATGTAATCTTACGCTTAAGAGACTTAACTCTTTTAAATACCACTAGAAAAAATTCGGCAGAGTTTTCTCTATATTATGGATTATCCCAAAACCTGAAACGCGGAAAAGACCAAAAAAGGCACCTCACAGGATGCTATCTGTAGCTCAATAACATAGTTCCACCATATAATAAGCAACTGATAACAATAGCAACAAAGGCACTAGTCAATACCGGGAAACTATCTTGGCGTTTCTGAAATTGTCTGAGTCTGTATGTCATCACCATAGAGCCTGGAACAATGGAAGATATCTGGATCATGTGTTGTCCTAAGCTTTCCAATCAATTCCTTCTACCTTTTTGTTCTTACATAAGACTTTACTAGGCTATAGCTTTGCTTTTCAAGATATCCCCTACGGACCTGCCAATTTAGTATAACTACTGGAGTCTCCTCGTGGGACGGCTCTTCTGTAACTTGAGCATCCTCAACTAGGATAACCCAAAAAAGGTCCCCTACACGCTTGTATAGTGTTGATAAACTGATCCTAGCCTCCGAACAAAATTTTAACTCATTGGCCACTTGAGGATCCAGTATAGCTTAGTGAATCTAGGGCTGCGCTTTCACTTCTCACCAAATCTCACAACGCCCTTCTTTTGAAAACTTTTCAAGAATACCCTATCGTTGCCTCAATCTCCAGCTCCCAATGCCGTACATAGGAATCGGACTGCTGATGACCTTGGGTTATCAGTAACTGCTCGCTAAAGAGTTTAACTTTTTCTTCTAACTAATGTTTTATGTCAGGTTCAATTAACCAAGACTTACCCACTTTAGGTCATCATATAGAGGACCTACATTTCCACCCGCAACATATTTTCGAGCGCCTGAATTATATACTATGCTTGATCATTTGTCTAGGGATGAGAAGTTGTCCTCAAATTAACGTACGTCTTAATCCTTTCAGACACCCTTTCGAAAACCTAGCTGTGGGTTGTGCCCCTATTCCAGAGTTTAATAGACATTGGGACATCATGCTGTCGGACTATCTCTTTAGCATGTAACTCAGTGTAATCTTTAGCTGAAATGTAATTCTGACCGGAAAGAAATGAATTATCTTATTAGTTTTCCAAGAATGTCTCAAATAGGGTCAGATTTACCCTAGTACGAGGTAACTGACACTTCTCACTTTTCGGGGTGACTACTTCCTACTGTCACTAAACATAGGCATGATTATCTCCTGATTCGGCCTGCCCAGTTTCTGATGTCCAGCCTTTCCCGCTGGCCATTGGAGTTTTGTGTTTATATCTTTCTCCTTCCTATGCCTATTAGTAGATCTCTTTTTTTTGACCTGATGCATTTTCGTGAAACCCTTGGTGAAGGGGATAACAGACATGGTGTACCTTTGCTGCACTCTACTAACGAAGCCCTGCTGCATTTGAAACACAGAGTTGACCTCTGGGTCTCAAGAATCCATTCCCTCCTATCTTAAAGGCCGATGATTCCTTTTGCTGGGCCTTGTCTCTGAGCTGTACTAGGCTAGGGTCTCCATACTGTCATTCCTTTGCCTCCACAACTAGAGGTGATTTTGCGGTATTCTAGGTTAAAATCTCATTGCCCTCTAACTGTCATTCTGATGCTTATTTTTTGACATTCAGCGGCAATTCCAAACTCTATCCACCCCCTATCGCCTAGAAGTGGTTTTGTTCTGCTCCAGAGCTCGATACTCATGTCATGCCCTTACTTCTATAAGTTGAAAATATGGATTCGTGCCCCATACTCCATACTAACAAGGATATTACTAGCAAATTCTACCAACCTATATTGTCCTAACCCGCACTCAGGCTAGTTCCCCTCATAGAATTTCTCTTCCCCTCAACATAATAAGCTGGGGGTGGTAGGCTTTATTCTCCAGGTATTGCCAACCGCTGTCAACATACTGTGGTGGGATTAGCCTATTTTTGACCTGAGTTTACTATTACTGGGAGCCTACTATTTATGGACTCTCACATGTACTCAGCTGCTCCAACAATCTTACCTGCTATCCCGATCTTTACTATAGTGAAGGTCTAGGTGACTTATTTAAGTATAAGGGTCTTAATCACCTTTTCTGACACCTCCCAGGAATCAATGGGTTTTGCCCTCCTTTACTATTTACTCTTGGCCTTTTGGCATCAATACTTATGCTCTCTTCTATACTAAGAGAAGAGCTAGGAGGTGGAAGATAACCATATAGTGCTATGGTGAGGCTAAGGTATGAAACTCAACAAACTCTAAAGGCTGGAGGTGAAAAATCCCACAATTTCACAACCTCTTACGCCTTCCAAGTAATCCACAGTAACTGTTGTCCCTGTCTAATACTTAATATCTACTAAATAAGACATCATATATACTATGATCCTTACATCCTAATCCAAGGGTGTAAGAAGAACTGGGAATGGTCTTGGCATGTTTTTTACCTTATGAGGTTCCTGTTGCCCCGGGAGGATGCTGGGAAAAAATAAGACGTCCCCCTTTTTGCCTTCAAGAGGGTTGTCCTCTAACTATGGCTTTTGCTGATACCCTCTCCTGCTACTGTAGCTAACTTGCGGCTGGCTATAGTCCATCTCATGTCAACATTATTCTAGACGTACATAACAATCAAAGCTTAGGGACTCAACCCTATACAACTCGGCTCTATAACACGATCTGAGAAGGAGGGGTAACCATACTATTGCCTCGTAGCCTCCTGCTTACAAAATGTGGTACATAACAAATTTTTAAACAATAATCTATTAGACAGAGCTTGCAGACTCCCTAGGATATGACGTTGCTCTAACACCACGTTTGTCACGCCCCAGCTGGGGAGGCATGACTGGCACCTAATGTCACACCGGGACCTGGGCTGACCTGGCTGGGCATATGCACTGCTGGTGCTTGCCAGCAACTCATAATCAAGAAAACAAACTGCTATATCTCAGCTATAAACACAGCCTCAGGCCAACAAGACCATGCAGCACCTGTAAAAGAAAAATGCTAACCCAGCCAATATAACAACAAAGGGATCCTATACGGGCCAACAAGATCACCATGTTGTCTAAAAGAATCCATCTCTTTTCTGGTTTATTAGTTTTTTAATGAAAAGTATAGGGTTTTGTTACCTCTCCAACTGTCTCTCCATTAGGCAGGATTAACAGAATGAAAACGAGCGGTCATATTCACGCTATAGCCGACAAGGCGGCTAACTAGCTAGCTAAACTACTCCTCACACGAGCAACACGCAAAATATAACATACATAGGCCCCACACGACCACTAATAACCAACTAACTGAAAAATATAGTCTGCAAGTCTCTAAGAGTGAAAATATTGATCGAGACAGGGCACCGACTTACACCAAAACTGTACAACAAAAGAGCAATCTTTGACGACCTGGCAACTCCGAATGAAAGGAGCTGACCAATCTGTAGACTCTAAATAGCTGCTAAAGGAGGTCCTTAAACCTGTCTATCTAAACCTGCAGGAAAATATGTAGCGCCCCACGCATGGGCGTATGTACCGAATATGTAAGGCAGTAATAAAAGCTGAAGAGAAGCTGATAAAGATCTGAAAGTAATCAACGACAAGGCAGAAGTTAACTTGTAAGATTTCTTATCCATAACCTGCATCTAGTAAACCACTACACAAATAATAACTGAAGCTGTACGCCCATACATCCATAAACTATATTTAACAAGCAAGTATGCAAACAAGAACCTAACCTGGGCCCCATAATCCTGGAAGGTGCAAGCAACATAGAAATAACCTACCCGGACCCTCATAAGCCCTGACAAGTACAATTCAATCTATATACCCCTAACAAGGTCTTATGATTCTACTGGTAACTATAGACAACCTACCTAGCTTCTGGGTCTGCAACTGAGCCCCCTGGGCTCCTGTAACTGTGTCTGAGCCCGCTGGGCTCCTGTAACTGCTCCTGGGCACACAAGGCTCGACTGAGGGTCAGTAATGCTAGTACGACATAAGAAGAAGTCCATATATGGATGGACATAAATATGTCCTTATAGGCCTAAATATAGTCCTTTCAGACATCATATAGCTCCTCTGAGCGACATCACATAGCTCCTCTAAGCGATCCATAGCCTCATAGGCGACGAGACAATTAGCAACGCTGAAGTTGGTCAACAGAAGGCTATACTGGACGGGGTCAATGCCGACCGAAGTACTACCTTTTAGTCTCAATCTATCCCCTACAAAGGCATACCTAGCCCCTTAGGACTAACGCAGCCACTACTCGCCCCTGAAATAATATAGGTAGCTGCCAAATGGCACACCCTAGGTGCCTACACCTGACCGGGGGCCTTGGAAATGTTTACAAACTCTGACGGCCTAGGCAGAATAAGACGAGGTTCGGAGTGTCCTAAGCAATACTTTGAAGGTCATGCTAGGGAAATGATAGCTCATAAGAAATCAATAAGGTCGTAGGCAACCATCCACATGATTCCTTTGCTTAGGGCGATTACAGAGCTGCTACCAACCAGATTCATTCTTGAATAGTCAGCCTTAACTCCCATAGGCAACATGCTATAATTCCTAGCCTAGCGGTAATGCTGTGATACTAAGATTCTAGTCCTTTAGACACTAACTTGATCTATCCAGATTTCGGATGGCTCCTGATGGTTCATAGCCTCGTAGACAGGTATATATGGACCTAACCGTATGCGGCAACATGTACCTAGGCGTCTGTAAGAGTAGCCTGAGATGTTGGCCTCACGTCTAGATACTAATAAGGTTTCTTCCTTAGGGTATCAACTAGTCTAGCAGACTCGTAACAACCGGGATGGCTTTCCTGAGTGACCTTTCCAACAAGCACTAGGTCGACTATTTCTAGCCCAACCCCACATAATCAAATCCCAATCCACTATTAAGTTCTCCCCAATTACTTAATTCTTCTTTTTCAAGATAAAATCAAGTAAGAAAATAATACCCATATTTGTAATTATGAGTAATCAACTTTAATTGTAGGAGAATTCAATAGATTTACACTAATCAACTAATAACAAGACAAATCTATCAATACCTAATCAAATTAAACACCCATCATCACACACCTCTAGCTAAAGATTTAGTTACTCATAATTGAGAAACACAAGAGCATATTCGTTAATAAACTCAATAATTTCATCATTAGGAGTAAGCAAAATCAAACTCAAAATATTTGTATAGTGGTGGTTACACCTTGCTGAACAAGATGAAGATGAAAAAGTAATATTCAAATATTTTCAACTCTTCTCCAATAAAGTTCTTTTTCTCAAAAAGTAAAGGAAATATTCAATGATATGTTTAGATTACTTTTTTCTAGAATATATATAAAAAGGTAGGTCATAACATTCTTTTCTTTTTCAAGGCTGGACGTTTTTGCCCTTTTCAGGCGTCTTTCACTTGTGTGGAACCGACGGTTCTCCGGTTGCTATCCGCGAGCCACCAATTTCTTTCCTCCATGATCCAGTGATGTTCTAGAGCCTTTTGGTGATGGATTCGGTGGTTTGTTGGTTTCCATCCACGAGCTGCCGGTTGATTTCATCATTTGTCCAGCAAAGTTTAGCACCTTTCGACGATGGAACCGGCAGATTAGCGACTGTTGTCCGTGAGCCACCGATTACAGTTATTCATCAAACTAGTGATTGCTTGAGGTTGATCGACATTTCTTCAGTGTCCTCTAGTGGAGCATTGATGTTCTGTGAGTTTACGACACTTTCGATGCTTAAAACTGAGAAAATAACATGGACTTACGTATGTTTATATGGATATGAGGTTCTTTTACTTTTTTTAAAGGAAAAATAGGTGTTGGAGCAAAAATGTGCAAAATATGCATAGAAGTGTAGAAAATCAGCGAAGTACATATCTTACTACGAGCCGTACTGAGACTCATGGAAAAACTCAAAAGGCTGGAATAAGGCGAAGGCAAAGTATGACTCTCAGTAAGAGTAGTACCAAGATGGTACGAGCCGTACTGTAGTCATGAAAATCTTCAGAAAAAATTTCACAAGGCAATATCTTGGTACCGGTGGAACTCACGGATCATAAAAACTACTTACAACCCATATCATGAGCTGTGGGGAGCTCCAGTGATTCTTAAAGACTAGGTAGAACTCCAGATGCAACAAGCAAGTACGAGTCGTAGGAGGAAGGTATGAGGCGTAACACAATACTCATAGGAGACTTCATAGGATGTCAAAGTTCTCAAGTTCATGCCACGAATGGATTGTATGACTCGTAGGACAAAGGTACAAGTCGTACCAACATCCAACACTTAGTCAAATTTGCAGCAGCCAAGGGATGTACGAGAGGCAGTACAACCCATACATTCCTGTTACTGGTCGTATGATTAATAGTGAGTCAAGCCAGCGCCAGATATGGAAAATTCCCTGTAAATACCTTTTATTTTTTATTTTAGTTGAAGATTATAGAGAGAAGGAAGTAGATGCGTGAGAAGTTTTACTTGTGAATTATTATCAAGTTTTAGAGAGCAAATTCTTAGGACCAACACCTAATTTTATCAATTGTTCTTGAATTTTTTCATTGATATTCAAAGCAATTTTGGTTTCAATTATTATTGTAAGTATTTAATTATGTGTTTGTCTATGAATGCTAAATATAATCTTACAATCATGAGAGGCTAAAACCTCCACAATTAGGGTTATGGAAACCATGGTGGATTTATGAACTAGGGTTATACAAAAGTGATTCAAAACCAATGCTAAATGCATGTAATGTATTCTCTTCATCTTTAAATGTTTCTTAGCGGTGCATAAAATTAGGACTTGACCGAATTCATTACTTGCTTGAACCTAGACAAATAGAGATTAGGAAAAGAAAATTACAACAAAGCCTTGATTTTCTTGATCATTGTATGACTTGAGCTGCGGTTGCAGGAAAGTTAATTTGGAATATATTGATAACGGTTAGTTTGAAATCGCTCATGAGACCTAACCCAATGATTGACTATAGTCATCCAATAGGGACGAACCGGTCGTTTGGATGAACCCTAGTTATCAGTTCTACAAGTAACCATAGGGATTGATCACGTGTGTATATCCGAAGTAGTTATGAACCCATGGGGAACACTTACCCTAGTTATTTGCAAATCTTGATAACAACCATAATTACGATCTTGATTCAATATTGTTTTTCTTTGAACCCCCAAATTTGGAGATAACTTACCAACAAGTTTAAATACCAACATTAGTCTAGATCTTACCTTATTCCCTGTTGGTTCGAGCATAACCTCTTAGCTGGGTTCTCCATTAACAACGTCCACTTGATACTTTGGTAGGAAGTGTGAGTTTGAGAAGTTATCAAAAAGTGGTGCCGTTGTCGGGGAATACGGCTAAGATTAGATTAATTTCTTTTATTTAATTGTTGGTTGTTATTTCCTGAATTATGTTTTCTTTTTGTTTTTGGATATCCACAGGTTGTTGCTTGGTGAATGCTAAGTACTCATTGGAGTGGAAACCCCATGATTCTTTTGGATATCGAACTCGATAGAACACTGCGAAGGATGGAGAACCAAGAGTTGAGAGATGCCTATATTGCTGAAGAAGCTACGAAAGCAGCGCTAGCTCGACAACCTGCACATCAGGACAAAGAGGATTCTCGAGATGAGGTTGTCAACGCTGGTCACCAGGGAAGGGGAAACAAAGGCCCAAGATATTCCACTCAATTATTTGATGAGGATAACTCGGACATTGGTGAAGTGGGGTCAACTAAGCTATCGTACCACCACCATTGCCTGCTGGGGAAAAATTTGACATCACTAGCACCACGATCCAATTATTGAACATGAAAGGGGTGTTTAGTGGTCGCGCAGTTGATGATTCCAATCTGCACCTAATGAACTTTGTTGGAATATGCAAGGCGTACAGGTTGCCCGGAGTCAGCCATGACACAATAAGGCTAAGACTCTTTCCCTTCTCACTGTCTAGGGAGGCCACTTTATGGTTATCGGAGTTGCCCACGACTCCATTACCAACTGGAGGGAGATCAAGCAAGCTTTTGTAATGATATTCTTTCCACCCTCCAAGATGATACAACTTACAAATGAAATCTATAATTTCCGACTATTGAAGACTGAGGCACTTCATGAAACCTGGTTGATATTCAAGAAGAAGCCGACGAAGTGCCCAACCATAAAATTCCTGATGATAGTTTCTTGGAGATTTTCTCTAGATCATTGAATAACAATACTAAAGTTGTAGCAGACACAGTGGCAGGAGGAGCACTGATGAGCCACATCTGGGAGCAAGCTGCCACTATTTTAGACAGAGTGTTGAAAACAAATAGAGCATGGCACACCCGAGAATCCAAAGCAGTGGCTGGTACATATGCTGTTAGTTTGACTGCAGACCAATGAAGGAAGGAGGAAGAACATGGCCAGGAATTGGCTCATATGTGCACATTATTAAACCTACTGACGAAGCATATCATGGGTGCTGGAGCCAGAAAAGTTAATGCAGTTGGAAAATAGGGATCGGAGCCAGGGCTTGAGCACTCAGATTCCAAGGAGGAGGCAAACTTCTTGAACAACTAGGTGGCAAGTTTTCGAGCCAACACCCAAGGGTCTCGACAAGACACTTGGTGGCAAGGTTCTGGAAACCAAGGTCGGAACCAATATAGAGATAATTACAACCAGAATGGGTACAAAGACAGAAGCCAAGGTTATGAGCGCGAGGGAGAATGGATAAGGAATGACGGTTACCGCAACGACCGAGCAGGATTGTACGTGCCTCTAAATCCACGTGAGGAGGAGGCTGGACCATCAAAGTTGGAGATCATGATGGTTGAGATGCTCAAGAAGGTTAGATCCACATATGATTAGTTGAAAGACATCCGTGGGGATTTATCGAGCATGGGTTAGAGATTTGAGTCTATGCTACGACTAGCAAGTGGATTGAACAATAGCTAGGGCAACTGTCAGCATCCATGAATCATAGGAATAAAGGTATACTACCTAGCAACACAATCCAAAATTCAAAGAATGATGGTCACTACATGGTTGTGAAGACTAGGAGTGGAAAGACCAGGATCCCCCTCTGCCGGTTGTAGTTGAGCTTCAAAGGAAGAAAAAAAACATAACCGATGATGAGGATGAGGTTGCTGAGACTGAGCATGATGAGGATGCTGAATTGTTGAAAAGGGGACTGAGGTTGAACAAGGAGAGAGACAAGGGGCCACACAAATTAATAAGGCTATTCCACGACCACCGCCACCGTTCTCTCAAATAATGAAGAAGAAGGCGGAGAATGGTAAGTTTTAGAAATTTCTATCTATGCTAAAAAAATTATTCTTGAACATACCATTGGTTGATGCATTGGAACAGATGCCGGGATACACCAAGTTTATGAAGAACCTTGTTACTAAGAAAAGGTCCATGAGCTATGAGCCTATGGACAACGTGCATCATTATAGCGCTATAGCCTCATGAGTCCTTGCCTAGAATAAGGAGGATCTAGGTGCCTTCACCATTCCATGTACAATTAGTAATATTGAGTTCACGAGGACACTCTGTGACTTGGTAGCAAGCATCAATCTGATGCCATTAGCTGTGTTTAAGTAGTTGGGCTTAGGAGCCCCCACACCGACTACTATGCTTCTACTGATGGCCGACCGAACTGTGAAGAAGCCTGTGGGGATCCTATTTGATGTACTTGTTAAGGTGGATAGATTCATATTCCCGACGGACTTTGTGATCCTTGATTGCGAGGTCCCCATCATTTTGGGGGGACCATTCCTTGCCACTGGGAGGGCTTTAGTAGATGTGGAGGCTGTCCAGTTAAAATTCAGACTCAATAAAGAAGAGGTCACCTTCAATGTTTGCCGGTCAATGAAGCAACCAAAGGAGTACAGAGTGGTCTTAGCAATCGAGGACCAGTCTGAGTTCCTTGACAAAGTCTGAGTAGTCAAGAGACTTGTGTCGTCCTGCAATGTTAAATCGGGCGCTTTTTGGGAGGTAAGCCATGGGGTGGTTTGGTGAATTCTGAGTAACCGAACCACCTGAGTCGTGCCGCAACGTTAAATCAATCACTCCTTGGGAGGCTACCCAGGTTTATTAACTTATGTATGTTCAGTGTGAAGGAGAAACAAAAATAGGTGGTAGGAGAATTGCTGAACAAACTGATGCTATGGTTCTCAATACGACTCATAAGAGGATTGTACAGGTGTAGTACTAGTCATGGAGAAAAGCAGAGATGTATCTCAGTGCATGAGTTCAGGGTACGATTGGTCCTATTACATGTAACTTCATATTTGTCGGGTTGTAGTATTCAGTGTGGTTATGAACTATACAAGGCATGGACCTAAAAGTAAGAGTGACCTACGAGTCATACTGAAAGTCGTACCTACATAGTACAAGTCGTAGGATGTACTCATAGGTCCATAGGTAAGTTTTGTTAACATCTCTGTTATAAGTCCTAGGGACGAGTTTTAGGTCCTTCCTACGACTCGTGGTACAAGTCGTGACGGGTCAAAACTACTAATATTACCCAACTCGGTCCAAATTTTTCAAATTTTCCCTAAAAGCTATTTAACCTTCAAACCCATTGGACCCTTCTCGCATGCACTCAAAATCAAACTCACGAAAGTACCCATGACTACCTCACATCCGTAACTAAAAGATAATCAATTGAGCAAGCTTTTTGCTCAGGAAACACTGTTAAATTCGAATTCCAACCCTAGTTCCTGATTTTCAATCGAAGTAAGCATCATTGCGCATTATTCAAGTAAGTTGTTACGCTTTGAATTGGACAAAAAGACCTGTTGCGCCTGATAAAGCTTTCTTATTCATTGGGAGTCACCTAAATGCATGAAAAATAAATTAGGACAATGATTAGTGATGTGAAAAAGTAAATGTTTGACTGGGTAGGGATTGAACACGCTAGAAATTGCACATAAACTGCTAAAACTTGAGTTATAGGTAATGAGTAAAAAAGGAAGGAATGGGTAACTGTTAAAACATGATGAATGCATGCCTACACTTGGGGAATTTTGAGTACCCACCACAAAATCAATTTCACCTGCAAACTGTATCAAAAATAAGGCAAGGACAGGCTTCACAAGCCTTTTTACGACTCATGGTTTCACAGTACAACTCATAGGATGGCTCGTTGGTCTGTCCCAAGCCAAACTTGTAAAAGCCAAGAGGTATGAAACCTAGTATGGCTTGTAGTATCTTGCTACAAGTTGTACCTGGAAATCGTACCAAGAGTCTGAAAAGGGTTAAGTCCAAAACTAACAGTACGATCCTTCCTACGACTCGTGGAATCGACTTATGGGTCCTACCATGAGTCATGGAAAAATATAGAATAATTATTTTCAAGGGGCATCCTCATACGACTCGTGGTACGGATCGTACCTTCATGGTATGAGTCGTACCTCAGTGGAGTAACATTGATATGAGACATTACGAGTCTCAATATGAATCATACTTCTTAGGTACGACTCGTACTATATACCCATGATAAATCATAGAGGACTTTTTTTTATTGCTTTCTTAGGTTTGGAATTCTAACCCTTTTTCTCCACAGGCACAATGACGTAGAAAAGAAAAGCATCCAAAACAACTGCTCGGAGGGCATTGATAGATGAAACCTCTGAATCCGAACAAGCGGGAAACATACCTAGTGGTTCAGTGGAGGAATACTAGGTCGACACATCTGACATTGGCGGGACCCAAACCACTAGGGCAAAAGCTAAAGCCCAGGTCGTGGCGGCCACTGCCACATTTGTTGGTTCTCCTCAATTTGAGGAGGGAGCTGAGGAAAGAGCCCAAGAGTCCGGAAGCGTCTCTAATGATAAAAAGGGTTCCAAGGAGGCCTAATCCGGTAATGCAGACAGTGAGTCCAGATCTGAGGAGGAGGCAGCCAATGTCGAGTAAGAGTAGACTCCACCTAGGGAGAACTGTACTTATCAATAGGCTCTCACCGTTAATAACAAACCTAGGCGGAGAATTTAAGAAGAGCCACAGATCCTCACCAATACACTGAATGAGCTGAAGGAGATGAAACGGATATTTAGCTTCTATGGGTTCGACTGGATGGCTAAAGCCCTGGATCGATATACTTTAGAGATCGTCCGGGAGTTCTACACCAATTATTTGGCAACCATGGAGCAGAAAGAAAAAAAGAGCCAAAAATTGAAAATCAGCCTAAGTTGGAGAGGTTATGGTACAAGACCGCAATATGGATAATTCGAGCACACTATTGCTCGGGTGTTATATGAGTCCCAATTTGTACCACCACACACTACACCGGAGTACGACTACTTAGTGGACGTCATGAAAAAGATAAAAAAATGGGTTTTGATGAGAGGCGGAGGCAGATTTAGTGGTTGTTCGGGGTTATTGCTAAGGACAAAGAAGAAGAAGAATAGGCCACTAGCGGCAAACAGCTCACAAAGAATACCCTAAAATTCATATAAAAAGCCTGTTGGACGTTATTTTGCCACCGGTTGGCTCCGACAGTGAATGAAAATACCCTCAGTACATATAGAGCATCTTTGGTGGCATGTATCATGTCCAGATACCCCATCAATATCCCGAGGGTCATTGTGGAGGAGATCCGAGATTGGGCTATGAGATTGACCACTACCATCCCATTCTCGAGTATTGTATTCATATTGTGTACAGAGGCAGGTATTAAGATGCATCATGGTAAAGAGCAGTTAATCGGAGGACTGCAGATTGCAGATAATAGTTTAATCCGTGAGGAGATGAGCCCGGTAAGCCTGGCATGACTTTCTACTACAGTCCCAATATCATAGACAATTGGGGGTGAGCAGGTGAATGACCCCACCTCATAGGAGCAAGGAGATTCACTGGCTACAAATGCTGGTTATTTAGAGGCATCTCCCAGCACCTCCACCGTACCACCTATGGGCCTTTCGAGCCAGACTCCAACTGGGTACATGCTAGTGCCTCAGAAATTTCTCCAGAAGTTGGCCAAGAGACTGACCGTAGCTGAGAAAAAGGTCTAGTGTATGATGGAGAATGTCAAGACTTGAGTAAAGGCTGAGATTGAGACAGCTGCACATGTCCTACATGCCAAGCTAGATAGCTTTGAGAGCAGATTCAATGAGCGTATGACCGAGCAGACTAACACGGGCAGCCTCAGTGAGGAGTTGGGGGCTCTTCAGAGCTAAGTGGCCGAGTTGTCACCATGACAGCCGGTAATTATAATAGCCCCCACTCTTCCTAACCTAGATATTGGCATTGATGAGTAGCTTGATTTGGATGCATATTTGGAGACTACAGGAGCTGAGAAGGAAAAAGGGAAAAGGAGGGTCTCTGAGGATATTGGAGATGAGACCCTAAAGAAGTGGAGAAAGAGAGAAAACAAAGAGCGCAAGGAGGCGAGATTGGAGAGCCAGCAGACTCATGGAAAGCATAGTTCGGAGCTGCTTGAAAGAGCAAGAGGAGCTGGTAGCTCCACCACTGCCCATTCAGAGCTTGCAGGTGGCAATGACCCTTCGGGCGAGCCACGTTGAGCCCCAGGGATCCCAGAGGTAGTATAGGCGACCGCTACTACTGAGGGGGTAACCATTTATCCTGCTGATACCCTATTGAGTGCGCCGGCCACCGCCAATGCCACAATTGTAGATGAGGTACCACCTCCATAGAATGACAGGAGCGCTTAGCGCGCCACAAGTATGTTCCCTTGCTTCTGCTTTACATTCTATGCTTTTTAAAAAAAGGGGAGGGGGTGTACTTGCATTTTTGGGATTTGTTTGGATTCATTTGAGGGGTTTTCTTGCCGTGTTTCTTTTCCCTCGGTATGCTATCTAGTAGAACCTGCATGTTTAGGATTTTATTTTTGTGATTCTTATTTAATTATAAAGTAGCTTAGGAATACTCCCATAATAAATTGCACGAGTTTTGAAGTTTTGAAAAATTGGCCCTATTAAAATTTTTTGATGGTTAGCTATGTATTTGTTGATTGCAAAGCATGATTTCTGTGGATCTTTTCATGTCATTTAGTGCATTATCATGAATAGTTCTTGTTAACCATGTATAAACAGGACAGGTACAATGAATTCAAGACATGTACTATGAGTGAGTGAGGTCTAATACCTAGTTAAATACTGCGTAGAGGATTTAGAACTTTCCCAGTTGGTATTTACAGAGTTTTAGGATAGTTGGTTAGGTAAGGATCATAGGCCATTTTTAATCCCATTTTAGCTTAAATGACCCAACCAAAATAATATGATTCCCTTGATCCCGATTTTGAGCCTTAAATGAACCATTTTTCTTTGATTAACCAATTAACCATACCCATTATTATAATGATTCTGTTTTATCCCTGGTCCCTCCTTGGACATTGTGAACCTCAACATAGGCAAAATTCCTAAATTAAGGGTGGCTAGAGTAGAGGTGCATAAATCTTGGGAAGGTGAAAAAGGAAGAGAAAGAAAAAGTGCTAAAAATAAGGTATGGTATGACAAAAGAAGAAAAAAAAAGAAAAATTCAAAAAGAAGATACAAAAAGAGAATGATGAATGAAAATTTATGAAAATACACCACACCCATACAATTGCATAAAAATGGTGAAAAGGGAGCGGAAAATTGGAAAAGCAAAAAGGGTGAAAAAGTGAAAAATGGATCCATATGTATGTAGTGCCAAGGAGGGTTTAGTCACTAACAAGATTTTATATCTACCATGCCCAGCCTGAAAGCCTACATTACAAGATAAATCAAGTCCTATAGTGGTCCTTGCCTGACCATCTGACAAGCCAAAGTAGAGAAAACAAGGGTAAGCCTATGGTATCTGACAGACAATATTTGGAACTTCTTTGTGAGGGTGAGATTCTTATTTATTCAGTCCCATGTTTCATATTTTCCTATATTTGTGAGTGGGGGACTTCATTTGCTGTGAGGGTACATGATTTGTGTTTGATTTTGCCAATTGTCTATGTGAAAAGCATTGGCGATGACTTGACTATATGTTGATAGCTAGATGACACATCTTGATCCCTGTTTATAATGGTTTATGGTTGCTTGATGTGCATATGCTGATTTGGTTTATGGGAAAAAAGTCAAAAGCTGTTTGAGTTTATGTTATGCCCCGAAAGCCCAAAGATCAGACCTGAGAGTTGAAACAGAGAAAAAGTTAAAATTTAGTATCAGGCATAGAACGAGTTGCAGGGAGACTCATGAGATCAACCCACGAGTCGTGATGTGACTCGTGGGGAAAGCCAGGGAATGAAATTGAACTTGAGAAGATGATACCCCACGGACATGACCACGACTCGTGGTAAGGCCCCATGAGTCGTTATGTTAGTCGTGGGGTGGGTGAGAAGGAAAAGAGAAGGGAGAAGGGCTGTGTACTTAACGGGAGGCCTCCACGAGTCGTGTTCAGCCCCCATGATTCGTGGGGTGAATCGTGATCAAGCATGGAATAAATTTTATCGAGGCCAAGGAAGTTTACATCACGGATGCTGACCACAAGTTGTGGTCACCAAGAATGAGTCATTATGTTGTCCGTTGTGAGCCCTGAAGACTTGAGCAACAGTGAACCTCATGAGCTAAGCCATGAGTTGTGACCCTTAACAACGAGTCGTTAGGTACCTTGTTGGGACCACCTGGCAGTTATTTTCTGCGAATTTGGTAAGGTCTTTTCCATAATTTCTAAGTTCCTAAGGCCTAAAGTACGTCATTTTGAGTTATGAATTGTGACTCTTAAAGGGGTTAAGTTCATTTTAAGCATTATTCATTCATGCATGCTAGGTTGAAGACTAGAGAGGGTGATCAAGCCTAGCATTCATCAATTTCTCTTCAATTTCCTATTGGGCATTCAAAGAAGTGTAAGAATCAGCTACCAACAGGTATGTAGGGTTATGAATAGGTGATTCCTTTCACACCCATGCCCAATCCCTCTCTAAATCATGAATGATCTATGACTAATTTATGAGGTTTTAACCCAAATGCATTAATTTCCTAATTCTTTTCATGGGTATGATTTAAATATGCTTCTACTATTTAATTATGAAGCATGGGCGAGTTTTATAGTATTTTCAATTAAAAATCATGTTTCTAACTTTATGAATGAAAAAACCCATTGATGAGAAGTTCATGAAAGATGAGATTTGTGATGAATGTATGATGATGATGATATATTATGATGAAAAGTATGTTTTCAAGCTATCCATGTTTAAAATCATGTTTTCGATATGAATTGAGCATTTTTAAGTAATGAAAAAGCTTTGGGCAATGCCCACATGTTTAATATATGATTGGTGATTTCTCGAAGTAAGCTTACCACATGGTTTTAGAGCGAAGGCTCTCACTTATATTTTCAGCCTATGGTATGTTTGAGTTAAAGCATTTCGTATGTATAGCTTACCACATGGTTTTGGAGCGAAGACTCCCAATTATCTTTCAGCTTGTGGTATGGTTTGAGCTAAAGCTTCTCTTATGCATGATTTCCGCTTTGAGATGTATTTGATTTATGATCTTCGCCAATAGATGATGTTGAGCTTCATTGAATAACAATGTAGAGAATATGCATGTTTTTGGGAGTAGTGTCTAGAACCGAGCAGGCTAAGGGTCAATCACCCTATGCCTCAGAACTACGCTCCAACATAGGTTTATACATTATGATTTTAGGACCTCCCTTGTGAGCTATACCCGGCCTTATTGGCCCATGAGCTTGATATCGATATCATGGTATCGTCCCTAATCTTGGCAAGGCTTTGGACGACTCTACCCACTTGAGTGTAATAGTTGGGCCCACGTAAGCTCTATCGTGGTATGTCTGTTAAATGACGAGTCTACCATTGTTCCTCATGATTTCAGTTATGCATGTTCATTAATCATGATATTTACATATGCAAGAATGTTCTTAAGCAGGTTTGACTCAATGTTCAACTTTACATATAAATATCAGATTTCAGCTTTGAATCAATCGATTATGTTATGATACGTTATATTATGATGATACATTATGTTATGATAAGATCACGATTTCAGGAAGAATGCATGCAAGCCCTACTCTTAGATTCTTAATGTTTATGTTTTATGTAATGCATTGTCTTTAAATGATTTTACTTGCTTTAGCGATTTTACTTACCCTGCATACTCGGTACATTCCATGTATTGACCACATACTCTATGATGTATTGGTTCGTGATACAGGACCCAGCTCCCAGGTTCAGCCCCCCTCATAGTTTGACTCCAGAGTTAGCATCTTCATGTTGGTGAGTCTCATCTCTCGAGGACTAGACTACTCAGATTTCCTTACATATTTTCAGTTTCAGCTTGTTGAGTTAGTAAGGGGGTTTTGTCCCAATAACTCATCATGTTTAGAGGCTTTTCAGATATATGTATGTAATCAGCTTCAGATTGTGAATTCTGATGTTATGTTTAAGTATAAACTTCCGCTATGATTATATTGTTGATTATTCAATTTCATTGATTGAGTTAGATGTATGCTTATGCCATGGATCAACATGGGGTCTCTCGGGGCTCCTTGTCCTGTGTCTCGATCTGGGCCTCCATTCGGGTCATGACAAACTTGGTATCAGAGCCATAGGTTTGAAGTGTCCTAGGGTGTCTGAAAGCCGCGTTAAGTAGAGTCTTTTTCATGGGTGTGAAGCGTGCCACACTTATGACGAGGAGGCTATGAGATGTTTAGGAAATATTTCCTTCTTTCATGATTTATGTCATGCAATGAAATGTCTCCCTATTCTTCTAATTCATGCTATTCGTGTTTGCAGAATTGTGGATCCCCCAAGAATGAATGGTAGAAGGAATAGGAATGGAGAAAGCCATGAGGATGGTAATGGAAATGGGCACCAACAGGCCCCACCAATTCAGGTGCCCCAAGCACCGGAGCCAGTTGCTCATGCTGAGTTCAGGGCAGCTATTCAGATGCTTGCACAGGCCTTGACCGCTCAGGTCAATTAGTAGGTTGTTGCGCATGTTCCGCAAAATAGCAATGTAGCGGCGACTCGAGTCAGGGACTTCTTGAGAATGAACCCGTCGAAGTTCCTCGAGTCAAAAGTAAATGAGGACCCGCATGAGTTCATAGATGATATTGTCAATATCACCCAAGTCACGGGGGTGAATTTAGTTGAGTGCGTAGGGTTGGCCTCGTATCAGTTGAAAGGGGTCGCGCATATATGGTTTCGCCAATGGAGGGATAACAGGGATGCCGGAGTAGGCCCTGTCACTTGGGAAGAGTTTCATGTTGCATTCTTGGATTGGTTCTTCCCTCTTGAGATGAGGGAGCTGAAGGCAGTTGAGTTCGTAAATTTGAAGTAAGGGAGGATGACAGTACAAGAGTATGTCCTCGAGTTCACTCACCTATCAAAGTATGCCCCAGAGTTAGTGATGATCAGAGGGTGCGAGTGAGTAGATTCGTTCATGGAATAGCAGGCTATTTGGACAAGGATTGCAGGACCGCTATGCTCCATCAGGATATGGTGTTCCCTTGGATACTATTGTGCGCCTAGCAGATGGAGGCGGCACATCTGAGAGAGAGGAAGTCCAAGAGGGCCAGGACCGATGACCATAGATTCTCACAGCCGGGGTTAGGAGGTGGGCACCGACAGCAATCCCACTAGAGATCATCAGCCCCAACATCTTCAACATTGAGTGTGCCATCCAGACTAAGGCACGATCAGAAGGGGAGAGCATTAGACTCTAGGGGTTAGAGCAGTAGACCCATAGATTCTAGTGTTCCAGTTCACTGCAGGTGTGGCAAGGGTCATATGAGACAGTGTCTAGCTAGTACAGGTGCTTGTTTTGGGTGTGGAAAGCCTGACCACATGCTCAAAGATTGCCCAGCAGCGAGGCGGGATCATGATGGGGGCTGAGGCCCAGCTTCTAGTTCAGTAGCCCCACCCGCATGCTTAGCACACCAGGGGGCATCTACTAGCACAGGTGGCGGTCAACGCCAGAACAGATTCTATGCTTTAGCATCCCGTTAGGAGCAGGAGGTCTCCGGGGATGTAGTCACTGGTATATTGTGAATTTTCCATATTGATGTTTATACTTTGTTAGATCCGGGGGCTACCTTGTCTTTTGTGACACCTTATGTGGCTAGTAGCTTTGGAGTCAGTCTCAAAGTCTTGTCAGAACCTTTCTCATTCTCTACTCAAGTAGGTGCTTCAGTTATAGCTAGACGGGTATATAGAGGCTGCCCGGTCTCAGTCCTACAGAAAGTCACCTCAGAAGATTCGATAGAGTTAGTCATGATCGATTTTGATGTTATTCTCAGCATGGATGGCTATTTGCATGCTATGCTTCAGATAATTGTAAAACCCGGGCAGTAGAGTTCAGATTTCCGAGTGAGCCATCTTAGAATGGAAGGGTAGTTCAGCTGTGCTTGTAGGTCGTTTCATTTCCTACCTTAAGGACAGAAAGATGATTTCTAAAGGTTGTGTGTACCATCTAGTTAAGGTTAAGGATGTTGAATCTGAGATCCCGACTATTTAGTCAGTTCCAGTAGTATGTGAGTATCTAGAAGTCTTCCCAGATGATTTACCGGGAATCCCTCTCGATCAGAAAATTGATTTTGGTATTGACCTTCTTCCCAACACGTAGCCTATATCTATTCCTCCCTACAGGATGGCTCCAGCCGAACTAAAGGAGTTGAAGGAAAAATTGAAGGACCTATTAGATAAGGGTTTCATTAGACCGAGCAAGTCCCTATGGGGTGCACCAGTTCTCTTTGTCCAGAAAAAAGATGGTTCTCTTCGAATGTGTATTGATTATCGGCAATTGAACAAAGTCACCATCAAGAACAAGTACCTTTTACCTAGGATTGATGATTTATTTGACCAGCATTAGGGTGCCAAGTGTTTCTCGAAGATAGAGATCAAATCCGGGTATCATCAGCTCAGAGTTCGGGAGAGTGACATCCTGAAGATAGCCTTCAGGATGCGGTATGGTCATTATGAGTTTGTAGTTATGTCTTTTTGACTAAAAAATGCTCCTACAACTTTTATGGACTTGATGAACAGGGTGTTCAAGCCATACTTGGATATGCTCATGATTGTATTTATTGATGACATCCTGATATACTCTTGGAGCGAGGAGGAACATGTCGCTCATTTGAAAATAGTGCTTCAGACTCTCAAGGATCGTCACTTATATGCAAATTTCAGCAAGTGTGAGTTTTGATTGAACTTCGTAGCATTTTTGGGCCATGTGGTATCAAGCGAAGGCATAATGGCGGACTCTTAGAAAATAGAGGCAGTGAAGCATTGGCCGAGACTGATGAATCCTTCGGATATTCAGAGCTTCTTGGGTTTAGCTGGCTACTATTGAAGGTTTGTTGAAGGTTTCTAATTGATTACAGTACCTTTGACCAAATTGACCTAGAAGAAGGTGAAATTCCAATTGTCGGAAGCTTGTGAGGAGAGCTTCTAAGAGTTGAAGACTCGACTTACTTTAGCACTGGTGTTAACTCTATCGGAGGGTACCGATGGGTTCGTGGTATATTGTGATGCTTCAAGGATAGGACTTGAGTGTGTATTGATGCAGCATGGGAAGGTTATAGCATATGCCTCTGGACAGCTAAAAATCCACGAGAAGAATTACCCGACCCATGATCTTGAATTGGCCGCGGTGGTATTCGCCTTGAAGATATGGCGACATTATTTGTATGGGGTTCATGTGGATGTGTTTACGGACCACAAGAGCTTACAATATGTGTTTACGTAGAAGGACCTCAATCTTTGGCAAAGGAGGTGGTTGGAGCTACTCAAGGACTACGATATGAGTGTGTTATACCATTCAGGTAAGGCTAATGTGGTAGCGGACGCACCGAGTAGACTCTCTATGGAGAGTGTGTCTCATGTGGATGAGGGTAAGAGGGAGCTGGTCAAGGATGTGCATCGACTCTCAAGGTTGGAAATTAGGTTGGTTAACTCGACCGTGGTTCAGAAAGGATCAAAATCATCCTTGGTGATTGATGTACAAGCTAGACAAGATGAGGACCCGATTTTAGTAAAGATAAAGGAAGCTGTTCAAAATAAGAAGGTAGAGGTCTTCTCCAACAGGGAAGATGGTGTGCTTTGGTACCAGGGTCACCTACGTGTTCCAAATGTTGATGATTTGAGGAATTGGATGTTGCATGAGGCTCATGGATCCAGGTATTCTATCCATCCGGGTGCCACCAAGATGTACCATGACTTACGAGATATCTATTGGTGGAATGGCATGAACAATTATATTGCAGAATTCGTAGCCAAGTGTCCGAACTATCAGTAAGTAAAGGTTGAGCATCAGAGACCGGGAGGTGTACTTCAGGATATCAGTATTCCCACTTAGAAGGGGGAAGAAATCAATATGGATTTCATCATAGGTTTACCTCGTACTCATCGACAATATGATTCCATTTGGGTTGTGGTAGACAGATTGACAAAGGCCGCTCATTTTCTACCGACCGAAACCATGGATTCGGTGGAGGATTATGCCAAACTATACATCCAGGAGTTATTCCGATTGGATGGAGTTCCCTTATCCATCATTTCAGACAGAGGTACTCAATTCACCTCTCAATTTTGGAAGTTGTTTCAAAAAGGGCTTGGTACTCGGGTTAAGCTCAGCACAACATTTCACCCACAAATGGATGGTCAAGCGGAGTAGACAATCCAGACCCTCAGGATATGTTTGATAGCATGTATGATCGACTTCAGAGGTAGTTGGAATGAGAATTTTCCACTTATCGAGTTTGCATACAACAACAACTATCATTTTAATATCCAGATGGCACCGTTCGAGGCTCTCTATGGGTGGAGGTGTAGGTCACCTATTGGATGGTTTCAGGTTAGTGAAGGGGCGATGATAGGGCCAAATTTGGTTCACGAGGCTATGGAAAAGGTTCAGTTGATAAGGGACAAGTTGAAAACTGCCCAGAGTTGCCATAAGTCCTATGTCGACGTAAGGAGGAGAGAATTAGAATTTGAGGTCGATGATTGGGTATTTCTGAGGGTGTCTCCCATGAAGGGAGTGATGAGGTTCAGAAAGAAGGGGAAACTTACACCCCGCTATGTCGGCCCATATCAGATAGTGAGACATGTCGGCAAGGTGGCCTATGAGTTGGAGTTTCCTTTAGAATTAGCTTCTATGCATCACGTATTCCGTGTGTCGCTCTTGTAGAAGTGTTTGGGTGATCCAGCTCTAGTTGTCCCGGTGGACAGTGTTGGTGTAAAAGACAGCCTCAGTTATGAGGAGGTTCCAGTAGAAATACTGGATTGTCAGGTTCGAAGGCTAAGGAACAAGGAAGTAGATTCAGTTAAAGTATTATGGAGGAATCAACATGTTGAAGGAGCTATGTGGAAAGCTGAAGTGGATATGATGACTAGATACCCACATTTATTTTCTACTGGCTCAGTTTCAGCTTGAGGTATCAGTTTTTGACCTAAAACCCTATCTAGTTTTCATGTTCAGTTCATGTGCCCAAGTTTCTTTTATGTATATGGATGTGTGTATGGTTTGTGAAATCAGTTCAGCTATGTAGTTTGAATGGGGGATAGTCATACCGTCAGTTTTTGGTTTAAATGATCAGCGTGTGAATATGATAATTGCATTTCTCTATTTTTCTGTATGTTTTCCAACATTTGGGGATGAATGCTCCCAAGGGGGAGATATTGTTTTTCCCCAGAAGCCCAAAAATCAGATCTGAGAGTTGAAATGGAGAAAAAGTTGAAATTTGGCATCAGGCACATAATGAGTCATGGGGAGACTCGTGAGATCAACCTATGAGTCGTGATGTGACTCATGGGGAAAGCCAGAGAATAACATTAAACTTGAGAAGATGATACCCCACGGGCATGACCACGACTCGTGGTTAGGCCCCACGAGTCGTTAGGTTAGTCGTGGGGTGGGTGAGAAGGAAAAGAGAAGGGAGAAAGGCAGTGTACTTGATGGGAGGCCCCCATTAGTCGTGGTTAGCCCCCACGATTCTTGGGGTGAGTCATGATCAAGCATGGAATAAATTTTCTCGAGGCCAAGGCAGTGTACATCACGGATGTTGACCACGAGTCGTGGTCACCAGGAATGAGTCGTTATGTTATCCGTTATAATCCCTGAAGACTTGAGCAGCAGTGAACCTCACGAGCTAAGCCACGAGTCATGACCCTTGACGATGAGTCGTTAGGTCCCTCTTTGGGACCACCTGACAGTTATTTTCTGCGAATTTAGTAAGGGCTTTTTTGTAATTCCTAAGTTTCTAAGGCCTAAACTATTTGAGTTATGAATAGTGACTTTTAAAGGGGTTAAGTTCATTTTAGGCCTTATTCATTCATTCATGCTAGGTAAAAGACTAGAAAGGGTGATCAAGCCTAACATTCATCAATTTCTCTTCCATTTCTTATTAGGCATTCAAAGAGGTGTAAGAATCAACTATCAACAGGTATGTAGGGTTACGAATGGGTGATTCCTTTCACACCCATGTCCAATCCCGCTCTAAATCATGAATGTCCTATGACTAATTTATGGGGTTTTAACCCAAATGCATGGATTTCCTAATTCTTTACATGGGTATGATTTAAATACGCTTCTACTATTAAATTATAAAGCATGGGCGAGTTTTATAATGTTTTCAATTAAAATACATATTTCTAACTTTATGAATGAAAAAGCCCATTGATGAGATGTTCCTGAAAGATGAGATTTGTGATGAATGTATGATGATGATGAGATATTATTATGAAAAGTATGTTTTCAAGCTACCCATGTTTAAAAATCATGTTTTCGATATGAATTGAGAATTTTTAAAGAATGACAATGTCACACCCCACCTTGGGGGGTATGACGTGCACTTGGTGCCTACTAGACCCTGGCTCTATTTCAAGAAACGAACCGGCTATATAGCGGCTGTAAATACAGCCCCTGGCCGATTAGGCCTATAGCCACCTACAATGCACAACAGCTAACCAGAATGATGACACTATAATCTAAACCAACTGCTATTCACATTTGTGATTGACAAGATCACTAACTATAACCAGAAGAAGGCCCCACGCGGCCATCATCAACAACTAAACATATATATACATGCACAGGCCCACACAACCGGCTCCACTACCACAGGGAAACATCAGACTGCAAGCCTCTAGGAAGTAATAATAAAATGGTCGGGACAGGGCCCCGACCTACCCAAACTGTAATCAAAAGGAAATAGGAACAACCTCCGACTGTCTAGCTCCGGAGGATAGGAGCTGATAACTCAGCTGACTGGATCAAGATGGATCGACTCCTCGTCTATGTGTACCTGCAGGCAAGCAATGCAATGCCCCCACGGGCGTTAGTACCACAGGTACTGAGCATGTAAAGAAAACTGATATATACAACTGAAATGGGTAACAACAATAACATGACATATAAGCAGGAAGTAGCTGAGTCTATCTGGCTGAGGATAACTGGGGAGAGTTTACCTATTCTGTAACTAAACTGGGCGTACCTGACGACGTATCATCCTACTATCTATCAGTATCTAATAGCACATATAGATATACATATAAATACACACAATACCTGACCGACCCCCATAAGCCGGAAGGTGCCAACCAACAAAACAATCTATTTACCCCTACCCATGTCTAAACCAACAAAAAATAAGTCACTCCACTCATCTAATAACTGTGAGCCCCTCCTACCGGCCCCCTTGGGTATGTAGCTCAGGCCTTGGCCTCTTACAATGAACTGTGTCTGAGTCCGAAGACTCCTGCCTCTGGGCGCAAGCGCTCAATGGGGTAATCTGCTGCTGTATCTGTGACTGAAACTGCCCCTGGGTGCAAACACGCAACAGGGTAATTTTACAAAAATCTGTATCTGAAACTGCCCCCGGCCACAAGCGCACAAAAAGTAGTCTGCCCTGTAAACAGGGTAATCTAACTCTACGCAGAGTGAACTGAACTGCCCCTGCAAGCAGGGTAATCTCGACCATATTATTATGGTGGTCAGCCATCATCGTCCTCTAGGCGGATGGCATCGCCCGGCTGGGGGCAGTATCTGAATCTGGTATCGACACAACTATAACCCAGGGGCGGCGGGGATGCTAAAGGATGCCCACATGCCATAACAAGTCTCAACATGCAAAACAAATACACAACAAGCATGATCAAATGAAAAATACTAATTGTATTCTCTTCTTTTATTTCAAGGCCAGTCCGTATTAAACAACTGATGCTATATTCTGTTTTACACTGTTTCTGATTACTGGGCTAATTGCTACCTGGCCTTTATCTGTTTATCTGATTATTGTTATCCGTGATCTGAAGCTATATCAGTTTCTAGAGCCATATCTGTTTCTGGAGCTATATCTGTATCTGGAGCTATATCGGTGTCTGGAGCTATTTCTATATCTGATTATTGATCTGATTATATCTGGATATAACTCAATAACATAGAACATGTCATCTATAACTGGATATGGCTCAATAATATATAATGTGCCATCTATTACCGGATATAGTCTCAACAAATGTAATACATACTATCTGTAATCTTGAATTCATTATACTTCTTTTACAACTTCCATTCTGGGTATTACGTAAGAACTTGCTGAGCTACTAGCGGATACCACATTACTATCTGAAATCATCTGACTATCCGTTATTCTGATTATCGTATGATACGTGATGATATACTAGCATGCTTGCTGGAAATTGTACTAAAATCGTTCCTGTACGCAGGGTATCTGTTAATAGCCTTTATTCTATTTATTTTCTAGACTGTACTTCCTGGCTTGCCAAACGAATAGCTTCACATACCTGATTTCTGAGTACCCGACTAACCGATGTGATTTCCATCGGTACTTCTGTTGTTTCTCCCAACTACATTCATATACATGTCAATTAGAACTAAATACATTAATATCCGGGAGAAATTATCACTTTTGATATATATTTATCCCAAGCTTCGACTTATCAGAAAACGGTCGAAAACTCGTTATTTCTCGATAGTCCAGAAGGGACAAATGCTCACTGTAAGGCTAGGAACACATTGGTACTAATTTAAAGCAATTCTATTTACTTTACCTTGGTAGCACGATGTTTTGCCGGCCAAATTTCACGAAACCTACTCCGTAGGATTGCTCTCTACAGCTTTATACGTTGGTATCTAAGCCGGAACGGAGTTTAGACCGCGTTTCGTAGCGTAATCAGAAGGAAATACATATAAATGTTGTGGGTTTTGCCTTAACTTGGCTATATCCTCTGTTTTCTGGAAATTTATTGTTATATTTGAGAAAAAGCCGACTTTCCCCTTTTTTTTTTTTTAAAATCACTTAACCAACATGCCATTAGGCTATTTATTCATTTAAAATTTACGGGGTGTAACATCCTCCCCCCTTAAGAACATTCGTCCTCGAATGACATTCTGACTTATAGAAATCTTAACTGGCTGACTTATCCCTGGAAAAATTTCAGCAGAGTTTCCCCTATATTATGGACTATCTCAAAATTCCTGAAAAGCAGAAAAGCCCAATACAGGTACTCCACACGATATAATAATATTCATACATAACTGTCTATAATCAATCATCTGCTTTCATATATAAAAAATATAAGCATTCATAAGGAAAAACAGTTCTAACATACCTCCTGTTTGACTATGCCTAGAATAAGTGGGGATATCTGGCTTTCATGTCCTCCTCGGCTTCCCAGGTCATCTCTTCTAGGTTCCTGTTACGCCACAATACCTTTACAAATGCAATATCTTTAGTTCTCAATCTACGAATCTATCTGTCTAAGATAGCTACTGGAACCTCTTCATATGCTAACTCTTCTGTGACCTGGACATCCTGAACTGGAACAACTGTGGAAGGGTCTCCTACGAACTTCCTCAACATAGATACAAGGAATACTGGGTGAACAAACTCTAATTTTGGGGGCAAGTTCAATTCGTATGCTACTCAGCCTATTCTTCGCCGAATCTAATATGACCTAATGAACCTCGAGCTAAGCTTGCCTTTCTTGCCAAATCTCATCACCCCTTTCATCGGAGACACTTTCAAATATACCCAGTCATCCACTGCAAATTCTAAATTTCTGCATCGCATATCTGCATAAGACTTTTGGCGGCTCTGAGCAGTCAGTAGGCGTTCTTTGATAAGATTCACCGCCTCCTCTGACTGACGAATAATATCCGGCCCAATCAGTGCTGTCTCCCCCGCTTCAAACCAGCCAACGGGTGATCTACATTTCCGCCCGTATAATGCTGCAAAGGGTGCCATCTAGGTAGCTGAATGATAACTATTATTATAGGCAAATTCAATCAAAGGCAGGTGCTCATCCCAGCTACCCCCAAAATCTAGTACACATGCTCGTAGCATATCTTCGAGCGTCTGGATAGTTCGTTCTGCTTGCCCGTCTGTCTGAGGATGAAAGGCTGCACTTAAGTTAATCTGTGTCCCCAGGCCTCTCTGGAACGACTGCCAGAATCTCGCTGTAAATTGTGCTCCACTATCTGAGATAATAGACACCGGAACCCGTGCAATCTAACTATGTCTCTGATATACAATTGAGCATAATCCTCAGTAGAGAATGTAGTTCGTATTGGCAGGAAATGGGCTGATTTTGTTAATCTGTCAATGATTACCCAAATAGAATCGTTTCTGCGTCTGCTACGGGGTAACCCTATTACAAAATCCATATTTATCGCTTCCCATTTCCACAAAGGCACGACTATATCCTGCGTCAGACCGCTCGGTTTCTGGTGTTCTGCTTTCACCTGATGGCAGTTAGGACATCTAGATACAAATTCAGCTATTTCAGCTTTCATACTTGGCCACCAGTAGATGTCTCTAATGTCGTGGTACATTTTCGTTGCTCCTGGATGGAGGGAATAGCGAGCGTAATGTACCTCATGCATGATCTGCTGGAGAAGCCCTGAAACATTCGGGACACATAGGCGGCCCTTACAACGCAGCACTTCATCCTCAGTCACTTGGAAATTTTGCTCCTTACCTTTCTGAACTCTATCTCTGAGCTGGACTAAGTCAGGGTCCTCGTACTGCCGTTCTTTTACCTCTGTAACTAACGATGACACCGCAGAGTTCTGAATCACCGCTCTGTTATTTTCTGTTTCTACTACTCGAATGGCTAAACCAGCTAGCTGATGAAGTTCCTTGGCTAACTCCCGCTTCTCGGGTCGCAAATACGCTAAACTCCCCATTGACTTACGGCTGAGGGCATATGCTACTACATTAGCTCTCCCTGGGTGGTAGAGAATATTTACGTCATAATCTTTCAGCAATTCTAACCAGCGACACTACCGCAGATTTAACTCCCTCTGTGTGAAAATGTACTGCAGGCTTTTATGATCTGTAAAAATATCTACATGAATGCCATACAGATAATGCCTCCAGATTTTTAGAGCGTGGATCACTGCGGCCAGTTCCAGGTCATGGGTTGGATAGTTGTTTTCGTGCTTCCTCAGCTGTCTGGAAGCATAAGCAATTACCTTTCCATGCTGCATCAGCACATAGCCCAGTCCAATGCCTGAAGCATCGCAATACACAGCATACCCATCTATTCCTTCTGGCAATGCTAGTACTGGGGCAGAGGTCAATCTGTCTTTCAACTCTTGAAAACTCTGCTCACATGCCTCCGTCCAGTGAAATTTTGCTGCTTTCTGTGTCAGCTTTGTCAGAGGTGCTGCTATAATGGAGAATCCTTCAACAAATCTCCGGTAATACTCTGCTAAACCCAGGAAACAGCGGACCTCGGTCGGAGTGGTAGGTATGGGTCATGTCTTGACCACCTCTATTTTCTGTGTGTCCACCTGTATACCAGCATCCGACACGATATGCCCCAAAAAGGCAACTGAGTTCAGCCAGAACTCACGCTCGGAAAACTTGGAGTACAGCTGACGGTCTCTAAGGATCTGGAGTACTGTTCGTAAATGGTTCTGGTGATCTGTCTCTAAACGAGAATATACCAGAATATCATCGATAAATACTATCACGAATAGATCCAAATACGGTCTGAATATGCTGTTCATCAGGTCCATAAACACTGCGGGAGCATTCGTCAGCCCAAAAGACATGACTAGAAATTCAAAGTGACCATATCTGGTCCTGAAAGCAGTCTTTGGAATGTCCCTCTCACGAACTCGGACCTGGTGGTATCAGGACCTCAGATCTATCTTAGAGAAATATCTGCCCCCCTGCAACTGGTCAAACAAATCATCTATTCTAGGAAGCGGATACTTATTCTTTACTGTAACTTTGTTCAGTTGTCGGTAATCTATACACATGCGGAGCGAGCCATCTTTCTTTCTCACAAATAGAACTGGCGCACCCCATGGGGAAGTACTAGGCCTGATGAAGCCTTTGTCGATCAAATCTTTTAACTGCTCATTCAACTCTCTAAGCTTTGCTGGTGCCATGCGATACGGGGGAATGGATATAGGTTGAGTCCCTAGAAACAAGTCAATTGCAAAATCTATCTCCCTTTCGGGAGGGATACCAAGAAACTCATATGGAAATACGTCAGGGAATTCATTGACCACTGGAACAGACTGAAGAGTCGGAGGTTCCACCCGAACGTCCTGGACTCTAACTAGGTGGTAAATACATCCCTTTGCTATTAATTTTCTCGCCTGAAGGTAGGAAATAAACCTACCTTTTGGCGTAGCTGTGCTCCCTTTCCACTCTCCCACTGCTTCCCCTGGAAAGTGAAATCGGACCGTCTTGGTCCAGCATTCTAAGTTGGCATAGCATGGCACTAACCAGTCCATACCCATAATGGCATCGAAGTCGACCATCTCAAGTTCTATTAAGTCTACTGTGGTCCGGTGATCAGCAACCTCTACCGTACACCCTCAGTAAACGTTTTTAGCTGTAATCGAGTCACCGACCGGTGTAAGCACTAAAAAGGGCTGCTGAAGCAATTCTGGTTCGATACCCAACTTCCGGGCCACAAATGGTGTAATATATGACAAGGTAGACACTGGATAAATCAATACATAAATAGGGTATGAGCAGATAATCAATATACTTGTGACCACGTCGGGAGATGCCTCTGAATCCTGCCTCCCTGGTAATGCATAGGTACGGCTGGGGCCTGCACCTGATCCAGACGCTCCTGATCTACCTCGGCCCCTATTTGCTGAACCTGAGGGTCTGCGCCCTGTTGAGGCTGCTGGAGCTCGTGGCCCTGCTGATGCCTATCCAGACTATCCCGGCTACCCTGTCCTCTAGCCGGACAATCTCTCATTAAATGCCCTTCCTGTCCGCAGTAATAGCACCCTGAGAAGCCTTGCATGCAGGCTCCAGAATGGGGTCGGTGGCACATAGGACAAGGGGAAGGTGCAAATCTACTCTGTTCTGCCCTCCGCTGCTGAGGTGATGCTACTGTCTGTAAACTACTACCGGACTCTGACTGACTCCGGCGAACAAATCTGCCTCTCTGCTGCTGTACCGGAGGTAAAGATCTGGGTGGCCTATCTGAAAATCGTGGTCTCGGCCCCCTAGGGATTTCCCCCTGAATCTCAGCGGGTTTGTTTCTATGGCGCTGCTCTGAAGTCGCCTGCCTGTCGCCCCGCTACTGCTGTCTCAGGCCCTCAATTGTTTGTGCGAAGGCCAGTACCCTGGCTATGTCCATGTCCTCTCTCCAAGTAGCTGTCATGCACGTCTCTATGTAATCTGAATTCAGGCCCATAATAAAGCGATGGACTCTGGACGACATGGTGTCCACAAATGCTGGAGCATAGCGGGCTAAGGAGTCGAGCTGTAAAGAATACTCACCGACGCTCTTGGCCCCCTGCTCTAAGTGTAAGAACTGGTCCATCCGGGCCTATCTGACCTCCCGGGGTAAGTAGTGGTCTAGGAAGGCCTCTGAGAAGCTGGACCAAGTAGGAGGGGCTGCATCTCTTCCCCGAGATCTCTCCCAACTTTCGTACCACAAAACAGCAATATCCCTCAACTGGAACACTGCTAATTCCACTAATTCTGTTGGGGTTACGTGCATGACTCTAAAGATTCTCTGCATCTGGTCCAGAAAGTCCTGAGGGTCCTCCGCTGAATCTGACCCTGTAAACTAAGGGGGTCCCAATGCCAAGAATTTTCTAACCCTGGAACTACCTGGCCCACCTAGAGATTCTACTACTGCAGGTAGTACCCGCTGACGCTGAGTAGCTAGCATCTGGGTTAACATAACCACCGCACTACGTAGCTCCTGATCAGATGAAGTGGGTGTAGGAGCTGTGGGAGGCGATGCTGCCTCAAATGGTGTCTGGCGAGGCGGAGACTGCTGGGAGGGTCGAGATGACACCTCTGTATCGCCCTTAGATCGGGCTGAATCTGGCTTTAAGTGAGGCATCCTGCTGGTGCCTTTGCCTGCTGCTGTATCCAATCTCCTGCCTGTAGCAGGGTGCTACTGATCTGCCATAGTATCTGTAGACAAAGAGGGTGGTAAGTTTGAAAAGAACCAACCCTATACTGTATTGTGCTATGGCACGACTCAGTATGAAAGAAGGGTAACCATCCTATTATGCCTCGCAGCCTCCTGCCTATAGTATGTGGTGCACAACACATCCATAGACAAGTCTCTACTTAGCACGGCTTGCAGACTCCCTGGGACACGAACTGCTCTGATACCAAGTTTGTCACACCCCACCTTGGGGGGTATGACGGGCACCTGGGGCCTACTAGACCCTAGCTCTATTTCAAGAAATGAACCGGCTATATAGCGGCAGTAAATACAGCCCCCAGCCGATTAGGCCTATAGCCACCTGCAATGCACAACAGCTAACCAGAATGAAGACACTATAATCTGAAGCAACTGCTATTCACATTTGTGACCGACAAGGTCACTAACTATAACCATAAGAAGGCCCCACGCGGCCATCATCAACAACTAAACACATATATACATGCACGGCCCCACACGACCGACTCCACCACCACAGGGAAACATCAGACTGCAAGCCTCTAAGAAGTAATAATAAAATGGTTGGGGCCCCCAAACTGTAATCAAAAGGAAATAGGAACAACCTCCATCTGTCTAGCTCCAGAGGATAGGAGCTGATAACTCTGCTGACTGGATCACGAGGGATCGACTCCTCGTCTATCTGTACCTGCAGGCAAGCAATGCAGCACCCCCACGGGCGTCAATACCACAGGTACTGAGCATGTAAAGAAAACTGAAATATACAACTGAAATGGGTAACAACAATAACATGACATATAAGCAGGAAGTAGCTGAGTCTATCTGGCTGAGGATAACTGGGGAGAGTTTACCTATTCTATAATTAAACTGGGTGTACCTGACGACGTGTCGTCCTACTGTCTATCAGTATCTAATAGCACATATAGATATACATATAAATACACACAATACCTGACTGAACCCCATAAGTCGGAAGGTGCCAACCAACAGAACAATCTATTTACCCCTACCCGGGTCTAAACCAACCAAAAATAAGTCACTCCACTCATCTGATAATTGTGAGCTCCTCCTACCGGCCCCCTTGGGTACGTAGCTCAAGCCTTGGCCTCTGACAATGAACTGTGTCTGAGTCCGAAGACTCCTACCTTTAGGCGCAAGCGCTCAATGGGGTAATCTACTGTTGTATCTGTGACTGAAATTGCCCCTGGGTGCAAACACGCAACAAGGTAATTTTATAAAAATCTGTATCTGAAATTGCCCTCGGCCACAAGCGCACACAGAGTAGTCTGCCCTATAAACAGGGTAATCTGGCTCTACTCAGAGTGAACTGAACTGCCCCTGCAAGCAGGGTAATCTAGACCATATTATTATAGTGGTCAGCCATCATCGTCCTCTAGGCGGATGACATCGCCCGGCTGGGGGCGGTATCTGAATCTGGTATCGACACAACTATAACCCAGGGGCGGCGGGGATGCTAAAGGATGCCCACATGCCATAACAAGTCTCAACATGCAAAACACATACACAGCAAGCATGCTCAAATGAAAAATACTAATCATATTCTCTTCTTTTATTTCAAGGCCAGTCCGTATTAAACAACTGATGCTATATTCTGTTTTACACTGTTTCTGATTGCTGGGCTAACTGCTACCTGGCCTTTATCTATTTATCTGATTATTGTTATCCGTGATTTGAAGCTATATCAGTTTCTAGAGCCATATCTGTTTTTGGAGCTATATCCGTATCTGGAGCTATTTCTATATTTGATTACTGATCTGATTATATCTGGATATAACTCAATAACATAAAACATGTCATCTATAACTGGATATGGCTCAATAATATATAATGTGCCATCGATTACCGAATACAGTCTCAACAAATGTAATACATGCTATCTGTAATCTTGCTAATTCATTATACTGCTTTTACAACTTCCATTCTGGGTATTACGTAAGAACATGCTGAGCTACTAGTGGATACCACATTACTATCTGAAATCATCTGACTATCCGTTATTCTGATTATCGCATGATACGTGATGATATACTAGCATGCTTGCTGGAAATTATACTGAAATCATTCCTGTACGCTGGGTATCTGTTAATAGCCTTTATTCTATTTATTTTCCAGACTGTACTTCCTGGCTTGCCGAAAGAATAGCTTCACATACTTGGTTTCTGAGTACCCGACTGACCGATGTGATTTCCGTCGGTACTTCTGTTGTTTCTCCCAACTACATTCATATACATGTCAATTAGAACTAAATACATTAATATCCGGGAGAAATTATCACTTTTGATATATATTTATCCCAAGCTTCGACTTATTAGAAAACGGTCGAAAACTCATTATTTCTCGATAGTCCAGAAGGGATAAATGCTCACTGTAAGGCTAGGAACACATTGGTACTAATTTAAAGAAATTCTATTTACTTTACCTCGGTAGCACGACGTTTTGCCGGCCAAATTTCACGAAACCAACTCTGTAGGATTGCTCTCTGCAGCTTTATATGTTGGTATCTAAGCCAAAATGGAGTTTAGACTGCGTTTCGTAGCATAATCGGAAGGAAATATATATAAATGTTGTGGGTTTTTCCTTAACTTGGCTATATCCTCTGTTTTCTGGAAATTTATTGTTAAATTTGAGAAAAAACCGACTTTCCCCTTTTTTTTTTTAAATCTCTTAACCAACATGCCATTAGGCTATTTATTCATTTAAAATTTATGGGGTGTAACAGACAAAGCTTTGGGAAATGCTCAAATGTTCAAAGTATGATTGATGATTTCCCAAATTAAGCTTACCACATGGTTTTAGAGCGAAGGCTCCCACTTATATTTTCATCCTATGGTATGTTTGAGTTAAAGCTTTTCGTATGCATAGCTTACCACATGGTTTTGAAGCGAAGACTCCCAATTATTTTTCATCTTGTGGTATGGTTTGAGCTAAAGCTTCTTTTATGCATGATTCCTCTTTGAGATGTATTTTATTTACGAGCTTCGTCAATAGATGATGTTGATCTTCATTGAATAATGATGTAGAGCATATGCATGTTTTTGGGAGTAGTAACTAGCACCGAGTAGGCTAAAGTTGATCACCCTATGCCTTAGAACTATGCGCCAATGTAGGTTTATACATTATGATTTTGGGAGCTCCCTTGTGAGCTATCCCCGGCCCTATTGCCCCATGAGCTTGATATTGATATCATGGTATCTTCCCTAGCCCTGGCAAGGCTTTGGATGACTCTACCCACTTGAGTGTGATAGTTGGGACCACGTAAGCTCTATCGTGATATGTCGGTTACAAGATGAGTCTCCCATTGTTCCTCATGATTTCAGTTATGCATGTTCATTACTCATGAGATTTACATATGCAAGCATGTTCTAAAGCAGGTTTGACTTAATTTTCAGCTTTACTTATAAATATCAGATTTTAGCTTTGAGTCAATCAATTATGTTATGATATGTTATGATGATAAGTTACGTTATGATAAGATCATGATTTCAGAAAGAATGCATGCAAGCCCTACTCTTAGATTCTTAATGTCTATCTTTTATGTAATGCATTGTCTCTAATTTTCAGCTTTACTTACCAATATCAGATTTCAGCTTTGAGTCAATCAATTGTGTTATGATATGTTATGATGATACGTTATGTTATGATAAGATCATGATTTCAGAAAGAATGAATGCAAGCTCTACTGTTAGATTCTTAATGTTTATGTTTTATGTAATGCATTGTCTCTAAATGATAATACTTACTTTAGCGGTTTTACTTTCCCTGCATACTCAGTATATTCCACGAACTGACCGCATACTCTATGCTGTATCATTATTTCATGATACAGGACCCGGCTCCCAGGTTCAGCCCTGCTCATAGTTTGACTCTAGAGTTAGCATCTTTGTGTTGGTGAGTCCTCATCTCTCGAGGACTAGACTACTCAGTTTTCCTTACGTATTTTCAGTTTCATCTTGTTGAGTTAGTTGGGGGGTCTTGTCCCAACAACTCGTCATGTTTAGAGGCTTTTCAGAAATATGTATGTGATCAACTTCAGATTGTGAATTCTGATGTTATGTTTATGTATAGACTTCCGCAATGATTATATTGTTGATTATTCAGTTTCATTTATCGAGTTAACGCCATGGGTCGATTTGGGGTCTCTCGGGGCTCCTTGTCCCGTGTCGCGATATGAACCTCCGTTTGGGTCGTGATAGTTTATTGTGCAAATTTTGATTGATTATTGGCTGTAGTACCCTAGGTTTATTTTCAAGTTATGCGCCATTTTTAATTTTTGTTTTCTTTACTTGAGGAAATGAAAAAGTCTTAAGTTGAGGGTGTTGATGTGCTGTGAGTTAACAACACTTTCAACACTTAAAATTGAGAAAATAGCATGGAATTAGATATGTTTATATGGATATGAGGTGATCTTACTTTTTTTAAGGGAAAATAGGTGTTGGAGCAAAAATGTGCAAAAGATGCATAATAGTGCAAAAAATCAGCCAAGTACAACCTTTAGTACGAGCCATACCTTGATTGTACGAGTCGTACTGAGACTCGTGGAAAAACTCAAAAGGATGGAATAAGGCGAAGGCAAAGTATGACTCTTAGTACGAGCCGTAACTGGAGTCATGAAAAACTTCAGAGAAAATTGCACAAGGCAGTCTCTTGGTACGGGTAGAACCCACAGATCGTAACAACTACTTACGACCCGTATCATGAGCCGTGGGGAGCTTAAGTGATTCTTAAAGACTAGGCAGAACTCCAGATGCAACAAGCAACTACGAGTTTTAGGAGGAAGGTACGAGGCATATCACAACACTCGTAGAAGATTTCAGAGGATGTCAAAGTTCTTAGGGCAAAGCCACGGATGGATTGTACGACTTATAGGACAAAGGTACGAGTCGGACCAACTGCCAATACTTAGTCAAACATGCAACAACCAAGGGATGTACGAGAGGAAGGTATGACTTGTACAATCCTGTTACGGGTTGTATGATTAGTCGTGAGTCAAGCTGGCGCCAGATATGAAAAATTCCCTGTTAGCTTAGGAAAAGATTTCTAATGTTTGTATAAACACTTTTTATGTTTTATTTTAGTATAAGAATATAGACAGAAGGCAATAGACGTGTGAAAAGTTTTATTTGTGAATTATTATCAAGTTTTAGAGAGCAATTTTTAGGATCAACACCTGATTTTATCAATTGTTCTTGAGTTCATTTATTTTCATAGTAGGTTTTCTTCTAATTATTGTTGTAAGTATTTAATTATGTGTTTGTCTATAAATGCTAAATATAATCTTACAATCATGAGAGTCTAAAACCTCCATAAATAGGGTTTTAGGAACCATGATGGATTAATAAACTAGGGTTATACAAAAGTGATTCAAAATCAATGCTAAACACTTGTATTCTATTCTCTTCATCCTCAAAAGTTTCTTAACGGTGCGCAACGCTAGGACTTGCCCGAATTCTTTACTTTCTTAAACCTAGAGAACTAGAGATTATGAAAAGAGAATTACAATAAAGCCTTAATTTTCATGATCACTGAATGACTTGAGCTGCGGTTGTAGGAAGGTTAATTTGGAACATATTGATAACGGTTAGTTTGAAACCACTCATGATACCTATCCCGGTGATTGAGTACAGTCATCCAATAGGGACGAACCAGTTGTTTGGATGAACCCTAGTTATTAGTTCTACAAGTAAGCATTAGAATTGATCATGAAAAATATGTATACCTAAAGTAGTTATAAACCCATAGGGAACACTTACCTTGTTATTTGCATATCATGATAACAACCACAATTACGATCTTGCTTTAATATTGTTTTTCTTTGTACCCCCCAATTTAGAGATAACGTACCAACAAGTTTAAGTACAACCATTAGTCTAGATCTTAACTTACTCCCTGTGGGTTCGACTCCAACCTCTTTGTTGGGTTCTTTATTGACAAGTACACTTCATACTTCGCCAGGAAGTGTGAGTTGTAGCGTTATCAAGAGTCGGTTTTCATCTTAATCTCATCTTTTTTACCCAATTTCATACTCCTTCTCTTCAAATTAGGTACCTGCACATCCAAAGGAAAAAAGGGCATAAAATCCAACTAAAATACTTGAAAACTAAGCTAAATTTCATGCTTAAGAGCCAAATGAGTTGGTAAATTACCAACTCATCAATACGTCGTGTGAGGCTAAAACCTCCACAACTAGGATTGTGGGAACCATGGTGGATTAACAAACTAAGATTACACAAAGTGATTCAAAACCAATGCTAAACGCTTGTATTTGTATTCTCTTCATCTTTAATGTTTAACGGTGCAAAATGTTAGGACTTGCCCGAATTCTTTACTTGCTTGAACCTAGAGAAGTAGAGATTAAGAAAAGAGAATTACAACAAAGCCTTGATTTTATGACCGTTGTATGACTTGAGCTACGATTGCCGGATAGTTAATTTGGAATAAGTTACTAACGGCTAAATTAAAATTGATCGTGAGACCTAACCAGTGATTGAGTATAGTCATCCAATAGGGACAAACTAGTTGTTTGGATGAACCCTAGTTATCAGTTTTACAAGTGAGAATTGGGATAGATCATGAGTGTAAACCTGAAGTAGTTATGAATCCATGGGGAACACTTATTCTAGAATTGTAAATCTTGATAAAAAACAACTGATTTCAAATCGTGTTTTACAACTGGTTTCTATAACCGCCCCCCCCCCAATTTGAAGATAACATACCTAAAAGCTCAAATACTTGCATTAGTCTAGTTCTTACCATATTCTGTGGGATCTACCCCAACCTTTGTTGGGTTCTTTATAGACAACGTCCGTTTCATACTTTATTAGGAGTGTGAGTTTAGTGTGAGTCCGAGCGTTATCAGTAAACACACATTGAAGGCTCTTGTGGTCCAATAACACATCCACATGTACCTCATAGAAATAGTGCCTCCAAATCTTCAAAGCAAAGGTAAAATCTTTGGAATACTAATTGGTCTCTTTATTACATTAGCCAAAACTTATTTTTTTCTGTTCATTCCTAGGGCCCTTGATGGCATCAAGTAACCATATATGAAGGGGGAATCGGGTGGATTTACCAACTGCATTGTTTGCGCCCAGTGCACACGCAAGCGTACGGGCTCGTACAAGTAATACAGTGGCCCTTTTTAAGAGCCGGATGTCGACCCATAGGGACTGGACTAATCTAGCGAATTATTGAGTTCAGTGTAAGATTAACCTTCACAATTGTTGATTAAAGAAGTTTTTAGTAAATTATAATTAAGTTTTGGGGTGGTCACAAAACAATCTGGAAACAATATAAGAAGCAACTAGAGCTAAGGACAGATAATCATGCAATGCCACACTTTGTAATGGTTCACGTATGAAATTATCAATTGTTGTCTCACATAGTTAGAAATGCAATGTTCATGGTCTCTTGAGCCTCTAAATACGACAAACTTGCATCACAACTACATTGTTGAGCGGGGATGTGACATCCTAGTTCGTGGGCAATTCAACTACATGGATGTGGTTTACAGGGTTTGTGCTCTTGATTAGGGACTTTCGTACCTCTAATTATTTGACCTAATTTAGCTTCACAACTACTTCTACTAGTGGTGGAGTGACAATTCTAAGCCGATGTCTTTCTATTGACCCGTTTTATCAACCAAGCAAGGCAATTTAGCTATATTATTTATCCTAATTGCGAATCATATCGAAAAATAAGAACTTGCTCCCTACATTCCTATGTTCTTGCCTAGGGTTACTCTTTCGAGCTTTTACCTAACTTAACATGTATGTTTTCATGGCGATCAATCATAAAAACAACCATAATAAAGAATGTAAGACAAAACAACAATTAACAACTTAAACCAAAACTAATTCATGAATTACAATAACTTAAAAACGAATTCACGTAGCCTCAACCCTAGGGGAAGGGTTTTAGCCACTCATGTTTGTACAATAACTTAAAAACGTCATTAAAGTAGAGTACTTACAAGAATAAGCAAAAGAGAATGTAAAATTAGTGAACCCTAGGTGAGTTCTTCACTTCTCCCTTCGCTCCTCTATGGTTTCCAGAAAATATTTCGTGACCAATAATTTTAGAAGCTAAGGGTTTAATTTATAGTAAATGGGAAATTTGCACTTTTTGACCTGTCATGGAATGGATCCATGGCACGGAGGTGAATGCACCAATTTGCCTCCGTGACACGGAGGTAACGCGGATGCCCACTGGAACTTGCATCCTCGGTAGGTTGTGCGAAGTACCTGTGCGACACAAGGTGTGGCACGGAGCTCCTCTCGGGCGATGGCCAACGTGACACGGCCTGCGGCGCGCAACAGTGCCTGGCATAGCACGGAAGCTGGCATGCAGGCGCCTTGGAGGGTAGCATCTCGCGCGCATGGCATGAGTGTGGCACAGTGTTGGGCGCGGCACACGCACAGCGTGGCATGTTGCCTGGCGCGACCAGCCTTGCCATGGCATGTTTTCTTGCCATCTTTTTCAATTCACCCTCAACTCCATTCCTTCACTTCACCCATCATTATCTAGTCCCTCATATGCATTTTACAGCTACAAAACAAGGACTAATCTTGTTGGTTAGTGCATACCCAAATTTATTCAAAATCGCATAAGAATGTAAGTGTATAATTAGACAAACCCGACTAAATTAAGATATAAAATAGCACCTAGGCATCTAATCATGCCCAAGATCACTACCCCACACTTAAAGCCTTGTTCGTACTTGAACAACTCTTTTACATCTCATGCGCATGAAGACTCAAACATAGCTGATTGAAGCAAGACAATTCAAGTTAAGGCTACAGTGATTGTTTTATATAACAAATTAAAAATAGAGCATGCAAGATTTAACCATTAAAATCAAATATAACTATGTTAAGATTTCCTAGCCTCAATAATGAACTCTCAATCTCAATAAACTCATGCGAATTAACCAATCAAGAAATCCGACATGAATTTTATCCTTCATTAAACATGTGCCCTCACAACAAGAGAGTTACCCATTTTCGCTCATATGTTTTAAATTTATAACATGTAGGGGTATATGATAAGAAATAATCTCACTCTCATAAAGAATCCACATGCCATGTGTATTGACCCATAAGCCTGCCCTTAGTGTTTTACTCCACTAATTTAAGAATGTTAGAAAGTAAGATCAAGTAGGACTTATCGGGTTGTAATGTAAGCTAAGGGCGGGTAGGTACTATTATGGCTAATAATAGTGACTATCTTCCCTAAGCGCTTTTAATACACCAAACTCTCCTTAAGAATTTCCATCCTCTTACTTCACCTTTATACTTTTCTACTCCCATTTCCCTCTTTTGTTTCCACATCTCATTAGGCACACTTGAGCTGTTAGTACAGAGTCTTTGCGCGATTTTCTTTCAGCAACAATTGATTTTCCTCTTTTCTTCTTTTACTCCCTACTAACTCTTATTCATTTCTAAACAAGTGCACCTTTAGTCTTCTCTTCAACTTCCAAAACTACTATTTTCCTTCTTATTTCACATCGCACTCCTTAATTCTTTTGCAATTTCATATAAGCGCCTAGGAATTTTGGATCAAATTCAAGGCTAATGAAAAGAAAGGATTAAGCTTATTTTGTGGTTAGCAAAGAATAGGCTAAAGGCTCAATGGGGCTAACTAGGATTAGACATTCAAGATAGGTAAAGCAAGAGACAAAAATTAAGCTCATTCAAAGAAATGCCTAAATCATCTCCTACAATCTGCATCCTTCATTTCATTTTGTATGCACGCCAGGCAAGTTCTAGACACTACATAATAGCATGGAATATTCAAAAAGCCTTACACTCACAGCACATGCTCAATTTAAGACAAATTCAATAGATTCTTAACTCAGCTAATCACACGAATGCAAAATTCAGCTTTAAGCACATCGAGTCACATTCAAGAGCCTAGATGTCTCAACCCGAGTTATACAACTGCTCACATGCTTCAGAATTTACAACACTTGCATCTCACAATCATACATATCACATAACAAGAACATCAAGCCATCAATCAACTACGGGTTTCAAAATAAAAACCTATTGACTAATTTTCCCTCAAGACGGTCGTCATCCATCCATCCATCGTTGGGAACAGTCCCTAACTATGACTAAAACAGCTATGTACAGACAAAGAGAAATTTTATTCATCGGCTCAAAGTTCCCCCCGTCGGAAAAGAACCGAAAAGAAAAACCAACGGGTGGGTGAATCATTGTCAACTCAAAATTTTTTCATCAACCAATACCATATCAAGCACTAAATTCACCCAAAGTCATTAAGCAAAAAAATTTTGAAATTTCCCTCACCCCACACTTGAATCATGCTATGTTCCCAAAGCATCAATTAACATACAAATAGGGTGAGAAATACTCCTTGAGGCCTCTAGACCTAGCTAACAACATGTTTTTCTTCATTTTTGTACAAGTGGGTTATCAACCCTACACTATTCCTCTTTCATGCTTCTTAGCTTCCTCTTCCAAGGGTACTCAGGCTTCCCCTCCATTTGTGCTTAATTCACCACCAAAAACAATAACAAGATGAAAATAAACAAAACTAACACAAAGGAAAAATAAAATTGTACCTGTGGTACTCTTGGGTTGCCTCCCAAGCAGGCCCTGATTTTACGTCGCAGCACGACGTGGACTATCCTTCTCAGGGCCTCCTCAAACCAGTGTTTACTTTCGAGAACCACCTTCTTCTCTTTTTATTTTTTGAGGGAACAGCCTCCACTCTGTCCCTCTCTTCTTCCAATTTCTTCTCTAACCGAAGCCCTCCATTAGATTCGGGCTGAAAAGTGATTATCTCCTGCGGCCGTGGACCTATGGAATCTACCACCCCACTCTTAGCCTCTGACAACACACTAACCTTATAAACATCTCTGTAGTGTGTGGGTGGGTTGATCTCTTAGTAAACTCGGAAAAGCTCTTCTTCTGCATCGACCCTCATTTTAAGGGTCCCTGCTCTTACATTAATAGTTGCTCCTCTAGTGGCCAAGAATGGCCATCTCAAGATCAGGGGTACCTTGTCATCAACTTTAAAATCCAATATGATGTAGTCAGCGGGTATAATGAACTTACCCACTTTGATGAGAAGGTCCTCAATTATTCCATCTGGTGCCACTCGTGACTTATCTGCCAGCTGCGACATCATTCGTGTTGGTCTTGGTTGACCCAACCCCAAGGTGTTAAACAAAGATAGGGGCATTAAATTAACTGTCGCCCCTAAATCACATAGAGCTCTTATCACCCCAGCTTTACCAATTTGTATGGGGAGGGTAAAACTCCCTGGGTCTTTGAGCTTTTTCTGTATCTTGCTTATTACCCTGTGGCTGCACTCCTCAGTTAGTGCTACTATGTGAACATCCACCAATATAACTTTATTGGCCACCACATATTTCAAGTACTGAGCGTACTTGGGCATTCCCTGCAAAACATCAAGCAAAGGAAAATTTATGTGAAGTTCTTTGAATATATCAAAGAACTTTTTAAAGAATTCCTCCTCCTTGCTCTTTTTGAGTCTTTGCGGGAATGGTGGTAGTGGTCTCTGTGTTGGCTGCAATGATGATTGTGCATTTTGTTGCACAACACTCTGATTATCTCCCTTTTCAGTGGATGGTCCCTTTCTAACCAACTCCTGCTGCACCTCATTTCTCTTCTCTTTCGGTGGTGCATCAGCCAATTGCCTGCCACTCCTCAGACTGATGGCGTTGACTGTGTCACTGGGTAACCCTCCTTGAGGTCTAGTGTGCTGAGCAACTTCTATTTGACCCATCTACTTCTCTAGATTGCGGGTGGCCAACTGCTGATTTTTCAAATCTGATGCCATCCTTGCCTGATTCTTTGCTAATTGGGTCTGTGTTTCCATAATCTTCTGCAACGTCTCCTCAATGTTACTGCTCAATTGGCCACCATTCTGCCTTTTCTGCTACTGATACTGCTGCTAATACTGTTGCTACTGAGGTTGCTGGTAGCTTTAACTTTGATTTCCACCCCAAGAAAAAAGTCAGGTGGCTCTGGCAATTCTTATTGTAATTGTTCCAAAAATTCTGATTATTTCTCTGAACATTCCCAACAAAATTGACCGATTCAAGATTTGCCTCGCAAGATTCTGCATTGTGCCCATTATTACTGTAGATTCCACACCAACTAGGAGCCTGCTGAACTGCATTCACTTGGCCCTACTGTTGGTTCATACTCAGTTTATTGAATTGAGTCATCATCTGATGCTGAAACTATGCTAGCTGTGTTGCCAAGGCATTGACACCATCCACCTCTATCAACCCTGCTATTCTCTTTCCTTCCCCTCTCGATGACTTTCTATACCACTCTAGATTCCCCTGAGCAATCCTGTTCAATAGAGTGTCTAACTCATCATAAGTCTTCTCCAATGCTTGCCCACCCGATGCAGAGTCTAGTAAAATTTTGGTGTGTGGGTCTAGACTTTCCACAAAGGTATGGGCTAGTGCTTCATTAGACTGCTGGTGATGGGGGAAGTCTCTCAATAATGACTTGAACCTCTCCCAAGCCAAATACAGGTTTTCCTCCGACCTTTGCTTGAAGCTTAAAATTTCACTTCTGAGTTTGGCAATCTTGCCTGAAGGAAAGAATCCGATGAGGAACTTCTTTACTAAGTCGTCTCAAGAATTTATGGAATTCGGTGGCTCATCTTTCAACCACTTCTTTCCCTCTCCCAACAATGAGAATGGGAAGAGTGTAAGTTGGACATTATCAGTTGACACTCCGGTGGGGATGAAGGTGTTACTGATCTCCAAGAAGTTCTGTAAGTGTTGTTGTTGGTCCTCATGAGTCATCCCAGTGAACTGGCCACTAGAATGTAACAGCTGCACCATATTCTATTTAAATTCAAAGTTCCCTCTAGCTCCGGTTTGTGGATACTAGAGGTCATATTTGTCGCTAATGGGATTGCCACTTCGCGAATTGGTCGTGCTGCCATGGTTTCAGGTAGAAACTTTGCTTGCCCTGCTGGTGGGTGTTGTTGTAACCACTCCTCAAGTCTCTTTTGCTTTCACTCTAGAGCTTCCCTCCTAAGTAAATGCAATTGTCATTTAGGTTCCAACAACAATTCCACCAGTTCTCTATTCCTTGCCAGCTGTGCAAGGACAACCTGTCACCTGCAATATAGCATACTAAGACCAAATTTCTCAACACTTAAGGAAATTAAAAATAACACAAAAATAGAAAATTCACTGAACTTCACCAGTCCCCCGCAACGGCGCCAAAAAATTATTCGCGCCCAGTGCACACGGTCGTACAAGTAATACAGTGGCTCTTTTTAAGAGTGGGATGTCGAACCCACAGGGACTGGACCAATCCAGCGAATTGTTAAGTTCAAGTGTAAGATTAACCTTCACAAGTGTTGATTATAGAAGTTTTCGGTAAATTGTAATTAAGTTTTGGGGTGGTCACAAAACAATCTGGAAACAATATAAAAAGAAACTAGAGCTAAGGCTAGATAATCATGCAATGCTACACTTTGTAATGGTTCACATATGAAATTATCAATTGTTGTCTCACATAGTTAGAAGTGAGATGTTCATGGTCTCTCGAGCCTCTAAACACGACAAACTAGCCTCACAACTATATCGTTGAGCGGGGATGTGACATCCTAGTTCGTGGGCAATTCAACTATATGGATGTGGTTTACAGGGTTTGTGCTCTTGATTAGGGACTTTTGTACCTCTAATCATTTAACCTAATTTAGCTTCACAACTAATTCTACGAGTGGTGGAGTGACAATTCTAAGTCGGTGTCTTTCTATCAACCCGTTTTATCAACCAAGCAAGGAAATTTAGGTATATTATTTATCCTAATTGCGAATCATATCGAAAGATAGGAACATTCTCCCTACATTCCTATGTTCTTGCCTAGGGTTACTCTTTCGAGCTTTTACCTAGCTTAACATGTATGTTTTCATGGTGATCAAGCATAAAAACAACCATAATAAAGAATGTAAGACAAAACAACAATTAACAACTCAAACCAAAACGAATTCATGCATTACAATAACTTAAAAACGAATTCACCTAGCCTCAACCCTAGGGGAAGGTTTTAGCCACTCATGTTCGTACAATAACTTAAAAACATCATTAAAGTAGAGTACTTACAAGAATAAGTAAAAGAGAATGTAAAATTCGTGAACCCTAGGTGAGTTCTTCACTTCTCCCATCGCTCCTCTACGGTTTCCATAAAATATTTCATGACCAATGATTTTAGAGCTAGGGGTTTAATTTATAGTAAATGGGAAATTTGCACTTTTTGGCCTGTCATGGAATGGCTCCGTGGCACGGAGGTGAACGCGCCAATTTGCCTCCATGACACGGAGGTAACTCGGATGCCTACTGTAATTTGCATCCTCAGCAAGTTGTGCGAAGTGCCTGTGCGACACAAGGCGTGGCATGGAGCTCCTCTCGCGCGATGGAAAGTGTGACACAGTCTGCGGCGTGTAGTAGTGCCTGGCGAGTCACAGAATTCGGCATGCAGGCACCTTGGAGGGCAGCATCTCGCGCGCATGGCATGAGCATGGCACAGCGGTGGGCGCGGCACACGCACGGCGCTGGGCGCGACACACGCACAGCGTGGCACGCTGCCTGGCGCGGCCAGCCTTGCCATGGCATGATTTCTTGGCATCTTTTGCAATTCACTCCCAACTCCATTCCTTCACTTCACCCATTATTATTTAGTCCCTAATATGCATTTTACACCTATAAAACAAGTACTAATCGTGTTGGTTAGTGCATACCCAAATTTACACAAAATCGCATAAGAATGTAAGTGAATAATTGAAAAACCCGACTAAATTAAGCTATAAAATAGCACTCAGGAATGTAATTATGCCCAAGATCATACACCATGACTCTGGATGGGATACGATACTTGGAGTCATAAGTAATCCCAAGTCAACTCCTGGTCTATCATACACTGGCATTCTGAGTAAACATATAAATATACAGGAAGCATTAAAGTGAATATATAAGGCAATCATGAAAAATGGAACTAAATCTTAAGGTTTAAAACATCTGAACAAAACTGCAAGTCTGAAAAACCAAGTATGTGTCTAAAAGCCACTACAACTGATGAGTTGCTGGGACAAGCCCCCAGCTAACTCCAAGTCTAAATAGAAGAAAATAGAACTGAAATAAATGACCTTCATCCTCAAAAGATGAGGACTCACCAAATCGTGTAGCTGGAATCTTCTGAGCACAATCTGCTAACGAGGCTGGGATTGAGATCTTACAGCTGTATCATAAAATGATACAACATAAAAGGTATGCATCAGTACTTTGAATGTACTATGTAATTGAGAGAAACCAACACAAGAAATAAAACACTAAACAGAACAGACATGCAATGACCAACTGAAACTGTTGAACTGAATGACTGTAATGAATGAGATGGTTTAAAAGACCCTGTCTGATGGTTAAGGACATGCCCTAAATCTGAGATATTGTACTGAACTAGTCTGAACTGACTAATCTGAGACTGGACTAATCTGACTAATGGGAGAGTCTATAACCGACATATAACCACGTGAGCTAGACGCGGAGTCCGATGTATACACCCCACCGGTAGGACCCAACATACCTTGCCAGGGTATAAAGGCACAAATTAGGTGATCACAAAATCTGGGTCCATGAGGCCAATAAAACTATAACCTACAGTGGAAACATAGTTCCGGCAACCTAGGTGCGCTGGAACCTTGGTCCGCTCGATGTTAAGTCCTGCCCTCACTGGATATTTCTAATTGACTACTAAGTTGATAGATTGAAATTGGGGCCCAAGACTAGTCAGGAATACTTATCTAGAAGCACCATAAGAGTCTTATTGGATCAGATTCTGTAACTGAGTTCTAAGACTGGTCAGAGCTGCTTATCTAGAAGTGTCGTAACAGTCTAAAGAGCAAATTGTTATTCTGAAGCTGGGGTTCTAAGGACGGACAGAGCTTCTTATCTAAAAGTTTCATGACCTCCTACAGAACCCCTAAAACTGATGCTGGGTCTAATTCTTATAATTGGGAGGCACTACTAACAACTCGAGAATTTCTGTAATCAAACTGATCAACTGATGTTTCTGACTGACACTGAGTATTCTAACATTTTGACTAAAACTGAACTGACAATGATCTGATTGAGTTTCAATACAACTAACAACATTGGAGTCCCCAACATTGATAGAATCAAGAAAAATTCTATATTTTAAATTATTGCTAGATTTTAGTTTTTGTTCTACACTCAAGAGCAAGGGATAGAATTTACTTTAAAGGGATAAGCATCAATACTGTCACAACTGGTGGAAAATATCTATAATTATCATAAAATAATATTTCAGATAAATTAAATGAATTCTGACTAAGAATTCCTTAAGATTCGATAATTTTTAGGGCTAGAACCAATAAAGAAAATAGGGAGAATTTTGGGGACACAAGGGAAGAACTATTCCCTTGTTAAATTCCCACATACCTGGCAAAAATTTCCTAGAGAAAGAAGCTCGAATGGCTGTAATTGGTGAGGAACCCTAGACCTTGCTTGAGAGCTCTTGAGAGGAAGCTTACGCTACTTTCTCTGAAAATTTGAGTAGGAATGAGGGGAAATCGTTTAGGCCCTCTAAATTCTCTTAAAATAGATCAAAATGGGTAGTTTAGAGTCTAGGAGGCTAGAAAATTACTGAAACACCCTTAGGAAATTCGCAGGAAAAAATGACTGCTAAGCCCCCACGAGGGACTTCACGGATCGCGCCCAGTGACCACGACTCACGGTCAAAACCGTCAAGTGCACTACCAAGAGCCTATTATTCATCACCACGAGGGACACCATGCCTCGTGGTGTACCCAATGACTCGTGGTGACCTATTCATCGCCAACACTGCCTAAAATCTCCTAGAGTTACCATGGGCAACACCATGACTCATGGTGTCCCAAATGAGTCGTGGTGAGGACCCATTGCATAACCGCCTGGCTTTTCCAACTTTCAATCAGATACTGACCATGAATCACCCCAAAATTCATGGTGTTGACCATGACTTGTGGTCACACCCGTGGTCACCCATTTTTTTCAAATTTTTCGATCAAGTTCGGACCCTTCCCCATGAGTCACTTATTTTGTCACCTGGTGCAGAAAATTCTATTTTCTCTATTTCAACTCCCAGGTCTGGTCTTAGAGTTTTTGGGGCATTCATTTCATGAGTCTTAACCTGTCTCGAGGCATAAGAAATGACCTTACTATGCTGTATCACACACAACCAAGGCCAGTCTAAGAAGAATCACAATACACAACCATATGTGCCCTCCGGTAGGGTTAATCCTAGGGCTAAAGTGAGTTGAGTCTTTAACTCCTAAACACTCTTCTCACAAGCATCAGACCACTGAAACTCAGCTTTCTGCATCAAGTTAGCCAATAGTGCTTCCATAGATGAAAATCACTCTACCAACCTCCTTTACAAGCCAACTAAGCCCAACAAGATTCTAATATTAGTAGGGATGATGACTCTAGGCCAGTTCTTCACCACCTCTATCTTTTGAGAGTCTACCTGGACACCTTCATTATATACCACATTACCCAAGAATGCTATTGAGTCTAGCCAAAACTCACACTTGCTGAATTTAGCAAACAACTGACGGTCCTTGAGAGTATGCAATACAATCCTTAAGTGAGCAGCATGATCCTCCTCGCTTCGAGACTATATGAGGATATCATCTATGAAGGCAATAACAAACATATCCAAATAATGCTTTAATACCTTGTTCATCAAATTCATAAAAGATGTAGGAGAATTTGTTAGTCCAAAAGATATAACTACAAACTCATAGTGACCATATCGAGTCCCAAATGCTGTCTTTGGAATGTCACTCTCCCTAACTGTGAGTTGATGTCTATCTTTGAAAAGCACTTAGCACGCTGAATTTGGTTAAACAAGTCATCAATCTTGGGGAGGGGATACTTATTCTTGATTGTGACCTTGTTCAACTGTCGATAATCAATGCATATCCTAAGAGAACCATCCTTCTTCCAAACAAAGAGAACTAGCGCACCCCATGAGGACTTACTAGGCCTGATGAAACCCTTATCTAAGAGATATTTCAACTCCTTTAGCTCAGTTGGAGCCATTCTATGAGGAGGAATGGCTGTGGGCTGTGTATCAGAGATAAGGTCAATACCAAAGTCAATGTCCCACTTGGGAGGGACTCTTGGTAGATTATCTGGAAACACCTCCGGATACTCATATATAACCGGGATTGATTGAGAAGTCAGAGTCTCGGACGTAGAATCCTTGACCCGAACTAGATGGTACACATAACCCTTGAAGATCATCTTCTTGGCCTTAATGTAGGAAACAATGCAACATATAGGAACAACTGAACTACCCTTCCACTCTAGGACTGGTTCACCTAGAAATCAAAACTCTACTGACCGGGTTCTATAATTAATCGAAGCATAA